>OU745262.1:2571988-5121477 GCA_916618015.1 Xestia c-nigrum
ACACGTATTTTTGTTTTTGTAAATCAATGAATATTGAAAAAGATTAACGCATCATAGAATACTCCATTACGGTGTTCCGCAGGGTTCTATATTGGGGCCTTTGCTTTTCATATGTTATATAAACGACTTTCCCCAAGCAATTACTCACCAAATGTCTTTATTTGCAGACGACAGCGCAGTTATATATAATAGTGGTAGTGTTAATGAAATAGAAAATGACATTAACGCTAGTCTGGTTACGATTATTGAATGGTTAGAAGCTAATAATCTTAAAATTAATCTTAGCAAAACTACAATTATGAACTTTAAAATTAGACATAAAATACAATCACTATTCCAAACAAAATTTAAAGCAGATCCAATACTAGAATCTAAGGTAACAAAATTCCTTGGCCTACATATTGATAACGATATGTCTTGGAAGACACAAATTGACAATATGTGTGTGAAACTTAGTAAGTTTTCCTATGCTCTTAGGATGCTAGGTAAAATTGCAAACATGACCGCACTCTTAGCAGCATATCATGGTTACGTTGCTTCCGCGTTGCGATATGGCCTAATATTTTGGGGGAATGGAACTAAAGTCGAGCAAGTGCTTATAGCACAGAAAAAATGCATTAGAACTATGTGCAAAATAAAACGGACGGATTCATGCAAGCCACATTTCCAGAGCTTGAAAATATTAACAGTGCCATCACTTTATATCTATACACTTTCGTAAAAACCAATATGCATCTATATAGGCCTGTCGAAAGTCAACGACGCTCAAATAAGTTGCACTTGCTATATACAAAAACCAATTTTTACCATAAAAGTATATATGCAATGGCTCCAAAACTGTACAATAAATTACCAGATAAAGTTATTTTAGCCAAAAACTTAAATAATTTCAAACGTCAGCTTTTTAAATTATTGAGTGACAAGGCATATTACTCTGTCGATGAATTCCTTAGTGATAAATCTTTGTAAGACATATATATTAATTTTCCTGTCAATTTATTTTTATTTTTATTCTTACTGACATTATGTTTTTTTGATTTGGTATCGTTATAATTATTTGAAAATTTTAAATTCTGCTGACATTTTGTATCTACTATATAGTTATATAACGATTTAATTTTATTTAATGTAATTTTATTGATTGACTCTAATTGTTTTGATTTAATTTGTATTTATTGATTTTTATTGTTTTGATTTTATTTATATTTATTCATTTTAATTTACATTTAATTGCTTTGATTTAATCTAATTTCATGAAACATTTTGTATGCCTACCGGCGGAACATAGTTAGTTTCTAATTTTTATGTATTTTTAACACCTACTTTTACCTATGTTCACAAAATAAATAAATTTGATTTGATTTGATTTTGCATCAAAACCCGAGGGGCTGATGACATCAGAACAGACTAGGGCTTGAATATCGGAAGCTTTTTCAATTTCGGAATCGGGTTTCGATATTCAGTATTTAAATTCCGGAATTCCGGAACTCAAGTGACTTTTTGTACAAAATAGTGATACATGCATTTCACATTATTACAGTTTCACTACGATAGATTACAATCTACCGAAACATAATGCGTTAAATTGTAAGCAACAATCTCGCTAGATAGATTATAATCTAACGGGTTTTACAATTTTACGGTGACTTATAAATATACAGTGGACAATTTCACTTGGAGGGAAAGTACTCGAAATACTGGAGATAGCAAATTTTATTCAAAGGAAACATTCCTTTATTTCTTAAATGAAACAAATCTGCATTCACAGATGACCCGAATGGTGCAGCGGTAGTGAGGCTGCCTTACGTTCTTAGGGTCCCGGGTTCGGATCTCGGTAGGAGCAAATGTTTGTGTGATGAGCATGGACGTTTGCTTCCGAGTCATGGATGTTTATATGTATGATAAGTATGTATTTACAAAAAAAAAGTATATACGCACCAACTGTCTGGTGACCACGACACAAGCCTTGCTTGGTGTGGCACTAGAGGGCGCTGTGTGTAATGTCAAGTGATATTTAGAAAAAAAAGTAATGTAAAAAGAATTGCAACAAACCATACAAAATAAATTAACAGTGACAAGTAGAAGGAAGACGAACATTTCAGATTTAGAGAGTGTAAAGATGGCAATTTATGAAAACGGTAGATTTTAAAACAATACCACCAACGAGCGTAGGAGTAGAAAGACAGAATTTTATATTTTCGAACTTTAGTCGATCCATTCCGGGTTCGATGTCCAAGTGTGACAAGCAAATTTTCGAAATCCTCTGAATGCATATTAGTTTATTTTTAAAAATAAAGAAAAGTTTTCTGTATTTAGTAAAATGTGCTAGCTCCAGTTTTAAGAGTAATTTCCCTCTAGGTGGAATTAAAAAATCCAGCCTGTACCTATACTAAAGCTTTAATATAGCGATCAATTTTTGGACAAAGGAGGTTCGTCCATTAAAAACTCTTTGTCACATGTATGCTGCAGTACTGAAGCAAGCAAGCCGCTCTCTACTTAATTGACACTTTATTTTGAGCTCACAATAGCTTCTGTCGGGACGAATCGAGCTACAAAGCCTAAAGTCTTACTTAAATGAATATCAACTCTATGATGAATGATAAATGATCTTTATTTTGTAAGTAGGTTTTCACAAACACTTTTACACGTCAATTTTTTACTAAACTAGATGGGCCGGCCCCATCCAGCTTAAAAAAAAATTGACACAATACAAAGGTAAATTAATGTTTCATGAACAATACATTCGTTTTATAATACTGTGGGAGACTGGGGCCTAAGCTAGACAAAAGCCTGTATTTCAGGACACCAGACCCCGTATTCACAAACGTTCGACTCGTTTCCGATTCGACAACTCGTATATCTGTCTTCTTCTGGCATTACGAAAACGACCGAGATAGACATACGACTTCCCGAATCGAAAGCGAATGGAAGCGTTGTGAATACGGGGTCTGGTCTCCACCCCTTCGGAAGCACATTTTTTTGGATGTTTTCAAGCTAAATCACCAACGCAATATAATTATCTGTTAAGTAAAGTGCATGTACTGCCCACAGCATTGTTGGTCAGTCTATAGGTAAGGCGGGGAGACCACATCCCTTATAAGCTTTATTAAGTTTACTCTATGGTATGTTAAAGTACTCGGTACGTAAATTCAGTACTTCAGGGTTGTCTAATAATTATTCTGCCCACAATTCTGAATCTAGTTTTGTCGAAAATGATTAAATGACGTGTGATTTTAATGTTAGTTACAACAAATCTTAGTGCCACCTAACTTAATGCCTAATGTTTTATTATTTTTATTAATTAAGAAGTACTACTTCATTTTGACACACACTTCACTGTTGTTGTTTTTATCAATAATAAAAAGAATGCAACATCTGGAATTTACTAATAATCTGATAAATCTGGCAACCCAATTTAATTTCTGCTAAATCTGGCAACCCTGTTAACTTCTAACGCTCAGTTTAATAATGGCTGTGTCTAGTTCTGAGAACTACCGACCTGTGTGCACTGTGCATACTGTCTCGAAGTTCCTCCACAAACTAGTCCAGGTACACTGAGCACACCTAGACGAACCCGTGGCCACAACCTACAAACTCAAGCGACACGCGTCACACATGATAATAAATTAACAAATGGACTTATATTTCAAATATTAAGAAGAAGCCTACTTGTCGCAATCAATGCGCTCAGCGACACCAACGACGTTGCTGTATGTGTCCCGACTGCATCACTCCACGAAGGTTGAGGAGATCGTTGAGTACATGAAGGTGAAGACTAGCTGGACCTTGAAGGTTGAGAGGTTGGAGCCGCGTCACAACACCAACTTCAAGTCGTTTGTGGTGCTAGTTCCGACACAATATCTCGACATGTTTCTCAAGGAAGAGTTTTGGTCGAAGGGTGTAGTCTATCGACGTTTTCGAGTCAGGCTACATGACACTGCACAGCGTAACACGACGCCGCCACTTCGTGTGTGATAGTTCGTAGCTTCTAAGTTAGATTTTTTATGTGTTAGTACATTTTTATGTTGTTATTTTGTGTATTTTATCTATGGGCCTTAAGATGCCTGATAATAAAATTATTGATTGATTGATTAATCAAATAAGTAAATGACTGACATGACAGTTTTTATATTTCCATAAAAACTTAATAGAATACAATTAATTTAAACAAAACAACAAAGAAAAGTAATAAAGCGCTCTTTTTCTCTCTACTTATTTCAACCTTTGCTGTGCACGATAGGGTCAATAATTGTTACTTTTAATTTAGCACTTGTATAAATATGAGTAGGTACTTACATTAAGGATATACTCGTAGCAATAAACGATTTGAGATTTGTATGAAGTAAGTTGCCTAAAAGTGAAAAGAGGTGTGTACTCAAAAGTAGCACGTCACGAATAATCGCAACGTAGCAAAAGACGTGCGCGTGTGGCGTCTAGCTGTTGGTATCGCTTGAGGTCGTGAACCCGTTCACGACCTCAAGCGATACCAATTCTTGGGTTTTTTTTAAACCAAGTAGACTCTTGTAGTTGTGTAGTTTTGACTGAAATAAATGCTTTGATTTGTTATAAAAACTCACTTTGCCGGATCAAATAGCTCACAACAAATTCCACACAGGGCGCGCTTGGAAAAGGATCCAATAACTTTCAAAGCGCTTTTTGTAAACGTACAAAACAACAAACAAAAATAAGCGCTTACAAACTGACCTTTCGTATTGGCGCTGTGTATTGTTTGAGCATTCTCTTTGTGATCCAATCGTCGAGTGAACAATCTTTGTTGAGATGGAACTAGACATTCAATTAGACTGCAGTTTTGAGGACCGAAGAGTAAACGGCTCGCATCGCATCAGATCGGAACGTATATTTTACAATCTTTAAACGATATTAAATCGTGTACTCAGTATTTAAAGTTTACATTACCAAGCCGCGCACAGCAGCTTGGCTGTGGGCGTCTTCCACGACACACAATATTGTTGCAATTAGAGACGAATAGATCTGAATAAGAAACGGACACGTTCGCAAGCTACCGTTCGGAGACGATAATATGCATCGACATCCTGCAGGATAAGATGCAATGCGAACAGATTGGGGAAAATATTCTTTACAAACAGTGAAAAAATAGAAGATAACATTTTCCGAGGAGGCCCAAGGGCAGGTTTCGGTTGCTCGTGCAAGAGTTTTGGGTTATGTTCAAGTAAACAGTGGAGTATGGACTTTCAGTTTGCAGAGTAGTCAACTACTAAGCTGTAATGTTATCTGCTCTATCCGAATGATTGGCGAAATCTTACAGTCTAACGAGATAATGAAAATTGGTATCATATTGTAGATCTTTGACAGTCGTTACAGGTAGTTCTGTACTAACAGTCTTACCGAGAGGTAACGTAATACCCAGTACTGGGCTGTAGAAGAAATCAGATGGGCAATCGCTCCATCGCACTTGTAATCATCTGCCTCAACAGTGTTTAGAAAAGTCAAGATATTGTAGATGATGATAATGTGCGTTCATATTGCATGTTGCATGATTTGTTAATTCACTATTGTATGCGGGTGTTCGTACTCGTAAAATAAATCAGTTTATATTGTTACATCGGATCTACTAGAACATTCGAGAGAGCAAGTGATTACAGTGTGTGTACGTTAGAAGTTCGAGAGCATTCTATTATTATTAGTTTTAAAGTTAGGTAGGTAGAAACTCGCGACCTATTTATAAAAAGACATTAGAATATCGACCGTACGCCTAGGGCATACGGTTCATATTTGTTTGTTTTGTACAAGTAACTTATACCTACTACTTTTATAGGTATAATACCTACCTTGTAGGTAGGTACTTACTATTCTTTTGTTAGTGTTTTTATGACCCTCTAGAATATTCGTGGTTATTCTGGTGTGTCTGTTGGCGAGTATAAATACATCGCTGAGGCCCGTGACAGTCAGTCTTGTTTTGGCTACACAACGAAGCGAATCGAAGTGAACTTGAAGAGCGATATCTAAGCGAATAGTGAACAGTAGTGTATAGTAGTGTATTTGTGATTAAGTTTAAATTGTTTGGTGATTAATAAAGTTATTGTGTTGTTTACTCGGTAGTAATTAATTAATCTCATACCCAGCTCGTAACAATATCAAGCTATCTAGGTGTTTACTTCATGGTGACAGCGGTATGATAAATCTTAGTCAAGTAAACCTACATTATTTTTAGTCGTGAATTATCATTCTTATTACACTTTCTTCTACAGAGTAGACCGTGCAGTAATAATAACTACCGCTTGCTACATAAACTAGGATTAGCGTCGACCGTGACCTGCGCTCGCCTCGCAAAGTAATGCAGTTGTTGTGCTGGTATAGTACATAAATGAGGCTACTTGAAGCTGCATGATGATTAACGTGAAAAGACGAACCTGCAGTGCAAGTACATAGGACTCTATTGGACTCGATTAGATACATTTGACAGTATTCTCGATAAAATGAGATTTTGTCTCCTTAAAAACTCATTTTATCGAGAATGGAGTACTACGTACTTGCACTGCTGCGGTTTAATAGAAAAGACGACAAAAAATCGAATTAAGTCCGTCAGATAGATTACCAAAAAATATTGGACACATTTTTAATGCTCATGATTTTTGATGTGTTTTATTTTCGACACTTTTTTTTACAAAGATACGTATCCAATACACTGTTTTTAGCTATCACGGTTCCCAACTAAACTTAAAATGTCACTGACGGGATATCTTCCGTGATTGTTATTTCTCTTTAGCTCCCGATATTTCGACGCTGTTCCGTGTTTAAGCAATTATAATTTAAATAATAATATTCCAAAATGAATTTAAGTAACTTCCGGCATTTGAAAGTGTTATAAGTTCGCAATTTGATTATTAACAGTATTCAGTTGGGTCCAATAAATTGTTTAAATATTATTTAATGATGAAATATTTATAGAATAACGTAAATTAATTTTAAAAACCATTAGATCGATATGTTCAGGAAATAGTTCCGAGTAAGAATTAATCTCGGGCTCCTATTGGCTTAAAAATTGGCGCGCTTCCCCTCTCTTTAGTAAAGTAGACACAGAGCTGTTGAGTAAATCGAATATGTTTTTCAGATTTAGTATCTTTGTAACCGTCGAGCTTTACAGTAAAAAAAAGTCTTAATGTGTTTTCTTTCACATGTGACGATGACCATGATCATGACCGGGATCATGGCGCTTGCAACAGCGTCAAAATATCGGGAGATCAATAGAAATAACGATCACGGAAGATATCCCATAAGTGACATTTTACATATTCAATATTTTTGTAAATCTAACTGGCGGACTAAACAGAAAATATTTTTTTTAGTCAGTCGACATCCCTATTGGGGAAACTCGACAAATGTACTATCCACATTCATTCTCCAAAAAAAATGTCAACATGCATAGTACGGAATATTCAAAACGGAGGGATACCTGACACTGACTGGTATTTATATACTTGAATTATGTTTATTTATTACAAACAATATGCAATATTTTAATTTTAAATCAAACTCTAAAAGGAACATTCGGATACAATATAAATATGACATTAATTTACCAGTAAGTAACAATATGATGTATTAAAGATTAAAGTACATATGTTACTGCTATTCGTGTGTACAATCATTTTCATTAAATGGAAACGGATGTTTAAAAATAACTTGAAAAAAATGTTAATTAATAATGTGTATTATAATCTGCTTGAGTTTTTTGATAAGAAATAATTTGAACTTAATTTTTTATTTTTTTTAAATACTATTGCATATCCGATTTGGGTAGACTGTTGAGACTATAACCTGTAATGTTTATTATTAAGAATGTCATGTACACAGTTACGCAATCTTTATTTATTTTATTTATTTATTGACGGTTGTACGTTTCTACACCAAACTGGAAACGGTCAGACTGACCACTCATCTTATTATTACCTAACTACGTCCAAAAATAAGGATTACCTATGATTTTAGCAGTCTATCTTGTATTTACCTTCGTTTGTGCCTCCGTAGCGCCTAAACTACTCGTATTCAACCGATTTTGATGATAATGGTGTCAATCGATTTGTTATAATTACCTGGGGTGACCTGTAACATTTAAACCCACTTTAAAAATAGGAGGACTCTAAAATCGACTCCTCTTAATCGAGTTTTTTAGTTGTAGTTGATAAACTCTTGTTTTATTTCTAGATACGTATAAGCCAGCCCATTACTGGCTCCGTGACATTTCGTAACTTCGCCATTCCGACAACTAAACAAAATAGCATCACAAAAGTACAATTTCGTAACTATTTTCATCTTCATACATTGAATCCCATTTGGTAAACTTTTTGTTGGGCAAGTACAGTTGGCACTTAGGAGATCTACTTAGAAAAATCACAATAACTATTCAACATATATTCACTCGTGTTCCAATTCTTTAACACTATACCATAATAACTACATCCAATGCATATGCTTGACCGCCGGCGATGTCTGAATATTGCCTACATCCGCATGGTTAACCACAGCGACAAGATGACAGATAGATTTAAACTAGGTAATGTGGTTAACATTTCACATGTTATGTGGTCTCAAGTCATTTTGAGTTCATGAAAATGTTGATTATGATGATCACGGATTAAAATGAGATTTTATTTTATAAACAGGGTTTCAAACTCAGATCACATAGTATCTGAACAGTCACAGTGAATATCCTGCTTTTAGTGACCCTCATTGTATGTAGGTAAAGTTTAAAAACTGACATCGTGTAATTGTTCATGTTATACAGTTAAAATTAAAGAACTTATAAAACTTATCATCACACAATTTTACCATGATTTCTCATAAGAAATTAAAATTAAACTAAAATATCCACGAAATGGGGGATTAATCCCCATTTCGTGCAAATTTTAGTTTAATTAAAATCTACTGCAATCCACCATTCAGAAATTCCGACACGCAGCTTAATTTATGAAAAATTATCGACGTTTATCCATTTGCCGACGGCTTATTTTATAATTTGACAGTTAATTCGGATAGTACTCTGCTTGTTATAATAATATCTAATTCAATCATGGTTGTCAACTATTATCACAAGAACGTCATTGTTGTTTTCCTCAGGAATAGTACTTTTTTTCGAGATGGAAAGTAATTTGTACACCTGACAACGTATTTGCAAATTTTTTGGAAAATCGGTTCGGCAAATAAATGACCATGCATCCCGGTGTGAAAACGTAACAAACGAACAAAGAAACAGACTTACTTTCGCATTTATAACATTAGTTAGGAAGTTAAGATCGTTTGTCCATTTATTTGTCTAATGTAGGGGATGCTGTGGTACCTATATCTACAACCTCTCTACACTATGATAACTGCGATCCCAAGCAAGTGCTTGATAGCTGGTGTTGCCTGAATATTACATTGGCTGGTTAACCGCAGTGACAACATGTTAGACAGACATACATAAACTTGTGTTGTTATGTTGGTTAAACATGTTGTGTTGTCGCTACACATGTTGTACACAAGTGTTTCGATGTGAGATTGATCAATTACGTAGTTATTTTAAATTATTTATTTTATTTTTGAATTGTTTTGTTTGTTTTTCTATGGACACTTTTATCGTGCACATCTTGCTACATTGTTTTTACATAATGCACCGTCTCAACATGAATGATGTAACCAAGATTTTGTAACAACATTATGATTTAAATGAGTGCCCATGGAGTTTCTTGCCCGTTCTTCTCCATAGAGATCTACGGTAGAGAATGGGCAACTACAGTACTTTCATATTAGTAGTAAGCTACTTAGCCTACTACTGTCATCAAGTAGCCACAAATCCTAGTACTGAGCTGAATTCTTAAGTCTTCATGAAAGATTCGCTTCGCTTTAACAAATAAGTATTTATTTATGAGCGTCCCTGTTCTAAGGGAGCAAAAGCAAATACCCTCGTGTAACACAACTACTACCCTCTTTACAACCCCTTTTATTTACACCTGTCCACACACCCTGTTTGTGTCTACAGGGTAACTATTGGCAGTTTAATCGGATGTCAAACTTTTCACGCTTCATCAGTTACGGTCCCTTTAGGTACGGAGATACTTTACCTACCGTTTGAAACCGTTAGAATGGAAACACTTGTTTATTGTGTGACAAATAACGAAGCATACAGAATAAACAACAAATTACCTGAAAATATGATACGGTCCACGAGAACATTGTGTGTATTTAGAGTTAGGTTAAAGTCATTGCTCTGGTGACACGCGCCTGTTGCTTGACACAAGGTATGATACATTCACCTGACGTTTGACATAAATTGTGACACATGCGTCTGTCGCTTGACACAAGATGTGACCACGCGCTTGTCACTCGATACAAGTTGTGACACACGCGCCTGTCTCTTGAAACAAGTTGTTACTCACGCGCCTGTCGCTTGGCACAGGATGTGACCACGCGCTTGTCACTTGACACAAGTTGTGACTCACGCGCCTGTCGCTTGACACTAGTTGTGACTCACGCGCCTGTCGCTTGGTACAAAATGTGACCACGCCCGTGTCTCTTGGAAGAAGTTGTGTCACACGCATCTGTCGCTTGGCACAAGATGTGACCACGCGCTTGTCACTTGACACAAGTTGTGACTCACGCGCGTGTCACTTGACACAAGATGTGATCACACGCGCCTGTCTCTTGACACAAGATGTGACCACGCGCTTGTCACTCGATACAAGTTGTGTCACACGCACCTGTCGTTTGATACAAATTGTGACTTGACAGAAGTTGTGACACACGCGCCTGTCACTTGACACAAGTTGTGACATACGCGCCTGTCGCTTGACACTAGTTGTGACACACGCGCCTGTCGTTTGACATAAGCTGCAATTTTTGCCACCCCGTTCTAGACTTCAAGCGAACACGCGCCTCGCTTGCGACTGTAGATCGTGGCCGAGCCATGAGTGTTATATTTACTTTGAAAACTGTGGCTACTCTGTGCAGCGGACAAACGCTGCGAGCAGTTTTCCTCTGTTTCCATTGTATAAATTGGATGCTAATTGTTTTATTCCATTTTCATTGTTCTATTTTCAATCTATAGGTATTGTTAGGGAGTATTTCCAGTTATTTGATTAAAAAACGGTTTTTATTAATTATCAGTTTATGTAGTCATGGATTTTTGGTTTTGAGTTAGTATCAGTTTCATTTCAATAAAAGATAGGACTTTTTTACTTCAAGTTTTAAAAAGGATAAATACAAATCTTTCCTATTCATGTGTTTACTTGGAATCGGCTAAGGCGAGAGGTTTTTATCCAAAAATCTATAAGCTTAATGTCATACAACAATGCAGTTACTTAATAGACAAGTAGGTACCTACAACACTTAATTAGTCTACAATATTCAACAGTTGTCTGTTTGCAATGTTGCCACAGCTTCGCGCAGAGAACAATGTTACGTTATGCAAACTGCATGAGCATTGCAAATTGCGCTACATAACAACCTGAGTTTACCTACGACAATATGCACAGTTTACATACCCGTAGCACAAAGAAAGGCGTACAGGGATATTCAGGGATATTTAATAACTTAAAACAATTATTGTAATTGTTTTAAGTTATTAAACGGAAGGCCGAAGAAAAGATGGATGGATTCTCTGAGGACTGGTATGAAATGAAATGCTGCCGTGACAGGAGAGAATGGAAGAAAAAACTTATTTATTTATGTATTTAACAATTGATGTACACACTAAATATAGAGAAGAAGAAAGGAACAGAAAATAATACAGAGGTGATGCTTATTTCTTAAGACATCTCTTCCAGCATACCTGCAAAAGGAGATACTAAAAAGAAACTCATCCTCTCTCCTATTAAAAATTAACTTTGCTGTGCCCGACAGGGTCCATAATTGATTCAATATTTTAACATACCATCTGTTACATGTACACATTATGGAACGCAATAAAGTATTGAGTATTGAGCATTGAGTATTGAAAAAAAAGAGATGTAGACATAGTGTGTAAAAGAAGGAGAGAAAATGGAATACATACAGCATAAAACAGATTAAATATGTTATACAATATAAGAATACATACTCATAAATACTACAAAATATATACTATACTAACTATACAAACTTACTTACTTACTATAAAAACAATAAAATAACAAAACTTAATTAATACTGTTACATCGGACCTACTAGAACATTCGAGAAAGCCAGTGATTACAGTGTGTGTACGTTAGAAGTTCGAGAGCATTCTATTATTATTAGTTTTAAAGTTAGGTAGGTACAAACTCGCGACCTATTTATACAAAGACATTAGAATTTCGACCGTACGCCTAGGGCATAAGGTTCATATTTGCTTGTTTTGTACAAGTAGGTTATACCTACTTGTTTTTATTACCTACGTACCTACTTCCATTGTGTTGTTTATGACCCTCTAGAATATTCTTGATTATTCTGGTGTGTCTGTTGGCGAGTAAAAATAGAGCGCTCAGGGCCGCGACAGGCAGTCTTGTTTTGGCTACTCAACGAAGCGAATCGAAGTGAACTTGAAGAGCGATATCTAAGTGAATAGTGAACAGTAGTGTATTGTAGAGTACTTGTGATTAAGTTTAAATTGTTTTGTGGTTAATAAAGTTATTGTGTTGTTTAATCGGTAGTAATTAATTTATCTCATACCCAGCTCGTAACAAATTGGTGTCAGAAGTGAGAGATAAATTATGCCAATCCTACCAAAGGACGACACGGACGGTATCCGTACCAGAAGTCAGCGACAGCAGGATATGGACCAAAGGCGGTTTGGTTTCTCCGACACAGACACCGGGTGGTGTCCAGCCTACGTCACAGCCAGTCGCTGGTCCATCCGGAGTTTCTCCAGCATCAGTGGCGCCAGACTTGTCAGCTTTAATGGCGTTGCTGCAGGATCAAGCTCGCCGTCAAGAGGAGCAAGCTCGCCGTCAAGAGGAGCAAGCTCGCCGTCAAGAGGAGCAAGCTCGCCGCCAAGAGGAGCAGGCTCGCCGATTGGAAGACCAGTTACAGCGAGATAAAGAGGAGCAAGCCCGCCGCCAGGAGGAGCAGGTCCGCCGCCAAGACGAGCAGATGGTCCTCATAAAGGATCTTCATGCAACTTTCGGCAAGGACCTTAAAGTGATGAAAGATCAGGTCCACCAGCATGAGAATCGCATCTTGGAGGCTGAAGTTCAGATTGCTGGGGTAAAGAAGGCTTTGGGCGAACTGAAGACTGAAGGCGGGACTGTAGCTACAGTGGTTGCTGCACCTACTTCGCGTGGATTTAAGGTTCCGCCATTCGACGGAACATCGTCGTGGTCGGCCTATAAAATCCAGTTTGAGGCCGTCATGAAGGCGAATGGATGGACCAAACCACAAGCCATGACCGCGCTCACCTTGGGCCTCCGCGACCAGGCTTTAACTATTCTCGAGGCACTCGGCAAGGATGTAACCTACGAGCAGCTGCTGGAGGCGTTGGAGTCCAGATACGGCGACGCGCACCTGGAGCACGTATTTCGTGCCAAGTTGAAGGAACGTGTACAACGTAGTACCGAAAACCTACAGCAGTGGGCTCTGGAAGTTGAGAAGCTGGTTCGAAAAGCATACCGGTCTGCCCCTGCACTGATCGATGGAAATCTGGTACAGGCGTTCGTTGATGGAATACGTGACTTAGAAGTTAGAGCCACCGTGAGACTTAGGCATCATGAGACCTTGAAGGACGCCTTAGCCCATGCCTTGGAAGTAGAGGCAGTGAGGCAAGACCACCGAACACACTACGTCAGGGAGGCAGTGGCATCACCTGTACACGACCGTGCGCAAGGTTACAGACCTAGCTGCTACACAGCTAGAGAAAGGGATCATCTTCGACCAAGTTGTCCAAAGCAAATTGTGGCATCACCTGAACGCCAGCGTCCGCGACGATACAGCCCTAGGTGTTACACTTGTGGAGAAAGGGGTCACCTTCGATCGAATTGTAAAAAGCGAAGCGCATCTAGAGAAGATCAATCTCAGCAGGGAAAAGCGGCTAAGAAGACTGGTCAGCAACAGTGGAGAAACCACAACAACACAGACGAACTGTCAAGAAGACCATTGCCTGAAAATTGTAAGCGTAGTTCCAGACAGGAGTCTAAGGAAGTGGTGCCTGTGAGGATGCTAAGAACGGATCTTAGCGATGAATGGAAGGTAACTATACAGGAGGCTCAGCACAATGACTCGGACATCAAACCGATCTTCGAGTGGATCAAAGCTGGTGTCCTTAAACCCAAGTGGAGTGATGTGGCTGCGATGAGTTCCATCACGAAGAGTTATTGGGCGCAATGGAACAGCTTGGTGATCCAGGATGGAAGCTTGTGCGGTAAATGGGAAAACGCTAGAGGGGACAGTTGTCATCTACAAATGGTTGTCCCTAAAGCTAAGGTACCGGATGTTCTACGGCTCTACCATGATGGATGTTCAGGAGGACATATGGGGGCAAAAAGAACTCTACTAAAAATTCGAGAACGCTTCTACTGGATCCACTGTCGAGATGATGTGGAGGACTGGTGCCGTAAATGTACCAGTTGTGCGGCCGTGAAAGGACCCCAGACACGCAGCAGAGGTGCATTAAAAGTGTACAACGTTGGAGCCCCTTGGGAACGGATAGCACTAGACGTTGCGGGACCATTTCCAGAAGCGAGAGCGGAAACAGGTACTTCCTGGTGGTCATGGATTACTTTACAAAGTGGCCGGAAGTCTTCGCCATTCCTAACCAAGAAGCAACAACTGTCGCAGATAAATTAGTTCAAGAAGTCTTCTGTCGTTTTGGAGTACCCTTAGAAATACACAGCGATCAAGGAAGAAATTTTGAATCGCAAGTATTTCAAGAGACTTGTCGATTGATGGGTACGCATAAAACCAGAACCACCTCTTACCACCCACAATCCGATGGAATGGTAGAACGATTCAACCAAACGTTGGAGAGATATCTGGCGAAAGTTGTGGAAAGCCGGCAAAGGCATTGGGACAAGCACATACAGCCGTTTCTTCTGTCTTACCGAAGTGCAGTCCACGAAAGTACGACTGTGACACCAGCCTTCGCGAACTTTGGAAGGGAATTACGGTTACCTGCTGATTTAATCACTGGAACTCCCCCTGATGCTCCATGTAGTGTAACAGATTACGCGAATGACTTGCGTAATAAGTTGAACGACGTTTATGAGCATATCCAACAATCCAGCCAACAGATGTCTGAGAAGATGAAGACCCGTTATGATCGGAAGGCAAACGGTAGGGGTTTCGAAGAGGGTTCACTGGTGTGGTTGCATAACCCAGTGCGGAGCAAGGGGAAGTCTCCGAAGTTACAAGCAAAATGGGATGGGCCATACCGAGTCGTGACTAGGATCAACGATGTCACCTACCGAATACAGAAGGGTCCACGAGGTGCGCCTAAGATTGTGCATGTAGACCGGTTGGCGCGATACTACGGGACTAATGATGCTCGGGACGAGCATGTCTAAGGAGGGGGCAGTGTTACATCGGACCTACTAGAACATTCGAGAAAGCCAGTGATTACAGTGTGTGTACGTTAGAAGTTCGCGAGCATTCTATTATTATTAGTTTTAAAGTTAGGTAGGTACAAACTCGCGACCTATTTATACAAAGACATTAGAATTTCGACCGTACGCCTAGGGCATAAGGTTCATATTTGCTTGTTTTGTACAAGTAGGTTATACCTACTTGTTTTTATTACCTACGTACCTACTTCCATTGTGTTGTTTATGACCCTCTAGAATATTCTTGATTATTCTGGTGTGTCTGTTGGCGAGTATAAATAGAGCGCTCAGGGCCGCGACAGGCAGTCTTGTTTTGGCTACACAACGAAGCGAATCGAAGTGAACTTGAAGAGCGATATCTAAGCGAATAGTGAACAGTAGTGTATTGTAGAGTACTTGTGATTAAGTTTAAATTGTTTTGTGGTTAATAAAGTTATTGTGTTGTTTAATCGGTAGTAATTAATTTATCTCATACCCAGCTCGTAACAATACTTATGCCATTATGACGAAATGGATAGGTAATGTTCTTTCACTCTTCTCTTAAAAACTGCAACAGTTTGGCAGCCTCTAATGTCAGGCGGTACACTTGTCTCGCTGACGTCAAGTAGATTGAGATAAAGGCAGAAAGATGATGGTACCTATAGGTTCATTTATTTTGCACCGAATTTCTTTTAAAAAGAACCTGAGCACTAAAGAATTGTCATTTGTAAATTCATACTCGATGGGGTTAAATAGGGCATGACAGTTTGTACGGAACTTCATAGTTCTTAAACCTAATTCTATAGTGTGGCTATCGATGTGGTTGAAAATTTCATGAAGCACCTGGCTTGTTAAATTCTGTACAACGCGTTTAACAATCGAATCTTCATCTTTTCTTGGCCATATAAAGCTTTTACCCCGTCCAGGTAACCAGTGTAACAATGATCAGAGAATCAGCTATTGTTTTACCGTGTTTTGGGGATCATTAGTAGTGGTAGTGTTTAGCTTTCATATTGTGTGTGGCTTGTCCCTGATCACCTGTGAGTGACACCTTGCGTTCAACCCTGTGAGGAAGACACTTCCCTGATCACCCGTGGGTGACACCTTACGTTCAATCCTGTGAGGAAAACACTTCCCTGATCACCTGTGGGTGACACCTTGCTTTCAACCCTGTGAGGAAGACACTTCCCTGATCACCTGTGGGTGATACCTTGCGTTCAACCCTGTGAGGAAGACACTTCCCTGATCACCTGTGGGTGACACCTTGCGTTCAATCCTGTGAGGAAGACACTTCCCTGATCACCTGTGGGTGACACCTTGCGTTCAATCCTGTGAGGAAAACACTTTTAAAAGCAATTTCTTAAATAGCTGCCTTGTTGTTCTAGTGGTCGCAAGCGCAACTGCTAAGCATAGCTGTGTTCGATTCCCAGGTCAAGCAAGGTGTTATTGGGTTTTTCCATCAGAATTTACTCAGTAGCAGCCACTTAATTTGCGCCCGGTGGATGGCAATAGGCTTGCCCCTATTAAGTAGGACTTCAACATAACTGGTGAAATGTAGGTGTACGATTAGGTACATCTCTCCCTAACCCTTCGATGTTTACAAGCGTGATGTTATGTTGATTTTTAAAAGCAACTGTCGAAATAGTCGTGATAAAAACATTTCTGTCAAACAATTTACGATTACAAGCGTTAAATTGCCAACATTGAAGTAAACACAGCAAGAAAGTATAAAAATAATTAAATCAATAAGCAGAAATCAGAAAACATCGAAGCTTCGAGACAGTTGTGGAGGGCACGTCCCACATAGGCGCCCTTGACCTACAGGGCCCAGTTACTGGCATGAGCAACCCAGATACAGCCAGCGTTGGTTGATCGGGGAGATTTTTCCCTTCTTACGGGAAATATAAAATTGGGGAACATTTCCTTCACGTGGATATATCATACTGTAAAGCATAAATGATGAGAAATTATTTTACAGACTACAAAATCAGTACCTAACGCAGGCATACAAAAGTTGGGGTGGTATTCTGAGTGATTCGGCCATTTTGTAAATAACCCTAGTTTAATACCTCTCCATTTGTAAAATTTCCTGTTTGAAAATTAAATAGGAAGTGGTCAAACGAAAACAAACACTTCGGGAAAAATGGGGAAAATAACAGTACGTTGATCTGGCAACTCCGGATACAGGCCAGAGGCATGATACAGGGTTCTGTTGGTCACTCGTTTCGACAATTCGGTATTAATTAGTTATTGATTTTGTGCGCCCGTGTGCGAGATATGTGCATTTAGGAAGGTAGCTACTTTGTATGTTACGTAAGCGGAAAATTAGCCTAGGGTTTGTGAATAGGTTGCAAAACTGTTCAAAAGAGATACTACGTTCATGGAACACAAAGGTCAAAACAAGGAACAGGGATAGGTTTTAAGTCAGAACAACTCTGGCACTCGATCAAAAAAAAGGATGTTTATTTAAAGTTGTGTTTTGGGTTTTTTTTTTACGTTAAATACGTTTGTATTATGTGACTTTCGTGGACACAATTAACATTAATATATCGATTCTAACCACCGACAGGTTGCATAGGTGTAGGCTATACTAGGTACCTAATAGAGGTTGATGAAGTAAGTAGGTGAAAGTGTATAAAATCACATTTTCTTCTGCCGAACCAACTCCGTGCTGCGCTCATCCATCCTCCGCATGGTTGAGTTGCAAAGTAAAAGGTTTGTAAATATTGACATTTTCAATAGTCCAATGTACAAATTCAAAGTTCGTTTCTTCAGAACTCTTAATAAAAAAGAATAGGTATATTATACCCTTGTAATCTTCAAATTATTGTTTTAAATCTGTCTTGTTTGTAAAGATTTTTTTTACCCACCTTTAAACTCATAAGTGGGAACACTTATTGTGACGGACGGGAAACTACGGAACCCTACACTGAGCGTGGCCCGACACGCTCTTGTCCGGATTTTTCTATATTATTTTACATTATTAACAAAATTCAAATATTGTAATACTTACTAGTTTTAAGTTTTATGATGTTACTGTTTGCTGTTCCTTTTAATAAAAATAAAATACATGTTCGAGCTTATGTATACTATATTTTACAGTCAGCCATGAGAGTTCAGGCTTATTATTCTCAAAAACTTATATTGTCACTTACTGGATTATTTTTTGAGCACCTTATATTTCGACGCTGTTGCAAGCGCCTGTGATCGCGGGTCGACTGGAGAAAGCTCGGGTGGATGGAAAATTCGTGTTTTTAACAATATTGACGCATAAGCTTTTCGTGCAATGAGGAGCTCGTGGCTAAATAATTTCAGCCGCTCGGGTCGATCTTTAGGTTAAGCCATGCTTGCCTAGGTTGTTCTGTGGATGGATGGGCCTTACATACCGAGTTTCGAGAGCCTCGGAAAGCAGCGTTAAGCCGTTGGTCCCGGCTGTCATTTGTCCATCTTTGACAGTCGTTACAGGTGGTCAGTGGCCCCAAAAGTCTGACACCGGTCTTGCTAAGTGGTATCGTATTTCCCAGTATTAACTGGATTGTGGAGGTCAGATAGGTAGTCGCTCCATGTTAAATACTGGTATTCAGCTGCATCCGGTTAGACTGGAAGCCGAACCCAACACAGTTGGGAAAAGGATAGGCAGATGATGAAGCTTTTCGTGCAATATAAGGTTTTCGGGAGCTCGAAGTCAAAGGTCAAAGTCAAAGTAGGTATCAAATAAAACTTTCACTTTGTGCTTGTGTCAATTAAACATATTTTTGACTTTGTCAAAGATCTGTATATCAATTAATTTAATTTAAATATCAAAACATTAAAGCATTCAAATCTTACATCCCTACCTATCCCCACAACAGCTTCCCAAAGCCCTCCAAGTTTGAACAAGCTTATTTACCGTGTGGCCTTTTCATAAAATTTTAATTTTATCATCGACTCTCAAACCTCGCAGCCAAATAATACTGCGTAACTTTAATAATAAAAGTTACTGAATTATTCAGTCGTGTGCCGTAAGTTTGGGCGATACTGGCCCACCTTTTGCCGCCATCTTGGAAGTCGCTGAGAAGTCAAAGGCTTCTTGAATCTATTGCTTTTGTAGATAGATAAAAGATGAATGATTAATCCTACTAATATTATAAATGCGAAAGTTTGTAAGTATGGATGTATGTATGGATGTTTGTTACTCTTTCACGCAAAAACTACTGAACGGATTTGGATCAAATTTAGCACACAGATAGTTTATTACCTGGATTAACACATAGGATTCTTTTTATCCCGGTAATAAGATCCCGTGGGATAATTTCAAACTTCACGCGGGCGAAGCCGCTGGCAGAAGCTAGTGATTAATATATCATCTTGTCTTGATCCGGTCGAATAAAATATTGACACGGTATATTACTTCCTGTGAATGAAATATTTCTGTATCTTATTGCGCGTATTTTTATAGATAACTGTGTGAATACACGTGTTTATCAGCCAATATTTATTTCGTTGCCACTCACTTTAAAAAATATATTTTTTTAGTCGTAGGTATTACATATACTGTTTTCTTCAACTCAAAGCAATGTTTAATATATTGTGTATTCTTGCCTAATATATTGTGCTGTTGTGTTAAAATTAAAAATTAAAAATCCATCAATGACCTTAAAATAGACAGTGAAAACTGACTTGCGAATAAAATATTAAAGAAAATACTTAGAATGCGTCGAATTTAGAACCTTCTCCTTTTGTTTCACGGGTTAAACAATACATGTTAATAGAATTTATTGTAAACTGTATAGGTAGTCGTTGGTTTGGTTAACACCATCTTTTAGTTATAGATATGTCACCGTAACATTGTAAAATTCGTTGGATTGTAATCTATCTAGCGAGATTGTAAACTCTTGAAAGATTGTCAAACGAACATGTCACCGTAAAATTGTCAAACGAACATGTCGCCGTAAATTATAAATAAGCGATATTGTAAACTCTCGAAATATTGTCAACTGAACATACGGAAGTATCTCTGCCCCCATAATCGGGACTTGGGGTACCCCCCCGTTAGGTTAGTTAGGTTCCTTTAAACCCTGCACTCGGAAATACCCTCGCGAAGCGGGGCTCCGTCGACTACGCTTTTTAGGGGAATATAAAGTGTTTTAAGGTTAGGTTATATTGATCGGTATTTCTCAGGAATGGTGCATTATCTTTTCATGAGAGTGGGACCATTGGGCAAGGGGGACCCCTCCTTCCCTCAACACCGCGTGAGTTGACTACCATCGCATTTCTCGAAAAGTAATGCGTTTTATTGTAAGAAGTATGTTCGTTTTACAATATTTCGAGAGTTTACAATATCGCTAGAGAGATTACAATATAACGTGTTTGACAATTTTACGGTGACAAACATACTGCTTACAATACCTATAACGCATTATTTTTCGGTAGATTGCAATCTATCGAAGTGAAACTGTAATATTATTAAATGCATGCGCCGCCGCGCCGGAAGTATCTCTGCCCCCATATTCGGGACTTGGGGCACCCGACGTTGGGTTAGTTAGGTTCCGACAGTACGCGGGGCTCCGTCGACTACCTGCGCTTTTTATGGAAATAGAAAGTGTTTTAGGATTAGGTTATATTAATCGGTATTTCTCAGGAATGGCATGAAATCACATCGCGCGAGTTGACTTGCGTCGCATACTTTTCACAATATTACGGTTTCACTTGGTATAGCTTGTAGCCTACCGAAAAATAATGCGTCATAATGTAAGCAGTACTATATGTTCGTTTGACAATCTTTCGCGAGTTTACAATCCCACTAGTTATATTACAATCTAACGGTTTTTACAATGTGACGCTGACAGATACATATAACGATTAGTAGTTGCTACATAAAGTAATCGAACATTAATCGATTCACAGTAATGTAGGTACAAACTGCTCACATTAATTTTAGAAGTATTTTTAGTATCACAATTTCGATCCATTTTTTTCAATACTTGTTTGTGGCGCGTGGTGAACTGGTAAACATGTTATTCGCACTGTGTTGTTCTTCAATCGATATTTTTACTTGCTATTGACTGCCCCGTTGGACACAAGCCGCTAATGCTGAACATTAGGTCCTGGGTCTCAGGTTGGCCAAGGTGTAATTCCATCAGGAATTCCTCAGTACATGGTACAGCCATGGAGCCTGGATCTGAGTCCAATCGATGGCAATATTCCAGCCCCCTATTACTTGGGCAATGGCTTAAAACAATGACTCTGCCTTATTATTATTATTATTTATTTAAATTCGGACACAAAAAGATCCATAGAGTGTTAGTAACATAATATAAAATAACTTATTATCTAGTGTTAGTACCAATTACTCTCTGCACAAGAAATCTTACAATTGGAGAGATGTAGCTCTCCGCTACATAACAGTTCTCAGGATGCTGTTGCGACTATCTCGCACTCTCCTGAGTATCGAGGCACTTTTTTTGTGAACTATCGCGTGAAAGCCGTCGGTACGAGCTAGCGCAAACATCCCCGACGCACTGCAGAAGCGAGGTAGTCTCAACAACATCCTGAAGTCATTATTATACTGAACGATGTTATCATGTGATGATATCTTTCTGTCTAATGTCTAATGATGTTATCTTTCTGTTGAGTTTAAATTCTTACACAGCGTGTAAGCGTACGAGAGGTTTTATCTGTGATGCTTTGGAAACCTTTCAGACAAAGTTTAAATATGAAAAACATACGTAACTGCTGTCTATAATCCAAAATTCGTTCTTAAATTGTTGTTGTTGTGTTCTTTTTGGTTCCTGAACACAGTTTTAGCTCTATTTTTGAGGCCTAAAACTCTGTTTCAGATAAAAACAGGAATACTTTGTGCATCATTTGTTTCAATTCCATCTTTTCATGGCTGAATAAATAACGCTTTGCTAAGACCTGTATGGCGTCCAACTAGGCCCACCTTGGGCGCCATCAAGGGTAAAACAAACCGATCACACGAATTTAACTCATACGTTTAGGTAGAGGAAGATAAAGGAAAAGATGGATGGATTATGTGAGAAGTGATATGAAAAAAAGGAGTCAAAATCAAAATCAATCAAAATCCAAATCAAAGCATTTATTTCAAGTAGGCCAGTTACAGGCACTTTTGAATTGTCGAAACAAAAATGAACATTTAAAGTAGCTACAGTCTCAGTCACAAGACATAAAAACTGTGAAAGTATTGTAGTTGCCCATTCCCTAGCGTAGATCTCTATGGAGAAGAACGGGAAAGAAACTCCATGAACACTCTTTTAAGTCATTTACAGCTTGACTGTTGATAGAGGAGAATGGAAGATGAAAAGTGTTGCGCCACCTCAAGCAACATGGCACAAGGGCTAGGAATTGGAGCATTAACATTATCATCTGAAAAATTTTCAAACCCAAGTTGTTAATGTAGGGCACAACATAGTATAGATATTGAGTTAATAGGGTAGACGACAAAAGAATCTAATTAGGTCGTCAGGTAGATTATTAAAAACAATTGGACCCGTATTTTTTCTTTTGTTACGTAAATCAAAATTGATGAAGGAACGACGCTTTTAAAATTCCCAATACGTCACGCCTAGGTATAATTGTTAGCTAGTTCTGATGGCACGAGCTCCACTCCCGAGTTTTGATGCGTTTTATCGTTGTCCAAATTCATTGATTTACAAAAACAAAAATACGTGTCCATTATTTTTCAATAATCTAACGAACTAAATAGCTTTGTAATTTTTTGATACTATCGTCATGCTTATTGGTTACCTACTCTTCCGTTTTCTAGTTTTCATAAAGGTAGGTAGTTAAATAATATTATCGATGCGATATACGTAACGTGTCATCTCATAAGCGGGCAAGCGTAGCAACTAGAGATATCGGTTGCCATGGAAACCGGGTCACGGTCACTTTGACATTTCTGATAACATGGACAGAAGATTTTATTTTTAAATTTATTGACGGTCGATGGAGCGTAATCTAATTACTGGCTGATATAATTAGGAACAAGTTAACCACATTATAAAAACGTTAATTGGTCAAGTATGTAGGCTTATTTATGACTCCCTTAGTCCTATCATAGTTTTATTGGATTTCTGGTACAAGCAATTTTAACTGGTCAATTTTAGCCGTTGAGTTATAATGGCGAGAAGGTATTGAATAATTTAGTAATAGCTCAAATAAGAGTTAACCTAGTTTTAATTAGAAAAAGATGTACATTTTGTTCCAAATGGCGCCCAGCGTGGGCCATATTTGGCGCCCAACATGGGACAAATTAGACAACAAGAGGACCCAAAGAGTGGCATTCTATCGAAGATAAAGGTTATGAAAAGGTAAACATGCATTAAATTGGCATTACCTACCGAAATGCTTATGTCGATCTTCTTAGAAGTCGTAGGTAAATGTAACACTATACTAACGTTAGATGTCGCTTGTTAAGGCCCTCAGTATGGAACAGGACTATCATTAATCGCATTTGATAAAAACGACTATTTTAGATTTCAACAGAACTGCAGGCTTGTTTTTGTTAATACGGACTCAAAAGTTATTTTACGGATTTCCATATGGTTCAGGAACCCTTTCCACTTAACATAATTCCTTAAAATATATGTACGTAGTTAACCAAAATATTTACCAACTAAATAACTGAAGCTGGGAAAATAAACACGACAACACAATGCTTCACAAACAATACATCCAATAACAAAAAAAAACATTCCTCAAACAATAATAATTTGTGACCACGATATTAAATACCTACCTACCTATGCAATGGCAATTAAAATTTTAATGATGTTCAACAACATTCGGAATTCTCTGTTCGAGCTAAAATTGAAACGTAACAAATAATTAACACGGTGCATGGCAGTTCGCAAAATTTTATTTAAAATATTTCACCTGAAGTTTTTGACAGGATAACAGAAATGTTAATAAAAATATAAACGTTATTCATCACTGATAACAGATTTTGTTGAAACTTCGGAGTCTCCTTAAGTTTATAATTTGTGTTATAACACGTGTTAATTAATAAAAATGCATTAATTGTGATTAATTAACGTATATTAATTACGTGGCAATTTGTTAAAAACGAATAATCTCTCTTGAAATAAAATCCGGACTTCGTCTTTTGTTTCAAGAGCTTTCTGAATTTAAATAACAAAGAATAAACGGAAAGGGAACACGAAATGGAGAGTCAGAAAAGGTTTATAACATTAGACTGTTTTAATTAGGGAAAATAATTGAAAATCTCATTTATTTCGACGAAAATTTGGTGTTTTTGACAATAGAGTACGTCTTGAAGACTTTTATGTAACACTGTTAAATATTACTTATAAGAAAACTCATTCTGATTTATTTCATTCATGTGAATCGGGTTCAAAATAAGTTATTAATCACATATTAAATCACATGTCAAAAATAACCACAATTGGTCAAAACTGGGCAATCAGCTTGCACTACCATCTTGATCTCGACAATGCAAAAAAATCCTTTAAATATTTTGTGCAGATATTAAGAAGAAAGATTACCTATTCAGACAACCAATTACACCAAGATAGGCTGCCATTTCAAGCAACGGAGAAAATTGTACAACGACAGCATGATTTCTCAGAGGACTTTGAAAAATAAACGACAGGCGCTCCGCGTGGCAATCATGCGGAAAGTCGGATGATACGCAGGAATGAGCTATGTTTCAAGTATTTATTTCAATTAAAAAGCTTATTTTGAGTTTTAACGACAAGTAACAAGGCTGAAATTATAATGATGGGCTTATAAATGGTCCGATAGCCTGTACCAACACCTTATAACGTTCTTTTGTGTCCAGAGAAAATAATATTACAACAATAAACGAAAGGTCCAGGACATTATCAAGCTTCAACTTTTAGTAGTTGATTTAGGTTTGACAGGCGATTTTGCCAATCGAAACCACAGATTTCTAAAATTTTAATATTCACACAACAGCAATATATTATTATTATAATGTAAGTTCATAATTTAGTTGGCATTCCACCTTGCATGCAGAATGAAATGTCACATGCAATATATGCACTAGCAGGTGTGATATTTATCTATAATGCAACCTAAACTTTTACTATTCACCAGTACCTACCTACAGGTTTTGCGGAATTCGAATTAAGCGTAAACATAATCAGCCTTATGTTCCCACTGCTGGGACACACGGTCTCCTCCCTATGATCGGAGGGAATGGGCTATAATCCACCACGCGGGCCCAGTACGGGTTGGTAGATTTCACAAGCCTTCGAATTTTTGGTTCTAGTACACGCCGATTTATTCACGATGTTTTCCTTTATCGTTTTTGAGAGCATGCCGCGATGATGAAATAAATTACATAAAGTAATGCGCCTGCCTGGGTTCGCAGTTTGAACCCACGACGGTTTCTTGACGATGAAGGTTGAAGATAAACGAAATTATAACGTACGTTTTATTAATTCAAATAAAAAGC
This sequence comes from Xestia c-nigrum, assembly GCA_916618015.1. Lineage (NCBI taxonomy): Eukaryota > Metazoa > Arthropoda > Insecta > Lepidoptera > Noctuidae > Xestia > Xestia c-nigrum. Next base: position 2,597,912 of record OU745262.1, read on the forward strand.
ATATTACAAAATCAAGGACTACGTTGATGACAAAGTGTGGCTATGATTCTTTCTGCGCATGCGGCTTCCCTGGTAGCTCATAAACGGCACTGATTTGTGGATGTCTGTAACTATTCTCAATCTCATTATTCTTTTTCTTTTGATTCAGGTTATTACAGTAGTTTCCAAGTATTTTTTTCTCATATTTTGCTCAGAATAGTTACAGCACTGATGACAATATTTGTGTTACTTGTTTAATTTAGTTCTTTAATTAAATATTCTTTTTTTTTTAATTTACTTACCTTTGTATAGATGCTTTTTTACCTATTATTTGTGAATGAGTGAACATTGAAGGCCTTCTAGATTCCCCGATGCTGTTTAACTTTTGTTAATTATTCCTTTTCTTTTACATTTTTTGTATAGCAAGCAACGACCTATTGTCGGGCCTACGCTGTCCCCCCATACTTTAGTACTAATGCTGTAATGAAACATAATAATTGTAATACCAAATGATTTGAAAAGAGTAACCATGGAGTTTCTTGCCGGTTCTTCTCCATGGAATCGACCAACGCGAACCGTGCACCTTTTTCGACGTTTTATAAGTGCCCATCCAGGCCTATTTGAAATAAAATATTTTGATTTTAATTGTAAGGGATTTTCGAAAAGCAAGCTCTGATTTCACTACTTTTCTTCGACAGCCAAATATTTAACCATTCAGAACGGAATTAACCTAAAAGGCGTTAAACGAAAGCAAGCAGGCCCGTCATTTGAATGAAAACATGCTACATTACAAGCCATCAGTCACCGAGATTGTCATGGCGATTGTCTTGTGTGTGTTAATAAGGGGTGTTATACACTTGTTCGGGTCGGCACATTTAATTCATCAGTGTTTTGGTGAACAACAATGTTGGTTGAGGTGGCAATAGACTCGCCTTAAATGGCATGAGAGATGGGCAGATGATATTACTGTCATCGCGGGAATGTCCTGGATTAGGCTGGCACGAGAACGTGGATCTTGGCATTAGCAAAGAGAAGCCTACAGGCCTGTACCTAGCAATCGTTGAAGTCTGGCTATGGATGATGATGATGATATCACACAATACTTGAACATAAATGGGAAAATATTGGTGTACCATCCCTCCAGGGATGTCGTGATGATGTGTTAACAAAGTCAACCCATCAAAAACCATCATCAATTACTAAAAAAAAATATTTATTATTTATTTATTTATTTATTTATTTCTGATCGGCAACTCCGTTCGGCATTTATCTATACTTATCTATCTATCTTCTTCTTCTATACTTATAAAGCAGAATAGTTTGTTTGTTTGGTTGAACGCGCTAATCTCAGGAACTACTGGTTCAAATTGAAAAAATATTTTTGTATTGGATAGTCTATTTGTCGAGGAAGGCTTTAGGGTATATAACATCACGCTACGACCATTAGGAGCGGAGCAGCAATAAGAAATGTTGCAAGTGGAAAAATCACGCGAACGAAGTCGCGGGCAGACGCTAGTCATTGCTAAACCGTTCGGTGCAACCCATTGGCTCCTTTCATCATCATCATCGTCTATACAACACGCTTTTGGACAGCCCTGGTGTCGTTGCCGAATGGGTGTGCCGAATCATACCGACCCGAGCCTGTGTGTAGCAGCCCTAACATAGCGACGTCCCCAGGGCGTTCAGTATTAATGTTACGAACGTGATGCGACACTTTCGAGTTATTATATGACCGTGTAATTGAGATAAAAAAGAAAACGGGGTATTTGGTAACTTATAGTGGGTATTATTTTGTTAAAATCGCAAGCTTTTCACGGTTTGATTAAATTTCGGGTAATGAAAATTGAGAATTTATGGTATTACCACGTTGTAGTACCATAAATTCTCAATTTTGAACAGTGATTCACACATGTTCACAGTCATCCACGAACTTTCGACCAAGCATTCTGTACATCAAACTAAATAACTCTACCCAAAAATGTATTTATTTATTTATTTTCTAGGCGCAAACTACAAATAAAAATATGTACATTGCTGGGGAACAATCTAAAACTCAATAAAAAAAATTACGAGTTATAGATCGAATAACACGAAGAAAATCGTAATCCAAATACTTGTAACTACTCGGTAATAAATCATTCAAGCAGATGACTAGTGTCATACGCCCGATTGTCAGTCAGTAGCATTCTTGTGTCAAAATTTAAAATGTTCAGCATCAAAACTTTCGTATAACCTTATTCCCAATGACCGCTCCTTCTTCCTCCGTCTTATAGCTCATCATCGGCCTAGCCTTTACCCTGACCTCAACATGACTGGGTAATACGATACCACTTGGTAAGACTGGTTGTCATACTTTTTGAGCCACTGACTACCTGTAACGACTGCCAAAGATGGACAAATAACCAACAGGTTAACGTGCTTTCCGAGGGACGAGGGAAACTCGGTATGTGAGGGTGGTCACCCATCCACGGACCAACCCAGGCAAGCACGGCTTAACCATATAAAGATTGGCCCGAGTCTGTTATTATCTAGCCACGAGCTCTAAGATATCTATAATGTCCGCTCTATAGCTAATCCTTTTGAATTAATTAATTTTATTATTAGAGTTATAATTAGATCACATGAACGAGGAACTCCTTAAAACTTTTGACATCAATAACATCGTCAAAAATACCTCACAATTCAAACATATCTTAATATATATAAATCTCGTGTCACAATGTTTGTCCTCAATGGACTCCTAAACCACTTAACCGATTATAATAAAATTCGCACACCATGTGCAGTTCGATCCAACTTGAGAGATAGGATAGTTTAAATCTCAAATTATGAGTTGCGCGAGTCAGCTAGTTATCTATATTTTATGTTGAGGTTTAAATGCGCCCTCCTCTATGTCTTTATAACAATATATTTTCTTTTTCTGTAATAGTCAGTGTCATCAGTCGTTTTTAGCACTTGTTTTTTCATGTCCGCTGTGTATTAGCTCTGGTAAACAAAACAACGTTTATTGTGTATAAACCGCTTTTATTTCCATGCATGGAGCGCTAAATCTTAACATTTTATGACCCAGAATATACATCAAATCGATGTTCCAGAAAGGAAATCCGATTATGTATGCTGTTGCTTCTTCAATTTTGCATCCGTGATTCGTTTACGCGAAAACCGTTTTACAACCGGACGCGAAGCGAGGTCAATAACAGATAAATGAATTTCAATGCAGCCTTTTCCTAGCTAGACCTTTTAAAATGTAGTTTAAAAATAGAGATAGGATTTATATTTTTACTGGTGGGTTTGAGATGTTTTTATACTACTGTCTCTGTTGGCCAAGTAGTCGCAAGCACGACTGTGGAGCTTGAGGTCCTGGGTTCACCGTTTTTAGTGCAGTGATGATAAAATAAAGTATACACGGTGTTGAAGTTTGTGGGTTCGCACCCCGCCATGCAGTCCTACTGGTCTTACCTCTGAGCCACTAGCTTAATTAAGCTTTAAAACTATGTCTTGTCCAACAGCTTAATCTTTTTGTTTGTCCCCAGTTTCAACAAGCTCCTCCTGCAGAAGGAAGAGTTGGAGCAGAAGCAGCTGCACCTCCTGCAAGTGGTGGAGAGTGAGAGGACATCGCGCTGGCAGTACGCGCAGCAGTGCGATGAACTTAACAGTGAGGTCAAGAAACTGAGGACTGAAGTGAGTCTTAGATCTTTTAGTTATTGAGAACTAGTTTTTACCCGAGGATTACCTTCAATTTTGAATTTGGTACTCAACTCAACTCAAATCATTTATTTCAATTAGACCATTACGGCACTTTTGAATGTCAAAAATACAAAACTAAATCAAAGCTACAGTCACAGTCACAAAGCATAATAACTTGAGAAAGTACTGTAGTTGCCCATTCCCTAGCGTAGATCTCTATGGAGAAGAACGGGCAAGAAACTCCATGGACACTCTTTTCAATCAAAATATTGTTACAAAATCTTGGTTACATCATTCATGTTGTGATTATACATATATGTGAGAACGATGTAGAAAGACGTGCACATTAAGAGCGTCCAGAGAAAAGATTAATAAATTCGAGTTGCACTCTGCTTGTAATAATATAATTAAATCAGCATTCGAAAGATACGTGGCACCCTCCATTTTCCTCGGGAACAGTACTTTTTTTCGGGATGAAAGGTAGTTATGTCTGTTTCTGTACACACGACAACGTATTTGCGAAATTTCAGTATGACAGGTTCAGTAGTTTTGGCGTAAAACAAACTTACTTTCGCATTTAACGGGGTGATCAAAATAGTACTTACTACATGTAGTAGTATGAAAACAAATAAGTGTGGTGTTATTTCACAAACGATGGGACAAATAATTGATTTTTTGTCTTGTTGCCTATATTTTTTTTAAACTGAAGGATGCTGTTGATAATGATAAACTCGGGTCCGAATTGGGAATTGGGGGTTGACTCTATTTTTAGACTGCTATCAACATGCTTAAATAAAAACGAAAATAAATACCTAAATTAGTGCTGCATAATTTTTATTGTTTATCGAAGTGAACGATGATAATTTTGAAGCCAGTCGAATCATACTGCATTTTGCCTGTACCTACAGTATTATGTATCAAACAGACCTATAATGAAAGTGTCAGGGTTCTCCGGGGGAATTTTTGTGTTAGGTAGGTACGTTTATTGCAATTTACAGCTCAATATCAGTTTATCTGTAGCGAGAATTTTGCGAGCTTTTTAATTTAAAGAATTTCCCTTCATCTTCTACTACTAACAGACAAGGATACCTCGGCACTTACAAATAAATAATTATTGGTATACTTAAAGTATTGTTTTTAATGACAGCTGTGCACGTACAAGAAGGAGCACGAGCCAGCGACGCGCGCCGCATCCACTTCCAGCTCCTCACCAAGCCACTCGCCAGATATAGATCCTGCCGAGCTCAAGAAGATCAAGAAAGTTCAAGTAAGTGGTCTCTAGTAGATACTCAGCAGGTAACCGTTAACCCTACTTTCTTAATCTTGTCGGTTCTATTCGTGGGTAAAAGCCTCCCCATTCCTTCCACTTTTCTCAGTGTTGCGCCTCTTTTCGTCAATTTACTAGAAAATATCACGCCATCTTCTCCTCGGTCTGCCGCGACCCTGTCTAGCTGTCTCAGGGCTCCAGTTTTGCGATGTGTGGGCCCAGAGCTTGCGATAGACATGGCCTTCCCAGTCCCATTTTAGTCTCGCAGCTTTTGTAATAGAGTGGAGGCGCTTAACCCTGCAAGTGGAACATATAAGCTGATTCTGTTTGCTATATATTGATAATTTGTGCACAGCGACGACAAAACGTATCTACCGTAGGCTGCGGGACTGCTTGAAAGAGATATCGAGGCCCCGGAACACAAAGGGCTAAAAAAGAACATGGATGGGTTTTAGTCAGTTAAAGTCTGACACTCCCTTCCACTTGGCCCAAAGGAAGGAAGGAAGGACCCCGGAAAGAGTAATTTTGGTGGTAAAAAGGAGGTCATCTCATTTCGATCTTTGTTCATGGCGGTATGATGAAAATTTGTTTGTTAGAGTTTCTTCCGCGGCTGGCTGTGCCGTCGGCGATGGAAGCAGATCGTGGACGAGTACATAAAGAGTCCTCACGCTGAGAGCATGCGCAAGAGGAACAGCCTTGTCTTCAAGATGGTGGAGGCTGAAGAGGAATACTTGGAGCAGATGGAAATTATGGTGAGCTTCTTGCCTGTTATTAGTCTCTTTGATTTGGATCTATTGATTCATGTAACTGTAAAACAACCAGAATATTGTCTATTTTTAATTTACTTGAATAGTTTGATCGAGAGCCATTGGCTTAGTTGTTTCCATTGAAGGTGTCCGTTTACACCTTGTATAATGAAATAAGTTAATCTTAAAATAACAATTAATATACCATGACAAAATTACTTTTGAATAAGCACTAAAATACAGTGCCTGTATTCAGAAGAAGTGTCCACTTATTCTGAATACAGGATTACCCTGATGTTGTGTTATAAAAGAAAGCCAGAGGTTTAGTTTTTACACTGGTGGAAGCCTAAGTACCATCACTATTTGAGTCATCATAAAAAGATCTTAATTTTTCAGGTTACCTGTTTCCTTCGGCCATTCAAAATGGCGGCCAGCTCCAAAAAGCCGCCGTGCACGCACGAGGACGTAAATTCCATCTTCTTGAACAGTGAGACGGTGCTGTTCCTCCACCAGATCTTCTTCAAGGGTCTCACGTCGAGGATGGAGTCCTGGCCCACCTTGGTCTTAGGTGAGTGTTATATGAATTTGTTTTTTAGAATGAATGGTCATGAACACATTAACTTTTGTTGTGGAATTTTGTTGGAAGATGTCTTTACGTTATGTGTATTTCAACAGCTGTTAACCACAGCGTTATTGCCCCTATAATAAATTACACAGCTTAACGTAACAGTACAGTGCTGAATAGTTTTTTTTTTACTAAGTGACCTACCCAAACCAAACGTCCTTTCTTATCGGTAGTGCTCGTCCTGTCGTTGAGCTCCTTGAGTTAAAATTCGAGCTACACGATAAATAAGAAATGCTGGCACTGACAGGACAAGTTCACTGAAATCTGTGTGGTTCTTTCTACAAAAGTCCATCTCAGACACTTATCTGCTTAGTTTTCAGCTTTAAAAGAGACTATGACCTCTATGAGTTTGTTTCGGTGGTTTTTTCTCAGTTGTCAGGTACGAAATACTGGCCCCTACTTTTAAAAAACATGACATTTAAAAGTGATTGTAAAAACTTATTGCTCAATAAACATCGTTTATTATTTGCGCGTGCTCATCGTCAACGCCGCCATTTTTTTCGGAATTCAAAATATAAAATACCATGAACGCCAGACCTACGTATTTAATAAAAGCTGAAAGTTTTTCTGTGGTACCTCCACAGAAAAACTTTCAGCTTTTACCATACCATACTTATGAACAATTGGATATTATGAAAAGTCGTGGTGGCTTTGGCAGATATCAGGTAAGAAACTTGTGCTAAATAGCTGCTAAGTAACATCATACATACAGCAAAGCGTATTTTTTTAAATATTACATAGGGGCTAGTATAATGATTCACCTCCTAGAGTGTCTGGAAGCGGACTTCCAGACACTCTATGTGGAAGAAAACCATTTTCTATATGAACTCTTTTGAAATACTGAAGTACTTAATTGTTAATTTAATTTAAAGTGCCAAGTAAGAAGTTGTTTTCTTCCTTTCTGTCTACCTTAAGTTCCGTTTGGCTGCTAATCAATGCAACCTGTGGAAACTGTCGCATCGGGGCGCTAGGTGACGTTTGAGAGATGTCTATGTCCAGCAGTGGCTGTCTTTTTGGCTGATTATTATAATAATGTTGAAGTTAAAGTCATCGTTGGATTTATTTTAAATACTATTTTCTATCATCACTGCTCTTCTCTCACCACCCTCATCCCTGGATACAATTCTCAAGTATCAAAACTGCACAAACAGAGCGTTGCACCACTTCATCTTAAAAATATAATTAATCAATTTAAAAGTAGACAAAGGATTACACTTAGTAGTGCACCTACATACAGGAGACCTATTCGATATGCTGCTCCCGATGCTGACCATCTACCAGGAGTACGTGAGGAACCACCACTACTCGCTGCAAGTCCTGACGGAGTGTAAGCAGAGTCAGCCCTTTGCGCAGCTGTTGGCGCGGCTGGAGAGCAAGCCGGCTTGTCAGAGTCGGTCGCTGGAGACGTTTTTGACGTATCCGATGCACCAGGTATGTTTTTAAAGTCATGTAGTTTCACCGACCGCGATCAACACATCTAAGTGTCAATTTTCCTTCCCAATGATGACGCTTACAACTCTTGAACTCAGTTTTACAATTTAAAATTAATTCTCCGTAGTAAAAAAATCATAACCCTCCTCCCCCTCCGCCTCAATTAACATGGTTCAACTGTGGCACTTGATGATGAGTGGTAAACCAGCTAGAGGTCTGCTTGATAGTGGTCACCACTGCTTGTGGATATCTGATAAACTAGGAGTATTGTGGAGGAAACCGGCATGTCCTAGAACCAAAAATTCGAAGACATGTGACATCTACCAACCCGCACTGGGCCCGCGTGGTAGATTATAGCCCATTCCCTCTCATTGAGAGGAGGCCGTGTCCCAGCAGTGGGAACATTATAGGCTGATGATGATGATGAGGAGGATTGTAGAGCACTGGCATCTTAAAGATGGCGGGATGGGTCAACAAAAACATACGAATGATCGTAAGTAATTATAACTTCTATAAAATTTTAAAATATCTTCTCTAAAATACTATATTTTTATTGTTCGGAACCATGACGTTCCGAATCAAGGTGCAAGTAGTCGCTGTACCTACGTGCGTGTTACATTGTGATTGGCCAACTCAAGAAAAAACTTTAAAAGCGCGACTTTAAAACAAAAACATGTCGCTTGAGTTCGGTTTCTCTTCACATAATTAAACTACTTTAGCTCTTTTTTTTTGCGCAAAGTAATTAACAGGAACGTCGTTAACATTCAAAAGGCGTGTCGTTCTTTTAACAATTTAGAAGGAAACTAATTATATCAATTTGTGTCATTTCGACGACGCGGGGTTGTTAATTTTGTTTTTGGGTTGGTAGCAAAAATTAATGTCTTCAGTTTCTTTATGACCTGTGTTGAAGCGTTTTATTCTAAATATTTTGGTGTATGCATTGGTTGACAGTACCCGTGAATACAATGCTAACTTTTACCTTGGTGAGAGCAAAAACTTACCATTTGATTGCTATAGATCCCAGTCTCTGACACATTGCCGTTTGTCAGCAATGCGGAGGGTTTGTTCGGACGCCATTATATTTTAGTTAGGTTTAGTTCACGCAAGTAAACCTATATTTAGGTAGACAATAACGTGTACATAATTAGTAAGTTTAGCTAGAGCTGGTTCAAAATCAATCCCGTGTTGATATCTTGGTAAGTTGCTAATTTTATTTTGTCGCAAGCTAGTTATGGGCTCATAAGTTGACCTGTTAAACTGCAGATCCCTCGCTACATAATCACTCTGCACGAGCTGTTGGCGCACACGCCGCACGACCACGTGGAGCGGCGCAGCCTGCAACATGCGCGCGCGCAGCTAGAGGAGCTCTCGCGACAGATGCATGACGAGGTGAGTTAAGGGTTCTTACTGCAGCCGCCGCCATCTGTTGACGACTACCGTCGATGCTATACCGGCGGCCACTGTGAGTAGCTGCAATGGTATCTGCCGTTGGCAAAGTGCCACCCTCTGTTTGAGCCCTTTTTCAAATATGACGGTTTTTATACACTTAGTTTTTTTTAAAGTGTAAGTGATAAATCTTCTTATCTTCTTCTTTATATTTGGCCTTAATATTCAACAGGTTGATTTTACAATTTTATGCTTGCAAAATGGCACGAGTATGTGTGGGGGGCAGTGGCCGACTTGAGTGCCGTAGTTGGTTGATTTTACCAAACCCAAGCAAGCACATTTCTTTTTGTAATAGTATCACTAGTGCTCACGAAACGGTAAAGGAAAACATTGTGAGTACGTGCTGGAACGGCACACTCGAAGACATGTGGCACCCACCAACATGTACTGGGCTCGCGAGGAGGTTTATGGACCATTTCCTCTCAATGAAGGATATCTGGGTCACAGCAGTGACCATATACGATAGGAATAAATGCTGATTATATCAGGTGTGTGTGCGTGCTCAATAATACATAATTCTTGGTACACAGGTCAGTGAAACCGAGAATCTAAGGAAGAACTTAGCAGTCGAACGCATGATTATCGAAGGCTGCGACATTCTTCTGGATGTCAACCAAGTCTTCATACGCCAAGGTATGGTGTTTTTATCAAGTATTCAAGTATTTGCAATTTAATTTATGGAGTAAAAAGTAATTAACGATTGCGCTCTTCCACCAAATTCGTTGAAAGAACATTAGAATAAAGCTGCCCAATTTATTATTATTTGCTAATCCATTTGGGGTTGAAAGCCTAGGACCGTGGGAGAAATGGCTGTGAGCACTTGGGTGCTCACAGCCATTTCAAGAAAATTTCAAAACGTTTAGTCAAAGGTTGGGCGTTGCCATACAACGTGGCAATGCCACGTTTCTTGGGTAAATTCAGTTGACAGCGTCATTTTTTAAGTTTATTTTTAAGTTAATTTACTTCGGTAAGAAAAACCGATGAATTATTGGAGTAGAACGTTTTTTTTCATTTGTTATTACCTAAATAGATGATAATGTTTTGAGTCACATATTATAATTGTTTATTATTTTCTTCAGGAACTCTATCCCAAGTGGTAGGTAAGGGGCGTCGCGCCACCCTACAAGCTCGGCAGGCGTTCCTATTCAGCAACCACCTTCTGCTAACCACCCGTGCTGCGGGAGGGAGGCTTCACCTGCCACCCGCAGGACGACTGCCACTGCATGATGCACTGCTCATTGAGGACCCCGCTAATCATGATGATGATGGTGAGTATTTTAAACGGACCTTAGGTGGTAAACCAAAGTGTTACATTCACTTTGGTTTACCACCTAAGTTCCGTTTCCGTAAACAAACAATATTTTTGTCATGAACAAACTTCGATGAGTCTGGCATGGGAATGTGAAAATTGACACAAGCATAGAGGTTTGTTTTAATAATTTAACAGCATATTTTTATTTACATTGACCTATAAATCGCAAAAAAAAACGTAAGAAATTTTTCCTACGTTTTTTTTCGGCACTTTCGAGATGGAGAATACATTTAATTGTGTGTTATTTGTTTTTTTTTTTGTCATTAGTTTCAGTGAAGCTACTGTACGCTACAATTTATTACGTACAATACCCATTCTGTAGCATCAGGCATGTAACAAGTTGTATCATACTGTTACATTATATGCGGATGTTCCGTGAGTAGATTTTTACAAATTGTGGTATTTAGTAGGCCACCCAGATACAAAATAACTTCAGAGATGTTTTAACCTACTTCAACACTCTTGGCCACAGGTTTATTGCAGGCGGTGACAGGAATGCCAAACATACATTCTGGGGACCCCGCTGTAACAGCACTCGTGGACGTGATCTAAAACGTTGTGTTGATGAAAATCATCTAAAACCGGTATCTACAGGTGAAGCCACCTACTGTCCTAGCGACCCAGAAAATACCGGACTTACTTGACAACTTCATAAATAAGGGCATGGACAGTTTACACATTACAAAAGAATCGAACCTAGACGGATCATCAGATCACACACCGGCGATCCTAACTGTTTGCACTAGTGAGCTCACTCGAGAAATGACCGAGTCTCTGACACAAACCCGAACTGACTGGGACGGTTTCAAGAATAACCTCATCGACAGTTTTACTTCTACTTTACTTTTAATGGATAAAAACGATGTAGATAATGCTTGCCGAAATCTCACAAATGCCATTCAAATAGGTGCCTGGATCTGAAAGGTTCGACCAACCAATCGAATTTGGCATCAGTCCCCTCATCCGCTCGATAAACTCTACTTTAACAAGGCAGCTAAAAAGTTAAAGGCGGAAAAAGTTAAAGGTCCAGGAATCTATTAATTCAACGGTGGCAACAAACCTACATGATGTCACCTACGGGAGTTGGTGCACACTAGTTCTGGAAGGCAACCAAAAATCTAGAACCCTCAACAGTCTTAACCCCCAATTAGGTCACAAGCTTCCTGGGCAAGAAGTGTCTTGGAAGAAGTCGAAGTATTTGCAATGCATTTGAATTCTGTATTCAAACCCAACGGGAGCATTGCAGATGAGCGTGATATTGATGCTGATCTGCAGATGTGTCTGTTCATTAAACCAACAACACCTAAAGAAACTGTGAAGGAAATCAGACAGCTGAACTCGAGAAAAGCCCCGGGATTTGACCTGATGATCACACCTTCAATACTTAAAATTCTTCCGAGAAAATGCATTGCCTTCTTGGCTAGTCTGTTCAACGCAATCTTTCAAACATCTCACTTTCCTGACCTTTGGAAAATCTCTGAAGTTGTCATGACCCTCAAATTAGGTAAACCTGAACATGAAGCGTCGTCGTATCGCCCGATAAGCTTAACTCTTGTACTGTCCAAACTGTGGGAGAGGATATTCCTTAACTGACTAAAACCATGGACGTCAATGATGTTGTTCCACTTCATCAGTTTGGCTTTCGGAAATCCCATTCAACAATAGAACAGGTTAACCGAGTTTACCAAACAGGAAGACAGGCCTTTGAACGCAAAAAAGTACTGCTCAGCGGCATTTCTGATTTACAACAAGCTTTTGACCGAGTCTGGCAAAAAGGATTACTGGCAAAAGTGAAGACAAAACTTCCACACTCAATGTTCCTGCTCATCCGGTCATACTTGACGACCCGAATGGCGCATCGGTAGTGAGGCTGCCTTACGTTCTTAGGGTCCCGGGTTCGAATCCCGGTAGGAATAAATGTTTGTGTGAATAAAAGTATATCAACTGCCTGGTGACCACGACACAAGCCTTGCTTAGTGTGGCACTAGACGGCCCTGTGTGTAATATCCAGCGATATTTATTTATTTATTATTTATTACTAATTCGACCGCTGCTTCCGAGTTAAACAGGGTGAAGCACGATCAATATTGTTTGAAGTGGAAGCTCGAGTACCACAGGGTTTTGTTCTGAGCCCTGTGTTGTATAACATATTTACATCAGATTTACCCAAATTAGACGACATAACAGTTGCAACATATGCTGATGACATAGCCTACTTATCAGATGACGACAACCCAGTAACTGCCAGCAAAAAACTCCAAAATCAGTTCACATGACACACATAAATGGCTCTGTAAGTGGCGGCAACGCGCCAATGCATCCAAGTCTTACCAACGGACGTACGGAATCCAATTGTGGGACGTAGCTAGCAAATCTAACATTCTCTGTCTGCAAAGGGTAAACGGAACAATATGAGCCAATGCACCTTGGTTTGCTCGGAAAAGCGAAATTCACGATTTCCTGCAGGTGCCGCTCGTAAACTCTGAAATCCAGCTGTACAAATCTCAACACAAGGCTCGCCTTACCTTGCCGGTTGCGGGCCTATTCGAAGGAGATACCGCGGCTCTGGAACATAAAGGGCGAGGAAGGAACATGAATGGGTTTTAGTCAGTAAAAGTCTGACACTCCCTACCGCTCCGCCCAGAGTGGGAGAAGTCATTTGATGATTTCCGATCCGAAAAAAAAGCCTGACGCAGGTTCTCACCGGACACGGATGTTTCGGGAGGTACCTACACCGAATCGGGTGGGAGGAAAGGCCCGGGTATTTCCACTGCGAGGATCGATAAGGGGACACGGTGGAACACACGGTGGAGGTCGGGCCTGCATGGGCGGAGCACCGCCGTGTCCTCGTAGCGGGGATCGTCGGTGGCGACCTCTCGCGTCCGGCTCTGGTTCAATCCATGGTCCGGAGCGAGATGGAATGGGAAGCCGTCACCTCCTTCTGCGAAGCAGTCATGCTAGCGAAGGAGGTGGTGGAACGAGAGAGGGAGAGAGCTTCTCTTCTTCCCGGCCGCCGCGGGAGACGCACCGGGCGTCGGGGGCCACGTGGTGGCTACCGGCCACCGTAGATGCGGGCCTGTGGACGGTTGGCTATGGGCTAGCTAGCCGTCCGTCTAATGACGACAGGCCGTGTCGACAGCGCGTTCGTGTTCCACGCGCGCCTCAAAGAGATGTCAGCACATTGAAGGGGCCCGTTAGGGCCGAAGCCTGCCGGGGTTGCGGGCCTTTTCGAAAGAGATACCGCGGCCCTGGAACATAAAGGGCGAGGAAGGAACATGGATGGGTTTTAGTCAGTAAAAGTCTGACACTCCCTCCCGTTCCGCCCAGAGTGGGAGAAGTCATTTGATGATTTCCGTTCCGAAAAAAAAAGGCTCGCCTAACCATGCACCAAATGCACCCAAACCCACTAGTGACTGAACTGTTAAACCCGACAGTGGTGGTAAAAAGGCTGAAGAGGAACCACCTTCTATAAGTGGGAGGCGCAGCACTGGCTGGTCCACCACAGCGCCATGTAGACTGCAACAAATTTGCTTATGGTCTGACGACCGATAGCAAATATAAATTTAAAAAAAATCGCTCACGTTATGGTTACCTTATGACACTTTGCAAGAATCCGATTTAAAAAATATCTTTATTTCTTACAAACATATTTCCTCTTTATAATATAAGTGTCACTCGAATCTAAACTGTAACGATGTTTAATATTTCAGATACAACATCAGTTTGTTCATCACCCGGTGGCGATATCTACCAGGGCAAAGACTTCAAGATTCTCGTTGAAGTTAAGGGCGAGCAGATTTGTGCACACTTAGGTAAGATCTCACGCTTCTTGATGATTCATATTTACTACCTTTATTAAGGCACTGTTGTTACTTGTTGCCTATGGATTTTTTTTACTGTGTCTTTATCAGGCATCGTCGAAACCGCGATTTATCTTTTATTTTTGTCGTGTGCTCTTTTTAAGTCATCCGCATTTTTACTTCAGATCAAGACACATGCCTAGTTGCTTAGTGTGACACTAGATGGCACTGTGTAATGTCCAGCGATATTGATTTATTTTATTTTATTTCTATGTACTGTTCGTACTTCTTAATGATTGAACTTATAACAGTCGCCGGCAGCGTCGAAGAAAAAGCCGGCTGGACAAGCGAGCTAGCTCAATGCATGGAAAGCGCAGCTCTTACCGAACTGCTCCGAGCGTGCGGTGCCTGCGGTGCAGCGTCCGCCAGCCTGCCAGCCTGCCGGTCAGACAGGGCACTGTTCACTGATGACGTGGATATCAGGTTCAGTCGCACGCTGAACTCCTGCAAGGTGCCGCAGATCAGATCGGCAACGCCACAACGGTTGCTGCAGAGGCTGACCGGTGAGTGGTGGATGATAAGGCTGCTATAAATCGTTGTAATTTGTAATTTATTTTCGTTGGAGTGATTCTTGATAGTAGATAATGTTGAGAATAAATTATTGTGACAAAAAATGTTATGACAACCATAAATAATCACAGTCTTGACGGAATGATATGATCATTATTCAATTCATTCCTCTGCATCTCATCAAACACCTCCATTCCTGCCATATCATTCACTATTAGTCCAGTCATTAAGGACTAGGTTCCTTAACCTCTTTATGTAACTGTTACTGTTAGCCTGTGTCATCCCACTGCTAGGCAAGGGGCTCTCCCCATGACTTCCAAATTCTTCGATCCTGGGCCAATGTGGGCCACTGGTCGTTGGTTTTGTCTATCTCATCCCGCCATCTCCTGCGAGGTCTACCGCGTCGCCTTCTGGTTGTAACAGGGCTCCACATTGTGATAAGTACATTTTTCACAAAACGTTCAAATATACATATAATAAAAAGCAATAGAGTTTACGCCTTGGTGTACGGTATATAATACCATATAGTGCATTCTAGTCGCTTTCTCAGCGCTCTATTCCGCAAACGGTTGATTTTACAGAAAAATACAAGAGAAATTTTTTGTAGATAATTTTACTAAAACAATTTTTACAGTGACCGCTATTGGTCGCGAGATATTTACAAAAAATTGATTGTCGTGACCTTTTAACTTTCGTTCGATATCGGTCGATTTTTCACATCTTCATTATATCACCGTAATAAAGATGTTCATCATCATCATGACTGTCACCGTAAAATTGTCAAACACGTTAGATTGTGATGTCTCTAACGATATTGTAAACTCTCGAAATATTGTCAACAGAACATACGGAAGTATCTCTGCCCCCATAATCGGGACTTGGGGTACCCCCCCGTTAGATTAATTAGGTTCCTTTAAACCCTGCACCCGGAACTAGGGGCCCCGCGAAACAGGACTCCGTCGACTACGCTTTTTAGGGGAATATAAAGTGTTTTAAGGTTAGGTTATGTTAATCGGTATTTCTCAGGAATGGTACATTATCTTTCATGAGAGTGGTGCCACTGGACAAGGGGGACCCCTCCTTCCCACCACACCGCGTGAGTTGACTACCATCGCAGGCATTTCACAAAAAATAATGCGTTTTTATTGTAAGCGGTATGTTCGTTTGACAATATTTCGAGAGTTTACAATATCGCTAGAGAGATTACAATCTAACGTGTTTGACAATTTTACGGCGACATATACAAAAATTCAGGTCACTAGGAATTTTTATTGAAGACAGTCCATCCATCGTTTCTTTGGTGTTCCTGATTGAAGCAAAATTATGTCTAAAACCAACCACTGTTAAACTGCTAAACCACTGCAACACTGGTCATACTCATGATGGGTTTTTAAATCTCATCTTCAAAACATACAATTAATAATAATAATAATAATAATAATGGCAACCCCGTACGTCATCAGTTTATAACATCGCATCGCAATTTCTTATTTTAATTAAATACACGAAGGTCTATACAATATTTATCAAAAACAGTTCAATTTTCTCCATTAACACATCAAATAATATATAGTTTAAAAAAAGCAAAAACAAACCAGAAAGTGCAAATGAAAAATTATGTTATACTACAATGACGGATGTCAAAACCTGTCAAACCATTCAATCAAAATATGAAAATTACCGAAAAATATAAAAGGAATGCATGATGCGATAAAATAATGATCACGAGAGCTGCCTCCCGACGACGCGCACGCCTACCATCCCCGGACTCGTCGCTCAGCTCCGCCTCGCCGCCACCGGACCCCGGTTCACCAGTGTCAACGGTTGCGGCAGTTGCGTCGAGCTCGAGCGACGAATATTTCTCTCCGCCGACGTCGCCAACACCTGTACGTCGTGCGGGGAGAGGCCGGCCACCGAGAAGCTTGGGACTTAGGGGCCAACAGGCCCCGAGCCGGGTCCCCGCTACCGGTGGTTGTGTGCAGCGCATGAGATGGACTCAGTCCATGAACGAGAACGCCATGCGCGCATACTACGGGTCTACAGAGGGGGGAACTAACCTCACTGCGTACCGTGTTAGGATGCTGTCTCTGTTCCAGGATCTTGAACCAGCCGTCAACGTCTCGGCCCAACGACTGTCGGATCAGGTGCGGGTCATTCAACGCAATCACATGTTGGATGACGCTGCGCTTGATAGGCTGCGCTCAGAGGTACTGAGCAATCGTATCATCTTGACTCCGGCACAAACCGCGGTGCAAGCGTCAGCTATTGATGCAACCCCACCGCGGTCCAATCCTGCTGTTGTAGAGGAAGATGGTAGGGTTGCCACGGTAAGTAGCCAGTGCAACGACCGATTGAGGAGCGCACTGGAGGATGCGCTTCGTGAGTATCGATCAACTCCTACCGAACTTAGGCCCCGCTTACCACGGTTACCCATGCATAAGAAAAATAGGGCGCTGGTGTGTGCCCTGGACTCGCAACTCAAGAATGTATTCGAGAGTAGCGAGGACCTCGTTGATACACACTCGATCCTGTTCTGTGGGGCTGTTGCGGCATGTCGTTTAGCTAATGTCAAGTTCCCGAACTGTGACTTAGCTACTCGACCAAAACCTGCCGTACCAGTCTGGCAGCGCAGGATTGAGCGTCGTATCGACGGGGCCAGGGTACTCATCGGCAAACTATACTGCTTCAGGGAGGGCAATACACGACCACGCGTGATGCGCTTTGTGAGGCGGGCATTCTCGGGGACTGAAATCAGTCCTCAAGAATACATGTCCCGTGTCACAGAGCGCATCGACTTCCTGAAGCAGAAAGTTTATGCATGGGCGAGCCGTATTCGGCGGTATAAGCGACGGGTTGATCGGTATTCGCAGAATCGCATGTTCCAGTGTGACGAGAGGTGGGTATACAGAGCTTGGGAGCAACCTGACCAAAATGTGACAGACGTGTGCCACCCGGGTGATGCCGCTACGAGTTCCTTCTGGCGCAGCATCTGGTCGGTGCCCGTCTGTCATTCTGAGGCTGATTGGATGCGCGATGTCGAGCGAGTGTGTGAACCTATTCCAGAAATGGCACCAGTTGTAATCACATCGTTAGATATAGCCAGAGCAGTTCGTCCGTTACCGAACTGGAAGTCACCGGGACCGGACGGACTGCATAACTTCTGGCTCAAGTGGCTTGGTAGTTCACACACTTGCCTGGCATCCCAATTCCAGTCATCCTTAGAGTCTGGGTCCCTGCCGCAGTTCTTAACAACAGGCGTTACTCACCTGCTCCATAAGTCAGGTAGTCCCACGGATCCCCAGAACTACAGACCGATCACGTGTTTGTCGACGGTCTATAAACTTCTTACATCCATTTTGAGAACGAAAATTAATACACACATTGACAATAACTCCATTATGTCTGCGTCTCAAAATGGATGTAGGAATGGGTCCCGTGGTACTAAGGAGCTACTCCTCATCGACATGGCCATTAGCCAACAGGTCCGTCGATCCCGCAAGGATCTGTCAACATGTTGGATAGATTATAAGAAGGCCTACGACTCGGTGCCACATTCATGGCTCATGAGGGTGCTGGAGTTGTACAAGATAGATGCAACTCTATGCACCTTCCTTAAGTCATGTATGGGGCAATGGAGGACGGTCCTTCGATATCCAGGATGTCGACAGATCCAGGGGAACGATGAATCTGTATGGATAAAACGGGGAATATTCCAGGGCGACAGTCTGAGTCCACTTTGGTTCTGTTTAGCCCTGAATCCTTTAAGCACATTGCTGGAGAATTCAGGGCTAGGCTACCAGTTGAGGAAAGATGGTCAGGTTATATCTCACCTGCTTTACATGGATGACCTGAAGCTCTTTGCCCCCAACAAATTGCGACTGATGGAGCTACTGAAAGTAACTGAAACTTTTAGTAACGCCATCAGGATGGAATTTGGTGTGGACAAATGTGCAGTCATGTATGTAAAGCGAGGGGAGATTATGGAATCCGAGGGGCTTCAGCTCTCGGATTCCATACACCTAAGATCCCTTTCCTCATCCGAGAGCTATAAGTATTTGGGTATGTCAGAAGCGTTAGGTATCAACGTAACTGACATGAAGCAATCGTTGAGGGAGCGCTTCTTTGGTCGCCTAAAGAAGGTATTAAATAGCCTTCTTTCAGGTGGGAACAAGGTGCGCGCCTTCAATGGTTGGGTCATGCCGGTTTTAATGTACTCTTTCGGCATACTCAAATGGACCCAGACCGAACTCGACGCTCTGGATAGAAGAGTCCGTACACTGTTGACCGAAAATCGGATGCATCACCCACGATCATCGGTGATGAGACTGTACATCCCGCGGAAGTGCGGGGGTCGAGGCTTTTTAAATGCGAAGACCCTCCACAACCGCGAGGTGTGCAGCCTTAGGGAATATTTTCTAAAAGCCGAAGTGGGTATGCACCGAGATGTGGTCGCAGTGGACAAGGGACTCACCCCGTTGTCCATGGCTAAAGAGAACTGGCGCAAACCTGTAGTACTTACTACCGATGACCGCAAGAAAGAATGGCAGGGCAAGGTGCTTCACGGGCGCTTCTACCGGGCTCTTCATGGGCCCGATGTAGATTTTCTAGCGTCCGTGTCCTGGCTACGTTTTGGTGACCTCTTCGGGGAAACTGAAGGTTTTGCCTGTGCAATTATGGACGAAGTTATGTTAACGAACAACTACCGGAAATATATTATGAAGGACGGGACGGTTGACGTGTGTCGGGCATGCCACTGTCCGGGTGAGTCCATCAGACATATTATTTCTGGTTGTTCCCGTCTAGCTAACGGCGAGTACTTGCACAGACACAATCAAGTAGCCAGAATTATTCACCAGCAACTTGCGTTGAAATTTAAGCTTGTGGAATCTGAGGTACCGTACTACAAGTATGTGCCCGACCCAGTTCTCGTGAAAGACCATATCACGCTGTACTGGGATCAGTCTATCATTACTGACAGGACTATTGTTGCCAATAAGCCTGACATAGTGGTGATAGACCGATCAGCGCGCCGAGTAATGATAATCGATGTTACTATCCCTCATGACGAGAACCTCGTGAAAGCCGAGAAAGAGAAACAAATTAAGTATCTTGACTTGGCACACGAGGTTCGCGACATGTGGAATATGAACTCGGTTATCATTGTGCCGATTGTCGTGACGGCCAATGGCCTGATAGCCAAGAGCCTCGACGAACATCTGTCGAGGATCTCTTTAGGCGGTTGGATCAAGGGCATGATACAGAAGGCAGTACTCCTCGATACGGCTCGCATTGTGAGGAGGTTCCTGTCTCTGCAACCCTAACCACCGGTGACTTGGACCCTGCTCCCGACACCGGCGGATCCCTATTTTTTATATTTTTAAATGTTTTTATATCTTTTTTAGAAATATTTAAAAATGTACTAAGTAAGATGAATAATAAATAAAGGAGATAATAATAATAACCACTACGGGTGTAATACCCAATCACCTCCACCATAGCCTCAAATTAATAGACCTCAAGGATTCAATATACATAACACTCCAAAAAGCCGCAATTTTAAACACCTGCAGGATAGTAAGAAAGTTCATGCAAATCGAGGAAAATGAAATTTCTCCCCATGACTCTCACACACACACGCTTCGTTGACTTGGTTTAGGCCCGTTAACGTAGCAAAAACTAGCTTTAAAAAAAAAAAGCTAAGAAACAAATATGTTTTCCCAAAAATAATAATAATAATCATTTATTTCAGATTCATCCTAAGATTACATCTATATTATTTTGTTAGTAAAATTGCGAGCTTACATACTAGTGTTAGTAATAAAAAAGAATGTTTTTTTTTTTTTTTTTTACATATAACAATAACATAATAACAATAAAGTAGGAGACCCGGGTGGACTTCCCGATGATGGCGGCCAATCACTAAACGACTGCGTGCAGCCGTATCCAGCGCGCCAGTATCGGAGAGTCCCACCGGTCCGCCAGCGCGCGCAGGATGGTGTTGGGACTGTCGCGCGTGCGACGCATGATAGATGCGCACCGTTTACGCATGATGGCCGCAAAGCCGTCTGTGTCAGCCGCCGCGAACATCGCGGAGGCGCTGCAGTGGCGCGGCAGCCCCATCAGCACCCGGAACGCGTTATTGTATTGAACGCGCAGATCGCTGTATGTCCGTTGTGTATAGTTAACCCACAGGCTGCAGGTGTAAAAGGACTGACAGTACGCTTTAAAAAGTGCAACTTTGACAGTCCCAGTGCACCGTGAAAACCTGCGGGCCAACATGTTGCATCGGACAGACAGCGCTCTGCGCTCCCTTTCGATGTCCATACTATCCTTAAGGTCTTCGGTGACCCAGTGGCCCAAATACTTAAATTGCTCGACTTTGTTTAGAGCTGTACCACTTAGAGTGAAATTCGGAACAAATGTGTATCGCTTGTTGTCCGGCCTGAAAATCATTATTTCACTCTTTTTCGCGTTGTATTTGAGCCCATGAGCCACCGCGTAGGACTCACAAATTTTTAAAAGGTTTCGTAAGGCACCAATCGACGGGCTCAGCAGCACCATATCATCTGCGTAGCTGATGTTATTCATGCAGACTCCATCTATATGACACCCTTGACCGGTGCTGCTGAGCTCATCGATCAGTCGGTTGACGTACAGGCTGAAAAGCATGGGGGAGGTCAACCCCCCCTGCCTCACCCCGCATTCCAGCCCATACTCCCCCGAAAGAGACCCTGCCCATCTTACAAAATTCTTTTGATTGTTATACCAATGCATAAACAATTTCACAATTTCCCTAGGTACACAAGTTTCATCCCTTAATTTACCCCATAGAATATCGTAAGATACAAGATCGAATGCTTTGGATAAATCAAGGTAACATGCATAGACTGGGGTCTTTCTACTCGTGTAATACTGTACAGTCTGCTTGAGGCACAGGATAGCACTCTCGGTGGAAAGCCCGGGCCTGAAACCGAACTGAGCGTCGTTTAACGAGACGTGTTTATCCAGGTGCTGACCAAGCAGACTGTCCAGCACTTTTGCGACCACTGTAGCTAGTGAGATCGGCCTATAGTTGTTTACATCCGATGTATCACCAGTTTTATTTTTGATGATTGGCACAACTATAGTACGCATTAGATTATCGGGCAGATGGGAGTGGCCTAAACACAGGGTAAAAAACATAGCAAGCACTCTGGGTAGGTGTACACCTACCCAGAGTGCTTACAAAACCTTAAACCTTACAGACCTTCGCTTCCTCTCCGTGGACTTCCTCAACACATTCCTGCTGACATACCGTGTGTTCACGGACGGCGTGACGGTTCTGGAGGCGCTGAAGCAGGTATTCTACGAGCAGTCGCAGCAGGAGATGGAGCTCGCACCACCACCTGATCCCTCTAGGAAGGCCAGTGGGGCCAGTTCGGTTTCTGGTGAGAACTTAAGGATTTTTGTGAATTTCTCTAATACTTTGGTGCTTTATTAATGATAGGCTAGTTTCCACCATCAATAAATTGCAAATCTATTTAGTCTGTCAGTTAGAGTATTGGAAAATAATGGACACGTATTTTTTGTTTTTGTAAATCAACGAATATTGACAAAGATAAAACGGATCAAAACTCAGGAGTGGGGGCTCGTGACGTCAGTACTCACTAAATATAGTACCAAACAGTGACGTATTGAGAATTTTAAAAGCGTCGTATCTCCGTCAATTTTGGTGTATGTAACAAAAGAAAAAATACGAGTGAAATATTTTTTGATAATCTAAGTGACGGACTAATTAGATTTTTTCAGTTAACAAGCCTATTGGGAGATATCTCCAACTGCCTTCCCTTTTCCCAACTATGATAGAGTGGGCTTCCAGCCCATCTGGATGTAGCTGAATATGTATCAGTATTTTACATGGCGCGACTGTTTATCTATCCCATGGCTTAGATATCCCTTGGTAAGACTGGTTGTCAGATTGTCAAAGAACAATTGGGAGCAACTGCTTGTAATTAAGTTAGGATAACGAGTCAATATCCACACTGTCAACCCATTCGCAACGAAGACGTTGCTGCCCGTCATCGCTATGGAGTAGTAATGCTGTCTTGTTAGTTAGATGGTGTAATTGGTGAAGTATAACCGTCCTCGCCTCCCTCGGACGTCAGCGCTACTAGGGACTGGTCATTATGTAAAACATTTGAGTTGATTATGTATAATTAAGATGATTTTTAAGATATTCTCTGAAGAGGCAATTTCAATGAAAGTAACAGTATGTTGTTAAGATGCAAAACTAAAGAGCCATAAAACGCATGATAAATTAAATATAGTAAAAATAAATGAAGTTGAAGTTGCAGTAGGTACGAAACAGATGAAACTATACCGTAAAAGAAACAGCAAAAGAAATCTAATTTTAAGTTTAATATAAGCAGGTTGTTACGTAAACTGACAGAAAAAAAGCACAAACCATTTCAGGTTACGGATCGGAATACAGCGACCGGGACTGGCAGTCAAGATTCTGGCGAGCCTCTCGAAAGAGTAAGTTTATAGATGTACTCATTAGTATTGTAGAAACCTTTGTTTTGGAATGAAGGTGTAAGAAACGTGATTCTATGTAATAAAGTCTGTCGAATTCTAGGCGAGGATGAAGACAAGCTGTCTCCTTACTTGACAGCACCTTCGCGGAGGACCTCAACTGTTAGTAAGGTTAGTCGTGGTATTCCATTCATTCACACCCATTTCAAATGCTCTGTAACCTTACTATGATACCAGCTATCATGGTATGGGTAAGTGATGCGAAGGAATGAAGAAAATGACGTGAGGAATGTTTTGGGTATGAATGTGGATAGGTATACGAGTAGAGGAAGACCATAGAAATGATAGATGGACTGTGTGAAGAATGATGTGGCAAGAAAGGAGGTGTAATAGAGAAAAAAGTATGGAAGAAAAAGTCACGCAGCGCAGACCGCAAATGAATTGTGATGGAGAGGGAGAGAGAGAGGGGCAAAAGAATGATGATGATGATGATAATGAGAATGAAAAATTCTCATCTTGTCTGTGGTATCTAGACTAAAAGTTTGTTAATTTATTATGATTATCAGCATCGAAAGACGAACTTATCCTATGTGTAACAATGTAATGATTCGCAATTCTGTACACACGCCTACCAAAAGACTGAGGAGGATAGCAGTCACTTAACAATACCAAAAATAATGGCAACATCATCCAGTAATGAGACGTTAAAAGGTAAAGTAGGCACAGTGAGTAATAGAAATTACCTGACCCACCTTTGCATAAATAGCTGACATTTTTATGACCCGAATCGATAGAATTTTATATTTTTTTTATTTATTGTTCGTTTAATAACTTCAATCGATTTATGCAAATGTGGGTCAACTAATTACTAACACTCACTGAAGGTACATGCTCTCTTGACTAAGCAGTTATCATTTTAACAGACTACGCACATTTTAACATCCCAATTGTATAAGGACAAACTTTTTTTTCTCTTATTGCTTTTGAAAATTCAGTTGTGGTCATAAAAGGTTTCTCTATGTCTATCTGGTGAAACTCTTTATCTAAATCCACTGAACAATAATATTCTACTTAAGTACTTTCCTCTAATTTAGGAACTTCACCGTCTTCTCCTGGAGGAATAAGTTCAGTGACTCTTGTTGGAAGTCCAAAGAAGGTCAGTCCAGTCCATGAACCGAACACTAAGAAGAAACCAGCTAAAGACAATGATCAAGCAGCTGCTGCGCTGATGAAAGTTGAGAGCATTGAGTTGGTGGATCAGAGTGATGAAGACGTTAAGTACAAAGAAGAGGAACAGGAAAAGAATAAGAAAAAACCTGATAATAATTTCAAAATATCACAACGGTTTTCAGAGGTAAATGATTTAAATTAAATAGGGATTCTTTCGTCACCTTCAGTTAATGTCGTATTGGGGATCATAACAATTTTGGAACTTGATTCAAACGATCTTGCTTACTTTATACATATTTATTAGCAAACTGCATCTTGTTTTACAACAGCTCTATTGCTTTAATCGTCAATTAATTGTAAAAATCTTAGCTATCGAATAGTTTGGCGAATCAGGACTAAACCGTATTAATTTATCTTTTTCTGGATAACTCAATTAATCTAACTTTCTAAAAC
Organism: Xestia c-nigrum; assembly: GCA_916618015.1. Taxonomy (NCBI): domain Eukaryota; kingdom Metazoa; phylum Arthropoda; class Insecta; order Lepidoptera; family Noctuidae; genus Xestia; species Xestia c-nigrum. The sequence continues at coordinate 2,622,909 of OU745262.1, forward strand.
GCCATAATATTAAAGCCAAGAACTTGGTTCACAATAAATTTGAAGCTTATGGCTCCAACACTGGTCCACTTAACCAGTTGTCACGGTTACATTGAACAAGGAATTAATGTACGAAGCACCTGCTGTCGTCATTGCTACGAGTAGAAAGAGTGACGGAAACACAACGAGTTAAACAGTTTATCCAACAGCGCGTCCGTACTATGTCGGAGTCTCCCCGTCGACTGCAGCCGTCGTCAGCTACTTCCGAAGCTAGGCGCAGGTCTGATAGTGCACGAGAAACTGCTGAAGCTGCGGCTACAGCTGCACTTGTGGCTGTTGAAGAATGCAGACGGGCATCCGATTCTGGGACGAGATATGCCGCTAGAAGATCAGTTAGGTAAGATACAAATCTGAACAAGGTGCTATGATTTTTGGTACGCAAAAATAGCTTTTTAGCAGGAGATGTATAATTCCATGATTAGACAACGTTGTGTAGATCAAGGGCGAACAGTGGCTAAAACTCACAGTGACAATTGACCTAGGTTACAAAGACACAGCTAAGACAGCAAACAGCAAATCATCAGGTGATACATTTTTAATATTTAAGTGTTCACTTATAAATCGTTCTCTCACGGACACATCCCTTCACAACACCTTATTAACTACAACTATTCACAAACTCACAATACGCCACACCCTTGTGTGTTTGTTATTTGTTACTAAATAAGGGGTTGCTTGGTTCCACTTCTGTGTCAAAGTCTCACCTATGACCTGTTAGTTATTTCTAGTTATGTCAGTTCGATAAAATCACCATTTCTTCATTTCGATATTCATTTTAGTGAGCGTCGCTACACCAATTCTTCGATCAACAGCGAGCGTCGTCGCTACTGGGGCGGATCTGAACCACGGTCCTCTGTTACTTCCCAGGTCTCACATGCACAGGTATGAGGATATTTATCTACACTAGTCTAGTCAACAAGCACATCTAAAGTGAGTAATGACATAGAAAAAACTACAAGCAAAGCGAGGATGAATAAATTTGAATAACGAATTCCATACTTTTAAATTCAGAACTATCGGCGTGAGACCAGCCAACCAAAAGCGGGCGTCGTCATCACATCGTTCAGACAGTCTCACCGAAGGTAAAATGAACATAAACTTATTTCTCATCTAATTCATTTTATCCAAAACATTACTTATGTATTGTAATTTGAAGGATTGCGAACTAACTTGATTATTTACCATCTAGCACACATGGGAGCTCACAATTCTTAATGTTGTGGCATGCTGCTGACCTTTTTCTTAACCATCTAAAATTCTTTGTAAATGTTACTAAGTTCATGATGCTTTTGCACGATATTCTATCGAGAGAGAGTCCTTCTAGCCTCGACTTAGTTCCTTCATACTTGATGACTGTAAAAATGATACTGAAACTATTACTATTGATTTAACAGCTTTGGAAAAGACCTCTTATGGTGAGTGGTTGGTAAGGTAAAAAATGTAGAGACTGAACCTAGTAGTGATGCCGTAGAAGAGTTATTTTAATAATTCCGCTTTACCTAGCATTCTGACGTTTCCTTACCCTTTTATCAATTTTGAAAATTCAAAACGTAGACATGACACTACAGCAAACACTTTCGATATCGTCAAAACTATACAAGGAGTACAAGTGAACATTTAACTCTAGCGCCAACAAATTGGAATACCTGACAGCACTAACATAAATATAAGAATTTGATACTTATATGATTATCTACACTTCTACACTAATATTATAAAGAGGAAAACTTTGTTTGTTTGTTTGTTTGGTTGTAATGAATAGGCTTAAAAACTACTGGACCGTTTTTAAAAATTCTTCCACCATTCGAAAGCTACATTATCCACGAGTAACATAGGATATATTTTATCCCCGTACTCCCACGGGAACGGGAATTACGCGTGTGAAACCGCGTGACGTCCGCTAGTATTATATATATTCCTGAACATTACACACAGCACCATCTAGTGCCACACTAAGCAAGGCTTGTGTCGTGGTCACCGGACAGTTGATATACTACATGTATACTTTTTGTTTGTAAATACATACTTATTATACATATATAAACAGCCATGACTTGGAAACAAATGTCCATGCTCATAACACAAACATTTGCTCCTACCGGGATTCGAACCCCGGGACCCTAAGAACGTAAGGCAGCCTCACTACCGCTGCGCCAATCGGGTACTTACAATAATCACCGTGAGTATTCTGCACTGACCATCACAAAGGGCAGTGCTACGTGAACCAGGTAAACCCTGTGTATCAAAACCTTTCTTGTATTTTGTTTGTGACTATTTTCAGGTATTTTGCACACTAGAGTTGTAGTGCGTACGTTGAAGAGGTCTTTTCAATTGTCAGGATTCTTTTCAGATTAATCTGAGGTGGATATTGTCCATTCACCGTCTTTACTCACTACGTTCTTTTCACCATCACTTACCATATTAACATCTACAACTATAATTTCTTCTTCAAAAAAGACGACACACAAAAAAACTTTATTTTGTTGTAATTTTATGTATTTGGCTTATGAATAATTAGAATTAGATTTTATTTATTCAAAATTAGACCTAAATTAAGATTTTGATTCACCTCGGTTATTTTGATTAGGATAATAACTGCACTTTCGGTATTATTTTTTGTTAAGTACATTTGGAATAGCGTTTGAATTGGAAATTGGTATTTTGATTAGATTTTTGTTTTTCAAAATGGTTAAATTAAATAGATTTTCAAAATTTGCATGCTTTATTACGGATATAATCGGTTAATATGAAAAGACATCATGTATTCCGGAAGGAATAACTTATCTTTCAAATTCTGTCACTTTCCTTTACTGTCACTCCTGTACCCTGCCTGTCTTTCTGTCTATGCATGTGTATACTATTCTATGTTAACTTTATATTCAATCTTTATTCTTCAACATCGAATTCTACTCTTGGCCACTTCATTCCAATTTCTCTTTTAAAATCACCATGAACCATTAATAAAACATCGTCGGGTCGTAAATACAAACTGACTGTTACATTGACATCAAGTGTTGAATATTTACAATGATAATAACGATTTAGGAGCAGCACATCAACTGCAGCAGTGGCGTTTGCAGTGGCCACTTCTGCTTCATCCAACCCAAGATCGCCTCCACCTAATTCACCACCAGCCACTCGACGGGATTCGGTGATATCTACAGCTGCTACCATGAGAGTCCTTAATGTTTTGAGGTCAGTCATTATAAAATCTGGACTGCGGAAATAAATGAAGTACTTAGTAACCAAGACGCGGCGCGACTTGCAATGCCTACAGTCTCACGCAAAGAAATAAGTTACACAAAAGCGCGTTGCTATATTGTGTTGCAACTGACATCGCCTAAACTCGTAATCGCCGGGAGATATTATTATCAGTCACTTACAGATATTTACTTGTTTTAGTAGGTACTTAAAATATACAAAAAATAAACTAACTATTGAAAGATATCTAAATCAACAATAGAACGCTTAAGCAAAGTACTCCTCCGCAGCGTTATCATCCGGAAACGTGACCTGCTGAAGACTGGCAGCATTCAGAGCACTTACATTTTCAAAATGAATTTATAATATTTTATAGGCACTGGATCTCCAAGCACTCTCACGACTTCTGGTCTGAGGAACGTCTTCGAGGCCTTACAATGGACTTCCTCAAAGAGATTGAAGGTAGTCCAGGGTTGCTGCCAGCTGAACACAAGGCTGCAGCTCAACTGCTGCGTCTGCTGGAAAGAGCTCCGGAAAGAACTGTTGATTTGAAGTCATTATTCGTGCCTCCTAATGTAAGTGTTCTTTAGACCACCTTGCCAAATAAGTTATACGTTACGATAACTTTAAAAATATCCGTTTTGGTTTTATTTTGTTATGAGACTTATGTACTGCATCTATCTGAACGAGTATTTTGTGCAAAGTCATAAAAAAACATACGGGGCAGTCTTTGGGGAGTGCTGCAAAACGTTAGGTGACGGTCACGCGAGTTCCATGATTTTTGTTGACTCAAAACGCGCCTAAAGAAGTTTTCACTTCAATATTGAAGTTTCAACTATTTTGTTTTGGAGGTACAAAATTAAATTATTTTTTGTAGGTGCCAACTAAAGAAAGCGTCGAAACACTCTCAGCTTTGGAAATTGCTGAACAAATGACTTATTTGGATTACCAAATCTTCAGTTCGATCAACAGCGAGTAAGTATTACTAAAGTATCAATTTGACTATTCAATTGTTCATAATAACTCTAATAGAAATATTTCACTTGTTGAAGGGAGTTCTTAGGACAAGCTTGGACCAAGGCAGATAAAGCTGAAAGAGCCCCTCACATCCTCATGATGACCTCTCATTTCAATCACATCTCCAATTTGGTCATATCTGAGATACTGAAGAAGTTTACTTTGGCTGGTATGTAATTTATGATTTGAATGAACTAAGTTTGCGTTAATTTTGCATTTTACACTCAATTTGGGTTGTAATGCTTGTAATACTACGAGTATAATCCAATCATGATTCAAAAGACACGTGGGGTCATATAATATCGTAAGAACGTAATTGTTATTTTCTTCGGGTACATCTGACCGTGTACTTGTCTGTCTGTGGACTCTTCCAACACCTAGGTGGTGAAAGAGTCCACAGACATCTTTCCAGTGCTTACAGTCTTTCCTAAGATAAAAATTGTATAGCTTTGTTTGAATGTTTCTCTCTCTCTCTCACAATTTTTGGTGTTCACCAGAACGGGACTAGCTGACTGTTACTGTGCAAGAATTTACTCAAAATGTTGCTTATCTCTCATAGCTATTCAACATCTCATTATAACTATATTGTCATTTTTTGTCACAAGAACGTTAAGATTTAGGATTTTGCACCAAACTAGATCATCAAAGTCAATCTTACAATTCAGCAGATAAACCTAAAACATTTATTTTATTTATTTATTTAATGCACAATGTACACAACCAATATTACACGCTAAGCTTAATACTAGTGCGAGTACATGACCCTGTTAGGGCGCAGCCAGATAACTTAAGACTAATGACTAATATTGCAGAGTATTACATACTGAGATCGTTAGGAATTTTTAAATTAAATATTATATTAATTAAACTTATATCTAGCATTACACAATTAAGCAATGTAACACAATAAAAACTTACGGTTAACTTTTTACGTATCGTAGGCCGCGTAGCAGCAATAGAGAAATGGGCAGCAGTGGCAGACATAGCTCGTTGTCTGCACAACTTTAATGGAGTGCTGCAAGTTTGTGCAGCACTCTCGAACACGTCAGTTTACAGACTCAAGAAGACTTGGGAGAAGGTGTCAAAGACGGTCAGTAAACTTTAAATAATTTCTCATTGAAATTAACTAAAACTGGGAACTATGATGCTAATTTTATAATTTGTTTTCAGAGTAAACAAACGATAGAACGAATGCAAACCATAATATCATCGGAATGCCGATTCAGAATCTTGCGGGATGCTTTGCACAGGTAAGTTAATTACTGTTCAACTTTTAGATTTGGTAAGAAGGGCTATAAATGCAAGAAGCTAAGATTCTCTTTCTTTTGATTTACAGGTGTGATCCTCCATGCATTCCTTACTTGGGGATGTATCTGTCTGATCTGTCGTTCATTGAAGAAGGAACGACCAACTACACGCCTGATGGTCTACTTAACTTCTCAAAAATGAGAATGGTAAGCTGTTCCTTTTTAACCACTTAGTATTAAGCTTGAAATTACAGGACTTATCTTGGAAAATTTAAAGATAAGCTCGTAGAAATATTAGCAGTGTAAGTATCTTCATAAAATACACTAGTAGAAGCCTCCACTTCTTTTAAACGTACTCTTGAAGTCAAATTTAATTAATATGCTGAATAGCATGTTTTTACATGTTGTGTTGCAGATAGCGCACGTGATCCGTGAAATAAGGAATTTCCAGCAAACCCCGTATAAGATTGATCATATACCAAAGGTAAGCATATGGTACATTTTTCACTAAAAGTTAGCATTACATTTTCGCACTAGTCAAAAGTCTGAATCTAAAACTATCAAGACACAATGCAATCAGCGACAACAGAATGACGAAGCATCACGAATGTAGATTGAAAGCTCTGTACTAGAGATGGGTAACTCAGGAGAGATAGATACAAAAGATATGTATCATTCCGTTTCACTCAATCACTCTTTATATCTCTTTGAATCCGAATGTATCAGTGTATCTTTTACAACTTGTTCAATCGTCGTCTTTTTGTATCTGAGTGATGTGTATTGTGTGTGGCACACCTACCTAGTGGCCGGCAACTCGGCTCTCTTCGAAAAGTCTAGACGTCTCTTTCGCACCTCCCTGTTTATGAATGATCTGTCTCGCTTTCGCTAGACCGAGATAATGAGTTGACTGACCATTATAAACTGAAATACGTCAGCACAAAATTTTAATTATTATACTGGTTTGATTTTGTCATGCACTTTCCTTCAAGTGCCTAAAGTTTTATTTAAATAGACAAACTAATATCAGTCATAAATCTATCGTTTTTGAGATCAAGATGGAAAAAAAGGGTTAAGCAATTTACAAAATTAAACAAAATAATCAGTTTGATTTATGTACTTTAGTTTAAACTCGGGATCGGGAGTGAATATTTTATTCAATAAATCAGAACAGAAAGATACGTAACGTACCTAAACCAACGCCTTGGAGCGTTGGCAGGCCTTTGGTGTGGGACGCAACTTGTGTCGACACCCTTGCGCCTTGCCACGTTGCAAGCACGGCGGGCTGTGCAGGCGCTGCTGCTGCAGCTGCTGAGATCCTCAAACGGCGCAAATACTGTAACCTTATTGGTAACTACAGCTTTGAGCCGTTTGGGGTCGAAACGCTCGGGTCATGGGGTCCGAGTGCGCGTCTCCTTTTTAAAGAAATCTCCCGCCGACTGATCGACACTTCGCGTGACCAGAGGGCTGGCTCTTTCTTTGGCCAAAGAATTAGCATTGCCATTCAACGTGGCAATGCTGCCAGTCTTCTGGGCACGTTTCCCGATGACAGCGATGCGGAGGAGTACTTTGACGCCTAAGTGGCCTGTTGACATTGTTGTATATATATTGTAGTTTTACGTTTAGTTTTATTTTTGTAATTGTATATAGTTTTAGATGTAGTATGTAAATATTGTACATAATAAAACCTAAACCAATATATTGCTCGTAGTTCGTACTGATTCATTGGATTGAATTGTGCGAAGCGAGCCGCGCTGAGCAAGTGAGCAACAGTACAATATCGCTACGTGTGATGCGCGGATTCAAAAGGATACAAAGATATAAAAGAGTGATACATATCCCAGTGATCGAAAGATGCATATCAATCTTTTCTTTTCAATGATACATTTTTCCCATGTCTACTCTGTACCGTATCAGTTGGCAGGCGAGGGCCGTATGTCACACAGAGTATATAATCACTACGTTTAGTATGTCATGTCAAATGGTCCATTTGACATGACATACGACATGTTCGTGAGTGGATCCTTGCAAAACGCAGCCATATGGTGGCTAAGTGGCTGTGTGACCTATATCTAGAATCTGCAATGAGTGGAAGATTGTGGAACAATAACATATCCTTGTGGTACTCCATTATCAATTAAATACAAACGTTAGCAAAAGTAACGATTACACTTGTCAAATGCTTCAGGTGTGTGACTTCCTGCTGGACAACTCCCTGGTGATCGCCGAAGAGCGTCAGTACACGCTGTCCCTGGAGCTGGAGCCGCGCGTGGCGCGCGGGTCGGGCGCGGGGCTGCCGGCGGGCACGTCGCCGGGCTCCTAGCGCCGGCGACGTGCCTCCCTGGCCGCGCTAGCTCCGCTGCGCAACGACCGCTAAGCGGACCAGGGCAGTCGCACGCAAGCTTTGCAACCACCTCATCGTACACGTTAGTTCTTCTATGTGTCTAGTTTCAAGTGATTTGCGAGAAAGATGCTTATTGACTTTCGTAGTTAAGTTCTTTTGGTGTAAGATGTGTTGCGAGTGTTTCGTTTGATTCTGATTGAATGGCGGCTGGATACTCAAATATAATTCTGTTTTAAGTTTCTCAGGCTATCTCTGCCACTAAAACACAGGCCAGGTACTTGCACAAAAGTTAACAAGTTCCTTGTTTGTTATTGTGCCTCACCAACTTCTGAATGGTGGATGATACAATGACACGCAACTCACTTGCATACTTTTTATGCAAATTACTGGCATCTGTATTCCGCCCTTTACATGAAGGTGTATTTTAGCGACAGAAAGAGTCTTCAGTCGTTTGAGAATTCAGAAGTGAGTGGTACAGAGTTTCTATTATCAAACCGTGTGGAAAACAGCATAGAGCACAGTGGCATAGTGGCATAAAAGTCTGCGTATTCAACAACGATCAATTCGTAGAATCGTCAAATATTACCATTAGCAATCTATTCAACAAAGATGGTACAATAAAAGCAAACGATACTACAAATTGTTCAAAACACGTTTAAAGTCACAGTAGCTTAGATGTAGTTATTCAATTAAGTTTGGTTATAATATAGTGGTTTAAATTCGATGTATTGATCTTAGTGAGTAGTTTAGTTAGCTTGTTAAATTCTGTACCGAGTACTTCAGTTTGAAAACCTTTTCAATAGCAATAATGAAGTTATCAGTAATGATTTTAATGAGCATATCGAAGTTATTGTAAACTAAAATAATGCTAAAGCCATACACGCTTCCGCTATACGCTTAAAATATTTTCGAACTTAACTATAACAGATCTTCTATTTTAAACACAATTCTGAATTTAAACCAACAGGAGTACCACAGAAAGTATTTTATAGTTATTCCTTAAATATATTTATTTAAGGAGTAAATTATAAGGGCTATGGTTAGTCTGTAGAAGGGTAACCTCCTTAGTTAGCTTTAAGATCAATGAGATTGAATGGAAGAAGTAAAAGTCGCCTATAATGGTTCTCTATTTTTGTATGGTCTTCATTATTTGTCAATTAGGTAGGTAATAATAATAAGCAAAAACATATCATTGACAACATCTATCTTAATGCACTGTACGATGCATTCAATGAAATTTTTATTGAAAATTAAAATACACATGAAAAAGCGTACCTACCTACTTGGAAAAAGAGCTAGTATCGGAGTGTCAAATATGTCGATATAAAAACGCGAGGAGTAAAGCAATTGTTGGATTAAAAAAAAATAGACTGGAAATGTATGAAATAATAAAGTGAACGCCTAAAATACTATACAAGTATAGTAGACATTGGCTTTTGCGATTTGAACACGCAATGAGAATAATACATTCTTCATAAAGTGAGCGGTTATAATACAAACCTTAGTAACTTAGTTACAATAAGATAGGAAAGAGAGCTTTTGTAAATAGATTCCTAAATGAAGATAAATTACAAAAATATTAATTAAAACTAGCATTTAATAAAATCGGTGTCTCCCTTTTGTCCAATGTAAAATGCCCTTTAATCACACAGTAAATTCAAAGTTTCTTGATTTTGTCCTAAATTGAAACATAATATAAGATATCTTATTTGAAGCAGAGATAGATGGTAAAGTTAGTGACGAGAACGAAGGTTAACTTGCTTTGAATGAGGTTTGGCCTAAATTATACTTCCAAGACCAGTTTAAAAATCAGATGAAAATGTTAGACATGATATTTTCAAGAAAAATACAAGTGTAATTACTGCAAACGGATTGAATAAAATGTCAAAAAAATCTCTTTATTTATTAACATACATATCTTGAGATTTTTCCCAAAGAAAGGGTGAAGCTTACTTAAAAAGTGTAAACATTTTATCAAGGATTGTGATTATGTGAGATTTATCCAAAACGTCTTATATTGTAAAGTATATGAAACAGTATGAAAGTGGTTGTTACGTGTTACTACGGTTGTTATTGTCATTTCGACTGCTTTTACACGATCGTCTTAAATATTTCCCCTGTTATTCTACCGTGCTTGTTAGTTATAATGTATGTTAAGACCTTAGGTGTACCACAAGGATCTGTAATAGGACCTTTTTTGTATTAATCCTTTGGAATATCCAAAACATGGCATTAAAATATTTATATTTTATAAGTACCTACTATCATTTCGATATTATGGATAAAACATATAAAGAAAGGTTTGAATTGAATTCTAGATGAAGGAATATTTTACTAAATGAAGAATGATGCAGAAATATCAAGTTTAAGTAATTATTAGTATTACCGTTTCAGTAAATGAATATAATTTTCGACAGTATTATGAACTACATATAGGTACTAATTTGATGTTAACATAATTGTGCTTTCCTCGAGTTTTAAGAATGATAAAACTTCTTCATGATGTCTGACGTAACTTAACGTGATTTCAAGTGAGAGTACTGTCTGTAAGTCTTTTCTACGTCCTTTTCTATGTCATTTAATGTTAGTGTTATTATAGATTTTAATGTACTGTATTGTGTAGTCGAGTTGAGAATATTGTCGTCTACAGGCATTGTTTTTTTCTTTGGAAATGTCAACTTCACAATTTTAAGAAAGCTATTTGAAGAAGTTGAATCGCGGTTTTAAAATATCGTAAGTATTCGCTTGATTGTGGCAAAGTTTAGGGTAATTAATATGTAGGTATCTAAAGTTTTAAAGTACTGTTATTATCATTATAAATTATAAAATTATTGGCTGTTTTGAATAGGTATTTTAAAATTATTAAATAAAACTATTTTGGTGATTTTCCACTTACCTTTATATGCACAATTTTTAAAAGTATTATCACTAAAGGCTGTCACGTATCTTATTTAATAAAGTAAGATTTTAATAATTACTTGAGTAGATAAGAATCTATTCATTTATTTAGTTGTTAATAGACTTCTCTGTAATATGATTTTAATATTTGTTTCCTAATTTAAGTAGTTAATAGCCCTAAGATTAAATATTTTATTCAACGATTGAATTACATCACAATAAATTTTAAAATGACTATCAATGTAATGTAATTACAACCGTTGAAAAATATGTACCTACTTATGAAATTTCACCCGACTACGCTTCGATTTTAATATTTCTTATGAAATATCTATTAAGGATTTCTAATGAATACGTAATTATAAAAAATATATTTTAAAATAAATCTTCGGATCTACCTCTTCAAATAATGTTCGAAATATTACAGAATTATATCTAATTTAATATCAAGTTTATATTTATAACTAAGCGTTGTAACTTTATGGGTCATAACACTTATGTAAAAAAACCTGCTTATTTACTTTATAACGAAAGAACAGTCATACATAATTATAAAATACGAAAGTTTATTGTAAAACATTTTGTGTAGGTATATTATTTAACAGAAGTATTTGCTTGATAAGTTTCTTAAAATTGGTAAAAAAAAACATATCACATAGAAATGCTTAACTTTACCACTAAATAAAAAATACTTTACTGCAGCTACTGATTTACATTAATATACCTAATTATGCAATGTTAGATTTATATTATTACATTGTAGGTGCTTACGGAGTAAATAATACTATGATTTATTAAAGAGTCCTGTATTTTTTCTATCATTGTAAAGTAACTTTAAGATTTATTCTGTTTTCTCTTATTTACCTTCTTAGTTCACTTGTATAAGATGCGTCGCGAGATTCTGCTGGGTATATTATTATTTGGAGTTGGGAATGATTACCATTCATTTGGTATTGAATCAACATTAATCATCATTTTTTCATGACAAAATTCGTGGATCTTTATTGTTGTTGTATAATTGATGACGACGAAGCTGCGTGATGTAGCAGACATATTTATTGATTTACATCACTCAATAAATTCTTTATTTATCAAAAACCACAAATCATTAAAGATTTGGAAGGAACTAGTGAATATGATTCATTAGTATTTAAAAGAAACATGTAAGTAGAAAGCGACGCAGTAGTATTTAGAAGTAACTTCAACAATACTCAGAACAATGCACATACTATTTTTGGCGTCATTCCAATGGCTAATTTTAGTGTTGCATCAACCACTTGTAATGCCATAGCAGTTGTTATGCTATTGACGAATATTGACGGAAAAAGGCTTACGCAGACCATTACCGCGGCATCGGCATGACAAGGAATTTACATTTTTAAATACGTCATAAATTACTATGTTTTAAAATGATGCTGGGTACCGAAAGAGATTTCATTGCACGGCATTGAAACACGACGCGCCACAGTCCTATTTCTATATCAATAAATCTGAATTTCCATTAGCAAACATTTATATCCCTTGCCATGACGTCCCGGTCTCTGCCTAGATCTTTGTTGACGGACTTAGTTAGACATACGTAATTATATTTTGAAGTTTGATCTTGTGGCGCATTTTGGTCAAAGTAGTGGAGATAAGTAGCTAAAGGAGCAATTTCATATACCTGACAAACCTTTTCGTCCTTTTCTTTTTCGTCATTTGTCATCGTTTTTTCTTCTCAGTCTTGGCCTCCATTCTGTTATTACAATAGTGTCGGAATGGTCGATCATTGATTTCATCATGGTCAAGTTCTCTAAAACTACTGTGCCAATTTCAAAAAAACCTTTCACCATTGGAAAGCTACATTCACCCTGAGTAACATAGGCTATATTTTATCCCCGTAGTCCACCGGGAATGGGAACTACGCGAGTGAAACCGCGTGACGTCCGCTAGTCTGCTAATATAATGCCACCATTATGACTTCTCAATGGTCAACCACTGACACTCTATCTCGTACATGAAATCTGGCATGAATAAATGTTCGCATTTAGTAGTAGATTTCGAAAACAATTTGTAATAAGGGTTTTATAATTATGGCAATACGACAATGCCATTAAAACACAATTTTATTACGAGACCATTGACCGACCAATGATCGACCATTGTGAATTTAGCAGATTACGAACTTTAAGCAAAGTGACAATGGGATGGAAATGGAATCGTGTTGGAGTGACGAATTTATTCAAATAGAAGAATTATGCCCCTGGTGTTTCACCCGGTTGATAGCAATATACTCGCTCCCATGGAACAACAAAAATATCACGCTACATGGGAAGGGTTAGGCGGGTACACCTCTGCCTATTATATTCGGTGTTTAAAGGCTTTCCTGTCCCACGAACCACATTATAGTTCAGGGCATTTGATCAGCTATCTCCAGCTCGCAGTATATCTGATTCATGGACATATAATGCATCTATCTGTATTAAAAGCCGGTTAATAGCAATATTTATTCTGGCATTATTGTTACGAATATCTTCATCGATTACTTTGATGTCGATAGTGAAAACGATGGATAATACTTTAAAAAAAATCTTATTTGTGTTTGGAAACGTATTCTAAAGTTTTTTTTTTCAGATTTAAACACTACTGCTACCTTTACCTTATCTTCACTATGATGCCTGTACTTAATAGTTTTTTTAATAAAAAATATTTTTTTTCTGAAATTATTTATTTTAATAATTGTTTATGAATTTCGACATTAAGATAAGTACTTAACACAGATAAATATCAGATTATTTAATGTAAGTTGTCGTGAAGAAATAGATAATTAAGTTAGCCGTCAGAACTTTTTGTCTACCTGGGGGTCATCGGTTCTAAAATTCTAAATACTTGTATTAATATAAATATTTCAATAGTAACTGCAGTATTGAATATACCTAAGTACCTACTATAGTAATTACTATAGGAAACTTCATGATCCGGTTTTTAATTTTAGAATGTATACCTAGTTGAGAAAACGTCAAACTCTACTTTAGCAGATTTTGAAGAAAGTGGTTACTTAACTGCTAAAGAAGACTTTGACAGATTGTCAACTTGAGAAACTGTCAGAAATCGAAAATTATGAAAATGGCATCTGTCGTACAAGGTAAAGATAACAAAAGGTAAAGGTAACATTTATTATTGTTGTGTAAGTTCTATTATGTATATTTTGATACTCACTCATTCAAATGCGTCAATTCAATTTTTGACTGTTTATATTTATATTTAGAGTTCTATAATTGCACTCCAATCAATAAAATTAGTTGGATTGTTACAAACAGAATGAAAGGCAATAGAATGTTGAATTTTGACAGCCGCAGCCAACTGCATTGACGTATGGCAGGACTGTTTGCACCATAAATCAGTAAATGCATTAAGCCATAAACGTTTTTAAAACAGAATTCTGTTTTTGTCAATCATTTGAATATATTTTCAGAGACAGAATAATTTTTTGAAATGTTTTTGCGTTAAACCCGCGTGGAGTGATGATGCAAGCAAGTATAAATGAGAAATAAGAAAAATTAGAGCAATTAGCAATGTGTTTAAAATACAAGTTCCATAATTTGCTGGATTAGGTAGGTATTCTAAATAGTCATAATTTGGCTGTGAGTGTAAACACATCTGTTAGTAAAGTTAATACATAATCGTGCAACTCGATAGCTAATTATAATCTCCCGATGGCCCCTAAAATATCTAGACAAAAGTAACTATAGATTTCGCTCAGTGATAAAATGTAACGAAAGACAAAGAAATAAAAAGTGAAAAATTTCTGAAAATTATAGAATTCCATCGCATTGATTTAAATTCAACACAGAAGGTTTCATCATAATAATTTCAGCCGAAAGACGTCCTGAACATAGGCCTCCCCCAAGTGTCGCTACATTGGCCAGTCCCTTGCAACTCGTATCCAACGGATTCCCGCAACCTTCATCAGGTTATCAGTCCACCTAGCTAGTGGGAGATCTTCCAACGCATCGTCTTCCGGTTCGCGGTCGCCACTCCAGAACTTTTCGGCCCCATCGGCCATCCCAAAAAGAAGAATGCTTATGAGCAAGTAAATGCAGGCCGAAAAATTGATGCCCCTAGTTGAGTTGATGAGAAAACTTAAACAATAATTTAGAAGTTTTCCCCTAACCAGGGGTCCATTTTTAGTTTCCAATAAGATATGTATCCTCCTCGTCCTCGTGACTGTTTGCGATCATGGACTCATGGCAGCCAATCTCAACTGAGATGAGCCATCGGTGCTGAAGATATTATAATACACAAATGTGTGCGCAAGCACAGATTCACTCTTTCTTAGTCCTCAGAGACAGCAATCTGACACGGACGGAGAGATATCGGTTACAGGACCAACGGCTTAACGTCCTTTTCGACGCACAGGGGTATTATATCGCCGGGGATGTAATGACTTCTCTCCAAACCCCGTGCTGCTAATGAGTAATACCTAATAGAAAACCCAACACACTGCTCGACCCGGGAGTCGACCCAGGACACCATGGCAAGGACTTCGCAATGGCTCCGTTGACATATTCAGATTCATATTAATTTTATTTTGCGTACCATAAGTTTTAAAAGATGTTACAATGAGCTTACAGCTAAGAACAATTATGGACCCTGTTAGGGCACAGCAATAAACAAGATTAACCTAAAATTTTAAGTAGTTAATTAAAGATATTATTATTTTAACAGAGGGTATGCAGAGTAAGATATATATTATTATAGATATAGTAATCACATAAAATAACAACATTATATTCTTATAAAATTGAGATCAATACAATTGTAATTATTGTCGACATTCTAAGAAACATCCTATATATACTTACACAGAGAAAAACAGGGATTAACAGAGATTATTTTGTTACATTTGCCATTAGCATCAATAAGAATGTGCTCATATTCTACAATGATGTCATCACCACGGTTATTGAATTTTCCTGTCTCTGAAACGATGTTATTTTTAGAATACGTTACTTATACTGACTAGAATTGACTTTTACGGCACCTAATTAGTTTTGCTAGTTATATTACTTTGGTTGCAACGTCCTGTATCATGGATACCTTTTTTTTCGGATGGGAAATCATCAAATGACTTCTCCCACTCTGGGCGGAGCGGGAGAGAGTGTCAGACTTTTAAACACTAAAACCCATCCATGTTCCTTCCTCGCCCTTTACGTTCCGGGGCCGCGGTATCTCTTTCGAACAGTCCCGCAGCCCCGGCACGCAAGCCCATAGCTCACCGTCCACAGACCCGCGTCTACGGTGGCCGGCAGCCACCACGTGGCCCGGGAATGACGTCCGGAAATGAAAAATAACTGAAAAAGACTGACTGTCTTAAATAAATATAATATTTTTTTTAAGACAGTCTTTTTCACCATTGCATAGCAGTAAGCAGTAACTGTGAGTGATAGACTCTGAAGTATTAGCAGATAAAAATGAAATAAATTCACGTGGATACGAAGGTCGACAAACGATTATATCCCTAAAAACCACACGTAACACACACTGAAGTGTTAAAGAGAAAGTGATTCGTACTAAAAATAAATTCGACTCAGCTTCAACTCGGGATCAACATACGGCCATGACATTAGAAGACATGGTGATCTAACAGCGTCTATTGCTAAAAGGTCTCTAAACCTCTAGACATAATAATATGATATTGTATGCCTATATATATTACACTATTATAAGCAGTGATAGGAATATGTAGTGCTTATTTGCCTAAACTTCGAAAAACAGAGACAAGAAATGGAGACTTCCTTAGGACTAATTTTTTTCCGATACATCTGTCCCGGAATTTCGATACAACACTTAAATACATTAAAAAAATGTGTTATTTGGAACAAGTGATTCTTTTTTTTTTAATTAATATAAACTAGTGCTTGACTGCGATCCTACCTGATGGTAAGCAGTGATTTATCTAAAGTTTGCGATTAGACATAATTTATAACTCCATAATAGCCACTTATCCTATTTCAGCATATCCTACATTAGTCTATATGTCCCTCTCCTAGAGAGGAGGTCTGAGTCCCAGCAGTGGAAACATTATAAGGCTAATGCAATGCAAGGATATATCAGCCTAGTGACACAAACTGCGTGTGTCTGTATTGTTGTGATCAGAGAGCTCTTCTTAAAATGTGAATGATATAGATGACTTCCGTATTTTTTTCACGCCTTTATCCCGGAGGAATAGGCAGAGACCACAGACTATATCTAATACCTATGCAATTACTAATATTATAAATGTGATAGTTTGTATGGATGTCCATTACTCAATCCCACTGAAAATGCTGAATTTGGCAGTGATATAGGTTAAGGTGTGCATTAGCACATAGGCTACTTCCTATTTAAAAAAAAAGTATAGTTCTCATGGGATACAAAAAAAGTAGTACACGCGGGAAAAGCCGCGGGCATTAACTAGTTCAAAAAAAAACACGTGAGGGTTTCATTTCATTTCTTTCACACCGATATTGTCTGGCGATTTTTAGGAGATTTCCATGCAAAAAAAAAAAAGAAAAAATTCTCAAAAATCGCCGGTCGATATCGCTTTGTGTTAAATAAATAATGAATGGGCTCTAAAGGAAAAATAAAACACATAGAATATTGTTGTAATAAATATATGTATATTTATATTATTTTTTAAATATGGCGTAATTGGAAACCAAGAAACAAAATGTACAGAAGGAAAACTTTTAGATACAAATTTATGTTTATCTATCTGTCATATTTATTTTACTGCCTTTGAGGGATGTAATTTTTACTCAAATAAAGTATAAATTAACCTTTGAAGTATATCATTAAAGGACAATCAGTTTTAATTGTGAACTACTAACGGTTCCATTTTGATAAAGAACTTGATGAACAAATACTATAAAAAATAAAAAAACGATTTTAATTTAATCATCGTGATTTGATTCGTCAAGTTCAGTATCAGAAGCGAAATTTTCTGTGTCAGATGAGTCATCTAAGTTAAAATAAACAATCATATTTTTTCTATATTTTCAACTGTCAGGCGATTTCTTTTTATGTTAAAAATAACAAATAACACATTTTTTAAAATGTATTTAAGTGTTGTATCGAAATTCCGGGACAGATGTATCGGAAAAAAATTAGTCCTAAGGAAGTCTCCGTTTCTTGTCGCTGTTCTTTCTCGAAGTTTAGGCAAATAGGCACTACCTATTCCTATCACTGATTATAAGTACTGATATTGTTAACCTGCGTCGTCCCCCAGCTGGTCAAATGCCTCTCCCCTTAAATCTAATTGTTTCGATCCAGAGCTAACATTCGACTTTACTTTAAGTAGGTACTAGATGATTAAATTTCGCTTGAAGATTTGATAGACATACTTAAACACTTTTCTAACGAACCTGATTAGAACTCCGAATAATATCTGTGAAACCTTCTGGATCGTGTTCCTTACATAAAATAGGACTTTATTTTAAGTACTAGATCATTCAATTTCGCTTGAAGATTTAATAAACAAACACTTTTCTAATATCTTGTAAAGTTTATCACTGAGCGACTTCAAAATAACTATAAAGGTGATCTAAATGTCCTAAATACTTACTAACATGTAAAATTATATATATGTTTAGATATACAGATAAATATAATTGCAGCATATTATGTTCGTGTTCTGTATGTTGTAGTTTCTAAGTCTATGCCAAGTCAATGTATTGAAACATTATTTTTATGAGTACCTACAACAAATAACATTTTTTTGTCAGAACCGTTTCTGGTTGATACCAACAATAAAACTCAACATGCTAAGATCTAACAGCAAATAATATCTGATGAAAAGATGACTATAATAGTAAAAATAGATCCAAAATTAAATAGAGGTGTCGATTTTGTTGTGCACAAACTAAACTTAATTTAGGCTATTGCTATCTTTTCTCTCCAATGAAATGAGAAAGAGACGGACGTAATATAGAGCTGTCAAATTTAATTTGAACTAATATTTCCATACAAATGAAGGTTGCACGTAAAATCATGTCGACTAAAGACACGGTGAAGCGCAAGGCATAAACAAACTCAAACTCAAATCATTTATTTCAACTAGACCATTACGGCACTTTTGAATGACGATAAAACGAAAAAAAAGAAGCTACAGTCACAGACATAAGGCATAATAACTTGAGAAAGTACTGTAGTTGCCCATTCCCTAGCGTAGATCTCTATGGAGAAGAACGGGCAAGAAACTCCATGGACACTCATTTCAATCAAAAATGTTGTTACAAAATCTTGGTTACATCTTTCATGTTACACAATTTTGACATCTCCAACTTAGTTCATAGCTATAGCCGTCCTTTTCTCGCACTGCCTTTTAGTAAAAGATAGCAATAGCCTAATTTAAGTTTAGTTTTTGCACAACAGAATCGACATCAATATAAATCAAAGAGAACGACCGGAACTCAAAACCAGTTTTAATGAAGCCAAAAAGCTTCATTGGCCATACTAAGCCATAAGCACTAACACAACATGTAAAAGATCAAGTAGACAAGTATAGTAGACCAAAATAGATGTTTCGAGAGGAGTTACTTACGTACTTACAATATTTGCTTTGCACATAATGTTCGCTACAAAAACAACCATGGTCTAAAGGCGCGATTCCATTTAGGCAAGTCTTGCATGCAAGTTTGACGTCAGATTTGCGTACAAAACATGGTTTTCAAGAGTGTGCAAATTACATGCAGGTTTTACTTGAATACAAGTGGAGATGTACAACAATTGAGCGGGACAATTAAGTCACTCGATCGCAAATTCGAAACGTGCAAGTGACGTTTGCGCGTTCAATTTGCACGTCAACTGAATAAAAAATGTAGTAGTTCAAACTACGTCATAGTTACTATGTAGTGGTGGCTTGTATGCTGTTGTATTCAATTTGTATGCAATTTGAAAAAAAGAAAAAGCATTTATTAGCCTGTAAGTACAGGACAAAACACATAAAAATTAAAATTATATTCGCGCCTTATGTTACCCAAGTATTCAATACGTAGGTAAGTTATTCATGAATCCGGTATGAGTATTCAATTGTTTGTCAGTCTGTCCTTTGGATTCGTGTTGCCATGCTAATGAACTCGCGTCTTTTCGTTGAATACGTCCTTGATAGTGAGTCAATGATTTTGAATACAACATTTATAGGGTTATTGACTTCTAGAATTACTTTGTTAATTACTTCTTGTTCACTTTTGTGATCATTGACTTTTGTTAATGGTCCAAGAACAATTTCTTCTATTATTTTAGTTTTACTTATTTTTTCTTTCAGACTCTGGGTTCTATTCTCGGGTCAGGTAAATTTTTATTGAATTTTTCCGTCACGAATTTCTCAATAACAGCCACGGAGTCTGCAATAGTGCCCGGTTGGTGCCAATAGGCTCTCCCCATTTTACATGAAACTTAAACATTACTGGCCAAATGTTTAAGAGGTAGGTAGATACACCACTGCCGAAGCCTTCCAGGTTTACAAGACTGATGTTATGTTTTGTCTTTATAGGAACAAATTCGAACGAATTTGTCGACGATATGTATAGTGGCACTCATTTTTATCACTGTCATAAAATTAACAATCTCAGTCACAGGTCACCGTAATCTGAACCCAAAAGTCAATCAGGTTGAATCCAATTCCGAATAAAAATGATCGTGTTTTAATTTGTTCCCTATAACAACGGAATCTTTCATGGGCGCCGGATATCTAAAATTGGACAAATTAAACGCGTGTAGGTAGAATTTTAATATTTACTTTTTTTTAGCTTGTGAAGCGTAGACTTCTAATTAATCACTGATGTAATGGGATTTTTGTCAGAATGAATTATTTATGTTGAATATTGTTGAGAAATTGTGTTCGTCGGTTCCTAATAAATCCCGTAAATTGTTAAAAAGATAGGTACCTACTCGCCGAAAATATGAATCAGCACTTCGGAAAATGAACATAGGATATGTACACTAGTAATGCATTGTTTACATTGAAGAAACAAGCACTGTTTTATGTACAGTCGAACAAGCTATTTGGTTTACATTTTACAATGGAATTTGTGGGTTAAACTGTAAACCAAATAGCGTGCTATTTTACATCGTCGTCAGTAAAATAAATACTTCACTCTTTGTTATTTCTTCGTTGCGTTTTTATTTTTTTTACTGCCAGACATAAATGTGTTTACAAGTCTACCCAGATGTTTATAAACGTCAAGTTTTCTTTTGTTTTATTTAATGTTTGTTCCGTATCATTGCCAGCTATTGTTTCTTCTTTGTGACACCTATTTAATGAGCAATGCATTGAAAGCATGCTTGAAATAATTCATGTCGTCGATAGAGTTCTATGTCTACTTATCTAAATAGTGTTCATAATCGCCTGGCAACAATCTAAAAATAAAACTAATGATCTAACATCACCCAAGACTGCGCAGGAGTGGTCCTAAGGAATTCCGTTATGAGCAAAAACTTTTACGGTTAAGGAGAGAGGGAGGCGAAGTGTAGCCCTATCTCTTTCTGTCCTTTTAGGTCTAAATTACTTGCAGCTATCGTATAACACGCCTATCAAGTGTGTTCTTCAAACTTAAATCATTCATGAGTTGGACACTGCTGTTTTTTGTCTTCAAAGATCTTGGTTTGAAAACAATAATACTTACTTCTTTTTTTAAGGATGATTTTGCCATAGGTTTTGACAAAAATAGGCCAGCCTGTCGATAAAGTGAATAATCGACCAACAAATTGGTGATGGCCTGAAAAACAATGTGCTCGAACCCCATGGCATAACAATGTTGTTGTTTTAATATATCTGACTTGGTGTAGATTCAAACAACTGTTGTTAACAGACCTGACTTCCTCAAATTGTTGTTCCCTTCACAATAAAGTTGTTATTGTAAAGTTTCTATTTTGTGTGTTATTTATTTATCCTTGTTTCCCATAGGTTAGCAAAAACACAACATAACACATAATCAGAAACGTGCCATTGCTGGGACACGTCCCTTATCTGTCAAAGGGACAAACACATGTCGTTTTAACCGACGCATTGGTGCAAACAGGAAGTTTTTAATGGCTTAGAAGACCGTTAGGAGTGGCTCAGGCATCGTGTTCATTAACGTTTATAAATGTTCAAATTAAAAGACTAGATTCATTCTCTGACTAGAGCATTCTGTACATCAAACTAAGCAACTTTACGCAAAAATTACTGCTGGCAAACGATTTATTTTTGGGGTTAGAAATCATGTTTTTTGGTAGAACTCAATGTGACGCACTCAAAACATTGTGTTAATGGATAAATTGAATAGTGCGGAGGTGTTGTAAGTAAAAATCTTGCAATAAAAAGTTGCATTTAATAAAAAACTTGTCACAAAGTTGGAACTTTGACCCCCAATATTTCCCTATCTAGAACGTTCCCAGGTATGGTGTAGAACAAAAAAATATGACATTGACCTGGGGAAGAAATACATTTAGGCTTCGTTAAGAGGTGTTTTACACCCTTTAGGTACCTACTAATAAATAAAAGTATTAAGGTACTAAGGTCCATGTTCACCAAAAACATGATGGACGATTATCTAAAAACAGCTGTTTAAAACACATTTTTGTATGGGAACATGTCACATTGACAGCTGTTTTTATAGATAATCTGACTGTTATCTTCTCGGTGTACATGGACCTAAGCTTGTAGCCAAGACCTGTGTGGTAATTCTACTTCCTATTGTAATATTACGAAAGTTTGTGAGGATGGTCGGATGTTTGCTACTCTTTCACGCAAAAATACTGAACAGATTTGAATAAAATTTAGCTTACAGATAGTTAATAACCTGGATTAATACTTTGAATCCCGGTAGTATGGCTCCGTGGGACAATTATCGAAGTCTACGCGGGTCAAACCGGGGGCATCACCTAGTACTTCATCATAAAAATTATATAAACTAACTGCAGGAAACTATGATTCATTATGACAAATTAATGGTGATTAATGTTACAAAATTAATACTGCAGGTTATAATAATAACATTACTCACCAGCTGCAACATCATTAAAAATACATATTTATCGACGCAGGATAGCCTTTGTCAGGAGAGGTCGTCGAATTTAGTGGCTTGTGCCGGAATAAGTGCTTTTGTTCACGATCGTTATTTAACCCAGGGTGCCAATTCTGTAATTTAACGTTAAACAACATGCCATTGACACTATCGACTCACAATAGACATTATGTTGCTACTGTTGCAAATTTGGTATTCTGCAAAAACTTCAATGGCGTTTCAGCGGTGTCTCAGTAGTGTGTCGATAGTGTGGCAGTTCGATAGACACAACTGTCAAATACACTTAAAATTTACAGACTATCATAACTTTGGCCATTATGATGACATTGACAGATAATAGTTGAGCAGAATACCAATTATTACAATAGTCTTTCTGTGGCGTTTCAATGGCACTAGAGTCGTAAGTCAATGAGCATAAAGAAAATGTAGAATACCAAATGTCAATGATTAGCCTAATGAGACACTACTGGCTCACTACCGACACACTAATCACAAGTTGGTTATTTTACAGAATTGGGCCCCAGGCCGTTCATTTTCATTTTTCTTTATCGTGTGGTTTGTCTAACCAGCCCGCGTAGCATGACCACCGTAGAAACGACAAAGAGTCGACAAATATTTTGTTTATCAGTCATTTTGTCGATTCAATGACAGATGAACAAAAGATTTATCGAGTCTCTCTCGTTTCTCTGGTGGTCATGCTAGGCGGGCTGGTGTCAAGAGTTTTATTGCCGCCCATGGGTCTCTAACTTGGCTTTAGCAGGTGATATAATACGCACATGAATCCGATCAGCAATTCGTGTCTTGAGTTCGAATTTGAGATTTACATAAGACAGTTCAAGGGTCCCACCAATCCTGGGTTGCGGGCCTGTTCGAAAGAGATACCGCGGCCCCGGAACGTAAAGGGCGAGGAAGGAACCTGGATGGGTTTAAGCCAGTAAAACTCTGACACTCCCTCCCGCTCCACCCAGAGTGGGAGAAGTTATTTGATGACTCCCCATCCTAAAAAAAAGGGTCCCACCAAGCCATCGCTGCAATTATTGTCAGGCATTACCTATTTAGTATATTTAATTTTAATTAGTCAATTTCTATGAAGAAAAATGAAATGATGAAAAAAATGAAAAAAAAAAAATGAAATGAAAAAAAAAAAAGATGAAAATGAAAATGAATGATGATTGAATGAATGAAATGATTTCTATGATTTCTAAGTTCGTAAAGACAAGTTCCAAGTTCTAATTTCCGTGGCGTGGTTTATTTTATTTATTTATTTATTTTGTTCTGACTATAACCACGCACCAAAATAACCGTAAATTAGTCGGCGCCACTTTTAGTTGCTACTCTAAAACCCTAGCTATCATGGTAGCTTATCAGTCGTTGATAAAGTCGGTGTCGGTATGTTTATTTTACTTAATTTATTTACCTAACTACCGACGTTGATAAGTTTCAATGCTTTTGCATCGTGACATACGATAATACCGTCTGATACACACGCGCTGAGTATATGAACGATAACACATGTTTTATTAACCTGAAAATTAACTGAAATTCTGAAGGTGATTGACTTGTGTCAGGTACATGTACCTAACTGGAACTAGTTTTATTCTCACTTGATAAGTGAGGAGCTCGTGGTTAAATAATAACAGCCGCTCGGGTCGATCGTTAGGTTAAGCCGCGCTGGCCTAGGTTGATATGTGGATGGGTGACCACCCTCACAAACTGAGTCTGATACCGGCTGTCATATTTCTATATTTGACAGTCGTAACAAGAGTCAGTGGCCCAAAAAGTCTGACAATCAGTCTTACTAAGTGGTATCGTGTATTACCCAGAATTAACTGGGTTTAATTAACATGAGGCTACTGCCAAACTGACCTTCACAGTTCAGATTGGCAGTCGCTTCATGTAAAATATTGATATTCAGCTACATCCAGTTAGACTGGAAGCCGACCCCAACATAGTTGGGAAAAGGCTAGACATGAGATACAATAAATTCTGAGATAGATCCATCATCATAAATGGCCTAGCCTACTCCCAACTACGTTTTAGTCGGCTTCCAGTATAAACAAAAGTAGCTCAATACCAGTATTTTACATGGAATATCTGCCTATCTTACCTCCACAACCCAGCTAGTATTGGGTAATACGATACCCCTTGGTAAGACTCGTTGCTTATTGGTAGGTACGTATTTTTTTATTAGGACAGTCTAAGTGACATTTTACGACCTATTATGATGATGGATGGGTAAAAATGCAGTAGAATGATAAAGTAAAGAAAAGTTTGTTTAATCTTGTTGAAAGACGGTGTAGAAATATAAAATGTTTCAAGTGCGACTGCCACTTGCCTAACTTTTCAAGAAGTATTTAATTTTGAGGCATATTATAATAATGGTCATCTTTTTCTTTAGAAGAGTTGCCTAACATTATGAATTTCTTTTGTATCGTGGATGCATTTACAAACATTTAAACTCACATTCACACACAGCCAGACTAAGAACAAATACATAAATATTTGTTCCGTGTGGAAATCGAACATGCAACACGTAGCACAACAGTCAATCTCTCAACCACTGCGCCAACCGTGCGGCTTCCTCCTTGCTTCCTTACTTCTAAAAGGGAGTACTGAAACAAATCTAAACACTTAAAATCGAACTTTATTTCCAAGCCATAAGCTACAATATCATACATCGGTGGGTCCGTTCTCAATCCTGGCTTCCTCCGCCTCCTTCATAAGAGGAGAGGACCCACACAACCGCAGATCCTTCGTGTACGCGATGACTCCCACAAACAGACCAGAAATGACTAGCCAAATACCTCCCATGTAGAATGTTAGGTCCCACGACCCTGTGATATCGTACAGCATACCTGGAAGTTACAAAAACCACCTTGTAAAATACAGGGTGTAAACAGACTCATGACGCAGTCGTCAACCAAGCATTCAAGCATTCAAGCAAAAAATATTGCTGGGACACGACTTTTTTCGAGGTGGAACTCAATTTAACGCACTCAAAACATTGTGCTGATGGATGTACAGTCATACCTGGGTAAGTGAGAACTGGATAAGTGAGAAAACTCTATAAGTGAAAGTAATAGCCAGGACCCATCGTTTTAAGCTCCCAAAACCTCTATTAGCGAGAAACAGAAACCTCTGTAGGAGAGAGTCGTTTTTCCCTCATGGATCTCCGTAAGTGAGACTGCTACTTATCTTTACCTCTATAAGCGACAGTCGAGCTTGATTTATTTATATTATTTAGGAGGAACTATAGAACATCTGCTATTTTATGACTCATTCTTAACTTTCATGGAACTTCTTACCATTGTTTTTGTATTGTTTTCTCGTCAATATTTTACCTATTCTGTTTTGTGGAACTAAACAACGTTGTTATTTTATCGCATTCTTTTCGAATGGACGCGTGTGCCTGTGTACCTCTATAAGAGAGAAACGCTACCCATGTACCTGCATTAGCGAGAAACTCGGGTTAGTGAGAAACCTCTATAAGCGAGAATAAGATTGTGCTCCCTTGAACTCTCGCTTATCCAGGTTTGACTGTATTGAATAGTACGGGGGTCGTGGAGGTGTGTAAAATAAAAATCTTACATTAAAAACTAGTCTTCAAAAACTTGCTGAAAAGTTGGAACCCCCAATATCTCCGTAACTATAGAACGTTCCCTGGTATGGTGTAACACAAAAGAATGAGCGCAATGACGGGGAGAAAAAGTGCCTTTCAACTTCGTTAAGGTTTTTTTTACACTCTTTATGTCTAGTCCCTATTACTCCCTATACCCTAAGATTACAAGTTCACGCATCTTGCGACATGGAAAGTATGCCACAGCCATGTGTTTAAACAACCATTTTCTAATTCGGCCGCTTTGCTCATGTGTGCAAGCTCACAAAGTCAAGGCTTCTATAATTAGCGATGAGTTTCTGGATGGCAGTAACAACCGAAGTACACTTCCGTACTGCTTATACATAAGCTTCTTTTAGTTCATATAGAGTGTGTGACTTCTCCATAGAGATCTACGCTAGGGAATGAGCAAATACAGTACTTTCACAGTTTCTATGTCTTGTGACTGGGACTGAAGCTTTCATCTTTGTTTCGACAGTTTAAAAGTGCCTGTCACTGGCGTACTTGAAGTGATGCTTTGATTTTGATTTTGCAGCTTGGCAGGTAGATAATTCTTGTTTCTTTAGCTACTTCTTTTCTTAATACTTTATATCCAAATTCATTCTTATTATGTTCATAAAATTCTTACCTCCAATCGGCGGTCCAACTAAATGTCCAATCCCCTGACTCAACAATATCAGGCCGTATGCTACAGTAAAGTTATCCAGAGGCATCAACTCCATGAGAATCGTCGGGGTATACGAATAGGAACTGGCGAAGGAAAGTCCAAACACTGCTGATATGACTGCGACGACCCAGTAGTTGGTGATGAAGAAGGGGTACGTGGCTACTGAGGCTCCGCAGATGATGAGGCAGACGGCGTAGGTCTTGGTCACGTTCAACCAGGGCTGGTCACCTGCCCAGCCGAGAGCTACCTAAAAACCGAAACGCAAAATGTTTTAGAGGTGTTATAAGTGTACGGTAGTCAGTATTGTTTGCGTCGTTTGAAATTATATTATTAATCAAGATATCCCCAGGGGTAAAAGATAGTGAAATGTGAAAAATTTGTTAAGCAAGGCCTTAATAATACGGCAGTCGGTTGCCGCTGACGTTAGCGCGCAGTATGCATAGAACAGAATGTATACTCGTACGCGACCGACCATCAGCGCGACAAGAATTCAGGCCTAATAAGTTTTCATCTTCATCATGAGGTGAGATAAGCTACACTAAAGGAGCGATACTATGTAAGCCCATTTTAATTATATATAATACTTTCAAGATTTTTCTTCAATGTGTATAAAAAAGGTTCATCACGAATTGATAACCTCCTCATTTTGGAAGTTGGTTATAATGAAAGGGTTAAAAAACCATCAGCGCGACAAGAATTCAGGCCTAATAAGTTTTCATCTTCATCATGAGGTGAGATAAGCTACACTTAAGGAGCGATACTATGTAAGCCCATTTTAATTATATATAATACTTTCAAGATTTTTCTTCAATGTGTATAAAAAAAGGTTCATCACGAAATGATAACCTCCTCATTTTGGAAGTTGGTTATAACGAAAGGGTTAAAATAAAAAAAATACTCACAATCCCAATACTGCTGGCGACACCAATAATAGCAATCATCATAGGTCCGCCCTCTACATTCATCTCGTTCATGTAGGAGTTAAGGAAGAAGTACGGCACGATGAACCACACAGACAGGATCAGGGAAGAAAGGTTGAACATCAAGAAATGGAACTCCGTAAACATTTTGAAGTCGAACATCGATTTCATAGTTCGTCCGAAGCGGTTGTACCATCTCTGCAAAACATACAAATATTTGGGTATATGTAAGCCTTATGGAAGATTAAAAGCATTTATGTGAAGAATGAACGTACCATTTCATCATCCGATTCAGAGTCAAGAGACCAAGATGAATTCCTATACATATCTGGGAGGGATGATGCCCTTAGCTTGTACCTTATAGTGGACATCATAGCACCTCGGTGCATCATGCTGGTCTTATATAAAGGTACGTCTCTCAAGTAGTGATGGTCAGTCGATATCTGTCTGAACCAGCTTTGCTGTTGCTGTTGTTGTTGCTGCTGGTGCGATATCTTCGGGTCTTTTCCCACAATTTTCTGCTTCGAGTTCGACTTTTGCACTGTCGTTTCAGTTTTCACACCTTCGCTCTCGCTCTTTTTTGCTTCTCTCCCTGTCCCGTCTTTAGGTTTCTTTGCTTTCAATTCTATTGGTAACTGAGCAGGTGGTGGCGCATTTTCTGGATGGTCAACGGTTACGTTGACCTCAGAATGCCTCCGTGTCAATACGTCTGGGTAGTTTTGCAGTATGATGTTGTACAGTCGTTTGTTTTTCATCAATTTGTCTATGACTTCAGCCGGAACCTGCGAAAAAGTAAACAAATATTATTCACTGTTTAAACTACTTTCATTTACCACTTTCGTCAAACTTTAAAATTTTTGCTACTTACCCTTTCGTACTGCTGTACAAATGTCGGGAGATGTATGGCTGAATGCATTCTTTTGTTGGTTTGCTCCACGTTCGCTTGTGTGGTGGCCTCTAACTCTTCAGCCTCCTTTATATTTGTTGCTAAAGTCGCTAAAATGTATTCGGGGCCCTTTCCACATTCCAATAAGGTTTTTAGTTCTTCAGCGTCTAAGTACGCCGATTCTCCTCCAATAGATCTTGATGCAGTAGAACCAGCACTCGATGATTTTCTTGATCTAATTTTAGAGAGCTTACGCTCTCGCTTTTGTTTAATTTCTAACCACTCTGGGTTCTTCATTAATGCTCCACAAACGCACATATTAAGTAGAGTACCAGCTAATAAAACAATAGTATTTCTCCAATCGTATAATTCTAAGAAATAATGAGTCATTGGTGAATACATAAGCGTACCAAAACCTATCCCGCACGAAGCTAAAGATACGGCTAAGTTTCTTCTTTTATCAAACCAAAATGCCACTGAGACTACAGCAGTTACATACAAAATTCCCATAGCTAATCCACTAATAAACCCGAAAGTCAAACACAACATTTCTACTGAGTTACTAAAAGCAGCTAACAAGAATCCAATTGTAGACAGCACTCCAGCGATCATAGTCATAATTCGGCATCCATATCTATCAACTAAGGCACTCATGATTGGCCCCGCTAATAACGGGGTAGCGATGAAAAGACTGCCAATCAATGATGTTTTTGATTGCGTGGTTTCGAAGTAATTAGTGAATTCCTCATGGAGGAGTCCAAAGGAGAATGCCAGGCCATCAGCGCATGCTGATACAAGAAATGCTGCGGCTACTACGACCCAACCCCATCCGCCGTCTGGTATAGGAGGTAGTGCTACATTATCACTGTCGTCAGAGCATATACTATCTTTATCATCTAGTCCTTCGAACTTGACCCTTTCGACGGGTGACTCTGATCCCTCTCTAGTATAATGAGCGACTATTTCTGTGTCTTTTTCTTCTGATTGAATTGAATTAATTGTGTTGATATCTGAATTGCTGTATCTAATGACATTTGCATGGCTATTGTTAGATTCTGATTTATGTTTCTCATCTTCCGTTGTTTCCACCATAATTGTTTCCTTATTTACAGCATAACGTTGATTTTATTTGCAGATTGCGGTGATCTGAAAAGATGATAAAAATAATAGATTATTTTTTGTTCTTTTTCAGTTACACAATTCATTACTAAAAATAGTTATCCCTATGGTGTTTTTAAATCAAAACTACACGTAAATGGATTCTCTGCTTGATTATAATAGTTATTTGATGAGGCCTATTTGGAATATCTTATAACATCTACATTTTATATAAAATCCTGCTCTGATACAACAATGAATGAACCTTGATAGCATAATCACGACGCTTACTGTGAAGATTAGTAGTTGTCGCGTGATGTCATCAGTACATAGATAGAATAGAAGCTGCTTCTTATTCATCTAGTACAATACCTCATTCAATTATAACGGGACAGTAGTCTTGTGATCTATCATAGGAATAGTACATGGAAATAAACTTTACGAAGGAAGTCATTGTACACCACACCTAGTTCTAAGAGACTGATCTATTATTTTGCGGAAGATGACTGGTGCTAAGCAATTCTCTGGCTCACTATGGCCAGTCAGCCACGTTTAACATAGTATATCGAACAGCTCGAATATACTCTACTGATTGCTTATTTTTGCCAATTGCTCCACTGACATTCGACTGCGTGACCAGCCCAGTCAGGGCAGGTAGACCATGTAAGCCCTGAACAAGATATGAGATGGACTCACTTTTAAAGGATTAGCCTATAATTAGAGGAGGCTTTTTAAATATTGGCCTATAGCTTTAGATCAAAGATACTGCAAAAGAAAAGGAAAGCTATTGTCCTGCAGATGGGCCACATAAGCTTATAATAGTAGCTCGTGTTGACGAGAAAACATGAAGTTTACAGGATTTGCTAGACAAGACTCCTTTCTAAACTACGGACCGATGTCTGCAAAACAGTCTACGGTAGCAGCTGTTAGTGATCACCTATTACGATTTCTATTAATAATTGTATGTTGTTACTCGACCATCTGCTGGATCATAATCACCTCGCTCGCCATTAGTAGTTTTTACAGGGTGCATATATTAAAACTATGAGACTAATGTCTGAGTCAGTCAGATAATTTATGTAGATAAAGCGCGTGCGTTCTAATTCTAACACCCCTTTTAGTGTAGCGTGACCGGTGTGGCATATTGTGTGTCCTTAGTTTACCTTTCAACCGTATATGACCGTAATAGTATCATCTGCAGTCTAACATAACCCTTTTCACATCCTAACTTTTTTTTTTTTAATTTGCCCGTATTGTCACACTTTTGCAAAGACCTCCCGTCATTCCTTCAATTTCTCTCGATGTTGTGCTTCTTCTCTCGAAATTATAAACCTTGCGTTAGAAAGGAGCATTGTCGGTAACCAAAACTCGACTCAGCAGCGGCCAGACTTAAAATTCCAATAGTGCAATAATATCTTGACATTCATATTAGAATTTTAGATACACCCAGAAGGGTAGGCAATGATCGTCAATCGTCATTCACTGGACGCTTGCCGTCGAGGTAGACCGTGGCGTAGGTTGTGTGATTGTCTGATCTCGTTTGTGGGGTGAACATGACCAGACTCCCTAACGTTTCGTCGATACGGACGGATCTATAAGTCTCTCTCGCGCACGTCTGCAGACGAATGCGTGTGAGAGACGCGGATAGATCCGCGATTCATCTGAATGCACAGGACAGAGAAGTATGGAAGACAAAAATGCAGGCCTTTGCTCAGCTGGGAAACTCTAATAAAGCAACAAAACAAAATCAATTTTTGAAAATTGGGCTTGTCTAAGATGGTACGGCACTTGAAAGTAGGTTATGTGCCCGATGTTTGAAAGTTAATAAAATTGTCGTTATCGCTAAAATAGTAGCGATAATTGAACGATAATATCGATGAGTTTAATGTGTTTATCTTATTAAAACAAACACGTTTAGAGATATCGGACACGTGTCTGAATTCAATGTTATTGGGTAATTTATTGTATTACCTTGCCTAACCTAACCTAGTGCAAAATCCGAAGACATGTGACATCTACAAACCCGTACTGGGCTCGCGTGGTGGAATTTAGCCCATTCCTTCTTATAGAGATGAGGTCTGTGCCCCAACAAAGGGAACTTACGGGCTGATTCCTACCCAGCGCAAATAGTTTGCTCTTTCTGTTTTTATCGTGTTTTTGAATGGCAAACAAGCCTTTCTGGTGGTATTAATACAGAAACTTTCAACAGGGCAGTAAGCACCCTAACCGCTGCAGCTACACGAATGGTTTTGAGAAACTATTAATATTTTTTTCGTGACACGTTGATCTCCAAAGATTACGATTATTACTTAGAGCTCTAATCGTACTGTTATGCGTTACATCACTGGTTAACTGATATGGTAACCAACTAATCACCATAGGACGATAACTGACCGTGACTGACTAGTAAGTGACCATCGGCTGTTGTCATCGCACCATATCTGCAGAGCCACACATCAATTAAATGTTTAACCCTGTTTATTATTTACTGTAGATTACAAAAGTTTATGAGTTTGATAGTAGGTATGCGTGCCATTATTCCTTATTTTAAACGAACTTTATCATGATAATAGGATGCAGAAAACATTCGTTTCAGCAACTTACAGAATGCCACCATCATCTGTCACCTCACTTTAGGTGGTTGATTTTTTGCTAAATGTTGATGTAACGTTCCTTTATAAGATGGTTGAAGGTAACCATGAAGAAACGAACATAATTATGTCATCATAATCTGCCTAGCTTTTTCCCAAGAATGTTGTCGGCTTCCAGTCTAACCGTATGCAGCTGAATACCAGTATCCATGTGAAATACTGGTATTCAGCTGCATACGGTTGTTTGACAGCAACTGTCTGTTTGACCTCCACAACCCAGTTAGTACGTACTAGGTAAAACGAAACTCCGTAGGACTGGTCAAACTATTGGGCCACGGTACTGACTGCCTGGACCAAAGACTTAACGTGCATTTCGAGATACGGAGGGAACTCTGTATTTAATTGTCGGTCACCCATCCATGGACATACCTAGGCAAGAGAGGCTTAATCTGAAGATCGATTCAAGTGGCTGTTATTATTAGCCACGAGGTAATTTGTGCCACGAGTTCCTCTAAGTAACGGACAAATGAATAAGTTCTAAAACCAGTTGCTAAGGAAAACGATACGATAATTACTTATTGGCAAATGGAATTGGGAAAACATATCAAATAACCTTATTGGATTTAGAAAACCGCCTATTATATCGTAAAAATATGTGGTAAATGCGTGGTAGATATACTTATAATGGAATTGCGTACACAGAAATGGTTTGGGTAATCAATCAATTAATTAATTTCAATCATTTGATAAGTAAATCATAGTGGTTTTCCTATTAGATTTTTCGTTTTTGCCGGCCTGGTAACCAAGGTCAAAATAAGTACAATGTGGAGCCCCCACACTGCCAGAAGGCGATGCGGTAGACCTCGCAGGAGATGGCGGGATGAGCTGGAAATAACCAACTACCTGTTGTCCACATTAGCTCTGGATCTAAGAATTTGGAAGTCATGGGGAGACGTCTTCTTTCGCGTGATCGAACATTCGGAATTAAAAAGTGTGTTAATCTAGGTTTTAAACTATCTGTTTGCCAAATCTGTTCAGTTGTTTTTACGTGAAAGAGTAACAAATATCTGAAAAATTCATCCATCCTCACCAACTTTCGCATTTGTAGTAGTAATATAATTATTACAGTAGAAAGATAAATATAAATAAATATACATGTATGTATAACTCGTTTTATTTTTGTTACAACACTAGCTGACGTCACGCGCGTAGTTCCCGTTCCCGTGAGAGTAAGGGGATAAAAATGTAGCCTATGTTACTCAGGGTGAATGTAGCTTTCTAACGGTGAAAGAATTATACAAGTCGGTCCAGAACTTTTTGAGTTTAATTGTTACAAACATAATATTAGTATAGAAGTATAGACTTAGGTAGAAGCCAGCGACTTCGTCCGCGAAAATTGTGATAGCTCAGCTAATTTGCATGATATCAATATAATTTATAGCTTATGTTACTAGGTAACGATGTAACTTTCTAATAGTGAAAGAATTTTTTGAATCGCTTGAGCAGTTTTTGAGTTAAATCGTAACAAAGACAAACAAAAAATCGATTTTTTCTTCTTTATAATATTGTTTTAGATTGGCCTGCTCCTGGAGTGCGATTCACTAAGGCAAAACATCTTTACAACCAAGAAATCATCGTTGTAACATCAGATGCAAAGTTATTGGTATTCTTGAGTTGAAACTGCGCGATCGTAGCGACTCAACGATGACGACGGCGCGACATAGAACTAAAATATGGTTCCGAATGTATGAAAAACGGTATTCACAAACGCAACACATCCTACACTTCGTCCACCACCACATCTTTGACTTCGCTTTTACCTGTCAAACAGTAAAGCTTGTAAATTGTAGATGATTCCTTGGTTGTAGACTATTAAAATGTAAGTAAAACAAGTTGTTCTTTTAAATTAACGTGCTTAATATTGTTTTGTATGTTAGCTATTTATTCAATCATACGTAATAATTACTATTATTTTGTTATTTAAATTGTAATAAATGTTGATTTAATATTTAAATTGTAAACTGTTGGATTAATAGATTTAATTATTAACTTTTAAAAGTTGCGAAACGATGACACTCGGTCGGCCGCCATCTTGTCGGTTACGCTAATAAAAGCAAGCTGCACGACGACCGAGTGTTCTTTCGTTACTTGACTATCGCCTAGTGCACATCAACGACATAGTGTTTATTTTATGTGAGTACTTATTTTCTTTGTTCTGCATGATTTACATTGTTGTGTTATATTTACCTGGTTAATGAAACTATTTATAAGTATGATTACTGTTCGTGTATTAAACTGTTGTGAATAGCTGAATAACTATTATCACTTGCTTAAAATACACGAATTACATTTATAAATATCCCATATCATTTCCTAAAAATAAACCTACTAAATAATAAGTGTACATTTTATTAATTCACCGCCTAATGACCTTTTAAAATAGTGTGCCTGACATCTCAGAAGTGGGATAGAACCGAATATTAATGTACTCCTATGTGTATACAGGGTGTATCGGGGCCATATAATGATACTTTATAGGTACATAGGGGATCCTTCAAACAGTCCCTGAATGTGAGTTTAGGAACCAAAATCCTACCGAAATTTATTTTTATTTTTTTTATTTTTTCTCTTATTTTTTTTTCTTGGACTTGATATTTTAGAAATCGGCTTTAATATGTACACCCATGCCCTTTAGTATCATACACGCTGTATTTATATTTTTGTAAGTATATGATATATATATTTAATGTATTTTCACTTTTTACACTAATGCATAACATGAATTTAATTACACAAATATAAAGAAAACAGGTACTTGTGCTATTTTTTTTCTACTCTTCAGGATAACAATGGAACATTCAGGCTCTCCTGTGTTGCCCTCTGGCATCGCGTCTAGCCAACAGGAAGCGAGCCAACGTCGCAGCTCCTGCTCGCTGGGTGTATCCAGCTTGCTGCCCCAGCATTCTCCCGGTCGGCAAGCACCTGGCCAGGTCCCGAGTCGGTTGTTGCTTAGCCCAGCAAGACCAGGATACAGTAGCCAGCAGCCAAGGGGCGAATCGCGAGGCAAGTCTCGCGATCAACAGCAGTCCAGAGGTCGAACGAGCCGTCGGTCGAGAGAGATGCGCCTTGAGCATCGATCACCGCGGCGGTCCCGAAGCCGAACGTGCCGTCGATCAAGAGAGATGCTGTTTGAGCATCAATCACCGCGGCGGTCCCGAAGCCGAACGTGCCGTCGGTCAAGAGAGATGCTCCGTGAGCATCGATCACCGCGGCGGTCCCGAAGCCGAACGTGCCGTCGGTCAAGAGAGATGCTCCGTGAGCATCGGTCACCGCGGCGATCCCGAAGCCGGTCTAGCCATCGGCCTTGGGGAAGGCCTAGGGGGCAACAATCGCCCCAGAGGTCTCAAAGCCGTACCAGCCAAGCAGTCTACCATCAGCGTGTGCAGGGGTCCCGTAGCTGTGACCAGCGGCATAACTCATTCCGCCACAGTCCCAGCCGGCCTCGGGACGTAAGCTGCCTCGGTAGCTGTCGGTGCGAGTGCGATAAACACCCACAACGGACCATTGAGCAACAAGCAACGGATGGGAACAAGGTTAGTGCAGCATTACCTAATCTCACTAATTACGATAATAATACCTTGAACGTCTTAGTACAGGCCCTTAAGGCGGTTGCTCCTGACTCGGACAAAGTTAATCCACAAAAAAATACCGTACCCGAGTTTGATCCTGCTAGGAAAGAACAAACTATAACTATGTGGCTACACAAAGTAAACGAGTGCGCCACTATATATGGTTGGTCTGATAGGCAAGTTGTACACTTCGCCCTTCCCAAACTAGTAGGGGTAGCCAAAAGATGGTACGAGGGCCTCCCCTCAGTTTTATTTACTTGGGGTGAATGGCAAGCTAAATTACTTGCAGCTTTCCCATCAGACGAGAACTACGGGCAGATGCTTAGTGATATGCTAGCTAGGCGTGCTAAATTCGGGGACTCTTTAGAAGATTACTTCTACGATAAAATAGCTCTCATAAATAGGTGCTCTATTACCGGAAGGAAGGCTGTAGATTGCGTACTGCATGGCATAGACGACCGCGCTGTTAGGTTAGGTGCAGAAGCGGTACAGTTCGATGATTTAGACAAACTGTTAACTTATTTGAGAAATTCACGTAATGTCAAAATTAATACTGATAAACGCAATTCTAAACCTATTCCCCTTAAAAATCCAGATCCCTCGCAATCCAGTAATCAAACGCAAACAACTTCGTTTAAAAGAAAAATACGTTGTGTTAACTGTAAGGCTGAAGGACATATAGTTAGTCAGTGTACTCTTCCTATAAAAAAATGCAACAAATGTTTTAGAATAGGACATGAAACTGAGAAATGCTATTTTAACATATCCACATCGGAAAAATCTGTGAATAGAGTTAGCTTAGATTCTAATGCAGGTCAAAAATTTTTTAAAACCGCATTAGTTAACAAAGTTCCTATAGAGGCATTTGTGGACCTAGGTAGTGAATGCTCCATGTTAAAGGAGTCTTATTTTACAAAATTAGGAATCAAAGACGTCGAACTTGATGGCTTACCTATTTTAAAGGGGTTTGGTAATTCTTCCGTAACAGTTTTAGGGAGAATCAATGCATATATCGAAATTGATGGTGTAGGAGCGTGCACAGAGTTGCTTTTAGTCCCAGATAATGCTATGAAAATGCCACTGATGGTAGGCCAAACGTACACTGAGCAGCCACATATCCTAATACATAAAAATTGTGAAAGATTCGATATCCTATTAAATATTTCGGATGTAGTAACAAATAATAAAACCGATTTGCACTGTTTAGAGTCTGTTACAATATCGGGTCTGACTATTGTGAAAGTTTATACTAATCCAAAATTTACTGGGGTGTTGTTTGTTGAGGGTGGCTTAAGGACTAAAAATGGTATTTATCATTATGTACCTACCGGCATCTATGAGTTTAATGAAGCTGGTAAGGGTGCAATTGTTTTTAATGGACTAAATTCTAAAACGTTTTCTATTAATAAAGATGATTTGGTAGCCCGTGGTAAAATAGCATATGAAGAGGCCAAAAAGGACGTACTTCGCGTAACGGCCCAGGACCAACAAAGTCAATCTAGGCTCATTACATTATCAGATTTACACATTGATGACCACTTGGATCAATCTACGTCTAACAGCCTTTTACAGCTCCTTAATAGATTTCGTCACTGTTTCGCATTTTCGATGACCGAATTAGGTAACTGCCAAGTATCGGAAATGACAATCGCCTTACAAGACAATGATCCTGTGGTATATAGACCGTATCGGTTGGCCGCAAAAGAAAAGGAAATAGTTAGGGAAATGATTGATGAAATGCTTACAAATGATATTATTAGACCCTCCACCTCGCCGTATTCGAGCCCCATAGTTTTGGTTAGGAAGAAAACCGGCGACTATCGCCTCTGCATAGACTATCGCGCACTAAATAAGAAGACCGTAAAAGAAAATTACCCAATGCCTCTAATTGATGACCAACTAGATGTTCTTTCAGGGAATAATTTTTTCACAACCCTCGATTTGGCATCTGGCTATTACCAAATTTCTATAAATGAGCAAGACAAGCAAAAAACTGCTTTTGTCACCCCTGAAGGCCACTTTGAGTTCAATCGAATGCCTTTCGGTCTTGCTAACGCCCCTGCCACCTTTCAAAGAATTATGCATCAGGTTCTTGGTAGCCTTCGTTATAAAGAAGCCCTAGCATATCTAGATGATATTATTATACCATCATCTGATATTTCAGAAGGTTTAAAGCGACTAGAACTCGTATTGCAGGTCTTATCTAATGCTCATCTAACTTTAAAATTAGAAAAATGTTTTTTCTTTGGACGTTCCGTAGATTATTTAGGCTTTGAAGTATCAAAAGATGGTATAAGGCCAGGGTCGAAGAAAATATCTGCGGTTGAAAATTTCCCTTCCCCGACTAATCAACACCAAGTTCGGCAGTTCTTAGGATTAGCCAGTTTCTTCCGACGCTTTGTACAGGGTTTCTCTATACTGGCTAAACCTTTAACTCGACTCCTTAGAAAAGATGCCGCATGGGTATGGGGACAGGATCAGCAAAGCGCTTTTCAAACCATTAAAGATAAATTGGTTCAAAAACCCATTTTAGCTTTGTATAACCCAAAAGCTGATACTGAGCTTCATACCGATGCGTGCAAAATAGGCATCGCCGGCATTTTATTACAAAGAGACGATCAGGGCAAGCTAAGGCCAATAGCTTATTTCAGTAGGCAAACTACACCAGAGGAGCAAAACTATTCCTCCTACGATTTAGAGACCCTTGCCCTAGTAGCCTCACTTCAAAAATTTAGGATTTACCTTGTAGGGCTTAGTTTTAGAGTAATTACTGATTGCAATTCATTAAGAGCTACATTTTCAAAACGCGATATGCTACCTCGAGTTGCCCGGTGGTGGACACTTATGCAAGAGTTCGACTTTAGCATTGAATATAGGGCAGGAGTGTCAATGAGCCACGTCGATGCTTTAAGTCGCAATCCACCTATCGAACAACAACAAATACAGTATTCTGTTTGCAATATAAATGAATCCGATTGGATTACGACGGTCCAAAATGCCGATTCAGAAATTCAACGAATCATTGGCATTTTAAACGATCCAAATTTAGAAGATGTTACCGATATAAAAAACAATTTCAAATTAAAAAATGGTAAATTATTCCGAGTTACTACTGAAGGCGATCGGTGGGTTGTGCCTAAGGGCGTTAGGTGGCAAGTAGTAAAACAAAACCACGACGATATAGGCCATTTCGCCTTAGATAAAACTCTGGAGAAAATAAAACTTTATTTTTGGTTCCCTAAAATGAGACGTTTCATAAAGAAATATGTTACATCTTGTTTGGAATGCGCATATTCGAAAGCCTCAGCGGGTAAAAAGCCTGGTTACCTTAACCCAATCGTAAAAGTTAGTCAGCCTTTTGATACGGTGCATTTGGATCACGTTGGACCTTTTGTTAAAAGTACTAGGGGTAACATTTATATCTTAGTTCTTATTGACGCATTTACCCGCTTTATTTATGTAAAGGCAGTTCGTAATACCAGAAGTAGTACATCCATAAAGGTAATGCGGGAGTACATGGGTATTTTTGGTGTCCCGCGTAGGATTATATCCGATAGGGGAACATCCTTCACGAGTGATTCCTTTAAGTCTTTCACGGCTGAGAAAGGTATTGTTCATGTCCTTAACGCTGTTGCCACCCCCAGAGCGAACGGGCAAGTCGAGCGCTATAACAGAGTTATAGTTGATTCTCTGACAGCTAAGTGCGTAGGGACCTCTGAAAGTAAATGGGAGGAGCACCTACCCGATGTTCAATGGGGAATTAATAACACCTTCAATAAAGGAATTAATCGAACACCTGCCGAAGCTCTTTTTGGTATTCGACCCAAGGGTGTTAGTGATAGTAAATTAATTGTAGCCATCGACGAAGGTGTTACAACCTGTAACAAAGAGTCTGATCTTAACACCATCCGAGAAGAAATTAGTACTTTCGTAGCTAGTTCTCAACGACAACAGAAAGAAAGATATGATAAATCAAGATCTAAACCTGTACAATTTAATGAGGGAGATTTAGTTAGGGTAGAACGACAAGTGCCTGCTACGGGTAATAGTAAGAAATTAATCCCAAAATTTCAAGGTCCTTATAAAATTACAAGAGTGTACGAACACGATAGATATCAGATAGAAGATACCCCATTGACAAGAAAAGGTAATAAGAAATATTCCACTGTGGTTGCGATTGACAAATTAAAGCCCTGGCTTAACTTTTCTCGACCAAATGATAATATTCTGAGTGAGGAGGAATCTGATTAGTTTGGATGTCTTAGTTCAACTCATTAATTTATCAAAATTATTCTGTGCAGAACAAAGAGGTCTGCAAATGTATAAACATTCGAAGTAGTCAGGACAATGAGGCCTGCAACTACAATTAAAATGTGTGTGATACCCAGAACAATGAGGTCTGTGGTTTTAAAACATTAACGGGACAATGAGGCCCTCTTTTTTTTTTTTCAGAGATTTTATTACTATTATTATTTTTACTTTATTCATGTAGTAGTTTCGTGTAAGGACACACTTAATGTTGGATGGCCGAATCTGTTAGCTATTTATTCAATCATACGTAATAATTACTATTATTTTGTTATTTAAATTGTAATAAATGTTGATTTAATATTTAAATTGTAAACTGTTGGATTAATAGATTTAATTATTAACTTTTAAAAGTTGCGAAACGATGACACTCGGTCGGCCGCCATCTTGTCGGTTACGCTAATAAAAGCAAGCTGCACGACGACCGAGTGTTCTTTCGTTACTTGACTATCGCCTAGTGCACATCAACGACATAGTGTTTATTTTATGTGAGTACTTATTTTCTTTGTTCTGCATGATTTACATTGTTGTGTTATATTTACCTGGTTAATGAAACTATTTATAAGTATGATTACTGTTCGTGTATTAAACTGTTGTGAATAGCTGAATAACTATTATCACTTGCTTAAAATACACGAATTACATTTATAAATATCCCATATCATTTCCTAAAAATAAACCTACTAAATAATAAGTGTACATTTTATTAATTCACCGCCTAATGACCTTTTAAAATAGTGTGCCTGACATGTATATCGTATTAATTCCTGAAACGTATAAATACCTGTTTTAAATGTTTTAGATGGCAGTTCGTCTTGCTTGTATGATTTTTTTGTTGGACGAAGCTTAGCGTCAATTTAATTTAGAAAAAAGGACGTCAAGCACATGTGAGACGTGGATATGGATCTTCTTACTACGGATATAAACTAGGTTGATTGTAGAGCTAATTACACAATTGGAAAAAAATATTTCTGGTGGCATAACAACGTTGAAACGTTGAGGAATTAGCAACCGACCAAGGTATTACTACTTAATTAATGTACTTAATATAAATTACTATACCTGCAGTGGAAAAATGTCTAAAACTTACTCTCTTTCCAGGTTTTATGCACTCGCATTTTTAGCTAATGGGAGTTACCAAAAAATATGTGAGAATGCAAGAACCTATATCTGCAAGCATCTGCCTCGAGGGCTATAAGAACCATAAAAGATGCCATGAACCTCCCATTTATAATTGAATTACACATAAGATTTCCTCAAAATACAAACAAAAGGCAAATTCTCAAAGAAAAGTAAGTATTTTTTTATTTTTTACTAAGCTACTTTCAAGAATCAAACTATTATGGCTATCTATTTTTGTTAGATACTTAGATAATATTTTCAATTGTCTATCCTTATCGTCCATGTGGCGACACTTGGGGCCTATGTCCAGCAGTAGACGTCTTTCGGCTGAAATGATGATGATGATAATGATCCTTCATTTTATTTTTTTAATCTAGTTTGCTAAGTTAAAATAGTATAATGTTATATAACGTTTATATTTGAACCGATAATATTAATATGATATGTGATTATTCAATCAATTAATTTTACCTCAAGTTGCCTGAAACACAGGATTACCTAGTTCAGGCTCAAAATATGTGTGAACTTGACATAGATTTAAGAAAACTGTAAACTTTTGCCTTATATTTTTGAATAAAATTTTTATTATTTATTATTGTAAAATTAAATTCCTATTTAATGTATTTCAGGGGACTCCGGTTTTGCTCTTAGGCCATACATGATGGTTCCATGTAGCAACCATGAGCCTGGACCACGGGAAGCATACTATAATGTTCTACATGCCACTGCATAAAATACTGCATAACGAAGCTTTGGATAAAGGCAGTTTTAGCTGGCTTTTGGTTCATCATGTTCTTCAATACGATCCAGAGATGGTGTGAAATTAAAGCCTGTTGTGTGTGACAAAAAATTTACAATCAAACAGAAGTTCCTCCAGCGGAATTGTGATCCGGTTACTACAACAAGAAAGTCAGAACTATCAGTGATTTGGAC
This sequence comes from Xestia c-nigrum, assembly GCA_916618015.1. Classification (NCBI taxonomy): domain Eukaryota; kingdom Metazoa; phylum Arthropoda; class Insecta; order Lepidoptera; family Noctuidae; genus Xestia; species Xestia c-nigrum. Next base: position 2,665,451 of record OU745262.1, read on the forward strand.
AGTGGACATCTCACTCGAGGTTGTCTAACTGATAGACTGACGTAGACAAGTTAACACTAACAATAAACTTATCAATCAATCAAAAACTTTATTTCGAACAAGTGTCCATATGGATTAGTAGCGAGTACTTATGATATTACTAATTCAGGTTATAAGACAGTTTATTAAAAAATATAGTGTATGTTAAATAGTTAGGTGTATTGTTAATCATAAAATATAGAAAATAGATGTTTTTTAAACTTCATGTTGTAAAGATATAATTAGTATTTATAGTCTAACAAAATAATATGTAGCTAATAAAAGTCATTTTAATAGAATTAATAATAAATAAAACAATCTTTTAACATGCATTTTATTTATTTATTAAATCTTGAATTGCACTACTTATTCTATCTAGAGCCTGAGCCACAGCCTGAAGGCCTTCTACTTGTCGGCTAATCGCTTGGGCAATCAAGAGTTTTGCTTGCAACCAAAACTTTTTCCTCCCGTAATGGTATAGATTTTCAATTCTATTTCACTGATTTCTGGCCTCTATACCACTACCAGTGCACCCTCTCGTGGCTGCAATTAAGCTGTACTTCCTCTTATCTGCTCCTTTTTGTTCTCCCAGTACTGCAACACAAGTAAGAATTATATTATTTGATGTATTCAATAAATAGAACACCTATTTGCTCGGTTTGGTTCGACTTTCTGTTGCAATTTGAAGCCTAGCCTAAAGTTACAGTACATGCCTGAGTTAATACTACTTAAGTAATAAAGAGCATACACAGGGGCTGCCAATGTAAAAGGATACTATACTGTAGACAGCTACCTACCTACTCAATGCAACAGTGTACAAACACAAATACATATTATTACTAACCTTATTCCACTGTGATGTTTTCGTACACCGACTACCATTACTGTTCAGGGCTTTTTTATTTCGGACCATGCCTGACGACTGCAAATGCGAGCATGGCCCGTAGTTAAGCATGGTTGCTTTCCAAAAAGCTTACTAGCAGGAGCTGCGTTGCGAGACACTAAAAAATAAATATTTGGTTACTTATATGTAGTTCCAGAAACTGTGCTGTATATTTAAATATAAATGTTACTGTGTACTTACTTTCGGTGGGTTTAGAATCAACGAAAACAAAGAAGAAGTAGAACGCTATGCGATTGGAGTGCATAATTTTTATCAGTCCACTTTAGACCCTTAAACCACTTGGAATGGAATTTCGTATTTTGATAAACACATAACCTACAAAATAATAACACAACAAACAATGATCTCAAAGATTAGTATAATTTATTGCTATAATCAAAAATAATTATTTTCCAAGTTGAAAATGATATATTTAATTAAATTTTCGTTGCATAATAAATATAAGGTCTTATATACGTACGTATTGTGCAGTTGTATTAATTTATAATGACGAAATAACTTCAAAATAGGTTGGTCGAGATTTTCTCGATTATACTCTAGATAAAACATAGCAACACTGACATCGTCTTACTTTTCATCGATGAGGAGTAGATCGTCGACGAGCCTAAGTAGCTTACTGAATACGGATTTTGTCAACGTTGTTTTCAGAAGCGATATTTACGATGTCACATCAGTGAACTCGTCGTTGTTAACATCTGTGAAGAGTCTGTTAGTGAATCGCATAGCTGACCTCGATTAGGCCTGTGATTAAGGTGTATTTTATTATCATCTTCCAAGCTTTTCCCCATGTTGTTGGCTTCGGTTCCAGCTATAATGCAGCATCGAAAACGATTAGACAAGAATAAAGACACAAACCAGACTAACTAAACAGTCAGACATTGTTTGCTAAAAAAGTAGAGATAGCTTACAAACATCCATCATGTGAGCTATTTTTAAACACATTTTATAGTTGAATAACACGTTTGACCGCGAGTATGAATTATAATAATTAGGTACACTTTGTATGTACGATATTACATAACCAATTGTACACATTGGCTGACCTTGCTTTTGATAACTTTTATGTACCTCTAGAAAATCGTGAAAACCTTTAATTAAAAGACCATTTTTTGGAGATTTTGGTGACCTCGCACCTGTTTATTACATGAGTACTGGAGAATATTATGACCAACAAACTCACACCTTCTTTTTATGAGGTAAGGCAGAACGCCACATGCGATACAGTGATCCGTCTGCCATACACACACGTGCGCCGGTTATATATTTTGGTATTTTCGTAATAATACCTACCATGAACTTACCTGAGGAACCACGGAGCGTGGATTTGTGCTCGGTCGATGACAATAATCTTGCCCCTGACTTGACTTAAAAACATTTGGCGAAATTCTGTTTTGTATTTTGTTTGTTTTTTCTTATGATTTCGTTATTATTTTTTTATTCTCTCATTTGTTTAAGTACTTTAAACTAGTGTTATAATCACAATTTTACCATTTTATTATTATTATTTTTTATTTATGTATTGTCCTGTCGGGCTAATAAACGCTTTTTCTTTCTTTCTTTCTTTTAAATGTGGATGTATGTACTATTACGGCCAGGCTCCAGGACAGCCCGCAATTTTTTTTTTCTTTTCGTTTTTTGCTATTTGCCGGTCAGTGCTAGGTTGTAGAGTTCACAAAGGTCTAGGGCCAACATGACCTTGAAAAAATTCGTTCCTCGACCTATTTGAATTTGGAAGGTTGTGTTGATGATTATGATGAATATAATTCTGTTACTACATCCTTACGTCTTACAATCACGAACGATATTTTCATTAACACACGACCCAGCACTGGCCTGAAATTTTCAAAAAAGGTAAAAATAAATGAATTTCTCGGGCTAAAGCTGAATGATGTCCATCAATAGTAAAATTAAAGCCTCAGTTATACCTAGGTACCTATATGATTAATAGTTCTAGTTATTTAACACATAATGAAAGCTACTAGGTATATGCACACTGATAGATAAAGTCAACTTATTATTAAGGCGATTGCATGAGCTAAACGCGAGTTTTATAATTACTAAAAGTATATGATTCACTGCTATAAACAAGACCAGAAAAATATATGATATTCTTCAGGATATATGCTAGAATGATACTGTTTTGAAAACATAATACAATTAATTTGGCTCGATAAAAAGAAATCACGAACTTATCTCTAAAAATATCTTTCAAACAATAAAAAACATACTAATATGCATGCGATCATTCTGATTTTTTGGCAAATAATTCTACAAGCAATACATTAGCATGATACTGTTTCAATTTTTTAATCCAATCTATATTTAGCTCGTCTAGAGCTCGTCACGAGCTAAATTAGCAACTCTATTTGTGGTGGTTCAAACTTCGTTTGAAATGCTGTTAGAATAAAGTTCTAATCAGCTTGCACTACAAAGTGGTTGTTACGTCAGCCACTGCGGGCCAAATAGCGCGAAATGAGTGGTTTCGATCGATTTACAAAAAAACTATTGATTGGATTAAAGAACTAAAACAGTATCATGGTAATATATTGCTTGTAGAATTATTTGCCAAAAATATATATGTTATAAAATAGATATTTTAAGAGGTAAGTTCGTGAGTTCTTTTTATCGAGCCAAATTAATTGTATTATGTTTTCAAAACAGTATCATGCTAGCATATATCCTGAAGAATATCATATATTTTTCTAGTCTTGTTTATAGCAGTGAATCATATAATTTTAGTAATTATAAAACTCGCGTTTAGCTCATGTAATCGCCTTAAGAACTTTAATAAATGCAGAGGAGTCAATGACCGTCCACTGCTGGACACAGGCCTCCCCTCAAGTGTCGCCACATTGACCGCTCCCGTACGTCTTGCATCCAGCGGATTCCCGCAACCGTCACCAGGTCATCGGTCCAACTAGTGGTAGGTCATGGTGGTGACGTAATGATGTTCATAAAGTAAAGTATCTGCCAGTGTTTGTACCTACTTATGACGTATTATAACGCGCAAGACGACTCGCGACGCTTACCACTGAGCCTCCACGAGGGTCTAAAATGGGGGTTTAAGAATTTTAAATTTTGTTCAATAAAAAATAAAACCGACTTCAAAAAAAAAACAAAAAAGTGAAAAATAACTTTAGCTTCTGAAGTCGGTGACCTTTGTTTGATTGCTTTAGTTTTTTTGTCACCGACTTCAGAAGCTAAAGTTATTTTTCACTTTTTTGTTTTTTTTTTGAAGTCGGTTTTATTTTTTGCAAAAAAAGTTTTTATTTTTCACTTTTTAGTGGTTCACATGTGCTTGATACATGGAAAGTGCATACCGTTACAATTACAACAAGCCCAAACACGACTATGGTACATTGTCTCATTATGGAGTTCCGTGACTCTTGGCTTCATCATCAGATCTGATGGTAGAATGCGTCTTATAAAACGCAAATGCTTCACTTGTTGTAGAAAATACCAAAATCGCAACACGTTTTCATATAAAATTTGAAGAGTTCCCTCGATTTCGCCAAGATTCCACCATCAGATCCCGACTTGGTGGCTATGGGACCATTTGGGAAGAATACCCTTTCCAACAAAAAAAGAATTTTCCAAATCAGTTGGCAAGCGACGGAGTTATGCCCGAACAAACATAAAAAAAAAAAAAAAAAAAAAATAGAAACATCCGAATTGAGAACCTCCTCCTTTTTTAGAAGTCGGTTAAAAATGAATCGCGTTAGTTAAAAATTCTTAAAAAGGACTTTATGGCAATGGTTACAAAGACCATTTTAAGAATTAAAATTAAAATAATTCTGCTAAAGCGGCCATTTTAGACCCAGTAGTTGTTTTTTGTCTCAGATATAAAGGGTGTAAAACACCTCTTAACGAATACGAAAGGCACTTGTTCTCCTCGTCATTCTGATCATTTTTTTGTTCTACACTATACCTGGGAACCTTCTAGTTACGGAGATATAGGGGGTCAAAGTTGCAAGAATTTTACAAGTTTTTTTTTAAATACCACTTTTTGTCACTTGATTTTTAATTTAAATATCTCTACGACGTCCGTACTATTCAATCCATCCATCCGCACAATGTTTTGAGTGCGTTACATTGAGTTATACCACAAAACATGATTTATAACCTCAAAAAAAAAAGTTGTTTCCCAGCAATATTTTTTGCGGAAAGTTACTTAGTTTAATGTACAGAATGCTTGGTTAACGGCTTTGTGATTGTGATGAGGTGAAATACACCCTGTATAGGATACGCTAAGAGAGCCCGCGAAATCCTTTTTTTTTTCATTGTTTTTTTTTGCAATTTACAGGACAGTGTCTGTTTGTATGTTAATAAAAATTAGATTCGCGACCCGTAACGAATATATCATTACCGAGTAATCACTACTACTACTATTTTAAAACAAAGTCCTCCGCTGCATCTGTCTGTCTGATCGCTATAAACTCAATAACTACGGCACCGAATTTCATGCTGTTTTCACCAATGGAGAGAGTTGTTCTCGAAGAAGGTAGCAGTAGCAATATAATTTGTACGCGGGCGAAGCCGGGGACATCCGCTAGTAATCATTATAATCGTCGATACAAGATTCTCCTTTGATTTCATTTATTCACATTGTATCTGCAAATACATGACACGTGTTACGGATACGAATCATTGACCTGCAAATTGAGCATAACTTTCTTCGCTTCCGCCATAATCAAAGTTACAAACAGATTGGGCACGTTTCGTCCACAAAACAAATCTGATAAGTCCCTTCTAATTCTAAACCTGAGCAACAAGCACGTAACATGTTTGAAGGCCAATCACAAAGTTTATTGAACAGTTTAGCACGATGAAGCTTGTACGATCGGGAAAATCACTTGTTTAGCAGATTATAAGTACCCAGCAAATGCCCTACGTTTAGTTGGTATGTTATAGAGATTTCATTCATTATACAGTCCGTGCCACGAAAGAAGAGACCTGTCAAAGTACTTGTATACGAGTTAATTGTGTAACAAAATACTTCTTTTGACATATAGGTGTACACGTCGTAAACCATCTTCCTATTTTATCTTCTTAATTCTTTACCTCGAGGCATAATCAAGATTTCACAAAGTTTCACTCGTTTGAAGTGGTGTGACAGGTCTCATCTTTCGTGGCACGGATTGTAAAGTATGGCAAGGAATGGGGTGTCTAACAATGCTAGATAACGAAAAATCGAAAAGTACGAAAGAAGAAGCCGCAGAATGCTGCGGCGACCTTAAATAAATTGGAAAAAGGGCAAGAACTCGTGATTAAATAATAACGGCCGCTCGGGCCGATTTTTCGATCAAGCCATGCTTGCCTAGGTTTATACCGAGTTTCCTCCGCGCCTCGGAAAGAAAGAAGAAAGAAAGAAAGAAAAAATGTTTATTTGACGTCAGTACATTAAGCACACACACAATAATATTTTAAAAGAAGTTACAAAGAGGACAAAAATACATAGTTTGTGCTGTGTGCCTCACGGCTACGCCAAAAAGGTTCATTTCAGCATTCATGCCAGACAGGTGATGCTGTCTGACGCTGGTCTTCCAATGAACTTCGAAAGCACGTTAAGCTGTTGGTCTCGGCTGTCATTTATCCATCTTTGGCACTCGTTACAGGTAGTCAGTGGCCCAAAAAGTCTGACAACCAGTCTTACCAAGTGGTATCGTATTACCCAGTATTAACTGGGTTGTGGAGGTCAGATAGACAGTCGCTCCATGTAAAATACTGGTATTCAGCTGCATCCGGTTAGACTGGAAGGTGAACCCAACATAGTTGGGAAATGGCTAGGCCGATGATGATTGTAATCTACAACAGTATTACGAGTGCAGAAATAATCCGTGGTACCTACCTATGAAACTGTTATGATTAATTTCGTCATAATTCATTGTTGTTTGAAAATGGATTCTGTTTTTATCATGAATGATGGGAGAACGTAAATAGTTTGACTGAAACCGGGTCAAGTGTGAGTCGGACTTTGTTAGCGCGAAGCAGTGTTATGATTTCAAGTGTAAGTATGTATGGATGTTCCGTTGTAGGTCATAAAGTACTGATCTTATTTGTTTTGATTTCTTTTGACTATTTTAGGCCAGTAGCACTTTTAGTCTAATATTAGATGCACAAAAGTGTATTTAAATAACTTGAACATATTTTATTTTAATTTCTGTAATAATATGTAGGTAATATCTAACAGGGATCGAAGTGATAAAATGACCTAGATAATTATCTTGATAAAAATGGTAAAGCAATAAAAACTTCACGTGTATCCGAACGCGATTTTCCGCTTCCACACGTATCCAAACGCGTTGTTGATACATTGTTTTAAAATGGATACCGCTACTTCTTACATACCTTTAGTATAGACTAGGTACTAGTGACGCTGGTACTAACCTTCGTGTTAATTTATTACAATTTAATCTTAAGATCTATACTTCTAGAGATCGTCTGATAATTCCTACGTTTATTTACGGAAGTCAGTCCAATCAGTGGCAAGTGGCACGAAAACGCAACAATTATTTCTGTCTCGCTGGTCTGGCGATGGCAAGCGCTTCTACCGAATATAAGGCTGCCTTTGCATCGGAGATAAGCGAGGATCGTAATAGCGGTCATTGCCCTTATGGGCCGTGAACATGTGGGACGAGTTGCTGAATTACTCTGTCACGAGTTTTCATCTGCATATCTCTTCTTACGAACCAAAACTGTAAATGAACCATGTATCGCTTTTCCTTTTTAAAAATTTTGCAGATCACAATAGATGACGATTCAAGACTTGAACAGGCTTATTTTTGGATTTCAAAGTTAAGAACTTTAATAATTGTAGAGGAGTCAATGACCGCTTTTGCGATCTCAACTGGCAGCTACCATAACCAACATACAACTAGAATTAACATACCTAGGATATCTGAAGCTGTGAAAAAGAAGGAATACCTATTATTGACAACCCGAAAGGCGTAGTGGTAGTGACGCTGCCTTACGTTCTTAGGGTCCTGGGTTCGAATCCCGGTAGGAGCAAATGTTTGTGTGATGAGCATGGACATTTGTTTCCGAGTCATGGATGTTTATATGTATAATAAGTATGTATTTACAAAGAAAAAAGTATATATGTGGTATATCAACTATCTAGTGTCCACGACACAAGTTTTGCTTAGTGTGGCACTAGGTGGCGCTGTGTGTTAATGTCCAGCGATATTTATTTATTGATTAGTTTCACACACATCTCTTGCTCATCTCATGATCATGACGATCATAATCATCATCATCATTTCAATCGAAAGACGTCCACTGCTGGACATAGGCCTCTCCCAAGTGTCGCCACATTGACCGGTCCCGTGCGACTCGCATCCAAAGTATTCCCGCAACCTTCACCAGGTCATCGGTCCACCTAGTGGGAGGTCTTCTAACGAACCGTCTTCCGGTTCGCGGTCGCCACTCCACAGAAGTTTTCGGCCCCATCGGCTAACTGACTAGGTTGTGGAGGTCAAATAGGCAGTCGCTTCTTGTAAAATACTGTTATTCAGCTGCTGACTAGACTACTGCTAGACTGGACCCCAACATTGTTGGGAAAAGGCTCGGCATCTAGGAATAACGACAGTATCAAAAAATTACAAATCTATTTAGTCCGTCAGTTAGATAATTGAAAAATAATGGACACGTATTTTTTCTTTTTGTAAATCAATGAGTAATTACAAAGATAAAACGCATTAAAACTCGGGATCGTAACGTCAGAACTAGTTAAAAATTATACCTAGGCGTGACGTATTGGGAATTTTAAAAACGTCGTATCTTCGTAAAATATTTTTTAATAATCTACCTGACAGAATAATTCGTTCTTTTTGTCGTCTACCACTATTCGACCTGGTAAAACATACCAAACTGGCGAAATGTAAATATACATAGATACCTACTTATCAAAATTTCACGTAAAAATATGGATAGTCTCCTGAATTCATTTCCGTATAGCTGGGAAATTTCCACCCGCTATAGTAAGAACATTTGTGCACCTTTGTCTGCCTACCCCTTGGGGAGAAGACGTGTGATGTTTAATATATTTTTCGTCGAGTCTCCCCCAATCTCTGCTAACATCATAAAATTGTTGTTTGTTTGTTCATTTAACCGATCGATCGTGTCACAACTGTGAAATGTTGGCAAATGGATTGTGAGATTGTGACTCAGAAGTGTAAATCTGCTACTCATTTAAAGGGTAGCGACTGAGTCACCCAGAATCGTCAAGGGGGTAATCTGTCCGTAATATTAAACCATTATTCATCGCATTTGAGTTTCATCAAATTCAAATGAGATTCGTGGAAAAATAAAAACCATTCCTGCAGTGCAAGTACCTACGAAGGATTAGATAGGACTCGATTAGATCAATTTGACAGTTATTCTCGATAAAATGAGTTTTTGTCTCCATAATAACTCATTTTATCGAGAACACTTGCACTGCAGTTAAGACAGTATATTTAGGTAGACACGAAAAGTATTTTTTTGCGAATAATATAGGTGTTCCATAGCGAAAGTTGATAAGTTTGACAGCTAAAATCACTCCCTCTACGATTGCTAGTGTCAAAATTGACAGTCTGTATAACCACACGTTTTTTTATAAGTTAAGGTGTAGTATTGAACAAAAATACAGTTGTAAAATGATTTATTCTGCACAAAGGAAAAAGGGCAGATTCGACACCTAAAACACAGTAAATAGGAAATATCTTTCATCATAATGTTATTCTAATAATAAACAGACATATTTTTGTAATTTGTTAAATTCCCCAATGACATCTTATTGACGCCTACCTTATTTGTTTCCAGGATTAATTAACTCCAACCTATTTGCTTAATTCCCTACCCATAAATAGTTTGCTCTTTCCTTATTTCTAGCTAGGTCGATGAGCGAGATGAGATCAAAGCTACCAAAATTCAAATAGAATTCAGAGATAGAAGTCTTTTTGTTCAGTAACCCATAAGTTATTTGAGAAATTGTTTCAACACATTTTGTAAATTTTCTTTCCTAGACAGTTAAGGCCTCTTTAAGCAGACCGGGGCGGCATGGCATTTATTTTTTTGCCAATGGACATTCAAACGTATTGAAATAGAAATACGACGTAAATTGCTATGCTTTAAAATTATGCCGGAGCATCTAAAGGGATTTGCATTGAAATACGGGCTACGGTCGTATTTCTGTACCAATACGTTTGAATGTCCATTGGCAAAAAACAAATCCCTTGCCAAGCCGTCCCGATCAGCGTAGGCTTTTATGGGCTAACTGAAGAAATTAGGTAGATATACAAAAAAAAATAAAAAAAAACACGCATAGATGTGAATACCTGACAGTTTGGTAATGACGATTCAGTGTCAAAATTCGTTTATTTACTGAAAACGAAATGAAATCTTCAATCAACCAGCCAATATTTGGTATAGTATTTATAGCAACTAGACGCCGCCGCCGATTGATCTCATCTGAGGACAACCATCGTGCGTCACAAAGCCGTATAATAATTAGGTGTTTGACCCCGGGACATCAAATTCATTAACTTTTGCAATTGACGAATAGGACGTGTCTAATTGAAATGATGATAATGACTATATTAACTGCAGTATGACCAAGGTTAGTGATACAAGTTTTTCATGTTTTTTTTTAATGCAAATACATACAAACTCTCGCCTTTTTGTCATGGGGTAAGCAGAAATAGAACGGTTACTAACAAGATCCGTAGGTACATACTTCTTTCATATGACTGACTAGCTGACCCACGCAACTTCGTCTGCGTCACATAAGAGAAAAAAAACGAAAGGAAAAAACCATCCCCGTTTTTGAAACATTTTTCATTAAAGCTAAAGCGTTCCTCGATAAATGGACTATCCAACACAAAAATAATTTTTCAATTCGAACCAGTAGTTCCTGAGATTAGCGCGTTCAACCAAACAAACAAACAAACTCTTCTGCTTTATAATATTAGTATAGATAGCCCAGTGCAGCAGTGGTGTGAAGGTCTCGATGTTTGAACCCATTGCACACGCATTTCTCATTTTCAGGAACGGTGCGCGTAATGTAGGTTTATGTCACCATAAAATTGTCAATTGTAATTTCTCTAGCGAGATTGTAAACTCTCAAAAAATTGTCAACTGAACATACTGCTTACAATAAACGCTTTATTTTTCGGTAGATTGTAATCTATCGAAGTGAAACCGTAATATTGTGAAATGCATGCGACGGAAGTAGGTATCTGACAAACGAGTAAAAGTATATTACAAATGAAATCTGGCATAAATAATTGTTCGCATTTAGTAGTAGATTTCTAAAACCATTTGTACTAAAGGTTTTATACTAATGGCAATACGACAATGTTATCAAAACACATTTTAATTACGAGACTATTTTGCCCGATCAATGACCGACCACTGTGAATTTAGCAGATTACGAACTTTAAGCAAAATGACAATGGGATTGGAATGAAATCGAGTTGGAGTGACGAATTTATAAAAACTAAAGCCGCGTTTCCACTAGGCAACAATTGACGCGCAACATGTTGCACAACCTGTTGCTCAACGTGTTGAAAGTCAGCGCGGAACTTTTGTTTAGCAACTTTTATATTGTTTTGTCATGTTGCGCGCGAACTGGCAACGTCGCGCGATGTCGGGCAACGCCGCCGAACATGTCGAACGTCACGTGTTGCGCGTCAATTGTTGCTTAGTGGATACGCGGCTTAACTGAACCACGCAACTTCGTCTGCGTCACTTATGAGAGAAAAACGAAAGGAAAAAAATCCTCGTTTTTGCAACATTTTTCATTACTGCTCCGCTCTTAATAATCGTAGCGTGACGATAAATATAGCCAAAAGCCTTTCTCGATAAATGGACTATCCAAGACAAAAATATTTTTTCTATTCGAGACGGTAGTTCCTGAGATTAGCGCGTTCAACCAAACAAACAAACTCTTCTGCTTTATAATATTAGTATAGATAAGTAGCAGACTTGGCGCCCCGGGCACAAGGTTCGATTCCTAGATCATGTAAAGCGTTATTTGAGATTGGCCATCAGCCCATCAAGAATATCTCAGTAACAAGCACGTAGTCTGTACCTCGTATAGATGGCAATAAGGTATAGCTAGAGTTTATCTGGGGAAACTGCAAAACTATTAGATCAGTCACGAGCGAATATGTTAACACAAAATAACATTTCAAAGTGTTTCTCTTCACCTTTTTTGGTTAAAATCTCATGTTGTTACGAACATAGTACTTCTGGACCTCGTATTTTTATGAAAAACTAGCTGACCCACTCAACTTCGTCTGCGTCAAAAGTACTACCTACCTACTTCCTACTACTACCTACCTACTACTACCTCCTACCTACCATTTTTCCTGAATTTTCTTTGCTATAAACCTCACGGAACCCGAGACCTTTCCAACGAATGCAAAACCGTGAAAATCGGTTCGTGCGTTCTGGAGTTACAGCGTCAGGAAGGAAAACCCGACTTATTTTTATATAGTAGAGATAATATCACATCTGTCCAAGTTACAATCGTTATTTCTTGCGATAATTGCAATTCCGGTTAGGAAAGTGTATTCATATGGGTGCTCGTGACTGTAGATACACCTCTGCCTAACGCTTCGAGGATTACGTGCGTGATGTTATAAGATCAAAATTCGGGGAGAAACCGCAAATATAAAGTGTGTATACTTAAAGACAATTGCAAAGCAGCGGTGGCCCAGTGGTGGCGGCCCCGACTTACGAACAGTAAGTCGTGAGTTCAAACCCAGGTAGGCGCATTACTATGTGTAATTTATTTCATCACCACTGCTCTCAAAACGGTGAAGGAAAACATCGTGAGGAAACCGGCATGTCCTAGAATAAAAAATTCGAAGACTGTGACATCTACCAATCCAGACTGGGCCCGCTGGTAAATTATAGCTGATTCCCTGTCATTGAGAGGAGGCCGTGTCTCAGCAGTGGGAACATTATAGGCTGATGATGATGATGATGATGACTTAAAGACGATTGAAGTCGAAAGTCACTGGTTCTCCTCGTCTTTGCAATATTTTTTTTGGTCTAGCAATACCTGGAAACTTCTAGTAAGTTACGGAGCCGGAGATATTGGGGGTCAAAGCTCCAACTTTTCCACCAGTTTTCAAAAATAGGTACATGTTTTTAATATTAGTTTTTTATTATTATTTTAAACACCTCCACGAACCGCACAATCTTTGGAGTGTGTTGGTGTTGTAGAACGTAATTTTTCGCCCCAAAAAAAAGTCATATTTCCAGCAATAATTTTTGCGTAGAGTTACTAAGTTTCATGTACAGATTGCTTAATTGACGGCTTCGTGAAGATTATTTTTACACCCTATATACTAACTAGAAGACTTTACTTTCCATATAGGTAACCTAAGTATGGCTATAACACAGGCTCACAACCTTGTTTGACTTTCCCCACTCGGCCCGACGCTGGGCACTTGAAACCTGTATGGCCTACGAGCTACCTGCCCGGGCCCGGGGTCTGGGTACGGGCATAGGGCGGTGCTTTCATAAGATCCCTTTCTCTTTTTAATTTTTTACGTATATCAGTTTGGGTAATATGACGTGTATATTGTGCGAGCCAGTCGGTCAATTTGTAAGTTTTCGCCCTGGCAGGAGGCCTAAGGCACCCACAGGATTGTCTGGTTAAGCAGATAACAACCTCATACCTACACTTCCGCATAAACCTTCGAGGACCACAGGCTTGAAGTTATGTGGAAAAATAAAAACCAACGCTAACTTTGGCCTACTTATTTACATGGTAACAATGCGATAAGTACTTGTTTAAACATAAATTTTTGTGCTGGCGTATATTCTGCAGTATATTGTAAAAAAACTTGATAAAAATCGTTTCATAATGCCGTTCGTAGAATTATAATAATACCTAATACACATACATGTAGATAAAAGACCGGCTAAGTGCGAATCGGAAAGCTACAAATAATGTATCATTATCACACAATGGGAGCTCGTGGCTAAATAATAACAGCCGCTCGGGTCGATCTTTAGGTTAAGCCGTGCTTCCCTAGGTTGGTCTGTGAATGGGTGACCACCCTTACATACCGAGTTTCCTGCGTGCCTCGGAAAGCACGTTAAGAGCCATTTCACGTTTTCGCGCAAATATCTAAGGTTTTAGTCGCCTAATTTGCCATCGTAGATAACACTCTCGCATTTTTAAATACATGTTTAAAATAGACTAGACTTTCGTATTGATACTTCATATAACACATTTGTAAAAACTTATTTGTTAACAGTGTAGTGATTAATCTCCGACAACTAGTTTACTGAAAAATCATCGCTGAGTCAATTTCGGACTCCTATATCTACGATAAATAATTAAAAATTTCACTTGAAAAAATACACAAAGCATGAGACAAATACTTTTGTTGACACATAACGTACTAAAATTTCGATAATTAATAACATACACTAGTAAAAAAACAAAGTCTTAGGGCAATTTTTAAGTTTTATATCGCTATTTTATCGTGATTTTTTGGTTTGAACGAAGCCTAATTACATTAAATAAAATATGTAAAAATAAACTATGCTCTTTTACTAAACTAATTCCAAAGTTTCATTAAAATCAATTCGTTTAATCAAACATAATAAATTTAATAACATCACTGTAAATTCGAATAAATTACGATGCATAAGCCGGCACCGATTAGTACGGCCTGAGCACTTACATTTTGTGAAATGGCTCTTAAGCTGTTGGACTCGGCTGTCATTTGCAGATCTTTGACAGTCGTAACAGGTAGTACCTACCAGCCTCTGTGGCCCAAAAAAGTCTGACAATCTGTCTTACCAAGTGGCATCGTGTTATCCAGTACCTACTAACTGGGTTGTGGAGGTCAGACAGGTAGTCATATAGATATAGTTTGGAAAAGGCGACTAAGCAAGATCATGATGTTCTTATGTAGACGAGTAAGACGTGCAGACAACTCTAGGGTTTTTTATTGGCTCAGACATTTTTATTACTTACTTAAAATCAAATAACTGCTCTAATAGCCTCCCACGTTTCCACCTCTGAAGATGTAGTTGTCATATTTCTAAATCAGTTTGTAACAACAAGATACGTTTTATTGTTTTATATCATTGCCATCAGGACATTAAAATTTTAAAAATTAAAAGAAAAAATAACGCACATGTCTACCGAATTTCATTAACCTTTCCGATAGCAGCCGGCACCTAACCAAAATTTTAACTAAAACACCAAATAGAGTTGGACAAACTTACGGTTTTTTCAATAAAAAGTGTTAAAATCCAATAACTTCACACATAATATCACTGTTCACACTATTACTAGATAAACCAGTATTTACTTTAACGAAGTATGTAGTTTGTAAATAATGTATAAACAAAACCTATCTAATGGTAAACGTCATGCCGGTAGCACGGTCACCGCGAGACTGACGCTAAGGTTTGGCTTTGGCTAACATGAATGAGAACCATTCTAAATGATGTAGATAGCTATGTTTAACTCAACATATTTTTATGTTATAGCTTAATTAAACAATTAAACACGCATATTGCTACTGGCCAATGACATAATCGCCGGTTTAATTCATAACTTTTAAAAGACAGTGTTAGCGATAGTTTGGAGGAAATTATGGATCAGATGGTTTAAGCAAAGACTTTCAGCGGTAGACATGATGGAATAGTCAACAATCTATTGAGTGACATAAACAATGTGTAAACGGTCCCTGAACCAAATAAATGTCTGGTAAAACAAGTGTTTTTCGGTTACATTAAGGGTTTATTGACACCCTTTATGCTTCTCAACAGTTTAATTGTGTCTATCGTGTTAAGAGTCGTCGATGAAATACGAAACGCTTCGTAACCGCTTGTCGTTTTATAAATAAAAAATAAATATAAATATCGCTGGACATTAACACACAGCGCCACCTAGTGCCACACTAAGCAAAGCTTGTGTCGTGGACATGGATAGTTGATATACTACATTATTATACTTTTTTGTTTGTAAATACATACTTATTATACATATAAACATCCATGACTCGGAAACAAATGTCCGTGCTCATCACACAAACGGTTCTCTATCGTATTATCTAACTTTTTAATCCATAATCATCATTCGTCCGAATGATAATTTACCCGAACTTTAAATCACATAATATCATATGCCATAAAGTTGAAATCCCTAAATATGATAAGCCCTAAATCCGTTTGTCATAAGTATTGCAAGCAATAATATACAAAAAACATAAAATCGTTTTCAATAAAAGTCATAAGTCCTATTCTAAGTAAATGTTTAATCGTATGTAGACGTTGACCTGCAATGCAAGCAAGCATGCAACAAGCATGCAGCATGCATGTAGCAAGCATGCGGCAAGCATACAGAAAGCAAGCAACCAAGCATGCAACAAGCAAGCATGCAGGAAGCAAGCATGCAACAAGCAAGCATGCAGGAAGCAAGCATGCAACAAGCAAGCAAGCATACAGTATGCAAGCAAGCATGTAGCATGCAAACGAGCAAGCATCATGCAGCAGGCATGGTTTCTGTCACGGCTCCGGCGCTGCGGGCCTCCGGCGGCCTCACGCGAGCTTATCGTCGCAGATGGGTTTAACGCTCACCACCTGCTCCTCAACTCGCGGCCCGCCTCGCCCCTCCGCGCCTACGCGATTTTAAATAACACTCTTGGGGTAGGGCAAACAAGACTGCGTGGAGTCGGATTTACAGCAATTCGTTTCTGTCACTAAAACCTAACTCTTAGGGATTTTTTTTGCGACTAACAATTTATAAATGACCATTCGGAATCATACACATTATGTGATACAATACTTAGGACATACGACTTTATGTCATGTAAAATTAGGAGAATCAATTATTATAGTATTCGATATTATGACAAAATAGTATTAGAAGTAAAGTTCATTATGTAAAACATAATTTCGGTGTTTTGAACATTATGGTTACTGAAGTTGATAGCAAACGTGTTATGAATAATGATTTTCGGACAAAAAAATTTAGGACAATCAAGGGAGTACTCACACAAACATTTGCTCCTACCGGGATTCGAACTCAGGACCCTAACAACGTAAGGCAGCGTCACCACCACTACGCCAATCGGGTCGTTTATGAAGTG
This sequence comes from Xestia c-nigrum, assembly GCA_916618015.1. Lineage (NCBI taxonomy): Eukaryota > Metazoa > Arthropoda > Insecta > Lepidoptera > Noctuidae > Xestia > Xestia c-nigrum. Next base: position 2,682,482 of record OU745262.1, read on the forward strand.
AGTGACATTCATTTTTATGGTGGTACAGAAATAAGGTACACGGTCAACCATAATTATTATGATCTAAGTATTATGTAACCCGTGGACTTTTTTATTCTGTGCCCATGGCAATCGCCAGCAACCTTCACGCATGGATCACTAGCGTGATAGCTCTGCATAACTGTGCACCATTTCAAAAGATCATTCATGAATGTGTCAGTCATAAACAATGCATTTTTATGCAAATTACGAAACCAACCTAACCATTCATAACTGTTGAGTCAGCTCAGGACTGTTGAGGCTGCGCTATCGCTCTTTTGATTGCCATCAGAAGATGAACTGTCCGATGAACGGATGATTGTAAAGAACATTGCCAAGGGGGCTCATGTTTCGTGTTACTGAGTCGTCGAGGTCAGATAGACAATTGCTCCGCGTAGTGTGTAGTGTATCTAAAGCTCTGGTGATCATCTGGTTGGGCTGAAAGTCGTTTTTTTTTTGTAAATTTATAATTTTATGGTGTAAGTAGATACATAATAATAGTACATTTTGATACAAGTGGAGAAAGTTTGTTAATGTAGTACAAGGCAGTATTAACACACAAGCCGTAAGGCGAGGGTGTTTTTGAGCCGAGAACTGCAATAACAAATGTCCGTGCTCATCACACAAACATTTGCTCCTACCGGGATTCGAACCCAGGACCCTAAGAACGTAAGGCAGCGTCACTACCACCACGCCAATCGGGTCGTCAAAATATTTGTGTCACGAGAGTTCACGAGACTATGATTTAAATTTTATTTTTTCTGCGCTTTGCTTTCGCCAGGTTGGAGGAGAGGCAAAGGTATGAATTTAATATTTTTAATTTTTGAATTTAGAACACAAATAAATGTTGATTTGTATATAAAGTTAATATTAGTCATAAATAATCATGTTTATCTACGATATTGTATTTATAAACATTATTAGAATTTTCAAAAAATGTTATAATGAAAGACGTAGATCGCTTTTCCGATATAAAAAAAACATTCACCTCTGACTCTAATAGTCAGCAGCGCAGTGGGTCAGTGGTTCAGTCTCTCGCAGCGATTCACGGTTAGAATCCCATACGATTTCATATTGTTTGTTCCGTTCGGATGATTTACAAGCGTTGGTCATTTGATCGTTTGTAGGTATATTATTTGGAACAAGATAATGGAATTTGTTAAACTTCGAAAGGTATCGTATGAAGGAGAAGTAGAAAAACGGATACAGATGAAAGTTATCTGACAATAATTGAAAAGTCGGCCCTTAAACAAATTATTATTCTTTAGAATACTTTTATGCCATCTGTGATTTTTTAGAGGTTGTTTTCGCGGAATTTCCAAAAGTAAATCCCATTATTATTTCAAAATCGAGTGAATCCACAAAACTTTCTCTCAACAGACAGTTGATGGAATTATAGGTATACAATAAAAAAAAGTGTAGGTAGGCTACACTTTGTAAAAACGATTCCATTAATATTTGATTTTACGAAAGTACCTCTAAACGTAGATTTTATTGAATTCGGTGTGTATTTATAATTAATTATTGTTGCTGAAACGGGGTGAAACACGTGAAAAGGGACACAGAAGCGAAATTAAAATAGAAATAAATATAGAAATATCAACTTATGGATCCTTTTTGGATCCTAGGTTTAACTGATAATACTTAATTGTTTTCGATTGGGCCCTCTCTATATCTAGACAGCAGCAAAATGCAAACAAACAACATAAGCTTACTTATATTATGAGTTCAGAAGTTGTTTTTCCGTTTTCATCGATCTTTCCAAACGAACAAAATTGAATAATGGGTCCCTAAGTAGGGGACTTAGGGACATTATTTATTTTTGTTTTGGGTACACATTTTCCTATCTGCTTTGGTGTGACTTTAATCTGATTAATGGTGCTGATAAAATAAATACTTTTATTTTCCTTTCATTTATTGGCACATAACTTTCGTACACCTCTCCCATGGCAAATACCTGAGCAAATACTTAATTTACACCAAATCAGTCGACACCATTTTCGTATGTGGTACCTACGTACATATTATTTTCCTACTCATCCATGTTGATTCTGAGAGAAAAAAATAAAATAAAATCGAGTAAGTATCACAAACTCATATAGAAACCACACAAATTCATAGTCACGTTACATACACAATATTTTATTTTCAATTTATACTCGTATCAATTTCATCTACTAAATTCAATCAAATTAATACACATTAAAAACGACCAACGATATTGAATTAAATAAATATCGCTGGACATTACACACAGCGCTATCTAGTGGCACACTAAGCAAGACTTGTATTGTGGTCACCAGACAGTTGATATACTACATAATTATAATTCGACGCCTCCAAGCAATAACCCGGTAATCGAAAAATCAAAATTTTACAGGAGAAAAGATTTACTGATTTTGTTAAATATCCTTTCAACGAGTGGGACTATTGAAGTCATTGATGTATTAAATGAAAGCTATTTTTTTTGCGAAGTCTACCTGTGCCATTGATATAAAAATCCTTTTATTCAAAACCTAGTTATTTATGAAAATAAATAATACCTGAAATGTTATACATACAATATTACAGTAATACTACTTACGGGGTTATTGCAGTAAATTTATGAAATAAAATATTTCATAACATTACATTATGGGCTTCTACGGCGTTATTTTTTATTTTATGGCTGATAGATAACTTGTTTGTACGGAGTTATTGTGGTAATGTCAAGTAATTTAAAAAAAGGTATTAATAAATAACATTGTTATTAAGAGGAAAATTATAAAAACAGTGTTATTGTTACCACTCGATACCATTTTTAAATTTAAATGTAATATTTGAAGATAATAAACGAAAAAATACAATAATTTCGATTATAAGTAATTTTATTATTTATTATAATCACAGAAAGTAATTTAACACTTTAGTTCGACGTGAACATTCATTAATAAAAATAATCCAATAAAAATCAAATCTTGTAATCAACTTTGAGCTACATAAACTCTTCAATTTAATTCTTCTTCAGAAATGTTTTCTAACTATGTACAGCCAATCCCTGTTAGATAAAACTGAAAACTAAGACACGCGCTGCTGCTGCAGACGCTGTGAGTCACACTCGCTAGTAGACCTGCAGTAGATCAGCAGCACCTGGCGCTCACATACTACAGAGAAACTTAGATGCGTGCCTCGCTATGCCCTCCACCCCGCGCCGCTGCTGCAGATGCGGTGAGTCATGAGTGTGACGCGGGGCGGAAGGCTTGGCGGGACACGCATCTAAGTTTTATCCAACAGGGATTGTCTGGACCTAGTTCTAGCCGGAATGATATCGGATAGACCTAGTTTTATCCAACAGGGAATGGCCGAACCTAGTTGTAGCCGGCATGATGAAGGATAGACCTAGTTTTACCCGAAAACAATCGGCTCGTACTAGGTTTAACCAAGAGTAAGTGGCTACACCTAGTTCTAACCGGCTAAAACTAGGTGCAGCCGCACTTCGGGTATTAGCCGTAACATATACAATAAAATTACAATAATTCCTGCCAGTGCAGTACAATTGCCCCTGTATTTGGTAATAAAAAGGTGAGCTAGTTTTCAAACTCAGCTCCCCATTGACTGTATTAAGATATGGTACGGTTGTGGTATCAATTTTTTTTAATCTGCTTGCATATAGGCATTTTACCTCAATGATGGTTTCAGGACCTAATAAGGCATCTGGAGAAGCTGCAAGAAAAGGTCGTTCCTTGCTAACAAATAGTCCACATGGTTCAATGATAAGATCGTTTGTCTCACTATATTGTTTTAGAGCAATTTTTTCATTTATTGTACCATGACTGGTAGCTCTGGATAGGAAAGGTTGCTTTTGTTGCAACTGGTATGCAAAACTCTCCATTGTAGATTCTTTTAAGTGACAAATGGTGTGAAAATTGCTAGCAGGCGTTTTTTCTTTCATTATGCCATATAATCCTGGATGATTGCTCTCTTGTTGCTTCCTCTATTTGCAGAATTTGCTCTTCGGTAATATTGCAGAGCTGTAAATTCCTAAGGACTTGAGTTGTGTTGCAGCGTCGGCGGCCGCAGCGCCAAGCGATTGCGCGAAATGCACGGTCGCGGGCGCGGGCTGATTAGGTGGTTGTTGCAATGACGGCGCGTTATTATTATTATTACTATCTAAATGCAACAAAGTATGATGGGCCTTTTTACAGGATTTGCATGTGTAAGTGGAGTTACAATGCGAAGCGGTAGCGATAAACTTAGGCAGTTTATACATCCTCGTTTGGATTTAACGAAATCGAAACGACTTTTGGCGGGAAGCGATTTAAATGTGGAACATTTGTATAACTGCTGATGATCAGACTTGTTACACATTAAACAAGACTCAACCCCCTTGCTGTCACTCGTAATAAACGTCTGTGATTGGTAGGTATTGCGCAGGCGGTTATGTTTCGGATTGTTATTATTAATGTGTTGTTCCACTGCCGAGGCAGGACCGCGGTTTGATTGTGACGACGCTAGTGCTAAATGTCATAACGGTATTTCGCTCAATGATATTCTTCATACAGGGCCGAATCTCCAGGCTGACATTTTTGTTTTGCTACTTAATTTCCGCTTGTTTGCGATAGCGTTAGCTGCAGACATAAAACAAATGTATCTCAGAATTCTTCTTCAATCTGATCACCGCAAATATCAAAAGATTTTATTCCGCTTTGCGCGCAGTTTAATCGAGTCGCGTTCGGTTTAAAATGCAGCCCTTTCTTAGCTATGCGCACTGTGCGACAGCTAGCGATCGACGAACGCGATCGTTTTCCGCGAGCCGCTGATGTGGCGTCTCATGAGCTGTACATGGACGATTTAACCACTTCTGTCCCTACAGTGGACGAAGGAAAATCTGAAATGCAGAGATCTGAATGCAACTGTTTACGTAAACAAACTTTACGCACCGGGCCGTGGCCAAGTACACTTGTTGGGGGCGTGGCATATATCTATCACTGTCTATCAGCAACTAAAAGAAAGAGACAACCACTCTTTACAAACTATTGCACGGCTAGACAAATACAGTAATATCCAGAACAGAGCTAGGTGTATTAAAATTTGGAATAAATTTACCGTATTGAAATATTACGTACATTAATGAGCCAATACCAAACTTAAATAACATTGTTAGTGAATATTACGGAACACGTATTTTAAAATTATTTCAACAAAAACCCCATAAACACGTTTACCAAAAATTTCATGAAAATGATTTACGCCAATAACCCGGTAATCGCAACTTACCAAAATAAAAAATAAATAGTTTTTTCGTACAGACCTATAACAGGTTTTTTGCCGAAATATTATTGTGTCTAAATTCCCAACAATAAACACGTGTGTCATGATTTCTTTGTAAATATCAATAGGAAAAATCTGAAAAAAATTGAGAAGGTGTATTCCAGTCCATAGATGCCGAATTTGACATAACAGCATAAACCTCGTAATAGTACATTACCGAGTTCTTGTTTGGGGGCATCGAATTATACTTTTTGTTTGTAAATACATGTCATGCTTAATATACATATACACATCCATGACTCGGAAACAAGAGTGAGAAATGATATAATTCATTCGTTCATTCCTTTCAGCCGAAAGACGTCCACTGCTGGACATAGGCCTCACCCAAGCAGTGCAGGTTTTAGCACTACCAGCGCCCTGGGCAAGATTTCTACGGCACCCCCTAACTGCAATTCAAACTCTGTACGAAATTTCAGGCATTGGTTGAGCGAGTGTAGCGAGCTCGAACTTTTTATAAACCTTGCTATGGACAGGTTTGAATGGTTTCGATCCTTCTTAAAAGAGTTACTTGATCGACTTTTAGACAAAGACTAGAGAAAGAGCAAGCGAAGCGAACTCCATCAGTTTACCTAGTGGAGAGGGTTAGCATTGTTTGAAATTACCGGATTTACTTGGGTATGTTATAGACAAAGTTAAGATAAATGAGAAAGTAGGCTGCAAGAGAGAGCGAAGCGAGCTCAAAAATTTTACACTTTTCCATGAATCAATTCACATAATTTTGTAGTTTGAGATCGAATTGTCCACATGCTCCATTTTTTGTAACCTTGTATATGTATAAGCCACTTAATCGCCTTTTAATATTAATTAATATTAAGCCCACAAGGCAAGGTACTCCTAAGTCCTAGTTTATTTCAGCCTCTATCTATACCGATCGATTATGCGATAATCCAATGGGCTTTTTTCTAACTGCAATGCAAACACGGTCAAAATGTATGGAATAGCTGGCTTACCGAGAGCGAAATTTTCTATGTGTGCCTACCTACTATGTCCACAACTCCACGTGTTCAGAATAACGCCGCTACTGCCGCCAAGTGTCGACTATCGCCACATTGACCAGTCCCGTGCGACTCGCATCCAGCAGATTCCTGCAACCTTCACCAGCTGTCATCGGTCCACCTAGTGGGAGGTCTTACGGTTCACGGGCGCCACTTCTTCCGGTTCATGGACGCCACTTCAGAACTTTTCGGCCCCATCGGCCATCCGTTCTGCGAGCAATGTGCCCTGCCCACAGCTACTTAAGTTTGGCAATTCTTCGGGCTACGTCGTTATCCTTGATTTTCTTGCGGATGAATGATATCATCATCTCAGCCGAAAGACGTCCACTGCTGGCCTCCCCCAAGTGTCGCCACATTGACTGGTCCCTTGCGACTCGCATCCACCGGATTCCCGCAACCTTCACCAGGTTATCGGTCCTCCGGTGGGAGGTCTTCCAACGCATCGTCTTCCGGTTCGCGGTCGCGATATGAAAAAAGTAAATGATAGCGTGACGACTGACAGGGGAGAATGGAAAAAAACGTGTTGCGCCGACCCCAAATATCATGGGACAAGGGCAGGAAGATGATGATTTAAGTATATAAGTATGTAGTAAAATATAGAATAGAATAGAATAGAATAATCATTTATTCGCTAATGGACAGCACAACACAAAAGAGCAGCACATACATATAGATCAGGGGTGGCCAACTAGATTGGACCCAAGATCTCCTGTTCACTAACGAGACCCTGTGCGATCTACCAATTACCATACCAATTACATACTTCTAGAAATCGTTCAGTACACAATCATGTTCTTAGCATTTTTTATTTTATTAAGAGAATAAATATAAATGTCAAAATTATACTTAGTACTTAACTACTTATTTACAAATAATATTAGTGTAAGCATTAATATTGCGTCTGAGTACCTATCTTCCACTAGTTTAGCATAATCAGGTTAGTAGTTGGAGATTGTCAGCCTTAAAGAATCCAATGTGCGTGTGTGAGCGTCTGTCAAGCGAGAACGGTGTTTACTTTTTGTTTGCTATAAGTAGGAAAATGCTGACTCACATAAATAAATATGTTAAACCAAACACGAATGAAGTTGTTCAACACATTTCTTCAAATTTCGATATTTTTCGTTGGAAACCAATGCCCAGAAATCAACAGGAACAGCGTTTGACAAATTATACAAGATGATGCGTCCAGCAGTAGGTGATTACGTTGGGCAGTCTGGTCTACGTATTAAAATTTTTTGCCTTGCCACGATCGACTGGACTAACAGTCGCGATCGACCGGTCGATCGCGATGGACCTGTTGGCCACCCCTGATATAGATTATAACAACAAACAGCTTAACAATTAATTAAAACAGCCCAACTGCGCTGAGCATGCCCATAACGAAAGGGTAGCCAACTCAGCTTAAGCTGGGTGTAAAACACTCAGCGCTGGTTTTCAGTAGGCCCCCCGCAGTGACACACGGATGAGGATACATAAGTACCTGTGTTATCTTATACGGTATCTACATTATACTGGATAATCCAGCCTAGCCTGCACTAATAGGGACACGGGCCTCTTTTCTAAGAGTGGGTCGTACCTAATATACTACGTAGGTCCACAAATAATCACCATATTTTCGTTTTATCTAGGACATGCAGTTCCATATCCAATCTATTTGCGTTCTATGATGTAGGTGTAGGTACCTAGAGAGAGAGAGAGATCTAGATTATGACCTCCTTATTCCATTTTGAAAAATATTAGTCCGTCAGTGGTCACGTAGCTGTAGATATGTCCTAACGCTGAATATTGGGTCAACACTCATAAAATAGGATATTGCGAAATGAATTAATTATCTTCTCGTCTGCTCACACACATCATGGGAACAGGAGGAGCAATGCGGTGCCATGGCAATTGATATTTTGGTTGTTAAGCTATTTTGACAGAGATTAATTATTACTCATTTATCTTGATAAACAATGCCAGCCCTACTAATTGCGCTGATCAAACTGACCCTTTACGGCCCTGTTGGTGGTCATTTTTGTTAAATACTACTGTAAACAAGCCGACAAATGATGGCCAATGTGTTGCTTCATCAATGCAGCTGATAAGTATTGTGAAAAACCAAACAAATGTTGGACAGAGTCCGGATCCGGAATCTGGATGTGTCTGAATCATGACTAATCGTAATAGCACTCGATAGAAAGTACTCGTAGATAGGTATGCTTACGCAGTGAGCAGGACTGAACGGACGCTATTGAAAGCGACAAAATGGTCACCATGGGCTGAATCAATTGAAATTAGGTTATAGGTACCTACTTAACTACTCTGTGCCCTATTCTATCAGACATGAACTTCAGCGAATAATGGGCATAGGTACTTCTGCATAATAAAGAAAAAACGTAGGTAGATCATTCAATCGAAACAAATACTTACCTTTTTGTTATTCACCCAACACCCTAACATACCTCCTCTACTATGTTGAATTTCCACAGTCGAGTGGCCGCTAAAGTTCGGGTAATGGGCCATAGCATTCCCTTTAGGAAACGATAGATAAATCCATAATAAAACACGGCTAACAACGTCTGCAGTCTCGACGAACTGGCGCCAAACCAGTGACGTCACCGCTCCCTAATAATGTGTTCCAACGTGCCAGATTTGAGTCAACCCTAATGAATTATATGTTGGAATATTTGTCTGAGTCTTGCCTACTTTCCTAAAAAAAAAGGGTTCAATGACCTAACTTAGTAGCTTGTTATTGTCTTTCTATGCTCTGAGTTGGGCATGTTGACTCAGTTTCGATTCCATGGTAAAACTGGTTCACTATGGAATCGAAATCGGGTTTCGCATGCCTTAAATGCTGACTGAATGTCATCGCTCCCAATCTCACTTGTTAAAAAACATCTGATTCCAATTTCCTTTGGAAAAGATCTTCGATCAATAATAGTGTTGATCGAAGGGAATGATCAATAAATCCTAGGACATTTTCAAAGAATTTTAACAAAGTGGCTCACATAGAAACATTGTAGCTTCAATATAAAATTCGAATGTTCCGGAATAAGTTTATCCTTTGGTTTATGCCATAGAGAAAAGTAATGTAGCGGGGGGTTCATGCATTCGTTTTAATTATTTTAACTTGTAGCACTAACTTCCTCAAACAGGTCCAAAAATATTACACTGGCAACATTGACAGCATACGTCAAAACTCGCTTGACAAACAAAAATCCAAGCTGCGTTTATTTTATTTCAAAATAAACTTTATACACAGTAAAAATGGCTGAAAAACCACCGGAGGAAGGCTACATATCGGTTGTGGATGAAGAACCTGAGATTTTCGAGTTACTAAAATGGGATTCGTCACACACACAGAAACCAGAGCAACCACCTCGGCCTATTGAAAAACCAAGGAGCCCGGAGAAAAGAGTTCTCAAACCTGCTGAACTCGATCCTTTTGATTTAAATGAGCCTTCGTTTATAGAAACCTATAGACTGTCTAAGGATTTGGCGCGAAACTTGTGCGAAGAACTGAAACCTGTGATGCCCGATTCTATAAAGTCTATTGAATTTTCTGTTGAAAGTAAAGTAAGTCTTGTGCATTGTTGTCGTTATAGAAAGTATGTAGCAATATAATGACATGCTGCAGCCTGCCGCGGGTGGATTAAGTCACGAAAACTAAGCAAACAAGCTGTGATTATTGCAAGTTAAATGCCACTTATTGAAAGTAATTTCAGAATATCAGAAAAAATTTAGTGCTACATATATTAATTATAGTAAACTTTCTGTCAAGTGTATGATAATATCAACAAACTTATAAACTTGCATGTATAATAATGTAAATTTTATTCTATATCCCGTGAAAGATTCCCAGGCCTGTCAAGTAAATAGCTGAACTAGTAGAAAATTCATTTATTATTAGTATTAATATCTAGAATAATAGTTCTGGATATCATATACCTAGCTGTAAAGCAAAAACTTTGTTCCTTTAGAGCAGAAACTGGCCATACATGTAACCCTATTGAGTGACTTTTTCATGAGATATATGAACTTGGGGTTTGTATTGATGATTTTAGTTATTATAATTCTAACTACTTAAGTGTTCACTTTCACCTTGAGGTGAAAGCGGGAGGGTAGCCCACCTAATTATTTTTTTCTTGTTTTTTTGCAAATTGCAGGCCAGTAGAAGGGTTGTATGAACATTTTTTACAAAGCCAAAGTCCTTCCTTGACTTAAATGAACTTAGAGGGTTGTATTGATGATTTTGATGATTATAATTCTGTAACTGCATATGTTTTACAGTTGTGAACAATATTTTTAACTTCATACAACCTACTACTGAAAAAATATAAGAAAATTTAATTTTGTGTGCTACCCTTACAGTTCCCCCTTAATATTTTACATGGCTTAACTGTCTCTATCTCGGACTTACAATCTGAGTAACGCTATACTTATTGCACAGACAGATATTACCAAACTAAACTTTTTTCTTACTTTGCAGGTAATGGCAGCTCTATCATTCTACGCTACAGGAAAGTTTCAGAAGTCGATAATAGGTAAAAATGACCCCAGCATCACGCAGTACTTTGTGTCAACAGCAGTGATGCAGGTCTCAGAGGCTATGAACCACCCTGCTATAGTAAAAAAATACATTCACTTCCCACATCTAAGACAGGAGAGGGATATTATTAAAGCTAGGTAAGTGAATGTTGATGATTATATAATGAGGGAATGCGTTTCTAGCTTAAATCTTGAGCCAGTTTTGTATTTTAACCTTTTGAACTTCATTGTCACATACAAAGAGCATGCCATTTAATTCATTAACGGTTAGCAAAGTAGACACAATAATTAACAATGGCGTCAGACCGATACGGTCAGGCGTGACAGATCAATGGATATGCTAAACGACACAAATATGTGACAAACTGGTTGGTAAAATTGTGCCTGGGCGGCATGTGCGTGCACCTTAATAGGACTAAAGGCATTTCTGAACATGAGGGACTTATATTTAATTTTGTATTCAGCCCCCGTATTCACAACGCTTCGATTCGCTTCCGATTCGGGAAGTCGTATGTCTATCTTGGTCGTTTTCGTAATGCCAGAAGAAGACAGATATACGAGTTAACGAATCGGAAACGAGTCGAACGTTTGTGAATACGGGGGCTGGTCTTTTGTTTCTACTAAGGATAAAGTAGATATGTTTGAATGTTTATTCCGATTTAAATAATTTTGTGGAAGCTTTTTAATGCCCATTTTAATTGAATTTTTAAAAACGTAGACAAAACATTTGCATAGTCCATTGATTAGCAGAGATTTTTTTGGCAAAAACCTAGTGTTTAGCAGTGTATGTCATAGTAGTAACATTCTGTTGATTCATGGTTCACAGTCAGTTGGAGTAAGTTTATCGAAAGGGGATGCCAAAGGGCCCTAGAATATCACCCTCATACATTCTCTGTGGGGAAAGGATGTTGTCTATGGTACCTAAGGCATTTATCAGAATTTGACCTCTTTTAGATTCTACATGAAGTTTGGCATTCCCAATGTGGTGGGATGTGTGGACTGCACGCACGTTCCCATGGCACGGCCTGATGACGATCAGAAGAGCCACTTCAACAAGTCTTACCATTCCAAGAAGGTGCAGATTGTAAGTATCCATCCATGCTCATATTTTAAATACAAAAGTTATTCTTGTCTATCTGCTACCTTTCCAGGACTGTAATGGTTAAACTGATTTCGATGTAATGTAGCATATGGAAGGATAGACCATTACCTGGGTTTGGATAAAGGTTTCTGTGGGATATAATTTCGTTCTTTATTTCAAAAAGCCAAATACAGTTTGTCCATCTCAAACAAAACAGAAAAGAAAACGTATAATATGAAGTACAACACTATGCTAATTTGAGATAGAGTGAACGACTGTGTCTGTGCTAGTATAAACTGTGTTACAGACACAGGCGCCTTCCTCTTACAGTTCATTGATAATTTGCTGCACCTTTTAGGAGTTTCTGTGACCATAAAAACTTAGTTTGACAAAAGTACTTAACACTAAATCACTTATTAACATTTGTGTAAAGAAGAAATGTGTGTGTGGAGTGAGTATGTGTCGTGCGGGTATGTGTGGTGTGGGTGTATGAGTGAGTGTGTGTGTTTCGTTAGCGTTTCTGCGTTCAGTCTGATGCTGATATGGCGGGAAGTGGAAATTATGTTTTTTTTAGTCTTCTGCCATACTTTTCTTTTCGATGCAGGATCCAAGACAGCTAAATTATTTCTCCAGGACTTCGACGAGCTTCTGTTGATTCTGGCTTTCAAAAGTTACTGTGCTTTGGGTTTACAATAGTGTAGCAGGCACTTGTCCCAAGAAAAAAGGCCTCTGATGTACCAAGGTCTGGCAAAACAAGACTACACTAATAGAAGACCATTACTACTTTCAAACCTGCTTCTAAACTCACCGTTTTGTTTACTAGATTTAATGTTCATTTTCCAATTCCGCAAGCAAAGTACGCGTTTGGACATGGAACATGTCAGCAATCAGATATACAGTACATTACAAGTCAGTGCTTTTTCCTTTTCACAGATTTGCGACAGTGACCTAACAATAATAAGCGTGGACGCGACTGCTGGCGGGTCGTACTCGCACGATAACGTGCTCAACAGACACGCCGTTAGGATAGACCTGGACAGCTTGAATTACTCTGGAGAACCATGCTGGCTTATTGGTAAGATTCATCATCATCTACATTATAACACTACATTACTACAGCACATCTCAACGCACGCCGCACACAGCTCCACTGGCGTAAACAATAGTAGACAGATCCGTCAGATAGATTTCCAAAAAAATATTGGACACGCATTTTTTTATTTTTTCACGTAAACCAAAATTGAAGACTATACAGTGCGTCGGAAACTGTGTGACGTTGACGATATCGGTTCGATTCCGGTACATTTTTTACCGAAAAGTGACGTCATTAGCCCCACTCATGATCACACGTAAAATACGTATCCAATATTTTTCGATAATCTAACCGACAGCGACGGACTAAACAGAATCATATTTTTTTTTGTCAGTCGTCGTCCCTGTTGCAGGACATCTCCTCTCTGTTCAACGGCTTACACTAAAGCTCAGCGGAGACGAGAAGTGTAAATATCAAAATTCTATTGGTGGTAAAAAAATCTCTCCAGAGCCGACCCTCCACCAAACTCGTCTTCTTCGGCTACCGTATCTTTCTTACTAAATTGTATTCCTAACTTTCAGGAGGACCATACTACACACAAAAACCATACTTAATGACACCCATCCCGAAAATAACAAAGAAATCGCCAGTCTCGCCGGAAAAGTATTACACGAACGTACACGCGCAAGCACACGGGGCCGCTGTCGACACAATTAAACAGTTAAAAAGCAGATTTAAATGTCTCCAAGCTAATTGTAATAAGCAATTTGATCCTCCTACAGTAGCCATGATGATTGTAGCGTGCTGTGTCTTACATAACATGTGTAACCGGCGAGGATTGCCCGTAGTTCCTATGACCCAAACTGAGGAGCGGTTAGAGGCCATGAAACAGAAGGTAGCTAACGGCCCTATACCTAGGAAGCAAGTTGAAGACTCGAACGGTATTCAAGCAAGAGCTAGACTAGTAGAGAGATTATGGAACGAGCGTCGCGTCGTGCCTGAATGTCCTCCTAAGAAACGGACGTCGAAGAAGGACAGGATATTGGAGAATCATCAGACCCATGTGCTGCCGCCACCACCACAGCTCACGCATCACCCGCAGCAGCAGCAGATACATCATCAAACGCATCATGAAGACATGAGTAAACGGCCTCGGATCCTGTCCATGACCACGCCTACGTATAGTATAGGAGTGCCTCCCGGGTGGGGACATTATCCGCAACACTGAGGGTGATATTTTCGAAGGTATTGGCTGAGGAAAATACGTCTAAAAAAAAAACCTCGACCGATGCGCTAAGCGTATTCGAGTGGGGAATGGAGAGTACTTTCAGTGCCAAATGCCTTCAATTCCCTAATCGGGACAGACCCGTTTTAACTTCCATTTGATTTGGGCTCAAGTCTTTGAAAACCAGACCGACACAACCAATACTTAGGGATTCCCGTATCTTGTGGAACAATCATAGTTTTTGGAGGCTACTAAAGTATTGATTTTAGAGTAATATTAGGCCGTGCAAAATGTGTTTTCCGCAGTGAATGCCTTCAAAAACGAAATATAACAGTGAGATTATGATGTTTCTAATTTTATACATTTTTGCTATGGTCACACCAGCAGGGTTCACATAGCAACACCAATTATACAATGCAATTGCACAAGAGAGACGTGTTTTTTTATAGTAGTTGTTGGGCGAATCTATAAACAATTTCAATGTTTACTCTTGCGCATGTCAATCCTGTTGGTTTATTCCTATAAGTTTATGGTGCAGATTTCTAAGCATATTGAACGTGTGGCAACGAACTGATGATAGTATTTTTTACGAAACTATAAATACTTTTTTTTTCATGTCTGATGTATTAGGAAAGAAGTTAGGGATTTTAGAACTAGCATTTGACAATAATTTGTTTCTGTATCCTTGTTTTTCCTTATTATTTTAAGCTAAGTTATGTTATATTTATACTTATTTAGTTATTTCTTCAGTAAAAAAAAATAAAAAAAGACATCACACAATGAATGTATAAACGAAGTGTAAATTAGTGGTGGAAACTTTACCAAGTTTTGAAACCAGCGAAATGTGATTACTGCCTACTCCATTTAGGAATATAGGCGTTATGTTATGTTGGAAAGAATCTCAAAGGACTTATGTTTGTATATCATTAGTTTCGAAAGAAAAATACACGCTGTGTACATAATAATAATTGTTTATTTTTTCAATTACACCTTTACGTAGATTCTCCTTTCAATATAATTTTATTATACCAAATACAATTTCTTATAATTTTTAATAGAATCAAAAAAAGTTCAAATATCATAATTCTTTTACTTGCCAGACAGACATCTTTGTTTGAAGGATGACGCATGATATAGCAGTCAAGTCCTGCGTACTTGCACTGTGGGCATAGAGTATACAGGGTGTCTCATTCAAAACGGTCAGTATGGGAAAGTCTGAAACTATAAGACATACGAAGATCTGTTCTGAGGAACCATATCATCGATTTTAATACCCAGAGTGGGAGAAATCACTTGATGATTTCCCATCCTAAAAAAAAATGACCTACACAATCGATTTCTAAATAGAAATAGTTTAGGTTTTTTTTTTCAAAATAACGGGGTTCGATTCCCGAACGGAGTACAGATGTTTTTTAAAATGTATGAATGCAGTTTTTCTTGTTATTAAAATCGATGACATGGTTCCTCAGAACAGATCTTCGTATGTCTTATAGTTTCTGACTTTTCCATACTGACCGATTTGAATGAGACACCACCTAGGTTTACTAAAATAAATTAAAGTATGTGGAAACAATGCATTTTATTCATTTTAGACATCATGTTTCATACAGACATTTACTGCTTAAGACCTACACAATCGATACCTAAATAGAAATAGTATAGGTTTTTTTTTCAAAATAACCAGGTTCGATTCCTGAATGGAGTACAGATGTTTTTTAAAATGTATGAATGCAGTTTTTCTTGTTATTAAAATCGATGACATAGTTCCTCAGAACAGATCTTCGTATGTCTTATAGTTTCAGACTTTCCCATACTGACCGATTTGAATGAGACACCCTGTATATCGGTGAGCAGATCAAAGTTAGAGCGAACTTTTTATTAAAAAACTGAACGCGATAAACAAACACATCTAAACGCAATAATATTGACACTGACAATTCTTGAACGCGGTCTGAACTATAGGGGTATGAAGAGCTGGGTGTATTTTCCTTATCCACGTTTAAAAGAGGGGATTCTCGTCAGACGAGCGTTGTGTCTGACAGGCTGCTAGCTGACAGTTGTTGTGGATAACTTAGATTGAAAAAAAAAACGACACAAGCCTCGTTCCTAAGTGTAGCACTAGATGGCGGTGTGTGTAATGTCCAGCGATGTTTATTTAACTTTAAGCGGACCACCAGTGGTCTGCGGACCATAGGTTGAAAACCACTGAATAAGAGCCATATTTTGCGTAAAAATAAGGTTCAAGGTAGCTGGTATGAGATGTACCGAAAACGGTATACCGGGGTTCGACAGCAATAAGATTTGGTACCGTTTTCGGTACACTTCAGATTAAGCTTCAGTTCACGCAGAGACGCAACGCGGCGCGACAGTAATGGAAGAGACCAGTGAATTCGCGATGCATCGCGCGTCGCCGCGTGCAATGAAATAAACTTATATTTTGAGTCGCTCTATTAAAATATCCGCGCAGCATCGCGTCTCGATGTGAATTGACTCTTAGAGGTCAATTATTTATTATTGCGACATGCAGGGTTTTTAGTTCTTAAACTGTGTCATAGATGGCGTTGATCGCGTTCAGTTACACTGTTGGAACTCTCCCTAGGTCGTGTGTACTCTCCCTACGTCCTGGCGAGCGCCTGCGCCACCTGGTTGGCGAGAAGGGAGGCGATGGCCATGTTGGGACAGTTGGCTGTCACTCGCGAACTGTCCTCCTCGCTCCGCACAGATATCAGCACCAGGTCACGGGACGACATCATGCGACCGGCGAACCTGTACAGAAACAACTTACAATATTTTAGGAATAATAACGGCCGGTCGGGTCGATCTTTAGGTTAACCCGTGCTTGCCTAGGTTGGTCTGTGGACCACCCTTACATACCAAGTTTCCTCCGTGCCGCGGAAAGCATGTTAAACTGTTGGTCTCGGCTGTCATTTGTAGATCTTTGACAGTTTTCCGTTCGTTCGTTTCGTTTCGTTCTCAGACAGTTAGTCAGTGGCCTAAAAAGTTGGACAACCAGTCTTACCAAAGCTTTCGTATTATCCATGTAAAATACTGGTATTCAGCTGCGTCAGGTCAGGTTAGACTGGAAGCCGACACAACATAGTTGGGAAAAGATAAGCAGATGTTGATGATGGTATGTGCGACATATACTCGTAACAATAGATGGCTGGGATAATGCGCGAGCTGTGCCAACAAGACCCACCTCACAGACTTGCTCTCCAGTCTTACTGTGACTGTTCCTGCTAGTTGCACCATCTTACTATTGGGCATAGGCTTTCAATTCTAGTTACTTCAACGCAGTGATTATGTGGACCACTTGTCGTTGGTTTAGTCTAGCTCGTCCCGACATTTTCATCATTACGTCAGTCGAGTTCATCATAATCTTTCTTCAATTCTCCCCTGTCAGATGTCACGGCATCATTAACTCCTTTCTCTTTCATGTCATTCTTCTCACAATCCAACCATCTTTTCTTTGGCCTTCATGTCACTCTCCATTCATCAAAATTTAGAAGATTTCCGAGTTGTTACCTGAGAAAGTCTCCGGTTGACGTTATAGCTGCCACGTTTGCTGTCTCGAACACACGTTTGCATATAGTTTGTTCATCTTCTACTTTAACTGCTTTCTTGTCACACTGGAATAAACATTTTTCTATTGTTAAAAATATTCTGTGGTTCCCAGAAAAGATGCTATCGATGGTTGGTCGTTCATTGATCGATACGGCGTAACCAAAACTTTGTGAGGATGGAAAAACTATTGAACATGATTTGGGTGAAAATTTACACATAGATAGTTTATAACCTAGTTTAACAAATAGGATACTTTTTATCCCGGTAGTATGATCCCGTGGGACAATTACCGAACTTCGCGCGGCTGAAACCGCGGTCATAAGCTAGTTGATTTATAATTTTAACCGATCGATCGCCATCTACTTATTAAAGACTAGCTGACCCACGCAACTTCGTCTACGTCACTTACGAGAAAAAACTAAAGGAAAAAAAAACCCGTTTTTGCAACATTTTTCATTCCTGCTCCGCTCCTAATAACCGTAGCGTGTTATATAACCTAAAGCCTTCCTCGATAAATGGACTATCCAACACAAAAATAATTTTTCAATTCGAGCCGGTAGTTCCTGAGATTAGCGCGTTCAACCAAACACACGAACTTTTCTGCTTTATAATATTAGTATAGATAATGACCCTTCTTGTACACGCGGCTTGAGCGACTCAGAAAGCCCTTTATGTCACACGAAAAAGGCATCATTCACCTGGTTTAAATCGGACAATGTGACTCGATACCAGTGGCGAAGGTTCCAAACAAACAAGTCGATTCCTACCGGATTCCATTTGAAAAATGGCAGTCAGTATTTTTTATTATTCAAAAAACATTATTTACATTTCTCATACACCACTTACATACCACACAAACTATCGTGGGTTTACCAGTGGTATGCCAAACACGGCCACTCGGTGCCACAACATGAAATTAATTAATTACTATTATGTAGTAATAAATAGGTAGGACGCGCGAGATTCGGGCGCAGGTGAGGCATACGGTCCCCCCGGACACCCCTCACCCGCGAGGCGGGGCGCGCGCCATGCTCATACCACACACCCGGACCGCACGCGCACCGCTAATATAGTTAAGGAAATTATTTAGGATAGTATTATTATAAAGTATAAAAAATTACTGAAAGAGACACTTCCTAGACCGTGCCACGATCTAGAAAGTATCTCTTCAGTACTTTCGAACAATTTTTCACATTTATTGCATTGCAGATTTCTAGCGATAAGTCATTCATAATTGATGGTAGCATGCATTCCCACGTCCTTGTTCCATAGACGTTATTACATTTAGGTATCTTATATGTGGGTAGGTATGACAAACAACGTAACGACTTTAGATTTTCGTATTAAACCTAGGTTGTGGTACTTCTCGTTTACAAAGAGTATTCGCGCCTTGTCAAAGACATTTACAATTTGACAGTACTTAAAGAGACCCGTGTTATCATACAATGGTTTTTAGAATACGTAACTGTAGCTTGTAAATATCCTCGATGTGAGAGACTCACGAATAATATAATCAAATTAAAGACCGAATTACAAAAATTTACCCTCTGCTACTGCTTGAAATCGACAATAATGAAGTGATAGGCTCAAGCCGATTTTCTTATAAGTAAAGTAGTTACCTCAGTCATTCCTCTCAACTTCTTGTGTTCGGAGTCCCACCGTGTTTGTGACATGGTAACCGATCTCATCAGTTCACCCACCGGCGGCGTTATCGATAAGGGCACTTCACCTAAAATATAAGAGAAAATAATAAAGTTACTACGAGTACAAGGAGTGAGGGGGAGGGGCGATATAGGAGGTGACTGAGAGAAACGAGAAGCAGAAGATTTTCATGTCATTGGATAATAAACTTAGTCTTCAATGAGATAAAGTGAAAAGTTGTGGCAATATCGAGGCAGAAATAATGGAATTCTCTTATGATTATATCATACTTTATGAAATTTTATAAAATTATTATTCAATGGCTCGTGGCTAAACAATAACAGCCCTCGGTTCAATTTTCAGGTTAAGCTGCGCTTACCTAATTTGGTCTGTAGATGGGTGACCACTCATTACACCGTTTATGTAATATACAACATTATTTTTTGTTTATACTAAACCTGAAAAGGGGTCATTGTACTCATCATTAAGAACAACTTTTTCTATATTTTTATATATATTTCGTTTTTTTTTACCTTGAAATCGCGAAAAAAAAGTCGGCTGTTCCCTACATTTATGTTCGCACAACTCGTCAAAATGTAGGGAACAGCAGATTTTTTTTATTAGATTATAAACAAGAGCATGGATGATATTATATTACACGTAATACTTACCTATAGAGCCGGTAATAGTAAACTCAATAGGTTGTATGGTATCTGCGAAGTCCACGCCCAGCGTCACAGTGGCGGTGCCTGACGGTGACAACAGCTGAACTGGAGCGAAGTCGTGGATGCTGCGGGACCCGGTTAGTGTCTGCGAAAGAATGTATTGAGAGAAAGAAAGAAAATTGTGTTTATTTGGCCTTAAAATACCTATAACATTTTACATAATACATAAACAAACCGCTTATAATGCTAAAAGGGCCTCAGCTCAGCATAATGTTAGATGGCAACACAAGCAAAAGAGATATTGATTGAAAAGAGATGTAAATAAAATCGATTTTGATGAAAGCTGACTGTGTTGGCATTATGGTATGACTGAGAACATTACTTGTCACGAGAATTTTTGAATATTAAAATAGAAACAATCAATAATTTTGAAAAGGATTATTGTGTGCTTCTTCTTTTTTACACCTCTTTTTGGAACAAATATAATTGATATTTTTTACTAAAAATGACACAATTATTTTACATTTGCATCAACGTTTTTTTTTTCTTTTGAACTGGATTTTCAACTCTTACCTTATCTTAGCTTGCTGTAAGTAAGAAAATCAGAAGTGCGATTTTTAGGGCCGGTATTTCAATGCCACCTTAACTTATTGCTTAAGTTAAGTCCTGCATTTAAGCTAAGTGTCATTTTTAGAAGACAGAAGTGTCTTTCAATCCGGATCTTCCTCGCCTTAACTAATCTAGGATAAATCGCAATATTGCAACATAATAAACAGAATATGTCATTTTTCTATTGTCATCCTACTACTATTTTTTTAAGTTTTAAAAAGTTCTAAGAAAAAAGTTTTAAGTTCACGACATTCTTGAGTTGTCTGAACAATTGAGTAGTATCACATAAGTACCTGCCTACCGTTTTCGCTCTTTCTCTACGATTTTACAACTTGGCAATCACTCAACTCTAAAATGTTTTTGTTCAGTAACTATACTTTTAGCTCGAGCAGTGATGATGAAGATATTATTGAATTTATCAATTATTCTACGACCCCACGACGTATACGAATTTATAGCAGATGAGAGACTAATTTTCAGAAATGGAAAGAAGGTGAATTTTACGAGACGGCGGGCCTGTTTGCCGGATTGCCGCCATGGGATCTGAAGGCGATAGTCACTACGCTGCCGCCGGGGGGAAACTCCGCTGCCACGGCAAATCGCCGCTCAGCGGATAGACCTCCGGCGCGATTTTATGGCGACATGGAGAGAGCAACTATCGCAACCCCGTGCAGGGCACGCCACGATAGTGGCGGTGAGTCCCCTCTTTAAGGAGTGGCTGGAGAGGCGCCACGGCGTCCTCACCTTCTGCCTGACGCAGGTCCTCACCGGACACGGATGTTTCGGGAGGTACCTGCACCGAATCGGGCGGGAGGAAACGCCCGGGTGTTTGCACTACGAGGATCGACCGGAGGATACGGTGGAGGTCTGCCCTGCGTGGGAGGAGCACCGCCGTGCCGTCGTATCGGCGGCGGCGACCTCTCGCGTCCGGCCCTGGTTCAATCCATGGTCCGGAGCGAGACGGAATGGGAAGCCGTCACCTCCTTCTGCGAAGCAGTCATGCTAGCGAAGGAGGTGGCGGAACGTGAGAGGGAGAGAGCCTCTCTTCCCAGACGCCGAGGGAGACGCACCGGGCGTCAGGGGCCACGTGGTGGCTACCGGCCACCGAAGACGCGGGCCTGTGGACGGTTAGCAATGGGCTATAGCTAGCCGCTCGTCCGTCTAATGACGACAGGCTGTATAGACGACGCGTTCGTTTTCCACGCGCGCCTCAAAGAGATGTCAGCACAGTGAAAGGGCCCGCAAGAGCCTGCCGGGGTTGCTCGAAAGAGATACCGCGGCCCCGGAACGTAAAGGGCGAGGAAGGAACATGGATGGGTTTAGTCAGTAAAAGTCTGACACTCCCTCCCGCGCCGCCCAGAGTGGGAGAAAATATTTGATGATTTCCCATCCTAAAAAAAAGGTGAATTTTACGACCGATTTACGTTGTGCTGGAACAGATAAGAGACGAACTCAAATGGCCCTACTACGAGGTAATATTTCGCAAGGATGTCTGTACCTACATTTAGGTATATAGATTCCTCACAGCCTTTTTTATCCTTTTATCAACTTACAAATATTCTATATGCGGCATAAAAAACCTTTTTGCAGGTCAGAACCACCATAACGCAACTTTTTTTTGAGGTTGACACACGCTAATCTCAGATCGGAACTTAAGCGACAGAAATCTGTCACTTAGATTAAGGCTAGTTAGGGTGGACTTTATGTGCCGCTTAACTTTAATCCAATATTGAAATACACATAAGTCGTTCTTAAATTGAATCCTGGATCACTTCGAGATAAGTTACTATTGAAATACCGGCCCTTAGATACACTTGGGATTCGCTCGGTTGTATTCTCAACGCATGCGAGTCCATGTGTGGTCAAAAAAATGCTAATAAATCCGCGTGAGCATGTATTTAGTTGTGAAAAATAATTAAGCGCGAGTTAGTTTATTTATTTACCTTCTTATGTATCCTAATATTAGTGACGTCGTTGGCGCTGTGGTTGGTGAAGATGAGATCGATGGCGCACATGTTCTGCGAGTACAAGTGCGGCGCGCGCGACCAGCGCACACACACACACACTCCGTGCCACGACACGCGCGGGACCAGCTCCGAGCTACCCGCGGACGTGTACGACGGACCTACTGGCGTTATACTGTCCGCTGGGGAACAAAACAAACATTTATGTTTTCACTAACACTAAGCTACGCTTAAATAGCCCGGTGTTCATTTTGCCTAAAATCCATTTGTACATTAGTACCTCTAGAAATTAAGGGTCGTGCGTGCAGTTCATGTTCTGAAACTTTATTGAAACTACACTTGTTTCTCAAAATAAAAATAAATGTGCGACTTCAACAAATTATAGGAACGACTCATCCGACTATATCTTGAGGCTAAGGAAGTTTTTAATAAGTTCTCAACTTAAAATGACTTTAACTCATGAATGTAAGTATGTTCCAGGCCCGAAGGCACTTTAGAAACAATTTTTTGCCGATTTCCCTTAGGAAACAAGGCCTATATGTGGTGTTCAGGTATATACTGAAGTTAAATAGTACATAACATACACATCTGTGGGTATTACATTAAAGTACATACATTTTATACATCATAGGATTGGAAACATTGCAAAAATGCCAGCATTTTTAATTTCAACAAAAGCAACACTTAGCGCCAAATTCTATTTTTTTTCCTTCGGCTTCCCCTGTGACAGTTTTGACCCCTCGCCACTGGTATACTCACCATCCCCTAGCCCCGGCGGCGGCACACTGGGCGGCGACAGCAGGCCGCCGCAGGTGGGCGTCATGGTGGGCAGCGAGCTGGCGACCTCGTCCAGCTCCAGCAGTAGCTCCAGGTTGGACTTCTCGATCTTCTTCTGTTCTTCTTTTGTAGGTTGTTGCTGGGCGTTATGCTACAGTTTGAAAGAATGTTTGTGAGTGAAATCGCAAAGATGTGCTTGACAATTTCCAGATAATGTTTATTCTGTTAATTTGTTTTACGTACAAAAAATAATTTGAAGCGAATGAATGAAATGAGATGGATGAATGAATGAATGAATGGAACCTGAGTTCATTGAAATTGCCTTCGCAAGATGTAATATAATAAAGACAATCAAATGAACTAGCATGCTGTTTCGAATGTAATTGATAAGGAGTGGAAAGTGAAAACAAGAGGTGTAGTACCCAGCATGCTACAAAAATTAAAATAAAAGAGCTATGTAAAGTGCTCACATATTTATTGATAAAATACATAAACATAAACCATAATATAACATAAATAATACAATAGTATAACTATCACAACCATAGCTAAAATCACTACTCTGTCAAAGAGAAAATTATCTAAAAATAAATAACCCTACATTTTCTACAATAATCCTACATTACCATCATATTCTTCTACAACAATAAATCTTCTGTACATACCTTCTTTTCGCGACTAACATCTATCTTCTTACTAGCCTCGTCGTCACTGCTGTCGGCCGACTCTTCCGATCCGCTGTCGGACGCGCTGTCCGATTCGCTGTCCGAATCACTCTCCGATGTGCCAGAGTTGGATGATCTATTAGAGACAGATTGTGTAATGGAATATTGTATACCAATAGCTGGAATAGCAATACGGGTGGAATGATGTTTTCTTTTGTTCAAGGTTTATTTTTCTTCCAGGAATAGTTGTATGACAGATTTTAGATGCATCATAATAAAATAAGAGCTGTTTTTCCAAACTAACAGAAATGAATGTTGTAACTCTTACCATATAATTTTAAAAGAGTAACCATGGAGTTTCTTGCCGGTTCTTATCTATGGGAAACGACCAACCTGAACCGTGCAACTTTTGTTGAGGTTTTACAAGTGCCCATGCAGGCCTATGTGAAATAAAATATTTTGATTTTACAAAGTCTGTGGTTTACTCACCGATAGTTATTAGTTTCTTTGGCGGGTTTCTCTGGCTTCTTGTCTTCAGTGGTGCTCTCTTCCCTAAATAAAAGAAAATGATAAAGATGACGTTATTGCAACCTCCATCTTACAACCTTAATGCATCTGTATTTATACTCTTAAGGGCGAATTTCACAAATAAAACTGTGTTATTAGCACATCAAAACTGCGTTTGACAGCTGTCAGTGTCACTATTGCTATGGAATTTTGACAGCTCTTAAACTCAGTTTTAAAATTGGTAAATTTCGCCTTAATTATCGCTAAAAAAGGGGTCATAACATGTCTCGACATCAAAAGCGGATGTACAAATACAGAGAGTTTTGTAACCTTGAAAGCACCTAACGTTCGAACCCGGGGTACTGCGGTACCCAATAGATGCCCACTGTACATCCGATGTTATCCTTCTGATGCCGGAGACATGTTCTGACAGCGGAGACATGCTCTTTTTTGCCGGGGAGCGAGATGTTTAATAATAATAATAATAATATATGTTTATTTTCTCATCACAAACGTTACATTGAACATGAATTATATAATCTAAGAACACAGGGTAAACATTTGTGAGAGACTGGTGCCCGAAAGTGTTACGGGTCACCAGGCCCCCAAGACTTAAAGGTATAAAACCAATTTAGATTAATAACCTAACAACTAATGCGTGATGATTTAACTTAAATACGGAACTTGGTACAGAACATTAAAAAAATAAAATAAAAGTAAGACAAATAATAATTACTCTAGTAGGACATACTGTGTGTGTGATTTATGTGTGTGAAATAGTGTGTGTTTATGTTGTATATATGTTTAGCGGATTGGAACCAATAGACTTTCAGTTGTCTGATAGTCTAGATTTTTTAACCACTCACTGATAGCCAACTTACAGACTGTTCTTCGTAGCGGGTAAATTGAAAGTGTAGTGTTGATTTTGTTATACAAATATCCTCCAAGAAAACAGTAAAATCTTTGGGAGAGAAAAGTGCGATAAAAGCTTGTAGGACAGACATTACCTTTCTTACGCTTGTCTTTGTTAAGATTCGGGTCATACACTAATTGCTTATGTTTTTTGGAGACTATGGAAAGTATGAAACTCTGCCTGACTGTTAGAACATCCCAACGTTTATAAAGGTCGGCTGTTGGGTAACGAAAAGGAAGTCCAGCTCCTACCTTGAGAATAGCTCTCTGTGCTCTTTCAACCTCGAGAAGGTGAACTTTGCTTGCTCCTCCCCAAGAGGTAATGCAATAATTCACTATTGACTGGCAGAGTGCTGAGTAGACCGTTTTAGTAGTCCTACGATCAGCAACATGTCTCAATGTCCTAAAAATGTAGATCAGCTTACGAATCCTGGTAACGAGTATGTCGATGTGAGGCTTAAATGTTAGTGTTTGGTCGATGTAGACTCCGAGATATCTAATGACCTCCGTATTTTGAAGAGGTGAACAAAGGCATGAGGTACTGGACAAAGAACAAGTGTGAGCCTTGATACTAAGAGTTGGAGGTGGAAGAAGATTTCTCCTGAGCGCAAAAGCAACGTATTTGGTTTTTGATAGATTTAGTGTCAAAACATTATGTTTAAGCCATTGACAAACCTCATTGAAACCACGTTGAGCACTTTGAAAAACCTCCTCCCAATTGTTACCACTAAAAAATAGCGCAGTATCATCGGCAAAGGATATTAGTTGTCCGTTTTTAAGGTGGAGCTGAAGCAAGTCATTAATATAGACAAGGAAGAGGCTAGGACCCAAGACACTGCCCTGTGGCACGCCATAATGAACAGGAAGTTCATCACTTAACCAGTTGTCTATTTTCACTCGCTGCTTCCTACTACTTAAAAAATCTCTGAGCAGTTGTAATGGCAGGCCTCTAACTCCTATTCTCTCGAGTTTTTGCAATAGCAATGAAATAGGAACCGTGTCAAAGGCCTTGGCTAGGTCTAGAAATACTGTTACACACTTTCTCTTACTATCAAGGTTAGTAACAATATGGTTAGTGAGCTCATGCACAGCGTCATCAGTCGACTTACCTGATCGAAACCCAAATTGCTCAGGTGCTAGGAGGGTATTTGTCTCCAGAAAGTTCATGAGGCGTTTATTAATAAGGCGTTCCAGGACTTTGGACATCGTAGGCAGGATCGAGATAGGCCTGTAATTTGATATGCAGTCTTTGTCTCCTCCTTTATGGATAGGTTTAACAAGGGCTATCTTCAAAGCTAGTGGAAAGGTACCAGTAGTGAAGGCCAAGTTGCAGATGTGAGTTAGTGGAACTGCAAGCTGTTTTACGTAGCGTTTTAGGATTTTGCCCAAAATCTGATCCACTCCAACTGCCGCTCCTTCCCTCAAGTCCATTATGAGATTTTCAATCTCATTTTCATCAGTAGGGAGTAGGACAAGAGAGTTAGATGATATAGGAGCAGAAATTTGGTAGCTATTTGACAGATGAGCATTACTAATAATTTCTTCCGCCAGCCTCTGTCCGACACCTGTAAAATATTTATTAGCATCATCAACACTGCTTTTCGGATTATGCGTATTGATCAGGGCCGGAGAATGGTCAGATTTTTTGGAAGTATTACAGATACTTTTGATAACATCCCACAGCTTTTTACTATTATTTTTGGAGTTTTCGATTTCCTGTCTCTCATAAATTCTATTCTGCTTCTTAATGAGAGTGTTGCAAAAGTTTCGGTATCTTTTGTACGTTAAATTAAGTTCTTCATCATGGGGATTCTTTTTCAGTTTTTTGTGCAGATTATCTCTATTACGCATGCATCGTAATAAACCAGTAGTAATCCATGGTTTATTTATTCTTTTCCTATTAGCCAATTTCACCACATGCGAGTTGTCTTGAATGGCCTTGTCTAGTTGGAAAATAAGTAAGTCAGTAGCATCATTGGCATCACTGCAGTCAAGTATAGGTTTAAAATGTATTTCCTTAATAGTTTTGTCTAATTCAGCAAAATTGATACATCGGAGCGTAGAAGAAGGATGGTTGAGTTTTGTATGTAGGTTGATAGCAATGCCAACACTTTCGTGATCCGTGACTGAAGATTCAACAACAAAGCAGGTGGCTTCTAATTTCGTTTTAATCATAATATGATCTAGACAAGTGAGGCCATGAGTAGGTGTTGTATGAGCGGGAAGTATAGAGTGACTAGCCAAGATGTTGAGGTATTCAAAGGAGCGCTTATCCGTAGTGTTAGGAGTAATGTCAATATTGATGTCACCACAAATGATGATGTTTTTATAGTTGGATAACTTTCTAAGCATCGCTTCCAATGAATCACAGAAGGCACTTGTGTTACGCTGACCAGGAGGGCGGTAGATGCCGATAACACATACATCAGGGTTCAATTTTATTATAAGGCAATTAGCATCAGTCAAATTCGGTTCCTCTACTGAAGCCTTATAACTGTTTTTATGATAGATGACAACACCTTCATTTTGTGTTTTATTGGCCGTCGTAGAAGTACAAATATAACCCTCTAGGTCAGGGACGAATTGGGTAGATTTAAGCCAGCACTCCGTCAAAATGAGTAAATCCCACTCAGTGTCTGCTCGAGTCAATAATGTATTAAAACTAGGCATATTACATTTTATGCTCCTCATGTTTTGTGTAAGAATTTTTAGTGAGCTGTTTGGAGCAGGAATTATGGATTTAATATCTTCTACCGCGCACGTCAGAGAATTGGCCACTACTAAGGAATCGAGACTCTGATGAATGGATTCAATACCAATGTTATCGAATTTTAAAAAAGATTGTCTTAATAGTAAACTTTAAGGACATGAGATGTACAAAAGATACATCGAGCTGAATACAAAAGATAAGTGTAAAACGGTTCCAGCGCTTGTAAATGGTATATTTATATGTATTTAGTAATAGAGTAATAATTATTGGTAAGCATTCGTGTTTGATGAGAGTATGTCCATAAGTAATTAAAATAAATATTAGAAAAAACATGCAAAAAATAATTTTGTTTGAGGATAATATTCCCGAGAGTGTAACTTTGTATTCCTTGGTTCTTATCCCCACTAAGTCAACATAATCACACAATGTACGAGCAAGTACGACTATAACTATTATATGTGAAAGCTGTGTATAGTTACTGCGTGAGGTATTGGAAATACAATGTACTATAATTATTGAGAATACGATGACTTGAAAGAACATCGTTAATACATGACTAATGGGTACAATGCACATAAAACATAAAAATAATAATGATAATATAAACAAATGATGGTTTAAAGCTAGTCACATTACAATTTTGAGAATGTCACTTTCTTCTTGTATACGTATAGGGGGCTGACCCTCCTCTTTCTTCACGTATACCTTGCCGTAGGACGTCCAGGTAGCTGAGAGTTTTTTGGTTTTGACATATCCCCTTGTCATGTAGTATAGACGTTGAGCTTTAGTGGTAAGGCACTCGGATATGAACATAGGTTTGGTTGGTCCAGGTAATTTTATAAGGGATGTATTTAGTTGGGGCTTCTTTGCTTCGCGCTGCGATTTATTAAACTTCTTCGATGTGAACACCATTGCTTCTTTCCTTGTTACGGAAGTGAAATCAACAATAATTGCCTCAGACTTAGTTCGGTAAATATCTCTGATTTCCAGGTCCTGGATAGAAGTTTCCAATCCAACAACCGAGCCGATATCTTTGATAATGTTGGTCAAATCCTTTTTGTGTTCGTTATTTTGTTTTGGTATATTTCTTATCTCAACGGTAGTGGAACGGGCATTATTCTCAAAATACTCTAATTTATTTTCCAAGGTCTTAATGCGGGTTTTGTAATCAGTGTTTTCTTGAACTAGACAATCGATTTTAGATAGTAATTCGTCATATTTGCCCGACATAAATTGAACTGATTTGTGCATTTCATCATTCTGTTGTGTTATAGTAATCACAGAAGCTGTCAACGATTCGAATTTGAGATCTATTTGCTCTTTGAGCTCAGAGAACATCGATTTTATGCCATCATCAGGTGTATTAGTTTGGACACAAAACTCATTGAAGTTACGCTTATATCGCTTTGTAACGTTCTCCAAGGTATCATCGTTTACAATTTTATTGATGGCAGAGTCTGATCCATAATGTGTAGTTGGCGACTTTATTGGTAAAGTCGATTTACTCGGCGAACGTTGAACCATCGCCATAGCGATAAGAAATAAAATTCTAAAATCCTAAAAGTAGTTTTGCCGTGGAGCGGATTCGAACTCGAGTCTCGCTGCGCTGCAGTCGGCGTCGCACCTTCACACGCTACTTCGGTAGTTGAGTAGAGGTCGAATTGATCGTGTAGTATGTAGAGTACACGGTATTTTGTCAAAGGAAGATTGGAGACAAAATTTATTTGAAGGTAGATGACTGTCACTCACAAATATTTTCACTTTAACACATATATTTTGGTTTTTGATATGCAATATAATGCTCACTTGCACTGATTGTTTAAGCGTGATTTTGATAACTTCCAATCAAGCTTCGGTTTAGTTCACTTTGAAACAAAATTCGTGAGGTAAACTTTAATAAAACCACTTTTTTATAATTAATTTTGTGGAGCTACCGAAAACACGACCGTTCGCTACTGAGTCAGCGGGGGGGGGGGGTTTATTTACTCACTCTTCAGAAGAATCTTCAGAGCTGCTAGCTTCTGAAGAAGACGAGGCAGATCCGGAGCCACTGCTCTCCGGCTCAGAATAGAAGCTTTTGTTTTTCTGGAAAAAGACCGTTGATAGTGAGTTACGTTTAGATTGTTAAATCCATGAAGATGCGTCTCACTTATTCGGCGGGTCTGCACCCAGCGTTTTTGTTTCTACGTTACATACGTTCTGAGTGTGCGTGTAGCGAACGGTAATTTTTTGTAAGAGATTGTCTGTAGTAAATTTATTTAATGTGATTATATTATTTGGCTATAGTATACAATAATGAACTCAGTCATTTTTCAAAGGGAATCCGGTGAGAATCGAGTTGTATGGAACCTTCGACGCCACTGGTGTGCATTCAATAAGGGTGTAAAACACCTCTTAACGAAGCCGAAAGGCACTTGTTCTACCCATCATTGCGATCATTTTTTTGTTCTACACCATGCCTAGGAACCTTCAAGTTACGGAGATATTGGGGGTCTAGGTTGCAATTTATTGTCAATTTTTTTTTAATACAAGTTTTTATTGTAAGATTTTTACTTTAAATACCTCCACGAACCCCGTATTGTACAATCTCTTCTTCAGCACAATGTTTTGAGTGCGGTACATCAGTTTTACAACAAAACGTGATTTATTACCCCAAAAAAAAGTTGTTTCCCAGCAATCATTTATGCGTGAAGTTACTTAGTTTGATATATAGAATGCTTGGTTGAAGGCTTCGTGATGAGGTGGTTTACACCCTATAGATAAGTATTTCATGAACTAACTCACCAACAAAAGGTTGTAGGAAGAGTCAGGCACATACTCATGGATTAAAACAAATGACATATTTGCAGTGAGTACAAAAGTTTTGTCTCAATATGCTATCCACTAAGTTGTAAGGCACGCTGGAAGGTGGTACTTTTTACCAAATACTAGAATTTGGTCTGCAACTTCGTTCACAAAAATTGTGATAGGTGGTCTAAGCATGATATAAATTAATAAATGTATAGCCTATGTTATTACCTGATAATTTAGCTTTTTATTGGTGAAAAATGGTAACAAAATCTAGTCTCTAGTCTAATCTAATGGTCTAGTATTTTCAAAGCTTATTTGGTAGAAACAAAAAAGTCGTTAGTACCTGTGTGTCATCATGATTATCGGCCGGGGTGTCGTGCTTGGCAGGCGCGCTCTCCCTGAGGTGTGCGGCCAGAGTAGCGCGCGGCGCGCCCGGCAGTGCGCGGTACCCGCCCGCCGCCACCCCGATGTACTGCGACAGCGACCCCACCGTGAACGTGCCGCGGTCTGGGAGGGACAGGGTAATCCATCATGTTGTACAAGAAATATGCGCGGTACCCGCCCGCCGCCACGCCGATGTACTGCGACAGCGACCCCACCGTGAACGTGCCGCGGTCTGGGAGGGACAGGGTAATCCATCATGTTGTACAAGAAATATGCGCGGTACCCGCCCGCCGCCACGCCGATGTACTGCGACAGCGACCCCACCGTGAACGTGCCGCGGTCTGGGAGGGACAGGGTAATCCATCATGTTGTACAAGAAATATGCGCGGTACCCGCCCGCCGCCACGCCGATGTACTGCGACAGCGACCCCACCGTGAACGTGCCGCGGTCTGGGAGGGACAGGGTAATCCATCATGTTGTACAAGAAATATGCGCGGTACCCGCCCGCCGCCACGCCGATGTACTGCGACAGCGACCCCACCGTGAACGTGCCGCGGTCTGGGAGGGACAGGGTAATCCATCATGTTGTACAAGAAATATGCGCGGTACCCGCCCGCCGCCACGCCGATGTACTGCGACAGCGACCCCACCGTGAACGTGCCGCGGTCTGGGAGGGACAGGGTAATCCATCATGTTGTACAAGAAATATGCGCGGTACCCGCCCGCCGCCACGCCGATGTACTGCGACAGCGACCCCACCGTGAACGTGCCGCGGTCTGGGAGGGACAGGGTAATCCATCATGTTGTACAAGAAATATGCGCGGTACCCGCCCGCCGCCACGCCGATGTACTGCGACAGCGACCCCACCGTGAACGTGCCGCGGTCTGGGAGGGACAGGGTAATCCATCATGTTGTACAAGAAATATGCGCGGTACCCGCCCGCCGCCACGCCGATGTACTGCGACAGCGACCCCACCGTGAACGTGCCGCGGTCTGGGAGGGACAGGGTAATCCATCATGTTGTACAAGAAATATGCGCGGTACCCGCCCGCCGCCACGCCGATGTACTGCGACAGCGACCCCACCGTGAACGTGCCGCGGTCTGGGAGGGACAGGGTAATCCATCATGTTGTACAAGAAATATGCGCGGTACCCGCCCGCCGCCACGCCGATGTACTGCGACAGCGACCCCACCGTGAACGTGCCGCGGTCTGGGAGGGACAGGGTAATCCATCATGTTGTACAAGAAATATGCGCGGTACCCGCCCGCCGCCACGCCGATGTACTGCGACAGCGACCCCACCGTGAACGTGCCGCGGTCTGGGAGGGACAGGGTAATCCATCATGTTGTACAAGAAATATGCGCGGTACCCGCCCGCCGCCACGCCGATGTACTGCGACAGCGACCCCACCGTGAACGTGCCGCGGTCTGGGAGGGACAGGGTAATCCATCATGTTGTACAAGAAATATGCGCGGTACCCGCCCGCCGCCACGCCGATGTACTGCGACAGCGACCCCACCGTGAACGTGCCGCGGTCTGGGAGGGACAGGGTAATCCATCATGTTGTACAAGAAATATCTAAAGAAAAAGGCCTTCGATATAATTGACGCAATGAGAACTTGAGATGTCTGTAAGATGCTGTTACAATCATTGTCCAGATAAAGGGTAAGAAGAGATCCAAAATAAAAATCAAAGCATTTATTTCAAATAGGCCAGTTGCAGGCAGTTTAATTTTTCATCCCACCTCAGCGAGGAAATGAACAAACGCAACAAAAAATTGCGCATTATTAACAAATTCAGTTAATTCTGTTGGCGTCAAATAAACTTCCTCGTCGCTATATAATGACTGGTCATTTTAGGGTTTAAACTTGTTTTCAAGTTGGATTCCTTGTTTTTAACCTAAGGTGTTAACAATATGACGTGAAAAGAAAATGGCGCGCGCAAAACATATTAAAAAAAAGTACACCAAGAAGGTTCCGAGTCTGAGTTCTTAACAAATTAAAAAAAAATGTATAATAAATTCGGCACCATAGAGGTAGAAGTAAATAGGTTTAATGATGTTTTGAATTCACATGCTTAGTGCACGCGATGTTCTAAATTCAAATTTACTTTACCCTCATGACGATAAAAACGGCTTTTGCACTCAGATATCGAAGAGCAAAAATACTCTTTCCGAGATGGGGGGATGAAAAAGTCATTTTCAAGTCATCCTCCCATCTTCTCTTTTTACGACCTCGACTCCTAATGCCATCCCTTGGGTACCAGATTGTCACCTTTTTGCTCCATTTCTCCGTTTTACACCTGAGCATATGCCCAGTCCACCTCCATTTAAGTTGATCAATACGGACCAGGATATCAGTTAATTTCGTTTTGTGCCTGATGTCTGTACTTCTTACTTTATCTTTAAGTTTGAATTCTAATATGCTACTCTCCATACTTCTTTAACATCTTGCAAGTTTATCCCTATGGAGTTTTGTCAAAGCCCAGGTTTCGCAGCAGCTAAAGTTACTAAAATAAAATGTTGTTGTTGTTGATGTTATAAATTGTGTTAAATGTTTATGTTGTTGTTTGTTATTGTTGTTAAATGTAAATATTGTCGCTGTTGTTTGTGTTATGTTGTGTTTGTGGTTGGTTGTGCTGTGTTTATTGTTGTTGTAAATGTTGTGTTTTGTTATTAATTGTGAGATGCACGACATAATCAATTATTGTAATTGAAACGTTATGTAAATAAGAACAAGAGTGATTCATTATAACACAGCACTTTAACAACAACAAAAAACTCACCTTTAAAACTGCTCTGTATATCAGGCTTCGGTTTCTCTGGCAAGAATATATCACTAACATAGTGATGCAGCACCTTCTCCGGCGCCGGCTCCACGAACCGACGCAGTAGTCGCGCGCGGTCACGTACGTCATAGCTGACGTCATAGCGTGCGAGCGAGACCACGTAGCGACAGACAGGGATAGTGTCCGGTTGTGTCACTGAGAGCTTCACTGCGAGGGAGAGTAGCTGGAGCTTCACTAGCTCGTCCTGTGGGAAGATTCTACTGTTTAGCTGATTTTTTTGAGATGGCAGGTAGGTTTGATAACGATTTTTTTTCAAATACTAGGGTTGTTTTGCCGCCTGATGCGCGATGATGCGACCTTGGGTCCACCCAAGGTCGCATCATCGGAGCGGAGGGATCGGTCGGAGCTCCAGCTCGCTTGCATCAAATAAACATATTCACTCAAACTTTGAATAGATCTAGATTATAATGATCAGTGAATTAAAATGTGATGGGATCTGTCTCTTTTTTATATTATTCTGTGTGGTTAATGAATTGACGTCAAATGAACTTTTTAGGACAAAAAAAATAAAAAGATATTATAAGTTGCGTGTTCTGTTAAGATCCGTGCAGCAAAGTCACAGGGCAGTACGTCTTTACCTGGTCAGCGAAGTTAGCAGCCATATGTGCCAGGATAGCAGCAGCTCTGGGATGTCTCGCACCATGTTCTGCTACCAACCATACTGCGGCCGCGCGAGCGTTGCCGGCCAATCTGTAAGTCGAACATGGCAGTTTAATGACATTATATACAGGGTGTAAACCACTAGTAACTTTACGCAAAAAATATTGCTGGGAAACAACTTTTTTTTTTGAGGTTATAAATCATGTTTTGTGATAGAACTCAATGTAACGCACTTAAAACATTGTGCTGATGGATGGATTGAATAGTACGGGGGTCGTGGAGGTGTTTAAAGTTAAAATCTTACAATAAAATCTTGTATTTAAAAAAAAAACCTTGTCAAAAAAATTGTAACTTTGACCCCCTATATCTCCGTAACTAGAAGGTTCCCAGGTATGGTGTAGAACAAAAAAAATGATCGCAATGATGGGGAGAACAAGTGCTTTTCGGCTTCGTGAAGAGGTGTTTTACACCCTTTATACTTAATCTTTTATTTACAAAAGTCAAACATAACTTGTCTATCTAAATCAAAACAGAAAAACACCGTTACTATGCATTATTTGAGATAGAGTGAACGACTGTGTCCGTGCTAATAAACTGTGTTACAGCTGACTCAGGCGCCTTCCTCTTACACTTGGTTGACAATTTGCTGCACTTTTTAGGAGTTTTTGTAAGCATAAAAAACTTAATATGACCTGAGTGAGTCCTACTTAACACTTATTAATAAGCAAGGAATGGATGTGTGTGTATGAGTGGGTGTGTGTGTGTGCGTTTTGTTCGACTCAAACTCACTGTATAAGATAGATTATAAAAGAGCAATTGACAAACATGACAAATTTCAGTTTTTGGGTAGTTATAATGTACATTGGCAACATAAATTTGCAGACAGCTCGCTGTCAGCGGGCTTACCACCGTCAATGCCAATGTAAAGTATATCTAAAATCGAATACATAAAGTCCAGTATTGAATTGTATTCTTTTTGTTGGGTGGGAAGGGAGTCGTTTATGTGGGCTAAGAGCTATATTTGGACAATCATTGGGAGAATTAAACACGACAGATATGACAATAGGAGAGATATTTCGCACAAAACTGGTGAAGATCATCAGATCTGTTACCTGTCAGATCGCAGAAGCTTGGCCGCCCTGGAGACAGCGGCCCGCGCAGACGTAGCTCCGCCACCCACCACGCGCTTCACCACCACCACAGCTTCGCACACCACCCATTCTGTGTATCACCAACATTATACAGGGTGTATTTCACCTCATCACAAAGCCGTTAACCAAGCATCCTGCACATCAAACTAAGTAACTTTACGGAAAAAATATTGCTGGGAAACAACTTTTTTTTTTGAGGTTATAAATCATGTTTTGTGGTATAACTCAATGTAACGCACTCAAAACCTTGTGCGGATGGATGGATTGAATAGTACGGGGGTCGTAGAGATATTTAAAGTAAAAATCATGCGATAAAAAGTGGTATTTAAAAAAAAAACTTGTTAAAATCTTGCAAATTTGACCCCCAATATCTCCATAACTAGAAGGTTCCCAGGTATAGTGTAGAAAAAAAAAATGATCAGAATGACAAGAAGAACAAGTGCCTTTCGTATTCGTTAAGAGGTGTTTTACACCCTTTATATGTCACCGTAAAATTGTGAAACACGTTATAAATATTACAATATAACGTGTTTCTCTCTAGCGATATTGTAATATCTCGAATTATTGTCAATTGAACATACGGAAGTATCTCTTCTAAAGTGTTTTAAGGTTAGGTTATAATCATAGATATAATAAAGAAGGAGATATGGCGTGGAGTTCAAAATGTATAGAAAACCGATGAAGCCACAGTTGCCCCTCCATAAAGCTAATTTTGCACACAGAGCTCTGTCAAAACAATACTACGAACAAGTGCACACACGCGCCATCGATAACTCTGTCATTTAAATACAAACCTTATTTGTTAAACCACAGCGTACTTTTTCCGTATAATTTACTCACACTAAAACAATTATCATTGTGTGTTGTCGGGACACGGGGGCGGATACGACACAGTGCTTGACTAAATCGAAGAGTTATCGATAAATATATCGATTATTTTTATAAAGGATTTGGAAATAAAGTAAATAAAAATAATATGAAACCTACAAACATTATTCAATGAATAAAAATACTTTAAAATCAAATGACACAGTTACACGTAGTTCAAAATCAAAATAAAAGCATTTATTTCAATTAGGCCAGTTACAGGCTCTTTTGAATTGTCAAAGAGAAAAAGAAAATTAAGCATAGAACCACATCGGCCTTCCAACCGGATTACAAGAGTTAACAAATTGAAAAAAAATGTGAAATAGTAATATAACAATTCGCAGTCCACTTTCTTGTCGACAGACTTTGTCAAACCTCCACGAGCACATCACTAGCTCGCGCTCAAATACGGCGGACCGTACCAGCGGACGCACCACGCGACATGACGGCTTAATGATGTTTCGTTATGTCAGGTGTACATTGCTCGTTCAGTCACTCAGTGACAGACTAAGGTGGTTGTAAAAGAGCAATGTATTAATGCAAACATAATACAGTCGGAGTAATACAAGAAAACATAAATCAAGTAGTACAAGTCAGATATATTTTAGGGATTATGGTTTTTCGTGATTTTTAAGACAAATATTGTAAAATACTTGTTCTAACTTGTGGTAACTGATGCCCTGTCTTCTAAAGTTTTTGTCTTTGCTTCTATTTTTGCACGAAACCACCGAACAAGAGGGCATAATCGTTTTTTTTTACGAACGCGGTTGACGACACACTAACTCGCGGTTACGGCCATTTTTTCAATAGCTGAGCGACGCGGCCAGCTCCACGTGGTCACCGACACGCCCCCTTGCCACTTCTCCTGTTTTTAATATTTCTGTGGTTATAATAATCGGTATTTCTCAGGAATGGTACAATATCTGTTCATGAGAGTTGTACCACTGGGCAAGGGAGACCTCTCCTTCCATCCACACCGCGTGAGTTGGCTACCATCGCATGCATTTCACGAAAAATCATGCGTTTTGTTGTAAGCAGTATGTTCATTTGACAATATTTCGAGTTTTTACAATATATCTCTAGAGATATTACAATATAACGTATTTGACAATTTTACGGTGACATATACATTGATAACTTGCAATAAAACATTTCACTGAGACCAATAAATGTAGAGCTAACTTCTTAAAATTGTATGGGAACTGCTTTAAAAAAACGATCTTTACAGGGCTTTTTGCTACTCTTGATGCTAATGAGATGAACAAAAAAACGCTTTAGTTAACGTTAAAGAATGTGAAAAAAACCGTTTTTAAATAAAGATAGAATTTATTTAACGCACTTCCCATACAGTTTTCAGCGAGCTTGACAAAGCCAACTAACTACCAGTGGTTCACATTGACCTTGGATCGGAGAATTTGGTAGTCATGAGGAAAGGCCTTTGCCCAGCAATGGAATGACAAGAGTAACAGTAACGAATTCTTCCTGTGGAATAGACCAAAATTGTGAAGCTGTGGGTTAAAAAAAACTCACCATCTTTACTGGAAAGCAGATGTAACAGCCCATTCAAGCAGGTTTCAGTCTCAGAATGTATAGCCACAGCGAGCCTGCCTATCGCCTGTATGGTGGCGCCGGCGAAGGTCTTGTCGCTGCACGTGACGTACGTCTGGAACTCTCTGAGGATCACGCCGGCGCTGGCTTCCGTCGCCAAGTTCGTGAGGATCTCCAGCTTCAGCAGCTTTATGTGAGTCGGGTCCGAGTTGCGGACGAAGAACGATTTGAGGAACGGTTCGAAGAGTGTCTGTGGAGGGATGAGGAATCGTTAAGATTAAAAAAAAAAAATCGCTGGACATTACACACAGCGCCATCTAGTGCCACATTAAGCAAGGCTTGTGATGTGGACACTAGATAGTTGATATACTACATATACAACATTATTTTTTGTTTATACTAAACCCGAAAAGGGGTCATTGTACTCATCATTTTGAACAACTTTTTCTATGGGACGAACCTTGAAATTGCGAAAAAAAAATCAGCTGTTCCCTACATTTTGACGAGTTATGCGAACATAAATGTAGGGAACAGCTGATTTTTTTTTCGCGATTTCACGGTTCGTCCCATAGAAAAAGTTGTTCAGAATGATGAGTACAATGACCCCTTTTCGGGTTTAGTGTAAACAAAAAATAACCCTGTATATACTTTTTTGTTTGTAAATACATATTACTTATTATAGATATAAACATCCATGACTCGGAAACAAATGTCCATTCTCATCACACAAACATTTGCTCCTACCGGGATTCGAACCCGGGACCCTAAGAACGTAAGGCAGCCTCACTACCGCTGCACCAATGGAGTCGTCAAATTATGAAAGTTTTTATGAACCTGGTCACAGTTTTACTTCTTTAAAATTAGAATGGGTCGACTAATTTCAGGTTGAAATTCAAATTAAGTCTTAAGTATTAAGTATATTAAGTCTTAAGTATATTAAGTCTTAAGTATATTAAGTCTTAAGTATATTAAGTCTTGTTCGAGCACCTCGATGACATCTCATTCGGCCTACGTCATTTCACCCGTTTCAACGTTCATTAGGCAGTCGTGCGCCATCTACGATATAGCTAACACTTGTGTAACAGACGTAACAGTGCAATAAACTACTTGTAAAACCAAGAATATACGCAATTATTTGGAGTCAGATTCTATTCATTTGGTACCCTGGATCAATCCCATGCCAAAACATGGTGACCCCGACGTGATCGACGCAGCTATCGGCATATTTTATTCATCGCATCGTACCTTTGTCAAAGCGGACTTTGGACTCGACGCACGCTAATTGAAAAAACGTTGCCCAGCCGTTGAAAATCGTTGCATCTTTTAATTTAGAGATTGGTTTCTTTAAACTGAGGAGAAACCGCTTGAACATCTCAATTGTGGACACGGAGAAATAACACAGGAACCACGAGTGGAGTGAAACACCACATCGCCAGGAGATCATCTGAACCACAGCTTGTAGCCCGCCGGTCAGACTTGTGAACGAGGAGCACCGCAGCCACGGTTAAGCCAGGGAAGTGATCCATCCTGTGGTTCCCCTATTATTCCCATTTTTCCGTCCTCTTTTGACTGAGCATTGTGCTAATTTACTTCATTAGTTATCCGCCTGCGGGGGAAGTGTTACTTCATTGTGAGGCTAACGCAAAACCAAAGGCAAGATCATACCAGTTTTTACATAATCCTTATTCCCTATTAACATAAAAAAAAAAAAATATATGTGTAAATGGGGTGGATGAAAAGCTGACAAAATAGCACGATTATTAAGCGAATGTCATCTTTTTTATAGGTTTTTTACACAAGTTTGTTAGCTATCCATCATTACATTTCATTAAAATACTGTCTAAAATCAGTAATAAGTCGCAAGCCGTGCAGCTCACTGTTTTTCTCAGCCACGTGCGCATGCGCAAATTCCCAATCCAAAGTTTAATCGCACATATTTCTAAAGATTTTCATTATTTATGCACGTAGTTGCCATTAAAACTATAAAATATTCAATATTTTTGCTAAAATTCATCTCATACAATTTATAGTTAGTTACATTACCTAATCGCTAGTCCATTTAATTTCCCTTGGTTTCGCCGAAAACCAAACATTTCTTATATGTAATTAATGTTTATTTTATTACGCATTCCAGTGCATATTGTGTGTGAGCGAGGTGCGTGCGGACCAGCTGACGCCTATTGTTCTTTCGGCGCGTTATCTATCGCCAGCCGTCCCATCAGCTGATTTGTCCCGTTACCTGCGATCGTGACTTTGAATCACCGTCGCATACGCTGGAGTGAATTTAAGTATTTCTTTGTTTATTTCATTATCTGTGTGTGTTCCATTTTGTATTGCTGAATTTTTATTATGTCGCATACAAGTATGAGTGATTTCCGTTCAAGATCACCAGTTGAAGGTGTTAAACTTCAAGTTCCTACAGCTAGTCATTCAATAAAAGACTTGAAAGATTTAATTGTAAAACGTAGTTCAGTTAAAGGTCGAATTACAAAGTTTAAGAACCTTTTAAATGAAGTCACTTCTTTAGAAAAACCTACCGATGCTCAAATGCATACTTTATTAAATAGGTACGAAAGGTTTCGTGAATTGTTTATTTATTTTGAAGATCTGCAATCAGACATAGAATTGTTAAATTCCTCTGAGTTAGATAGTGAACTCGACATCAGAGATGCCATAGAAAGAGACTTTAGTTCTTTGATTGCAGAGACAAAACTATTTATAGATACTAATCTTTTAAAACCGAATAGTAATGCTGATTCTTTACATTCTGCACGTGATTCTTCTAAATGCTGTAGCACTAAGCCTATGGGCTTCAAATTGCCTTTGATTAAAGTAGCAAAGTTTGATGGTGATTTCTTTAAATGGATGGAGTTCCGTGATACATTTATTTCTTTAATTCACAGCAATGACAGAATTGAACCTGTACACAAGTTTCATTACTTGAACTCTTACCTTGAGGGGGAAGCTTCCAATGTCATTAGTAACTTGCCAGTATGCTCTGCTAATTATGAGGATGCCTGGAATCTTCTCTGTGAGAGATACAACAATGTCAAGCAATTGAAAAAGAATCATTATAATTTATTCTGTAATTTTCCACCTACCACTCGAGATTCTGCTAAATCTATGCGAAATTTAATAGATCATGTTTCAAAAGGTTTACGTGCCTTGAAGACTTTGGGTGAGCCCACAGACTCGTGGGACGGTTTAGTTGTCGAATTGGCCTCAGCGAAATTCGACAGTGGCACTAAGTTCAAGTGGGAGGAATATACCAACTCATTAGAAAATTCTCCTACATTACAGGATCTCTTTAAATTTCTCAATAGTCGAGCTAATGTCTTAGACGCTGTTAAAATTAATAAATCAAAAGGTGAAACAACTTCTTCTCATAAGTGTGATAAGTCTCATACTAAGTCTTTTGCAATTTCAGCTGATGTTAATGCGGGTTCTAGTGACGCGTGCCTCCTGTGCAAGGGTAGGCATCGGATTTACGATTGTGCGGCTTTTTTGGCCAAGTCACCAGCAGATCGAGCCGCGGAGGCGATGAAATTGAGGCTGTGCCTCAATTGCTTGCGTAAGGGACACTCATCACGCCAATGCAGGTTAGGTCCATGTTCTACTTGTAAAAGGCGACACAACACCCTGTTGCATAGGGAACCGTCTCAACCTGTGACCACATCGAATGTTCACACGTCTGCATCCTCAACTGTGAGTGCAGTCGAGCGAGTTTCGACTGATAATGTTGCTACTGATGACGTAGTTAGTATGTCGGTCAAGGCCAACCATAGTGTGCTGCTTTCAACAGCCCTGGTTGATGTTTTTAATCCAGTTACAAATCAATACACAACAATTCGAGCACTGCTAGACAGCGGGAGTCAGTCTTCTTTAATCACTGATAGTTTAAAAAATAAGCTTCAGTTGACTCTGAATATTTCGCAACTTAATTTACCTCCTAATATTAAGTTAGCCGATCCCACCTTTAACCAATGTGCTCAAGTTGATATGTTAATAGGTGTTGATTTGTTTTGGTCGGTTATAGAGGGTGAGCAAATATCTCTTGGTCCCAACCAACCTATCATGCGTAAGTCGAAGCTAGGCTGGATTTTGGCAGGCCCACTGTATATTCGAGATATTAGCAAGTCACAAAATAAAACTGTAAATTGTCATCACATTTTTATCAATTGTTCAGATAGTTGCTCAAATGAAGTACTAGACCAGCAATTAACCAAGTTCTGGGAGTTGGAACAAATCCCTCACTCAACCAAAACTGAAACTGAAGAGGAGATTGCATGTGAAAATCATTTTGTTATGAATACTAGCCGAAATGATGAAGGCAGATTCATAGTTAAATTGCCACTCCATACAGAACCCGATTGTCTAGGCAATTCATTCATAATGGCTAAAAGGCAATTTTTCGCGTTAGAGAAACGTTTTAATAAAAATCCGGAACTGAAAGATATGTATTCAAAATTCATTCAAGAGTACTCTGATCTAGGGCATTTATCGGAATCCAAAGTTTTGATTCCCGAACAATCTTACTTTATTCCGCATCATGCAGTATTAAAACCAACCAGCGAATCGACAAAGTTACGTGTCGTATTCAATGGTAGTGCACCTACAACGTCAGGATATTCCATTAATGATCTACAGTTAACCGGTCCAAACATACAAGATTCGTTGTTAAATATTTTACTCAGATTTCGTCAATACGCTTATGTGTTGTCAGGCGATATAGAGAAAATGTATAGGCAAGTACTGATTCGCGAAGATCATCGTAATTTGCAACTAATTTTATGGCGTAATTGTGACAATGAGCCATTAAAGTCACTCAGATTAAATACGGTTACATACGGGTACACCAGTTCAAGTTTTTTAAGCACTCGTTG
The DNA here is from genome assembly GCA_916618015.1 of Xestia c-nigrum. Classification (NCBI taxonomy): domain Eukaryota; kingdom Metazoa; phylum Arthropoda; class Insecta; order Lepidoptera; family Noctuidae; genus Xestia; species Xestia c-nigrum. The sequence continues at coordinate 2,725,762 of OU745262.1, forward strand.
TTTATGGCAATTAGGCGAGGAGTGTAGTGACCCTAAAATACGAACCGTAATACAAAATGACTTTCTTGTGGATGATTTGTTGACGGGTTGCGACAGTGAAGCTGAATTGATACTAATTAGAGACGCGATAGAAAATGCTTTGACAGCTGGTTGTTTTACATTACGTAAATATCGGTCAAATTCACGTTCTTTGATTTCTGAATCCCAAAATGTTCAACGCAATCTGATCATCAGTTCCTCACTACACACCCTAGGAGTAGGGTGGAACCCTAATGAGGATTACATACATTTTCCCACAAATTATGAAAACAAAAGTGACAACCCTACTAAAAGATCTATCTTATCAGATTCCTGTAAGGTCTTCGATCCTCTTGGCCTGTTAAGTTTATTTACTATTAAACCTAAAATATTAATTCAACAGTTATGGGTACAAAAAATAGACTGGGACGAACCAGTGCCCAACAATATACTAAAATCGTGGCAATCTTTCATAAAAAACATGTCTAATATTCGTAATCTATTCATTCCTCGTCACGTGTTATGTAACAATCCGGTTTTGATAGAATTACATTGTTTTTGTGACGCGTCGACGACCGCCTATGCCGCATGTGTTTACTTAAGATCGGTAAATAGTCAAGGTGACGTCACAGTACGATTGCTGTGTGCTAAGGCTCGCGTTGCGTCTGTGAAGCCGACTACGGTGCCCAGGCTTGAGCTGTGTGCGTGTCTGTTGGGAGCTCAGCTCGCTGCGGCCGCATGTCGCGCACTGCGATGTGTTATCACTCGACAGATATTTTGGTCTGACTCATCCATCGCGCTAGCATGGCTGGGGGCTAGGTATGATAAATTGAAAACGATTGTTGCTAACAGAGTGTGCAGTATTTTAGAGCTTACTGAAGGTTCGGAATGGCGTCATGTGCCTACCACACTCAACCCGGCAGACTTAGCATCACGAGGGGTAGATGCAGACAAAATAAATATCTTAGGCTTATGGTGGAACGGTCCTTCATACTTACTTATGTCGGAAAAGTTCAAATGTTATTGGATAGAGAGGAACACGAGATCGAAATTGAGAAGGTCGTTCTCAAAAACACAAGCTTGAAACGGGAGCTAGTGGACCTGCACCAACAATACATGGATGTTGTCGATGAACGGGACAAACTGCGGGTGGTCACAGATGGTTTCAACGACTGCAGTAACTATTATGAAACGGCTTTATGTAAGGTTAGGGACTTGGAAGATGAACTGCTTCATGCCAATAAAAAAATTATTGAGTTTCAGAAACAAAGAGAATGTACTCAGGTTAGGGAAACAGATCACCTATATAATCAATTATTAAATTCAAATTGCAACCCACATTCCTTAACAACAATAGATCTTACTGAAGATTCTATTCTGAAATATAATTGCAGCAGTTACAAAGTAAGCCAAAATAAAATAAAAAAATATGCAAAACTGAATAGAATAATAAAGAAATGCAATAAATTTAAAAAACAACAAAAACATAGTTCCAACAATATAAATCTAAGAAAAGAACGTGTTTTTCTGATTAAAAAGTTAAATAATTATCAAATTAAATTAGAGGACAGTAAGAAATTTTATGAGACAGACACTCAACACTTACAGTCAGAAATTCAAGTTTTAGAGTGTCAACTAAAATCATGTTATTCTAAGTATGTGAATTCTCAGAAACAAATTAAGGAACACATACTTGCTGCTAACGAGTTAGTAAATAGGGGTAATGGTAATGCAGACTATGTAGACATGATGACCATCGAAAATACTCAATGTTCATCACAAGGGGAATCCAGCCCGGACACTCTCCTGCCTGAGGTAACGGAGGACCCGACCCGGTTGGGAAGTGTACAGGGCTGTATCCCCATTGAAAATTCACCACTCAATGTTCAAGGTTCTAGACCTATAGGACTACCAGAAAATATTTCTCCCCTTTGTAGTAGTTCACAGTGTGGTTGCTCCATTATGTTTACAGACAGTATCGGAATAGGGTTAGGAAAATTAATAAGTAACAATCTGAGTCATTCTTTCCAAAATTACTGTACACCTCAGGCTTCTTACAACCACATAATAACATCCATAACTCAGAAGGAATTAGATCCTAATGCTATATTAACTGTATTTGTAGGGAATAGTTTTAACGTAAAAATTAGTGATATCACTGACAATGTCACTCAACTGTTGCAACTAAATTGTAGGAAAATAATTCTCTGTGCCTTTCCTTACTTTGAGAAGTTGTCAAGCAGGCAAAATCATTTTATTCATAGCCTTAATAATCACATGCATTTATTATGTCACTATTGTGACAAGTTGATATTTTTCGACACAAATAGTTTCGTTCAGAAATTAAAGTCAACGAGGAATAATGCATACCTACCGATTAGTTTTAGACGTCAAATAGCGAGGCTATTAGCTTTTAATATAAACTCAGACATAAATGATATGTCGCTGTCTTTTGTAAATAGTCCCACGGAAATTAGTAATTATACTAATTGTAATTATACACATTTTAGCTTAGATTTAAACTAGTCAGTAAGACAATAGAAGGTAATAGAGATAATTTAGATAAACCGGTATCTTCTAGCTCTCAATCAACTATTTGTAAGAAAGGGGCTGAGCAGAATACTTTGAAATTATTTCACCAGAATATTCAGGGATTTTCATCCAAACAATTAGAGATAGAATTGTTTTTAGAAAAAACTAAGTTTGATGTTATTTGTTTTACCGAACATTGGATGAAAGATTATGAATCAATGCAAATAAATTATAATAACTACAACGTGGGAAGTTGCTTCAACCGAAAATCTAAGATGCGAGGGGGTTCATTAATCTTAGTTAACAACTGTATTAAATCTAAATCTCGAAATGATATAGTCGATCTATCGGTCGAACATAGCATTGAATTGTCTTGTGTTGAGCTTGATAAGCATATAATAGTGTGCGTTTACAGACCCCCAAATCATCTGAACTACTCTATCTTTGAGTCAGTAATGGAAGATGCTTTAGCAAAACTTGTAACTGGTAATAAATCAATAATTATCTGTGGTGACTTCAATGTTAATATCTTAGAGAATAATGTCAATAGCAGTCGATTTTTAAGTCTTTTTAAATCATTTAATTTGTCAAACGTTTTTTCAGAACCAACCCGAATTACTATAAATACTGCTACATGTATTGATAATGTTTTTTGTTGCTGCGACTACTTAGATAAATCTATCGTAAATTATCTTCCTTCAGATCATAGCGGGCAGACAGTTGCTTTCGCGTACATTAAACAATTACAAAGAATTCAGATTCAAACCAGACAAATAACACCCAGCAATTTAGAAAAGTACAATAATAATTTAAGTAGCAAGCTTAATATACCAGGCCATATTAGAAACAATGTAAATGAATTGTATGAAGAATTCTTTTCGGTAGTGCACACTGAGTTCAATAACACTTTAAAAATGAAAACTAAAACTATTGGCCCAAAGTTTATTTTCAGTGACTGGGCAACACAGGGTATTAGGAAAAGTAGGGAACGATTGTTTGAGCTGTACGGCCTTAAGCCTTATATCAAAACAGAATCTTTTAATAAATATGTTGCTACTTACTCGAAAATTTTTAAAACCACTTGCAAGGTAGCCAAATCATTATACATTAGCAAAAAGATTAAATCAGCCGAAAATAAAATAAAGACGGTTTGGAAAATAATCAACAGCGAAACAAATAGAAATAAAAAACAGAGTAATGACTTCACACTAGAGACCTCACGTGGCCTTGTTAGCTCCAACAGTGAAGTTGCTCATGAATTTGTAAATTTCTTTACCAGTATCCCAATTAAAACTACAGAAACCTTAAACTCCTGTCCCTTGGTCTCTATTGACTTACTGAAAGCAAACGTTTCAGCCTGTCCAAATGAATTTAAATTCCAGCATATAAACCCCATAACAGTCTTAAAAGCTTTTAAGCAAATCAAGATCAAATTAACTGAAGATCTATGGGGTTTGTCTATCAAAGCTTGTACCTCAATTATTGAGACCGTAGCTCCGTATTTAGCCTTAATATTTAATTTGTGCGTGGATCAAGGGGTCTTTCCGGATCTGATGAAGTTTAGTAAAGTAATACCACTTTTTAAATCCGGGGACAGTAAAGACACGAATAACTATAGGCCCGTATCCGTGTTGCCAGTTTTCAGCAAGGTGTTTGAAAAGATAATGCTCAATCAAATGCTTCACCATTTTAACACCAATAAAATATTACACGATCAACAGTATGGTTTCACCAAAGGACGTTGTACAACTGACGCCGGTGTCACTTTATTAAAACACATATTTACTGCGTGGGAAGAGGCACATGATGCCATAGGAATATTCTGTGACCTTTCGAAGGCATTTGATTGCGTAAATCACGAAACCTTAATCTTGAAACTTAAGCATTACGGTTTAGGTAAACTTGCGCTCAGTTTAGTTAAATCGTATTTGAGTGATAGACAGCAGCAGGTACAAATAAATGGTGTCAATTCAATGGGTTTAAAAGTAGAAATGGGTGTACCACAAGGTTCGATATTGGGTCCCTTCCTCTTTTTGGTTTATATTAATGACTTACCCCATTTATTTAACAATCGCCCGCAAATGGTGTTGTTTGCAGACGATACTTCTTTAATATTTAGAATAAACAGACGTGCCACTAATTTTGACGACGTAAATAACGCCCTACTGCAGGTTCATAATTGGTTTACTGTAAATAATTTAGTTCTAAATGGGAAAAAAACTAAATGCATCAGATTTGCTCTTCCAAATGTCAAAAGTAGTGATTGTGACATAGTATTAAATCAAGAGAAACTAGAATTTGTCGATAAAACGATTTTCTTGGGAATCGCGCTCGATTCAAGGCTACAATGGGGCCCTCATTTAACATCTCTTGCAGGACGCCTAAGCTCAGCAGCATATGCTGTTAGAAAAATCCGTCAATTTACCGATGTTGATACCGCGAGGATAGTTTATTTTAGTTATTTTCATAGTATTATGTCATACGGTATTTTACTATGGGGACGGGCTGCAGACATCGAGTCTATATTTATTCTGCAGAAAAGAGCCATCAGAGCCATATATGATTTACGTAGACGCGATTCTCTGAGAGAGCTGTTTAAGGAAATTAATATCATGACAGTACCTTGTCAATACATCTATGAAAACATCATGTACGTTAGGAAAAATCTGCATTTATTCAGTAAAAGAGGTGACAGACACCACTATAATACTAGAAATAGGGACGAACTAGTTCAGCCAGGTTTCAGGCTTGCTAAAGTAGATTCCTCTTTCATGGGGTACTGTTTAAAATGTTACAATAAAATACCTCCCCACATTCTACAACTGAATGAGACGAAATTTAAATCTTGTGTAAAACGCACACTATGTAGTCAAGCATATTATAAGTTGGGGGATTACATTGATGATAAAAATGCTTGGCCCAATGCCGGTCCTGCTCCACAACCATAGGCGCAAACTAATTGATTTCCAGTCAAGTTATTGTGGAAGCTGCAGAAGATTGTAAAAATATCCTTGCATTGTATAGATTCCATCTCTTAATATTATATAATTGCATACCACATGTGTGAGTTCTATGTATTGTAAAGCCACCATTTTACATTTAGTTTTCTTTTTTTTTTTGACTTGAATATGCCCTGGCGGCTGAGAGAATGTCATGCTCACTCAAATGTCTCGGTGATGGTGGCGGGTGTGTCGGGTCATTTAATTCCCTTCAATATGGTCGAGTTGAATGATGCTGATACATGCGTCATGTTCGTGAACGGGCGCTGTCAATTGAGACTGGTCAACTCTCAGCTGCCACGGTTAATTTTAATTTATTAATTTTTTTAGTTGATTTAATCTTTTCTCTGGACGCTCTTAATGTGCACGTCTTTCTACATCGTTCTCACATATATGTATAATCACAACATGAATGATGTAACCAAGATTTTGTAACAATATTTTGATTGAAAAGAGTGTCCATGGAGTTTCTTGCCCGTTCTTCTCCATAGAGATCTACGCTAGGGAATGGGCAACTACAGTACTTTCTCAAGTTATTATGCCTTGTGACTGTGACTGTAGCTTTGATTTAGTTTTGTATTTTTGACATTCAAAAGTGCCGTAATGGTCTAATTGAAATAAATGATTTGAGTTTGAGTTTGAGTTCTGGCCTACAAATAATAAAATAATAAACAATATTAGTGATTTGCCCGAGGTAAAATCAAATGTATGTGTGAATGTAGATAGTGAGACAAATCATGTAATTAATTTCGATAAATATTCTAAATTTTCAAGATTGCAACGGTCTTTTGCTTATGTACTTCGATTTGTGCATAATTGCAAGCATTCAAACAATAAACTCACAGGTGTTTTACAGCCTGATGAGCTTAAAGCTTCGTTAGAAGAACTAGTGCGTCTAGCTCAGCAAGAACTATTCAGTTCAGAAGTGAAAACACTTCATTCTCAAAGGACATTAGGTTCTAAAAATCCATTGTTGGCTTTGAGTCCGTTCTTAGATACTAAAAATATCATGAGAGTTGGAGGGCGTCTGAAATATTCTTGTTATTCATTCGAAAAACGTCATCCAATGGTGCTACATGCTAAGCATAGACTTGTGAAATTGTTGTTTCGGCATGAGCACTTACGTCTTCTCCATGCTGGTCCACAGCTACTACTTGCATCCATTCGCGAATACGTCTGGCCCATTGCCGGACGAGATCTTGCACGAACTACCGCTAGGCAGTGTATTGTTTGTAGGAAGGTTAGCGGGAATACGTTGGCTCCTCTGATGGGTTCCTTACCCGAGCAGCGTGTGAACCCCGATTTCCCATTTGCTAGTGCTGGTGTCGATTTCGCTGGACCATTTTTGATAACAGATAGGAAAGGGAGAGGATGTAAAATTACAAAATGTTACCTTTGTATTTTTGTATGTTTACGATTTAAATGTTTACATCTCGAAGCTGTGAGTGAGCTTTCGAAAGATGCTTTTATACTTTCGTTGCGACGTTTTATCTCTCGCAGAGGAAAACCTACGGAGATATTTTGCGACAATGGCCGTAACTTTGTTGCCGCTGACAGGGAAATTCAGGACTTGATTTCAAGGCATACTAATGATATTGCGAGCTTTGCTTCTGGGGAGGGTATTAAATTTAAATTTCAACCAGCGTATGCGCCCCATTTCGGAGGCTTATGGGAGGCTGGTGTAAAATCCGCCAAGTTCCACTTAAAAAGAATTTTAGGTAATTCACATTTGACATTCGAAGAATTAGCCACTTTGTTCAGTCAAATCGAGGCTATCCTCAACAGCCGCCCTTTATATCCCTTATCCTCATGTCCTGATGACCTTCAGTCCTTAACCCCAGGTCACTTCCTGATCGGGCGGCCGCTAACTTCGATGCCGTCTCCCAGTCTGGAACACTTGAACCTCAACAGGCTAGATCGCTTTCAGCGCCTAGAACGTCTGCGCCAGGATTTTTGGAGACGCTGGCAGCTGGAATACTTGGCTGAGCTGCAGCAGAGGCGGAAGTGGAAGGTTCCAAATCGACCACTTCAAGCTGGCGACTTAGTATTAATAAAAGAAGAAAATACTCCACCCATGTCATGGAAATTGGGTCGAATTCAATGCCTGTTTCCAGGAAAGGACGGCGTGGCTCGGGTCGCCGAGATTAAAACTGCTTCAGGCACCTATCGAAGGGGTGTGAAGTATCTGTGCCCCCTGCTGGATGCTGCTGCAGATTAATTGGAGTCAGGACACTCCAACGCCCCCCAGTATGTTCGAGCACCTCGATGACATCTCATTCGGCCTACGTCATTTCACCCGTTTCAACGTTCATTAGGCAGTCGTGCGCCATCTACGATATAGCTAACACTTGTGTAACAGACGTAACAGTGCAATAAACTACTTGTAAAACCAAGAATATACGCAATTATTTGGAGTCAGATTCTATTCATTTGGTACCCTGGATCAATCCCATGCCAAAACAAGTCTTAAGTATATTAAGTACTTTGCTTAAAGTGTTTAATAAATAAATAGTAAAAAGTTTTTCTAACTATCAGCCTTTAGCTTTTACTGAAATCATTAAAATAAAAAGCGTGCCTTGTGAAAATATTTTACTAATAGGCTAGTTTCCACAATCAATAAATTGCAAATCTATTTAGTCCATCAGTTAGAGTATTGGAAAATAATGGACACGTATTTTTTGTTTTTGTAAATGAACGAATATTGACCATAATAAAACGCATCAAAACTCGGGAGTGGGGGCTCGCGTGACGTCAGTACTCACTAAAAATGATACCAAACAGTGACGTATTGAGAATTGTAAAAGCGTCGTATCTTCGTCAATTTTGGTGTATGTAACAAAAGAAAAAATACGGGTGAAATATTTTTTGATAATCTAAGTGACGAATTAATTAGATTTTTTCAGTTAACAAGCCTATTACTTTATTTAGAAATTAGTTTATATCTTACCCTTCTAGTGACAGTCAGTGACGCGATAGAGTTGAGTACAACGCTTTGAACTTCTAGCGGCGCGCGCAGTAGACGAACCATGGCTTTTGCTACCGGCGGCAGTTCTTGAGCTACGAAAATACATACAAATTAATATAAATAAATACACACAGCGCCATCTAGTGCCACACTAAGCAAGGCTTGTGTCGTGGACACCAGATAGTTGATATACTACATACACATAGATACTTTTTGTTCATAAATACATACTTATTATACATATAAACACCCATGACTCGGAAACAAATGTCCATGCTCATCACATAAACATTAGCTCCTACCGGGATTCGAACCCAGGATCCTATGAACGTAAGGCCACTATGCCATTCGAGTCGTCAAATATGTTTTAAGGGTACTTCTTTACTAATATGTTTTGAGGGTACTTCTTCATCTTCACACTCTTGAAATAGTAGTTGTGGTCGTCACATCAGGGGTGGTGGCAAGCTCCGGGGCTATGAGACTGTCCGGGGCTGCGGGACTGTTCGAAAGAGATACCGCGGTCCCGGAACATAAAGGGCGAGGAAGGAACATGGATGGGTTTTAGTCAGTAAAAGTCTGACAGGAATCTTTTGATGATGGCAAGTTTCGCCATCTGTTGCCATTCCTTCCGTACTGTGGCTTTTGTTGTACAATCATGGAGTGAACCATTGAGTGCAGTTTTGACTGGGTTGGTCCAACACAATGGTGACCTGCCTGGCGATCTTGTACTTTCAATTTTTCCCTGCACTACATGTCGCTACACAGATGTGTCTTCTTGACGTGTGATAATGTGTTAAGAAAGTGAAAATACTAAATTGGACGATGGAAGAAAGACGCTGCGGGATGGAGGCGAGAGATTTAGGATACGGATGACGATAATGGGGATGCACACTGTGGAACTAATGGCGCTAACATAGCTAGTTCCAAGCATCGTCATTGGTTGAAAATCAAGGAATGTCATTTCATATTTTAAAATAAGTACCTTGATCTCATTGGTCAGATTGAGACCAGATATGGTGGCGCCATCTACAATTAGCTTTAAACGGTCTTCCCCATTATACACAAATGTAATTGATTTTTTGATAACGTCTCGGGCGAGACAGACGAATGCTATACAGGGTGTAAAGTGATCACGAAGCCGTCAACCAAGCATTCTGTACATCAAACTAAGTAACTTTACGCAATAAATTATTGCTGGGAAACGATTTTTTTGGGGAGATAAATCATGATTTCTGGTAGAACTCAATGTAACACACTCAAAACGTTTTGCTGATGGATAGATTGAATAGTATGGGGGTTGTGGAGGTGTTTAAAGTCAAAAATCTTACAATACAAATTTGTATTTAAAAAAAAAAACGTCAGTAGTTAGAACTTCGACCCCCAATACCTCCATAATTAAAAGGTTCCCAAGTATGTTGTAGAACTAAAATTGATGGCAATGACGGAGAAAACAACTGCCTTTCGACTTCGGGCCCCTTATTCACAACCATTCGACTCGCTTCCGATTCGGAAAGTCGTATATCTGTCTTCTTCTGGCATTACGAAAACGACCGAGATAGACATACGACTTTCCGAATCGGAAGCGTGTCGAATGGTTGTGAATAAGGGGCCGGTAAGAGGGTTTTATAAATGACTAGCTGACCCACGCAACTTCGTCTGCGTCACATAAGAGAAAAAAAAAACGAAAGGAAAAAACCATCCCCGTTTTTGCAACATTTTTCATTCTTGCTCCGCTCCTAATGGTCGTAGCGTGATGTTATATAGCCTAAAGCCTTTCTCGATAAATGGACTATCCAACACAAAAAGAATTTTTCACACACAAAGAATTTTTCAATTCGAACCAGTAGTTCCTGAGATTAGCGCGTTCAACCAAACAAACAAACTCTTCTGTTTTATAATATTAAGTATAGATAACACAAGTACGTGTATCATTACCAGGTCCACAATGATAGAAGAGCTGCGCAACAGCCAGCACAACTCCGGAGTTCCTGCTCTGCAACAGCGGCTTGGCGGCGCGCAGCAACAAGCGATGGTCGGCGTCCAAGCTCGGCGACGTCGACGAGTGCTTGCGACCTGTGCCGTCACTTGACGACTCGTAGAACGGCTTGTCTGTGTCGCTGTCGCTTGAATACGTCTGCGGAATTAAAGGAGAATGAACTTTATTTGCACTGAGCATAGAGCATACAAAAGGGATAAGGGAAACTAGGCGTCACTTCCAGTTGTAACGGCATCATCACCAGAGAGGCACAGGTACTTGATATAGATATTTAATGATGATCTGTTTCATATAAAAATGGCCTACCATAACGTCTTAAAGCAGGATTGTTTTGATCTTATTCAAAAGTGAGAAAGAGATGGCGCTAGAAGTCCTCTATAGCTCCGTCTCTTTCCCACACTGAAATGACATTACAACAATCCTGCTTTAAGACTTTATGGTAACCCCCAGGGTGAAATTTTCAAGTAAGCGTGGATGGCCAAATCCGTAACTATGAGGAATAGTTTAAAATACTCAAAGGAGTCTCGAGCCGGATTACGATGGAAATAAAAACTACCTACATCATTTTATTAAAAAAAAAAAACAATATTCCTAGCCAGGAATGGAACCCATTGATTTTGGGACGCACTCGCCACACTATTCCCTGCCCACTGTAACTCCTGTGCGCCAGAATCAACAGTGGCGACCACCAGAAAAGCGCCGAGACAATGAAGCTAGACGAAGTCACAGCGAATGAATATAACTGTCTTGGATCACGCGACGAAATTTATGAGAAACTAGCTTCTGCCAGCGGCTTCGCCCGCGTGAAGTTTCAAAATTGTCCCATGGGATCTTACTACCGAGATAAAAAGTATCCTATGTGTTAATCCAGGTTGTAAACCATCTGTGTGCAAAATTTCATCCAAATCCGTTCAGTAGTTTTTGCGTGAAAGAGTAACAAACATACATCCATCCTCACAAACTTTCGCATTTACAATATTAGTAGGATTACGGAGGAAAGGGAAAAAAATATAAAGTTTGCGATGAGGATAAGTGTTCTTTTCCATATTATTATTTTAATTACCTCACTATTGGGATCCGCGAAGCACGTCTTGGCGTAGACAGTGAGCACGTTGAGCAATGTCAACTGACCCCACTCATCAACATCCGCTAGAAGAGCGCATAGCTTCCTGTGGACAAATATAAGGCCATTAAGGTCCCATTAAAATAGATGGACAAATTTTAACATAGCGTTTTCAGTACGTCTTCTAACCAAAGATATCTAAGCAAAAAAAACAATGAGATAAGAAAGACATGGACGTATGACGTAAGACATGCACGTATGACGTAAAACATGCACGTATGACGTAAGACATGCACGTATGACGTAAGACATGCACTTTTAGTGTATTTTCGTTGGCTGATTTATTTTTCTTGTATATAATATAAAAGTATCTACTGCGTTTTCTTATTTATTTTTTTACCATTGTCCTTTATTGGTGTTTGTCCATCTATTTTAGTGGGATCTTATATAAATGTGTTTTGGTTTTTTGCTAGTCACAGACTGTTTACATCGGCGGCCCTTCCCACGCTAAGCAACAAATTCAGTGCAATTTGACACTATTTCATAATAATAATCATAATCATTTATTCATTTGCGAATATGGGTACAAAATAAAAGGTCTTAAATAAACAATAGTGTCCATTAGCCATATCCTACCATAAGGCATGCAAATTTACACACATTATACATACTTACATTATAATATTTCGTATTATACTATCACTAAACAGTAGTTTTAAAGTTTATAAAAAAACCCGCCAAGTGAGAGTCATACTCGCACGTTCCATCGTAGTAAGGTAAATTAAAACTAAAGGGGCCTATCCCTTTATTTTTATGATTCAAAACTGATCTGACCACACTCACTGATCTGTGAAAATATCAACTGTCTAACTACCGCGGTTCATGAGATACAGCCTGGTGAAAGACAAACAGACAAACAAAACGGAAAGTGCAGTCTTAGTAATAGGGCCCGTTTCGTTTCCCTTTGGGAACTCTAAAAATGAACTTTCCTGTAGGCTTTAGCCGACCCTGGCGTTTTGGGCACGTTTTCATTTATCGGCTATATCCGACCGTAGCGTTCAAAAGACAATATGCTGCATGCTGTGCAAACGAACAATCCACAAGATAAATTTAAAGCGACTTACAGCCTTATCACACTAGCGAGTTGCAAGCGAATTGAAAGCGGGGCGAGTGCGCAGCGAGCTGAGAAATCAATATGCAAACAGTGTTTGCGTGCTGAGAGTTCCCAACGTGTGCGCGGCGAACACGCCGCGAAGAAAACAAAATCATGATTGGACAAAACACGGATCGCACACTGCGAACTCGCTGTCCACCCCCGGCGTGCTCGCCGCGCACTTGTTGCGAACTCGCTGCGCACTCACCCGCTTTCACTCGCAACTCGCTAGTGTGATAAGGCCCTTAAGTCATACAGACTGCATCGCACCAACCGCGCGCAGTCGATATATTCAACTGCATGGAGCTGTACGTTCGACTTCGTTCAGTCGTGATATAAACACCACGCGATCGGCTGCAGTCGTGTGCAGCAAGCGCACAGTGTAATTATGAAGATAATGAAGTCCACATTAACTGCATAAAGCAGTGACTTCAACTTCACGCGGTCGGCTACAGTCGTGTCGTGTAGACACAAGCTGTCCATCGCTAACCGCATACATTTGCAACTGCACACTAACAATATGCGGTTGCCGCACACGACTGCAGCCGACCGCGTGAAGTTGATATCATTACTAAACGAAACATACAACTCCATGCAATTGAATATATCGACTGCGTGCGGTAACTGTGACTCAAAAGTGCATTATTTGTATAAAAATAATTTATATTCACCTGTAACTCCTATGAATAAGGCTCATCCTCTCCCCACACACTTCAGAGAAAGCCATAGCTGCTGAACCGACTACAAGTGGCGCTTTGTCTGATAACAACTTGTCTATGATTGATACTAGCTCTTCTTTTTGTTCAGGGTCCAAGCTGTTGGAAGAAAAACTCACAAAAATTGATACATGTATAATTATTACTTTCTTCAGTGGAGAAAAAAATCGTGAGCAGACCAGCATGACTGAGAGATATAAGACGTCCACTGCTGGACATAGGCCTCCTCCAAGTCCACGACTCGCATCCAGCGGATTCCCGCAACCTTCACCAGGTCATCGGCCCACCTAGTGAGACCTTCCAATGCAACGTCTTCCGGTTAGTGGTCACTACTCCAGAACTTTTTGGCCCCATCGGCCATTTGTTCTGCTAGCAATGTGCCTAGACCACCTGCCTGCCCGTGACTAGCTGTTATGCAAAACACATAGGGTGCCTGCTCAATGAGGGATTTTCTTTTTCAAGTTTTCCCTAGTTGCTGGATAGATGGCGCTGATCTCGGTATGTTACTGCAAGGAACAGAACGTCAAATAATTTCACTTGGACCTAATGGTTATGACCCAAACGAAAGTGTCAGTCAACGAGCGTATGTACCTATGTGACGAGTGTTTTGGATTTGGCACCTAGTAACGTAGTCAGTTCAACGCCATCTACCAAGTTCATGGAAACTATTTTTTTTTCTTCTCCAAAAGAAAAAAAATATTGAAATGGATTACTTTTTAAACAACTGATTAACACACAAACAGAGTTACCTGTACAACTTGGGTATAGCATGAGCAGCAGTCTTCCTGACATACGGACTCATGTCACTGGCAGAGTCCCTGATGGCTAACATCACGATGGGCACTATCATGGGGACGCGTATGGATGACAGGACACGGAGGGCACTTGCACGGATCAACTGGTTCGGGTCCTGGGGATAAAATTGAAGGTGTAATATGGTGTTAGTTGTCTACAGGTTTTGAAAGATTTTATATTGCCGAAAATAGGTCCTTCGTCCCTTTGGAAAGGACACTTAAGCCTGGCTGTCAATAGTAGATCTTTGACAATTGTTAGTAAGTTAGTGTCCCAAACGTCTGACAACCAGTATTACTGGCAGGCAGGCAGTTGCTCCATGTAAAATACTGGTTTTCAGCTACATTTGGTAAAAGTTTAAGTCAACCCCGACAAAGTTGACAATGGGCTAGGTAGATGATGATGAGATAATGAATCATTTTCACTTTATCCTACTGGCACACTGAGTAGACATTTATTTAAATATAAATACCAGTTACATAATAATAGTTTTAGTATTTGATTATGTATATATGTTTATTTTCTCATCACAAACATTACATTGAACATTAATTATATAATCTAACAACACAAAGATACAATACAAACACAGGGTAAACATTTGTGAGAGACTGGTGCCCGAAATAGGTATACAATACTTGTGTTATGGGTCACCATTTCTTTTGATTGATTCTAAGATTAAATAATTTTGTATATATTTCTAAAGGTGACCAATAATTCTAATTGTGTTTTTTATTAACCTCACAATCCTCACATTAGAAAATACTGCTCTATTTTGTATTGTTATGGTTGTCTAGCATGGCATCATTACGTACTTTCTTAATTACAATATTACCTTCAAAGCCCTTTGGAAGGTGCTGATGGATAGCAGTGCCAGGTCCTGCTGCTCCTCGGCATACCTCACTAGGTATACATACACCAGCTTCTTCACCTCAATGTTCTTAGATACCACATTCTTCACTACCGCTGGAAAACTAGAAGAAACGGAAACCATTTCGTGTCACATCTCAATTGAAACAAAACGTTTAAATCTGAAGATGAAATGACACACACATAATAAAACATATTAGGTAACATAACAGGTTAGGTATTTATCGCGAATTTACCTTTAATGAAATGTTCAACCCCAAACACTAAGTCAAATCACATTGTTTCTCCAAATTGACTACTACACAGACTGTACACAAATTACTTTTATAATGGGATTATTTTATAACTATCATAATTATATGTGGGGTCAATGCAACTGAGGTTATGTAGTGGAACTTCTTGCCCACTCCACTCAATAGGTACCTTTACTTTGGATAAGATAAGAAACTTCAACTTTCTGGTTAACCATGACATTTAATAAGAGTTAAGTTTTGGGTTAAATATATCTACTTAATTACTATACAACTTTACAGTCACCGACGCCACTTTCAGTCTTCCACTTTAAGTAGTCATTCCTTTTTTTTTTCTTTTTATTTCATTCTCATATCAGTCACCAGTAATTGCATTTCATTCACCCCTTTTGTTACCCCAAAGTTCTAGTGGTAGACAATGTTTTATTAAACTAGGATACCAGAAATACTTACAGATCTGAAGCATCCCTTCCTTTGGCAATCATGCCAATGATCCTCTTCATAGCCTCAAGCTTAAGCGAGTCCTTGGACCCATCTAACATCAGTTTTAAGTCTTCATTCCTGAAAATACACAAATTGTTGCAAAATTATGTTGTTCTGTGATAATTACACAGCATTCATGTGATAAAATTTGATGGGGACATTGTATAGTTGTATGTAAATGATATTTAGCTTGTAAATTATTAGGAAAAGTTTATTATTGTTCTGAGATTTTGTGTATTTCCTGAAAACCATGTCATCGTAAAAATACATTTTTACTTGTATTTATACCGAAATAGTATTTGTAAATTAGTTTGAATTATCAGTATAAGCTTCAATACAGCAAGTAATACAAAAAAGGTTTATTTACTTCTTGTAATCTGGTTGGAAAAACGCCCCAGAAGCTGGATCGTTTGCCGGGTACTCCACTTCACCCATCACCACTTTATCGTTATTATAAGATGTCGTAGCCGACATTTTAGATAATTTAACACTACAGACACTTCGCAGAATACTTATTCTTATTTAGATATTTGAGTACAAACTTTTACGTACAAACTCAGTGAAATCGCAACATTTCACTTCAGTTTGACTTTGACAAATAATTGTTGACGTTGGACAATCAACGTTATGTCAAGTTGCGTTTCGTTACTACTTTCTAGGTGACCAGAAAGAAAAAAGTATTTTATAGTGTATTATCTATGGATTTTCAAAATTCAAACAAGTTTATTTTTTTACTAATAATAATTGGTACAAAAATATGTCATGGCCATTATCTGCTCAGCCTTTTTCCCAGCTATGTTGGGGTCGACGGAAAGTTAAGCAACCAATTGGTCGAAGAGCAACCATGATGAAAAATAATATATTTTGATACAAGTGGAGAAAGTTTGTTATAGTGTTCGAGACGGTATAAAGTATACACGACTGGTAGGTGAGGGTATTTTTGAGCCGAGAACATGAGCAAATTTACCTATACAAATTTCCACGTGTATCAAACGACGTTTTTTCGTAGAACCAGTTTTCGAGGAAGTTTATTGAAAATCATTCTACATTATTGCCGCCTCCTTTATTTTCTTCTTATTATGAAACTAGCTGTTGCCCGCGACCGCGAAATTATTACTTATAAATTATTAGTTCCGTATTTTGTTCACAATTTCAAGGGTTTTAATATTTTGCGCGGAATTCTAATCCTTTTTCTAAAATAAATTATCCTAAGTTACTCCATACTTGTTCAAATCAGCTATCTGCCAGTGAAAGTCCCGTAAGAATTGGTCCAGCTATTTCGAGATTAGCCGAAACAAACGGACAGAAAGAAAATTTCAAAGTAAGTAATTATTTGACTGTGATATTCGTTGTGAGAGCATGCATGTCTCTCACTCTACCCGCAATAGAAGTGCAGCCATGGTACATATGATAGTACCTACCTAAAATATCGACATAACCCTCTGCTCGCCCCAAAACACTTCAAAAAGTATTTAGAAATTTCCGAGTAGGTATCTATAATAAAACTGCCTGAAAGAGCTATGTTTGAAAACAAATGAATAGCGGGAGAATGCAGCTTGTTTGCAACGAAATGATGAGAAATGTTTGTGAACAGTCAGGCGCGCCCATTGAGATATAAGTACTAACGTACTTATATCTCGATGGGCGCGCCATTGTTTGTTTCAATCAAAATTGTTATTTAGTAAAAAAAAGCTGCAATTTGTTCAGCCTATTGTACGTGGTTGTTACCTAGAATGAATTTTAAATTGTGTTTTCAGATGTTTAAAACATGAAGGGAAAATCATTCCCATTTGAGTAGGTTTTGTCGTTATGACGGAAGTGTGAAAACTCTTGAAATTGTCAAAGTGACATTCATGAAACTTTTTTTAGACGTAGAACCTTATTTTGTTGCATGATAATTACCCTGAAAAGGAAATTTCAGCTATTATGTAGATCGATATTTTAGACACAACAAAACCGTTATTTTAAAAAGGTTTCGACGAATCGAGAACCTCCTCCTCTTTGAGGGCGGTTAAAAACATCGTTTTATATTCCTACAGTCGCTGCATGTATTGTGCCACTAAAATAGAACAGGGCAATCAAATTATTAGAGGGAAAAGTCCCATGAGACATACCAAAAAAATATGTCAGTTAGATAGTTGCTTAGGTATTTTTCCAGGGATAAACAGACATTAACGGATAGGTACGCAATTTTATTCCCTGAATGACGCAGATGTTTGAATATAAAACGTTTTTTAGGTACAAAATAACACGTTCTAACTTAGGTTGCTGTATTATTTGAAGAATTGACAAGGTAGGACCTCTGTTTAGTTTACACTTAGCTTGGCACTTTTGCCGACATATCGTTACCATACCGTTTAATGAGGGTTTTCTGAAATGACAAAACCACAAGGTGGCAGCACTGGCGTAAGGTCTAAAATTCTATCGAGATACACGAGTTCTTGTAGTTAACGACATTTTTTTTATTTATTTATATTTTAAATCATTTATAAAATGCCTCAGTGTTGTGCCGCATATGTAAACCATTTATTAATGTTGCTGCATAATAAAAGTTAACTTTCATTAAGTTCGACTAACCACCACTAACTTTTGCAGTACTTACAAACAATCTTAATCTTTAGTTCAGCTAGTTAATTGTCCACATTTACTACTTATATATTGTAAAACAGTCCAAATACGATAAAATTTCGGTAAAAAATTTCACTAGCATAACAGTAGGTATAATTCAGTAGGTACAATTTGACAGTTGTTTATACCAGACGCCTACGTGAGTCATTTGGTATCAGATGAACTCCGAAAAACCCTCATTAATCAGCCAGCAAATGTTACATAATGTAATGGTATTCCCACTGTCGGCGACACAGCCGACAACTCTTCCGAAGGAATGGGCCATACTCCAACAAGGAGGCCCATTGTGGTTGTGTGTTACAAACATGACAATACATGTGTCTCCGAATTGTCGGGTCTTGAGCATGCCGATTTCCTACCGATATTTTCCTTCATAGTTTTAATATAAACTACGTGCCATGCAAGTCGGGGTCACCTTTATTATAGGCACTGCTAGGCTACGATTGCTCCCTGCCTTGAAGTCTGGGGAGAGCCTACGAAACTTATTGCTGCGAAGATGTTGTTATAATTTCAATTTCGATCCAAAGTAAAATAAAAAGTTACAATTGCAAATGAATAGATAGTAAACTTACTAATATCAATGAGGATAGTTTTTTTTAACGTTGTTTTTTTATTTTTATCAGAATGTTGGGTCACAAAAGGGATGAATGAAAGGCATCGGCATGTCGCGGAGATGAGAATGCTAAGGGGGATGTGTGGTGTTAAGCGAATGGATAAAGTAAGGAATGAGTATATTAGAGGAAGTCTGAAAGTGGCGCCGGTGACTGAAAAGTTGTGTGGTAATCGGTTGTCGTGGTATGGGCATGTGATGCGGAGGAATGAGGAAAATGTCGTGAAAAAAGTTTTGAGTATGAATGTGGATAGGTACCAATTTGAGTAGAGGAAGACCAAAAAAAACGATGGATGGACTGTGTTATGAAGGATATGGTAAGAAAAGAAGTGTCTGATGAGATGACGAAAAATAGAGGAGTATGGAAGAAGAAGACATGCTGCGCCGACCCCAAATAAATTGGAATAAGGGCAAGAGAATGATGATGTTGTTTTTTTATTTTTTATTTAATTATTTTTCTCTTTTGCATAACATTTTAGTTTGTGGTTTGTATTATTCGATAGTGTTGATATTTTTCAAACTTATAATAAGTATTTTCTACCAACCTCTTTATTTTATTGATTTTCTTTTTGTTTTTTGCTTCGAATGTATTTATCTGCGGAAACTTGTAAATGGCAGCATTGTTTTTGTTAGCAGAACGTTTTTGTTCCCGAAAAGTATAAAATAAAATGTGTTAATCCAGGTTATAAACTATCTGTGTCCTAAATTTCGTCCAAATCCGTTCAGTTGTTTTGCGTGAAAGAGCTGCAAACATCATTCCATCCATTCATCCTCATAAACTATAGCATGTATAGAATTAGTAAAATAGATTCCGACGATCACTTTGAAAAAGGTACAAGCAAAAGCAAAATAACGTAAGTATTTATATCGCTTCGCGCTTATTTCCTAACACAATGAATCTGTCAGTTCAGAAGACATTGTTTTCCCTATTTTGTATCTCCATTGTTTATTTTCCGATACGTAACACAATACATATTTTTTCTTTCGGAAAAATCCGTGTTAGTGCGCTATCAGTTTTCAGGTGAATGCTTTTGGTCGAACCTAACGTATAGTTATTATCGTAATATCTGCCATATTTTGTCAAAGGACTGGGCAGGCACGGCACTGCAGAGAAAACAACATCGAAAATCGATTTATCTTACTTGGCTCACTGTTTTTTTATCTTTATGTATCCGAGTTGCGAAAGGTTTTGAGGTTTAATGGGTGTAACTCTTCCACGCAAAAACTGTATTACGGATTTGGATGAAATTTGGCACACAGATAGTTTGTAACTTGGGTTACAGATGCCATTGGACAATTACTGAAATCCACTCTAGCAATCGATGTCGCAACAAGGTTGCCTAAGAATCTGAAGATTTCAACCAGAGAACGTAAATAAAAGTACTGTAATTTCAACGAAATCGCTTAGAAAAGGTGTCACAAAAGTAGGTCATATTGTCTGCCATGATGTTTGGGCCACCTACCAACGGTAAATTATGTGCAACCCAAGGTGTCAGTGTGTTTGTATCTTCCAAACTTCACTATTACTCGACATTGCAACAAACACTTCCTTTCTTGTCAAATTATTCTTAACATCGTTTCTTTGATTATTCCTGTACTCTTAAACCCATCATTACCTATTGATATACTCAAAACTTTCCTTACGACATTTTCCTCATTCCTCCGCAGATGCCTGTCTATTATGATCAAGGCCACCAAATAAAAATACTGATCCAACCCACATCGGGTTCCCTCGGGGATGTTCCGCGGAATATTGCGCCATTTGTCAGCCAACCCTCAAATTTATATACGCTTTATTTGCAGTAGTCTCAACAAATCGTTTAATATAATATGAATACCTTATTGTATACCTTAATTAAATTATGAATTATGGGGATCAAAGCGAACAATAATAATTTACTTTTCACCTCAGCAGCTCCAACAAGCAGGTTTTGCTGTTTACAGAGAGTGAGCAAAATTCGATTTTGCTGCGAGCGTGAGACAAAGTAACTTTTTAATATATTTTTTTTAATATCGAGAACTGTGCAAGGCTACTCACAAAATTCGAAAGATTTCAACTTCGTTTTCTTCAGTCACTTTCACTTCGATATGAAAAAATTCAAAATTCGATTTTCAAATTCCATAAATACTCTTTCCATCGGTAAATCATGTATCTGGGTTTGGAAGGTTGAAGTTGCTGGAAAGAATGCTGATGAACAATTACCAGAAACTATTCCCAGATTGCCATTTGACCAAAAAATTAAAACTTTGCAGGACTTTTTAAATGAGTTACCTAAAATGCCTTCACATTATTGTGGGAAAAGGACAACACTGATACAACCAGAACTATCATCGAAACAACAACTTTATAAAATGTATACAGATTATTGTGAGTCAAAAAACAAAAAAGCTCCATCTATTGCCACTTTTACAAACACTAACCATACAAAAAATAGCACAACACAAAAACCAAAGAAAGATTTGTGTGACATTTGTAATGAATACAAGATGGGCCATATTACCAAAGGGACCTACGAAGAGCATGTAAATAAAAAGAACGAAGCGAGACTGGAAAAAGAATCTGATAAAGAAAAAAAGGAATTTGTCTTTACTGCAGATCTCCAAGCAGTACTTTACTTACTTACCAGACGCAACGGGCGTCGGGGGCCACGTGGTGGCTACCGACGCCCGTTGCGTCTCCCGCGGCGGCCGGGAAGAGAGGATCTCTCCCTCTCTCGTTCCGCCACCTCCTTCGCTAGCATGACTGCTTCGCAGAAGGAGGCGACGGCTTCCCATTCCGTCTCGCTCCGGACCATGGATTGAACCAGGGCCGGACGCGAGAGGTCGCCGCCGCCGATCGCCGCCACGAGGACACGGCGGAGCTCCGCCCACGCAGGGCAGACTTCCACCGTGTGCTCCACCGTGTCCTCCGGTCGATCCTCGCAGTGGAGACACCCGGGCGATTCCTCCCGCCCGATTCGGTGCAGGTACCTCCCGAAACATCCGTGTCCGGTGAGGACCTGCGTCAGGCGGAAGGTGAGGACGCCGTGGCGCCTCTCCAGCCACTCCTCAAAGAGGGGACTTACCGCCACTATCGTGGCGTGCCCTGCACGGGGTTGCGACAGTCGCTCTCTCCATGTCGCCATGAGATCGCGCCGGAGGTCAGTCCGCTGAGCGGCAATTTGCCGCGGCAGCGGAGTTTCCCCCCGGCGTAGTACCTCCGCGCGCCACTCATGCAGGCGCGCGAGGACTATCGCCTCCAGATCCCACGGCGGCAATCCGGCAAGCAGGCCCGCCGCCTATGAAGGGGGACCCTAAGGTACTTATTACTTACATTAAATTAATTATTATTACTACTATATTGGATCGATCCGTTAAGTTCTGTCTCTCTTTTCTAGGTTATTTCCACACACACACCATCATATATATGTTACGGCTAATACCCGAAGTGCGGCTACACCTAGTTTTAGCCGGTTAGAAGTAGGTGTAGCCACTTACTCTTGGTTAAACCTAGTACGAGCCGATTGTTTTCGGGTAAAACTAGGTCTATCCTTCATCATGCCGGCTACAACTAGGTTCGGCCATTCCCTGTTGGATAAAACTAGGTCTATCCGATATCATTCCGGCTAGAACTAGGTCCAGACAATCCCTGTTGGATAAAACTTAGATGCGTGTCCCGCCAAGCCTTCCGCCCCGCGTCACACTCATGACTCACCGCATCTGCAGCAGCGGCGCGGGGTGGAGGGCAAAGCGAGGCACGCGCCTCTGTAGGATGTGAGCGCCAGGTGCTGCTGATCTACTGCTGGTCTACTAGCGAGTGTGACTCACAGCGTCTGCAGCAGCAGCGCGTGTCTTAGTTTTATCTAACAAGGATTGGCAGTACATAGTTGTAGCAGGCATGCTATCGGCAGAGCTTTTTTAGATACTCGTATTAAAAAAAAACATCCAATAAAAAGAAACGTAGAGAGTTTTTTTAATCTTATAAATCACATTGTAATAATTAACACAAATTATTAGGAGTACAATTTTTAATATAATAGGAACAATCAGGAACATTTTTTTAACAACAGACAATAGTTGCATATTATAATTTAAAGAATGTTATTTTAATTATACATCACACTTTTATAAAGTAACATAAACTATCCAGGCGCCTGTTACTTGTTTCAACTTGTTTGCATCTAGTTTTATCCAATAGGGAATGGCTGGACCTAGTTGTAGCCGGCATGAGCGTTGTTATAAAATATACTATATAATATACAGCAAGCACAAATAAATGGTGTCAATTCAACGGGTTTAAAAGTAAAAATGGGTGTACCACAAGGTTCGATTCTGGGTCCCTTCCTCTTTTTAGTTTATATTAATGACCTACCCCATTTATTTAACAACCACCCGCAAATGGTGTTGTTTGCTGACGATACTTCGTTAATATTTAGGATAAACAGACGTGCCACTAATTTTGACGATGTAAATAATGCCCTACTGCAGGTCCATAACTGGTTTACCGCTAACAATTTAGTACTCAATGGGAAAAAAACTAAGTGCATTCGATTTGCCCTACCAAATGTCAAAAGTAGTGATTGTGACATAATGTTGAATCAAGAGAAACTAGAATTCGTCGATAAAACAGTTTTCTTGGGAATCGCGCTCGATTCAAAGCTACAATGGGGTCCTCATTTAACATCTCTTGCAGGACGGCTGAGCTCAGCTGCATATGCTGTTAGAAAGATCCGTCAATTTACTGATGTTGATACGGCGAGGATAGTCTATTTCAGTTATTTTCATAGTATTATGTCATACGGTATTTTACTATGGGGACGTGCGGCAGACATCGAGTCTATATTCATTCTGCAGAAAAGAGCAATCAGAGCCATATACGAATTACGTAGACGCGACTCTCTGAGAGAACTGTTTAAGGAAATTAACATCTTGACAGTACCTTGCCAATACATCTATGAAAACATCATGTACGTTAGAAAAAATCTGCATTTATTCAGTAAAAGAGGTGACAGACACCATTATAATACTAGAAACAGGGACCAACTAGTTCAGCCAGGTTTCAGGCTTGCTAAAGTAGATTCATCTTTCATGGGGTACTGTTTAAAATGTTACAATAAAATACCTCCTCACATTCTACAACTGAATGAGACGAAATTTAAATCTTGTATAAAACGCACACTATGTAGGCAAGCATATTATAATTTGGGGGATTACATTAATGATAAAAATGCTTGGCTCAATGCTGGTCCTGCTCCACAACCATAGGCAAACTAACTGATTTCCAGGTTAAGTTATTGTGGAAGCTGCAGAAGATTGTAAAATATCCTTGCATTGTATAGATTCCATCTCGTAGTATTATATAATTGCATAGCACATTTGTGTGAGTTCTATGTACTGTAAAGCCACCATTTACATTTAGTTTTTTTTTTTTTTTTTGACTTGAATATGCCTTGGCGGCTGAGAGATTGTCATGCTCACTCAAATGTCTCGCTGATGGTGGCGGGTGTGTCGGGTCATTTAGCTCCCTTCAATATGGTCGAGTTGAATGGCGCCGATACATGCGTCATGTTCGTGAACGGGCGCTGTCAGTTGGGACTGGTCATCTCTTAGCTGCCATGGTTAATTTCAATTTCTTTTTTTTTACACTGTTGATTTAATCTTTTCTCTGGACGCTCTTAATGTGCACGTCTTTCTACATCGTTCTCACATATATGTATAATCACACATGAATGATGTAACCAAGATTTTGTAACAATATATTGATTTAAAAAGAGTGTCCATGGAGTTTCTTGCCCGTTCTTCTCCATAGAGATCTACGCTAGGGAATGGGCAACTACAGTACTTTCTCAAGTAATTATGCCTTGTGACTGTGACTGTAGCTTTGATTTAATTTGTAATTTGACATTCAAAAGTGCCGTAATGGTCTAGTTGAAATAAATGCTTTGAGTTTGAGTTTGAGTTAACGAGGGACTAAACGAAGCCATTATATACCCGAGGTGGTTTGACTCCCGAGTTTGCGAGGGAGGCAATGAAAGCGAGGTTATATTAAATTGGCGTTTAGTCTCGAGGTGCAAACTGTACTTTTCACTTCGAGTACGAGATAAATAGTCATTAAAAACCGAACAAATTTACACTCGACTAAAATTCTGAACTGAGCAGTCAGATTTTCTTCTATCAGGTCAGTCACAGATTAACAATTTAAAACACAACCTCTCAACATTCTCGCAATAAAGATGATCCACACTCCACATATAATTGTAGTACCTACATTACTGCAGCGGCTAGCAACAGAAGCATTCCACATACTTTTTCAAAATCAACGATGCACACAAACAATCATAAATTTTCCCGCGTTGAAGAGTTTATTTGTTTTTTTTTTCAATATACCGCTTTCTATTTGCATGCCGATTCGAAATTTAAATAAAACCTTTGACAAGTTACTCTTTTGTGACCATGCTTCAGAGTAAAAGATCGTTCCATTTTTAAATTACTTTTTACTCCATAGGGAATAAACGGTCACTTTAATCCCGCTTCGTAGGGCTATAATGGCATACTTTTAGAGCATGAGAAGTGAAAAATATGTTTTTGTCAGCGTTTGAGCTTACCCTTATTTGCAAAATAAAGTTATCTTTATCTTTATTAGCTTAAAGCTGTCCAGGCCTTTTCAATCTCGACTCGATTTTCGGAAGCAAATTCAAATTCTCGCCACTCGACTCAATTCTCGGAAGCTAGCTTCGCTGGAATAAAGGTCTTTATTATCGACGAGGACCGTCTCATAGGAAATTGATTAAAGCTGCTAAGTAGTATGATCCTGAAAAATAAATACCATGTTTTCTTAAAACTCTCGGTTCTTTTATGTAAGACTTCGCCTGCGACTTCGTCCGCACAAATGGTGATATAGGTCAGCTAGTATACATGATAAAAATATAATTTATAGCTTATAGCACCCACAGATAAATTAGATTTATTCCAGTGAAAGATTTTGTGGAATTGGATACTTATACGTTCCAGATATTATTCTCTACATACAAAAATACCTCTTTAGTATCTCGTACGTTCTGAAATTTTCTTCATCGACAATAGTTTACGAATGAATTGAAAAAAATCTCGCTTCCTTTTACCTCGATCCTACTTTGTCGTCAACAATATTATAATTTATGCCGAAATTAAACGGCAAGTTAATGTTCGGGTAAAATGTAGAAAATTAAGTAGGTAAACAAAGTTCACTCCTACGTAAAATTAAGCATTCTCGGAGTTATTTTGTAGGTAAATAGCACGTTAGGTGTAATTAAAATGCTTTAGTGATTTATTTAAACACAGGGTACTAAAAAAATTATGCTATTTAAGTATAGTATAAATAACATAACATATCATTGATGGTTTTTGGGGCGATTCAGTTATAGGAGAGTGAGAGTAAACCAGCTTTAATTTAAGAAGGGCACGGATACAGAAACATGTTACACGGTCATTACCCGAGAGACAACATAGAAAAAACGTCAAACACACTTCACATACATAGACAATGTTGTGGCCGTTTAAAAACGTTCCAATAATCATAACATTATGTTATGTTGTGCAGAGATATATGGAGTGTGGTGTGGATAATAGCGGGTTGCTGCCAGGTAAAGACCTCGCGCAGCATGAGGACCGACAAATCTCTCAGCCGCCCTAAAAAGACCTGCTGATGTTGGACTTGGAGAAATCGGTCATCTAAGGTCCATGTTCACCAAAAAGATGACCGTCTGATTATCTAAAAACAGTTGTTTTAACACATTTTTGCATGGGAAGATGTCACAGTGACAGCTGTTTTTCCCTTAACCTGAGACGGGGTTTAACACAAAAAAACCGTTACTGCTGGGTTCATTGTGGAGAATGTAATTATGTCAATCCAGGGCCTCGATTCTGCTATTCCAATAGTGTCAGAGTAGTCGATCATTGATTTCATAATGGTCCAGTTCTGTCAAATTTTGACAAGTTTGATAATTCTACTAACATAATGCCGCCATTATGACTTCTCAATGATCATCCACTGACACTTCATTGAAAGAAATGTCATAGAATGATAGTCTCGTACATGAAATCTGGCATGAATAAATGTTCGCATTTAGTAGTAGATTTCGAAAACCATTTGTACTAAGGGTTTTATTATAATGATGACAATACGACAATGCCATTAAAACACAATTTTATTACGAGATCATTGACCGACCATTGTGAATTTAGCAGATTACGAAGTTTAAGCAAAATGACAATGGGATGAGAATGGAATCGTGTTGGAGTGACGAATTTATTAAAATAGCTGAATTAGGCCACAGTCAGAAGTGAAGAAGAGTCATTGCGGAGGAGGAGGAACACCGTGTGGTTTAACAGCCATTTTCAATAACTTACTGAAGGTTTCAGTTGGTTGTTATCTCTGTCTGATTGAACTAACCTGTAAGAAACAAAACGTCTCAGAAACTTTCTTTGACTTTTATATGAATCAAGTGTAATTTTTTTTATCTCTCGGCATTCAAATATATGTTTATTAAGAAGTATTATTTACAATATATACACACTAACATTATAATAGGAAGAAAAAATATGTACAAATATCAAAAAAGGGGTTACAGGGCATCGAAAAATTCGTCCACATCGCTGCCAACAGGAAAAGTGCCCAGAAGGCTGGCAGCATTGCCACGTTGGATGGCAATGCTGATTCTTTGGCCAAAAAATAGTCCCGCCCTCTGGTCACGTGAAGAGTCGACCAACCGTTTGGCGATTTCCCGAAATACTAGGTGGGCACTCGGACCCCATGGCCCTAGTGTTTCGACCCCAAACGGCTCAAACACATAATTACCAATTAAATTATTGTATTTGCGCCGTTTGAGGTTTTTAGCACCTGCAGCAGCCGCCCCAGCGCAGCACACCGTGCTAGGAAGATGAGATGGCGCAAGGGTGTCGACGCAAGTTGCGTCCCACACCAAAGGCCTACCCAACTTCCATGGCATTATGGTCATACCATCTGGTCTCTTGCCATCGACGCGCGCCAAGCCAGTTGGTTCTAACACAGCTGGCACCCCGGCGGTGGCAAGAGCACGACGGATGAGATCATTAATGCTGGCGTGTCGCGCTATCCGACCTGTACTCTTAATGCAAGAAAGGCCATGGTGTCCGAGGCAGTCAACTGCTTCACCACATTGACAGCGATGTGGAGCCCCACAAGGAGCGCCCAAACGCAAACAAGTAGCGAGCCGGAAGGTCGTGTCACCTAACAAAGTGCCTATATTAGGTGACGGTAGTGCCTGAAGCCAGAGACCCGACTCCCACTCACCCACAGCCAGCAGGCGGGCACGCTCAGCAGTATTGGTAGACGTATTAATAAGTTTATTCCGTACCAACCTGCAGAGCGGCTCATCCCACTGTCTCTGGGAAAACGGGTTCTCGGGCCGATCCGTGTCCGGGCAAGTCACTTTCCAGGCGTCCTCTGCGTCGGTCAAGCACGGCACTTCCGAGTCAACCAAGGAAAGACTTAAAATTTTCCTGGTTAGCTTTTCAGTGCTGTGGACAGAAGACAGGAACGCCGGTAAGCTTATACTAGAAATTTTGCGGACTCCGAGACCACCAAAACGAATTGGTAGTGTGGCTTGCAGCCACGCTCGGTCGTCCAGGGCCACATTAAGAATGGATGTTAAAGTGTTGCGAATAATTTGATCAATTTTGTCCAAAAGTTGTGGTTGCTTCCAAAGAGGAGAACAACGGAGAAAATACATAAAATTTGGACCAAAACAGCAATATCTGATAATCGTGAATGCCGCATGTAAATTAATTTTGGAAAGTCTGTCCGAAATGTCATTGAAATGTATCATTTTGTCATCGATGAAAGATGAATAACTTTCTTCTAAAATAGGGGAACCTAGGAGGTGCAGGGAACTTTTTTCTAAAATTTTGATTTGAGGAGCTATTGCATTAAATTTATCTATAATCGATTGTCTGTCGGTAACGTCAGAGAGGTAAATTTCACACTTTGATGGCTTAAGGTCTGCTCTCAAAAACGGTGAAGGAAAATATTCTGGCATAACCGGCATGTTCTAGATTCAAAAATTCGAAGACATGTGACATCTACCAATCCGCTGGGCCCGCGTGGTAGATTATAGTCCATACGCAAAATACGCGCTTTGACGTGGAGTGGCGGACACCAGCGCGTTGTACAATACAGAACAAGACTTTGTCTCGTCAAGCGGCACCCATCCATCATGCGTCACGTCACGACGCGCGGAATAAACAACTTCTTTTATTCGATTTCTCCGTTGTCACTGTCGCAAGCTAGTTCTGACGTCACGAGCCCCTTTTTTTTTTTTTTTTTTAGGATGGGAAATCATCAAATGACTTCTCCCACTCTGGGCGGAGCGGGAAGGAGTGTCAAACTCTTACTTACTAAAACCCATCCATGTTCCTTCCTCGCCCTTTATGTTCCGGGGCCGCGGTATCTCTTTCGAACAGGCCCGTAACCCCGGCAGGCTTCGGCCCTTGCGGGCCCCTCCCCTTATGCTGACATCACTTTGAGGCGCGCGTGGAACACGAACGCGCCGTCGACACGGCCTGTGGACGGCTAGCTAGCCCATAGCCAACCGTCCACAGGCCCGCATAGCCCTCACTACCGAGTTTTAATGCTTTTTATCTTTGTCAATATTCATTGATTTACAAAAACAAAAAGTCATATCGATTATTTTTCAATACTCTAACTGACGGACTAAATATATTTGTAATTTTTTGATACTGTCGTTATGCCTAAAAGAAAATGTATTATTTGTAATTACGGAATATTCCCTCTTAATGAGAGGAGCCCAGCTCCCAGCAGTGGGAACATTATAGGCTGATGATGATGATGAATTGTGTAATAATATAGGTTTTTTAAGATAATAATATTGATAATAGGCATTGAGACTACTAAGAATGACGGGCCCCGATAGGCAAAGATTATTCAAAATAACCTTGAGACTTTCCAAGACGTCGTCGGAATATACCCCGAAGCCGTAGGAACTCAAATATTTGTGCTAGCACCTTTTGTTGATCAAAAAGTTCGCTTTGTAATGATTTACTCAGCTTTTTGACAAAAGTCCTTTGATAGGTCAGCGTGTTGTACACTACGTTCCTGCAGCATACAGTTAGGTATACGACTACTACAAATGTAAAAGTCTGTAATGATTGATTTTTGTTATACTTTCACGCAGAAACTACTGAAAGAATTTGGATGAAATTGCAAACAGATTTATTATAACCCTTTTCCGTTTATAATAGTAGTAAGAAGATTGCTAGCCTGTAAACCTGACTGTTTTGCTGACTGTACCTCAGATTTATAAATAAATAAATAAATATAAATAAATAAATATCGCTGGACATTAACACACAGCGCCACCTAGTGCCACACTAAGCAAAGCTTGTCTCGTGGACACTAAATAGTTGATATAATACATATATACTTTTTTTGTTTATTTTTTTTGGTTTTTTTTTTTGTTTGTAAATACATACTTATTATACATAATACATCCATGACTCGGAAACAAATGTCCATGCTCATCACACAAACATTTGCTCCTACCGGGATTCGAACCCAGGACCCTAAGAACGTAAGGCAGCGTCACTACCACTACGCCATTCGGTCGTCGAAATGATGTATAATGATGGATACTTGTTTACTTTCGCTCATATAGTCTTCAGATTGGGACGGATTTTCTTAACTGGCCATTAAGACATTATCACCATGTCCACCGATCGTAAACAACTTTCCTATTTAAATAACAGAAAGCCTTAAAACTACTTGTAAATAATATCTCCATAATAGCCCTTGTAGAGTTCTTGATGAATTGAAAATGTTCATTTTACTAATAGATTTATGTTTTTAAGAGAAGCCACTTGGTTCTTGAAATAAAACACGCTTCAATAAGTTTCAATGTTTGAACAGAATACCAGATGGTCGCGTTTGTATAAAACTTTGACTTTACAAGTTATTTCTTTTGCTCCTAAGTCTAGTGGTTTGGAATGGACAGTTTTATTACAAAACTAGCTCATGCCCGTGGCTAGACCCCGCCGCGAGAAGCTATAATTTTTGCAGACAAAGAATTTCTACCAAGTTACGTAGATTCTATCAACAACCAGTAAACCAAATTCAATCAACTCAAATTATCATACATGTAGAACGAAAATAACGAGCAATTTCACTTGGTCGGGTTATATTTTGGCGATATAAAACGCTGCCATCTCATCTTTTGTGGTACTGTGGAACGCATCTGACCAAGAAACGAAAACATTTGGGACCCATTACTTCCATCGATTACTTCAGTAAGCTCACGCTGACGCTGTATTTTTTTATTCGATCCAAAGGTTGCGAACTCCAATGTGTGTTTATAAAATTTATAGCTTCTCGTGACAGGTACCATATTTCGGTCGGTTTAATTGTCCCACGAGATCGTACTAACGAGATAAAAAGTTTCCTATGTCTTAATCCAGGATATAAACTACCTGTGTGCTTTTCATCTATATCCGGTCAGTGGTTTTTGCGTGATAGAGTGAGAAACATCCTGTTATATTTGTGAGGGGTAGGTAGCCGAATGACACAACCGGTACATACAAGCTCGTTTATTCGACTGGCGCAACAGTCGGACCATAAATACACTAAAGTATTACCCACAGATGGTGTTACCATAACATTCCTCCACCTTTATTTAAAAAACTTCCTATAGTCTACAGGGGTTCTTTGGCGTTTAGACCTAGTAGTCGACTCATTCTGGAGTGTCCTTGACTTATCGCTATCAGTGGTCACGGGTGGTGTCTGCATGAGTGTCCGCAAATCAGTGGTCCTGGAGTCAGTGTCTTCGGAAGCGTGTGCTGGCCTCACAGCTTCAGCCTCTCTCGGTGACTGATAGCCAGCTGAAGACTGTTCATGACTAATGCCAGTTGCCGAGTCTGATGCCGGCACTATGAATGCAGGAACGATATCTTCTTCCCCCTTATATTTCAGCAACTGATTGGCGTGCCTTTTCAGTGTTTGGTCACTGTTGCATATTTGTATTATATAAATTGAGTTGCCTATTTTCTTTACTACTGAACCCTGAGACCAATAATGTCTTTGTTGTTTGTATTGTTTCACTAACACATTATCACCGATATTGAACGTCACTTTTCGGTTGCCGCGGTAGTGGTTACTCTGCAAACACTGTTTAATTTTAACAACTTTATCAAGTGCCGGGTCGGATGGTGCTGAAATGGTAGGTTTCAATAAATCCAACCTACACCTTAATTTGCGGCCAAATAGTACCTCCGCAGGTGATCTGTTCGTAGTAGAATGAACGGAATTCCTGTAGCATAAAAGAAATTCTAATAATTTAATATTTATGTCACGGGTATTTACACCTGTTAATAAAATTGATTTTATTGCTTTCTTGATTATCTTCACATAGCTCTCAGCTTGGCCGTTACTGGCTGGATTATATGTTGGTGAAGTCAGATGAGTTATGTTATTACGCAAACAAAATTGTTTGAATTCGTGAGATACAAATGCCGTACCGTTATCTGAGCAAATTGTATGAAACAATCCAAATCTAGCCATTACTTCACATAGTTTTTCTATAACAATACGTGAACCAGAACCTGACGACACATCAAAACATTCGACCCATTTGGAATACGCGTCGACCACAACTAAAAATGTTCGACCATTTATTGGTCCCAAAAAATCTACATGCACGCGATACCAAGGCTGTGTCGGATAGGGCCACGGAGTAAGTGCGACGCGCGGGGGTGAGGCACGCAGCGATGTACACACGGCGCACGCACCGACGTAATGCTCGATTGCGACAGACATTCCCGGCCACCAGAATCTGTTGCGAGCCTCCTCTTTCATTTTGGTTTCCCCTAAATGACCTTTGTGCAATTCATCTAATACTATTTTTTGTATGCTTCTGGGTATAATTAGTTTATGGCCTCTTAAAATGCAGCCGTTTTCAACCGATAATTCCATACGGTGGCTATAAAAAACTTGAATTAAAGGGTCGCATATTTTACGTGGCCATCCATTTAAAACATAATCGATGACTGATGATATTACGTCATCACGCGTAACAGCCTGTTTTACGCCCTCTAAGGAAAGAAACCGTTCCCCTTCGTACACGAAATGTACATAACTCGACATATCTAATGATGAATCATTACTCGCTCGGGCCGACCGTGCTGCGGACGGCTCGCCGCTTGCCTCACTCACTGATCGACTT
The DNA here is from genome assembly GCA_916618015.1 of Xestia c-nigrum. Taxonomy (NCBI): domain Eukaryota; kingdom Metazoa; phylum Arthropoda; class Insecta; order Lepidoptera; family Noctuidae; genus Xestia; species Xestia c-nigrum. The sequence continues at coordinate 2,759,063 of OU745262.1, forward strand.
AGATAATCTGCGCTATTATGTACACTACTAACGTATTCGATTCTAAAATTGTATGCTGACAAGAAGATCGCATATCTCTGTAACCGGTTCGCAGATATTTCAGGAATGCCTTTGTCTGGATTAAATATTGATATTAGTGGCTTATGATCAGTTCTCAGCGTAAACGGTACCTTTCGCCCATATAAGTATTGGTGAAATTTTTTATACCAAATATTATAGCTGTGGCTTCCTTCTGGATCTGGCTATACCGTTTCTCAGCTGGGTTAAGTGAGCGCGACATGAATGCGATTGGCTTCTCCACGTTGTTTTCAATTTGTGACAAAATTGCACCAAGACCGGTCGGTGACGCATCTACTGTTAAAATCAGCTGTGCCTCTGGGTTGAAATGCGCTAACGTCGTGTCTGATGCCAGCTCACGCTTAATAACCGACACGGCTTCAGCGTGTTCCTCGGTCCATTGCCACGGCACATTTTTTTGCAATAGGTTATGGAGTGGTTGTAATATAGATGATGCGTTACGAATAAAATTACGGTAATAGTTTACCATACCTAAAAAAGATTTTAACTCTGATACATTCGTGGGTACTCGGGACTGTAGAATCGAATCAACTTTATCTGGGGATTTGTGAATACCATTGCGGTCTATTACAAATCCTAAATATGAAACGGATTCTTGAAAAAATGAACATTTTTCCATTTTTAGGACTAGCCCCGCGTTTTGTAGTCTGATAAATACCTCCTGTAACCTTTTTAATAATTGATTTTTGTCTACCCCACATACTAAAATGTCATCTAGAAATAGGAGTGTTCCATCTAACCCTGCAAGAAGAGACTCCATAGTCCTTTGGAAGATTGCTGGTGCGCTAGCCAGACCAAAAACTAACCTTGTGAACTTGTATAACCCCTTATGTGTGTTGATACACGTAAGCATTTGTGAGGACTCATTAAGGCATAACTGATTATAAGCCTGAGAAAGATCCAATTTGCTAAAATATTTACCACAATGAAGTTTAGTGAATAACTCCTCATATCTAGGTAAGGGATATGTATCTACTAGCAACTGTTTGTTGATAGTTACTGAATAATCGGCACAAAGACGAATTGACCCGTCACGCTTTAAAACTGGTACGATTGGACTTGCGTAGTCCGAGTACTTTACAGGCTGAAGAATACCTAAATTTACTAATCGGTTTAGCTCATTCTCCACACGATCACGAAGCGCAAACGGTAGCGGCCTTGCTTTGTAAAATATTGGATATGCATCAGGTTTCAGAGTTAAACTTACGTCTACCCCCTTAAAACAACCTAATTGGTCGGAAAACAATTTAGGGTAATTTGAAATAAGGGTTTGTCCGAAATCATCGCAACTGTTTACCGAACAAATTTGCATATTAAAAACGGGAGAAAAAATCTCTTCCTAATAATGGGGGGCCGCCATTTCGCACGACATATACATTAATATAGTTTGACTTTCCGTTATAAGCAAAATGGAGTTTTAATTTACCCATAATGTTTAATCTGTCGCCACTGTAACTATGCAATATGAGATCACTCGTTTCTAACGCGATATTTGAAAAATATTGTTTATACATTTGCTCAGAGATGTATAAACTGTAACTGTAAACGGTAACTGGCGAACCCGTATCTATTTCAAAAGTTAACTTTATTTCATTAACTACGACAGATTCCTGCATCGGTTCACCGCGCTCGGTGCGAATATTACAACATTTTAAACACTTACCATCATCATCATCCGCACAGCACTCGATAAAATGTTGTACTTTATGCGTTTTTTTATTGCACATTCGTTTTAGGTGTCCTTGAATGCCGCACTTTTTGCATTTATATCGCGCAAAACGGCACGACGATGCTTGATGCCCGGTGTAGCCGCACGCCGAGCACATGTTGTCACTGCTGGTTCGCTCAGCGCTCGCAGGCTTTGAGCTCGCGGCGCTAGCCGCTGCTGAGCGGCGCTGCGAGTGTGCCCCGCGCACTGTTGTTCCCTGCGCCTCCGCCGTCGTTACCTTCATCATGTGTAATTGTGTAGCTTCCGATCGCTGTACGGTCTCCTGGGCCCCGATGCGGGCGCTGCGTACTCCTTCAGCTATTTCTATAGCTTTGTTTAGGGTCAGCTCCGACAAGTCTTTGGTGAAAAGCTTGTCTCTGTCCGGTCCGGACTCCATTCCCAACACAAAACGATCGCGAAGCTGCTCATCCAGATGCTGGGCCACGAATCCGCAGTGCATTGCTAGACCACGAACTCGCGCCGCCCACTCAGCTAATCCTTCGCCAGCATGCTGAGTCGCGCTGTGGAACCTGTATCGTTCCGCGAAGGTGCACTTCTTTGGCTTGAAATGCCCATGCAGTAGCTCGACCACCGCATCATAGCTAAATGTACCGACTTGACGCGGTAAAGCTAGATCACGCACTAATTTGTACGATGATTCGGCGAGATTGCTGAGTAATATAGCTCGACGTTTACAACCGGCTTTGTCCGAATCCACCCCAATGTCGTTAGCTAGAAACCATTGTTCTAATCTTTCCTTGTATACGGACCATTCCTGCACCTCGTGGTTGAAAGTCGATAAGGTGCCGACCGTTACTTTGGCCATCTTGAATTTTTCTCGTCGCCACTGTTATATTTCTGAGGGGGGGGGGGTAGGTAGCCGAATGACACAACCGGTACATACAAGCTCGTTTATTCGACTGGCGCAACAGTCGGACCATAAATACACTAAAGTATTACCCACAGATGGTGTTACCATAACACATCCATTTGTCCATCCTCACAAACTTTAGCATTTATAATTTATAATATTTAAAACACACTGGCTGCCATTTTCTTATATTCATTTGATTTAACATATAAATGGTGTACAAAACTTCTTAACAAAGCCGAAAGGTACTGCGATAATTTTTTTGTGCTACACCATACCTGGGAACCTTATAATTACGGATATAATATTGAGGGTTAAAATTCCAGCTTTTCGGAAAGTTCTTTTTAAATACAAGTTTTACTGTAAGATTTTTAAACACTTTTACGATCCCTGTACTATCCAATCTATCCATCAGCACAATGTTTTAAGTGGTTTACATTGAGTTCTACCACAAAACATGTTTTTTCACCCCAAAAAAAAAGTCGTTTCCCGCAATAATTTTTGCAAAAAATTACTTAGATTGATGTAAAGACAAATCGCTTGGTTGACGGCTTCGTGATGAGGTTGTTTACACTCTGTAGAACACTTTTTATCCCAGTAGTATGATCATCACCTGCCTAGCCTTTTCCCAAATATATTGGAGTCGGCGTCCAGTCCAACCGGATGCAGCTGCATACCAGTATATTACACGGAGCGACTGCCTATCTAACCCCCACAACCCAGTTAATACTGGGTAATACGATACCACTTGGTAAGACTGGTTGTCAGCCACTGACAACCTGTAACGACTGACAAGATAAAATGACAGCCGGAACCAACAGCTAAACGTGCATTCCGAAGCACAGAGGAAACCCGGTATATAAGGGTGGTTACCCATCTACAGACCAACCTAGGGAAGCACGGTTTGACCTAAAGGTTGACCCGAGCGGGTGTTTTTATTTAGCCACGAGTTCCTCTCTCCTCTTTATCCCGGGATAAAAAAAAAAGGCCGGGCAAAACCGTGGTCGTAAGCTAGTTTAATACTATGTTCTTCAGACAGACAACTACCTATTGAATAGGGTAGACTATTAAAAAATCTAATTAGTCCGTCTGGTAGGTTATTAAAAACCATTTGACTCAAAAACGTAAATCAAAATTGTCGAAAATACGACGCTTTTAAAATGTATACGTCACGCCTAGGTATAATTTTTAGCTCGTTCTGACGTCACGAGTCCCCACTCCCGAGTTTAGATGCGTTTTATCTTTGTCAATATTCATTGATTTACAAAAGCAAAAAATACGTATCCACTATTTTTCTATAATCTAACTGACGGACTAAATAGATTTGTATTTTTTTGATACAACATATAAATTATATGTTTGTCGTAATGCCCATGTTGAAAAACATACGTCGTGTTGCCAACGAATGTTAGTTACACGTTGATAAATATATTAAGTTTGTTTACCTGAAAAACTAACCAGTACCACAGATTTAATTTAGTGCCGTAGATTAATAAACTTCGTATGAATTTACATAAATACTGCTAATAAAACAACTTTACAAAGTATACTCACGTAAACTGTGTTTGCATCTGTTTAAGTTTTTCGTTTTGGGATTTTTTAACTTAAAATTAGCACAAAGTCATATTAAAATTAACGTATAGTTTTTATATGAAATAGAAGCAAAATGAGTATAAATTGTCGCTTCGTCTTCAAGGACTCATCAAACATACTCACCGGTGGGTCTCCGAATACTGATGTGTCTCCCAAGACCTACTGACTGGTTGGACCGATGTGACTGTTTAGTTTTATATCCCCTGAGACCCACCAGGAACCACTGACCCACCGGTGGAACTGCTTGGTTTGAAGTGTCGTCTTCAAGGACCCCTTGAAGACGACACTTCGTCTTCTTAGTTTTATATCCGCTGACAAGGACAATCTTTTAAAAATTGGTCTCTTTCTACGTAACAATGAAGTCGATTAGAAAAACCTGTTGTACCATTTTGTAAAAAACTTAATAACTTAAGCAAAATAACGTAATTTTGTTCTGTAGCTGCTTTCTATCCTAATGATAATAAAAAAACCTGGATTCGTGTTTGATGTTTAAAACAGAAGTATTCAAAGGGGAGGTATTCTTCAGAGCGCGCACCTATTTCTAAGCGCAACTAAATCATTCCTCAGAGCGCAACCATTATTATTATTATTTTTTTGTTAGCCTGTATTGTCCCACTGCTGGGCAAAGGCCTCCCCCATAGTCTTCCATTCCTCCCTACGTGCAGCTCTCTCAGGCCAATCTATCGCAAACGCTTCTAAGTCGTCACGCCAGCGTTTTCTAGGCCTCCCTCGGCGACGCTGCCCGTCTTCTGGCACCCACTGAGTGGCGACTTTGGCCCATCGGTCCTGATGCATTCTACAGACATGGCCCGCCCAATTCCACTTCAACCCAGCAGTCTTATTGCCCACATCAGCGATTCCCGTTTTTGAGCGTACCCATACATTGATAAAAAAATAGAGAGGGGTATGATGAATTCATTAATTATATCGATAGACAATTTTAAATCAACTGTCCTAACTATTTATATATTAAAACGGACTTCCAGGCAAACAGATATTTACTTTAAGTGTTCAAGCAGCTTTTGGTCAGTAATGTACAGAAGTACTAGGCTATCAGGATTTGAAGATGGTATTTCAATCACATGTTTGCTCTGAGATAATATTAAACAGCAAGTACCTACCGACTTAGATACCCGGAATGTAAAAAAATGTGTAAAAAAAAACGACTAGGTCCTAGAAAATGGAACAGTAACAAAAAATGTTATCGAAAAAGAATATTTTCATTAAGTTACTCTAAAGGTATGAAATGAAACAAATATACATACTTTAAAAAGATAACAGAAAATAAACAATATCAAAACAACTGTCTCAGGTTGACGTTTAAAGCAAATAAAACGCAGCGTTCAATCTTATCAAATACAAACACAAACATGGCACATGTTATCAAAACTTCAGTGGGTCTACGCCGTAGCTCCGTAGCGGTAGTCGTAGCAGCGTAGCCGCGTAGGCCAGACGCGTCCTCGCACGCTCCGAAACTACGCGAAGTGTCACAAACTTTTCGTGTTCAAGAAAATTCATTATTTTAATCGTGTGGTTTATTTTAGTTCATTAAGTATACTGTGGTTGTTATTTTAACAATAAAGGTTTAAAGTTATTTCGTAAGTGTTTGATTAGAACTAAACTTTGTGTAAAATATATTTGGTCTTAAAAGTTTTAATGAACTAAGATATAATTAAAACATTTTTCTATTTCAAAATTAATTAGCAAGTAACTTTGTGTGTGTGTGCAAAGTGTATCTCCAAACTCCGAACAAAAAAGTTTTCAACTTAACAAAACTTTTTCCACCTGCCCCAAAACTAACATGTGAGCAAAAATGCCGAAAATGATACATAACTATGATTATGAGGAAGAGGTCCCTTTACTCACAACCTCGGAGATTGATAAGAAGTTCTGGGACTACTTCGATGGAGCCACCACAGCCAGTTCGAACATCACGGAGACTGTTCTCCGTGATCAGGGACCGGTGCTGGTGATCTATGGCATCTTACTGGCAGTGGGAGGAGTAGGCAATGTGGCTGTGCTGGTCAGCCTGGCCAGGTCGAGGAGGCGGAAGTCAAGGGTCGACCTGATGATGACGCATCTGGCGATGGCTGATGTCTTCGTTACTCTTGGAGTTATACCGCTTGAGGTAAGTTTTTAATTATGGATTTTGCCAGTTGAACTGTCATATTTTTTTTGAAGTTGTTGGTTTTTTTCTGTATACAGGTAGGTAACATTGAAGATCAAAGTTCCGATAAACTTTTTATTAAAAATTGTTTAACTAAAACTAATTTACAACGTAATTTTATTTTAAGTTCCGAGAGATCGCTGTATTATTACATGTACTATTGCTACCGAAAGCAGTGTTTTAACTCCAGAAATATATGTATCCAAACAATAACTTTAAGCAAATGTTACTTGTTTACTCGTAGACAACAGCTATGTGTCGGTTTTTTACATGCTTTAGTTGTAAGCTGATGTTTTCTTTTTAAATTGGAATGGTCATAACGTATGAGCTTTAAATTGAACAACAATGTGTTAATTTTGTAAATGTTCTGCACATATCCGCTTTAGTATAGGGGTTTTTGGCCATAATTGGATATGCTAGTCTAAGTCACTTGAAAGCACACTAAAGCTGCCGACAACCACCCTGGAAAGCCATTGAATACAGGCAGGGTGGCGTCATCATCATTACAATTTTAGATGAATCTATACTAATATTATAAAGCAGAAGAGTTTGTTTGTTTGTTTGTTTCGTTGAACGCGCTAATGTCAGGAACTACCGTTTCGAATAAAAAAAAAAATTATGTGTTGGATAGTCCATTTATCGAGGGAGGCTTTAGGCTATATAACATCACGCTACGATTATTAGGAGCGGAGCAGGAATGAAAAATGTTGCAAAAACGGGGATTTTTTTCTTTAGTTTTCTCTCTTATGTGACGCAGACGAAGTTGCGTGGGTCAGCTAGTGTTTTCTTAAGTGGCGTAGTGTCATGTACTTACATGGACTTCGTCATTCAACACCATGCAAGGTTCAAAAAAATATCGTTTGTCTTAAATCATGTCAATGTTTGTTTTAAGGGCGGTTTCCCCGAATGCTTTACTTACGCATTATTAATAATAATATTTTATATTTATTTTCCTATTTATCGTTTCAAGTGAGGGTGGATCTCATCTTTCTTCGACAAATGACTGAAACGATACACTGTTCTTGATCATACGGTACCGGGTTTCTTCAAGTAAAGACAGATATTGAAGCTGATCAGTACCACGTGATAAGATTAATTCTTCTTCAAGAGTAATCAGAAAAAAGTTAATAAAACCATTTTTCTTACATGAATAATGAAGAACACAATAAAAATGTTTTTTTTTAATAGGTGGAAAGGACACCGACGCGAAAAGGGTATTTTCATAAACTTTCATTTTTAATATACCATTTAATCTAGTATTTCTCAACTTTTCTTGGGTTATTAAATACTAGCGAATATCACACGGTTTTACCCGCGTAGTTTCTATTCCCGTGGGAGTACGAGGATAAAGTATAACCTATGTTACTCGCTGATAATGTAGCTATCCATTGCTGAAAGAATTTTTCAAATCGGTCCTGTAGTTTTTAAGTTTACTCGTTATATACACAAATACAAAATTTTTCCTCTTTATAGTATTATTTATTATATTATAGTATAGAAAGAAAACATAAAATGTACAGTGTGTTGAGTGGGTGAACACCTCCTCGCTGTTCCTCGTCTTGAAAGAGGAATTTTTGACCACAGGAAGTGGCACTTGACGACCCGAATGGCGCAGCGGTAGTGAGCCTGCCTTACGTTCTTAGGGTCCCGGGTTCGAATCCCGGTAGGAGCAAATGTTTGTATGATGAGCATAATTATATACATTTGTTTCCAAGTCATGGATGTTTATATGTATAATAAGTATGTATTTACAAACAAAAAGTATATGTAGTATATCAACTGTCTGGTGACCACGACACAAGCTTTGCTTAATGTGGTACTAGATGGCGCTGTGTGTAATGTCCAGCGATATTTATTTATTTAGTCTCTCCCACAGGCAAGTGCCACATGGACGCACAGTGACATAGTGCACAAGTGAGGTGTTGCTAACATAGTTACAAGGATATATTTACAAAACAAAGCATATTTTATTATATTACAATATTAATACGTGAAGAGAAAACTTTGTACCTCTTTTTACGAAAATTGCGCGGACGGAGGAGTATGACATTTAACAGTTTATACACAGGGTGAAATTGAATAGATGCGACAAATTTAAATATACAATAATACGTGTTGTCAAGAAAATGTATAAAATATCAAATGTAAAATTAAAAAATAATTGATCAGTGTTACGAAAACCGTTAAAATAATAAAAGTATCAAAAAATCTCGTCCGACTCATCGCAGTGCTCAATATAGCGGTCATTTACCTAATTTTGCCTCAATTTTTCTTATTTATTTTGCATATTACTGGAATACCGATAATTCGTACTTAAATAAAGATAATAACATCAATGGACCTTTTGAAAACGATAATCGCGTAATTTTTTTTAACGATTTAGATTGTAGAAAAAGCAGTTTATAATTACTATGTTACTGTAACTGAAGCTCCAATTTCATTTTGTCGCATTTATTAAAATTCACCCTGTAGAGGAGGAGTGCAGAAAACTAATATGTTTTTATAATATTTATAAAAATACATTAAATCTATTAATAAAACATCACACACACTACCATGTATCTGACTGACACACACGCATACGTGCGGACGTTTCGTAAAGACTTGATCGTCATGGCAACCACTTTGTTGATGTTTGACAATTTAGTATTACGTGAAGCAAAAACTTTGTACCTCTTTTTAAATTAATTATGGTTGAATTTCGACCACTGGCAACCCCTAGTATATGTTAATCTGTAAGAATCTATAGGCCGAAGTTGCCGTACAATAAATAAATGTTGTTGTTATTGTAAACAAAAACCGAGTTACATTTCTAGGTTACGAGTAAAAAATACTTTGAAGGTTGAAATTAATAAGTTAAATTAAACTACGCTTTCAATCTTCTAAGCTAAGATATTGGTTTCGTAATTAATTGTAAGTATGCATTTCGAGAGAAATATTACAAAAAGTTTTGTCCAACAAACCTACTTGGCTCTCAAGTAGGTTTTTGCTGCGAGTGTTGATTTTGAATCCCGAGTAAGCGAAAGATTCAATAGTTGAATCACGAGCGTAGCGAGGGATTCAAAGACACGAAATGCAAATAACTTTGGTCTCGTGTAACACATACAACTTTTCACCTCAGCAGCGAGAACATATACCTAAACAATACAAAACATACAAAACAGTACATACAACAACATACACACAACCACAACATACGCGTGGTAGATTATAGCCCATACGCAAAATGCGCGCTTTGACGTGCGGACACCAAGCCCGTTGTACAGTACAATACAATACAATAAACCCTCGTTTCACTAGTCATGTTTAGTCTTAACTAAACATGACTAGTGAAACGAGGGTTTATTGTAAAAGTCGACCCCAACATTGTAATAGGCTCGAAATGATGATGACGAATTTTTCGGTCTAGTGTTGTGTTGTGTGTGTGTTAGGGGCGACCCTATTCCTATCATTTGGACACAACACTAGACCGAAAAATTCGTCATCATCATTTCGAGCCTATTACAATGTTGGGGTCGACTTCTAGTCTTACCAGAAGTAACTCAATACCAGACTGATAAATTCTTGATAAAAAACCTGAAATATTACATTTTGCCGCCCCGTAAATCGAACCAATACTTCTTCAAACCATGAAGTTTCTTGGCGGTTCTTCTCCATGGAATCGACCAACGCGAACCGTGCACCTTTGTCGACGTTTTATAAGTGCCCATCTCGGCCTATGATGAGGAGGCTTGTTTCTCAGAAATGGAAACATTAAAAAGCTGATGATGATGATGATGAAGCAACATTGTGTGCCACTGCTGGGCAAAGCCCCTTTCTCCCTCCAATCCTCTATGTTCTGTGCAATTTCTGGTCACGTTTGTCCTGTGAAGACGATCAGATCGCCACACCATCTTATTTATTTATGTATGTACACACAAAATACTTAACAGGGCAATGTAATACATAGAAAAGCACAAAGGTACTACTTATTTCAAAATAGTTTATCATCTTTTTTAACATACTTACAAAAAAAAACTCAGACAGGGAACAATACACTCGTAGTTTTCAAGTTCAATTACTGTACGGTGCTTAAGCTTCGGTTATAAACCTAGTATTGTTTTATTTATTTTAAGCACACAAAAATAATCAGTCTTTTTCGAGGCACAAAGAGTTCAGACAAATAAATACATTTTAATTTTTGCCTCGAAGCCAAAAAGGATAAAAACGTTTGTGTGGGAATTAATTTCTTCAGAAACAAATGTAAAGAAAAGAAAACATTTTGTATTTGTTACCAACTAGATACAAGAGTATTATAAATAAGAGTAATTTCATTTGTTCTTCGAAATAATCAGGTGGGTACACATTTTGTAATGAGATATAAAATGGCTTCTTTATGAAAATCTTGTGAAACAACTTCATTTATTTCGTTCTATTTATCCTATGATCTTTCTTAAGAATTCACACTTAAAAACTTTAAACGCTAAAATGTAAAGGTACTTTAAAATAAGTTAATGGCATCACTCTACTTAGTTTATTTTTTTATATACCAAACATCACTATGTAGTTACTTGACGAAAAAAGATTTGCACTCAATATTTAGTTCTTTCTAGAGATATTTATTTATTATCATAGGTTCACCAACAGCTTCTGTGTACAGCATTTAGATATAAAAATGTTTTAAGGTCGTGGACTTACACAGTCGCCGATTATAGGTTAACCAGCATTCACAAAAATAAGTGATAACATTAGACAAGAAAAAACAATAAGATGAGTGGCTCACGACATGAAATACAATAGCAAACCTTACTATTGAGAGTTTACTGAGATATCAACGCTCTAGAAGTCTAGAATAATCGCTTTTATTTAATGCATGTCCTAGAATGAAAAATTCGAAGACATGTGATATCTTCCAACCGGCAGGGGCCCACGTAGTGGATTATAGCCTCTCATAGAGAGGAGGCCATGTGTCCCAGCAGTGGGAAAAATATAGACTTAGTAAGCTTTTACTATTATTTTCAATTCAATTAGGTCCATGTTCACCAAAAATTACAGTCTGATTATGTAAAAACAGCTGTCACTGTGACATGTTCCCATACAAAAATGTGTTTTAAACAGCTTCAACATCTTTTTTGTGAATATGGACTTTAGTCGCTCAGCTTAAACGCATAAAATTTCAAGGATCTTCCAATATACTTAAAAGATAAGCGTCTCCTAATCCCAAAGTCGCCTGTCGCTTTAAATAAAGAAGATATGTATGTTTGGCCTTAATTAAACTTACTTTAATTAGAAGAACCCTTGCTGGGGTTTTTCTAATGTCCTTTAGTGTGAGCGGGTATTAGAAACATCGTACAACCGTTCAAGGTCTGTTTTTCCTGTTACTATAACCTTTCTACGTACTACAAGACAGTAGAAAATTAGACCACTTTTCTTGCGTACTTGTTATTGTAAGGGATCCTATACACTAAAGGGGCCGAAACCTGCTGGGGCTGCGGGACTGTTCGAAAGAGATACCGTGGCCCCGGAACATAAAGGGCGAGTAAGGAACATGGATGGGTTTTAGTCATAAAGTCTGACACTCCCTCCCGCTCCGCCCAGAGTGGGAGAAGTTATTTGATGATAACCCATCCAAAAAAAATATGTAAAAAAAGTATGATAATTTTATTTCTAAACTTATATCGTCACTTACGAAATAACTTCCTTGATTGTTCATTTGAGCTCCCGATGAACAATGAACAATCACGTAAATATCCCGTAAGTGACAATATTAGTTTAGTTTTAGACCGTGAAAGCTTTAAACAGAATTTTATTTCTATTGATAGTTCTGATCTCATTTTTATCTATTTTAATACTACCTAATAATTTAATTTCTTATATCATTTTTATATAAATTGTAATTTATTCGTAAAATTAAAGCATTTAAACGTTTTTATTTGTTTGTTTCGTAAGGTAAGTAAATTCTTAAATGTAATGTTGACTATTTTGTATTTCATTTTATTTTATTTTATTTATATTTTATTTTTCTATTTTTTTTTGTGACTGTTGTAATTGTCGACTGCGAAAGTTCAAGACTGTAAACCTTTGTACATACTTTAAAACAGACTTTGATCCCTGTGTTTGTTTCGCCATTTCTTCTCAGGATAATCAGATACGAAATGTCGACCCCATCTAGCTTAAGTTTTAAATGTAATGACGTGTAAAAGTGATACCTATATCCTATTTACTGAATAAACAATTTCATTTCATTTCATTTTATTTTCATTTCTTATGTATACTAGTACTTACATGTTGTACACAAAAGCTGTTGGTGAACCTATATTAATACGAAACAGACGAAAGGCAAAATTGTTAACATAACCGGAATATCAGAGAGAAACAAAAATAACAATTCACCACGGTGTTATGAACATATTTTTTTTCATAGTTCCGATTCGTCACCGGCGCGGCGGCAGTCAAAAGAACAAACTAGAAAAATCATTAGATATTTTGTGTTCTGGCTATAGTAGTTAAATGGCCAATAAAGCTATGGGTAAATGGCCTAAATAAAATGAGTACCTAGCTTAAGACTTATTTGTGTCGTTATTGGTTAAAGTTAATTTTATTGTTCAACAAATACTGGCCAATCAAATGTTCCAACCTACAAACAAGTATATAGCATCCCTAAGCTTAGTGGACATTTCCGTATCCAGCTAAGGGTTTCCTTTGTCCAAAAAGGTCGCTCCGAAAAAACTTTTATTACATGACGTAGATTTACGAGAGACGGTACATTTTCATTAAAGTTCTAGAGCTGTGCGTGTTCGTTGGTAGTCATCGTAAAGTTTAGTATACAATTAACAACAGACAACTCATTACAGTGAAAATCTGAAATGTAAACATATAAGCCTGAAGAATTGCCATACTTAAGTGGCACTGGCCAGGATGGATTGTTCACAGAACGAATGGCCGATGGGGACAAAAAGTTCTGGAGTGGCGACCGCGAACCGGAAGACTTTGTGTTGGAAAGCCTCACAGTAGGTAAACCGATGACTTGATGAAGGTTGTGGGGATCCCCTGGATGAGGCGAGGCAACACTGGCTGGCGATGATGTCGAGGCAGCACTAAGGGCAGGCCTATGTCCAGCAGTGGACGTCTTTCGGCTGTGTTGGAGGTTCTCCGTAGCCTTCTCAGCAATCCCAGCACAGCACGATGGGCTTGCAAGATGTGATGGCGCAAAAGTATCAAAACAAGTGGTGGTTGTTGTGAACGCCACCCATTGTACGCTGAGGGAGCACGCATGCCGAGTCGTTGGTTAAGGTAACACAAGTAGTGTACTTCTGAATGTAATTTACAAGAAAAAATAATTCAAGCGCTGCGGCTGCGGAGAACCTTAGGCGCGGGACAAACACGAGCGGCGTATGGCGAATGACGGTGGCGCGGGTGCACGGGGGACGAGGAAGTGGCGCCATTTCCTCGCCATCCGCGCCAGCGCCGCGCCACCGTCATACGCCACTTGTATATGACCCGCGCCTTGAACGGCGTAAATATAATAACTTTATTGGAACTTTACTGTCTAGCCGTTTGGGGTTAACTCTAGGACCGTGGGGTCCGAGTGCTCACAGGTTTTTCAAGGATATCTCAAAACACTTAGTTGACACTTCCCGTGACTTTTACCATAGGCCAAAGGCTTAGCGTTGCCATTCAGCATGGTAACGCCACCAGTCTCTTGGGGACATTACCAGTTGATAGTGTTGAGGAGTTTTTTGACGTCATTTTTTAAGTTACGTCATATTATAGTTCTGTTATCAAAGTTTTGTAAATTCAAGCTAATTAGGAACCATAATCTCCTTCTTCATGAAGGTACAATTAGAACTTTTGCTACCCATTGAGACCTATTAAATTATTTTCAATGCCTCAAGGCTTTTTGTTGAAGTCTCAAGATTAGTGGGCAATGCGAGCCCTAGGAGGCTGCAAACAATCTCTCAGTAATTGGTACTCAGCCTAATTGGCGATTACAAACTAAAAACAAACAAATCAGAATGGAATTATAAATAATGACATTACTATTTCTAAATACACGGAAAAAAAGATTTTATATAGTATATAATTATATCGAAGAAGGCTAACATTTTCTTATAAAAGGTTTTTCTTTTTATTAAGAGTATTTTGTTGACCTTTGATAAGAAGAATATATTTTTACTATGGCTACAAGCTATACGAAAACGACTAGAGAATAAATTTGGTCCCAAAAACTCGATTTTTTTGTGTTAGTTACACGTGTCTTGTAAGGGATCCTTCTTTTCCACGAGTTAAGACCGCGTTCCCAATATGTCGTGAAGATTAAAACGTTGGTTTTAAGTTGGTAAATTTGTGAACGACAGTAAAAGCCCATTATAAAACTTAAGAAGACGGGTATTTGTCGCGAATTTACCTTTACTTACTTCCTTTTTTTTTAATTTTTTTTTTTTGCTTTTTTTTCTAAGTGTACTCGTCAAGTGAAATCGCCTCAATATACGGACACTGTTAGTGTAGTGTGCTGTCCTAGTGTGAACCGGCCCTAATTAACATTTATGAAAATGAGTACCTCGCGGTACCTCCAATACTTCAGTCTCCCCGCGACCACGGCTGGTGCAATCCGGTCGAAACGTCGGGATTAAATTAAAGGTAAATTCGCGATAAATACCCGTCTTCTTAAGTTTTATAATGTGTTCTGATCGTGAAGGTTTAAAAAAGGACAGTAAAAGCGTCGTTTTATATGTGAACACCTTCATTTAAATACACAAGCATTGACACTTAAACTACGCAGCCTAAATGGAGGTCCATCGGTCCAACCATCGCTACTTTGTTCTTCCTCTACTCATATACCTATCCACATTCACACTCAAAACTTACCTCACGATATTTTTCTCATTCTTCTGGATCACATGAGACCTAAAACAAATGACGCGCGCGCGTATCTTTTGTGACAAGAGATATCGACGTATGCCACATTGGGGGCACCTATCGTCGGTGGCCGTGATAAGACTCAAAGGTACGCTAGTAATGCTGCTTAGTGAATGGAATGTTTTATTTTTATGTTTAGTTTTGGTTTACTGAATGATTATGTTAAATAATTTTGCATGCCGTATGTATCGGGACTCTTCGCGGGAAAATTACCATCATATCTGTACAACATATATTATTGGCAAATTAATGATTTCTATTTCTATTTCTATGCGTATTCTATAAGGTAAAAATATTCTAAAAAAAGGAGACAAAACAACAGTTTTTCACATCCCGAAATAATTAATAATGTTTGTTCTTAATGTTCTGGTAACAAATTATGTAAGTACGAGTATAATGAACTTTCCTGAAGAATTTCTTAGTAAATGTTTGGGACGATTACGTAGGTTCCACACCATTTAATGTTATTTATCTATACCTCTCCTACCCAACTCCTATCAACCTCACTCCCACCTCAAACGTAAACAAAAGAGAAATAATTCCTTCACATAATATTAGATTTTCCTCACAAAGTAACATTTAAAACCTCATCACGTACAAAAAATATATTTTACGAAAGAACTCGTAAAGATATTGTTTTTACTTATTTTTGGAGGTTTTTTTTCGGTTTGCGGACTTCAAAGTTAAAAGCAATTTTTATTGGGTGAATTCTAAATATCAAAGAGGCAAATGATTACCATATCTAGTTACATTCTAGCCACTCGAGTGCACCGCGTTTAAAGGCCCATTCTAAAGCTAGTTTAGTAAAAATAAAAACTAAGGAACACGATAGTTTTATCGTTTCTAGAGTCACTAATGGACTGGACGCCGACTCAAACATAGTCAGGAAAGGGATAGGCAGATGATGATCTCTCTTTGGGATCAGAACAGTTTGGCTCCCTTGTTTTTTTCACATGCGCGATTTCTTTTTGTCGTGTTTCTACATCAACTTTCAAAAGGACATCAGATTTTTGGGAGCTTACTAATATGTCAAACCTAGATTTTCGGAAGCTTATGTCAAAGCAATATACAGGGTGTATTTCACCTCATCACAAAGCCGTTAACCAAGCATTCTGTATATCAAACTAAGTAACTTGACGCAAAAATATTGCTGGGAAACAACTTTTTTGTTGAGGTTATAAATCATGTTTTGTGGTATAACTCAATGTAACGCACTCAAAACATTGTGCGAATGGATGTATTGAATAGTACGGGGGTCGTAGAGATATTTTAAGTAAAATCATGCGATAAAAAAAAGTGGTATTTAAAAAAAAACTTATCAAAATCTTGCAACTTTGACCCCCAATATAACCGTAACTAAAAGGTTCCCAGGTATAAAGTAGAACAAAAAAATGATCAGAATGACGAGCAGAACAAGTGTCTTTCGTATTCGTTAAGAGGTGTTTTACACCCTTTATTGTGGACCCTTTGAGCTCCTTGGTCATTTAAACTTTTAGTGATGTCAAACAACGTCATAGCATTGGGTCCTGTGTTACTAGGGAATGCAATCCCGGGATCTCGGATCCCGAGATCTCGGGATCCAGGCTTTATTCCAGTCCCGAAAATCCCGGGATTAGATTTGTCCAATTCCGTGATTTTCGGGATTAACGAAAATGGGAGCCGGGATTGCATTCCCTATGTGTTACCTACTTTGCACTGGCTTTCAGCTCCACAAAAGCCAATGTATGAAGTTCCCCATCGGCATCTGTTACTTACTCGTGTAGTTCAATAGCAAGTCAAGTTATATTACTGTCATCAAACTAATAATTTGTTTGTTTGTCGACTCAATCTGCCCACTCCATTGTTCACAATGTTCGCAGAACATTCGATTCTATTCGTAGTTTACCAGTTGTCTGAATTGTTGAGTTAGATAGGTAGTCGTTCCACTTAAAATACTCGTATTCAGCTGCGTTTGATTAGACTGGAAGTCGACTAACATAGTTGGGAAAACACTATAAAGCAGATAGACATACAAAGTCACTTTTGCGTTTGCAAGATTAGCAGCGATGGTAGACACTATTCATCAGATATTTTCTCAGCTTTAAAGGTCAGACTTGTTAAGGTCAGATTGTTTACTATTACTTAAAAGTACAGCCAGGAACACCAATATGTAAAATTCTTAAAAGTGTTTTCTCTGTTCTGACTAAAACTTCATTTTGTTCATGATCATCATCATCTCAGCCGAAAGACGTCCACTGCTGGACATAGGCCTCCCCCAAGTGTCGCCACATTGACCGGTCCCTTGCTACTCGCATCCACTGGATTCCCGCAACCTTCACCAGGTCATCGGTCCACCTAGTGGGAGGTCTTCCAACGCATCGTCTTCCGGTTCGTCTTGTCCATGTTCATTTTGAGCATTTTGTTACTAACAAAATATTTTGGAAAGATCATGTTTTTTAAAGAAAAGATCTTATCTCCTAGCTACGAATCGTTATTTCTCTCGAAAATTGCTTTTCAATTTAGGAAAGCGTATACATATTGCTGCTCGTGACTGTACATTAGAAAAAAATCCAAGAAAACTTGCGTCACTGTTACTTCCGCGCCCACTTACATTAACTCCAGTTGGTATCGTGTTGCCGAACACTAGGGTATACATTAACGGTACAGTAAAAAGATGAGCAGTAGTGTTACTTGGACGTGTCTTTGAATTCAATGCCTATGTCGATCAGGGCTAGGGTTGTTACTATCGGGTATACTATGTGGTTTGTCATTGAGAGAATGACCCGGCGCGAATTGTATTGTAAAACGGGCTGGTGTCCGCAACTCCACGTCAAGGCGCGTATTTTGCGTACGGGTGGGAACTTCACTCGATCCATCCCAACTTCCCAAGGAAGGCCAGCAGCGCCCCGATGTTGCCGACAATCTCGCGGAGACCTAGATGACCGAAGTACTTTGCCCTGTATGTTGCAACCACTGGGCAGTGTAGATGCACGTGGGCTGCTGTCTCGTCTTCCTCCATGCATGCGCGGCACAGGGGGCTGTCTTTGACTCCCATGACAAAGAGATGTTTTTTAAAAGAACCGAGTCCGGCGATGGCGGCAGTAATTGTGCGTAGCTGTGGTTTGGTTAGCCTAAGCGCGCGTTTGGTGAAGCGGCCGTCGATAGCAGGAAGTGCCTCCTTGGCTTGCCTACACTCGCAGTGGCCAATCACTAGTTCGTTTCTTTACTAGTGAGCGAAGGTATCCAAAAGGGAGAGGTGCGATGGGTTCTGGTCTCACCACTGCCATGCTCGATTTCCTTCTAGCGAGTTCATCCGCCGCGGGAATCGCTGTGTCCTTTGATCCACTGGATGGTTACGGTGGTCCTCGTGAAGCTGGATTTTGTATTTCTTGTCGAATACAAATTGATTTGGTATCCGATCGTTTATTGCTTTCGCCAGGGAGAACTTGCCATGGAATTCATCCAGTACAGCATTCTGCTGTGTTGCACGGCGCTCCTTACGGGCGGGGAAAGGGGCGCTCGGATGATTACGTCAGCGTTTCGGTAATTTTTTTAGCCAACCTAAATTAGGAGCTACTATTGTACAAAATAACAAGCTACTACTGTATCAAATTAGGAGCTACTATTGTACAAAATAACGAGCTACTATTATACAAAATTACGAAGCTACTATTGTACAAAATTGTACGAAGTTACGAGGTACTATTTTACAAAATTACGATGTTGTTTCTTTTTTGTGATACAAGTGTAAACTAAAATTATAAATTACATACATTAATTTGATGTCATTTGTTTTTTTAAGCAAAAAAAATATCAGGGTGTTTGTTTACCCTTATATTCTTTAAGATTAGAGCTAAAGGGAATATGTTGTGATGAGATCATTAGACAAATGTTTCATTTTCAATGGGATTGAGTGCGAGAAATTTACGTGTATGTTGCTATTTTCAGTTTTACTGAGAAATACCCCGGGTTGTAATGGGGAATGAGCAAAAAACAATTCTAGCCTAGTTAGTAAGCCTAGTTGCGAAATACAACATTTTAAAATACGGCCATTTATAAACGACGCATCCTTAAAATTACACGCGTCTGTTCGTAATAGGAATAAATAAATTGGAGACGGATGATTGTTGCGTAAGTAAATGTTTTTACACAGAATTTCAATCTTAAGGTGATACGAAAACAGACTTTGTTACATTTAGCAACTGAGATAGGAATCTTATGACGAGATTTTAAATGTACCTAGCTTTTTCACATGATTCTCTTATTACAAGGGACTTTAACATTTAACTTACACATCTCCGTTACCTTTATAGGAGTAATGCTGTGTTATGTTATGTAATGTTTTTACATATTCATAATAAGGTTCTATTTTGTTTTTGTTAGCCCTTTTTCTCCCGCTCCTGACCAAAGGCCTCCCTTTATTCCTTCCACTTCTCACGTTGTTGTGCTTCTTCTCGCCAATTCGCGAGGAAGCCATTCAAGACGCCATCTTCTCCTCGGTCTGCCGTGACCACGTCTGGCTGTCTCAGGAGTCCAGTCCTGCGATATTTGGGCCGGCAGACATGACCAGCCCTGTCAAATTTAAGTCTTGCGGTTTTATCAGCTACGTTGGCAGTTTGCGTTCTAGAACGCAGTGTGGTGTTCCTTATCCGGTCAGTTATTTTTACATTCAGTATACTGCACTCCATCGTTCGTTGGCAAACCTTGAGTTTGGACTTTTGGACGTTAGTCAAAGACCAAGTCTGTGCACCATATGTTAGTATGGGGAGAATACATATGACCATACGGGTCTAAAAATGAACACGGACAAGACGAAGGTCATGTTGAATGCCAATATCACACCCATTCCTATCAAGATCGGAGACTCGACACTCGAAATTGTAAACGATTATGTATACCTAGGACAAACGGTCCAGTTAGGTAGGTCTAACTTCGAGATAGAGGTCAATCGTCAGGGTTGTCATAGGGGCGGCTTTGTCAATCGTCGAATCCGACTCGGCTGGGCAGCATTCGGGAAGCTGCGCGGTATCTTCTCGTCCAACTGACCGCAGTGTCTTAAGACGAAAGTATATGACCAGTGTGTGTTGCCAGTGATTACATACGGGACCGAAACGTGGTCGCTCACAATGGGCCTTATCAAGAGGCTTAAAGTCACCCAATGGGCAATGAGACGGCTATGCTCGGAGTTTCCTTACGTGATCGAATCAGAAATGAAGACATCCGCAAGAGAACCAAGGTCACCGACGTAGCCCGAAGAATTGCCAAACTTAAGTGACAGTGGGCAGGTCACATTGCTCGCAGAACGGATGGCCGATGAGGCCGAAGACCTGGTGAAGGTTGCGGAAATCTGTTGGGAGCGAGCTGCAAGGGACCGGTCAATGTGGCGACACTTGGGGGGCTTTCGGCTGAAACGATAATGATGACACACGTCCATGAGCTTGCATATTAAGAAGATGAGCAAACCACCCTTGCTATGCTGCAATAGCTGTTTCGTGGACCAGTAGCTCTTTTAGGCACTTTCCGTGTTTTGAAAAAAAAAAACGAATCTAATTAACAAAACTTTAATCAAGGTGCGTAAAATATTAATATAAATGACACAACACATTTATCGATTGCTGTAAAAGAACATTATTTCTGTCCATCATTTTATAATTGATAAAAACAAAGTGACAGTTTAATTATACCCAGTGAGACTAATTAAGTTTAGTCATTGTTTAATATGATAAAACTATGGATTGAATCAGGACCGGACGCGAGGTCATTCAAAGGTATAACAATTTCTCACAGGTTAGCACCGCATGCCCCATAAAATAATAAATGTAACCAGATTCATTAAAGTTGAATAATAAAATACAAAATCAAAATTAAATGCAAAATCAAAATCAAATACCGAATAAAATTTTTCTACAAAATCTAAATTAAAAACAATCAAATTTAAATACAAAAATAGAATTAAAAGTAACATCAAAATAATACCATACACAATCAAATAACGTTCACTACATATAAAAAAAAATAACTTACTTATTTTCATAAAAAAAACATTCAATTCAGTGGCTGAAATAACGAGTGATTCCCTTGTGCTAGATATTGTGATTGTTAAAGTTATATTTTTAAATATTGTGTAGTGTCATGGGAATATGAACACATGAAATATTCGATTTGAAGTACCTGGTAGGTAGAACAATACAGATTGCATAAATATAACCTTGCCTTTATTTTGCGCGATGTGATTGCACGAAATGGACGATATATTTTTTAAACCGTTCGTTGAAAAAATATATATATTTCGTTTCGTATTTTATCAGTGCAGTAAACAAACAAGAATAATTCGTTTTCGGTTTTACAACACGTGTTTAATTGCAAAAAAGGTTATTGATTACCATGGATCAACCACTTGGAATCTAATAAAATTCTGAGGTGATTTTAAAGTGGAAAATTGAACTGCCCACAAATCGCATAAATATGAGCGCTAAACGACTTTAAACCATTACTTAATTTGTGTCATTTATGTGAAGATAAACTGATTCTGTTAGCAGATTAATATTTTAAATACATAGGTTTAGGCTAATAATTTAAAGCTATTCAATGCTCCAGAGTAGCCCGCGATATTCAAATTTTCTCACGTTGTTGCAATTTGCAAGCTAGTGCTAGGTATTTTGTTGATTAAAATATTGTTTGCGAATGTAGTTATATAATTATAATCATTAAAATCATCAATACAACCCTGAGGAGCTCGTGGCTAGATAATAACAACCACTCGGGCCGATCTTTAGGTTAAGCCGTGCTTGCCTAGGTTGGTCATTGGATGGGTGACCAACCCTTTTTTTTTTTTTTTTAAGGATCTTCAAATGACCTCCCCACTCTGGGCGGAGCGGGAGGGAGTGTCAGACTCTTACTGACTAAAAACCATCCATGTTCCTGCCTCGCCTTTTACGTTCCGGGGCCGCGGTATCTCTTTCGAACAGGCCCGCAACCCCGGCAGGCTTCGGCCCTTGCGGGCCCCTCTCTTTTTGCTGACATCTCTTTGAGGCGCGCGTGGAACACGAACGCGCCGTCGACACGGCCTGTCGTCGTCGTTAGACGGCCGGACGGCTAGCTAGCCCATAGCCAGCCGTCCACAGGCCCGCATCTACGGTGGCCGGTAGCCACCACGTGGCCCCCGACGCCCGTTGCGTCTCCCGTGGGTGACCAACCCTTACATACCGAGTTTCCTCCGTGCCTCGGAAAACACGTTAAGCTGTTGGTTCCGGCTGCCGCATTTGTCCATCTTTGGCAGTCGCTACTGGTAGTCAGTCGCCCAAAAAAGTCTGACAACCAGTCTTACCAAGTGGTATCGTATTACCCAAAATGAACTGGGTTGTGGAGGTCAGATAGGCAGTCGCTCCATGTAAAATACTGGTATTCAGCTGCATCCGGTTAGACTGGAAGCCGACCCCAACATCGGCAACAAAAGGCTAGGCAGATGATGATGAAAATTATCAAGTAATAAATTAAATTAATAAATTAATATCGCTGGACAATACACACAGCGCCATCTAGTGCCACACAATACAACCCTTCAAGTTCATAAAGGTTGAAGAACTACTTTTTCAAGGTCAACAAACGTAAGAAAATTCGAATTTCGGGCTACCCCGACGCTTTCACCTTAATAATGTTTAAAAAGTCATAGGTACAGTAAGCGTTCATAAGCGCACAGGCACGCGAAGGATCATATTGCTGTGAACGCACGGCCGAGCGTCCGTGCGGCTGTATGTGTAAGCTGTCTCAATACAGTACCTACGCACACCACAGCCACAGAGTCGCCTACTGTCGCAAGTTGTCGCGTCGCTCTCCACGAAACAAAAAGATATATATTACCGTCTCTTTTGTTATACACGCAGCAAACGCATGATCGTATTTGCATTCGATAGGTAAACTTCGACCATATCTACCAGGTGTTGATAGCTGTTTAGGTTAAGCAGTGGATTCACGATCAACGTGTCTTGAGTTTAAATCCCGTTTACATACGGGTTTTTTTTTTGTAACCACTTTAATTTATATTTGTATTTTATACAAAAACTATTTACTTAGGTATTTATTTTGAAATGGGTTCATGCTCATTATTTATTTTTTATAAAGATTTAAATATAAGTTAATAACCCATCATAACTATTTATGTGATTGTGTAATATTTTTTCGGTGTTGGAAGGTGGAAAAAAAAGTGCTGACAGATAACAAAAATTGTTTTATTCGTTTCATTTATTCATATAATTAACAACTTTAATAAGATTTGTAACGTCACATTCCTACCTAGATATAAGAAGTTCTCTTGTTACCGTTCATAAGATTTTTTTGTGTATCTGGATACCCACTTTTAAGTCATTTTTTATTAACATAACAAGGATATTCTAATAACACAAATATAATTGTTGATACCCACTTCTATCTATCGGTATTCAACAGAGCTTACTGAAAACTAATACATAATTTATACTTCGTGAATATGTTTTTTATGTGACGTCACAATAAATGTAACTCATATTGAGGTTATAGTTTAAGTGTTCATTTTCCTGAAGAAAAGAAGATTGAAACTAAACCTCAATTTAGGAATTATTAATATCGCTAAATATTTTGTAACACGTCTAATTAAAACTAGAACATTAGGGATTAATATTTTGTATAACCCCCATTATTTTCAATGCAGTCAAGTAGACGTATGCGGCTTAAAGTCACCCAAAGGGCAATGGAGAGGGCTATGCTCGGAGTTTACTTGCGTGATCGCATCAGAAATGAAGACATCCGCAAGAGAACCAAGGTCACCGACGTAGCCCGAAGAATTGCTAAACTTAAGTGGCAGTGGGCAGGGCACATTGCTCGCAGAACGGATGGCCGATGGGGTCGAAAAGTTCTGGAGTGGCGACCGCGAACCGGAACAAAATGGAAGTAATCCAGTGAAAGTCTAAATATTCCCGTGCGAAATGTAATCGTTTTTCTTTATGTCTTTCTGTCAAGAAGGGCATTTTAGCTGATCTTCTGTGATGCAAGCCTTCAGCGTGGAGGGCACGGCGAACAGTTTGCGGTGACTCCGAGTGTGTCGTAGGTGTGAAACCATTGGTTTCATACTCGCCCACGATATGTTGTCGCTGCGCTTCGCTAATAAGCGACGACCTTCCACTTCGCTGTCTACTTGCAAGGCTCCCTTCTTCCTCATACCTTTTGATCCAGAGACTTACTGCATTTCTCTAAACAAAAAAAATGATGTTAGGCAGCTGTAATAAATACTAAAGTGACTTCATTCACTCTGCATTTATAAATCCAATAATAAACACTAATTATTTATCTTGCATGATAGATTGAAAAAAAAATAACGAATTAAGTAAACCACAGGTCACCAAATAAATGAACAATTTATAATACCCATTCGTTTTTAAATTTTTAATGTTTAAGTTACAATTCATAAATAATTATAATACTCACATTTAGTCCTATTAAGGCCACTTTTATGAAGCGCGGATAATTCGCGATAATAGTCGCCCTCGCCTTAATATTAATATTTGCCCGCATTATAAGAATCACACCAACAACAATACCGCTATCTATTAAACCACACGTCACTAACCATCAAATACCACATTATATAGTGTATTCTGTATGACTACAACCAAACGACAAAGTTCATTCCGATCAAGTTAAAATATTCATAAAACTCATGTCTACCTCACAGAAATCTAACAAAATTCTTGACTTATTTTTCTATCTACCTCCCTAACTTTACGAAATGTGTGAACAAAGCAAACAAGTTAAATAATATAATATTTCTGTAGAGTAAAAACTTACAAAAAGAGTAAAAGTAACTGTGCGGGATTTGAACTCACGGCTTACTGATTCGCTCTTAATTCTGGACGGGCCCAACCGCTAGGCCATCATGTCTTAGATATTGGCATTGAAATTATGAACTACAACTAGTTGCTGACAATATCTATTTTGTTGAAAGTAGAAGGTCGTAAGTCAAACTAAACGTCAAGCTATTGCTTTGTGAGATTGCTTATCGACTTTTGGTCGGCACTGTACATTGACGGCACAGTTGGCGCAGTGGGTGAACGGTAGACTGCTACGCTATGTGTCACGGGTTCGAACCCTGCACGGTACAACTATTTTTGTATCACTATTACAGATAGTTGTCTGGCTTTTTACATGTATGTGAGTTTAAATGTTTAAAAGGAGAATACGCTGCTACTGTGGAGCGAGGTTTATTTAAATAGTTTAAAAGATTGGTAATTAGAAGAAAATGTACTTTTTCATTTCTAATGCTCTAAAAGTACGCCAATATAGCCCTACGAACAGGGACCGTATATATAGATGCTCTGTGAGCGGGACTAAAGCGACCAGTTTAGTCGCTAGGGAGTAAAAAATAATTCGTTTTTTAATTTCCTTCATGTGACATAGACAAACTCAAACAGCCAGTAAATATACTTGAGAGTTTTAGTTCCATGGTTTTTCCGCAAAGAATGAGTAAGTTCGGTTTTAAATATTGACTATTTTCTCGCACTCAAAGTGTACAGTTTGCACCTCAAGACAAAACGCACGCTCGGGAGTCAAACCACCTCTGGTTATGGCTTCGTTTAGTCCATCGATATAAAATATGCTAAAATATCTCTGCTAAACCTTTCGGGGGAAACAGAAGCATAATGGTAGATATGCTTTAATTAGTTGAAGATTTTATACCGTGTACCACCATACCCCATTTTCCACCAAGCAGCGTGTTGATACCTACCCGAAATTTCTTTTCTGTTTTGCGCCTCATTCTGGCCAGGTCACAGGCTATTTCATAGGTGTTGCCAATGCCTATAGCTTGCAATAATCCCTTTTCACAGGCACGAGCGCCCCGACCGACGGATGCCACCACAAAAATAAAAACTCAGTTCTTTTTTCAACCAATTTTGAACCCTGCTCGGATATTCAAATAAAAAAAAATATTCAAACATGGAATTGTAGATGAAACTCTAGAGAGTTTGTGACGTGTCAAAACAAAGCCTTTTGATGCAAGCTCTTTGCGTTTTCAATCACGGTGACGTTTGTTGACAATGTTTGAAAAAAAAAGCCCTTTGATAAAATGTAATCTTTTTAGAAAGCTATTTTTTTTTAAGCGACATGACCATTCGACGTTTAAAACTATTTTGTTGTAGGTAACTCTAAAAATGAAGACACAAAGAACAGACTAGAATTACTCGTTTTAATGACATAACATAAAATACTTGGAGAATTATCATCATCATCAGACTATTAATGTCCATCCACTCCTGGGTCACAGGCCTCCTCTCTATGAGAGGGAATGAGCTGCAATGTAAAAGCAAGCCCAGTGCGGATTGATAGAACAGCACATCCGTCTGCACCTTTTTTTTTTTTTTTTTTTTTTTTTTTTAGGATGGGAAATCATCCGTCTGCACCTGTCTTTGATTTTTTTGCTCTAGGACATGCCGGTTTCCTCACGATGTTTTCCTTCAAACTCAAAACTCAAACTCAAATCATTTATTTCAATTAGACCAGATCAGAATGTCAAAAATACAAAACTAAATCAAAGCTACAGTCACAGACACAAGGCATAATAACTTGAGAATGTACTGTAGTTGCCCATTCCCTAGCGTAGATCTCTATGGAGAAGAACGGGCAAGAAATTCCATGGACACTCTTTTCAATCAAAATATTGTTACAAAATCTTGGTTACATCATTCATGTTGTGATTATACATATATGTGAGAACGATGTAGAAAGACGTGCACATTAAGAGCGTCCAGAGAAATGATTAAATCAACTTAAAAAATAAATAAATTAAAATTAACCGTGGCAGCTAAGAGTTGACCAGTCTCAATTGACAGCGCCCGATCACGAACATGACGCATTCACCGTTTTGAGAGCAGAAGTGATGAAATAAATTACACAAAGTAATGTGCCTGCTTGGGTTCGAACCCACGTCTAACTGTTCGTAAGTTGGGGCAGCCACCACTGGGACACCGCTGCTCTCGAGGAAGAGGATTATGTAGAGGTGTAATAGTGCACCTACATTATACTCCAGTTAGGATATAAGTACCATGTAATAAGGGACAAGATTTATTTCCATCAACCGGGTACAAATATAATAACAAAAAAAAAACAATAATAATAATATATTAGTACCTATATTTGTTTTTTTTCTGTGTAAGATTTATACTGATAATTTTGATGTGTTTTGTCCTGTGCGGGCTAATAAGTGATTTTCTACCTTTCTTTCTTTCTTTAAATCTATAGACTTCGTGGCTGCTAAAGATAAGTTCTTGATAATAAAAAAAACCAATAACAGGGGGCTAATTCTGCTATTTTAATAAATTCGTCACTCCAACACGATTCCATTCTCACCCCATTGTCATTTTGATTAAAGTTCGTAATCTGCTAAATTCACAATGGTCGGTCGATGGTCTCGTAATAAAATTGTGCTTCAATGGCATTTTCGTATTGCCATTATTATAAAACCATTCGTACAAATGGTTTTCGAAATTTACTACTAAATGTGAACCTTTATTTATGCCAGATATCATGTACAAGAATAATATTCTATGACATTTCTTTCAATGGGGTCATAGTGGTTGTTCATTGAGAAGTCATAATGACGCCATTATATTAGTAGATTATTAAACTTGTCAAAACTTGACAGAACTTGATCATTAAGACTTCAATGATCGCCTATTCTGACACTATCGTAATAGCAGAAGCGAGACCCTGTTTGTCCGACACGGAAATCATACCCAGGATGACAAATGATCCGGGGTTGCAGGACTGTTCAAAAGAGATACCGTGGCCCCGGAACGTATAGGGCGAAGATGGAACATGGATGGATTTAAGGCACTAAAAGTCTGGCACTCCCCTCCCGCTCCGCCCAGAAAAAAAAAGAATGACAAATGATGAAACACCTCGTTTCGCCCCCAAAAAAAAGCCGCTTGATTCCCTAATTTTTTTACGTAAAGTTACTTATTTTGATTTACATAATGCTTGGTTGATGACTTCGGGAAGGGTCCATTAACACCCAACAGCAGACCAAAGAGGTGGAAAACATTCTGTGAAGAAACTGATCTAAAAGTAGAAAACCTCTTTTCACACGCTTCGACTTAGCTGTAATCGGCGCCAAGTACCTCCATAAACCGGTGGCGAAGAGTTCGCGTCAAGTCTCACCTAAGTCGGTGGAGAAAAGTATGAAAGCTTTCACAATACCTACCGACACAATGTCCCTGTAAGGTACAGGCTACATTGAAGATTTACTACTTATTCATGATATCACGTGATCCCTTGCTCCTATAAACGCGCGAGTATCCATCGCATGAATGCACAGCGTTGATTTGTGGCATGCTCTGAGGAAATTGTTTAATTTTAGAAGTGGCGCGTTGAGGTTTTTTTGGTCGAACAGGAACCGTCACGTACGCTTTTCGTAGCACTCGTAGCAAATCCGCTACGGCGTAGTACCACATAAGCTAGCTAGGCACGCCTGTGCGCGGGACACAGCCCGTAGCAGTGCTACGACTGGAGCGGGATTTGAGTTGGAAGCGGTAGCGGGGGGGAGGAGGGGTGTTTTTTATTTGATTTGCCTTGTAAGTTAGTATGTATTGGTCTACCACAGTTCAAGATACACAAAGTTGTAGAAAAAATGAAAAAAATAAACAACGGGTTGCACTCTGGGAGTGCCGGCAGAAGTGAAAACTTGAAAACTTGAAGTTGTGCACTTTTTATATTTTGCACGAATTGCTTTAATTACCAGTACATAAGTACTCATTATGTGGTAAAATACAATATTCATTTATTGCGCTATCGTACACAACAAAGAAAATTACAATTATTTTGCGTGAAACAACTTTGTGCGTGAATATCAATAAAAGTTAATTATCTGTGACAGCCGGGGTCTTGCTAATTGCGCCAGCGGCTCTTAAGATTGTATTTTTCTATCTCAAGAATTATTATAAAGTAAATTACTAAATAAAAGTCCTTTCATTGAAGAGACCCAATAATTCAAAAGGGACAAGGCTTTATGTTGTAACAGACAGGCATACATTTTCACCGGTAGAAAGAGAGGGGGATGTTACTTTTCTCCTACGCCGGTCTACTCTCCCTCCGTCTTAGGAATTTTCGATCAGGTCACATGTCCTGACGCGAGTTTAACATTCTTTACCCATCCCAAAAAGTGATTATTTTTCCCTCGCTAAAACCATAATAGGATGATTATTGGGGTTATCTTAAACAAAACTGACTACCTGACTTACTGTAACTTTGGATTTCCCCAGTTCGCTAAACCAGTTCCAGTTCTTTAATAAAACAGCTAAAAATAAACCACTCAAAATAAATGTAGATTCATCAACAAATGTATTGAGTGAAGTATTTTTGGTTTCAATGATGAATGGAAGTATATCGTCACAAGGTTATGAGCAAAAATACCTGAGTATTATTATAATTTGGAGAGTAATATTGTAGGTTTCCTTCTATTCATTATTTATTTAGGTAGAGAATTCCCAATTTAATACATATTTTCATGTTGATTGATTGATCTTTTACTGTCGCGTTTTGAGTAAGCACATGAACCAAGTCCGTGGACTGTAAGAGGGCTCTTAAGAGATATATCTTGACGACATATGAAGCCAAAACAGAGGCTCATTTGCGGCAAAAAATTCTGACACCCACAATTCAAGAAGAATAATTTTTTAATACTTCGGGATACATTGTTGGAATTACCTTAGGTAATCTTGCTGAAGTTTGACAAATTCTCAACTACAACTTTCTAATTAGAAACTGGGGTATAATCTTGTTCTAAATCTAGAATATTTATACGAGTATAATTGTTGGTTGTGGTTTAGGTCTGAAGCGCTACATATTTATGTACATGTTATGTACACTGAATATAATCCGTCTACTATAATACGTGTTAATTAAGGCAATGAACACTCAGTGTGCTTAGCTGTTAATGGCAGATCCATTATCGACTGATAGTTTATGAGTATCTAATAGAGCATACAGATTTTTGCGTGAGTTGGCTTCCGAAATGAGATTTAAAATCTGAAAATTCATCCCATGAATTTCCTTAAATTCTATCACCATTATTATCAGCTGCCTAGCGTTTTCACAACTATTTTGGGGTCGGCTTCCAGTCTAATCGGATACAGCTGTATACAAGTATTTTAAATGGAGCAACTGCCTATCTGATCTCCACAACCCAGTTAGTACTGGGTATTACGATACCCCTTGGTAAGACTGGTTGTCACTGGGTGCTTTCCGAGACACGGAGGAAACTCCATATGTAATGGGTGGTAACCCATCCACAGACTAATTTAGGCAAGCACGGCTTAACCTAAAGATTGACCCGAGCGGCTGTTATTATTTAGCCACGAGCTCCTCCTTCCTTAAATTATATTATCACAGTGATATTTTAGAAATGTTTACCGCTTATTTTAATAAACTACCGTATTTAACCAACAAATGAACGCGATTAAGTATTCAAAATTGATAAATGAAAAGATTAAGTAATAATGAAATTGAATAAGTTAAGGTGAAAGCGTCAAGCTTGCCCGCGAAATTCATTTTTTTTTAGATTTTTGCAATTTGCAGGCGAGTGGTAGGTTGTATGAAGTTGAAAATATCGTTCGCGACTGTAAAATGTAAGTAGTTACCGAATTATAACTATAAAAATCATCAGTACAGCCCTCTAAGTTCATATAAGTCGATGAACGATTTTTGCAAGGTCAAAGTCGTTCCTATACTTATGTGAGCTTGGAGGGTGGTATTGATGATTTCGATGATCATAACTCTGTAACTTCATACGTCTTACAGTCGCGAACGATATTTTCAACTTAATACAACCTGCCTAAATACAAACTTATTGGACAATATTACTGTGGTAGCTGCAGAAGATTGTAAAAATATTCTTGCATTGTATAGATTCCATCTCTTAGTCTACACTAATATTATAAAGAGGAAAACTTTGTTTGTTTGTTTGTTTGGTTGTAATGAATAGGCTTAAAAACTACTGGACCGTTTTTAAAAATTCTTTCACCATTCGAAAGCTACATTATCCACGAGTAACATAGGATATATTTTATCCCCGTACTCCCACGGGAACGGGAATTACGCGTGTGAAACCGCGTGACGTCCGCTAGTATTGTATAATTGCATAGCACATGTGTGAGTACCATGTACTGTAAAGCTACCATTTGCATTTAGTTATCTTTCATTGACTAGAATATGCCTTGGTGGCTGAGAGAATGTCATGCTCGCTTAAATGTCTTGCTGATGGTGTCGGGTGGGTTGGGTCAATGTCCAATTCAATATGGTTGAATTAAATGGCGCTGATTCATGCGTCATGTTCGTGAACGGGCGCTGTCAGTCAGGAATGGTCATCTCTTAGCTGCCATGGATCATTTGAAGTGCTTTATTTTATAAATTGTTTATTTAATTATTATTTTTACTCTGGACGCTCTTATTGTGTACGTCTTTCTACATCGTTCTCACATATATGTATAATCTCAACATTAAATATGTAACCAAGATTATGTACCAAATTTTTTGATTGAAAAGAGTGTCCATGGAGTTTCTTGCCCATTCTTCTCCAATACGATCTACGCTAGGGAATGGGCAACTACAATACTTTCTCAAGTTACTATGCCTTGTGTCTGTGACTGTAGCCTTATTTTTCTCGTTTTATCAACATTCAAAAGTGACGTAATGGTCTAGTTGAAATAAATGATTTGAGTTTGTGTTTGAGTTTGCCACTGGCCTGCAAATTCCAAAACAACATAAGAAAACTTGAATTTCGCGGGCTACTCTAAAGCTTCCCCCTTAAGTGCTATAAGTGTATAGACCAACACCTATACTTACGATGATTTACGAAAAATATTTAGCACGTTTTAGATAACGAGACGTAGAAGGCCTAGGTCCCGTTGCCGTAGAAGTACGGGGATAAAATAATTATAGCCTATGTTACTCGCTGATAATGTAGCTATCCATTGCTGATAGACTTTTTAAAATCTGTCCAGTAGTTTTTAAGTTTATTCGCTGCATGCAACAATATAAAAATACAAATCTTTCCTCATCACAATAATAGTATAAATTAGTATAGATAAAGGAAATAAGAACGAGATTTGAAAAGTATAAATATGTTTTTATTTTTACTGTACTCTATCACATACAATGCTATTTGACCCAAAGCATAGAATAGATAATAGTACTAGTCTACAGAAGTTGCACTCCTTTCATCTTGAAGAAAGCTGACATTTTAAATACCTAAACTGAGCACGCTCGATCTAAATTGTGCCTTGACGCCACGCGTTAGCGTACCTATATTATTCGGCGTCTTGCTGCTTAGTGCCAAATCGGTAGGGTTGCCACAAGTACTAAAAACAAAAACTACCAACATTATTGTAATTTAACGTTGATTATTCTAGTTTTCTTACACTTTTTGCTATTTGCAGGCCATTGTTAAGTTGTATGTTGATTAAGATATTGTTCGCGACTGTAAAACGCATGTAGTTACAAAATTGTAATCATCCCAATCATCAATATTTTAATTGAAACTTATATAATTACAATTGTTTTAATTGAAAAAAATGTCTCATATATTTCTTGCCCGCTCTATTTTTTCCTACATTAATTAAATGTATTTAAAACACCCATACACGCAACAATTTATCCAGCTTGTCATTTTCACTAATAATGATTAATGATCAAACAATCAGTCAGTTAACAATCACGAAGTACGAGTAGGTACCTACGCGACGCAAGCAACCAGTCGAAAGAGCGCCAAAAATTTACGCGACATAACGTACCTACGCACGGCTGGAGCGCGACAGCCCTACCAAACTTGCATTTTCAATATGCGCGAAGCGGTAGGTAATTATCTCATTCCTATAACGGATTGACAGAGCCCTGACCAAAGGTTAGCTAGTAGAGAACGCCTTGTGGAATTAAGTCCGCCTATGTACCACTCTTGTACATGAAGTTTAAATAAATTAATATGATTTCTACACAATACCTACGTTCTGAGTTCAACCTAGCCGTTTTCTCGTGGTCCTACTATTTTGTCCTACTAGTAGGACCACGAGGGAGACCAATTTCTGTTCGTCCTACTCTATCCTGCTCTATGAC
This sequence comes from Xestia c-nigrum, assembly GCA_916618015.1. Classification (NCBI taxonomy): domain Eukaryota; kingdom Metazoa; phylum Arthropoda; class Insecta; order Lepidoptera; family Noctuidae; genus Xestia; species Xestia c-nigrum. The sequence goes on from OU745262.1 coordinate 2,792,489, forward strand.
ATACAGGGTGTGAACCACCTCATCACAAAGCCGTTAACCAAGCATTCTGTACATTAACTTTACGCAAAAATTATTGCTGGGAAACATTTTTTGAGGTTGTAAATCATATTTTGTGGTAGAACTCAATGTAACGCACTCAAAATATTGTGCTGATGGATGGATTGAATAGTATGGGGGTCTTGGAGGTGTTAAAATATTACAAAAAAAACTTGTCAAAAAGTTGTAACTTTGAACCCCCATATCTCCGTAACTAGAAGGTCCCCAGGTATGGTGTGGAACAAAAAAAAATGATCGAAATGATGGGGAAAACAAGTGCCTTTCAGCTGGTCTCCCTCGTGGTCCTACTATTTTGCCCTACTAGTAGGACCACGAGGGAGACCAGTTTCTGTTCGTCCTACTATGACATATATGAGCTGTAATCATTTATTTATACCACCTGTATAAGGTTAACCTAGACGTAGTACACATTTTCTAAGTTTAATAGAAAAGAAAATATAAAATAGAAAAATACTAAACATGACATAGTTAATAGACATACAAACTATTTTTAAAAGGCATTAAAAACTCCAGTGCATTTCTTTATCAATGAGCTAACAAGAAACTTTCAAGAAATTACATTTGTTCGGACAAGCACCATTCAGCATTGCCAATTACTTCATTTTCCAATTTTTCTGAGTGCGAACAACACTTTCGACATGAAATTGACCGTGTAACATGTTCTACAAGAAAGTTAGTACCACCAGCTAAGTTTTTTATGAGTATACTGTTTTGTGAAACGTCTGGCTGTGATAAATGATAAATGATAAATGATCTTTATTTTGTACCAGTTACTAATATGAAAGTTACCAGTTACTAATATAAATGTGAAAGTTTGTGGAGATGGATGGATGGATCACATGGATGAATGTTAGTAACTTTTTCACACAAAAACTCACGAAAAGGACTTGGATGAGGGTGTGCCTCATCCAAGTCCTTTTCATGAGTTTTTGGTATTGTTTATATAGGGTGGCTGGTAATTAGTGTACCATACATAAACACGTGATTTTGCTCATGATAACAATGTTGAAAACGCGAAAAAATAATCTGTTGTTCAGAATACGCCGTCAAAACGTTCTGGTTATTTTTTCGCTATTTCAGGTTTGGTACCATTGAAAAAGTTGTTTGTTATCTCATGATTGTACTCATGTACAATCACATGTTTACCTACGTATCCGTACAATATTTGCTAGTAATCCTATATACCCTGTCATATTATCTCTGGACCTAGCGTCGATGACTTTTATAACAATAAAAGTCCACTCAATAAATGTGCAATGTACCAAAAATGTTCATGTGAACATTTTTGTTACTTTTGGACTTTTATTAGGGAATGGGCTATAATCCACCACGTGTGCCCAGTTCGGATTAGTAGATGTCACATGTGTTCGAAATTTTGGTTCTAGGACATGCCGGTTTCCTCACAATGTTATCCGTTTGAGAGCAGTGGTGGCCCAGTGAATACTTTCAAGAAACTACTTTTGAGATCAACTAAGAGGATACTTTTATCCAGATAGTACGATCTCATGGGACAGTACCAAACTCCACGTGAGCGAAACCACGATAACCTATTTTTAAACCTTTACATAAACAGGTAACGTGTATGAGTTGAGGAAGACCAAATAAACTATGGATGGACGGTGTAAATAATGATATTGCAGGAACAGAAGTGTCTGATGAGATAAATATAATAAATAAAATATAAATATCGCTGAACATTAACACACAGCGCCATCTAGTGCCACACTAAGCAAAGCTTGTGTCGTGGACAGCAGATAGTTGATATACTACTTAAATACGTTTTTTGTTTGTAAATACATACTTATTATACATATAAACATCCATGACTCGGAAACAAATGTCCATGCTCATCACATAAACGTTTGCTCCTACCGGGATTCGAACCCAGGACCCTAGGAACGTAAGGTAGCCCCACTACCGCTACGCTATTCGGGTCGTCAAAACGAGTAATAGACAAGTTTTTAAGAAGAACACGTGCTGTGCCGACTCCAAATGAATTTTGATAAGGGCAACAGAATAGTGATGACATAGATAGGAAACACAACCTGATCGGTTTAGTGGACGCAAGTGCTACAGCTGACGATGAGGGGTTCGGTTATCAAGTTACGCTAAGTGTCAGAGTTTTTTTCACCAGGAGTTTGTTGGTACCAGTCATAGAATTTGGATTTGCACCGGGTTGAATTTGATGGACGTAAACATAACTGGAAAGTTGTAAGATTCACTATTAGGTACCTTTCGGGGACATAACAGTCTAGTAACGTTAAATATTTATTTTTATAAAACATAAAATAAGCTTTTAATTCATTACTATGTACATTTTTTATGTACTACAAATAAATCTAAAATAATAACAGAATGTAATTTATTACACCTACGTGATAAATGATAAATAATGTTAATTTTGTAAGTAAGTTTTCACAAACTCTTTTACACGTCAATATTTTTTTTTAAGCTGGATGGGGCCGGTGTTTCGTACCTGACTACTCTGAGAAGAAACAGCCGAAACAAACTCAGAGGTCATACATAGTCTCTTTTGAAGTCCAGACATAATCTTGCTCAATTCACATGAGGATCATTTAGGTATTAGTGTCTGAGGTGGACTTTTGAAGAAAGAACTACACAGATTTGAGTGAACCTATCCAGTCAGTGCAAGCATTTGTCAGTTATCGTGTAGCTCGACTTATAACACAAGGAGCTCAATGAAATGACGAACAATACCAAAGAAAGGACATTTGGGTAGGTATGTTGTTTGAAACAAGTAAAAAATGGTGTACTGGTCGTTAGATTACCTTCGGTTATTACGTTTATTTTTAGACAGGCAATTTATTAGGTGTTTGTAAAGTGTAGGTAAACCTACACACGGGTAATCTAAGGATTCTAAACACGAGTAATCTATGGGACAATTACACCAAAAGACCGCTAGATGTCCTGCGCATCCAGTATAATAATGCAATCAGGATATTGTTCAAACTGCTTCGCTAAGAGTCCTCGAAAACTGGTCAGTTTACCCCACTCGTCAGTTTATTGAATTCGTCAGTTTCTTTGATAAGTCAGTTTTGCTGATTGATGGTTGACTATTGCGTTCGCTTAGGTAAATACATTTTTGTCTTATTTTTAAATCCATGCAATTCCTACTGACTGTACTAAGACTAAGAAATTGAATAAAACTGACGAATTAAATAAACTGACGAGTCAGAGATACTGACCAGTGTAACGCAGACAACCTGGGTTCCTTGTTCAACATACGACAACATATCGTCTGGCAAAATAGAATCTCATGGTTACAATGACTCAGTACCTTACCTTAAACCTTAATAAGTACATAAAATGTGGTATATTCGAGACATAAAACATGTTTTTTTTGAGGCTGGTCCATCCTTCCTTTTACTCGACTACGATTATTATGATTTTAGCAGTCTATGTATGTACGAGTGCAGTGGCGTAACTAAAGGGGGGCAGGACTGGTAAAATGCCACGGGCCCCTGGTCAGACGGGGCCCACGCGGCCCCGGTCCGACAGGCTGCGAGTTCAAAAGACTGTGATAATAGATCTTTCCTTGAAATCCTTTCATATTATTTCCAACTCTGGTGTAAAACTTGAACGTACACAAAAAATATTTGAAAATCTAAAATGGACACAATGTTACTATTGGGTAACTATCTCAGTGATTTATTAAAACTAAATTATAATGTGACGAGTTTTCTTGGGGCCCCATGCAATGGATTTACCAAGGGCCTCAGATGGTGGAGAAGTAGCCGGTGCGCGCATTGGTTAACATCGATTTTGTATCGCTCTGTGTTTAAATTCAATTAAATATAGAAAATACCAAAAGTTGTTCATTAAAGTTATATCAGAAGAAACAAGATCTTGTGCGGTGTCTAAATACTGTGACTAGAACTTCATTTACCCAAGGAAAACCTCACAATAATCAAGAGAAAGAAAAAAACCAGTGATACTTTTCAAACACAAACCACTGACACCAAACTACGTGAACCATCATTGGTGGAGGTCATTGACCCCGCCCTCTACATCTTCGTCACACACGGTCACCGCAGCTGATTGGTTGAAACTGTCTACAGCATCGCATACTACCAGGTTTTTCAAACAAAACTTTTATATAACTGCCAATAAAATGAATTGCCTAGCTTGCAAACAAGATATAAAATACGCAGGAGAACTTCTGAAATGCACAGGGTGCGGAAGTAAATACCACTATGCATGCCTAAATATGACATCTGCCTATTATTTAGAAAATAATTTCGAACTCATGAAATGCTGGCGTTGCCAAGACTGCACTAATGTCACTCGTCGCTATAGTAAAACCCCCGATAAAACTATCAGAACCACTAACAAAACGCAGGAAACACTACCAGAAGGGCTTTCGATTACCTTAGATAGTCTTAGTAAATTATTAGATTCCAAACTCGAAAAGAATAATCAAACCCTACTATCTGTACTAAAGAACACAATTCAACAAGAAATACAAAAATCTATCACAAACTTAAAGGAAGATATTTTGAAGGACACCCACAAGCTAACACAAGAACAAGAAATAATAAAAAACGATATCAAAAAACTTAACAAAGAAATAGAAACACTACAAGGAGAAAACAAAGAACTTAAACAGCAACTACAAGAAATGAAACAAAATATGACAACAATATTATAGGAAACCCACAACAGGACAGTTATAACAAAAAAATGTACTATTCGGGCTTACAGAATACGACCAAGAATCAGAAAATGAAATAGAATATCGTGTTGTGGAAGCATTCAAAGACATCCTAAATGTTGACCTGACTGGATATATCGAGGGGCTTTCACGAATAGGCAGGAACAACAACTTTAGGCGACCCATCGTTATTGAGCTTATAAGCAAACGAATGACGAAATATATATTAGATAACGCGATGTTCTTCAAACATACAGGACTTTTTATTTCCGAATTCTTAAGTGACTCTGCTCTCAGACAAAAAAAGACATTACACGAAAATCTACGCTTAGCAAGACAACGGTGGTGTCGATTTTTGATGATCGCGTGGTGTCCACCACGCGATCATCAAAAATAACCAATTAATAGTAGACGGCCGACGACAAAAACTCACTGAAACGACAACACAAAACCTTGATACAAAGACATCCGACTCCATCCTTCCAAGTGATTCACGAAAAATCAACATTCGCTACGAAAGCACTAACCACATAAACAAAAACGAACACGACACTGATCACCGAAGGACAAAAACGAGTGAAATCTCTGCACCTTTGTCACCCAAGATATTGATGTTACACTATTATTCCAAAATATGCAAAGTATCAACAATAAACTACACCTATTGGAAGCATTTCTCGACGAAAACAATAGAAACTACCAGGCACTTTGCTTGTCGGAAACATGGTTATCACAAGGAAAGAAAGATTTAATTAACTTCAATGGGTACATCCTAGCTACGTCATACTGTCGATAGAACTACGAAGGCGGCGGTGTATGCATATTGTTGCGAGAAGACTTAGAATTTATTGAGCGAAAAGATACAATGGCTAAGTCGGTAGAATACATAGTAGAAGTATGTGCCATTGAATTGCCCACACTTAAAACAATAATTGTAACTCTATATTGGAACAATAGGCAGCCTGACATATTTTATAGGCAGTTAGTTAACTTATTTTAGATATTCTACTAAAAAAATATAATAAAAATAGAATTATATTCGGAGGTGATTTCAATGTTAATATTTTGGAAAATAGCTTACAAACCAAAACACTACTAAACTTAATGCTAGAATATAACTTTATCCAATGTATTAAAAAACCAACACGGGTAACAGAAACCACTTCAACCTGCCTTGATTTAGTATTTATAAATTTTGTGTCAGAATTATTAATTGCACAGGTACACGATTATGGCTTTTCTGATCATAAAGGAATTATTGTAAACTTAAAAAATATAGACGGCACACCTAAGCCGGCGCCTAAGTTCAAAGAATGGAAAACGAAAAAAAGAATTTTTAATCTAACAAATATTGACAAATTTAAACTCGCTTTGAAAAACGTAAACTGGAATCTATTAATAAGCCCGGATAAAACCATGGATGAAAATTACAACTCATTTGAGACACTTTTACTAAAAATATTAAATGAATGTATACCCATTAAAAATCAAAACAAACGAAAGGATTGGTTGACAAGAGGCATAAAAATATCATGTAAAAATAAACGGTTGTTAAGAATTCTTAATTCATACTCGAATAATCCGGTATTAACTAAACAATATAAGATATATGAAAAAACTTTAAAAAAGATAGTCAATAAATCAAAAAAATTACAATTTATTAAGGAAACGAGAAACTCAACTAATAAAACAAAATCGATGTGGAAAATAGTTAAAGAGCGTACTAATAAAAAACTGACTAAGACACAACAAAACATTAAATTGTCGATCCATAATAAACTAACGTCCGACCCAAAACAAGTTTCTAACTCGTTCAACGATTTTTTTGCATCAGTAGGGCAAACACGGCATAGTGGGGACACAGAACCACGCGGCCGGCCTGCGCTCCGACCGACTGATAACACAATGTTTTTACATCCACCCACACCGCAAGAAATAAATAATATAATTAAACAACTTAAAGTCAAATATAGCCACGGATTAGATGACTTACCCCCTATATTAATAAAATCATGTGCTGATGAACTGACATTACCATTTTACCTTCTAATCTATCAATCTTTTTCTGAAGGAGTATTCCCAAATGCGTTAAAAAAATCAATTATAAAGCCTATTCACAAGAAAAACTCGAAGTAAGACCCAAATAATTACCGTCCAATTGCACTACTACCGACATTATCCAAAATCTTTGAGAAAGCAATGTGCAAACGCGTTTATAATTTAATATTTTTGACGAATCTCAAAATGGTTTTCGGAAAAATAGATCCACAACTTTAGCGACATATAAATTTACACAAAAAATATTGGACATTTTATATAGTAAAAAATACGCGATTGGAATCTTACTTGACATGACAAAGGCTTACGATAAGGTACTATACAATATTCCACTTGACAAACTATACCTACGGAATCGGTGTTAGAGGAATAACTCATAAATAGTTCTCGTCCTACCTACAAAACCGAGAACAATTCGTGGAAATTGACTATTGAGATCATGACACTTGGGAACTCAGGCAAATACGTTCAAATGCGCTTAGTGTTAAAAATTCAATTCCTCAAGGTAGTGTGACCGGGTGCTTATTATTCTTGATTTATGTCAACGATCTCCCCAAAATTATGACGGAGTCGTGCGTTCTGTTCGCTGATGACATCTCAATATTGACTTCCTGTAATGACTCTCAACGCCTACATGCCACTTTAAATGATATTATGTTAAATATAGAAAATTGGATGAAAGACCATAATTTAGAAATAAACTTCTCTAAAACCAAAATAATGCAATTTAGGCTTTTTAAAAAAAAACACTAAATATCAATTTTGCGTTTGAAGGTGTCAAAGTGGAAAGTGTAGATACTTTTACCTTATTAGGTCTGGACTTAGATATTCATATGACGTGGAAAGCACACATTCAAAAAATCAAATCAAAATTATCTAGTTTTATATATGCACTACGTGAGCTCAAAAAACTTTTTTGCAAAAAATAAAACCGACTTCAAAAAAAAAACAAAAAAGTGAAAAATAACTTTAGCTTCTGAAGTCGGTGACCTTTGTTTGATTGCTTTAGTTTTTTTGTCACCGACTTCAGAAGCTAAAGTTATTTTTCACTTTTTTGTTTTTTTTTGAAGTCGGTTTTATTTTTTGCAAAAAAGTTTTTATTTTTCACTTTTTAGTGGTTCACATGTGCTTGATACATGGAAAGTGCATACCATTACAATTGCAACAAGCCCAAACACGACTATGGTACATTGTCTCATTATGGAGTTCCGTGACTCTTGGCTTCATCATCAGATCTGATGGTAGAATGGTTCTTATCAAACGCAAATGCTTCACTTGTTGTAGAAAATACCAAAATCGCAACACGTTTTCATATAAAATCTGAAGAGTTCCCTCGATTTCGCCAAGATTCCATCATCAGATCACGACTTGGTGGCTATGGGACCATTTGGAAAGAATACCCTTTCCAACAAAAAAAGAATTTTCCAAATCGGTTGGCAAGCGACGGAGTTATGCCCGAACAAACATAAAAAAAAAAAATAGAAACATCCGAATTGAGAACCTCCTCCTTTTTTAGAAGTCGGTTAAAAATCAACAGATCTAAAAACAGCCTTAGCCACTTACTACGCTTACGCATACGCATGGCTTAAGTATGGAATAATTCTTTGGGGAAATAGTGTTGATATAAATGAGTTGTTTATCTTGCAGAAAAAATGTGTAAAGATGTGTGTGTGTGTGTGTTATATTGAAAACGATGAAAGTTGTAGACCACATTTTAAAAAACTGGAAATTCTAACTTTGACATCCATTTATATTCTAGAAATCTGTAAATTTGGATTCTGAAACATTTCTCCGACATTCGTTTCACCGTTGATCGGTTCACCGACAGAACGATTCACTTTTCATTTTTTCTCCGACAGAACTTTTCAATGACGAACGATTCGCCGACACAACTGTTCATCTGCTCCTGGGTTATAAAACATAGGTATTCGACATGTACGCCTGTTTCCGTTTGTTGTTTACACCTGAATCAAGTTGTGAAGACGAAAAGTGAATCGTTCTGTCGGTGAACCGATCAACGGTGAAACGAATGTCGGAGAAATGTTTCAGAATCGTAAATTTGTGAGACAGTATCCAAACTTTTTTATTAAAATCTCTGACCAGCCTCGTCGATACGCACCACGTTCTCGATTCGTAAACACGCTCGTACTACCCCAATCAAAACTAAAATTACACAGCACTAGCCCTTATGTAACATCAATAAGAATATATAACAAGATTCCTTATGTCATCAGAATGGAAGAGAACGACAAAATATTTATAAAACGAGTCAGAAACTTATTAATTAAAAATTGCTATTATTCATTAAATGATTTCTTTACCGATGATTTCAAACTGGTTTGACCTTTTCTACCTTTTACTTATTTATTGAATTTTGCTTTTGTATTATTGACATTTTGCATTTGATTCATATTATCTTTTAACATGATTGTATTCTGATTATTATTTTAGTGGCATGATGACTTTAATTTAATTTTGACTTTTATTTTATTGACATTTTATTTTTGATTATAGTGCTTGTCATGACTGTATTTTGATTATTATTTTAGTGACATTAGGCATTTTGACTTTTATTATATTGACATTTTGTTTTTGATTGTTATCTGTTGACATGATGGTATTTCGACTATTATTGTAATGACCTGCCGCCGTATTCACAACGCTTCGATTCGCTTCCGAGCCGGGAAGTCGTATGTCTATCTCGGTCGTTTTTGTAATGCCAGAAGAAGACAGATATACGAGTTGTCGAATCGGAAACGAGTCGAACGTTTGTGAATACGGGGTCTGATGTATTTCCGACTCTAATTTTATTTATTCGATTTCTCTATTTTCTATTTTTATTTTATCCTTTGGCATTATTTACTTATTTGAACTTACAATTTTTTGATTAATAATGACGATTTTTTTCAATGCTACTTACTGTAAAATACCATAAATTGTTGTGCCCGACAGGGTATTAACCGTCGTGGGAAAGTAGAGTTCACAGTTTGAATAAATCGTTTCGTGGGAAAAAACTCCATGGTTAGCAACGAGGCACACTTCAGTTTCTGTCAGTGATCGAGTAAAAATAAACATTCTTGCTATAAATCACATGTCGGTATGTAAGTACGTAAGGAGATGGATGGGTGCTCTCCTTCGATTTCGTCTTGATATGTTACTGGAGAAAATATCGGATTAATGTACCATGAAATGAGAACAAAGGAAATGGTTAGGGTTGCATTACACTTACAGAACATAAATTTAATGCTTGGACACAAGCTACGCGCCAGAGACACAAATGTGTCGTGACAGCCAGTGCGAAGAAAGCAGAGAAATTGTTCAGAGCCACGACTCACAACTACTTGTGGTATTTACGCGAAGCAACGAAATACCACACGGGCATGCCACTTGGCACGAGATGCGTCGCAAGTTGCACCGCGAGAGGTCGTGGACGGAGCGTTACGCTGGCGGTGAGTTGCACGTGTAGTTACTTTTGTTGTTTTTTTTAGCAACGGAGTAAGAACATTGTGTTTTTAGTAGAAAGAAGGATTTATGAAACAATGTGAACATGAATATTCTTAGAAGTGATTTATTTCGTTTTGTCAGATTATTTTGTATTTAAGTATCAAAATGATTATATTCTCAAACCCACGCACACGTTATCAATAGTGGAAATAGATAAGTTTTTGTGCAAGTAGAAAAGCAATTTATTTGAAAAAAGAAAATTCAAAGAAGAAAACAGAAAAAATAACATTTATTATTACATAAAGAATTACAATCTTTCACTTTGGTCCTTCGAGCCGGATGCAAGGTCGTAGTATCTTAGTAACCAAAAGGTCATGCAGTTAGTCCTTCTTAAAACTGATTAGGTCCTGGGAAAACAAGAAGATAAAGAAATTGCTACCCAATTACTTAGGTACTAACAACTTTAAGTAATAAGAGAGGTTTCAACGTTCTTCATAAACTTAATTCTGAAGTAGAATATTCGTAGAAACTGACAAAATCTTTCATTTTATCGGAAAATAAAAATCTCGTCGTAGGACCGCAAAAAGGGGTTTCACAAGGCGTAAAAAGGCAACAGATAACCAGAGTTAGGTATTTTCACATTTATAATCAAGTTTATATTAGAAAAATAACTTTTTTTAAACTTTAATAACTAACTTTAATTAAGGTAACTTCGCCTTACGCCAAGTCTTTGAAATTGAAAAGGAAGTATTGCTAGTAAGAAAATAAGAAGAAAATAAAAACTAATAACATCGAGGCCATGGCGTAACCAACTACTCACAACTGTGATTAAATAAAATTAATTTAGTGTTCGTGCGGAATCTGGGCGTCGCTTTATTACAGTTTGAAAAAGAAACTTTACTCAATGGTTTTAGCTTATTTTTTAAACATAATGCTTCACTTACTTGGCGAAACAACATAAACTGGGCCAGCGCTGCTAGAATTATTGTATGCCAAGTCGGGATTTAGGAACTTTTTGAGTGAAAAAAAGCGAGATTCTTTCGTGGACAGCGGGATATAGTATAAAAAAACCTATGTAATCAGAAGTTTTTGATTAATCATATTTTTATTTGAGTTCAAATTATGTTTACGTGACAGTAGATATAGCAAACATAGATATTGCAAATTATTACTATATTTCGTGAGGGGATATTTCCCAAGTTTGATTTTCTTCTTGGTTGCACCGTTTTCCGGTTCCGAGCAATCCGAAACATCACGGTCGAGTTATCCTCGAAAAGCGGGACATTTAATTTTGATTGAAAACTCGGGTCATCCCGCGAAAATCGGGACGTCTGACAACGCTGGACTTCGCAGATATAAATATTATCTGATTAAAATAACTTGGATTTAGTAAGTTCGTTGTGGCTTAGTGGGCTCTAATCCGCGAAGCTGAATGTGCGTTCAAATCTGTAAGTAACTAACATTAGTGGATAAGGTAAGGAACGAGTATGTCAGAGGAAGTTTGAAAGTTGCGACAGATACAGAAAAGTTGAAAGGGAATCGGCTATCATGGAATGGGCACGTTATGAGGAAGGACGAATCGAAAAGAAAGAAGAGTAATGAAAATAAATGTCGATGGATAGAGAGTTAGAGAAACACCAAGAAAACAATAGATGGATTGTGTGAGAAATGAATTTGAACAAAAAGGATTAAATGGTAACGTGACTGTAAGTTGAGAAAGGAAAATGGAAGAAGAAAAACGTATAAGAAAACTGCACTCATTCAATGCATTCAAAACTCAACTTAGTGAGTACATAATGCACTTCTAGAGAAATGATGGCATTGAATGGGTGTAGTCTAGTTTGTAAGTTGTAGGTTTTGTAGCTAATGACGACGAACAATTCGTGTAATTTATATGTATACTAGCCGATGCCCGCGGCTTCGCCTGCATAAACTTATATACTAAAACCTTAATCTTAAATCATTCTATCTATTAAAAAAACCCGCATTAAAATCCGTTGCATAGTTTTAAAGGTCTAAGTATACATAGGGACAGATAGACGCGGCGGGAGATTTTGTTTTATATAATAGTGATTTTGGTATTGTTCTCAAGAGAGCGACACTTGTCTTTATTGCAAATAAAGTTTCTTTAAACCTAAAACGAGTAAGTTGCGCAGAACCTAAGTAAAACAGGACAAGTACTACAGGAATATGGTAATGATGAATAACATTAGGGAAGAAATACATTGTGAGGAAATCTATACTGGGATCATTAGAATCTCCAATTCTCCATTCCACATAAAGCCAGCATAATGGTGAATATCATGTTTTCTCTGAATGAGAAGAGAGGGCTTTTAGAGGAGACGGTAATACGCTGGCACCAAAATCAAAGCATTTATTTCAAGTAGGCCAGTTACAGGCACTTTTGAATTGTCGAAACAAAAATGAACATTAAATGTAGCTACAGTCCCAGTCACAAGACATAAAAACTGTGAAGTATTTTAGTTGCCCATTCCCTAGCGTAGAGCTCTATGGAAAAGAACGGGCAAGAAACTCCATGGACACTCTTTTAAATCATAATTTTGTTACAAAATCTTGGTTACATCATTAATGTTGAGATGGCATATTATCACCATTGTAATATAACCAGCTAACTGTAGCCATACTTAGAGAATTATCGCTATCTCCTTTGCACTTCGGCGATACAGGCGTGGTATTACGTAACCCAAACCACGTATCTTTTCGTAATTCTATCTACATGATAGCCATCTGACCTTCTTAACCCTTGGATACACGACTCAAACTAGATTATTTATCCCTCGAGAAAACCCGGAAAATGGAAACATTTATATAGAAAATCTGTGCCAATTCGTTTGTACTTAGTATTCTGAGCCAAACCTCTGAACCTACTGAAAGGATTGGTTCCCTAATGTAACGTTTCATAGGTCAGGTTCACGACAAACATAAACCCACATAACCTTTTATATGTTTTGGCAGAATTCCAGTATGGCATGACAAAACTCATGTGAAGTTCAGATATTTTTTTTGCAAAGCGTAACAAAAGTGTTCGAGTTCATTGTATTGTAATTGTGCAAACTTTGTTCGATAGTCCACATTGAATTTTGTAACAAGTAACTAAGAACATCTTTACGATATCAAACAAAAGTAAGTTGCCACTATGTGTAGTGTGTAACTGATATTAAGTATACTAAATCAAAATCTACTTTATGTCACACTTCCCAGTTCTGTGCGTCTCTTTCTGATTCTGATGTTTACCACCACTTAAAATTTTATTTTATTTTATGTTATTTATTTTAAAATCAAAATCAAAAATCAAAATCAAAAATATTTATTTGCTAGAAATACGTCTTACAACAAGGAAAGATCTTATGTCCTAAAAGTTACAGTATTCTGCCTGCAAGCAAGCGTGCAAATTATTATTATTATTTAGTAACATTTCAGTAATTATTATCATGCAATTAATATTATTATAATTATTATAAAATCAGTATTAATTATTTACATTCATCACCAAATTATTTTTTAAATTCCATAAATTCCTTAACGCTATAGAAACAACAATTTAGTAGCCACTCGGTCAATTTTTTTTTAAATAAATTACCCTGCATCATTTTTAAATCATTCGGAATCTTATTATAAATTATTATACACATGTTAAACACATTTTTTTTATAAACATCTTTATGACTAGGTGGTTGATGCAATAGGTTGTGAAACTTAGCCCTTTTTTGTCTTGGTTGAACCTCACTACGCTGTTTGAAGTAATGCATGTGATTCTTTACAAAAACGCAGATATCTCTTAAATACATACAGGGTAGTGGAAGAATGTTACATTTTTGGAAGAGAGGTTTACAACTATCTAAGAACCATGCTTTGTTTATAACCCGGATGCAACGTTTTTGAAGCTTGAAAACTCTTTCAGAATCGGTCGAGTTGCCCCACATTATAAGTCCATAACTTAGGACAGATGACACATAGCCGTGATAAGCCGAAAGAGCAGCTTCCACGGATACATTTTGCCTTAACTTTTTCAACGCAAATACAAACCTATCAAGTTTCTGACAAATATTTTCCACATGGCATTTCCAATTTAGATGTTTATCTACATTAAGTCCTAAAAACTTTAATTCATCAACTTGATGTACTTTTTCGTCTTTACAAATAATATCTAAGGGTAATTGTTTGGTATTATAAGAATTAAATTGTATTAATTTCGTCTTACTGATGTTTATATTTAAATTATTATTTTCCATCCAACTTATTACATCTGATAGGGTCTGTTCGGTGACTGACTTATAATCTTTTTTATCCTGACATTTTATAATAATCGTAGTATCATCAGCAAAAAGGATACATTTCTGAAAAGTGGCCTCAGGAAGATCATTTATATAAAGCAAAAAAAGTAAAGGACCGAGAATGCTACCCTGTGGCACACCACACTTATTTATTATTGCTTTTGAAGTGAATTTCTCTTTGGTAAAATTTTTTTCATTTTTCTTTACAACTTTGGATATCTCGGTGCACTGTTTCCTGTGTTTTAGGTAGCTAGATAGCCATTCATGTGCTTTTCCCCTTATTCCGTAGAAGTCCAGTTTGTTTAAGAGTTTAGTATGATTCACAAAATCAAAGGCCTTGCTCATATCTAAAAAAACTTTTTTACAAAAAATAAAACCGACTTCAGAGAAAACAAAAAAGTGAAAAATAACTTCAGAAAAAACGCTACAGAAGTCGGTGACCTTTTTTTGATTTATTTAGTTTTTTTGTCACCGACTTCTGAAGCGTTTTTTCTGAAGTTATTTTTCACTTTTTTGTTTTCTCTGAAGTCGGTTTTATTTTTTGTAAAAAAGTTTTTATTTTTCACTTTTTAGTGGTTCACATGTGCTTACACCTTCACAGCGTACCGGCGTGATTTTAGGTTATGAACTGGTGTAAACAATAGACAGATATGAGATTTCGGCAATCCCAGTACATTTGCTATCATTTATTGAGGAGTTCCGTTGCATATCTCCGAAGTTCTTCATCAGATCTTCATCAAATTGAATTGGGATCACTTCGAGAAAGTACAATTCCTAAAACTACCCAAACCGCTTCTAGTGTGCCTATAAAATGTGAAGAATTCTCTCTATTTCTCCAGAATCCCATCATCAGCTACTGATTTGATGATTATAAGACCACACAAGAAGCACCAGCTTTCAAATAAAATAAGAACGATCAAAATCGGTTCACCCAGTAGAAAGTACTGAGGTAACAAATATTTTCGAAATCGGGTGTATTTTACACATGTGCGTAACCCCTCAGAGCATACAGGCGTGATGTTACGTCATAATATAGTATAAACAATGAACCTACAAGCGATGGCAGCAATCACTGCAGATTTGCTGTGTATTTTTGAAGAGTTCCGTTGTATATCTCCGAAGATCAGCATCAGATCTTCAGCAAACTAAAATGGGACCAAACGGGAAGCACCAGCTTTCAAACAAAAAAAGAACCATCAAAATCGGTTCACCCAGTCCAGAGTACTGAGGTAACAAACACAAAAAAAAAAAAAAAAAAAAAAATACAGACGAATTGATAACCTCCTCTTTTTGGAAGTCGGTTGAAAAGAGACACACCGGCGGATTGCCATTGTTTATGCTTTCTGTTACAAGCTTCATTAGGTTAAAGATTGCAAGAGCAGTTGAACTGCCTTTACGGAAACCAAATTGCTCTTTGCATAATATTTTATGTGTACAGAGAAAATTATTTAACCTGATAAGCATCGCCTTTTCAAAAATTTTAGACATAATGGGTATTATGGTGATAGGACGATAGTTATTAGGGTCTGACTTATTTCCCGTTTTAAATAGTGGTTTCACGATAGACATTTTTAGCTGCTGAGGAAATTCACCTTCCAAGAAAGATAAGTTTATTAAATGGGCTATTGGATGGCATATCCAAGCAGCACAAGCTTTCAAAACTTGCGTGGCAATGCCGTCATATCCACAAGTCTTACTGTTATTTAGGGACATGATTATTTTATATACTTCTATTGCATCTATAGGGTCCAGGAAAATAGTATTCAAACTCTTATTATTTTGATTTAATTTAATATTCTGGGAATTTATTGGCTGATTAGATGTCAAATTAATAAAATAGTTATTAAATAAATTACAGATGTCTAATGGATTGTTATATGTCACATTATTAAATTTTATTTCGTCAATGTCATTTTTAAATATGTCATTATTATTTAACGTTGAGGAAATAGCAGTCCAAGTAGCTTTACATTTATTTTTGTGCTTTTGTATACGCCTTGTCATCACAATTTTTTGTGCTTTCTGTGCACATCGTTTAAACACACGAGTATAAAGCTTATAGTTTTTCTCATTGTGTTTTTTATTAATTTTACCAGTTATAAATTTAAGATATAGCCGACGTTTCGTTTGACTAGACTTTTTAATGCCTTTCGTTATCCAATTTTGTGTGACTGGTTTGTTGTTAACTTTAACCTTAATTACCGGAAAGCACAGATCGTAAAATAATGTAAATGTTTCATAAAATAAATTAAAAGCTTCTGCTAGAGTGTCAGAGTCAAGTGTTTCTGAAAATGAAAGAGAAGACATACATTCGCAAAATTTATCGAGATTGTCCGAACAGTAATCACGTTTCAATTCAGTCCAACAAGATATTTTTACATGTTTTTTCGCTTTTATAGTAATCGTTTGAGCTGTTTCGTGATCTGACAGACCGAATTCATGAATTTCTGACTGAAAATTTTTAACGTTACTGGCGATTTGATCAATGCAAGCGTTCGCCCGAGTTGGTGATTTTATGTGAGCTTCAAAATTGTAATTATGAAGGATGCTTAAAAGTTCTTTCGTTGCAGAGTTATGTTTTAATATGTCGATATTCCAATCACCACAAATTATTATTTTCTTTCTTTTGTATTGGTCTGTCAAGTAATTTAGCAAAATGTCAAGTTTATGAAGAAATACACCTATTTGTGCCTTTCTCTGATCAGGTATTCTATAAACATTAACAACTATCAGGCTCAAACCAATAATCTCGACGCCACAGCATTCAAAATAAAATTTTGTAGCTAGATTTGAAGGAAAACTCAATGTTTTGGTGTTAAATATCTTATTAGTTAAAATACAAGTTCCCCCTCTACTTTTATCTTTTAAGAAAGCTTACAGACTAATAACAGAATAATAGGTAAAAGTGTAAATAATCAAGTTGCTTATAACAAGCTTCCACAGATATATATAAAAAAATACGATTAACTAATGCCTACAAGTTAAAGTTACGGTTTTTCATATTATTTTTTTTTCTAATCTTCTATCTACTAATCTACTGCAAAGAGAAGCCATAAGCTAAGCTGACGCTCATTTTTCAAAACAAAACTATCAGTGAAACTTTTGGGAATAGTCTAATAATTTATGTTATAGCTTAGTTACAAATTGTAACTAAACATCAAGCTCAAGAAATTTTTGACACCTCCAGATTAAAACTGAATGTAATTTCAAAAATGTCAAGATTTATAAACTTCGTGCTGTGAAAAGTAAGACGAAGGGGCTGATGTCCAAAAGTGAAAGTTGTAAAAAAGGGTAAAGATTTTGTACAAACATTATTTTCCTTTAAAGTGGAAAAACTGTATCTTATTTTTCTTTAATTTTGGTAGGAAACGTCAGCGCCTTCTGAGAGTTCTTTTATTCAATGTTATTTTAATCTTTGCTCAATTTTTTGTTAATTTTTTCCACAAGTAATGTTGTGCTTTTTTGTTTCCATTTATTAATTTAAATAAATTAAGATGAATGGGCGTTGTTACCGAGGGAGGCCTGGAAAACGCTGGCGTGACAACCTAGACTTGTTTGTGAGATTTTTGAAAACCGCACAAAGAGAAGTTTGGAAGGCTATGGGAAGGCTTTTGCCCAGCTGTGGGACAATAGAGGCTAAATAAAAAAAAATAAAAAAAGGAAGTTTTTGTTTTATTTAAAATGAATGTAATGATGAACATCAAACAGGGTCTATAACAACCATCAGGGACAACACATTTTCGACTGCAATTTTTGGAAGCAAGTTGCGTGTACAAATAGTACTAATTCTCTTACTTGATCGACCAATAGAATAGAATAGAATATATTTTTTTTTTATAAAGTAGATATTACAAAAGTGTACATTTAGGTGCAGTAGTGTTATTTCTTAAACAATCATATAATTAGTGCTAATAAGTAAAATTATAACTACAATATAATATTTAACAGTTGCAAGTAACGAAAATTTCGAATTCAAATGTTAGATGTCCAATGTCTGTTGTCTGCCTTTTTGTCTCTGCCATTATAATGACATTAAGTCCGCCTTTATGTTTCGGGCGTTACCAATGAAAACTTTACTACCTACTGCAGTGTCATGAGTTAAAATCGGCCCGTTTACTAACAAATAGTCATCGTTATTGATATCATCTGCTTCATCATCATCATCATCATCAGCCTATTAATGTTCCCACTGCTGGTACACAAGCTTCCACTCTAAGAGAGTCATCATCTACTTAACCTTTTCCAAACAATGCTGGGGTCGGCTTCCAAGCGAACAAGATGCAGCAGAATACCAGTATTTTAAATGGAACAACTGCCTATCCGACCTCCACAACCCCGTTAGTAGTCATATTATAGTGTATTGACCTTTAATCCCAAGCTTTCAAGTATAGGGTCTTAGATTAACTTCAATCTAGTGCTAAGTTTTGATCCATAGTACTAACAAAATAAGCTCAAACAAACTAAGTGTCTTATCTTAAGCCTTCTGGCCTAGTTATTCGACAAAATATTGTGAATCTTGTTTGAACTTGACCTTACTAACTATGAAGGCAATTATCCTTTGAATTAGTAGGTCTAACACAAGTGACTTTGGAAGTTGCTTAGAAAATAATGAACACGTAGTGCCTAAATGTAAAAGAAATTCAATCTTGATTGTATTTTATTTTTAACCGACTTCTAAAAACAGAAGAGGAAATTCTCACTTTTTTTTCAAATTCACGTGAACAAGAAGTTAGTTTTTTAGACATTGTTTTGTACCCTTTCTCCCGTCCCGAATGGGCCGTGGCCATGTGGGACGAGTTGCTGAATTACTCATGTTTCCCTATTTTACCCAAAAGGCTGGTAGCGAATGCCTTGTGGCCTGAAGTCCGCCTATGTACCACTATTTTATATGAAGTTTAAATAAATGAGTAAATGAATAAATTGTCTGCTTCTCATAAACGGTTCTGTAGCAATCGGTTCGTTAAGTAGATTCATCGCTTTATGAGCGCATAGCGAGTTTAAAAGGATTCAACTAAGTAGCACAAATTTTTGTTCTCTCTGTTACAAAACGCGACGATTGAGAGTGTAGCGTCGGCCAAGCGATTGTCATCATCATCATCATCATCATTTCAGCCAAAAGATTTCCATTGCTTTACATAGGTCTCCCCCAATTGTCGCCACATTGATCTTTCCCGCGTTCCCTGCATCTCGTATCCAGCGGGTTGCCGCAACCTTCACCAGGCCGTCGGTCTATCTAGCGGTCGCCACTCCAGAATTTTTCAGCCCCATCGGCCATCCGTTCTGAGAACAATGTGCCCTGCCCACTGCCACTTGAGTGTATCATTACGGTTACGTCTTTAACTACCTTAATTCTTTTGCGGATCTCTTAATTTCTGATTCGATCAAGCAAGGAAACTTCGAGATCTATAGAGGTTATATATTATTAAAACAATCCGTAAATCCACAGGATTTAGTTACAAAGACCAACTTAAGCTTACTCTTGTTTCAATGGCATTTGAACAATCGGCAAAGGTCGGGTCCGCCACCTATTTGTTTTCAAGTCCTTTGTGGAAGAATTGGATAAGTTTTTCAATTTGGCTCGTATTTTATGCCATCGGAATTTGGACAGTTAGTGACAGGTTTAATGCTTAAGAAACCTTAGTACTTCTTTGTTATTGTTTGCGTAATAGGAATTCACAGATAAGGCCCTCATTTCATCATTTCATTTAGTATCATGTATAGTCACGCGAGAAAACAAATGAAAAGTGCGTGTGATGCTTCACACAAAGGAAATAGCACACATATCAATTCGTAAAAGGAACGTCACCTTAAGACCTATGCAGACCGGCACGGCGTGGCAAGGGATTCAATTTTTTTCCACATTCAAACATATTGATATCGAAATACGAGATAAATTGCTATGGTTTTAAATTATGCCGGGGCATGCCGTGGCATTAAAAGGGATTTGCATTGAATGACGCGCGACGGTCGTATTTCTATATCGTTTGAATGTCCACGAGCAAAAATTGAAATCCCTTGCCATACCGTCCCAGTCTGCGTTAGGCTATTATCGTGTGTTTTTACCGAGGCGAGGCGATTACGTAACAATTCCGATCAATGTGCGTTGCAATAGGGAGTGTCACGAAAACCCCCCACACATAATAGTGTAGTAAATTATGTACTAAAAGTTAAATGAAAAATAATTCGTTAGATTCTAGTTACCAGTCATCACTCCACATTCCTCATCTCATTTCGTTAGTTAGGATTCATCATTCCCTTTCAATATACTTAGTGTACATTATTCTACAGCTACAGCCCTTACATTTGATACCCATATGGACGGAGTTGTAAAAACATATGTAATCCGCCATTTTATGGCAGCAGCCATCTTGGACCGATTTTCATCAAACACAGCTAAGAACACTCCCGACTAATTCACCTTTCATACAAAGAAATCAAAATCGGTTTACCCGTTTGGGAGCTACAATGCCACATATAAGAGACACACACACATACACGTTAAACTTATAATATAATACCCCGTCGATTTTCCGTCGAGGGTGAATAAAAGAATACTGAATGACTCGAGTTGTTACGGTGACGATCTCTTTCCGAGTTGATATAGGTATACATATATGTCGCCGCAGGAGTCTCTATCTGCTAAGATTTAATCTAATTAATAACACTCGTAAACTATTCCATGATAATATTGATGAACCTGCCATCTCTGATTTGGCAGTTGGCATTAAAAATTAATTATTTACAAAGATCATTATATAATCAATTGACAGAAGGGTTAAGCGCCATCTATTGGCATTTGTATTAACTAGAACTTAAATAGATCTTCAAGTGACAATTTAAGAGATTAATTAAACAAGTTTAGCTAGAACTATAGTTAGTAGAAAGAAAGCTAATATTTTATAACTATTGGGATTTTACCAATTTATCATAGCTCTTTCGTGGACTACGGTTTCTTTGTTTATATGGCAACACTACACTTGTGGATGTCGCCATACAAACGCGCTAAGTACAATTTTAATGGTCAATAAGTCAATTTATAATTTTAAACTATAACTAAATCAGTTTGTCTAAAACTGAATACAAACCAAAAAGTAACAAGATTATTTACAAGCAATCTATTAGTGGAAGACTTATTCTTTGTATTAATTTGACCTGTCTGTCGTTTTGCCGGAAATGGTTTTATATCAAGTGTGAAAAGTAATAAAGCTAGTAATTAAGCTTAAACTTAATATAACCTTTGCATTTGTGAATATAAGTATTGTTTAATTATTATAATAATTAAGTGTGAAGTATTCTAATATTGTTTGTAAGCTTTAATGAACTTACGATGTAATTAATTACTGTACTGAGTAAGTGAGTAACTTCCGGTCACTCTAAAAAGACGCGTTGAAGACGCAGTGTCTCGTTTAGTAAAACAATTGAATTATTATGAAAATAATAATGGCTTTTGAAGTGAACATTACAAGCTTATGTAAATGAGAAATGTAATATTGGTTGATAATAATGTAAGGAGTTTCTTTGTCCGGTCTTCTCCTTATTATCAATATTGGCGAACGGGCTGCTTGACTCGGAATGTTTATTGTGCCTGTACCTAAATGGTTTCTTAGAAATAAACGTTTGGAGTTTGAGTAAAATGTGGTGTGTGATTTCAACTACCCATCTACCTATCTACCAACAATGAAGAGCGATGTGATGGTTACAGACTGCAAGACAGTAAGTATGGCGGCGAATGGCGCCAATATTCGAGGACGTTTCCCTGTCGTGATATATATATAAATGTGTGCTGTGACTTGACGTCCTTTTATTTTCATAGGAAATTAATACTATAGTTGCTGCTACATAAGACATTAATTAAGGTTCTTTAACTTTGATATCCAAAAATAAGCCCGTTCAAGTCTTGCATCGTCATATACCGTGATCTTCAAAAACAAAACATGGATCATTTGTTTTGGTTCTTACGAAGAGATATTAGAGAAAGGGCAATGTCCGCTATTGCGATCTTAACTGGCAGCAACATAGTGTTTTTTTTTGTAAAGTCTTATTTTGTTAGGTTGTCAGTCTTTTTTGTTAGGTTGTCAGTCTTTATTTTTTAGGTTGTCAGTCTTTTTTTGCTAGGTTGTCAGTACTTTTTTTTTAAGGTTGTAAGTCTTTTTTGATAGGTTTTCAGTCTTTTTTTGTTAGGTTGTCAGTCTTTTTTGTAAGGTTGTCAGTCTTTTTTTGTTAGGTTGTCAGTCTATTTTGTAAGGTTGTAGGTCTTTTTTTTGTTAGGTTGTCAGTCTTTTTTTGTTAAGTTTCAGTCTTTTTTGTTAGGTTGTCACTCTTTTTATTTTTATTTTTATTTTTGTTTATTTGGGAAAACAAACGGTTACACATTACAGTATTACACAAAACTATATCTAAGGTGTGAGTAAATGTACAACCAACGACATTTTCCACATATTATAAAAACAATTAATTCTAAATCTAAACACAATGCGACTTGCGCTAACAATAAAATACGAACAAAAAAAAAATTACATAATGAGTTAGTGTTAAACAAAACAGGCATACAAAATAAAATAAAAAGCGAAATGAAAGAATACATGAAATGACATTAACATTAATCTGGTTTATGAGTTGAAAGAAAAACAAAGGATCAAAAAAAAAAAAAAAAAAAACTTCATCGATATTGATTTTACGAACAAGGCCTTTGAATTTTCCTAAAGAAACAGCAAAGAGGTCAACATTCTCGAAGAGATTGTTGTACTGACTAGTTAGGCGACGTAGGGGTGCTCGTAAGCCCGCGTTCGTACGACTAGAAGATACGGCAAATAGGGGTCGTGCGCGCACCCTACGGCCCATTATTGTTCTAGGTACTACGTAACTGATCTTATTAGCGATGTCCATACAATCACACACGTTATTACATAAATCATATAAAAACATTGTCTCTAAAATAATACGTCTGGCTTTAAGATTATGCAGTTTAAATTTATTCAACAGATCACTATAAGAAGTATACGTACGAAAACAACGGAAATGCATTGATTTTAGAAACTTGCTTTGAACTTTTTCGATCGCATCTGAGTATTTCTTATAGAAGGGATTCCATACCGCAACAGCATACTCTAACTGGGACCTGATTAATGATTTGTAAAGGTATAAATAAGTATATGGGCGGACAAATTCAACGGCTGATCTCATAACGAACCCGTACATTCGGAAAGCATTATTCACTATTCTACTAATATGAGCGTCAAGATGTAATTTATCGTCTAATAGAACTCCAAGATCACGCACCAACGTTTCTCTTGTTAATGTAACATTGTTTAAGGAGTACGGATGCATGATGGTGGTTTTGTTTTTAGTGAAACTTATGCAGCAACATTTATTTATGCTAAGTTGTAGCTTATTATTTGAACAGTATGCAGAGAACCTGTCCAGGTCTTCCTGTAAGAGTAGGCAATCTTGCAAACTCCTAACAGGCCTAAAAATTTTGAGATCGTCTGCATAAAGTAACAATTTTGAATTTTGAAAACACTTGTTTATGTCATTAATAAATATAACAAACAAAAGAGGTCCCAAAATGGAGCCTTGAGGTACTCCAGAGGTAACACTCACTCACTTTTTTAGGTTGTCAGTCTTTTTTTGCTAGGTTGTCAGTACTTTTTTTTTAAGGTTGTAAGTCTTTTTTGATAGGTTTTCAGTCTTTTTTTGTTAGGTTGTCAGTCTTTTTTGTAAGGTAGTCAGTCTTTTTTTGTTAGGTTTCAGCCTTATTTGTTAGGTTGTCACTCTTTTTTGTAAGGTTGTCAGTCTTTTTATGTTAGATTGTTAGTCTTTTTTGTAAGGTTGTAAGTCTTTTTTTGTTAGGTTGTCAGTCTTTTTTTGTAAGGTTGTAAGTCCATTTTTGCTAGGTTGTCAGTATTATTTTTTAAGATTGTAAGTGTTTTTTTGATAGGTTTTCAGTCTTTTTTGTTAGGTTGTCAGTCTTTTTTGTAAGGTTGTCAGTCTTTTTTTGTAAGGGTGTCAGTCTTTTTTTGTTAGGTTGTCAGTCTTTTTTGTAAGGTTGTCAGTCTTTTTTTGTAAGGTTGTCAGTCTTTTTTGTTAGGTTGGCATATTTGTAAGGTTGTCAGTCTTTTTTTGTAAGGTTGTCAGTCTTTTGGCAAATAAAGATTATGATTATGACCGTGATGGTCATAATCATGAAAAGATGACATGTGACTTTTTAGTCTTATCACCCGAGGAGGTGAACAAAGACTTAGTAGAAGGATGATGCCCTTAGCTTTCAAGAGATAAATGAGTATCTGTCTATTTTAAGATTCTATTGTAAGTCTTATCGCGTGATTCTATTGTAAGTGTGAATGTACAAGTGTGTGTGTGACAAGAAGTCTTTTAAGTACAACTGTTTTATAATATTTTAAGAAAGATAGAAATAGTTAATTAACTAATGTTCGATTGGCTATGAACTTGTCAATAACATGACATAATAATGATCGCGTTGTGGGCGAGCCATTAAGTAGGCTACGAATAAATTAATCTATAAATAGTATAATCTAATCGCTTTTCTTTTGTCTGTATGACAGCATGATTCTCCTAAATGATCTACTATAACAGGTTTTACGCGGTTTTCACAATTTGGTATATCTTACGATATGTTTATTTATTTAATAAAGGTACATGTCACCGTAAAATGCATGAATTTTTACACTTTTTACTAAATATTAAAAAAAACTTGTGAAGAAGTTGAAATGACCCCCAATTTATATTTCCGTAACTATAAGGTTCTCAGGGCCGCCAGACTCGACAGAGATAACGACAAAATCGCTAACTTTCAAGCGCTGATTACTAACGAATAAAGTTTGTTGCAGTAATTATGCTTACGAGAAATGCGTCTAGGCTGTAGAGACTTTCATTATTCGCAAGCATCATTATTGCAACCGAATTTATTCATTAGTAATCAGCGATCGAAAGTTAGCGATTTTGTCGTTATCTCTGTCGAGACTGCCGGCCCTTGTCTCGACAGAGATAACGACAAAATCGCTAACTTTCGATCGCTGATTACTAACGAATAAATTCGGTTGCAATAATGATATGTTAGCTTGTTAGCACAATGTTCGCAACCGAATTTATTCGTTAGTAATTAGCAACCGAAAGTAAGCGACTTTGTCGTTATCTCTGTCGAGACTGCCGGGCATGGTCTTGAACAAAAAAATATCGTAACGATGGGGAGAACAAGTGCCTTTCGCCTTCGTTAAGAGTTTATTTAACAACCTTTATACTGTGCGTGAAATATTGTGTAATTTACTAGACGTTTGAATACCAAGTACCATTTCGTGGAATTCATTCTACTAAAATTCGCGTCGTGAAACTTCAAACAGAGCTTTCAGTTCGAATTCTAAAAGCCTTTTAAATCCTATTCAATCCAGTATGAAACCCTTTGTGGATGATTTCCAGAAATCTTGTATTATATGTTATATTCTGTAAAGGCCTATATTATGTATTGCTTAAGTAGTTTCGACTTCAACTTCTACGCAAAATTGAGTTTTTTCGTTAGGCATTTCCCTGAAGCAGTGCGAGGTCTTATTGGGTCTAAATTGGCGTGTAGGTACTAGTAGATACGCCTCTGCCATCTATCCAGTAACGAAATCTGTAGTGGAATCTGGTGATTATACGTACAATGTCATCGAGACACTCCGAGGCAGGGTACAGTTATGGCATTCGTATAAGTTTTAGTTGCCCTCACAGCTAAGCTCTGGCGTTACAACTAAGCGAGAAACACCGAAGCTAGACGCCTCAGTGTTCCTCGATTGGCAGGTGTGTGCAATTTCAACTCAATCGGTCTGGAGGATCTGGTTTGAAATTCAGTTGCAAAATATGGCCAATACGATCCTCCTGACCGTTTCGGCCAATATAAGCGGAGATTACCCATCGGTGCGGGAGATATTATAGTGAAGGCGAGTGTGCGCAGGCACATGTGAGCTCTCTGTTCCTTTCCTATCACAGTAGTTTTAGTCCGGTGGGATGACAATCTGACACGACCGGAGAGAGATTAGGCGCAGGACCAACGGCTTAAGGGGACTTAATGAGCTAAATTAACAACACTGTTTGTGGTGGTTCAAACTTTGTTTTTGTTTGAAATACTGTTAGAATAAAGTTCTGATCAGCTTGCACTACAAAGTGGTTATTACGTCAGTCACTGCGGGCCGAATAGTGCGAAATAAGTGATTTCTATCGATTAACCAAAAATCTTTGATTGGGATAAAAAAGTGAAATCAGAATGATCGTCTGTATTTTAGTATGGTGTTTAATCGTTTAAAGAAATCTTTAGAGATAAGTTCGTGATTTTTCATCAACTAAAATTAAGTATTATGTTTTCAAAACACTATCATACTATAATATATATCATGAAGAATATCGTATATTATAAAACTCGCGTTTAGCTCCTGTAGTCGCCTTTACGCGCTTTAACCATTTAATACATACTAACTAACTTACAAGGTAAGTTAAATAAAAGCTTAAAATGAAGAGAATTAAGTTTTTATTTACTTAAACTTTTTTAGAAAACCACGGAGTTTAGCAATGTACAAACCCCGTGGTTTTCTAAAATGGATAAAGTAAATAAAAAGTTGGAACAATTTTTGCCCCGACGAGGTCAGCTTAACAAAAGAATGTGAAAAAACTGTCCCTTGTGCGCAACTACGACACATGATATACATTTTCAATCTTAGAGTTCCGTAGTCCTGACAAGGAACCTTTAAAGTTTCGTCATGTCCGTCTGTCCGTCCGTCCGCCCGAGGTTTTGCTCAGAGACTGTTACCTAGTACTAGAAAGCTATAGATATGCGACGACACGTTAGATTGTAATCTCTCTAGCGAGGTTGTAAACGTAGTATTCTTACAAATAAAACATCAAGTGTTCGGGAAATCACCATATATAAATAAATCAATTTATTGACACACACAAGTTACAAATCATACAAGCAAGAAAACCAAAACAGACACTAGAAGAAACCGTACCGAACCATATATTAATATTATGAATTTGTTTTATTACAGAGCTCCTACTTTATTGTTGTACCATGATCTGTCAGTTGGCAAGTGACGCCACCATGTTACTCAGATCATTATTCTAAAAACTATACAGTCTCTACCAAATTAGTTTTTGGTTGTACTGTCATTTACATACGTCTGTACTTGTGTTACGTTCGGATACACGCATATATATTACAGTAAACTCTAGAAATATTGTCAATTGAACATACTGCTTTCAATTTAATGCATTATTTTTCGGTAGATTGTAATCTATCGATGTGAAACCATTATATTGTGAGAGTTGTATAGAGTGGTACCATTGGGCAAGAGGAACCCCTCCTTCCCTCCCTCTTCTCTACACCACGCGAGTTGACTTCTATCGCATGCATTTTGCAATATTCCGGTTTCAGTTCGATAGATTACAATCTACCTAAAAATAATGCGTTTTATTGTAAGCGGTATGTTCGTTTGACAATATTTCGAGAGTTTACCATCTCTCTAGTTATTTTACAATCTAACGTATTACGCCGAAAAAACAGTAAAATAAAATCTATACTAATATTTTAAAGCAGAAGAGTTTGTTTGTTTTTGTTGTTTGGTTGAACGCGCTAATCTCGGAAACTACGAACTTTAAACTTCAAAGTGCAAATACTTGCTCCAGTAGGGCGTCCCCCCTCTAATAGCTAAACTGCGGTCTTGAAAAATCTGGAAAGAATCACGATGATAGTACACATCATGATCTTTAAAACCATAGCGGTTAAGATTCCTGTACTCGTTTAGCAATAATATTCGTTGAACTTGGGTGTTATATAATTTTGTACCAAATACAAAATCCTTACAATAAATCCAAAATGAAGTATTTGCTTGTTTATAACGAGTAAAAAACCATATTAAGTACGTGATAACAGGGTACTACGGAACCCGACGGCACATGCCCGGTTTTTTACAGTTTATTTAATCCTATTTGAATGACAATTTCATCAAAAATTCATTCAATTAGATTTAAGAACTAAGAAGCTAGTATTGATAATTTAGTGATTGTAATTCTGAAACTACATGCGTATTTCTGCCGCAAACAATATTTTGTTCAACAGACCTGACCCTATCCAACAAATTACAAAAAACTTTGAATTTCGTATTCTAACCTTGGCGATAAAATAATTAGCAATAAAAAAACCAATACTACGCTTAATTCGTAGTGAAACGTGTAAAACATGAAAAAAAAAAAATATAATTTAAGTAAAACCACGGATTTTTTAAAAAAGTTTTTTCGTTCCTTCCCTATTAATTATGCGGTAGGATCATGTTTCCTCGTGTCTTTGGCAGATTATTCAGAATTAATTTATCATTTCGCTGGAACGTAATTTTAATGATTAATTGCTTAATGATTCGTGGTTTTTCGGAGTTAATTAAGAATGTTACTTTAAATATAATACAAGTCATAAGTTCATGACTCCTATTTTTTATTGGGTTTGCACTAGCTGACCCACGCAACTTCGTCTGCGTCACAAATGAGAGAAAAACTAAAAAAAAACCGTTTTTGCAACATTTTGCATTCATGCTCCGCTCAGTGTTTCATCATCAGCCTACAGCAGACCACTGCTGGACATAGGCTTCCTCAATGGGAATAAACTGGATTCTCAGCAACTATCATCAAGTTACTACCAGCCAGTCTGCGAGGACCATCACTCCAGTCACTCGAGTCTGAAGGCATCCCATCTTACGTTTGCCGATTCGCAATCTCCGCTCAAGAACGCGTCTACCCCAACGGACATCGGTTCTACTTCTAATATGGCTGCCCCATTGCGACTTCAGTTTAATATTTCTGTGACCAATGTCGATAACTCTGGTTCTTAGTCGGAACACCTCTTTACGGAGATCCACCCCACCTCCGAGAGACTCCAAGCACAGCCGTTTTCTCAAATGCTGCCCAGCCCAGCTGAATTCTTCTGCGAGCCTCAAAGTTGTTCTTACCAGACTTCAGAGTTTGCCCGAGATGAACATATTCTCCAACACCCTCAAGAGGACCGCCATTGACAACAATAGGTGTAGAAGTGACCAGGTCTCGACAGAGTCAAAAACCTTCTCATAGGCTACAAATGCAAGACAGAGCAGCCGATTATGCTCTTCGGATTTCTGTATGATTTGCCACAGAGTGTGGATGTGGTCTGTGGTGCTGCATCCTCCTCGAAACCTGGTCTGCTCCAGTGGCTGGAAGTTGTCGAGTTTTGCGCTAGACGAGTCGTGACGACTCTTGAACATACTTATACACGTGGCTAAGGAGCGAAATGGGTCTGTAACTCTTTAATAGGGTCTTGTGCCCTTTCTTAAAGAAAACAACGACCACGTCCCTTCTTAACGCTTCTGCGGTTCTCCCAGATAACAGGACCGAGGTGAAAAGCTCCTGAAGGTCTCAGGAGCAGACCGCTTTCAGGAGCTCTAACGTTATCCGTCCCATCCTCATCAGGGTCTTTTTCATTTTTAAGCTGCCTAAGAGCCGCCTGGATTTCATCTTGGCCGAGTTTTGACTGGTTTTCTGTGAAATAATGGTTAAAGTGATTCTGGAATCCTCATTACGAGATCAGATCGACGCATACAGTACGTATGCGATGATTTTGAGATTAGTTACGTTTAGGTGGCCACACCACACTTTAAACTTAAATATCTCAATAAGTTATCGAGATATTCCTGGGCGTCTTGAAGATTCTTTAAGCTTAGACTTTCTATTGTTATACAACATCCTTATTTTTCACGAAAACTATGGAATAATTTTCGTCACCAAAAATGTTAAAAATTGCACTTTGCTGATATTCACCCGGTGGCCCTTTCCACTGTGGTGATATTTACCAACCCGCACTGGTCTCGCGTGGTGGATTATAGCCCACTCCCTCTCATAAAGAGGAGGTCTGTGTCCCAGCTGTGGGAACATTATTAGGCTGATGATGAAGATGATGATTTCCAAATTACGTTAAAACGGCAATAAGTATTGGACGCATAAATACCTTTTTTTGTGAATTAGGAACGAAATATCAAGGCTAAGTAAGTCATAACTTCTGGATTAAGGTCTGAATGGAACGTTCGAAAATAATTGGTGAAACTAAACTTTATAATATAATCTGACTGGTAGGCCGTCAAAAAATAATTATGTGCCTAAGGGTTTTAAGGTTTCAGAAGTTTTTCTATTTTTTTAAAGTAAAATCTTCTTTAGGCTCGTTGAGCACTTTTTGTGTGAACAAAAATCATGGAACTCGCGAGACCGTCACCTACGCTTCGTAGCACTCGTAGCCGATCCGCTACGGCGTAGCACCACTTAGGCGTGCGCAGGGCACAACCCGTAGCAGATATATTTACTTAGTTTTCGCTTCTATCGGGAATCCCCAAAGACTGCTCCGCCTGTTTTTTCCCTATATTAATATAAACTTTGTTAAACTTTTTCAACGTTTGCCGAAGAGCGACTGAAGGTAGCATCAGACACCTTAATACCTACCTTGATTTTAATTTTAGATTTAGTTGCTGAATTTGATTTAGATGTGGATTTTAACTTTGATTATGTATTTTTGATTCTAATAATGTAATGTCATTTAAATTTTAATGTAATCCATGTAATAATAATATAAGCTGAGTTATATGGGTTAATGCCTGAAATAAAACGTTTCCAATAGAGATATGCGCGGTGAGACGTGGCAAAGAGAGGATGTGGAACGACGTGAGTGCACATGTGTTGCCGCCATGAAATGTATAAATGCCGCCATATAACCGCCATACAACGCCATGTTATCGTTGGCATTTTGAACTTTGACATTTTAACTATTATACAAGTTGTCGCTTTGCGTCATAATCAAATTCAATGGTGTGCTACAGACCATCAAACTGAACAACCTTCTCAATGGGACCACCATCGTAATCGCGAAAAATACTCAACGGCCCCATACAAAATTCCAATACCTGCTCGACCAAATGTATGAGACAGCTGATTATTTTTTTACGATTACGATTGTGATCCAAAGGAGGGGCCCGCAAGGGCCGAAGCCTGCCGGGGTTGCGGGCCTAATCGAAAGAGATACCGCGGCCCCCGAACATAAAGGGCGAGGAAGGAACATGGATGAGTTTTAGTCAGTAAAAGTCTGATACTCCCTCCCGCTTCGCCCAGAGTAAATAAATAAATAAAATAAATAAATATCGCTGGACATTAACACACAGCGCCACCTAGTGCCACACTAAGCAAAGCTTGTGTCGTGGACACTAGATAGTTAATATACTACATATATATACTTTTTTGTTTGTAAATACATACTTATTATACATAGAAACATCCATGACTCGGAAACAAATGTCCATGCTCATCACACAAACATTTGCTCCTACCGGGATTCGAACCCAGGACCCTAAGAATGTAAGGCAGCGTCACTACCACTTCGCCAATCGGGTTATTTGATGATTTCCCATCCTTAAAAAAAGGTGGTGGAAGTTTTTTAAGTTCATTAGTGAGCCGATTCACACACCCAGTTTCGTACAAAAAATCAAACAAGAATTAGACACATAATGTACGTACCACAATTAACATGTTCCTGGAATTCCTATGTTTAAGTCCCTTGTGACATAAGTACATAATGTTCTAATGACTGGGATAACGGCAGAGACCCTTAGTTAAGTAGTCTCATTAATATTACTTCCGAGTTTTTCCTCTTTAACAAAGGACATTGTGGTACCCATTAAGGAGAGCCTTAACCATAAATTCCACATGTTTTTGTTGGAATCTTTATTTGGATAAATTATGATCATTTTATTTAATGAGTTTGGCTAAGGGTGAGCGGAATTAGATAAACAAATAATGTTTGTTGTTCTCGAACAAAATCACGTTATTATCACAGTTAAATAAGTTAGTGTAAGTACGAGTATTTTTTTTAAATCAAGTTTATACTGACTTAATGTGTTATTTGAACCCTGTTTGGAAATTAAACTCCTTTTAATTTAAAATTACTTTTTACAACTACATTACATCACAGATACATTACAACCAAAATATCACTATCATATTTTTAAAAATACAGCAAAACTTACTAGACTTATATCTTGTTATTTGTAAGTTTTACTGTATTTTCGTAGTTAGTATACGTGAGAAGTTTTGCATTAATTATAATTTAAATTCGTACATACATTATCTCATTGTTGTTGTAAACTTTACGTTGTTGTTTTGCGAACTTGGCTGACATTTTCCCTTGTTTCTAGATTTCGTGCTCAACAACAAACTTAAGGTTTCACGGAAAAGTAGCAGTTTTGCCTTAAAGTTTTTTGTGTTAAATTAGGCACTTAGTGCTACAATTTTATATTTAGAATATTGTTACTTTTCCATTTTGAAAGTTCGTCTATCATTATACTTATTTGGTCGCGTTAAAGTAAACTTCAATTAGAACTCGCGTCTTACATAACTTAACCGGTTTCAGCTGAATACCAGTATTTTATTTACAAGGAGCAGCTGTCTATCTGACACATTCCACAACCTTGCAAGTACAGGGTAATCCAATATCCCTGTTTGTCCGACTTTCAGGCCACTGACTGACTACCTTTAATGACTGCCAAAGATATACAAATGCCAGAAGGGACCAACTGCTTCACATGCTTTCCGAAGCACGGCGTGTCCTAGAAATAAAATGCAAAGACATGTGACATCAACTAATCCTCTCTGGGACCGTGTGGTGGAATTACGGCACAGTCCTTCCCACAAAAATGAGGCCTGAATCCCAGCAGTGGGAAGGTCTTTATAAAGTTCTATTTTTGATTGACTGCCAAAATCAACTCGGAAGAGAAAACTTTACCACCGATATGTTTAAAAAAAACAACGGAACTGCCGATACAAATGAAAACTCGTAGCGCGGCTACGCCGTAGCAAATGGGCTACGAGTGCTACGAAAACGTTGTGGAAAAAGTTCGCGAGCAGAACCATTGAGGTTCATAAACCTCAATGGTTCTGCTCGCGAACTTTTTCCACCATTTTGCCCTTAGTACCGCTACACATCATAATGTGTAGCGGTACTAAGGGCAAAAAAAAATAAACAAGAAAGAAGTTAAATTGATTTATCTGCTCATAAACACCCGCAATAATTTAACAAAGTTGTCAAAGTGAAACATCGGCGAAACGTTGGTTGGCAAGTGAAAATCTGCCAAACAATTTTCGGCGAAAAAGCAGGATACCAAACATGGGAAATATTCTGCTATGATTATACTTTGACACGGATCTGCGGCCAGTTCGAAGTATCTATAGAATTGTAAGCTTCGTATTGGATTTATTACCACTGCCATTATAGACTACTATAAGGCCTGAATTCTTGTCACGCTGACGGTCGGTCGCATAAGGTCGGTCGCGTACGGAGAGTGATTCTTTAAAACTCTCTATCGATATAATGAATGAACCCTTCTCTATTTGTAATCATGGTTGCGCTCCGAGGAATGATTTAGTTACGCTTAGAAATAGGTGCGCTCTGAGGAATACCTCATTGTGGTTCGCACCATACTGTGACGCTGATGTCAGCGGCAACCGACAGACGTATTTTGTTCTCACTGACGTTACGACCGACCGTTAGCGCGACAAGAATTCAGGCCTAGTCTTATTTGTATTCATTCACGTGGTAGGAATTCCTTCGTGGAATAGAGCTTTGTTAGTGGATGCTAGTGGCTCATTGATTGAATTCCAGTGCTAATAATAGCGCTAGTTCATTGCTATTAAGTACATAGTGCTTTGCTGAGTAGGTACTATTTTGGTCTGAGATTGTAATGCAAGAAATACGTACATAAAAACATTGTGGTACTCATGTTAAAGTTTCTAAAATAACAATAACAATCATCACTTTTTTACAATTTAGGGTTTTATATGTAGCATGTTCTTGATGAAACGGAATGCATTCTCAAAACACATTGTGAGTCGTAACGTCAAAGTCTATGTGTCAAAAAATTGGTTGCCTGTAAAGTCGGTATACGGGCGAAAGTTTTACGTGACAACGACTTTGAGTGGTAAAATAATTTTAATGTGAATATTCATTCGTATAGTAGGAAGAAGGATGAAATGAACCGGTGTGTATGCCTATCTCTCTCACTCTCTCTCTCTCGCTCTGTCTCTCTCGCTCTTAGGCGGGCTAACTGTGCTCGAGTGGAAGGGACGCGTGCCTTTCACTTTTTATGTCTGTCTCTCCCGCTCTTAGGCGGGCTAACCATGCCCGAGTGGAAGGGACGCGTGCCTCTCACTCGCTCTCATTGTGAGCGCATAACGTGAGCGGAGCGTAACGCAGTTTCTTGAAGTGTCACCCGGCAAACCAATTTATAAGACGTTGTCACGTCAAAAATACTAGATAAGTTCGTGATTTTTTTTATCGAGTAAAATTAATTGTGTTGTGTTTTCAAAATACTAGCATATATCCTGAAGAATATCATATATTTTTCTGATTTTGTTTATTGCAGTGAATCACATACTTTCAGGCATGATAAAACCCTCCTTCCCGTAGTCGCCTTAAATGTAATTGGCGTAATTTTGGTAGACTGTTAGATTCTCTGCCAAATACTTCAAGGATTAAAAGGTGTGATGTTATATTTTTTTTTCTGAAAAAAACCTTTCGATTGTGGAAGAAAAGTTTGTCTCGCTATCGTGAGAAAATTCTGAATTATTTAAAAGCTACGTTCAAACCAAATCCTGTTCTGTGTCCTCAACCAGATTTAGATCTACTACCTGCAAGCGGTCTAAATATTTTGCTCATTTTTCAGTTACTATTTACTAGGTAGATAAATAAGAGTTATCGTATTCCCAGTACTAACTGGGTTGTAGAGGTCAAATAGGCAGTCGCTCCATGTAAAATATTGGTATTCAGCCGCATTTGGATAAAGTGGAAGCCGACCTCAACATAGTCGGGGAAAGGGTTGGCAGATGAAGATTTACTTGATAGATAAATCTTGACAGTAATAATTTAAAAGTCACCTTACTCTAATTTTGCTCGGAGGCCATTAGATGATTTGTCTAGGGAAATATTTCCCTTGAGAATACTAAGTTCTAGCTTTGCTGTTTTCTTCATTTTAAACTGGTTTTTTGATAAGCCTTCGTTTTTATTTTGTCTGTGAAATGGTTTGGGAATAAACCTTTCAAGCCCTCTTAAAAGAAATTACAAAATATAAATGATAAGACAAAGAAAATAAGCCATTCTTTCATCTTTATCGTGTGGTTAGTGTCTACGATGATGTTAGAGTTTAATAAACCATTATAAAGTCACTTTGTTGTTTAAGAGTAGATTATAAAACATGACTGTCGGCACTGTTTGTTTAGTTACAGATTGTACGAGCCAGGGGTTGGGATTCTCATACGACACCCCTTATCCCCCGTTCGGCCACCGTAGACGCGGGCATGTGGACGGTTAGCTATGGGCTAGCTAGCCGTCCGTTCGTCTAACGACGACAGGCCGTGTCGACGGCGCATTCGTGTTCCGCGCGCGCCTCAAAGAGACGTCAGTAAAGTGAAGGGGCCCGCAAGGGCCGAAGCCTGCCGGGGTTGCGGGACTGTTCGAAAAAGATACCGCGGCCCCGGAACATAAAGGGCGAGGAAGGAACATGGATGGGTTTACTTATGGGCAGAGGTGGGTGAAGATTCTGTATAGGTCCGCCGTGCGGAAAGGCGGGTGGGCGCTTCATTAAGACTCCGCGCGGTCTGACTGCGTACCTCTTACTTATATAAAGAAATTGAAGTACGCAGTTATCACAAGTCAATCAAAAGGTCATGAAAATTGGAAGAATCAACTTATTAAGTAGAAATAGATATAGTTGTCATAATAAAACGAGTCAGAAAAATAAGCCAACGGCCACACAGAAAAGACGCAAGACGAGGGCGGGGCGCGGACCCGTCGCAAACAGGGCGCCGTCACGACTTTTTAACTTATATAGAAAAGACACGGACCCGTCGCAGACAGGGCGCCGTCACGACTTTTTATGGCGCGCACTAGAAGCTTTACCCGGCATTCAACCGTCTGATTTTGATACGACAACATGTCTTCTTCTGAAGATGAAGATGTATTGGCACTGG
Source organism: Xestia c-nigrum (assembly GCA_916618015.1). NCBI lineage: Eukaryota > Metazoa > Arthropoda > Insecta > Lepidoptera > Noctuidae > Xestia > Xestia c-nigrum. The sequence continues at coordinate 2,829,080 of OU745262.1, forward strand.
TATATCTCGCTAATCTGCAGAGGGTTAGACGTTACTGGGTACATCCGGTATGGCTAAGCAATGGACAGAATAGATTTTTTTAAATAATGGAGGATCTACATTATTATCCTGATCGTTTTCAAGAAGTATACAAGATGACTCCACAATGTTTTTACATTATTATGTCCAAACCTGCCCTCCGCGCCCTTTCCGCTCCCCTGCTTGCGCCCGTGCAGGCCCGCGCCCTTCCCGCGCCTTGTCCTTTCTATATGTTTTCCAATAGGACGCCGACGAGTTAACGTCGTGACGGCGTCCCGTCTTTTCTGTATGTTTTACGTTGCGACGGCTGTATACATTTTATATGCAAGTAGATTAAACGGGCGCCGCGACTGCGACGGGTCCGTGCCTTGCGTCTGTTCTGTGTGGCCGGTGCCTTAAACTCAATAAAAACAAACCAATCCACAAAAATCCTACCTTTGTTTGGTGTATAATATAAAACTGAGACCATATCGTATTTATAGACACCTACAGGGTTTATTTATGGTTGTACGAAAAATTGCTATTGAGCAACTTTCAGAACCCGTTTTGTTGAAATTTGACGTCGAATCCCAATAATTTTGATACGAATATTTTATTGAATGTGTTTGTTGTGATAAAAGTAAATCTAGGTCATTCAGTTTTATTTCGGCTATAGATCACATAGCTGTGGTTTCTATCAGCCTTTATACATTTGCAACATTATTTTCAACCGACTTCTAAAAAGAGGAGGTTCTCAACTCGTCTGTGTTTTTTTTTTTTGTTTGTTACCTCATAACTTTTGACTGGGTGGACCGATTTATACGGTTATTTTTTTGTTTGAAAGACGATGCTTCCCGTGTGGTTTCATTTTAATTTCCTGAAGACTTGATACTCATTTTCGGAGATACACAATGGAACTCTTCAAAAATACACAGCAAATTTGCAGTGATTGCTGCAATCGCTTGTAGGTTCATTGTTTATACTATATCATGACATAATTTTAAATAAATAAATAAAAAATAAAATAAAATAATCATGACGTAATATTACGCCTGTATGTTCTGAGGGGGTACGCAGATGTGTACAATACACCCAGATTTCGACGGTGTTTGTTACTGTGTCTCGACTAGGTGAACCGATTTTGATGGTTCTTTTTTTGTTTGAAATCTGGTGCTTTTCGTGTGGTCCCATTTTAATTTGGTGAAGATATGATGCTGATCTTCGGAGATATAAATGGAACTCTTCAAAAATACACGACAAAGCTGCAGTGATTGCTGCAAACGGTTGGATGTTTATTGTTTATACAATATCACGACGTAATATCACGTCTGTATGCTTTGAGGGGGTACTCAGAAGGTATTATACACCCAGATTCCGACAGTTAGGTGTGTTAAATTCCATATAATGGGGATAAGCTTATTACCGTGTGTTGTTTTTTTTTTTTTTTTTTTTAAAGGATGTACTTTAAGGTTAGTTTGGTGAGAATTTGGTTAGGTTCTGATTACTTGTGATAGTGGGATCCATGACAAAGGAACGGAACTCTTAAATTCTTAGGAGCAAATTAAAGATACTCGGCCGAATCTTTTATAGGCTATCCGGATATTTGAGTCACCTACCATAACGTCGTTATTAACCGACTTCAAAAAGGAGGTGGTTCTCAATCCTATATTCCACGATTACTCGAAGACGGCTGGAGCGATTTTGTTTTTTTTTTTTAATTGTTTGAACGGGTATACTTCTCAAGTTGTCCCATAATCATCAAATCAGGATCTGATGATGGAATCTTGGAGAAATAGAGAGAACTCTTCACATTTTATAGGCAGACTAGAAGAGATTTGGGTGGTTTTAGGAAGTGTACTTTCTCGAAGTGATCCCATTTCAATTTGATGAAGATCTGATGAAGAACTTCGGAGATAGGCGACGGAACTTCTCAATAAATGATAGCAAATGTAGTAGAATTGCTGAAATATCATATTTGTCTATTGTTTACACCAGTTCATAACCAAAAATCACGCCGGTACACTGTGAATGGATAAGCATGTGCTTATCCATTCACAGCGTACTTTTTAGTAGTTCATCATTTTCAAGATTTGAAAAATAAATAAATAAGTAATCATCAGCCTATAATGTTCCCACTGCTGGGACACGGCCTCCTCACAATGAGAGGGAATGGGCTATAATCTAGCGGTGATGAAATAAATTACACAAAGTAATGCGCCTGTCTGGGTTCGAACCCACGACTTACTGTTCGTAAGTCGGGGCCACCACCACTGGGCCACCGCTGCGCTGTTTTAGTGGTTAACATGTGTTAACTACTAAAAAGTAAAAAATAAAAACTTTTTCACAATAAATAAAACCGACTTCAGAGAAAACAAAAAACTGAAAAATAACTTCAGAAAAAATGCTTCAGAAGTCGGTGACAAAAAAAACTAAATCAATCAAACAAGGGTCACCGACTTCTGAAGCGTTGAATCTGAAGTTATTTTCACTTTTTTGTTTTCTCTTAAACCATTTATGCTATTTTAGCGTAAACCTTTAAAAATACTTAGCAGTTAAAAAGCTCACAATTTACTCATATTTCTTTGTATATTGTAATTTTTGCAGATTTTTCGCATTTATAAAAAACTTTCCATGAAAATGGCACCTGCAAGTACAGGGCGTACTCCACGTTGCGGGACTGTTCGAAAGAGATACCGTGGCCCCGGAACGTAAAAGGCCAGGAAAGAACATGGATGGGTTTTAGTCAGTAAAAGTCTGACACTCCCTCACGCTCTGCCCAGAGAGGGAGACGTCATTTGATGATTGCCGGTTTTATTTTTTGTTAAAAGGTTTTATTAGTAAATGCGAAACCTGACTATAGACTGTGTACAATAAGCAACTGAATCGATTACAATAATTTTAACACCATGACAATGTTGTCTCAAAAGAGGAGAAGGAGGAGCTCGTGGCAAACTCGAGGTTAAGCCGTGCTTACCTAGGTTAGCCTGTGAATGGGTGACCACCCTTATATACCGAGTTTCCTCCGTGCCTCGGAAAACACGTTAAGCTGTTGGTCCCGGCTGTCATTTGTCCATCTTTAACAGTCGTTACAGGTAGTCAGAGGCCCAAAAAGTCTGATAACCATGAGTGGTATCGTATTTCCCAGTATTAACTGGGTTGTGGAGGTCAGATAGGTAGTCGTTCAATGTAAAATATTGATATTCAGCTGCATCTGGTTAGACTGGAAACCGACCCCAACATAGTTCGGAAAAGGTTAGGCGGATGATGATTATGTGTACCAAAAATATAAAAAACAGGAAACAAGTTCGGATCGAGTGACTCTAAAGTATACCTAGCCGCTATTACGCGCACAATTGACAGCTCATAGTGGCGCTAGGCACTCGCCGCGTGGTGACTAACTTTACAACTTTGTGATTTTTCATGATACAGTTTAGTTTGGACATAGATATTTTCCATAAAAATACTAGACACGTGTTTTGGGTTTCGTACAAACACTAATAATTTACATCTTAGATTCGGTCATTGGTACGGACAGGCCAATGAATCGAAAGCGCGCCAGTGATGACATCACGTGACCTACTTACCAGTCTACTCTCACCATGGTGTGATTTTACAGAGTCCTGAACTCGAATATTAACAGCTCACCGCGAGGACGACATTCTGGGTCGGATTGCAGTGGAGTTGAGACGTCTTGAAACTGTAGTACCCGATTGATTGTGCCCAATGTTATTTTTGTTATTTTCTGAAATTGTTGTCAAGTTTATTAGTTTACTCAGTGTTGGTATGTGTTTGAAAAGAGTAACCATGGAGTTACTTGCCAGTTCTTTTCCATGGAAACGACCAACCCGAACTGTGCACCTGACAATTATAAAGTGCATGCATCCAGTGAGTTATCAAAGCACGAAACCCGACTTCTGGCCACACATAATAATCGAGTCTAACGAAATGTAATCCTGCCAACCCGACATATATTACAGTTGAACTTAGACGCCACTGTCCTAAGCCCACTATAAAAAAAAACGAATCAGCTGTGTAAGGGTTCCACAATCACTAAAAGCACTTGAAAGGAAAGTCCAAATTGATTCTCACGCATTTATTTTTGTTGAAAATAAATAATAATCACAATGCGAACAATAGTAATCATTAGTTGTTAACATCCATTACATTTTTTATTAAAACAGTGTACGTACCTTAATTCCTTTTGAACAGCACTTGTACAACTTAATTCCTTATAAATAACCCTTGTACCACAATTTTAGATTATTACGCTCTCGTAGACTACGACTTATTATTCGTCTATCTATCACGAGTTTCGCAGCAAGACTGGCTCGATACCGCTGGTCGTTGCGCCTGCGCTAAAAAATCCCCTCCACCACTCGGTGGTAGGGTAGCGCAACGGAGCGGCGAGCGAGTCAGTGTTGCCAGGATGAAAATAAAATAAATATAATAACTAATTTATACATTTAACTATTTTGCAAGCCGCGAACAGAAAAATATTCATAACGATTCCTAACAGCTCGGTCATCCTGCAATTTTAGCGAGTCCCTTCGCTTTAAGTTACTGATAAGTTAAGTAGTAATTTATCTAATCTATTCAATTCAATTAATTACATAAGATGATTTAAAAGAATAACTGAAGCATAACCGATATCATCACCTTCTATGTTAAACAATAGTAAACAATTGTAAATAATTTAGTTATCCATTATTTTATCACACATATGTACTCGCAGGTACATTAACATAGGCAGGTTAAGTAAACAACTATTGAATGATAAGTTTATATATAACAACATCTTTAGGATGCTGATGCGGCTGCCTCCCTATTGCAGTGCGTCGCTAATGTTTGCTGAAGCTCGAACGGATGGCTACCCAGCCATAATTCGAAAGAAGGTTGCTTCATTATTAAGACGAGTGAGAGACAGTAGCAATAGCATCCTCAGGATGATTGCTTCCCGCGCAGACTGTCCGATCCAACATAAGTGGATGTGTATATCTACTGGACAAGACTGATTAGTTATATTATTTTATTTTATTGTTATGTGTTGTGTGTGATTGTATAATTTCTTTAATTTGATTGATTGACATAGGATATCTAATTTGACATTGATTTTTTTAATATTTTCAAATGTTATTGTATTACTTTCCTTTGTTTATGCTATTACTTGATTTATTTTATTGATTTATTTATTTTATTAATTGATTTTTACTGTTTTTATTATTATTATTTTTTTGTATTTTTGTATTATTTGTGGTCTGGCTATTTCATTACTATGTTGCTATATGGATTGGAAATTATCTGAAATAAACGGATTATTATTATTATTATTATAACAGGGCAAATACCTATCTTAGTCTAGACAGCTTAAAATATCATAAACAGGTATCTAAAGCTAGGTCTTCAATCGAGGCATCTTTATGTAAATATTTTAACTCTTCTTTTTGTTTTATTTCTTTTTTTTAATCATTATTTGGTTTGACCCAGCGTGTAACTAAGGTTTAACGGATATGTAATTTTTATTTTATCATTTTTGTATTCAGTACGGGATACAGTACTCATTATTAGTCCAAAAAGAGAAACAAAATTATTTTTATAATCACTATCAGATTTCTCATCATCATTTTGAGATATAACACCATCATCAGAGTTATCGGAGGAATCATATTTTTTTTTAATTGAAAACTAACCAAGTTTTAAGTTTACCTACTGCAACAATATTGTTATATAGGGTCATTAGGTAGTTTAGTTACGGCGTAAGGACCCTGATATTTATTATAATAACTAGTTTTTTTTTCGTCGCGAGGAACCTCTCTTTTTACTCTTACTAGATCGGCCACTGTGTAATCGTGTTTGTTTTTTTTCTTTTGGAGTCGAATCTAGCTTTATCTTTTTGTTGTTGTTTAATAATGCGCGCACTAGTTTGTTCTCAAATTTAATCTTAATTATTGGTAATTTTTCTTATCGTAATGTTTGGTTTCTCCGTGAATGTGCGCCCTTATAACACGGGGTGTTTTATAATTGAATCGTCTACAATAAGAATTTTACTCTTTTCTTCTTTACCTTGTACAAAAATGTCAACGTGAGCCTCTTCTAGCGGTTTTACAGATAACCACCTTAACCTCGCAAAATCGGTAATTTGTCAAAATCATAATCAAGACCCAATCCTTTCGCTATAGGATCTTTAATGAGCGTACAGTGACTTCCTAGATCTAAGTGGTATTTATGGTTTTCATTTACTTTAATTTCTATCACATCTTTTCGTTAGTCTTTTCACTATTATCTAATAAAGCAACTTGTTTTTCTTGTTAAGTTTCAGAAGTTGGTTTCTTTTCATTTACATTATTATTTTGTTTCGTCCTACAATACAAGTCTAAATGCCCTACCCTACCGCAAAATGCACATTTAATAGGCGGTTTACCACATTTGAAACTTTTATGGCCGTCTTCGTTACAATTGTGGCATTTTATTTTACTTGGGAAGTCGTAAGGTTTGGATTTATCCGTATTAGTGTGACCCTTCCGTTCCGATTTTGCCTTTTCGGACGTTTCCCTACTGTGCCCTGGTTTAACAGTCTTTAAATATTTGAGAACATCTTCTGGCTCCTTAAACTGGGCAGCTTGTGCTCCCACCCTAATAGCACGGTCCTCGATACCATGAAGTAGGCAATCAACAGATTTCCTACCTTTAATTCCACATCTGTTAATTAAATTAATTTTGGAATAATAATAATTTTCTAGTGAGTCCCCGTAACGCACACGTTTGGTCAGCATTTCTGTTAAAATTTCTGCATAGTCATCTCTACAAGGAAACGACTCTATTAGCTTTCTTTTCCATTCAGTCCAACTGTAAAGTACTGTATCTAGCCCCTGATACCATGTTTTAGCTATGCCCGTCAGCTTCGGTAGGGCAAAATGTATGACTTCGCGTTCATCCCACCCGTATATTTCGGCACATTCCTCAACCTTTGTGAGCCAAGTAATTATAGTTTGATCCTTGGATGTTGGATCAAATTCTGGCAGGACGTTTGTCAAAGAAAGCTTAGAGGTCGATGACCCTTTAACATTACTTAATATATCCAAAAACTTATTTAAAATGTTTTTATCATCACTAGGCATATCTTTAAAATTACTGTTCACGTTTTTGACTCGCGAGCGACGAGATGGAGAACGCTGACGTCGTCGCTTCCTTATATGCTTAAGATCGTCTTCGCTATCAGAATATGACCGACGCTGACATCTCCTCGTCCCGCGTACTTCATCCTCAGAACTATATGACAATTCGCATGAGCTACTATGATCATACCGTGACCTTTTGTAGATCCGACGTCGTGGACGAGTTCTTTGAGAGTTCTGTCGTCTATAGTGAAGGGCTTCGTGCCGACGACCGTCTTTTGTGCATGGACTACTTATTATCGTTAAAGTTGCCGAGTTTTGATGTCGCGACACCTCCCTACTCGGGCTTCGTGAATTAAAGTTATAAGAGCGCTTGTGGACTTGCCTTTCTCGAAGACTCCCATCCACTCCCTCGCTCTGGACTTGTCCTGAGCGTTTGTGGACTTGCCTCTCTCGAAGGCTCCCTTCCACTCCCTCGCTCTGGACTTGTTTTGAGCGTTTGTGGAATTGCCTCTCTCGAAGGCTCCCTTCCACTCCCTCGCTCATGGCACGCTCAGGAGTCTGCCTTCCTCCGCTTGTATTGTCGCGGTTATGGTTAATAGGCTCACCCTCCAATACAGAGTCTGATGTAGCGTTATCCATGAATCTGAAACTTATTTCACGATCCTAGAATAATGTTAGGGTTCTTACCCTAAGAAAGTAAGGTAACATTAAGGAAAGATTAACGTAGCGTAACATTAATGTAAGGTAGCATTATGGTAAGGTAACATTAAGGTAAGGTAAGATTAAGGTAAGGTAAGATTAAGGTAAGGTAACATTAAGGTAAGGTAACATTAAGGTAAGGTAACATTAAGGTAAGGAAACATTAAGGTATGGTAACATTAAGGTAAGGAAACATTAAGGTAAGGAACATTAGAATTAGGTAACATTAAGGTAGACTAACATTAAAGTAAGGTAACATTAATGTTAGGGAAAATCAATGGAACATTAAGGTAAGGTAAGGTTACGTTAAAGTAACCATAGGTCCATAAGTAAGGCACCATTAAAGTAAAATATCATTAAAGTAAGATTTCATTAAAGTAAGGTATTATTAAGGAAAGGTAAGTACGGTAACATCAAGGAAGATTAGATATCATTAGAGTAAGGTACCATAAGGTAAGGTACCATTAAAGTAAGATACCATTAAGGCAAGGTACTATCGACGTACATATACTTGAAATTATTTCATGACTTTTGAAGCGGTGAGTTAGGGATCTTACCTTAAGAAAGTAAGGAAACATTAAGGTAAAGTAACATTAAGGTAAAGTAACATTAAGGTAAGGTAACATTAAGGTATGGTAACATTAAGGTAAGGTAATATTAAAGCAAGGTAACATTAAGGTAGGGTAACATTAAAGTAAAGTAACGTTCTAGTAAGGTAACATTAAGGTAAGGTATCATTAAGGTAGGGTAACATTAAAGCAAGGTAACACTAAGGTAAGGTATCATTAAGGTAGGGTAACATTAAAGCAAGGTAACACTAAGGTAAGGTAAGGTAACATTAAAGTAAGGTAACATTAAAGTAAAGTAACATTAAAGTAAAGTAACATCTAAGTAAGGTAACATTAATGTAAGGTAAAATCAAGGGAACATTAAGGTAAGGCAACGTTAGGGTATGGTAAGGTTACTTTAAAGTAAGGGTATCCATAAGTAAGGCACCATTAAAGTAAAATATCATAAAATAAGATACTATTAAAGTAAGGTATCATTAAGGAAAGGTAGGTACGGCAACATTAAGGAAGATTAGATATCATTAGAGTAAGGTACTATTAGGTAAGGTGCCATTAACGTAAGATACTACTCTTATTAAGGCAAGGTACTATCAACGTACATAGGCCGTACCGAAGTATTATAATATCTGTGGCCGTACTTACTTAAAATCATTTAATGACTTTTGAAGCGGTGAGTAAAGTAAGTTATTCTGTTAAGTAAGGGTCGAAAGTCTGAGAATGCATTTTTTTTGTAATTTGGCCATTATTTAGTGTTGAAAAATCAATTTGATATCATTTAATCAAAATTATTATGGTGGTATACGTTCTAGAGCCAAGATCTAAGTGTTACTGTGATGTTTACTAAAAACAGGATAAGAGAAAAAAAAATATATTTAGGCGCCTAAAATAGAACTAGACGATGATCATTGTGCGCTCAACGGCGTATTCAAGAGGGTAGCTCTGGCAAAATATACTACACAAAGGGAAAGAGCTATCGGAATGCCCCAATCCAAATTGATCTTTAAGTATCCAATCACACAATATTCTTACGCATTACGTAGAACCGGTGTACCATGCTATTTTAGCCCAGTAATTTCAAAGGAATAGCACTTGCTATGCTAGTTATACCAGGCTTACGCTATATACCAGGATTATGCCACCAGGGAGTACCCTAGCCAAGCCTAACCTATGGCATAATGATAATTATTAAGAAAATTAATATGGAATTTATTTTAAAATTTGAAACATTGCAGTACCACCAAAGTAAATGTTCATTAAATGGCCAAATTTTTAAAATCGAGAATCAATTAGGAATCGAAAAGAAAAGTAAAGAAAAAAGATAAAACAGTCAAAAAAATATTTGTGGGCAGGGATAAACGGGTAGTTTGCTAACAAATCCGTGGAAGCAGAAACCCGCTTATCCCACTTCTGAGATGAAAGGAAAGTCCAAATTGATTCTCACGCATTTATTTTTGTTGAAAATAAATAATAATCACAATGCGAACAATAGTAATCATTAGTTGTTAACATCCATTACATTTTTTATTAAAACAGTGTACGTACCTTAATTCCTTTTGAACAGCACTTGTACAACTTAATTCCTTATAAATAACCCTTGTACCACAATTTTAGATTATTACGCTCTCGTAGACTACGACTTATTATTCGTCTATCTATCACGAGTTTCGCAGCAAGACTGGCTCGATACCGCTGGTCGTTGCGCCTGCGCTAAAAAAATCCCCTCCACCACTCGGTGGTAGGGTAGCGCAACGGAGCGGCGAGCGAGTCAGTGTTGCCAGGATGAAAATAAAATAAATATAATAACTAATTTATACATTTAACTATTTTGCAAGCCGCGAACAGAAAAATATTCATAACGATTCCTAACACACTCTAACACATGAGTAAGTAAACGGAACAGAGGTTAAGCTTCTTAAGATCGTGCTAAATTGTTACCTATTTTAGACACAGCTATTTTGGAAGACAAATTAGTCAAATATTAACTTGTCTATTGTACTCCTAGGGATAGTTAAACAGAAATAGAAATAATGTATTTGCATTGAATGAAATAAATGATTTACATTTCTCTTCAATATATTATATTTTTTCTAGTATTATTCATACATACAGTACAATAAACAACCATTATTAATAAATACCACGTTTTTACATTAAAATATTCAAACTGGCCACAAAACAAACAACGTGTGTTGCCCTGACAACCCTGAGATTATCAACTGGCTGTGACAGCGTAAACCGGTTTTTTCCACTCTCAACGTGTACGCCATGGTCAAATAAATATATTATTGTACCAAGGTGTACGCGACAAGCGGCCAGTGGTCACGCACACCTGCTCTGCGTGCTTGTAGTAATGCAGTGCAACCGATTCGCGGGGTTGTATAAAGCTTATACTCTGTTCCGCTTACTTATTCATGTGAGTCTAACGTTTTTGTGCCGCCAGACCAATTTCAAACGTATCCAGAAGCATCTAAAGGTACAGAGTAAGTAAGCTGGGTTTCAATTGTTTTCTAATTAGTCGCCCCAGTGCTTTAACGATGGTCTGCATCGAACGAATTAGGGTTAATACAATTACGTGGAGTACCCAGGACTTCAATGTTTCTGTTGTTACGCTTAATGAGTCAACCCGACGTTTTTTGGCCCAAAACCATAAATTTGAAGACATTTGTGACATCTACCAATGGGCCCGCGTGGTAGATTATGTAGCCCATTTCTTCTCATAGAGAAGGCCTGTCTCAGCAGTGGGAACATTACTAGGCTGATGATGATGATGATAATGATTACACCAAAAACAAGTTGCCACTTTATTATCACTACATCACTACATATTTTAAAACAAAGTCTACAACACTCAAAATAAAGTTTAACACTCCGCAATCTGACATCACACCACGACTTGACGTCATTGCAGTAGCTCGCAAAGGAACGCCAAGCTAAACAAGCGGTAAAACTTTTCTATGCTGTAACTTTGGAATTCCTGGCCCAATCGGGCAAAAATAAAACAATAATTATTATTTTATACAAAAAAAGCGGCCAAGTGCGAGTCGGACGCATGAAGGGTTCCGTAGCAGATTGATTGAAAGGTAAATTGCTGTTTACGATTTATGACGTTTTAAAAAAAACTACTGAATTGATCTCGTTCAAACCAATTTTCGGTGGAAGTTTACATAATAATGTACATCATGTATTTTTTTCAGTTTTATCAATCTCTTATTTTAGAAGTTACAGGTTACACACATTTTACCACTTTGGAAGTGTCTCTCGCGCAAACTATTCAGTTTAGAAAATAAATATTTTAGAAATCTCAATATCATTTTTGAAGACCGGTCCATAGATACCCCACACATATGGGTTTGGTGAAAAAAAAGTTTTTGAGTTTCAGTTCTATGTATGGGGGAACCCCCAAAATTTGTTGCTTTTTGTTTTCTATTTTTATGTGAAAATCTTAATGCGGTTCACATAATACATCTACGTACCAAGTTTCAACAGCATAGTTCTTATAGTTTCGGAAAAAAGTGGCTGTGACATACGGACAGACAGACAGACAGACAGACATGACGAATCTATAAGGGTTCCGTTTTTGCCATTTGGCTACGGAACCCTAAAAATGGGAAACGTCGCAAATAACTGTCAAATATTTTGCTATTTTGATCAATTTCGCAATATTACTGTATGGTAATAAGAAATATGGCTAACAAACTTTTGAGAATATTGATTATGTAATGCAATAATTAATACGTGACACCAAATAATCGGTTTGAAATGTGAAATAAAACTGTTTTACAAAAAATAAAACCGACTTCAGAAAACACAAAAAAGTGAAAAATAACTTTAGCTTCAGAAATCGATGACCTTTGTTTGATTCATTAAGTTTATTCGTGATTTTCTGTTATGAACTGGTGTAAACAATAGACATTCATGAGATTTCAGCAATCCCAGTACATTTGCTATCATTTATTGAGGAGTTACGTTGTCTATCTCCGAAGTTCTTCATCGAATCTTCACCAAATTGAGATGGGATCTCTTCGAGAAAGTACGCTTCCAAAAACTACCTAAATCGCTTATGTTGTATTGTGCCTATAAAATTTAATGAGTTCTCTCTATTTCTCCAGGATCCCATTATCTGATCCTGACTTGATGATTATGGGTTTACCTGCAAAAAAAAAGACCCTGCAAAAAAAAAAAAAAAACAAAATCCGTCGAGCCATCATCGAGTAATCGTGGAATACAGAATTGAGAACCTCCTCCTTTATGAAGTCGGTTAATATCGACGTTATGGTAGGTGACTCAAATATCCTGATAGCCTATAAAAGATTCGGCCAAGTATCTTTAATTTGCTCCTAAGAATTTAAGAGTTCCGTTCCTTTGTCATGGATCCCATTATCACAAGTAATCAAAACCTAACCAAAATCTCACCAAACTACCCTTGAAGTACATCCTTTAAAAAAAATAAAAATAAAACAATACATGTCACGGTAATAAGCTTATCCCCACTATATGGAACTTAACACACCTAACTGCCGAAATGTATATTGTACACTTTTGAGTACCCCCTAAGAGCGTATGCTACACACTGTACAACATCTTGACGTAACATAAAGCCTGTATGGCGTTATGTTACGTCGTGGTGTTGTATAAACAATAAACAACCAAGCGATAGCAGCAATCGCTGTAGATTTGCGGTCTATTTTTGAAGAGTTCCATTTATATCTCCGAAGATCGGCGTCAAATCTTAACCAAAAAAAACATGGGACCACACAAGAAGCACCAGTTTTCAAATAAAAAAAGAACCATCAAAATCGGCTCACCCGGTCGAAAGTTTTGAGGTAACAAACCCAAAAAAAAACGGTCGAATTGAGAACCTCCTCTTTTTGGAAGTCGGTTGAAAAGGCATTTCTAAAGTTTACGAATGGTTTTTTTTAGATCTAACACAGGTTGTTATTGATGGCAACACGCAAACTCATTGCACACAAATATATAGTCCGTGGATGCTACTGAAAACTTCCTGATGGAAAACCGACTTCAGAGAAAACAAAAAAGTGAAAAATAACTTTAGCTTCAGAAGTCGGTGACCTCTGTTTGATTGATTTAGTTTTTTTGTCACCGACTTCTGAAGCTAAAGTTATTTTTCACATTTTTGTTTTCTCTGAAGTCGGTTTTATTTTTTGTAAAAAAAAAAATATTTTTCATTTTTAATGGTTCACATGTACTTACCCCTTCACAGCGTACCAGTGTGATTTTCTTTTATGAACTGGTGTAAACAATAGACAGATATGAGATTTCAGCGATCCCAGTACATTTGCTATCATTTATTGAGGAGTTCCCGTCGCCTATCTTCCGTAGTTCTTCATCAGATCTTTACCAAATTCATTTCAATTTGATCACTCCAAGAATGTACTCTTCCTAAAACTACCCAAATCGCTTCTGGTGTGCCTATAAAATTTAAGGAATTCTCTCTATTTCTCCAGGATCCCATTAAATGGAACTTAACATATCTAACTGTCGAAATCTGGAGTATTGTACACATCTAGGTACCCCCTCAGAGCATACAGGCGTGATGTTACGTCATGATGTAGTATGAACAATGAACCTACAAGCGATTACAGCAATTACTGCAGATTTGCCGTCTATTTTTGAAGAGTTCCTTTATATATCTCGGAAGATCAGCATCAGATCTTCAACAAACTAAAATGGGACCAATCGAGAAGCACCAGCTTTCAAACAAAAAAAGAATCATCAAAATCGGTTCACCCAGTCGAAAGTTCTGAGGTAATAAACACAAAAAAAAAATACAGACGAATTGATAACCTCCTCTTTTTGGAAGTCGGTTGAAAAACCATTGACATTTTTGGCCGACCTGGCCGCCGAACTCAGAAACTGATGCTCAGCAGTCGCTTGCTTGCTACCACTAGACCAACGATGGCGACTCGTATAACACGCGTATAAACCAGGTTGTGGGCTACTACTAATTGCCATGTTTGTCGACTAAAACAATGGACAGGTACTGAACCTCTCTGATCTCTCATTAGGAAATTCTCAGACACAACTCCACATCTGTTTTTGTGCCTAGTTGTTATTAGGTTGGTTCCTATTATAATATAACTATCAATTTGTGGGTGAACCGTTTGGGGAATTCAGGCACAGTCATTCGGTGATGATGACAGAAAGGTAAAGTATCCACGCACAAAACAAATGAACAATCCAAAAATTTATGGAATGCTCCATCCATAGAGGATGGATTTATACTAATATTATAAAGCAGAAGAGTTTGTTTGTTTGTTTGGTAGAACGCACTAATCTCAGGAACTACCGGCTCGGAATTCTTTTTGTGTTGGATAGTCCATTTATCGAGGAAGGCTTTAGGCTATATAACATCACGCTACAATCATTAGGAGCGGAGCAGGAATGTAAAATGTTGCAAAAACGGGGACTTTTTTTCCTTTCGTTTTTCTCTCTTATGTGACGCAGACGAAGTTGCGTGGGTCAGCTAGTCATTCCATAAATATCCGTAATAAAAATCAATTCTTTCATTATATATTATTGATAAGTCAGCTTATGTAATTTTGTGTGTGTCAGCAGAATATCATGTTCATAATCTGAGATTTGGTCCTCAAGTTAACGTATTTCATATTTACAATTATTATCCTGGAAGGATGCCAACGACTACGCGTGTATATTGTTGTGGTTTTCATAACCTCACGCTAATACGCTTCCTTAGTTTCGTTGAGCTCCTTGAAATATAAGTCGAGCTACAAAATTACTAACAAATGTTTTTGTTTTCATACATTTGTGTTAACGTTATTGTTATTTAAAAAACTGTGTCACTCTACAGTCTACACTGTATATCTTAACGAAGTAATACGTGGAAACGTCGTGGATTGTACATTAGTCTAATTTACGTTGTAATAGTTAATGTAAGATATATTGTACAATTGTTTGTTTTCCCTAAATAAATATATATGTAAATGCTTGCCCTGACTGGACAGGTCCACTTGTATCTGTGTGGTTATTCCTTCAAAACTCTCAGACACAAATCTGCATAGTCCTCATCATGTGAATTGAGCAATGTTTGAATTGTAATAGAGACTATTGTTTGGCTATTTCCTCTGAGAGTAGCCAGATACGAAAAACCAGGTCCATCTATTTTTTTAAAATGACGTATAAGAGTGATTGTAAAAACGTACTTGTAAAATGAACTTCATTATTTTATCATATTAGTTTATCATATTTTTAACCCCAGACGCAAAAACGACGGGGTGTTATAAGTTTGACGTGCCTGTGTGTGTCTGTCTGTGGCATCGTAGCCCCCGAACGGATGAACCGATTTAGATTTTTTTGTTTGAAAGGTGAATAAGTCGGGAGTGTTCTTAGCTATGTTTAATGAAAATCGATCCAAATGAAAGGGCTTGACTAGTAAAATAATGTAAATACACTATTGGGTAAAGACCCTATGTGACGGAGGTTTTTTAAATTTTTAATTTAATGTAACATGACGATCCGAATGGCGCAGCGGGTTCGTATCCCGGTAGGAGCAAATGTTTGTGTGATGATCATGATGGACATTTGTTTCAGAGTCATGGATATAAGTATATCAACTGTCTGGTGACCACGACACAAGCCGTGCTTAGTGTGGCACTAGATGGTGCTGTGTGTAATGTCCAGCAGTATTTATTTATTTTATTTATGTATAATTTTTAATTTGCCAGATATGTTTAAGTCGGAAGTGTTTAATAGGGATCCAGCCAATTGCCATCAATAGGGCATAGAAACAGACTCCGTAGAGCAACTGTTACTATTTTGCACTATAGTAGTAGTTTACCTTAGCCGAGAATTGAACCCAGGATCTCATGCTCATGAAGCAGTTACTTGCGACCACAAGACCAACAAGGTAATAATAATTGTTTCGGCAAGAATAAAACCAGTTTCTTATTATTCATTACCCAGTCCTAAATAATAAGGGTTCTGCCGCAAATAGAAAGAGTTTATTAAAACAAAGTAAAACCTGCTTATTTTTCATTAAAAGGGGTAGAAGCTAATTATGCCTACTTAACTTTTGAATTAATTTTTAATTTTATTTGATAAGGTAACCTTTACCATTCTACTCTTTTGTTATAAAGCGTACAAGTTTGTTCTTAACAGTAATTTATTGAAATACTAGCGGACATCACGCGGTTTCACCCGTTTAGTTCCCGTTCCCGTGGGAGCACGAGAATAAAATATTGACTACTAGCTGACCCACGTAACTTCGTCTGCGTCAAAAGTACTACCTTCCTACTACTACCTACCTACTACTACCTACCTACTACTACCTACCTACAACTACCTACCTACTACTACCTACCTACTACTACCTACCTACTACTACCTACCTACTACCACCTACCTACTACTACCTACCTACTACTACCTACCTACTCCTACCTACCTACTACTACCTACCTACTACTTTTTACCGTTTAAGCCTTTCCAGGACTTCCACAAATCATTCAAAACCAAAATGAGCCAAATCGGTCCAGCCGTTCTCTAGTTTTAGTGAGACTAACGAACAGCAATTGATTTTTATATATATAGATATAGATAGATGTTACTAGCTGATAATGTCACTATGCATTGCTGAAAGAAGCTTTCAAATCGGACCAGTAGTTTTTAAGTTAATTCGTTTCATACATTTTTTTTCCTCTTTATATAATACTAGCTGACCCGCGCAACTTCGTCTGCGTAAGACGAACCAACAGTTCCTAAAATTAGCGCGTTCAACCAACCTAACAAACAAACTCTGCAGCTTTATAATATTAGTACAGATTGAAGTCAGTAACAATTTATTTTTCTCGAATAGGTTTACATTAAACGCCAAAATATTCAACTTATGTTTTTCCAAATAAGGACTCTTCCCTCGACAGCTTGACGTTTCTATCCTTAGGTGTCCAAGGATAATATCATACTCCAGCTAGGTTGAAAGTTCTCATCAAGTTGCATGACATGAGCCGAGACACGTTAACGCTGCTTCAAACTGTTGCGGACCTCTCGCATCTGCCTTCCTTCTCCAAAGTCAGAACTTCAATGGTAGTCATACTCCAGCAGGTCAACACAATACGATGTAGATGCTGTAAACTCTTGAAAACCTATTGCAAATTCTTTTCGTATCCAAGCCTCCATCATGAGACCTTCGATGACAGTCATATTCTAGCTATTTCTAAAGTTCTCATCAAGGTGCATTAAGTGAGCCCAAGGACGATGTAGCTGCAGTTAACTGTTGAGGATCTCTTGCTACTACCTTCAGTCTCCATTGTTAGACCATCGATGACAGTCACGTCCACGAAATGAGCCTTAAACACGATAGAGCAGATTTGAAGTGACCTTTTGTGACTGCCTTTCGTCTCCATCGTCAGACCTCCGATAATACTCATACTCTAGCTAGGTCTAAAGTTTATGTCAAGGTGCACGAAATGAGCCGTCATACGATATAGCTGCTGTAACTGATCACAGTCATACTTCAGACAGGTCTAAAGTTGTCAAAAAGGTTTATGAAATAAGCCCCAAAACGATCTTCTTCTTTATCGTGTGGTTAGTGTCTAACCTGTTGTCAGAGTTTTTATGTCGCCCAAGGTCCTCTGTCTTGGCTTTATATGCCGTCGAGAAATAACTCTCAAGCATGCTGTGGTTTTCTCACGATGTCTTTCTTCATCGAAGCAAGCGATCTTTCCTTCCTTGTCGTGTTGTTGCCTAACCTGGTGTCAGAGTTTTTATGCTGCCCATGGGCCTCTGACTTGGCTTAACATGCCAAATGTCTCTCACTCTCAGGCATATTGGTTTCCTCACGATGTTTCAGCAAGCGATGATTATACAATACGCACGTGAATTCGAACACAACTATTTTCAATAAAAAATGGGACAAACTTTGCTAAAGACGCTTTTCAATAAAAATAATCATGAACTCGGACTTCTCTGGAAAAACTTATGCGTCATCATCATCATCATCCATAGTCCAACTTCACCGACTGCTGGGTACAGGCCTCTCTTTGTTTGTGCCAAGCTCCACGCTATTGTGCCAGTCTCATCCAGGATATTCCCGCAATGGCAACAATATCGTCTGCTCATCTCACCGCTGGACGACCAAAACTTCTGTTTGGATTTCTAGAATGCCACTTGGTCACAGCTTTACTCCACCCGACATCACCGCTCCTTTTTAGGTGTCCTGCCCTACTCCATGAATTATCATCATTCATCATTATTTCAGCCGAAAGACGTCCACTGCTGGGCATAGGCCTATCAAGTGTCGCCACATTGACCGGTCTCGTGCGACTTCATCATTCGGTCATTTGAGTATTGCTCAGGCATAATATAGGTACATAAAATAACCTACATAAAAGAAAAACAGGCGTTGAATTGAGAACTTCTTCCAAAAACCAAACTTGAGACCTCTGACACGGGAGAAATCTTTCCCAGAGTGGGAGAAGTCATTTGATGATTTCACAACCTAAAAAAAAAAAAAAAACATCTGACACGGGCGAATTATAATAATAATAATTCTAATTCTTTCACGGAACATCCTATCACCGTGATTCAGAAAATGGAGTCAAATGAACAGCGCCATTTATAGAGCACGAAGTTAAACTGCTAAAACATATGCATGGAAAGCGATCGAAAGGACACTCTACTGGCTTTGTAGATTTTTAAAGCAGGGTCATGTTGACTATTCTCTTCTTCTCTATCTTGTGATTTTTATTCATTAGTACCATTTTGGTTTTATAGATGTCATTGCATGTATCCTTACATCATGATGATAAGTTCTCCTTAAAAACTTTAAAGTCTTTTGATGGAGAGCACCGATTGCAAAGAAACAAAAATCAAAACTTTCTCTAAGTTATGCACAAAAACAATTTGTGCATTAAATCAAAACCACATTGGTTTTATAATTTACACGTAAAAGGGCTACGTAGAGACACACAGACACAGACGAAAATTTAAGAAATAGTAGAAAAAGGGTTCTGTGTGTGATCCTTTAACAGTTTAAGCGTTTTTTTTTACAGATTTATTATTTGAAATAAATGATTCCCAAACTGTCGTTTAAGTGTTAAAAAAAAATATGTATACAAAAATGATTTGGAACTTAAAAAAAAACAAAATACTTTGTTACAAAAAGTGGTACCGGGTGGTTTTTGAACGTGTGAACCAAAGCTATTATCGGAAATCTTACAGCATTACACAAAATCAAAAAGTATTTTATGTCTGTACTGAGGCTTGACCATAAGACTCACTGTTCGAAAGGCGGTTGTCGTCATCGATAGGCTATTTCTTGACGTGACAACTAGTCTAAAATAGTCATTCTATTACAATGCATGTTATGACAGTTGTCAGTTGTCAAACAATTGAAAACTATAGACGAAATGCAATATTGCTCACCCCCGTAAGTAATTAGCGTGATAATATATAGCCTAGGTCCTTCCCTGGGTTAAAATACATCTCCTTGCCAAATTTCATTACGATCCGATCAGCCGTTTTGCCGTGAAAAGGTAGCAGACAGACAGACAAACAGAGTTACTTTCGCATTTATATAATGGTATGGATTAGTATAGATTAACCTATGCTCTCCCGCGGTTTCGTCCGCGTGAAGTTCGGTAACTGTCCCACGCGATCATATCCGGGATAAAATGTATCCTTTATGTTAAGTTAATCTAGGTCATCTGTGTGCATCCAAAAATGTTCAGTAGTTTTCGCGTGAGGAGCTCGTGGCTAAATAATAACAGCCGCTCGGGTCGATCTTTAGGTTAGGTGTGTTAAACCGGGCTTGCCTAGGTAGGTCTGTGGATGGGTGGCCTCCCTTACATACCGAGTTTTCTCCGTGCCTCGGAAAGCACGTTAAGAGGCCTGCGGATCATGCGAATTTCATTTAATGTAATACCAAAATAATTTGTAAATCAAACATATTCTTAAGGTAGAGTGTATTCATTTTGATCGGATTACAGAATACATAGGTTCCCAAACACATATTTTGAATGTACAGTGCCGACCAAAAGTCGATAAGCAATCTCACAAAGCAATAGCTTGACGTTTAGTTTGACTTACGACCTTCCACTTTCAACAAAATAGGTATTGTCAGCAACTAGTTGTAGTTCATAATTTCAATGCCAATATCTAAGACATGATGGCCTAGCGGTTGGGCCCGTCCAGAATTAAGAGCGAATCAGTAAGCCGTGAGTTCAAATCCCGCACAGTTACTTTTAGTCTTTTTGTAAGTTTTTACTCTACAGAAATATTATATTCTTTAACTTGTTTGCTTTGTTCACACATTTCGTAAAGTTAGGGAGGTAGATAGAAAAATAAGTCAAGAATTTAGTTAGATTTCTGTGAGGTAGACATGAGTTTTATGAATATTTTAACTTGATCGGAATGAACTTTGTCGTTTGGTTGTAGTCATACATAATACACTATATAATGTGGTAGTTGATGGTCAGTGACGTGTGGTTTAATAGATAGCGGTATTGTTGTTGGTGTGATTCTTAAAATGCGGGCAAATATTAATATTAAGGCGAGGGCGACTATTATCGCGAATTATCCGCGCTTCATAAAAGTGGCCTTAATAGAACTGAATGTGAGTATTATAATTATTTATGAATTGTAACTTAAACATTAAAAATTAAAAACGAATGGGTATTATAAATTGTTCATTTATTTGGTGACCTGTGGTTTACTTAATTCGTTGTTTTTTTTCAATCTATCATGCAAGATAAATAATTAGTGTTTATTATTGGATTTATAAATGCATAGTGAATGAAGTCACTTTAGTATTTATTACAGCTGCCTAATATCATTTTTTTTGTTTAGAGAAATGCAGTAAGTCTCTGGATCAAAAGGTATGAGGAAGAAGGGAGCCTTGCAAGTAGACAGCGAAGTGGAAGGTCGTCGCTTATTAGCGAAGCGCAGCGACAACATATCGTGGGCGAGTATGAAACCAATGGTTTCACACCTACGACACACTCGGAGTCACCGCAAACTGTTCGCCGTGCCCTCCACGCTGAAGGCTTGCATCACAGAAGATCAGCTAAAATGCCCTTCTTGACAGAAAGACATAAAGAAGAACGATTACGTTTCGCACGGGAATATTTAGACTTTCACTGGATTACTTCCATTTTGTTCCGGTTCGCGGTCGCCACTCCAGAACTTTTCGACCCCATCGGCCATCCGTTCTGCGAGCAATGTGCCCTGCCTACTACTGCCACTTAAGTTTAGCAATTCTTCGGGCTACGTCGGTGACCTTGGTTCTCTTGGTTCGATCACGCAAGTAAACTCCGAGCATAGCCCTCTCCATTGCCCTTTGGGTGACTTTAAGCCGCATACGTCTACTTGACTACATTGAAAATAATGGGGGTTATACAAAATATTAATCCCTAATATTCTAGTTTTAATTAGACGTGTTACAAAATATTTAGCGATATTAATAATTCCTAAATTGAGGTTTAGTTTCAATCTTCTTTTCTTCAGGAAAATGAACACTTAAACTATAACCTCAATATGAGTTACATTTATTGTGACGTCACATAAAAAACATATTCACGAAGTATAAATTATGTATTAGTTTTCAGTAAGCTCTGTTGAATACCGATAGATAGAAGTGGGTATCAACAATTATATTTGTGTTATTAGAATATCCTTGTTATGTTAATAAAAAATAACTTCAAAGTGGGTATACAGATACACAAAAAAAATCTTATGAACGGTTACAAGAGAACTTCTTATATCTAGGTAGGAATGTGACGTTACAAATCTCATTAAAGTTGTTAATTATATGAATAAATGAAACGAATAAAACAATTGTTGTTATCTGTCAGCACGACTTTTTTTTCCAACTTCCAACACCGAAAAAATATTACACAGTCACATAAATAGTTATGATGGGTTATTAACTTATATTTAAATCCTTATAAAAATAAATAATGAGCATGAACCCATTTCAAAATAAATACCAAAGTAAATAGTTTTTGCATAAAATACAAATATTTAATTAAAGTGGTTACAAAAAAAAATAAAAAACCCTTATTATGTAAACGGGATTTGAACTCAAGACACGTTGATCGTGAACCCACTGCTTAACCTAAACAGCTATCAACACCTGGTAAATATGGTCGAAATTTAGCTATCCAATGCAAATACGATCATGCGTTTGCTGCGTGCATAACAAAAGAGACGGTAATATATTTCTTTATGTTTCGTGGAGAGCGACGCGACAACTTGCGACAGTAGGCGACTCTGTGGCTGTGGTGTGCGTAGGTACTGTATTGAGACAGCTTACACATACAGCCGCACGGACGCTCGACCGTGCGTTCACAGCAATATGATCCTTCGCGTGCCTGTGCGCTTATGAACGCTTACTGTACGTCCACCAATTTAAACAAGAGGTATGAGAAAAATAAATTTTCTAGAAAAAAATTAAATTCTTCATAATAATCTCGAATTTCTATCATTGTCTTTTCAAAATATTTATTTGGGAACATAGATATTCTATACTACAATCGAAATATATACACACTACCTTGACAATATGTTTGATTTTCATATTATTTTGGTATTACGTTTGTATGAAAAACGCATGCTCCGCCGGCCCCTTAAACTATTGGTTCCGGCTGTCATTTGTAGATCGTTGACAGTCGTTATAGGTAGTCAGTGGCCCAAAAAGTCTGACATCAAGTGTTTCCAAGGGGTATCTTATTACCCAGTACAAACCAGGTTGTGGAAGGTCAGATAGGCAGTCGCTCCATGTAAAATACTGGTATTTAGCTGCATCCGGTTAGACTGGAAGCCGGCCCCAACATAGTTCGGAAGATTTATTCCCTTTATGTCGAGTCCCGTTATGTCGAGTCTGGAAGTCTATTGTTCTCCAAAGTATTGATATTTTACGCTTTCTATTTGTGTCGAGTTTGGTAAACAAGTACAGTCAGGGATGAAAATTAAAAGCCAATGGCAAAAAAACATTGTTTTTAACTTACCGCGCGACGCAAAGGAGGGTAATGTGTTTATCAGTATATGTATATGTCACCGCAAAATTGTCAAAAACGTTAAATTACAATATAACGCGTTTCGCGTGAAAAAGTGTGGCAAACATCCATCCGTTCATCCATCCTCACACAGTTTCGGATTTATAATATCAGTAACATCAAGCCTGTATTCCCTGACGGGGTAAGCAAACTATTCTCGTAGCACGCCTATTTCATCAGTTCATTGATGGGGATCCATGATAAGGTTAGCCTTGCAGAAAATCAAATAGGACTTGGTTCACTGAATTGGTTTATTTGGTAGTATATAACTTACTATTTTTAGCCGGCGTGGTGGCTATACTCATGTTAAGAATATGCCGATCAAGATTCGAAAGATACGTCGCGCTATTCATTATCATAAGATCGTCACTGTTGTTTTCCTCGGGAACACTACTTTTTTCCAATTTTAAGGTGCCCTATGTCATTTATGTACACCTAGCAACGTCTACATACAAAATTTCAGGAGGATCGGTTCAGTAATTTACGTGTAAATAGGTTACAAAAATGAACTTGTTTTGGCATTTGTAATATTAGAGTGCGATCACGCTCACTAATAAGATGCTACCTTATTCCGGATTGTCCTGAGCTATTTTTACGTCGTCGTATCGAATAATTTAAGGGGAGCGAAGCCGCGGGCAGAAGCATCATCATCATCATCATCAACAGCCTGTAATGTTCCCACTGCTGGGACACGGCCTCCTCTCAATGAGAGGGAATGGGCTATAGGTAATCTACCACGCGGGCCCAGTGCGGATTGGTAGATGTCACATGTCTTCGAATTTTTGGTTCTAGGACATGCCGGTTTCCTCACGATGTTTTCCTTCACCGTTTTGAGAGCAGCGGTGATGAAATAAATTACACAAAGTAATGCGCCTGTCTGGGTTCGAACCCACGACTTACTGTTCGTAAGTCGGGGCCGCCACCACTGGGCCACCGCTGCTCTCTTCACTGGGCCACCGCTGCTCTCGGGCAGAAGCAAGCTAGATAAAAAACCTTGTGAAAGAGTCAGACGCGTTGCTATGGCAACCTTGTCAATAGGTCCGCAAGGACGTCTGGACAAGTTTTTTTCTGGTCTGGAACATTCGATTTACACAAACAATAGTAAGATTTCTTACGGCTATCTTCAATAACTTACTGTTCGGTTTCGGTAGGTTGCTATCTCTGTCTATTTGACATTTTGTTGACCGACGGTTGGAAACAAAACGTCACAGAAATGATTTTTCTATGAATCAAGGGACAGGTAGGTTACAAATCAAGATTAAAAATTCCACATTCTCGACTGAAAATACATTCAACAAGCCCGTATGTAATGTCTATAAAAATAAATAACAAACTAACCTGAAATATTAAAAAAAAAAGAAAAATTAAAAATACTTACTTATAAAAAAACTAAAACAATTATTAACAGAAAAATTATATTAAAATATAAATGAATAATTAAACGATAAAATATAAGTAATGTATGAAAAAAATCTATGTATTTATAAAGAACTAGCTTCTGTCGGCGGATTATTGTCCCATGAGATCTCACTACCGGGATTAAAAGTATCCTATGTCAAGGGTCCTATCCAGGTTATAAACTATCTGTGTGCAAAATTTCATCCACATCCGTTCAGTAGTTTTCGCGTGAAAGTGTAACAAACAAACTTACATTCACATTTACAATATTGGTAGGGATAAGGATTCCTATTATGGTAGGTATTATTGGATTTAGTTTAGATATACAACGCACACATTCTGCCAAAGAGTTCGGCGTTCGGCGCGTTTGGTTCCAATTTTTAAATATTTTTTTTAATGGTACAGTATTAAATCAATTCCTTATGAATTATGAGTAAAGACTTTGCGTTTTCGAACACCGACGACGAAATTAAAAAAAAAAGAAAAAGGTTATTTTCCCTAGGGCAATAAGCAATTTTACGCCCCCTCTGGTACGCTATTATGACGGTCTTTTTGAGCAAGGGGAGTGAAAATAAAGTTTGAGTACTGTGTATAGGTGTGTGGGTAGGTGACGCTAATAGGATATTTCAACCTAACTGTGTCTTAAGAAACACCGATAGCTAGTCAAATTAACTGACAGTAATTATACGTAAGTTATAGACAACGGCTTTAAGTAAAGTTCAAAGATAGGCCCTTGTCATAATTGTTTTTAGAGGAGGGACGAATATGAAGAATGTGAATTAAATATTATTGGAAATTGTCCCTCAAAAGAATTTTCGATGATAATTGAGCCCAAGCATTTGAGGGGCGTTTTGCTAAAGTAATTATCACTGGGACATATGGATATAAAAATATCCTTGTACGTAAGTTGTTGTGCCTTGTAACTGGGACTGAAGCTTCGTTTTTGTTTTGATTTCTGACACTGCTGAAACGGTCTGTTGTTATGAGGCCTGCGGAGCATGCGAAATTCATACAAACGTAATACTAAAATAGTTTGTAAATCAAACATATTCTTAAGGTAGTGTGTATTTGTTTCGATTGATTTACAGAATAGGTAGGTTTCCAAACACATATTTTGAATGTACACTGATTTATACAAGAGCTATGATAAAAAAAAAAAAATCCTCATAATATCTCGTATTTGTATTCCTTCTCCTTTCAAAATATTTATTTGGGAACATAGATATTCTGTAATCCAATCGAAATATAATATACACACTACCTTTGAAATTTACTATCTATCGAGATCTTCAACATTTTTTCTAATCCAAAACGATACATGGTTCATTTCTCAATACTCAATACTCATATCTTTATTGCATTCCATATGTATTACTTGGTTAGTACGAAGAGATATGGGTAATGACTGCTAGTGTCACCTTAACTGGCACTAACTGTAACAAGTTTTAAAAGTGTTTGATTGGATAAATAATATGAACTGCATTTTTCTATTTGAAACTATTAACAATAAAAAAGTAAAAGGGTTCAAACAAGTAACAATAGCTTCCATTTACAAAATTATTACGAGTAATTCAGCAAGTTACAAAAACACTAATTTTAGATCTTCAACTTGTAGACAAGCTTAATTCCTTTTCGGTTATTTCAGTTGAAAACATTTTATGTTTAAATACCCTCGAAATACTAGCTTAAACTAAAACGTTTAAAAGCTGAAAAGCCTTACAAATTCAGATGAAATATTTAGAGCATTTAAAATGCTAGTGGTCGCCAGTAGACGAAATATGACCATAATTAATTTAAAAAGGGGTATGTACAAAGTTTTTGCTTCACGTATGAAATGAAAAAATGAAAATGAAAAATGTTTTATTTGTTTTACAAGTAAACTTAACAACTAGTGATTGAAGCCTCCTTTTAAGCAAAAAAACCTGTGTTAGTTAGACTCTGCTCTTCTAAAACTAAAAATATTAACATAAAACTTTTTTGCAAAAAATAAAACCGACTTCAAAAAAAACAAAAAAGTGAAAAATAACTTTAGCTTCTGAAGTCGGTGACCTTTATTTGATTGCTTTAGTTTTTTTGGTCACCGACTTCAGAAGCTAAAGTTATTTTTCACTTTTTTGTTTTTTTTGAAGTCGGTTTTATTTTTTGCAAAAAAGTTTTTATTTTCAACTTTTTAGTGGTTCACATGTGCTTGAAACATGGAAAGTGCATACCGTTACAATTATAACAAGCCCAAACACGACTATGGTACATTGTCTCATTATGGAGTTCCGTGACTCTTGGCTTCATCATCAGATCTGATGGTAGAATGGTTCTTATCAAACGCAAATGCTACACTTGTTGTAGAAAATACCAAAATCGCAACACGTTTTCATATAAAATTTGAAGAGTTCCCTCGATTTCGCCAAGATTCCATCATCAGATCCTGATTTGGTGATTTTGATACGAACCTTGAAATCGCGAAAAAAATATCAGCTGTTCCCTACATTTATGTTCGCATAACTCGTCAAAATGTAGGCTGAACAGCAGATTTTTTTTTCGCGATTTCAAGGTTCGTCCCATAGAAAAAGTTGTTCAAAATGATGAGTACAATGACCCCTTTTCGGGTTTAGTGTAAACAAAAAATAATGTTGTATTTTATAATATTATAAAGCAGAAGAGTTTGTTTGTTTGGTTGAACGCGCAAATCTCAGGAACTACGGGCTCGAATTGAAAAATTCTTTTTGCGTTGGATAGTCCATTTATCGAGGAAGGCTATTATAGGCTATATAACATGGAGAGGGGCCCGCAAGGGCCGAAGCCTGCCGGGGTTGCGGGCCTGTTCGAAAGAGATACCGCGGCCCCGGAACGTAAAAGGCGAGGAAGGAACATGGATGGTTTTTAGGGGTTCCATCTATCTGGCAGAATCTTGTTGCTCCGAAATTCATTTAGCATAACACACTTTGCATAATTTTCTTTAAACGAATATATTAAAGGCATATTTTTTTTTAAATATACTTATTGTTTGGGTGAATGTGTGTATGACCGAATTTCGAATCTCATACTTTTAGATGGCAGTTTTTTATTTGGCATAATTACCTTTGGCATTGTTCAAATTTCGCATAATTTCGTTTAGAATAATGTTTATTTAGAACGACGATTATTTGATATAATTTCACTTGGCATACTATGAAGATTGCAGAATTTCATTTGGAATAATTTTATTTGGCAGTATTGCCATTTTTTAATGCCACAAAATAGCATTTTAACCTTAATTTAAAATTAAAATATTATCTTAAAAAGTCAATATGTTGTGCTAGAAAAGTTAGTGACAGAAACGAATCGCTCCAAAACCGACTCCACGTAGTCTTGTCTGCCCTACCCCTAGAGTGTAATTTAAAATCGCGTAGGCGCGGAGGGGCGAGGCGGGCCGCGAGCTGAGGAGCAGGTGGTTTTAACACTCGCCGCCGCGGCTGAGGCTGGCCGGCTTAGCCGGCCAGCAAGCCGAAGCTGCGGTGGTGAGCGTTGAAACACATCTGCGACGAGAAGCTCGCGTGGGACCGCCGGGGCCCCGCAGCGCCGGAGCCGTGACAGAAACCATGCCTGCTGCATGTTGCATTCTCGTTTGCTGCATGCTTACTGCATGCTTGCTGCATGCTTGCTGCATGCTTAGTGCATGCTTACTGCATGCTCATTGCATGCTCATTGCATGCATGGTATATGCGGGTTTGTATGTTTGCTGCATGCTTGCTGCACGTTTGATGCATGCTTGCTGCAGGCTTGCTGCATGCTTGCTGTATGCTTACTGCATGCATGGTGTATGCAGGTTTGCATGTTTGCTGCATGCTTGCTGCATGCATGGTGTATGTTTGTTTGCATGTCTGCCTGCTTCTTACAGGAAAATAAAAACCACATGATCTCAATCTACTGTTTTAATAAAAGAAAGAAAGAAAATTATGTTTATTTAGCCGTTAAACCCAAAACATTATGATTTTCACCTGCAGGCCACGAGTGCCATACGCTCGAAAAACATAAAGAAACACATAATATCGTCGAAAGATTTTGCACTAGTACCAACTAAGTAAAATTATTGTATATTTTATTAAATTAATAACACTGGTATAATTGAATAACGTATAAAATTTATAAAATATATTCATAAAATACATGCAAAACTCAAACTCAAACTCAAACTCAAAGCATTTATTTCAACTAGACCATTACGGCACTTTTGAATGTCAAATTACAAATAAAATCAAAGCTACAGTCACAGTCACAAGGCATAATAACTTGAGAAAGTACTGTAGTTGCCCATTCCCTAGCGTAGATCTCTATGGAGAAGAACGGGCAAGAAACTCCATGGACACTCTTTTAAAATCAATATATTGTTACAAAATCTTGGTTACATCATTCATGTGTGATTATACATATATGTGAGAACGATGTAGAAAGACGTGCACATTAAGAGCGTCCAGAGAAAAGATTAAATCAACAATGTAAGAAAAAAAAAGAAATTAAAATTAACCATGGCAGCTAAGAGATGACCAGTCCCAACTGACAGCGCCCGTTCACGAACATGACGCATGTATCGGCGCCATTCAACTCGACCATATTGAAGGGAGCTAAATGGCCCGACACACCCGCCACCATCAGCAAGACATTTGAGTGAGCATGACAATCTCTCAGCCGCCAAGGCATATTCAAGTCAAAAAAAAAAAAAGACAACTAAATGTAAATAGTGGCTTTACAGTACATAGAACTCACACAAATGTGCTATGCAATTATATAATACTACGAAATGGATTCTACACAATGCAAGGATATTTTACAATCTTCTGCAGCTTCCACAATAACGTAACCTGGGAATCAGTTAGTTTGCCTATGGTTGTGGAGCAGGACCAGCATTGAGCCAAGCACTTTTATCATTAATGTAATCCCCCAAATTATAATATGCTTGCCTACATAGTGTGCGTTTTATACAAGATTTAAATTTCGTCTCATTCAGTTGTAGAATGTGAGGAGGTATTTTATTGTAACATTTTAAACAGTACCCCATGAAAGATGAATCTACTTTAGCAAGCCTGAAACCTGGCTGAACGAGTTGGTCCCTATTTCTAGTATTATAGTGGTGTCTGTCACCTCTTTTACTGAATAAATGCAGATTTTTCCTAACGTACATGATGTTTTCATAGATGTATTGGCAAGGTACTGTCAAGATGTTAATTTCCTTAAACAGTTCTCTCAGAGAGTCGCGTCTACGTAATTCGTATATGGCTCTGATTGCTCTTTTCTGCAGAATGAATATAGACTCGATGTCTGCCGCACGTCCCCATAGTAAAATACCGTATGACATAATACTATGAAAATAACTAAAATAGACTAGCCTCGCGGTATCAACATCAGTAAATTGACGGATCTTTCTAACAGCATATGCAGCTGAGCTCAGCCGTCCTGCAAGAGATGTTAAATGAGGACCCCATTGTAGCTTTGAATCGAGCGTGATTCCCAAGAAAACTGTTTTATCGACGACTTCTAGTTTCTCTTGATTCAACATTATGTCACAATCACTATTTTTGACATTTGGTAGGGCAAATCGAATGCACTTAGTTTTTTTCCCATTGAGTACTAAATTGTTAGCGGTAAACCAGTTATGGACCTGCAATAGGGCATTATTTACATCGTCAAAATTAGTGGCACGTCTGTTTATCCTAAATATTAACGAAGTATCGTCAGCAAACAACACCATTTGCGGGTGGTTGTTAAATAAATGGGGTAGGTCATTAATATAAACTAAAAAGAGGAAGGGACCCAGAATCGAACCTTGTGGTACACCCATTTTTACTTTTAAACCCATTGAATTGACACCATTTATTTGTACTTGCTGATGTCTATCATTCAAATACGACTTTACTAAACTAAGCGCAAGTTTACCTAAACCGTAATGATTAAGTTTCAAAATCAGGGTTTCGTGATTTACGCAATCAAATGCCTTCGAAAGGTCACAAAAGATTCCTATGGCATCTTGTGCCTCTTCCCACGCAGTAAATATGTGTTTTAATAAAGTAACAGTAGTCAGTTGTACAACGTCCCTTGGTGAAACCATACTGTTGTTCGTGTAATATTTTATTGGTGTTAAAATGGCAAAGCATTTGATTGAGCATTATCTTTTCAAACACCTTGCTGAAAACAGGCAACACGGATACTGGCCTATAGTTATTGGTGTCTTTACTGTCCCCGGATTTAAAAAGCGGTATTACCTTACTGAATTTCATTAGATCCGGGAAGACTCCTTGATCCACGCACAAATTAAATATTGAGGCTAAATACGGTGCTACAGTTTCAATAATTGAGGTACAAGCTTTAATAGACATACCCCATAGGTCTTCGGTTAATTTGATCTTGATTTGTTTAAAAGCTTTGATGACTGTCGTGGGGTTTATATGCTGAAATTTAAATTCATTTGGACAGGCTGAAACGTTTGCTTTTAATAAATCAATAGAGAGCAACGGAGAGGAATTTAAGGTTTCAGTAGTTTTAAGTGGGATACTGGTAAAGAAGTTTACAAATTCTTGAGCAACTTCATTATTGGAGCTGACAAGGCCACCTGAAGTCTCTAGTGTGAAGTCACTACTATGTTTTATATTTCTGTTTGTTTCACTGTTGATAATTTTCCAAACCGTTTTTATTTTGTTATCGGCTGATTTAATTTTATTGCTAATGAATAAGGATTTGGCTACCTTGCAGGTGTTTTTAAACATTTTCGAGTAATTAGCAACATATTTATTAAAAGATTCTGTGTTGATGTAAGGCTTAAGGCCGTACAGCTCAAACAATCGTTCCCTACTTTTTCTAATTCCCTGTGTTGCCCAGTCACTAATAAACTTTGAGCCAATAGTTTTGGTTTTCTTTTTTAAAGTGTTATTGAACTCAGTGTGCACTACCGAAAAGAATTCTTCATACAATTCATTTACATTGTTTCTAATATGGCCTGGTATATTTAGCTTGCTAATTAAATTATTATTAAACTTTTCTAACTTGCTGGGTGTTATTTGTCTGGTCTGAATCTGAATTCTTTGTAATTGTTTATTGTACGCGAAAGTAACTTTCTGCCCGCTGTGATCTGAAGGAAGGTAATTTACGATAGATTTATCTAAGTAGTCGCAGCAACAAAAAACATTATCAATACATGTAGCAGTATTTGTAGTAATTCGGGTTGGTTCTGAAAAAACGTTTGACAAATTAAAAGATTTAGAGAGACTTAAAAATCTACAAAAATTACAAAATAGGGAAATGAAAAAAAATGTTCAATAAATTTTATAATTATTACGGTAAGAAATATCAAATTAAACTAACTATGAATTTTCTGTACCTATTGAAAATAGTCTTTAGTCATTAGTCATTAGTCATTTATTCTTAACAAAATACATTTGTGTCGAATACAGAGTAGCACAATAATAATAATCAATAAAAGTTCCAATCAATAATAATATAGGTAAAAAGTCAAAAATAGAAATAAAATATAAAGGTATCAACAACGTAATTAAAATAAGAAACAAAAACACAATTAGCCTAGTCAGAAAATAAAACAAACTTTCCATAATTATGCATAAGAAGTGTATGCGAAAAGATGATTCAAACTATAAACTTCCTGAGATGTGATAGTTCTGCCATTCAATGACTATTGATATGAAATTTATGCCAATAGATGATTCTAACCCTAAACTTTCTGCGATAGGATGGTTCAACGTTTAATGTTTATGCATATGAAATTTATGCAAAACGATGATACTGACCTCCAACTATCTGCGACAAGATGGTTCGACTTTGAATTTTTATGCATATGAAATTTATGCCTTTAGATGATTCTGACTTACAAAATTATGAGTTTGAATGTATGATAAATGCGTGTCTGCCAAACGATTTTCTGCGAAATGAAGTTTATGCTATCCGCTGTTATGCAAAGTAATAATATGGCATAAAAAGTTCTGCTATAAAGGGTGGACCCGGTTTTTAGTCAGTAAGAGTCTGACACTCCCTCCCGCTCCGCCCAGAGTGGGGGGGGTCATTTGATGATTTCCCATCCTTAAAAAAAAAAAAAAAAAAAAAAGGCTATATAACATCACGCTATGACCAATAGGAACGGAGCAGCAATGAAAAATGTTACAAAATCGTGGGAAATTTTATTTCCTTTGTGAGTTTTTTCTCTCTTATGTGACGCAGACGAAGTTGCGTGGGCCAGCTAGTTTGAAATAATTAAAATATTTTTTTTTACACTTTTGCCCAAGGCCCTCATGATCAGTACTTGGGACCACTATACAAACGCAATATTAAAGTATATTTTGGGAAAAGGACCAACCCAGCTTATAATAATTATCCTGTAAAAAATAATCCGAAGGTAGATACGGTCAGCAAAAAAGCGTCGAGCCTTATCGGTATTCCGTAAATTCCGCATTATGAAATTAATTCAGCAAAATATTGTTTAAGCCGACTTTTTGCTGGGAATGTCCCACTGCGATAAAATACAATTTAAATTATAATGAATTTTACAAAAAGGATTTAAGCTTTTGCTTGTTTCTATTCAGTTTTTCGCATTGCACTTAAAATTATTTTAATTCATTTAATTCGAACACATAATTTTTTTTGCTGTTAGTAACACATATAAAACTAGGTTAGTAACATTTATCATTAAATATCAAATAAAACTAATTCATAAACCTATAACTATAACAATACTAGAACCCAAGACACGCACCTTTGATTTTTGGGTTTCATAAATATCGCTGGACATTAACACACAGCGCCACTTAGTGCCACACTAAGCAAGGATTGTGTCGTGGACACTAGATAGTTGATATACTACATATATACTTTTTTGTTTGTAAATACATACCTACTTATTATACATATAAACATCCATGACTCGGAAACAAATGTCCGTAGCTCATCACACAAACATTTGCTGTTTTTTTGTTTCATGTGTGTATTGTATAATTATCACTTGATCGGTGAAGAAAAACCTCGTGAGGAAACCAGCAAGCCTGAGAAATATTTCTCGACGGCATGTAAAGCGAAGTCAGAGGCCCTTGGGCAGCATAAAAACTCTGACACTAGGTTAGGCACTATATAGATAAACTAGCTGACCCACGCAACTTCGTCTGCGTCACATAAGAGACAAAAACGAAAGGAAAAAAAAACCCCCTTTTTTGCAACATTTTTCATTCCTGCTCCGCTCCTAATAGTCATAATGTAATGTTATATTAATGGACTATCCAACGCAAAAAGAATTTTTCAATTCGAGCCCGTAGTTCCTGAGATTAGCGCATTCAACCAAACAAACAAACTCTTCTGCGTTATAATATTTGTATAGATAACCAGGCAGGCGCATTACTTTGTGTAATTTATTTCATCACCACTGCTCCCAGAAACAGTGAAGGAAAACATTATGATTATGAGGAAACTGGCATGTACTAGAACCAAAAATTCGAAGACATGTGACATCTACCAATCCGCACTGGGCCCGCGCGGTAGATTATAAGCCCATACGCAAAATACGCGCTTTGACGTGGAGTTGCGGACACCAGCGCGTTGTACAATACAATACAATGTAGATAAATAGATGACATGTCCGTTTCAGATTCAGCCTGTCCCTTTACTGCCATCCTCAGCGACGCCCTAAGCTGAAGATCCTACCCTACGAGCGCCCCCTGAGCGCGCTTTTGCTTAGTTTATAAGTTTTTGGTCTCTAGCTGGGGCACACACGGGATAGTCCGGTTAGTAAGCAAAAGCTAGCCTCATAGCTTGACTTACGAGATGCCCTGAGGACGTGGCAATCTGCCTTATCCACTACCACCTGTAAAACCACCAACCAACACCACCACCTATTTTTATTTATTTATTTAATTATTCTATTTGGGAAAACAAACAGTAGTATATTAAGTATAAACAGTGTTGTCTTAAAATTAAACTTAAGTACCAAATATACTACCCACAACATTTTCCATAGATTACAATGCTATATAACAAAAACAAACTGTTAGCAAACGTTAACTGTAATGTAGCAGGGCTATATTAATGGCATAGAAGCTAATAGTTAAAAAAACGTATATAGATTCAATATTTTGGAAAAGATATACCTACAAACAAACAAAAAAAAAGAGAGTAAAAACAAAAACAATACTGAAAATAATGCGTGATGTATCATACGGGTCCCCAGTCTATTAACAATGATACAATCATTGTGTAAAACTTATAGAGCGTATTGCTGATCCTTAAGAATCTTAATTATATCATACCTATGATCACCTTTGTGGTGTTCCCGAACCGTTCCCATCAAGTATGCTGTTATTATGAATACACATAGACACGTTCGGGTAGATGATGTATATATGAATGTTGTCCAGATTTTCCCGCGACTTTGATGATATCTGAAACAAGTTACATTAAATTTAAAATTTAAAAACAGAGGGTCATAATTACAAAGCAATTTTTTGGAACGAAGTTCTTTAACGCGGCTTACGGGTAGTGCCATTTAGTAGAAATCGTCACGTAACGGAATGCCGTATGCTGTATGTGTGAAGTATAATAATATAACATTCCTCGTTTCCTTTCAATATAGTGTACATAACTCTGCTAGTCAAGCCCACCAGTCATTTGATACCCATATTTTTTGGGCCCTATCAGAATATCAGCGCTGTGACGTTTTTCTTTTAAATGTTACAGCACCATGCTGAGATCAAAGTCCTGTACAAGACCAAAAGGCTCCTCCTTTTGGTCTTGTACAGGACAAATTCTGTTTTGTATTTTGTTTGTATTTTCTTATGATTTCGTTTTTTTTTTTATTCTCTCATTATGTTTACTTTGAACTAGTGTTATAATCACAATTTTACCATTTTTTTTAATGTGTTGTCCTGTCGGGCTAATAAATGCTTTTTCTTTCTTTCATTCTATAAATTAAGGGATTTGTGAACAAAAATGTATTTCGCTATTTAGTGGTGGCGGCCATCTTATATTTGAAATTTAAATAGCGTATAATGTTTTACTAGTCAATCCCTTTCATTTGATACCCATATTGAGGGAGTTGCTTTTATTAAGCAACAATATGTAATCCGTTATTTTCTGGCGGCGACTATCTTGGATTGATTTTTATTAAACATAGCTAAGATCACTCCCGACTAATACACCTTTCAAACAAAAAAAAAACAAAATCGGTTTATCCGTTCGGGAGCTACGATGCCACAGACACACACACACACACGTCAAACTTATAACATCCCGTCGTTTTTGCGTCGGGGGTTAAAACTGCAATTTAAAATTCCGAATTGGTATATTCAAATCAAATCGTACTTTGAAATTGACAGGGCAATTGCATTCTAGACACTGACCTAGTTTTAAAAGTGGAAGCTTTGAAATTGTCGTTGACCACTAAAGTTAATTTCAAGTAAGTTTCAGCCTTGCTACTGACGTTCTTGGAAACTAAGTTAGGGACACCGACCATCTTGAAATAACTTATTGTTGAGATGCTGGTACAGTCAACAAAAGAGTTAGGTTTGCAGGCTAGCAAACTTCTTACGACTATTATAAATGAAATTGCAAATATATTGATTATAACATAACCCTTTTCCACTTATAATAATAGTAAGAAGATTGCTAGCCTGTAAATCAAACTGTTTTGCTGACTGTACTTTTCTAAAGTTCATAATCAGTAGTCAGACTATAGCTGCTACCAGATAAGATCTCACCTATATTAATGAAAGATCAAATCCAAAAAAAATAATACCGACTTCAGAGAAAACAAAAAAGTGAAAAATAACTTCAGAAAAAACGCTTCAGAAGTCGGTGACAAAAAAACTAAATCAATCAAAAAAAGGTCACCGACTTCTGAAGCGTTTTTTCTGAAGTTATTTTTCACTTTTTTGTTTTCTCTGAAGTCGGTTTTATTTTTTGTAAAAAAGTTTTTATTTTTCACTTTTTAGTGGTTCACATGTGCTTACCCCTTCACAGCGTACCAGCGTGATTTTAGGTTATGAACTGGTGTAAACAATAGACAGATATGAGATTTCGGCAATCCCAATACATTTGCTATCATTTATCGAGGAGTTCCGTTGCATATCTCCGAAGTTCTTCATCAGATCTTCATCAAATGGAATTGGGATCACTTCGAGAAAGTACAATTCATAAAACTACCCAAACCGCTTCTAGTGTGCCTATAAAATGTGAAGAATTCTCTCTATTTCTCCAGAATCCCATCATCAGCTACTGATTTGATGATTATAAGACCACACAGGAAGCACCAGCTTTCAAATAAAATAAAAACGATCAAAATCGGTTCACCCAGTACAAAGTACTGAGGTAACAAATATTTTCGAAATCGGGTGTATTTGACACATGTGCGTACCCCCTCAGAGCATACAGGCGTGATGTTACGTCATAATATAGTATAAACAATGAACCTACAAGCGATGGCAGCAATCACTGCAGATTTGCTGTGTACTTTTGAAGAGTTCCGTTGTATATCTCCGAAGATCAGCATCAGGTCAAGCAAACTAAAATGGGACCAAACGGGAAGCACCAGCTTTCAAACAAAAAAAGAACCATCAAAATCGGTTCACCCAGTCGAGAGTACTGAGGTAACAAACACAAAAAAAAAAAAAAGACGAATTGATAACCTCCTCTTTTTGGAAGTCGGTTGAAAAGTGATAAAATTAAAACAGACTTCAAAAAAACACAAAAAAACTGAAAAACAACTTTAGCTTCGGAAGTCGGTGACCTCTGATTGGTTTAGTTTTTATGTCACCGACTTCTGAAGCTAAAGTTATTTTTCACTTTTTAGTGGTTCACATGCGCTTACCCCTTCACAGCGTACTGGCACAGATTATTATGTTATGAACTTGAGTAAACAACAGACAGAAATGAGATTTTAGCGATCCCAGTCTACTTGCTATCATTTATTGCCTATCTCCGAAGTTCTTCATCAGATCTTCTCCAAATTGAAGTGGGACCACTCCGAGAAAGTATTCCTTCGAAAACTACCCAACTCGCTTCGATTGTGCCAATAAAATTTGAAGAGTTCCTCGATTTCACCAAGATTCCATCATCAGATTCCAACTTGGTGACTATGGGACCATTTGGAAAGTATACCCTGAAAATATACCCTAAATTTTTCAAATCGGTTGGCAAGCGACGGAGTTATGCACGAACAAACATTAAAAAAAAAATAGAAACATCCGAATTGAGAACCTCCTTGTTTTTTAGAAGTTTAAAAATACGCGTGTTCAAGTCTTGAATCGTCATAAAAACTTTAATTAAATAAAAACTTAAATGGAGTAGGTATATATCGGTAATTAATATTTCTTTTTAAGAGTCTAAAGTTGTGTAACGGACTATAGATAGTCCGTTGTACAACTTGTTTCTCTGCTGTAAATAAAGAGTTACTAAAATGCAATATACAACCTAAAGTGCTTAAAAGGAAGCTTGTAACTCCATTTAAACACTACTAACTATTAAAGCCCTCTACATTGACGTAGCGGTGTTTTAAAATGTATTTATAACTCTGCTTTATATTAAACTAGCTGACCCGCGCAACTTTGTCTGCGAGTGGGGTTTAGTATTTTTTTTATAAAAAAGTATCCTATGTTACTTCTAATACCTCCAAAAACATGTGTACAAAGTTTCATGATGGTCGGTTGAGTAGTTTTCGCGTGAAAGCGACAAACAAACTTACATTCACATTTATAATATTATAGGATAGGATGCATGTACAATTACCCTATAACACGCCTTAGTATGTTCATTGGGATTATATTTACTGTTGTACGGCTATTGTACCACAAGCTTGTTAGGGAACGATTTAATACGCTACTGTGCCACTTAAGTATTACAGTAAACCTCTTGAACAGCTATTGTATAACATTCAGGTTGTAAAGAAGTAATTGAAGCAGCTTGTGTGCTAGTTGGGTTTTTACATCTGTACGACCATTGTAGACATTGTAAAACCTGTAAGGTCCCCTCTACATTATTATAATCTTTGTCATTATAGACACCTTATAGACCATATTATTGTTGTAATAAAGCCAGTATATTCTCAGCAGTCATTGGTTTCATTTACTGTCTCTGCCTACCCTACATGGCGACCCTGC
Organism: Xestia c-nigrum; assembly: GCA_916618015.1. Classification (NCBI taxonomy): domain Eukaryota; kingdom Metazoa; phylum Arthropoda; class Insecta; order Lepidoptera; family Noctuidae; genus Xestia; species Xestia c-nigrum. Next base: position 2,867,998 of record OU745262.1, read on the forward strand.
GCAAAGAATCTGCTATCCGAACGTCGCGTACTAGACACCAGCCAGCCAGCGCTGGCTGGCGCCGTACCGTATATAGACAAAAAATGTAAAACAAATCAGTGGTTAAAATCTCTAACCGGCCGGTGTACGGCTTGTTATAGAGCTTGTGTGCTAGTTGGGCGCTTAATGATAGATACCTGTCGCATCGTCACGGGGTGGTTAAGACCTACACTCCTTGCAATGTTGTACCTGCGGTCAGGTATTCCACCGCTAACCCCCTGTGCGAACTTTCACGCCTATGAACCGTAAAAGATTTTTAAATATATTCTACCTCCAAATAAGACATTGTGTCAGACGAGAAATGCGAACTCATCATCTATTTAACCTTTTTCCAACTATGTTGAAGTCGGCTTCCAGTCTAACCGGATACAGCTGAATACCAGTATTTTATATGGAGCGACTGCCAATCTGACCTCCAGTTCAACAGTTACTTGTTTCTTTTGGCCATGATAATTTTTCCTTCAAGCTATTTCAATTTTCCTATCCAACCATTTAAGCTATAGTTTAGATTTTAGGTTTTCCAATGAATTTGTTAAACTACAAGTTTCAATCATTGTAAATAACTATTTAAATCCCCGAGTAAACATTTGGCTTTGACGATTAAATAATCCAAATTGTGATTTGACGTAATTACAAACCAAATATACCGCAGCAGCGTAAATGCAATTTGTTTTAGTTTACGCGTTTCTATAATTTGACGCCCGAATTGCCGCTCCGAATGAAATTAAATAAATTGGATCTTCATTTACCAACTATTTCCACCTAATCCGACTTCTAAATGGTACACTACATCGTGGTTAATTAAAAAAAAAACTCAAGTTCAAATACTTAGAACATTTCTAATTGGCGACAGGACAACAACGTGGAGATGGCCGATGAAGTAAGGTTATGGCTTAATGGGACTAAGGTTGGGTCTAAGAAATCAGACTGTCCAAAGGCGCGTTAGGTTGATGATAACTTCAAGATTGTGCGAAATGGACGTAAAGAACAGATAGGATTGGCAGAAGAAAGTGTGAAATGTAAGGAAGGTATTATTAAAGTAATTTCTTAACAATGAGGAAACCAGCATGTCCTAGAACCAAAAAATTCGAAGACATCTGACATGTACCAATACGTACTGGGCACGCGTGATGGATTATAGCCCATTCCCTCTCATTGAGAGGAGGCCTATGTAACAGCAGGGAACATTGATAGGCTGACGATGCATTCCTTTTGCTTGTTAAATATAATAACGTTTGCTCATTATATACCCATGGTAGATTTTGTAACAAGATTTTGTAACAACATTTTTGATTGAAAAGAGTGTCCATGGAGTTTCTTGCCCGTTCTTCTCCATAGAGATCTACGCTAGGGAATGGGCAACTACAGTACATTCTCAAGTTATTATGCCTTGTGTCTGTGACTGTAGCCTTTTTTTTCGTTTTATCGACATTCAAAAGTGCCGTAATGGTCTAGTTGAAATAAATGATTTGACTTTGAGTTTGAGTTTTTGAGGTACTTACTTAAACCGGGATATCTAAACTAGTAATTACTCGTATAATGAAGAAAGTAATTAGCTGATTTATGTTACAAACACTCTTGAATAAATACGGTTATTAAACAGTATTATATTCTTCGTAATTATAATTGTAAAACGGAAATATAAACAGAAGTGTAGGAAGAGGGGCCTTGGTAGTTAGTTGCTATGCTGAAGGAAATTACAATGTTATGAGAAATTTAATGTTTTAAATTAACATTTTCACAAGTCTTAATAAGAGGCCTGTTACCTGTGTTTGTATTTTGTTTTTGTGTGTTTTGTCCTGGCGGGGTAATAAATGCTTTATAAAACTTAAGTTGACGGGTATTTATCGCGAATTTACCTTTAATTTAATCCCGACGTTTCGACCGGATTGCACCAGCCGTGGTCGCGGGGAGACTGAAGTATTGGAGGTACCGCGACAGCAAAGTGAAGGCGTTTATTCAACTACCCTCACTCATCTTCATAAATGTTAATTAGGGCCGGTTCACACTAGGACAGCACACTACACTAACAGTGTCCGTATATTGAGGCGATAAATGCTTTTGCTTTTTCTTTCTTTTTTTAACTTTGAATATTTAAGTATGGACTTGATTTAATTTATTATTACACGGTTTGCATTAGAAGGCCTCTCATTAGGTGAACCGATGACCTGGTGAAGCTGTTGTCATAAGCTAGACAAGCCTGCCACACTATTCCCGAACCACTGCAACCCTGAAAGCCGCTACCCAACCCACACGATAACCCAATTAGCTTGCCCCTTAGCTTTTTAACCATCAAAATTAAATATTGTGAATACTGAACTTATGTTCCAAACACACTCAATATAAGGTTGAATACGTCTTTCTAAAGCCTTCTTGACCTTATTATTTACGCCTGACAAGTACTTCAAGGATTTTCCTCTTCACAAATTCTATTTTATCGAATATTATTTTACACACTTAAACGGAATTTAAATCAGCTAGTTTCCACCATCAATAAATTGCAAATCTATTTAGTCCGTCAGTCAGAGTATTGGAACATAATGAACACGTATTTTTTGTTTTTGTCAATCAGTGCATACCTACTTGCTGAAAAAGATATAACGCTCGTGACGTCAGAACGCACTAGTTAAACCACACACTAAAGTTAAACCACAGCGTGACGTATTGAGAATTTTAAAAGCGTCGTATCATCGTCAATTTTTATTACAAAAGCAAAAATGCGAGCCACATATATACCTACTGATTAATTAACATAATAATAACCCTACTAATATTTTAAATGCGATAGTTTCTGAGGATGAATGTTTGTTACTCTTTTTAATTTTAACTTTAACTACAGAATGGATTTGGATGTTGGACAAAACACATAAAAATTAACGGTATTTATAACTATCATGGGGTTTAGGTTTCCGCATTTAGTCCTTGAAGTGGACCCAGTGTGCGTTTAATTTTTATTATATACTAGCTGACCCACGCAACTTCGTCTACGTCACATATGAAAGAAAAACGAAAGGAAAAAAATACCCGTTTTTCCAACATTTTTCATTCCTGCTCCGCTCCTAATAATCGCAGCGTGAAAATATATAGCCTAAAGCTTTTGTCGATAAATGGACTATCCAATACAAAAGAATTTTTCATTTCGAGCCGGTAGTTCCTGAGATTAGAGCGTTCAACCAAACAAATATACAAACTCTTCTGCTTTATAATATTATAGTATAGAAGTACAGATAGTATAGATTACTTTATTTACAACTAATAATAAAAATTAAACATAGATATATATATATTCTTTTTTTAATTTTTAATTTAGGCACAGATAGTTTATAACCTGGGTTACTCATAGGATTTTATTCGCGGTAATAATATGACATTGTGGAACAATGATCGGACTACGCGCGGGCCAATCCGCGGGCATAAGCTAGTAGTCCATTATTTACAACATCCAATTTGTAGGAACACTAAAATGTATTCCGTAATTTTTAGTGGAAAAAAAAACAGTTCATAATTAAAAATTGTATCACAATATTAAATATCAAAGTATATTTAAACTCTGGCCTTATACTGTGAACCCTCGTTACCTACCTATTCATTATAATTATGTTACAAAAGGTCATTAACAAGCTATCTGTTACATTCTCGAATAACAAACAATGTCGGAACTTTAACAAAGTTATTATTGTTACACGTGAAAACTAATTATATTTACATTAATTCGGGGCACATCAGCATGATAGTTTGATATATTATTGTATTGTTATATTAACAACCAATGCCCTGCGGTTCCCACCGTTTAGCATTTTATTTGGTTGCTACGGGTCGTAGCGTAGCTAACAAATGCAAGAATAGGTTTTCATTACTCATTCTCGGAAAGTAGGTCTGAAGTTACCTGAGGAGCGGGCTGAAAGTAATACTTTTCAGCCCTAGGGAGAATCGTTTTCAACTGACAGCTGTCACATTATTTAAAAAAAACTAGTTCTTTTTTTACACTTCTATTAAACCATGTTCCGACTTCTATACAGCCTGTAAATTACTGCACGATGTAAAATTGAAATAACATAAAATTCAGTATTAATTAAAGAATATATTTTTTAAATAACTTAGTTATAATTTAGTTATGATTATTTCTTTAAAATAACAAAGATTTGGGCAAAATATTTTTTCAGTGACGACAGTGAAAATAAAGGCTGAATAGCCGGCCACAGAAAAAAAGAACAAATAAGCGGGAAAGCGGCAATCCGATCGTCAATTTTTTTTCGAGTGGTTTCGTGTTTTTGTTTTTATTTTCCTTGTATTCGTAATGAAAAGCACATTATTTACCTCGGGTTAAAGACTCATTTAATCCCTCGAGCTACGCTACGCTTGGGCGCCAAATCCCGTCTCGGGTATAAATAAGTTACTTTCACCCCTAGGATAACAATGTACTATTTCATCCCTTATATTCGAAAAGTGACGTTTTGTCCTCTATAAGCGAAGCAAAGTAGCACTATTCTCCACTAGACTTTTTAGCGGGCAGTAATGAGATTTGAATTTGGGACATGAATCTTTCATTGAAATCGAACGCACCTTGTTTAAATTACTGGCTGTACTTGTGTTGGCTGTATGGTACGGGGTGGTGCGGTAAATAAAAAAATAAACAAAGGCGCGTGTTTTATTTGTTTTGGTAATCGCGAACTATGTAATTTGCAAAAAAATATTAGTTCTACGTCGAGTTCCCACAATGGTATAATATTTACTCTTAGGCGATGTTTTTTGAATCCTTCCCTGCGCTCAGGATTCTATTTTAGAATCCCTTGCCATGCTCGGGATCCTCGCGCCGTTACAGTTAAAAAATGTTATTTTGCTCCGTTGTCATACAATCTACCATTTCAAATTCTGTCTAGTCATAGTCTTAATTTTCCAAATCTGACCCGAAATCCTAAACTGGTCGCGGGCTAGGTTTAGAACTTGAAAAAACTAACCTAACCTAACCGTATCGTTCCTATCATAACCCGAATTAAGAAATAGATAGGGTTTCCCTTTAACTCTTTCTTAGAATAAAAAGTACTTACCAATGCGTAAATTAGAGTTTAATATTTACAATGATCATCATCACTAAAAAACCTTTTTATTCTAAGAGAGAACTGAGGGCAAAACCTGTCTATGTCGCAATTTGAGTTAGGATGCGTTTGTGTGCGTCCAGGTGCAGTTTATTATCGATTAGTAACCCAGATCACGAATTGTGTTGACTCTCTCTAGAATTTCACTTTGTAGTGCATAAGGATGTTTAAGTTGGTTTTTGTTTTTGGTAAAGCTGATACAGAAACATTTGGATATACTGAGTACTTTCATTGACTTGAATATGCCTTGGTGGCTGAGAGAATGTCATGCTCGCTTAAATGTCCTGCTGATGGTGGCGGGTGGGTCGGGTCATTTAGTTCCCTTCAATATGGTTGAATTGAATGGCGCTGATCCATGCGTCATGTTCGTGAACGGGCGCTGTCAGTCGGGACTGGTCATCTCTTAGCTGCCATGGATAATTTGAATTGCTTTATTTTATAAATTATTGATTTATTTCTTTTTTTTACTCTGGACGCTCTTATTGTGCACGTCTCTCTACATCGTTCTCACATATATGTATAATCTCAACAAGAAAGATGTAACCAAGATTTTGTAACAACATTTTTGATTGAAAAGAGTGTCCATGGAGTTTCTTGCCCGTTCTTCTCCATAGAGATCTACGCTAGGGAATGGGCAACTACAGTACATTCTCAAGTTATTATGCCTTGTGTCTGTGACTGTAGCCTTTTTTTTTCGTTTTATCGACATTCAAAAGTGCCGTAATGGTCTAGTTGAAATAAATGATTTGAGTTTGAGTTTGAGTAGGAGTTTGTTTTAAATACAATGTGTTTGTAATGTTCTCGTTGTCATTATATTATTTGTCATAGCGGTAAGGGAATCTCGGAATATTTCGCTTATAAACCCGTTTTCTAAGAATACATTGTTTTAATAATAAACGTGTTATTAAGTCGGTATGAGATACTATTACTTTTGTTGGAAACAAAGCCCGAATATTAGCTTTTTCGCAGAAAACTTATTTTGTATTCATTTGCAATTGACAGCCTTGCGACGAAATATTTTCATGGCCTTGTTTAATATACAAGACATATACATATTTATGTCTAGAGATAATCAAAACATATCTTGTTATAACAATATTTTCTTCGTGTAAAAACATGACGGTAAACGTGGTCGTATAGCTGACACAGGCGCCTGTATTCACAAACACTCGGAATGAATTTCGATTCGACAAGTCGTATGTCTATCCTTTTTTGGCATAACGAAAACGAGCGAGACAGACATACGACTTCCCGATTCTGAATCAAATCGAAGCGTAGTGAATACGGGGTCAGTCCCCGTATTCACAACGCTTCGATTCGCTTCCGATTCGAAGTCGTATGTCTATCTCGGTCGTTTTCGTAATGCCAGAAGAAGACAGATATACGAGTTTTCGAATCGGAAACGAGTCGAACGTTTGTGAATACGGGCCCTGCAGTACAAGTACGTAGAAATCGATAGGACTCGATAAGATAAATTTGAAAGTTATTCTCGAAAAATGAGTTTTTGAATCCTTTATGGATTCAAAAACTCATTTTTCGAGAATAACTTTCAAATTTATCTTATCGAGTCCTATCGATTCTTACGTACTTGTACTGTGGTCTCACAATTTTATCGAGCATCCATTGTGGCATACAGTGGTCTATCGTCTATCTATAGAGGTCCATGCAATCAAACTATACGTGCGACCATGATACATAGACGAAACGGCCAATCTATCGGTTTATTACGGTTCAAATGACGCATTGGCGAAATTGGTCGTGGGTTTGATTGCCACATGAGGTAAATATTTGTATTGGCCACGGGTAATAGTGTTTTGGGGTTATAGTGTTAGTAAACGAACAAAAATAAACGTGGAAATGTACAGAAGAAATACAAGGGGTAATAATAATATGGGCTGTAGGTTTCTATTTCTGTCCTATGTTTTTAAAGTCGACACAATAATGTTTTTTTCTTTGATTCGTACTTGTGACAAATGCGCAACAAAGAGACTTCTTCATATTTCTTTTTTTTTTCTTATCGTGTGGTTAGTACCAAACCTGGTGTCGGGGTATAATTTACATGCCGTCAAGAAATACCTCTCAGGTAGGTAGGTTTCTTCATGATGTTTTCCTTCAAAGAAGCATGTGATATATTGTACAATACGAACATGAATTCGAAAAATCAGAGGTGCGTGTCTTGGGTTCGAACTTGAGATCGATGACTTGTAAGCAGGTAATTTTGATTGGTTTTGCTGATTACAATTGTATTTTAGCGATTAAAAGGTTGGTCCCACGGAGAAAGTTGTTCAGATTGATAATCTGTAGCTGTACCACCTCATAAAACATGGCCACAATTTTTTGATGCATGCTGTATAACCTCTGCTTTATCGGCTGCTTTTTAAAAATACTTCAAATAATACAAATTAATTCTGCAACAAGAATTTGCAACAAAAAAACTCGACGTCTGAAAAATCGACCTCTACTTAAATTCAGGGTTTATAAGGTAAAATTAACTCCTCCTATTGTTGAAGTCACTTAAAATGTAGCTTATGTTATAATAACGGCTATAATAACGAATCAATTAACACCATATTCATCAAAATCGGACGAATAGTTTACAATAGCCGCTACGGAGGAACATATGTAAATACAATACATTCGTAGACTGCTAAAAATATAACCCGCTGGCGTAGGACAAGTCTAATTTACACCTTGAATCACTAGACATTTTGAATTTGCATAACGTAGCAGCTACGCTTGCTACGCCGTAGCACTCGCGTAGCATCGTAGCAACACAGTCGTAGCGAATCACGACTGCTGCGCTTCAATTCATTCGTCTGTCCGTACCAATGACCGGATCCGACATATACGAGTATATGTCACCGTAAAATTGTAAAACACGTTATATTACAATATAACGTGTTTCTCTATAGCGATATTGTAATCTCGAAATATTGTCAACTGAACATACGGAAGTATCTCTGCCCCCATAATCGGGCCTTGGGGCACCCCCCCGTTAGGTTAGTTAGGTTTCTTTAAACCCTGTACTCGGAAATAGGGGCCTCGCGAAGCGGGGCTCCGTCGACTACGCTTTTTAGGGGAGTATAAAGTGTTTAAAGGTTAGGTTATATTCATCGGTATTTCTCAGAAATGGTAGATTATCTTTTCATGACCTTTACCATTAGGCAAGTTCAAGGCATTACCATTGGGCAAGGGGGACCCCTCCTTCCCTCCACACCGCGTAAGTTGACTACCATCACATGCATTTCACGAAAAATAATTCGTTTTGTTGTAAGTAGTATGTTCGTTTGACAATATTTCGAGAGTTTACAATATCGCTAGAGATATTACAATATAAGGTGTTTGACAATTTTACGGTGACACATATATATATATATATATATATATATATATATATCTATACACGTGTATTTATACGCACATGTCATGTATTTAATTTACAGAAGGATTAAATTGCAGAAATATACACGTGCTAGTGAAATATAATAAATAGTTATTATATTTCACTAGCGCCTGTCTGTAGCCACATTTTTTATCGCACATAAAGCAATAAAATGAATTCTATGCGCAACCAGTCTCGATTACATACAGAAATAAATTCTCTGGTCAGGCAGAGTTTTATTAGATTTTTCCGCCCCGAAAATTGTACCCTTGGTACAAGTGTGGGTTTCAAGTTGCCTGATAAATATAAATAGGTTTATTCAATGCCGAGCTCAAGATAAAAAGGGAATTTGAGCGTTAAGAAGAGCCCTTTTTATTTGGGATTTTCGTGGATTTATTATGACCGAGTTTGGTATAATTAACAAATGGGGTAGGTAGTAGGTAGAAACTATACTTGCTTCATCCGCCTTCATATCTTTGGTCATACATACACACCTTTTGCTAGTACTATATTCCTGACTTGTCTGTGGCATATTACCAATCAAAGTCACCATTATAGTATTTTCTATTTAATCATCATCATCTTCATCAGCCTATTACTGTTCCTACTGCAGGGACACATGCCTCCTCTCTACGAGAGGGAATGGGCTATTCAGATAAAGGGTGTAAAACACCTAAACATAAAGCCGTTAACCAACAATCTGTACATAAAACTAAGTAACTTTACTCAAAAAATTTTGCTAGGAAACAACTTTTTTTTTGAGGTTATAAATCACACATCTAAATCTCACATATAAATTCTCAGCTATGATGTGCGATTATGGTATAGGTATGGCCACAAAATTAAAACACTCAAATACAAGAAAAAATGTAAAAGGCTTGTTACAGTATAAATAATAATAGGATAAGAATAAGAGCAAGAATAATTTATTGTTCTGAAAAGTACATTCAGTGCGTTGATTCTTAAAACTCACACTAGGATTCCCTGTGTCATGAGTTCCAGGCTCCTTCGTTCCGTTTACATTTTATTGTTACATAAATACAAACCACTACAATAAATTCTAAATCTAATCTAATTTACTCGTAATGTAAATAAAAAATAAAAAAGGAATACATGAAGAAACAGTATGATATTATGTATATTTGTATGAATGTTGTGTGCACGTGCGTGTGTATGTGTGTGTGTGTGTGTGTGTGTGTGTGTGTGTGTGTGTGTGTGGGTGTGTGTGTGAAGGGGGGTGAATTAGAAGTTGTGTGATTTTGAATGAATGTCTTATACCTGTTGTTTATGGATGTTTATGATGTATAGTTAAAAATAAATAAATAAATATCGCTGGACATTAACACACAGCACCACCTAGTGCCACACTAAGCAAAGCTTGTGTCGTGGACACTAGACAGTTGATATACTACATATATACTTTTTTTTGTTTGTAACATACTTATTATACATATAAACATCCATGACTCGGAAACAAATGTCCATGCTCATCACACAAACATTTGGTCCTACTGAGATTCGAACCCAGGACCCTAAGAACGTAAGGCAGCCTCGCTACCACTACGCCATTGGGTCGTAGTTACGAATATATAATTCTATATATTCTTTTAGGATAAAATGCTTTCGGTCAGATCAGAGTCCACTTTAAGAAGCCATTTTTTTAATGTACTTTTACATTTGTTATGTGTTAGTTGCAGAATTCTAGCCATTATCATCCTTCAACAGTAACAGAAAACTTAAACATTTTTATTCAGGTCCCTAGGAACCAAGCCTAGCCTAGATTCAATACTTGTGTGGCAAATTCGTTTTCATATCCGAAGGCTTTGCAGTGTTAACAAATCGAGTGATTCCTTCCATTTTCATTTTCTTAACGTTACTCCATTTGTTCCGCCGACGATTTTCCAAGAAAATCTAGGGTACGCTTTTCTTAAACCTAGTCTTCAATTTATGACTATCAACATAGTATTTGTCTAGCTTTTATAGTCCTACTTCAACTTTTTAAATTCAATAGAATGGAAACATGTATTCGCATAAATAATGTGCGGCTAGCAGTGGTGAAGATTCCGTAAGACTCGATTCCTTCCGGATTCCCTTTGAAAAATAGCACTGTCAGCATTCTATATACAAATAATCTAAAAACATTAAAGAAATATACGCCGGCTTACCTCTAACAAAACAAACCCTTCGCTACTGGTGGCTAGCTGGTAGATTAATGTTACATTTTATCCTACTAATATTATAAATGCGAAAGTTTGTGAAGGTATATGGATGATTAGGAAACTTTTTATACCAGTAACTAGCTGCTAAGCATTTATAGAGCAATAAAATTTCCCCGGTTTTGCAACATTTTTCAGTTAATTCTCCGCTTCTGTTAGTCGTAGCGTGATGTTATATAGCCTATACGCTTTCGCGATAAAAGGACTATTTAACACAAAAAATATTTTTTCAATTCCATTTCTGTGTTCAGTTCCTGACATTAGCGTGTTCAATCAATAAGATACATAAAATAAAATAAAAACCCCGACGTACGTAGGGTACTATATAAAGGGTGGCATAAAAACTCGGACACCAGGTAAGGCAACTCACCACACGATAAAAAAGAATAAAAATAATTATTTTTTTCTACCTTTCCACGTCTTCAGAAATAAAGGCTCTTTCGGTTCCCCCTAATCCCTAAGTATCGAGTGCTCCCGTCTCCATTTCTCAGCGCTTTTCAATTGATTTTCTCATTAATCTATGTTCTCATGAAGCTCCTGATTTTACTGTAAATAAAGCTTCAATTTGCTTGCGCTGTGTTCCAAAACTTTTGAAACCAAACGATTTTGAAGTTTGATTTCTATGTGTTTTTGGGATGGTTGATTGCGATAGTTCTATTGGACTAGTAAATTGTTATTGACCGCAATTTCAATCTCGAGATTTCTCGTTCAGTTTCAAATAGAAAATAACATGAAGTAATTTCGTTGATTGAATCTTTAAAGGATATTTATTTTATTCATCCTCACACACTTTCGCGCTTATATTAGTAGTAAGTTAAGAAATAAGATCTTGGGCATCAGGTGAAAAAAGTCTAGCGTCATATACACCGATATTTTTTTGTCGTTTTAATTACTTTAAGGGCGGATAGTACTCATGAAAATGAACAACTTATACTATTGGATCGACAATGAAATCTCGAAATGAAATCAGCTGCTGCCTACATTTTCTCGAGTTACGCGACGAATAATGTATGAAGTAGCAGATTTTTTTTTTGAGATTACACTGTCTGTCCGCAGTAAAAGTTGCTCATTTTCATGAGTACTATCCGACCGTAAAGTAATTATATAACGACTAAAAAATTATAAAATCTGTATCGTATAAAGTACATTTGAGAGGTATATCGGAAAATTCCAAAATCAATTTTCTGATTTACCTCTCAGATATTTTTTCTATTAGAACTTTCATTTGTTACTAAATATTCATATTTTAAAGCATTGGCGTTGTCGTCACAAAACATTTTAATAACTTAGAATTACCAATCGTTTTAGTTCAAATATTTATTTAAAAAAAGTCCTATGAATCACGATATGTGTCAAACACGTGTTTTTGTGCGTACATCATATTTACATAATGTTTTCATTCAAATAAAGCGAACGCAAACATGATTGCTCGAACACGTTTTCAATTATTTCCATATTTACTCGGAATATAGAAGGAAATCAAAATGGTAACTTTTCCTCGCACACCAGAAAAACAAAAAACAAAACCTTATGAGTCTTTAGATCTTCTGTTTCCGAGGAAATTCGTTTGTTTAGGTTAATTTACGTATTTTAACATAATGGTGGTAAGAAAATAAAAGCCCGGGCATTTATCGTATCTCCAACTTTTTATTTTACGATGACAAGGAAAGTAGGGTAAAGTAAGTAGTATTAATATTAATGGTGCAAACGAAACTAATTTGTCTCATCTGCACCATTAATGGTGCAGGTCAATGGTGCAAACGGTACGACGGGAAATTATCTTATTATTTTAATCGTGTACCTGTAGTTAAGAGACCCCAGCGAATGCAGACTTTCTATCGGCCGATAGTTTAGTCGCACACTAGGCCAACTAAACCGGCGGGTTTGTGACGAATACGAAAACTAGACCATTTCGAACCATTTGCTTGTTGGTGGCTTTTGAAAAGAGCGCTCACAGAGTCGGCCGATTAAACAATTGGAAGGTGAGCGCACGGGATAATATCCCCATACTGGTCTAGCAGATAGCCGATAGTTTGTCGATAGAATAGTTTAAAGGCAATCGCTTAGTGATAGTCGATGAAGCTGATCTATCTGCCAATCTGAAACGTATATGAACTAGGATAGGAAACCGAACAGTAAGTTATTGAAAATGGTTGATAATCAGCATGAATATATATTCCACGGCCATTTCATTTCTTTTTTAGGATTCCGTAGCCAAATGTCAAAAACGGAACCCTTATAGATTCGTCATGTTTGTCTGTCTGTCCGTCCGTATGTCACAGCCACTTTTTTCAGAACTGAAACTCAAATATTTTTTTCATCATACGTGTGGGGTATCTATGGAAAGGTCTTTAAAAATGATATTGAGGTTTCTAATAAGTATCATTTTTTTTTTTAAACTGAATAGTTAATCATAATCTGTTAGTTAGTTTGCGCGAAAGACCCTTCCAAAGTGGAAAAATGTGCCCAAGTGCTCGACTAAACTATGGGCCGATAAATAAAAACGAAAATAAAAATGTATTTGTTTAGTCTGACAACCAGTCTTACCAAGGGGTATCGTATTACCCAGTATTAACTGGGTTGTGAAAGTCAGATAGGCTGTCGCTCCATGTAAAATACTGATATTCAGCTGCAGCTGGAAGCCGACCCCAACGTAGTGGGGAAAAGGCTAGGCAGATGTTGATGATTTTTTGAAAAATCAGGTCAAAATTTAATTAGTAGTTCAATTGATTCTGTTCAAGATTCTGATCAAACTATTCTCAGGTTTTACGCATTTAACGTTACACGTTGTTTAAGCTATCTGTGTGCCAAATTTCGTCCAAATCCGGTCCAGTTTTTACGCTAAACAGCAACAAACGTCCATCCATTCATCCTTTCCAAGTTTCGTATTTATACGACTAAGGAGGATTTAAGATTGTCTATACTTATAACGACCGAGATTACTTTTCGTTTAGCATATAAAGGGTGTAAAATACCTCTTCACGAAGCTGAAAGGCACTTGTGCTCCCCATCATTGCGATATTTTTTTTGTTTTACACCATACCTGGGAACCTTTTAGTTACGGAGATATGGGGGGTCAAAGTTACATCTTTTTGACAAGATTTTTTTTAAATACTAGTTTTTTTTTGTTAGATCTGACTATTATCACCTCCACGACCCCTGTACTATTAAATCCATCCACCAGCACAATATTTTAAGTGCGTTACATTGAGTTATACCACAAAACATGATTTAAAACCTCAAAAAAAAAAGTTGTTTCCCAGCAATCATTTTTGCGTAAAGTTACTTAGTTTGATGTACAGAATGCTTGGTTAACGGCTTTGTGATGAGGTGGTTTACACCCTGTATTTAAAATCAAATCTCCGTGTTTTAATAATAAGTCCCAAAGATAAAATCTGACAAGAACCGCCAACCACATTCATTCTCGCAAACCCCTCTTTAAGTAGGCTTATAAAGGTTAAGTCTCAATCAACATACATATGTGCCGTACAACCCCTTAGGGGTGACGAGGGAAGTTCTTGACAACATGAATGTACAGAAAAATGTCCTTTACCCTTTTGGGTTAAAGACTATAGTTCCGTAGATGTAAATGTGATCAGTAAGTAGAAATAGCTTTTATCACGTTCTGGATCTCGGATGGGATCAAATGTTGTGTGTCTCTAGCGGTTTTACCGTGAAAACGTATGTTTTTTTTAATGACTTGTAAGAATATATGGTTTTCTTTAGTAGAAATTGTTACTTCTTTTCAACCGACTTCCAAAAAGAGGAGGTTATCAATTCGTCTGTATGTTTTTTTTTTTTATGTTTGTTACCTCAAAACTTTGGACTGGGTGAACCGATTTTGATGATTCTTTTTTTATTTGATAGCTGGTGCTTCTCGTTTGGTCCCATTTTAATTTGCTGAAGATCTGGTGCTGATCTTCTGAGATATACAATGGAACTCTTCAAAAATAGACGGCAAATCTGCAGTAATTGCTGCAATCGTTTGTAGGTTCATTGTTCATACTACATCATGACGTAACATCACGCCTGTATACTCTGAGGGGGTACGCAGATGTGTACAATACTCCCAGATTTCGACAATGTTTGTTGCCTCTGAACTTTCGACCGGGTTAACCGATTTTTATGATTCTTCTTTTACTTGAAAGCTGGTGCTTTCCGTGTGGTCAATTTGGTTAAGATCTGACGCTGATCTTCGGAAGGTAGGCGACGGGAACTCCTCAATAAATGATAGCAAATGTACTAGGATCGCTGAAATGTCATGTCTCTCTATTGCTTACACCATTTCATAACAAAAAATCACGCCGTTACGCTGTGAAAGGGTAAGCACATATGAACCACTAAAAAGTGAAAAATAAAAACTTTTTTGCAAAAAATATAACCGACTTCACACAAAAAAGTGAAAAATAACTTTAGCTTCAGAAGTCGGTGACAAAAAAACTAAATCAAACAAACAAAGGTCACCGACTTCTGAAGCTAAAGTTATTTTTCACTTTTTTGTGTGAAGTCGGTTACATTTTTTGCAAAAAAGTTTTTGTAAAGAAAAATACTGCAGGTCTTTTTAATTTATTTTTCTAACAAAACATCACACCTGTTTTACCCAAACCCCACGTCGTACCAAACCATACGTAGAGGTGTTTACCCAAACCCCACGTCATAATTCTCATTTAAAACAACTAGGGGCGATTCATTTGCCATCAAACGCGCACAAATTCAGACTATGGGCCGCTTCTGAAAAATTTCACTCAATAACATGTCCGATCTGGTCCGAAACTTGTACCTCATGCTGAGAAGTCTTCCTTGTAATGCAAAAGTCAATGTTCAGCTCTCTTTTTGTCAAAAAACAAAGGTCTTTTATAAAGCTCCGTGTAGGGAAATGGAGATAAATTCTACCAAAAATAAAAGGAAGTATTACACAGTTTTGCTCTTAACGCATTAATTTAATAGTAAGAAAAAAGAAGTCAACATGTTTCTCGCGAAGCCGGCACGAATCAGTACTTTATAAGCTTGAAGTTTTAAATATTAAAAATAAAACCGGCCAGGAGCGAGTCGGGCTTGCACTGTTTAGGTTCCGAACCAAACTGAACTATGCAGTCTATAAAACGGTAACGTGCGAAAAAAACTGCGTAGAAAATGTTTTAGCTATGGGCCGACCGTTTAACTCGCGTATCGCCTGCGCGGTAAGAAGGGAGCGAGGGGAGATGTTAGCGGGTGGGTGAAAGGGGTGCGCGGAGCAGAGAGCTTACGTCAAGTGCGACAGTGCGCTGGCTGTTACCCGCCCCCGCTCCCTTCTTACCGCGCAGGCGATACGCGAGTTAAACGGTCGGCCTATAATTATCCATATTTAAACGTAAACAAGTGCGAGTCATACTCGCCCATGAAGGGTTCCGTAACAACAAGTAACATAGTATTAAAGTTCTTGCAGTTCGTTGTAAATGAAAGGTAAATTGCGGTTAAAGATTTATGACAGATTAAAAAAAAACTGCTTACTAGATCTCGTTGAAACCAATTTTCGATGGTCGTTTACATGGTAATGTGCATCACATATTTTTTAAAACCTCAGTGACTAATATAAGAATACGTTACTCGAGAGGTTCCGTTTTACCGTTTGATGTACGGAACTCTAAAATCTTTGAACCGGCTTCGTTTAGAAGAACAACTTTCACAGAACTTGGTATTGAACGAATTCAAAGAAACTTGTGTATTTAATCGTGCGTTCCATCTTTATGAATAGTACGACTTTTATTGAAAATATACTTGGTAGCAGAAACTAGATTAGATAATATTACATGCTTTATAAAAGTTCTGCCTCGTTACTTTATTATTTGTATTTGATTATGTAGGAAGACATTTTTTTTATTTGTTTGTACAATTGAGTAGGTAAATATAAATAATATGAAAGCTCAGTAGGCTAATACACGTAACTAAAGACGTGCGGTTGCAGTGCAATTGCAGTTAAGTTTCGATCAAAACAATGCTATTGGTATTCTCTACCGCTGTCAGACACGCTCGCGTCAAGTGCGCGTCACGCGAGCGCAATAATGGTATTATACCTGTTGCGCGTCTTTGGTGCGTGTTTTGGAACGAAACATGATCGGTATTCTACTATTCATTTGACGTGTCAAAATGACAGCTTAGAAGTTTAAATTCGATCAATGTGCAGTTTCGTTTGTTGAAATGTAATCCATTCTATTCGATTATTTAGTGAGTAATATTTTTTCTCTCATATGGCCACACTATAGGGAAGTTTGACAGCGTTTGACAGTCGTACAGTTGACGTGCAGTTCACGCGCAGCTTACGCGCAATTCAAAGATTACAAGAATACCGTTTGTCACTCGAACTAACTGCAGCTGCACTACAACTTCATCGATGTGTCATAAAATTACGTGAATTAGCCTTCTGGACGGCCTTCATCAGAATTCATCTTACAGCGTGGGTATGTGGGTATGCTGGGTAATCCAACCAGGGATATGTAATTCAAACTTAGGTACTGTCTTGGAACTCAAACAATTTTATTTCTTAAAACGATTCCACAATTGCGTAATTGAAGTGAAACTTCTTTATCGGGGTTGGAAAAAAATTTAGTGTAACATTTTTTCGTTACGCGTCACATTTTTTCGTTTCTCGCCATCTTTTTCTTATCCCTACCACGCGTGATTCGAAGTATACTTTCTCCAGCGGAGTAGGGATTGGTAAATGTCTCCAATGTATTTTGCGGCCCGTTTTGAGTAGTTACATTTTTGAATTACGAGTATATTTATCTAATTTAACTTTATTTAACCAATTTCTGTAAAGTTGCATACCTATAGTAAATTATTTTTTGAAAAATAACGTCATAAAGAAGTTTCACTTCTTACGAGTGTACGCTAGTACACGCACACATTTTTTTATTAATCTCCTAATCAACACAAATCATGGCACGACCTAAATCATCTGTAACCACAAATCTGTGATTTGGGTAGTAGCTAGCGATTCGTCGAAAACTTGGTGCGCTTGCGACCGTTCTTCAACGTCAACCTCCCTATTGAAGATGGCCGCCTCGCTCCCATAGACTCAACGCTCCGCTAGAGTGACAGTGACCATCTGTCATTCTTGATT
Source organism: Xestia c-nigrum (assembly GCA_916618015.1). Taxonomy (NCBI): domain Eukaryota; kingdom Metazoa; phylum Arthropoda; class Insecta; order Lepidoptera; family Noctuidae; genus Xestia; species Xestia c-nigrum. Next base: position 2,885,830 of record OU745262.1, read on the forward strand.
ACTCTATGCTTTTGACAATGATATTCTCGATATTCTAATGTGCGCCGACAAATACTAGATTTGTACTTTTGCATGCCGTAAGGTGTGTTGATCTGCTTCTTAGAATTTTCACATCTTATTTTGTACCCACATTCATGGCAAATAAATGATTTCTGATTCTGATTCTGGAGTTGTTAGTAACTGATAGATACCTATCCTACCTAATTTTAGTAAAGTAATAACCACCTATCCACAAAAAAAAAAAACACTAAAACAAGCAAAGTAATTCACAGTTGTTATTGTCCCCGTGCGGAAATCGAACCCGCGAGTCGACATTACCCAATAAGTTGTCACTGCTCGCAGAACGGATAGCCGATGGGGCCGAAAAGTTCTGGAGTGGCAAACCGCAAGGCGGTGCGTTGGAAGGCGTTCCACTAGGTGAACCCGATGACCTGGTTAAGGTTGCGGGAATCTGCTGGATGCGAGTCACATGGGACCGGTCAATGTGGTTACACTAGAGGGAGGCCTATTTTCAGCAGTGCTGGGCCTCGATCTAGCATGAATAAATGTTCGGATTTAGTAGTAGATATCGAAAACCATTTGTACTAATGGGTTTATAATAATGGCAAAACGAAAATGCCATTTTAAAACACAATTTTATTACGAGACCATCGACCGACCATTGTGAATTTAGCAGATTACGAACTTTAATCAAAATGACATTGGGATGAGAATGGAATCGTGTTGGAGTGACGAATTTATTAAAATAGCAGAATTAGGCCCCAGAAATGATTATGTAATTTTTTATTGTACTTGTATGTTCGTAGGTAGCGGCAATTCAGTAATTTTTAGACTATTCCGTCACACAGGGTATCCTAGTATGGACGCCAGTCTCTCACAAAGGAACATAATATTATGCATTTTGTTAAGTTACAACTTATTTAAGAACACTATGTGAACCTTTGTGAAGAGAAAAAATAAAGATATTGTATTGTATTGTATTGTATCAATGTTGGTAAAACAAAGTCATTTTATTTGGGCCGTTTGAACAGAAATTACCAAGTTATTGTTATTTTGTCCACAGATCGGCTGGAAGTACACAAACGCGTGGTTGGTGGGCAACTTGCTGTGCAAACTGTTACTGGTGATGCGAGCATTCGGCCTGTACCTGTCTTCGAACGTACTCGTCTGCATCTCTGTCGATAGGTGAGTGACGTCCTCATGCCTTTGGAAAAATTGTTACCTATATATGTATACAGCATGAACCAGTACGGTGTGCCCTAAGACGTTCCCTATCCATTTGCATAAAACTTTAAGACCTAATAATGTATTTTGGCTTAATTTTGTTGCTCTTAGTTATATTTCCGCATAATAGTAAGTATTATGCGATTACTACCTACTACAACTCCTGCATAATTTTTTTAAGCATAATTTCTCTTATCATTCTCAATAGTTTATTTAATCATAATAATGATAAGGCATGAAATTCTTAAGCATTATTAATTTACGCATAAAGATTTTAAAACATATTTTTATAGGCATAACAGAGAAGCATAATAATTAACTCCTTAGATGTTAATTGATTGAAAAGAGTGTCCCTGAAGTTTCTTGCCGGTTCTTCTCCATAGAGATCTACCCTAGGGAATGGGCAACAACAGTCCTTTCTCAAGTTATTATGCCCTGTGTCTGTGACTGTAGTTTCGCTTTTTTTTCGTTTTATTGACATTCTAAAGTGTCGTAATGGTCTAATTGAAATAAATTATTTAATTTGAGTTCGAGTTAGACATAATTGCATATACCAATTTATTTAGACGATTAGAACAAAAACAATATCTCCTGATCCAGGTAATACAAGACATAGCATATTTGTTTTGAACATAGTTGCTTGTGAACCTAGGTGGGTTTTTGCACTGCAAGCAGCATGCTAACAAGCATACAGCAAACATGCAGCATACTAACATGTAAACAGGCTTACAGTACTTGCTTCACAGCAAGCATGTAGCATGCATGCAGTGAGCATGCAGCGAGCATGTAGCATGCATGCAGCGAGCATGCAGCATGCACGAGTAATGGACCCATTACTCGTGTTTAACATGGAGTCATGACCTATTTGACCTCCGTTACGAAGATTCGTTCCAGAAATGTATAAAGATGAGGATGTTTTTCATTCTCGCTAAAGATTTTGGTAGTTATTACTTTCTTTTTGAGATATTTTCCTATTACCTTTTATGAAAATAGAACTTCAATTTCTTGTACACTTAACTTTAATCTTAAATGGGTTTTGAATGTATTAAATTCAAAGTTAAAGTAACATCGAATTACAGTTTGATTAACGATTGTAAAAAAAAATGTTCTTTCCTCAAACAATAATCCTCGTATGACTTGACCAAAATGACCTCTGAGTTTCAAACTCAAACTCAAAGCATTCATTTCAATTAGACCATTACAGGAACTTCTGATTGTCAGAAAAACAAAGAAATAATAACTAGTGAAAGTACAGTAGTTGTCCATTCCAAAGCGTACGAGATCTCTATGGAGAAGAATCAGTATGAAACTAAATGAACACTCATTTAAACAAAAATATCCTAAAAAACCTTGGTTACATAAGTCATTTTGAGACTATTCATATGTATGAGCTTTTATATCGTGTATTACATTAAGTTATATTTTGAGTCGTTCTATTAAGCCGTATACGCACGTACGAAAAAATTTGTTGTGTTGCATGATACGCAACAACTTGGTTCGCACGTGCGTACCACTAACGAACATCGAATACTCTATTCGTCAAACATGTTAGCGGCGATCCTTTAAGTATGTTCTGTATAGACGGTGTTCGAAGAGCTTTAATAAATGTCGATCGATAACTTGTGCGTACACGGCTTTAAAATTTGCGCGAAGCGTCGCGTCGCGCCACGGAGAGGAAAGTAGGATTGCGATAAAATATTACAATAATATCGTACGTTCCAAAAGTGATGTAGGTAGTTAAAGCCGGTAATTTACGCGTTCTGACAACCTTTTTGGTTCGTGGAAAAATGGTAGTACTGTTAATAATCCCACGCACGTATATACACAATGAGTCTAAATAATACAGAATATTTTAGTACACAATATGTATCTACGAGGTACGACAGATCAAATATAATACAATGTGTAAACCCATTCTTCACAAAGCCGTAACAAAAACATGTTTTAGCTCATTGGAACGCTCTCAAAACATGCTGATGGATGGATTGAATAGTATGGAGTAAGTGGGGTAAACAATTGTTTTTACATAAATGTTCTTACATTAAAAACATGTAGAAACTTGTGAGAAAGTTGGAACTGTGACCCCCAATATCTCCGTAACTAGAAGGTTCCCAAATATGGTCGAGAACTAAAAAAATATCGTAATAATGGGAAAACGAGTGCCTTTTGGCTTCGTTAGAAGTTTTTTTTTACACTCTTCATACAGCAAAAAATATGATCAGTTCCAAAAGTATTTCATGAAAATGTATAGAAACGATACGATAACAGTGCATAGTATCTCTTATTCGTCGTGCGTGTATGACTGTATGACAAATTTATGAAGTCTCTCCGTCGAGTTTCCTACTGCGGCCGCACCTCGTGTTTTAATCAAAACTTTTAGAAATTTCATAGACTAGTTAATCGATCGTTTTCGTAAGACAAGTGGAAACTACTGTACTAATTAAGGATGAAGAGCTGAAACCGGAAGATAGCACAGTGTTCTTAGGCATAACTTTGGATGCCAAGCTTCAGTGGGGCCCGCATATAAACAAATTGTCGAAAAAACTTAGCTCTGCAGCATACGCCGTTAGAAGAATTCGTGACTTAACTGATTTAGAGACAGCTCGTTTAGTTTACTTTAGTTATTTCCATAGCGTGATGTCGTACGGTATTCTCTTGTGGGGCAATGCCGCCGATATTCAAACAATATTTGTTTTACAAAAAAGGGCAATTCGTTCAATTTATAAACTAAGTCCCAGATACTCCCTCAGAGAAAAATTTAAGGAGATTAATATTCTTACTGTGCCCTCTCAATTTATTTTTGAAAACCTTTTGTACGCACACAAAAATATTAATTTGTTTAAAAAATACAGTGATATCCACAACATAAATACGAGGAACAAACACAAATTTGTTGTTCCTGCAACGAGGCTCAAAAAAATAGGGGGTACGTTCAGATGCCAATGTATACGTTTTTACAATAAACTTCCGAGCCATATTCAAGCACTAAGCCTGAATAAATTCAAATCGTTTATAAAACAGAAGCTATGCCTGAAAGCTTTCTATCATGTCAATCACTATCTCGAAGATAAAAAGGCTTGGGATTAAACTGCTCCAATGAAATTTACTCTGTGAATGTTGAAATTTCGGACTTCGCTGGTTTATTGTTGATTCCTTTATTTTATACACTGTGACATTGAATGATTTGACATGAATACTTAGTTCAGTATTTTATTATTTTTTACCTTGTTTTTATTTTTTATTTTATTTTATGTGTGTGTATTTGACATGAATATTTACTTGTGACTGACATTTAATGAATTGACATGAATACTTACTTCAGTATTTTATTATTTTTTACTTTTTTGTTGTTTGTTTTATGTGTGTATTTGACATATCGTATTTTTATTGACATTCGTTTTTGTAAATTATTTATTATTTATTTTATTTAATAATTGTGAATGTGAGGACCATGTGGGTCACATTTTGTTTTTTTTTCCCACGACTGTCTGGCAGTTTGAGTTCTGTAAGCGACCTACCCAAATGTCCTTTCTTTGGTATTGTTCGTCGTTTCGTTGAGCTCCTTGAGTTATAAGTCGAGCTACACGATAACTGACAAATGCTTGCACTGACTGGACAGGTCCACTCAAATCTGTGTGGTTCTTTCTTCAAAAGACCATCTCAGACACTAATCTGCATAGTCCTCATGTGAATTAAGCAAGATTGTCTGGACTTCAAAAGAGACTATGACCTCTGAGTTTGTTTCGGCTGTTTCTTCTCAGAGTAGTCAGATACGAAACACCGGCCCCATCTCGTTTAAAAAAAATGACGTGTAAAAGTGTTTGAGAAAACCTACTTGCTGAATAAATATCATTTATCATTTATCGTTTATCATTTATCATTTATCATTTATCATTTATCATTTATCATTTATCATTTATCATTTATCATTTATCATTTATCATTTATCATTTATCATTTATCATTTATCATTTATCATTTATCATTTATCATTTATCATTTATCATTTATCATTTATCATTTATCATTTATCATTTATCATTTATCATTTATCATTTATCATTTATCATTTATCATTTATCATTTATCATTTATCATTTATCATTTATCATTTATCATTTATCATTTATCATTTATCATTTATCATTTATCATTTATCATTTATCATTTATCATTTATCATTTATCTATTCATAGATACATGGAACCTACAACCATGGAAGGTATTCCCGGTAGGAGTAAATGTTTGTGTGATGAGTATGGACATTTGTTTCCGAGTCATGGATGTTTATAAGTATAATAAGTATGTATTTACAAACAAAAAAGTATATATGTAGTATATCAACTATCTAGTGTCCACGACACAAGCTTTGCTTAGTGTGGCACTAGGTGGCGCTGTGTGTTAATGTCCAGCGATATTTATTTATTTATTTATTTATGGAAGTGCACGCTACTAACTCATATTTTAGAAAGTAGACGATAATTGCCGAAGCGCAAAGTTTTCCTAGAAAATCTGTATCCATACGTGCTGGTAGAGAACTCAAGTTTGGTGAGCCATAACTCAAATCATATGAAACATGGTAGTTGGATTCAGACCACAAACCAAGATGGAAACGGAAATAGTTTCTACGTACACGCTGCTAAACTGTGAAGCTATTTTCGTATTCCTTCTGGGTCACAAAGTTATGCTATTTTAGACCCTTATTACTAAGTTATTAAGAGTATGGTATGTTATTAAAATATGTTGGTTATAAAAGTAGTCATCTCCCAAACCTAAAATAAAGTCAATAAACAACGTTGAAAAAGTAATTTTAACTTTGTCATGTACCAGGCTATGTTCCCGGCTTCCGCCCACGTGGAATCGTACTACAGGGATAAAAGGTCCATTCTTTGTGACAGTCAAGGTTACAAACTTTCTATAGGTAGGTACTAACTTTCATTCAAATCCGTTTAGTAGTTTTAAACCCCGACGCAAAAACGACGGGGTTTTATAAGTTTGACGTGTGATGAATTGGTTTTGATTTGGATAATACTTTTGTGTTCACCAAAAATCTAAAGGTACATCTATGTATGCATTTCTAAAATACTGATCGTGCACCAAATATTCCTGAATGTTACACAAAATATGTATTGTTTTTTCTCGCGATATTGTAATGTCTCGAAGTATTGTCAACTGAACATACGGAAGTATCTCCGCCCCCATAATCAGAACTTGGGGCACCCCCCGTTAGGTTAGTTAGGTTCCTTTAAACCCTGCACTCGGAAATAGGGGCCGTCGAGTACGCTTTTTAGGGGGAATATAAAGTGTTTTAAGGTTATGTTATATTAATCGGTATTTCTCAGGAATGGTTCATTAACTTTTCATGAGAGTTGTGCTACTGGGCAAGGGTGTTTGACACTTTGATTAAATACATTTTGCAGTGCATTATCTGAAGTAAAACTAAAAAAATAAATGCTTGTTTTTAAAATTAGGTGTATTACTATTTTTAGAAATTTGCAACAGTTGTTAAATAGATGCTCGTTATGACATATTTTAATGAACATATTTTGGTGCACATTCAGTATATTTGGTGGAACACAGGCAAAATTAGGTAAATGAAATGGGAATAAATTGAAATACTTTTAAATACCATCCTTTTGATTTGGTTTTTCTTTATTTGAAAGGTCGAAGGAAGAAAGTTGGGAGAAGGAAGTCGGGAGTGTTCTTAGCTATGTTTGATAAAAATCAATCCAAGATAGCCGCCGCCACAAAATGGCGGATAACATAATTGTTCAACAACTCCCTCAATATGGGTACCACATGAAAGGGCTTGAATAGCAGAATACATATACGCTCTACTACATTTCCAATCCACGATGAACGCCACCACAAAATGGTTAACTAATTTTTTTTTCCTCAACTTATTTTGGGTATCTAATGAAAGGACTTGACTAGTAGAATAATGTACACTATATTGAACGGGAACGAGGATGATATTAAATTATTATACTACAAACACACAGCATACGACATTTCGTTACGTGATGATTTCTTCGAAATCGCATTACCGCGTGTCACTGCGGGGGGCCTACTGAAAACCAGCGCTGAGTGTTTTACACCCAGCATATGCTGAGTTGGCTACCCTTTCGTTATGGGCATGCGAGGCGCAGTTGAGCTGTTTTAATTAATTGTTAAGCTGTTTATTGTTATAATCTATATGTATGTGCTGCTCTTTGTGTTGTGCTGCCCATTAGCGAATAAATGATTATTCTATTCTATTCTATTCTATTCTACCCGTAAACAACTTGAAATTATGACCCTTTGTGTCGGGGGTTTTTAATTATCTAATTTAATGTAACTTGTTGCGTGAAAGAATCGGAAACGCAATCATACTTCTATTAATACATCCATACTCACAAACTTGTAGCAGATTTCATAGCGGTTATGAGAAGTTCAATAAGTGTAGTATTTTCGGTAAAAGTTATACTATCTTGTAACATCTTGTGGCCTACAAAAATGTCCTCTAGCCAAATATTAATATTTTCGAGACAGCCCAAATTGTGTAAGATAGTATCTAATAGTCTTAGGAATACAATACTGAACAAACTCTGATAAGGTTCTGTTATTTTTCCGCTAAAGTGCTCTTACTAAGAAAATAAATAAGGAATTTTCACCCGCGAGTTCTAACCTAACCTAACAATAAAACACGGTGTAATGTACATTATGGGTCATTGATTAAGTACACTTGTAGCTTTGCTTTTTTTCGATAGATGTAAACAAGAAAAAAACTTACTTGGGCCGGGAACATTTTGAATTTTTCCTTTTATAGTAGCAGTTTACCACAGAAATTATTTTTATTTTGGGTTTTCGTAATTTCGCTACTTTTTTTTTTTATTTCAAAACTATCGAAAAATCAAACTTTTGATTCCGGAACGAACTAAAAGTAATAAGAAAACATACCCCCTCCTCCTTTTTTAGAAATCGGTTACAAAGACTGTGTTCCATTGAAAAATACAACTAAACGTGTCCGATATCCAAAATCTGTCCTTATAAAATACGTAAATATTGGAGACTGCGAAGTGCAATAAAATATCTATCTCGACATCATGCCTGCCAAGATTTATACAGAGGGCTCAATTCAAAATTGAAAGTGGTGTACAACTGTGAACATTGTCATGTTATATTAATTTCGGTGTTCTTATTTTTATTGAGTAATTTTACTTAAGTATTTTACATTATGTGTTTTCCTATTATATATGTTCAAATATGTGTTCTATAATGGATGCCATATATAATGGTATTGGAATAGTCTGTAAGGATGTTATAATTGGTGGTAAATAAATAATAAATCATTGAATTGCAAGAGCAATTCAATTCTGGTCACAAAAGTCGCCCGCAAGGAACACAATCATAGCTCATACAATGGCGTATCGGCCTCACAAAGCAATGAACAGAAAGGTTTCCTTCCAATCGCGTCCAGTTATTGCACTCCGTTTAACTTATAAATGGAGAGAGCCTTTTGTGTGATGTACTGGTAATAAGTAGGTCAAAGTACTGGGAAAACGTTGGTGGATTACCTACTTACGACCCTGAATACCTGGTATTTAGCAGAAACCAGGGGCCTAAGTCTGCTATTTTTATAAATCAGTCACTGCAACACGATCCCATTCCAATCCCATTGTCATTTTGCTAAAAGTTCGTAATCTGCCGAATTCGTAATAGTTGATCATTGGTCGGTAAATGGACTCGTAATAGAATTGTGTTATAATGACATTGTCGTATTGCCATTATTATAAAACCCGTTAGTACAAATGGTTTTCGAAATCTACTACTAAAGAACATTAATAGACACAACAAACACACATTAATGTTATTAGTATGTATATTTAGGTTAAGGTATTTATGTATGTGTCTTTGTTACCTGAAATAAATGGTTTATTATTATTCCCTTTATTCAAATTTTTCACTAACTTCTTACATTTTTAAATATTAACATAAAAAATATATAAAAACATTTAAAAATATAAAAAAAAAATTAGCCCACCGGTATCGGGAACAGGGTCCAAGCTACCGCCGGTTAGGGCTCGAGAGAGAGGAACCTCCTAACAATACGAGCCGTGTCCAGGAGTACCGCTTTCTGAATCAAGCCCTTGATCCAGCTGCCTAACGAGAGCCTCCTCAGGTATTTTGGTCGAGGCTCTTGGCAATCAAGCCATGGGCCGACACGATTATCGGCACAATGATCGCCGAGTCCACTTCCCACATGTCGACACCCTCGCGAGCCAAGTCAAGATACTTAATTTGTCTATCTTTCTTTTTATTATTATTATTATATTATTATTTATTCATGCCAGATTTCATTTTTATACATTTGTCATTTACCATTCTATGCCATTTCTTTCAATGGAGTTTCAGTGGTTGACCATTGGAAAGTTATAATGACGCCATTACATTAGTAGATTACCGAACTTGCTAAAATCAACAATAATTATGAAATCAATGATGGATTATTCTGACACTATTGTTATAGCAGACTTGAGGCTCAGTTACAATGTAAGCCAATCCCGAAAGAGTTTGGGAAATAATCAGGGGCCAAGTAAGCTAAATATAAAATTGACAGTCATTTTCTATTTCGTCAATCAAAACATGACAACGCCATTGCCACTCATCTGCTTAGGCTTATCCCAACTATTTTGCGGTCCACTTTCAGTTTAACGGGATGCAGCTGAATACCAGAAGTTTACATGGAGCGACTGCCTATCTGACGTCCGCAACCCAGATAGTATTGATTAATGCAATAGCCCTTGGGAACCTGAAACGACTGTTCAAATATACGATGGACAGCCGTCACCAACGGCTTAACGTGCTTTCCGAGGCACGAAAGAAACTCGGAAATGTAATGAGTCCCCATCCAAAGACCATCTCAGACACTAATCTGCATAGTTCTCATGTAAGTTGAACAAGATTGTCTGGACTTTAAAAGAGACTATGACCTCTGAATTTGTTTCGGCTGTTTCCTCTCAGAGTAGTCAGGTACGAAACACCGGCCCCATCTAGTTTAAAAAATAAGGACGTGTAAAAGTGTTTTTGAAAACCAATTCGCAAAATAAATATCATTTATCATTCATTCATTTATCATTTATCCCAACCCGACCCAACCACAGACCAACAAGCAAGCGCGGTTTAACCTGAAGATTGATCCGAGCAGCGATTGTTTACTTATGAGCTCCTGCACAACGCCATTGCCACTCTGAAACAAAAACACAAGGCCATAGGCAAGTTTGAAAAAGCTTGAAAAAAAGACCATTATTGCACATGCACTATGGCGTGTAGTGGTCAAAAGAAATTGTCCGATTAGAAATGATCGAACAAAATCATGCCTACCTGTAATCAGTGGCCCCCAGCTGAACCACTGATATGGTGTCACGCCATCGGAAAATCATAACGCCTGTCAATTATGAGATTAATAAAACTGTAAAAATGAGCAATTATGGTATTAGCTTTTAATCTGACATGGGCACTAATAGTGCATCTACAGCGTAATAACTTTTTTGTGGAGCAACACGGTAACATTAGGTTACAATCAGTTACATTTGTGGCTACGTTACAATTTGTTGAATGTTATCATCGCGTCAATACCGCCAATAACAAAAAGGTAGAATAGTTGACTGCCTCATTGATCGAGTGGTCGCAAGGACTACTGCTGACCGGTCCTGTATTCGATTCCCGAGTCGAGCAAAGTGTTATTGGATATTTCCATCAGGAAATTCTCAGTGGCAGCAACTGAGTCTTTATTTGCGCCCGGTTGATGGCAATAGGTTAGCCCTTAATACATGGGATTTACAAAAAAACACGCGACATGTGGGTGTAATATTAGGTATACTTCGGCGTGATGCTATGTTAAGTGTATGTTTGTGGATTTAAATTGATACGATTCTGAAAATTCATATACTATCAATTTTATTTTGCTAGCCTGCTCTGTCCCACTCCTGGACAAAGGCCTTCCTCAACTCTTTCCACCCCGTGCATCTTCTTTCCAGTTTGGACTATCTATTTACATCCTTTTTTTTGTGGGGTAGGGAATTTCTCATGAATACCCTCCACCTGGGGCAAGCGGAGCGTTATGTCGGACTCTAACCGACTAGAAACACACTGTTCCTATCACTACCATGTGTCGGAGGCCCGGGATATACTGGTACAATCGTCTGGTATCAGGCCGCCTTTTCCGACGGGCCCTATCACCACGTGCAGTCAGCGACCACATGTTCTAAAGGCGCGCAATGATCCCTGCGCGGCTTTATGGAGAACATCCTTTAAGGCCATCTGTTTGGGCCTGGCTGGTGGGACGACGACTCAGCTCTAAGTTCGCCGCCCGCAGTCCTCCTTATGGCGGCCGGAGATAATTAAGCGCCCTTCGACGCCAGACTGCCTTTCTGGTGCGCCTAGAGTTAGAGGCACGATCTCTTTCCCTTTCCGCCGTCTCCTTTGCATGTATCACCTCCTCGAAACACACTACATTATATCCTCGAGTGCTATGGGCTGTATAACTCGCTGTTCACTTTCACACTAATAATATTCGGCATATGTTATCACATTTTCATTCTAACAGCATCATAATAAAGTAATAACGTTAAAAAGTGAGCAAAATTGAGCCAGTAAATAACCTCGGATAAAAGTAATCGAGTAATACCTATTCATCGACTTCGTTATTGCGACACGCATGTTTTTCATTTCCAAATTCTGATTTCAGGAAATTGCTTTTTTTTCACATAGGCTTAGATGGGCACTTAGAATAGAATAGAAAAGAATAAACATTTATTAATTAATGGACAGCACATCACAATAGAGCAGCACATACATATACATTAGAACAACAAACAGCTTAACAATTTATTAAAACAGCTCAACTGCGCTGAGCATAGGAAAGATGATAAACTCAGCATATGCTGGGTGTAAAACACTCAGCGCTGGTTTTCAGTAGGCCCCCCGCAGTGACACACGGATGAGGGTAGTAAATAAATAATGTTCACTTGTTCCATGGAGAAGAACCGGCAAGAAACTCCATGGTTACTCTTTTCAATTCATTTGGTGTTACAGTAGGTTCTCTATCGTATTACCTAACTTTTTAATCCATAATCTAATATTACATAATTGTTTTTGTCATAATCATCATTCTTCCGAATGATAATTTACCCGAACTTTAAATCACATAATATCATATGCAATAAAGTTGAAACCCCTAAATATAATAAGCCCTACATCCGTTTGTCATAAGTATTACAATCAATAATATACAAAAGACATAAAATCGTTTTCAATAAAAGTCATAAGTCCTATTCTAAGTAAATTTTTAATCGTATGTAGGCGTTGACCTGCAATGCAAACAAGCATGCAGCAAGCATGCGGCATACATGTAGCAAGCATGCGGCAAGCATTCAGCAAGCAAGCAAGCATGCAGCAAGCATGCAACACGCATGTAGCAAGCATGTAATGCAAGCAAGCGTGCAGCACGCATGTAGCAAACATGCGGCAAGCACACAGCAAGCAAGCAAGCATGCAGCAAGCAAGCATGAAACAGGCAAGCATGCAGCAAGCAAGCATGCAAGCAAGCACGTAGCATGCAAACGAGCAAGCATCATGCAGCAGGCATGGTTTCTGTCACGGCTCCGGTGCTGCGGGGCTCCGGCGGCCTCACGCGAGCTTATCGTCGCAGATGGGTTTAACGCTCACCACCGCAGCTTCGGCATGACACTCCCACCCGCAGCTGAGGCTGGCCGGCGAAGCCGGCCAGCCTCAGCTGCGGGTGGGAGTGTTACAACCACCTGCTCCTCAACTCGCGGCCCGCCTCGCCCCTCCGCGCCTACGCGATTTTAAATAACACTCTTGGGGTAGGGCAGAGAAGACTGCGTGGAGTCGGATTTACAGCAATTCGTTTCTGTCACTAAAACCTAACTCTTAGGGATTTTTTTCGCGACTAACAATTTATAAATGACCATTCGGAATCATACACATTATGTGATACAATACTTAGGACATACGACTTTATGTCATGTAAAATTAGGAGATTCAATTATTATAGTATTCGATATTATGACCAAATAGTATTAGAAGTAAAGTTAGTTATGTAAGACATAATTTCGGTGTTTTGAACATTATGGTTATTGAAGTTTATAGCAAACGTGTTATGGATAATGATTTTCGGACAAAAAATTTTAGGAAAATCAAGGGAGTACCGTTACAGTAATATTATGTTACAGCATTAGTACTTTAGTATGGGAGGACAGCGTAGGCCCGACAATAGGTCGTTGCTTACTTTACAAAAAATGTCAAACAAGATAATTATTTAACAAAAGTTAAACAGCATCTGGGAATCTACAAACTGCAGTCTGACAAACTGTAGTCTAATAACTGTGTTCCGATGGAAGTTACAACAACTTTAATTCTTTTTAAATTAAACTTCTATCGGGACCTTTAGTTACAATTAAACAGATGTGAATGAAGTAGGTACTTCATTTCACATGAAAGTATAGTTTTGCCAATATTCTTTAACTCATATGTTTTCCTCAGGCATTGTTATCAGGATAAATTCGAGGAGTTGTTTTTAAAAATGGAACTTGAATTTCGTAAATAGGTGTCTATTGACAGAGTCTCCACATATTTAAACTGAAAAACTAAAGGCAGGTTCAGTTCCATAAAGATGTTCCATTTTGACGTGTATCTCGTAGGTAGGTAGTTATGTATTTTGTGTGTCTAACCTAGCCCTTTGAAGGCATACCTACCTAATCAGAGGCTGAAGCTAGATTACCATATTGATATTGCCCAGTATCTAGGTTAGGTTAGTTGGCGCCAGATGGCTGTTGCTCGGTAAAGTTAATTAAAATTCAACCACATCTGGATTAACTAGATCCAGAAAGATGTTTGGGAAACTGAACTAATCCGTTTATCTGTTAATACAATTTGTTAGCAAACCTAGCTGTTTTATACGACGAAGCAACTGAGAGTTTTTATTTATCTTTTTTTTAATACGAACATCGAATTTTTAAGTCCCTAGCGAACGTGCAGTCAAAGATACGTTGTGTGTTTTTAATCCGTTGTTGTTCTTGATTTAAATTATAACAATGTGTTGTTGTATACTAATGAAATGATAAATAATGTGTTTTCTAATCTTGTTGCTTGCTTGTCAATTAAAAGTTTGTGAATTAATGTTTGGTGAACTGACTGGTCACCTTCTGAGCCAGATGTTAGCAAAATGCTTTTTTTTTTTTCCGGTCCGACATATAGTGAGTTAACCTTAAGGGATAGACATATGCTGTCGAGGACTTTTTTTAGAACTCTTCTAGAGGAATAATTTTGTGATGCTTGATATTTGCGTAACTTTAACCGACTTTAACTTTAACGCAACGGAAGCTTTTTTCCCGCTTGCAACATTTGTTATTGCTGCTCCACTCCTATTGGTCATAGCGTGATGTTATATAGCCTATAGCCATTCTCGATAAATGGACTATCCAACGCAAAAATATTTTTTCAATTCGAGCCGGTAGTTTCTGAGATTAGCGCGTTCAACCAAACAAACAAACTCTTCTGCTTTATAATATTATTAGTATATTAGTATAGATAAAGTCATCAAATAAATATATCCACCTAAAGTTATCAATATTGAAACTTGAAACTCTTTTTGCGAGACAAACAAACGTCAAACAGCAAATTTCCATTGAAACAATACGTCTTCTGAAACTGATTTCAATTATTGACAACTGTACGTACTACTGTTCAATTTTCTATACAGTAATGTGGAACTTTGTGGTTGTCGTATATCTAAACTTCTCGACAGGAGCCTTGAGGTAACTTCAGATGTAGAGAAATTCCATGAAATTGAACCTTGTGGTGACTACTTGGTACGTCACAATACATTTCTGAGCACTTGGTTGAGGGGCTTGCGGAGCATGCGTAGTTCTTAGAAACGTAATACCAAAATAATTTGTAAATCAGACATAATATTCTTAAGGTAGTGTATTATATTTATTTATTTACACTAAACATACAAATATCTTTACAGGCTAGACCCAATGCGATACCTATTGTAGCATACTTCAAATTTAAATAGTTCATTCGTGTGTTTTAAGTATAGGAAATTCTAAAGGTAAGGTATTCTTGTAAATTCACCCAAAGCACAACAGAATATATATTAAAATTTGTATATAATAAATTTATTTTGTACTCGCTCCAACAGGAGACTATATTTAGTTTCATGTGGAGCCCAGATAACTGCATTACATTCTAGTTGGCTTCTTACTAAAGCATTATACAATGATGTTATAACTTTAATATTTGTGAAGCATTTACATATATAATACACTACTTTAAGTAACACCTACCTTATATTCTGTAGAATATATATATATATTTAAACCCTAATATATATATGGAAAGGACAATGATATGAAGACGAGATTTATGAGGAATTTAAAATTTCTATAGAAAACTTATTTTACTCATTACTCTTGTTTAAATCAGTATCCAATCAAAATACATATTAGGGAACCTAGATATTCTGTAATCCAATCGAAATAAATACACACTACTTTAGGATTATGTTTGATTTATAAATTATTTTGGTAAGGTATTTATTGTAATTATTTTTTTTAAGGTAGTAATTTGCTTTAAAATTGACGACACGTGTTTAATTATTCCTCTAAATTAGAGATTCGACCAAGACTGCTTTTTTTTTAACTCTGACCAATTTACTAGGATTTGATTGCTATTTGGATTAGTGTACTTTTATAGTTGTCAATCAAAAAAACATGCGGGGTCTTCGGAGACCGCCAATAGAAGTGATATCTCGTAATCGATCCACTACGGCGTAGCCGTGCTACGAGAGAGCTACGAGTGCTAGTGAGTTCAGTCAGAAAGTGCTTAATGTTTTTAATCTGGACTTGATTCCATTGGTGGCAAAAACTATAGTAATTTTACGCATTTGTATTTATTCGATTTGTGGGACGCGCACTACTTAGTACGGTAGGGGGTATAGAGCTACAGATGCTGAAAAAATAGTAGAAAAGCCAAGAATAGCAGTGAACTCATTTAGAGGCCACAAGCAATGAACTCACCCAATGTTAGTCAGCTTCAGACGGACAATTCACGAATATAGTTTCGGTAGAGTCAAAGTTTCCGCCAAAATCGACTCAAACTCAAACTCAAATCATTTATTTCAACTAGACCATTACGGCACTTTTGAATGTCGATAATACGAAAAAAAAAAGGCTACAGTCACAGACACAAGGCATAATAACTTGAGAATGTACTCGACGTATACGACCGAAACCGAAACCGGAGAAAAGTACGAGAAACCGACGAGAACATGTCTAAGCCTGAATATGATAATGAAGATTTAACATTATCTATTTTACATAAGTTATCTTATGTTTATGATTTATGTTTATTATTAATGTTGGTATGTTAGTAGTAGGTACTAGTTTTTTAATATAAGTTAATTTTGAGACCGTGCTATCGCATTAGGTTTACCTGTAATAATAGTTTTAAGAAAGATTTGAAATAAAAAAATAAAATAATAATAATTTATCTAAATTTTTGTACTACGTTTTTGTTAAAAATTGTATAATGTTTTTGTGTTTTTAATTTTAATAATATTGTTAGTTTTATAATGTGTTTTTTTTTTTGTAATTTGGATATAAGTAGATATATAGTTTAGGTTAATAATATAAGTTCTTAGCTGTCGCATTAGGGTGAACCCTGTAATGATAGTTTAAGCTGTTTAAATAAATAAATAAATAAATAACATTATGGTGTAGACTAGGTGTTGTCCGCGACATTAATAATAATAATAATTAAACAAATGTGCGGTCATGTATGTAAAGCGAGGGGGGATTGTGGAATCTGTGGGAACCCAGCTCTCAGATTCCATAAATCTTAGATCCCTCTCAGCAACTGAAACCTATAAGTATTTGGGTATGTCGGAAGCGCTGGGCATCAGTGTGGCTGACATGAAGCAATCGTTGAAGGAGCGCTTCTTTTGCCGCCTGAAAAAAGTATTTAATAGTCTTTTATCGGGCGGAAATAAGGTGCGTGCCTTCAACGGTTGGGTCATGCCAGTTTTGATGTACTCTTTCGGCATACTCAAATGGACTCAAACCGAACTAGACGCCCTGGATACTAAGGTCCGTAAATTGTTGACGGCATCTCGAATGCGTCACCCGCGTTCTTCAGTTATGAGACTGTATATCCCGCGAAAGTGTGGGGGTCGAGGCTTTTTAAACGCTAAGACCCTCCACAATCGTGAGATATGCAGTCTCAGGGAATATTTCCTAGAAGCTGACGTGGAGATGCATCGAGATGTGGTTGCGATGGACAAGGGCCTCACCCCGCTCTCCTTGGCTAAAGAGAACTGGCGCAAACCTGTAGTACTTACTACTGATGATCGCAGGAAAGAATGGCAGGGCAAGGAGCTTCACGGGCGCTTTTACCGGGCTCTTCATGGGCCCGATGTAGATTTTCTACCGTCCGTGTCCTGGCTACGTTCCGGGGACCTCTTCGGAGAAACCGAAGGTTTTGTCTGTGCAATTATGGATGAAGTAATGATGACGAATAACTACCGGAGATTTATTGTGAAGGACGGTACGGTTGACGGGTTCCATCTATCTGGCAGAATCTTGTTGCTCCGAAATTCATTTAGCATAACACACTTGGCATAATTTTCTTTAAACGAATATATTAAAGGCACATTTTTTTTTAAATATACTTATTGTTTGGCTGAATGTGTGTATGTCCGAATTTGGAATGGTATACTTTTAAATAGCAGAATTTTATTTGGCATAATTACCTTTGGCATTGTTCATATTTCGCATAATTTCGTTTAGAATAATGTTTACTTAGAACGACGATTATTTGATATAATTTCACTTGGCATACTATGAAGATTGCAGAATTTCATTTGGAATAATTTTATTTGGCAGTATTGCCATTTTTCAATGCCACAAAATAGCATTTTTAACCTTAATTTAAAATTAAAATATTATTGTTCCGGCCTCCGCCGCCTGGCAACACTGCCGGGTGACGTGGAGCACCGCGTCACCGAGCGCGCAGCCAATGGGTGCGCCGATCGCGCGCCGTCTTGCGCGCGGGCCAATGGCTGCGCGCCGCGATCACGCCACCTCAGCCGAGCCAATGGACAGCGGGGCGGCAGCGGCGTCGCGTGAGCGGGAGCACAGGGCTCCGCGGAAGAATCGTTCACTTGGCCACGAGGGCCGCTAACAATCAAACGCATATTTCTGTAACGGGTCCAGCGACATTATTGTGAGAATCTAATTCCAATCAATACATCAGTTTATTTATTATTCAGTCTTGTTTCATTGAAGAAGACCTAAAACCCACGCAAGCGCGTGAACAAGTGGCGACCGTGACAGGACCCGTTACATCGTCGTAAACTACAAATTCGGCGAGATTTCGAGAATCGTCGAGCAGCGCCCCGTGGACAAGTGCCTTCAAAATTAAAGAGTTGATTAAAAAACGTGGCACTATTAAAGGTAGGCTAACTAAATTCTTAGACTATCTAGGTACTATACAAACCTTGAAGTCTAGTGATATTAAAAGTGTACAAGCTAGAGAGCTTTCATTAAGATTGGCCACTTTTCAAGGCTTATTCAAAACTTTTGATGAGTTACAATCTGAAATAGAATCATTATGTTCCGATGTAGATGAACAATTAGACGAAAGAGAGGCCACAGAGCGTCAATTTTACTCGGCTATCTCTGTAGCTCAAGAATTGATTGAGGCTACCCCGTCACCGGTCAATAAGGCCAATAGTATCGAAGAACAAAGCACTTGTTCTCACCCGCAAAGTAATTGTTCTCATGCATTTAATGGAGTGAAATTGCCTACCATACACCTTCCAAAGTTTGATGGAAACCTATTAGCCTGGTTGGAATTTAAGGATACGTTTGATTCTGTTATTAACTGTAATAATTCAATTCCCGAGATCAATAAATTCCATTATTTAAGATCAGCTTTGGACGGGAGTGCTAAGGGGGTAATCAAATCCATAGAGTTTACCTCGACTAACTACAAACTAGCATGGGAACTACTGTGTGAACGGTATGATAATAAAAATATACTGATAAATAACCATCTTAAGGCATTAGTAACTGTTGAAAAATGTAGTAAGGAATCCTACAAGGCATTAAGGTACTTAGTAGACCATATGTTAAAAAATTTGAGAGCGCTGAATACACTAGGTCAGCCGACTGACCAATGGGACTCACTAGTCCTCTTCATTGTAGCTTCCAAGTTAGACTCTGTCACTTATGCTAAGTGGGAAGAGTATAGGTCTCCATTACCCGATTATCATAAACTAGATAACTTTACAAGGTTCCTAAGAAGTCGTGCCGACATATTAGAAACTATGCATTTTGCAAGCATGGTTAATACTGATCGAAGTGACCGAAGGTTCAGCAGCCATAAGGAGCCTAGAACTAATAAGGCATTCGCTGCTTCTAGTGAACCAGGTGTACCTACAAAGTGCCATGTGTGTAGTGATACCCACCAGTTACATGACTGTTCCAAATTTAAAAATATGGACATTGAAGATAGGTTATCTGAAATCAATAGGTTAAAATTATGTAAAAATTGCCTTAAGGGTGGTCATAATTCATTCCAGTGCAAACTTAGGCCTATGTGCCGTGTCTGTAAGAAGAAACACCATTCGTTAGCACATAGGAATGAGCCAAAGGTCACTGGTGCTGTCTTAGACTCGACAGAGCCATCTAACTCACCGGTCTCATTATCAGTTGCAGCGGCAGGTCAAGTGCTGTTAGGCACGGCTCTAGTAGACCTAGTTAATAAGCGAACTGGTGAAGTGTACCAGGCACGAGCATTGCTAGATACAGGCAGCCAGATGTCCTTCATATCCAGCGTGATGAAACAAAAACTTGACTTAGTCAGTGACACATCACGCCCAACTTATGTCTCTGGAATAAATAATTCAACCTCCAATATTTCCGAAAGGGTAAACATTAAGATAAAATCGCGTGTAAGCAATTTCTGTATTCCAATTGAATGTCTTGTTGTACCAAACATTATAGGTACGTTGCCAAACATGCAGGTCAACGTTCAGCAACTCAGTATACCAAAGGAAGTTAGGCTAGCAGACCCCACTTTCTATAAACCTTCTCAGATAGACATTCTGTTAGGTGCTGACGTATATTGGTCTATTGTGAATTCAAATCACATACGCTTAGGTAAAAATAAACCTGCCTTACAAGACACCAAGCTAGGTTGGTTAGTGTCCGGCCCTACCGGGCAAGATAGCCTAAAATCCCTCAAGATAACTTGCAGTTTTAGTCAAGAATTACAGGATTGCCTAAAAAGGTTTTGGGAAATTGAAGAAGGTTATTCTGAACAATTTTCTCGTTCACCAGATGAACATTTTTGTGAAAGGCACTTTGTTGAAAATACTAAACGCCTAGCTAACGGTAGATTTTCAGTGTCAATACCTCTAAAAGAAGCACCTAAACGTGCGCTAGGAGATTCCTATGCTATGGCTAGGAAAAGATTTCTAAGTTTAGAGACTAGGCTGAATAAGAATCCTCAGTTAAAGGAAGCTTATTTCAACTTCATTAACGAATATAAAAAGTTAGGTCATCTAACTGAAGTTGTAAAGCCTCAATTCGGGTACTATTTACCCCACCAGTGCGTCATTAGAGAACACAGCGAGACCACTAAGGTTAGAGTCGTTTTCGATGCATCTGCAAAAACTACATCAGGCAAATCGCTGAACGACATTCAAGCAGTAGGTCCAGTCATCCAGAGTGACTTGATGTCTATCTTACTGCGTTTTCGAGAGCATAGGTTTGTCCTTACTGGAGATATTGCTAAAATGTACAGGCAGATTGTTATAGATGAGTCCCAACGCCATTTGCAGTTAATACTGTGGCGCTGTGAGAAAACTCACAACATTGTAATCTATCAGCTGAATACGGTAACTTATGGTACAGCATCTGCGCCGTTCCTTAGTACTAGGTGTCTACAACAACTAGCACTAGAGTGTGACGATGAACTTATAGAAAAGACTATGCTAACCGACTTCTACATAGACGATTTAAGTACAGGTTGCGCATCAGAAGATCAGCTGACACACATTCATAAAGGCATAACTCAAGTTTTAGAGTCAGCTGGGTTCATACTTAGGAAGTTTCGCACCAATTGTCCACAGATATTCAAGAAGGAACAAGTTAACAGCGACAATTTAGATCTGTGCAAAGAATCAGCTGTGTTAGGATTAAACTGGTCTCCGGTGAGTGACACAATTCAATTCTCTACCAATGTACCTCTTGCCTCTCAGTTAACGAAACGAACGGTTATCTCTATGACTTGTAAAATATTTGATCCACTAGGACTCTTGAGTGCTGCAATTATCAAACCAAAAATATTACTGCAGAAGTTATGGTGTGCCAAGTTGGATTGGGATGAGCCAATACCAAATAACTTAGCTAAGGATTGGTTTAGCTTTGGTGATAATTTATCTTGTTTGTACAATCTACATCTACCTAGGTACGTCTTGTGTGAAATGCCAGAACACATCGAATTGCATTGTTTTGTAGATGCCTCGCAAGTAGCCTATGGCGCATGCGTTTATCTAAGGTCTAAGTGTAGTAATCATGCGTATACATCACGCCTGTTATGTGCAAAGGCTAGGGTAGCACCTATTAAACCAATGACTATTCCTAGACTAGAACTATGTGGAGCGCTCCTCGGAGCTAGACTTTGCCAGAAGGTCAGTCAGTCCTTAAAATGTAAAATTAATAAGAAAATAATATGGACAGACTCCACGGTAGTATTAGGATGGCTGAGAATGCAGCCAAACTCACTGAAAACTTTCGTACGCAATAGAATAAACGAAATTGAGGAGTTAACAGCCGATTATAAGTGGTATCATGTTCCCACAACCTTGAACCCTGCAGATATGGCTTCAAGGGGGGTAGACCCACCCGTGTTGAAGAGTTCAACACTTTGGTGGGAAGGCCCTCCCTTCTTAAAACAAGAGAAATATGAGTGGTCCACGAAGCCACCACTTTCAGAGGATGAGCCCTTACCTGAGGTGAAATCGCTCACCACATATTCATCTACGGCAAACAATAAGGAAGGTTTAGATGTTAAGGTGATAGATTTCAGTAGGTTTTCTAATTTTTCACGGCTGAAAAGAACAGTCGCCTATGTTCTAAGGTTCATTGACAATTGTAAGGGTCAAAGAAATTTAAGTCAGGCACTGTCAGCTGAAGAGCTGCAAAAAGCATGCACTCTGCTGGCTAGACTTAGTCAGTTTGATACATTCTATGAAGAAATTGAAACATTAAGTAAAGGGCATTCCTTACATAACAAATCTAAATTATTGCCACTTAACCCCTTCGTAGGCTCTAAACGGGTGCTACGAGTGGGAGGCCGTCTAGGAAATTCTAACTTTGATTATAATAAGAAGCACCCTATTCTCCTAGATGCGAAACATAGTTTCACGAAACTGTTATTTAAACATGAACACTTACGATTATTTCATGCTGGTCCTCAGGCACTGCTCGCTGCCATTCGTGAAGAATACTGGCCAATAGGAGGGAGAAACCTAGCTCGTACTGTTACCAAGCAGTGTGTGGTATGTACACGACTGCGCGGCAAGCCTTTTGAACCAATCATGGGTGACTTGCCAACAGTAAGAACTGACCGTAGCTTCGCCTTCAGTTCCTGTGGGGTAGACTTTGCGGGTCCCTTTCGAATTTCAAGCCGCAAGGGCCGAGGGAACCGCATAACTAAAAGCTATCTATGTTTGTTTGTGTGTCTTACTACTAAGGCGGTTCACCTAGAAGTAGTCAGCGACCTCACTTCTGAAGCCTTCATTCTGTGCCTGCGTAGATTTGTGGCTAGGAGAGGTAAACCCTATGCTATCTATTGCGATAATGGTCGGAATTTCATAGGGGCATGCAATGAGCTGGGTAGGATGTTGCAGAAGAGCCAAGAGTCGGTCTTCAATTACTCGGCGAACGAGGGAATCCGCTTTGTGTTTGGGCCTGCATATTCGCCTCATTTCGGAGGAATATGGGAGGCGGGGATCAAATCCTCTAAATACCATCTAAAACGAGTAGCTGGGGAGGCCTGTTTGACATTTGAAGAGCTGGCTACACTGTTTTCACAGATTGAGGCCATACTGAACTCCCGCCCCCTCTCTCCCCTCTCGTCTGATCCAAATGACCCCTCTCCGCTAACCCCAGGGCACTTCTTAGTAGGCAGGCCATTGACCGCCGTCCCATCGCCACCCATCACAGTACTGCGACCCAACCGCTACGAGCTCATAGAGAAAATCCGCCAACAGTTCTGGTCCAGGTGGCAGAAGGAGTTCCTGGCCGAAATGCAGCAGCGGTCCCAGTGGAGGACCCAGCAGCGAGGCATCTGCCTTGGCGACCTCGTGCTGCTGCGCGAGGCAAACCTGCCGCCACTCCAGTGGCGCTTAGGGCGCGTCACGCGCCTACACCCTGGCCCAGACGGGGTCAGTCGGGTGGCTGACATCGCCACCACCAAGGGGACGGTCACTCGTGCGGTCCGCACGATGTGCCCCCTCCTCGGAGAGCAGCATGGTTGAATGCTTCAACCCCCGGGAGTATGTTCCGGCCTCCGCCGCCTGGCAACACTGCCGGGTGACGTGGAGCACCGCGTCACCGAGCGCGCAGCCAATGGGTGCGCCGATCGCGCGCCGTCTTGCGCGCGGGCCAATGGCTGCGCGCCGCGATCACGCCACCTCAGCCGAGCCAATGGACAGCGGGGCGGCAGCGGCGTCGCGTGAGCGGGAGCACAGGGCTCCGCGGAAGAATCGTTCACTTGGCCACGAGGGCCGCTAACAATCAAACGCATATTTCTGTAACGGGTCCAGCGACATTATTGTGAGAATCTAATTCCAATCAATACATCAGTTTATTTATTATTCAGTCTTGTTTCATTGAAGAAGACCTAAAACCCACGCAAGCGCGTGAACAATTATCTTAAAAAGTCAATATGTTGTGCTAGAAAAGTTAGTGACAGAAAAGAATCGCTCCAAAACCGACTCCACGTAGTCTTGTTTGCCCTACCCCAAGAGTGTAATTTAAAATCGCGTAGGCGCGGAGGGGCGAGGCGGGCCGCGAGTTGAGGAGCAGGTGGTTGTAACACTCGCCGCCGCGGATGAGGCTGGCCGGCAAAGCCGGCCAGCAAGCCGAAGCTGCGGTGGTGAGCGTTAAACCCATCTGCGACGAACAGCTCGCGTGGGACCGCCGTAGCCCCGCAGCGCCGGAGCCGTGATAGAAACCATGCCTGCTGCATGTTGCATGCTTGCTTGCATGCTACATGATTGCTGCATGCTTGTTTGTATGCTGCATGCTTGTTTGCATGCATGCTGTATGCATGGTATATGCATGTTCAGATGTTTACATGCCTGCTGCATGCTTGCTTGCCTGCTGCATGCTTGCTTGCCTGCTGCATGCTTGCTTGCCTGCTGCATGCTTGCTTGCATGCTGCGTGCTGCATGCTTGCTTCATGCGAGCTTGTATACATGCACGATATAATATGCTTGTTTGCCTGTTTTTTACAGGGAAATAAAAACCAAGTGTTCACAATCAACTGATTTTATGAATTTTCTGTGATATGATAGATGAGTCTTTCCATTATTATGCATATGAAATGTATGCCAAACAATAATTCTAACTGTAAACTTTCTGAGATATGATAGTTCTGCCTTTAAAGACTATCGATATGAAAATTATGCCAATAGATGATTCTGACTGTGAACTTTCTGCGATAAGATGGTTCTACTTTTGAATCTTATGCATATGAAATGTATGCCTGAAGATGATTCTGCCTTACAAAATTATGAGTATGAACCTATGATAAATGAGTATCTGCCAAACTATTTTCTGCTAAATGAAGTTTATGCCATCAGCTGGTATGCAAAATAATATTATGACATAAAAAGTTCTGCTATAAAGGGTGGACCCACGGTTGACATATGTCGGGCATGCCACCGTCCAGGCGAATCAATCCGTCACATTATCTCCGGGTGTTCTCGTCTAGCTAACGGAGAGTACTTGCATAGACACAACCTTGTAGCCAGGATTATCCATCAGCAACTTGCTCTAAAATACAATCTCGTGGAATCGGAAGTGCCCTACTATAGGTATGTGCCCGAACCAGTTCTCGTTAATGGCAGTATCACACTGTACTGGGATCAATCCATCATCACTGACAGGACTGTTATAGCCAATAGGCCTGATATAGTGGTGATGGATCGATCAGAGCGGCGCGCAATGATTGTTGACATAACGGTCCCGCATGATGAGAACCTCGTGAAAGCCGAGAAAGATAAACAAATGAAGTATCTTGACTTGGCTCGCGAGGTTGTCGACATGTGGGAAGTGGACTCGGCGATCATTGTGCCGATAGTCGTTTGGGCCCATGGCTTAATTGCCAAGAGCCTCGACCAATACCTGAGGAGGCTCTCGTTAGGCAGCTGGATCAAGGGCTTGATTCAGAAAGCGGTACTCCTTGACACGGCTCGTATTGTTAGGAGGTTCCTCTCTCTCTAGCCCTGACCGCCGGTAGCTTGGACCCTGTTCCCGATACCGGTGGGCTACATTTTTTTATATTTTTAAATGTTTTTTATATATGTTAAAAATGTAAAGAGTTTGTTTAAAAATGAATAAAGGGAATAATAATAATACAATTTATTTCAGACCATCGAGTCCATATTTAAAACATTACAATTTTTATCGTTCATACATAAAACACATACATGAAAGAACACAAAAACATAGGTACATAAAATGAAAAGATACACACATACATTATAATGAGAATTTCATTTTAAATATCTAAATGACGCACGATGAGTGGTCATCCAGTGCCACATCATTGGACTGTCCATTCTGTCGGGTACGTATCATAATCCCGAATTTTAAAAGACCGAATTTTAAAATATCGATGGACGAAATCCCGAAAATTGAAACGCCGAATGGTTGTTTGGTCGAAAGTTTAAAATCCCGAAAGTTCATTAGACCGAAAGTTTGAAATCCCGAAGTTCAAAATCCCGGAGTTTAAAATCCCGTAGTTCAAAATCCCGTAGTTCAAAATCCCGAAGTCCATTTGTCCGACAGTTTAAAATACCGAAGTTCAAAATCCCGTAGTTCAGAATCCCGCAATAGTCACCGTTTCCAATTTGCAAGCAGGCAGCATACAGCAAGCATGCAGCAAGCATGCAGCAAGCCTGAAGCAAGCATGCAGTAAGCTTGCAACCAGCAAGCATGCAGTATGCAAGCATGCAGCATGCAGCAGGCATGGTTTCTGTCACGGCTCCGACGCTGCGGGGCTCCGGCGGTCACACGCGAGCTTATCGTCGCAGGGGGTTTTAACACTCACCACCGCAGCTTCGGCCCGCCTCGCCCCTCCGCGCCTACGCCGGACGGAGTCGTTTCTGCAGCGATTCATTTCTGTCACAAAATTTGTGCTTTTAGGAAATCATAATTATTTCTTTATTTCTTTTTTTTTGGAATTCCACAATAAATATCTTGGTTTCAAACATTGTTTTATGACATAAAACGATAAATAATTAATTGTTTGTCAAATAATACGTTACTAAATAAAAGTTTTCGTCCATTCGAAAGAACCCGGGCGAAACAATTGTTGATGAAATTATTGAGCGTCTACGTATGTCACCGTGATAGATACCTACGAAATAATTTACTAAGATTTATCAAATCAAACTTAAGGTCTAACGAAGTCTTTAAAAAAATTCCTCATTATTATGAGCTCAATTGACTGGAATAATGATGAATGAGAAAAATAAACATGACTTACTTTTTTTCTTCCTGGATTGACTTCATGGCTTTTGGCTAAGATATACTTTTAAGGTGAATGCACACTTATCCGCGTCGAAACAATCGACCGCGCCGAAAGAATCGAATTTTAGAATAACTTGTATGAAATATTATAAAACCTAGCAAACTTATCCGCGTCAAATCGTACGAATAGATGACGTCATACGTATGAGAAAAAAATATTTCTTGCTTTATTTTATTTTATTATTGATAAGTGGGTGTCACCCTTTAATGTCATCTCCAACAAAAAAAAAACATGACATTTTATTTGTCAACCTGCTTAATGACATGCGCTGTACCGTCATACGGTGAAAGGCCGTAACTAACATTTTTTCCAAATCTCAGTTAAACATTGATTCGAATTTAGCAAGAAATTCTGTATAAATCGCCCGTAGCCACCAGATACACTTAGATAGAAGGGCGTTTGGCCTCAAAAACGATGTTTTCTATGAATAGTTTGCATACTTGTTGAAATCCGCATCTTCATTTGAGGCCTTATCGGCCGTGAAAAGCCTTAAATAGAGTTATGGCCTTCCATCACATATATCATTGTATTGTGTCACGAATTGTCTTTTCATAACAGGTACATAGAATAATAATAAAGTGTATATTGTATTGTACGTAGTATAATGGGCTGGTATCTCTTTAGAGGAAAAACCACGCTTGTTTTCGCGCCTGAAGGGGCCGAAGATGTCACACGGCGCGTATCATTCGAAAGTTCCTGAATGAAGTGAATATACAATACGGAAGATGGACTGGTCGAGTCCAGATATGGACTGATATCGAACGCTTATGGAACGAGATCAAGAGAAGGGTCCTGGGCAGAAATTCAGTCCCTTCGACCATAAAACGATTCAGCTGTAAAACAATCTAAGCAGCAGAAAGGGGGAAAGTGGAACCGTCGCTGTGATACCCTTCCGAGGAATCCGGTACAGCGCTGTCCAACCAAGCAGAAGTGTGATGAGGACGGCTTCACCTTAGTTCAGAAGAAGAAGAAAAAGCCTACTTGTCGCAATCAATGTGGTACTGGACTGTCAGTACCAAATATGCTGCTGCGTCCAGCAATACCAACTACGACGTTGCTTTATGTGTCCCGACTGCATCACTCCACGAAGGTTGAGTAGGTCGTAGAGTACATGAAGATGAAGACCAGCTGGACCTTGAGGGTCGAGAAGTTGGAGTCGCGTCACAACACCAACTTCAAGTCGTTTGTGGTGCGAGTTCCGACACAGTTTCTCAAGGCAGAGTTTTGGCCGAAGGGTGTTGTCTACCGACGTTTTCGCGGCAGGCTACGTGACACCGCGCAGCGTAACACGACGCCGTCACTTTATGTGTTCATAGTTTATAAGTTATATTTTGTATGTATTAGTATATTTCTAAGTTGTAATGTAATGTTGTGTATCTTATCTATGGGCCTTAAGATTCCTGAAAATGAAATGATTAATTGATAAAAGCATTGAAGGCCGCGTTAACAGACGGGTGGGACAGAATTCCTCAAGGCACCGTCAAAAACCTGATCAGATTAATGAAGAATCGAATGCAGGCTGTGATTTAGAGCTAGGGTAGGCAATAATAAGAATTGACAGAATAAATGATTTTATGGTTTTAACAGAATTGTTTTATTTTTTAAATGACTAAGCACAACACATATCCCATTTTCTCTCTACTCTCACAGAATTGATTTTAAAAGTAGGTTTAGTATTCACCATGAAAAATAATAATAATAATAATACCAGCCTAATACTGTCCCACTGCAGGGCAAAGGCCTTTTCTCAACAGAGAAGGCACGAATATTGATCTCCACGCTTGCTCAAGACGGGTTGGCGACTTATTTATCAAAATATATCTATATTAAATAAATATTCTTCTGATCATTTATTTAAGTAGGTAAGTACCTAATTATGTCTCGTGTGACTATGTGAGCCATGTGGCAGACCTACGGACGTCTGTTGGACTTAATATTCTGAATACGGAGTCCTTAAACTATTCTCCCACTATCCTTATATTCTTCTAAACTTCGCGTGGCGCAGCTAGTTGTAAATAAATGCATTTATATTAATGTATTTAAAGTGAGTTAAAAGGTATTTTTAGATTAATTTTTCGAATAGTCTGTTGTTAACAAGATATAACCTATAAAACTTCAAACTGGAATATCTTTAAATCCTGACTTCCTAGAAAAATATGACTGAAGACAAAACTCTTCAGGAATTCAAACTCTATACTTTTATATAATTTTCATGGGCAGACGCTAAAATAAAATATCAACAAAAATTTGTTCGTGCTTTGACCGGTGTTCTTTCGTCCATTCGGGATGTCATCCATCGGTATTTCAACCATCGGTATTTCGATCATTCGGGATTTCGTCAATTCGGTATTTCGTCCATTAGGGATTTCGTCCTTTCGGCCATTTGAACATCGGTATTTTGTGTTTCGATATAACGACTATCGGCATTTAAAACTTTCGGTATTTAGAATTTCGATGTTTTGGACGTCGGTATTTCAATCATAGGTATTATGAACTTTCGGGATTATGATACGTACCCATTCTGTCAGCCATGATAGCCACCAAGCTGTTAGAACTACCGCGCACTCGCCGCATCAGTGAGGCTATTCGTGATCGCATAAGAGCGTAAAAATCAGGCACGCCGTATTCCGCAAACATCCTTGATGCACTGCAGAAGCGCGGTAGTCCCAACAAAACTCTGAAGGCGTTATTATATTGGACTCGCAGAGCATTGTACGAGCTTTTTGTATAGCCGACCCATAGGGCGTAAGTGTACATAGTTTGGCAATACGCTCTAAAGAGTGTAATTTTTACCTCTTCTGTGTAATTTTTACCTCTTCTGTGTCTACAACGTGCAAACCTATGGGCCAGCATGTTACATCGAACTGCCAATGCTCTGCGCTCCCTCTCCAAGTCTTCATCATCAGACAGACTATAATTAGACATTGGTGAGTCTATTACGCTAAGATAACTATCGCATCGCATTGCTTGCACTGTACCCAGCGCGGCTGTGTAGATTGACCACCCGGCAACGCAACGTCAGCTCTTCACGGCGACATCTTCTCACGGTCACCTCTCCGAATTTAGGAACACCTGTGTCATTCCTATTATGAATCAAACTTCGATCATGATCATTTGTTACGTATAATTTAATTTTAATTTGTAATATTCGTGTAAAGTTTTATCTAATTAAATCTTCGTCTCCAAAACTTTCTTTTTTTTGCGACTCACCACGCCTTTAGAAATCGTAATTAGTCTCAAATTGTTATTATAAAAAACTGTGAAATTATATTGTCTATACATCGTGGTTGCTATACGATAGTAACAGCCACTCGGGCCGATCTTTAGATTAAGCCGTGCTTGCCTAGGTTGGTCTGTGGATGGGTGATCACCCTTAGTTACCGAGTTTCCTCCGTGCCTCGGAAAGCACGTTAAGCGGTTGGTCTCGGCTGCCATTTGTCTTTCTTTGGCAGTCTTTACCGGTAGTCAGTGGCCCAAACAGTCTGACAACCAGTCTTACCAAGTGGCATCGTATTGGGTTGTGGAGGTCAGATAGCCAGTTGATCCGTGTAAAATACTGGCATTCAGCTGCATCTGGTTAGACTGGGAGCCGACCCCAACGTAGTTGGGAGTAGATGATGTGGGTCACGAGTAGTGGTATAAGTTTTCGGTAGCTGAAACCGGCATGTCCTAGAACCAAGAATTCTAAAACATGTGACATCTATACTGATCCACACTGGGCCCGCGTGGTGGAATAAAGCCCTCTCATTGAGAGGTGGCCGTCTCCCAGCTGTGGGAACATTATAGGCTGACGTAGATGATGATACCAGCTTTGTGGTTTGTGTGTGTTTTAAATCTCATGGATCTGTTTAAATCCTGTAGTTGTAGGCCCCGCGTAGGCGTGCTACGTTACGTAGCACGCCTACGCAGGGCCTACGCCGTGCTGGGCCAATGATTTTTCCGTTGTTTTAAAATTGATAAAAGGTTGGGCATCTATGTGATAGGCACGATGTTATTTCATGTAATTTTTCATAGTTTACCGTGATCAAAACTAAGCAGTCAAAGTCAAAGTATATTTAACTAACAAAAGTAAGAGAAATCTATAACTAACCATGTCTTTTTAGGTGGATGCTTTTTATCTACATTTCTGCCATTTTTTGTGTAGGTAAATCGTATTATCCATTTTGCTATACCTTTTTATTACGATGATAACAACTGGAAACCACTAAGCCAGTACACGTGTTCAATATCTCACAGATATTTCTCATAAATATTCGACCTTATTAGTGATTTAATAGAGTATATATTTGCAGGTTCTTCGCTGTGATATACCCGCTCCGGCTACCGGTGGCGAGGCGACGCAGTAAACAGATGCTCTTGTGTGCCTGGGCATTCGCGCTCGCCTGCAGTTTACCGCAGGTAAGGTATACTAAGTGATAATAATACGTATGTTTATAAGTACAGTGGGCCAATGCAAAGATAGTAGAGTGTAAACCCTCAGATATACCTAGACAACGCATTAGCATTTGCTCAACATTAGTAAATTCATGCGTATGCGTGCGTAAAGTATTTAATTCACGTGCCCGGTTTAAGAATGAAAACGCTTTTTATTTCATAATTTATTTATTTATTTATTTATTTATTTATTTATTTATTTATTTATTTATTTATTTATTTATTTATTTATTTATTTATTTATTTATTTATTTATTTATTTATTTATTTATTTATTTATTTATTTATTTATTCATTAATTCATTTATTTATTTATTTATTTAATATATTTGTTTTTTTTTTTTTTTTTTGGTATTTATTTTTTATTTAAAACAGCTTAAACCATCTTTGCAGGGTTCACCCTAATGCGACAGCTAAGAACTTATACTATTAACCTAAACTCTATACTTAAAACCAAATTACAAAAAAGATACATATTATTATATAATATTAAAAAACTAACAACATTATATGTTAAACAAGGCAGGCATTAAGTCCTGCCATGCTGTCCTGCATTAAGTCCTTAATGCACAGAATGTAAAACATACACTGTGCAATGGAACTGAACTTTTTGCATGCATCTGTGTTCCCACCAATATTGAACCCGCTTGCCTTCAAAGCAACAGTGAACAGGCATCTTCTGGGCACACTCGTTCCATCAAAGACCTCATCTATCGCTTTCCATCAGGCGTGATGGAGGCCAAGAGCAGGCCCATTTTGTCATCATCATCATCATCTCAGCCGAAAGACGTCCACTGCTGGACATAGGCCTCCCCCAAATGTCGCTACCCGCAACCTTCACCAGGTCGTCGGTCCACCTTGTGGGAGGTCTTCCATCGCATCGTCTTCCGGTTCGCGGTCGCCACTCCAGAACTTTTCGGCCCCATCGGCCATCCGTTCTGCGGGTAATGTGCCCTGCCCACTGCCACTTAAGTTTAGCAATTCTTTGGGCTACGTCGGTGACCTTGGTTCTCTTGCGGATGTCTTTTATTTTGTCATAAAAGAAATATAATAAATCAAAAAAGTTACCTGAAAAAGCATTAACGCCCTGACCGCCACCTGAAAAACAGAGCCTATAATTTTGCATTTATAAAAGAATTGTTGAATACATTATTATAATTCGAATGTCCTCGTAAATATTCATGAGTAAACGCCCGTCGTGAATATTAATATAACGTTATGTTAATATTTTAAATTGTAATAACAGTAGATAATATTTAAGCTCATTCTTTCGCATTGTTTCAATGTACACATTGGTGACTAACAAAATGTTAATTACGAAGCAGATGTAAATAAAAACACCGCGAAGAGTCGCCCCAGAAGATTAAACTTATTGGTGTAACTGGGCAGGTATGGCAGTTTTGTAGAAAACAGCTGTTTTTTTAATGACCTTAGAAATACTTCTTAGAGGGGTGGGGGAACAGAATGATGTACTGAATACCGTTTTACTGTCTGTATCCTTTCCCTCTTGTGGTAATTTGTTAACCTCGTAATGTTTTCTCACACCGGAAGCCAGTGATGTCCAAGATAAACTTTGAAAGGAAACATTAGTCACACCAACGCATCAAAATAATACTCAATAAATAATAATATTGCATTTAATGAGCATCATCATCATCATCATCAGCCTATTAATGTTCCCACTGCTGGGACAGGCCTCCTCTCTATGAGAGGGATTGGGCTATTAACCACCACGCGGGTCCAGTGCGGATTGGTAGATGTCACATGTCTTCGAATTTTTGGTTCTAGGACATGCCGGTTTCCTCACGATGTTTTCCTTCACCGGTTTGAGAGCAGCGGCGGTGGAATAAATTACACAAAATATTGCGCCTGCCTGGGTTCGAACCCACGACTTACTGCTCGTAAGTCGGGACCGCCACCACTGGGCCACCGCTGCTCTTACTCGCTTAATGCGCATACTCGTGCATATAATAATAGTTTTGTTTCATCGAAAGTGGACCCGGATTGTCAAAGTTAAAGCGTTGTAAAAGTTTCACAGCGTTTGTAGCATGGCGTTCCTTTGCGAGCTACTGCGATAACGTCACGTGGTTGTGTCATGTTCGATTGCGTGGGATGCGAAGTGCTTAAGAGTGTCCATGGATTTTCTTGTCCGTTCTTCTCCATAGGGAATGGGCAACTACAGTACTTTCACAGTTTTTATGTCTTGTGACTGGGACTGTAGCTACATTTAATTTTCATCTTTGTTTTGATAATTCAAAAGTGCCTGTTATTGGTTAACTTGAAATGCTTTGATTTTGATTTTCATTTTCACATCATTTGATTTGTAAAGTGGTTTGCAGTTATTATTTTAAAATCAATATATTAATTAGTTTTATGAATAATATCTACAATTATAATTTAAATAAGTCATCACTAATTATACATCACGTCTGTTTAAAATTAAAATCATCATCTATTGAATAAAAACGTCAGTTACACAGCCAACTGGTTAAATTACTATTAAATTCTAAGTTATTAAGTTTTCTTATTTTTTCAGGTAGTTTATTGTAAATCTTCACCGCCATGGTGTATCAGTTTCTGTCACATAACTTGAATCTGTTTCGAGGTACTACCAGAGGTTTTTGTACAATTTTCTTTTTAAATTGTGCCTTCTCAAAGCATTTCATGCTTTGATTTTAATTTTCACTTTCCCATCATTTGATTTGTAAAATGGTTTGCAGTTATTATTTTAAGTGTTTGTGTTTAAATATTGTTTTTTTTTGCCTATTTGGTGTCCCACTGCAGGTCTCTCAAATTTGTTCTTCCATATCTCTCTTTTCTGTGCAGTCTCCGGCCATAAAATGAAATTATTTATTAAAATAACTCTCAGACTGTCCTGTGATGTCACACGTCAGCGCGGTCGCTTAATTGGATTATTTTTTCTCGAGATACAATGTTTTAGTAATGCTAATAACAAAAAAAGTTTGTGTGACTTAGTGCCGGTATTGAAATGAAATTTATTTATTTACCAGAATATAGGTGCTTTCAATACATGGTAAAATAATTTTAGTCTCACTATATTCGACTTATCAGTCGTGCAAATATTTCTGGTAGGTACATGCAATCATTGGTCATACACATCATAGTCATAATAGAATTTACAGTCTTGCTTCGTTAATATTAATTTGGAACATTAAAATCAATATATTAATTAGTTTTATGAATAATGTCTACAATTATAATTTAAATAAGTCATCACTAATTTATACATCACGTCTGTTTAAAATAAAAATAATCATCTATTGAAAAAAAACATCTGTTACGCAGCCAACTGGTTAAATTTCTACGTTATTAAGTTTTCTTATTTTTTCAGGTAGTTTATTGTAAATTTTCACCGCCAGGGTGTAGCATTTTCTGTCACATAACTTTACTCGATTTCGAGGTACTACCAGAGGTTTTTGTACAATTTTCCTTTTAAATTGTGCCTTCTCATCCTGCTCAAAACATTGAAACAGAGATTGGAACAAAGGTAAACTTACATATAATTATTATGTTGTAAAGAAACTCATCACGAAGTCGTCAACATTTCATTCATTGTGTACATTAAACCAGAGATGTTATGGAGCTCCGTAACCGTAACAGAAACTACTAATAAAAATACGAAACTATCCGAAAATTGTGAACCGGATAGTTTCTCAATTTTCGGATAGTTTCGTTTATCATTGGGCGGAGTCTAAATAAAACGACATTTTTCGAAAGATATGAGTCGAGAAACCAAATTAATACATCCTATTTGTGTTTATATTTTACTTTAATCTAATATCCGTAACCGAATCTATCCGAAACTAACGAATAATCCGAAATAATTACATATTCGCAACCGTATCCGAAACCGATATAATATATTCCTAAATCATATGGATTTAGGAACAAAATTATATCGGTTATCGGCGTATCCAGATCCGAAAATAATATAATATCCATAACATCCCTGCATCAAAATAAGTAACTTTACGTATAAATTATTGCTGGGAAACGATTTCTTTTTGGGGTGTAAAATCCTATTTTGTGGTAGAACACAATATCATGCACTAAAAACATTGTGCTGATGGATAGATTGAATAGTGCGTGGGTAGTGAAGGAGTTTAAAGTAAAAGAAAAACAACAAATACATGTGTATTTATACGTGTCAAAAGTTGGAAGTTTGACCCCCAATATCTCCGGAACTAGAAGTTTCCCAGGTATGGTGTAGAACAAAAAAATATATCTATTAATGGCGGGATAAACAAGCCTTTCGGCTTCGCTTAGGATCTTTTTACACCCTATATTATACAACCTTATTTTTTGTTTATACTAAACCCGAAAAGGGGTCATTGTACTCATCATTTTGAACAACTTTTTCTATGGGACGAACCCTGAAATCGCGAAAAAAAAATCAGCTGTTCCCTACATTTTGACGAGTTATGCGAACATAAATGTAGGGAACAGCTGATTTTTTTTTCGCGATTTCAGGGTTCGTCCCATAGAAAAAGTTGTTCAAAATGATGAGTACAATGACCCCCTTTCGGGTTTAGTATAAACAAAAAAT
Organism: Xestia c-nigrum; assembly: GCA_916618015.1. Classification (NCBI taxonomy): domain Eukaryota; kingdom Metazoa; phylum Arthropoda; class Insecta; order Lepidoptera; family Noctuidae; genus Xestia; species Xestia c-nigrum. Next base: position 2,921,954 of record OU745262.1, read on the forward strand.
AACCCTGTATAGTTACTCTTAATAAAATTAACCACTCTACCAGTTATATTTACCCAAAGGGTTAAATAAGCTTTTCATTTCAAGCAAGTGTAAATGCGATAACCTAAGCCTTAGGCTTATGTTACTAAGCCTAACCTAATAATACAAATCTGTGAACGAAACCGTACCGAATCGAAAGAGGATACACGTAACGTGTCATGCGCCAATATCGTAAGGTTTTATTGATATTACGATGTGTTACGGCGAAATTTTACCCACGACTTGTAACATTATCCCAACATTGCTTACTCGTATTTTTTATGGCTGACTTTCACAACAGCCATACAAAACCGATTAATGAATGGATTGTGGTACCACAGGGATTGACCGCTAACATGCAATAGTCAAGGAAGCATACCTTTTTCCATGGAGGTCGGCACGCACTAGAGCAGCGGTGGCCCAGAGCAGAGGTGGCCCAGTGGTGGCGGCCCCGACTTACGAACAGCAAGTTTCGAACCCAGGCAGGCGCATTACTTTGTGTAATTTATATCATCACCGCTGCTCTCAAAACGGTAAAGGAAAGCATCGTGAAGAAACCGGCATGTCCTAGAACCAAAAATTCGAAGGCATGTGACATCTACCAATCCGCACTGGGCCCGCATGGTAGATTATAGCCCATTCCCTCTCATTGAGAGGAGGCCGTGTCCCAGCAGTGGTAACATTATAGGCTGATGATGATGATGATGAGGCACGCACTATGAAGAGAAAGCATTAAATCCGCAAGAAAACCAAGAATCCGAAGAATTCTCATACTTAAGTAACTGTTACTTAGCTGGCTACTTAGCACATTGCTCGCAGAACGGATGGTCGATGGGGCCGAAAAGTTCTAGAGTGACGAACGGGAAGACTTCCCACTAAGTGGGCCGATGATCTGGTGAAGGTAGCGGGAATCCGCTGGATGCGAGTCGCACGGGACCGGTCAATGTGACACTTGGGGGAGGCTTTTAACGTTAAACGGCTCTAAGACCCTCGTATTATTAAATCCATCGTCACCCCAATGTCTTAAGTGCGTTACATTGAGTTTTACAACAAAATATGATTTTTCATCCCAAAAAATGTGGTTTCCCATCGATAATTTTTGCGTAAAGTTAGTTTGATGTACAGAATGCTTGGTTGACGGCATCTTGATGAGGTGGTTTACACCCAGTATGTGTAGGTAGGTACTTACTCAATATTTTAATTAGCTCAGACAAAATAAGGAAATATCGATGTTTGGTTCGTGAAAAGCGAAAGCGGATCGCCGGTTTCGTTATAAAGTTGTCTTATAACCTCTTTGTTGGCAAATACTGCTCAAAACCTTAAAAGAAGCTCTTACACGTGTATGTCGGTTTGTACATTTCTATTTCAGAGATGACAAGAATATTTTATTTAAGTGAGAAATAATTATCTTTTCTACATCCTAATCCCCAAGGCACGCCGCTTTTTAATCGTTTCAAACCCAACTTGAACAATATTACTTGCATAGTTGAATCGTTCTTAATATCTTTGTCTTAATAATGTATTTGCTTCGGTTCAAATTTACCTATTGTCTACGTCTGAATGGACTGCTGTCAATTCATCAATAACGACAGTTACAAAGGGTGTAAAACACCTCTTCACGAAGCCGAAAGGTACTGGTTCTCCCCATCATTGCGATCATTTTTTTGTTCTACACCATACCTGGGAACCTTCTAGTTACGGAGATACGGGGGATCAAAGTTACAACTTTTTGACTAGTTTTTTTTTTAAATACAAGTTTTTTTTGTAAGAATTTGACTTGTAACACCTCAAAGACCCCCATACTATTCAATCCATCCATCAGCTCTATGTTTTAAGCGCGTTATATTGAGTTCTACCACAAAACATGATTTATAACCTCAAAAAAAAAGTTTCCCAGCAATAGTTTTTGCGTAAAGTTATTTAATTTGATGTACAGAATGCTTGGTTAAGGGCTTTGTGATGAGGTGGTTTACACCCTGTTTGTTTTTTTATACTCAAAGACACTACTGTTACTGTTACTGCTAGCCTGTATCATCCCACTGCTGGGCGAAGACCTCTCCCCATGACTTTCAGTTGTTTCAATCTAGGCCTAATGTGGGCCACTAGTCATTGGTTTTGTCGAGCTCGTTCCGCCATCTTTTGCGAAGTCTGCCGCGATGCCTCCTGGCTATATCAGGGTTCCCGAAAGCAGTTATTTTGGCCGACAGCTGATGGGTCATGCGGCAAAGACACTAACCGGCCAAAAAGTGGTATTTTTGTACAGCGAGGAGTGAATAACCACTCTGCGGGTAAAATTGGTAGACTTTTTTTGATGCATGCTAGTCTTGGGCCCCTTATATCTAAAGCAATATTTTTTGCACCCACAATATGTAATTTAGCCGTAAAATTTATACGTTCATACATTGTGTGCGGACACATTAATCTTCCCTGAGCCACAGAGGGTTAATATTTTTCATTTCGTATATGTATGGACTATGGAAAAGTATTTTATTGGACAAGCGTTCCTTTTGTGAGTTATTTTTACCAAAACAAAGCCATACAATATTATGAAATATGTTTCGTTCACAGACTCGATAATAATAATAATAATAAATTCATTTATTTTCTCTCACAATGGTTTTGTAGCACATAACAGTTAAGAACTATACAAATTCACATTGTGAGAGCTGGTGCCTTTTTTTTTTTTTTTTTTTTTTTTTAAGGATGGGAAATCATCAAATGACCCCCCCCACTCTGGGCGGAGCGGGAGGGAGTGTCAGACTCTTACTGACTAAAAACCATCCATGTTCCTTCCTCGCCTTTTATGTTCCGGGGCCGCGGTATCTCTTTCGAACAGGCCCGCAACCCCGGGAGAGCTGGTGCCTGAAGTAGGATTTAGAAAAAACCTGTATTACAGGTCACTAGGCCCCACTTAGTGGCATCATAAATAGAACGGCAGAAAGCATGTTTTTCTACTAAACAATTATAAACAAAAATAAATAAATGAAAGGAAAAAAAAAGAAATAAAATAAAATAACAAAACTAATCCTAGGGTGTGTGTGAAGTGTGAATGTGTAGGTGGATGGTGGTGAGTGTGTATGTGAATGGTGTTGAAAGTGTTGGTAGTTATTTGAGATCAAGTATTATGAAATTGGGTGGAGCAACTTTTCTGTGTCATCATAGGAAAGAGTTTTCAAAAATTCTGTTACTTTTTTCTTACATATTGGTTTGTGCAATGAATAAATATTTAGACTTTTGTTGATGACATTATATAGATAATCCCCTAGGTAGCAGAAAAATTTGTGGGACTGCCGTAGACGGTAAAACTGTGTATTGCATACAGTACCCTTTCTTCGCTTATCTTTCAGTAGATCCAAATCATAAATCAGCTGCGAGTGCTTCTTAAGGACTGTATGCAGAACGAATGTTTGTCTTATAGACAGTACATCCCACTTCTTATATAAGTCGACTGTTGGAAATCGGAAGGGGAGACCCGCAGCAACCTTAAGAATGGCCCGTTGAGCTCTTTCTGCCTCCATCAAGTGCGTTTTAGCAGCACCTCCCCAGGAGATGACACAGTAGTCAATAAGCGACTGACACAAGGCGTAATAGACCATCTTGATGGTACGACGGTCAGCTACATGTCTTAAACTCTTAAATATGTAAATGAGTTTGCGCAACCTCGTTACCAGTACATCTATATGTGGTTTGAAGCTGAGGAATTGGTCTAAAGTAACTCCAAGGTATTTAATGTTATCTGTCCTTTGAAGGGAGGGACAAACGCAAGGCTGGTGGGTATGACCAACACGTGTGAGACGTGATTGACAATGAGCGTGGAGGTAGAACGTTTGACCGATGTGCAAATGCCACGTATTTGGTTTTTGAGACATTGAGAGTCAGCAAATTATTCCGCAACCGCAATTCCGCAATTAAACCCCGTCAAGCCCCTCCTGAGCCACACCAAAGACCTCATCCCAGCTATCACCACTAAAGAAGAGAGCAGTGTCATCAGCGAATGTAAAAATTTGACCATTACTAAGGTGAAGCTGGCACAGCTCGATTTAAATGAAATTACGACTCCTTCATTTTGTGTCCTATGCAAAGTAGTTGATGCATAGTTATAATTGTCAAGGATGGGTATACTCTTGGCTGAGCGTAGCCAGCATTCGGAAAGTACCAACACGTCCCATGCTACATTAGACCTATGCAGAAGCGTCATGAAGTTTGGCATATTACATGAAATACTACGAATATTTTGAGAGAGAATGTTGAGATGGCGATTATTTTGATTTGCATGGGTTTTTATATCATCTATATCACATCTAATAACTCGAGCCACCGAAAAGGAATCCAGATCCGAGTGAATTGCTTCAATGGTTTGCATCAAGTGAAAATTATTATTATTAAAAGATACAGGTCACGTTTATAACGTGACCCGTTAAGTATATTACGATGTTGCTGGTCACTCGGGTCTAGTATGTCGGTGGCTATTGTCACTGTAATTTTATGATGTGAAATGATAAATGGAATCGGAGGCGCGCAACGTAGAACAACCTTCTTGCTTTGCTTGATAGGTATTCCGAAATAAATAATGTATGTAAATCACCCTGAACGTTGATGTGTTGCGAGTTTAGACGTGGCTCCTCAAGTTGACGTCTAGTTTTATTAAACGAAATGTACTTGGAGATAACAGCCTCCTTACGCATTGTTGTAGTAAATTCTACCACTACGGCTTCTGACTTTGACCGGTAGATATCTCTTATCTCTGACTCCTCGATTTGTGTCTCAAGTCCCAGCGCTGAGCCAAGGTTCTGAACAATATTGAAGAATTTTTTCTTGTTTTCAATCTCCTGTTTAGGTAAGTTGGGTATTTCGATGGTTGTACAGCGCGCATTTTTTTCGAGGAGGTCAATCTGGTTTTCTAGGATAGTAACTCGGGTTTTATACTCACAATTTTCCTTTTCCAAACTAACAATTTTTGCCAGGAGTTCTTGATGTTGGGACGTGAGGGTTCCAATGGAGGTTTTGATCTCTTGGTTTTGCGTGGCAATAGTGTTCAAGGTACCACTCAGCAGATCAAACTTGTGATCTTGTTGGACTTTGAACTCAACGAACATAGATTTGAGTTCGGAGATGGAGGATTCAGGCTGTTTTGTGTACTCTCCAAGCGTGCGTTTTAACCGTTTAGTTATATTAGTATAATAATTATCTTCAGTAAGATCTGTTTTATGGGAGATATCGAGAGCTGAGTCCGAATTATAGTGAATGGGAGGATTTTGCGGATTTAACTTAGATGGCGATTTAGTAGGAGAGCGTAGTGCCATTTTCAGTTAATCCAGATACTTCAATGGTTGGGGTGGCGATACCAGTCACGTTCACAAGCAATGCACCCAGTCACACTATATTCGACGCTGGAACACACTCGTCTAATTCGTCGTCGGAAAGTTGGTAGCACTCACAGCGCCACGAATATTGCGCGTACGCAGGACTTTCACGGTTAATTAGTTCGCACAATCGCTAATATTCCGTGCACTCCCGGGTTAGTCACTATGATACGGCACTTTTACAATGTTTTTTCGATGTTTATTATTGTAACTATTTCACTTCGTGGTGGACCGAAAACAATTATTAGTGGATTTACACTAGATGATACTTGTGTTTAGCAGAAAAATAAAAGTATTGACAGCCGATAATTAATTTTTCCAATTGAAAATTGGAAAATTTTTCTTCTTCTTTTTAATTTTTCCAAACAAAATTAATTTTTCGATGGTGGAATAGTACATAGTGTCAAAAAGTTTAACAGTGGATTCTGTACTGCATAATTCTAGATAGCTGTCCATCAAAAAGACTTTATCATCATTATCATCAGCTTAGTATTGTTCCCAATGCTGGGAAACAGGCCTCCTCTCTATGAGAGGGAATGGGCTATATCCACCACGCGGGTCCAGTGCGGACTGGTAGATGTCAATTTTGTCGAATTTTTTACAAATAGACTCATTCTTTTTTAATATTTTGCAGCTCAAAAAAAACAACGATGTTTCATGTAAAAGTGCCTAAACTATGTAAAGTGCAAAATGTACGGAACAGCTTTTTTAATTAACCGACGAGAAGCAATGCTTATGCACTGATTGCGAAAATTACCATCTAATAATAATTTGACCTCTATTTTACGTATCACGCGTATAATCCTGAATTATATTTGCCAAATATTTTTGCCGAAAATAATACTGCCAATGAATTCATAAATTGCCTAAATTGTTCCTTCAAGTGGGCTCCCTTTATTCTTTTGTTCAACTTAATTCAAAACAATAAAGGAGTCTGCCCATTACACCGAAACATGCTGGGAATCTGTTAGGCCAAAAAAAAATCTTTAAATTGAGAAGTATAAGACGATTTCCATTAGACCGAGCTTCGAATATTATAGGTGAGACTATATTTCCAGTGCATGTGCACTACGTTTCATGCATGGCACGCTACGGTGTTGATCGATGACGGAACAGTCATAATGGGCATCGTCTAATACTTTTGAATGCAAAGAATATTATTAGTATTATAATAGCTTAAGATGACCGTTTTAAATATGAAATACCGTTGATACGTTCGTACGTTGGGTATGCAGCGGTGGCCCAGTAGTGGCGGTCCCGACTTACGAACAATAAAACATGAGTTAGAACCCAGAAAGACGCATTACTTTGTGTATATTATTTCATCACTACTGCTCTCAAAACAGTGAAAGAAACATCGTGAGGAAATCGGCATATATATAACCAAAAGTTCAAAGACACGCGACATCTACCAATCCACACTGGGCCCTCGTGGTGGATTATAGTACATAGCACGTTCCTGGTATGGTACTTTAGAATATGAGCATTACCTTGAGGCTGCATTAAATACAAGGCGTTTAAATGCTATTAAACTTGAATAATTTTATTGAAATAAAAAACATAAGATTTAATTGAAATACGCTGTTTAAACTTTTCTAGTTCTAATTTCGAATGTACTCTTCATTTCCATTTTTACAAGGTGCCAGCGTTTATTCTTAATTAATGACTATGAAGGTTTAAATCACTACAGTACGATATAGTAGGCAGTGTCCTTAATACTTGGACTTTCTCACAAAAGACCTTTGGCGTGTTCCTAATCAAACCATTTGTGCCTGTATTATGAAACCCTGTTTAGGGACCAAAAGAGAAAACTATGTTTCTTTGTTCCCACAGTCAATACCACGACGATATTGCTTTTTCTGATTAGCTTGCTTCAATATGTAAATGTTAAGAAAAATAAATATCTAATATGAAATTAGTTTAATTAAAAACCCAGTTTACCTTCGTCTGAAACCATACTCCTTGGAGAAATCTAAGAAAGGGCATCTCATGACATTCACCAAGGTCTATTCTTGTTATAACTTAGACCAATGATTGGATTACGTGGGTAGGTAAATAAAGCTAATTAAAGTTATAAGTAATTACTGCCCACTTTATATTCAAGTAAACACTCTTGAATGTCACATAAAGGGTGTTCTTAATGAAGCCGAAAGGCACTTGGCACTTGGCACTTGGTTGAGGAGGTCGTAGAGTACATGAATGTGAAGACCAGCTGGACCTTGAGGGTCAAGAAGTTGGAGCCGCGTCTCAACACTAACTTCAAGTCATTTGTGATGCGAGTTCCGACACAATATCTCGACAAGTTTCTCAAGGAAGAGTTTTGGCCGAAGGGTGTTGTCTATCGACGTTTTCGCGGCAGGCTAAGTGACACCGCACAGCGTAACACGACGCCGCCACTTCGTGTGTCATAGTGACAGTGTCATAGTTCATAAGTTATGTTTTGTATGTATTAGTATATTTTTAAGTTGTAATGTATTTTTGTGTATTTTATCTATGGGCCTTAGGTTGCCTGATAATAAAATGATTGATTGATTTTGATTTGACTTGTCTTTGCGATCGTTGCTTTTGCTCTAGACCATTGGTAATCTCCTAGTTACCTACCACTTCGGAATCGGATCGGGCTTGGAAATGAGCGACTAATCGTTCTTATCGTGGGGTTGGTGCTTATCCTCGTTTTATGCCGCTCATACTCCTCTGACTTGGCTTAAATGCAAGAAATATCTCTTAGGCAAGCCGGTTTCCTCACGATGTTTTCCCTTCACCGAAGCAAGTGATAATAATACAATACGCTCATGAATGCGAAAAATCTGAGTTGCGTGCCTTGAGTTCGACTGGAGACCTATACCTTGGCAGCTCGTCCCGCTCGCCCGCACCACTAGTCGAATACTGCGATGAGCGACTTATGATGAAGCCAGATAATAAAACGCATATTACCAAGTTCGATCTAATGAAATCGTAAAAACAAATCATGTGAGCCCAAACTCGAGGAATTTAGGTAGCCATTTGTAATTTCAATTCCAGATGGGTGTGTAATATATTATTATGGCATTATAACAGATTGTATGTTTTTACTTGAAATAACGTTCACATAATATAATTTTCATATGCTTTAAAAACAAAGTAGGGGGGGGATGAAAGTAGCAGATTTAAATATAACTAAATATTATGCTAACTGAATATAAGTTCAAATGTGCATTATAGAAACTGTTAATTAAAGCATATAAAACTAGATGAACTAAAATTACTTATATCAATAATTCATTATTCATTTACTCGTTATACTAAAAAAAGTATGTGAAATTAAATAAGGTCATGTGATCGTTAGAACTTTTAGTATTAGGTATATCAAATGGTGCGCACCAGATCTACCTCCGGGATCCATAAACATAACAACTAAATAAATAAATATTTCGTTTCCATACGACAATTGTACCGTGTTGTGCTGAAATGATCCAATCCACAAACTAAGCAAAACCAAGGCCTTGATGCCAAACAATCGAAAATGATCTCTACATCAATGTGCCAAAGACACATTCTATTTTGTCAACTATAAACGTTATTTAATGATAGGTTATACCAACCCACACCTACGAATTAAACTCAAAAAATAAAGCTAATATGGTTCAAAACTCTTGAAACATTATAGAAAATAGTAGTTAGAATGTAATATTTTTTCATAAATGTTCCATGCGTCTTGATCTAACAGCTTAAAGGAAATGTAATTTCCTAAAATGAAATATAGATAGATAAAATAAAAAAGCATTTGATACATTTCTTCAAAATGCACCAAGAAATTCCATTTCGCAATAATAATCCAAAAGCATTTGATATGTACTAATGTACACAAGTAAGAAGAAAGTGAACTATGTACTAAAGAAATTCTTTTGAAGAGTTTCCTTTTTCTATTTTCATGCGAAGTGACATCAAAGAAGAATCGGAATCCGAAGAACTTGATATTGAAAAGCGGGCAGGAAAAATAATTTTAGAAGTAGGATAGAATCGACTTCTAAGATTTAAAACCACATGTTCACCACATACGAGATCGCGTCTTAGTTGAAAAACCAATTAACGTAGGATAGAGTAGATGTGCAATAAACCTTCCATTCTAGTAGCTATAAGTCTTCGGTATTATATTAGTACCAAAGTGATTCACTCAATCCATTCTCAAGAAGAGAAAGGTTTTGAATGCAGTAAGTCAGTATAACAGTAAGTTTCTTGCAAAAGCAGCAGAAAATATGAAAGTGCTAAAATGCAGGTATGTCACTTATGACAATGGGAGTAGAGTGCTTTTTACTTGTGTTTGAGTTTGGTCTGACTGTTTTTTTTACAGTTTAAGTAACACTTTTAAAGTAGATTTTTTGAAAGACCTTTTGTGCAACCAAAGTGCGGTGGGTAGGATCTATCAATGTTAATGTTGGTCAGTAATAGTGTGGTCACTTATAATTTATAACTCTTTAAATAGTAACCATAAGTAGGTATTTTGCAAAGCATTTATTTAAATTAGACCATTACGACACTTTTGACTACATATAATTAAATAGAATTAGCATATAAATGAGATAGCTACTCGACTGTGGATCACTATCTCACATCTATTATATATAGCAGCTTCTATGGCTAAAACATGAATTTGTTTTATTCTCTCAAACTCAAACTCAAATCATTTATTTCAACGAGACCATTACGGCTCTTTTGAATGTCGATAAAACAAAAAAAAGCGAAGCTATAGTCAGAGACACAAGGCATAATAACTAGAGAAAGTACTGTAGTTGCCCATTCCCTTGGGTAGATCTCTATGGAGAAGAACGGCCAAGAAACTCCATGGACACTCATTTCAATCAAAATGTTTATATTTCTATCTCTCAGCCACCAAGGCATATTCAAGTCAATGAAAGATAACCAAATGCAAATGGTAGCTTTACAGTACATGGTGCTTACACATGTGCTATACAATACCAATACTAAGAGATGGAATCTATCATTGAAAGAATATTTTTACAATCTTATGCAGCTACTACAATAATTGTCCAATAAGTTTGCACCTATGGTTGCGGAGCAGGACGAGCATTAAGTCAAGCATTTTATCCTCAATGTAATTCCCAGCTTATAATGCATATTATTGCCTGTTTTACACAAGATTTAAATTTCGTCTCATTCAGTTGTAGAATGTGGGGAGGTATTTTATTGTAACATTTTAAACAGTACCCCATGAAAGATGAATATAGTTAAGCAAGCCTAAAACCTCGCTGAACTAGTCGGTCCCTATTTCTTGTATTAAAGTGGTGTCTGTCACCTCTTTTACTGAATAAATGCAGATTTTTCCTAACGTACATGATGTTTTCATAGATGTATTGACTAGGTACTGTCATGATATTAATTTCCTTAAACAGTTATATTTTAGAGAATCGCGTCTACGTAATTCATGTATGGCTCTGTTGGCTCTTTTCTCCAGAATAAATATAGACTCGATGTCTGCAACGCGTCCCCATAGTAAAATACCGTATGACATAATACTATGAAAATAGCTAAAAAAGACAATCTTCGCCGTATCAGTAAATTGACGGATTTTTCCAACAGCATATGCTGCTGAGCTCAACCAGCCTGCAAGAGATATTAAATGAGGAGCCCATTGAAGCCTGTGGTCCAGGTAATTCCCATGAAAACTGTTTTATTGACTAAGGAGACAATTTTTTTTGTTCGTGGATTAGGTCACTTACATAAATTATAGCATTTAATAATTAAACTTACATTGATTTCTTCCTTATAAACTCTAAATTCCAGTGGTTAAATAAGCTAAGCATTGTCTAACCGGAATAAATGCGATAAATCTGCAAAACTACTTACGAAAAGCAAAATAAACAGAAAGAGTAAATGTCAAAATAATAAAGTTGTCTGTCAATCACTAAAAAAGTGGGTTTATAACGTTCCGTGCCACGTTGATTATTTAAACCATCTATGTGATTTTAGTGTAAACCTTTAAAAATAGCATTAAAAATGCTCACAGTTTAATATTATTTATTTTTATATTCTTTCTGATTTTATAATAATTATAGCACATATGATAACCAACGGGTAGGTACCGTACTTCTTTTTGTAAACAGAAAAAAAACGCCCCTATTCACGTAAGTATATGCTGTCAAGTGACATTGACCACAACAGGAATGATTTGACTCGCAAAAAGATATCATAGCATAGCTTATTTATTATGATTTTAAGATTCCGTTTTCTTTTCTACGTAATATTTCGTTAAATACCATATTAAAATGGTTACTTTTTTTTTTTGGTGTTATTATGAACAGTATGATATATAAATGCAGCGACAAGGTGGGCCCAAAACAAATATCTCCTTTAAGTTTCTTTTGTTTCAATACTATGTCACAATCACTACTTTTGACATTTGGTAAAGCAAGTCTTAAGCACTTAGTTTTTTTCCCATTTAGTACTAAATGATTAGCGGTAAACCAATTATGAACCTACAGTAGGGCGTTATTTACGTCGTCAAGATTTATGGCACGTCTGTTTATCCTAATTATTAAAGAAGCATCGTCAGCAAACAACACCATTTGCGGGTGGTTATTAAATAAACGGGGTAGGTCATTAATGTATACTAAAAAGAGGAAGGGACTTAATATCGATCCTTGTGGTACACCCATTTTTAGTCTTAAACCCATCTAATTTACATCCATCACTTGTACATGCTGCTGTCTATTATTCAGATACGATTTTACTAAACTGAGCGCAAGTTTACATTTACCGTAGGCTCAAGCTTCAAAATCAGGGTTTCGTGATTTACGCAATCAAATGCCTTCGAGAGGTCACAGAAGATTCGACACATCCATTGAAGTTCGTACACGTGTCGCATCGCCGACATTATGGATTTATATGGCGACAGTCACTTGGAGACTGAAATCGTCGAGTATCGAAGATTTTTGTAGCCTTGTGTACGAAGGGGATTAGAAACACGAAGCTAACTCAAATGTCAAGGTTGCTGAACTACAGACAAGACGCTCCTAAGTTTGCAATCAGTTTACTTAACAAACCAAGTACTTAAGAAAAGTTTCCTAATTTAGGTTTGTATATCTAAAAGTGTCTAGCGATTAATTATAGGACTGTTTATTATCAAGACTTTGCTCATAAAGTTCGGGTACACAATCAGCTTTCGGTTGAAAGAAAATCATTCAAAAGGACGTACATACGGTCGAACAAGCTATTTGGTTTACACTTTACGATGTAATTTGTGGGTTAAACTATAAACCAATTAGCTTGTCCGACCGTACATGATAACATAACATTACGCCTGTTATTCCCAAAGGGTAAAGCAGAGGTGTACATAATAGTGATTTTGCCAGTTATGTTTAAGTCTCATGTGATAAAGAAAGAAAGAAAATACATTAATTTGGCACACGTCACAAGAGCAGTATAAAAAAATGGAACCAAAAACAAATCCCTTGAAACAAAAATAAAAAATAAATAAACTACTGCAAAATTTCTCATGGAACCCTGTATTCAAACCAAGGAACTCGATTATGCTCAGGAGTTGCGCATGCGACCAATAGACGAACCAGTCACTAAAAAAATATCAAATTATCTTAAGTTATAACCATAGTTGTTATTAGATCTATCGAGTGCATACAGTAAGTAATGGTTTATTACTTTAAATAAGCAAAATACAAATTTTTTTTGTACTGTTTATTGCTGAAGAATCTAAAACTTGACATCCATTTGAAGGAAAAAAACGATAGTTGTGCAAATCCCAATTTGTATAACACGCGCTGACTCTGTAGCATTCGCCTGTAATGTAACAATCTACGTAAGATTTGATTTTAAGATCGAATCTTTTTGTACGTTACAAATAGATATTCCCGGTGAGTGAGCATTCACCTGAAACGTTTCAAGATCCGATATTGTATAGAGACAAGTGAGTTTCATAAATTGTAACGTTATCATTGTAGTCACTGATGTAATGCTCGGATCTTGACTTTTGAAGCTAAAGTTCATTTTTCAGTTTTGTGTGTTTTTTGGAGTTGGTTTTATTTTTTGCAAAAAAGTTTTCACCCCTTCACAGCGTAGCGGCGTGATGTTATCTTATAAATTGGTGTAAACATTAATAGATAGACATGAAATTTCAGCAATCCCTGTCTATTTGCTATCATTTATTGAGGAGTTCTGTTGCCTATCTCCGAAGTTCTTCATCAGATCTTCATCAAATTGAAATGAAACCACTTTAAAAAAGTACTCTTCCAAAAACTACCAAAATCACATTAAGCGTCTAAAAAATTTGAAGAGTTCTCTCAATTTCTCCAGGATCCCATCATCAGATCATGACTTGATGACTCTGGGACCACCTGGGAAGTATACCCTTTCAAACAAAAAAAGAATAATTCCAATCGCTCCAGCCATCTTTGAGTAATCGGGGAACATACATAAAAAAAAAAAAAGTTTCCGGCGAATTGAGACCCTCCTCCTTTTTGAAGTCGGTTAAAAAACGAAACTAATAAACTTACGCAGTTCGAAACAAACAAGCGTCCAAAACAAACTCTATCAAACACAAAACAACTGACACTTGCGTTTTGTTTGCGCATACGCACATTTGAAATTAAAACATGTCGTTAATCATAGGAATCTTACTAATTTCGGTCTATAATGATAAACGTATACTTCATAATGCAAAAGAAAAGTTTACTTGGATTATTTTGAACAAAAAATATTGCAGTAATTAAGTTTTCAAAATTGTTTTCAAATGAAATTATTTTACGTAGTAGTATCGAAACGCAAAGAAGCGACGTTGCTGTTCCGCTTGCTATTAAGTGGCCGGTATCTTATCTACCGGATAAATTATCAGGAAGTTTGACTGTGAAACAGAAAAAGTTATAACCAGACTTTAAGTGGTAGATAGTATTAACTATCAGATAGCTAACCGACACTTGTAATGTTTGTGTTTTTATACTTTTACGTTTTTGTCTATTGTAATCCAAAATTTTATCATACGTTCTTTCCGAATATCTGCATAGCCTTTATGCGGAGGCTTAGCATGCCTTTTCCGCCTTTTAATTAGTATTATTTATAGCATTTCTGTATATTTTAGTGTTTCCAAATCTTTGTTTACTTTTATGATGTCATAATGATATTGACAAGCCTAGTTTTTCTTTTAATTTTATTGCTGTAACTTGGAGTTGTAGGTTTTATACATTTGATGTTTGATACCTTCTTTGTTAACCATTTTATTTTTCTATGTTCTAGAACCAACATTTTGAAATTCATAATTTCTTCATGACGGGAAGCCGAGTCGAAAAGATTCAGTCGGCGTGTGGTCCTTGAGCCAGCAACAAGCTGGACATTACTCTGAAATATTTAACGTGGTCGCGCCTAAGTCTACAAAATCTTGTCCTGGCGTCGTAATGAAGTCCTGACGGCCTTGAAAACTGCTGCTGCTGCTGGAGCTACTACTATTGAGAGCCCCTGGACCGTCGACTACCTTGAAAACTTACTGCTGCTACTACTGTGACTGCGACAACTGCTGCTACTTCTACTATCCCTACTTCTGAGCACCTGGACAAGGACAGCGGGTGATCCTCTACCCTCGAACCATCGAAGATTGACGACTGCGAGTGAGCCTATCACTGCGGCGAGCGGTTTCTGCCAACTGCGAACTTCGGACCTGGACCTGGACCGTTATCACCATGCTAACGGCTTCGTATCGGCTTCCCTAACTTAGTTTATTTCTATTTCCTTGTATTATTAAACCATCATATTTTCTCTTGCCATTTTTCTTTAAACTTTACACAATGCAACCTTACATTTTCCTCTCCAGGAAAACGTAACGTTACACACTTTATCCGCAACCGGTGAAACTGGCCCTTAAACTTGTATTTATTACGGTTTCACTTCGATAGATTACAATCTACCGAAAAATAATGCGTTATATTGTAAGCAGTATGTTCAGTTGACAATATTTCGAGAGTTTACAACCTCGCTAGAGAGATTACAATCTGACGTGTTTGATAATTTTACGGTGACATTATAATACAAGTCACAGCTTGAAAAGTAAAAGGTAATCCCACCAAAAACATTTTCATGTAAAATGTTGCCAAGACTATGACTCGCACTGTCAAAAAGTTATCAGATCATGTGTCTCTTCTAACTCTACACGCCCTAGATGGAGATGCCTAAATCATAATATTATTATGTGGCTTGGCCATTTCGCAACATTCACATGGGCGTAAGGTGAAAAATGTATCTGTTATGGACCAGGTGATTAATGCGGGCATTATACATAATGTTCGAACATTATGAATAATGGCTATCTCTATCGGGCTAAGTGATTAATACTATCTTTACTTCATTATTTATTACATTGCACAGTCATTATTATATTGCTACATGATAATTGGGCAATTTGATAATAAAGCTAAATTCGACGCGGTGTAAGGGCGGGGAGCTAGGCACGCATGGCGTGGCACGCTTTGACCAATCAGAGACCGCCATCCAGCGCGCGGCTCGTGCGGCGGACTTCAAGCGCTAATGTTTTTTAGTTTTGCATTGTAAGCGAATATGGACGGACGCGGATGGGTTTCAGTTTCGTAACTCAGTGTCAACGTGAGTGTGTTAACACTGAATTACGAAAGTAAGATTTATTTTACCTGAATTTGTGCCAGAGATAAAGATTTCGCTGAGAAAATGTTGCAGAATGTCCTTTAAACGAGGAGGGCAAGGTAGATGTCTGGTTGGAAGTCTGTTATAGTGGTCGCCAAGCCAAAAGGGCAAAGGCAAAGGCTCGTGGCTAAATAATGTCAGCCGCTCGGGTCGATCTTTAGGTTAAGCCGTGCTTGCCTAGGTTGGTCTGTGGATGGGTGACCACCCTTACATACCGAGTTTCCTCTGTGCCTCGGAAAGTACGTTAAGCCGTTGGTCCCGACTGACTTTTGTCCATCTTTGACCGTCGTTACAGGTAGTCAGTGGCCCCAAAAGTCTGACACCAGTCTTACCAAGTGGTATCGTTTTCCCAGAATTAACTGGGTAGTGGAGGTCAGATAGGCAGTCGCTCCATGTAAAATACTGGCATTCAGCTGCATCCGGTAAGACTGGAAGCTGATCCCAACAAAGTTGGGAAAAGGCTTGGTAGATGATGATGATGAGTAGGATATATATAGTAGTATAATAATAAGTACTTAATTTCTATAAAACAATATTAGACATTTTTATGCAATATTTTTAATATGACTTCTTAAAAGTCCCTAATGATCAAGCCAAATAATGAGTCTGATTATTTAAATGGTTCAATATTTAGTTTATTTTAAGTTAAAATGACAATAACAATAAAAAAATAGTAATTAAATATGTTTGTATTACTCTGCCCAAAAGGTGATGGACAGTATGTATAATGCCCGGTCAATTTGATTATTTGAATAATTTTTATCAAATTGCACTCTTATATTGGCCATTTTCATAATGACCGGGCATTGTGTATAATGCCCAATTCATCACTTGGTCCATAACATATCCACTGAACATTACTTTTTTGTTATAAAATAAATGAATATAAAATACCGCAGCGCCATTTGCCAGTGCCACACTAAGCAAGGCTTGTGTCGTGGACACCAGATAGTTGTTATACATATAAACATCCGTGACTCGGAAACAAATGTCCATGCTCTTCACACAAACATTTGCTCTTACCGGGATTCGAACCCGGGACCCTAAGAATGAAAGGCAGCCTCACCCACAACTACGCCATTCGGGTCATCGACAATATTAGTCAAAAACGGCCAAGCCACATTTATTTTGACTAATGTGTTGAGTATTTTTGGATTTGCCTGTTGTCTCAATAATCATTTTTACGCTGATGTACAAACTGGGGGATACTGTGAAAGTGCTGTAACTCAGTTGCATTTGTTTTTATTTATCTATATTGTGCCCTACGGTAAAACATATTTTAACAGATTTTTAACATATAAAAGCACCTTGTAAATACGCGTTCGTTTTGTTTGCAACAAACAAACAGAAAAAACAGCAATTTCAGTTCGTACAAACAAATAATAAACACAGATTTCAAAAGTTTCATTTACTTTTTCAATGCAAATTCACAAAGACTTCAAGCTCAAAGGAAGTTGTCAGATTTTTAATTTCGTTTTCAATCTGATGGATCCGGACCTATCCGGACATAGTGGGTGTATCTGTCAAAGATTCGAGTAATAGAACCTTTTGCAAACTCATTTCGTTTTGCTTTACTATTCGTCCCTATGTGGGTCATCACTGCATAACAAATAAATTTATTTATTTATTTATTAAAACTTTATGCACAAGTAAACACTGTACAAAGGCGGACTTAATGCCTTGGGCATTTTCTACCAGTCTACCTACAAAATAAAAAACAAAAAAAAGAATGAAAATGTAAAATGAAAATGAATGAAAATGTAAATTTACTGTCCTGACGACGTCTAATTTTACACAGTTGTTGAATATTCCTGTTGATATGTTCCCTTTCGTGTACTCGTACTTATTGCATCTTGTCAATGCAACAGTCTAGTTTAGAACAGATGATGTCCCTGATCGCAAGAGCTACGCCCACACGATTCTATTCTGTCTTAGGTCGTGTTTATTTGCAGACAAGGATGGACGACTCATTTACATATCGGAAGATAAACGACGCGAATACGATACCTTATAGTGACGCAGCCACGTAAATAAATACAGGGTGGAATTGAAATCATTAGCATTATTTAAAACTAAGGCACTACTGATGATACTAAATCCATTAGGGGTACTATTACGGCAATCAAAATTATTATTAATGTAAGTATGGAAAATCTTAAAAATGTAGTAAGTCATATTGCAAAAGGCTTATTACAAATAAACACTAAAAGTAATAAAAGCAAAATGTGTAAATGTACGTATATCGTGTGCTACTAGTATTTTGTTTTTTTTTACTTTTAGTAGTGCAATAATTTAAATTAATGCGCATGACTTCATTAAGCCAGTTTCCACAATCAATAAATTGCAAATCTACTTTGGTCCATGTTCACCGAGAATATAACAGCCTGATTATCTAAAAACAGCTGTCAATGTGACATATTCCCATACAAAAATGTATTTTAAACAGCTGTTTTTAGATAATCGGCCGACATGTTTTTGGTGAACATGGACCTTAGTTTGTCAGTTAGAGTATTGGAAAATAATGGACACGTATTTTTTGTTTTTGTAAATCAATGAATGTTGTCAAAGTAAGAACGCATCAAAACTCGGGAGTGGGGGCTCGTGACGACACAACGCTCCAAAAAGTATAGCACGGCGTGACGTATTGAGAATTTTAAAAGCGGCGTATCTTCGTCAATTTTGGTCTACGTTAATACAGAACAAGTAACATATTATAAAAGTTCTTGCAGTTCAAGCAAGTATTCTGTACATCAAACTAAGTAACTTTACGCAAAAAATATTGCTGGGAAACTACTTTTTTTTTGAGGTATTTTACACCCTTTAGATAGGACAAGCACCGACTTTGAAATGAAATTGCAAAACTGCAATCCTACGAAATAATATCATGCTCGAGGGTACCACTTAAGAAAATATCTGAGTCGGCGAGTTTACCGCATTGTCTGTCTGTGCAGTCGAGGTAACTTTTTCTGCAAATGTCAAAAATCACTGGCGAAATGTGAGTGTACACCTCGGTCGTTCGGGGATAGAAGATAGCCAGTATGAGCTGGAGAAAACCAACGACCAATGGTCCACATTAGCCTTGTCTTCATTAGCCTTGATGTACCTTACTGCCTGGTTTTGTATAGTGGTCGAAAGCGCAACTGCTGAGCAAGAGGTCCAGGGTTCGATTCATGAGTCGGGCATGGCATTATTGGGTTTTTCATTTTGTTATTTCTCGATAGCAGCCACAGAGTCTGCATTTGTGCCAGTGGGTCGATTGGCTCGTTCCCTATTTGGGCCTTAAATTATCACAACGTGAGTTGCGAGCGAGTGGAAAGCGGGGCGATTTCGCAGCGAGCTTGCCGCGAGTTCGCAACATGTGGACTTAACCATACTGAACAGGCAATTTTTTTTCTCTTTTTTTTTGTTGCACTTCGCTAAGGTTGTTAGTTAAGCAACCTTAGCGATTTAACCGACTTAACCGAACTGTAACTAGTGAAATATTGGTTGATTGAACTGTAACAAGTGAAATGTTGGTACACCGCTGCATTACCCTTCGGGATTCCAGGCGTGCTGTTATGTTATGCTAGGGGTAATAATCATTTGCAAAAGACGTACATACGAGTACGCATCGAGCACACTTTAAGACCGACAAATCGCTCGTCTGCGCAGACCTTTAACATTCGTCTCAGGTACGGACAAGGGATATTACTGAATTAATGAATGACCTTAATCGGGGACTTGTGGCTAAAATAGCAATCGGTCTGACTAAAGAAGTTAATCAATCTATACCAAGATGGAAATTAACTTATCAAACCCTTAGAGATCACGTAAAACCGCTAGTCGGAAAGGCTTACTAAGGTAGACGACAAAAAAAGACGATTTCATCTGTCAGATAGATTTACAAAAAAAATCTATTGGACACAAATTTTCTATTTTTTCACGTAAACAAAAATCGAAGACGTGACGTCATATTTCAGTATATTTTTACAGCGCACAGTGTCGGATAATTTGTTTTATTTTTTTCTTAAGTCAGTATCGTATTCTGTTTTTTAAACCTGGTCCTATATTTCTAATTCATGTCAATTATCCATGGTTTGAGTGACAACGGTATTTACACTAACAACCTGTATATGTTTTGGATTGGTGTAACCTCCCGAAGAGCTAATAGCTAGAGAGCTTGCCGCAGAAATATGGATTCAATTCATTGAGCAACAAAATCCAAATTAGTGTGCCATTCTATCATTACTACTTTTACCACCTAAAAATCTAACAGACGCCGTGATTAATGAGGTCACAAACTGGGCCCAAGTCGTACCATCTGCATCCGCACGAAAAAAAATGGAAACTATGATCGTTACTAATAGATCCAGAAGCCGTAGTACATATTTTCTGTGAAAGGCGACTACATGAAGTAATTTAGCAACTCTATTTGCGGTGGTCCGAACTTCGTCTGAAATACTATTAAAATAAAGTTCTAATCAGCTTGCACTACAAAGTGGTTGTTACGTTAGTCACTGCGGGCCGAATAGTCCAAAATTAGTGGTTTCGATCGATTTACAAAAAAATCTATTGATTGGACTAAAAAAAAAACACTATGATGCTAATATGTTGCTTGTAGAATTACGTATCTGCCAAAAAATCAGAATGATCTCATGGATTTTTTTAGAGATAAGTTCGCGTTTTTTTTATTCAGTAAAATTCATTGTATTGTGTTTTTAAAACACTGTCATACTAGTATGTATCCTGCAGAATATCATATATTTTTCTGATTTTGTTTATTACAGTGAATCATATAATTTCAGGCATTATAAAACTCGCGTTTGGCTCTTGTAGCCGCCTTAAAAATGAAAGAAAGTAAAGAAATTCCATTGCGTCGTGCGGTGCCTGCCTAGTAGGAGAACAATAGAGTTTCTATAGAGTCTATAGATAGACAAAAAAATTGTCTATCTATAGACTCTATAGAGCACAAATACGGATTCTAAGCAAATGTAGCGTAGGTGGGTAAAACGGCAGGCTACAGTGTCAATGACTGAAAGGCTTTACACTTCACAAGTTTTACTTCTTTATAAAAGAAATCCTTCCGTAAAAAATATCTCCATCCGCTATTCTGTAAACCCACCCCAAAGTTGAATGAACGTGGCTCTTTGAAATAGTGTATTTATAGACATTTTTTTCCCAATAACTTTTGGGAGTATCAAAAAACAAAAAACATAACACCATGAATCCCCGAAGGCAGATGTGTCGGTTTGAGTCAGTTATGTTTCAAGTCACATGTGATGGGGGCACGCCTATTGCCGTCAACTGGGCACAAATCAAGACTCCGTGGCTGCTATTGAAAAACTTTTGATGGGAAAACACGTTAACAGTTTTTCCCGACCCGAGAATCCAACCCTCACGCTCACCGCATTCTCGCTATTAACAATTCAGACAGGCTAGATTTCAGTTTCAAATAAAAAGCTAATATGATTTACTTATTTACTTGCTGATGCGAAAGCATTACGAATTTCGTACTGGCGTTTCAATTCACTACTGGTCAGCCTTTTGTCCTATTGTTAGATATTTGTGTTTAGTTTTAGTGAATGTTTAGTTAAGTTTCTTTGCTATCAATGGAAAAGTACCTGTTACATAGAAGTAGAATAATTTATAGGGATACATCTGCCAACAAACTGCTTTACAGTTTGGCAGAAGTAACAGTTTTTTGTAATATGAGTTCTCAACGAATAAACGCTTTTTAATTTTTCATAAAGTGTGCAAAAAGCTTGTAACGTTAAATGCATCAAACATTTATCATCAAACGGCTTGTATAAAATTAAAATGTTATCACAAAAATCCTTTGCCTGCACCTGTGAGATTTTGTGAACACAGTGATTTTTTCACAACCATATCCTTCCTGAAAAGGAGCTCCTGGCTAAATAATAACAACCGCTCGGGTCTATCTTTAGGTTAAGCCGTGCTTGCCTAGGTTGGTCTGTGGATGGGTGACCACCCTCACATACAAGTTTCCTCCGTGCCTCGAAAAGCACATAAAGCTGTTGGTCTTGGTGGTCATTTATAGATCTTAATATTGTTGTGTTAATTTTCAGTTTTAGTCTAAATGTTTGTGTTTATATAAATGGGTTCTATGTTTATTGATATGGTATGCACGTCATGATTTTGCGACGAATAAATATTTTTTTCTTTCTTTTTTCTATCTTTCTAAGTCTTACCAAGGGGTTTCGTATTACCCAGTACTAACTGGGTTGTGGAGGTCAGATAATTCAGCTGCATCTGGTTAGACTAGAAGCCAACCCTTTAGGCAGATGAAGATGACCAACTTCCAAAAAAACGAACAAAGCGCTTTGCTTTCACATTTCATTATGTGAACCGCCAGTTTGTGGAATTGACTGCTGGCTTCGATGTTTCCCGTTAATAGGCTTGTTAACCGAACCAATCTAATTAGTCCGTCACTTAGATTATCTAAAAATATTTGAGGCATATTTTTTCTTTTGTCACATAAACTAAAATTGACGAAGATACGACGCTTTTAAAATTCCCAATACGTCACTGTTTGGTATCATTCTTAGTGAGTCATGACGTCACCAGCCCCCACTCCCGAGTTTTGGTGCGTTTCATCTTTGTCAATATTCGTTGATGACAAAGACAAAAAATACGTGTCCATTATTTTCCAATACTCTAACTGACGGAC
Source organism: Xestia c-nigrum (assembly GCA_916618015.1). Lineage (NCBI taxonomy): Eukaryota > Metazoa > Arthropoda > Insecta > Lepidoptera > Noctuidae > Xestia > Xestia c-nigrum. The sequence goes on from OU745262.1 coordinate 2,944,655, forward strand.
TAAATAGATTTGCAAATTTACTGATGCTGGAAACTAGCCTATTGTTATAATTTGAATCTGTTCAAAGTTCGAGTAAATCGGTTTCTTATCAGGCGAGTTGGAAACCCACTTGGAAAAAACATCGAGGCAGTCTGGGGACTGCTGATAAAAGTGAAAACTAAGTAATCTTTATCTGATACGGGTTGTACCCCGCAAAAGCCTAGTGGTGCTACGCCGTAGCAAATCGGCTACGAGTGTTTCCGATCCCCATGTTCCATGTCACGCGAGTTCCATGATTTCTGTTCACATAAAACACGCTAAAAACAGTTTTCACTTCAAGCGATTACATGAGCTAAACGCGAGTTTTATAATTACTAAAAGTATATGATTCACTGCTATAAACAAGACCAGAAAAGTATATGATATTCGTCAGGATATATGCTAGCATGATAGTGTTTTAAAAACATAATACAATTACGTTGACTCGATAAAAAAAAAATCACGAACTTATCTCTAAAAATATCTGTCAAACAAAAAAAAACATACTAATATGCATGCGATCATTCTGATTTTTTGGCAAATAATTCTACAAGTAATATATTAGCATGATAGTGTTTCAGTTTTTAATCAAATCAATAGTTTTTATGTAAATCGATCGAAACCACTCATTTCGCGCTATTTGGCCCGCTGTGACTGACGTAACAACCACTTTGTAGTGCAAGCTGATTAGAACTTTATTCTAATGCATTTCAAACGAAATTTGAACCACCACAAATAGAGTTGCTAATTTAGCTCGTCTAATCGCCTTCAAAAAGAAACGCGCTGTTATTTGGTTTAATGTACGGAATGCTTGGTTGACAGCTTCACGGTCTGTTAACACTCTCTATACCATGCTGCTACGGGAATGGCATTAATAATATTCTGGTTCAATGTTCAATCAACTAGGAATATGATAGCCGAGCAGTGTATAACATGAAATAGCGATGAATAGCCTTTTTGGGTTTGTGTACAATCATGTTTACTACCATCTAAACATGTTAATTTTTGCTTCAGAGTTACATGTTTATACTAAAACTAGCACTTTGCCTGTGACTTCGTCCGTAAAAAGTGATATCTCTGCTAATTTGTATGATACCAATATAATTTATAGTTTAAGTTACTCGGTGAAGATGTAGCATTCTAATGGTAAAAGAATTTTTGTCGGGTGAGTAGTTCATGAGTTAAGTCGTAACAAACAAAAAATAGTATTTTGGTATAGTAGACAAAAACTATAGAACGCTCTTAAATTACGCTTCTTTTTTTTTAGAATGGGAAGTCATCAAATAACTTCTCCCACGCGTAGCGGGAGGGAGTGTCAGACTTTTACTGACTAAAACCCATCCATCGTTCCTTCCTCGCCCTTTATGTTCCGGGGCCGCGGTATCTCTTCCATACAGTCCCGCAACTCCGGCAGGCTTCACTTTACTGACATCTCTTTGAGGCGCGCGTGGAACACGAACGCGCCGTCGACTCGGCTTGTCTTTTTTTTTCGGATGACATCCAATAACTTCTCCCAATCTGGGCGGAGCAGGCGGGAGTGTTAGACTTTTACTGACTATAACCCATTCATGTTCCTTCCTCGCCCTAAATGTTCCAGGGCCGCGGTATCTCTTTCGAACAGTCTCGCAGGCAGGCTTCTGACATCTTTTTGATGCTGGCGTGGAACACGAACGCGCCGTTGACACAGTCAACCGACTTTGGTGTTCCGGAGGAACTTTCCCAAATAAATTGTGTTTAATAGACGTGCCGAACACGACCTAGACAAAGGGGATTACCTACTACAATTAGTTTCCAAGAACACTGCCTAGTAAGTTCGCGGGTGTTCCAACCCGTATCTACTACGTGTTATATTTGTTACCGTAAAATCCGTTAGTTCGTGATCTGTCTAGTCAGATTGTAAACTCTCGAAAGATTGTCAACCGTACATTGCTACGTGGGGCTCCTATTTCTGGTTGCAGGGTGTTTAAAGGAACCTAGCTAACCTAACGTCGGGGTGCTTCAAAACGCGATAACTTCCGTCGCATCCAATTCGCAATGTCACGGTTTCACTTCGATAGATTATAATCTACCGAACAATAAAGCGTTAAATTGTAAGCAGTAAGTTAGTCGATAGATTACAATTTGTCAAGTTAACGGTGACATAATATTTGTCGATGTGAATCGAGCTAAATGCGGTTTTGTAGTTTTCAGGTCCGCGTAAAATAGTCATTATGCTAATTTGAACTCGAACAGTTGTACAGTTATTTTAAACTAGCGGACGTCACGCGGTTTCACACGCGTAATTCCCGTTCCCGTGGGAGTACGGGGATAAAATATATCCTATGTTACTCGTGGATAATGTAGCTTTCGAATGGTGGAAGAATTTTTAAAAACGGTCCAGTAGTTTTTAAGCCTATTCATTACAACCAAACAAACAAAGTTTTCCTCTTTATAATATTAGTGTAGACAACATTACTAACTGGACCGGCAGTGCAAGTACGTAGTAATCAATAGGACTCGATTAGATAAATTTGACAGTTATTCTCGATAAAATAAGTTTTTGAATCCAGATGCTCATTTTATCGATAATAACTGTCAAATTTATCTAATCGAGTCCTTTCGAATCCTACGTACTTGCACTGCGGTTTCGAAATAGAAAACGACAAAATCGCCAACTTCGTTCACTAATTACTATAGAAAAAATTCAGATGCTTTCCGGTTGCTGTTAAAGTTAGCGATTCTTTAATTTTCGAATTGATAACTTTCGATCGCTAAAATGACGATGAAAAAATAATTCGGTTGCAATAACGATGCTTGCGGAAAACCCAAGTCTCTACATACAAGATGCGTTTCTCGCAGGCATCGAGAATGCATTCGTCATATTACAACTATAAGAAGGCTGTTCACTCATTCCTACAAGGTAAAAATTACGACGAAACAGAAAAATAATTCCTAACTGATTTATTCAATTAATTCACTTTTTTTTTCTGATAACTTACAACAAATACTATTAAGTCTACTACAAAAAAAAATAAGATTAAGTTCTATAAAGATGAACATCTCACTAACATACGTTACAGTCATACAATTTAATTTGCTACAGTTTATGATTTACGCGGAAATACAACTTATTCGCACAGCACAAACATTTGGTCACAAAAAAAATACTCACCTACCCACTTGTTATATGATTTACTATAATGCATAATGTGTCCGATTTTTAAGTTTCTTTCCTTGGGGACCGGCACTGTACTCCTTAACACAGGTTATCTATTAACCTAACTAGGAATACAGCACCTTACCTACCGTTTTATTGTAGTCTTTGTACACTATAATTATATTGCTATTCTATAAATTGAACGATTTTTTCACGGTCAAAGTCCTTCTTCGACTCTTATGCACTTGGAGGGTTGTATTGATGATTTTATTATTCTGTAACTTAATACGTCTTACAGTCGCATCCGATATGTTTATCAACACACAACTTAGCGCTGCCCTGGAAATTGAAAAGCGTAAAAAAGTTTGAATTTTGCGGGCCACCCTGACGCTTTCACCTAAAGGAATTTTTCTATTTGGTTATTATAATTACCTTCGGGGAATACATACGTGAGGTTACAAGTATGTTATGTTGTAGTTTAATTAGAAATATACAGTTATGCATATTGAAATATACATTTATCTTGTAAGCATATAATTAAGCCCGAATTAATAATTCCTCTGTGTCGCATTATTATAAAGACCAGCCAATGAACAATATTATGATAATAATCTGATGGTAATTTAATCATTTCTGATGAACGTAAATTAATACTATGGTTTATTTTTCCTAGAAGCGAATCATTGCGGAACCAAAAGTTTTAGTTCTGTTGAAAACAGATTATGTAAATGTTTAACCAACATAGTTTTAGGGTTTCGTACCCGAAAGGTAATCATTATCTGCCTAGCCTTTTCCCAACTATGTTGGGGTCGACTTCCAGTCTAACCGGACGCAGCTGAATGCCAGTATTTTACATGGAGCGACTGCATATCTGACCTCCACAACCCAGTTAATACCGGATCTTTTTCCACTTATTTGTACTGAGTTTAATTTGAATGAAGTATTTAATTTGCAATCATGTTTTACTTGTGCATTGTGAATTGTTCGATTGTTTCACGATACAAACAAACTTCTAGATATCGTAACATACAAACTTTCACATTTTTACAATCAATGTTAGTAAGATTAAATCAACAAACCCATTATTGATTGAATCTTTTATTATAAAAATGTGTGTCTAAAAGTTTGTTACTCAATCACGCAAAAACGGCGGAACAGTTTTTCACGCATAATACATGGTTTTTGACCTGAATCAACAGTTAGTTTTTTTTTATCGCAATAGTATGCGATCCGTGAGAAAAAGCTTTTTTGAAGTCAAAGCTTCAGGCGCAAAGAGCACTTTTTGAGTGAAGGGGTCCGTAAGGGCCGAAGCCTGCCGGGGTTGAGGGCCTGTTCGAAAGAGATACCGCGACCCCGGAACATAAAGGGCGAGGAAGGAACATGTTAATAGTGAAGTGAAGTTATTTGATGATTTCCCATCCCAAAAAAAAAGCACTTTTTGAGTGAAAACAAAAATTTAACCCGCGTGACCGTCACCTAACGCTTCGTAGTACTCGGAGCCGATACGCTATGGCGTAGCACCACTTAAACGTGCGCGGGGCACAACCCGCAGCAGATAATATTATGTAGATTACTTAAAGTTGCCGTGTCTGTACTTATTTGAAGTAGCTGTGTTTCTAAAGACAAATCCAAGTCGATTTAGACGACTATCAGATATAGTACCCCGCAATAGACGCGATAATTGTGTCCTATGTCTGGAGCCAGCCAAGGCTGTACTTATGCGCAAAAGTGTCTACTGCATGGCACCAGTCATTTTTAACAAATTGCCAAAGACATGGAAAGAGCTTCCGCTTTCATTATTAAAAAAAACCGAAGCTTTTTAGTGGCGAAAGTATATTATAATATTAAGGAATTCCTAATTGAGAAAAAGTTCTTAAACTAGTGCATAATTTTGTATAATTAATAACAATATAATATTATGTACTTTGATATTTTATTTAGTTTGTAACAATTTAAAAATTGTATTTAGTTATAAGTTGTTATTTTTTAAACTTTTGCATGCCTACGTGGTAAAATATGGCTGTACTATTATATGTTTTTGTTAGCGTTTGAGGTTACCCATATTTGTAAAATAAAGTTATCTTTATCTTTAGTTTTTACTTCTATCGACAGTCCCCAAAACCTGCCCAGGATGATTTTTTGGTTTTATAGCCAAGCACAGACGCTTTATCACTAAAGTATTAGGTTCAATGTTGACTAGGAAAATTTGTCAGTTTTAGGTACGAGTAGCTTGATGAGCTGCGTCTGTATCTAAAATAGTAGAAAATATCAAATAGGTGGACGGAGCGTCTTGTCGTAATTATTTTTGTAGGTTATTTGGATGATAAATAATTTTCTAGTGTCTGGTTAAGATTTCCCGTCACCTTAATACTGAGAAGCACTTCTTTTACCGATATTTAGTCACTTTTTTCTTCTTCGGTAACTCCCATAATAAACATTAAGTAGGTAATGATTGTGTCTTGTTTAGACTCTGTTGACAGCCCCAGTTTAATACGTATATTATTATGTTACATTAAACTATCACTGCACACTATCTGTTATGATTATGATGACAGTATTTTTTGGTATTAATGTTTTGACATACGTAAATATTCCAATCAAAACAAAACAAAATGTGAAGTGAATCACAGATTACATATTAGTAGCAAGTGAATATCTGCGCCCGCGTCTATGTTCGTCAGTGTTGCCAGTGAAAGGCATGGCACAGATTGTCGAACAGTATTCGTTACGTGGGGTGTAGGTGTTAATATTATTTTCTTTATATTTATTTATATTTCACACATTAATTTATTTGTATTGTTCGTTCGTCTACACTTTATTTTTATTTTTATCCGTATCTGGCCTGACCGTGGCATCACCTTCAGCCCTATCAGAATACCAGCGCTGTGACGTTTTTTTTTTAATGTTACAGCACCATGCTGAGATAGGAGCCTTCTGGCCTCGTACAGGACGAGTTTCATTTCTTTTAATTTTTAAATATATATTTGTTTTTTTTTCTGTGTTAGTTTTATACTGATAATTTTGATGTGTCTGTCCTGTACGGGTTAATAAATGCTTTTTATTTCTTTCTTTCTTTCTAAATATTAGTCGTCTGACGTAACGAGACGCTTGAATTAAAATATTTTACATTTATTAAACCTAAAGAGACAATATTTAGATATTATATTTTCCTTGTTAGAAATTTTTGTGTCAGGGGTTTGTCACTGTTATTATTTAATTTTAATAATTTCCTACCTTTTTTTCGATTTTTGTTTTTTAATATTTCAACGGATATTAACCAAGCAACAGTACTTAGTAATAACAATTAATTTACTAATCCAACCTTTTCGTTGTCCACAGAGCATAGTCTTCCGAGTCAAGCGTCATCCACAAGTGGCCGGTTTTGAGCAATGCGTGTCTTTCGGCGCCTTCAACTCGGAGCAACAAGAAGTGTTCTACAACATCTTCTGTCTCTGCGCGATGTACTTCTTACCGCTGGTTGTCATCACTGTGTGTTATGTGTGTATCTTCTGTGAGATACACAGAAGCAGTAAAGAGCTGGACGGTAAGAGACAATACTTCTATGACTTTATTTTATCTTCTGGTATCTACGGGATGTGCTTCTTACCGCTGGTCGTCATCACTATGTGTATCGTCAGTGTGATACACAGAAGCAGTAAGGAGCTAAACGATAAAAAACAATACTTCTGTGACTTACTATTATCTTCTGTCTCTACGCCATATGCTTCTTACCGCTGATTGACATCACTGTGTGTATCTTCAGCGAGATACACAGAAGCAGTAAGGAGCTGTACGATAAGCGACAATACTTCTGTTACGTAATATTTATTATCTTCTGTCTCTAAGCGATGTGCTTCTTACCGCTTGGCGTCAGGATTGTGTGTTACCTGTGTGTTTGCTGCAAAATACACAAAATACTAACTACATAAGAGACCATACTCCTGTAGCTTTAGCTTGTGTGGAATGTCTTATTTTTGTCCATTTTCGGTATCTACTAACTCTGATAACTTTATCAGTTTTCTATTTGCAATGTTTCTCATCATCTCCCCAGCCTCATCTCTATGTAGGGGTCAGCTTCCAGTCTAACCGGATGCAGCTGAATACCGGTATTTTACATGGAGCGTATTTTCACTATTTGCACGTTCCGCAAATAAATAAATTCCAACCATTATAGATCAACATTATTAATTAGTTAAATATTCGGTTATTGGATATTGTAGGTCCAATATAGTCGTAATATAAATTGGTTTAACAAAGTTAATAATACTTTCACAGCGCCATCATTTAAAACAGTGTTACCATCTGGTAAATATTACACGTTTACACATAACTTCCGTTTTATACCCAACTTCAGAGCACAGGCATTAAAATTAATTACGAAAAGGAGATAGTTTTTTTGGGCCCACCTGGTCGTTGCATTTATTATTCATAATAACACCAAAAAAAAGTAACCATTTTACTATGGTTTTAAAGGAAATATTACGTAGAAATGAAAACGGAAACTTAAAATCATAATAAATAAACTATGTTATGATATTTTTTTGCGAGTCAAATCATTCCTGTTGTGGTCAATGTCATTTGACAGCAAATACTTACGTGAATAGGGGCGTTTTTCTGTTTACTAAAAAAAGTACGGTACCTATCCGTTGGAAATCATATGTGCTATATAATTATTATAGAATCAGAAAGAATATAAAAATAAATATTATTAAACTATGAGCATTTTTAATGCCATTTTTATAGGTTTACACTAAAATCGCATAGGTGGTTTAAACAATCAACGTGGCATGAAACGTTATATACCCACTTTTTTTGTGATTGACAGACAACTTCATTATTTTGACATTTACTTTTTCGGTTTATTTTGGTTTTCGTAAGTGTTTTTGCAGATTTTTCGCATTTATTCCGGTTAGACAATGCTAAGCTAATTAAACCACTGGAGGTTATTGATAGGGAGGAATTGGCGATATGAAACTAATTAAAACGTGAATATTATAAACATTGTGTTTAATTTTATTTGAGAAAATCAGAGTAATTTTACATGACACCGTATCATCAATCAGTTAGAAGAATTCTATTTACAAATTCAAAATAGATGTCATAGACAAACATGGACAGCATCACGACCTTCCAACACCTTCTCCTGATGTTCGTTCATGTTGCTGAGACACGTCTCTATATATGCATTAATCTTGCACAGTGTCTTTCGAACTTTACTTTTGACAGTGGTTTTGTCATTACGTCAGCCAACTGTATCTCTGTTGGACAGTAGCTGATATTGATCAGTCCGTTCACGAAGTGTTCATGTATGAAATGGTATCGCACATCTATGTGCTTCGACCTTTTGTTGAAGGATCCCGATTTTACGAGTTGAATCGAACTTTGGTTATCAACGTGCAAATTTATTTTTATATCCACATCGGTTATTTCCTTCAACAGAGATTTCAGATGCAATGCCTCTTTGCAACAGTCTGCTGCGGCTATGTACTCGGCTTCAGTCGATGAAAATGCCACTATAGGCTGTCTCTTAGACGCCCATGTTATTGGTCCATCAGCTATCATAAGCACGGAGCCAGAAGTGCTTCTTCGCGTCAATGGATCTCCAGCATAGTCCGAGTCGCTATAAGCATCGATATTCTCTATCGGTTTGTTTCGTTTGAACATAATGCCTTTATCTTTGGTTCCCACCAAATATTTGAATATTTTCTTAAGTTTTGTGACATCTTCTCTAGTGAAATTTTCGACCTTCCTGCTAACTTGGTTGACCGCTTGTGCGATGTCTGGTCTAGTTCTGGTAGACAGATACAGTAAACTTCCCACTGCCTCCCTATAGGGATATTCCTTCTCCTGAGCAGTTTCCTGTATCGACTTGGAATCGCTACTTGCGGGCGTGTCACAAGGTTTGGCATTTTTCATATTATATTTTTCCAGTATGTCATTTATATAAGATCTCTGAGTAAGAATTATTCCTTCTTTGGAATTTCTTATTTCCATACCCAGATAGGTACTTGGATTTTGATTCTTTTTCATTTCAAATTTGGTTTCAAGTTTCTTCAAAATAACTTCAATCTTTTTCTTGTCTTTTCCTATGACAAGACCATCATCGACAAATAATCCGATTATTATTGACTTATCTTCGTTTATGAAAACGCATCGATCGGTTTTTATCGTCTTGAAACCCAAATCAAACATCGCTTGGGTAAAAGTTTTATTCCATGTGAATGGAGCTTGCTTTAAGCCATACAACGACTTTTTCAGCCGGCAAACTACATCAGTAGTATTGCAGTCAGTTTTATAGCCAACAGGTAGTTTCATATAAACTTCATCTGTCAACTCTCCGTACAAGAATGCTGTCTTGACGTCAAATGTCATGAAGTAGTAAGATTTGGATGCGGCAATGGCTAGTAAAGTTTTTAAGGCAGATTGACTTGCAACTGGGCTATATACGTCTTCAAAATCCAGGTTTCCTTTCTGCTCGCAGCCACGTACGACTAATCTGGCCTTTTTTGTACCGTCATCTTTAATCCGAAATACCCATTTGTTCGACAAAATTTTGTGTCCTTTGGCTTCTGACCTGTCAACTAATACCCAGGTGTTATTTTTCTGTAGTGAATCCATTTCTGACTGTATCGCCTTCTCCCAATTTTGTCTGTCGGTGCCCGTCACTGCATCTTGATATGTAAGAAATGAACAGTCATAGTCATCATTACTATCTGATGTAAACATAGTCACGCAACGACTTAGCTCGTAATCTTTGGTCCATGCTGGTGGCCTCACTGCTCTTTGTGGTCTTTCACTTGAGGGTGGTGGGTCAACTGGATCTTGACTGGAGCTGGAAGAAGGAAGATTAGTAGGTTCCTGAAAAAATAAGTTATTATTCATTTTGTTTTTAATTTCAGGTATTTCAATCTCAATTAATTCTGTTTCTGGTTCTAGAGTAGAGTCTTCGGTTTTCTCAGCAGGAGTATCGCCATAATGCATCTTTTCGATTACTTTTACGTCTCTGCTGATAACAACGTCATTCTTTTCCGGTATGTAGATTCTAAAACCTTTGGCTTTATTTGCATATCCCAAAAATACTCCTTCTGTCGCTTTGGCAGAGAATTTTCCTTTTCGGTTCTTGTTCATTACAAAGGCTCTGTTTCCAAACACGTGTAGGTGATTTCCCGATGGGATTCTTCCTACCCACTTCTCATATGGGGAGTTTCCTTTGAGAGCTTTTGCTGGGCTCCTATTTATCAGATAGTTTGCAGTGTTCACTGCTTCTGCCCATAGATTTGCAGGAACGTTAGAATCTATCATCAGACATCTTGCTTTATCCATCAGCGACCGATTTTTTCTTTCACTCATGCCATTTTGCTGCGGTGTATAGGGTGCAGATAGTCTTCGGCTTATGCCGTTATCTTTCAGGAATTTGTCAAACGCTTTCGACCTATATTCACCTCCATTGTCAGACTGAAGGTTTTGAATTTTCTTCTTGTGAAACACTTCAACATAGTTTTTGTACTCCTTGAACTTTTCAATAACTTCGCTCTTTTCTTTTAAAAAATAAACACAGCAGTATCTTGTATAGTCGTCAATAAATGTAACGAAATACTTTGATCCAGCCATTGATTTATGCTCAAAAGGTCCACATACGTCACTGTGAATTATCTGCAGCACTTCGGTAGAGATTATTTGTTCATGGCTTTGGAATGGTAGAGTGGTAAATTTACCCTTGATACAAGTCTCACAGGTACCCAAAGTTTTTTCTTTAAAGTCGAGTCCTCGCATCATTTTATTTTTAACCATTTCCTTTAGGTCTCTTTCATTGACATGACCTAATTTCTTGTGCCATTTCATAATTTCGCCTTCAGCACCGGGCGTGAAATTTGCTGTCTCTTCCGGCTCATCAAATTCAATGAAGTATAGTCCATTTTTTCTTCTAGCTTTTAAGTTAACTGTTCCTTCTTTTATGATACTGGCTTGTTCCTTTTCAAATAAAACTTTATAGCCTTTATCTGTAATTTTACTTACTGACATCAAGTTGTTTGACAAATCAGGCACATATAATGTGTCAATTATAGTATGTTTCCAATCTTTTATATAGAGTTCTGCGTTTCCTTTCCCTTTAACTTCGGTCGTATGCATCTCTGAAGCTAGTCTTAGAGTGTCAGATGCAGGGATTAAGTTACAGAGTAAACTTTTGTCCCCCGTCATATGTGACGTACAGCCACTATCTAGACACCATAAATTGCTTTTAGCTTTTGACGTTTCTGTTGTTAAACAGATATTATGCGTCTCTTCTTTTCCTTTAGTTTTATTAGAGTTATTTTGTCTCTTTTTTTGACCAACAAGATTCTGTGGAATGGCCTTTCTTCTTACAATTGTTGCAATATGGTACCCTTTTCTTTGTCTTGGCATAGAAAACTTCTGAAGTCTGTGGTTCACTTGCTTCGCTTTGCCTTCTTGCTTCGTATTCTTCTATGATTTTAACTTTTAAAATGTCAGGACTTGGTAGTACATCTCTCGACTCAATTGCCGTTCTGAAGCTATCAAAATTTGTAGGTAAACTGTATAACATCATAATGCTTAATAATTCTGGATGAATTTTGACATCCATATCTTCTAATTTACCCACTACGTCCATAAAATTACTGAGATGGTCTCTTACATCTTCCTGTGAAGTCATTTTCTTCAATACTAATTGCTTTAACAGCGTGGCCTTTCTCGCCGGTCCTGAACTTTGATGTACAGATTTTAGTTTATCCCATACCTCCTTGGATGTGTTACATCCTTTAATTTGTTTAAGTTCAGGTGGAGATATAAGTAGAAGTAGCTCTGACCTTGCCTTTAAGTCTTCCTTTAGGAATGCACTCTTTTCTTCGGCAGTCGCAGTTGCCGCTAACGTTTTTTCACCACTAGCGTACTCCCATAGATCGTATCTTATGAGAATCGCCTGTGCTTGTAAGCACCAGGTATCGTAGTTCGATTTTGTCAGCGGTTCTATGCTTCTTAGACTTGAGCTCATTTTTAAAATTTTATTTTCTCATTTACTCACGGTTTTATTCCATTTGCCACCAACCACGGACCTCTGCTACCACTGATAGGGAGGAATTGGCGATATGAAACTAATTAAAACGTGAATATTATAAACATTGTGTTTAATTTTATTTGAGAAAATCAGAGTAATTTTACATGACACCGTATCATCAATCAGTTAGAAGAATTCTATTTACAAATTCAAAATAGATGTCATAGACAAACATGGACAGCATCACGACCTTCCAACAGTTATAAGGAAGAAATCAATGTAAGTTTCATTATTATATGCTAGAATTTATGTGGGAAACTAATCCTCGAACAAAAAAAATTGTCTCCTTTTCCAACGAACCACAATTCGTGCGCCGCCAAGCGCAAATAAAATTGGTCTATTTGCATCTCTTTCTCTCGTATGGGTAGATAGATAGATAGTATAAATATGCAAGGTGTTTACTTTGTGGTGGTGCAACTTTTTTTTGTGGTGAATAACCACCTTTTACTGTAAAACTCAATGTACCGCACTCAAAACATTGGCTGGTAGATTGAAGAATTGAATAGTATGAAGCTCGAGGAGGTGTGCGAAGAAAAATCATTAAAGATTTACTAGTCGTACATTAAAAAAATAAACTTAAAAAAAATTGTTGTCTGCAAAGTCGGTTTACGGACGATAGTTTAACGTGACGACGTCATAACAAAACATTGATGAAATGATTGCATACATACGCTCTGATCGTAACGTTACAATGAGCATAATGGGCAGAGCGTAACGGGACACTTTTTCGTGCATGCAGCTGACGTTCATCGATTTATTAGACGTTGTCACGTCAAAAAGATGAAATCTGTGATAATATAATGTTACTAGAAGGTTTCCACGTATGGTTGAGAACAAAAAAAACGCAATGACAGGGAGAACAAGTGCCTTTCGGCTTTGTTAAGTGTTTTTTTACACTCTTTAAGTCTCTGTCTATTACCAAAAAGACAAAATAATACCTCGAAAATGCGAAAAAATTGTTTGCCTACTTTAATCAACTTTAAATTTAATTTGAAAAGGTTCATACAACTTGATGTATATTGTTAGCACGGGCGTTAAATGCCTAATTTAATTTACATTTTATATTTTCTGGCTTAGGCTTTAATACTGCTTAGGGAATGGCCTTCGTATTTTATACCTAGCTAAAAAAGGCTAGCATTTTAGGAAAACTACATTAATATTATAAATTATAAATAATAAATTATAAAAAAAAAAATGTGAAGATTATCGTTTGCTACTCTGTCACGCAAAAACGACGGAACGGATTTAATGAAATTTGGCACATCGACAGTTTATAACCTGGATTATGATCCCGTGGTACAATTGCAGAGGATCACGCGGGCGAAGCCATAGGCTATGCTATGATAGGCTTATTTACCTTATTTAATCCCAGTCAAAATAGTAAAATTAAGGGGGCAACCTCGGAATAAGAGATAAGTAGTCAGCTGTAAACTTGTGTAAAACTTTATTTATACACCCTAAAACTTGCCTCAAAACCTACTTATCGTAGGGTGTCCGAGACTTCAAATATTTCAAGGTCAATGGTCTTTTTTTTTACATTTCATTGCAAAAATAGCGTTTCCTACGGGTTTTATGCTATTTGTATTGTATTGTTTTTAACCCCCGACGCAAAAAAGACGCGTATAAGTTTGACGTGTCAGTGTGTGTGTGTGTTGGCCATCGTAGCGGCCGAACGGATAAACCGATATTGATTCTTTTGTTAGAAAAGTGAATTAGTCTAGCTGTTTGATAAAAATCAGTCCAAGATGGCCGCCGCCACAAAATGGCGGCTTACATAAAGGGTGTAAAAGACCTCTTCACGAAGCCGAAAGGCACTTGTTCTCCCTATCATTGCGATATTTTTTTTGTTCTACACCATACCTGGGAACCTTCTAGTTACGGAGATATGGGGTGGTCAAAGTTACAACTTTTTGACAAGTTTTTTTTTTTAATACAAGTTTTTTTAACATGTAAGTGTAAGTGTAAGTAAGTGTAAGATTTTGACATTAAACACCTCGACGACCCCCGTACTATTCAATCAATCTATCAGCACAATGTTTTAATTGCGTTACAATGAGTTTTACCACAAAACATGTGTTTAACAGGTGATTAACATAACCTCAAAAAAAAAATTGTATCCCAGCAATTTTTTTTGCGTTAAGTTACTTAGTTTGATGTACAGAATGCTTGGTTAACGGCTTTGTGATGAGGTGGTTTACATCTGATTTAAACAAGACATTTTGATTTAAACAAGAGTTATGAGAAAAAAAAAATTTCAATAGAAGTTTTAAATTCCTCATATCTCTTCGCCTTCATATCATTGTCCTTTCAAAAAAATTGTTTGGGAACATAGATATTCTGTAAACCAATCGAAATAAATACACACTACCTAAAGAATATGTTTGATTTTCATATTATTTTGGTATTACGTTTGTATGAAAAAAGCATGCTCCGCTGGCCCCTTAAGAACAGTGTATTAAATCTGTCAATCAATTTTGTTCTGACTTTTTTCGTCACATGCAATTAGTTGGATATTTTAACAAAATGTTTTAAATAGTCATGCAATATCTCATCCATCAAAACATGTGGAACACTAAGATTCTTGACTGAATTTCCACATCTAGAATCATGAACTAAATTCGCTCGTCGGGAAGGTTAAAATTCAAAATTGGTAGTTACCGATAGGATATTACCAATTCATGATCATAGTTAGCGTTTACGCTGGCAGTTCATAACAAAACCCAGCTATAAATATCGAATAGGCTTCTCGAATATCGGGGTCGAACTATACATATCCAAGTTACAAGCTATTTCACTTACCGGCCACTTACGTACAACAAGTTATGCGCTATAGCCTCATAGTCGTAATTAAGGGCATTCCATCATCATTTAGATATTATCTATAAAAATAAAATAGCTGACAATCTATTCACACGTGGGAGTTCCATTAGAAAGATATTTTTAGCGCGAGTGTTTGTTTATTGCTGGCAGTTTCGCGTGTATTTTTATGTTATTTTAGCACGGATAGTTTTGTTTTTAATTTGAACCCACGCGTAGTATTTCCTACGCATGGGTACACTCTGTATACGAGTATTTATACAGAGTGTCTATTTTACTGGGACTGCATGTGGGAAATTTGAAAAATTTATTAAAACCCTTTTTTCATGAAAATGCTCCAGTGTATGCAAATAATAAAATTTACCAATTCATTATTTCTGGATGTTTAATAGTTGGGTTTGTTTCAATATACTCGTTATTGTCATAGTAATTGACTAGTTATATGTTTGTCATAATTCATTCTTTTCTTCCCCAGAAAAACGCGAACATCGCAGCACTGTGGGTCACGTGCGCCTGCGCCGATCGGATCGACGTGTGCTTGAGAGAGCGCGACGTCGTACGCTGCGCATGACCGTCACTATCGTCGCCGTGTTCGCGCTCTGCTGGCTGCCATACGCTACAATCACCATGTGGTCAGTATGTGGTCATAAGTAACCTTAATGTTACGAGAAAAAACACAATGTAATAGGGTAAAAACGTATATTTTTAATAAAGACGATACATTTCTTTTAAAACTCGTGTGACGTCACATTTTAGTACATTTTTTACTTTCTTTGATGCCTTTTATCTTTGTAATTTTGTATTAATTAGATAGAAACAAAAAACACGTATCCAATATATTTTTCGCCGCTTCCTCGCCCTTGGCGTACCCGCAGTAAGTAGTGGCATGCACAGGGAGAGAACAAGACGGCGAAAATGCGTGACAATATGGACTAGAATGTGCCCGCGCCTCGCCTTTCTAACACCGTTAGCGCGCCTGTTCTGTGCTGCGGCGGCGCCACGCCATCACCTCGCCCGCGCCGCACCTCCGACAGACGCCTCTTGTGTTTGTCCCGTGCCTTAGCTTGCATAAAAATATGCAAGCACGATAACTCCAAACAGTTTTATCAATATAGAACTTTTCAGGTACATGGTAGACCGAGAATCAGCAGCCCGTGTGTCACCGAGAGTCCAAGACCTACTCTTCGTGATGGCAGTCTCCAACTCCTGCATGAATCCACTGGTGTACGGCTCCTACACCCTGGACATCAAGGGTCTGCTGCGGAGGCTGCTGAAGAAGGCTTGCTGTCACTCCTCAGCTGCTTCTGACACGATAGGTAGGCTCTTAAACACCACCTTATTTCACACGTAATAGGTTTGCTTTTTAGCGTAACTGTTCGTGATATAGGTTACCGGTTGAGGCAGGCAACGAAACACTGTTTTATAGCGTATTTTTTCGTGAAAACAATAATCCTGGGTATTTGCACACTTAGTATTCATTTAATTACAATAATACAAGTTTTTAACACTTAAAAAATTATTAAAACTAATTTTAAATTACGGAGCGAAATTTAGACATGTCACTCAACCAGTGTTGCCAAAAAAAAACACGTTTGCGTAGAAGAAACAAATACATTCGAACCATAAAGAGATACAGTTTAGTATGATCGGCGAACAGAGAAACATGAGGCTGGTTTTTAATGGTCTTAAGCAACCCGTTGATAAATAAATGATATTTATTCAACAAGCCGATTAGGGTGTCTACTTATCTGATATAAATGAATTCATTAGGTACAATATTTACATACTACATCTAAAACTATATAAAGGGTGTAAAACACCTCTTCACGAAGCCGAAAGGCACTTGTTCTCCTCGTCATTGCGATCATTTTTTACAAAAATAAAACTAAACGTAAAACTAGTACCAATATATATGTCACCGTAAAGTTATCAAACACGTTATATTAAAATATAACGTGTTTCTCTCTAGCGATAATGTAATATCTCGAATTATTGTCAACTGAACATACGGAAGTATCTCTGCCACCATAATCGGGACTTGTGGCACCCCCCGTTAGGTTAGTTAGGTTCCTTTAAACCCTGCACTCGGAAATAGGGGCTCCGTCGACTACGCTTTTTAAGGGAATATAAAGTGTTTTAAGGTTAGGTTATAATAATCGGTATTTCTCAGGAATGGTACAATATCTTTTCATGAGATTATAATATAACGTATTTGACAATTTTACGGTGACATATACAACAATGTCAATAGGAGGCGTCAAAGTACTCCTCCTCATCGCTGTCATCGGGAAACGTGCCCAGAAGACTGGCAGCATTGCCACGTTGAATGGCAATTATTATTGGCAATATTTTACTTGTGACGCGAAATCGGCCTGAACTGATCATGGAGTGACACGATATGCGCTGTATGTAGTTCGCTGAGGTGTTTAGTCCTGTCGCAACCGAAAAATGGCAAATGATGACTTTTTATCTTAATTTTTGCTGACCGGTCGGAGCCCGCATGTCGATAGTGTGGTCACTCCCTAAAAGGAAGAAAGAAAGCTTAAAAGAAAAAGAAAGCTTTAAAGGCTTTTGCTTTACAAATTCACATTTTTTATATTTTAAAATAAACAAAAATCGAAGATGAGCCCACAGTGGCCGCTTGCTATAAAAATCTATTCAAATTCCATTTCAAATTAAAATCTTGATAACAATTCTATATTAAAAAAAGAATTCGATAAAACAACGATCTGTTTTGTTCACAATAATATCGCAATATGAAGGCGAATTGATTACGATGATAGAATTGCGGGATTTCAATCTAAAGATAATTTAAAATCGGTACGATGATCGACCAAGTGTAGTAGTTAATATCAATTGTAACAAAACTGGTGAAACGTAGATGTACTATCTGTACCTATACCTAACCCTAAGTAATTCTGGCGTGATCTGATGATCCAAATATGTTTCGGTAATTATCTCACAGGTGGGTACTACTGGGATAAAAAATATTCTGTATGTTAATCCAGATTGTATCTGTTGCCAAATTTCACTCAAATTCATTCAACCGATTTAGCGTGAAAGAGGAACATATATCATACCTTTTCACAAACTTACGCATTTATAAGAGAGCAGCGGTAGCCCAGTGGTGGCGGCCCCGACTTACGAACAGTAAGTCGTGGGTTCGAACCCAGACAGGCGCATTACTTTGTGTAATTTATTTCATCACCGCTGCTCTCAAAAACGGTGAAGGAAAACATCGTGAGGAAACCGGCATGTCCTAGAAAAATTCGAAGACATGTGTCATCTACCAATCCGCACTGGGCCCGCGTGGTAGATTATAGCCCTTTCCCTCTCATTGAGAGGAGGCCGTGTCCCAGCAGTGGGAACATTATAGGCTGATGATGATGATGATGATGATGACGCATTTATAATAGCTAGTAGTATGAAATAAATATTACGGAGGAAAACCTAACTAAAAATACTCTGTTCTACTACAAGCAAGTTCTCATTCACAAAATATTCCAACCACTTCAAATATTTTGCTTAGGCCTCAATTCCTGCCACGCTGACGTTGTTCGCGCACGTCACATCGAGCGCGTACATTCATTGTGTTCTATAAGGGGTGTAAAACACCTCTTAACGAAACCAAAAGGTACTTTTTTCCCCGTCATTGCGATATTTTTTTTGTTCTACACCATACCTGGGAACCTTCTAGTTACGGAGATGTGGGGGATCAAAGATACAACTTTTTCACAAGTATTTTGTAAATACAAGTTTTTATTGTACGAATTTTACTTCATACATCTCTACAACCCCGTACTATTCAATCCATCCATCAGCACAATGTTTTAAGTGCGTAACATTGAGTTTTACTACAAAACAATTTTCATCCCAAAAATAGTCGTTTACCAGCAATATTTTTTGCGTAAAGTTCCTTAGTTGGATGTACAGAATGCTTGGTTGGCGGCTTCGTGATGAGGTGGTTTACACCCTGTATAGCACCCATTTTGCGACGACGACTTACGACGCCGACCAACAGAGCCGTATTTCGTTCTCGCCGACGTCACGACCGACCGAACGCGACTGACATCAGCGTGGCAGAAATTCAGGCCTTACGCAGACGGCTTAGTGATAAATCGTAACACTATAACGAACTTGAATTTCTAACTAACTACCAAAGAGCAAATTTAATCTAATCTAAATTAAATAAACGTGTTTGTATAGCAAGTCCAATACAGTCGAGTTAGTTCAGAATATTTTAGTTAAACCAATTACACGCTTCCTAACTATAATAGATACTCGGAAGAAATGTTAGGATAAGGTTTCGCGAAACTACTGTTCATAATGTTTTAAGGTGGACGCACACTTATCCGCGCCAAAGGAATCGACCGCGCCGAAAGATTTTTTTCTCATACGAATGACGTTATCGATTCGTCCGATTCGACGCGGATAAGTGTGCGAGGTTTCATAGAATTTCATACAAGTAATTCTAAAATTCGATTCTTTCGGCGCGGAAAAGTGTGCGTCCACCTTTATCCATCCACCCGCGGCTACCGCGGCCCCGTAACATAAAGGGCGAGGAAGGAACATGGATGGGTTTTATTCAGTAAAAGTCTGACACTCCCTCCCGGTCCGCTCAGAGTGGGAGAAGTTATTTGATGATTTCCTATCCTAAAAAAAAGGGGTATATATGCGGGGAAATTAAATATAATTTAGCAGCGCCTGTAATAATGGTTGCTTTTATAATACTTCTACTGCCGAACTCTGTGAGATGAAGAGAACAGAACTGGAACCCCAACTTTAAGTTCCAGCATATGGGATAACACGCCCGTTAACTCCAAGGAGTTAAGAAATTCAACGTGCTAGGTTGTACTATTAACATTAATCATCGCAGTGCCTTCGAATCGCCGACTTTTTTACTGACTCACTTGTTCTCTCACACAACCACTCTTTATTATTTAAACTAGCTTTTGCCCGCGACTTCGTCCGCGTTTCCGTCGTTTTTCGAAAAAAAATTAGCAGATGTCCTCCCTCGTAGTTTTGACGTAACAGGCAGATTCACTTTCGTATTTTAGAAGGGAAATAGTAATATAATATGCCAATCCACAAAACTGTTGAAAAATATAAGTAACCGCAGAATATTATTATACCCACGCTGTACCCACGACTCGGTCAGCGTGTAACTCCTTGTTTTTTATTAAGATAATATATTGCTAATATTTTGTAGATCAAATTAAAATGTTTCAGCGCAAAGCTTCTGGGTAGACTATGTTAAGAGTCGACCCGTCCGGCACGTGAACGTAAAGATTCCTAGAATTGCTAACCCGGGAAAGAGCGACGTATAATTGACCATGCGAGAAACAGCTGACACCGAGATCTACTCCAGCAACACGAAAAGTCTGCCCTTGAGCTTTATTGATAGTCATGGCATAGCACACCGATACTGGGAATTGCGTTCTTTTAAACTGGAATGGAAAATTATTTGGTATTATGGGAATTCTGGGAATAAAGACAGTTTCTCCTGCACCGCAACCTGTTAAAATTTGAGCCTCGATTACATTTTGTTGCAACTGGGTTACTTTTAGCCGAGTTCCATTGCAAAGTTGAGGTGGTCTTAAATTTCGGAGCAGAATTATCGGTATGCCAATTTTTAAACAAAATTATATGAGAAGGTAGTCCAGGCATACTTAAAGAATTTAAAAATTCTATCGGGTAATTAGTGGCTTCTTGTTCATCAACCATTCTATTTATTGAACTATAAACTTTGCTTTCTCCCTGTATATTAGACAGTATTTTATTATTAATTTCAGATGCCTGGTCATTGCGAGGAGTCAAAATGGACCTTTCGCAAAGCCAAGAATTGTCCCTATTTAATATAATTGTTATGTCACCGTAAACCGAAGATATAAGATGTTGTTGGGACTGCACTATACAACATAACTCAGGCGTCAGAATAAGTTTTCCTTGGTGTAGTTGTGGATAGGTACCTTCACCAATCTTCAATAATGTATCAGAAAATTCACGATTATCTGCGTTGTCTCCAGTTCTCACTCGCATATTTATAGTCAAATGCACCGATTGTATATCACGCCACAAATAAGAGCTTTTCAGGCAAGCCCTGATCTCATCAGCTCGGGTTCCCCGTGGTATTACCGGTAAGGTTTGTCGGAAATCACCACAAAATAAAACCGTAATACCGCCCATTGGTCGATCATTTTGTCTTATGTCCCTTAGAGTTCTGTCTACTGCTTCTACTCCTTTTCGATGGGCCATCGTACATTCATCCCATACGATTAAATTACACTCACGCAATACCTTAGCTTTGTCGCTATTTCTTGAAATACTACAGGTTGGACTTTCCGTGCGATCTAAATCAATTGGTATTTTAAACATAGTGTGAGCAGTTTTACCTCCTGGTAGCAATGTTGCAGCTATACCTGATGAAGCCACGGCAAGAGCGATTTTACGCTGATTTCGAACATAAGCTAATATTAATTTAGTCAAAAAGGTTTTCCCAGTTCCTCCAGGTGCATTTAAAAACCATATTGTTCCTAAATTATTCTGCACACTCTCGCACACGCGATCATAGACTAAGCGTTGTTCTGCAGTCATCATTGGGACACCGTTTTCTAATGTTACCAGCAGTTCCATTGGGTTGTAACCAATCTCTGCGGAATATTCCCTATTGGTAACCTCTCCGACTGAGGTTGGCGTTGGCAAACCATATTCACAAAGTGATTTACCGCCTACTGCTGTTAAGTCTTCCTGAAGAGCTAATAAGCACTGATTTATAGCCAGATCTCGGAAATTATCATTAGTTGCGCCTTCATTATTGTGAGATAAATTCCGAAGAAAGTCTTCTGCAAATTTTTCATTATATTTTTCCCATAATTGGACAGGATCAGATAAATTACAAAATGTGAGTAATGTTACAAATAAATGGCGTAACCGTCGTGGATTATCACTAACACAGGATTCTGCTAAAGCGTCATCCCAATGTTGATCATTTTCAAGCAAATGACGCGCTTGGCAAGCTGCATGATAAGTTGGATAAACAACATCGTCTACTTTTCTCAAATCTATAAATGATGTTGGTCCTCGCACTGTATGTAATAATAATCTCAAATAAAAACACTCTGCGTTGTTAGGATGAACAGTATACACTCTACCAAGAACATGTTCTTTGAAAATACCTGTCTCGCCATCTACAGGCCTGCCACGGCGTCTACGGTTAAAGACACCTCGTTGTTTATCGTAGGTATAATACGATGGAACTTCTTCATACAAAAGAGACTTTGCGAAATTATCAGTTTGGCAAAGTCGAAAGAATGCCAATAAAGTTGTTTGTCTAGGGTTCTCTAATCGTTCTGTAACATTTTCGGCGTTAAAATATATACGTTGACCGCCTTCCAGATGAACATCCAGATGGGTCACAGGTGGATATCTTTCGTGAATGTTAAAACTTAAGATCCGCCACACAGCTTCTGAAGAGCTGATATATCTGCCTGACTGAAATCTAGTAACTTCATCATGTTCATTTCTTAACGCAAACGTAGCTTGGTCACTGCCCTTGTTAATATACTTACAAATATATTTAATTGACTCTACACTATTACACATTTCTACATTTATGTGAGCTTGAAATGCTCTAGACAACACAGGCGAATACGGAACGACCCACCTATTATCTAAAGTAACCTGTTGTCCAGACATTCGCTTTTCAACAGTAAAACCACCATTGTCTCTTGAACGGCGTCGATATAATGGGTATCCATCATGTCCTGTTACAGTTTCATCCACTAATGCTTTTGGATACCTTTTAGTGCAACGACCGTCTTGCATGCAAGGAGCATTTGCGTTAAATGCACCACATGGACCATGTATCATATGAGTTTTAACAATGTCGTATAACAGGGGATCTGCAGTCGGATCTGGAATTTCAGCACTGATTAAACTGTCTACATCATTAGGTCGAACCTTATCTTTTAACCAAAGCAAGATATGTGCGTGAGGTAAGCCGCGTTTTTGCCATTCAACACTATACATATAACACAATACTTCTCCAAAAATGTTATCTTTGGTAAGAAGATCTATCATTGATTTTAATTTTAAATGATACACTCTTGCAATAATATCATGGCGGTCATGCGGTGCCTGACCCTCAAGAAGCTCCCGAGTGATTTCATCCCACTTGGGATTGGTAGTTACAGTAACAAATAAGTCGGGACGTCCATATTTTCTTACGTAACAAAAAGCGTCTTGAGTACGTTCGTGCATGTAGCGTGGACCACCAGTAAAAGAAGAGGGTAAAATAACTAAACGACCCATATTTACAGTATCATTATCTTGCTGCATGGCATCGCGAAGGTGCACGTATTCTTCAGCGCGCAGCTGCCTTTGATTAGATCGTATATAAACTAATCTTTCAGTTTCAATTTTTGCGTACATGTCAACAATAAACTGATTAAATAAGCCACGAAAACGTTGAAAGTATACCAATCTGTTCCGTCTCACTTGCAGGTGGTAACAATAAAATTGAAGGCATGACACCTTTTTATTATAATTAGGTGCGCCTGTGCGCGGATCGGTTTGGTATACAGCGAAATTATAACCATCTTCCCCTCGACAGTATATCATAGGATATTGCAAACTGTCGTAAGCCCTGTGGGTTTCGGAAATACGTTGCAAACGATTGTCTCTGGAACGTATAACGATATCACGCCTATCACATTCCTGGTCGACCAGTACTACAGCAACTTCATTCGTGGATGGAACGTTATGACGCCCAGGGTGTTCTTGAGTTGGACGCTTATCGGCATTTATAACAATTTTATAATTGTTATTACCATCTTGAGAAAGGGCTTCTAATGCCGATTTAAAACTGCATACGTACGAATTAACCTGATGTAACATGTTCTGAAGTTGTGAAATGAGTTCAGTATTTAAATTCGGAAAATATTGATTTCTTATATTCGACTGTTCGTTGTAATCGGATACAAAACATATTTGAAGAAATTTAGGTTGTTCTTCAGGCAAAAGGGACCCTATCAAATGGTAAACCTGACCTTGTACCTTAAAAGTAGGCATGAAAGGGCCTTCTGAGATTTGTTTAGCACCAAAGGATGTCATTTGGAATGCACTATTATAAGTGCGAATATTATCTAAAAACTGTTTGGATTGCAAATGTTCCCCTAAAAGTAGTGATTTTAAAGGTTCCGGTGGGTCTTCGAACGAAGGCAAATTTATTTTACCTCCAGAACAACAGAAACCAGCAGACTCCTTCCTCCACTTTGAAGCATTACAAAAAGAACATACTACGTTCATATCGCCTATTTCAGAAGATGATCTGTAATCAATTGTGAGGTTATAAGCAAACCCACTTTTATATTTATCGGACCACGCCACCGAATTTGTAGATTGATCTACAACGTGTATATCTAAGTCATTAAGACCATGTCGAAATCTATCTGCAGTAAGACGGGCCTCTCGCTGTTCGTCTGTTTCAAGCGACCGAATGTTTTCAATTCTTAATCTTTCATTAGACAAAGTTATCAATCGTTCTTGTCTCAAAGAATTGTAATAATCCCGTCCCGACTCTAGTCGTTGTTCATGCTCATGTTCATCTTCAAGAGATCGAATCATGTTATGGTGCACCCTATCATTTGTCAAACGGTCTTCATACTGAGTAAAACTTTCAGAATCTCGAGACAAAATATGACGTTCGCGGTCAGCTGTAAGCCGTAATTCCCTCTCAGTAAAGGTTTCGGACTCGCGAGATAAAACATGACGTTCACGGTCAGCTGTAAGCCGTAATTCCCTCTCAGTGTAGGTTTCAGACTCGCGAGATAATGTATGACGTTCGCGGTCAGCTGTAAGCCGTAATTCCCTCTCAGTGAAGGTTTCGGACTCGCGAGATAAAATATGACGTTCACGGTCAGTTGAAAGCCGTAATTCCCTCTCAGTGTAGGTTTCAGACTCGCGAGATAATGTATGACGTTCGCGGTCAGCTGTAAGCCGTAATTCCCTCTCAGTGAAGGTTTCGGACTCGCGAGATAAAATATGACGTTCACGGTCAGCTGAAAGCCGTAATTCCCTCTCAGTGTAGGTTTCAGACTCGCGAGATAATGTATGACGTTCGCGGTCAGCTGTAAGCCGTAATTCCCTCTCAGTGAAGGTTTCGGACTCGCGAGATAAAATATGACGTTCACGGTCAGCTGAAAGCCGTAATTCCCTCTCAGTGAAGGTTTCAGACTCGCGAGATAATGTATGCTGTTCGCGGTCAGCTGTGAGCCGCAATTCTCGTTGTAAAGCAGTTTCAGCTTCTCGGGATAACGCATGTTGTTCCCGGTCAATGGTACGCCTTAGCTCTCGTTGGGAAGAGCTTTGAGACGCCCGTGATGTAGCTCGTCTCGCTCTGTCAGATGCTAATCGCATCTCTCTTTCTAGAGAGCTTTCACTGGCTCGAGAAGCTGAGGCCCTAACTCTCATAGAGTTTAACCGATCTGCTCTTTCTTCTGCCGATTCTTGAGAACGCGTCATTCTCATTCTCCTAGCTTGACTCGAAGTTCGAGATAAAGATGGTCGTTTTTTAGGTGGCATTGTTTATATTGTTTTTAATCGACGGTAACTTAAAGTATATAATAAATATATAAAAAATAAATAACTAAGTGTATAATAAATAAAATATAAATCTAAGTGCCTATTTAAACTAAAATAATATTCTAATAGAATTATAACCAGAAATATGTACCTACAATTTACAAAAGAATAAGGAATGAAAATAAAACTAAAACGCGTGTGCAATACTATCTACCTATACCTACTAAATATACAAAATAAAATAAAAATTTAACAGAAATTACTTACCCAAAACTAACCTACCGGTATCTAAAAATCTATGCGTACCTACCTACTATTTCTACTTTTAAACAAAACTAAACCTAATTCATAAAATAACAACAAAAGAAATTAAAATAAACTATTTAAAGACTAAAAGTCGCGCTGATAAGCACGGTTTATAAAATAACAATTATTGTCTGTCAATAAAGTCCAACACTCTGAACGCATCAACAGCCAAAATATATTGAATGAAGCTTGCGCTTTTTTTTTTTTTTTTTTTTTTTTTTTTGGATATGGCATCTCGCAGTTCAGTCTGAGAAGACTGGCTTCTGCTTAACCGGGCAATGTCCTGTGGATGCCTTGATTCTAAGGCCTCCAGCCAGGGCGAAAATAACTAAAAACTAAGCGACAGCGCTCTAAGGGCACCCCCTGTGGGGTACGAACCTCGGCTTAGGGCGTCGCTGGGGGCAGCAAAGGGACAGGCTGGATCTGATTGTCCTTATTTAGGGACTGATTTAATACTACAGGCTCAGCGTCGCGGGCTGGCTCGAGCAAGGGTCGGGGAGGGATTGATCGGGGATTTCGCGCCGGACCTCTGCGGCGAGGTCGGTAGGTTTTCGGTCTGTATTTGTATGCTCTGCGTACCGTACTGGTATCTTTCCTACTCTCTTGCAAGATAGTGATCGGATCGTCGGGGGCGACTAGGGTGTGACGCGGACGTTGGACGGAGCTAATACGCGATGGGTCGTACCGGGCGGCCGATGCGATTAGGGGATTCCTATGCTTAATAGCAGAGTCGAAGTAACGCTTGGAAAGGCGTTTCATGAACTGCTTAACGGTGGGGATTCTGAGGTCTACGTGAAGACTATCGTTACGGACGTAAGGGGGGGCACCGGTGATCTTACGGAGATATCGGTTCTGCAAGGTCTGCATCGTGTGGATATGACGCGGGTGGGCATGCGCGAATACTATGCAAGCATAGGTCATGATGGGGCGGATGACTGCGGTGAAAAGACGCAATTTGCACTTGAGTGACAATTTGCTCTTCCTAGTGATCATGAAGTGGAGCCGGCCCATAGCAAAGGCAGCCCGGTCGCGAGCTGCTTTGATGTGGGCCTTGAACGACAGATGGTCGTCCAGAATAACTCCGAGATACTTGGCTTGCCTTTCCCAAGGGATAGGCTTACCGAACATAGTGATGGGGGGACCTGGCGAACGCTTAAGGCGTGCCTTATAGTATAAAACTGCCTGGCTTTTTTCGGGATTAACTTCTATTCTCCACTTACGGAACCAAGCGCCGAGCGAGTCGGCAGCTTTCTGGAGAATGCGGCGGATGTTATCCGGAGAACGGCCGGTGTAATAAATCGCGGTGTCGTCAGCGAAAAGTGCTGTTTGAACCTTCTGGTTCTTCGGAATGTCGCTGGTGTACAGCGTGAACGCGAGGGGAGAGATAACGGAGCCCTGAGGGACTCCGGCGCGAATCGGATGAGGAGAAGATAACGTCTTACCCACACGGTAGCGGAAGGTACGGTTTGACAAAAAGTCTCGTAAGATGAGCACGAGACGGTCGGGCACACCGAGCTGATAAAGCTTGTATATCAGCCCGTTGTGCCAGACCTTGTCAAAGGCTTTCGCGATATCGAAATACATCACCCCCGTCATCGCTCCGCGTTGGAAACCAGCGCTCACGTGTTCGACGATGCGGTGGACTTGATGTATACAAGAATGTTCGGTCCTGAAGCCGAACTGTTCTTTCGGGATGAGGCCCTTTGACTCGGCAAAATCTCTGAGACGCTTGTATATAAGCCTTTCATAGATCTTGCCGAGAGCACTCAGGAGACTGATCGGCCTGTAGCTGGAGGGCTGGGCTTTCGGTTTCCCAGGTTTGGGAATACCTATAACAGTGGCCTCTTTCCTTGAAGCTTGCGCTCGCCTCCCGCCCCTTTTATACTCTGCCGCCGCGAGCCGTGTCGAGCGCGGCAACCGTTACGCAAAAATGATCCTTACAGCTTGCATCTCTATTCACGCGCGATGGCTTGTTAGCGTAGGTATTTCATGTATAAGTTTGGTGTTTTTGTACCGATTTCTATGATTCTTTTTTTATTAAATAGGTACTAATATTCATTAAAAAAATAAGGATGATGGTGAGTGTTATTGGTATTATATTATACGTAATAGTAAACAAATATAATAACAAATCTCTGAACTGCTAAGCTATCGGGAGTTACACGTGTTATTGTGAGTCAACTATAAAAGATAGATATATGCTGTCTTGGGATATTTTTTATATAATTTTATGTTGAATATTTCCGTTATACATGATTTCTATGTAGCTTTAACCATTAAGGCTGCACACGCGACGGAAGCTTAAAAAATCAAGTAATTTCTCCCGTTTTCCCAACATTTCCTTACACTGCTCTGCTCCTATTCATTGTAGTGTGATGAAAAATATACTATAACCTGCCCAGGAGTTCGAAGAATAACTGATGTTATTTTTTTTAATTGGGGACGAGTGAGTATATTATAAACGTAAGAGTAAACAAATATAATAATAACAAATCTCCGAACTGCTAAGCTATCGGGAGTTACACGTGTTATTGTGAGTCAACTATAAAAGATAGACATATGCTGTCGTGGGATATTTTTTATATAATTTTATGTGGAATATTTCCGTTATACATGATTTCTATGTAGCTTTAACCATTAAGGCTGCACACGCGACGGAAGCTAAAAAAACCAAGTAACTTCTCCCGTTTTCCCAACATTTCCTTTCACTGCTCTGCTCCTATTAATGGTAGCGTGATGAAAAGTATACTATTACCTGCTCAGGAGTATGTAGAATAATTGTACCAAGTTTCGTTAAAATCCGTCGAGTAGTTTTTTTTTCTATAAATAACATACAGACAGACAGACAGACAGACAGACAGACAGACTGACAAAAATTTTACTGATTGTATTTTTGGCATCAGTATCGATCACTAATCACCCCCCGATAGTTATTTTGTAAATATATTTCATGTACAGAATTGACCTCTCTACAGATTTATTATAAGTATAGATAGATTAACATAAAATTTGGGAAAAACGTGCATGATAATTTCATCATCTGTAGGCACTGGATGGAAAATTAATCGGAAAATACTTTTTTTTTCCATCTGCGTCCGATTCCAGACAACCCTCTCCCATTTGTACAGTTTAATGCACATGTTGCACGTAAGGTTAATTGTATGTTATTGTTTTGGGAGTTTTTTTTTTTTTTTTAAGTATATTTTAATTTTGGCTGTGTTACTGTGTACGACTTACATTTTAACTTCTAACTTTAAGTATTTTGACAATTATAGTTCACTATTTTTATTAACCGACTTCTAAAAAAGGAGGAGGTTCTCAATTCCGATGTTTCTATTTTTTTTTTTTTTTTTTTTTTTATGTTTGTTCGGGCATAACTCCGTCACTTGCCAACCGATTTGGAAAATTATTTTTTTGTTGGAAAGGGTATTCTTTCCAAATGGTCCCATAGCTACCAAGTCAGGATCTGATGATGGAATCTTGGCGAAATCGAGGGAACTCTTCAAATTTTATATGAAAACGTGTTGCGATTTTGGTATTTTCTACAACAAGTAAAGCATTTGCGTTTGATAAGAACCATTCTACCATCAGATCTGATGATGAAGCCAAGAGTCACGGAACTCCATAATGAGACAATGTACCATAGTCGTGTTTGGGCTTGTTGTAATTGTAACGGCATGCACTTTCCATGTATCAAGCACATGTGAACCACTAAAAAGTGAAAAATAAAAACTTTTTTGCAAAAAATAAAACCGACTTAAAAAAACAAAAAAGTGAAAAATAACTTTAGCATCTGAAGTCGGTGACAAAAAAACTAAAGCAATCAAACAAAGGTCACCGACTTCAGATGCTAAAGTTATTTTTCACTTTTTTGTTTTTTTTAAGTCGGTTTTATTTTTTGCAAAAAAGTTTTTTCTTATTTTTCTTGTTTTGTTAATCTTATTATTCGTTTTCATGTATATTTTATTTTTTAGCATGTAAGAATTAGATTTTGCTGTGCCCTGACAGGGTCTACAACGGTTCTTAGCTCCAAGCATTTTGTTAACACCGAGTTTTTACCTTGTGGAATGCAAATAAACGAATATGAAGAAAGGTGGAGCTTTTCGGCTCTGGACTAAAGCGACGTTTTTTTTTGTTTTTTTTTTCTATGTGTCATCTTCCGATCGGCTTTACAAGCCCTTAGCAGATTTGTTGTACGGGTTATTGTCAGGTTCAACTGTTCCTCCTGTGAGGAAGCTGTCTTTTATTTTAATTTAGGCTTTCTTTGGGAACAAAATCCCATATGTGTTGCCTTTTGAGCCTTCTGTCACACAATGGTTCACATAACGCTGTTGCCAGGGTATTTGTGTGTGTTTTTATTCTGTTTGGTACGCTATTGCTCTTTGTTCCACTTCTTCTTTGACTGTTTTCATTTCTGTGTACTCATGCAATTCACTGATTCTGATAAACAGAGGTGCGTTGGTTATCATTTGTTAGTGCTTTATTCTGGAACCGTTGTAGGATTTCCACGTTAGGAACTATTTTTTGTTGATCCCCATAACTCAATTCCATAAGTCCAGATGGGTTTAATTATGGTTTTATAGACGAGCATCTTATTTTCCATGGTGACATTTGATCTTCTGCCTATTAGCCAGTTTAGGTTTCTTAGCCTTATGTTTAGCTCGTCGCGTTTTTTTTTTATATGGGTTTTCCACGTTTGTTTCCTGTCAAGATGCATGCCTGACATGCGATTATTTCATTCACCAGTGTGCCCCTCTCAAGAACTGGCAGTGTCTGTCTAAGTTGCTTGCGAGGAAAACGAGGAAGACGACGCAGTCCATCAGCACCTGGTTGCCGCGGAAGTCCTGTAAGCTGCGGTTCTAACCGTGTGTCGTTTGGCTGCTTAGTTGGTGTAGTGATCGCAAATGCGCGCGTTGAGCATTAGGTTCTGGGTTCGATTCACGGGTCGAACAAAGTGTTATTGGGTTTTTCCATCAAGAATTTCTCAGTAGCAGCCACGGAGTCTCGATTTGTGCTCGTTTGGTGGTAATAGGCACTCCCCATTACATGTGACTTAAACATAACTGCCGAAATGTAGGTGTACTATTACGTAGACCACTGTACAAACCTTCGTGTTGTAGGCGTGATGTTATGTTATGTTATCTAACCGTATGATTAGCAAGTGCAACGGACTAATTAGATATTTAAGTGCGGGAAATGGAATCCACATCTATACATGTCCGCGAACCGGAAGATGTTGGGATGGAAGACCTCCCACTAGATGGACCGATGACCTGGTGAAGGTTGCGGGAATCTGGTGGATGCGGGACCGGTCAATGTGGCGACACGAGAGGCCTATATCCAGCATTGGACGGCTTTCGGCTGAAATGATGCTGATGATGTATATGTCACCGTAAAATTGTAAAACCCAATATATATTGTAAGAAAACTAGCGAGATTGTATACCCTCGAAAGATTGTCAAACGAACATACTGCTACAGTACCTATAGGTTACGAATAATTTTTCGGTAGATTGTAATCTATCGAAGTGAAACCATAATATTGTGAAATGTATGCGATGGAAGTCAACACGCGCGGTGTGGAGGAGGGGGAGGGAAGAATGGGTCCCCCTTGCCCCATGGTACCATTTTCATGAAAAGATATTGTACCATTCCTGAGAAGCACTGATTAATATGTGTTTATGTGTTTGATTTTATTCTTGCAAAATGGCATGTTTATTTTAATTTTTATTGTACTTTATCACAATGCTGTCTTATTTGACCCAATGGTTGACTGGTAGAAAATGCTTTGTGGCATTAAGTCCGCCTATGTACCACTATTGTACATGAAGTTTAAATAAATAAATAAATAAATGTAACCTAAACTCAAAACACTTTATATTCCCCTAAAACGCGTAGTCGACGGAGCCCCGCTACGCGTGGCCCCTATTTCTGTCTGCAGGGTTTAAAGGAACCTAACTAACCTAACGTGGGGGTGCCCCAAGTCCCGATTATGAGGGTAGAGATACTTCCGTCTGATGCATTTCACAATATTTCAAGAGTGTACAATCTTGCTAGAGAGATTACAATCTAACGTGTTTGACAATATATTATATACTAGTATCATAACGATCACTTGAACAGAGGGATATTTAATTACCGTGTTATACCAATATCATAGTTAAAACGATCGAACAGTACACATAGCGACACAATCAAGTTATACATGGCCCCGCTTTGTATTGATTTCCCGCTCAATGCAAGATCATCATAAACTGGTTCTGTACAGATTAATTGGTTTCTGTGCTTACAATATAGTTTGTTAGTGATTAAATGCTTAATAAACGTTTTCGACTAACGAGAACTTAACTTGCAGAGTAAACCGTATTCGCGTTGTTTGCTAAACTAAATACCTATAACGAATAGCAAGCAAAGCAAATACAAGCAAGCAAACAAGCAAGCAAGCAGGCAAGTTATATGTATATTTGTTGTTTTTTTGTGTGCAATAAAGAATAAGAATAAGAATAGTCGAGGATTCGGGGATTACGAGCAGCTCGTGGCTAAATAATAACAGCCGCTCGGGGCGATATTTAGGTTAAGCCGTGCTTGCCTAGGTTCGTCTGTGGATGGTTGACCACCCATACATACCGAGTTTCCTCCGTACCTCGGAAAGGACGTTAAGCTGTTGGTCCCGGCTGTCATTTGTCCATCTTTAGCAGTCGTTACAGGCAGCCAGTGGCTCAAAAAGTCTTACTAAGTGATATTATCCCAGTATTAACTGTGTTGTGGAGGTCAGATAGGTAGTTGCTCCATGTAAAATACGGGTATTCAGCTACATCCGGTCAGACTGGAAGCCGACCCCAACATAGTTGGGAAAAGGCTACGCAGATGATGAGTATAGTGAAGATTACCACTAGGTAATCCTACACTCGTTTTACTTAGTTCATAGAAAACTGTTGAATAGAGTTTGAAGCAATAGGGTAACGGGACGGCTAAGCATGAATTCCTGAGTTTAATTCCCAGGCCAGGCAAAGTACTACTAGGTATGTACACATCTGACTATCCGTGCTAGAATTATAATTAATTAGAATTATTAATTATAATAGAGGTGTTTTACACCCAATAATAATAATTAATTATTATTATAATTCCTTTTATTAATAATTAATATCTCCTTACAATTAATTATTATTATAATTAATTATTATGATTGGGTGTAAGACACCTCTTAACGAAGCCGAAAGGCACTTGCTCTTCCCGTCATTGCGATGTATAACAAGAACAAGAATAATTTATTAAATAAAACCGACTTCAGAGAAAACAAAAAAAGTGAAAAATAACTTCAGAAAAAACGCTTCAGAAGTCGGTGACCTTTTTTTGATTGATTTAGTTTTTTTGTCACCGACTTCTGAAGCGTTTTTTCTGAAGTTATTTTTCACTTTTTTTGTTTTCTCTGAAGTCGGTTTTATTTTTTGTAAAAAAGTTTTTATTTTTCACTTTTTAGTGGTTCACATGTGCTTACCCCTTCACAACGTACCGGCGTGATTTTAGGTTATGAACTGGTGTAAACAATAGACAGATATGAGATTTCGGCAATCCCAGTACATTTGCTATCATTTATTGAGGAGTTCCGTTGCATATCCGAAGTTCTTCATCAGATCTACATCAAATTGAATTGGAATCACTTCGAGAAAGTACAATTCCTAAAACTACCCAAACCGCTTCTAGTGTGCCTATAAAATGTGAAGAATTCTCTCTATTTCTCCAGAATCCCATCATCAGCTACTGATTTGATGATTATAAGACAACACAGGAAGCACCAGCTTTCAAATAAAAATAAGAACGATCAAAATCGGTTCACCCAGTAGAAAGTACTGAGGTAACAAATATTTTCGAAATCGGGTGTATTTGACACATGTGCGTACCCCCTCAGAGCATACAGGCGTGATGTTACGTCATAATATAGTATAAACAATGAACCTACAAGCGATGGCAGCAATCACTGCAGATTTGCTGTGTATTTTTGAAGAGTTCCGTTGTATATCTCCGAAGATCAGCATCAGGTCTTCAGCAAACTAAAATGGGACCAAACGGGAAGCACCAGCTTTCAAACAAAAAAAGAACCATCTAAATCGGTTCACCCAGTCGAGAGTACTGAGGTAACAAACACAAAAAAAAAAAAAAAAAAAAATACAGACGAATTGATAACCTCCTCTTTTTGGAAGTCGGTTGAAAAGTAGATATTACAAAAGTGTACATTAAGGTGCAGTAGTGTTATTTTTAAACAATTGTATAATTAGTGCTTATAAGTAAAACTATAACTACAATATATATATTTAGCATTCAGAAGTGAAGATGTTTAAAATAAGACAACGAGGTACATAAAGTAATGAATACAACCGTTTATTCTAACTTGGAACAAAATATCAATTGCTGAAACTATCCATAACCATAATAAATCATAAGGAATTCAATTAACACGTAATTGCTTAGAAAAGTAGCGAGTAAGTACACAAAATAGGAAAATATAAATCTTACAGCCCTTTGAACGATATTCCCAACGAGTCTCCCGCGACCAGAGACTAAAGCAAGTTGTCTGTCACGCCTTTCCATAGAAGTAACCTGTGCTACGTACAACCTCATTTCTTCATAATACTACGCGAAACCTCATTTCTTCCTAACACGGCTTCTCCTGACACCAAGTCGCCCTCGACTTGAAAGTTGTAGGTTGCAGTCAAGTGATGATCTTAATGCTGAACTGCTCCTGTTCCAGCATCGATATCAGGTGCGGACAGCCCTACCGCCACGGGTTCAGGTCATGCTCAACATCATCAGCTTCGTCATCTGAAAGAGTTTACGATGATTATTCCGTGTAGGCAACAACACATGCTAATCGCGTAGAAATTCAAAGTCCGCAATGGCAAAAATATAAGATGGTTAGCGTCCCAATCGTCCCATATCACTGCCAAAGACTTTACCTCGGCGAATAATGACAAAAATATAAGATGGTCAGCGTCCCAACCATCCCATAACATTGTTCACATAATTACTCGTACTACGACTAGACTAGACGGTCAAAAGGTCTAGTTCACAGAAAACTAGAAGGTCTAGTATTTACACAAGACTAGACATAAAACACAAGGTCAAGTATTCAACAAGACCAGACATAACACACAGGATCTAGATTTCCAACAGTATACCACAACCAGCGTGTACTGCACCAGCTACGACAGGCGCACGTGTTGCACCAGTAGCGACAGGCGCACGTGCTGCACCAGTGCATCCTACGCCAGCAGCGCGCCTGCACCAGCACCACGCCCGCACTAGCACCACGCCCTGCGCCAGCAGCGTAGTGAGTTCTGCGCCAGCAACGCAGCGAGTTCTGCACCAGCAACGCAGCTAGTTCTGCGCCAGCAACGCAGCAAGTTCTGCGCCAGCAATACAGCTATTTCTTTGCCAGCAACGCAGCGAGTCCTGCGCCAGCAACGCGTCTTGCGCCAGCAGCGCGTTCTGCGCCAGCAACGCAGTGACTCCTGCGCCAGCAACGTAGCGCGTCCTACGCCAGCAGTGCGTCCTGCACCAGCAGCGCAAGCAGCGCCAGCAGTGCGTCCAACTCCAGCAGCGCAACCAGCGCCAGCAGAGAGTCCAGCACCAGCAGCGCATTCAGCGCCAGCACAGCATCCGGCCCCAGCAGCGCGCCCACGCGCGCTCTACAACACATGCCTTTGGACACACCCGCACGCTTGGCGACACACATCTCTGGGAACAAACCATGCGCTTGGATACACACGCCTCAGGGAACAAACCCGTGAGCTCGGCAACATACGCTTCTGGGAACACACTCGTGCGGTAGGCGACACACGCCTTGGGAACACACCCGTTTGCTAGGCGACACACGCCTTGGGAACACACCCGTTCGCTAGGCGACACACGCCTCTGGGAACACACCCATGCGCTAGGCGACACACGCCTCTGGGAACACACCCGTGCGCTAGGCGACACACGCCTCTGGGAACACACCCGTGCGCTAGGCGACACACGCCTCTGGGAACACACCCGTGCGCTAGGCGTCACACGCCTCTGGGAACACACCCACACGCAAGGCGACACACGCCTTTGGGAGCACACCCGCTGGATGAGCGACTCACGTCTCTGGGAGCACAGCCACTGGATGGACGACTCACACCTTTAGGCACGCCCAAAACCATCTCTGAAACCATAAATAGAAAAGAAACAGCACTCACTTAGCAAAACAAAACATTATGGCATTCATTTCTGGGCACGTATTGGGAGTCTGCTTATGTGGTTTTTCCTCGAACAGTTTCAAGTTCATGGCTCTCGTATCCCAGGGTCTAGTTTGCTCATTGATTGCGAGTACTTTATTACGAAGGTAAGGTCAACGACCTCGTATTCACATGACTGGCGGTTGGACCGGTAAGGTGAATCGTACCTTTATTCCGCTTCAGGAGTTCACAAGAGTGACATCAATAGACCTCCCACAAAACTTTTTTGTTGTTTTTAGAATGCTTGTGACTAGGTCATACACCAGCGACCATATGGGCGGAGTAGAGGCGTCAGTGCCAATAATTAAATTGATGGCTGTGATTTTTGCTTGCTCACATGCGTTCATGCCTGACAGTTCCGGGGATTAACAACTATTTTCCGAGAGCTCGGCCACACCTGACCAAAGCTTGAAAGCATTGAACCTTCGTTCAGGACGATTTGAATGTCAAACGTTCTAGAGAGCTACTGCCTCTCTTTGTGCACAGTACAGTAATGCTACCACGGTTAAGACTGTCAGCAGTTTCCAGGATTATTACAGTTTTAAACTACGAAGCCATAACTTGCCGTTCACTTAGGCTTTTGAGAACACAGGGGTCGGAGTTACTCGACAAGAAAGGTGCTTCAAAACATCAGACAAAATCAGCGAAACCAAGCTCCACTATAAGTGAGAAGATTGGCGAGAAAATAAACAAAACAAAATAAATCTATGGGTGTACCCACGGATGCCTTGAACAACAGCTGTAATAACGTCTGTTTTGTTATTCGACAGCGCTTCGCTGATTCCTAGATTGTGACTGGCTCTTAATAAAGCACGTCTCTTTCTTGTACCCTTTTCTCTTGCATTATAAACACTGCGCTCCATATTTGGCAGCAGTAATATCATTGGCTGGACCCTGCGTCCCGGATTTTTAAAAACGGAAGCATTAACTGGTTCCATAATAAGCTTTTTAGAAAAATTACGACAAATGTCCTCACTGATTACATTCGTAGCACTTAGGTTCGAAAACGAACGACAAGATCGAGCGTACGTGCTTCCTACGGCCGTTACTGTTACTTTTCGGTTTCGGTAGGTTGCTATCTCGGTCTGTTTGACATTTTACTTAGAGACTGTTACGGAAACAAACGTCACTGAAAAACTTTCTTTGATTTTTCAAGTGACAGGTAGGTGAGGCAGATATGATATTTCAAGCAAACTTCGTTAATAGAAATACCGATAGCCGTGAGACGTGGCATAATAACTGACAGTTATACGTAAGTAAGTTATAGAAAACGGGCCTTAGTCAACCAGCCGAAAGACTCAAGTTTACGACTTGGTTTTACGTAAATTGAAAGAATCAAGATTATGTCTTCAGTTGCTAAGTTCGCATTAGCCACGGCTGCCCTAATTTGTGGGTTGACAACCCGCGTATAACCAATTAAACAAAGGCTGCGTTCCGAGATAGGCTGTAAACGCTTTGAGCGTCCATAACCCCGTTCCGAGTTAGCGTGAGCACGATCACAAGCGCGATATCGATGTCCCTTGAATCGTCATAGATGACGTCACGACATGCGCCATCTTGCGGTTACACCGACCATGCTCCAAATAAATATCACCGTGAGCGCTGTCAAATAACCTGACGACAGCTCTTAGCTGTCATAATCGTGAAATCTATATCGGAACGCAAAATATTGATGTGAGCGCTGTGAGCGATAATTTTCTAAAACGGAATGAAGCCTAATAGGAGTTCGTAATTCTTCGGTGAGACACTTAACTGTTGTCAAACGTAACAAACTTATGGTACGCCGGGCGTACTCAGCGACATATGTTGTAAAATTGTTGGATATTGTGTTTATTGTTTCCAATAAAATCCTACTAATATCATAAATGTGAAAGTTGTGAGTATGGATGGCTGTTTGTTACTCTTTCACGCAAAAACTACTGACCGGATTTGGATGAAATTTTGAACACAGATAGTTTATAACCTGGATCCTATGGGACAATTATCAAACTTCACGCGGGCGAAGCCGCTGGCAGAAGCTGGTATTAACATAATCTAACTTCTGAGGGCAAAAGGGTTTTGAATTAAAGAAGGTTAGACAAAATGTATCCGATGACGAAACGATAGCGTCGCTTTATGCCATGTTACCGTCGTATTTATTATGAAAAATACTCCTATTTTTCAAGTTCATAAAAAAACACAAGAAGTGTCCCTTTTTTTTTTTTTTTTTTTTTTTTTTTTTTTTTTTTTTTTACATAAAGTAATGAATACAACCGTTTATTCTAACTTGGAACAAAATATCAATTGCTGAAACTATCCATAACCATAATAAATCATAAGGAATTCAATTAACACGTAATTGCTTAGAAAAGTAGCGAGTAAGTACACAAAATAGGAAAATATAAATCTTACAGCCCTTTGAACGATATTCCCAACGAGTCTCCCGCGACCAGAGACTAAAGCAAGTTGTCTGTCACGCCTTTCCATAGAAGTAACCTGTGCTACGTACAACCTCATTTCTTCATAATACTACGCGAAACCTCATTTCTTCCTAACAATATTATAATAGTTTCAATAAGTAACGAAAATGTCGAAATTAAATGCTACGTTGCGATCTGCCTGTTCTAGGTTTATTTAAACCTGTGTTTCATGCCATCACTTTACATTGCATAATTTAATTAGGACAGTAAAAGTTTTAAAATAAAACAAATCTATTTACAACTAAGTACGTATAAAATTAGTCAAAAACATTAAACATTAAAACTAATTTAAGCAAATATGTACAATTAGATACGAGGGGATAATAGAATCAAACTAGGACTCCTTGAAGTTTTTCTGTGTCCGTGTAATTAAGTTTTGCTGCCTATACTGCTTTATTTATGCAATAAACTTCTTCATCATTACTAATATTGCTTGTAAAATTTTTCTGTAATGCGATTGGCAGCTTCTTTGACCGTCAACGCTTCGTTATTAGGTCATAATAATCTAAACTAATATTATAAAGCAGAAGAGTTTGTTTGTTTGTTTGTTTGGTTGATCGCACTAATCTCAGGAACTACGGGTTCAAATTGAACATTTTTTTTTTGTGTTAGATAGTCCATTTATAAGGAGGAAGGCTTTAGGCTATATAACATCACGCTACGACTATTAGGAGCGGAGCAGGAATGAAAAATGTTGCAAAAACGGGGTATTTTTTTCCTTTCGTTTTTCTCTCTTGTGTGACGCAGACGAAGTTGCGCGGGTCAGCTAGTGCCAATATAATGCGCCTGTAGTACAACTAAGCAATTTCAATTCAATTTTTCAATTTATTTATTCATAAACAATTTACATTGTGTTTGAAATACTTAACAAAGATAACAAAATAGACAAAAAGAAAAATATTATGCAAGCAACACAATTAAAAAGAACAACATAAATATTATCTCACATCAAATCGAAAATGATGTTATGATCAAGGGAAAAAAAAAATATTATTCAAGCAACACAATTAAAAATTAACAACATAAATATTATCTCACATCAATCCAAATTAAAATCATGATTAAGAAAAAAAAAAATAATAATAAGGTACAGTAAAAATTATTCAATGTCAACCCAAAAATATCAAAAAAATAGTTCAATGAAATTAATGTCATGATCAAGAAAAAGAAATAATAACAATAAAGTACAGTAAAATTATTCAATGTCAACCCAAATACATAAAAAATAGTTCAATGTCAGCTTAATGCAAATAATAGTAGATAAGTCACTTTTTTTAAATTATAGTTAAAACATACATAAAGACAACATATAGTAAAAAAACACAAACGCAAATATTACATGTCGTCGACTGAATAGAGACACTTATCCAGTAGAAATGCTCGAAGCTTTGTTTTAAATGAAGATGTATAAAATAAGCTTTTAGTTCTAGTGGTAACTTATTGAATAATTGCACTGCTTGATACTGTGTACTATGCCTCACTATGTTAAAGTGAGGACTTATCTTATTTCTCAAATCTTTCCTACGTGTGCTCTCCCTGACCAGTCTTTCCTCATCCGTCTCATATTCATGAATATACTTTTTTAGATTAGTTAGCAGGACTAGAACGTAGAGACTGGGTACTGTCAGAATGTTTAAATCAGAGAAATGTGGACCACAACTCTCCGTTTGGGAAATACGGACAATAGTACGTATAGCTCTTTTCTGAAGGACAAAAGCCCGTTGGCAGTTATAATTATAGCTATTTCCCCAAAATTGTATACTGTATCTTAATTTAGACTCAATTAGCGCGTGGTATACAATTTTTAAATGTTTAACGTCAATTTCGTCTCTAAGAGTTCTTAACGCGTAACACGCGGATGATATAGATGCATCAATAGCGGCTAGTTCCCTT
Source organism: Xestia c-nigrum (assembly GCA_916618015.1). Lineage (NCBI taxonomy): Eukaryota > Metazoa > Arthropoda > Insecta > Lepidoptera > Noctuidae > Xestia > Xestia c-nigrum. The sequence goes on from OU745262.1 coordinate 2,985,199, forward strand.
TTCCAATTGAATGAGTCATCTATGTGTATTCCCAAGAATTTCGTTTCTCTCACGAGTTCAATATTGTCGTCGTTTAGGGTTATTTCCATGGTGTCTTTATTTCGAGCAATTGTTTTGAATAAAATAGCCTTTGTTTTTGTGCTATTTATTTTTAGCTTATTTGCTGTAAACCACGAGTAAACATAACTTATGGCTTCATTAACTTTTTTTTGAAGTTCTTTTGTATCATTTGCCCCAATAATGGCATTTGTGTCATCTGCAAAGACCACAAGTTGTATATCTGGTAGAATTTTGTTTATATAATTTATTAAATCATTAGTAAATAAAATAAATAATATGGGCCCTAATATCGATCCTTGCGGCACACCAGCACATATATCAAAAAAGGATGACGTATAGCTTTGCTTATGTCCATCTTGCATCTCACTGATTTCTACAAACATTTTTCTCTGTTTTAAGTAGGATAACAGAAGTTGGGAGGCTTTGCCTCTCACTCCGTAGTGGTTTAATTTAGCTATAAGTAAGTGGTGATCAACAGTATCAAAAGCTGAGCTCAAATCTAAAAATACACCAGCCACTCTCATTTTATTATTTATTTTATTTATTACATCGTTAACAAGAGTATATATAGCGTCTCCTGTGCCAACATTTTTCTGATATCCAAATTGTCTTCTATGTAAGACTTTGTTTAAATTGATATGAAGTAAAAGTCGAGATTTGATAATTTTTTCGAAAATCTTTGAAAGCAATGGTAGCAAAGAGATGGGCCTGTAATTTTTGGGATCAGTCTTTGTGCCTTTTTTGTAAATCGGTATTATCTTGGCAATTTTTAGTTGCTCCGGAAATATTCCCTCATGAATGCACTTATTAAAGAAGCAAGATAGCGGATCGGCAAGTATATTTAAATGATCTTTAATTACAGATATAGGAATTTCGTCATATCCACACGAACGTTTATTTTTCATGTTTTTGACAATATTACAAATTTCATTTGGAGTGGTAGGAGTAAAACAAAGTTCATTGTCAACCCGCTGTGTACTCTGCTGAAGTAAAAAGATCCCTTCCTCATTTGTATTCTTTTCGGTAAGACATTTGTTATCAAAAACTTTTGCTAGGGTGTTAGCTACTTCTTTAGGATCATCAACTATTTTGCCGTCAATTTTTAGTAATAGAGGTTCCGTATGCATAACTTTTGATCGGTTAGTGCATTTGTTCACAATTTGCCAGATTTCTTTGCTTGAGTTTGTTGAATTATTTACTTTTTCCCTAACTGTTATTTTTTTGGCTTTCGTGATAACCCTTCTATAAATTCTAATGTAGTTTTTCTTGTAATTTAAGACACTTGTTTCAAGATTATTACCATTATTAGCGCATAAGATGCGTTTCATTTTACTGGACACCTTCACACCTTTAGTGACCCACTTCAGTTTAGAACTCTTTATTATGTTAATTTTCTGTTCCTTTTTTTTATAACTACTCTTAAAAACTTCTGAGAACTTCTTTATAAACGTATTAATTCCCATACTGTTCCAGTTGTGTGTCAATATTCCCTGCTTGAAATGTATACCGTTATTAGAACTGAAAACTCTTTTATTTACAACAATATGCTGGTTGTAGTTACTTGACTTGCTTGTCAGAGATTCCAGCCAAAATTTACCTAAAAGGCCTCCATGACCATCAGCCAACCCATTATGGTCTATATCACATTCCTTTACATAATATTCAGGCAGATTTGTTATGATATTGTCGATGCACGAATATGAGTTATTTCTGATAAAAGTTGCAGCGTTCACAAGATACCTAAAATTGTAACATTTCAATAAGCTCACAAATTCAGTGCGTTTTTTATTATCTAAAAGTAAATCTATATTAAAGTCTCCGCATATAATGCATTTTCTATTGAATAAATGTTCCAACAAATTTTCCATGCGTGTCATAAAAATATCAAAATTATTGTCATAAGGACTACGATAACAACAGCATATGTAAACACCAGTTTCAATATCTTTAATACAACATATTTCAAAACTATCCATCTTATAAAGTTTGTTAATGACATCTATATTCACTACTTTTCTATCCACGTGTCCCAGGATCAAACTACCCCCTCTAGTCTTTTTGCGTCTGGTATTGTATGTAATCAGGTTATAGTTATCTAAAGAAAAATAATTGATGGACTTGTCGTTTAAAAAATGTTCACTAATGCATATGTAGTCTACTCTAAACTTAAGAGATTGTATATAAACATCTAGTTCATTCTTCTTATTGCTAATACCACACAAATTCTGGTGAAATATGTTGACATTTTGTAATCCAGGTGTGGCTGTTTCATTGTGATTATAGTTACTATTTCCAGGTTTATGTAAACAAGTGTCCCCCATTTTAATGCCCGCGAAAAAAAACATCAGCTTGTTGCACTACATTGGCACAAGTTTGAGTATTCGAAGGTTCTGACATTATATTTGGTAAAGATTTAGGGACTGATTGGAAGTAATATGGTATAGTGCCCTTAAGGGAAACAATTTTATTAGCACTGCTAGTAAGGTTACATTTTTCGGTCTTCCAAGAAATAATGTTTTTGCGCACTCTATTGTTGCAGTATTTCACATAATTATTTCGATACTGAATCCGTAGAATCTGTCTTAAAAATAGCCGTGACTTAACTACTGTGTTTTGTTTATAACCACTATCAATAAAATCTACATGCTTCAAATTACCAGTTATAAGATTAAGAATAGAATTAATTTTTGATGAGTTCATGTATGTCGCGTTGTGTACATTTCCAACTAACACATTTGTGTGTGAGATTTTAACTAAATTATAGTGTAAAAAGGATTGCATAGTAATCGGATTGTCATCGTTAGTGCCTGTCAATATTATTACAAAATCTCTTTCGTCAAAATCTTTACATAAAGAAATACATGAGTTAACTATCTCATCTGTGGGTGCCATCGGTTTTATTATAGACAGTACCTCATAGTCGGCTCCCAAGTCACGCCGTAACAAACTACCGATATCTCTTTCCTGTTCATCAGAAAGAATTAGAACGTTGTTCTTCCTAGATTTGAAGTTGATCTCCTGCGGTTTAGTTAATGCTGGGTTAGCTGCACACTTTCCATTTCCGATTATAGCTGTTCTCTGTAACGTAGTCTGTTTATGTTCAGGTTCAGTATACCTTTCGAAAGATGTGTTTGTCGAGGGTTGCTTAGTTTTAGTTTCGGTTTCTGGCATGGTGGTTATGATTTTTTCTTCTTCGTTGTTTGTGATGTCATTAGGTTTCAGAGGTGAAACACAGAAACTGTTAGTTAGCCGACGTCGCACGCTCCTTTTAGAGCATGATGACATATTATGATTGAAAGCGGTCAAAGGGCTTCTACACAATTGTTTTAGTACACCGAGCTCCTGATTCATACTCAATACTTGTTTCTTTAAGTCTAAGTTTTCAAGAACAATATTCTCCATTTCATTTTGTGTACTATCAAGTTGGGATTTTAATTCCTTTATTTCTGCCCTTAATTCCAACATGTACGTGGAGCAAATATTTGAAGATAGGTCTAAGCTTCTGCCTAGTATATCATCACAAGACATTAAACTCGCGTCAATTAAACTTTGTTCCAGAGACTCCATAGATTTTGATTTCATTTTAGTTATTGGTTGTTGTTTCCTCATAGTGATATTATTTACATGTTCCATGTTGTCGCACGTCGCCGTCGCGCACAAACTAGACGAATTTCAAATGGATACAAACAACGTTCTTTGTTAGTTCACTTGCACTTTCTCGTATGTTTTTGTTTGTTTTTTTGCACTTTTTGTAACGTTTATATCAAAATTAACACTGTTTGTTTTCTATAAGTATAAGGTTTTGTGTTTAAATGCTTTGGCGTCACTCAAATTGGAGATATTACAGTTAATAGATCACGCACTTTAAAACATTGATATCTTTGTTGTTTATGTATTTCTGGCTCAGATAACACTTGCACAGTCGGTTCTCACTTAATATTACACTTGTTAAAGTTATTGAGAATTAATGACACAGATAATCATTATTTTGAAAAAAATATGTACAGAGCTCAATGTTTACGTGACGGGTGGCGCCACCTGACTCAACAAATTGTGAACTTATTTATGACCTATATAATTTGTGCCCAAATAAGCAACACAGTAGCCGTATAAACGTTTGTAATGCTATCATAAAACTAACTTAAAATGCGAAAACGATTCAGAAATACTGTAAGTCGGCCGATATACTGTTTTGATGTGTTACTTGGGTACCTGGGAACCTTCTAGTTATGGAGACATTAGGGCTCAAAGTTTCAACTTTCTGAGTTGTTTTTTTTTTAATACAAGTCATGAATAGTACGGGAGTCGTAGTAGTAATCGACTCCTGTACTATTGAACACATCCGCACAAGGTTTTTAGGTTATATTTAGTTCTACCACAAAACACATTTTCGGGTTCGCAACCTTTGGGACAAATTATAAAATGACAGCGTCTACGTGATCTTTCTTCAAAATGGTGACCCAAATCTCTTAACGTTCCAAGATGTCAGATTTCAGATTTGTTCCAGTACCACCAAACAATAAATGACAGCGCTTTTAACACCAAAATATAACCCGACCAAGTGAAATGGCTAGTTGCTTTCGCATTACACGCATGATAATTTGAGTTTATTGAATTTAGGAGCATATTTCTTGTTGATTGAATTGTCGCTACGTATCTTGGTAGAAAATCTTTATTTACAAAAAATATAGCTTCTTGTGGCGTATATTGTTTGATGAACAGTATGCTTGGTTGACGGCTTCGTGATGAGTGATGACGTAGTTTACACACTGTATTTATAACTAGCTGATCCATACAACTTCGTCTGCGTCACATAAGAGAGAAGAAGCTCACAAAAGGAAAAAAAATCCTTTTTTGCATCATATTTCATTTATGCTCCGCTGATACCTATATAACCTTAACGATTTTGTCTATTCCAATCAGTAGTTCCTGAGTTTCACGCTATCAACCAACCAAACAAACTCTTCAGCTTTTTAATATTAGTGGTATAGTATAGTTTTTATGACCTCTCATGAAAGTTTTTATTGAAGAGAGTTTTTATTTCGAATAGACTGTCTACTTTTACAATGGCCGCCAGGTTCAATACCCGTAGTGTAAACAATCAATCCAAAAACCCCTATAAACCGATAGAACTCAAATATTTGTCCGACACCAAAGCTCAAGGATACAATGAATGGACAAGTGGGATTTACTATTTGCTACGACGCGTAGCTTCGTAGCGAAGGCTACGCCGTAGCAATATTGGAACTATGTGCCCGTAATATTGTACCAAGAATACGGTAGACGACAAAAAAACTAATTACTTTATTTTTTCTATTGTTACTTAAACCAAAATTTACAAAGTTACGACGCTTTCTGACATCACGAACCCCCACTCCCGAGTTTCGATGCGTTTTATCTTTGTCAAAATTCATTGATTTACAAAAACAAAAAATACGTGTCCATTATTTTGCAATACTCTAACTGACGGACTAAATAGATTTGGAGTTTTGTCGTCATACCTACTTGATATGTAGGTAAAAATAATTACATTTACTCTACACTGTTTTCGTAATAAACATCGTCATTACAAGTAGCCTAGAGATGTGAACGTCGGACTGTCAAGTCGTCATAGGTCACGAGTTTGAACTCAAGGCACGCAACGCCAAGGGGCCCACCCGTAAGGCGGGGTTGCGGGCCTGTTCGAAAGAGATACCGCGGCCCCGGAACATAAAGGGCGAGGAAGGAACATGGATGGATTTTAGTCAGTAAAAGTCTGACACTCCTTTCCGCTCCGCCCAGAGTGGGAGGAGTCAGTTGATGATTTCCCTTCCGAAAAAAAAACAGAAAAATTTGCATGAAATCAACGTAAACACGATAAAGACCCTGTAAACTCTTGAAGACGTCTTGCACTTGCCATCAATCTCGATCGTCAGAGCTTTAATAAAAATCAAAATCCAGTTGTATTAAGTTCTCATCGAGATCCATGAAAAAAATCCAAACTGTTCAGGACATCCTGCAACTGTCTTTTGTCTCCATCTTCAGACCTTCGATGGTAGTCATACTCCAGCCAGGTCTAAAGTTCATATCTAGGTGTATAAATAAAACCGACTTAAAAAAAAACAAAAAAGTGAAAAATAACTTGAGCTTCTGAAGTCGGTGACCTTTGTTTGATTGCTTTAGTTTTTTTATCACCGACTTCAGATGCTAAAGTTATTTTTCACTTTTTTGTTTGTTTTGAAGTCGGTTTTATTTTTTGCAAAAAGTTTTTATTTTTCACTTTTTTGTGGTTCACATGTGCTTGACATACATGGAAACTGCATACCGTTACAATGGGGATGGCCGGTGATAGCTGAAATCAGATGGCGCTAGCATAGCTTGTTCCCAATCTGACCAATGAGGTCAAGCCATTTTGAAATATTAAATAACATTACCAGATTTTCTACCAATGACGATGCTTGGAACAAACTATGCTAGCGCCATTAGTTCCACAGTTGCCATCCCCATTGCAAGAAGCCCAAACTCGACTAGGGTACATTGTCTCATTATGGAGTTCCGTTACTCATGGCTTCATCATCAGATCTGATGGTAGAATTGTTCTTATCAAACGCAAATGCTTCACTTGTTGTAGAAAATACCAAAATTGCAACACGTTTTCATATAAAATTTGAAGAGTTCCCTAGATTTCGCCAAGATTCCAACATCATATCCCGAGTTGGTGGCTATGGGACCATTTGGAAAGAATACCCTTTCCAACAAAAAAAAAAAGAATTTTCCAAATCGGTTAGCAACCGACGGAGTTATGCCCGAACAAACATAAAAAAAAAAAAAAAAAAAATAGAAACATCCGAATTGAGAACTGACTGGACTGGAATTGGACTGTTTAGAAGTCGGTTAAAAATGAGCAATTTAATGGGACGAACTTTGAGATATACACTTTATATTAAAAAATAATCATGCAAATCGGACTTCTCATCTTCTTTGATATGTACATTATGTCGCAGCCATATCATAGAACTAAATAAAGTACGCTGCATTGAATGAGCATTTCACGTTCGTCAAAGCGGCGTAAACGCGCCGCCCAAATACAAACAGGCGCATCGTCGATACACCGCTTTGAAAGCGAGCTCCGTACTTAGGGCTTACTTACCCGACGTTAGGTTATCGGCTACGCTTTATTTTCGTATTTTTCAGTATTTTGTTCGGTCGTTTCTCTTTGCTGACAATACGGCTAAACGTTGGACGCCGCTTTGTCGAACATATCGCATAATTTAGAATGTAAATTAGCGTAAAATAGTAAATAATAGCTAAATGATAATTAGATTCTTAAATTAGATAAACGATGTGTCAATATCTATTTTTATTTGACGACTCGAATGGCGTAGTGGTAGAGATTTCTTATGAAATCGACCTTTGTGTTCTTTTATCTTAATGTATTGTCCTGTTCAGTATTTTGTATACTTACATAAATCTATACTAATAGTATAAAGAGGTAAAGTTTGATTGTACGTTTGTATGTAGGAGGTAATCTCCGGAATATATGATCCAATTTGAAAATTTATTTCACTGGTGGATAGCTACATTTATCGTGAGTGCTGTAGGCTATAAATTGTATTGATATCATGCATATTAGGTGAGCTATCGCCTTTTTTGTCTAGCCATGCGGAAAGAAATGCCTCATTAAACAACATAAATACATTTAAGTTAAGGCTTAAGACATTTATAATTCGTTCACAAATTGAATTTAATGATATAAATAAATATAAATAAATATCGTCACACAGCGCCATCTAGTGCCACACGAAGCAAGGCTTGTGTCGTGGCCACCAGATAGTTGATATACTACATATATACTTTTTGTTTGTAAATACATACTTATTATATATATAAACATCCATGACTCGGAAACAAATGTCCATGCTCATCACCATAGAAATATTAATTATTGTATCTATGCTCATCACACAAACATTTGCTCCTACCGGGATTCGAACCCAGGACCCTATGGTCAAACAAAAAGTATATATGTAGTATATCAACTATCTGGTGGCCACGACACAAGCCTTGCTTCGTGTGGCACTAGATGGCGCTGTGTGACGATATTTATTTATATTTATTTATATCATTAAATTCAATTTGTGAACGAATTATAAATGTCTTAAGCCTTAACTTAAATGTATTTATGTTGTTTAATGAGGCATTTCTTTCCGCATGGCTAGACAAAAAAGGCGATAGCTCACCTAATATGCATGATATCAATACAATTTATAGCCTACAGCACTCACGATAAATGTAGCTATCCACCAGTGAAATAAATTTTCAAATTGGATCATATATTCCGGAGATTACCTCCTACATACAAACGTACAATCAAACTTTACCTCTTTATACTATTAGTATAGATTTATGTATACAAAATACTGAACAGGACAATACATTAAGATAAAAGAACACAAAGGTCGATTTCATAAGAAATCTCTTCCAGCAGACCTGCGAAAGGAAAGTTGGATTAGAAATGTAGACACAGTATGTAGAAAAGACAAAACAGGAAAATTTAAAACAAAACCCTTAAAGTAAAATAAAGGGTGTAAAACACCTCTTAACGAATACGAAAGGCACCTGTTCTACTCGTCATTCTGATCATTTTTTGTTCTACACTATACCTGGGAACCTTCTAGTTACGGAGATATTGGGGGTCAAAGTTGCAAGATTTTGACAAGCTTTTTTTTATATACCACTTTTGATCGCATGATTTTTACTTTAAATATCTCTACGACCCCCTTACTATTCAATCCATCCATCCGCACAATGTTTTGAGTGTGTTACATTGAGTTATACCACAAAACATGATTTATAAACTCAAAAAAAAAGTTGTTTCCCAGCAATATTTTTTGCGTAAAGTTACCTACTTAGTTTGATATACATAATTGTCAACTGAACATACGGAAGTATCTCTGCCCCCATAATCGGGATTTGGGGCCCGGACCCGTTAGGTTAGTTAGGTTCCTTTAAACCCTGCACTGGGAGATAGGGGCCCCGCGAAGCGGGGCTCCGTCAACTACGCTTTATAAGGGAATATAAAGTGTTTTAAGGTTAGGTTATAAAAATCGGTATTTCTGAGGAATGGTACAATATCTTTTCATGAGAGTTGTACCACTGGGCAAAGGGAACCCCTCCTTCCCTCCACACCGCATAAGTTAACTACCATCGCATGCATATCACGAAAAATAATGCGTTTTGTTGTAAGCAGTATTACAGATTACAATATTTCGAGATTTTACAATATCACTAGCGATATTACAATATAACGTATTTGACAATTTTACGGTGACATATACACGTATTGAAGAAAAAAGAAATTGAGGCGCTCTCGTGGCTAAATAATATACATAAATAGCCCCATGGAGCAATCTTTAGGTTAAGCCGTGCTTGCCTGGTTTTGTCTGTGGGTTGACCACCCATTATATACCGAGTGTCCTTCGTCCATGCAGTCATTTGTAGATCTTTGACAGTCGTTAGGTAAGCAGTGACCCTTGTTGTCTGACAATCAGTCTCACCAAGGGATATTGTATTACCCGGTACTAACTGTGTTGTGGAGGTCAGATAGGCAGTCGCTCCATGTAAAATACTAATGCTCAGCTAGATCCGGTTAGACTGGAAGCTGACATTTTTTCAATAAGTATTATTTAATGTATATGTATAATTGCATTAATTCTAACTGTGACATTTTAATAATTTGTAATTCTATTTTAATTTATTTTAGATTCTTAACAATTTTTTGAATTTTTTGCGTGCCTATTTTCAGGCAGAATGTACATGGCTCACTCCATTCTATTCCACCTGTATTTTAATGTAACCTACATTCATGGCAAATAAATGTTTTCTTTTTATTTGACCCCATCATAGTTGGCAGATGATGATGACGACTGTAGAAATACGTACTTTCAAACTTTTTGTTCATTCTATTCTTGGCCAGAATGCATTGCATTGCGTGCCACACGATGTGTTATTAAATACTTATTATTCTGTGCACAGGTATCGACGGCTCCGGATCGAGCTCCATGAAGAACAGGAACATGAACTTGAAGACGCCGCTCATGAAGTCCGTTAAGGTAAATATAGATATACTCGGGACTACTTGAATGACGTGGTGGTAGTGAGGCTGCCTTACGTTCTTAGGGTTCAAACCCCGGTAGGGGCAAATGTTTGTGTGATGAGCATGGACATTTGTTTCCAAGTCATGGATGTTTATGTGTAATAAGTATGTATTTACAAACAAAAAGTATAAATGTAGTATATCAACTGTCTGGTGACCACGACACAAGCCCAGCTTAGTGTGGCACTAGATAGCGCTGTGTGTAATGTCCAACGATATTTATTATTATTTTATTATTATTATCTTCTCCGTACTTCCTGGTATTCGTCACAGTCTTTTACCCGGTCTTATTTCCGTTCTTCCCGGTCTCCTTCCGTTCTTCCCGGACTTTTTTCGTAAACGTAAGGCAGCCTCGCCGCACCATTCAGGAAGACCGGGAAAAACTGCTTTATAAAAAAAAATCAACAAGAAAACTTTAACAAAAAAAAAATACAAAATGAACTGTCAAGCCAAATAAGATAGTAATACGCCTTGGTGGCTGAGATAATGTCATGCTCGACACTCTCGATGCTGATTTGTTCAAAAGAAAGAAGTAGGTACTTTATGCCCTCGGCGTACGGTCGAAATTATTATGACAATTCCTGTCGTGTTTTTATGAGAATGTTGCGAATTTGTACCTACTTAACTTCAAAACTAATAATAATGGAAAACACTCGAAGTTTCTCGTAGGTACGACGTAACAAGATTACTGTGCGGAAATATACATCATCTACCACAACAAAACAATATGAGTTAATACTCTCGCCACGAATTTTGCACGTCACCCACACTGACATTTGATATTCAGTAACAGACCCGAATAAGGAAGAAGTCTCATTATTGGAATACTTCGTATAGAAAGGGACAGTAATCATGTTTGACATTAAGGAAATGTCAATATGATATTACATTTTGTTGTTCGTCAATGACGTTTAGGTGTTAAGGCCGGCTGTCTTTTGTAGATTCTCACTGTCGTTACTGGTAGTCAGTGGCCCAAATGTCAAAAACGAGTCTCACCAAAGGGTATCGTATTACCCAGTACTAACTGGGTTTTCGGAATCGCTCCATGTGAAATACTAGTATTTATATACATCCGATTAGACTGGAATCTGTCTCCAACATGCTTTTTGTTATTTATTTCTTCACAACTGCTCTCGAAACGGTGACGGAAAACATTGTGAAGAAACCGGTATATCGTAGAACTAAAAAGACCACGTGGTGGATTATAATATAATAGCCCATTCTCTCATAGTGATCTTGTGTCCCAGCAATGGGAACATTACAGACTGATTGTACAGCATGTTTTTTTCTTCCGTAGATAGTCACTCTCTTTCTAGTAAAATTTTCTTTCATTTATTTTTACCGTGTTTTAAAGATTAAAGAGCCTGGCAGAAACCGTCGACGAGAAGCATATTCTGATATTTTTTGAACAATCTTCTAAACAACATAACAATAAAACTGGCTATAAGAAACAAACAGTATTTTCAGTACATCTTATTCTTTATTGCACACAAAATAAAAAAAAATATGCACTCCGGTGTCACTTATTATATCTCAAAAGAGAGCCCTTCCCTCAAGAAATCATTGTTGTTTCATTCAGAGCCATCGCAGCGATATTTTTTCAACAAGACGGCTTCGTTCGTGTGAATTTCCCGCTTGCAATATTTCTTATTGCTGCTCCGCTCCTATTGGTCATAGCGTGATGTTATATAGCCTATAGCCTTCCTGCGTCTTACCCCGCGCACCTCATACCTACTACCTCGATTACCGCGATAACATTGAACGAAAAAATATTCAACTTGTTCCAGGAAATAGGTGTTTTTGAAAAAGTCTTACACGTTTGTGAAATAAATATTTGTCATTTAGAATATCCATTACACGTGCAATGTGTCTATTAGGATATTTTCTTTACTTTTACCATTTTTTAGTACATTATGAATGGCCAAAGTTCAGGGAAAATTTGTGCAAAGCAGCAAATTTTGGTGGATTATACTGAATTTGTTTCTACAATCTACATCTAAACTTCTACACTAAAATTATAAAGATATGATATACAGGGTGGTGATGACAATATGACAATAAATTAAACTACGCATACCTCAAGACGTTCCTAACAAACAAAAAAAGAAACCGTTTGAAAATATCAAGTAGTTTAGTCACAGGAAATTATTTTTCACCTTCAACATATGCTACATGATGTATCCGATGTTAAGGAAGTACTAATAGGTTAACGACCCCTTGCCAACTAGCTATTTAAAAACTTTCGCTAAATTTGATTTACTGCAAATTAGACCTTAAACCAGGTCAATAAGAGTCATAAAGAGTATCCTTAGAGTTAGAACTGTCCGGTTTTTTTTTTTTTAATTTCGGTTTTTTAGGTTTTTTTAATTGTGAAGAATTATTCCTATGAACTAGTATTACGCGTGTTTTCATTTATTGTCGTATTGTCTTCTCCACTCTGTATGATAGATACGAATAAACTCAAAAACTACTGTGCCGATTTCAAAAATTCTTTCACCATTGGAAAGCTACTTTCACCTTGAGTTACATCTTAATATATATAAATCTCGTGTCACAATGTTTGTCCTCAATGGACTCCTAAACCACTTAACCGATTATAATAAAATTCGCACACCATGTGCAGTTCGATCCAACTTGAGAGATAGGATAGCTTACATTTCAATTTATGAGACGCAGACGAAGTTGCGCCGGTCAGCTAGTAAGCTATATTTTATCCCCGTACTGCCACTCGAACGGGAACTACACCGGTGAAACCGTGTGACGTAACACGTCCGCTAGTTCTTTTTTTATGTTGTGCTTTGATGGAAGCCGATGAATAGTAGACAAGATATCTTTTAGGTCAAAGATATATGTGTAACAATGATGCCATTGTTACACATATATCTTTCATGCACGAGTATTTTGTATGAAAAGTATGACAGTCAATAGAATACAACTTTGTTGCAATATTAAGATCTTGAATTAAAAACATGTGAAAAGACAAAGCATGAGTACTTGACAAGAGTATTTGACCTTGTATGTCTCTTGCATGAGACCGTACAATTACAAAAGACGTAGAAAAACTTATTTTAAAAATTTTCTAATTTGTCTGTATCAAATCTAGATAGATGTTAGCTCAAGGAGAGGTCGCGGTCGAACCTTTTCTTATCTTACAAACAATTTTTACAATTAATCAACGTGATTCTTTTTCTTGTCGACAAAAGAACTATTTTTGACACGTAGTCTTAAATTGTTTCTGTTATTGGCTTATAGAGTAGTAGAGCAAGATCCCAGGCCTGCTAAACGTTGCTTATTTTCTGATTAACAAATAGTATATCTCTCTTGCATCTTTTTCTGTAAATCTCGTTAAAAAAAATAGGTTTTCTGGTGGTTTTCTTAAACCGAATTCTGGGTTAAGCTAACCTTTGGACATAAGCTGTATACTTGCAATTTATATGTATAACAATATACGATATTGATAGACCCCTTATAAAAAAGTTTTTAATTGTTTTTCAAACCGAGCAGTGGTTGTCTAGCATCAATTAACCAAAACGAAAAAACCCGGTATAAAAAAACCACAAGATAATATCGATTCACGTTGAAGTCGGTTAAAATGTAGCCTGTTTTCCCCGGACTATAATAACAAATCGGTTGACACCTTATTCATCAAAATCGGATGAGTAGTTTAGAAAAATACGACAAAAACAAACATACATAGGCTATTAAATTCATAACCCGTCCCATAACCCAACCCCAAATTGCTATTTCACCTTTTACCCGACTACGGAAAAGAAGAAAAGTTTTTAAAATAGCATTTTAAAAACTTTTCGGTTTTACAACAGCACTTGACTTTTATGAGATAAACACCCTCATGTATTTTAAGCAATCCTATCTCGCGAGTTTGGTGTCAAGTTGAGTCGAGGACTCGGTGTAATCAAATCCAACTTTTTAATCGAAAACGACTTTTGAGACGAGTGTTCCGTTCCGATGTTTTTAACTTTTAATATAGATTTTAAAACTTCTAATATAGGTTATCTGGAAAAGTGGAATTACTTCTGGAATAGTAAATTTATCTCGGTCTGTAAAATGACAAAAAATTAAAACGAGACTAAAATCGGCCAAAACACAAAAAAGAAACCTTTGCTTCTATCTCTTTCTAGATACACGGAATTTAGTATAGATTATGTCGAATGACGCCATGAAATGTATCGGATCTCTCTGTCTAATCATCAGTTTCAAATGCATCTAATTAAGTATTTTTTTTTATTTAAAATAAATAAATTTAACTTTGCTATTTCTGAAGTTAATGCGCTAGTGACAAAAAAAAACATGCAAATAATTAGTACCAGGAAAATGCTTTTTCGACGAAGATAAGTAAAGTTAACATAAGTACTTATATTAACTTTTACATATACTGGTGTGTGGCATTGGTTTAAATTGATTGTCGATACATAATCTCCCAGTTAAAATACATTCTATTCGGGTCAGTTTAATTACATACATATCATTTTGATTAAACTGTCAAATACAGTATAGTTTAGAAGTCAACAAATAAAAGAGGTAGAGTGCTATTCTATAAAAATATCTGTAAAAATGCGTTCAAAATCATTATATTCCTTTTAATGACGAATGGCTGTCGCGTTTTACCAAACTTGAAATTCCATTCTAATCAAAATGTCATCAAATTATTTAACGGATAGATTATTTGAATTATTTATATTATTTTAATTTAGTCTTTCTACTTTTAGTCGGAAAAAGTCTGGCACTCCCTTCCACTCTGCCAAGAACGGGAGGGGTCATTTATTGATAATCCATCCGAAAAAAAGGTGTATATACAGCAATAACGATCCATTACCTTCAATCCGATTGTTTACCAATTGATCAAGGCGTTCGTGTATTTCCTTATACCTACACAACTTAATCGACCAACAACATACACCCACATATCTTGATAGATCAACAAGAAACATTTCCAACATATGTTATTCTTCAATTAACAAGGAACACCCACTCACATGCCTCAAACAATCACCATAAATTACTAACAAATGTATTTGTTACCTTTAGCAACAGACCCTTCATGAATTGGAGATTAACTTGAGACGAAACTATTACCTAGGTAACTGTTAATTTAGGTAGATTTCCAGGATTAATCTAGATAGACTTTGCGAAGCTCAGTCTAGATTGGGGGTTCTCAAGCCGTCAATCTTGGGAGCTTTCCGAATCGATCTCAGAGAAAACAACCAAAGTACAGAGGCGATCATTCAGACCACGCTACTCGTTATAATAGAAGGTCTCGCTTTGCATCGTTCCATCCTGGTCAAGCAAGGGTGTGCTGCATTTGATAACTAAAGGGTGTAAAACACCTCTTAACGAATACGAAAGGCACTTGTTCTCCTCGTCATTCTGATTTTTTTTTTGTTCTACACTATACCTGAGAACCTTCTAGTTACGGAGATATTGGGGTTCAAATTTGCAAGATTTTGACAAGTTTTTTTTTAAAATACCACTTTTTATCGCATGATTTTTACTTTAAATATCTCTACGACCTCCGTACTATTCAATCCATCAATAATTTTTGTGTCAAGTTACTTAGTTTGATATACAGAATGCTTGGTTAACGGCTTTGTGATGAGGAGAAATACACCCTGTATTATTTTGCCTCCTTAAAAATTGAACTTAACTGGCGAAATGTGGGTCTATCTCACTTGCGTAGTACACCCACATTTAACTAACCTAACTTGTAAGGGAAAGCAAGCATGGTGTTCTAATGTTATATCTATATTATTCTATACTTATGTTATAAAGAGTTGTGTAATAATGAGTTTGGTAAATATGGATATGGAAGGTCATCTTAGGAACTACTGATCCGATTTCAAAAATTCTTTCACTAATGGGCAGCTTCCGGTTCGCAGAAGACGTTGCCTTGGAAGGCCTCCCACTAGGTGGACAAATGACCTGGTGAGGGCTGCGGGAATCCGCTGGAAATTTGGGGGAGGCATAGGTCTACCAGTGCCGGCTTTCGGCTGAAATGACAATGGTGATGAATAGAAAGCTGCATTTTCCTCAAGTGTCATTGGCATAAACTTATATTGTCACTTACGGGATATCTTCCGTGATTATTTATTGAGTTGAGCTCCCGATATTTCGACGCTGTTCGGTGTTGTTGAGCTCAACTCAATAAATAATCACGGAAGATATCCCGTAAGTGACAATATAAGTTTAGTTTTAAACCGTGAAAGCCTAAAACAGTGTTGTCATAGGCATTTCAAAAAGTTCCCTTGAGATAACTTTCAACCATAACGCAAGCAAAACCGCCGTATTGCATTCCGCCCGCTTTTTTGCCAGCAAAAAATCTCATACCTATGGCAAAGCTTTATGCAATCAGTAGCCCCTACACGTAGGAATGTCACCCTTCGTGACAGTAATGAAATCGTCCAGTAGAAGGTTTACTCTCGCAGATCGACCTCTCTTTCTTGAATTATCCAATGCCGGACGTGTCTTTAAAAGATTTTTCTAGCTCACAAATCATCTGAATAACTAAAGTATTTGTCGTCCATTCGTTACTCAGTTTAATTATGAAGAACTAGTTTATGCCCGCGGCTTCTACGCGCTATGACTGATAACTGACTGACTGACTGATTTTATAATTGTCTCAAGCTATCATCATCATCATCTGCCTAGCCTTTTCCCAACTTTGTTGGAATGGGTTTCCAGTCTAACTTGATGCTGCTGAATACCTGTGTTTTAAATGGAGTGACTGCCGATCTGACCTCCACGGCCCAGTTCATACTAGGTAATGATACCGGCAGACTTTTCGGGCCACTGAATACTTGTAACGACTGTAAAAGATGGACAATTGACAGCCGGGACCACACAATTAACGTTTTTTTCCGAGGCACGGAGGAAACTCGGTATGTAAGCGTGGTCACCCATCCACAGACCGACCTAGGCAAGCACAGCTTAACATAAAGATCGACCCGAGTGGCTGTTATTATTTAGCCACGAGCTCCTCCGAGATTATAAGCTATTTGTATGCTAAATTTCGTCCGAATCCGTTCAGTCGTTTTTGTGTAAAAGAGTAAGAAACTTCAATCCATCGCATAAACTTTTGCATATGTAATGTTATAAGATTTGTTCACCCTTTGCACCGGTTACTTAAGCATAATCATCATAATGGTTCCCACTGGCTGGGACATACGCCTCCTCTATGTGTAAGAAAACAGACTGTAGTCCACCACGTGGTCCCGCGGGTTGGCAGATGTCACATGCCTTTGAATAGTTTGGTTTCCAGGACATGCCGGATTCCTCACGATGTTTTCCATCCGAATTTATCTAGAATAGCATTTTGCTCACCACTACGCCCGCGAAATATGTGATAGATCGGCCAATTTGCATGATATCAATATAATTTATAACTTATATTACTCAGTAAAGTAGTAGCTTTTAATGGTGACAGAATTTTTGAAACCGGTTGAGTAGTTCTTTAGTAAAATCGTAAGAAACAAAACATCTTTCCTCTTTATAGTATTCGTTTAGTTCAATTCTGTAGGCACAGATTATACATCAGTTTAAATTTCAGATTCATGGTTATACACTAACCTTGAATATAAGCTCTAGTTTGTCATAGGTAATTGATCGCAGTGCGGTGTGCGGCGTCAGTCGCGACGCATGCATAATAAAGGTTCTAGAATCTAGATAGATCTGTGTCAAAGCCAAAAGGCGCTTGTTCTCTCCGTCATTGTGATTATTTTATTATTCTAGACCATACACCTTCCAGTTACGGATATGACTTTTTTATAAGTTTTATCTTTAAGTGTAATTACCTCTTTGAAATAAATACCTCGAGTTTTGAGTTAGACAGAAAGGAAGAAAGAAAGAAAAAAAAATGTTTGTTGTTTGTTTGTTTGTTGTATCCCTTACATGATCTACATTTTCTCTTTGGTCTTCTTCTGCTTTTTTATTCATAAACGTCAGTTATGTATTCATACGCCTAAAAGCGTTTCATATGTCCGCATCACATGTACATGACCAGAACAGACAACACCCTTTTGTAAAAAAAAAACATGCGGGACTGCCTTTGGGGATTGCCGATAGAAGTGAAGGGTCAAAAATAAATTTTACAAGGTTTACTTTGATTAAGGGTCAATTCACACCGAGACGCGACGCGACGCTGCGCGCACATTTAAATGGAGCGACTCAATTTATAACTTTATTTACTACACGAAAAGAAAGCGCAGCGCGAAATCACTTCGCGCCGTTTCACGTCGCGTATCGGTGTGAACTGGCGCTAACCGTTCTATGAAAGCGTTCGGTGACGACGACGCGAGTTCCATGATTTTTGTTTCCTCAAAAAGTGCTCAACGTTTTCGTTTCAAAAACCTAACCGTCCTATTTGTCAACAGAACAACAAAGTTCGGACCCGGCTGGGGGTGCGCTTCGCTGAGACCTCCCTGACAGCAGTGCCCTCTCGCCTGGAGGTCCCGAAAGTGGTGAGGGGTCCCGCCTGACACCCGCCCCCCCGCCTCCGCTGCGCTGAACACGAGCGCTGTCGAGTGCTGCACGAGTATTACAGCGATAAGATCGCCACCGTTTAAGTAAAGAGATTACAGTTTAGCTTGGATTTTCTAAAAGAGTAGATCATCATCTTAAGGTGGTAAAAGGTAAACCGTTAGGGTAGCCCGCGAAATTCAAATTTTCTTACGTTTCTTGCAATTTGCAGGCCGGTGATAGTTTGTTTGTTGATTAAAATATTGTTCGCGACTGTAAGACGAACGACTTTTTCAAGGTCAAAGGCATTCCTCGATCGTTATGAACTTGGAGGGTTGTATTGATGATTACAATTCTGTAACTATACATCGTGTTACAGAAAGAGTATAGTCATATGAAAGGGTGTGCTACAGACCTTCAAACTGAACAACTTTCTCTATGGGACGGTGGTCCCATAGATATATATCGTAATCGCGATAAAATAATCAGCTGTCTCGTATATTTGGTCGAGTAGATATTGGACTTTTGTATGGGTCCGTTAATTATTTTATATAAGGTGTTAAACAATTTACTGCAAGAATTTTGTGTACGTACTTATCAAAAAACAAATACATATATTCCAAAAAAAAGCATTTTTAGTTTTTACATAAAAAAAGCATTGCCAATCCAAAGTCTGCAAAATGTGATGGAAAAGTTAGAATCAGCTGTCTACGTTTGCGCTGTCGCAGGGGTGAAAGACCACGCGCGGAGCCCTGCACGGTGCAGTCACAGTACAGTCAAGTGCGCATATTCAATAACTTTGACGCAGTGAAAATGTTGCATATCTTTGAAACGGATCGTTACTTATAAATATTTTTTTCTTGATTATTTTTTATTTGTGATTCCAAACAACTCCTCAAGTTTCTTGCAGTTAATTTTTAACACCTTATATATACGTCTCACAGTCACGAACAATATTGTAAACAACAAACAACCTATCACTTGCCTGCGAATTGCAAAAAAAACGTTAGAAAATTTGAATATCGAGGGTTACCGCGGAGCATCCACCTTATGCATTAACGGTTTTCATACAAGCCAAAGTGACTTGAGATCCGCTTCACCGTGTGATAACCACCCAATGCCTGAAAATAAATAACTAAATCTCAACTGAAGAGCGTCATTGACCCAAGAACTGACTATGAATTCGATGGCGCGGCCATAACGTTTTTTTTTTCAACAAAAAAAATATGCCATGATTTTGTAAAAAAATGTAAAAGTAGACTCCCAAAACCATACATTTGTCAAAGCTATGGTTAAAAAGTTATAAGGGTTTGAACGTGGCCGCGCCATTGAAACGCTCCGAACCGCGCGGCCACGGAGATCTTTATAACTAAGCATTGCAGAGACCTGAAATTTTGCTACATAACAGATTTAATTTGTAAAAAAAATATTAAAATATCGAAAAAAATCCTAGGTTCATATTTCAGGAGCTGTAAGACTAAAACGCCATGGCCGCGCCATCGAAACGGACAAAATGAATTCAGCAAAGGATTCTTGAACCTAAACATTTTGTTTTAGTTGGCATATGATGACAGTGATCAACTCTTGAACGCAGTTAAGACATACAATCACTAGCACCAATACCTAAACATTTAATAATTTTTTTAAGTGGTTTTCACCCAGTATTCTAAAAAAAAATGTTATTTTATGAAAGAAATTCCTATTTCCAAGTAACTACTCGTATTTAGCGGAAAAATTGCTAAAGGATAATAAAATTGCTAAAAAGAAAGAAAGTAAAGTATTTAGCGGAAAAATTGCTATCGAGGGAAGTGTTATGTTACAGGCAAAACTTTAAATCAGTCAAAACTCTTTTGACTGGTGACAGACAAAACCGTAAAAAAACCGTTAAGTTATTAATTTATTTCATCACCACTGCTCTAAAAAACGGTGAAGGAAAACATCGTGAGGAAACCGGCATGTCCTAGAACCAAAAAAATTCGAAGACATGCAAAATACGCGCTTTGACGTGGAGTTGCGGACACTTGGCCGTTGTACAATACAATACAACACAAATGGTGCTTTTGACTGTACACACGGAAACACATCAAGCTATATAATTACTGTATAACATGGCCTCGCTTTGTAAAGATTTCCTTTGCAATGAGAAATCTGCGTAAACTGGTTTTGTACAGTTGATTGGTCGAACTGGTTTTGTACAGTTGATTGGTCGATCTGGTTTTGTACAGTTGATTGGTCGATCTGGTTTTGTACAGTTGATTGGTCGATCTGGTTTTGTACAGTTGATTGGTCGAACTGGTTTTGTACAGTTGATTGGTCGATCTGGTTTTGTACAGTTGATTGGTCGATCTGGTTTTGTACAGTTGATTGGTCGAACTGGTTTTGTACAGTTGATTGGTCGAACTGGTTTTGTACAGTTGATTGGTCGAGCTGGGTTTGTACAGATGATTGGTCAAACTGGTTTTGTACAGTTGATTGGTCGAACTGGTTTTGTACAGTTGATTGGTCGAACTGGGTTTGTACAGATGATTGGTCAAACTGGTTTTGTACAGTTGATTTGTCGAACTGGTTTTGTACAATTGATTGGTCGTGATTACTTTCAATTTCAGTGTTTCGCCCTAAAGCTTACCAAAATTTATCTTGCCATATTTACGTGCGGTGGCCATTACTGGGATTATACAAAGCTTTAAATGTAAAATTACTGATAGGCCTAATGGACAATGTGTAAACTGAACCAATGAGTGAATTAGTGTGGATATAACGAACGGATAAATTAATGCAGTTTAATTAACCTGTACAGTAGGATTTTTATACGAAGTGTTAAATGTTAACAGTAATGGAAGAACGACAATGAAAAAAAAATGTTATTGTTGTACTTAGCTGTCGTGAATTAAATTATTTTTGAACTTATTAAATCTAGATGTTACAGTAAGGTTTCGAATTGGGAGGCTAAAGCTTATATCAGATGCTTCACTTTTTGTTCATTCATTTAATTTGTGTTGTCGGACTGGCCCGGCAGTCTCGACAGAGATAACATCGTTAACTTTTGGTTGCTAATTACTAACGAATAAGTTCTTTTGCAATAATGATGCTTGCAAATAATGAAAGTCTCTACATCCTAGATGCGTTGCTAGTGAGCATAATTATTGCAACCGAATGTATTCGTTAGTAATCAGCGATTGAAAGTTAGCGACTTTGTCGTTATCTCTGTCGAGACTGCCCTGGTTTATTGCGACCCACAAAATCACACAGATATGAGGTCCGATCCCTGCAGTGAGAACACTATAGGCTAATTATGTGTTTTTCACTCATCTTCATCAACACTCGAAGTGAAACATACACACATCAAAAGTGTCTAGGGATCAAGCATTTTTATGCGGATTTCTTGAGATTGAGATGTGGCTTTGTAATAAATTTATGATTTTTTAAATTTATATGGATCCTTTTTGGTGCATTTCATAATTTGAATCAGGAACTGTGAATCAAATTCGAGTAAAAGATGAAAATCAGCTGTCAATATTTTCCCTATAAAAACATACAACGCATTGAAGACATTATTAGTGCTACTGTTTCCCTACTACTGATTAAAACCAACGTTATTATGGAGCGGCGACGTCATTTAAGCAGGGAAGAAATGCTCAGAGCCGTGGGAATGATAGAAGCTGGTTCCCGGCAACGTACTGTGGCTTTAGCTCTGAATACAAGTCAGAGTGTTATCAGTCGACTTTGGACACGTTACCGAAGCACTGGTACCGTGGCTGAGCGCCATGGAGGACGGTATCGCTGCACCACACGGAGACAAGACCGATACATTCAAATCTTAACTCGAAGAGCTCCAACAATAACCGCCATGATGTTAGCCGTGAGGCTTCATCACTCTTCAGGGAACTTAATTAGCGACCAAACAGTCAGAAACCGCTTGCATGAAGTGAACCTTCATTCCCGAAGACCGCTACGGGTACCACCTATAGTAATGCACAATCGTAGGATTCGATATCAATGGGCTCTTGAACTCAGAAATTGGGCAGAAGAACAATGGCGTTTCGTGTGCTTTTCTGATGAGTCTCGTTTTGGTATGAGACCGGATACAAGACGTATACGACACTGGAGAACCCCTGGACGCCAACAGCGATTAAAATCCTGCCAGGAAGTCCATCCTTATAGTGGTGGAACCATCATGGTATGGGCGGGTATTTGGATCGGCGGAAGAACTGAGTTGATTTGGATCAGAGGCAACCTCAACGCTCAAATTTATGCTGAGACGATTGTATCAGACGTCATCGTTCCTCTACAAGTGCAAATCGGTCCCTTATTTCAGTTAATGCATGATAATGCACGACCGCACACCGCAAGAGTTGTAAGACAGACTCTCGCCGCAGCTAACATCAATGTCCTGCCCTGGCCTGCTCAGTCGCCAGACTTGAATCCGATTGAGCATGATGGGATATGCTACAGAGAAGAGCTCTGCCGAATATGGAGGGTATCCAGTCGCAAGAAGACCTTTTTTTGTTGTTGCAACGAACATGGGCGGCCATTCCACAGCGTGATTTGGATGAACTCATTTTGAGTATGCCAAACCGATGTTCTTGTGTTGTTAGTGTTCGCGGTAGAAACACGGATTATTAATTGTTTAAGTTACCCAATAAAATTTTAAAGAAAACTGTTATTTCAGTCTTTTTTTCGAACTTTTGTGTTAGTGGTTCAAATGTCAAAAATCCCTTTATTAGGAAAATGGCAAATTTCTTTATTAATGCAAAGGTGACTTGGTTTATCGTTACTGTGACAAACGAAAACACTTTATTTGATGAATCCTTAAAGAAAATTTTAATTAATATCAATCAGGAGAAAAGTTATTGCAAAAATATATGTTGATCCCTAGACACTTTTGATGTGTGTATGAACATAAAATGAATTAAACCTAGAAAATAAATCATTATTAAATCAATCCAAGGCTTTTTATTTGGACACTACGTTTTACTTACGCTCTGAATTATTATCGTAAAATTTATTTTACAAAGAAGATGACTGCTCATTTCATATAGTTATACCAGTGTCGTTCGGTCGTAGAATGAAACAAAAGTGAACATTCTGTGGAGTGAAGCGTCTGATATAAGCTCAACGGTGAGATGTGAGGTGTTCCCTGGTAATAGCACGAAATTAACCTGTATTTGTATACGGTAATTGTTTACTAATTGCAGAACATTATATCACCCCTTGTTGATTCAAGTAATTAACTGTGCGTAATTGTGCAAATAGTTATGTTAAGTCAAGGAAATTAATTGTTTTGCAAATTGAATGCCAACATAATATAATTATGTCGGAAGGTTTGTTCAAATAAAAACTTGTTCCTAAGAAAATTTTAGAAAGAAGGAAGGAATGTCCGGAATTTTTTATGCTGATTTAAATTAAATTAGTTGTATAAAACTACTCTAATTTAAGCAATACTATCATAATTTAAATGCGATAATTTGAGTACATATTTTCAATATATATTTGCTTATTCATCTTTATTCACATTTTTTATATCTTCGAAAAATAAAAAAGTAAGATTTCTGCCCATGTCGGGAGCAGGGTCCAAGCAACCGCTGGTTAGGGCTCCAGAAATATAAACCTCCTCACAATGCGGGCCGCATCGAGGAGGCCTTCTGAACCAGGCCATAACTGACAGTTCATGTCGTAATATTAACTTAGGAAATCAATTTGCTTAACAAATAATTTCCCTGACTGTATTCTACATGGTACTTTTATGATTGAATACTTCGAAAATAAGTAACTTCAGCTGAAAAATATTTCTGTTGAACTACGATTTAATTAACAACCTCGCAGAATAAATACCATTGCAAAGTTTAACTATCCTCGTTCAACGTTATTTTACTAATAACTTTTATCTATTTTTGAAAATCGACCGTGTTTTGATAAAACTGTTATCATTCTTAACATTTTCCTTGAATTAACATTTTCATTTATAAATTCAGTAGAATGCACCGTGATTTTATAATATCAGCGTTTTTATTCAAGGGAACCCTTAATGAACGTGGAACTGAACGATCAATTAAAAGGTAAATTTAATGAAAAAGACTGAATAATAATGGTTCCGAGAAGTAGATAATGTTGTAAATAACTTGTAAATAATTATGTGTTATGTGTAAATGACCTTATTTCGCGGTGGGCATAGGGAATATGCAAGAAACTCATAAAAATTTTATCCCTTTATAAGATGCCTTTTATTTCCCCATTTAAACATGTGGGATACTTGTTTAACTGTCTAATACAACACTTATTTTACAAATATAATATTTTATGTAGCGTGTTTTTGGTGAAACGGAACGCAAATTCAAAACTTATCGTCGCCGGTTGACGTCAAACGTTTTGTGTCAAAGTTACACTTTAGTTTGAAAACTTTTTAAAGTTTCACAAAGATGTAATCATAATATTGTTATTGCAATGTTTACTTGAATAGAGCACATACCTTTAATATAGTAAAATTTATTATATTAAAGGTAAAAAATAAGATGTAAAAAGGCAGATAGAGGGAAATGACGTCAACCGCTTTGACAGGAATGGCCGCGACAGTCGTTTGAACAAGCAGTCATTAAACTTAACTTTTAATTATTTTCTTGGGTAGATAGTACTGTAATTTATTGATTTAAGTGAAGATAAAAAAGTGCACATTCCCTATTGACGACATCCCTGCTTAACCCTTCGGGGAATATAGGCACACAGTATGTGCGTCTGTGAACCCCAACCGAATCGGCGTGACGCCATTTTTAACTTTTGTGTCTACTACGCTAATAGATGAAGGTTTATGAGGTAACTGTATGTTACTGAAGTAATAATCATCAGCACAAACGCACAAATATTGCAACAAATTAGCACAAACGCAAGAAAAGGTTTGGAGGCACAAGGGCCTTGGATAAGCCCCGTGTCCTGATATAAGCGACCTATGCGTGAGTGCGCGATCGTCGCATTCATTTTGTTCGACCCTCCGTGGGTGTCATAATGTGTTTCTGTATAAATGTGATTCGCTGTAAAGTTTCAATACAAAGCGATTTCTTATAATTTAGGATAATGAACGTTAAAAGAATAAATGCTTTATCGATGGTGCAAAATTGTATGCTTTTTATTTTTAAGTTTCAATCTGAAATAAATAGAACGCTGATTAATCATTTTATAGCAAAATGTATGAAATAACATTTCTTTTCATAATTCACCAGTTCATTTTGTATAGAAACCTAAGTCGTACTCAAGAAATATGATTTCTAAAAGTATTTATAATTACCGAAGCATTGAAAGTAAATGTTGTGTAAACTATTTGTAATTAATAAGTGTTTTATATATGGATGCTTAGTTAAGGCTAAATTATAACTTAAGGCCCGTTTGCACTAAAAACTTTTAGCGCTAAATTAATAAACACCGTTCCGTTTCTGCCAATTGTTTGAAGATAGAGCTAAACGTATTTAGTTGTTTTTTTTAGTGCAACTGGGTCTTATATTTTTTAATAATTAGATTACACTAAAGAGTTTTTTACTCAAATGTGTTTTATTTAAACTAGTTTTACCTATTTGTTTATTTAATTCTTAAATGTCAGTTATTTGCATTCAATCGAGTTGAAAATACATGTTCAATGTTGTGCATTTTGTTACTCAATCTCAGAGGAATTATGAAAATAAAGTTGACGTCAAATCTAATACGTTTTAGTTTTATTTAGACTCCTAATAACCTCCGCCGGAGGTCTTACCGTCTTAACAGCTATCCCTCTTAAAAACTATCGGACTTTCTTATTGGTGAAATCCTACTAATATTATAAATGCGAAAGTTTGTAAGTATGGATGTATGTATGGATGTTTGTTACTCTTTCACGCAAAAACTACTGAACGGATTTGGATGAAATTTTGCACACAGATGGTTTATAACCTGGATTAACACATAGGATACTTTTTATCCCGGTAGTAAGATCCCGTGGGACAATTTCAAACATCACGCGGGCGAAGCCGCTGGCAGAAGCTAGTATTAACTAATTTTAAGTTTGTCAGGCATCGTTTGACAGAATGGGTTAAAGCAGCTGGATAAACTCAAAACTCAAACTCGAACTCATTTATTTCAATTAGACCATTACGGCACTTTTGAATGTCAAAAATACAAAACTAAATCAAAGCTACAGTCACAGTCACAAGGCATAATAACTTGAGAAAGTACTGTAGTTGCCCATTCCCTAGCGTAGATCTCTATGGAGAAGAACGGGCAAGAAACTCCATGGACACTCTTTTCAATCAAAATATTGTTACAAAATCTTGGTTACATTATTCATGTTGTGATTATACAATATGTGAGAACGATGTAGAAAGACGTGCACATTAAGAGCGTCCAGAGAGAAGATTAAATCAACTTAAAAAAATAATAAATTAAAATTAACCGTGGCAGATAGGAGATGCATTTTTAATTGACAAGCAGCGAGACCTTGAACTGCACACTTAAAGTGGTAACAGAGCAGTCAAAAATAAACGTGAATTTCTGAAATCTACAGAGTAAAACCATGAACTTCACGCCAAAATTGTATTATTGGTGGGAAACGACTTTTTTTTGGGGGTGATAAATCATGTTTTGTGGTACAACTCAAGGTAAAGCACTCAAGACATTGTGCTGATGGATGGATTGAATAGTACGGTGGTTGCTGAGGTGTTTAATGTACAAACATCTTTATTGAAAACTTAAAAACCCTCAATATCTCCGTAACTAGAAGGTTCCCAGGCATGGTGTAGAACAAAATAAAGATTGCAATGACGGGGAGAACAAATGCCTTTCGGCTTCGTTAAGAGGTTTTTTTACACCCTTTATACCTTGTCCAGAGGTGACTATCGAGAGTGATTATCGAGGGGCCTATGAAAAACAGTGGACTGAATGCTGGTAGGCTGATGATGAAATTTGAAAGCAGTAAGTATCTCCTGATGACTATTGAATGATTGATTGATTGATGACAATCATCATCCATGTTTAACTTTAAGGTCCATGTTCACCGAGAAGATAACAGTCTGATTATCTAAAAACAGCTGTCAATGTGACATGTTCCCATACAAAAAAGTGTTTTAAACAGCTGTTTTTAGATAATCGTCCGTCATATTTTTGGTGAACATGGATCTAAGTGTGGAATTATTTCCACACAACAACAAACAGACAAACAGACCAGACTTATGTCTGGTCTGTTTGTCTGTTACAATTTTATGCTTTAACCGCTGAACAAATTATCAGACAGATTCTATGGATGGAATCCGTATACGTACTTGCGGGATAAAAACGTTTTCCCGTGGAATAAATTCCCAGCAAGTAAGTATTTTATACTTTATGTGGTCACCAATGCCATTATATCCACACGTTATGGATGTATTCGCGAGAAAATTTATATTATCATCAACGTTAGTGTTAACCTGGGTCTTGTAAATACTTTAAACTTAAAATGTCACATAAACGGATAAGATATCCCGTTTATGTGACATTTAAAGTTTAAAGTGATTGTTATTTATATTGAGGTCCCGATATTTCGACGCTGTTGCAAGCGCCATGCTCCTCAATACGAATAACTATCACGGAAGACATCCCGTAAGTGACATTTCAAGTTTAGTTGAGATCCGTGATAGCAGTGTTTGTAGGTATTTTACACGATTTCCTGTATCATAAATGAAATTTCCGACCTCATAGGTGTTATCTCACTAAAATAATACGTATTTGGTACAAAGGGACTGTTTAGGTTATTATCTGTCAAAAAGCACTTGAAGTATTGGTTCTCCATATACTCGGCTGCAACAACTCCATACTACACTCATCTACCATCTTCGAAAAGAGACTCCAACGAAATTTTATCTACAAATTCCTTCAAGATACGAAGATATTTTAACTCTTAACTCGCAAATTCAAGTGAGTAAATCTACTTTTACACTTTATACCCTCAGGCAGCAGTGCAAGCATGTCTATTAAAGTTCAAATCTTGAAGTGCTATCGTTAAGAACTTTTCGAACATTCGTTTACGTTTGCAATTCTGCAAAGCTTCACGAACTTACTATTAGTTCGTTCGAAAAGTCGTGAGCGAAAGAGTTTTGTTGAAAAGGTACATTTTAGTTGTTAACACGTGTTGTTGAATGTGAGATTTGCCATAGCTGCAAATCTATTGAGAGTTTTGTAAACTTTTTGTATTTGCTGTGAGAAGGATCACCAATCAGTTGTTGTGAAAAAAATTATTTACCTTAACGTAGGTGAGTCAAGTATAAACTTTAAAAGGGTTTCGAATGTTGAATTAACATAATTTGCAAATTTGTATTTCATTATGATGACAAACTAGGCTAAAGACGAGACTAAGTGAGCAGAGAACATATAAAAACTGAACAAAGTTATACCTGGGAAAAGTCTAAGATTTCCATCTCTATTTCGAGAGTAAACTTGCTGGTGAAATAATTTACGGAAAGTAAAGTGCCTACCAACCGCGAACCGGAAAATATTGCGTTGGAAGGGCCACTAGATGATCCGTTGATCTGGTAAATATTGCAGGGATCGCAGGGAATTGCACGGGTCCAGCCAATGTGGCGACACTTTGGAGTATATGTCTAGCAGTGGACGTCTTGTGATCATAAAATGATGATGATGAGATAATGCTGGATATGGATCCGTCATTGTTCAAACAACCACGATTGTTTGTAAACGCCTGCTGTTTTGTGGAATGCCCCAGAGGTATCTAAACACATTACAGCCACAGAAGAATGCACAAACGTCGTAGCAATCATAAATAAGACCATAAAAAACGAAATGAAAACACACTTTAGCATTAATGTTCTTTAGAATTATTCAATGTAGCATTCAGTCCCTTCTCCGCCCACACAATCACGTGGCGGCTAAAAATATTCTTTTAACAAGAAAATTCCACGAAATACAACGATATGTGGCACGAAAAACACTTAAGTATCACGCCTGTCTAAGCTCATGAATACAAATGGACATATTAGGATGGACCTATCTATATTTAAGCACTATTGAAAACGAACTAATAGAAGCTTAGCTTTTGCTTCGAAAGCTTTCTAAAGTGATGCCTTATTGGGGCTGTTTCAGGGTGTATCAATCAATCAATCAATAGTCTTTCACACTACTGCTTTTAAGATTGTGAATTTGAAGTTTAGAACTTGTCAAACTCCTTTTAAGTCTCCTTTTAAGTGGCTTTGGAATTAGAAAAGTACTTAAGAAGCCTGCCCTGCCACATCCCTCTTAATGTAGCCCAAGATGTTTTTTTAATGTGCTAAATACTTCAAAAGTTTTGTTGAACTCTCAAAATTATATTCCCAATCATCATCTACCTGATCTTTTCCCAACTATGTTGGAGTCGGCTTCCAGTCTAACCAGATGCAGCTGAATACGAGTATTTTACATGGAGTGACTGCTTAACTGACCTCCACAACCCAGTAGTACCGGGTTATACGACACCCCTTGGTAAGACTGGTCCTCAGTCTTCGTTCCACTGACTACAAGTAACGAGCGTTAAAGATCTTCAAATGACAGCCAGGACTGACGGCTGAGCATGCTTTCCGAGGCACGGAAAAACTCGGTATGTAATTGGTGGTCTTCTATTCAAGAACCAATTTAGGCAAACGCCTGAAAATCGACCTGAGACTGAGGCTACACTAGGCAGCGTTTTGCGATGCGGCTGGAAGAGCGAAACGAGAAAAACTTGGTATGGCTACATTACAAGCGAGATTCCGGCGTATTTTCTAATAAATTCGCTTCATTTCGCTATGTTGGTGGAGCCGATGCCGTGATAACAGTAATGTTGTTTCGATCGCTAATAATATTTTATGTACAGTATAGCCATATACGTGAGTATTCATTTATTGAAAAAATCGCTCATGAGTCGCAGGTCGCGTCGCGGCCTAATGTAGCCTCAGCCATTTATCGAGGAAGGCTATAGGATATATAACATCAGGCTATGATCAATAGGAGCGGAGCAGCAATAAGAAATGTTGCAAGCGGGAAAAAAGCTTCCGTTGAGCAGGCGATGCGTTGCGATATCAAAAAACTCCACGCGAACGAAGTCGCGGGCAGAACCTAGTTTTTGATAAAAGTAGCAACTCTGTTTAACGAGCATTTGTTTAACAAGAGCTTATTGTGCCGTTGTGCTAAGAAGCGGGATGATTACTATTACCCACGCACGCATTTTCTCTCTATTATTCTATCTACAACGTAATATATTGTGGGGGAATATTCCACGTCCAAGATAAGTCATCCATCAATCGATCACTGATAGAATTTATTACCCTGCCCTGTATACCGAATTACCGACATGATTTCATCCACCGTTATATTCCATCACAATTTCGCGGAAATAATTTTTTCTGAAACAGAAGATTTATTAAAGGAGATGGGTTTTTTTGGGCCCACCTGGTCGTTAAAAAAGTAACCATTTTAAACGAAATATTACGTAGAAATGAAAACGGAATCTTAAAATCATAATAAATAAGCTATGTTATGATATCTTTTTGAGAGTCAAATCATTCCTGTGAATCAGAAAGAATATGAAAATAAATATTATAGAATAGAATAGAATAGAATAGAATAGAATTTTATTTTGCAAACATGGGTAATACATAATAGTTCTTAAGATTACATTTAGCTCAGCCACATTTTACCAATCGGCATGCAAACATTTGAAATTATTAATCATTATTATTACACTTATTTTGATCCATTTTAAAGTTTATTATTATAGTATTTTTAAATCATCAGCTTAATTAAAAAAAAAAATAATATGTTAGTATTAAAAGGAAAAATATAAATTAGTATTATTAAATTACTCATGTCATTACTATTACAAATATCATACTATTATCATTACATTATTTAACATGTCATTACTATTACAAATACCATTATTATTACAATTACAATGTCAAAAACCAAAATCAAAATGTCAAAGAATCAAAATGTCAAAAGAATCAAAATTTCAAAAGAATCAAAATGCCAAAAGAATCAAAATATCAAAAATAAAAATAAATAAAAATGTCAAAAAAAATAAAAAATTCAAGTACAAAATTAAAAAAAATCAAAATGTCAAAAAAAAAAAAAAAAAAAAAATTTATTAAACTGTGAGCATTTTTAATGCTATTTTTAAAGGTTTACACTAAAATCGCATAGATGGTTTAAACAATCAACGTGGTACAGAACGTTATAAACCCACTTTTTTAGTGATTGACAGACACCTTCATTGTTTTGACATTTACTTTTTCTGTTTATTTTGGTTTTCGTAAGTGTTTTTGCAGCTTTTTCTCATTTATTCCGGTACGACAATGCCTAGCTAATTTAACCACTGGAATCTAGAGGTTATAAGGAAGAGATCAATCTAAGTTTCATTATTAAATGCTACAATTTATGTGGGTGGCCTAATCCTCGAACAAAAAAAATTGACTCCTTTAGATTCGCTATATTGGTTACGTACTATGCCTATGCATACGCATGGTTAAGCTACGGCGTAATATTATGGGGAAATAGCACAGACGTACCAACACTTTTTATACTACAAAAACGACTGATTAGAATACTAGCCAACATAGAAAACACAGACAGCTGCAAACCCCATTTTCAAGAATATAAACTTCTAACCCTACCTTGTATTTATATCTTGGAAATGTGTAAATTTGTTAAAAATAATGAAACACTCTTCACTACACGAGAAAACATACAGACTCACTACACACTACGACACAAAAATAGACTAAACCAGCCAGGTTCTAAACTAAAAATACATTCCACAAGCACTTTAGTAATGTCAGTTAAAATATATAATAAATTACCAGATGACATTAAAAATGAACAAAAATTTAATATCTTTATAAATAAATTAAAACAATTTCTAATCCGAAAATGTTATTATAATGTACATGAATATTTAAATGATAATTTTAATAAATAAAAAATAATACCAAAAATCTATAATACCTTAATAATATTTTTTTATATCTATAATAAAATAATTCTAACTAGTAGCCTTGGATATTAAAATAATTTAGTCTACAATAAAACAATTTAATTCAAATTTAATTTACTCAAAATTTAATTTATTCCAATTTATTTTTTTCTAATTTAATAAATTCTAATCTAATTTGTTCCAATTTTGTTTTTTTTCTAACTTTATCAATTGTAATTTAATTTAATCCATGTTATTTATTTTAATTTAAATATTTAAGTGTAACCTGCATAATTATTTTACCAAACTATGTATTTATTGTTTTAATTAATGATTTAATTGTATATTTATCTCCGCATAATGTAGTGCATGCTGTGCTTTTCTATAAGTGATGAGGCGCTTAGATTTAAGTTTGGGATGTACAAATGACATTGAAACAGTGTACTCATTGTTGACAAGCCATATAATAAATAAATAAGTAAATACAAATAATAATAATACATGTATAAATTAAATAAATATTGATGCATAAATTCAATATATAAGTCGCAAAAATTATGTGATTCAATTAATTATAAGCCCACCTACCTACATAATATTAATCATAGATATTAAGAAAACTTTAATGTTGAAGTTGTAAACAAATATTTATAATAGCCCTTATTTTTAATTTTTATGTTGTTATGCCCGACAGGGCCCACAATGCTCCAAAACTATATTATGTATTTTTATGTACCTACCACCTAAGTTCACATTGTGGAATGCAATAAATGTATTGAGTATTGAGCTATAGGTTTCCTGGACATGATTCAAGCCAATTATATGAAGTCGGTTTCCTTTAATTCTTAGAAGCCAATCGAGACTGCAACAGACAGTTTATAATTGTTTAATACACTTACTCGAATACTGGGTCTTAGTTAGTATGGGCTGAAAGTTACTAGTTTTCTACTGATTAAGCTACGTTTTATCAGACATCGCCCACACTGACTTTCAGAAAGAACATCTAAGCTCCATAAATATATCTTCCCTTGACAAAGTCCTAGATCGAGTCCCAAGTTTCGACGACGTTTATAACTTTTGATTAATAAATCCATGAATTCTGAGCAAGGGAGTGAAATATCATCCCGAAAATACATACATAATATAGATGCGAAAGTAACTTCGTCGTAAAGAGACTTAACAGACTTATAGAACAGACAATGGGAATATTTTCATACAAAAATCTTCAATGTTGACACACAAATGCTACCTGACAAGCGACAAAAGCGAACTTTCCTGACATGTTGGATAAATAACTATTCCCGATAGTACTTTCCTGTACATTTCTGTTACAAAGATAATGGAAAAAAAGGTTCCAAATACAAAATGTCGAAGATATGTGACATACGACGACGCGTTCGAGGCCCACCTTGTGGATCACAGCCCACTACCTATTATAGAAAAGTGTCCAATGAACCAGGAGTTGACAGACGTTATACGCGATCAAGTATGAACAGTCCTGAGAGTTGATTTTCGACCCCAGCGCAGGCGAACCCGCAAACGAAAGCAAGTGATACAAAAAAGTTGTTGAATGTTTTTTCAAAGCACTTTCTGTGTAGGTACCGTATCACTTATCTGTCCAATTACATAAAGGACTTGAGTAGAATGTAAAAATAGGATAAATTTGTCACCAAAAATGTTCCTTCTTTTGTTAATAAATGTTCACCTGAACTTTACTTATTACTAGCTGACCCACGCAACTTTGTCTGCGTCACATAAGAGGGAAAAAGCTACCTACTACTACCTACCTTCTACTACCTACTACTACCTACCTACTACTACCTACCTACTACTACCTACCTACTACTACCTACCTACTACTACCTACCTACTACTACCTACCTACTACTACCTACTACTACCTACTACCTACCTACCTACTACTACATTTTTTTTTCATAAGAACCTTCTCCTGACAATAACAAACACAACAAAAAAAGAATCATCCAAATCGGTCAAGCCGTTTTCATGCTATGTCGTGACAACGGAAAACGGGTTTCATTTCGTTTTTTTTTTATATATATAGGTGAGAAACTTGACGCCAACATACGTAGGCCGTTCTGTTAATGGTAATAGACGTTTATCGATGTGCTATTATAGTAATATGTTTGAAGTAGGCAAGCTTATTACTTTGTAATTTATTTTGTATTTGGTTTTGTTCATTTCATTAATGTATCTGACCTTTGCAGGAGCTTAAATATGAAAGGTCTTTTGCGTTGGTATTTTTTTTACTAATATAAACAATTTAAATGACTTGATGTTCTTTATGTTTTAAATCAGAAGTAAGACGCTGTATTGATTTAATTACAAAGAAAAATTAAATAAGACTCGTTCGAAACATCGTAATTCGAACGCTCAAATTATTTAACTTCTTAACTTACACAACGCTATGTGACATCAGGCGGCAGTAACGCGGGTTAGCGCAGTGAGCTCTACGCTCTATAGACTGTGCAGCTCCACCGTGACTCTACAGCGAGAATTCAAACGTTAAGTACTTGTTGGCAGCGGCAAGTCTGGCTAGACTTAACATCAAAAGGCAAGTTGAGGTTTCACTATATTCTAAATGTACGGTAAAAGCTTTTTGCAATACTTATCTTATTTTTAACCGACTTCTAAAAAAGGAGGAGGTTCTTAATTCGGATGTTTCTATTTTTTTTTGTTTTTTCGGGCATAACTTCGTCGCTTGCCTTTGTTGGAAAGGGTATTCTTTCGAAATGGTCCCATAGCCACCAAGTCGGGATCTGATGATGGAATCTTGGCGAAATCGAGGGAATTCTTCAAATTTTATATGAAAACGTGATACGATTTTGGTATTTTCTACAAAAAGTGAAGCAGTTGCGTTTGATAAGAACCATTCTACCATCAGAGAAGAGTCACGGAAGTCCATAATGAGACAATGTACCCTAGTCGTGTTTGGGCTTGTTGTAATTGTAACGGTATGCACTTTCCATGTATCAAGCACATGTGAACCACTAAAAAGTGAAAAATAAAAACTTTTTTGCAAAAAATAAAACCGACTTAAAAAAAACAAAAAAGTGAAAAATAACTTTAGCTTCTGAAGTCGGTGACAAAAAAACTAAAGCAATCAAACAAAGGTCACTTCAGAAGCTAAAGTAATTTTTCACTTTTTTGTTTTTTTTTTTTAAGTCGGTTTTATTTTTTGCAAAAAAGTTTTTCTCAATTGGTCACAATGAGGTTTTTGCTGCTTTTGTCGCTATAACAAGACGAGTATCGCTTTATGGCCATTTTCAATAACTCACTATCCGGTCTCGGTAGGTTGCTCTCCCTATCTGTTTGATATGTTTGCTTACTGACCGGTTAAAAAAGCTATCCCTGATTTCTCTTTGAATCAAGTGACATGTAGGTGACGCGAATAGGATGTTCTTTGTTTATTGAAAAGACATCAAAACTGAATAGAGGTGGTCGACCAATCTGTACATCGATATTGCTCCACTACGAAACCAATTTCAATTCGCTTTGAGGTAAGCGTTTAGAACTAGATTTGACTGACAATTTCATTAGTTACTTGATCAGCTAGTGTCTTGTGTGCTGATACTAACGAACTTCGAACAGTTTAGTTTCTACTAGCTTATACCGTAGTATACAGGGTGTAAACCACCTCATCATAAAGCTGTCAACCAAGCATTCTGTACATCAAACTAAGTAACTTTACGCTAAAATTATTCCTGGGAACCAACTTTTATTTTTGAGGTTATAAATCATGTTTCGTAGTAGAACTCAATGTAACGCACTTAAAACATTGTGCTGATGGATGGATTGAATAGTAAGGGGGTTGTGGAGGTATCAAAATCTAACAAAAAAACTTGTATTAAAAAAAAACACTTATCAAAAAGTTGTAACTTTAACCCCCCATATCTCCGTAACTAGAAGATTTCCAGGTATGGTGTAGAACAAAAAAATGATCGAAATGACGGGGAGAACAAGTGGCTTTCAGCTTCGTGAAGAGGTGTTTTACACCCTTTATAGTCCCAGGGATTGTAGTACCGGAATAAATAAAAACGGTGAAAGAAAACATCCAGAGGAAACCGTCATGTGATATCTACCAATCCGCAATGGGCCCGCGTGGTGGATAGCCACGCCTATTCCCTCTTATAGAGAGGAGGCTTACGTCCCAGGATTGGAAATATAAGTAGGCTGATGATGAATGATTGAATCCCATTTCATCCAAATTACTTTTTACGTGAAAGAGATTAAGTGATTGACAGCGCTGCATGTCGCAGGTTCGATCCCCGCACGGAGCAACTACCTGTAGGCCCTAAGATAGTTCATCTAGGTCTGCCTGTTGGTATATGTGTAGTCTAAATTTTTGTGAACACACCCGGAGAAGTTTCTAGTGTGGGGTAAAGTTTTTAGAAAAACAGGGAATAAAAATAAATTGTACAGACCTAAATAGTTTTCATAATCCAGAATGCCAGACCTACGATAGTTCTTCAGATAATCTTAATGATCTAGGTATTAAGTATACATGAACAACTGTGTAATTAGGCCCTAATTACCAATAAAACCTAATGGAATAATGAGAAGCCTTCAGCGCCTAAATACACTCGACCGCAAAGAAAAAGAGTCAGATAGAAAATCTATACTTAATATTATAAAGCAGAAGAGTTTGTTTGTTTGTTTGGTTGAACGCGCTAATCTCAGGAACTACTGGCTCGAATTGAAAAAATCTTTTGTGTTGGATAGTCCATTTATCGAGGAAGGCTATAGGCTATATAACATCACGCTATGACCAATAGGAGCTGAGCAGCAATAAGAAATGATTCAAAAACGGGGGAAAATTTATTCCCTTTTTAAACTCTTTCTCTCTTAAGTGACGCAGACGAAGTTGCGTGGGTCAGCTAGTCTTTGATATATTCAAAAGTAGTCGACCTAGCTTTATGAAATAAAGACTAAATTAAAGACTATTTTAATGTGCTTAACAGATAACAAAAAAAATATTCAAACTTTTTATTTTTAACTAGCTGACCAACGCAACTTCGTCTGCGTCACTTCAAAGAGAAAAACCCTACAAAAGGAATAAAATATATTCCCCGTTCTTGCAACAATTTCATTTATGCTCCGCTCCTATTGTTTGTAGCGTGACGTTATATAGCCTATAACCTTCCTCGATAAATGGACTATGGAGTTGTTCAAACAAACAAACTCATCGGCTTTATAATATTACTAGCTTCTGCCCGCGACTTCGTTCGCGTGAAGTTTTGATATCGCAACGCATCGCCTGCTCAACGGAAGCTTTTTCCCGCTTGCAACATTTCTCATTGCTTCTCCGCTTCTATTGTTCATAGCGTGATGTTATGTAGCCTATAGTCTTCCTCGATAAATGGACTATCCAACGCAAAAAAAAATCAATTCGAGCCGGTAGCTCCTGAGATTAGCGCGTTAAACCAAACAAACAAACAAACTCTTCGGTTTTATAAGATTAATATAGATATATAGTACAGATAAATGGAAAATGAATAAAAATGCGTGCTTTTGAAGGTATTGCATATTTTCTTACCGACTCGTTTTCTTTGTGATCCGGTGTATATTACGTCAGAATAAGAAAATGAATCGTGTCTTATTAGACCAATGTAAATGTTAGGTCAGAGTCAGTTTCGTCTAGACGACTAAGAAAATGATAGCAATAATATACCGAATTTACTTATATATTGAAAAGTAACTTGCAAACCTACCTTTGAAAATAAAAGCCCCGGGCTTTTGACTTTTAGCTACCTATACGAATTGAAATTCCCTGAATATATTTTTACAACACAAATGTGGTATACGTAAATTCTAAGAACTTTTCGGATTTTCAAACAGTTAGATTCAATAATCACAATGCCATTTATTCCTTACTACCTGTATCCTGCGGTTTCAGCCGTCGCTTCTGACGGCCCAGAGTTTCCATTGAGAAGTACAAATATCGCTGGAAATTACACACATTGCCATCTAGTGCCACACCAAGCAAGGCTTGTGTCGTGGACACCAGGTATACTACATATACAACGTGTAACAAAAAGGGTAAGTATAGTTATATGAAAGGGTGTGCTACAGACCATAAAACTGAACAATTTCCCCATGGGACCAAATAATAAAAGGGGGAAAAAATAAGAGTAAGGGTCAGTTTCACCGGTTCCGGATAAAGTGTCGGTTAGTTATCTGATAGTTAATACTATCTACCACTTAAAGGCTGGTTATAACGAATACTTTATCTACCAGATATCGCTATCCGACACCTGTGAAACCAAAAGTGTTAGTTTGTCTGGCAGATATCTAAGTTCCTAATAGGCTAACCGACACTTTATCCGCAACCAGTGAAACTGGCCCTAAGTATTGGAATTTAGTATAGGGCTGTTGATTATTTTTTTGCGATTACAATGGTGGTCCACGCGCTGCAAGCGAGCGGTCACACACTTACAGCGCGCAGACCGCATGCTTGCTGCTCGCCGACTCCGAGTCACCCGCGACTCGAGTTGTATGGCTCGCCGTACGCTTATTCATATAGATAGACATTATGAAACATATTACATCATAGTTCCGTACCACCGTAATAGCTAATGTTATTTTTAAATCACTTTTATTATTTGCTGTTATAGCGGCAACAGAAATACATCATTCCGTGAAAATTTCAACTGTTTAGCTATCACGGTTCATGAGATACAGTCTAGTGACAGACAGACAGACGGGTGGACAGAGGAGTCTTAGTAATAAGGTCTCAGAATTCTAAAATGTGCTGTTCCATACATTTTGTCCGTGTGGGCATTACGCTTTTGTAGGGAACAGCTAATTTTTAAAGTTAAAACTCTCTGAAAACGCTTCGTGTTCACTTCTGTCGGCAGTCTTGTTTTGTACAGTCACCACCAATAATATGTAAAACCTAAGAATTTTTAAAAGTGTGTTTCTACTGAACTCATATTTTTTTTATGAAAAAGATCAAATCTCCTAGTTACAATCGTTATTTCTCGCGAAAATATGTAGCTATAATATTAAGGAAAGAGTGTACATATTGGTGGTCGTGACTGTACGTGGCAACCGTTTTTGTGTCGGTGCGTTTTTGTGCCCTGTATTTACGTAATCTGGATTAGAGATCAAAACTAGCTATTTAATGTCATTATTTATTCTTTATTGCACACAAAATAACAAATACACATAAATATGTAAATGTACGAAGGCGAGCTTAACCCAGAATTTCGTTTTCTTACAGAAAAACTATTTTTTTTTTCAAAATCTTTATTTTTACTTACAAAGCAACCTTATTTACTAGAACTGAGCTGAGCTGAGTTGTTTTTTTATATAATAATGTTCGAAAAAAAAACAACTCAGCTTAACCCGAATAGTGTCGATCCGATCGACCGATCACGAATTAACGATCGTCGATGCGGAACGGAGACAGTTGATCGATACGAGCCGAGTGAAAGCCGAAAACTTTTTCGGTCCCTGCAAGTGTTGTCTCACTCCCACAATTTATAACCACAAACTTCGGCTAACCACACCCGTATTACCTTATAATCTACCGGCGACTAAACTTAACATAAATGGGTTTTTCAGGTCGTATCAGCATGTCTGCAATAAGTGGTGGTCGGAAACCCTGCACTTTCGGCGCCAATCTGAAGTTATGGCAGATTGCACTTAGTACACACTTCATCTCTAGCATTGCGAACCGTTGACCTGTGGACAATGGGTCTTTGTTGTAAGATAGAAAGAAAAAAGAAAATACATTTACTTGGTGCACATAACTAGAAAAAAAATACTCAAATCTCGCAATCTCGAACAAACTCGCAAAATACATTATCTGTGAAAGGAGATCATTCAATCATTCACTTTGTTCGAAAATTTGGGATAAAAAAATATGAAATATATTTTATTTGAATGTTGGCAGGTGTGGAAACACTTTGTTATCACCAGAATTTGATCCTGTTAGCCTGTTTTTTGTATGTTTTGTGAGCGACAATATGGAATGGTGTAATGATGCAGTTTTAGTTTTCATCAAAATCTGGTTCGAGACTCCTTTAAGCAGTTTTCACTATTCATCATAGCTTCGGAATAGGCCAACCACACTCGCTTGAAAAAATCACCCTGTATATCTCCTAACCCAAACTGTTTTCGACTTTGAAGCCATAGTAAAAAATAATGCGTTGCACGTGTGCTATATACATTACTAGCTGGCCCATGCAACTTCGTCTGCGTCACATAAGAAAGAAAAAGCTCACAAAGGGAATAAAATCTCCCCCGATTTTGTAATATTTTTCATTACTGCTCGGCTCCTAGTAACCATAGCGTGATGTTATATAGCCTATAGCCTTTCTCGATAAATGGACTATCCAACGCAAATAATTTTTCAATTCGAGCCGGTATTTCCTGAGATTGGCGCGTTCAACCAAACAAACAAACAAAGAAACTCTTCTGCTTTATAATATTAGTATAGATTTAATGTGGAATTGTTATACATGGCTGCTTGAATTTGCATGGGCTCTAGGGAACCTTCGCCACTGCTGCCGAGCAGCTAGCTGCGGACGGTGAGACGGAATCTACCTTCATGTGGGGTTCCGTAATAGCTAGTGCCCGACGCTGGTTTTCAACTGGACCTGAGATGGTGATTTGACGAAAATAAAACGGTTTTGTACTCTGTAGGTTTTTGGTACATAAGCCAACGGCCACACAGAAAAGACGCAAGACCAGGGCGGGGCGCGGACCCGTCGCGAAAAGGGTGCCGTCACGACTTTTTAACGCATATAGAAAAGACACGGACCCGTCGCAGACAGGGCGCCGTCACGACTTTTTATGGCGCGCACTAGAAGCTTTACCCGGCATTCAACCGTCCGATTTTGATACGACAACATGGCTTCTTCTGAAGATGAAGATGTATTGGCACTGGTATATCTCGCTAATCTGCAGAGGGTTAGACGTTACTGGGTACATCCGGTATGGCTAAGCAATGGACAGAATAGATTGTTTAAATAATGGAGGATCTACATTATTATCCTGATCGTTTTCAAGAAGTATACAAGATGACTCCACAATGTTTTTACATTATTATGTCCAAACCTGCCCTCCGCGCCCTTTCCGCTCCCCGCTTGCGCCCGTGCAGGCCCGCGCCCTGCCCGCGCCTTGTCCTTTCTATATGTTTTCCAATAGGACGCCGTCGTGACGGGCGTCCCGTCTTTTCTGTATGTTTTACGTCGCGACGGCTGTATACATTTTATATGCAAGTAGATTAACAAGATTTTTTTTTAATACGTTTTTAATGTAAGATTTTAAACACCTCCATGACCCCAGTACTGTTAGTAGTAGTAGTAGATAGTAATTGGAATGTCGAAAACTATGAGATGGTGTAAAAAAAACCCGAGAAATTTAAAAATGTTCGTAATTTATTATTTATTTATTATTACCTACATGTTGAGAATTATTAAGGGCGGCAAATTTTTCAATACTTTTTGAGATAGGACACACGTTTTCGAGAAATAAGCAAATTTAGGAGAAAAAAATTAAATACTGGTTTTGTATTGTGCCCTCCGGAACCGCTCGTCCTTGACTGCAAATTACTTGTCCTGACTTCAAGGTCACTGACCATAATAACCTACCCATAACTTGTAACTGCTTCTGAGAATCGCGTCTCTTCATTTCGGAATTTGATCTTGACCTAAAGGTCAATGTCCCAGAAGTCAAGGTGAGTACCCTTAAGGTGTCCCATGGTGGGTCGAGTGGGTTTTTTATTTTACTTAGGTTTAATAAGAAATATTTAAAGATATATTTTATATGTAAAAGAGACGCTTATAGGATTTAAATTGATACCAGCCTATTACAGTCCCACTGCTGGGCCTCTTCATACGTAGGACGTTATCTATGTCTGCTATTATTACACGTGTAGAATATTAATTCAGCGAAAACTGTATTTTCTCCATAAAAAAATACTCATTTGTTTTTCAAATTGTTTAAAATAATGAAAAGTCTGTCTGTATGCCCAGTTGATTTAGACGCCGCAAAAAAGGGCCTAAACAGTGATATTTTGATTTTACTTTTAACTGCGTAGGTTTCTGTATTTTTTAACAATTCACTGTAAAATTAACATGATACCGAGTCAAAAAATATAAAGCGATTTACCTACGTCAGTGTATATTTCAATTACTAATATGTTTTACGCGTTCAATCAAAAAAGCAATCTCCCGCTCGCATAGCACCTTTGTAGATCCAAAGGTGCAATGCAAGCGGTAGAGTCCGCCGTACTAACACCTAAAATACGATTCGAGCTAAACAGTCGCGCTATATGAACTTATTTTAGATCCTGAGGTGCACTCTACCACTAGCATAGCACCTTTATAGATCCAAGGGTACGAGCGGTAGAGTTCACTTCAGGATCTAACATAAGTACAATTTTAAACCATACCTCCGATGACGGAATGTGTGGCATATTCAATCATAGGAGTATACGTGAATGTGCTCCGTTCCTCAACCCAAGGAAGGTCGCCATGCCCTACGGCTATAATTTTGAGACACATCCGATTGTTCAGATGATATCGACATTCTGTTCGGAGAATGTCGAAGTCTTCGCGCTCTTCTTTTGTCTCTTCATGCCGTACTCCAACAATTCTTTCTCTCTCACTTTCTAACAGATGATAATCTCGAGCAGCAGTTAGTCGCCCATCACTGTCATCACTCGTTTCAAAAGACCTGTTAATAGATGTCTCGATACGCTGAGAACTCAAGCGTGATTCTGTATCGGAAAACGTTTCCGATTCGCGAGACAATGCATGTCGCTCACGATCAGTGGACAGTCGCGCATCACGTTCCTCACTTGTCTCTAGAGACCTAGAAGCAGATTCGTAGATACGCTGAGAACTCAAACGCAATTCTCTATCCGTGATCGTTTCCGACTCGCATGACAATGAATGATGTTCACGATCAGCGATCAGTCACGCATCTATTCTTCACTGGTCTCTAGAGACCTGGATGCAGATGCGTAAATACGCTGAGAACGCAGGCGTGCTTCGCGATCCGAAGAGGTTTCCACGGAGCTAGTTGCAGCCTGATGATCTCGAACAGCACCAAGTCTCTCCTGACGTTCTTCGATAGATTCTTGGGATCTTATGATCCTCAATCTTTTAGCTCCTTTGGAACATTGGGAAAGATTTGACCTCTTTCTAGGCATGGTTATAGTTTTGTTGTAAAGATACCTGATCAATTAAAATCTAAGTGACTGCTCCCCTGCGTTACCGGGTAGGCTACCGAGTCACGAAGATAAATTGAAATTGAAATTAAACACTCAAATAACATAAGCCTGAAGACATATTTATTCGATAAAAAAAATTAATAATAAATGGAAGTTTTATCAGATGGGCCAGTACAGTAAAATTTTCAATGATATACCATCAATATCGAAAATCAGTCCTAAACTGTTACCGCCTTCACCGCGTGGAGGTACTCCCAGCTTATGTTATTTTATAATTATACAGTGAAATTAGTGATAGCTTTGCAATAATTTTCACATCAGATGTTTTTGATCTTCGATTTTTTATAAGTCAACAAAAAATGCCAATCAGACCGAACAACTTTTGCTCAGACATAATTCCTATATGTGTTATGGTGTAGCTGGGCTCTTGGAGTTCCACAACAGGTGTCCCAAATCTTCGATTTTTGTAAGTCAACAGAGAGTGCTCATCAGATTGAACCACTTTTGCTTAGACGTCATTCCTATAGGTGTTATGGTGTAGCTGGGCTCTTGGAGTTCCACATCAGATGTTCCAGATCTTCAAATTTATTCTCTCAGCAGAAAATTCTGATCACGTGGATTTTTTTTGCTATGGTGTCATTTTTGTATCTCTTATAGTTTAGCTGGTCTGTTGTGGTTCTGCATCAGGTGTTCAAGTTCCTAGCCCAGACTTAATATCTATACAATAAAACAAAAATCATTCAAATCCGTCTAGTAGTTCCAAAGATTAGCGTGTACAAACAAACAGACAAACAGACA
Organism: Xestia c-nigrum; assembly: GCA_916618015.1. Taxonomy (NCBI): domain Eukaryota; kingdom Metazoa; phylum Arthropoda; class Insecta; order Lepidoptera; family Noctuidae; genus Xestia; species Xestia c-nigrum. The sequence continues at coordinate 3,029,797 of OU745262.1, forward strand.
GATATTTTTTTGGATTCGTGCTCTATTACTGTTTCTAAACTATTTTTTTTTAATATATTCAATGTACAGACACAGTTTTTTACTCTTTTATTATATATATATAATTATATAGATATAGATGTTCTTTCACATATTTATGTTTCATACTTTGTATTTCTGTAACTGTTTATTAATTTTGTTATTATTTTTTCCTTTCCGAGAGCCAGTCGCAGTTTTAATGAAGTTTCTTGTGATCCCGGAATTTACCTATTCTGCACCAATGCAAGAACAGTAAGGAGACTCTTAGCTAAGCCATTTTTTGTACACGAGGCACCTGCTTAAATTAACAACAATAGGTTAGAATAAGCCAACTTTATTGCTAATTGTGAATAATAATGTAACAGTTTTGTAACTTTTGCTTTAATTTTTATAATTATCTGTGGAGGCTTGTTATTGGCAATTTAAGTATATATTTTGTTATTACGATGTTATTAGTCTGTAAGCTTTCCTAAAATGTAAAAAATAAATAAATAAATAATAAAAATGTTTTTTTTTGGCACATGTTTGTCTATTTCTATGATGACATTAGTATCTAAGCCAAATAAAACGGGAGAGGGCGCTGACTCCTGACACACAGGTAAACCTAGTTCGGGGGTCAGAGGCTGCAAACACTTTACGTTACATAATTTATGTCAAAAAAGAATTCGAATTTTAATTTGAAAATCTAAACACGTTCACAAGTATTAGAACAAATTATTCCGATAGCAAAAACTAAAGGAATCACAACGCCAAAATAACTCACAAAACAAATGTGGAAATTAGACAGATATTATAGAAGGCAATTTGATTAAATTCGAGAAGAAAATGTCGATATAAAAGAACATTCACTTGTAGCAATCTAAACGTCTGTCTGGTAAACACCCCAAAGTGTTTTCCGAAACACGGAGGAAACCCGGTATGTAAGGGTGGTGACCCATCCACAGACCAACCTAGGCAAGCCCGGCTTAACCTAAAGACCAACCCAAGCGGCTGTTATTATTTAGCCACGAAAAATAACATGAAATACATCATCCGTGAAAATTTCAGCTTTCTAGCTATCACGGTTCATGAGATACAGTCTGGTGACACAGAGACAGACAGACGGACAGTGGCGTCTTAGTGTTATAGGGTTCCATTTTTACCCATTTTTTTTTACGGAACCCTTGAAACTAGGTGATCAGCCGAGATTATTTAGTGCTACTGTATACTGGCGCCAATGGGCTTATTCTGTGATGTGACGTTCATACTCAAGTCCGGTCGCCCGGTCGCGGAGCACAAAGAATTTCGTACAACGTAAAGAGGTCATTCTCTTTACCTACTGACAGTGGTCACAGACATGTTTCTATTAAGTGTGATTTACATAAATGAAACATTTGAGGGAGAAAGACAATATACCAACTTACTAAATAAATTATTGTTATTAAGTAAATTATATATTTAGATGTTATACTAAGTATAAGTTATAAAAATTGAGTTACAATTACTAATTCGGCAGAAATAAAAAATACTTATATCTGGACACTGCAGTCACTTTTTCGTGACTGAACCAACCAAAAATCCACATGCAAACAAGAACAAAACCTTACAGTGTTAGGTAAAAGCCACATCCAGTCACCGTTTATCTGTGTTTCACAGATACTTGTTTACATGTATCGAACGAACATTTTGCCCGCGATGATTTGTAATCTACCTTCAAAATATTTATGAAATCGACGTCAAATTATTTGTAATACCCCAACTTTTTGTTATTTTTAAGTGTCTAGTATTCATCCCAAGTAGCAAAATGTGGCCCTGTAATTATCCTAGGAGCACGTATTTTTTAATCCTATAGAAATCCTGTAAACGTTTATAGAGCCGCATTTGGGCGCAGTTTATAGGGCTATTTCGCCCTATAGTCGCTTTGTTATAATCCGGTAAAGTGCTATTTGATTTTATAATTACCTTATTAAGTGCTTTAACAAAATATATTTGTCCTATAAAAATCGGGTAAACGCATCTAAAAAGAGCAATTGGTCCTCTTATGATCTGGCGCGTGCCGCTACTAGAGTAATAATGATCCTACACTGTGTAAATCCGAAACACTGTATCTCAAAAGTACCTATTTCGTGAAAAGGGCTTTTAAAACTTTTTTTGGTTTTTGCTTCGTTTTGGAAACATATTTAACATAAAGTATATAGTGATACATACCAAATGATAGGTATTTTTACGTCTAATCTAGCCATCTAAATTTTATAGCCATACGATCCATACAAAAAGACTTAACTTAGTAAACGTGTATTGCCATAACAAAACTTTAAGACAATTTATCCGGTTGTTTGAGCAAAACACTGTATATTTAGTTACAGTGTATTGGTTTTATGAGAACAGAGCCAATGGATTATACAAAAACACTGTATTTTCAAATACAGTTTATTGCCTTAACAATAATAGGCATTTGAAAGGGTGTCCGAATGAATTTTCATTGATAATTTTAAACATAGTTTGAATAACAAAGTGTTATAGCGTGTTAAATTTTGTTTGGGTACTTTAAAGATAATAAAACATAATTTATATTAAAAATATATATTTATTAAAATAAAATGGTTTTTCTTAATAAATTCAATAGTTCTTCTTCCAAATCAAATCTGACAATGAATAGCAATCAAATCATAATAATCAAACGAAAAATTTCAAATAAAATCAAACATTTAAAAAATATAAAAAATAAAATAAAAAATACTGTAATAACAAAAGCTCAACTTCTCGACACATCCATTAACATTTCTTCGAATTAAATCAACAAGTAAAATAAAATTAACATTCGACAACGAGATCAAGTTTTTATTCATAATTAATCAGTCTGTAAATTACCTAGAGGTTATATTAAATCAGTATCAATGTGTTCGTCAAGATCGGGTGATTCCGAGACAACAAGATTTTCATAAAAAAATGTTCTAGTTCGAGGTATTGACTTACACAGTGCTAATAACTCTTTTTTTTTAATCTCGCTAATGCCTCTAGGTTCAGTCTCCTTAGGTATCTCTTCCAAAAGATCAGTTACACCGTTTGTTATTTTTGCCCGCAATGCAATTTCTATTTTCTTTTTCAAAAAAGATATCTCCTTAAATTCAGCGTTATAATCATTCTTAACAAATATTGATAATTCATTTCTTCTGAATTCTATTATTTTAAGATTATGTATGTTGTACTCTTTGGGAAATGCTACTTTGGAATCATTATTGAATATTATCATATTTTTGTGACTTAATAAATCGACTTGCATGTTTTTTCGTGAACTTTTAATTGTAGATATAAAATCATCTATATCGTAGACTTGGCCCTTAGATTTCAATTTCTTTGTGATTGCGGCGTGTACAGCATCAGCGGCCATAAAGGTGTGTCCTGGTTCAAAGTATTCCAAAGTAATTTTATCTATATTTGTCATTTTATCATTAATTACTCTTATCAAAGCAGACAAAAGTATCTTGTTTTTATTTTGCGCATTACAGTTATCTAAGAAAAATGTTACCGATTTCAGGTCTCTGCAATATTTTCTAAGAAAATGGGTATACGTAGAAGCAACATTGTGAGCTTTTCTACCACTTTCTCCCTCATGCCAAACGGCGCAGACAGCCTGTTTGTTTTTTCCGGGGGGCACAAATGATTCATTGAATAGCACGAGTTTTCTTGAGAAAAAGTATTCTTTTGTCGTCAACAACGGCATACATATAGCTTTTTGCATATCTACAGTATACAACAATTCTCGTCCTTCAGAATTTTCACAATTTTCTTCTATTTCTTTCAAATCCCTTCTTGAATTTCTTTTGTTTTCTAGATGTTTGCCTAATTCTAAACAGTCATTACAGTTACACGGTAGAGGTAACATTTTATGTTTTATCTCATGGTTTCTGCATTTTGAACAAATATCTTGAGCTGGCTCTGCTGTAGAAAGATTTAACTTCTTGATCATTTGGTGAAAATGTGCCCAACTACAAACTTTCAGGTTTTTCTCGTGGCAATATATTTGAAATTCTTTGTATATATATGTAAAATTCACGCCTACTGGCAGATATTTTCTGTTAGGCGCATGTTTTACATTGTAGTGTGATGGCATAGGATTATACTTTAGTATAAAATTTTTCATTTCGTCTTCGTAGTCCTCAGAAAAAGCATTATAAGGTGTGTGACGACCTCTAGGATCAGGAGCAGCACTAATTTTTGGATTTTTATTTCCAGTCAAGTGATTTTGTTTTAGAACAGCCTGGACTGCTTCATCGTTACTGTACCCCAAAGTATTTAAAAAAAATGTTTTGCAACCTTGAACTCATTAAGAGTCCATGTCAAAGTGTTGTGTCGCCTTGAGTTTGGTCCAGCCGTTTTGGTTGCCGTGGACGTTTTATGCACCTGCCTTGACAAGTAATCCCGTCGTCTCTGCCTGTCCAGACTCCAAAACTGATCGTGAATGATCTCTCTGTTGGAGTCGGAGATGTTAACGGAGCAGTTTTTTTTGCAGTTTTGGCAAGAAGGTCTCATGGGATGCTTTTTTGCTTGATTTGACAAAATGACGTTAGGATCTCGGCTTCTTTTGACTGGTGGAGAATAAATTTCTTCTAGTGTTTCACTCGGAAATACAGCACTTGACGCATCGAGACACTCTACGTTGGAAGTAGTTGAGGACGCCGAGTTTACATTAATTACCGATCCAGTATCAGAATGCAATAATGGACTCTCTGGGCAGAGTTGGCTACATAAATCCTTACACAAGTCTTGATTGGTACTAGAAGCATGTACGGGTAATAAATCAGCGTAGTTGACGTCGCCAGCAAGATGGTCAGCAATACACTCATTTATTTGAGATTCACTAAGAGGTATCAAGTAGGGATTGCAATCCAGCGGCGTTTTCAATCCAGCTGGATTCTTGCTGGATTGACCTGAATCCAGCTGGATCCAGCGCGGATCCAGCAAAATGTGGAACGAAAATAAAAAGACGACATTTTTAAGACTTTTTTTATTAAGTAATTTGTATTAGGAACTTCTTACGATAATCTATGAATTCTTTCAATTTTCTTTGGTTTCTTAACCATTTGAGATCAAAAGAATCAACTTAAAATCAAATAACATATAACCTCATATAACATTTAAGATAATGTTTCTAAGGATGGATTCGACCGAACTAGAGTAAGTTTTTACTCGAGAGTAAACTACCACTTACTATGCAATTGTTTATTCGAGAATAATAATTGTCATACAAAGTAGTAGCTTACTTTCGAGTAACAACTTACTCTAGTTGGGTTGAATCTGCCCTAAGAAAGCAATATCTTATTACCTACTAGAGACCTGATTATATGCATTTGCTTATTTAAGCCATTCTCGGCGGTTATTTCCGCTGAGAATAAAAAAAGCAAAAAGTGGTAAAATATGCTATTGCATATTTACGAACAATCGCGCTGGATCCAGCTGGATTCAGGTCAATCCAGCAAGAATCCAGCTGGATTGTAAACGCCGCTGGATTGCAATCTCTAGTCACAATTCTAACCTAACCTAACCTATGAATCCCTTCGACGTAACAAACGAGCAACGAATGAACTTAAAGATAACTTCATTTGAATTTCAGCTGACGAAACTACAGACAATCTTACCACTGAAAATTTGGAAACATACTTGATCGTTTACGTTTAGAATTTTTTTAAATAATTTACTCATTATATGCTGATTTTGAAATTGAAAAAATTAAAACTTACTTTTCTCTTTTTTATTTTGGGTGTTCCTTAAATCTATCATTTAATTTCACATATTCTGCCAATTTCCGTGCATATTTCAAGCATTTTTCATGCATATAACAAGCTTTATAAATTGCATATAATCCGGTCTCTCCTTATTATGTTTATGTTTAATGATAGGACGGCTAATCAGTAGCAATCAGTCTTAGGTTCAATCAGTCTTGGGTTTGATACGTTTGCGGATCCGCATTGCTGGATCCAGCACTGTATGTTGGATCCAGCATACTTAAAAAGGCGCTGGATCCAGCTGGATTGCTGTATGCTGGATCCAGCAATTGCAATCCCTAGTATCAAGGGGCTGATATTACGTGAATCGAAGACATATGTGGAACAATCATATTCATTGTTATCACAATCGTATGATGTATTGATACCAGGATATGATGTTTTGTGTTTGTATAATTGCGTTCTGTTTGTTAATATTGTATGCACGTCATGACTTTGCGACGAATAAATGTTTTTTCTTTCTTTCTTTCTTTCTTTCTTTCTTATTCATGTCGTTGATATTCTCTTTTTCATTTAAGACACTGTTCAATTCCGAAGCCATTGTGGTACACGATGAGTTGTTGTGATGTTGTATATTGTTTTGTGACAATTTCACTAACAATCTATTTCGGTATCCACTCATTGTTATTATTTATAAACTCGTTTAAACACACAAACGAAAACCGATCGAACGAAGGTACGCGCTACCATTCAAAACACCGTATGAGCAAGAGCAATGATTCACAACTACCAACCGTTGAGCTCTCGCTCTGCCCCCCGCGCGTCTTGCAAGTATTACGCGTAGGGAAGTATCGCCGCGCTCGACGTATCAAGTTTGTTTGGTTATCGAAAACACTGTATCTCTCGGTTTCGAATATTCGCGCGTAAACTGTTTTGCCAACACACTGTAACTTCAATTACAGTGATATGCCAAACTAAGCCATAAATGTAACTTAAATACAGTGTTTTTTAGGTGCTTCTATGTCCTTCTACGTACTTTAAAATGAAAAAGTAATACTATAGGGATATGTAACTGCCTCGAAAAAATCAAATGAGCGCTATTAAAGCAAAACACTGTAACTCGAGTTGCAGTGTATTGGATGTACACGACAGTACAGTGATCAGCGTAATACCATTAGTAGATTCATTCAGTCAATCATTCGTTCTTTTTTCGTTAATTCATTGTACTGTGCTGGTGCGTGACATTGAATCCTCTTTTATTTTCCAAAATTAAGTAAAGTCACATTATAATATTGTTTGTCATTATATAACATTTGCCGTGTACCTAACTGTTTTGTAAAGAGTGCCTACTCAACTTGCGAAAATTATTTTATTGATGAAGTGTTAGACGATAATAAACATATCTTCATACGCCTTCAAAATTTTACATTTTCATTATTTGTTAATTCAGTAATAAATTAATAAATACCTATCCGACATAGGGTCGAAACACGTGCCATTACATTGCATTTATCAGAACCTTTAAATGACTTTTTAATCAAAGTTAAGACGCTTACATGACATACCTACGCCACCATATTTAAGTTTTAGGGTTCTGTGGGTAATGTGGATTAAACCATACGGTAATGTGCAAATCTTGTAAGTTGTTGTAAATATTTATACTTACATCAAACATTGCCACAGGTCACCGATACTAACCTAATTATGATGATAATTACCTTAAAATTTCGCTATGTTATGATGTGTAGGTAATGTTGTTATTACTTACGTAATTTTGCACCCCTAGACTAGTGTCCAAACAAAATCAATTTCATTGCCTTTTTTCCTAAATACGTAATTATAAAGTTCTTAAACATTTTCAGCAAGCTGCATTTTGTTCTGGACTGGAAATGGTTGTATTAATGGATGTCGATATTTTTTTAACTAAAAAGGATTTCCATAAGCTGAAGTATGCCAAATGGCCGTGGAAAATTACTACGATTAATGGAAATGTACGTTAATTTTCTAGAAAGCCTAAACATGTTCCTATTAATTGCTTTGTCATTTACGAGTTTAAATATTATGTTGATTATTTTAATTAATGAAAAATTGTTTAAATACATTTAATTAATATAAATATTTTTTATGGAAGAATGATGAGAAATAAAAAGAAGTAAATTTTCAAGTGTTGTTTATTTTCTTTGCTGCTTTTTAAGATATTACATATTATATTCTGCATCACAGAGTATGTAGTAAAGATATGAAAAATAATTCAGAGTTAAACTCATTACACAGTAGTTTTCATTTTACATTTTTCACTCCGTACACAGCTTCAATTTTGTTAATATTATTACAATCACATTTGTAAATATCTAAGAACGAGGATTTCAAGTGTTTATCAAATACATTCTGGATTTGTGTAATACGATGTCCATTAACCTGTAATTCATAATTTTCATCAAACTCAGTATGATCACCATCATTAAATTCACTATTAATGCTTCCGCTATCATTTTTCGTATCTTGATCATTACAACTCTCTGTAAAATTATCCTCACAGTTGGCTAAGTCTATTTCCATTTTACCGTGTACGGAACCATCACAAACTTCACCAACTTCACCAGGCTATTTTTTTTAAGAACTTTTCTTTTGATCCGCTTGACCCGAACTCCGATATCGACTTCATTTCAAAGTACATTTTCGAAACTCTTCTTCGATAACCGCCACTACGCTTAAATCGTCTCCACTTATTTAAATCCATATTTATATTGTTTCAGCTTTCTCTAACAAATCACAAGATGGCCGATAACTCTAATAATAGCAAATGTAGAACACATTTAAGTAGAATTTTACTTATAAAAATCAGAGGCTATGCTAGCTTGGTGCTAAAAATCCGTTAAGGGTCACGACTAAGATAAATTTGTTCTATAATATCTTTACCTCTAGCAGCTATATCTGTGGCATTTATAGGAAGTGCATGTCTTATAGAAGAATGAAACAAGACTTTAACAAGATAAAACGATCTTACTAAATGCGATTATCGGATCAAAAGTCACACTTTGCTAATAACTTTTATAACTTGCACTTATAAGACTGAACTTGACTGACCGCTCTAGTAAGAGTCGTGTAAAATAATCCTATTAACATTTATAAAACTAAATGATAGGGTCGAAAGTACTTGTAGTGCAAATCATCTTAGAAGATGCTTTGGCAGCATCAGTGGCCTAAGTTAATGCGTCTACTAGATTTCTATAAGACGTGTAATCTTATAAGTCAATTGCTATAGGAGAATTTTGCTACTTGGGATATTCTCATGTAAGAGAATAGTGTAATTCTTATGAGAATAAATGATCTTAAACCTCAAAAGGTTTACAATCCCTGATGACGGCGGCCATTGCACCTGTGCGAGCGATACACATTATATTTACGCGGGAGTGACAGAGACAGGTAATAACAGGTCATTGTACAAAATTCTTCGTGCTCCGCGAGCGGACTTTAACATTATGCTAAACTTACCGAAGCGCATATCTTCTCTGGTTTAAATGTATAAGTAAGTCAAAGAACCTTACCAATACAATTCCTAGGTCCAGCGCTGAACGGCACGAAGGCGTACGGATGCATGGGCGCCCCGCTGAAGAACCGGTCCGGTTTGAAAGCATCCGGTTCGGGAAAAAGATCCGGTCGACGGTGTAGGTCGTAGATATGGATCGACACTTCCGAGCCCTTCTTCACTGATAGATCCTCTGAAATTAATAGGAAAAAGGTTTGAAGGCAAAATAAATATCTCAGAATGGCCATAGACACGCCCCTTGCAGTGTCAATAGCAATCTAAATTGTATCGGCCAAGGAGTGGTCCACAAGTTTGGTGCCTAAAGTATCGTCCGTCACTTTCTGTAATTGAAAAACAACAGAACACAACAGGACACCATCGTTTTTGGGACAGGATCACATGGGAGTAAATGGGACTTAAAATAACAAGTAATATGTGGGTTTATTTTAGGGCAGACTACTGCCTTTCCCTTCGGGTATACAGGCGGGGGGTGTTATGTTATGGTGCGCATGCGTTTTAAATTTTTGGATTTTATTAAGTACATTATGGTTTGTTTTTGAGGTAGATTCTCTCAGGGGGGAATAGTGGAATAACTCAAAATTAAAAGGGGACTTTCTGGATTATTCTTACATTAGGGTCCAGTTTTCCACCCTAAGGGGGATTCTCTTAAGGGGGATTAGTGGAATAAGCCTTTGTTGGAGACCCCCGGGACGTCAAGCGGGCCGGCACTAATCCGGAATAGTCGAAGTCGCATTATTAGACCCCGCTGCCCACTGACGCAATACACAGGGCGCCGGCCTATGTTATCTACATCACGAGTCTCGACATAGATCGCAAACTTTCGATCGCTAATTTAGTTAAAAAAATCGATGCTTACATCCATAGATGCGTTTCTCGCAAGCATCGATAATGCAATCGGATTTTTCATTGTATTTTAGCGACCGAAAGACTTCGAGTCTGCAAGGCCCTGTGTGGTTTTAGTGCATACGATTTTGGTAGGCCTCTTCGCTCCTTTTAAGGCGGAGGACATCCATTGAGGATTTCCACAAACACCCTATGTTGGAGACAAATAAATAAATGTTACATAACGAGGCAAATGTAAAAGATTTTAATTTCTCTAGATATTCCGAGTTTTTGTGAGAAATGTAGGAAAGCGACTTGATACAGTTTGCCAGGAATTTCTCGTTAGGGATCCTTATATTTTGACCTATCCCTGACCTAACAATACTAATGAGCTTCATTCAAGGAACTGTGTTTTAAATACTTACTACAGTGAAAGAGAAATTCCTCTAAATATTCCAATTAGCAATTAATTTTACTGAACTTTAAAACATGTTCCGACTTCAAAATTAAGGGTGAAGTTTGTTGAATAAATAGGGACGGTATTGTCAGATCAAAATATTAAATAACAAAGTACATTCCAGTCAATGATTTACAACATAAACTTTGGCCGGTTCGACCTCATATTAATTACTACCAGAAGTTTGTAATAGGAGTTGTTTTAATTCGACCACGCAATTATGGTAAATGATAAACTGATACGTATACAGGGTTACTGACAACTCGAGGTATTTCCTTGCAGGCCGTCATACTAAGATTAAAACAAAATGTAAGTTCCTAAGTTTTTGAGTGAGATAGAATTTTAATCCCAGGTTAAATCATTGCTCATCTATACTAATATTAAAAAACAGAATCTGAGTTTGTTTGTTTGTGTGTTTGGTTGAACGCGGAAATCTCAGGACCTACTGGTTCAAATTGAAAAATTATTTTTGTGTTGGATAGTTAATTTATCGAGGAAGTCTTTAGGTCTATATAATATACCTATAGTCTATATAACATTAAGCTACGACCATTAGGAGCGGAGCAGGAATGAAAAATGTTGCAAAAACGGGGACTTTTTTCCTTCCGTTTTTCTCTCTTATGTGACGCAGACAAATTTGTGGGGGTCAGCTAGTCTATACTAATATTAAAAAACAGAATCTGAGTTTGTTTGTTTGTTTGGTTGAACGCGCTAATCTCAGGAACTACCGGCTTGAATTGAAAAAATCTTTTTGCGTTGGATAGTCCATTTATCGAAGAAAGCTATAGGCTATATAACATCACGCTACGACCAACAGGAGCGGAGCAGCAATAAGAAATGTTGCAAGCGGGAAAAAAGCTTCCGGTTTGCAGGCGATTCGTTGCGATGTCAAAACTCCACGCGAACGAAGTCGCGGGCAGAAGCTAGTCACAAATAACTGCCATCACCCTCAACTTTATGACAACACGACCCAAATGTATGGGCCAGCGTATTATTTTTAAGTGATTTCAAAGAAATTTTAAGTTTTACACGACTGCCCGAAAAAGGAGTGTTTTGTTTTCAGGGTTCATGTTTGTATGTATGTGTTTGTGAGTTTCTTTATTCCACCATAAAATTTTCATGTATGCTCCGCTCCTTATCACACACTAGCTGACCCACGCAACTTCGTCTGCGTCACTTAAAAGAGAAAAAGCCCCCAAAGATATTAAAATATTCCCCGTTTTTGCAACAATTTTCATGTATGCTCCGCTCCTATTGTTTGTAGCGTGATGTTTTATAGCCTATTATTATAACCTTCCTCGATAAATGGACTATCCAACACAAAAAGATTTTTTCAATTCGAAGCAGTAGTTCCTGAGATTAGCGCGTTCAAACAAACAAACTCTTCTGCTTCATAATATTATTATTAGCATAGATAATTGATACAAGTGCGTTCATCTTAATTGGGAAGCGACCAGCGATCAGTTTAAAAAAAATACAATATTCCCTTCATTTTGTTTACAAAGCGATAAACACCGTCGAATGCCGATTAAACACGACATAGCCGATAGCAACTAAAAATTCACGATCGATTTATTTTAAATTGTGCGATCACGCGTGTATCGAAACGGGAGCTAGAGTGGTTTGATTTTCAAATGCATAGTAAAATACGGCAGTATAACGTGTACGATTGCAAAAAACTAACAGACTTTTTGTAATTTATGTTCTTAGGATTCTGTACCCAAAACGTAACCAATTAGAACGTCCGTCTGGTTGTCATCGAGCTGTATCTCACTACCCGTAATAGGCAAACAGTTGAAATGTTCTCAGAATGTGTATTCTGTTACCGCTAGTCATAGCTGTAACAGACCTACTACGAGTACGTTTATACGGAACCCTTCACGCGCACGTTTGACTCAAACTTGGCCAGTTTTTTTTGCTCAGGTTTTCTATTTTCTCAAATGAATCGGCAGTAATATAATCTAGTGGTAAAAAAAGGAGTAAAACAATCAGCAAGATGCAAAAGTGATAGCAAAGCTATTCACTTATTCAGTGAGTTCTATGAACACATACATTTAGATATCAGAGTCCTCTGATACCTAAATGTATGTCTCTTCAGGTAATTGGAACCGTTACGATTTTCCATTGTTTTGGGATTAAGGCGATTACATGAGCTAAACGCGAGTTTTGTAATTACTAAAAGTATATGATTCACTGTTATAAACAAGACCAGAAAAATATATGATATTCTTCAGGATATATGCTAGCATGAAACTGTTTTGAAAACATATTATAATTAATTTGGCTTGATAAAAAGAAATTACGAACTTATCTCTAAAAATATCTTTCAAACAATGAAAAACATATTAATATGCATGCGATCATTCTGATTTTTTGGCAAATAATTCTACAAGCAATATATTAGCATGATTATTTTTCTGTTTTTTAATCCAATCAATAGTTTTTTTGTAAATCAAAACCACTCATTTCGCGCTATTTGGCCCGCAGTGGCTGACGTAACAACCACTTTGTAGTGCAAGCTGATTAGAACTTTATTCTAACAGCATTTCAAACGAAGTTTGAACCACTACAAATAGAGTTGCTAATTTAGCTCGTCTAAGTGCCTTAATGCAAATGGTATCAAAATCCTTTTTCAAGAACACCTGGCCCATCCTAAATTGGCTCCTAGACCATAGATCTACAGACGACCTATAAAACCGGCGCAGATAAAGTAGATAGTCATTTAATTATGTGTATCAAATTATTATTTGTAGACTAAGTAGAAATGAGAATTTTGATCCTTTAACATTCAAGGTGATCTTAGATTTTATATTCAATGTTTATATGCTAGAACAAAGTCTTTGAAACGAAGTATATTTTTTAACGGCGTTTTGTGATGGAACCAGAAAATCCACCGTACGCCAAATGTTCCTGAATAGGAAAAACATTAGTCAGTTTGTTAAAGAGACTTACTACCCTTTTTTTTTTTTTTTTTTAAGGATGGGAAATCATCAAATGACCCCCCCCCACTCTGGGCGGAGCGGGAGGGAGTGTCAGACTCTTACTGACTAAAAACCATCCATGTTCCTTCCTCGCCTTTTACGTTCCGGGGCCGCGGTATCTCTTTCGAACAGGCCCGCAACCCCGGCAGGCTTCGGCCCTTGCGGGCCCCTCACCTTTTGCTGACATCTCTTTGAGGCGCGCGTGGAACACGAACGCGCCGTCGACACGGCCTGTCGCGGTCGTCGTCGTTAGACGGCACAGGCCCGCATCTACGGTGGCCGGTAGCCACCACGTGGCCCCCGACGCCCGTTGCGTCTCCCGCGGCGGCCGGGAAGCGAGGATCTCCCTCTCTCGTTCCGCCACCTCCTTCGCTAGCATCACTGCTTCGCAGAAGGAGGCGACGGCTTCCCATTCCGTCTCGCTCCGGACCATGGATTGAACCAGGGCCGGACGCGAGAGGTCGCCGCCGAGACTTACTACCCTAAGGAATGAATTCCGCTCACGCTGACGGTCGGTCGTGACGGCTAACAACGGTAACTAAATACAGCTGTCGGTCGCCGCTGACGTCAGGGTAGCAGTATGGTGCTATAAAGAACACAATGTATACACGTACGCGACCGACCGACCGTCAGCATAACAGTAATTGAGGCCTAAGATTATCTAATCGTGTAAGATGCTAGCTGACATCAGTTTTCCCTAGTAATTAGACAACCCCTGGACATAGGCCAAATACAAATACAAAAACAAAGCACAAACTGCAAATACGCAAATATTGTCACATATTGACGACAGTATCACGACTCGAATGGCGTAGTGGTAGTAAAGCTGCATTACGTTCATAGGGTCCTGGGTTCAAATCCCTGTAGGAGAAAATGTTTGTGTGATGAGCATGGACATTTGTTTCCGAGTCATGGATGTTTATATGTATAATAAGTATGTATTTAGAAACAAAAAAAAGTATATTTAGTATATCAACTATATTGCGGACACGACGCAAGCCTTAAAAAAATATATAGCCCGGGACATTACACACTGCGTCATCTAGTGCCACACTAAGCAAAGCTTGTGTCGTGGACACTAGTCCTCGCTTAGTGTGGCACTAGATGGCGCTGTGTGTTAATGTCTAGCGATATTTATTTATTTATTAGTATTTCCCCCTTTAGATATGCTGACTTTCCCCTCACTTTCAGTCAGCTGACCTTTTTAGGTCCGCTGCCTCCCTTAATAATTAGAACTTGTCATAAAGTCTGCGCGACTTGTGCCGCGGAGGGAACTGTCTCACTCGCATGTCGCATGAGACACATTGCCAAGTGAAGTCGGGGCTAATTATATTGTGTGATTTTCTGATTATCATACGAACTCGTATGAAAAAAGAACTTATGTACCGCACTCAATTTATCATGTTTTAGCTCATCAAGAGTGATTTGCGTAATGGAAATATTACGTTTGAAAATCCTCATATATCTTTTCTTTTGATCCTCGTATGTATTAAATATGTCGTTAAATAACTTTTACATATAGGTTTGTTATTTTCTCGAGTTTGCTTTTACTTTTTTAAGACGTAAAAGAAAAATTATGTGAGGGTTGTTTCTACGAGGTTGTCATATTAAAAATGAAAAAAAAAATGAAAAATGTTTGTTTGTCTCAAAACAGTTATAGAGTATATAAATGAGACATCCCCAGTAGGTAATTGATAATACCTGTGTTGGGGGTATCTCGCTCTTTCCCTTAATATTAACAATATTGAGACTAATGCACAAGTTATTACACAAGTGACTAAAAATTAAATTAACAAAAATAAAATAAAAAATAAAAAAAGTAACAGTAAATGACTTTTTCTCAAAAATGGTATGTAATGTTGACATAACATCTCTAAAAAGTATCCAGAAAGTGAACTCTACCGGAGACTATTCACAACTGTCCGGTAAGAAGCGAGATTTTAAATTTGGAATCTCCTACTGTCCAGTAAGTAAGTATGTAATTTACTTACTGGACACTTGGTCATCCTTCATCCCTTTTTTTTTTATGGCTTCGCACGGTTTAGGTCATCCTCTTTAGATCTGCTTAGAAAAAAAAAACATAGTACCAGACACAGATTAGAGTTTAGCCATTATAATAAATAAATAAATAAATATCGCTGGACATTAACACACAGCGCCACCTAGCGCCACACTAAGCAAAGCTTGTGTCGTGGTCACTAGATAGTTGAGATACTACATATATACTTTTTGTTTGTAAATACATACTTATTATACGTATAAACATCCATGACTCGGAAACAAATGTCCATGCTCATCACAGAAACATTTGCTCCTACCGGGATTCGAACCCAGGACCCTAAGAACGTAAGGCAGCGTCACTACCACTACGCCATTCGAGTCGTCATTATAACATGGTTAGAGGGAGGCTCCAAATATATATCTATCTCTTTTTGGTATGACATTTTATGAGATACATAATATATTTTGGAGCCTTAAACATCCATTTTATTGTCTGTGACACTTTTTTTTTTTTTTTTTTATGGGTCTGTGACACATAACGCGACGCAGAAAAAGTATGCACGTTGCGTTTTGTACTTAGTAATGTTGTAGAAGTATAGTGTGGGATTTTATGTTTGTATTTAGTCATTTCAGTTTATAAATCATGTTGGATTAAAACTTTCCATTCTAAAATTAACATGGAGTTTCAAAAACAATAATTTACATTTTTTACTAAAACATTCATGTAATGTAAAAATAGAACAATGTTTAAAACTAAACGCAAACTTTGTAGTAAAAAAAACAACGACTGGCGGGATTTCACATTCAATTGCGACAATTGTGTTTTAATTTACCGCGTGAATTTAAATAATCCCAAAAAATGAATTCAAGCGAATCTGATTCGGAAATAGATGGCACTCCTCCTGATTTAAAAGCTGAGGCCAAATTAGCAAAAGAAAATTTACTTCCGCCAAAATCCAAGGAGCGATACATGAAAAATTATGAAAAATTTATGAAGTGGAAGGCAGAAAAACAAGCCAACAGTTGGTCTGAAAATGTATTCTTGGCATATTTCAGCTTTCTTCGCCAAACAATGCAGCCGACAAGTTTATGGGCTGTGTATTCTATGCTTCGATGTGTAGTGCAAAATAAACACGATGTAAACATTAAGAATTATTCCAATTTAATAACTTGGTTGAAAAGACAATCGACTGGCTACAAAGGAAAAAAATCGAATGTATTTACCAGCCAAAACATACAGAAGTTTATAAATGAAGCACCCGATGAAGTTTATTTAGCAGTGAAGGTAATATTTATTTTGTTTAATTATTTAATTTAACTTGTTGTGATGTACGAGTAAGTGGTCTGTTAGTCGGTTGCAATAATATAAATATGCTATTAAATCTGGTTCCAAATAACATAAACTTATTTTTATATTCTCGATTTAAATAGTTTTTTTTTGTTTTTAGGTTATTACTATAATGGGAATTAATGGCGCCTGCCGATGTATGGAGCTCTGTAATATTAAAAACAGTGACGTGGAATACCATAATGAAATAATTTCGGTAAAAGTACGAGAAACAAAAACAAAAATTGATCGCTCTTTTGTTATACACAAGGAGTCAGCTCATATTGTAAGGAAATATCATGACCTGCGCCCTGAAAATATGAAAAGTGATAATTTTTTTATCAATTATAGAAACGGGACATGCTTGCGGCAAAACATCGGTCGTCATAAGATTGCCGCAATACCTAAACAAATAGCAGAATATTTGAATTTACCAAATCCAGAGAGCTAAACTGGCCATTGTTTCCGGAGGTCGTCTGCTACCCTTCTTGCTGACTCTGGAGCCAATCTCACGACAATAAAACGACACGGGGGGTGGAAATCGGACCGAGTTGCAGAAGGATACATAGAAGAGTCATTAGAAAATAAAAGTGAAATTACAAGCAATATAAATAAAAAAATTAAATTGAATACTCAAAACACATCATCTTCCACCTCCCCGCAGCCGTCTACATCGCGTCAACAGCAGCTAAGCCTGGCTCCGCAGCCATCTACCTCTCGCCAAGAACCGACCACTATTCCCCTGCCCGTAACATCATCGCAAGCATCCACCTTCCCAAACAACCAAATTAATGTCTCACAGACATTTACTGCCAGCCAAGAGTCCGTTAATCAAGATGTACAACAAACAAATATAAATGCCCCCGGTAAATCGATCACAATATCTATCAGTAATTGCCCTAATATGAATGTAACCTTCAATATTAATTAAACGAATTTGTTGTTAAACTTTCTTTCATTTTTGAGAAAAGCATTATACAAACCTCAACCAGTAAGAAAGCCATCCTGGCCTCGTATATAACCGGACCTCACCTGCGGTTCGGTCCGGTTAACTCATACTCGGCCAGGAAGGCTTACTTACTGGATTCTGCTGTAATGTACTAATAATAATAATGGGGCAATAAATATAATTATGTGCATATCTATCACATAAGGAAAGCCAGATACATACAGGATGGAAACAGATCATTCACGAAGCCATCCCATTCTACTACGTAAAAATATTGTTGGGTTATTAATGTCACATTTAAAAAAAAGCTGTGAAAATGTTGAAACTTTGTCCAGTATGGTCCAAAACCGAAAAAAAATATCGCAATGACGAGGAGAACAAGGTCTAAAACCCTTAAAGGGTATTAAACCCTTTAAGGGTTTTTATTGCATTGGTACTGGTAACAATGCTGGTCATTTCCCTATGGTTCCTGAACCCATCATAGAGCCCTTATGATATTTGGGTAGATAAAGTAGTGTATGCAACTATACATAATTAGGCATTACAACACTCGTATTTATATTTATCCGTGGTGTTAGGCATCTGGGCTTATCCCAGTTGTAAACGTCCCTTTGTATCTATTGGCCTTGTTTTGTTTTGTCTCCGAATTTCCACTGGAAACTCAAAAAACCGTAACTTCCACTTCCCTCCATATCAGCAATATTTACGGCTTTTTCCTCCTCCTCCGCTATACTTTCTAATTAATTTCGTTGCGGGATCCAAGACAGTTAAATTCATTCTCTGGGGCTTCGTCGAGCTTCATTGTCGGTTTTCTGGTGGTCACCACTGTTGATTCAGGAGTTACAGTGGTTTGGGAATAATGTGGGGTGGTTGTCCAAAAAAAACCCTTTATGTAATTGGTTATTGGGACTGAAGTGCCGAAGCACCAAACACCTTGTATAACTGTTCACATTGTTATAATTGCGTAAGAAACTCGTGGCTAAATAATAAAAACCGCTCGGGCCAATGTTTAGGTTAAACCGTGCTTGCCTAGGTTGGTTTGTAAATGGGTGACCCTTACACACCGGGTTCCCTCCGTGCTTTGGAAAGCACGTTAATCTGTTGATCCCGGCTGCCATTAGTGCATCTTTGACAGTCGTTACAGGTTTTCAGTGGCCCAAAAAGTGTGACAACCAGTCTTACCAAGTGGTATCGTATTACCCAGTTTTAACTGGGTTGTGGAGGTCATATAGGCAGTCGCTCCATGTAAAATACTGGTATTCAGCTGCACCCCGTTAGACTGGAAGCCGACCCCAACATAGTTGGGAAAAGGCTACGCAGAATGATGATTGTTATGATTGCGTATCAGAAGGAATAGAAGAAAAAACATCTTCTCAAAAACGTTCATTCATGTTGAATCGCAAGGATTACATAAATATGATATTTCGTCGATCACGTTGTCCTTCTTGATTGGTCACGTTTCGTTGAAATATCTTGGACATTTTCGGCCCAATAATAAGTTACATCGATAAACTTTCTTGACCTTGCGTTGAAACGAAAATGGGTTAAGTTACAGATACTTGGAATCAAGTGAACCTGTAAATATCCAGTTGATTGATGAATAATTCGTTGGAAGATCAGTTGGTAATAAATTGGCCGAATGGTTTGGTTATTTGTATACCGTTGTAAAAAAAAATGTTTTTATGAAATTAATATTTGTAGTTACGAATTTAAATCTAAGTTTTGAATGAATTTGAAGAGACATAGATTAACTAGAATTGCTTTTCAAATCTGTACTAATATTATAACGCTGAAGAGTTTATTTGTCTGAACGCGAATCGCAGGAACTACTGGTTGGAATTGAAAACTTCTATTTTTTTGCATAGTCGAATTGACGAGGAAGGTTATCGGCTATATAACATCACTCTAAAAATGTTGCAAAAGCTGGGAAAATTTGTTCTCTTTGTAAGCTTTTCTCTGTTATCTGATGCAGAATAACGTATAGGGGGGTTACCCCAATAAAATGTTGATTGGGGTAACCCCCCCCCATTTGTAAAGTGGAAAGTGTTTTTTTTTTTATTTCAACCCTAACGTGTGATATATTGTCGGAAAGGTATTTAAAAATGAATAGGGGTTTAATACAATCATTTTTTGATAATGTCAATAATTTCGGAAATAATCGCTCCAAAAGTAAAAAACAATGTGCCCCCCCCCCCTCTAACTTTTGAACCATAAGTTTAGAAAATATGAAAAACTGAAAAGTAGAACTTTATAAGGACTTTCCAGGAAAATCATTTGAGCTTGGATGGAAACAACAGTTTTTGTACAAAAAAGACAAAAAGTTGTACAAAATAATTTCTGGACTAAGTCCACCTTTAAACTCATAAGTGGGATCACTTATTGTGACGGACGGGAAACTACGGAACCCTACACTGAGCGCGGCCCGACACGCTCTTGGCCGGTATTATTCATCTGAAATAAGTTAGTCTCAATTTTTTTTTTTCAAAAATTACAAATTGAAAAAAAGAAGCGGTCTAAATTGTAATGATAGAGAGTAAAACTAAAAAGTATTTTAGCCAGCCAAACACAATTATGTAAAGTTTTTATCTTAGATGACAATAAACATAAGCAGTTGAATTAATTTAGGATTCAACGTTAATGCACATACGTAAGTGTTTTCTCTGTTTGCTGTGAGAAAACCTTTGTACATTAGCTATATTATTGCTATTAATTTGTGTACTTATGTTATTTTAAGTGCAATAAAGAATAAGAATAAACATCACGCCCGTAATCCCCGCAGGCTTAGCAGAGGTTTACGTAATAAGAACGTACAGAATACCAGCGCTGTGACGCTTTTTAATGTTACAGCACCATGCTGAGAGAGGGGCCTTTTGGCCTCGTTCAGGACCTTTAATTTTTTTTTTATCTATGGTTAGTTTTTAATAGTCGTAATTCATAAGGTTAATTTTTATGTGTTTTGTCCTGTACGGGCTAATAAATGCTTTTTCTTTCTTTCTTTCTTACTTTCTTTAATAGTACACCTACGTTTCGCCAGTTTTGTTCAAGTCCCATGTAATAAGGGGCGACCCTTTTCACATCTTCATCATTATTTGATGGGTAGATGTCACATGTCTTCGAATTTTTGGTTCTAGGACATGCCAAATGATCAAAACGGTGATGAAGTATATTATATATAGTAATAAATAAATAAAATATATAAATATCGCTGGACATTACACACAGCGCCGTCTAGTGCCACACTAAGGCTTGTGTCGTGGTCACCAGACAGTTGATATACTACATAATACTTTTTGTTTGTTAATACAAACTTATTATACATATAAACATCCATGACTCGGAAAAAAATGTACATTCTTACCTAGCGTGAAGTCTTCGGTGATCTCCCGAGCTATGAACGGCACACTAGGATACAGCCTCAGGGTCTCCTTGATGACAGCCTCCAAGTACTTCATATCAGCTAGGTCAGACATAGTTGGGGTACGGTCAGAATCACCCAAGATCTTCTGCAATTCTTCGTATATTCTATCCTGTTAAAAAGAAAAGGATAGATATATAAAATCGTTTACAAAGTGGTGTTTTTTTTCTGCAGTAGTGGTTCTTTAGTCAACTGATCTCACACGGGTGAGATCGAACGACTGTTATGGCCTTTTGGGTTTGTGATGTAGAAGGCACATCATTCTAAGCCGCTCCACATAAAAAAAATCCATCGGTTATTTCAGAAAATATCCTGAACACTTAGAAGGTAGAGGTTTCGAAGGTATGTTCTGTCGAAATAGGAATCCGCTGAACAAGTGCATATCGGAGAAGGGGTTTATCGAAGTAGTGTTTTGTTGAAGTATGTTCTGTAGAAGCAATGAGTTGTCGAACTATTGTTATTCGTAATTGAGACCGTGTCGAAATAATTACCTGTTGAAGTTCAGGAAGATACTAAAAAAGTTACTAGATTTTTTCGTTTCTACCCCGTAAAAATTGTAAGACTTGTTTAGATATAATCAAAACACAGTAACAGGCACAATTCCAGAAAGAGCCCGATAAATTTCTCGAAAAGGCCTAAAGTTTTTTCGTTTGCGTATCGCTAAAATGTACGACAGCAATAAGGCGAGAGGCAACCCAAACGTTACACGAGATTAGATTTACAAAGCCCCTGTGAAAATCTTCAAGTTTTAGTATAAAAAGTTCTTGAAAGAAAATGCTCGAAACTTTTCCCTTTCAAGGAGATTTTAATCTCGCCATAACTTGTGCTTCCCTGGTAAGCTCGGATTAACAGATAGCGTACTACTTATTCAGGAGTATTTAAGCATAATAGAGCTTTTTGGTTGATCTTCCCATTGTTCGCTTTTTAGGGTTCCGTAGCCAAATGGCAAAAACGGAACCCTTATAGATTCGTCATGTCTGTCTGTCGGTCTGTCCGTTCGTATGTCACAGCCACTTTTTTCCGAAACTATAAGAACTATGCTGTTGAAACTTGGGAAGAAGATGTATTCTGTGAACCGCATTAAAATTGGCACACAAAAATAGAAAAAAGACAAAAAAAATTGGGGTTGGGGGGGGACTTACAACTGAAAGTCAATTTTTTTTTTCGTCAAGCGTGTGGGGTGTCTATGGATAGGTCTTTGAAACAGATGTTGAGATTTCTAAAATCATTTTTTTTAAACTGAACAGTTCACGCGAGAGGCACTTCCAAAGTGGTAAAATGTGTGTCCCCCCCCCCTGTAACTTATAAAACTAGAAAATGATAAAACTAAAAAAAATATATGATGTACAAACTTCCACAGAAAATTGGTTTGAACGAGATCTAGTAAATAGTTATTTTTTTAATACGTCATAAATCGTAAACAGCAATTTACGTTTCATTGAATCTGCTACGGAACCCTTCATGTGCGAGTCCGACTCGCACTTGGCCCCTTTATATTTTATATACGTCACCGAGGCAACCCCTAGAAACGCTGGCTAGAGGTTTTGGACTCATTCCTGACTGATTACAAACTCTGGGGGATTTTAGGAAGGAATGGGGAGGGGCATTTTTTTTTATTGGAACAAAAACGCTACTTAGAAATAAGGACACAATTTATGGATTACAATTAGTATCTGAAATAATAATTTCAGGGTTTTGTGACAAGTAACTGCTGATTCAGTTGGTGTGACCAAGCGAGATGGAGTTTGTGAATTTTCATACCCAAACATTCCTACATCCGTCGTAGTCTTGCGTCTTTCCCTATAAAATACTGATACTCAGGTGCATTCGGTAAGATTGGAAGCCGACCCCCTCATAGTTGGGAGAAGGCTAGGCACAAGATCCGGGGCTGCGGGACTGTTCGAAAGAGATACCGCGGCCCCGGAACACTAAGGGCGAGGAAGGAACATGGATGGGTTTTAGTCAGTAAAAGTCTGACACTCCCTCCTGCTCCGCCCAGAGTGGGACAAGTTATTTGATCATTTCCCATCCGAAAAAAAAAATAATAAGGCTAGGCACAAGATGCTGTATACGTTTATTTACATTTTCCGTTCATACGTTTATATTTCATGAGACTACGCGATGTAATTAGTACAGTATTCGCGTCTAAACACTATGTAAAATACTAGCCAATAATCAAAATCCAGTAGATTAAATAAAAATGCCGATGGAATTACATACGACACGACGACGATTGTTCTTACATTATTCTGTATGTAGTGTGTACATAAATTGTTTAATAAATAAATAAATAAATAATTCTATCCTCAGTCAAAAGCTAAAAACAAACTTTTTATTTCGTCACCTTTTAATTACCACTTTAGGTATTCTTAAAGAGTTAATTCAATGCAGAACAATATTCACCGTGAAAAGCTACAAAAGTGAACTAGCAAATGTATTAAAAGTCTTATATGCATATACACAAGACCTATTTATTTATTTTTTGCTAGGACGGACGCCACCAAACGATGTGTCACATGAGCTTAACTAGTATTTAATTAAGATAAGTTAAGCACGTAATGCGAGCTTCCTATGCGAGGGTTAGTGACCTACGACTTATGTACTCGTAGCATTCAATTAACATTCCGGGTAAGTTAGGGATGCTACATACATGCTCCGGAAAAGTCGCTCAGATTATGCCGAGCCGACTTGAACATGATGCAGCGATGGTGGAAGCCAATAATAAATATGTTTAGTCTGGAAAATGTATACTTTATACAATTTAATTTTTATTTTAATCCAATAATAAGTTAAGTAATCTATTTTAAATTTTATTCCATTACTTTATTGATTTGATTTCATTTGACTATATTTGGATTGATTTATATCTCACTTTTTGTTTAGTTCATAATTAACTCACTTTGTTTTTAATCATTTTAAATTGAATCAAGTGAATGTTGTGCATGCCTTTAAGTGACGTATTTACACGCACTGTAGACTTATAATCACCTTGTGGAACCAATCTTGTAAATATGTCGTTGGTGTGCCTTATCTAATAAATAAATCATCGGGCTACTGACTACCTATAACGACTGTCAAAGATGAACAAATGACAGCCAGGACCAACAGCTTAACGTGCATGCGGAGGCACGGAGGAAACTCGGTATGTAAGGGTGGTCACACATACACAGACCAACCTAGGCAAGCGCGGCTTAACCTAAAGATCGATCCGAGCGCCTTTTATTATTTAAGCACAAGCTCCTACTAAGAAATTGTGTAAAACAATGAAAATAACGATTTCACTTCTCATGCTCTAAAAGCACGCCAATATAGCCCAGGTAGGGCTATATTGGCGTGCCTTTTGCTTGTGCAAATTTGTTCGTAAATATCAAGAGTTTTACACAAAGCGCGAAGATATACAATCACGTTTCACACTCCGACACAAATCAACATTAAACATTCCGCAATCTAGACTGAAAATACACTCAACAAGCCCTATGTTATGTCAATAAAAATATATAACAAACTACCTGAAACAATAAAAAAAGAAGAGAAATTAAACATATTTATAAAAAAACTAAAACAATTTTTAACAGAAAAATGCTATTATAATATAAATGAATATTTAAACGATAAAATATAATTTAATAATGTATAAACATTTCTATGTATATAAAGAAATCCTATTATTGTTTTATTGGATTTATTTTAGGTATATATATTTTTTGTATTTTTAAAGCTTCCTCTCTCCTACTATGTCTTTGTCTTTTGCTGTGCCCGACAGGGTCCATAATGATCTCATTTTTAATTTACCACCTAAGTACACATTGTGGAATGCAAATAAAGTATTGAGTATTGAGTATTGAAGCGGGACTAAAGTGACCACTTTAGTATCTCGGGAGTAAAAGGTAATTTGTTTTTTAATTTATTTCTTGTACATAGACAAACTCAAACAGCCAGTAAATAAACTATTATCTGTAGAATGTGGACCATATTTCTTCATGGCAAAAATGTTGAAAGTTTTAGTTCCATGGTTTTCCTACAAAGATGGTGCCGTGATGTGTTTTAAATTGTTAATCTGTTACTTGTCTAAAAGAAAAAACTGTCCTTGAAAATTTCAGAATTTTTGTCGAGGGTCGGTTTTAAATAAAATTAGTAATTTCCAGTGACAGTGAAGAGTTTTAGGTCGAGCAATGAGTAAAAGGCATAATAGATAATCTTTTGCCGCCAAAATCACGGGAGATTTAACTAAAAACTTACAAAAGTTTTATAGTCCCTCGATATGAAATACACTAAAAAGTGCTGGAACTATGTTGGGGTCAGCTACCAGTCTAACCGAATGAAGGTGAACAGCATTATTTTATATGGACCGACTGCCTATCTGACCAGTACCTATACAACACTAATTTTTAATTAACACAAATACTAAGGTCCAAGTTCACCAAAATGATGACGGTCTGATTATCTAAAAACAGCTGTTTAAAAAGCATTTTTGTATGGGAATACGTCACATTGACAGCTGTTTTGACATAATCAGACGGTTATCTTTTCGGTGAACATGGACCTTAAACGGCTTGTCAAAGATGGTCTTGTTAGTATACGTCATGTACAGTTTTAATAAATAATATTGATACACAGCAAAGTTATTAGCGATTGTTTGTATCCAAAAATGTCACTCAATATAAAATATGATACAGGGCATTCTTAAATTCTTATTAGTATTTATTAATAA
This sequence comes from Xestia c-nigrum, assembly GCA_916618015.1. Lineage (NCBI taxonomy): Eukaryota > Metazoa > Arthropoda > Insecta > Lepidoptera > Noctuidae > Xestia > Xestia c-nigrum. The sequence goes on from OU745262.1 coordinate 3,055,733, forward strand.
GCAGTGGGCAGGGCACATTGCTCGCAGAACGGATGGCCGATGGGGCCGAAAAGTTTAGGAGTGGCAACCGCGAACCGGAAGACGATGCGTTGGAAGACCTCCCACTAGGTGGACCGATGACCTGGTGAAGGTTGCGGGAATCCGTTGGATGCGCGGGACCGGTCAATGTGGCGACACTTGGGGGAGGCCTATGTCCAGCAGTGGACGTCTTTCGGCTGAGATGATGATGATGATGACTTATTAATCGCTTTTGCGACCATCACCCGTCATTCAGTCACTCATACGATCATCGTAGCGTCACTCAGTTATGAGTTTACCAATTATGACAAGTTTTCGTAGACAATTTTGGGATTTCGTTTTTTTTTTTACTTTTAACTTGTATTAATTTATTATGTACAATATTTACATACTACATCTGAAACTATACATAATTACAAAAATAAAACTAAACGTAAAACTTGTACCATATGATATGATCCAGTAAAGTGTAAGGATACAGCCCCATTTTTTTTCTACTAATTAAAAATTAGGGGTGTGTGCCTATTTCTTAAAACATCATGGTCAATAAAAAAATATACTTATTACAAAAAAAAATACCTGAACCTCCTCGTGATCTGCTATTAACATCAGACCAAGAACAATTGCCATTGCTGTGGTGTCGTGGCCCTAAAAAATCAAAACCAAATTTAAACAAATAAATAAGTTCAACCAAATTTTTGTAACAATATTGCATTGCTCTAAAAACCGATATTGAATAATGTACAATTTTTTTGTAACTAAATTAGGATGTTCAGGGAAATGGACATAAATATCCATTATTTCAGCATAGGCCAATACACTTTTAGAATGGTTGAACACTGTTCACGAATTGATTTACAAAAGCCAAGTACCTGGAAACACTCTGTAGTTTGATGATTTTATTGTAAAAGTTGGGGAGGAGCGGGAAGTTTTCTAGAAAATTATAAAAACAGGTCCAAAAATATTGTCTCATTAGTAAATTTTGCAAATTATACAGCGTTCACAAAGGGGCTATCTATGTAGTTAAAAATAAACTTACGCTAACCGTGATTCAAATAAAGTGAGGTCGAATTGCATTGCAATTGTTTTAAAAATTCTATAGGGACTGAATGTAAGCCTCAAATTAACGTCCATGGTATTTTTATCCCATGACGCAAAAACGTCGGGGTGTTATAAGTTTGACGTGTGTGTGTGTGTCTGCCTGTCTGTAGCATCGTAGCTCCCGAACGGCTGAACCTATCAACCGATTTCGATTTTGTATATATTGTGAGGTGAATTAGTCGGGAGTGTCTTAGCTATGTTTGATGAAAATCAGTCCAAGATGACCGCCTACACAAAATGGCGGATTACATAATTTTTTCACAACTTCCTCAATATGGGTTCAAAATGAAAGAGGTTGACTAGAATAATAAATATAAAATAATAATATAATGTACACTATTTTGAAAGGGAATGAGGAATACTAACTAATAAAATAAAAACTAACTAATGAAATGAGATGAGAAAAGTGGAGTGATGATTTGTACCTAGGACCTATAAAATAAATATTTTTTATTTAACTTTTAGCAAAATAGTGTGTCGGAGGTTTTTCAATTCAATTTTTCTTGTTTTCTACAGAAGCTCTATCAACACAACTGTTTTTTTTTACTATTTAAAGTAAGAGAAGACATGAAAACTTACCTCAAACATAAATGTATTAACTTCTTCTCTTATTCCTTCTAAGTCTATTTCTCCTTTATTCTCTGCTTCTAGCAGCAGATCAAGCATAGCATATCTCTTCTTACCACCAACAGAAATATCATCTTCAGTAAAATCACTCTGTCCAGGTTTCCAATTCTTCTTCCTCTCCATTATGACGTCATCAGCGAAGGAATGGACTTTTTCGAGACACTTCTCAAACCTTCTACCGATTGGAAACTTTCGGAACATGTATTCATTGTGAAGCCATACTCTTGTTAGGCGACCTAGTAGGAGGTTTCCAATTTCCAAAATGGCGGATTTGTATTCCAAAGTCTTCGAGGACTTGTCAGCGTCGAGTTGGGTTCCCATGGCGGTTTCTGGAAAGATTTACGTTATTAAGCACATATTTGGGTGTATTAAGAGGCCTGCGGAGCATTCGAATTTCGTACAAACGCACTACCAAAATAATTTGTAAATCAAACATATTATTCTTAAGGTAGTGAGTATTTATTTTGATTGGAATACAGAATATATAGGTTCCCAAACATACATTTTGAATGTACACCGATTTAAGCAAGAGTTATGAGAAAAATAAACTTTCTATAGAAATTTTAAATTCCTCATATATCGACGTCTTTAGGTATGTCATTGTCCTTTCAAAATATTTATTTGGGAACTATATATAGATATTCTATAATACGAGTACGATCGAAATATATACACACTATCTTAAGAGTATGTTTGATTTTAATATTATTTTGGTATTACGTTTGTATGAAAAACGCATGCTCCGCCGGCCCCTTAAGCGAAAAAGACATCATGCGCCTCTTTCGGCTCTGACGACGTGGCTGGGCTAGAGTTTTCGCTTCTGTTACATGGTCATTAGTGTCGATTCTGTCGTGCACAAACTAAACTTAATTTAGGCTATTGCTAATATATTTTACTATAAGGCAGTGCGAGAATAGGACGGCTATAGCTATGAACTAACAGTGCGTTCCGAGATAGACTGTAAACGCTATGAGCGCTCATAAACCCGTTCCGAGATACCGTAAGCGCGATCATAAGCGCGATATCGATGTTCCTTGAGTCGTCATAGATGACGTCATGACACGCGCCATTTGCGATTACACCGACCATGCCCCAAAGAAATATCACCGTGAGCGCTGTCAAATGACCTAATGACAAATCTTAGCTGTCATAATCGTGAAAACTAAAACGGTAGGTACGCAAAATATTGCTGTGAGCGCTGTGAGTGATTATATCGTATCTCGGAACGCACGGTAAGTTAGAAATGTCAAACTAGTTTCTGCCTTGCGCTTCACCGTGTTATTAGTCGACATGTTTTTACGTGCACATTTGTATGGAAATATTAGTTACAATTAAATTTGACAGGTCTAAATAACGTCCGTCTCTTTCTCGTTTTATTAGAGAGAAAAAGATGCCCTAAATTAAGTTTAGTTTGTGCACAACAGAATCGACACCATTAACTTCTTTCTGACTGGACTAAGCTGGTTCCGCGTCTAAGGTTCTCCCCACATTTTTCGACGCAGAATCGGTTAACACCGGTCAAAAAAGCCTTTACGTCTGTCCGTAATAAAGATATGATATGATATGATATGTAATTGATACCGTTCGCATCGGCTCGGCTCGGACGACGCCGGCCGACGGTGAAACGAGCCATTTGCCTATTTTAAGTCGACTAATGTGGTGATACGCACTACAATAAATATGGGGAGACCCTAAAACTGTAGCTTCCTAACAAAGCCTTCTGGGGAGTGCAATAGGACTGCCGAACGATACCGGCCGGGTTAGAAAGACGAAGGGTAACGTTCGGAATATTTTTATTTTAAATTTTCCTAACCTTCCTCGCGACCGGGTTTGGATTTTGGGTCAGGTTTGGAATAATCTGAAGTGTACGTATGCTATCTAATAGTGTATAACGTAGTAAGTACGCTTCTTTAGAATATAAGTATACATTTTAGCTGAGTTAGCACTTTACTTTAATGCGCATTATAAAATATATTCCCTTAATACAGAGATTTATTTCCCTCTCATTGAGAGGAGGCCGTGTCCCAGCCGTGTGAACATTATAGGCTGATGATGATGATGATGATGATGATACAGTGATTAAAGCACATTCGATCTAGTTAGTTGATTTAATCGACCCTACATTTCAAAACCATTTACTGGATTCACCTTGCCAGACAGCTAACTTCTAAGGTATTCAAAGTATTTTTATTTTAAGAAGACGGATAGGATTACAAATGCGCGCGTTTTTTTTTTAAATATTAGAATTCGTTAGGTGTTCTGACCCGAAAGATCTACGACCCGACCTTTGTCGCTTCTTAGCCCTGTCTTAAAAAGAAAACCACGACCTTCCTGTACTTTATTCTTAAAATAAGTATTTACCCTCTGATCGCCACAGTTCTGAGAAAATGGAGATCCTAGTCTGGCGACCTTCATATAAGGATGGTGCCGGATTAGCTCTAAACCCCCGCCATGTTTTGCTTGTATAAGGCTGGGTTTCCACCAAAGATGTGCGAGGATGCATAATGATAGCGAGGGATGGTTTTATAGGAACAATTTCATTTAGGAAGAGCTCATGGCTAAGTACCTAATATCAGCCGCTCGAGTTCATCTTTAGGTTAAGCCGTGCTTGCCTAGGTTGTTCTGTGGATGGGTGACCACCCATCACAAATCGAGTTTCCTCCGTGCCTCGGAAAGCACTGATGGATGTGTTACGAGGGATATGTGCGGAAGGGTGTGTGATATTGTTGCTGCCAGGGTCATTGACCCGTATAAATTTATTAAAGCTCTTAAAGGGCCGGCGGAGCATGCAATTTTATATAAACGTAATACCAAAATAATATGAAACTCGAACATATTCTTAAGGTAGTGTGCATATATTTCGATTGTATTATGGAATATCAGCTCTTTCTTTTTTATTAATATAATGTAAAACTCTTTCCGTATAATACAACCATACACCATACACACTCATAAACACGCACCCACGCACACATAATCACACACACTTAAAATACGACAAGAATGATAATTATGAAAACAATTAAACGACACCTGTTGAGTATCAAGCTCCAGTTGTGATGCTGGTGGTCTTGACTATCGTTTTCATGAGTTAAAGTAAAACTACTTGCTGCGATTTACAGGACTGTATTGATTTAAAATAGGTTACAAAGATTTGCCGATATATGTGCACACGTCAAAGGGCGTCGGTGAGAGAGTGGCGCGCAGAGCGCGCTTCCACAGATAATAAAATGAAGATTATACTGTGCCACGATGGCACAGATAATAATTATTTCCACGACGGACGTGGTCCGATGTGACGCAGGAACAACACCATTAAAATTATAATAAATTGGCTAAATAGTAACAACTTACAGATAAACATACAAAAAACAAAGATAATGCATTTCTACCAAAGACTTCGCATCAAGGATCTCAATATTAATTATAATGGTCAAAATGTAGACAGAGTAGATGTGACAAAATTTCTAGGAATTTTAATTGATAGCCAACTGACATGGAAGGCACAAGCAGAAGCAATCTGCAAAAAACTAAGCGCATCCGCATATGCACTTTATAATCTTAAGAAAAAAGTTAATATCAAAACAGTATTACTAGCTTATCATAGTCTCGTCGTTTCCATCTTAAGGTTTGATATTATATATTGGGGCAACTGTACCGACAGAGAGAGTATTTTTAGGGCCCAAAAACGCTGCATACGAGCAATGTTTGGTTTGAAGGTTACAGACAGCTGTGTTCCAATGTTTAAAAGCCATAATTTATTGACATTTCCTAGTCTTTACATTTTAGAAATTGCTCTTTTTGTTAAATGTAATCGGCAGCAATTCTTAACCTTATCGGATAGCACTTATCGAGATATAACTTTGCGATCTCAATACAAAAATTTGTTACGCACAGGTGGCTATAGGACTGCTTTGTTGAGGAAAAGTATTTTTGGTATGGCACCGGCTATTTTTAACCACATTCCTAATAACATTAAAGAGGAACCCGCAACAATGTTCAAAAAAAAGCTTACCGAACTTTTATTAAATAAATGTTATTACTCCGTATCGGATTTTCTAGCTGATAAATTTTAGTTGTGTATCAGTGTTTGTATGCTTGATGATGAACTGCATCAATGTTTGCATGCCAAAATGGTAGAATGTACAAGGATTCCCTAACATTTATGTAACCATCTTATTGTAATTACCTACATTCTGAGCAAATAAATGACTATTCTATTCTATTCTATTCTATTCTATTCACACCAACAGACTAAATAAATGAAAAATTAATAAAAAAAACAAACTTTTAACTTTAACTGTTGTTAAATAACATGTTATACTAATAGTAAGAAAGGAGACGCCACCAACTGTATAATGTGTTACAAAAAAAACTTTTTTGTATTTACATTTTTTGTATCTATGTTCCCAAATAAATATTTTGAAAGGACAATGATATAAAGGCGAGATATGAGGAATTTAAAATTACCATAGAAAATTTATTTTTCTCATAAGTCTTGTATCTTCATCTATCGTGATCTTCAACATTTTTTCTAATTAAAAACAATACATGGTTTATTTGTTTTGGTACGTACGAGGAGAATTTAGGTAAAGGGCAATTATCGGTATTGCGATGTTAACAGGCAGCATCTAAAGGGGAAAAAATAGAAGTTCGCATGAAATGAGCCCCTACACATCTTCGCACCGCCTAGCTACCTCGCACATCTGTGCTGGAAACACTGGCTAACGTGCCTTAATAAAGAATTTACCGATTCTATGAAGCATCTTTAAAAGATTTATGATTATAACGTAAGCGGTGAAGCAAATAATTTCTTGATAGTTTCTTAGAAAATTCCGTTTAAAGATTTCTGATCTTTTCGACCGGTTTTGCACTACGTTCGATCCGAGTCCGATAAGCACCCGTGGAAGTACACTAAAATACAAAATTGGATGACCGACTACCAGTGACGCTGCCTTACGTTCTTAGGGTCCTGGGTTCGAATCCCGGTAAGAGCAAATGTTTGTGTGATGAGCATGGACATTTGTTTCCGAGTCATGGATGTTTATATGTATAATAAGTATGTATTTACAAACAAAAAAGTATATATGTAGTATATCAACTATCTAGTGTCCACGACACATGCTTTGCTTAGTGTGGAACTGGGTGGCGCTGTGTGTTAATGTCCAGCGATATTTAATAAATACAAATAAACTACCATAGAAATAGTTCGACGATTACTCCGGACCAGACCCATATTCACAACGCTTCGAAACGATTTCGATTCGGGAAGTCGTATGTCTATCTCGCTCGTTTTCGTTATACCAAAAAAGGATAGACAAACGACTTGTCGAATCGAAATTAATTCCGAGCGTTTGTGAATACGGGGGCAGGTTCGAATCGGATTCGGATCGGACGTATTGCGAAAGCGCTCTTACGGTGGTTCAACGAAGGAGTGACTCGACACAAAATTAGGTATGGAGTTCTTGAAGATTTACCCCATTTCCAATCAAAATCAAAATATTTTATTACACATGGGGAGGCACATGTGAAATAAAATATTGTGGGCATGGGCACTGGCACTTATAGCACTTATTTTGGGCATGGGCATTTATAAAACGTTGTAAAAAGGTGCACGCGATGCAGGTTCGGGTTGGTCGTTTCCATGGAGAAGAACCGATAAGAAACTCCATGGTCACTCTTTTCAAATCAATTGATATTAAAATAGTATCCTGCCTGGCCTGACAAGTCTAAAGTATTTATTTATTTATTTTGTAATTTGAAAGTCAGTTGTTGTTGTCACTTTTTCATGAAATAGCCATTCAATCAGGTTACATGACTAAGGTCCATGTTCACCGAAAAGATAACAGTCTGATTATCTAAAAACAGCTGTCATTGTGACATGACTTTAAGCAGCTGTTTTTAGATAATCAGACAGTCATCTTTTTGGTGAACACCTAAGAGGGTTGTATGAATGATTTTTATAAATATAATTCTGTAACTACAAACGGGTTACAGACACGAATCATATTTTAATCAACATACAACCTGTTACTGCAAAAAAATAGCTGCAATTTGCAAAAAAACGTAACATATGTAGTTTGAATTTCGCGGACTACCGTTTAGCTTTCACTTTAAACCACTTCTTACCACAAATAGTGAACAGCGTATAGTCACTGATGACCGGCAGTAGGTTCACCTCTGTACCCTCGAGGTCCTTGATCTTCTCCACCAGGCCTCGGCTTCTCTCCTTCATCACCACGGCGAAACTCTTCAGGATGTTGAAGTGGAAGGTCGGGGTCAGGATCTTGCGACGTCTGTGCCATTTTGCACCTGGAGCAGAAAAGGCAATTTTAAATTTAAAAAATACTAACTAATTGTCGTGTTCTGTTCTCAGTACTTTTGGTAAATCGTGATTGTTTCCTGCGTATTACTTATAAGCGCAGATTTTTAAGATTTGCCTCGCTGTGTCTGAGATATATACCTACCTATGTATGTCACCGTAAAATTGTCAAACACGTTAGATTGTTATCTCTCTAGCGAGATTGTAAACTCAATACTGAATGTCTTTGTCACCCAAAGATTGACTGGTCCAAAATATGGCATTAAGTCCGCCTTAGTACTCTGTCCTTTAAGTGTTACCTAAATCTATTCTAATTATAAAGCTGAAGAGTTTGATTGTTTGGTTGGTTAAACGTGCTAATGTCAGAAACTACTTATTGAAATTAAAAAATATCGTTAGATAGTCCATTTATCGAGGAAGGTTAAAGGCTATATAAACCTTCTGTGAAGCCTTGTGTGATGTGTCTACTTCGCTAATAGATGAAGGTTTTGACGACTCGAATGGCGTAGTGGTAGTGAAGCTGCCTTGCATTCATAGGGTCCTGGGTTCGAATCCCGGTAGGAGCAAATGTTTGTGTGATGAGCATGGACATTTATTGTTTCCGAGTCATGGATGTTTATATGTATAATAAGTATGTATTTACAAACAAAAAGTATATATGTAGTATATCAACTATCTGGTGTCCACGACACAAGCCTTGCTTAGTGTGGCACTAGATGGCGCCGTGTGTTAATGTCCAGCGATATTTATTTATCATCACGCTACGACAAATATGAGCGGAAAATCAATAAGAAATGTTGCAAAAACGAAGATTTTTTTTCTATAAGCTTTTCCTCTCGTATGTGATGCAGATAAAGTTGCGTGGGTCAGTAAGTAACAAATAAATAACATAGTTGTTCATGAGTATACGTACTAATATCAGAGTTTTTTTTTAATAATGCCAACTAATATAAGAAGGTTCTGTGGTAGCGTGACAGGGTATTACCTCATTCACCATTCGTGGATTCAATTAGGATTTTAATTGAACACACATTTCAGACATGGTGAGTTATTAAACCGCACTGTAACGAGTTTTATAAGCTGCGGTTTTCCGTGACAAACTATACGCTTGTATTTATGGAGGGGTAGGCAGGTGTATTCTCGTTGACCCCACTAGCCTACCCTACTGGTGGGGTCAACAGGAAGTTTGCAATATTGTGTGTAAATTAACTGACACGTTATTTCTATTTGGTAGGTTATAATAGTTACAATCAAGACGGTTAATCAGTCAAAACCACTTTTGACGGGTATCAGTCAAAACCCATATGAAATTAAAATGCGTTTTTGACAATAATATTATGTTGTTTAGAACGCCTCAATTGTAGTTAGGTACCTAGTCCTAGAATTACATGATATTTTTCGATGGGTCACATAAAAAAACCTAACAACCTAATAAGTTTATAGGTAAATGTAAATTTTAATTAAAAAAGTAGGCAGTTTTGACTACTTTTCACCAGTCAAAAGTAGTGTGTCGAAGTGTTGTAGTGTGTGTGTGTATGTATACAGGTTGTCGGTGTTGAATGTGACATTTAAAGCTAAGTAAGTTAAACTAAGATTACCTCTCGGTCTGAAATCAATTCTATTTCCTAGATTCAGTTTACCTAAATTCAAAATCTAGTTAAGGTAAAGCACATATACAGCACACTTTATATCGGACGGATCTTGATTAAAATTCGCGTAAAGTACATTGGACCAGTAACGAGTTAATTCCATCAGGGATATTTAATGGCTTTTGAAATAGGCCAGTTTATTAAACTTTATAACAATAGAATGTAGTTGTAGATGTACCAATTGCACACGTCACCGTAAGATTGTAAAACGCGTTAGATTACAATCTATCTAACGAAATTGTAAACTCTCAAAAGATTGTCAAATGAACATACCGCTTACAATTTAACGCATTATTTTTCGGTAGATTACAACATATCGAAGTGAAACCGTAATATTGTGAAATGTTTGCGAGAATTGGTGGGAGGAAGGAAGGAGGGGTCCGGGGTAAAGAATCTTTCGAAAGTTTACAATCTCGCTAGTTATATTACAATCCAGCGGTTTTTACAGTGTGACGCTGACACATATACTATGAAACTGTATAGCTATAGATGCAGCCAAATACATCACAAAAGCGGTCATGACCCTGTCCCAAATATCTCTTCATACGAATTAAAACTGATGAACCATGTGTCGCTTTTCATTAGAAAAAATGTTGAAGATTACGATGGATGACGATTCAAGATTAGAACAGGCTTATTTTTGGATTTCAAAGTTAAGAACTTTAATAAATGTAGGTGGGTCAATGACCGCAATTGCGATCTTAAGAGGCTGGTGGAGCATGCGTTTTTTCATAAAAACGTTATAAAAATAATATGAAAATCAGACATATTCTAAAGGTAGTGTGTATATATTTCGATTCTATTATAGAATATCTATGTTCCCAAATAATTATTTTAAAGGACAATGATACAAGACGCGATATGAGGAATTGAAAATTTCTGTAGAAAATTTATTTTTCTTATAACTCTTGTTTAAATCAGTGTACATTCAAAATGTATGTTTGGGAACCTATATATTCTGTAATGCAATCAAAATAAATACACACTACCCTTTACCCATTAACAAAAAAACCCCCATCCTAACCCCAAAACCCAAAGCCAATACATCCCACTCCCAAACAACTCTGTTACCAAAAAGAGAATGTAAAACTGCATGGCAAGGTGAGTCTGTCATACTCACGTAAAAACAGTGCCGATGGTGGCGCTGCACATCCGGTCGCTAAGTTCCCTACAAAATGGTTGAGCTAAGCGGCGCGGATGTGCAGGTCATGTCCGTGAACGGGTGCCGACGGTTGCTGCCGGTCGACTCACATTGCCATGCAGTTATGAAACAGCTTGGTGTAGATTTTTGTTAATTTAAATTAGTAATTAAAAAAATAAATAAAAAAATATATATATTTGATGGACTCACGTAGATCTTAAGTTACTAATAATAAGCTTAGTTTAATGTAACGTGTCCAATGATGGAGCACGATCGTAGTTTTAATTATTTCTAAATCAATTAAACAATAAATAAAATGTAAATAAGAGCGCGGACCCCCACGTCTGCGGTAGAAAACTAAATAAAAAAAAAATAAAAAAAAAATACACACTACCTTAAGAATATGTTTGATTTACAAATAATTTTGGAATTACGTTTGTATGAAATTCGCATGCTCCGCAGGCTTCTTAACAGGCAGCAACTATAGGGGCGACAAAATAATGTTACGTAATTCTATCAATAACACAATTTTGGCTCGCCACCTAAAGATAAGATAAGATTTATTTGCTCAAACATGTGTACACATACAATAATCCTTATCCTTACTATTACATAAATGTGAATGTAAGTTTGTTTGTTACGCTTTCACACAAAAACTACTCAACCGATCATCATGAAACTTTGTACACATATTTTTGGAGGTATTAGAAGTAACATAGGATACTTTTTATTAAAAAAAAACTAGCCCTCACTCGCAAACGAAGTTGCGCGGGTCAGCTAGTATATAATAAGTGTATGCAGGATAACATAAAGAAAATTGGTTCAGACATGTTTGCCATATATTTACAATGGCGTGTAAATGGGATATCATATAAATGGGTGACCAACAAAATAAACGCCCAAACATTATTGCACTGTTGTAATTTTAACAGCCAACTCGAAGCCGAGCAATGAAAAGCCACTATTACGAGTATACTCATTTTAGTGAAAATTTCATCAAATGGCATCTGCAATGTCCTGGCGTACTTTTATTGACGACTCGAATGGCGTAATGGTAGTGACGCTGCCTTACGTTCTTACGGTCCTGGGTTCGAATCCCGGTAGGAGCAAATGTTTGTGTGATGAGCATGGACATTTGTTTCCGAGTCATGGATGTTTATATGTATAATAAGTATGTATTTACAAACAAAAAAGTATATATGTAGTATGTCAACTATCTAGTGTCCACCATGTCCACGACACAAGCTTTGCTTAGTGTGGTACTAGGTGGCGCTGTGTGTTAATGTCCAACGATATTTATTTAAATAATTGAAATCTTGTCTTACCAGAACTCAGTAGTAGTCCTGTGCCGAGCCAAGCTTCTAGGAAGGTGTACGGTTTGCTCTTCTTTATGTTTCGGGAGTGAGACAACACGATCTGCGAACAAAATAATAACATACAAACAATTAGTGTTACCATAGAGAAAAGCGGAAGGCAATAACGGAGGCATTTGTCCAGTTCTGGGAAAATAAAAGGTTCTCCCCGTCATTGCGATCGTTTTTTTGTTCTACACCATACCTGAGAACTTGCTAGTTACGGAGATATTGGGGGTCAAGTGACAACTACGAGTATTTCACAAGTTTTTTTTTTAAATACAAGTTTTTATTGCAAGATTTTTACTTTAAATATCTCCACGAATCCCGTGCTATTCAATCCATCAGCACAATGTTTTGAGTGCGCTACATTGAGTTATACCCCAAAACGTGATTTTTGACCCCAAAAAGTTGTTTCCCAGCAATAACAATTTTTGCTTAAAGTTCCTTAGTTTGATGTACAGAATGCTTGGTTGACGGTTTAGTGATGAGATGGTTTACACCCTGTATAGGCAAAGGAAATACAAATGTGTTACCTCGTAAGAAAATTTGAATTTTTCCGGCTACCTTGGCGCTTTTTCCTTACTCTTGTTTATTCTAAGGATATTTTCCGGGCTTTTTGAAAACAAACCTCGTTATATTGTAAAACGTTATTTTAAGGTCACCCCAAATGGCTTTATTTGCTTTGCCGGGCAACGGAGATAGCTTTACACTCGTAACGTTAAGTTTATATATATCTAGGACGTTAGTAAATGGACTATGTACACGATTACTCGTACTGTAAATACAGGTTGTTTACACAAGCTCATCACGAAACTGTCAACCAAATATTCTGTACTTACATCTTACTAAGTTTGACGACCAAATGGCGTAGTGGTAGTGAGGCTGCCTTACGTTATTAGGGTTCTGGGTTGAATTCCCGGTAGGAGCAAAATTTTGTGTGATTAGCATATGGGTATTTGTTTCCGAGTCATGGATGTTTATATGTATGATAAGTATGTATTTACAAACAAAAAGTATATATGAAGTGAATCAACTGTCTGGTGACCACGACAAAAGACTTAGTGCTTAGTGTGGCACTAGACGGCGCCGTGTGTAATGTCCAGCGATGTTTATTTATTTATTTATTTATCATACTAAGTTTGACGACCAAATGGCGTAGTGGTAGTGAGGCTGCCTTACGTTATTAGGGTTCTGGGTTGATAAGATAAGATAAGATTTATTTATTTCTGAGTATATGGTACATTAAGATCTTAAAATTAGTCAGTTTCACATACACTACCGTTACCGGTTTAGAAATATTAAAATTAAATTAACTTACAAAGAGACCAAGTATGAATAAAATGTCAAAATTTAGTAGTTACACAATGTCAAATGGTCAAATAATTAAAAGTATAAATAAAAAATAAAAAATGAGCAATACAAGTAAATAATGTCAAAATTTATAATTTAAAAATTCATTAACCGAGTAGAAGCAGTTGTCTAAAAGGCAGGGAAATATTGCTTTTTTGAATTTATTAATGGGCAGCACTCTGATACTGGCGAATAAATTATTAAATATTTTAATCGCCATGCAATTGGAATTCCTGCTATACAAATGTAGTCTCTGGCTAGGTGCAAGTAATTTATTTGGGCTTCTGCTTTTCACTCTTTTAGAAATGTATTCATACAACGGAAACATGTGTGGAATCCCGGTAGGAGCAACATTTTGTGTGATTTTCATTTTTTTCCGAGTCATATATGTATGATAAGTATGTATTTACAAACAAAAAGTACATATATGAAGTGTATCAACTGTCTGGTGACCACGACAAAAGACTTACTTAGTGTGGCACTACATGGCGCTGTGTGTAATGTCCAGCGATGTTTATTATTAATTACTATTTTATTTATTAAGTAACTTTTAAAAAATATTGCAGGGAAACAACTTTTTGTTTGGGGTACAAATCTTGTTATGTGGTAGAACTCAATGTAACGCACTGAAAACATTGTGCTGATGGACGGATTGAATAGTACGGGAGTCGTGGATAGGGTTGCCAACTATACCGTTTTAAACAGTATTATACTGTAAATTATACTTTTTACTGTTGAACAAGAATAAAATATACAAAATAATGTTTTCACAGAAATTTCCCCACCTTTGCATTTACCGAAAGAGGGTTTTCAGTAATGAATGCTAAGTGGCGGGAGGATAGAAATAGATCATCTACTTTAATAAAAAAAAAATCCTCCTCATTTATTTAAATTTCTGTTATAATTGTGGTGAGGCGTATGAAGTTTTTAATAAAGATTGTAAATTAATAAGTTGTGCGAGAAGGTCTAAAAATATGTATTTAAAACAATAAATAAATAAAATACTGTTGATTTTTCTAAAATACTGTTTAAAGCTCTTCATTTACCTGAATATACTTTATTTCTTGTAAAAAAAGTTGGCGACCCAAGTCGTGGAGGTGTTTAATGTAAAAATCTTAAATTAAAAACATGTATTTTAAAAAACCTGTGGAATAATTGGAACTTTATTCCCCAATATCTCCGTAACTAGACTCTGACAAATGAAAGTAGAGACTCGAATTATTTGCAAACTTTTTATATGGCAAAGTTTTATTTAGTTTTATTTATGTCAATTCATTGTCAATCTCAATTTGTCAAAATAAGATGGCGTGTTGTTGTTGATTTGTTGGGCCTATAAAGAACATTTTATCCCCCCCGAAGTCTGTAGAAATCTGAAGTACGAAAATAGTACAGCAATTAAAATACATAGCAAACCAACCATCAGAACCAAAAAGCAAATATTTTCTCCCTACTACTATTTTACTTGTACTCCTATTTTCTTTCTGGGTGTCCCTAAATTTATTTATCACAAAATATACGAGCGTGCTAGGTGGACCGATGACCTGGTGAAGGTTGCGGGAATCCGTTGGATGCGAGTCGCCTGGGACCGGTCAATGTGGCGACAGTTGGGGGAGGCCTGTGTCTAGCAGGGGTCCTCTTTCGGCCAAAATGATGATGATACGAGCGTACAGACATAATTATGTCCTTTCCGTTCATAAGCTCTTCCTTATAAATTGGATGACTGGCGTTTTGCTTTAATAAAGAACAAAAGAAAACCTATCAAATTCGAGGTGAATGCAAAAATTTTCCCTCACCGAACCAAAAGTCTGGATACGTGTTTGCATAGAACAAGTACCATAGGTTCCCATTTTTGGACCTGTTCGCATGCTGTCAAGCAATAGTGTACAAATATTGTTTTACACAAAAAATACGTAACTGTAAAGTATCTAGTCAGGTTATTCCGGGTATTTCATACAAGTTTTGGGATTACTAGGCTGAGATTTTTTAAAGGAGACAATTTTTCTTGTTCGGCGATTAGGCCACCCACATAAATTGTAGCACTTAATAATGAAACTTACATGGATTTATTTCTTATAACCTCTAGATTCCAGTGGTTAAATGAGCTAAGCATTGTCTAAACGGAATAAATGTGAAAAATCTGCAAAAACATTCACGAAATCAAAATAAACAGAAAAAACCGCGCTTTTTCAGTCTCTACTTTCGTTTGCCAAACTATAGAAAGTTCCCAGGTATGGTGTAGAACAAAACAAGTGCAACGCGGACTAACCCATGAAGGGTTCCGTATCAAAATTGTGTTAATTGCGGTTTACGATTTATGACGTATTAAAGAAAACTACTTACTAGATCACGTTCACACCAACTTTCGGTGGAAGTTCATATGAAAATGTTCAATATATATTTATTTTAGTTTCATCACTCTTTTATTTTAGAAGTTACAGGGAGGGGGAAGGGGGACATTTTACAACTTTGGAAGAGTCCCTCGCGCAACCTATTTAGTTTTGAAAAAATATATATGTTAGAAACCTCAACATAATTTTTGAAGACCTATCTATACTAATATTATAAAGCAGAAGGGTTTGTTTGTTTGTTTGTTTGGTTGAACCCGCTAATCTCAGGAACTACTGGTTCAAATTGGAAAAATCTTCTAATGGATAGTCCATTTATTGAGGAAGGCTTTAGGCTACATAACATCACGCTACGACTAGGTAGGAGCGGAGCAGGAATGAAAAATGTTGCAAAAATGGGGATTATTTTTCTTTTCGTTTTTTCTCTTATGTGGCGCAGACGAAGTTGCGTGGGTCAGCTAATTATTAGTTTTTTCATCAAACTCATACACACGTATTGGTTTGATGAAAAAACGGCGTTCGAGCCAAAAAAACTTTGCAATGCTATGTTTTTGTTTTACTTAATTTCCATAATGATGGGACTTTATTGAATTGGAGTAATTCAAACTTCTGAAATGTGTACTCTTAGAGTACAATTATGTACTGGTGTGCAACATTTGCATTTAGATAGCATTGCACAAATTGAATAGATTATATTATGCAAAATTGAATAGACCCGCCTGGCAAATTCTATAACAAAATTATAAATCCACTGAATATATTACAAAGACAGTCAATTAAATTGTACACAAGCTTATACAGCTGCATGTAAATTAATTTTGTCCTGACCATCCGAACTATTTTTTTAAATAATTACAAAAGAAAATCGGTCTATTTGTCCGCTTGCTATTTTTTACGCCTAAAACACTGAAGCGATCGTTATGAAATTTACTAGATAGGTAACCCGGGATCTAAGAAACATAAAAGCAGTGTATCTCTAAAACTGTAAATAATTTTGACAAATAAAAAAAACTTTATATTTTGAAGTCCTTTTTGCATACACTGATGGAACTAAAAACATAATTTGACAAACTTTAATGCACCAAACAAATCTTCAATCATACTTTCAAAGCAGTTTAGCCATTTATTGACAATGATAATTATAATTAAAAATATAACATTAAAGGAGATAGTTTTTTTTGGGCCCACATGGTCGTTGCATTTATTATTCATAATAACACCAAAAAAAAGTAACCATTTTACAATGGTTTTAAAGGAAATATTACGTAGAAATGAAAACGGAATCTTAAAAACATAATAAATAAGCTATGTTATGATATTTTTTTGCGAGTCAAAGCATTCCTGTTGTGGTCAATGTCATTTGACAGCAAATACTTACGTGAATAGGGGCGTTTTTCTGTTTACTAAAAAAAGTACGGTACCTATCCGTTGGAAATCATATGTGCTATATAATTATTATAGAATCAGAAAGAATATAAAAATAAATATTATTAAACTATGAGCATTTTTAATGCCATTTTTATAGGTTTACACTAAAATCGCATAGGTGGTTTAAACAATCAACGTGGCATGAAACGTTATAAACCCACTTTTTTTGTGATTGACAGACAACTTCATTATTTTGACATTTACTTTTTCTGTTTATTTTGGTTTTCGTAAGTGTTTTTGCAGATTTTTCGCATTTATTCCGGTTAGACAATGCTAAGCTAATTAAACCACTGGAATCTAGAGGTTATAAGGAAGACATCAATGTAAGTTTCATTATTATATGCTAGAATTTATGTGAGAAACTAATCCTCGAACAAAAAAAAATTGTCTCCTTTCAAGTGCTAAACTACATCTAGTGATGGATTAATTATTATTAAATAGTTAAGTTCTAGTTTTAAATCGATCGAAAATACTAATTTCGCACTATTCGGCCCGCAGTGACTGAAGTAACAACCACTTTGTAGTGCAAGCTAAGCAGAACTTTATTCTATCAGTATTTCAAACGAAGTTTGAACCACCACAAATAGAGTTGCTTATTTAGCTGATGTCGTCGCCTTAAATAAAAAAATTAAAAATCGCCCGCCACATAGGGTCATTCTACTAGTCAAGTCAGATGAAAAACGTCTGATACCCATGTTGAGGGAGTTGTGATAAAAATAAATTCACCATTTTGTGGGGCGGCCATCTTGGATTTGGAATGTATTCATTGTATAGTATTCTACTAGCCAAGCCCTTTCATTACCCAATTTCCAATATCCATATTGTGGCGGCAGCCATCTTGGACAGATTTTTTTCAAATATACTCATGGATGTTTATATGTATAATAAGTATGTATTTACAAACAAAAAGTACCTATACATGGTTTGCTTGAATTGTGCCTAGCAAACTAAACAATATACAATATTTATTTGTCCAAGACTTAAACCTATTACAATTATTGCACCTTAATTAGATTAATTTAGTGTCAAGTTACAAAACAAGTGCAACGGTTACTTCCGTCACAACCATAATCGAGCTGCCATTACAAGTGTGGTGCAGTGCAAATGTAAGCATACAATATCATTAGTTTGTTTATTACTATCGTTCGTGTGTAAGAACATATTGTGTGAGTGAGCGTGTGGTGTAGTATGGTGTGAGTGTGTGTGTGTGTGCGCGTGCGTGTATGTGTGTGTGCATTGTGTGTGTGTATGTGTTTGCATTTATGAATGGGCTCTGAGCTAATTTTATTTTATACGTTTAACGTATTTTCAGTATCTCCATAATTTAGAGCGAGAAGGAAGTTATTAATGGTAAGTTTTACTCACTACAACGATGGTAAATATGGAACGAAGTTTGCGAATATACAACGTGTAACGTTAAATGCGCCAAACCTCAAACGACCCAATTGATTTTTAATTTAATTGACGTAATTCTGAAAGAGAAAAACACATTAAATTTTGTTTAAAGGTTTTATGTCCTGTTTTAGTTTTACTGGCAAGAACTAATTATCCCACGTATGAGAAAATTTTAATTGGACGACCACCAATAGTGTTTCTTTGTTTACCTGTTTTGGTGGGTTTGCGCAGGTGATGGCTTCACTTATTAATAAATAGACAGTGCAACATTTTCAATGAAGTTTTCGCTTAAAATTATGACCTATATTAAAAGCTGGTTCAATTGATACAGCTCTTGATTCTGATGAAACTATTTTCAGGTTTGACGCATTTAACGTTACATGTTGTACCTATATAGTGATTCGAATTACTAACATCAAAGACGATCTACCATAGCTCAGTTCTTGGCCGACATAATTTAGATTGCAATTGACTCATAAAAAAAGAAGAACCTAAGTGCAAATCCAAATATTTTATTTTACACTAGCTGAAGCCTGCGGCTTCGTCCGCATACAAACAACATAAAACACACACACACACACACACACTTTGTGTAGATTTGTACACAAAATTTAAAAAAAAACATGCCTGAGAAAGATTGATTGTTTCTCTAGGGAGTGCTCAAAATAAATATCTCTATTTTTATTGTATTTGAGTGTTAGGCTCTTAAAACACTCAAATACAAGAAAAAATATCACAGCTCTCTTAAACGTCATGGCTACGTTTTTAAAATTGTAGTACAGTTTAGTGTAGAACAAGAAATAAATTATTATTTTGTATTACATCTCAATAAAATCCCACCCGCAAACGCGTCTAGCACATCCCACGCAAGTGGCGACTGACGATTTTAACCCATGTTTTGTGTATTCATTACATTCCGTAAAATGCGGAAATCCTAGCATTATTAATTATTATACTCGTAATAGCTTCTGGAATTATTTGCTTAATATATGGAAATCAATTATGTATGTCGAAATGCTCACAGGCATGTAATGTTAACAGAACCTGGATTATTGGGGAGCTTGCGGTTTATTCTACTGAATAACTTTGATTTAGCTACCAAATAGAATAACCACAAACCAACCTATGTTATAATTTACGTGACCAAATGTTTGTACTAACGTCGAGATTAAAGGGCATTTTTTTTAATAGTACGGTTTTGCTAGAGATGATATTACCATCACTAAAAACACTCCCGACTAATTCACCATTCAAACAAAAAACAAAAATCAAAATCGGTTCATCTGTTGGGGAGCTACGATGCCACAGACACGTCAAGCTTATAACACCCCGACTTTTTTGCTTTTTCAAAATGTTTTTTCTTTTTTATATGACCTCTGAAAAACACTGAAAAACACGGTGCGGCTGTGTCGGTGCACACGGCCGTTGGACTTAACGTAAAACCTCTATATTTATGCGTACTCTTACATCTTTATATTGCCGGTTATGTGTTTTAACCCCCGACGCAAAAACAACGGGGTGTTATAAGTTTGACGTGTCTGTGGCATCGTAGCTCCCGAACAGATGAACCCATTTTTTTTTATTTGTTTGAATGGTGAATTAGTCGGGAGTGTTTTTAGTAATGTTTGATAAAAATCAGTCCAAGATGGCCGCCACCACGAACATTAGAATTACATTTTTTTTTCACGACTTCCTCAATATGGGTATTCAATGAAAGAGCTTGACTACTAGAATAATGTACACTATATTGAAAGGGATTAAGGAATATTATATTATTTATTAGCATTTCGTTACGTGACGATTTCTACTCAAAGTCTGATTGCCTTGAGTTACGGTACATGAAAGTTTGTTTTGACTGTACAGGTATAGTATGACTATAATTTACGTAGTTTTAATTATTTTTGAGGATGTGCGTTACTTGTTCAAAATCAAAAAAATCTAAATCAAAGCATTTATTCCAAGTAGGCCAGTTACAGGGCGCTTTTGAATTGTCGAAACAAAGATGAACATTAAAAGTAGCTACAGTCCCAGTCACAAGACATGAAAACTGTGAAAGTGATTTAGTTGCCCATTCCCTAGCGTAGATCTCTATGGAGAATAACGGGCAAGAAACTCCATGGACACTCCTTAAAATCATAATGTTGTTACAAAATCTTGGTTACATCATTCCTGTTGAGATGGTGCATTATGTGAGAACAATGTAGCAAGATGTGCACGATAAAAGTGTCCATAGTAAAAACAAACAAAAACAACTCAAAAATAAAATAATTAATTCAAAAAAAGCCGTGACAACCAAGAGCTGACCAGTCCCAACCGACAGCGCCTGTTCACGAACATGACGCATGTATCAGCGCCATTCAACTCAACCATTTTTAAGGGAACTAAATGACCCGACACACGTGCCACCATCAGCGGGACATTTGAATAAGCATTACATACGCCACCATCAGCGGGAAATTTGAGTGAGCATGACATACTCATAACCGCCAGGGCACATTCAAGTAAAAAAATAAAACGTAGTTTTCCAGCGAAAGGTGTGGTTTACCTCAACGTCCTTCACGTTCGAAACGTGCAGAATCCGTCTCTTCATTATCTTTATGACGTAGCGGTCGCCAAACTCCTTCTTGTACTGACGCATTTTCAGAAATAAGTCACCTGAAACAAATGAAATAAGAGATTTAAGATGATGTATATGTTAGCGTCACATTGTAAAAACCGACCGTTTCTAATATAACAAGCGAGATTGTGAACTCTCGAAATATTGCCAAACGCACATACTGCTTACAATATGACGCATTATTTTTCGGTAGATCTGTCGAAGTAAAACCGTAATATTGCAACTACTACCATCGCATGCATTTCACGAAAAACAATGCGTTTACAATTTCGCTATAGATATTACAATATAACGTGTTTGACAATTTTAGGGTGACATATATACAACTAAGTAACTTTACGCAAAGAGTGTTGCTGGGAAACGACTTTTTTTTAGAGTGAAAAATCATGTTTTTTGGTAGAACTCAATGTAACGCACTTCACACACCACACTCACTTCTACATTGTGCTGATGGATGGACTGAATAATACGGGAGTCGTGGAGGTGTTCAAAGTAAAAATCTTGCATTAACAACACTTACGTATTAAAAAAACCTTGTCAAAAAGTTGAAACTTTGAGAAAAAGTACTACTCCGTAACTAAGAGGGTTCCCAGGTATGGTGTAGACAACAAAAAATGATCTCAATTACGCGGGGAACAAGTGCCTTTTGGCTTTGTTAAAAGGTTTTTTACATCCTGAATAATCTTTGTTAATAGGTTAGAGCCGGAATCCACCAAAACGGAGATCAAATAATACACTTCCCAGGAGAATTAATGTTAAAGTGTCCACTCAATTAAATGTTGATGGACAACTTTAAGATGATTATTGTTAATAAAATGTGTCGGATATTTGATTAAAAGATATGTAAGATAGAGATTTTGTGGATTCCAGGATTTAGGTGGAAACCCGGTGAATGACAAATTCCAAAATATAGATAGGGAGGTATTCGGAGGAGCTAGTGGCTTATACTCTTCAGGTTATAAGCCGCGTTTACTAAAGTCCCTGTGTGGGAGACCACTCGTTACATACCGAGTTACCTCCGCGCCTCGGAAAGCACGTGAAACTGTTGGTCCCGGCTGTTATTGGTCCATCTTTGACAGGTATAATAGTTAAATACCCGAAAGTCTGACAACCAGTCTTATCCAGCAATAACTAGGTTGTGGGGGTGAACATTTTATAATAATAATAAATAATAATTGTTGAGCACTGTTGCTTATTGCCTGAATTACATGAAACCTGTGTTTCAGGTATAAATACATACTTAAAATAAATAAATTGACATTTCAAAGAAAAGTACATTACAACTAATATAAATAAACAACCCTTCTAACCTAACCTGTCCGAGTCGGGGTGCCCTAAAGTCCCAATTGCATCCAATTTCTCTTGATATAAACAACCGTTACACACCCGATGTCGTTGGCAAATTATGTTATGGCATATCATAATTATGGCATGTGATAATTAGGGCTTACAATGATTATGACAAATGATGTTATGGTAAGTGACTTTATGGGAAACAATGATTCTGGCACGTGATTAATATGGCAAATGAGAGTAGGGCAAATGAGTATTATGTCGTATGATATTATGGCTGTTGACTATTATGGCAAATGATATTAGGGCAAATAAAATTCGAGTAAACGGCGGTATACCGGAATCCCGTACATCATATTAACTTCTACAAAATTTCATCAAATCGATTTGGTGTACCGCTTTTACTTAGTTGTTACTCTTATTCAGCAAAAAGAAAGCGAAAATAATACAAATAATTTGTTAATTGTTTTAAAAACAAACGTCTTCTTCTTTTTCAATACACTTCCTCGAAAACTGATTCTTTTCGCACTACGATTAGGTTCAAAATACAATGAGTCACACACGTGCGTTTTTCATGTTTTTTCCACACACGTGCAGAAAGCAAAATTGGCACAGATAACTATAAATAAAATAAAATAAAATAAAAATAAATAAAAAACAGATAACTATACTTACCTATAATTAGTCCAAACTGGTCAATGTATAATTAAAAAAAACACTCACATCTAACTATTGAGTCAGAGGTGAATGTTATTTTTTTAATTTCGGATTTAAAGCGATCTACGTTTTTACGGCGACGTAATCATTTTTGAATATTCAAATTGTGTTTATAAATTCAAATATCATATAAAAAATCCCTCCGGCAAGCCGCAGGAGGAGGTAGATTTCGGAGAAGGTGCTCGAGCGTTCAACTATTGAAAATTTGTATAATGAAATTTTGTACTTATGTGTACAATCTACATGAAAAAATATGATTTCAAAATCGTTGTCCTGTAATGGAAAGTTTACCCTTTTAAAATCCTCTCATAAGAGTTTAGCATGAAAACGCCCTCAAAATTTTAGTTATATTTTTTTATTTCGAAATCTATAAGTTTTATCCTAAACTTTGAAGTACTTAACAATTGTAGAATAAACAATTTGCTTTCCAAAAAAAATATTTGCGACGCTCAAATAAAAAGGAAATCTACGTATCATGATTCTTAAAAACAAATATTCTCTTTCATAAACAAATTATCATTTATGTGTACTAAATTAAAAAATTATAAAAAACAAAACTTATACAATATTATTCATCGGATCAAAATCATCGGAAAAAAAATCATAGTCTCGTAATAATTCATGACACAAATATTTTAAGTACTATTCTTTTTTTTTATTTCTTCAAAAGTGTATTGAAAAACGTCGTTCGATACACGTGGACATTTGTGATTGCAGTTCTCGGCTCAAAAACACCCTCGCCTACGGCTCGTGTGTTAATACCGCCTTGAACTACAATAACAAACTTTCTCCACTTGCAAGCATCAAAATGTATTATTTACTATATACGTATAAAATGGAAAACTGACTGATTTACTGGCTGACTAACTTGATGATATATCAATGCACAGCCGAAACCAGAGACATGAAACTTGTTGGGGGTGTTCTTTGTAAAGAACAGGTATCCACTAAGAAAGAATTTTTGGGGATTCTACCCCTAATGGGCTAAAATAGAGGATGGAAGTTTAAAGTATACGACTCGAATGGCGTAGTGGTAGTGACGCTGCCTTACGTTCTTAGGGTCCTGGGTTCGAATCCCGGTAGGAGCAAATGTTTGTGTGATGGGCATGGACATTTGTTTCCGAGTCATGGATGTTTATATGTATAATAAGTATGTATTTACAAACAAAAAAGTATATATGTGTAGTATATCAACTATCTAGTGTCCACGATACAAGCTTTGCTTAGTGTGGTACTAGGTGGCGCTGTGTGTTAATGTCCAGCGATATTTATTATTATTATTATTTATTAAAGTGAAAGTCCGTCAGTTTTAAAGTTGGTGTCTTCAAATATTGTGTTCAGGCTGACGATTGAAAATTAATTAATACGTCTCTCAGCGTTTTTGACCATTCCACCCCCTAAAGCTTTAAAAGGGGGATGAAGTTGTGTACAGAAAATCCTTAATTTTCGAAGTAATATAACTAAAGGACATTACTCGTCGTCCATACATGGCTCGCTTAAGATCCAACAGGGAGGTGTTTTTACTTTTTGGGTTTTAGATAATGTATATATTCGATTGAACCTGAATTAAAACAACGGACACTTTTGAGAATTCAGAAAAAATCAAAACACTTTCGGGTTTTGAGGTTATATTTACGTCAATAAAAACATTCGGTTCTGTTGCCATCTGTCAATTTACAACTGGTATAGGGGTCTTTTGGCCTCGTTCAGGACCTTTCGTTTATTTTATTATTTTTTTTATCTATGTTTTGTTTACAATAGTTGTAAATAATGTTATTTTTTTATGTGTTTTGTCCTGCACGGGCTAATAAATGCTTTTTATTTCTTATTGCTTGTTTCAAACAGCGCTTTCAATCGAGTTTTTTGATAACCCGTATTATTCTGCGAAATCCTAGCGGACTGTTTGTAACTAAAAACCATTATCGTATATCAAGTGTTGAGAATACTGACGCTTGTCTGTGTCAAACTCTTATTAAGAGTGCTGAACAAAGACTAGGCTGTATGAACTGTAATACCTTTGCCTATTAAAAACCCTAAATTGAACCAAAAAATAATAAGTTAATAACATCACATGTCCGAGGATCATGACGCAAGTTTATAGGTACTTTTTAAAATGTTTTTGAAATTAAAAAGTGTCCGTTCTATTGAAATATTTGTAATGT
This sequence comes from Xestia c-nigrum, assembly GCA_916618015.1. Taxonomy (NCBI): domain Eukaryota; kingdom Metazoa; phylum Arthropoda; class Insecta; order Lepidoptera; family Noctuidae; genus Xestia; species Xestia c-nigrum. The sequence continues at coordinate 3,081,253 of OU745262.1, forward strand.
ATATTATTAAAAGAATAATGAATTATAGTAAATGTTTCATGCGTGTTGATTCATAGGCCATTTTTGACAATGTCCTTTACTATCTAGGCTCATGGTTGGAAGCTAACGCAAAATAATTAGAACAGTGCCGTACGCTGTTATAATTTCAATCCTTAAGGAGGTTAAAACGGGGCTAAAATTGTGAACTGTCTGACTGATCCATCAACGCGCAGCTGAAAACACTGTGTCTTTCCCTGGCTTTTAGACAACTGCTTCTACTCGGTTAATATTTTTTAAATTATTTAAATGACATTCTTTTTACCACCTATTGACTTGTATTGCTCATTTTTGATTTTATATTTTTACTGTTAATCATTTGACCATTTGACATTGTGTAACTACAAAATTTTGACATTTTATTCATACTTGGTCACTTTGTAAGTTAATTTAATTTTAATATTTCTACACCGGTAACGGTAGTGTATGTGAAACTGACTAATTTTAAGATCTTAATGTACTCGTACCATATACTCATAAATAAATAAATCTTATCTTATCTTATCTTAAGTACCTATACTAGTATCTTTTTGTCAGGCGTTAACTATTTTTAAATTAACTAAAAATACAATCATACTGTTATTTATGACGCGGATTGACTCATTAGAGTAGTGTTTATCGATGGAAATCTTAAAATATCCAACACACACAGAAATAACGCCTGATGAAAAATTAACAGCAATCTACTAAACACTCTCTAACTTGGTTCGGTTACGGTTGGTAAAGCTATTTATTTTTGGTATTGAACTCTCAAACAGTCTCCTACCTTAAAGCTTACGTTTCATATTTGGCGAAAAGAAAAAATAATATGCCAGAGCAAAAGTTGCATTACTTTTTCATTCAAATCCGTTCTGTATTTTTTGCGAGAAAGAGACAAAAACATCCAACCATCCTCACAAATGAAACAAAAAATCACATGCTTATAAATACTCCACAAAAACTTGTATGAACACTATCAGTTTGCAACTCACTGCGTTATAAAGGCCCAAAACAAAATAACATATTCAAGCACCCAGGCTTTTACGAAACAAATTCGTGTACGCCCTTTCGATGTTGTATTTAGTCACAAGGGAAATACACAAAGTTTTAGGTGTCTGCGCTCTACTCCGTACTTCATAGTACGGAGTAGAGGGCAGACACCTAAAACACCGTGCTATAAATAAACGTATAAAGCAAAAATATATTCTTTGTTTTAAAAACTATGACCCACGCAATTTCGTCTGCGTCACATAAGAGAGAAAAACGAAAGGAAAAAAACGTCCCCGTTTATGCAACATTTTTTATTCCTGCTCCGCTCCTAATGATTGTAGCGTGATGTTATATAGCTTAAAGCCTTCCTCGATAAATTGACTATCCAACACAAAAATATTTTTTTATTTCGAGCCGGTAGTTCCTGAGATTAGCGCGTTCAACCAAACAAACAAAGAAACAAACTCTTCTGCTTTATAATATTAGTATACAACCTTATTTTTTGTTTATACTAAACCCGAAAAGGGGTCATTGTACCCTGAAATCGCGAAAAAAAAATCAGCTGTTCCCTACATTTTGACGAGTTATGCGAACATAAATGTAGGGAACAGCTGATTTTTTTTTCGCGATTTCAGGGTTCGTCCCATAGAAAAAGTTGTTCAAAATGATGAGTACAATAACCCCTTTTCGGGTTTAGTAAAAACAAAAAATAACCCTGTAGAATAGATATAGTATAGATGAAAATATGGCTAGATCGTTCCGTCACTGACCAACGCTTTCACATGACGTGCATGGAGCATATCGGTGCCAAAATATTCTCGCCAATAATAAGGTCCAAACAATAACATCCGTACAATAACACCAATCACTAAAAAAAGAACTTTATGATTTATTTTCAATTAATTGCTAAATTCTATTTTCAGTTGCTTTGAAATCAATAAATAATTGAATCATTGAGTTGACTAAAAAGTGACGTCACAGCATGCTATTGTCATACAAAATCTAAGAGAGAACCGCGTTTTGACAGCTTTAAAAAAGTATCTCAATTGATTAATGTGCCTATTGTTGACCGCGAATTCCGTGACTGAACGGTCTCGAGGGTATATAATAATTATATCGAGATCTTCTTGGTATTTGTTATTCAGTTGTAAAAGACAATAGTTATTTGGTTAACCGCGCATGATGACTTTATTTCCGTGCATCAGGCATGCCATTACCAGCTACCATTATGTTACGGTGCAGTGGGAAGACTCTTTTATGCTCGGTTTTCAGTGCACTACATGATGCATCAGAGTAACAGTTTTTTGCTTCCATGTCGTTTTTACGTCGTCATGGTGTGATAAAAAAGCAATTTCAAACGGGAGCTACATTTGCACTAACCAGAATTTTCATGAAAAATCTCAGAGTAGTCTGGTAGGTACGAAACACCGGCCTTAAAAAAAATACGTGTAAATGAACTTGCTTGGACATTTCAGCTTTACTTTGACAACCTTCTTCGAGATAAATCGAAATTGCTGTACTGGCCAGATACATGTGATCAGTTTTATTTCAAAATGGCACGATTTTTTTTTCTGAATCATGGTAACATGTGAGTAAATTGCTCACAGCGCGCCTTCTCAGGGGTTTACTCCATGGAACCCCCGAGAAGGCGCGCTATGAGCAATTTACTCACACAAAAATTTTAAGCAAAAACTTTTGGTGACACTGACGTTTCAAGCGCCTAGGTAGCTTTCTAACTAACTCTCTTAGCGGTCAGTTCCGTTGTGACCGCGCAGCGAAGTGTTTGTGGAGCCCGCGGAATATCGTGCGGTAATTTGCTCATCACGCGCCTTCGTGTAAGTATTTATTTTTCTAATAAAAAAAGTATTATTGTATTTTCTACAATATATTATTTTATTTATTTATATTACATTTGTTAATTATTACGAGTTTTGTTATGTAGGATTTTTTATTGTGATTTATATGAAGACTGTCAAAATTAGAAAATAAAAATAAGTTGATTTGTTATTTGTTTTAGAAGTTGCAAATATGTTTCAAAGTTTTAATTAAAATACTTATTTTCTTACATATTAAACCTTGTTTTATTTATATAAATCCATTATAAGCCAATAGGTACTATAAAAGTATAATATGAGCATTTAAAAGTAGTGTGAGTAATTTGCTCGCGCGCGCCTCTCCGTGTAACTAACTGAGGCGCGCCTTCTCACGGGATAACTTATCAAAGGTTTTATTTAAATTTCAAATTAGCTTGCTAGTAGAAAGCGGTTTATTGAAAAAAAAATTAACTCTTCAAAGCGAGGAAAATGATTGTTGTTTGTGTGCATCATTTATTTTGAAAAGGAATCGTATTCATTTCCTCGCATAATTTGAGAAATAGTACATTGTTAACCTAGGGGTGAAAGTAGCTTATTTTTGGCGCCAATAGTTCAAGCGACTAAATAAGTCTTTAACCCGAGGTAAACACTGTGTTCTTCGTTACGAATCCAAGGAAAATAAAAATAAAAACATGAATTTATCGAAAAACAAATCAAGATCTAATTGCCACTTTCCCGCCAATATAGTTTTGTTTCTGTGGCCGGCCAGCTATTAAGTCATTACCTATTTTTCATTTTCATCATCGTAAAAATGGTAAATATTTTGCCCAAATATAGATTTGGGCAAAATATTTACTACTTTAAAGAAATAGTTGAAACTAAATTATAATGAAGTTATTTTAAAATATATATTCTTTAGTTACTTAATACTAAACTTTATGTTATTTCAACTTTACATCGCGCTGTTATTGAGTGGCTGTAAAGAAAGTTGGAACATAGTTCAATAGAAATGTGAAAATAGAACTAGTTTTTTTTTTATAATGTGACAGCTGTCAGTTGTAAATGATTCTACCTAGGGCTGAAAAGTATTACTTTCAACCCGCTCCTCAGGCAAATTCAGACCTAATAATGAAAAATACTATAAAAGCTTTGGCCACAACTCGGCATTGATGGACTTACGTATGTGTGCCTCGTGTCCATCAATTCCTCTGTTGCAGACCGCTGCAGTAATGTACTATTGTAAAAAACCTTGCAAAATAAACATCATTTATCATTTACGTACCTACCTATTTTACCAGACTGCCATGGAAGGGTTCTATATCAATTAAGAATAACATTAAAGAGAGCGTTGATTTCTCACAATGAAACGATTGAAACATTAATAAATCTAATGAGTTCTGAAAGAGTATACAGAGCGCTTTAGTTTCAATTTGCGAAAATTGAAAGTAAAGTGCTGTGTTGAACGTGTTTTTATTAGTACTAGTAGTATAATTGTTGAAAAATTACGTTTAAAAGTCGAGAATTGTTGAAGGTTTGGTTGTATTTGTATACTTATTCAACAAAGAGTTATAACGGTGTAACCGTGTGCAGTTCAATTCTTAAACAGGTTTTAATTAAACTGAAGTCACGAGCCCGGTAACAACAAATATAGCTGATATGGATAAAATGGCTTTTCAACTCAAATGAGACTAAGCAGGACATGTCTGCCGCATGCCGGAGAAATGGGAGGCCAAAATAGCGGGAAACTGGTGCCTTGACTCAGTGAGGCAGAGTCGCGGCAGGCCACAGAGGAGATGGCGGGATGAACTGGACAGTTTTCGTCAAAGCTCGAAGTAGGACGCGCGGGCTCCCGTGAAAGGGAAGGAGTGGAGGGAGGCCAAAATATCCAAGAGTAGGACAGAACATGCTAAGAAAAAAAGGTATTAAAAAAGGCGTATACCTGAGTTGAAAATAGTAAAGACTCACACTCTATGGTTAATTCAGATTTCAATTATCTTCATTTCGGTTTTTTTCGTTAGATTTCGTCGAACAGTTGGTCTGAAAAAGGTATGGAAAATATACACGATACAGAGCATTAAAACAAACTCAAACAAGTAACATTCAATTAAAATTTAAAAAAAACCACGACACATAGGGTCATAATTTCAGGTATATGACTCTACTAGTCCCAGCCCATTCATTTGATACCCATATTGAGTGAGTTGTGAAAAAAAAGTACTTAAATCACCATTTTGTGGTGGCGGCCACCTTGATTTTAAATTTGCGTGTAGTGTTCTTCTAATCAAGCCCTTTCATTTGATACCCATATTGAGGGAGTTGTTGAATAAATATGTAATCCGCCATTTTGTGGCAGCGGACATCTTGGAGAAATTTTTATCAAACATAGCTAAGAACACTCCCGACTAATTCCCCTTTCAAACTAAAGAAAAAACAACAAAATCGGTTCATCCGTTCGGGTACTATGATGCCACAGACAGACTCACACACACACACACGTCAAACTTATAACACACCGTCGTTTTTCGTCGGGGGTTAATGAAGTCTGTCATACTACTGAAACCAACATTGTATTCCCAGAAGTATCATTGGAGTAGCACTTTCCCCTCGTAGCGTGCTACGCCGTAGCTCGTGGCTTATAAGCTCCGGTTCTACGTACCTCGTAGCTGATGAGCTACACTTCGTAGAATTAATTCCTTGCACATAATTAAAACACATCATCCCTCTTGGTTATTATATTTCCAAATTGAAAACGTCGTAACAAAAACTTTCACCGAGAACGTTCTCGAAAACGGCTTTAATTTTTTCCATTTTTACGGTTTTTAATTTCGATGAATTTGCAATAAGTGCGTTTACGGGGGGAGAAATCGATCGAACTAGGTCTCGTATCTGGAAAAATCGTTTTCTCTATTTCACCAGAATAGAGCTCTTCTGCCTGATCTTCTAAAAGTACGGTATAAGAAAATATCTGTAGATACAGGGTGTGAACAAGCTCATCACGAAGCCATCAACCAAGCATTCTTTATATCAAACTAAGTAACTCTACGCAAAAACCATTTTCAATACACTTCCTCGAAAACTAGTTCTTTTCGTGCGTTTTTGCTGTTTTTTCCACACGTGCGGAAAGCAAAATTGCCACAGATAATATTATTTATGATACTAGTGAGGTAAGTTGGTTTTTACAAACGAGTAGACGAGTGTAAAGCTTACCACTTGACATTTAATGACTTGACATGAATACTTAGTTCAGTATTTTATTATTTTTTACATTTTTAGTTTATTTTTTATTGTTTTATGTATGTGTATTTGACATATCGTATTTTTATTGACATTCATTTTGTAAATTATTATTAATTTTATTTTATTTTTTGTGTGTTTTTTGTGAATGTGAGGACCATGTGGGTTACATTTTTTTATTTTTTTACCCCTCAACCGTCTGACAGTTTGAGTTCTATAAGCGACCTACCCAAATGTCCTTTCTTTGGTATTGTTCGTCGTTTCGTTGAGCTCCTTGTGTTATAAGTCGAGCTACACGATAACTGACAAATGCTTGCACTGACTGGACAGGTTTACTCAAATCTGTATGGTTCTTTCTTCAAAAGACCATCTCAGACACTAATATCTACATGATCCTCATGTGAATTGAGCAAGATTATGTCTGGACTTCAAAAGAGACTATGACCTCTGAGTTTGTTTCGGCTGTTTCTTCTCAGAGTAGTCAGGTACGAAACACCGGCCCCATCGAGTTTAAAAAAAAAATTGACGTGTAAAAGTGTTTGTGAAAACCTACTTACAAAATAAAGATCATTTATCATTTATCATTACCATAGTCACGAGTTTGTTACTATCAATTTCCGCATGTGTGTCATACAACGTTTTTCAACACGTTTGCAAGAAAATTATTAATTATATTAACCACGCCATTTTTTTTTCTAAATCATTAAATAGCGCTCTCGCGATTTTGGTGGCAAGAAACTGTTTTCTGCGATTTCCACCTCATTCAAAATATCAGTTGAAGTAGATTCCATATTAACATCGGATTCCTCGCTTGAACTCATATTATTTTGTTTATCAGTCGGAAAGTCGCACAATGTTTGACGTTTCTATGAAAATGGCGCGAATTTGTAACTGGCGCCACATACACGTGGTGAAAATTAGAACTAATCTTTCATCTCACTTACTCTTAAAAGTGAGACAAACGTATTGAGATTGAGTGGAATACTTTTCTTTTTTTTTGGAAATTAAAAAAGTAACCGTAAAGAATACGCACGATGTTATACAAGGGGTAGTGCGATAAAATAGGTAATTAGGTGATCGAAGCATTCAATAGTGTGAGTGGTTTAATCGTAAAAAGGTAACAAATAAACAAAGTTACTTTCTTTGCATTTTCTATATTCTGGCAAATAAATAAATTTCATTTCATTTCATTTCAAATATTCCTCAAACATTAAAATATCTTTGAACTAATTAGGTAAGAGCTTCTAAATAATAATATATTTAAAGGTATAATGTAAGGTATAATTAACTATTTAGAAACTTTAATCGTTTTAATTGAAACATTATAAGTGCCTCATGAGAAGGTTTTCATTCTGACCTGAATGTTAAATTAATTGGTGAAAAACTTGAATACCTACCAATTCATTACTTCTTCTAAATCCAAAACATGTGATAACATTCTTAATTAATTATACTAGTAACGTTTAGTGGAAACTTTTTGGCTAGTAAGAGAGTAACTAGGTCTATATTGTGAGAGTGTACTATAGGTAGATAGTAGGTGTAGTACCTATTGTATTGTATAAGGGCCTGGTGTCTGCAACTCCACGTCAAAGCGCGTATTTTGGGTATGGGCTATAATCTACCACGCGGGCCCAGTGTGGGTCGATAGTTGTCACATGTCTTCGAATTTTGGGTTCTAGAACATGCCGTTTCCTCATGATCTTTTCCTTGACCGTTTTTTGGGCCACCGCTATTCTCAAGGTGTAGTACCTAATTCTGAATTTAAATTCCTACTAAACTCATCAGCTCGATTGTATATTGTTCGCAAACGGGACTGCTGAGAATGAGGTCCTGGGTTAAGAGGCCTGCGGAGCATGCGAATTTTGTGCAAACGTAATACCAAAATAATTAGTAAATCAAACATTATTAAGGTAGTGTGTAGGTACTTATTTTGATTGGATTACAGAATATATAGGTTCCCAAGCACATAATATTTTGAATGTACACTGATTTAAATAAGAGTTATGAGAAAAATATTCTTTATTGAAATTTTAAATTCCTCATATCTCGTCTTTATATCATTCGACGACCCGATTGGCGTAGTGGTACTGACGCTGCCTTACGTTGTTAGGGTCCTGGATTCGAATCCCGGTAGAAGCAAATGTTTGTGTGATGAGCACGGACATTTGTTTCCGAGTCATGTATGTTTATAAGTATAATAAGTATGTATTTACAAACAAAAAAGTATATATGTAGTTTATCAACTACCTAGTGTCCACGACACAAGCTTTGCTTAGTGTGGTACTAGGTGGCGCTGTGTGTTAATGTCCAACGATATTTATTTATATTTATTTTTTTATTTTCCTTTCAGAATATTTATTTGGGAACTTAGATGTTCTATAATACAATCGAAATATATATGTCACCGTAAACTTGTCAAATACGTTATATTGTAATATCTCTAGCGATATTGTAAAATCTCGAAATATTGTCAAACGAACATACTGCTTACAACAAAACGCATTATTTTTCGTGAAATGCATGCGATGATAGTCAACTCACGGTGTGTGGAGGGAAGGAGGGGCCCCCTTGCCCAGTGGTACAACTCTCATAAAAAGATAATGTACCATTCCTGAGAAATACAGATTAATATAACCTAACCTTAAAACACTTTAAATTCCTCTAAAAAGCGTAGTCGACGGAGCCCCTATTTCCGAGTGCAGGGTTTAAAGGAACCTAGCTAACCTAACAGGGGGGTGCCCCAAGTCCCGATTATGGGTGCAGAGATACTTCCGTATGTTCAGTTGACAATATTTCGAGATTTTACAATATCGATAGAGAGAAACACGTTATATGACAATTTTAACGAATTTCTCTCTCTCTTTTATTTTTTCGGTTGGTGGCAATAAGCTTGCTGTTAGTTATTAAAACGTAACTATCGAAATATGGGTTTACTATTCGGTACACTTTTGCCGAACCCTTCAGGAATCATCAACTTCATTTTAATGAATTATGATGATAATATACAGCGTGTAAATCACCTCATCATGCAGCCGTTAACCAAGCATTCTGTACATCACACTAAGTAACTTTAGTAACGCAAAATTTATTGCTAGGAAACAACTTTTTATTGGTGAAAAATCACGTTTTGTGGTATAACTTAATGTAACGCACTCAAAACATTGTGCCGATGGATGGATTGAATAGTACGGGGGTCGTGTAGGTGTTTAAATTTAAAAGCTTACAATAAAACTTGTATTTAAAAAAAAACTTGTCAATAAGTTGGAACTTTGACCCCCAATATCTCCGTAACTAGAACGTTCCCAGGTACGGTGTAGAACAAAAAACTGATCGCAGTGACAGGGAGAACAAGTACCTTTCGGCTTCGTTAAGATGTGTTTTACACCCTTTATAATGTATGTGTTTTGTATATGTGTCTTTTACGTATAGTGACGGAAATAGAAAACACAAGTGATGCGGTACATCGGAAACATCATTGACCGCTAACCACACCGTATAACGTTAACGTTAAATACGCGAAACCTGAAAACAGTTTGATCAGGATCACGAGTAGAATCAATTGAACCACTTTTTAAAAAAGGTCACATTTTTTCAAAAAATCGTAATTAAAAATGTTGTCCTGTCTATTTATAAATAGGTCAAGCCATCACGTGCGCAAACCCGCCAAAATAGGTAAACAAACAAACACAAATGGTTGTCGTCCAATGTAAATTTTCTCATACGCGGAATAACAACAGTTCTTGCCAGTAAGTCTAATTGCCAGTAAAACTAACACAGCAATAAAACCTTTATTTTTAAACGTTTGGTTTTTTCTGAGAATTAGGTCAATTAAATTAAAAATCATTTGAGGAGTCGGTTTTGCGCATTTGAAGTTACACGTTGTAGAAAAGTATTCGTATTCATTTATTTGCGTATTTATCGTTTTAATATAAACATTATAAGTGCCTCATGAGAAGGTTTTCATTCTGACCTGAATGTTAAATTAATTGGTGAAAAACTTGAATACCTACCAATTTATTACTTCTTCTAAATCTAAAACATATGATAAACATTTTTGTTATTTAAGTATGTACTTACGTGGAGATATTTTCAAGAATTCCAAGGCACATCCTATGATTGGATGTCGCGGCGGCCCAGGCAACTTGTCCAAAGTATTCTCTTCATCAGCAAGGAGTCTCCATAACACGAGGGTGATGAGACCCAGCAATCCCAATGTTACCAGCATTTTGTTAGCAGCTCAATACCCTTGGTGTACCTTTCAAGTTGATTGTGTAGGTATTGCGGAGGCTGCGAAGATTCGTCTGAAAATAATGGACAAAGGAATTATAATTAGATAGGTGCTTGATGTAATTTACTGCCGGAATCTTTATATTCCGGCAGTAAATTACATCAAGCTATTTGCCACAAAATACAAGTACAAGTATCTATAGAAGGTACACTGCAAAAACGATTAAATATATATCTATACATATAAAAATCAATTGCTGTTCGTTAGTCTCACTAAAACTCGAGAACGGCTGGACCGATTTGGCTCATTTTGGTTTTGAATGATTTGTGGAAGGTTTAAACGGTAAAAAGTAGTAGGTAGGTAGTAGTAGGTAGGTAGTAGTAGGTAGGTAGTAGTAAGTAGGTAGTAGTAGGTAGGTAGGTAGTAGTAGGTAGGTAGTAGTAGGTAGGTAGTAGTAGGTAGGTAGTAGTAGGTAGGTAGGTAGTAGTAGGTAGGTAGTCGTAGGTAGGTAGTAGAAGGTAGGTAGTAGTAGGTAGATAGTAGTAGGTAGGTAGTAGTAGGTAGCTTTTTCCCTCTTATGTGACGCAGACGAAGTTGCGTGGGTCAGCTAGTCTATGTATAAAGTTATATGTGTAACATATTTTAAGGTCATTATTATTCTCTTGCCTTTATTCCAATTGATTCGAGGTTGTCGCAGAATGTCTTCTTCCATTCTTCTCCATTACTCGTCATTCCATCAGACACCTCCTTTCTTGCCATATCATGCTTTATACAGTCCATCCATCGTTTCTTTGGTCTTCCTCTACTCGTACCCACATTCATACTCAAAGCTTTCCTCACGACATTCTTCTCATTCCTCCGCATCACATACCCATACAACGACAACCAATTACCACACAACTATTCAGAAAGAAAGAAAGAAAAAAACTTTTTTGCAAAAAATAAAACCGAGTAAAGTATTTTTAACCTTTTTGTTTTTTTTTGAAGTCGGTTTTATTTTTTGCAAAAAAGTTTTTATTTTTCACTTTTTAGTGTTTCACATGTGCTTGATATATGGAAAGTGCATACCGTTACAATTAAAACAAGCCCAAACACGACTAGGATGCATTGTCTCATTATGGAGTTCCATGACTCTTGGCTTCATCATCAGATCTGATGGTAGAATGGTTCTTATCAAACGCAAATGCTTCACTTGTTGTAGAAAATACCAAAATCGCAACACGTTTTCATATAAAATTTGAAGAGTTCCCTCGATTCCGCCAAGATTCCATCATCAGATCCAGACTTGGCGATTATGGGACCATTTGGGAAGAATATCCTTTCCAACAAAAAAAGAATTTTCCAAATCGGTTGGCAAGCGACGGAGTTATGCCCGAACAAACATAAAAAAAAAAAAAAAAAAGAAACATCCGAATTGAGAACCTCCTCCTTTTTTAGAAGTCGGTTAAAAAGCATTTATATTTACAGAACAAAACTTAGAAAAAAATTACATTAGTCATTTATTTATTTATATATTTGAAAGCCCTAAAAAATAAAAATAAATGAGTTGTGTCTAAACCACTTTTTGTATATCTGTCTATCTAAAATATATTTAAAACAAGCCTATTTATTTGTTAAATGCAAGCGTTCTCGCACTTTGGGTTCAGTAGTCACATTTAGTTTATTAGAGATCGCAGTGCGGACCTCAAAGTCAAATAAATTAGGTAGCGAAACAGTTGGAACTAACCTTCTAACAAATAAACGATAGCGTGGCGTTTGACAGGGGAGAATCGAAGAAAGCAATCGTGATGCGCCGTCCCCAAGTACCATGGGACAAGGGTAGGAAGATGATCTCATCATCATCATCATCATTTCAGCCGAAATACATCCACTGCTGGACATAGGCCTCCCCCAAGTGTCGCCAAATTGACCGTGCGACTCGCATCCAACGGATTCCTGCAACCTTCATCAAGTCATCGGTCCACCTAGTGGGAGGTCTTGCAACACATCCAGGAAGATGATCTGCTTGAAGCTAACCTTCTCAACTATTTTGTGGTACTATTGATTGAATTGCTAACAGAAAACGTATCAATTTGTCCCAAATGATTGTTTATTAATTGAAACGGAGAGTACCTTGTTAAAGATATTTTATTCATGAAGACTAAATGAGTCTCTAGTATTTATAAGATATTTAATCCACACACACGCCATAATCATGGTTGTTATCCTTGCAAAAAGGTCGGCACACAACACACGTGTATGCCAGTGATGTATGAATAATCAGCCTATAACGTAATGGTCCCACTGCTGGGACACAGGCGCGGTTCAGACCTTTGGTGGGCGTGGAACTGTATATGATCCACCACCCAGGCCCAATTGGGGTTGGTGGATTCCACATAATTCCTTCACTGTTTTGAAAGCAGTGATGAAATCAGTTACAGAAAATAACAGTCTCTGCTCAAGTTCTAAGTTACTATATTACAATGAGCATATATAGAAGGAGTTTGTTTTTCCCGGCTGCTGGACGTTTATTGGGCTCCGATCTATCTCGTAACTTTTCCATATCGATAACTAAACAAAATAGCGTCACAATAGTCCCATTTCGTAATTATCTGCGACTCCCGCATTCCCCTAAAACTTAAGGGGAAGATTTATAAAACAATGGTTAGATCTGCTGTGTTGTATGGATCAGAATGTTGGGCCACAAAAGGGATGAATGAAAGGCATCTGCGTGTCGCGGAGATGAGAATGCTAAGGGGGATGTGTGGTCTTACGCGAATGGATAAAGTAAGGAATGAGTATATTAGAGGAAGTCTGAAAGTGGCGCCGGTGACTGAAAAGTTGTGTGATAATCGGTAGTCGTGGTATGGGCATGTGATGCGGAGGAATCAGGAAAATGTCGTGAAAAAAGTTTTGAATATGAATGTGGATGGGTATTTGAGTAGAGGAAGACCAAAGAAACGATGGATGGACTGTGTTAAGACGGATATGGTAAGAAAAGAAGTGTCTGATGAGATGACGAAAAATAGAGGAGTATGGAAGAAGAAGACATGCTGCGCCGACCACAAATAAATTGGGATAAGGGTAAGAGAATGATGATGATATTATGTTGAATCCCATTTCGTAACTATTTTACACGCCGCTGGCGACTAATACAATAAGGTCCAGCGCATACTGGCGGCACAGCATGCCAAAAGATTTTTTGGTGATGAATAAAAATACATTTGAAGTGTATGAAAATAAAGTTGAAAGTTTTTGCAGGCATTTTTTTTCATGAAAAATCCCACAGTATACCTGAGTAGACTGTGGGTTTTTAAGCCCACAGTATGCTTTCAGTATCTCTCGGGAATCTTCGGCAGTCTTCGAAACAGGCAAGACAGTTTCTATGTGTATCCCTCACATGTCTTTATTCGCTTAGCGTCGTTTATAAAATAAGTATGCCAATTGCTAAAGACCGTCGCGGCATACTTAAGGATGCTCCAGGGTAGCCTGCGAAATTCAAATTTTCTAACGTTACTTGTAATTTTCAGGCCAGCGCTAGGTTGTAAGTTGATTAAAATATTGCTCGCGACTGTAAGACGTATATAGTTACAGAATTATAATCATCAAAATCATCAATACTACCCTCCAAGTTCATAAAGGTCCGGGGAATTACTTTTTCGAGGTCAAAATAATTCCTCGACCTTTTAAGTTTACTTGGAGGGTTGCATTGGTGATTGGCCTGATATCGCGGCAAAAGTTACAGTCAGCGTTCGCTTACATTGTAGGAAAGCCGTGCCGTGGCGTGCCGTGCCGTGCCGTGTGCGCCGGGCCTATCTCGTTATCGCAGCAAAAAACAAGTTAATAAACATAAACATAATAATTATTAATGTAGATATAAAAATGTTACCTTGAGAATAAATACTAGATTTTAACCTTGCCATGGCATTGGCAAGGTTAAATTATACTAGACAAATTCAGATAAATTATTCAGAATAGATCAGATACTATTTCCATACGTTGTTCGCCTTCACAAACAATTTTCGTTATGCTGGGGCTACACTGTCGCGATAACGCGAAGATTTGCGTTGTCGCGACACGTCTGGCCAAAAAATTCGTCCTATCGCAAATCATCTTCGCGAATACGAATGCCCTTCGCGCCGCTGTCGGTAAATTGCCGCACATCAAAGGGTTTTGTCGCGACAAAGTTCGTGCGTTTGGCTACACTTCGTTCGCGCGCTCTAGTTGACTGCGATACTCCGAAAGGTTTGAACGTGTTTGATTGAACTTGTTAATCATGGATTGGAATAATGAGAGGATAAGAAAAGATGCAGTTACAAATTATTAGCAGCCATGTGAATCATGTGATACACCACAACCGCCCCTTCCATGTTTTCCGCGAAATGAATTATCGCGACGTTCTAGATTATCACGACAGTAGAGAAGTTTTTTTTTGGTGTGGGCACTGGGCAAGCACATCGTCATAGATCGAACACGAACTTTTATCGCGACAACGCGAACACGAATCTTCGCCTACAATTCTGACCGTAGCATTATAAAACCAGATATAGGAACTTAATTAAAACTGAATAATTAAAATAATTTGTATTATTCACTTCCGTTCGGATCTGTTATAAAGATTTTCAGTTTAAAAGAGCTAGTCTTAGGTACTTCCTAATCCTAATCCCAATCTCACTAATATTATAAGATGTGTGAATAGATGTAACCAAGATTATGCAACAATATTTTGATTGAAAAGAGTGTCCATGGAGTTTCTTGCTCATTCTTCTCCATAGAAATCTACGCTCGGAAATGGACAACTACAGTACTTTCTCAAGTTATTATGCCTTCTGACTGTGACTGTGGCTCTGCATTTTCTGTTGTTTTTTGACATTCAAAAGTGCCGTAATGGTCCAATTAAAATAAATACGTGAGGATGTTTGTAAATCTGTGACGCAATAACTACTAAACGGATTTGCATGAAATTTAGCACACATATAGTTTATCAACTGAATTAACTCATAGGATACTTTTGATCCCGGTAGTATTCCCGTGGGAAAATTAATGAACTTCAAACGGGAGAAGCCGCAGATATAAGCTAGTCTAAAATACAACTATCGTTTAGGTTTTGAAAGAGTAAATCTAAAATTGTTCGTCCCAAAATAACTAGCGAACGAAAGACGTTCAAACCGTATTTGTAAACAATCGGTTAGGTTAAAAAAGGTTAGATGGATTCGTTTGTATTGTTAGCTGTAAGTCACCTAAACACAATGAAATAAAATAGAGGTAAAGCCTCCTAACTCATTGGTCTGGTGGTTGCAAACATGAGATTGTGGGTTCCATTCCCATTACCTCATGCAAACCAATAAAAATAAAATCACTAATGACATTAATCGTGATCAGAATCAACTAAACTTCATTTAAATCTTGCGACTGTCATATTTATTATTGACACTGACACACTTCAAACGTGACACTGACAGCTGTCACTTAAACGTGATTTTGTTAAATGATGATAGCAATAACTTCAGCAATGCGTTGATGATGATACCAATGAAATTCACAAAGGATGAAGTTCACTTTATTTGGAATGAATGGAAAATGAAACTGGTATCAAAATCAAATCATAAATTGCACGATCAAAGTCGCGGGAAAATCATAAAACTCAGATAACGAAGTACCTATATTAATTCATTAACATAACAATACCTTTACACACAAATTAATTTTAAATAAACTACGTTGTTATAAGACCTACTCAAATAACTAATTGCGCGGACATCAATTAAATTATTTGAAATAACGATGCCAAGTTAATATTATAAATTAACGAGAAATTTACGTAAAAACAACATTTTGGGTCAAATCAGAACTTATCTACTAATATTAACGTTTATTTATATTGTGACTCGTATTGTATGAGCGTTAGAATTATTAATTAGTATTAGAATGCAAAATCGGAACTCATTCATCCAATTTTTTTCCCGTTGGCCCCACCACACGTGTCCCTACTGGTGGGACCGTGTCCCTACTGGTGGGGAATTTATTTAAATAATTTAAAATGGTCCCGTTGGCCCTACCGCACCTTTCTTACTGGTGGGGCTAGCGGGAATTGTTATCTTTTTATCCCATTGGCCCCACCGTATTTCTAAGTTAAAAGTTACGATAGTAAGTCAAACTCAAACTAAAACTCAAACTCAAATCATTTATTTCAATTAGACCATTACGGCACTTTTGAATGTCAAAAATACAAATAAAATCAAAGCTACAGTCACAGTCACAAGGCATAATAACTTGAGAAAGTACTTTAGTTGCCCATTCCCTAGCGTAGATCTCTATGGAGAAGAACGGGCAAGAAACTCCATGGACACTCTTTTCAATCAAAATATTGTTACAAAATCTTGGATACATCATTCATGTTGTGATTAAGTCAGTATTCAACTAGGTAACTTATCTGTGCAGGCGGGAAAACTAAACAAATGTACCAAGTTTGACACATCAAAGCAATTTTTCTTGACAAGCAACGCCAACTAGAACTGCACACTTAACGTGGTCATACTATACTTCATTTTATTCTAAATATAGCTTTCGCGTAAAATAACACTGGTTACTATTATATTATTGAATCTTGTGTACGTTATCTGTTTGGTTTCTTATTGTAATAAAGATACTTAAATTACAATGTTGCAAAGATAACAACTGGAGTTCGGGCGGACATAGATATTTCTGCCGAAAACTGGAAACAAGATGACTAGTCAGTCATCTTGTTTTCAGTTATAGTTGGATAGTCATCCAACAAAACTATGACATAAAGGGTGTAAAACACCTCTTAACGAATACGAAAAGCACTTGTTCTCCTCGTCATCCTGATCATTTTTTTGTTCTACACTATACCTGGGAACCTTCTAGTTACGGAGATATTGGGGGTCAAAGTTGCAAGATTTTGACAAGTTTTTTTTTAAATACCACTTTTTATCGCATGTTTATTACTTTAAATATCTCTACGACCCCCGTACTATTGAATCCATACATCCGCACAATGTTTTGAGTGTGTTACATTGAGTTATACCACAAAACATGATTTATAACCTCAAAAAAAAAAGTAGTTTCCCAGCAATATTTTTTGCGTAAAGTTACTTAGTTTGATATACAGAACGCTTTGTGATGAGGTGAAATACACCCTGTATTTTACGTCTCATTCAGTCTCTGAGACCAAAAATATGGAAAATACTAAATTACTGAAATTGTTTCTAAACACAGGCAATTAGCATTCATTATAAAGTTAACAATCACTAATTAATTTGAATGACGCGTTGTACCGGCAAAATGTAAAACACATCTCTGTTCAACCACTTGGGGAAAATAAACGGAATATAATATTTTATGAATTAAGTCAATTAAAACATTATTTGTTAAAGTAACTATAAAACTATAACGAAATGATTATATTCATTGGTATCAGCATACAAGTATTTTCGCGCACAAATATTTTAATCAAAATAGAAATCTGACTCACCTCAACTTTGCACCCAAGTCCGGTTGTGGTCACAAGTAGACTGACCAAAGTATAATTTTCTCCACGATATTGTATAGTGGATTTACCAACTTTTTATCATAGAGACCAAAGTCCATACGGAGTCAATGTTCTCTGGCCTCAAATTGAGGATACTAACTGGACTTTGACCGTTATAAATTACTCGGTGTGTGAATACAACGCTAGATAAAAACCAGCCAGTCCAAAGTTCACTTTCGAAGAACATGTTTAACATAGTTAGGTAAGTTAAGTGCGAGGCCGAAGTCCAAAGTCCACTGGCCGCTTTAGAAAACACAAACTTACTTTCACCCGTATAAGATGTGAATAAAGCCGATACAACCCACTTTAAAGAATCACACCGTAACAAACTATAACCGTGCTAAAAAACAAAAAAAAAATTTTTGAAAATGATTGATTCCGGCAAAAAAAATTTTTGAATAGGAAAGTATGAGACCATGTCGATTAGATCGTGCCGTCACCGAACAATGCCGTGACGTGCCATGCACGGAGTATTTTGTGTTGGTCGGTGACCAAACGGTCTAGTAGGCATAAGTCTTTTAAATAGAAAAAATATTAGGTTGTTTCCGAGCATGATGACCATTCTAAAGGTCATGGCTCACTTGACAAGCACCGCACCAGCACCGCTCCAACCCAGCAATTAACTTGCCATTCAAATTAGAGCATTAAATCGTGTGTCGCACAACATAATTTTTAATGTCCATATGAAAAAGCTTACGGCGGGTGGTCAACGCGCTTGCCGCTACAATACGACTCAGCTCGGCGTACGCGCGTGGTCCGCGCGACGCAAGCGAGGGGACCCGCGTGCTTACACCTCGCTTGCGGCGCGCAGACCGCGTGCCGTAGCCTATATTCCGACCGACGCCGGTCAGGAGCTGTGCTGGTGCGGTGCTTGTCAACTGTGCCACGACCTTTAACCAGTTATCTAGAGAGTATGTTTATACACTATTGATAGGGTCTAGTGGGCAGGGCATTTTGTGTCATGTTTATTTTTGACACGTTCATATCACATAAGTCATAGTATGGTACGGTGTTGTACAAAACTTTTCGCGGTCACTTTAAAGGTCAGCCTCATTGACCTCAAGATTTCAAGCGTCACTACGGGCCGTGGGGTTTTGTTATTGGGTGTTTCAAAGCACTCTGGGCCAGTGATCCTACGCCTGAGGCCCTACTCTCTAACGTTTCGTCTGTATATTCGGATCTATCCGCGTCTCTCACTCGCACTCATCTGCAGACGTGAGCGAGAGAGACGGATATATCGGAATATACAGACGAAACGTTAGGGAGTAGGGCCTCTGATATCTCTGGATTTCCGTCTCATCTGACTGTGAGGGTGACGGAAGAGAGTGTGGCGGCGTACGTATGTCACTGGCCGGTGCTGCCACACTCTATTTATTTTGACTTGACATTGTCTTCACTTATTGAATAACATTTTTCATGTTGTATTATTTGATAGGTTGTATTATAATAATCATCATCATCATCATCATCATCTCAGCCGAAAGACGTCCATTGCTGGACATAGACCTCCCCCAAGTGTCGCCACATTGACCGGTGGAGTGGCGATCGCGAACCGGAAGACGATGCGTTGGAAGACCTCCCACTAGGTGGACCGATGACCTGGTGAAGGTTGCGGGAATCCGGTGGATGCGAGTAGCAAGGGACCGGTCAATGTATTATAATATTTCTTGATAATTTCGTGTGATAAAAATATTTTAGTTAAGTTTGTAAATTGTACATACATTTTCATGTAAATAGAACGTACGTTACAGTACGTTTTAGAGTTTTTATACCTGCTCTCCAATAAACTATCCCCCGGTTGCTTAGCACCCTCTATAATATTGAGAGGCCCGCCAGTAGGCCTTCATTGGTGACCTGATCTGTGTCTGTGAAAACAATTGTGCAGTATTATATCACTTGTGCTGATGACTGGTCTCTATTTAGGTGTGAATTATACAGAAACGGAATAAGGTGGAGGCGAAGTGCAACGTAGGTGTAGCACGGACGAAAAGAAATATTTTGCATTGCGCTTGAGTGTAATAAGATAGTCGACAAAAAAAATGTCTTAGATTATAAACAAATATTTGACCCATATTTGTTCTTTTGTTATATAAAAACAAAAATTGGCAAAGACACGACGCTTTTAAAATTCTAAGGTCCATGTTCACCAAAAAGATGACGGACGATTATCTAAAAACAGCTGTTTAAAACACAATTTTTGTATGAGAACATGTCACATTGACAGCTGTTTTTTGATAATCAGACGGTTATCTTCTCGGTGAACATGGACCTAAATAGGTCACGCTTTATTTTTTCATCCCCCAGCGCAATATTTTGAGTGCGATACATTGAGTTCTACCACAAAACATGATTTTTCACCCCAAAAAAGAAGTCGATTCAATTAGATGTTGTTGGTTCGTGATGAGGTTGTTTATACCCTGTTTAATATTGTATCATAACGTCTTCTTTATAAAGGGTTCCGCCTTCCGCATCTGATTGACAAGACATCGCACAACTTAAACAACATGAAGACAGAATTTCGAAGAAATATTCCATTCGAGTTGTAGAGATATTAAGATGCTTCTTAGAAAGCAGTGTTCGTGCTTACATATTTATAGTCATACATATACATTACACCTTGTTCTTGGAAAAGGAAGACAGAGGTGTTCCTACCTGTAGCATGTAAATTAATAAATAAATAAATAAAATAAATTCATTTAATTCAGATTTCACAATATCCATATAAGTACAATCATAATAATCCACATACACAAAATTATATTAAATCACAATGTTAGTAAAAATACAGAACTTACTTAGCTACGTTAGTATTTAGGCTTAAATGTAGGTTGCTCCAAAACTTATGAAACCGACTGTCCAGTCTGTCACTAAACATCGCCAGAATGCTGTTCGGGCTGGCGCGGACTCTGCAGCGCAAGGCGGCGCACCGCTTGCGCAAGATGGCATGGAAACCGTCTACCTGTGCATCCGCAAACATCCCTGATGCGCTGCATGCCCGGGGCAACCGTAACAACACCCTAAACGCATTATTGTATTGGACGCGTAAAGCATTGAACGATCTTTGCGTATAGTTACTCCAGAGATTGCAGGTGTATAGCGATGTACAGTAGGCTCGAAAAAGTGTAACTTTTACTTGAGCTGTACACCGATTGAATCTACTGGAGATCATATTCGCTCTTATCGCCAATGCTCTACGCTCCCGTTCAATATCCGGATCATCGCGTAAATCCTCTGTTATCAAGTGTCCAAGGTATTTAAACATTTCCACCCTTTTGAGAGGTGTATCATTAAGTGAGACTGTGGGCACATACGATGGACACTTGGTACCAGACTTAAAAACCATCAGCTCTTAATACCTTCACAGATAAAATGTATACTTGTGGCAAAATAATAACAGATGCTCGGGTAGATCTTTAGGTTAAGCCGTGCTTACCTAGGTTGGTCTGTGGATGCGTGACCACCCTTAAATACTTACCGAGTTTCCTCCGTATCTCGGAATGCACGTTAAGCTGTTGGTCCCGGCTGTCATTTGTCCATCTCTGACAGCCGTTACAGGTAGTCAGTGGTTCGAATAGTCTGACAACCGGTGGTATCGTATTTCCCATAAATCGTATATTAACTGGGTTGTGGAGGTCAGATAGGCAGTCGCTCCATGTAAAATACTGGTATTCAGCTGCATCCCAACCCAAACATTGTTGGGAAAAAAGCTACGCAGATGATGATGAGATAAAATGTATGATAGACAAGATTTTGTCTGCTGCTTCGCCGGCATGGAAGTTGTAAATCCACGAAAATCTACAACCTTCCCGGATATGGTGCATGCATCCACACCGCAGTTACTTTTTGTAGAGCAAGGTTTCCAAGTGTTTTTTATTATGTTTCCGTGTTAGTGTGTTACTCGTATGTTAAGTAATGTTACCTAACTTTCAGTCACACGCGGTAACAATTCATAACATTGGAGCCCTTTCCCTAATATATCTTCGTTTGAACTGGTTTGAACCAAAAAAACGAACCATGTGTCGTTTTTCATTTTAAAAAATGTTGAAGATTACGATGGATGACGATTCGAGACTTGAACAGGTTTATTTTTGGTTTTTAAAGTTAAGAACTTTAATAAATGTCGGTGTAGGTCAATGACCGCTTTTGTCATCTTTACTGGTAGCAACTATAGAGAATGTTACCGCAACGTGCGGTGTGGGTACTGTGGATGCATCATAATTTACAGATTGTAAACCACCACACAAAGCCATTAACCAAGCCATCTGTACATCAAACTAAGTAACTTTACGCCAAAAATATTGCTGGGAAACAACTTATTTTGGGGTGAAATGTCATGTTTTGTGGGAGAACATAATGTAACACACTTAAAACATTGTGCTGGATTGAATGAAACGGGGGTTGTAGAGATGTTTAAAGTAAAAATCGGACAATAAATAAATAAATAAATATCGCTGGGCATTAACACACAGCGCCATCTAGTGCCAGACTAAGCAAGGCTTGTGTCGTGGACACAAGCCTTGCTTATACTTTTTTATACTTTTTTGTCTGTAAATACATACTTATTATACGTATAAACATCCATGACTCGGAAACAAATGTCCATGCTCATCACACAAACATTTGCTTCTACCTACCGGGATTTGAACCCAGGACCTTAAGAACGTAAAGCAGTCTCACTACCACTACGCCATTCGGGTCGTCACAATAAAAATATTTATTAAAAAAAATCTTGTCAAAAAGTTGCAACTTTGACCCTCAATATCTCCGTAACTGGAAAGTTCCCAGGTATGACGTAGAACAAAAAAGAAATATCGGAATGACGGGAAGAACAAGTGCCTTTTGGCTTTGTTCAGAGGTTTTTACACCCAGGGCGACCTTATTATCCAGACTTCGTGGTGGCTTCTGAGAAACTTCTGACGTAAAAACCTAATATCAGTTTGCCTTACTCGGAATTTGAACCCAGGACCCAGGGATGCTCAGCAGTCGCGCAAGAATAGCAAGAGACAGGTGTATTATAAAACATATGAAGACGGGTATTAATCGCGAATTTACCTTTAATTTAATCCCGACGTTAAATCGCCCCGCCCGTCGGGATTAAATTAAAGGTAAATTCGCGATAAATACCCGTCTTCATATGTTTTATAATGTATTCTGATCGTGAAAGTTTAAAAAAGACAAGAGACAGGTGTATGTCAATACCGTATTATATTACACACACATGTATTGTACGAGGTATACAATGGCCTTGTCTTCCTCTGCGGTGCGCGAATGTTACATTAAACTGATTAAAACTTCCGGTTGTATGTATATGTCGTAGGATAATTTGATACTTCGAATCTTCGCGGAAATCCTAGGGGTTTTGCGAAAACGCGGATAATTAGACATAGGCGAAAAATTATCAAATCTTACTGGACAAAGTCAGGATTTTTGCGAAAATACTCGTTACTATAGTAAGATTTGATGTGCTCAACACTGATTGGCTACAATTTTGCTGACTGACTTCTAATTGGTTCCTAAATGATTGACATTTAAGACGTCAACCAATCAGAGACGATCTCTTATTGAACGCGCTGACCGACCAATCAGCGTTCTTATTTCATAACAGCCAGCGTTTCGTTTCGCAATATTGCTATAATAACGAGTATTTTCGCAAAAATCCTGACTTTGTCCAGTAAGATTTGATAATTTTTCGCCTATGTCTAATTATCCGCGTTTTCGCAAAACCCCTAGGATTTTCGCGAAGATTCGAAGTATCAAATTATCCTACGACATATACAGGGTGTAAACAACCTCATCACGAAGCCACCAACAAAGCATTCTGTACATCAAACTAAGTAACTTAACGCAATGATTATTGCTGGGTAACAACTTTTTATAAGGGGTGACAAATCATGTTTTGTTGTAAAACTCAATGTAACGCACTCGAAACATTGTACTGATGGATGGATTGAATAGTACACACTAAGCAAGGCTTGTGTCGTGGACACCAGATAGTTGATATACTACATAATTATGTACTCTTTTGTTTGTAAATACATACTTATTATACGTATAATATAAACATCCATGACTCGGAAACAAATGTCCGTGCTCATCACACAAACATTTGCTTCTACCGGGATTCGAACCCAGAACCCTAAGAACGTAAGGCAGCGTCACTACCACTACGCTAATCGGGTCGTCAAGATAAAATGAATGCCGCTCTGGAACGAAATATATCAAGCGGCGCGCGCCCTCTGTCCGCTTTGTATAACGTCTCCCATACTGTTTTAAGCTCCCGATATTTTAATGCTGTTAGAAGCTCCATGGATCGCGGGTTGACTATGTATTTATGCCGCTAGGAAACATTGCTTCTGTGATCCCGTTTCAGTGTATGTAGCACCCACACTCTTCAATCTTAATTGAAAGCAAACAATGAGATATATTTCAGCCTCTACAAACTCACGGAAATTTGCAGCTTTGTACGCGTGTAGTAAATTATGGTGAGCAAAATTGGTTAGCAAATAGGACTTCATGTTATTAATTTAGGAGATTCAATGCCAATTGTCACTGTGTTAAATCATGTGTGGAAACTAGTTTATACCCGCGGCTTTCTTAAATTCCCTATGTGTTAATTCAGTACCAAATTTCAATCATTCCAAATCCGGTCAGCAGTTTTTGCGTAAAAGAGTAACAAATATTCAGAAATTCAAATGTTCTCACATACTTTTGCATTTATAATATGTATTAAATAGGATATTTATAGGAAGTAAGACTGTATTAAAGAATCCAGATGGCATTATCAAATCCGACTAAGCCCACGCACCAAAAAGGGTCCACTGATCACAGTATCAGATCACGTTTGCCACGGATCACGATGAGTTGTATCCGTTTCCCTCGTTATCGTGTTACCCACTGATCCCGATATCCGTAAAAATATCTCACAGCAATATAACACTTAACGACAAAAACCTCTGGCGGTAATTGATAACACTTTCCATTTCATTCCCAAATAGAAAAACATGCGGGGCAGCATCTGAAGACTTCCAATAGAAGTGAAAACTCGTAGCCGATCCGATCAGCTACGAGTACTACGTAAAGCGTACGTGACGGTCACTCGAGTTCCATGACTTATGTTCACTCAGAAAGTGCTCAAAGCGCCTGAAAAAGTTTTCACTTGTAATATTAAAAATCGAAATAATTGTTTATTAAAACTTTATACACATAATGTACAAATACGGACTTGGCATTTTTCTAACAGAGATGTCAAAGAAATGTCAGCATAAGGGGAAGGGCCCGCAAGGGCCGAAGCCTGCCGGGGTTGCGGGCCTATTCAAAAGAGATACCGCGGCCCCGGAACATAAAGGGCAAGGAAGGAACATGGATGGGTTTTAGTCCAGAGTGGGAGAAGTCATTTGATGTTTTCCCATCCTAAAAAAAAAAGGGTGATGCAGAGATAAAACAGTAGGTACAATAGTATAGAAAATTATGAAGAATAAAATATAACCATAAATACACACACATACATACATACATCAAATTCACAAATATCACTCAGAGACAGATTAACAAACAGTTCATCATTAAATATCACCAACTATAAATACTTGTATCGCAATGAGTTAGGAAAAGTCGATAATTTAACTGACATATGGACTCCCGCATAGAAACAACTGTTGTGCATTTAAACTATAAAAACAAGCTATAAACAAAACTCATTTATATGATACGAAAGTTTACAGCGACATATGTTTAGCAATAATAGCTTATACCTCGGTTTCTCCCGTCTGAAGTTCGATTATTGTCCCACAGGGTCATATTACCATGATAAAAAGTATCCCACTATCTATGTGCTAAATTGTATCCAAATCCGTTTAGTAGTTTGTGAAAAAAATACGTACAAAAAACAAAAATCCTCACAACCAATCGCTTTCATAGTATTAAAAAAAAGTAATAACAAAGTAGGTATTATTAATAACTAGGACATTTACTCACATCTTCATTGACTGTTGTCTCAGCGAACTTATCAGGGAGATATTGGAATAATAATAACAAAACACACATGTGCTGATATGTCTTGTACTGAGACACACACTACTGATTTATTATTTGTCCATCACTTGGGCAACACACGTCATATTTCACTTATTTATAATCAAACAAGTCAACCACCCCTTGCTTTGCACGTTTTTCCCGACAGCAAAAAAAACTTATCAGAATAAGTCTCTCTATGGTGGCAAAATCTGCATCAAAAACTATTGACAAGTGTACAAGAACAAAGCGGTCACACAGACTGACACGAAAAACGAAATTATGTTTAAATATCGATAAATAATAATAAACTAACACTTCGTTTGAACGCAGCAGACACTCGCGAGTTACAACACACTGAGAAGATAATTTTTCACCGAAGATATTACACCAATCGCACGTATTGAAGCAAAGTTTATAAAACATTGACGCACGTTCATTGATGGCGGAACGAGATTAAAACAAACACTGCATAGGACATAAGTGGCAATGTATAAACACAACACGAAGTAACGAGTCCAAGTCAAGGTTGCAGACTTCTCATAATTATAATTTTTTGCCGCATATTTATCGATGTTTCTGTTCATTGGAACTGGTAAAAAGACTTGTTTTAGAACGTTGTAAATTATGATAAAATCTTTGTATCTTTGTAAAGAGTTTAATAAACATTATTTCGCGTTTATCTCCAATATACATCCGTACAATAGTTGTACATGTATAATTCGATAGATGGCGTTGTAAGCCCTTAGCTCGTGCCACTCATACGCATTTTCCAATTATCTCGGTACAGCCGATGTTGAGTACCTACTTATTAACTGTAATTTGACCCTTGACTGCATTGAATTTTGGTCTATATTCAGTTGTTAAAGATCTGTAGATAAGATATTATCTAGGTACAGTACAGTATGCACTGCTGTCTGCGACTCATCAAGCTAGAAGTACTTGACCTCGCTTTGTATGAGCTTCCGGTACAATGAGAGATCAGTTTAATTTAGTTTACATAGTTTAATTGGACGTACAATTAAATCAGTCTTACGAAATATACTGTCACTGCAATAGTCCTACTTACAGTTATTTTATCTCTGGCATTATCTTTATTCTAGTTAAAACTCGGTTTATGGCGTGGCATGGTAGCGCCCGAACGGATGAACCGATTTGGATTTAGTTTTTTTTTTTGTTTGAAAGGTGAATTAGTCGGAAGTGTTCTTAGCTATGTTTCATGAAAATCAGTCCAAGATGGCCGCCGCCACAAAATGGCGGATTACATATTTATTCAGCAAATTCCTCAATATGGGCATCAAATGAAAGGGCTTGACTAGTAGAATAAGTTTTACAAATTTCACAATATTACGGTTTCACTTCGATAGATTGTAATCTAACGAAAAATAATGCGTTAAATTGTAAGCAGTATGTTTGTTTAACAATCTTTCGAGAGATTATAATCTCGCTAGATAGATTCCAATCTAACGGGTTTTACAATTTTACGACAACAGATACATAGTTTAGGGTTTGTACACAAAACTGCGATGCGACGTCGCAACACAGAAGTCTGTAGTCGACCTATTACTGGAGCTCGTAGATTTTCTTTTTTTCAGTTTGTACAAACCCTTAGTTGGACGTGAGCGTACAATATAATCTTTAAAGGTAATCGTCTTATGAAACTATAGTTACTGCAATAGTTATTTTATCGCTGGCATTATCTTCAGTCTAGTTAAAATGAGGTTGCTCATATTATTATCAAGTGTAAAGTAACTACTTAGGACAATATAAAATCCTTGACTCAGGATAAGAGGTTACCATTTATACGCGCCATGATAGGCATCGCCGATATCGGCGTTAAGTCTGTTTTAAATGGAACTGGAAAAAGACCAGCAGCAGTACCTTTGTGCTCTTCTATCGTTAATGTAATGTCCTATGAAGTATTTTGTGTGTACATAAATAAATAAATAAATAAAAATAACTTTTTTTTTTTTTTTGGGATGGGAAATCATCAAATGACTTCTCCCACTCTGGGCGGAGCGGGAGGGAGTGTGTCAGACTTTTAATGACTAAAACCCATCCATGTTCCTTCCTCGCCCTTTATCTTCCGGGGCCGCGGTATCTCTTTCGAACAGGCCCGCAACCCTGGCAGGCTTCGGCCGTTGCGGGCCCCTCCCCTTATGCTGACATCTCTTTGAGGCGCGCGTGGAACACGAACGCGCCGTCGACACGGCCTGTCATCGTTAGACGGACGGACGGCTAGCTAGCCCATAGCAAACCGTCCACAGGCCCGAAGATGACTCACGTAGATTTTAAGATATTTAAAACTACTAACGTTTCCAATGATGGAGCACGATCGTAGTTTTAAATATTATTGAAGAAAGCAAACAATCAATTAGGAAATGTAAATAAGAGCGCGGACCACCAAATCTGCGTCAGAAAGGCATTTAAAAAAAATGAAAAAATGGGACTGGACTGGTCACATTTCGAGGCTGGATCAAGACAAATGGGACAGAATCATCACACAGTGGAGTGCCTCAGTACGGCGTCACGATTCGGACTAATTTCTGACTGATTGGACAGAGCAGGCAAAACACCGGGAAAGTTGGAAAGGAATAGGTAAGGAAAAAAAATATGATATCTTAGAAACAGCATCCTCCTCGAATTCATCAGTGTTCACGGAGTCTAGTGGGCGTCATTTGGGTGAAATGCGAGCACAAAACAAAGTATTCACTATTTCACACAATTTAATGGCAATATTTTACAATATCTAGTTTGCTTAGCTTATATTCGAGCAGCAGGTTCGCTACACCAGTCTAACTTCATCACCAGCGATCCGCCTGTATCCTCGATCCACCACCGTTCTCCAAGCAATCCTTGCTCAGTCACCGCATGTCAAGCCCATCAAAACCGATGGCGCATCGACCCCACTCTGGATATTTTATCTTCTGCTCTAATTTGACATGATACAATGCAATGACTTTTAAAGAAATTGGTTAGATTTAACACAATATTAAAATGTGATAAACCTAATCACATTAAATTAGGATTCAACAAGTTATTTTAAATTAACAATCTTATCAATTGATCGTATGCAACCAATTCCTCTTCCTCCGACATATTATATGTAAGGACTGTACACTGCCGGGCATATGCCTCTCACAAGCTGCACAACCCCAAGTCCTCAGTTCCCAACTTTAGGAATAGCCTTCACGTCCACGTCATGATAAATGATAAATGATAAATGATAAATGATAAATGATAAATGATAAATGATAAATGATAAATGATAAATGATAAATGATAAATGATAAATGATAAATGATAAATGATAAATGATAAATGATAAATGATAAATGATAAATGATAAATGATAAATGATAAATGATAAATGATAAATGATAAATGATAAATGATAAATGATAAATGATAAATGATAAATGATAAATGATAAATGATAAATGATAAATGATAAATGATAAATGATAAATGATAAATGATAAATGATAAATGATAAATGATAAATGATAAATGATAAATGATAAATGATAAATGATATTTATTCAGCAAGTAGGTTTTCTCAAACACTTTTACACGAAATTTTTTTTTTCATTATGGTCAGATCAACACAACGAATCCAATCAGAATATTGTTTACTATAATTTATTGTTCCCCTACCTGGCAACGTTCTCAAGAAGCTGCGCCATGCAATCACGCGAACACCAGTCACCGTCAGGATGGCTGGACCAAACGAGATATGTACATGAGACCATGTGCCCTGTTTACTACCTATTTGATACTATTTACTACCTCTAATGAAATATTTGGTACCTTTACGTTAAGAGGTCACCCAAGCTAGCGAGGTGGTCGTTTGAGGGAACTTCAGACAGGTATTTAATTATCGGCCAGCAGCTAAAATGCCACCCAATTATAACCCTTATAGCAGCCAGTTTCTATAACTTACGTACCTATAACTGTCAGTCAATTTGCTGTCGGTGTTTCTAATAAACAAGGTTAGTCCTATCTGTCACTTTATTCATAGAATGTTTTTCCGTGACGTTTTGTTTCTATCGGCTGGTAAACAAAATGTCAAACAGACAGGGATAGCAACCTACCGAAACCGAACAGTAAGTTATTTAAAATGGCCATTAGTTAGTTCCAATGCCCGGTATTAAATACATGAAATAGCATCCGGCTGTCTTTGGACCTTGCCAAAAAAAAAACGCAAGGACGAGTAAAGCAAGCTGGACAATTGGAGCACCCAGACTTGTGGGGAGGTTACATTCTTAAGCGGCTGAATCACTACGATAAAATCACACAGAAAGTGATTTTGTAACAAAACATATGCAAGAGCTTGAGAATTTAACCGTCGCGTCGTCGCCTCCAAGCAATCAATCGTGTATCTTGTATTAGCCGTATCTATTACACAGAATCCACAAATGCATCACAAGGAAAATCAATATGAGTTGTTAAACTAACATCCGTATGTGATGTGCAATATAACACATATAACCTGTGGCGAGGTGTGAATATACAAGATAATAATGGCCGCTCACAATAAAGCAATAAAATTAAAGTATATTATCATGATAAGCGTCACTTGCAATGAAGTCACGTAAACTAGAATGCAATTTAAGGTGGAGTATGATGACCTAAGCTTGTGCATGTTTACATTTCCAAGTTGTTTGTTAAATAGGCCGAAAGAGGATCTTCTTGGTTACCATCACGTAGCAGGATCAGTTTTTTAAATGTACCCAACGATGTGTGTTTGATGTTGTGCTTCTAGTCTAACCGGATGCAGCTGAATATTTTTCATGGAGCGACTGCCTATCTGACCTCCAAAACCCAGTTAGGTAATACGATATCGCTTGGTAAGACTGTCACACTTTTTAGGCCACTGACTGACTCTGAAACTGACATGACGGCCGGGCTTAACTTAACGTGCTATTCGAGGCACGGAGGAAACTCGGTATGTGAGGGTGGTCACCCATCCACAGACCAACCTAGGCAATCACGACTTAAACTAAAGATCGACACCTTTCATGTTGTAATGAATAAATGGTTATGTTAGTTATAGAACAAAAATCTTCGCAAGAATACTAGGAATTTGATCCTTGATGATTGCCGACTGTTTGCACGAAAACGATTTTTCGACATTAGAATAGCGACGAACCCCTCCTTTGCAATGCGCCACCTATCTAATCCAACCATACAAGTTCACATGTCATTTAAATCGGTTGAGTGATTTCGGAGATTAGCGTGTACGAACATAGTGACACGTCATCATCATCAGCCTATTAGGTAATGTTAATACTGCTGGGACACAGGTCTCCTCACAATTACAGGGAATGTGCTATAATCTAACACGAGGCCAGCGCGGATTGGTAGATGTCACATGTCTTCGAATTTTTGGTTCTAGGACTGGTTTCCTCACGAAGTTTTCCTTCACCGTTTTGAGAGCAGTGGTGACGAAATAAATTACAAAAAGTAATGCGTCTGCCTGGTTACGAACCCACGACTTACGTGTACGTTAGTCGGGGCCGCCTAGCCACCCCCCCCCACACCCCCGCCACCGCTGCTCTGTGCCCGCTGCTAGTGACACGTATTTGTTATACAGGGTGTAAACCACCTCATCACAAAGCCGTTAACCAAGCATTCTGTACATCAAACTAAGTCACTTTACGCAAAAAATATTGCTGGGAAACAACTTTTTTTTCAAACTCAAACTCAAATCATTTATTTCAACTAGACCATTACGGCACTTTTGAATGTCGATGTCGATTTTTGAGGTTATAAATCATGTTTTGTGATAGAACTAAATGTGACGCACTTAAAACATTATGCTGATGGATTGAATAGTACGGGGGCCGTGGAGGTGTTAAAAGTTAAAATCTCACAAACAAAACTTGTATTTAAAAAAAACTTGTCAAAAAGTTGTAACTTTGACCCCCCACATCCCCGTAAGTAGAAGGTTCCCAGGTATGGTGTAGAACAAAAAAAAATATCGCAATGATGGGAAGAACAATTACCTTTTGGCTTTGTGAAGAGGTATTTCATACTCTTTAGACTAGCTGACCCACGCAACTTCGTCTGCGTCACATAAGAGAGAAAAACGAAAGGAAAAAAACGTCCCCGTTTTTGCAACATTTTTCATTCCTGCTCCGCTCCTAATGATTGTAGCGTGATGTTATATAGCCTAAAGCCTTCCTCGATAAATGTACTATCCAACACAAAAAAAAAAAAATTCAATTCGAGCCCGTAGTTCCTGAGATTAGCGCGTTCAACCAAACAAACAAACAAACTCTTATGCTTTATAATATTAGTATAGATAATTATTATACGTTAATATGTTGCACATATACATCACACTGACTGACTACACCTGCTTCAAACACGCAGTGAGCAGCCAAACAAACTTTTCCCTAACTTCTGTCGCAAACTGCAAACACGTTACTGGTTCAAAACGTTCTCATTCATAATAAGCACTCGTGTGCTAATGAGAACTGACCAGTGAACAGTCACAGTTAGCAAACTGTTTAAATGTTAGCTAATGACATCAAAAACTACGTGTTGCTCCGTCTAGCAACATGCGACGTGTTGACCGTGTTGTGAACTCCTACGGTATTGTTATAGCAACAACTTTGTGACTTACCCATGTTCTCATGTAGCGCGTATACAAATGTACGCTACGACGCAAATGAAAAACTGAAAAGTCTATTTACATCACGATATTATTGTCATAATAGTTATCCGCAAATTAAGCTGGGTGGAAACTTTCAGCGGGGCAGCAACTAGGAACTACTTTATCCGATGCAGCTACTCAAAAATGGTCTTTGGAGGCTCTCCATAATTCTCGTGAAATTTTGAGCCTCATTTACAGTATTTCAAAAAAAAATATCTTAGCAAGAAATTGACAATTTTACACAATGTTTTTAGTGACGCCTATCGATCCTGTTTCTAATACTGATCAAAAACTTATATTGGACCAACGATTGTAATAACTTTTTTTGCTATTGCAAAAATATAAGCAATCAGTCGCTATGCATCAAAATGTTGCCGCATATTATTCTAAAAACCATACTTATTTGCTTGAAAATAATATTAACCACACTTGATAGATATTCACTAACGTAAAGATAGACAAATTAAACCCGATTAATATAAACCGTTGCTAATCATTTCACGAAAAGCATTGTACACAATTTGTCGCACGAGATTGTCGCAAAAACAATCGTAAATACTTATTTATTCAAATAACATTGCAAAGAAATTGATATGTCACCGTAAAATTGTCAAACACGTTATATTACAATATGACGTGTTTCTCTCTAGCGATATTGTAAACTCTCGAATTATTGTCAACTGAACATACGGAAGTATCTCAGCCCCCATAATCGGGACTTGGGGCACCCCCCCGTTAGGTTAGTAAAGTTCTCGGAAATAGGGGCCCAATAAAGCGGGGCTCCGTCGACTATGCTTTTTAGTTTGTTCGTTTGACAATATTTCAAGATTTTACAATATTACTAGAAAGAAACGCGTAGAAATATTACAATATAACGTATTTGACAATTTTACGGTGACAGATACATTTAGTAGTGTCCCTTTTAAATCACAAAATAATGTTGAATACTGGTCATAATTCCATTAAAATATTGAAATGCCCTCGGGATTCACTACCAGAACTTTTTGGGGTCTAAATAATAAAGTTCTCTTGTACCTAATTGAAATTTGCGAAAGCCCCCGCAATATTGAAATGGAACAATTATCTATCTGGGACCGTAATAGGCAGCTTGAACAGGTTCCATTAAATTTATTGTTTGAGGTAAATTGATAAAAGAATTGGTTGGGGGTGAAATAGAATTGATTAGAAAGAAACTTCAACATATTTCTGTAGTGGCTACTCACAAAAATACGATCTTCTATTTCGTGTTGATGATTCCCATTTTTATCTATTTCAGTAAATTGGTTTCGACCTGAACTCAGCCACGTCGACGGCTTTGGTGGTGGCTTCGGACAGATCCCTTAAAGTGCAGGTGGAGTTACACAAAGAGCAGGTCAGGAGGTGGGCCGTTTGAGATGAGACACCGCAGTCGCACTCAGCTATATCGGAATACCATCTGACCAAGTTGAACCTGCAGTGGCCCACCTGGCTTCTAAGTCGGTTTGGAGCCTTCCAGGCAAACCATGGCAGTTGGTGACGCGCTGGTAGCTTTTCTGCAAGCTCAACATAAATGTGCCGGAGGTGGATGTTGATTCTACATGTTTCGTTAAGTGCTACATCTAGCTCTCGGTTCAAATACGATAAATTAAAAGAAATGTTAATACTCAAAGCAGTAAGGGATTTGACTACTTTTGAAAACAACAATCAGTCAGAAGATAATTTAAATGAAATTGAAGAAATCTAAATCTAATTGAAACGGTAAAAATGACATCATCAGAGGAGATAGGTTTCAATAATTTAATTGAAAAGTTAATGATCTCACAGATTCGCAAAATTCAAATGTAAAAACCGAAACATTTTCTTTCTGTGAAAGTTTTCAATTTCACATTTCTATGGTTCCGTGAATCAAAAGAATAAACTCATCTGAACACATTTCTCCATCCATCCCCTCAAAATTTCGCATTTATAAAATAGCAGTTAGACGAGAAAAGAGATATTTATCCGTGGTGCTAGGCAACTGTGCTGATCTCCGTTGTAAACGCCCTATTATGCCCAAACTACGCTTCTTGTTTCGTTCTGTCTCCTGCTGATGTGGAGGAAAGTTAAATTATGGTATTTTCCTACTCCTCCGCTATACTCTCTTATTAATTTCGTTGCGGGATCCAAGACAGTTACAAGTCATTTTCTGGGACTTCGTCGAGCTTCATTGTCTTGGCGCTTTTCTGGTGGTCGCCACTAATTCTGGCTTTCAGTTACAGTGGTTTGGGAATAGAGTGGCGGGCTTGTCCCAAAAAAAAAACACGAAGTATTCTATTCTATTAAACGGGACACAAGCAACCTAATTTATTACAGCTCCCAATATAGAATAGGACTATAAGTTACACCAAACGTTTTACCCTTACACGCACCTCACGACACAACACTCTTGAGAATACTATAAGTAAGTAACTAAGTACCAGATACTTAGTTTCTTTCTTATCGAAATAAAAATACCGACGTGTAATTGACACAGGTATCTATCTATCCTTGGTTCAGTCTTTTTGAACTGACTATTTTCAATAACTTTAGTCCATTATGGTCCATGTTCACCAAAAAGATAACGGTCTAATTACCTAGAAACAGCTGTTACTGTGACATATTCCCATACAAAAATGTGTGTTAAACAGCTGTTTTTAGATTAGCAGACCGTCATCTTTTTGGTGAACATGGACCTTACTAACAGATTTTACAATTAGTTAGTCAGTGGCCCAAAAAGTCTGACAACCATTCTTACCAAGGGTAACCGTATTACTCAGTAGTAACTCGGTTGTGGAGGTTAGATAGGCAATCGCTCCATGTAAAATACTGGTATTCAGCTGCATACGGTTAGACTGGAAGCCGACTCCAACATAGTACTCGTTCGACGTTCAATATATGGAGTAGAACGACTGCCAAAGATGGACAAATGACAGCCGGGACCAACAGCTTAACGTGCTTTCCCAGGCACGGAGGAAGCTCGGTCGCAGCGGAGAATGGAACCAGCGAGAGATGTCGTGCGGCGTCCCACAGGGATCGTTTCTGGGGCCGCCCCTGTGCAACATCGGTTATGACTGGGTGCTGCGCGCACCGACGCACCGGTCGTCGCTATGGGCTAGTTAGCCGTCCGTCCGTCTTACGCGCCTCAAAGAGATGTCAGCATAAAAGAAGGGGCCGAAGCCTGCCGGGGCTGCGGGACTGTTTAAAAGAGATATCGTGGCCCCGGAACATAAACGAAGGAACATGGATGTTTTTAGTCAGTAAAAGTCTGACACTCCCTCCCGCTCCGCCCAGAGTGGGAGAAGTCATTCAATTTGATGATTTCCCATCCGAAAAAATAAAAAAGGACGGTAACCCATCCACAGACCAACCTAGGCAAGCACGACTTCACCTAAAGCGGCTGTTATTATTTAGCCACGAGAGGAGCTCGTGGCTAACGTCGTGGCTCGGGTCATAAAACAAAAACTACAATATATAATTATGTACTTGAAGAAATACAAACAATCTTTCACTTCAAAACATCAAAAAATCATTGAAAATGTACGTCAATTGCTCGCAAATTAATTAGTTTGAAGTTATATGAACACGATAAAGCTATAGATTTTCTAATAATGAACGATGTTGTTAAATAACTTTTGGGACAAACACGAAAATTAATTGGAAATAAGAGCTCGGTCTCTGCCTAGATCTATTCTAAAAACTTTATGAATCATGAAATCTTAATTGAAAATTGACAGATTCCATACAAATGCAAAGTATTATCTATTAATTATAAATCCAAATCTGGATTCATACTTGTTCAAGCATGAAATGAAGTTATTCTTTTCAAATTTAACTTTTTATAAGATTTTTTATTATGTTATCTATCTGGAACCCATTGGGCTAGGCTGTGTGAGATTTATAGCCACTTAGAATATTGTTTATAAGTGTTAATTAAACAAGGAACAATATTCAGTTAATTTGAATGAATTAATTGGAATACAATAAATATTTCCTTCTCTGAAGTCATGCTTGTTTTCCTTGAAGACAGAACTGTACTTTTAAGTACTTACAACCACAATTCGTTACTTATGTTTTAATCCCATGATCGTAAAAGGCTCCTACTGAGAAATCAGTGATGAACACAATTTGCTTGACCTAGGAATAGAACCCAGGGCCTCAAACTCAACAGTAGCACATGAATATAATAATATCTCCTTGTTGTTATATTCAGAAGACTTGCTGTGTCCCAATCAAGACACATGAAACAGGTTATGTCTGTGTACTAGGCATGGGCAAAAAAATATCAATATTTTCCATACAAATATCGATATAATTATATCGTCGATATTTTTAATCGCGATATATCGATATTCGATATTTATTTAAGAGAATCGAATTCTTGTAAAATTTGATTTATTTTAAACTAGCTGACCCGCGCAGACACAGAGAGTGGGTCGTAAGCACCTATAATACAATTTTCAAAGAGCACATAGATATGCATTGAAGTCAATTTACGTACCCAAGGGCAATTTTGTTCAAAATCAAATACTTGTGATTAACAACGTATTTATTTGAATAAGAATAAATTACCATGTTTACAAAAACAGCTTTAAAGGCTTCTATTGACTTACATCTTCATACTTAGACACTCGATGACAGTCATACTCCAGCTAGGTCTGCAGTTCTCATCAAGATACATTAAATGAGCTGCAACACGATATAGCTGCTGTCAAGCGTTGCCAACCTCTCACAACTGCTTACCATTTAAAATTTCAAACTCTACGTCCTTACGCTATGACGCCGTGTCTTAAAGTGCACAACCTCTTCAAAGCTTAGAAGCCTTCAAATGCGGTATTAATATTTTACGGTGACTTTCGAGATATTCCAATTTTAAAGAGTATTTGCAATTTTGCACCAAATTTTTATGTGAGTTCAACCTTTTTGGAATAAAATCGGATTGGGTTTTGAAACATGTATCAAAATAACTTGTAGTCATGCTTGTAGTTTATATCAAAATCTCGAAGGAGTATTGATATCAAATTCGAAACAAATCACGGCCAAAATTACTTTCTACCCCTTTTTAACCCCCTTAGGGGATGAATTTCAATGCAATATGAAACGCGTCCATCAATACTGTTAATATTGTTGATTGCAAAGTTTGAAGTAGACACATTTTCCCATACAATCTTTGCCCCCCCTTTTCACCCCATAGGGGTATAATTTCGAAATTCTTTCTTATCGTATGCCTACGTTATACAGAAAATACACCCTCCAAGTTTCAGGTTTCTACAATCGCGGTTTAGGCTGTGCGTTGTTCCATCAGATAGTCCTTCAGGACAAAGCATTTTTATTTGTAGATAGTAGGATTTGTACTCATTTGTAATGTATTTGTAACTTTTCCGGCTTTATGTCTTATGTAAAATAAAACATAATTATTGGCATCAAAAAATTATTTGTGTAAAATAGCAATTTTCTGGCTAACTATTTCCCCTACACTGCCCCGCTAAAAAATATTTTTTTGCCATTTCTGACTTTTTGAGTACTCTAACCTGGGTTGGTTTGGAAGAACTTCTTGATTAGTGTCGGAAAGAAGAACGATTGGCATAAAAAAAAATGTTTTATGTAAAATGGCAATTTTCTTGCTAACTGTACTTTATTTTTTAATTAAATATCGCTGGACTATACCACACAGCGCCACCTAGTGCCACACAAAGCAAAGCTTGTGTCGTGGACACTAGATAGTTGATATACTACATAAATACTTTTTTGTTTGTAAATACATACTTATTATACATGTAAACATCCATGACTCGGAAACAAATGTCCGTGCTCATCACACAAACATTTGCTCCTACCGGGATTCGAACCCAGGACCCTAAGAACGTAAGGCAGCGTCACTACCACTACGCCATTCGGGTCGTCAAATCATTAAATCTGTGAACGGGGATAAACATTTTGTGAAAAAATTACGGATTGTTACCTAAGACCATTTTTGTGTAGCTGCAGCTCCCCTTACTGCCCCGTTTACCGTTTCCACCCTGTATTACCAACTACTTATACCGAGGAAAGCCGATTTTCTTGAGTTCCGCTATTTTGGGCGTATTCACTTCAAAAATAAAATTTCAAGAAAATTGAGAAATTATATTTACCTGTATTAGATTTGAAGTATTTACAGCAACTTTTAAAGGTTTCCACTTCAATGGATTTTATTGTATAGGTGTATGAAGTTAATTAATTTTAAACACAAAACCCTCTTTTTTACGTCTCTAGATGATTTTTAAAAGAAATGCTGAAACAGGTATTTCTTTATTTTTAATAATAAGTATTAACTCTGACTTTCATGAATCTAGAGCAATCTAAATTTTTTTTTTCATACAATCTTTACCCCCCCTTATCACCCCCTTTTTCCAAAATTTTCCATAATTTATATAGCATAAGTGTTATTCTGGGTTTATTTAAATAGATTAGTGAAGTTTTCATCAAAATCCGTCCAGCAGTTTTTACGTGATGCGCGGTCAAACAAACAAACAAACAAACACGAATTTTAAAAATGGTTTTAATATGTTCAGTTACTTATTTTAAGTCACCCTGATCGGTTTTTTTTTTAAATCTTCAATGTACAGATTTTTTCGTCTCAACGATTTTATTACCTCAGAGTTTGTTTCGGCTGTTTTTTCTCAGAGAATAAAGAACGTCATTTAGTCAAGAACGAAACACCGGCCTCATCTCAAAATGAACCACGTGAACCGTCTTACATTTAAGAGCCCTCTTACAGTCCACTAGCGCCGCCAATCGAAAAAATGTCATAACTCGTAAATAAAATCACAAATACAAAATGTGGTCTATTATTACTGTAGAAAAGGCAATAACGTAATTTTATAACACATTGTCACCACTTGAAATGTAGCTGTTTAGCTAAATCGTGCATTTGTTACAAAAACGGCCGTTTATGTTTTGAATGCACGATTTAGCTAAACAGCTATATTTCAAGGTTCTCTATCGTATTACCTAACTTTTTAATCCATAATCTAAAATTACATAATTGTTTTTGTCATAATCATCATTCTTCCGAATGGTAATGGTATTTTGTGTGTACATAAATAAATAAATAAATAAATAAATAAATAAATAATTTACCCGAACTTTAAATCACATAATATCATATGCAATAAAGTTGAAACGCCTAAATATAATAAGCCCTACATCCGTTTGTCATAAGTATTACAATCAATAATATACAAAAGACATAAAATCGTTTTCAATAAAAGTCATAAGTCCTATTCTAAGTAAATTTTTAATCGTATGTAGGCGTTGACCTGCAATGCAAACAAGCATGCAGCAAGCATGCGGCATACATGTAGCAAGCATGCGGCAAGCATACAGCAAGCAAGCAAGCATGTAGCAAGCAAGCATGCAGCAAGCATGCAACACGCATGTAGCAAGCATGTAATGCAAGCAAGCATGCAGCACGCATGTAGCAAACATGCGGCAAGCACACAGCAAGCAAGCAAGCATGCAGCAAGCAAGCATGAAACAGGCAAGCATGCAGCAAGCAAGCATGCAAGCAAGCACGTAGCATGCAAACGAGCAAGCATCATGCAGCAGGCATGGTTTCTGTCACGGCTCCGGTGCTGCGGGGCTCCGGCGGCCTCACGCGAGCTTATCGTCGCAGATGGGTTTAACGCTCACCACCGCAGCTTCGGCTTGCTGGCCGGCTTCGCCGGCCAGCCTCAGCCGCGGCGGGGAGTGTTACAACCACCTGCTCCTCAACTCGCGGCCCGCCTCGCCCCTCCGCGCCTACGCGATTTTAAATAACACTCTTGGGGTAGGGCAGACAAGACTGCGTGGAGTCGGATTTACAGCAATTCGTTTCTGTCACTAAAACCTAACTCTTAGGGATTTTTTTCGCGACTAACAATTTATAAATGACCATTCGGAATCATACACATTATGTGATACAATACTTAGGACATACGACTTTATGTCATGTAAAATTAGGAGATTCAATTATTATAGTTTTCGATATTATGACCAAATAGTATTAGAAGTAAAGTTAGTTATGTAAGACATCATTTCGGTGTTTTGAACATTATGGTTATTGAAGTTTATAGCAAACGTGTTATGGATAATGATTTTCGGACAAAAAAATTTAGGAAAATCAAGGGAGTACCATATTTCAAGTGTTGATAAGGTGTTATAAAATTACGTTATTGCC
This sequence comes from Xestia c-nigrum, assembly GCA_916618015.1. Taxonomy (NCBI): domain Eukaryota; kingdom Metazoa; phylum Arthropoda; class Insecta; order Lepidoptera; family Noctuidae; genus Xestia; species Xestia c-nigrum. The sequence goes on from OU745262.1 coordinate 3,121,927, forward strand.
TTTTCTACAGTAATAATAGACCACATTTTGTATTTTTGATTCTATTTACGAGTTATGACATTTATTCGATTGGCGGCGCTAGTGGACTGTAAGAGGGCTCTTAAGGGGCCGGCGGAGCATGCGTTTCTCATACAAAATAATATGAAAATAAAACATATTCTTAAGGTAATGTGTATTTATTTTTATTGGATTACAGAATATACAAGTTCCCAAACACATACTTCGAACGTACACCTATTTAAAGCATGGCCTCTTAAGTTCTACATCTTGCATAATACTTATATTTCATATGGTGTCTGACTTTTCCTAGAATTCGTCTCGCAATGAATCACAAGCATGCAATGTGATTCTTCAAGTAGCAGGTCACGGATTGTGATTATAGTTCGAGTTTCTTTCAATATCAAGGTGAAACACACACCTACGCTAAAACAGTACAGACATTTTTCACACATGGTACATTCAGATACTCCACTCCATGTACTTACACGCGCTAATCACCTACCTCGCGCCGGGCAACCGGTAACCCATAGCGCACTGGGTTGTCAACAGCCGCGCGGCGAGTACGTACCTACGCATATTCCCCAAAGATAACTTATTAAAACTATTTGACCGATTTCGAATATTCTCTACATTAACAATCGGGAATTTAAAGAAAGAAAAAATAGATTAATCATTACATCAAAATAAAACACCTCTATGCAATTTTTTTGTAACAATTATTGTTTATATATTCCGTTAAAATTATTATAAATACATTTTAAACATATTTTATTTTATAACGTAGGTACCTTTACTAAAAATCCCTACTAACATCTTCGTCGACAGAGGCAGCCCTAGCCCTCCGCAATATCCACGCGACTGCGCGACCTACAGAGCAAAACCCACTTTACGTTTGTAAGGTGAGGTACATTTTCGTTCGCAGCGTCTATTGACTTAAAAGTGTAGGCTATTATAGCGGTAGGTATTGAACATTTTGTATGGAGTGAGTTATCTGTCATCTGTGGTTTAGGTACTTAGTGCAATTTTGTAGGAAACAGCTGGTTTTAATTTTAATAACGACGAAAAATTATACATTTTTCGTGGGTGGTTTTTGGTTGGTTTTAGCTTTTAGCGTTTAGTGGTAAATGTAACACTTAAAACAAAAACGCTAAACGCTTCTTCGTAGCGTAAAAGAAACACTGCAAAGTACTAAAAGCAGTAGTTTAGTCTGTGTTAATTTTCGGATTTAGTCTAAATGTTTGTGTTTGTGTTAATGCGTCCTATGTTTACTTTATTAATATTGTATGCACGTCATAAATTTGCGACGAATAAATATGTTTTTTTTCTTTGTTAATGTTTATTCTTTGTATTCTGAGTTTTTAGGTTCCCATTTTTGTAATCAAAACTTTAAAATTTCCCTCGCATTCCGGACTGAGCCGAAACTCCGGGTTTTTTCGGCGAATTCCGGACAAAAGACAACCATATTCATAACTGTGTACCTACTGTTTCTGAAGCTCGATTTGTCATATTAACGGCCAGATAGGAAGTTACTGCCGATATGTGCCATTCTAGATGAATAGACGCCAAAGCGCCATTTTGTAACACGTGTGGTACCTATTAGCTTTTGAAACGGAAATCATAAATGCAATCTCCATCCTAATTTCAGTTGGTAATCCTAAATTGGAATGTGAAGCTCAGACACGGATTGATTGTCCACAGATACTTAACATCAATGAATCTACCTTCTAATATTATAAAGCAGAAGAGTTTGTTTGATTGAAAAAATCTTTGGATAGTACATTATCGAGGCTATGTAACATCACGCTACGACCATTAGCATTGAGCGGAGCAGGAATGAAAAATGTTGCAAAAACGGGGATTGTTTTTCCTTTCGTTTTTCTCTCTTATGTGACGCAGACGAAGTTGCATGGGTCAGCTAGTGTTAAATATTTTGAAAACGACACCGGTAAGTATACCTGGATGTTTTAGATTTATCACAAAAGACGTAGCGTTGGAAGAACTCCCACTAGGTGGACCAATGACCTGGTGAAGGTTGCGAGAATCCGTTAAGATGCGAGTCGCACGGGACCGGTCAATCTGGCGACACTTGGGGGAGGGAGACTCTAGCAGTTGACGTCTTTCGGCTGAAAATCATTTTAGCCGAAAGACATCCACTGCTAGAGCAGGTATGTTTCATCAGATGATGATGATGAAACATATCTAGAGCAGCGGTGGTCCAGTGGTGGTGGCCCCGACTTACGAACAGTAAGTCGTGGGTTCGAACCCAGGCAGACGTTAATTTTTTGTCGTTATTACTTTGTGTTATTTATTTCATCACCACTGCTCTTAAAAACGGTGAAGGAAAACAACGTGATGAAACAAGCATGTGCTAGAACAAAAAATTCGAAGACATGTGACATCTACCAAACCGCACTGGGCCCGCTTGGTGGATAATATATTATATAGTCCATACGCAAAATACGCGCTTTGACGTGGAGTTGCGGACACGAGCCTGTTGTACAATACCTACAATGTAATACAATACATTATATCTTTTTCTTTTTTTTAGGATGGGAAACCATCAAATAACTTCTCCCACTCTGGGCGGAGCGGGAGGGAGTGTCAGACTTTTACTGAAACTAAAACCCATCCATGTTCCTTCCTCGCCCTTTATGTTCCGGGGCCGCGGTGTATCTCTTTCGAACAGGCCCGCAACCCCGGAATACAACATACTTATCTAAAGTCCACTTTTGAAAATAAAGTTTTTAACGTGATTTTTATAATGTTCTGATAAGGTCCATGTTCACCGAAAAGATAACCGTCTGGTTACATAAAAACCACTATGTGACAAGTTCCCATACAAAAATGCGTTTTAAACAGCTGTTTTAGATAATCAGACTGTCATCTTTTTGGTGAACATGGACCTAAAGCTTTCATTTTAGACACCTAGATCATTTCGTTCACTTTCATTCAGCTTTTATTTAAATCTCCGACCTTCTCCGACAAATCTTAGTCTATGGTCTATTCAAGTAAGCGACTGTCAAATTCGATTTTATTTGTGTCCAAACTTAAACTAAGTTTAGAGAATCTTGTTTTCAGAATAACTTTCCAAAACCTGCAAGTAACTAAAATTAAAAAAAAAAATAGTTATAGTTTAAGTTAGTTTGGTGTACAAGAGAATACCTTTACATTCGTGAAAAATGGTTAAAATCGCTCCTGTAGTTTCGGAGCTTATTCGGTACAAACAACCAAAGAAATCTTCTCTCTCTTCTTCTCTTTCTAATCTAGTTCATATTGATATAGTTACCAGCAGCGTCATAAAACCCAAGTAACTCCAAACTGAGCTTTGTTCAAGAAAACCTACTCAGAATGTTCGAATATTCCAAGTACAAGTAGATTACATCAGTCCTTCGACGATAAAAACAAAATTAAGTGGATGACGAACCGGTATAAACTTAGACATCTCAAGGTCCAAGCGAAACAGACTAAAAATAACTTGTTTTTACCACAATCTGATCAAAGTCCAATAAATAAGATTTTGCTAAACTTGTTCTTCATTAAAATATCTAGCTAGCTATGTAACAACGACTATTTCTATATTTAGACCGTTTATTTTTAGGGAACCAAAACGGAACTTCAAAATTTTAAACTCACAAAGCCTAAGATTGCATTCTGAATTAAAAAATAATCCGTCACAGCGCTAACATCATGTATATTTTGTGTTCCAATTTTGATATCACGATTATGACAGCTAATGTCAGCTAAGAAATGTCATCAATTTGGAACGCTCGTGAAAGTGTTCACAGTGAACATAACCCCAAAAAAAACCTTTCACAAGACTTATTTTTGAAAATGGAAGTTCGGTTTAAAGATTTTTTTTTTCTCAAAAGAACATACATAGTTCACTTAAATATAAGAAACTTAGCATAAGAAACTTGTCGTTCGAGCAATCGAGTATAAAATGTAGGTAGTGGTACATTATTGTTGGTTGGCCAAATACAACTTTAACCTATTTTTAAATAAATAAAATAAATAAATATCGCTGGACATTACACTAGCGCCACACTAAGCAAAGCTTGTGTCGTGGTCACTAGATGGTTGATATACTACATATATACTTTTTATTACTTAATATATAAAACAAATACACATACACTTACACACATACTACACACACACTTACATATATACTTTTTATTTTTATTTTTTTACTAAATATATAAATATAATGGGAAGTGTATAATTTTTGTAGGTTTAATAGTTTAGTTTTAGCATAAAGCTCTTTTGTAGGTGTTAAGTAATTGTAATTGAATAGAGTTTTAGATAATACTTATAGGTCATGAAGGTGTGTAATAGCAGCTTATCCCCATACTTGTATTAAATAGTCTAAGTGCGGTAAGTTATGTCGGTTAACTTCGTCGGCTATATTCACTTGAATTCACTTGAATACCCATGGTTGAATGCCACCATAGATGCGACTTCTTAAATTCATATCAAAACAACACAACCTGTGAACACAACTGTCATTTTTGACAGCGCTCACGGTGATTTTTATTTGCGGCATGGTGGGTATGACGATTCAAGGGACATCTATATCACAGTAATTCGGAACGGGTTTATGGACGCTCAAATCTGATACCACGTAATTCGGAATGCAGCCTAAATCTGTCCTGTTCGTCGGTATGTTAGGCCCAGTGCTGTATCTTTTGCCAGCTATAGGTGGCTCTTCGTATCGTGTTTTACGGCAAACCACAAAAGAACTTTAAATCTTTTTGGAAGAGCGAATCCCTTGTCCAGAATATTTATCAGTAAGGGCCAGTTTCACCGGTTGCGGAAAAAGTGTCGGTAAGCCTATTAGGAACTTATCTGCCAGATAAACTAACACTTTTGGTTTCACAGGTATCGGATAGCGATATCTGGTAAATAAAGTATTAGTTATAACCAGCCTTTAAGTAGTAGTTAGTATTAACTATCAGATAACTAACCGACACTTTATCCGGAACCGGTGAAACTGGCCCTAAATCTGAAATTTATTAGGGATACATTATAATTTGGGTCCAGATTAATGAATTACTAAATTGATTATTGAATTATTTTGCATTTAAGATGCAATGATCTTCTTTTTCAACTAATAATAGCTCTTTGAAATTTTAAATTATAAAAAGATACAACAATTCAACATTTCTAAGAGTATTTAAAAACATGCTACATAAACCAACAAATTGTAAAATAAGTGATGTTTTAGAAACTTCAACAAGTGTACCACAATGTTTTTAAGCGCCAATACTTACAAGGCACTTTTATTAAATAAAAAGAGTTTTCTATTTCTTGCATATTTCCTATTATGTCTTAGGCCACAGATTACCTTAGGCGCAAAACGTCTCTTTCGCATAATGTCTTCTAGTAGGTAGTAAAATGTCTCTTTCTCATAATGTCGCTTTCTCATAATGTTCGCTTTCGCAGTAATTACCGCTAATTAATTAATTACTAATATAATTTTATTTGAGGGGATTTGGTAATTCATTTTATGTTGCTATAAAAGAGCTATTTAGTTTAACACGATGGTAAATTTTCATTACCGTCATTTGTGGTTACCATCAAAGCAACTTCCTGTATATTTTTACCATGTACAGTCAGCAAAACAGGTTTACCGGCTAGCAATCTCCTTACTACTATTGTAAATGGAAAAGGGTTATAATCAATCTATTTGCAATTTCATCCAAATCCTTTCAGAAGTTTCTGCGTGAAAGTATAACTAAAATCGATCTTTACAGACTTTTACATTTTTAATAATAAATAAATAAATAAATATCGCTGGACATTAACACACAGCGCCACCTAGCGCCACACTAAGCCAAGCTTGTATCGTGGTCACTAGATAGTTGATATACTACATAATATATACTTTTTTGTTTGTAAATACATACTTATTATACATTAATTAAACATCCATGACTCGGAAACAAATGTCCATGCTCATCACCCAAACATTCGCTCCTACCGGAATTCGAACCCAGGACCCTAAGAACGTAAGGCAGCGTCACTACCACTACGCCATTCGAGTCGTCTAATTTAATTATAACAGTCGTAAGAAGATTGCTGGCCTGCATACCTAACTGTTTTGCTGACTGTACATATTATAAAACGGGAAATTGTTACCACACGTGTAACTGATGGGTAATATACTGATATCATAGACAGCTGATGACATCAGACATTTTCAATATTAGATTAATTAAGAAATAAAAAAACAAGCTTATAAACTTCGATCAATAACAGTAAATTAAAATGATTAAAAGAAAAATACCGACAAGGTTTATACAGGGTGAAATCTTTTAGCGAATCAGTCAGGAGCCTTATCCGTTGCAGCTCTAGAAAATGGTCTTTAAATTATCCACAAATGTTCGTGAAATATTAATTCCCGTTCATGAATTTCACAAAACAATTGTTTGATGCCAATTGCCAATCCTTTTCTTAATCCTTTTTCTAATACCTACTGTCCAAAAACTTTTATGGACCTTGGGATACTAAAAAAACAGTTTCAAAAATCTTTTCCTGTTCTTTACATTTTGTTTGATGAACAATTTTTTTTACCAACCATCGTTGGAGTACTAAAAAGTTAAATAACAACACATAGTATAACTAGGTACTATCAACATTTCTCGGTAGAACAGAAAAAAACAAAACAACCAGGTAAAATGCAAATATACCGCAGACCACGCTAAGGTTACTGAACTTTGGTAGGCGATAGTAGGCCTAGTGCGTAAGTGTGCATTTGCATTCTCCTTGATAAGTTGCTAGTTGCAAGTCATTGTGACAACTGAATTCAAGATTCTTTATTTGCATGAAATATGGTACGTTACATGATGGTCTTATAAATGAAGGATGCAGTTGCAGGGCTTAGTATACACTGATTGGGGCAAATTACATTGTGAAGTGTAAACCAAATAGCTTGTTTGACCGTACATGCCCAATGGTGCTGATAAAGAATGAAGACAGGGTAAATATTATAACATAACATCACGCTGTGTAAACAATGATATGGCAAGAAAGGAGGTGTGTAATGAAATGACGAGCTATATAGCAGTGTTCAATGTTACCTTTGGACATTGACTCAGCACTCGGCCTGGCTCACGTGCAGCCCAGTTAAAAGAATGATTTGGTTGCATCTTACACGCATCTAGGACACATAGAATTTGTATAATAGTGTGTGTTAAGAAAAAGTTAGTTATAAGCAGAACATATTGTACATAAGACAGATTTGAATTTTATATTCTTGTCTCATTACTCCCCGCTTTGTTTCCATTCACCCCTGGATCCCCATTCCCCCCATTTTACCGGTACTAAATACTAATGTATGACTGACTGTTTGACTTAGATTTTGGATTTAATTTGTTTAGTTTTAATTTAATTCTAATTTTTTGACTTAGAATATGGATTTTATTTAAATTTATTTGATTGAATATGTTTTTGATTTAATTTGATTCTAGTTGATTGTTTAGATTTTATTTTATTTTATTATTTTATTGTGATGTTAGTTGGATTTATTTGATGTTAATTTTTATTTTTTATTTGGCAATGGGTGTTATTTACCTGAAAATAAATGAATTTATTTATTTTATTTTTATATATAAAAGTAATCACCTAAAACATAGTTTAAGATAAAGTTAATTTGAATCAGACAAAAAGACTAGAATGACTCATACCTACCTGTTTATGTTTGGCACAAATAACACACCTAACGAGTTTAAAGTTTACAGTCACGGTGACTACTCGGTCTAAAGTCTGCCTTGAAAAGACACCGTATTATGTCAAGCAGGACTACCCTTTGGAAATACTTAATAAACGCAAGGCATTACAAATCGAATTAAAAAAAGAACAGGACCTGGGGAAAACGGCTTTTATTAAGTACGATAAACTTATTGTATTGGATAACAAAGAGAAACACATACCTACCAGCCAAACAAATAAAAGAAACTTATCAGAGTCCCCAGAGTCAACAGCAAACGGCAGGCAGAATACTGAATGGACTACTAAAAAACAACAACCGTCAAAGAAAAATAAAACAGCCGATTTGAAGAACTTTGTAATACAAAAACCAAAACTAGTATACAACCGAGAAAACAACCCTCAAGAAAAATCTAATAATAAACAAGCAGATACCGAATAGCAATTACCATCGCGCCCTCCTCGCCTTCACTCTCCAATACAGCTGGTCACTGCGGAGAGTTACGACCAAAACCCTCCAGAGACACTGATTCACATAATAACATATAACGTGAGGACTCTTTCTTCTCACTCACGACTTCTTGAACTAATGGATTCTATGAAAGATATAAGATTCGACATAATGGGTTTGTCAGAAGTAAGGAGAGTTGGAGATTCAATTTGTGAATATGAAGATTTTATATTTCAATTCGTTGGCGAAACAGCAGGACTCTATGGAGTTGGATTCATTATAAAAAAACACCTAAAAAAATACATAGAGTCAATAACAGGAATATCAGAACGGGTTACCTTGTTAAGGTTAAATATAAACAACTTTAAACTTGCTATCGTCCAGGTCTATGCCCCAACAGCTGGCGCAGATGATAACAAAATAGAAGAATTCTACAATACCATAGATAACGCTTTAACACTGGCTGGCAATAGGAAAACAATAGTGATGGGAGACTTTAATGCCAAAATTGGTTACCCTAAATCGGGGGAACACTTAATAATGAGAGAATATGGCTATGAAGTCAGAAACACTGCAGGAGAAAGAATGGTAGAATTTGCAAATGAAAATAAGTTGTCAATTATTAATACTTTCTTTGATAAGAAACCCAAAAATAGGTGGACTTGGAGGTCTCCCGACGGAAAAACAAAGAACGAATTGGATTATATTCTGTCAAATTTTCCTCAGAACATGCAAAATATTGAGGTTCTAAATGTAGAATACCCATCAGACCATAGACCTATAAGAACAAAAATTAAGATTAAACAACCAATAAAAAAAAGGACAAGTTATAATAAAAATAATAAAAACCAACTTAAAACCGAGGAACAAATTTCGAAGTATTCTGAATCTCTTCAACGTAATGTGGAAAACCTATTAGATGATCAAACTAATTATACATCACAGGAATATTATAACAAACTGATAAATATTATTGAAACTAGCCTATCAAGTGCCCATAATCCGAACATAAAGACTAAAAAAGAACTAGTGATTACAGAACACACAAGGCAGTTAATACGTCGCAGACATGAGATACAACACATTAAACCTAAATCTCGTAGCACAAAAAATGAGCTGAAAGCCCTTTACAAACTAACCAGCAAGTACATACAGCGAGATTATAATACATACAGGTCACGCACAATAGAAAGACACCTAAACACAACTGGAAGCTTGAAACGAGCATTTAAAGAATTAAGAACTCATAAAAATTGGATAGAAGGACTACAAGGGCAAAATAAGATACACAATAGCAGAGAAGAAGTTTTAAATATTGCGACAGTCTATTATAAAAACTTATACAGCTGCCCTACTCAGACGTTACTACTGCACCGGGAGCCACCCCAAATGGACCAAACTGAAGAGGTAGAGCCGATAGAACCCATAGACATAACTGAAGTAATCGAACAAATAAAGAAGATGAAAGTTGAAAAGAGTCCGGGCCCAGATAAAATAACTAATGAAGTCATTAAAATAGGTCACTTAATACTAGCAAAACCATTAACAAATCTTTTTAATAGGATCATTGAAAGTGCTTGCATTCCACAGGAATGGTGCGAATCAAACATAATTCTGTTATACAAGAAAGGAAATCCAAAAGATATTTCTAATTACCGACCTATAAGCTTGCTACCGATCCTATACAAACTATTCTCTTCAATTATAGAGAAAAGAATTAGTGAAGTACTTGACAGTAAACAACCCATTGAACAGGCAGGTTTCAGGAAAGGTTATAGTACTACGGACCATATACACACATTGGAGCAAGTTATGGAAAAATATCATGAATTCCAAAGACCGTTATACATAGCCTTTATCGATTACCAAAAAGCATTCGATACGATTTTACACTCGGCTATTTGGCAAACTCTACTTACACAAAACGTCAACCAAAGATACATAAACATACTGAAGCACCTATATGAGAACAGTTATAGTAGAGTAAAATTGGAAGTCACAGGACCACCTATAAAAATAGAGAGAGGTGTTAGGCAAGGCGACCCCCTTTCACCTCGACTTTTCATAGCAGTGCTAGAGGCGGTTATAAGCAGTCTGAACTGGAGAAACCTGGGAATCAATATCAAAGGAAAAAACCTCTCCCATCTGAGGTTCGCCGACGATATTGTCCTTTTAGCTGATAATCATAAAGACTTACAATATATGATATCCACTCTGCATAAGGCAAGCAAGGAAGTAGGCTTAGAAATAAACTTAAATAAAACAAAAGTAATGACAAGCAGCAGCCACGAACCTATCAAACTTGAAGATTTCCAACTGGAATATGTGAATAACTACATATATTTAGGAAAACAAATATCATTTAGCACACAGAACAATCAGCAAGAAGTAGACAGGAGAGTTCAAAAAACATGGAGTAAGTTTTGGAGCTTCAAGGAAGTACTGAAGGGCAATTTTCCTATAAAACTGAAGAGAAAGGTTATGAATTCATGCCTTTTACCCTCCCTGACATATGCTTGTCAAACATGGAAATTCACTCAGATGATAAAAAACAAAATAAAAACAAGCCAAAGAAGTATGGAAAGAAGCATGATGAAAATAAGCAAACTTCAGAAAATTCCTCACACAATAATCCGCGAGAAGACAGACGTTATTGATGCACTGAGTTACGCACTAAAATTAAAATGGAGATGGGCGGGCCATGTAGCCAGGCTGACCGATGACAGGTGGACTATACGAGCCACAGTATGGCCAGGACCAGCCGGCTACAGAAAGAGAGGCAGACCGCAAAGACGATGGGTAGACGACGTCATACACAGACTGGGTTTCGGTAGCAAGTAATAGGGACATTTGGCATTCTCTGGAGGAGGCCTTCACCTGAAAGGGGTTCTTGCTCATAATTATTTGATTTTGTATTTAATTTGATTTATAAAAAAAAAAACTCATTCAATATAAAATGTTACCTAATTTAATAATCTTGTGTTACAATCAAATCTAATAATATAATGTAAGTATAAAAATAATCTAAAAACAATGCATGAAATAATAAAATCTAACAATGTAATTTATAATTTAAGTTAATGTAATTAATCTAACTGGCAAGAAATAAAAGGCTTTTTTATTTTTTATTTTTTATTTTATTTTATTATTGTGATGTTAGTTGGATTTATTTGATGTTAATTTTTATTTTTTATTTGGCAATGGGTGTTATTTACCTGAAAATAAATGAATTTATTTATTTTATTTTTATATATAAAAGTAATCACCTAAAACATAGTTTAAGATAAAGTTAATTTGAATCAGACAAAAGACTAGAATGACTCATACCTACCTGTTTATGTTTGGCACAAATAACACACCTAACGAGTTTAAAGTTTACAGTCACGGTGACTACTCGGTCTAAAGTCCAAACTAACCTCAACTGTAATTAAATTCTGATCCACACAACATCTGTGTCATGCGGTTTGGTTTCGTCTTTCGTCGAACGACTGTTACACGTTTCTATTAGCTTCATCAGTAACTAACTAACTATGTAATAAAAACTTTGAAATCTAAGACCCACTTCTCGGTTACCGATTGAGCTGAAACATTGCTTAGTTTTAGATTGGATGACAATGCGTGGTTAACACATTCACTGTCCACGAAAAGAGACAATAGTTAAACAATCGCTCTGAACCATATGTGGCTCATGGGACAGGGAAAGGGTTAAGTTAGGTTAGACTCCCTCCACAGGAGGGAGAATGCGACCGCCATCCGCAGGCCCCAAAGGGCCATTGCACTGCGGGTGGTACCGCTCGGTAGGCTTTTCGGCGGCATGCGCTCTGGCTGGCACCTCTCCTTGGGAGTTGGAGGCTTGGGTGCTCGCCAGTGGACAGCGCGCCGGAAGTCTCTCGGGGAGCGCCCCGTCGCCGAAGAGCGGGAGGCCGTGCGGCTGGAGGCGAGGGACGCCTCGTCCTCCACTGGACCGAGGACCTCGCCGCCGCCACCTTTGGCCGCTGGACGTTGTACGCGCTCGGTCCGGTTCTGCGGAGCTGGCTCGAGCGGCCCCACGGTTTCCTCTCGTTCCGTCTGGTGCAGGTGTTATCCGGCCATGGCTGTTTCGGATCGCACCTTCACCGGATCGGGAGGGAGGAGACCCCGGCGTGCCACGACTGCGGCGCGCCGGAGGACACGGCGCAGCACACCCTGGAGGTGTGCCCGGCTTGGTCCGAGTTGCGCCGCGGTCTGACCACGGTAATCGGACCAGACCTCTCGCTTCCCGGCGTCGTCAACGCCATGCTGGGGAGCGAAGAGGCCTGGACAGCGGTCGCCTCCTTTTGCGAGGACGTAATCTCGCAAAAGGAGGAGGCGGAGCGCATGCGGGAGGACGATCCTCTCGCTGCGCCGCTCCGCAGACGAAGAAGGGGTCGGAGAAGGCACCGTCATCTCCCTCCTCATGGTGGCGACGGGCGGGTGACAGGCACGGGGGTGCCTTCGCCAATGACAATGACATTTAAGTATCATGTTTATTAGACAGATATGATCCATTTGATTGCCCCTATCGATTGATGTCAAAAAGTACAACTTTAGTCGGTTGGATTCCCGGGTGTGGCAACCGAATTTTCGGAAAATCTGTGAATGCTGTTTTGTTTCTTTTTTTTAAATAAAGGAATGTTTCATTTTAGATAAATTTGCTATCTCCAGTATTTCGAGTACTTTCCCTCCAGGTGGCATTGAAAAATTCCAACCTGTATATGGTGTCCGTGTAACAAAGTAAAAGATCAATGTAGAGCTTGTCGAGCACAGCAACAAGGCAGAAGAAGTGAAATGGAAATGAAAGAGTTTGCCGAGAAGAATGTGAAAAATATAATTAGACTCCTCTCTATGAGAGAGATTGTGCTGTAACCCACCACGCGGGTTCATGCGAGTTGGTCGATGTCACTATCATGTCTTCGAATTTTTGGTTCTAGGACATTCCAGTTTACTGGCATTGTTTTTTCACCGTTTTGAGAGCAGCAATGCAAGTACGAAGGATTAGATAGGACTCGATTAGATAAATTCGACAGTTATTCTCGATAAAATGAGGCTTTGACTCCATAAAAACTCATTTTATCGAGAATAACTGTCAAATTTATCTAATCGAGTCCTATCAAATCCTACGTACTTGCACTGCTGTTTTGATAAAAAGATATTAAACGAAGTACGCCTGGGTTCGAACCCACAACCTAGAAGTTACTGTAACACCGGGAAGCTATGAATATAATTAATTAAAGTAATACCTAATACATTGGAACGGGATCTGTTAGCGCTCAACTAACAGAAACGTCCCGAAACTTTAAACCTATAGACAATCGACTGGTTCAGGTTTAGTAAACCGATGACTTAAAGTTCTATGGGAACGACAATGAATGTCAGACTTCTAATTTTGACTATAATAATACCGTTTCAATCAATCAGATCTACAGTAAGTACAGACGCGATACAATCTGTCAAATGTCTTTAATAGATTTTCAACTTTATTGCTGAAATATTAGTTTCAATATTTATCGAAAAAATATCACAGTTTTGGGGAGCTTATGTGCGTCAGCGTCTGTACTTAACCTGACTCGTCTCAGGTACCAGACAAGTTCGTGTCAAATTTACGATTATATGCATGTAATTATAATTTCCTAAAAAGTTAATCTAGCTATCAAATACATACATAACATGACATCATGCATCCAGAATTGCTAAAATTGCTTAAAAATACTAGCGACCACTAGACGATCGAGACTCTCTTTTCATAAATAAAATAAAATCTATCTTCAGAATTTCAGAAGGCAAAATACAACATAAAACTTAAACGGTATGTATAATAATGTTAAGAGCTTGTTCCAGGACCTCCCGGCTGCAGGAGCTCTAACAATTAGTGTCCGACCGAAACAGGATTTTCAGCTGAAACCGAAACCGAACCTTCGGTCTTAACGGTCCCAGTTTCGGCCGAAACATGTAGCAGTTGTACCCGTATTCGAACCACCCCGTAAATCCGATACACAACTTCCTCCGGTGATTTTTACCGTGAATGACCTTCAGAACTATTCACGTCGCATTTTTCCCTTTAGTTCGCGAGGTGCTTACATACCGAGTTTCCTCCGTGCCTCGGAAAGCACGTTAAGCTGTTGGTCCCGGCAGTAATTTGTCAATCTTTGACAGTCGTTACAGATAGTCAGTGGCCCTTAAAGTCTGACTACCAGTCTTACCAAGTGGTATCGTATTACCTAGTATCATCTGGGTTGTGGTCTTGTGGAGGTCAGATAGGCGGTCGCTGAATTTAAATACTGGTACCCAGCTGCATCCGGTAAGACTGGAAGCCGACCCCAAAATACCTAGTAGGGAAAGGACTAGACAGATGATGACCTATTATTACACAATGACAAACTCATTTTAATTAACTTGAACCAACAAAAGCAAAAAAAGCCCCATCTTAACCCCAAAACCCAATGCCAATACATCCCAATCCCAAACAACTCTGTTACAAAAAACAGATTATGTAAAACTGCATGGCAGGGTGAGTCTGTCATACTCACGTAAAATAGTGCCGATGGTGGCGCTGCGCATCCAGTCGCTAAGTTCCCTACAAAATGGTTGAGCTAAGCGGCGCGGATGTGCAGGTCATGTCCTTGAACGGATGCCATCGGTCGCTGCCGGTCGACTCACATTGCCATGCAGTTTGATAACTGCATGACAATGTGAGTGACTGATGTCGGGAAAAATAAATAGTTCAATAGCTGTGTGAACTTAGTGTAGATTTTTCTTAATTTTAATAAGTGGTTAAAGAAATATCAACAACTGTAAAGCCTAAAAGAAAAAAAAAACAAAAGAAAACTATTGTATGGACTCACGTATATTTTAAGTTACTAATAATAAGCTTAGTTTAATGTTACGTGTCCTATGACACAACCGACCGACCGTAGCTCTTTTTTTTTTAAACAAGCAACCAATCAATTAATATAAACAAGAGCGCGGACCACCAAGTCTGCGGTAGAAAACTAAAATAAAGCTAAGCTCTTCACTTTAGTTTAATCGTTAACCGACCTCGAGTCTCGTTGTCGCACTTTCATCCTGCCTTCGACCTTCAAGTAAATAAGGCTTGCCAGTATTTTTTATTTTAAACACAGAAACAAAAGCAGCAGCACTTTATTTAACAACTTTACTTAATTTCTACGGAGATTTTACAGCATTCGATTATTTGCACTGCAAATTTTACGACAGCTCTCAGAAGTAAAGTAAGTCCTGAAACCCGACGAAGCCAAATTATTTGAGAACAACGTGTTTTTTGAAAACCCCGGGGCTTATAACGGGCACAGTGAACATTAAATTCTAACTTTTTAGCATACAGTAATAAAAAGTTTATAGCACATAAAAACTTTTTTACAAAAAATAAAACCGACTTCAGAGAAAACAAAAAAGTGAAAAATAACTTCAGAAAAAACGCTTCAGAAGTCGGTGACAAAAAAACTAAATCAATCAAACAAAGGTCACCGACTTCTGAAGTCGGTTTTATTTTTTGTAAAAAAGTTTTTATTTTTCGCTTTTTAGTGGTTCACATGTGATTACCCCTTCAAAGCGTACCGGCGTGTTATGAACCGATGCAAACAATAGACGGATATGAGATTTCGGCAATCCCAGTACATTTGCTATCATTTATTGAGGAGTTCCGTTGCATATCTCCGAAGTTCTTCATCAAATCTTCATCAAATTGAAATGGGATCACTTCGAGAAAGTACACTTCCTAAAACTACCCAAATCCCTTCTAGTGTGCCTATAAAATGTGAAGAGTTCTCTCTATTTCTCCAGAATCCCATCATCAGATACTGATTTGATGATTATGAGACCACACAGAAAGCACCAGCTTTCAAATAAAAAAATAACCATCAAAATCGGTTCACCCAGTCGAAAGTTCTGAGGTAACAAACATTTTCGAAATCTGGGTGTATTTTGCACATGTGCGTACCCCCTCAGAGCATACAGGCGTGATGTTACGTCATGATGTACTATGAACAATGAACCTACAAGCGATTGCAGCAATTACTGCAGATTTGCCGTCTATTTTTGAAGAGTTCCATTGTGTATCTCGGAAGATCAGCATCAGATCTTCAGCAAATTAAAATGGGACCAAACGACAAGCACTAGCTTTCAAATAAAAAAAGAATCATCAAAATCGGTTCACCCAGTCGAAAGTTCTGAGGTAACAAACACAAAAAAAAAAAAAAAAAATACTGACGAATTGATAACCTCCTCTTTTTGGAAGTCGGTTGAAAATGGTTGAAGTTGTGCTGGAAACATGAAAACAACATTTTGTTTGCTGCCCATTCATTCCCCCCTTTCCCTTTTCTGAAAGATTTTTTTAAAATCGGTCCATTATTTTTTAACTTTATTCGTTACATTTAACAATATAATGTCACCGTAAAATAGTCAAACACGTTATATTACACTCTTTAGCTATATTGACAAACTCTCGAAATATTGACAACTGAACATACGGAAGTATCTCTGCCTCCATAATCGGGTATTGGGGCACCCCCCCCGTTAGGTTAGTTAAGTTCCTTTAAACCCTGCACTCGGAAATAGGGGCCCGTCTCCGTCGACTATGCTTTTTAGGAGAATATAAAGTGTTTTAAAGTTAGGTTGTATTAATCGGTATTTAGGAATGGTACATAATCTTTTCATAAGAGTAGTACCACTGGGCAAGGGCGACCCCTCCTTCCCTCCACACCGCGTGAGTTGACTACCATCGCATGCATTCCACGAAAAATAATGCGTTTTGTTGTAAGCAGTATGTTCGTTTGACAATATTTCGAGAGTTTACAATATCGCTAGAGAGTTTACTATATAACGAGTTTGACAATTTTACGGTGACATAAACATACCAATCTTTCCTCTTTATAATATTAGTGGAATATAGATAAATATCGCTATCATCATCAGCCTATAATGTTCCCACTGCTGGGACACGGCCTCCTCTCGTCAATGGGTTATAATCTACCACGCGGGCCCAGTGCGGATTGGTAGATGTCACATGTCTTGGAAGTTTTGGTTCTAGGACATGCCGGTTTCCTCACGATGTTTTCCTTCACCGTTTTGAGAGCAGCGGTGATTAAATAAATTGAATAAATAATGCGCCTGTCTTGGTTCGAACCCACAGCTTACTGTTCGTTTCGTCGGGGCCACCACCACTGGGCCACTGCTGCTCTAATCTCTATGGCAGACCGAATATAAATCCTCAACATGTATGTTCGGATTATTGTTATCGGCGAACCACTGCAATCCTCTATTTCAAGGAGCAAATTTTCACATGCTGGCGAAATGCGAATGTACGATTCTATCATCTCTACTCCGGGAACACCACTCGTGTTACGATTCTCAGCTTATGTTGTTTTATAATTACCATCTGGATGACCTAAAACTTATATAGAACACCTCATCATCATCATCATCATCTCAGCCGAAAGACGCCCACTGCTGGACATAGGCCTCCCCCAAGTGTCGCCACATTGACCGGTCCCTTGCTACTCGCATCCACCGGAACACCTATCTAGCAGTAACTATTTTAAAACCTAGCTATTCTTAGATTTATTTATCGCTGCATAGAAAATTTCATGAAATTCGTTGGAGCCGTTTCCGAGATTCAGATTATACAATGTGTAACATTAAATGCGAAAAACCTCAGACACCCCAAATGGTTTTTAATTCAATGGACCTAATACTGAGAGATTTTTTTTTTAAATAAAGGTTTTACGCGCTGTTTATTTATTTATTTATTAACACTTCAAGCACAAAAGTACAGAGGCGGACTTAATGCCATAGGCATTTTCTACCAGTCAACCTTCAGGTGATGCAGAGACAAGCAGTGGTAGGTGTCGTTTCAGAAAATCTGAGAATAATTTTATTTAATACTACGATACACTACAAAGATATCTAAAATATTATACATATATTATCAAATACTATAACTATATATTAAAATGGACATTTACATGGATATACTAAAATAAAAAGACAAACAATGACAAAAACATTACCGTTGCTGTTTTAGTTTTACTGGCAAGGACTTTTATTATCCCACGTATGAGAAAATTTAAATTGTACGACCACCATTTGTGTTTGTTTGTTTACCTATTTTGGCGGGTTTGCGCACGTCGTGGCTTGACGTATTAATAAATAGACATGGCAACATTTTTAATGAAGATTTTTTGAAAAATGTGACCTATGTTAAAAATCAAACTACCTATTTTCAAATTTTGCGCATTTACCGTTACACGTTGTTTAGTATACATACATACATGCAAGAACTGCTCATTTAAATGTATTAAGGCGACTGCGAACTGGAAGACGATGCGTTGGAAGACCTCTAGGTCTCCCAAGTGTCATGTGGTGACACTTGGGAGGGGCCTATGTCCAGCAGTGGACGTCGGCGGAAATGATGAAGATGATGATGATGAGATAACATAACATCACGCCTGTAATTCCCGATGGGTTAGGCAAAGGTGTTCAACCTACAGAGCACACACATTCCGCCAGTTATGTTTAACTCTTATGTAATAGAGTTGAGCCTATTGACATCAAACATTTAGCCTGACCTCAGTATCTAAGAGAAGCTCGTGGCAAAATAACAACAGCCGCTCGGGTCGATCTTTAGGTTAACCCGTGCTTGCCTAGGTTGGTCTGTGGATGGGTACATACCGATTTTCCTCCGTGCCTCAGAAAGCACGGTAAGCAGTTGGTCCCGGCTGTCATTTGTAGATCTTTGACAGTCGTTACACGTAGTCGTAGTATAAGGCTGAGGCTACACTAGGCAGCGATTTGCGATTGCGACTGGAAGAGCGAAACGAGAAAAACTTGGCATGGCTACATTACAAGCGATAATCTGGCGTATTTTCTAATAAATTCGCTTCAATTCGCTATGTTGGTGTAGCCAATGCCGTGATTACAGTAATGTTGTTCCGATCGCATAAAGAAATCAAAGATCGCTGGTAATATTTGATGTACAGTGTGGCCATAAACGTGAGCATTCATTTACTTGTTTTAATCGCTCATGTGTCGCAGGTCGCGTCGCCGCCCAATGTAGCCTCAGCCTAAGGTAATCCCCAGTACTAACTGGGTTGTGAAGGTCAGATAGGCAGTCGCTTCCAGTAAAAATCTGGTATTCAGCTGCATCCGGTTAGGCTGGAAGCCGACCCCAACATAGTTGGGAAAAGGCTAGGAAGATGATGAGTATTATTAGTATCTAAGAAGATAAAACGGTGTCTTCAAAACTTATAACTAGTCTTATAATTTGAGCAAGAACTTGTATCCAACTGCCGACTTGTCGACACTCGAAACTTCGCAAAAGCCGATAAACCGGGAATAAACATCCTACATCAAATCGGTAAACAGTTAAGCGTCCCGAAATACATTGACGTTGCTTATACATTCTAGATCAGGAAATAATGTTCCGCACAAAAGACCACGGCCACAGCCTCGTGTTACACGACTGGTGTCAAACGACGTTTCTTTCACGTGAGTCATAACCATCATCAGCCTACTTACAATAGTTTACATAAGCATGACGCGAGGTAATGCTAAAAGTCCGCCTTGATAAGCATATAATTTTATACGAAATAGTAAATTGCGCGATGATTTTCGAAGTGAAAACTTCTTTAGGCTCGTTGAGCACTTTTTGGATGAACAAAAATCATGGAACTCGCGACATCGTCACCGAAAGCTTTTATAGAACGGTTAGTCAAAATCAACCTTAAACAATTATTATAAAGTTTATTTTGGACTCAAATAATCTAATAGCTCGACGAGTAGAGTTCTCACATCTATTGGCAGTCCCCAAAGACTGCCCCGCATGTGTTTCCATTCTGTATGAATGGGGATGCATTGTGGAACTAATGGCGCTAGCATAGCTGGTTCCAAGCATCGCCATTGGTTGAAAATCAAGGAATGTCATTTCATATTTAAAAATACCTTGACCTCATTGTACAAATTGAGACCAGCAATGGTGGCGCCATCTACAATTAGATTTTAACGGATTTCTTCATTGACACAATACCTACATTACCTACATACAGTCACTCTGTACGAATGAAGAAAAAAAGAAAAGTGTTTTCTAAAGCAAAACTGATTTCATTGGAATCTTTGTAGTCATTGTCGTCGCAACGCACGTGTCTCTGAGCGCGAAGCTCGTGGTCGCGGCCGAGAGGTAAGCACAATTTCCTGATTCAAAACATGGTTACAACATTTTCGGGCCAAATAAAAATAGACGATGTAAATTGGTAAGTGGTAACT
This sequence comes from Xestia c-nigrum, assembly GCA_916618015.1. Taxonomy (NCBI): domain Eukaryota; kingdom Metazoa; phylum Arthropoda; class Insecta; order Lepidoptera; family Noctuidae; genus Xestia; species Xestia c-nigrum. Next base: position 3,142,376 of record OU745262.1, read on the forward strand.
GCAAAAATTGTTTTATTCATGTTATGCTGGGACACGATTTCGTAAATTATTCAAGAGTCGATAAAAATGGGAAGGGTTTTCCGCTTGTTGTTTCTCTAATCGTTCGGGTCAATTTGGGTGTTTTGAACCGATCCTAAACTCAAACTGAAACATTTATTTAAATTGATTTAAATTAGACAAATACAGGCCCTCCTGATATCTAAAAAAAAAAACACGTCACTACACGAAAGTATTGTTCTTGCCCATTCCAAAGAGTCGAGTCTGTGAAGAAGAATGGGCAAGAAACTCTATGGATACTTTAAGAAAAAAACAAAATATTGATTCTATTAATATACGACTTAGTAATTTTATCTTGGGAAAATATACAGTTACAATATATCAAATAATCGCTAAATACAAGGTATAAGGATTGGTAAGCCAAATTGCATGCATTAATGGTACTCAGAATTTACATTTAAGGCGATTACAAGAGCTAAACGCGAGTTTTATAATTACTAAAAGTATATGATTCACTGCTATAAACAAGTGCTGAAAAATATATGATATTCTTCAGGATATACGCTAGCATGATACTGTTTTGAAAACATAATAAGTACAATTAATTTGACTCGATAAAAAAAATCACGAACTTATCTTAAAAATATCTTTCAAACAAAAAAAAAATACTAATATGCATGCGATCATTCTGATTTTTTGGCAAATAATTCTACAAGCAAAATATTAACATGATATTGTTTTAGTTTTTTAATCGAATCAATAGTTTTTTTTTTAAATCCATGGAAACCACTCATTTCGCGTTATTTGGCCCGCAGTGACTGACGTAACAACCACTTTGTAGTGCAAGCTGATAAGAACTTTATTCTAACAGCATTTCAAACGAAGTTTGAACCTCCACAAATAGAGTTGCTAATTTAGCTCGTCTAATCGCCTTAATGAATAGGACGAACTTGAAAGCCGATGCTTCACGATCAATAATTTGAAGCGTATTAATATTTTCTATCATACTTAAGTAGCTTAGAGCTTAAAAGTAAAATTAGGTACATCAAATGAGTTCTCTCAAAAGATTCATTAAGTACAGCCCGCGAAGCATGTCTACCGTAAAACGGATTTCTTCGAAGAAAGAATCGACAAATCTTCTGTTCATTTGTCATTGAATCCGCAAAATGACAGATGAACATGAACAGTATGAGACGAACAGTATTTTAGAATTAATGAATGAATAACACGAAAGTAATAAGTAGCAGAATCACCCATCGCGCGATATGTCTTTGTGTGCGTTTATTTGTGTGTATGAAGGCGCGGTTATAGGGCCAGTTACAGAAGGGCTGCGTTTTAATACGGGTGCTTTACAGTAACTGATTTCCGTAAGTAAGAAAAATAACCTACACATTTTATCATCGACTAGGTGATCCACGCAACTTCGTCTGCGTCACATAAGAGAGAAAAACGAAAGGAAAAAAAATCCCCGTTTTTGCAACATTTTTCATTCCTGCGCTGCTCCTAATGGCCGTAGCGTGATGTTATATAACCTAAAGCCTGCCTCGATAAATGGACTATCCAACACAGTATTTTTCAATTTGAATCAGTAGTTCCTGAGATTAGCGCGTTCAACCAAACAAACAAACAAAGAAAATCTTCTGCTTTATAATATTAGTATAGCTTCGGGTCGAGAATTATTAGCACAGTACCTCCTTGAACTGATTTGGCTGTAAATCGATAACTTGTAGAAGGCAGTAACTAATAATCACCAGGTTGAGAATTATTCAACCAATAATAAAAAATACCACCAAGGACAATAATAAAACACACAGTAACATTAATATTTTATTTAAAAAATATTTACAATATGGAAGCAATAGTTCGAGCTAAGCCTTATTCGATACTTTGAAATTTACTTAAAAGTTAACAGAGTTGAGGAAAGTTAAACTTGCCCAGTAAAAGCTGAAACTTAATTCGACGCTTAAATTAAATATGTATTAGTGGAACATCTTACGAAAGACAAACGATAAATACTTTTAGGTATTATCTTTTGTCTTAAAGTTCAACTTAAGTTAAGAGTTTGTGATGATTTCCTCACTAGCCGTTCTACGTTTTTTTTTTGTAAATTGCTGCTTTTTAGCAATCAGAATTAATAACATTGGCCCCTTTTCTACCATCATTTAAATGACTAATGTATAAGATTAATGCAAAATTCAAGCATACAGGCACTTACAATTCTAAGGGCCATTTGCACCATTCATCACTAAATACATTAATCGCTAAACGAATTTAAAACATCATTCGGTTTTCATCATAAACTTGTCAGAGATAGAACGTTGTATTAAAATTAAAATTAGTTTAATTCCAAATGTTTTGATAACTAGGGCCCTGTCTCACTGCCAGCGATTGGCAACAATGAGTTCACCGAGCATATAAAAACGAGTTGTTTGTGTAACCACATCACTTACACCCTATGAATTAGCTTTACGTGGTATAAACTTGACGTAGATGGGGTCAACGGGCCTCAAGACCATGTCAGCCATGACCCTGGGTCTGGCTCCCTTCACCTTGGGAACGAGCTTGAAGTTCCGACAGACCTCAGCCAGGGCGGTCTTCATTTCTTGCATTGCGAAGCGTTGACCTGTTCGCAAGAAAAGGAACTTGAACATACAGAAAATGAGAAGTTGGTCGTATGAGTGTAGTCATATGAGGGTGGACTTATGGGGTTACATAGTTATAAAGTACTTCAGATGTGTTGTTCTTCCTTTTTAAGAAAACCTAACGGTAAAATTAAGGGTTAAGCCTCATCTGGCATCACGGAATCACAATACTAATGAGCAGACCGTGCTGCCGCATGCAATAATATTCCTGCTCTCTTTTAAGCATTCTCACACAAAAAATAACGGTTCTGAGAGGTAGAAAAGGATAGGAGTTTGGAAAAGTGTGCAGCTGTACTGCCGGATGAGGTTCAACCCTCAGTTGTCACGGTATGGTTACCTCTATACTGTGACCTTTTTTTATGATGGGAAATCATCATATAACTTCTCCCACTCTGAGCGGGTGGGAGCTTTCGAACAGGCAACCAACTGTCACCTTGGAACAAAAAGGGCTAAGAAGGAACATGTGTGGGTTTTCAGCACAGTTAGTGCGGGATTATTTGATGAATTCCAAACCAAAACAAAAGTAGGATAACACTTCACTTTAGGACTTCTGCAATACTAGTCTGTTTCGAAATTGGCAACAAAATATTTACCATTAAAAGTACAGGCTATTAATTAAATTCTTTCAACCAGTTCACCATCACGTATTTTTTAAGTTAAATTTACCGACCAAAATTCATATTTGGTGGATACTTTTAGGTTTTTTCTTGTGACAATCGTTTTGCTTTTGGCAATTTTGAACGCATCCACATAACTTCCCATAAAATGCCCATGTCGTTGCTATTTTTTAGTACAACAATTTACTAACCAATACAGTTCCTGGGACCGGCACTGAACGGCACATAGGCGTAGGGGTGCCTCGTCTCGTTGGTCAGGAACCTCTCAGGTTTGAACTTCTCTGCCTCGGGGAACAGGTCCTCGCGGCGATGGAGCTCGTAGATGTGGACGTCCACTGACGTACCTTTCTTCACTAGTATGTCACCTGGGGATGGTTTAGTGATGGTACCATAAATTGACATAATTTTAGCCATAAAGACCAAAAATAGACACAACGCCATCTAGTGCCACACTAAGCAAGGCTTGTGTCGTGGAAACTAGATAGTTCGTATACTACATATGTATATATACTTTTTTGTTTGTAAATTTCTCATAACTCTTGTTTAAGTTAGTTTCCATTCACAATATAATATTTGGGAACTTAGATATTCTGTAAAACAATCGAAATAAATACACACCACCTTAAGAATATGTTTGATTTATAAATTATTTTGGTATTACGTTTATACGAAAGACGCATAATCCGCCAGCCCATTAACTCGCTTTAGAGTCAGACATTTTTCCATGAGAATGTTTCTTTTATTTGACATTTTCAACAAAAAATTAACAGAACAACAATACTTTCCCTACTCAAAATAACACCATATCTTACTCAATGCACCCTACATATACGTAGAAGCAAATTGCATTTGAAAGACTCCTTCAGAGCGAAATAGTAAAGTATTCGATACGTTGACATTCAACGCGACGCAACAATGCGACGTGACGCTAAGTGCCTTTACTCTGAGGCGTGATCATCTCGACGGAGAAGTAATTTGTATCAAAATTTTCTAGAGAATATCCTGTGAGAGGATATAGTGTGGAAAGATATGATGGAAAACCCGGCCAAGTGCGAATAATCAACAAACCCCAACAATAAATAAAAAAAGACGTGTGGCACTCGGGGACCGCCGCGGTAAAGCTATTGCATTTGTTTTTTACGGGGGGTGTTAGGTTATTTTCGTTACGGAATTTCTGGATACGGTCTCCACGCTCAAGGCCCGCGATAGAAGCAATGCAATAGCTTACAAATATTATTTTTAATTAATTGTTGTGACTACTACAGCAACAGAAATACACATTGTGTGAATATTTCAACTGTCTACTATTACGTTTTGGCTACTAAACGGTAGTAATTCTGGCAGTGCATGCGATCCCGTGGGATACTTACCGAACTCTACGCGGGCGCATCCGCGGACAAATACTATTCTTATATAATTTTAACGATTTAAGACTGGTGGATCTTAAGCCCGGTCCAGACGTGTGTAACGCGTAATGTAAGATTACGTGTAATGAGGGTTTTTCTTTTTCAACTCTTCCCTAGTCGCTGGATAGATGGCGCTGATCTCGGTACGTTACTGCAAGGAACAAAACGTCACATCATTTCACTTGGATGTATAAAAGATGTAATGGTTATATTCAGCAGCATATGCTAACGAAAGTGTCAGTCAACGAGCGTATGTGACGTGCCACAAAGTTTGTTTTTCAAGCGTTTTGGATTTGGCACCGAGTAACGTACCTAGTCAGTTCTTAGAATTTCTTTTTTTTGTTCTCAATAGAAAACCTCTCATTTAGCGTTAACAGTGTGGACGGTTCTGTGAGCACCTTTTACGTTGCATTTCACGATACATTATATTAGGCGTTACACACGTCTGGAACAGGCTTTAGACTTATTTGAATATAATGAATGACACACCGAATGAATGAATGAATGAGTCACTTTTCATTTAATTTGAAACACAGATAAACATGGTATAATAATATACTTAAAAAACCTTCTTTGTTGAATGTGATTTCGCACTTATCCATCAGCATTCATACTCAATCATCATTCATTATCATCTTTTGAGCCGAAAGACGTTAACTGCTGTACGCATCCCGAAAGGTTCTCAATCAACTTGTTTTAATGGACTTGGCCATGCGTATTTGTCAACAGATTTTTATTTAAATGAGACATATCGCTGTACCTGCTCTTGTAAGCCAAAAAGCGGTATCTCAAAAAAACGAAAATTCCGTTTTTGATTTGGTTCTGATAGCTTCAAACATGTAAGATGAATAACCGTATCGAAAACCACAAAAAATGTACTTACTTATTTTGTTTCTGTACTAAACTGGTAAAACGGGGTGAATAGAAATGCAGGGGTGAATGGATTTTATCGCTGAACTTATATTGCCAACAAGGTACCTTTATAATTAGGTATAATTTAGTGAACACAATAGAGTGCTTGTTGGTACCATATCATGTGAATTCAACTTTAAAATCCATTACAAAGTTGTGTTTCCATTATCCCCTGCATTTCTATTCACCCCGTTTTACGGAATGTTTTTTTTGCCTAATGTTTTCTCAAAACAACAATTATTGGGTGACCGCTTTTGGACTTACGGGAGCAGAACTATAAATATTTTTATAAAAGAATCTACACTGAAAATGGAGTATAATTACCGTAAAATAATTTGAATCTTTATCCGATTCCAAATTTAAAGGATCTAATCTACAAGACAGGTTTCCGTCTGGCTGGACGCAAGGATCTGACAGCGTAAAAGTTAAGAAGATAATATAATTAATGAAGAAATCATGAGCAGTTTCTCCAAAAATATCTCTTGACAAGTCTAGTCGCTAAGGTCATCATAGGTTAGTATTCGAAACTACTTCAATTTTATAACATAAAGAAATGTGTGAAATGTGAACGGCCTATCTGAAGGGGTCTTAACTCTTTTTAGCGAAAAATACTGTCGTAACCCACTTTGATGAAGAGTTAATTAATAATCCCTAAAAAAGAATGAGAATTTTAGAAATTCTCAGGTTATCGAAAAAACAGCTGTTTAAAACACATTTTTGTAGGGGAACATGTCCCTTAAACTGTGCCTTAAACAGCTGTTTTTATTTAAGCAGACCGTTATCTTTTCGCCGAACATGAACCATGATCGTCAAAAAAGTTTGTAAAGCAAGCAGTTTTTGTGCCATATGAGAATCAAATCCTAATGGGGAAGCGCGCCAGGGTAGCGAAATTCGATAATTACATTTTTGCAATCTGCACGTCAGTGTCGTAAGAAAATTTGAATTTCACGGGCTGCCCTGGTATCATAAAATATAACCCAGTGGCAGTAACCAACCGCCGAGGAAATAACTCAGAGCTCATTTCACGAATGAAACTGACGCGATCAGCCGAACGCATTTCTAAAACTCGAGTTCTCCTTTGTTATACTCTACACAGAACGCCATAAGAGCTTTTTTTAAATCCTCCTTACCTAGTTTGAAATCTTCAACAATTTCTCTCCCGATGGACGGCACGCTAGGATAAAGCCTCAGGATCTCTTTGATGACCGCCTCCAAATACTTCATGTCAGCCAGGGCACACATGGTCACGTGGTCAGCACCATTCAGGATGTTCTCCACCTCCTCGCAGATACGATCCTGGGAACGGACAGGAATGAATAAGGAGAATCTAATTATGATTCCAACTTTATACATTACATGAAGGGTGTAAAGGAATCTTCCTCCTCTTAAAGAATCCGAAAACCACTTGTTCTACTCGTCATTGCGATAATTTTTTTGTTCTACACCATACCTGGGAACCTTCTAGTTACGGAGATATGGGGGGTCAAAGCTACCACTTTTTGACAAGTTTTTTTTTTAATTACAAGTTTTTTATGAAAGATTTTGACTTGTAACACCTCCACGACCCCCCTACTATTCCATCCATCCATCAGCACAATGTTTTAAGTGCGTTACATTGAGTTCTACCACGAAACGTGATTTATAACCTCAAAAAAAAAATCGTTTCCTAGCAATTTTTTTTGCGTAAAGTTACTTAATTTGATGTACACAATGCTTGGTTAACGGCTTTGTGATGAGGTGGTTTACACCCTGTATATAAGCTGGACCCTTTATCATCTCTTTTTTACACAATTTTTATTACTCACAAGCCTTGCAGGAAACTTGGGAAGAAACCTGGGGGTTTAAAATCCTAAAAGTAAATTCATAACACTAACTGTGTCTGTGACCATTTTAAAAATTGTAAGCCAATTCATATTACGTTCCTATTATGATTCTGCTTAAGCAGCCATTTAAGACTGTCTGAACTGTCTGTCAGTTCAAATTCAGATTTAGATTTTCAGGACAGTATTATATAGTTTTTCAATTAAAAAACTACGTAGGTATAATGACTGACATCTGTCCTGCCAGTCAGATAAAGTAATTACTTATGCAAACATTTTTATGCAATATAGACAAGAATTGAAACGAAATTAAAACCGCCAAATAAGCCTTTTGACAGTTCTAATAGTCGAGTTTGACTTTTTTTTTAATTTTGGCAAAGCGATAGTGTCTTTACGACGTAAACATTTTTTGAATATTCAAATTATGTTTATAAATTCAATATCATAGATAAACATGATTATTTAAAACTAATATTGATTTATACAAACAAATTAACTTTTATTTGTGTTCTACATTCAAAAATAAATAAAAACATTTTTTTTATATTAGGCTGTATAACGGCTTCATGCCTTTGCCTCTCCTTCAACCTGGCGAAAGCAAAGCGCGGTTTTTTTTTTAAATCATAGTCTCGTTATAATTCATGACACAAATGTTTTTGCCTCTTTAAAGTAAAAATGTTGCCAACGAATGATATTCAATTAACGCTTCGTTATTTTTAGAGCTGCCCAGTGGGAGTGTTGAGAATTCATATTGAATTCTCGACTTCTTTCTTAGGAACAACTGTAAGTTTTCAACAAATTTACCATCCTCTACAAAATACTCGCAATATCAGTTATCTCGTTGTTAGAGAAAACTATATTTTCTGCATTTCCTTGAGAGAGGACAAACGGAATTTCATTCCTGTTTCTAGCATAAATTTTTCATTAAAAGCGCAACTCGGAAGTCTATTTATTTTATTTGTGCCACTTGTTCCAATTTGCACAAGGGAAATTAAAATAAATATGCAAGCGAAATTCATATCCCGATGAGATGCATTCATCTCATCAAAGAAGCAGCAAGAGCATACGCACGAGGTTGGTTTTATACGGTAGGCACGAATTATTCAGGATATAAAGTGACTCATAACGACACAAAGTTTTGTGACATCCACTACGGAGAAAACCAACTGCTTATTGAACGAAAAAAAGTGAAACAAGTGCAGTACGGTCACCACAAGTCGCATCGCCCGCAGTCATGAACGGGGAACAAAAGTACATTGTTACCCTAGGGATGAAAGTAACATAATTAGTCCCGAGCCGGGGTTTGGCGCCCAAGCGTAGCGCGGACGCCAATAGTTCGAGGGACTAAACAAGTCTTTAACCCGAGGTAAACACTGTGCTTTTCATTACAAAAACAAGGAAAATAAAAACAAAAACACAAAACAACTCGAAAAAAAATGAAGATCGGATTATTTTGTTTTTTTTTTCTGTGGCCGGCTAACCAGCCTTTATTTTTCACTATCGTCACTGAAAAAATTGAAAATATTTTGCCCAAATCTTTGTTATTTTAAAGAAATATTAGTAACTAAATTATCACTAATTTATTTAAAAAAAAACATATTCTTTATTAACACAGAATTTTATGTATTTTCAATTTACATCGCGCTGTAATTTACTGGCTGTATAGAAGTCGGAACATGGTTCAACAGAAATGTGAATATAGAACTATAATTTGACAGCTGTCAGTTGAAAGCGATTCTCCCTAGGGCTGAAAAGTGTTACTTTCAACCCGCTCCTCAGGCAACTTCAAACCTACTTTCCGAGTATGAGTACTGAAAAATAGTTTAAAGAACTTACCTGAACATCTTCGTGATTAGCCAGCAGCATCAAACCGAAGGTGATAGCAATAGATGTGGTATCGTGACCCTGAAACCAAAATACTCTTTATTTCTGCAACTGTGGGGTCAAATTAACTTGGCTAGTAATATTCTGTAGAAATGATAGGTAAGTATCGATAAACACAAGTTTGAGACGATGTCTACATGATTGTTAATCTTTCACGCAAAAACTACTACGGGTTTGGCAAACAGATAGTTCATAATCTGGTTAAGGTGAAAGCGTCAGGGTACCTTGTGAAATTCAAAGTTTCTTACGTTTTTTTGTAACTTACAGACCATTGGTAGGTTGTATGAAGTTGAAAATATCGTTCACGACTGTAAGACGTATGATAGTTACAGAATTATCATCATCGAAATCATCAATACAACACTCCAAGCTCACATAAGTCGAGGAACGATTTTTTCAAGGTCAAAGTCGTTCCAAGACTTATATGAGCTTGAAGAGTTGTATTTTTTCAAGGTCAAAGTCGTTCCAAGACTTATGTGAGCTTGAAGAGTTGTATTTTTTTTAAGGTCAAAGTCGTTCCAAGACTTATGTGAGCTTGAAGAGTTGTATTTTTTCAAGGTCAAAGTCGTTCCAAGACTAATGTGAGCTTGAAGAGTTGTATTGATGATTTCGATGATGGTAATTCTGTAACTATCATACGTCTTACAGTCGTGAACGATATTTTCATCAATATACAACCTACCACTGGCCTGCAAAATAGAAAATTTTCAATTTTACGGGCTATCCTGACGCTTCCCCCTTAAACACGTAGGATAAATTTAATCCCGGTGGTACAATACCGTTGGACAATCACCGAATTTCACGGTGGAAAACGCGGGCATAAGCTAAAATAGTGATAATCAAAATTGTGTTCCACTACCTACTTAAAATATCAGTTTACATTTTTTGTCGATTTTGAGGAAACTTCGACTAGTCATCTTCTGCCTAGCCCTTTCCCAACTATATTGAGGTCGGCTTCCAGCCTTACCGGAATCAGCTGAATACCAGTATTTTACATGGGGTAGTATTTAAACGAGTGACTGTAAATTAAAGTTTTAAGTGTCAAAAGAAAATAATTTAGGTTTAAGTATTACTAAGTGAGCCACTGACTGCGAGTGACGAGAAATCAACAGAACAGTAACTTACAAACATTAATTTGAGTTACTTAAAATACGAAATGAGAAGCTTAAGCGATGGAGCCCCGCCTCGCGGGGCCCCTATTTCCCAGTGCAGGGTTTAAAGGAACCTAACTAAACTAACAGGGGGGTGCCCTAAGTCCGATTATAGGGGTAGAGATACTTCCGTATGTTCAGTTGACAATATTTCGAGAGTTTACAATATCGCTAGATAGATTACAATCCAACGTGTTTGACAATTTTACGGTGACATATACATATTTATTGAAGAATTCGGGTTGTCCAGTTGTCCTTTTTGTATTTCTAGTCGCTCACTTAGTAATATAGTCGCACAGATTGAATTTTAATACCTGAAATGGATTTATCACAACCCACTTTTTGTAAGCTCGTTCTGGATTTTATTATCAATCAATATTCGTCGTTACTTTACTTAATTATTCGCTTACTCAAATTCATACCACTCAAGTTATTAGAACAGTATGTCATCATCAGTCGCTAAGTTTTTTTTTATTCGCTCGTTTTATAATTCCCCTTTTACATGGAGCGACTGCCTATCTGGTCTCCACAACCCAGTTAGTACTGGGTAATACGATATACCCCTTAATGATTATCAGACTTTCGGACCACTGAATAAAATAACGAAGGTCAAAGATCTATAAATGAATGATAGCCGCAAAGGTATGCAATGGGTGATTGGTTTGTAACCCATCCACATACCTAGGCAAGCGCTGTTTAGGTTTAAATATCGACCCGGGTGGCTGTATTAAGCGCTTCCTATTTTAAGTAACCTACGAGGTCCTGCGGTCGGTAACCCAAAAAAAAATATTTTATCAAGATTATTTTACTTTTGTCGTGTTCACATGTCGGTATTCTTTATATCTTCGGAGTTTTGTCACTAAAGATAAAGAGTAAAAAAACAGTTTCATCGCTCATTTTGTTTGATTGTAAAAACGAAGAAATAGTTATCAATCTCACTGCAAAGAGGTGTAAGTAGTTTTTTCTGGACCACTAGGGAACAAAATTTTGCTGTATGCCAAATATTGGTTTCTCAGAATATTGTAATTTGGAATGTTCTAAAGAACATGAGAAATAAACCAACACATATTTTTTTCTATAAGGAAAATAGTTATTTTGTAGAATAAATATAAGTACTACGCGAGGCCAAAATATTCCAGGGTCAAGTCACCGTTATTTTGTAACCTAGTTTTCCTGTTTTTGATCTTGGAAATGGTAATAAATCACTTTGCTCTTAAATAAATCGGTTTGATTTTCAACTATTTCATTTACGACAAAATTATTAATAAGCACTCTGATAACTGGCTAATGAACTTACCGCAATCACCGCAAGGAAACCGCGATCCAGAGCTGCCCGAATAAATTTTCCACAGCAAGACAACTCTTCAACACAATTCAAATGTGCTGATCGCGTTCAGCTTCATTAGTTACATCCACCATGGAGCACTATGGTAACCTACCTCAAACATAAACGTATTGACTTCATCCCGGATGCCTTCCATATCGATCTCCCCTTTCTCCTCTGCCTCCAGCAACAGGTCCAGCATAGCCATCCTCTTCTTAGTTCCAATATCAGACACCTCAGCTTCCTCAGATCCTTTATTCTGAGCTCTTTGAGCTTTTCTATCCATGATAACTTCGTCAGCAAACGATCGAGCTACGGATAGGGTCTTGGCGAACTCTTTCCCTTGAGGAGAGTTTTTGTATATCAGCTCGTTGTGCATCCAAATTTTCGTGATCCGACTTAGCGTTTGTATCCCAATGTTGAGGATAGCGTTCTTATAGTCCAGGGTAGCTGATGATTGGTCAACATCCAGTTTGGTCCCCATCGCCGTCTCTGGTGATGTAAAAGGTAATAGTATTTAAGTATGCATGGAAAGGGCAACAAGTTTGTGCGAGGCTATTCTCCTCTTTGAAAGGGACCGTCACGGTACACGGAACCCTGATTACTTTTTTCAAGTTGCTGCTGAATCGATTTACGTAATAAAGGCAGGTAAACTTCAACTCTCGATTGGAACCCTAATTTTGGGTTTCAAAACTTTAAGTAATTGCTTTTGCAATGACTTGTAAGTAGGACGAATGGAACGGGGGAATGGAGGATTTTCCCAACACTTTGGAGCAGCAGTTTTTTGTCAATATTCTTTCAACCTTGTAGCTAGAACAAGCAAAATATAAGTAGTGTTTGATAATTACTAAGTAAGCAAACAGCCTATCAATTAAACTATCACAGACGTTCAGAAAACAAACATTGATAGTGAGAATGTTTTCGAAGAAAACAATTCGGATAAATATAAGGAATTCGAGACGGTAGATCAATCTCCAACCGTTGGAAGTAATTGTGACCGAAAGACAGTATTACATACGTTCGGATGGAATACGGCTGTATATTTTCCTTTATTTCCGGGTTATTTGTTTCGTTTAAAAATGTTTATGACTTTAAACTGTTGTAGGTGGCTTTTTAAAAATATGGATATACGTTGGACGTGACACAATCTTTTACAATGGAGACCCATAAAATCAGCTGTTCCATACTTTTGAACCGTAAAGATACTGTAAAATTGTAAGGAATGGCATTTCATTGTAATAAACCCATCGGCTTTATTATTAAAATAAAATGATCTTCCTTGAACGCTTGAAACGCTAAGGAGTACTGGTACCGTACTGAATTCATAATAATATTGTTCAACGACTATTTCACCTACTTTTTTTGTTATGTTTTATGTTTTGTTATTCTATGGTTATTATCGAAGTATTATCGGAGCACACATTGAAGGCGGCAACTGCTTCTACCTCTGCTATCCTAGTCTCCACACAAGAATATCGGGACTTTATGAGAATATCGGGAGCTCACAATAATTGAAAACCACGGAAGATATCCCGTGACTGACCGATAAACCGTGAAAGCTGTTAATAGGTCATCATTGGGAAAAAATACCTATTAACCCATCCACTCTTTGCTGGCAGGTTACTAAATGCATCAAACGTTCAATGTTAGTAACTAATATTCCAAGAATTTGCTTCAAATAACAACCCCACAGCGTCCATAAAGCACATAAGATTTAATTTCCGTCTTCTTATTAAAGAAAATCTTTAGTCTTAAGGCTGATTGGACAATGACTAAGCTGATCTATATAAATAATAGGCATGAGGACAATTAGATAGTTGAAAAATAATGAACATGTATTTTTTGTTTTTGTAAATCAATGAATATTGACAAAGATAAAACTCCGGGGCTCGTGACGTCAGAACTAGCTAAAACTGATACCTAGGTGTGACGTATTGGGAATTTTAAAAGCGTCGTTTCTTCGTCAATTTTGATTTGCGTAACAAAAGAAAAAATACGGGTCAAATATAGTTCAATAATCTACCTGACGGATTAATTAGTTTTTTGTCGTCTACCCAATTATACTCTAATCAGCTCTGACCTATACAGTGATAACTGGCTATATTGAAAAACCAGACTGCATGCTCCATACCCGATTATGGAAAAATAAGAACGCTACCTGCCACTTACAAGACAAGTACAATTTATTGTGTCAAGTGCAACTCTGTCTGCGAGTTGCACTTGAATTTATTGACTTAAGTAACATGAGATAAAAGCTAAGCTGAGATTAATTACATGCAGGTCTTGCATATTATTAATTGTCAAGTTGACTTAAAGTTAACGTGGGTTCAAGAAAAAATAAGTCGTTCGATAGGATAGATGAAGTGTTTATGATTGAAGTAATATCACCAAGAATGGTTCGCTTCGTATGTCGCTAGTTCACAACTTATACATTTAAGGCGGACTGGTAAAAAAAAAAAAAAAAAAAACTATGTATACAAAGAATTCCTATTATTGTTTTATTGGATTTATTTTAGATATATATTAATTTTTTTTTGTATTTTTAAAGCTTCCTCTCTCCTACTATGTCTTTGTCTTTTGCTGTGCCCGACAGGGTCCATAATGATCTCATTTTTAATTTACCACCTAAGTACATCTTGTGGAATGAAAATAAAGTATTGAGTATTATGTATTTAAACCATGCAACGTATTTCAAAGCGTATTCACTAATTTTTGGATGTGTTCCAGAAAGATTCCGTGTCTAAATTCAAATTAAATTAACAAAATCGCAATGATTTATTAATTAAGCTATTGATAAACCATGCATCTTCATCAACATACAGATAAGAATTAAAATATGTCCTAGCCTAGAACCGTAAAATTTGACGATATTGTGACATCTGAAGACCCGAATGGCGCAGCGGTAGTAAGGCTGCCTTACGTTCTTAGGGTCCCGGGTTCGAATCCCGGTAGGAGCAAATGTTTGTGTGATGAGCATGTACATTTGTTTCCGAGTCATGGATGTTTATATGTATAAAATCAAAAATCAAAATCAAAGCATTTATTTCAAGTAGGACAGTTACAGGCGCTTTTGAATTGTCGAAACAAAGATAAAAATTAAATGTAGCTACAGTCCCAGTCACAAGACATAAAAACTGTGAAAGTACTGTAGTTGCCCATTCCCTAGCGTAGATCTCTATGGAGAAGAACGGGCAAGAAACTCCATGGACACTCTTTTAAATCATAATTTTGTTACAAAATCTTGGTTACATCATTCATGTTGAGATGGTGCATTATGTGAGAACAATGTAGCAAGATGTGCACGATAAAAGTGTCCATAGTAAAAACAAACAAAAGCAATTCAGAAATCAAATAATTAGTTCAAAAAAGAAAAACAAGCCGTGGCAACCAAGAGCTGACCAGTCCCAACCGACAGCACCCGTTCACGAACATGACGCATGTATCAGCACCATTCAACTCAACCATTTTGAAGAGAATTAAATGACCCGACACACGCGCCACCATCAGAGGGTCATTTGAGTGAGCATGACACTAAGTACATGATAATAAGTATGTATTTACAAACAAAAAGTATATATGTAGTTTATCAACTGTCTGGTGACCACGACACAAGCCTTGCTTAGTGTGGCACTAGATGGCGCTGTGTGTAATGTCCAGCGATATTTATATTTATTTATTTATCTACTAATCCACACAGGGCCTGCCGGTGAGAGGCCTGTGGGGACACAGGCCTCTTCCCACTGCTGGGAAGCAGTGGGAACATTAATAGGCTGATGACGAATGATGATGATGAATTTGTTATTTAATTTCGAGCAGCGTCTTTGCAGTATGTTTTAAAGTCATCGACCTTAATTGATTTTGAATGCAAAACACAACCTAACGATCTCAGAAATTCTCAGACACGAGCTACCTGACTCAAACCTGCAATGTTGTCCATCAGATGATAAGCAGAAACTGTAATTGCAAATAACTGACTTTTATGACATTGACAAAGAGGAAAATAGCACAAAATCCACTAGTGGTCCCGCGTAATAGACTAGAGTATGCAACAAAAATTGTTATACTATGGCAATAAAAATATATAATCACCTAGCTAAATAATTTAGAAATGCTACAGATCTAGAATTTAATAGAAAGCTACATAACTGGTTGTGTGAGAGATTGTTTTATTCCATCAACGAATATTTTGAGAATAAAATGTAAAGTTGATATACTCGTACTAGAATTATTTCGACATATTATCTTTCATTTTCATTATTAAAATGATATTGAAATATGTCAGGATTGTATTTTTGCTATTTTTTTTTGTTATTGACTCTACATAAATCGACATTAACTATTTTAATGTTATTTTTTTTTCTTTTTGGATCATCAAATAGTTTTAATTGACATGACATAACTATTATTGATCGCTATTCCTTATGTATAAATTATTATTTGAAATGAATCGAATTATATTTAATTTTATTGATTGCTTTGTGATTTTAATTATGATGAGTATTTTTATGTAAACTGCTAATTTCTAAATGTGTACTGCATGCTATTAATATTTATACCAAGATGTAAAACCTTAATATTTGTATGGCGAAATGCCGAATATAGATATTAAGAACGTATGTAAACTACCTAGGTATATTCTTGCAAATTTTATAATTCATTCATATCAGACGTAAGGTTCGAATTACAATGATTGACGCACGCTCATGAAATGCAAAAAAATAAGGTTACAAAGTAGTTCTGCAAATAAAACGTAATTATAGGGAATGATGAGATCACTGCAGTGATTATACGTTTATTAGAGTCCAAAGGAAACGGTCGCGTTGATTGGCGCAATTTGTACACTGCTTTAAAAAATAACAATTGACTACTACATTGTAGTGGGAATATCAGTTTGACATTGACTTAGCTCTGAGACTGCATATTTTTCATTAACATCGTATACAGCAGACCATAGCAAGCTTCAAAACGATTTTCTCGTGGAATAATAACAAATATATATATGTCGGAGGAAGAGGAAGTAAACGAAGAGTTGATTGTTGGTTACTTACGATCAATCGATTGCTAATTTTAACTAACTTGTTAAATCTTAATTTAATGTGATTTGATTTACTACATTTTAATATTGTTCAAATCCAACATTTCTTTAAAAGTCATTGCATTGTATAATGTCTAATCTGAGCAGAGGATAAAATATCTAGAGTTGGTTCGAGGCGCCATCTTTACTGTCTTGATGGTCCTGACACAGGCGGTCACAGAGTACTTTTATATATCATGCGGTGGGTGACAGAGCAAAGATTGCTTGGAGATGGTTTGGAGAACGGTGGTGGATCAAGGATCCAGGTGGATCGCTCATGATAAAGTTAGATTGGTGTCGTGAACCTACTGCTCGAATATAATTGCTAAGCAAACTAGTTATTGTGAAATATTGCCATTAAATTATGTGAAGCAGTGAATACTTTGTTCTGTGCTCGCATTTCATCCAAATGACACCCACTAGACTCCGTGAACACTGATGATGTCGAGGAGGATGCTGCTTCTCCGACATATACGTATATTTTTCTTCTATATAGTAGCTAAGCACTAATTAAGTTTAACAACAAGTTTATCACTCAAAAGTAATATTAAACTTCTGCAATTTCCAGTTCAAACGTCCCTGACTGTCGCGGCTATGATGTGACGGTCTTTACCTCAATCTGCTTTCATTCTATCATTTTTTTGGCCCTAAAAAAATAATTTTACTGATTGTATGTGCTATATTCAAGCAAAAATTGCAATAACAATATTGTAATAAAAACTTCAAGTACTTTTCAAACGAAAGTGTTTTCTGACACAGACCTAATACCGGCGTTATCGAGGACGATGCGTTTTGAGAGTGCGTTCCCGTTTCACCAAAAACATGCTACTTAGAACAATAAATTATTAAAATATGTTTATGAAACCTAAACAAGTGTAAAACAATGTTTTTATGAGCCAATACAAGGCAATCATAAATTTAAAAAAAGAGTTTTGTATTACTTGCATACTCCCTATTGCAACTTTGACATAATGTATTCCAAAAATAAATTAGGTGAAACTTAGGTCATGTAAAAGCACATCATATTTCCGTAAATGAAAACCTAACAAAGCAATTCCTTTGTTGAATATTCTCTAATATCGTATCATAGTACCTAGGTACCTAATCGTACATTGTTCTACTTTGTAACTGGAACGCAAACGAAGTACTTTCAGAAGAAAAGGAGTCTTTCAAGGCACTTTAGTTCTCAAAGTGTATATTGTGTACGTCAGTATGGTCGCGACCTTGTTCGTGATCTTAATTAACGTACAATTTAACAATCAAGACGTGCCATCTTGTATGTGACATTATTAAATGTAAAATATAAGAGTCACTTTGCAGAAACATGAATATTTCCTTCTTGTGTCCTTCATGTCAAACTTTAATGTTTAAATTATTGTTATGTTTTTGCAAATAGTTGTCAAGTAAGTATCAGTTGGAAGAAATCGGTACACTTAAAACTAGATGCTCCAGAGTAGCTCACGAAATTCAAATTTTCTTACGTTTTTTTTTTGCAATTTGCAAGCCAGTGCTAGTTTGAATGTTGATTAAAATATTATTTGCGACTGTAAGACGTATGTAGTTACAGAATTATAGTCTTCAAAATCATCAAAACAACTCTCAAGTGCATAACGTTCTAGGAACGATTTTGACCTTGAAAAGGTCATTGGAGACCTTTCGTCATCAAATATATGGCCCAGTTGATGATTTTTGTTGATGTAATACTTTCATCAAAAAAAAAATTGTCTTCCGCTTCTTCAACTCGGTTGATGACACCAAAAGCAGGGTTATACGAGTAGTGATATCGACTCGCATTTAATCCCAACAAGGCCCCTTATTCACAACCATTCGACTCGCTTCCGATTCGGAAAGTCGTGTGTCTATCTCGCTCGTTTTCGTAATGCCAGAAGAAGACAGATATACGAGTTATCGAATCGGAAACGAGTCGAACGTTTGCGAATACAGGGTCCGAACTGAACCCACGTGGTGTAAACGTTACGACCCGCTTGCTTTACAAGGAGGAGGCCTAGTTATGTCCCAGCAGTGGGAACCTTATTGGCTGATAAAAATTTGTAAGTATAACAATATTAGGCACTATTTTAACAAAAGGATTTAGTTTTTTCGGGCGACACATAAATTGACTACTTTTTCAAGAACTTACCACAGATAGTAAACAGAGTAAAGTCGCTGATCATGGGCATCAGGCTGACATATTCTCCCTTCTTCTCCTTGAGCATCTTCACCATGCCCTGGGTCTTCTCCTCCATGACCAGCGCGAAATCCTTCAGGACGTTGAAGTGGAAGGTCGGGGTGAGAATCTTGCGGCGCTTGTGCCAGTCAGTACCTGGTGAGGAAGAAGATATGATGAATATGGACACATCGTGAAGATAGGTAGTTATAAACCGGAGTTACAGGTTCTGCTGAGTTATTCCACCTCGTAAAGGTAAATGATAAATGATAATTATGATGATATGATGTTTATTTTGTAAGTAGGTTTTCACAAACACTTTTACACGTCAATTTTTTTTTTAAACTAGATGGGGCCGGTCTTTCGTACCTGACTACTCTGAGAAGAAACAGCCGAAACAAACTCAGAGGTCATAGTCTCTTTTGAATTCCAGACAATAATCTTGCTCAATTCAAATGAGGATCATGTAGATATTAGTGTCTGAGATGGTCTTTTGAAGAAAGAACCATACAGATTTGAGTAAACCTGTCCCGTCAGTGCAAGCATTTGTCAGTTATCGTGTAGCTCGACTTATAACACAAGGAGCTCAACGAAACGACGAACAATACCAAAGAAAGGACATTTGGGTAGGTCGCTTATAGAACTCAAACTGCCAGACGGTAATAATAAAAAGTACAATTTGTGTTCATATGCACCGAAAAAAGCACCGCTGATATAATTTTGCGAATTTCCACTGACCCTGTCCATTCACCATTTCCATTTCCGAAAGCTCGTCATAAATCCTATTCAGTTAGTCACTCTCCATGGCTAAGCCTTTAGCGTGTAGATAGTCTTGCCTGTACCAGATACATGCCTATCTTCACCTCACACATCTATGCTACGGCTTTATCGGCTTAGCTCTCGCTTCGCCAGCTAATCCACGCACCACTTAGCTACCATAGCGCACTCAGAGGTCCAGACCCCGTATTCACAAACGTTCGACTCGTTTCCGATTCGACAACTCGTATATCTTTCTTCTGGCATTACGAAAACGACCGAGATAATAATAATAATAATAACAAATATCGCTGGACATTAACACACAGCGCCACCTAGTACCACACTAAGCAAAGCTTGTATCGTGGACACTAGATAGTTGATATAGGTACTACATATGTATACTTTTTTTTTTTGTTTGTAAATACATACTTAGTATACATATAAACATCCATGACTCGGAAACAAATGTCCATGCTCATCACACAAAATGCAACCGTCGGCAGTTTTGGATCGGCGAACACAAGTGCGTCACCAGCTGCCGATAACGCTGAGCAAGCGCCGCCCGCCGCCGTCGGCGTCGTCGCCCGCGCCACAACACCGGCTGCGGATACGTCACGCGTAGGTACGTCGACCCCTAAACGTGCCTATGCTGCTATTGTCACCAGCGGAAAATCTGATGCGTCGCAGCCTAGACAAACTAAAAAAGGGGAAAAACGGAAAATGGGTGCTCAACCTGCCCTGACTGCGGTCCGTTGCTCCGTGCCAAGAACGAGCCAGGTTGATGAGGAGGGCTTCACAAAAGTAGAAAGGAAGAAGAAGAGGCCCTGTTCTCGTAACCTGTGCGGTACCGCACCGAGTGGACCCAACATGCTGCTGCGCGCTGCTGTGCCTACGACGCAGCTGTACATTTCACGTCTGCATCACTCCACTACACCTGAGGAAGTGGTGCAGTACTTGAAAGTGAAGACCAACTTCATTCTGCGGGTCGAAAGGTTGGAATCGCGCCACAACATCAACTTTAGGTCATTTGTGGTTCGAGTACCAACCCAACATCTACAGACCTGCTTAAAAGAAGACTTTTGGCCGAAGGGTGTCGTATATCGTCGCTTCCGAGGACGGTTACGCGACACCACGCAGCGAAACACGACGCCGACAACACTGCGTGTATAGTTTTAGTATAAGGTTTAAAATATGTATTAGTTTATTATTGTTGTTTAATGTTATTTTATGTATTTTATCTATGGGCCTTAGTTGCTTGAAAATAAAATGATTATTATTATTATTATTAATAATAATGACATAGAAATAAACATTTGCTCCTACCGGGATTCGAACCCAGGACCCTAAGAACGTAAGGCAGCGTCACTACCACTACGCCATTCGAGTCGTCACAACGTCATAGACATACAACTTCCCGAATCGGAAGCGAATCGAAGCGTTATGAATACGGGGGCAGATCTAGAAACGTTACTTCAAGAAATAAGACGAACGCTCGAACAAGCTATTTGATTTACAGTTTAACCCACAAATTACGTTGTAAAAATGTAAACCAAGTAGCTTGTTCGACCATACATACGCTAAGCGGTATGCTTGTCGGTTGTCCTTGAATCACGTGTGGTTCGAACAAGGGATTCCGATGAAAATCACGACTAATCATAATGAAGGGGAGGAAGGTAATGTGACAAACACGTTTACACATCACGGCCCCCGTGCTATCCAATCCATCCCAATGGAGTCAATGTTTTGAGTGCGTTACATTGAGTTCTATCACAAAACATGATATTTGAACCCAAAAAATATTTCGTTTTCC
Organism: Xestia c-nigrum; assembly: GCA_916618015.1. Lineage (NCBI taxonomy): Eukaryota > Metazoa > Arthropoda > Insecta > Lepidoptera > Noctuidae > Xestia > Xestia c-nigrum. Next base: position 3,163,939 of record OU745262.1, read on the forward strand.
TGCAATATTTTTTGCGTTAAGTTAATTTTGACACTTGCTTGGTTGACGGCTTCGTGATGAAGTTGTTTACACCCTATGCATGCATAAAGGTTCAAGCACTTATTTACTTTGTTTGACGGGGGTCCAAGCGGGTTCTTTCGGTACATAAAAGCCTTTTGTACACAGTAACACGAGCGTACTTCCTGAAAAAGTCTAAAACGACCCTTTGGTGAGGCATCTGTCCCACACGCACACCGCAGTGAAGACAAAAAATAAAATAAAAAAGTTGTGATAATTGGGCTTCGTAACTAAAAGAAAATTATCGTAATTTCGGGGAAAATTTTTCATCCTATTTGATTAATTTTTGAACGCTGACTGATCGCACTGCCAGCGATAACTCATCCTCTACAAGTTTGTACCTGCGACTAAAATGATCAAAGAAAAGACTCGCTCAGCGACGCTCGCTTGACACTCATTTGATGTATACGCATACCAAACTGCGAGTATCAACAGAACTATATGAACTACACACTCGATGCTTGTATCTAGTCGCCCGCTAATCGCTTCTCGCGAATCGCCAGCAGAAGGACCGGTGCCTAACAAAGGCGGAACGTTGGAAGCTTTGTAACTCAAAGAACCTGCCCAAAAAGATAAAAACGCTTCAGGCCTTGTTTTAAATGATAAAGATATCGGACATCCGGGTTCTCTACTACCTACTAGCGTCTACGTCACTTCCTGCAGTGACGTAGACGCTAAAAGAGAGTTAACAGATACTGCCACTCAAATAGATCTGCTTTTAAAAATGGTATTCTATTAAAAGTTTTACCTTTTAATAGAATACCATTCCATTGGTATCGAGAATCTTATCGATACCGCCATCTCTCTTTCAGTGTTATTCGAGCTACGATGTCTCTCATTGATATTATTTATAACTCATTAAAAAAACTTCTGGTATTTGTTTGTGATATCTACGTAGTGACCATTAAACACTTCAACAGTGGATTTAAAACTATCTATCGATATAATTAATGAATCCACATACCCCTCTCTATTTTTCATATTTGAATTTGTAAGCGCAACTAATGTTTGCGGTTTGAGGAATAATTTAGTTGCGCTTAAAAATAGTTGCGTTCGGAGGAATACCTCTTTGTAGAGGTATTTATATCGACCAAGAAAGAGAAAGAGGGCATTCTGAAAATTGGCATCGTCGCAAAAAGTACATACAATAAAGGTAAAACGGCCTCTTTCGCCTCGAACTTCTTTCGGTTCGGACGACGCCGACGTGACACGTCATCCGTCATACTCTTCAGCGAGTTAGGATACCAACCTGTGCTGAGTAGCAGTCCATTACCCAGCCAGTCCTTCAGGAACTGGTAGGGAACACTCTTCTTGATGTTCTTCGAGTGGGCCAGTACCACCTGAAACAAATGTGTTGCTTTAGCATACATCATACAGATCGTGACGTCACGTGCATACAGTGACTATGAATGTTGGTAGTTGCTCTTTCTTGCAAAAAAAACTGGACGAAATTTGATGGAACTTTACAAATTCAAATTCATTTATTGGTTGTGATTTTCGGTGCATTTTATATGAGATCTTAATAATAAATAACCAGTTCCTCAAAAATCTACCTTAAAGGTGTACACTCTTTCACATAATTGGTCATATTAATTACAATAACACTCAAAATAACTTAACACAGAAAAACAAACAAAACATTAACATGGAAACAAAGATAAAAATAAAAATGTCAATAATAGAATAGAATTTACGATGTCAAAAACAGAATAAAATTTACAATGTCAATTAAATAATATCAATGTCAAAAACTTAATTAAAAAAAAAAATCTTTCTCAGTTAGGAATTCACCGACAGTATAGTATGCTTTATGAGTTAAAATTTTCGAAGCCTGCTTTTAAATAAAGATAGCATTACAGCGTTACAGTATTATAGCTTATACGTTTGAATAACAGATAGCAAAATATATTCAAAATTTCGTATAAAAACTAATTGGATTTACGAAGGTGAAGTCATGGGCGGAAGCTAGTCACGTTAATATATTAAGGCAAGCAAACACTAGCATCGAAAACTAAAACATGCAAGCTACGCACGTCGAATGGACGTGTCACAAACGACGTGTGTTTATTGCGAAAGATGTCCATAGGTATTATCCTCCTAAGGTACAAGCGTACTGGGGCCTAATTCTGCTATTTTAATAAATTCGTGACTCCAACACGATTCCATTCTCATCCCATTGTCATTTTGCTTAAAGTTCGTAATCTGCTAAATTCACAATGGTCGGTCAATGGTCTCGTAATAAAATTGTGTTTTAATGGCATTGTCGTATTGTCATTATTATAAAACCCTTAGTATAAATGGTTTTCGAAATCTACTACTAAATGCGAACATTTATTCATGCCAGATTTCATGTACGAGATTAATATTCTATGACATTCCTTTCATCATTATGAAATCAATGATCGAATACTCAGACACTATTGTATTGTAATAGCAGAATCGAGGCCCTTTCACCGCTACGGCAGCGCTGCACGCAAGGCTGCAGTATCCTTAGAGAATAGCATTGCTGTTCGTGTACTTGCGCAGATGTGAACGCGCCTTTGGCTTATACCGACGTTATGCTGTCATATGGCCTCTATAGTTGCTGACAGTTAAAATCGTAATATCGGACATTGCCCTTTCCCGAATATCTCTTCGTGCTAACCAAAACAAATGATTCATGTATCGTTTACATTAGAAAAAATATGTTGATCATGACAAATCACGATTCAAGACTTGAACAGGCTTATTTTTGGATTTCAAAGTTAAGAACTTTAATAAATGTAGAGGAGTCAATGACCGTTATTAACATCATAATGAGATAAACTTCATAAACAGTTTCAAATGTTTGTGGCAACCCTACACAAAAATTTTCCCTACTTAACATAACCTCTAACCCTTTTCAGGGTCAAAGCGTTTCTAGCTTCAGACCACTCGGGTCACCGCTTTTATCGAAGAGCATGTTTTGCCCTGAAAATGTTGTGAAGAAGTTCATCTAAAATGTAGGCAAGTGACCCTATTCTAAAAGCGACTCGGAAGAAACTGACCCTGTCATGTATGCAGAGTACCTTTATCCCTCTTAGCGGAGAGTCTACCTTTACAACATGAGTAAACGAAAGTAGATTATTTATTTGCATGTAACAAATAATCGGTCCAGGTTGGTTTGGTTTGGGAAACGATACAGAAATATACGGGGTGTAAACCACCTCTTCACAAAGCCGTTAACCGTTAAAAGGTAGGTATTTATAAGACGTGGACGTGGATGAGAAAACAATAAAACTAAATTTAAAAAAAAAAAACCTAAATAAAAGAGCACAACAAAAATTAAATAGAAAATAAAGCATCTTTAAGACTTACATAATATTAAATTGGTCCTTTACGTGGCCAAAACCCAATAAACTCAGCATGGTGCTGTAACATTTCAAAATGTCACACCGCTGATATTGTGATAGGGCCCAAGTGAGCAGGCCCCTTATTCACAACCATTCGACTCGCTTCCGATTCGGAAAGTCGTACGTCTATCTCGGTCGTTTTCGTAATGCCAGAAGAAGACAGATATACAACTTTCCGAGTCGGAAGCGAGTCGAATGGTTGTGAATAAGGGGCCAGGAGGGTGTAACTTCCACACATTGGCTTCAAACAAAATTTTCATAGATAATGCTGCCATCTGTGTGTTTAGGTACACCAAATTTTCAACTGTTTTACGAGAACAGCGATTATATAGTGTATTATCTATGCAAGTCAGATACGACAGTTAAAAGAATAAAGAGCGAATAAAACAAAAATAAATAATTATTACGTGTTTTTACAAATGCGTAAACGTGTATTTCCAATAAAAACCTTCTGACCTAGTTTATGAAATGCTCATTGTTGCTCATTTCATTCAATCAAAGGGATTCCAGCCCTAGTTTGAGCTGAGCGGATGAAAAAATATTGAAACATTTGGGAATTGAAAAGCCTATTATGCGGTTTTTTTCCGAGATAATTTTGACCTAGTTTTTGCACTACCTAATATTATAAAGCAGAAGAGTTTGTTTGTTTGGTTGGTTGAACGCGCTAATCTCAGGAACTACTGGTTCGATTTGAAAACATATTTCTGTATTGGATAGTCCATTTATCGAGGAAGGCTTTAGGCTATAAAGGGTGTAAAACACCTCTTAACGAATACGAAAGGGACTTGTTCTCCTCGTCATTCTGATCATTTTTTTGTTCTACACTATACTTGGGAACCTTCTAGTTACGGAGATATTGGGGGTCAAAGTTGCAAGATTTTGAAAAGTTTTTTTTTTAATACCACTTTTTATCGCATGATTTTTACTTAAAATATCTCTACGACCCCCGTACTATTCAATCCATCCATCCGCACAATGTTTTGAGTGCGTTACATTGAGTTATACCACAAAACATAATTTATAACCTCAAAAAATAAAGTTGTTTCCCAGCAATATTTTTTGCGTAAAGTTACTTAGTTAGATATACAGAATGCTTGGTTAACGGCTTTGTGATGAGGTGAAATACACCCTGTATAACATCACGCTACAATTATTAGGAGCGGAGCAGGAATGAAAAATGTTACAAAAACGATTCTTTTTCCTTTCGTTATTCTCTCATATGTGACGCAGACGAAGTTTTAAGGATTTGTGACGATACATTTTTTGTCTGTACGGTAACTTAGCACTTCTAGTGCCGTACAGACACAGAACTCTGTGGATTTTGATGCGGTTTCAGCATCATTAAGAAGATTAATTCTGGAAATTGAATATGTTAACCATTTATATTTTTATTTTATCATTGTATAGTTGTAAGTAGAGCTATTATTTTACTTCGCTTGTAATTATTAAAAAAAAAAACATTTATTCAGTTAAGTAAGGGCAATCGGAAAAATGTTTGGATCCATTGCCACACGTACAATACTAGCTGACCCGCGCCACTTCGTCTGCGTGAAGAACCGCTCGACCGATTTTGTGCAAACTTCACATAAACCATCTACTAAATAGTCGAACAAAGCCATTTGGTTTGGATAGTTGAGCCCCTTCTTGAGTTATAAAATTACAACGCACAAATTAAAATTCAATTAAAATTCGATGAAAATACAATGAGTACAATAAATTCCCAAAATAATATGACAATCTCCGGCATCGGTATAGCGACATGTCCATTGAAACAATGCCGATTAAAAAAAAAACAGAATGCTCCTACCCCAAATCATCGCTAGGCAACACGATGGACACAAACAGAACAGAAATTCCAATGTAAAGCCAATATCTCGCAATAAAGAATTTGAATTGGATTTTTTGGCAAATTGTGAACTTGTAACAGCAGTAAGTTGCTCTATTGCAGTACGAGGTCGCCAGGCTAAAAATTACGTAAATAACGAAGCGCGGCGCCCTCACCAAATAAATATTTCATTACATATGTCTGATCGTTTATTAATCGGTACCTACGTCTTATCATATATCAAAAATCTATGTTAATAATTTAACCTTCAGTATAAGTTACCGAACATCATTACAAAATATTGCCCCTGAATTCCCGAAGGTATATCTATGGGACACCCACGCATAGACAGCTGTATCAATCCCACTTTTTGTAACAGGCTTTTGATAAAAAAAATATTTTTTATAAAATTTGGTTTATCTATCAACATTGCACGAGTAACCCAAGTGTCGCGTCCGTGCTATTAACCGTTGAGTAGTTTTTCCGAAAAGAGTAACCATCGACAAACGCGAACCGTGCACCATTTTCGACGTTTTATAAGTGTCCATCTAGGCCTATGTGAAATAAAATATTTTGATTTTAACTTTTTTGATTTCGTGAAGAGGCAATCCTAGCTGCAGGATCAAGTCATGTCTGTCTTAAAATGTATTGTCAAATAAGTTTCACAAAGTAATCGCCTGTCTGGGTTCGACCCCACGACTTGCTCGTAAGTCTAGGTCACTACCACTGGGTCGACTACTTACGGAAGACGTCAAAACTGTCAGTTTTCAAATTAGCTTGCTCATAATACACTGTTATTTCTTGACTTACACAAACACGCCTAAGATTAAACTGTCTGTTATGATAAACCAGCGTTACTTCAATACAATACTTTAGAGAAATACCGTAAAGAACGTTTAGCACGCTATTGTAGTCTTAGCCTTAAGCGCTTCGTTGAAAATTGCATTTCAAACTGCGCTCTAAATGGCGCTTGGGGCATTTCAGATTTACTCTGTCGATATGTTAGATTAGTCTGTCAGTCTCAATGAAGGATAGGGGTGGTATCAACGATTCCACGTTTCAATAAAGCTTAATTTACGTTGCCTGATAATTTAGGCGCAATTAATGAAGACGTGGGTTTTGCTGAACCGAGTGGTAGGCCAAATTAGTAATCCTATAAATTCTTTTTAAGTTAAGGCGGTTAGATGAGCTAAATTAGCAACTCTATTTGTGGTGGTTCAAACTTCGTAGGCCCTACAAAGTGGTTATGTTGGTTACTGCGGGCCGAATAGCGTGAAATGAGTGGTTTCGATCGATTTACAAAAAAACTACTGGTTGGATTAAAAAACTAAAACACTATCATAATATATTGCTTGTAGAATTATTTGCCAAAAAATCAGAATGATCGCATGCATATTAGTATGTTTTTTTTTGTTTGAAAGATATTTTTACAGATAAGTTCGTGTTTTTTTTTATCGAGTCAAATTAATTGTATTATGTTTTCAAAACACTATCATGCTATCATATATCCTGAAGAATATCATATATTTTTCTGATCTTGTTTATAGCAGTGAATCGTAATACTTTTATTTATTATAAAAAATTCGCGTTTAGCTCATGTGACCTAAACGCGAGTTGTTTTTAGTCGCCTTAAGGTATTTTTTATATTTATGATGCCACACACCCCTGGCCCCTTATTCACAACCATTCGACTCGCTTCCGATTCGGAAAGTCGTATGTCTATCTCGGTCGTTTTCGTAATGCCAGAAGAAGACAGATATACGACTTTCCGAATCGGAAGCGAGTCGAATGATTGTGAATAAGGGGCCTGAAGTCCGAAGAGCTAGTGGCTATATAATGACATAGCTGTATGAGTCGCTCTTTAAGGTTAAGCAGCGTTTGTCAAGGTGGCCCTAGATGCATGACAATCAATGCAAACTGAGTTTCCTCCGTGCCTCAAAAAGCCCGTCAAGTCTTTGGTCCCGCCTGTCATTTTGTAGATCTTTGACAGTCTCAGTCTGTCTCAGTGCCTCGAAAGCCTGACAACGAGTCTTACCAAGCGTTATCGTATTTGACGACCCGAATGGCGTAGTGGTAGTGACGCTGCCTTACGTTCTTAGGGTCCTGGGTTTGAATCCCGGTAGGAGCAAATGTTTGTGTGATGAGCATGGACATTTTGTTTCCGAGTCATAGATGTTTATATGTATAATAAGTATGTATTTACAAACAAAAAAGTATATATGTAGTATATCAACTATCTAGTGTCCACGACACAAGCTTTGCTTAGTGTGGCACTAGGTGGCGCTGTGTGTTAATGTCTAGCGATATTTATTTATTTATTACCAAGTACTAACTGGGTTGTGAACTTGTGATGATATAGGCAGTAGGTCCAAGTATAACACTGATTCTCAGCTGCATCTGGTAAGAATGGAACACAACAACTGTCTAACTTCGTCCCAAATATATTAAGGTCAGCTTCCAGTCTAACCGGATGCAGCTGAATACTAGTATTTTACACGGAGCGACTGTTTATCTGACCTCCACAGCCCAGTTAGTACTGGGTAATGCGATTTCACTTGGTAAGAGACATTTTGGGGCACTGACCACCTGTCTACAAATGACAGCTGGGACCAATGGCTTACTTAACGTGCATTCGGGTGGTCAATCATCCACAGACCAACCTAGGCAAGCACGGCTTAACCTAAAGATCTACCCGAGCGGCGAGCTCTTCCTGACAAGACTGGAACCCGACACCATCTTAGTTGAGAAAAGGCTAGGCAGATCTTGATGATGATGATGATGGTGGTGATGATGATGATGATGATGATGATGGTGGTGGTGATGATGGTGATGATGATGGTGATGATTTTACGCACCTCGATATCAGCTGGTCCGGAAAGATGCAGGACTCTCTGACTCATCACTTTAAACACGTAGCGGTCGCCATATTTGTGTGTGTAGTCCACTAGGACGTCCAGGAGCTTGTCTGAAAGAAGAAGTTAATATGTAATTAATCAAAAATCATTGTGTTGTATTGTATTGTATTGTACAACGGGCTATTGTCCGCAACTCCACACCAAAGCGCGTATTTTGCTTATGGGCTATAATCCACCACGCGGGCCCAGTGCGGGTTGGTAGATGTCACAGTCTTCGAATTTTTGGTTCTAGGACATCCCGTCTCCTCACGATGTTTTCCTTCACTGTTTTTGAGAGCAGTGGTGATATAAAATAAATTACATAAAGTAATGCGCCTGCCTGGGTTCGAACCCACGACATACTTTTCGTAAGTCGGGGCCGCCACCAATGGGCCACCGCTGCTCTCTCAAATCCTCAAATCAATAATCAATTAATTTGTCAATTTGTATGTGTGTTTGTTACTCTCTTACGCAAAAACTACTGAACAGAATTGTATGAAATTTTGCGCACAAATAATACTGTAGTAGTATTAGTAAGGTACTTTTTATCAGTAGTAAGATTTCGTGGGACAATTATAACACTTCACGTCGGCCAATCCGGTGGCATAAGCTAGTTTGTAAATAAATAAATAAATCGTCAACACTATCAAAATAATATTTTGAAATGTTTTTTAATCAGTAAAAGTTAACTCAACAATAAAACAAAAAAGTAAGAAAAAGCTATAAATAATAAAAACTAACGAAACACCAACATTTTCTTTCATCACAATCTGTTAACATTATAAAGTTTCAGAAACTAATCCTTTGAGCTCCGAACACCACTTTGTAACCCCGCGCTAACATTAATTTACGAATTCTAAACTAAGAAAATCTAATTTTTGTTTGATCTAGTCTATATGATTCTAGACTATTATTAATTATGCTATTTATACCTAATCAGCTGTAAGTTGACCTATGTTCAATAATATTAAACTAACATTAATAAAGACATTTTAAACCGACTTCAAAAAGGAGGTTCTCAATTCGTCGGCACAAAAGAAAATAGTGCTTACCAGGAGGCGACTGAAACAGTTCCCAAGTGTTTCCTATGATTGGTTTCCGCGGAGGTCCAGGGAGTTGATCCAGAGGGTTCTCATCTTCCTTGAAGAATAGCAGCCATATCACCAGAGCCACGGCCCCCGCTATTAATACTTCAAACAACATGTTGGTTTATTGAAGAATACCTGTGGACAATACAAACAGTCTGTAATATACTTCTATCTTTCCTTCAAAATTACCTAAAGCAGTTTCAGACAGACAAACTTTATAGTGCTTGTAAGCTAGCACGCGCGTCCCAAATACGAGCTTGAAAAATTAAACTCGGGGAACCCCATCCCTTTTTTTTCGGATGGGAAATCATCAAATGACTCCTCCCACTCTGGGCGAAGCGGAAGGGATTGTGTCAGACTTTTACTGACTAAAACCCATCCATGTTTCTACCTCGCCCTTTATGTTCCGGGGTCACGGTATCTCTTTCGAACAGTCTCACTCCCTACAGAAACACGGCGTAAACAAGGAAGTTCTTGCACGCCGTGTAAAGCGTATAATCTAGTTTAGAGCATGGTATAAAGCAGCTTTCTTAGAAAAGGTACAAAAGGTTGGACTCACTCTAACTAATCAGATGTTACTAGGTAATTGTTAGCCGTATTTTGTTAGACTAGGTACTTTACCCATACATTTAGATGAGGCGTACAAAGAAAACCTAACTCCCTAGTAATTCGGTTCGGTTTAAAGAATTTATTCTCGTAAAAACAATACATAGGTTCACTTAAAATGAGACACAAAGTAATTTTTATATCCAAATAAATACATTTTGCCTCCGATGCGTGTTGGTGAAGTTATACACAACATATAGGAAGTATGTAGTATTACTAAAATTTAATATGCCGTATGATTACATTTCATTAACGTTTACGGACGGTTTTTTTATTAACTTAATTGTAAATCTTGCTTGCACTGTGTGCAGTGCAAGCAAGATTTACAGTTACCAGATAAAGAAAGAAGAAAGAAAATATAAGCGTCAGAACCCCTGCAGCATTAGAGATATTTGTTGTTTAGAAAATACTAAAATGCACTAACGTTGTGCTACTATTTGATACCTAACTACAAATATTTAGTCGATAGATTTACCTCTGGCCTCTAAAAAACATAAACATATTATGTACTTGTTTAAAAAAAAACATGCGGTGCAGTTTTTGCGGACTGCTGATATAAGTGTAAACTAAGTAATCTATATCGGCTACGGGTTATGCCCCGCGAACGCCAACACCGTAGCGGATCGGCTACGAGTGCTACGAAGCGTTAGGTGACGGTCACGCGAGTTGCATGACTTTTGTTGACCTAAAAAGTGCTCAACGCGTCTAAAGAAGTCTTCAATTCAATGTTTTTTCCAAAAAGCTCAGCATAATGTCCAGATGTCAACATTGCATACCGGGTACTTGCACCAGAACCTGATTTGAAACCCAGACAATCTTCCCAGTTACCAACCCACTAATTCGATCTGCGAGGAATCTAGGAACAGATCTATGTAATACCGGAACCGAAATTTCCAGCATCAAACACAAATTTACTCAAATTAAGCTGAGCGAATGAACGTTTCAAAATTCAAGACACAATCCCTCAAAGCGCCCGGCCTTCGCAACGATACATAACAATATTTGACAGATACTTTATGAGACCGATATAAGCTTCTTTGATCGTTTAATATTTGTTTACTCCAATATCCTATTCCAAGATACTTGTGTAGAGGCTCCCATATCATCAATATTCTGAATTATAGTTGACAAGTTCTTTCGTGGCTAAATAATATCAGCCTCTTGGATCGATCTTTAGGTTAAGCTATGCTTGCCTAAGTTGGTCTGTGGATCGGTGACCACCCTTACATATTGAATTTCCTCCATGCCTCGGAAAGCACGTTAAGCTGTTGGTCCCGGCTATCATTTGTCCATCTTTGACAGTCGTTACAGGTAGTCAGTGGCCCAAAAAGTCAGACACCAGTCTTACCAAGTGGTATCGTATTTCCCAGTACTAACTGGGTTGTGGAGGTCAGATAGGCAGTCGCTCCATGTAAAATACTGGTATTCAGCTGCATCCGGTTAGACTGCAAGCCGACCGAAAAGGCTACGCAGATGATGATTGTTGACAAGTTCTTGCCCACGGTTTCGGTCGCGTTAAGACCTACGCAGATGATAAATGATAAATGATAAATGATAAATGATAAATGATAAATGATAAATGATAAATGATAAATGATAAATGATAAATGATAAATGATAAATGATAAATGATAAATGATAAATGATAAATGATAAATGATAAATGATAAATGATAAATGATAAATGATAAATGATAAATGATAAATGATAAATGATAAATGATAAATGATAAATGATAAATGATAAATGATAAATGATAAATGATAAATGATAAATGATAAATGATAAATGTAAACAAAACGTATTGGTATAGAAATACTACATAATTGCTATGCTTTAAAAGGCTTTGGCTTCGTGATGAGTCTGCTTAATACACCCTGTACACTAAAAGTAATAAATTATTAACAAGCATCAACCACCCAGTGTCGTAAATTAACTTGATGTCATCAAAATCAAACTATAATAATGATGTGTCTGGATATGCTCGCTGATAATGTGGTCAAAGCTAATTAGTTAATCTGGAACTAATCGGATCTAGCTACAAGTGGCTCACATCTATATTCTAACACTAATTACTAACTATTATAGTGGGCCTAGCACGAGCGTGCGACGTAAACGTCGGCATCATTCCACTGGTGGGTAAAGCTCGGCTTTTCACAAGTTTATGTCGTCGGAATCGTTAAATTAGCTGTTTTATAGTTAAGTGCTGTTAAAAACACTGTCACAACTCACAACGAAAATATGAGGTCACGTGACACGTTACGTCACCGCCGTGTGCCGAATGAATTGAAAATTAAAATTAAAAAAATAATATCTATTAATCTATACTAATATTATAAAGCAAAAGAGTTTGCTTGTTTGGTCGAACGCGCTAATCTCAGGAACTACCGGCTCGAACTGAAAAAATATTTTTGTGTTGGATAGTCCATTTATCGAGGAAGGTTTTAGGCCATATAACATCACGCTACGGCCATTAGGAGCGGAGCAGGAATGAAAAATGTTGCAGAAACGGGGTTTTTTTTTCCTTTCGTTTTTCTCTCTTATGTGACGCAGACGAAATTGCGTGGGTCAGCTATATACATATATCTATACTAATATTTTAAAGCAGAAGAGTTTGTTTGTTTGGTTGCACGCGCTAATCTCTGAAACTCCCGGTTCGAATTGAAAAAAAATTATGTGTTGGATAGTCCATTTATCGAGGAAGGCTTAAGGCTATATAACATCACGCTACAATAATTAGGAGCGGAGCAGGAATGAAAAATGTTGGAAAAACGGGGATTTTTTTTCCTTTCGTTTTTCTCTCATATTGCTGCAAAGCGGTTGTTACATCAGTCACTGCGGGCCAAATAGCGCGAAATTAGTGGTTTCGATCGATTTACAAAAAAACTATTGATTGGATTAAAAAATTAAAACATATAACATATATATTGCATGAAGAATTATTTGCCAAAAAATCAGAATGATCGCATGTATATGAGTACTTATGTTTTTTTTTTGTTTGAAAGATATTTTTAGAGATTACTTCGTGATTTTTTGTTATCGAGTCAAATTAATTGTATTATGTTTTCAAAACAGTATCATGCTAGCATATATCCTGAAGAATACCCTATATTTTTCCAGTTTTGTTTATAGCAGTGAATCATATATTTTTATTAATTATAAAACACGCCTTAATACATTCATCACTCCAACACGATTCCATCCCCATCCCATTCCTTTGCTTTTAGGTCGTAATCTGCTAAATTCACAATGGTCGGTCATTGGCCGGTGAATGGTCTAGTAATAAATTTGTGTTTTAATGACACTGTCGCATTACCATTTACAAAACCTTAAGTACGTTTTCGAAATCTGCTACTAAATGCAGACATTTTTTTCATGCCAGATTTCATTTATAATAGTTATATTTTACACATTTGCCAATATGTACAAGATTATCATTCTGACATTTCTTTCAGTGGAGTGTCAGTGGTTGACCATTGGAAAGTCATAATGGCGCCGTTATATTAGTATTACCAAACTTGTCAAAACTTGACAGACTATTATGAAATCAATGATCGACTATTCTGACACTATTGTAGTAGACTTGAGGTCCAGGTTATAAGCTACCTGTGTGCCAAATTTCATCCAGATCAGGTCATTTGTTTTTGCGTGAAAGAGTAATCTTAGCTACACTCTACTTGCAACTCGACGCGATTTAAAAAAATGCGAAGTGATGTTTTTTTGGTTTAAAAAACAAACTTATTTAATAATGCATGCAAATATTCATATACACCAAAAGCACATATGACTGTAAGAAAACCATAACCAATTGGATCGAAAAACTCACGTATGAAGAGACTGAGGCACTTCTACAGAACATTAAATAGCAAAATACAAGATAACAATATGATACTCATTTTCACAAAAACTGGCACTTAAAAATTATAATGCTTCGAAATAAGATTTCAAATAAATCACATGACGTCAACAAAAAAAATAGAAATAATTTCGGTATTAACTAAATGTGTTTTTCACCAAAAATATTGGATAAACTGGTTTGGTAAGAATGCAGATAATATAATCCAATAAATCATCGAACTTTGGCCTTCCTCGACTACCTACTTAATTATTTTTAAATTTGAGATATTGACCGTACCTACCGATAACCTTGCTTTTATGTAACACGCATACAGTAACAGCACTGAACGGTATTAAAAGAAATAAATAAATAGCGCACAACAGGGCGTTTGATTTTCACTTTGAAAAAAAAGTTGTATATAGCGCCATATTATTGTCGCGGTTTTTAACCCGTATCGTCGCCTCAATGCCACTAAGTATTGGTATGGTCCCCTGCCGCCCAGAAAAGGGTAGACGAAAAAAAAAACGAATTTCCGACAGGTAGATCATCAAAAAACATTTGACCCGTATTTTCAACCGACTTCCAAAAAGAGGAGGTTATCAATTCGTCTGTATGTTTTTTTTTTTGTGTTTGTTACCTCAGAACTTTCGACTGGGTGAACCGATTTTGATGATTCTTTTTTTATTTGAAAGCTGGTGCTTGTCGTTTGGTCCCATTTTAATTTGCTGAAGATCTGATGCTGATCTTCCGAGATATACAATAGAACTCTTCAAAACCAGACGGCAAATCTGCAGTAATTGCTGCAATCGTTTGTAGGTTCATTGTTCATACTACATCATTACGTAACATCACGCCGGTATGCTCTGAGGGGGTACGCAGATGTGTACAATACTCCCAGATTTCGACAATGTTTGTTGCCTATGAACTTTCGACTGGGTAAACCGATTTTGATCATTCTTTTTTTATTTGAAAGCTAGTGCTTTCCGTGTGGTTCCATTACAATTTGGTTAAGATCTGACGCTGATCTTCGGAGATATAAATGGAACTCTTCAAAAATACACGGCAAAGCTGCAGTAATTGCTGCAATCGCTTGGTTGTTTATTGTTTATGTAACATAGTGACGTAACATCACGCCTGTATGCTCTGAGGGAGTACGCAGAAGTGTACAATACACCTAGATTTCGACAGTTAGATGTGTTAAGTTCCATTTAATGGGATCCTGGAGAAATGGAGGGAATTCCTTAAATTTTATAGGCACACCAGAAGCGATTTGGGTAGTTTTAGGAAGAGTACATTTTTAGAGTGATCCTATTTCAATTTGGTAAAGATCTGATGAAGAACTTCGGAAGATAGGCGACGGGAACTAATCAATAAATGATAGCAAATGTACTAGGATCGCTGAAATCTCATGTCTCTCTATTGTTTACACCAGTTCATAACAAAAAATCACGCCGTTACGCTGTGAAAGGGTAAGCACATATGAACCACAAAAAAACTAAATCAATCAAACAAAGGTCACCGACTTCTGAAGCTAAAGTTATTTTTCACTTTTTTGTGTGAAGTCGGTTATATTTTTTGCAAAAAAGTTTTTTTCTTTAGCTACTTAAACCAACATTGACGAAGATACAACGCTTTTAAAATTCTCAATACGTCACACCGTGGTATAATTTTTACGTGCGTTCTGACGTCACGATCTCTCCAGTGCTGATCCGTTTTATCTGTGTCAATATTCATTGATTTGTAAAAACAAAAAATACGTGTCCGCGATTGTCCAAACTGAATAGATTTGCAATTTATTGATGGTGGAAACTAGCGCATTATACCCACTGGTGTTGTTGTGATAACGTGCTTATCATAATATCTATCTACTATATGACAATATTTAACTGATACTGGATACAAACATATTGAAAGTATTATCATTAGTAATCGATAGTAAGCCATACAAAACACAATATACTTTATTTATGTAATTTTAAAAATAACGCAGCTTGTTTTTCAATTATTTCTTGTATATGTAGTTTAACTTGATTTTGAGAGTTTTAAGTCGCCTCTCTGACTAGCCTTTAAATGCCGTCAAGAAATATCTCTCAGGCATTCTAGTTTCGTCACAATGTTTCCTTCACCAAAGAAAGTGATAATTTAATTATACATTACGCACTAACCACTCGTTAAAGAAAAACACTATTGATTCTTTGTATTAATAACTTGTAGAACGTAATGAGTGTAAACTGTTAAGTCATATGGAAAGCACACATCATTTTCGCGGGCCTGTGGACGTTCTAGCTATGGGCTAGCTCACCGTCCATCCGTCTTATGACGACAGGCCATGTCGACGCCGACGCCGACGGCGCGGCGCCCCACGCGCGCAAAGAGATGACAGCCAAATGAAGGGCCGAAGCCTGCCGGGGCTGCGGGACTGTTCGTAAGAGATGCCGTGGCCCCTGAAAAAGGGCGGGGAAGGAACATGGATGGATTTTAGTCAGTAAAAGTCTGACACTCCCTCCCGTTCCACCCAGAGTGGGAGAAGTTATTTGATGATATCCCATCCGTAAAAAAAAAACTGTCTCATTCAGTCCTGTCCCCTTTGCATCTCACGCCCATAACTATGAAAATACTTGTATCACAACTAAACGCAATTCAAATTATAATTTTCTACTTACAATTATCATGAAAACCACAATACACTCTTGTGTCACAACCCACAAACTAATTTATTTATTAGTATGGTAATTAAACAATTGTATTTACTAGTAGCCAATCGGCGACTCATTGTTTGAGCCACGAATGAATGAATGAATGAAAATGAAAAATTTTCATAGAAACTGCTGTGGGAAGTGCGACACAGTTCAAAGCGGTATTTTGATGAACGAAATTGATTTGACGAGTAGATTGGGTTTTCTGCCAAAAGCAACATGGGAAAAGAACAGAAAGATGATTATGATGATGATATCTTGGTAAAAGAAAGTGTACTGCCTCGTTGGTCGCAAGCGCGACTGCTAAAGCAGTCCTGAGTTCAATTCCCAGGTCAATGTGTTATTGGGTGTACCCGTCAAGAATTTATCAGTTGCTGCCACGGAATCTAGATTTGTGGCCGTTTGATGGCATTAGGCGCGCCTCCTGATACACGAGACTTAAACATAACTGGCAAAATGTGGGTGTACTATTACGTATACCTCTGTATAACCCTTCATGTATAACAGTCGTGATGTTATACAACGTGCAGGAAACCGTATTACTCTAACACTAGATGACACCGAAATCATCATTACCTTATCCCTTAGGTACAATGGGTTTGACGCAGAAAGTGCACTTGACGCAAGTGTACACTTCGAAAAATGAGTACCTATTAAGCAAAATGTGCACTTCTCAAAATAGCACTTCTCAAAATGAGCACTATTCAAAATGAGAGTGCGTTTATCAAAATGGGTTAAAATAAAAACCGTTTGTGCTTAGTGCAGATTCTGCGTCAAACCCCCAAGTGGCTTCATTGTGAATCTAGATGTCTTATTTATAACTGTCCATAACCGGTTGTAACTAAGCTATCTTGATACCTTAATTAACTTCACACAAATAATTCGTGCCCATATCTATACTGTATTGCGAATATACCTACTCAGATATAAACAGCTCAGAAAATACAAACACAATCGTTCCAAAATCCACCACTAATCTCATAAATAGTATTAGGGACTGCTTACAGAGTTCACAAACGGTCGACTAGTTTTCAACCTTATAATTCAGTGTATAAGGGTGGAAAGTAATTGACCGTCTAAAATAAAATAATAATAAAAAAGGCTCCAAAAATATAAGAGCGAGTGGGAGTTCGACTACTAAATGGTGCAAAGAAGATGTTAATAGCATTTTGCGGGATCTCTTTTTCGTTTAAAACTAATTGTGTATTGTTTTTTTCCTGAATTTCCCATAATTTTTTGGGAAAAATACTATATAATTATGTTCAAAATAAAGATGGCAACCCTAGTCTGAGAGCGCAGTTGTACCTACGTTTTACATGTTCATAAAGAAAATGCTTCTGAAAATAAACTCCATTATTCACCATCTCTAATCGGTAGATTTTCGATAAATCATGGTTCAATTATTAATCGTCGAAGTAACTAGATGAAAGTCGAACGTCATTTACAGACGGCTGGCTTTATTACAATTACATTGCAAATAGTTGTCGAACTCGAGGTTACGATAATTTGACTAATGAGGATATTAATTGGGTCTTACTTAAGATCTAGATCAGAGGTTCTCAAACATTTTTTCCTGGTAGACCACTTTGAATTTGTTTTGGTGAACTAAAAAGAAAAGCAAGACAATATTTTTTTCGCACTATCTGTTAGGATTGCATGAGGATCGTTGTTCCCAAGATATTTTTTTGGCAAAAATCCGAAAATTGTAATCTTCTGGCTTCGAAATGTGTTTTTTTATGACTTAACACGACCTTTTTCACCGAAATACAACCTGTCATCACCGGAACATTTGATCTTTATTACTCTTTCTAGTACCTAGCCTAATATCTGGCTACATTGATCAAGCTAAGCCAACATTTTTGTTCTTTGGCATCGAACCCAGGTAAAATTTCGTGGACCTCCACTTACAGCTTGTGAACCCCCCCATTTTCTTCAAGCCAATGTAGACCCCCGATGGGTCTCCCGTAGACCCCTGGGGGTCTAGATTGTTAATATTATTCAAGTGATTAAGTTTTAGATGTTCTAGCAGCTCAATAAATAATACATTAATGCTACATTCAATTTTCAGCGATTAGACAATGTCTAAGAATTAATCTTAGGAGGTTTATTTTATTTAGCTCTCGAAACGGCAAAAGAACACATCGTGACGGAAATGACGAGTCAAAAATTCGAAATCACTGATATTTACCGACCCGCACAGGACCCGCGTCGTGAATTACATCCCATTCCCTCAAACAGAGGTCACCTGTCTCCCAGCAATGAGAAGATTATTATATGTTAAAGTTAAGTTAAGTTAAACCTTTGCTAATTAAGGGCTCAAAGGGGGGTTAAGGGGGGTGCTCTTCAAACTATGTCCTAGGAAGCTAAAGAGCAGTTATGACTTGTGCTAAAGCAGTCTTTCCCAAAGTGGGCGATAACGCCCCCTTGTGGGCGCTGCAGGCATAAAGGGGGGCAGTAAGACTCCCGAAAAAAAAATGGGGGCGTAATTGTGTAGAGGCTTAAGGGGTGACTTGTAATTTCATCTAGGAGGACTTTTAGACACCGCCTGAGCTCTCGACTCTCGACTACAACTTGAGAACATCAACTAATTTTAATATTAGTATCATATTTACACCGGCTGAATACCATAAAGTTGCGTTTCTCATTGGCAGGCGTAGCCCGTAAGAGTTTTCATTTTTTTACGTTCCACAAGATAAAACATGGTGATAACAAAAAAGGCTTAGAGCTAAGAGCCGTTGTGGACCCTGTCAGGGCACAGTAGAATAGTAACTCTTGCACCCGCAAGAGTTAACTTGAGCGCAATAGGTAGTACACAAAGGTGGCGCTCAGGTGTCAAGTTACTATTCTACTGTGCCCTGACAGGGTCCACAACGGCTCTTAGCTCTAAGCCTTTTTTGTTATAAAAACTAAAAAAGTTGAGAGTGTATGTTTAATCTTCGCTAATATAGCTAAAAATAATTAGTTTAATTTGAAGTTACAGTCGTTTTTAAGTAGGTGAAAAAATGGGGGAACTAAACAATATTTTTTCTCAAAATGGGCAGTAGACAAAATAAGTTTGGGAGCCACTGTGCCAAAGTAGTAGTTCAAATTATTGTTATTTTTCAAACTAGTTCTTTTTACGTTGGTACTAATTATATTAATATTTTAATGTGATTATTTAATCAAATCGCCTGAAATACAGGATTACCTAGTCCAGGCTCCAAGCAAGTGTGAACTTGACATAGATTTAACAAAAATTATAAACAGCCTAACATTTTTGAACTTTTTGTTTATTTCTACACTAGCTGACCCACGCAACTTCGTCTGCGTCACATAAGAGAGAAAAACGAAAGGAAAAAAAGATCTCCGTTTTTGCAACATTTTTCATTCCTGCTCCGCTCCTAATGGTCGTAGCGTGATAGATAAATGGACTATCCAACACAAAAATAATTTTTCATCAATTTGAACCAGTATTTCTTGAGATTAGCGCGTTCAACCAAACAAACAAACAAACAAATTTTAATTCTTCTGCTTTATAGATTGCCATACCTACTTACGTCATTCATTACAACTTATTTACACAGGCAAAGGAAAAATAATTAATTCGCAAAAAGGTACCTAAAATACATGTAGGGGATTCAATGATAAAACTTTGAAAAGCTAACTACATAGGTATGTTAGGATGGAAACTATTTAGCCTCATCATGTAATGAGGCTAAATTGTTTCTAATGTGTTCAGACAAAAAATGAAACACAATTTCGAAATCCCACAAAAAAAAGTGAAGCACAGATTATTAAAATGAATCTAGAACCTTATTAAGGTTGGATCCAAGTCAAAATTTACTAAACAATATTTTAGATAAAAAATATTAAAAAGCACAAATGTAAAAAACATCTTCATTACTTACATTAGGTCTTCGGGTGAAATGTGTTTGTGATATTTCAAACCAAAAAATCCTCATAATGATTTAGTATTTACCTAGGTAAATTTAGGTGTTTCACCCTACGCCTCACCTAACCTTATAAAAAACGGGCCAAGTGCGAGTTGGGCTTGCGCACAGAGGGTTCCGTATAAACGAGGCAGCAAGGGGAGCTACCTTCAACGTTGCAGCTACACGAAAATGGAATTAGGAAACCATCCATGATTTTTCGTGAAATTTTGCTCCCCATTCACAGATTTAAAAAAGTACAGCAATAATATTGCCATTTTACAAAAAAAAATTGGTGCCAATCTATCCTGCTACTAATACTGATCAATAAGTTCTTTTAGACCAACCCTGGTTGGAGTTCTCAAAGAGTCAGAAATTGCAAATACCTTTTCCCATACATTTTGTTATATTGCGGACATTGCGGTGTTCATGTTTATCTAGGACCTTATGTTCCCTGCTAACAATAAAGACACCAAAGTGGTCCCTGGTCCAAAAAAGGTTGGAAAACACTGCTCTAGGTCAATAGGGAGTACCCTACAAATTTAAATTATCTTGATAGTATCGATACCTCTTCACGAAGCTGAAAGGCACTTGTTCTCCCCATCATTGCTATCATTTTTTTGTTCTACACCATACCTGAGCACCTTCTAGTTACGGAGATATGGGGGGTCAAAGATGACAACACATGATGACATGGGGACAAGTTTTTTTTTGTAAGATTTTGACTAATAACACCTCCACGACCTCCGTTCTATTCAATGCATCCATCAGCACAATGTTTTAAGTGCGTTACATTGAGTTCTACCACAAAACATGATTTATAACCTCAAAAAAAAAGTTGTTTCCCAGCAATAATTTTTGCGTAAAGTTACTTAGTTTGATGTACATAATGCTTGGTTAACGGCTTTGTGATGAGGTGGTTTACACCCTGTATGTTATTTTTGGCGTAAACAACTACTTTTTGAGTTAACTTTAAGTTTGTTATTTTCACAGCTTCAAGGAATCGTAGACTTTAGTGTACTCAATTTCGATACCTCCACGCGTACCCGAGATAAACGCTCTTGTCAGACGGATGGCGTATGGTCGAACAAGCTATTTGGTATACACTTTACAATGTAATTTGAGGGTTAAACTGTAAACCTATTAGCTTGGTCGACCTTACTTTAAATAAAGACTACATTAATTGTATGACTTAATTACAAATGTATAATTTTCAGATTTTTCCCTGTATTCGCAATATACGAAGATATTACTTGGTAAATTTCCTAGTTCTCGGCCAAAAGGAAATCATTTATATTCAAGTACTTACTCTACGAATTTCGATTCCTTTGAGAGTTTCGAAATGCGATTAATTTCAACACGATATTTCCCCGCGTTCCCGAGTTAAAGGTTTTGACAGACAGATGGACGGATGACGGATGACGGATGACGGGTGACGGGCATCAAAATGATCCTATCATGGTACAATAATATACTTCGCCCTCATAATCTACAGATGAGATAACTTCGATCTTTGTCAATATCATATTCACACATTCGGATACAGTGATATCATTCTGAGAATGACGTTATCAGACACGCGTAAGGCGAAGGTCAACTCGCACAACAGCCGAAATTAAAAACAAACAAATATGTACCTATTTTTAAATTTTAAACAAATTTTGGTTAATTTCTTGATAAAAGCAATTGATAATTTGATAAAAAACCCGATTTAAACATTCTAAAAATATGTTGGGTCCTAAGGTTACATGCGACTCTTTGCTAAAATAAAAAAAAAACCGATGAACTTACCTAGTTTATAGTTTATCTGTAGCCAACCTGATTAATAACCACAAAACTTTTCTCTTCTAGTTAATGCTTCAAAAATGCCCCTCATAATTTCAACAATAATTTTCGTAACATGCCTACATTTTCAGTTTCAATAAAAACAACTATTTCCCCGGCATAACGCTCCAAAAATTTCCTCTATTACATTATCATTCAATTGTTCGTTCATAATACAATGAAATCAATTTTAATTGGCCAATTAGTTACCAAATGGAACAATGGAAATGTAGGTTTTACTTTTAGATTTCATTAGCGGATTGATTTTTCTGCATGACTACAAATTACTACCGAGCCGACCGCTGAGGATAACAGCCTAGGTACGATTAATAGATAATATACAACCTTACACTATACAACCTTATTTTTTGTTTATACTAAACCCGAAAAGGGGTCATTGTACTCATCATTTTGAACAACTTTTTCTATGGGACGAACCCTGAAATCGCGAAAAAAAAATCAGCTGTTCCCTACATTTTGACGAGTTATGCGAACATAAATGTAGGGAACAGCTGATTTTTTTTTCGCGATTTCAGGGTTCGTCCCATAGAAAAAGTTGTTCAAAATGATGAGTACAATGACCCCTTTTCGGGTTTAGTATAAACAAAAAATAACCCTGTATAATACAAGAAATATGAGCAACTGTTTTCGTATTTATAACTGTGCACCCAAGCTGTTAGATGGCGCTGTTAGGTTTTGTTCAACAAAATAAATACAAAATTAATTCCTGACTGAGAATTCGAACTTGAGAACTATTTATTATTCACAAGGCAGTCGCTGTCACCGCTAGGCTATCTACTTCACTGATAGGTTGTCTAAAATATCTGTTCTCGTTATAACAGTTGAAAAGTTGGTGTACCTAAACACACAGATGGCAGCCACTATCTATGAAATTTTTGTTTGAAGCCAATGTATGGAAGTTTCACCCCCCCCTGGAGCCTAGTACAATTCCCGGATCAGTCAAAGTGTTATTGAGTTTTTCCATCAAGAATTTCTCACTAGAATTAACGGATTTATGCCCGGTTGATGGCAAAAGCTTAGCTCCCTTTTTACATGGGACTTAAAACACTGACAACTGGCGCCAAAACTTAATTAAAACTTCATCACGTAAAGAATTTATTCATTACTAGCTTCTGCCAGCGACTTCGCCCGCGTGAAGTTTGATAATTGTCCTATGGGATCTTATTATCGAGATAAAAAGTATCCTATGTTTTAATCCAGGTTATAAACCATCTGTGTGCAAAATTTCATCCAAATCCGTTTAGTAGTTTTTGCGTGAAGGAGTAACATACATCCATCCATACATCAATACTTACAAACTTTCGTATTTTTATAATATTAGTAGGAAGTAGGATCTCTCAAATAAAATGATGATTAAGTACTACGATGTAAACGGATTTTATTCGGATAAGTGTTTAGGTCGTCCAAAATCGAATGGCTTCATTTAACCTTCAAACATCGAAAATTTCCTAAGAAAAATAAAGTATGCTCATAGTGATGTCCAATTCAATTCGAAACAATTGAATAATCGATTTAATATTTAACTAGAATAATAAAAATAAACACTATTTCGATATTGAAAATGTTATTGTTGTTTTGTTTTGTTTTTATACGCCATGTGTTTATGTGTTTTTAAAGTATTGTATTCATGGGTGCAGACTAGATAAGAAACTTGACTAATTAACGGTACACACGCGACGAAGTAGCGCACCAAAAATAAATCTTCATTAACCACAAGTACGAGCATCTCACAATTGATTCGGCCTTCAGACCGCTCAACCGTGATATTCAATTATTTCATAATAGTCTGTTCAATCTGGTCGAGAACTCGGCACTAGAGACATTAATGAACAAAATCATCGAGAATGTTTCGTCGCGAGATGTAGGTCTCAATGGTTATCACAATGGTTATCACTATCACTACATTTATTATAAAACAAAGTCTCCCGCCGCATCTGTCTGTCCCTTTGTATGCTTAGATCTTTAAAACTACGCAACGGATTTTGATGCGGGTTTTTTTAATAGATTAATAATAAGGGACTAATTCAAGAGGAAGGTTTTAGTATACAATTTCACGCGGGCGAAGCCGCGGGCATCGGCTAGTTTATTATAAAGTCATAAAGTAAGGAAGTAAGTTATAAAATGTTGGACCTCTTGTCCCTTCGACAGCTCAATGTTAGTCAAAAATGTATGGTTTTTTGCCCATCACTGTCATTGGCTCCAAATGGCGATGGCTTGGCTTGGCTTGGCATGGCTGTACCGTGTACACTAGGGCATGCAATTATCGAAATATTTCGATAATCGATAAAATGAAAAATATCGTTTTTTTTTCGATAAAAACCGGTAATTACCGATAATTATCGTTTTTTTATTAAAAAATACAAAAACTTGTTTTTTACATGTAAATAAAGGGATAAACTGATGCAATTATTTACCTAAAATGAAGGACAATATAATATACTGAAAAATAAATAAAACAAGGTTTTTTTTTAAATCAACGTTTGTATTTCTTAATAATTATGTAACATAACATTTTGGATTTACTCATTAAACTCTTCTTGAAGAGATCTTTTAAATAAAATGTTAGAAACCTCTTGCTTAATTATTAAAAAAGTTAGAGTCTTCAAAATATTAATAACTTTGTCGCAGATCTTACATTTTGCAGTGTCACCTGTATCTGCTTTTAAAAAATGCCGCCATACCGACGTGTGGTCCGAACACTTTTTGTACACAGATACATAGTTAACTGTGTTTTTATTGGACATGCTTAATATACTTTACTGAACGAGCAGGTGTAATACGTAAAGTACCTACCTAAAACAAAAACATACGAAAATTTTAATTTACTGAATTAAATATAAAAATTATGATGTAGGTTAGTTCTGTATTGAATTTTACCTTCACATCAAGTAACCATATAAGTGGTAAACAAGATTCTAAACTAAAAATGTACCTAAAACAATAAAATATGTTTTATGTTCACTTTACAAGAAATTAATATTATGTAGAAATTGACTGTATCTATGTCGTACTACAAACTATCATTTTTGTTTTCATTTTTAAGGTAAAAGCCTTGTTTAGGTACTACTTTCAGTATTTAAATTTAAATGTTTAAATGGTGTAGTATTTTGAACGGAAACATTTCGAATTACAAAGCTAAATATTTGCACCTAAGGAATATAAATCTGACTTACCAATAATATTATTATTGACGCAAAACTCTCGATTCAGTTCATCCGGGCGTCCTCACTCACATGGTACCATGGTAACGCAAGAGATCGACAGCGATCGACACGTTCAGGTTCACACACAAATTGCACAATGAACAAATGACAGGAGCGGGAAAGAAAACGCGCGCGGCGAGGGAACAGGGACGCATCGAACGTTCGTTCAGAAATGTGTTAGAATTCGTTATATAAAATTATCGATTGTCGGTATTTATCGTTTTTGTTTTCGATATTTATCGTTTTGTCAAAATGGACCGATAACCGATAAATTATCGATTATCGGTTATCGGTTTGCATGCCCTAGTGTACACATGGCGTGGCACGGCGTGGCGTTGATCATTATAATACTGGAGCGTTACACTATGTTTCTAAAATAGTCCGGTTAAGTAGTTAAGCAACCTTGGCGAGTTTTTGTTTTTGTTGTTTTCCAGGAATATCTCAATAGCAGCCAGTGGATATTATTATGTTCTCAGTTGACGGTTATAGGTCGGTTCCTATTTCATAAATCACGTTTAAACAATAAGAAAAAACAGGTATGTAATCTCTTTGCTTCCCACAAAGATTATTAAGTCAGGCACAAAACAAAATTATAACAACATACATTTATGTCAATCAAATTGACATTGACTGTGTGATAAGGTTACCAGCGTGATACAAATTTATAGGATAGGTACATACCTACATGTTTAAACTCCATTCGGTTTTTATTTCATCATCTACCTAGCCTTTTCCCATTTTTTTAATGTTAGTATTATATAATCGCATAGCCCATACTATCATTCACTGGAAACCTACTTTAGTTTTTGACTTGAATGTGCCCTGGCGGTTGAGAGTATGTCATGCTCACTCAAATGTCTCGCGGTGGCGCGTGTGTCGGACCATTTAGCTCCCTTCAAAGTGGTTGAGCTGAATGGTGCTGATCCATGCGTCATGTTCGTGAACGGGTGCTGTCAGTTGTGACTGGTCATCTCTTAGTTGCCATGGCTTATTTGAAAGAATTATTTTGTTTTTACTATGGACACTTTTAACGTGCACATCTTGCTACATTGTTCTCACATAATCTACCATCTCAACATGAATGATGTAACCAAGATTTTGTAACAATAATTTGATTTAAAAGAGTGTCCATGGAGTTTCTTGCCCGTTCTTCTCCATAGAGATCTACGCTAGGGAATGGGCAACTACAGTACTTTCACAGTTTTTATGTCTTGTGACTGGGACTGTAGCTACATTTTTCAAAAGTGCCTGTTATTGGCCTACTTGAAATAAATGCTTTGATTTTGATTTTGATTTTGATTTTCCCAACTATCATTCGGTTTTATTTAAAATCCTTTTTTTGGTTTAGAAACCTCCAATAAATTTACAATAATGTACTTTGGAAACTAAACCATTAATTTGAAGAAAAATAATGATTAATTACATTTAAAGTAACGATAAGTTACGGTTATTTTATTTTACATTTTAGGCCCGGTAAAAGATTATTTTTACCGTTCTTTTCTTTTGCATATTGTATGGCAACGTTGAGGGGTTCATTCGACTTTTGGAGTGAAATCAAAAATAAAATACTTTTAATTACTTTTAATAATTTTGGCTTTTATTCAAAATTTGGTATCGTACATCCTACGTTTATAATTTCCAAAATTCTTAACTTATTATTATAATTATTTGTAATATTTTTATTCTTGTTTGATTGGGGCAGAAATTGTTCAAGTGATCTCCAAATGATTAAAACCATAAATTGTTGATGATTAAGTTCAAAATCGAATGAGAAAAATTGTCAGTTTGTTGTAACTTGATGCGCTGGCGAGGTGTACAACTGCCTACCCCTTCGAGGTTAACAGGGGTTATGTTATGTAACCTTCTTTATAATATACTCGAGTGTATGTACAAAGGTCAGAAACCCTTGAGAAATCTTGTTGACTTTGTATACGGCGCGGTGTATTGAAAGTTCATAGATTATTTATTCAAGTATCATGTACTAGCTAACAAGATGTGTTTTATTAAAAAGTTCAAATGTAATTTTATTTTGAATGATTGATTGCGCACGTAAGGGTAATGCAGAAAGAGATTGCTAATAAATCACTAGAATCCATACAATCCTTTATATTATTTATTGAATTATAAAAAAAAGTAATAGAATTTTCTTTGAAAGGTTATCAAACTTGACGATTCAAATTCTAACTCAAAATATTGATTTAAATTAAACCATTCACATCAAACAGTCTCTTTTTTGAATTTTCAAACACTGAAATTAATATCCTCACAACACTCATTTCTAAAGCAAACAATAAATAATAATTGATTCAGTAAACGTTGTAACCACAGAATTATATCTAGGTATGGTAGTAACTGATTTTCATTAACTCGTCCCAAATGGGCCATCGACATGTGGGACGGGTTGCTGAATCACTCATGCAATCTAGTTTTATTCCTTTTTTGCTTAATAGGTTCCTGCGGCCATGTTTTGGTTCAACCAGATAAACAGGTTCTAAATTCAAAAGCAAAGTCAAGCTCTAAAAGTCTGAATGAATATCAAATAGGTACTAGCTGCCCCACGCAACTTCGTTTGCGTCACGTAAGAGAGAAAAAGCTCACTAAAGTAAAAAAAAACCCCATATTTGCAACATTTTTCATTTATGCGCCGCTCCTATTGGTCGTAGAGTGATGTTATTTGTCTTTAATTAGAACTAGTAGTTCCTGAGATTAGCGCGTTCAAACAAACAAACTCTTCAGCTTCATAATATGAGTAAGTATAGATTTAACTCAACCCTAACACCCGTACCCAAAGTCAAGTTAAAGTTGAATAAAAGTAATTATTTGTGCAAACATTTGAATGCAACAGGCAAATATTTTACCGAAGTAAAAACCGCCAAAAAGAGCAAAGTTAAGAATTCAAACATTTCACAGTTCTAACACCAAACAATTACTAAACCCCAGAATTAAAATCATATCTTTATTATTGAGTTTAACTTAAGTAATCACTTTGTTGTGTTTAGATACGAGAGTAGGTAAATGATATCCCCTAAAAAGTAAACAATAAATCCAGATACCGGAGGTCCGAAACAACATAAGTCTGTCTATCTTAAAAATTCTATCACATTTTTTATTACTTAATTCTTTATTTGACATTTTTACGACAACAAACTAAGTTCGACAAACATCTTACAACAAATAAACTCTATCTATTCCATTATTTATTGAAACTATTTATAATACATTACTAGCTACAACAATATAATCTTATCATAAGTTGTCTCTTTGACCCACACGAAGCCACAAACCTGAACTAGTCAATAAAAAAGGCTTTTTATGAATTCTATCCTCTTTCAACCAGCTGCATGAGCATCTAATAACACTATTATAATAGAGTTTTAAAATATTTTTTATAACTCAAAAACACCCACTTACTTCAATTATAGTCTGAGAAGTTGATCATTGAAGTCGTAAATTGAATTTAGCACTACACTGAACACAAGATACTTCAATTCGCGGATTAGAAATTCAATTCTACAGTAGCGTGCGCCTGAGTGCGTGTTCGCGCCTCAACTGACTTGAACACGGATTGATAAAAGCTTATACTTATTTATACGTGTAGAACTTTTTTCGCCATATAATAGGTCTACCTGGAACCCGTTTGAGTCTGAATCTGATGAAAATAACACAGAAGTTACAATAACAATGACTATGGTGTTTTTGATTGTAGGTAAGTAGTAAATTCTTTGTTGTGACTCACGTTGTTTAGTCGATGAAATATAGGTTATGAGGAAGTTCTAAACATATTGACAAAAATAAACCTTAATTCACGAAAGAGTTTCTGGTAGTTGCAAGCCCAACTGCTGATCATAAAATCTCGGGTTCTATTCCCAAATCCGACAAAATGTTATTGGAATTTCCAACAAGCTTTTTTCGGTAGCCACCACTGAGTCTGGAATCGTGTCCAGAACTCCAGGTGTAATTTTAATAACACCAGCCCGCGTAGCATGACCACCGTAGACACGACAGAGAGTCGACAAATCTTTTGTTGATCTGTCATTTTGTCGATTCAATGACAGATGAACAAAAGATTTGTCGAGTCTCTCTCGTTTCTCCGGTGGTCATGCAACGCGGGCTGGAGTTTAATTTCTCGCTGTAGGTACTACAATTTGTCTGTCGCGGTCGGCGATTAAGACATTGATGATTAACTAACCACTTAACCACTAACCGTCAAGTGCAAGGCTACAGGGTGTAAACCACCTCATCACGAAACGGTCACCCAAGCATTCTGTACATCAAACTAAGTAATATTACGCAAAAATATTATTGTTGGGAATCGACTTTTTTTTGTTGGGGTGAAAAATCATGTTTTGTGGTAGAACTCAATGTAACGCACTCTAAACACTGAATAGTATGGAGTGTTTACTGTAACAATCTCATGCAATAAAAACAGTATTTTTTTTTTTTTTACAAAAACAACATTGACCCCCAATTTCTCCGTAACTAGAAGGTTCTCAGATATTGTGTAGAACGAAAATAACAATCGTAATGACGTGCGGGGAGCACAAGTGCCTTTCGGCTTCGTTAAGTTTTTTCACACCCTTTTATATTTTTGTTGGTCAATAGTCTAAATTGAATTGTCCTTTTGGTGCAGCTTCCACACTACAGTTACTTTTATGAAGGCAACGTTTCCAAGTGTTATTTATTGTTGGTATAATTATGTTGCCGTGTTAGTATATGTAAGGTAATGTTGCCTAACTTTTGAAAACAGTCAACACGCGGTAACAATTGATAACATTCAAAATATTGTTGGTATAATTATGTTGCCGTGTTAGTATATGTAAGGTAATGTTGCCTAACTTTTGAAAACAGTCAACACGCGGTAACAATTGATAACATTCAAAATATTGTTGGTATAATAATGTTGCCGTGTTAGTATATGTAAGGTAATGTTGCCTAACTTTTGAAAACAGTCAACACGTGGTAACAATTGATAACATTCAAAATATTGTTGGTATAATTATGTTGCCGTGTTAGTATATGTAAGGTAATGTTGCCTTACTTTTGAAAACAGTCAACACGTGGTAACAATTGATAATATTCAAAATATTGTTGGTATAATTATGTTGCCGTGTTAGTATATGTAAGGTAATGTTGCCTTACTTTTGAAAACAGTCAACACGTAATAACAATTGATAAAATTCAAAATATTGTTGGTATAATTATGTTGCCGTGTTAGTATATGTAAGGTAATGTTGCCTAACTTTTGGAAACAGTCAAC
Source organism: Xestia c-nigrum (assembly GCA_916618015.1). Lineage (NCBI taxonomy): Eukaryota > Metazoa > Arthropoda > Insecta > Lepidoptera > Noctuidae > Xestia > Xestia c-nigrum. The sequence goes on from OU745262.1 coordinate 3,194,528, forward strand.
ACGTGGTAACAATTGATAACATTCAAAATCTGTTTTAATCACGGTTCACAACTAAACGGGATATCTTCCGTGATTGTTATTACTTTATTCCATTTACCCCGCGATCATGCCAACTAGCACAAATAGCTGTTAAAAGACTGGACACCAGAATTTATGATCCCTCGAGGCTGTTATTTTTGCTGTACAAGGGCTGTATAGCCTGCTGCGCAGCTCTTGTATTTCTGAATTTGGCCCCAAATTAACCAGCCCTGAGCAATACCGTAGCTTGTTAGCAGCTCTTTAGAGCACTGGATGAGCTGAACAGCGGCTGTACAATGGCTGGACTAGCTATCTTCCCAGCCACTATCCAGCTCCATTAATTATCTTAGACAGCCAGGAGTTTTTTTTTTTTTTTTTTTTTTCTTTATTTAAAGGGCTTTATCGCTGAGCAATAACGTCGCCCTGTAACATTAACAATAAGACTATATAACAATGAACTATTTTAAAACAAAAGCTGCTAACTTATATAAAATCCGGGCTTGTTCCGATAAAGGACAAGCCAGGATTGAGTTACATGCTCCCACATCATATAATTGGGTTAATCCTAATAAACTATATCTCATGGCCTCATTCCGTACGCACTCCATCAAAACATGTTGAACATCTTCGATTATTCCACATTCTTCACAGTTGGGAGAAGTAAACTTTTTCATAAGAAAGCCGAACTTTTTTGATGGAATATGACCGGAACGAAGTCTTAGAGCCATAACTATAACACTCCTACTAGACAAACGATCAATCCAACTATTCACTGAAAGTTGCGGCTGGATGGTTTTGTACCAGATTCCTTTTTCAGTTGATCTCTGGTCAAAGTGTTCACTCCACACATCTGTGCCCTGCTGCTTAATAAATGTGATGTAGTCTGTATATATAGGCGTGACATTACCCGGAACTCCATCTGTCACGGCTTGGTTGGCCAAAATATCTGCTCTTTCGTTATCCTCAATCAGCACGTGAGACGGAATCCACTGTAAAATTACCTTAATTGACTTACATGCCAGCTCATGTATAGACTCCAGTATCGTGTAGGCTATCGGTACTCCTCGCACGGGCGAGGTGCACCGAGCCAAGTGTTGCAAAGCACTCTTAGAGTCTGTTAGAATGACAAATTTGTCGTGATTAATAGAGTTAATGTAAGATAAGGCTTCTGCTATTGCAATTAACTCGATATGCATAATAGATATATGGGAATCTATAGCGAGCTTGACATCAGTACTTAATTGTGGATCCCAAACAGCAGCACCACTACCAGCAACAGTCTTAGAGCCATCTGTATAGACCTTATGGTAGTCTGTATAATTCTCTGCAATGAAACTAATACATATTTGTCTTATTTTACTGCTGTCATAATGGCGTTTGGGCTTAGTTATAGCTGAGATATTATGTTTTATAACTTTATGGATATTTATATTGCTGACCCATGTATCCAGAGATAACATTTCAATTAATTTAAATGAGTGAACATCAAAAGATTTAAGCGTGTTATAACTTGTGACTAATAAAGGCTGTTTCCTACCTCTCCAGTATTGAGGGTTATTACTAATGCTAGAATTAAAAGACTGAATCAAATTAATCGAAATGTTCCCCTGAAAGGACATACATTTTAGACAATATTTATCTCCTAGGAATTTTCTGCGAATGTTTAATGGAGGCAGATTCAATTCACTCTCCATTACGTGAATGGGAGTGCTTCTAATAAAGCCACCAATTATACGAAGAGCTTTATTTTGTGTTTTGTCTAATTTAGACAAATGGGAGTTGTAACTACAATCATACAGGAAGCTACCATAGTCTAACCTACTGCGAATCATAGATATATAAAGCCGACGCAAATGTTTAGGGTGAACACCCCAACCAGGACCTGCTAAAACTTTTAAAATATTAATGAACTTTAAAACCTTCTGTACAGATTCATTAATGTGTTTACCCCACCTTAAAGACTGATCCAACCACAGCCCCAGGTACTTAATGCTATTAACAACGGTAAGATTATTATTATTTAGTTTTAAATTAACGGATTGTCTACATACACCTTTCTTAAAAATACAAACTTTAGTCTTAATAGGAGAAATTTCTAAGCCTAGATCGGTAACTATAGAGTTAAATGAAATTATAGCAGACTGCAGCTCTGGGACTACTGCATTGACATTAGTACCCGATTTAAATAAGACAAAATCATCAGCATACTGAGAAATATCAACATTATTAATAGTTTCGCAAATATTGTAAGTGGCTATGTTAAATAATAAAGGGGACAATGGGTCTCCTTGAGCCAATCCTCGACCCGTGGATCTCGAAAATTCGACATTGTTAACCGCAATTTTTAGTATTCTCTCTTTCAAGAATTCCCATAAATATGAGCATACTTTATGACCGACTTTAAGTTTGTCGAGTATGTTAAGCAAACCTTTAATATCGACATTGTTATAGGCATTATTTATGTCAATAAAACAGCCAACTGTTGTAAGATTTGACGCAAATCCAAGCTGAACCTTAGCTGTCAAATTATTAAGACTATCCAAACATGACTTAGACTTGCGAAATCCCACAGTGTGATCAGAGAATATGCATTTATTTTCAAGATACCATTCCACGCGTTTGTTTAAAATTGAATGAAAAATTTTACATAGGCATGACATTAGGGAGATTGGTCGAAGGGAAGATGTTGATCCCGATTCCCGCCCCGGCTTAGGGATAGGGATGATCTGAATGTGACGCCATTGACTTGGGACAAAACTTAAGTCGTAAAATCGGTTGTACATAGAAAGTAGTAACAATTTACCATTGTCTGGGAGGTGTTTGACCATGGAAAATGAAATTTCGTCGCAACCAGGGGCCGTATCTTTGGATTTTATTGAATTTTCCAATTCCTGTATTGAGATAACCGATTCTAATTTGCAATTGTTGGATTGAAAACAAGGTTCGGGGGGGGACACGGCGTTAATTCTGTAAGAAGTTTTTCTGCTAAATTAGAATCAACGTGTTGATTGTGAGATTTACGACCTTTTACCCATCTCATTTTACACCACATATCACTAGCAGAGGTTGTTGTATCAATACTTGAACAAAAGGTTTTCCAAGAACCACACCTAGCATTGCGTAATTGCCGTTGGGATTCCTGAATTTCCTTCTGCCATAATGTATAATTTTGAGGTGTGGGGTTACGCCTAAGCTCTGCTAACGCCAACCGTCGTATTGCTACAAGCCTGGACAAATCGGAATTCCAGTACGGCTTTGGCTTAAACTTACTGCTGATATGTTGAGGAATAATAATTTGGGGAATATGCGCATCGGCTGCCTCCTGCAACGTTTTTTCAAAAAAATCATAACACGACTGAGGATCTTCCGGAGCTGTCGAATTATTAATCGCACTTTCTATGGCCGAAGCATACTTTTCCCAGTTAGATTTTTTAAAATTTCTTTTACGTATAATATGTTTGATTACATTAAAACTTGTAGATAATTTAATAATTAAATGATCGCTCCCTAGCGATTCATTCGTAACTTTCCAACTAAAACTTAAAGCTAAATCCGAAGAAATAAAAGATATATGGAGAAGATTGCTGTATAACATCATTAACTAATTTTATACGGGTCGGGCTTCCGTCATTAATTGGTATGAAGTTGTGATCTATCATTGAATCGAATATTTGAGACCCACGCTGATCGGTTTTATATGACCAGTTGGAGTGATGGCCGTTGAAATCACCTAGAATTAAGGTTTTGTTATTTGCTATAGAAAAAATATGATCCCAATCCCTCTGTAAAGTACGAACAGTTGACGGACAGTACACTGCAATGATTTTCTCAATATGTTGACAATTAAACAATTTTATGCACAGAAGTTCTATACCCAAATTGTAATTATGTAGATTACAAGTTTGAGCTTTAATGGATTTATGTACAATAATAGCAACCCCCCATATCCGTCGTCACGGTCTAATCTGAAAATGTTGTATTCATTAAAAATTAAAATGGCTGTCTGGTTCGAACCAAGTTTCACTTATAACGGCAATATGAATTTTATCTTTAAATAGTAGTTGTTCTAACAATAAAGACTTGGGCCTGAGACTCTGTGCATTCCATTGTATAATATTTAGTTCAATCAATTTATCATGACGCTCCATTGAAAAGTTTACTTATCGTTGAATTATCCGACATATTATTGAACACAATTAGTACCAACCAATCTACAATTATTTTAATCACACTGTGTATTTTGTCCATAATTGTACCTTTCTGTAAGACTCTGTCCATTATTTTACTTATTAAATTACCAAAAGTAGTGTCCTTTTTATGACGATCACTAGATTCCCGTGGTAAATCAGATTGTGACGACGTGGGCTCACATTCTCCGACGATAGATGAATCATCCGATTCCCTTTCCATAACGCCAGCGGCCGGCCGAGACTGCCGACGTTTTTTATGTTGTGTTGATTTCTGCCTCGTTTCCCGTTCCGTGTGTGTACTCTGCTTGTGCCTAGACGACGTGTCATCTGCCTTAACTTTATCAGCGTATTGTAACGTTACATTTTCCTGGGGAGGAAAATGTAAGGTTGCATTGTGTAAAATAAGATAAAAATGACAAGGGTAAATAATAGCAAGATGATTTAATATAGACTAAGGAAGCCGAGGTAACGTGAGGATAAGAGTCCAGGTCCGAAGCTCGCAGTAGGTAGAAACGCCTCGCCGCAGTGATAGTCTCGCTCGCAGACGCCAATCTTGCGAGGGTTCGAAGGTCGAGGCTCACCCGCTGTCAATGTCCAGGTTCTTAGAAATTGTAGTAGATGCCTTTTCAAGGTCGACAGCGTCCAAGCTCTCCGTGGTAGTGTAGCAGTGTAGTAGCAGCAGCTTTTCAAGGATATTAGAGTTAGACTTTGCGGACTTAGCGATCACATCAAATAGCTCAGAGCTCCGTCAAGCTTCTTACTCGCTCGAAGACCAAGGATAGACTGACCATTCAGGCTCGGCTTCCTGTCATCATGCAGATATGAACTTTTATAGTGTTCTAGAACATAAAAGAATAAAATGGTACAAAAGAGGTCTAACATCAAACGTATACAACCTACAATTCTTAGTTACAGGAATAAATTAAAAAGAAAACTAGGCTTGTCATTGTCATTGTCATTATCTGACATCGCAAAAGTAAACAAAGATTTGGAAACACCAAAAATGTACAGAAATGCTATAAATAATACTAATTAAAAGGCGGAAAAGGCATGCTAAGCCTCCGCATAAAAGCTTTGAAGTTATTCGGAAAGAACATGTGATAATATTTTGGATTACAGTAGTTAAAAAAGTAAGTACAAAAACACAAACATTACATTACCCCGAAAACCCCGGAAAATTTTTGAATACAATGAAAAAATTTTCTTTATCAATAAGAGCATTAAGAGAGCATTAAAAGCAGCATAAATTACAACTTAAATGAGTATTTACAGTGTCTAAAGAAAGATTAAAAAATTAAAACTAAGATTCCCCATAACCCCTGAATATTAACTAGAAAAATTTTGTGGTTTTAAATAAGACCTTGCTCTTTCATACACCTTTCATCAATCTACCCCCCTGCAACCTTCCTCAATCATACATCACCAGCATACTTAGGGGATATGGTTCACATTCCATGACGCATACTCCTCAAGGAATTATTATTGGGTTTACGAAGGCTTATTTTTTTTTAATTAGGTGTCGTAACCCGCACCTTTTTAATAACCCACTTAAGATTAAAATTAATATTTACAGATTTTCCTGCTTTAAGAAAAACAGTCAAGGCCTAGCATGAACAGCTAAAGAGAAGCCTTTAAGTCCAAGTTCAAGTTTCAAGGATACAAAAATACAATCTAAGTTATTATTTAAGTTAGGAGACCACTCCATAACAAAAAGAAAACAAAATCAAGAAATAAAGTAGTGGATAAACAAGCCAAAAGTCCAAAAGTTTTTGAAGGTAATATTATGAAACCTAAATCTAAATGGTTTTTACAAGAATATAAGTTCTTAGAGACATCAAGGAGAGAAAATAAAAGCGACTGCTTAGTCATTCAAGTTATATAAAATAAAAATAAAAATTATTCACTAAGACAAAAGTAATGAGACAACTAGCCTAAATATTAAGATTAGAATAAGATTTAGAATTATAATTCAATACAATAGGGATACGAAAAAAATACAGAGCAGATATAAAATTACACTTTAAAATCTTTAACGTGCCATTTTCCTCTCAAACCGTTCTGATCCTCTAAAATGAAAACAAGTGGTGATAGTTTCTCAACAATTGTACATTTTACGAATTTAGGAGCTAACTTAGCACTAAAATAGGCGCCGGCATTACTTTGAACGTAATTTTTCCGCCAGACGGTATCGCCGATATTAAATTCTTTAAAACTGTGCCTAGTGTTATAATGAGAAGCGTTTTTTGTATGAGCCATGTATAGTGCAACCTGAACCTTATCGAAGAAAACAGATAATAACCCTATGTTAGCAGCATAAATATCACGAGGTAGGAAAATTATTTCATCAAGGTTCGGGCAACTAGAATAGAGTGAACCACATGTTATGGTTTCACGGCCAAAAACTAGAAAAGATGGGGAGAACCCTGTCGTAGCATTTACTGAGCTATTTAGTGCTAATTGAATCTTCTGTAACGGAATGTCCCAAGAACGGTGATCATCGCCGACTAACTGCGATAGCGCCGTGATAATTGTTCTATTATAACGTTCAGTTGGATTAATTTGAGGGCAATATTTAGGTGAATAGAATATAAAGGGAACTTTATAATTATTTAAAAAATTTTGAAACTCATTAGACTGAAATTGTGAACCGTTGTCCATGATAATGGTTTGTGGTACACCATGAACTAAAAATACAAAGTTTTCAAGATAATGTATAATATTAGTAGCTGTAGCACGTTTAATAGGAAAAATAAGGCAGTATTTAGAAAATGAACACGTAATCACGAGAATATACTGATTACGTTGTCTCGTCATAGGCAAAGGACCCATAAGGTCTAACGATATATTTTGAAAAGGCCTCGAGCATATTTTTGGATTACCCATAAGACCATATGGCGAGTGATTTGAATGTTTATAAGCAAGACATGTTTCGCATGTAGAACACACTTTTGCTACTTCTCTAAACATCCCTGACCAATAATATCTTAAGGAAAGCTTCTTGTAAGTTTTAAAGATACCAATGTGGGGATTATTATTTATTAAACCATGGCTAGATTTAATAAGATCCATCCTCTCAGAGGGAGGTGGAACTTCCTTCCATGATAAATCTTCATTAAGGTCATTGCTTGAGTTAGAATAACGATATAACTTATTATCGCGAATTTTATAATTCGGATAATCATCAGGGTTATCCCGACATTTTGTAAAAAGTTGATTGAAATGTTCCAATTGAGACGCGTTGTCCGTAGACACAGGTGCCACCCGATCAAGTGTATCAGGACACTTATGACGAGAAAGTAAATCCGGGACTACATTATCTTTTCCTTTCTTATGTTTCAGAATAAAATCAAAACATGATAGTCTAAGAGACCAACGAGCTAATCTCCCAGACGGATTAGTCAAATTCAAGAACCATTTCAGTGCAGCATGATCAGTGTAAACTGTGAACGATTTACCATTATCAAGATAACAACGCCAATGTTCAAGTGCAGCGATAACAGCTAATGTTTCACGTTCTGTAGTAGAATAATTTTGTTCATGTTTACTAAGAGTTCTGCTCATATATGCAATAACCACTTCAACATCGTCTTGTTTCTGAGTCAACATAGCTCCTATACCATAATTAGAAGCGTCACAATGAACAGAGTAAGGAAGATCAAAGTCAGGGCAAGCTAAAATCGGGGTCGAAGTCAAACATTCTTTCAGTTTGGCAAAGCTTAAATCTGCATCCTGATTCCAAGCAAATTTTTTGGGAGAACTTTTCCCAGCTGACGTCAATTTGCAAAGAGGTGCAGCAATGGAACTAAAATTCGGAATGAAACGGCGGAACCAACTACATGTACCAAGGAATTGCCTAACTTCTTTTTTAGACGTAGGAATAGGATAAGCTAAAATAGCTTCAATTTTACTAGGATCGGCTCGTAGTCCTTGCTCATCAACTACATAACCAAGGTATTTGAGTTCTTTACGAAAAAACTTACTTTTTTCAAAGTTAATAGTAAGACCAGCATAAGAGAGTTTTTTATGAACTTTAAGTAACAAAGAAATATGTTCCTCAAATGTGGAACTGATGATAATAATGTCATCTAAATAACAGAATACTTTATTATCAAATTCAGGAGTAAATAAGTGATCCATCAGTCTTTGCTGAGTCGCAGGACTGTTAGTTAGGCCAAAGGGCATTACCGTAAACCTAAATGAACCTCTGCCAGGCACATAGAATCCAGTTTTATCCCTATCTTCAGGATGTAAAGGAATTTCCCAAAAAGCTTTGGCAATATCAATGCTAGACAAATACTTACAGCCTTTAAGATTATCAAGTATTTCAGAAATAAAAGGAAGGCTATAGGCATCCTTACGAGTGATTGAATTTAACTTCCTACTATCAACGCAGAAACGCCATTCGCCATTCGACTTAGGCGTAATAAGAACAGGAGACAACCAAGGACTTTCACATCTTTCAATGACCTTTAATTCAAGCATTTTATCGACTTCGTCAATAAGAATCTTTTGCTTTTCAGGAGAGAGGCGATAACAACGTTGCTTAATAGGCAAAGCATTACCGGTATTAATACGATGACAAATTAAATTAGTAAGACCTAATTTACCTTTTTTTTCAAAAGAAATATCTTTAAAACGTTCGATCATATCCTTAGCAATATTTAGTTGGTTATCGGAAAGGTGATCGTATGACATGATTTTATTTTCAATAGCACAATTCGTAAAATCGCTACTATTAGGATTAAGTTCAAGCGAAAGTATCTTAGGACACAGCTCAAATTTTTTCCAGAAGTCCCAGCCAAGAATCAAAGATGGATATATCTCCGGAAAAACATAAGCTCTAATAACACGAGTTTGGTTATTATAACTCACCGGTAAATTGAAATAACCAGCAGAAGATGATTTTTGTTTATTAGCAACCATAACTTGAGTTGATGACTTGAATAGTTTATACCCTAGCTTTAGAATATCTTTATGAGAATTATTTCCTAAAATAGTAAAACAGCTTCCGCTATCCAAGAGACCCGAAAAACTAACATTGCTAATAGATACATTAATAAAAGGTCTATTACAATCCCTTTCTTTGTCATAGATCGCAGAAGTTGTTTTATAACAAAACATAAAATTTCGGACAGTGTCTAACCACCGATTCCAATCGCTAAGATTAAATTTTTCAGTTTTTGAACTATTCAAGTCACTTTTTAGTTTTTTGTTTAGAGAAACTGGGGTACATTTGGGACAATTTGAAATTTTAACGCCCTTCAAACCACACTTAAAACATATTAAGAATCTGGGTTGAGTACAGGCTGTTAAAGTATGACCCGCAACACGACAACGCCAACAGTAATCCTCTTTGGGTTTACCTTGAGTTTGAGAGGCAGGAGTTTGCGAAGAAGAAGAAAACTGTTGCTTCTGCTGTATCGCGTTAGAATGACCTAAGTGGGAATTCTTTTTAGAAGTCGCCGGACGATACGCGAACTCCGCAGCGCAAGGTGGGGTATCTGAATATCTAGGTTCATGAAAATTCAGATCCCTTTCAGATATTTTTTCATAGATCTGACAAGTTGAAATCAATGAGTCAATTGATTTGATATCTTTTAGCGCTACGAAAACTGAATAACATGGTCTTATATTATGTAGTAAAATTTCCAGTTGGTCGCTTTCTGTTAGTTTTTTAGAAAGACGATTAAACATGCCGAACATAATTGATACATAAACAATGATAGACTCTGTTGCCCCTTGAGTCCGATTCCTAATAGCTTCTAGTAATTTATAATCATAGTCATGAATCCCAAAATCTTTAATTAGCATAATATGGATCTGAGCCCAAGTCAACGAAGGATTCCGACTATGCTGAAACCTAAACCAATGCAGCGCATCTCCGACAAATATCTCAAAAGCATGTTTAACCAGAGTTACTTCTGAAATATTCCTAGAGATCCGAAATTCCTCCAACTTCTGCAAAAACGACCTAGGACAAGTTTTACCATCGTAAGAAAACCTTTTAAAATCTTTTACAAAATTGTAAGACGAGCAACAATTCTGTTCCATGATTAAAGTTTCCGGATATAACAGAACTCGAGTAAGAGTGAGTGTATGCGAGAGGACTCTGAATAGAGTAATTGAGATAGTACACGAGAGGACTCCCAAATGAGCGAGTTTAAAAGAGGTTCAAGTCGAGGGAGAACTCAAGTGGAAGGAGGGCTCGAGTCGAAGGAGGGCTCGAGTCAAGGGAGGGCTAGAGTCGAAGGAGGGCTCGAGTCAAGGGAGGGCTCGAGTCAAGGGAGGGCTCAAGTCAAGGGAGGGCTCAAGTCAAGGGAGGACTTAAGTCAAGGGAGGGCTCAAGTCAAAGTCAAGGGAGGGCTCATGTCGAAGGAGTAAGACGTTTTAAATAATGATCTACGTTTAAGATTAAAAAAAACATTCACCACGAAAACCCTTAAAAGAAAATCGTAAAAATAGGTAAAATCGGAACTAACCTTAGTTAGTACCTATTTTTGCCACGCCAGTAGGCTAGTACAAAGACTATAAAACTCTATGGCCTATTCCTTAGCAACCATGTTAGCAACTATGCTTATTAGTAACAAGTTCAAAAATATACTGTCAAAAATGAAAATTTACGTAGTAAATCTTTAAAATGAGGACTTTCGAGTTGATGATTTCAGGTTGGAGTTGATCAAGGTGAAGTATTTGAAATGAGTGTAATGTAATTTTAAGGTTTGTGCAAACGTTTACAGGATACTCTCCTGTATCGGTCGTGAAGTACCCCAACAACCAACTTGGGAGTGTCCACGAATGGATTAACACATCAAGCGGCCATTGGGTACGAATACCAGTGGGTATTCGCTGTGGTGTGCAAGTCTGTGGGGATGCAGTGTCGTGGTGTTTTTGTAGGGAGTAAAGTATTAAGTGTCAAACGACTACAGGATATTGTCCTATAGCCGTCGTATAGTGACCGATCTCCAACCTTGGCAGTGCCCACAAGTGGGTTAACACCACCAAGAGGCCGAAAGGGTGCCAATTATCTTTCGATAATGGAGTGTCTGTGGGGGTGTAGAATTGAGTGACGGTAGAGTAGAATAGAGTGGTGATAGATGAAAAATGATGAAAAATAAGTTACCAAATAGGATTACTTGTGTAAGTTTGTTTTTGAATTTTGGGAAGGATGGAATATTAAAGAACACAGGGCGGGGTTTTAAAAGATGGGCGCCAAACTGTAACGTTACATTTTCCTGGGGAGGAAAATGTAAGGTTGCATTGTGTAAAATAAGATAAAAATGACAAGGGTAAATAATAGCAAGATGATTTAATATAGACTAAGGAAGCCGAGGTAACGTGAGGATAAGAGTCCAGGTCCGAAGCTCGCAGTAGGTAGAAACGCCTCGCCGCAGTGATAGTCTCGCTCGCAGACGCCAATCTTGCGAGGGTTCGAAGGTCGAGGCTCACCCGCTGTCAATGTCCAGGTTCTTAGAAATTGTAGTAGATGCCTTTTCAAGGTCGACAGCGTCCAAGCTCTCCGTAGTAGTGTAGCAGTGTAGTAGCAGCAGCTTTTCAAGGATATTAGAGTTAGACTTTGCGGACTTAGCGATCACATCAAATAGCTCAGAGCTCCGTCAAGCTTCTTACTCGCTCGAAGACCAAGGATAGACTGACCATTCAGGCTCGGCTTCCTGTCATCATGCAGATATGAACTTTTATAGTGTTCTAGAACATAAAAGAATAAAATGGTACAAAAGAGGTCTAACATCAAACGTATACAACCTACAATTCTTAGTTACAGGAATAAATTAAAAAGAAAACTAGGCTTGTCATTGTCATTGTCATTATCTGACATCGCAAAAGTAAACAAAGATTTGGAAACACCAAAAATGTACAGAAATGCTATAAATAATACTAATTAAAAGGCGGAAAAGGCATGCTAAGCCTCCGCATAAAAGCTTTGAAGTTATTCGGAAAGAACATGTGATAATATTTTGGATTACAGTAGTTAAAAAAGTAAGTACAAAAACACAAACATTACAGTATGTTGAATGATTCACATTTTGTAATAAATAAGTATTCTGTTGCGTAGAATTCTGTTGCGTAGAATTTTGTTGCACAAAATTTTGTTGTGGGGTATTCATCTTCTCAATCACAACAGTACTTTGTTCCTGAGGTATGGGGGGAGGAGATGGGGGTACATATAACATCAAAGCTTTACGGTATGTACAATTAAATTCGAACATTAAATCGCGTAGTTTTTTCTCTTTGATATAGATTGGACACGATTTGTCTAAGGCACGTTGGCTATATGGTTGCCCTTACAGTTTACACACACAAACGTAGTTTCCTCACACCGATCATGTTTACCCCCGCACCTAGGACAAGTAACTTTACTAGACCTACACATTTTTGCAACATGGCCATATCTCCAACACTTGGAGCATTGTGTTACGGGGAATGTATATCTCTCAACTTTGGCTCTCATGCCGTATATATTTACATGAGAGGGTACGAATGCCCCTTTAAAACAAACGCGAATAGATTCGCTTGCAATCCATCCGTTTGAATTATCAACATTATTATCCAGATCCCTACATTTTCGATCGAGACGTCTAGCTGACAAAATTTCCACATCACAGGAAACATTACTGACGAATTCCTCCATAGTAAGGTCCAGTTCTATGTCCTTAATTACCCCATATGACACTCCGACTTCCCATGAATTTTGTGCACGCCAACCCATATCATAAAATACTTTGCAATTAAGCATTTTCTCGGCAAAGGTTTCGTTGTCAAAAGTGATTTTTAATTTATACGGATTAACATATTTTACTCGAGATATACCACAAATCACATTTGTTTTAAATAATTTAGCTAATGCAAATTGTTTCGGAAACATCTCGCTATTTGTAACACATATCTCAACTTGGTCTTCTCTACTGATACCGCCTATCTCCTCAAATGATGTTTGTCTTCTAGCCATTCTCTTCTCGCGTCTTACTGTTGTCCAACTTCCTGATGAATCATCCTCTCTAGCCCTTTTTCTCCGTATAGTATTCCTTTCATCGCCTTCTGTACTTTCCTCTAGATGTGTAGTCACCTCCATATCCCGATGAGTTATATCCTCTGAGTCTTGTGAACAGGCATTACTAGGTGAATTGCTCATTACCGTGTATATAAACGGCAGCCGGCCGAGCGCGGCGGCGACGAAGCTACGTATTTCTTATCGCAAACCGGTTTTTGTGTTGATTTGTGCGCACGACTAATTAGACCGACTCGCAAATCGACACTGAGCCAGGAGATGGTATATGGCTAATATGGCTTACTAACAGCCGTTCATTGTTAACGACACCCCCAAAACGACACCCCTGGGGTGTCGTTAACAAAAAGCATTTGTTGACGACACCACTAACAAATAGTGTTGTTACCCTGCTGTATGTTCGTACCTATACCAAAATAATAAATAAAATAAAAAGAACCTGTAAAGATATTTTTATTTAACTTGATCGAAGCTCAATAATCCTTATTATTTCAAACATTATCTGTCTTCTTTTTACGACAGGTACGTTGTTAAGTTCTTGACCAATCAATTCACCGAATTTACGATTTGCTTCTTGCAGGCTTGCTTCATTAGCCATTTCAGGAGTTTGTGTACTGACATTGTTGTCCTTTCCCCAATTATAATTGTTAGATTGAATGCCAACTTCTTTTTTGTTCTGAACCCTTTGTGAAGTTGAGGGATTAACATCAACAGAACAAACATTTACGTCGTGATATTGCTCATAGAGCATTTGAGTATCTTGAGTATCCCAGGTTTGACTATAGGAAGCGTCAAAATCAGCATTTTTATTTTCAAGCACATGTTTGGATCGTTTCGACATTATTTTGACTATTCAAAAATCAACGATTTCACAATTTTTTCCAAATGGCAAATGTTCGAGAATCGCCTGACACGAGTGACAATTTTCTCTTTTTTCAACGAAGTGTATGAACTTTTTGGGATCCAAAACCAAAAAGTTTTTGCTTACTCGTTATTTATTCACTCATCATAGCAAAGTGAGCGAATGTTAATAAACCAAAACGTAAAATATAATAATAATAGGTTCATTTCCAACTCGACAGATTTTTAAGTCGTTTTTCAGGCTGTCGGTAATTGTACAATTATTGAATACACATTTTATTATTATTTTCCTTATAATATATTTTCTTACAAAGACATTTATTTCTTAATATTTTCACTGTTCTTAGTATCACATAATCCTACTAAGAAACGAAGAAAAGCGGAAGTTGAAAAAAATATGAAAATAGACCGAATTATAGCAGATGGATTGAAGAGCAATAATAATGTGGATAAAATATTATCTACACTATGTAACGCATTAGATTAATAAAATTTTAAATAAGTTTTATTTTTACCCTTTTTATTTTTTTTGTAAATAAACTTCTCTTCTACAATGTACTTTTATTATAATATCATGACATGTCGAGTTGAAAATCTGACGACTTAAAAATCTGTCGAGTTGGAAAAGAGGGTAATAATATTTTATCAGTTGGCAACAAAATAAACTGATAGATACCCTGTGAAGGAAAAGTATCTTTAGTTTCTTAATTGCTCCAAGGCTTGGCCTACTGAGAGACTTCCAGACACTAATCCTATCTGGATTTCCATGATCATATTGTCGTTAGTGATTTGCTTTTTTTTCCTTTGTTTTGTAATGGATCCTGACCCTTGGTATGGCATAATTTTATTCAACAAACGTAACAATGTTTTGTTGCTGGCGTTTATGTTTTTATTCAATTTTGAATGATATCCCTCAAGCACGTTGTTGGTGCGATGCCTTTCTCCGAATACGCTAATCACATCAATCGAATGTTTCTTCAACCAAAAAGTTTCCACGTATTTTGTAAATTGTGACATTTCTATATTGCCTGCACACAACGCCTTTATAAATTGCCACCCTTCCATGATATGTTGTGAAGGCAGCAACGCTAACGCCTTTGTTAACCCTATAATTCTTTTTTCTGCATAAACTTTTGAATGACCTAATTTATCTGCTTTTTTGTTAATGTTTTTGCACCAGTGAAAGTAACAACCTTTCAGGACAATATTGGGGAATAACATTTTTAATGCGTTCATTGATGCCATTTCAAAATCAGAATGTACTTTAATAGGTTTCCAGTTAGCAAGTTGTGACTTAATCATGCTGAACAGTTTAAAATAACTACTCTGCCGCCTGTGGGTCATTAGTGCGAACACTAATGGTACAACATTAGTGTTATCCAATGTGCTGCCAATATCTCCGTGTAGAGAGAAAATCTGAGTAAATGGAGTTGGGCACGTTTTAAAAGTGCCGTCTATAAAAAATTCTGTCACATTTGCTATTGCTTGCCTGCAATTATTAGTACAAAATACTAGAACTTTTTCATCCTTGTCACAATAATCTGCTAAAATCTGATCACGGAATTTCAATGGAATTTCTATTTCACTGACAGATTTGTATACCGTTTTTTTTAAATCCAAACTCTTGTTCCGTGCACCATACAAAAAACTAGTTGAATTATTTAATGAGGGTATAGGTATCACTAATTCTAAGCCAGTCTCTTTGATGGAGTTTGTTGCATCGTTGTAAAGTTTCGGTATGGGTTCATCACTTGTTATAACGGTTTCCCTAAGCTCATGCATTATTTTAAGAGCATCATTTTTGTGCACATTTGGCTCACATGTATGTAATTTGCCAAATGCATGTATTTGTTTATCCTGAAACAAGAGCAAACACACAATTCCTCATTTCAGGAGCAAGAAATATGTAGTAGGAAGTGGCCTCTATCTATAGGATGTAGGCCACAATTCGTCAAGTGTCAATTCGTCAAGCGTTTTTTTTTCCCTCGAATTATCGTTCATTGGTCAAGCAGTTGAATGGTGACGATTCGTCTTGACTTGACGAATCGTCACCATTCAACTGCTTGACCTTGACGAATTGTGGCCTACATCATCTATAGCATACCTACCTTAGTAGTAACTGTTCCATGGCATTTCAACTTTTTGTGAGAGGAACATCTCCAATATACTGATCCATCATCTGCATAATTTTTATGTTTATGATATTTATACTTGCCTAAAAGTAAGGCTACTCCGCCATTGGTATTTATTAATCTGAATTCGGACATTGTTATCCTTTTCTTCGAAAGTTATTGAAAATGTTAGAAATGTCAATATATTGATTAACTTCACAAATGACACATAATTTATCTCTTGAACGTCATAAACGTTATCAGCCAGTGCATTAGAGAAAGAGATAAAAAGATACAATTGCATATGTTTATTAACCATTGAGAGTATACTAGCTCGATAAAAAATTCTTAAGCGATAAGTTATCCCAACATTACGGTGGTGTCGTCAACAAATGCTTATTGTTAACGACACCCCAGGGGTGTCGTTTTGGGGGTGTCGTTAACAATGAACGCTAACAGCTATAGTTAAGGCGGGTCTACGCTAGACGAACCGAGCACCAGCGAAGCACAAGCGGAGCCGTTCTCGGCTTCGTCGTTCGCGGCGTCAAGTGTGGACGTACAACGAACCTACAACGATCACTGTCCTCGAACGTAGTTTTCCGCAGTGAGCTCGCGGCTCTTGGCGAATATGGACGATGGGATATACGAGACCATGCATCAATCTTCTTATTTTATTATAGTAATCCCCATGTTTTGGGTCCCATATCAATGGATTATTTTGATATAATTCAATTTATTGCACGTAAGCATGTTCGGTCCACGTTTCCATGATGTTCGGCTTGAGCGACCAACGTTTGTCACTAAACATGTCCACGAGCGCGAAGCAAATCCCTTTGTGTTCGTCAAAAAACCGACAACAGGCGGAACGCAGCCGAGCACGAACGAAATGCTCGCATCGCGCTTGTTTGAGGCTTGTAAGTCGGACCACACTAGACGAATTGTGTTCGGCTCGTGCTCCTATAGGAGCACGAGCCGAACACAATTCGTGTATACGCTATAGCGTAGACGCAGCTTTAAATCTACAAAGAAATATAGCAACAAAAAACATTGACAAGTTCATGCAATGTTACGTACGTCATATTTATACACCCTCAGATACCTATGCGTACGTCAAAGCAACTTTTTCTGTGCATGACATATTATGATACGCATTTAAGTTTTTTTTTATTCACGTTGATTTTGTACCTCTATTGGTAAATTGTACTGCGGGTGTTACTTTACTGTTAATATATTATATAGGTGATGTTATCAAATAATACATGTGCCTCCGAAATACTATGGTTCTACTAAAATAGTATACAAAACTAGCTGGAGTACTGTAGTATGAAGTGACTGTCTAAGTATGAAGATGTAAAGCTGTCAATAGAAGCCTTTAAAGCTGTTTTTGTAAACATGGTAATTTATTCTTATTCAAATAAATACGTTGTGAATCACAAGTATTTGATTTTGAACAAAATTGCCCTTGGGTACGTAAATTGACTTCAATGCATATCTTAGGAGATACACCGTTTTAAATAACTCCGCAGCAAAATAATGATCATGTACCGGGCGCGCATTTTCATTATGCGGAAGGATGTGTGTGATGTGCTCTTTGAAAATTGTATTATAGGTGCTTACGACCCACTCTCTGTAACCCTCTCTTTCTCTTATGTGACGCAGGCGAAGTTGCGCGGGTCAGCTAGTACAAAATAAATACGGTGTAAAAATTATATTTATAGATTTTTATTATTTTCTTCTGTTTAATGAGCATTAATATCTATTTGGAACAATGAAACAACGTGTAACCTTAATAATTCTCAAATATCATGAAATTAACAGATATCAGTAGTTGTTTCATGTCTAATCTGCTTGTTTACATTAAAATGGCGTTATTTTTTTATCCAGTAATAATTCTCACTAAACTTCCTTGACCCACTCTTTTCTGTTTAATGGCCATGTTTAAGGTTCATCTTGTCGACATTTCTTCCATACAAATTTCGGGGGAGTATTACTCTACTGTTTGAAACTTTCCATCCAAAGTTAAACATGGTATCGTTTTGTCTTATTATTTACTTTGTCTGTGCGGCAATAGAATAGTAAATTATAAAGCCGTTATAAAGTTACGAGCTACCAAAGATTCGTTTTTATTGCCAATTTTAACACAACTTTGGGCGTAAATTAGTAATAAACGCAGTATCAAACTTCCAAAACTAAGTCGGTACAGACAAAGAACAGTTATCGAAAAATTTTATATAAAATTGATTGATCAAGTATTTTTTTTCATAAAACTCGATTTTCCAAATGCCTTTTCGTAATTTTTACGCGCGCCTTTGACTATGAATTATTGTGCATCTCACTGAATAATGTTCCCCCCCGGTGCGGTGCGGGAGGGTGACGCTTGTACACATGAACAATATGTCACAAGTCACACGCACGGTATTCCAGTTTAAAGGTCAAGGCACACTACACAAGCACCGCACCAGCACAGCTGTTGCCCCGCGTTGCCTTGAATTTAGGCTACGGCGCGCTTACCACGCGGCGTCAGCGAGTTGTAAGCACGCATTCCGCGCGCTGGCGCTGGTCCGCGAGCCACCGCGGGCAACTCATGCGGACGGCCCGCTTACTGCGCGCCGACTCCGAGTCACCCGCGAGTTGAGTTTTATGGTAGCGGCAAGCGCGCTGACTGCCCGCCGTCAGTGTTTTCATTTATTTTATTATGCAATCTATCAGTCTATGATAGATTGATAGATTGCAAAATAAAAATGTGTAAGATTTAATTAAATTAAAGGGCTTACACGAAAGCCGTCCAGTGACTGCTTCGTTTATTCTTGTGCTTTTCAGAGAAGGTCTTGAGGAATCTTTTTTTTTTAGTCTACGAACAGCTATTTGGGTGTTCATTACATTGCATTACATTGACTGCCAGCATATTTGGATGTTTAGTAATTCGCTTCTTGTAGGCTTTTGTCCTTTTCGAGATTTCTTCGAAAACCGTTTTGACGCAGAGGTCGTGATGGAGTTTATGATTGAGACGTACCAAGGTGCGTTCGTTATTTAGTTTTCATATATATGTCACCGTAAAATTGTCAAATACGTTATATTGTAATATGTCTAGCGATATTGTAAACTCTCGAATTATTGTCAAACGAACATACTGCTTCCATTAAAACGCATTATTTGTCGTGAAATGCATGCGATGGTAGTCAACTCACGCGGAGGGAAGGAGGGGTCCCCCTTGCCCAGTGGTACCACTCTCATCAAAAGATAATGTATCATTTCTGAGAAATACAGATTAATATACCTTAAAACACTTTATATTCCCCTAAAAAGCGTAGTCGACGGAGCCCCGCTTCACGAGGCCCCTATTTCCGAGTGCAGGGTTTAAACGAACCTAACCACCACCAACCACCACCAACTAACGGGGGTGCCCCAAGTCCCAATTATGGGGGCAGAGATACTTCCGTATGTTCAGTTGACAATAATTCGAGAGATTACAATATCGCTAGAGAGAAACATGTTATATTGTAATATAACGTGTTTGACAATTTTACGGTGACATAATCCTATCCTACTAATATTATAAATGCGAAAGTTTGTGAGGATGGATGTATGTTTGTTACTCTTTCACGAAAAAACTACTGAACGGATTTGGATGAAATTTTGCACACAGATGGTTTATAACCTGGATTAACACATAGGATACTTTTTATCTCGGTAGTAAGATCCCATGGGACAATTTTGAAACTTCACGCGGGCGAAGCCGCTGGCAGAAGCTAGTACATTATAAAATGGCGGTACGGTGGTGCTTATGTAGTGTGCCTTGACCTTTTTTCGACAGCTTATTGCGACCTGTCATTCGTATAACCATAGTATAAATTAGATGATCTGTGCATACGTATGACGTTTGACGTACTTTTTGGACTTCAAATTTTTTTACAAATTGAAATTGTTGGATTCAGTGGACGCTGTACTAGTGATATTTTGTTGGTTCCTTGTCGGTTCATTGAAGAACAGGTGTGAACAACTACAAATAAACAATGGGTAAGTCATTTATTTTGTTACACCTAATCTATTTAGTGTATTTTACACGGCGACACGCGCCGACGGCAGCAGAAGCACTTTGTCGATAACGACTTCGACCGGTAATGCTATTCTCTAAGAACACAGCGCCGCAGGCTTACTAGTGACCACCGGCGGTGCTTCGCGGCTTTGAGTACGTACACTATGCACCATATGTAAGCAAGACACTCGATCCGAGAGGGGCGCGATGCGCTCATAGCTTTTAGTTTTTATGTTCATGGAAATTGAGATGGTTGCTCAAATAGTAGGCACATGTACATATATAAAACCATCCTTTGGCACTTCTGGCACGGTAAAAATATCAATGCTGTGCCTCTGGCAGTCGGAGTACCCTATTGATAACGTTGGTATGTGCGGCGATCGGCGGCGGCGACCTCTCACGTCCGGCCCTGGTTCAATCCTGGTCCGGAGCGAGGCGGAATAGGAAGCCGTGACCCTTTCTGCAAACCAGTCATGCTAGCGAAAGAGGTGGTAGGTGTTAGCAGGCGTCGCGGGCCATATGGTGGCCCCCGGCCACCGTAGGCGTGGACCTGCGGACGGTGAGCTATAAGCTAGCTTCCGTCCGTCCGTCTTATGACGACAAGCCGTGTCGACGGCGCGTCCGTGTTCCACGCGCGTGGCTCAAAGAGTTGGCAGCATAAAGGAAATGGCCCGCAAGGGCCGAAGCCTGCTGGGGCTGCGGGACTGTTCGAAAGAGATACCGTGGCCCCGGAACACGAAGGGCGAGGAAGGAACATAGATGGGTTTAGTCAGTAAAAGTATGACACTCCCGCTCTGGGTGGAGTCATTTGATGATTAAAAAATAAAATTGATAAAGGTATGTACCAGTTCTATATCGTATTAGGTACCCATACATGTATGCTTGTACTAGGGTTTCTGACTGCTCCACTCCTGACTTATGTCATTATCATCTGCCTTTATCATCAGCCCAGCCTTTTCTCAATTATGTTCGGGTCGGATGCAGCTGAATACCAGTATTTAACATGAAGCGACTGCTTATCTGACCTCCACAACCCAGTTAATAGTAATCCCATGAGAACCAGTGTTATATTTTATAGCTTAAAATATAACATAACCTTTCTCGGTAAATAGGCAAATAGGCTACCAAACAAAAACTAAAAAGACTTATCTGCTAGGCTGCTAGGTATCTAGTGTGGGAGACCAGAGACGGGTATCTAGAATGCGTTCAAACAAACAACCTTCCTACTACCATAATATTGTGCTTACCCTAATAAATCAAGGAATCGGCATCAGCTGATCATCATGATGTAGAAAACGGTACTCGCTACGCGCTTCGAACTCGCGTCTAATCTTCTAATGTTGCGTATGTGAGGGTTGTCACAAACTATTGTGTATTTTTTTTTAACCGTATTCATTACCTCAATGAAATACTAGGTTTATATTACATTTTTTAAATGGCAGCCTTTTAACTATCCAAAATCAAAAGAGGTTCATCATCATCATCATCATCAGCCTATAATGTTCCCACTGCTGGGTCACGGCCTCCTTTCAATGAGAGGGAATGGGCTATAATCGCGGGCCCAGTACGGATTGGTAGATGTCACATGTCTTCGAATTTTTGGTTCTAGGACGTGCCGGTTTCCTCACGATGTTTTCCTTCACCGTTTTGAGAGCAGCGGTGATGAAATAAATTACACAAAGTAATGCGCCTGTCTGGGTTCGAACCCACGACTTACTGTTCGTAAGTCGGTGCCGCCACCACTGGGCCACCGCTACTCACCAAAAGAGGTTACAAAAACAATTTAAAAAGCTTAAATTATAATTAACAAGTAAATAACGACACATTTACTAATAAAACATTTATTTCATAAAATAAATAAATTATAGTGTTTACGTATTTTATAATGCTGTTATTTTTATGCAACAGATACAAAAGATTGGCGAATGGGAAAAAAGGCACCTAAAGCTAAGTGCCCTTTAGAAGAAGAAGAAGAACACTGAGGGGATGGTTCATTCACAATGAAAATATTACTCCTGTACTGGATACGTCCCAACCGTAATGATTATTTTGAGTGTTATGATTGTTGACCCGAAAAACTAAAAAAACTTTTGACTTTTGTGTGCGGAGATTCGCTTACTAATTTAATGTGACCCTGTATATTCCATGATTTTTTACATCAACACAAGATTCATTCGAGCAAGAACACCTGTGTAGTAGAAATACATAGTGTTTTTAGATCACCTCGTGAGTCATTTAAACAAGTCGTCGTTCAAGCACAAGTACATGAGACAACTTTACGACCAGATAAGGTATTACGGTGGAAAATGCAGTTGTAGAAAATGATCCTTGCGATCAGACTGGCCCCGGAGTCATTCCAAATCAAACAGATAGGGTCATCAAACCGGACGTTGGTTTTTCTCGTTACACGCCAATTTTGTAAGTATGGAATCAGTATTAGCCGCTACAGGGTACTGTCTTCCCCTCATTTCGGGGAAAGTGACGGGGACAATCTGTGACCTCACTCAACAGGCTCTACGCATCGTTAAACGATGATGCAGAGAGTTCGACCTCTCAGTGAACCTCACGAAGACTGAACTACTAATTTTACCCAAAAACGAACACTAGGCCCATAACGCCTACCCAGTCTTCGATAAGAAACTCCACTTAGCCAATGAGGTCAAATTTCTGGGAGTCATCCTAGACAGTAAGTTAAACTGGAGTAGCCACTTATACAATAAAATAAACAGGGCCTGCATTACCTTCTGGCAATGGAGGGTGATAGGTAAGAAGGGGGCCTATCCCCTAAAATTATACTTTGGTTATACTGTGCGGTGATTCGACCTATAATTACTTATGGGGCAGTGGTCTGGTGGCCCTGCACTAAACTAACTACAGCTTCCATCAAACTACAACGCTTGCAAAGGCTTGCTTGCATGGCGACCACGGGCTGCATGAGGACAACTCCGAGTGCGACTCTCGAGGCAATATTGGGGCTCCCATCGCTCCATCTATTTAAACAGCAGAAAGCAACGGCTGTACGCATTGAAACACTTCTACTCTAGGGTATGAAAGAAACACAGCACACCGCGGTACTGGAGGGATTCCATAACGAGTTCCCCCTGGTGGAAGTAACAAACGATCCGTAACATACTAAATACCCTGCGAAACAACAGATTTTTGCAGATGGATCTAAAACAGGTCCTGGCATTGGTGCCGGAGTCTTCCCGGAGGATCTCAACATCCACATAGCCATTAGAACATTTGGGGACCCACAACACGGTATTTCAGGCAAAATTCATGGGCATTTCCCTGGCGGCATCAGCCATCTTAGCCAGGGAGGTCGTGGACCACTCATTTCGTATACTCTCAGACAACATGGCGGTACTGCTAGCTCTAAACAATTACACAGTCAACTATGGTTTCATACAAGAGTGACATCAACGCCTGAACCAGGTTGGTAATCTCACGGACACAGCGATTCCCGTGGCAATGATGCGGCGGACGAATTCACTAGAAGGGGAAGGAGCATGGCAGCGGTGGGACCCGAATCTACCACTCTCTTTCAGATACTTATACGCACACTGGTAGTGAACGACACCACAAGCCGTGGCTAGACCACTGGAGTGTTAGCAGGCCAAGCACTTCCCGCCAGCAACGACCACTTCAGAAAACGCGCGCTTTGGCTAACCAAACCACAGCTGCGCATAGTTACAACCGATCACTTCTCTTTTAATAAGCACCTCTTTGTCATAGGAATCACAGACAACCTCCTGTGCCGTGCCCAGTCATTGCAATATACAGGGCAAAGTACTTCGGTAACCCAGGTACTCCCGCGAGATTGTCGGCAACATCGGGGCGCTTGGCCTTTCTCGGGTAGTTGGGGTGGATAGAGGGAATTTCCCACCCGTATGCAAAATACGCGCTTTGACGTGTAGTTACCAGCCCGTTATACAATACAATAGCCACTACAGTAAATCCATTCTCGTTAGTTTTTGCGTATTCTAATTGAGTTATGCGTTTACAGGACCACAGAATTGATGTCAACCACAAATGGACCGTGTTATGCAGAAGGCAGCCATGTCGGGAAAAGAGAGTTACAAGCATTTATGTTGTTATTAATTTTCTAATTATTTTTTATTTGAGGCATTTTGGTATAACTGTTGTTATTTATTGTATCCTATCCAGAATTTCGAAACGTAATATAATTATTCTATTTGCTGATGAGAGAAAATAAATGGAAAAGATACGAATGTATGTATGTTGTCCATCTGTCTGTCTATTCGTCTGTCTGTCTGTCCGTCTATCTTTTGGTCTGTTTGTCCGTCTGTCTGTTCATGTGTCTGTCTGTCCGTCCGTCTGTCCGTCCGTCTGTCGGTCCGTCTGTCCGTCCGTCTGTCCGTCCGTCTGTCTGTTCGTCGTGTGTCCATGTGTCTGTCTGTCTATCCGCATGAACGTCCGTCTGTCCGTCTGGATGCCCGTCTATGGGTCCGTCTGTCTGTCTATCCGTCTGTACGTCCGACTGTCTGTTCGTCGTGTGTCCGTGTGTCTGTCTGTCTATCCATCTGTCCGTCTAGATGCCCGACTATGGGTCCGTCTGTCTGTCTATCCGTCTGTACGTCCGTCTGTCCGTCTAGATGCCCGTCTATGGGTCCGTCTGTCTGTCTATCCGTCTGTCTGTTCGTGTGTCCATGTGTCTGTCTGTTCGTCGTGTGTCCATGTGTCTGTCTGTCTATTCGCATGTACATCCGTCTGTCCGTCTGGATGCCCGTCTATGGGTCCGTCTGTCTGTCTAGCCGTCTGTCCGTCCGTCTGTCTGTTCGTCGTGTGTCCGTGTGTCTGTCTGTCTATCCGCATGTACGTCCGTCTGTCCGTCTAGATGCCCGTCTATGGGTCCGTCTGTCTGTCTATCCGTCTGTCTGTTCGTCGTGTGTCCATGTGTCTGTCTGTCTATCCGCATGTACGTCCGTCTGTCCGTCTGGATGCCCGTCTATGGGTCCGTCTGTCTGTCTAGCCGTCTGTACGTCCGACTGTCTGTTCGTCATGTGTCCGTGTGTCTGTCTGTCTATCCATCTGTCCGTCTAGATGCCCGTCTATGGGTCCGTCTGTCTGTCTATCCGTCTGTCTGTTCGTCGTGTGTCCATGTGTCTGTCTGTCTACCCGTATGTACGTCCGTCTGTCCATCTGGATGACCGTCTATGGGTCCGTCTGTTTGTTCGTCTGTCTGTCCACCTGCCCGTCTGTCGGTCCATCTATCTATCTATTCGTCTGTCTGTCCGTCCGTCTTTCCATCCGTCTGTCCGTCTATCTGTCCGCCTGTCTGTACGTCTGTCTGTCCATCTGTCTGTCTGTCTATTTGTTGTCTGCCTGTCTGTTTGTCTGTCTGCTCGACTGTCTATCTGTTCGTTTGTCTGTTCGTTTGTCTGTCCGTCTGACTAAATTGACTATTTTTGTCGCAATCAAAGTGTAAAATACAGTGAAACACATACACACGGCGCTACAATCCCATAATATTGTAATACAAAATGATTTGAAAAGAGTAAGTTCCATGTAGCTTCCAAAAGTAACAGATCCAAAAACAAACTTTGAATTTTTTTTTAAACCTTTTACGCGTATTGTTAGGAAGTTCCTCTGTCAAGAGCCATTGGGGGTTAGAACCCTGTTACCGATGCTGGTGGGATCCCTATTTTATGTTTTTAAATGTTTTTTTTTTATAGATAGTTTTGTATCAAAACTTTATAAAATGCTATTATGAAAACGAATAAAAAGTAATTTTATGCCCAAAAAGTATATTTTGTAATTTATTTTGTTGTTTTTTTTAAAAGATTTAAAATGTGTCGACCATGTATGAAAATGTTATAAAGGAAATAAATAATCAGTTTACTTCAGTGACTGATTCGTAAATAGTAGATTTACGAAACAGTTTAATTTTATTTGTTTTATTTCATAAATAAAAATAAGTAATGAGCTTTCATCAACCCATAGAATAATTAATTGAGTAAGCAACTTTTTAACGCTTGTGTGCTGATACTTGCTCCATGTTTCATGCACATGACTAAAAAATCATACTGTATGTTACTTGGTTCATTCTATTTGCTTGTAAAATAACTTCTTTCAACCGACAACCCTAAAGATATAAATGTGGCCAAGCAGGGGAGACTCTCCAGATCGGTGACCTATAAACCCGTATATCTTTTGAACCAGTAACCGACAAATTCTGATATTTGGCGACAAATTTTGACTAATTAGCGACAATTTTTTTGTCTTTTCAATAGTAAAATCGCTAATGGTGGCCAAACCAGTGGCAATCATACTCGTGCACTGGGCCGCATTGTGGATTACATAACAGCCCGTTCCTTCTCATGGAGAGGAAGCCTGTGTTCCAGCAGTGGGAACAAGGCCGATTATTTTGCTGCAATCGGACAAAAACTGCGATGAATTTTCAAGTAAGTATGCGTCGGCGGGGCGCGGTGACGTGAACTCTTGAGCTGCATGACCATCCGGGAAAAACCAAACATAACAAGCAATCTACAATATGTACCTATATATAGAGCCATATAAAACAATAACGCAGCGACTCTGGGGGGCCTAGCCAGCAAACGTACATCGAACGAGTTTATAGTTACCTACTGGCTGATTTTTTCGGCGAATGTCAACCGGCGTCGAATGGCATAAATGTCAAGTATGTATCGTGCAACTTCGTTTTTGGTCGGAACGGTTCGGAATGCTGTGTGTATGCGTACGAACAAGACGTGCGTGAAGACTAGCGTCTAACTGCTCATCACTGATACTATCCCTGTCGGGCACGATGCCAGGTGAAACAGCGTACTTTTTGGCCACGCCCACCGATGAGTTCGAGCCCGTACAGAGTGGCACCTTAAGTCTATTATCATCTGGAAACTGTATTTTAGCTGTACAATGGTTTTCACTTATTCTTATCACTGGTTAAAGAAGTAAAGTGAGTGTACAGCGTCTTAGAGCTGTAATCTTGACAGAAAACCATTTCGGGAATTTCGTACTCAAGTAGCTTAGGAGTACCTTAGCTTAGCTGTACTGACGGTTAAGACGATTCTTGAGACTGCATGAGGGGTGATTTCTGCACTGTTAAACAGTACAGCTGATTTATGGCTGTATGTGTGAGAAAAAACAACGATATGCTTTTTAGTAGAATTTAAAAGAACTATTCTCCAGCTTTGACTACGAGTAATGCTACTAATTAATAAACAATTTAATACATAAAATGAATAAAGAATTATAATACCAGCCTATTACTGTCCCACAGGTGGGCAAACACCGGCACGTCGTCGACTCGGCTACAGTTAGGCGACGCCGCGCTTACGGCTCGCCGACCGCTGGTTGACGGCTAGGCGGCACTAGTTCAATCATTTTGAATCGACGATAGACGATAGACGTAAGCTAGGGTACAAAGAGCCGTAAGCAGGGGTACGGAGACCCGTAAGCTAGGGTACGGAGAACCGTAAGCAGGCGTACGGACAGCGGTAAGCTAGGATACGGAGAACCGTAAGCGCGGGAACTGCAACGTGCCCCGCGCGCTGTTTCTGATACGCTTACGTTACGTGGTTACTTTTTGTTTTTGTAAATCAATGAATATTGACAAAGATAAAACGCATCAAAACTCGAGTGAGGGCTCGTGACGTCACAACGCACTAAAAATTATAGCACGGCGTGTCGTATTGAGAATTTTAAAAGCGTCGTATCTTCGTCGTCAATTTTGGTTTACGTAACAAAAGAAAAAATACATCATCATCATCAATTATTTTTTGATAATCTAAGTGACGGACTAATTACATTTTCTCAGGACACAAGACTATTATGAGGACATCCAAGCTTGTGTACGGATAGATTACTTTTCAGCTTAAACGCGGATTGTGAGACTGACATTAATTACCCACTGTTTGAGTAGTGATTAGCATTTATGAGCTGAATAATGACTTCAATTGCATCTCTCTTATATCTTGCTTTTAGTATTTTCGAAGTTCTAATTGAGTGAGGTGATGGTTTTCCGTTTTGAGATGTCATCAGAATCACGTTGGATTTTCGCACTCTAGGGTTTGAAGATGATTGGGTTAAAGGTAGGGGTAAACCACGAAATTCACTTTTTCATAAAAATAGTCGTATCAAAATACCATAATAAATTATCATGTGATAACGGGCTACTACCATAGATATAATGCTACTACGCAACCTTTTTGTTTTCGCATTGGAAATCATCAAATGACTTCTCCCACTCTGGGCGGAGCGGGAGGGAGCCTACAGACTTTTACCGATTAAAACCCATCCATTTATCATGTTCCTTCTTCGCCTGTTATGTTCCGGGGCCACGGTATCTCTTTCGCACAGTCCCGCAGCCCCGGCAGGCTTCGGCCGTTGCGCGCGTAGAACACGAACGCACCGTCGACACGGCCTGTCGTTATAAGATGGACGGACCGGTTTACGTCGAAACGAGATATAGACTTTTTTTTAATAGGACTAGAATTTTAAAGACATTCCATAGAACTTTTCATGTAACTTATACTTGTTACATCAAAGGTGGTTCCGCCAGGGAGCATGACGTAGCCAGTAGCCACCACGTAGCCCCCGACGCCCGGTGCGTCTTCCGCGGCGGCTGGGGTGAGAGGTATTTCTCTCCCTCCCGCGTTCCACCACCTCCTTCGCTAGCATGACTGTTTCGTAGGAGGTGACGACTTCCCATTCCGTCTCACTCCGGACCATGGATTGAACTAGGGCCGGACGCGAGAGGTCGCCGCCGCCGATCACCGTTACAAGGACACGGCGTTGTTCCGCCCACGCGGGGCAGACCTCCACCGTGTGCTCCACCGTGTCCTCCGGTCGGTGCTCGCCGTACAAACACCCGGGCGTTTACTACCGCCAGATTCGATGCAGGAACCTCCCGAAACATCCATGTCCGGTGAGAACCTGCGTCAGGCGAAAGGTGAGGACGCCGTGGCGTCTCTCGAGCCATGCTTCAAAGAGGGGACTTATCGCCAGTATCGTGGCGTGCCCTTACTACGGAACCCTACACCTCGCGTTGTTTTTCATTTTAAACGATGAATAATTCCTATCGCCTATCGCACTGCACTGTCCGGAGAGACGGTTTGGTTATGTGTGGCCTGCACCCACTAAAGAACACCGCCGGACGTGAGCCTACTGTCGCCTTTGTGGATGGGCCGCGAGAACTACTACATGACGTTCGCGACCCATCCAGCGCAACCCGCTTCGGGGCACTAAGCTCCTATGGCGATGTCTGGACCCACCTGAGCCATTCGCCACAACTTATCGAGGACTGTGCAATGCGACGACGATAGACTTCCCGATCTATCGGACGATAGTTATAATAGTGACTTCACTCTCCCCCAGACCCACCAGTCTAAGACCTTTCAAATAACACGGTTCCATTTACACACATCAACGAATACAATTTCAAACTTCCAACGATCCGAAATTAAATTTCTCTCGACTTTGTACGTAGTTTACAAGTAATAAAAACAAGTTACGATTCATGAAGTTTAATCTGACTTTAACAAGTAGGCTGAACTTGGTAAAAGTTTAAGTATAAGAGCGCCAAGTGGCCCGGGATGTTCTAATTTTCTTACTTATGGTTTAATTTACACGTAAAATGTGAATTTTAAATTGGTGTCAGAGGAGAGAAAGACCAAAGTAACGGTAGATACGACGGTGCTATGGGAGGAAAGGAAGTATGGAAGACGAAGACATGCTTCACGGGCTCTAAATACATTTGAAATAAGAGCTAGAGAATGATGATGATGATGATCTGGTTTTATGGTGATGACTTATTGATTTGTGCTCAAAAAATATATATTTTCACAGAATTATAATCCTTAGAATCATCAATACAATTCACCAACTTTGTGGCGGCTTTAAATGATGTTTTCATGAAAACTGGAGTTTTATTAAATTTAAAGTTCTTTGGTTCCTTATTGATACTTCCTTGATATAAAATGATTCTAATGCTTTTAATTCAGGAGTGGCGTGGGCGACATAAAACCAACCGTTCAAGATTCTCCTAATATAAAATTTAATATCAATCAAGTATCCTAAAAATCCTGAAACTGTCCTGCAAATTGAACAAAAGATGTATGAAAATTTGAATTTCCCGAGCTATCCTAGCGCTTTCATCTTAATAACTTGTTCACGGATCCGGTGGCGCGTATGCAAGTCCCATGTTTCGAAGCTCGCAGTCCTCTAACCTGAAGTCTTGGAGAAGAAGTTTCTTCAGCGCCGTACGGCGTACCTGTTGATTAAATTTGAATATATTTGCTTAGATTAACCGTATTAGCATACAGAATGTAGCATGCAAAAGTATCTTGTGGGTTTCATTCAGGCAAACTTCGTTTCTTTTTTATTGTAACATGAGATTTTACACAACAGGTGCTCGTGGCTAAATAGTAACAGTCGCTCGTGTCGATTTTTAGGTTAAACCATGCTTGCCTAGGTTGTTTTGTATGAGACAAAATGTTCTAAAGTGTCACTTTTCCGTGCTGATATGAGCACAACTTGAATTTGAATGGACACGCATAAAACGTATATCAATCGATAGCTGGCATCCGTACAAACAAACTACTTTGGGAAAAAAAAAACAAAATGGCGGTAGAAACTCCGGCCAAAAAATTGAAATCTCTTTATGACTCATATTTTTGTCCAACCAGTAGGTACTCGTACGTAGTAGCATATGGATTTACTTCATTTAAGTTCTGGAGGCCGAAAAGTATAATTAGTTGTATACCACTGGCAGGAGAGAAGGTGTGACGGGTCCATATTGGCTCACCTAAAGTTCTTTACCCGAAATTGTTCTTCCTAACGATTTGTACTCCGAATGATCACTCTTCTTAAAAATTTTCATCCTAAAGTTTTCATTCATATTATTTGTAGTGCTACCGGCAATGTTCATAACACTCAAGTTTCCGAAAATTGAAATTACTAATATCATTCATGTAATATATTGAAACTCCTACTGTTTTTTATCATAACGCTTTTATCCCTTAACATAATTACCATAATATTTTCACTCATACTCAGAAAGAAACATTTACCAAGTGTAATAAAAAATATATGTGGGTGGAAGATGATATTTATAGTATTTTTTGTTTTTGATTAAAGGTCGTTTCACTGATTTTTGTCTTAAATGAATGAAATTCAGGTCAGAGTGTCGTCTTGGGGGCACTATAAAAAAAACTTACAAAATACTGTATATATAATACTGATTATTGTGAATAAAAACAAATCTAAACAAAAAAGATATGAATAATAGTGTAAAAGATGGTTATGTTGAGAAAATAAGGGATAGTAAAACAAATAATAGATGATAATACTCGTAGATGTTTATTGCTACTAACATTATGAAGTTGAATAATTCGGAATTATGACATTGAGTAGTTAGGAATTGTGATTGTTATGATGAAAAATGTTAGGAAGAACATTTTCGGATTTTCAATTATTGGAGTTGAAAATTTAGGTGAACTTTGGCGCACCCAAATGTGACAAATCCTGTGTTGGGTTCCACACTTGCATTGTGTCCATGTCAATGGATGTGAAAATTAGAAGGTTCGTACGTGGGATTTCCAATATTCAAACAATGAGACCTTTCCCTCTTTGATACATTTCCTACCCAAACATTTAAATATTTATTTCAAATAAAAGAAATACAATTCCACCGCCTACATCATTTTCATTCAATTTTATTGCTTTCAACATTTATTAGATCAAAACTGC
Organism: Xestia c-nigrum; assembly: GCA_916618015.1. Classification (NCBI taxonomy): domain Eukaryota; kingdom Metazoa; phylum Arthropoda; class Insecta; order Lepidoptera; family Noctuidae; genus Xestia; species Xestia c-nigrum. The sequence goes on from OU745262.1 coordinate 3,226,496, forward strand.
CTACGCCAGGTTTTCAACAAAAATATGGCTATTTATACAATGTCTGATGTAAAATTCAAAACTTTTCAAATACAATGAAAAATCTCTGTTCTCTGAATGAATACAAGACGAGAGAAACTTACCAAAATATCACGAGCTAATAGACCATTAAGTTTACATAAGTCAAGTTAACTTGGGTTAAGTTCGGCCGGGTTGGAAGGACCCAAAGATTTGAATCGGTAGATGTGTAGTCACGACTTCACGAGCACTACTATAATAATTTTCTTGTGAAATTATGGTCTCTTCTTTGAGATAAGAACTACTTCGTAATAGGTTTGGCTTCAAAATCTCAATAATCATTATATATTATAATACAAGTAAAATTAAATGGAAAACTAAAAACACCCCCGACAAAATGTACTAACAGTTACGTAGAAAATGTTTCGTTAATTTGCCTTTTGTGGTGGCGGCCATCTTGGATTTTTAATTTATCATTTATCATAGTTTATAGTATTTTTGCCCTTTGATTTGATACCAATTATATTGAGGGAGTTGTTGAATAAAAATGTAATCAGCCATTTAACGGCGGCGGCCTTATTGGACTGATTTTTATGAAACATAGCTAAGAATACTCCCGACATATTCACCTTTCAAGCAAAAAAATTAAATCAAAATCGGTACATTCGTTCGGACGCTACGACGCCACTGACAGACACACACACACACACAGATGTCGTTTTTCGTCGGGGGTTAAAAACAAAGTCTTCTGCTATGTCTATCTGTCTGTCTGTTCGCGATTGAACTCAAAAATTACTGCACCGATTTTCATGCTGTTTTCAGCAATGGATAGAGTGGTTCTGAAGAAGGTTTTAATATATATAATTTAGTAATGTACCCAGGTGAAACCGCGGGCATCAGATAGTACATTATAAATGCGAGAGCTTGTGTTGTGAAAACTCCAGAATTTTTCATCTTTGATGGATATATTTGTTACTCTTCACGCAAAAACTACGGTAAAGATTTGGATGAAGCACAGAGACAGTAACCTGTATTAGCATATGGGGCACTTTTTATACCGATAGTATGATTCCGTAGGACGATTTTCGAACTCCACCTGCGCAAAGCCGTGGGCTTTTTTAGATTTTAACAAAATAAGAAAACAGTAGTCCCATACCTAGGCTATGCCTGTGTCTTAGAAGCCAGATAATAAATCTATTGGTATAAATCTTTGGAAAGGACTAGTTTAGTTATCCCTTGATTAAGCAGTTACCTAAATTGAGTGCCGACACGTCCTACGCTGTACTACCCACTTCCAAGTTAGTTTATGTAAATTAATGAGCTTATTTCAGAGATTCAACTCATAAAAGTAAAATAGATGCTTAGTTCTTTATCACATAAAATGAATATTTTACTTAGAGAAAACTTTTTTTAGTGAATATAAATGTGGAAGAAGGATTTGATGTAGGTACCTACTTAGGTTTTAATAAAATAAGTACGGGTTTTCTGTACAGAGGAGGATGTGTTTTTGCTCTAAATAAAAGGGTAAGTTCATTAATACATTATTATTAGTAAGTATTAGATTTTACCATGTTTTGAGCAAACATATCTTATTAATTTACAACGATAATTAGCGGTACTCCTGGGCACGGCTCGTATAGTTAGGAGGAAACTGGCTGGAAACTTGGAGCCTATTCCCGAAACCGGTGGTTTTTTTTTTATATTTCCAAAGTTTTTTACGTATTTTATTACGTAATTGGTTTGTAAAAAAATAAATAAAGGAAAATAACAATGGTAATGTCAAGTAATTATAAATGTTGTTTGTATGTGTGAGTACCTATTTGTTAGTTACATGTAGGGTCCAAGCCTATTGCCAACAATCGGTCAGTAATCAAAACTTCGGGTGTCTACAAAAAAAATCCTGAAGAAAAAACCTGAATGAAACTTTCCCGTTTTAGAATCCAGGACCGCTTGTTCAACAATAGCGCTTACCACCACTAGATCGACGTGACAGTCTTTAATATAAATCATCATCATCATCTGCCCAGCCATTTTTTAGTTCAGAAAAGGCTAGGCAGATGATCTTAGCTTGCAGCCTAAGCGGATGCAGCTGAATACCAGTATATTACAGGGAGCGCAGTCGCTCCCTACATTGATTTGATACATTTGATTACATTTGGTATGGCTATTAGTGGGTAATTCGATACCAAATGTAATCAAATGTATCAAATCTCTCTAACAAACATGATAAATTATATGAAAGGAAAACCAAATAATCTAAAGAACAGTTATAAATTCAATGGAATAAAAGTCAACAAGATAAAGCACTTTTAATCATGGTTTTACTTTTATTTAATTTATTATGTTTGTAAAATTGGCTATCTACAGTATTTAGAGTAGGTACCTTCCCTCCAGATAGCGTTGTAAAATTCCATCCTGTATAATAATTATATTTCCATACAACAAACGTGATTTTTCGCTGTTTTGTCTAATATTGTTCTACAGGTAATGGTACGGAACCCTTCGTGCGCGAATCCGACTCGGACTTGGCCGGTTTTTTATTTTAATTACAGATGAAAAAAAATCTATGTGACCCCCACATAGCAGTTTTTTATCTGCAATTAACGATATATTAAGTATTAGTAAACGTTCGGAATGATGTACTGAAAATGTGGTGACCCTTGTGTTTTTTAAACTTTCACGATCAGAACACATTATAAAACTTATGCAAACTTATTTATCGCGAACTTCACTTTTTTAAGCCCTACGTTTCGACTGGATTGCACCAGCCGTAGTCGCGGAAAAACTGAAGTTTTGGAGGAACCGCCACAGCAAAGCGAAGGCGTTTATTCAACTACCCTCACTGCAATAAATACCCGTTCTCTTAAGTTTTTTTATCTACCCAAATATCATAAACACTCTCTAATGCGTTCAAAAACCATAGGCAATGACCAGCATTACCAACCTGCAGAAATAAACGGAACTGTAATGAACTCATAACGCAACTGAAAACAGTAGGTTATGAGTTTTGAATTTGGAACAGGTGTCAAATTCAAGTGAGTGTGCTATTCTATTATAGTACCACCTACATTAAATCAGATATCGATAAAAAAAAACCCAATTCAGTATGATTTTAATTATAAATCGCACGACATTTTGATCTCGAGTGACACAAGAATAGTGACTTTGTTCGTTTGCCTATGATTTAAAAAAAAATGACAGATATCCGAAACGCCGCCATTTCGAGCTGTCATTTGTTCGTTAGCTTTTTATTTCCAGTAATCCAGTTACGAGTAGACAATTTTTTTTTCACTTCTCATGCTCTAAAAGTACGCCGTTATAGCCCTACGAAGCGGGATTAAAGTGACCGTTTATTCCCTAGGGAGTAAAAAGTAATTTAAAAATGGAACGATATTTTACTCTGAAACATGATCACAAAAGAGTAACTTGACAAAGGTTTTATTTAAATTTCGAATTGGCATGCAAATAGAAAGCGGTTTATTTAAAAAAAAAAAAAAAACAAATGAACTCTTCAACGCGAGAAAAATTTATGGTTGTTTGTGTGCATCGTTGATTTTGAAAAGCAATGCCTCTGTTGCTAGCCGCTGCAGTAATGTAGGTACTAATTATTAACTGTGGAGTGTGGATCATCTTCATTGCGAAAATGTTGAGAGTTTGTGTTGTGTTTTCAATGGTTAATCTGTGACTGACCTGATAGAAGAAAAAACTGACCGCTCATTCATTTCAGAATATGTCGAGTGTAAATTTGTTCAGTTTTAAATGACAATTTTTCTCGCACTCGAAGTGAAAAGTACAGTTTGCACCTCGAGACTAAACGCCAATATAATATACCCTCGCTTTCATTGCCTCCCTCGCAAGCTCGGGAGTCAAACCACCTCGGGTATATAATGGCTTCGTTTAGTCCCTCGTTATAAAATATACTATGATAAGTTCTTTATTTCTGTCGAAAATGAGTGATAGTGACTCAGAAATTGACATGAATACTCCGCCAGATATCGTAAATGCAGCGACGAATGCAACTAATAACCTGTTGGCACAAAAATCAAGGGCCAAGTAACAATGCAGGTCATTTCCCTATGGTTCCTGAACCCATCATAGAGCCCTTATGATATTTGGGTAGATAAAGTAGTGTATGCAACTATACATAATTAGGCATTATGCACAGTCGCATAAACTACTATTAATGTGTGACCCCTTTGGGGATATCTGTAACACCGTTTTTAAGCCAATAACCTGCAGACAGGTTACGCAATTATATAATGTGAATAACCTACCCTACCATTTGCTCATTTTGTACAAAACAAAGTCATTATTTTCGTATTAAGCTAAAGATATTCGAGAGGAGTAAAACAATACAATACAATGATTTACGAAAATCTAAAACCAACCAAAATAATTTAAATTGTTAAGTGAATTTTGGAATATACAAGATGTCAAATATTTGATCTCGGCTTATTTTAAACAAAATCTATTTTGTGTACAATAGGTAGGTAATTCTGAATAACAAAGATTAAACAAGGATCAATTTTTCTGTATGTATTTCTACACTCAGTTTCATAATGAAAACAAGGTTACAAAACTTTTGGTTGATATTTCGATTTTAGACGTACAGTTGATGCTACATGCTGATACATAATAATTATAATATTATTGATAGAAACATCGCAACCCACCTCAAATATCATTGTTGTTTTAGCTCGTGTTACGTATCTTAATAATGGGTATAAAAGCCACAATAAACAATAACCTAGACGAGTGCAAAAAAAATCTTACAAAATGGAAAAATATATTATATTACACTGAGGCACTATTGCACACGCACACACACACACAAACACCCACACATACAAACACACACACACGCACACACACAAACAAACAATGTTTATATCTAAGGTAGGTACTGAATAAATTGTATGATGCTGTGGAAGAGCGGAGTCTCCTAACACAGGAAATACTTGTATAAAGGCTATGGAGGCTCTATCACCAACGAATGTAAAACTTATGATTTAAAAATAAAAATAAATGTATTATGTATTTGTATTTTGTAGAAGCGGAAAGGCGCCGTCACGTATCCATGATTGTGCTATATTTTCATTAGGAAACACACAAACCACACGGATAACCACACGGTTATGATGCCAAATTCATTGACACAGTAAATACACAGGTTCACTCATTCTCGAAGTCCGATATAAAAAGATAAAGCCAACGTAATCCAATATGACCAAACAGAAATGATTCGTGATGCCAATGGCCTAACTTACGTATCGAGGCCCTGGGCCGAGGGTATCATACCAAACTCTGGGACGCTACTGATAAATTCTTGACAGAAAGCCCAGTGAAACTGACCTGGGCTTCGAACCCACGCTCAGCAAAAGCATGCATGAACATGCATGAACCATCTAACGAATATTTAATTCATGTTCGCAAAAACTTACTCAACGAAGTGTTGTAGAGTCTGAAAACTAACTGAGATGCTACATTATAAACGCTTGCCTGATCAAACACAAGTCTCGTTTAATAAGTACGTACCTTACCATCCTATCTGTGAGAACTGTTTATTGATGTCAAGGAACCGATGTGACTTTGAAGCGACCGCAATCCGCAAATCATGTCCTGAGCAGATGTAGGATCCGTGTAGGTTGCATTAACACAATATGTGATTATATCTTACAGACATTATGTGAATCTGCCAATTTAGTAACTACGTACAGTAGATACGATGGCCTTGTGCTTAAGGATAATATTAAGGAAGTACGACCTGTTTGTCAATTAATCATAACGTAAACTTAATAAACTACCGTTTGGTAGGAGCCATATCTTGTTTATTATTTATGCAATGGTGCGTAGATAAAAGTAGCGTACCCAGAAGTAATAATGGAAGGGTTCAAGTTTGTCACACAGCTAGCAACTAACTGGTTAAGTTACACTTAGTTTAACCGAATATATTTTAGTCATAATAACCACATTAACCACCCCGAACTTGACAGCTGTTGCGGTTTTAAAGTTAAATTAAATGGCGAGAGAGACTGAACTCGACAAGAAACATGTGTATGCTGTTTAAAACACAATTTTGTATGGGACCATGTCACAGTGACAGCTGTTTTTAGATAATCAGACCGTTATCTTTTCGGTGAAAATGGACCTTAAAATCATCATCTGTCTAGCCTTTTCCCAACTATGTTCTCAGCTTCCAGTCTAACCGGGTGCAGCTCAAAACAGTCTATACTAATAACATAAAGAGGAAAGATTAGACTTACGTTCGTATTTTTGAATGTAACGAATAAACTTAAAACTACTGGACCGATTTGAAAAATTCTTTCAGCAATGGATATCTAGATAATCAGCGAGTAACATAGGCTATATTTTATCTGGGTAATACGATACCACTTGGTAAGACTGGTTGTCAGACTTTTTAGGCAACTGATCACCTGTAACGACTGTCTCAAACAAAATAAACAATAGCAAACTAACAGCCAACGTGCAACACTTCGCTTGCCGCAACTCTTCGCGGATGAACATCATCTCGGGGCGCAGGTCCCTGTGCGCGAAGGGATCCATGGTGATATCCAGCTTGGGGTCGATGCCCGCCAGCTGATGGTCACTGAAAATTTTTAAAAGACTTCAGGCCCCTTATTCACAACCATTCGACTCGCTTCCGATTCGCAAAGTCGTATGTCTCTCTCGGTCGTTTTCGCAATGCCAGAAGAAGACAGATATACGAGTCTGTTGTCGAATCGGAAACGAGTCGAACGTTTTTGAATACGGGGTCAGGTACTTAAACTATCCGCTGGATGCAAATCGCACGGGAACGTTGTGGCGACACTTGGGAGAGGCCTATTTCCACCAGTGAACGTCTTTCGGCTGAAATGATGATGATGATGAGTAAACTTTACTTACGGCCATTTTCAATAACTTACTAACAGGTAACGGAAGGTAGAAGTTTTTGGGAGTTTTAAATAAAAGAGTAGAGTTACGTATGAGCAGAAGCGCATGCTCCTATGTAGGTAATATTCAATACTGAATCTAGTCGCTACATGTGGGTCTTAACGCTACTTATCTGCTAAGTTGACAAAAATGCATGGAAGGTTCCAGACGGACCACCCTAAACTGCAACGGTGCGTTTTACGCTCTCACGGTGATCACGCGTTGTGGTTCAGGTTGCTTATCCAGGTTGCTATCTCTGATTGTTTGACATTTAGCTTATGGACCGTTAGAAACAAAACGTCTCAGATTATTTTTTCTGTTTTTTTCTTTGAATCACAGTCCTTCGACTTCCGAGTAACAGGTAGGTGAAGCGGATATGATATCCCAAGATAACTTTGTTTATAGAAACACCGATAGCATGGAGACGTAGATTAACAAACAGTTATACGTAAGTAAGATATGGAAAACGGCCGTTATAGATAGACCTCACATAAATGTCCTGCCTGATTAATGGTTCTTTTGGAGTTTTTGTTTTTAATGGCATCTCGCAGGTTCCCCCTTTTTTTGGGTGGGACATCATCAAATGACTCCTCCCACTCTGGGCGGAGCGGGAGGGAGTGTCAGACTTTTACTCACTAAAAACCATCCATGTTCCTTCCTCGGCCTTAACGTTCCGGGGCTGCGATATGTCTTTCGAACAGTCCCGCAGCCCCGGCAGGCTTTGGCCCTTGCGCGTGCGCGTTGAACACAAACGCGCCGTCGGGCTGTCTTCATAAGACGAGCTAGCCCATTGCTCATCGTCCACAGGCCCACGTCTGGTGCCCGGTAGCCACCACGTGGCCCCCGACCCCCGGTGCGTCTCCCACGGCGGTTGGGGCGAGAGGCTCTCTCCCTCTCGCGTTCCGCCACCTCCTTCGCCAGCATGACTGGTTCGCAGAAGGAGGTGACGGGTTCCCATTCCGTCTCGTTCCGGACCATGGATTGAACAAGGGCTGGATGCGAGAGGTCGCCCCGCCGATCGCCGTTACGTGGACACGGCGTTGCTCCGCCCTGCACGTGGGTCAGACCTTCACCGTGTGCTCCACTGTGTCCTCGTGTCGTGAGGACCTGCGTCAGGCAGGAAGGTGAGGACACCGTGGCGCCTCTCAAGCCACTCCTCAAAGAGGGGACTATCGTGGCGCGCCCTGTACGGAGTCGCTCTCTCCATGTCACTATGAGATCGCGCCGGAGGTCTGTCCGCTGCGGTGGTTTGCCGCGGCCGCGGAGTTTCCCCCCGGCGTAGTGCCCCCGCGCGCCATTCGTGCAGGCGCGCGAGGATTATCGCCTCCAGATCCCATGGCGACAATCCGCAAAGCAGGCCCGCCGCCTCGAAGGAGATCGTGCGGTACCCACGGACCATCGAACCTGAACGGCTACCACCTTTTAGGGCGCGTTCAGATAATAGGGGACTCGCCCACACTGGGGCCCCGTAAAGGGCCATGGACCGCACGACCCCCGCTTAGAGCCTCCGGCAGGAGGCGTTTGGCCCTAACAGGTTGGGCCGGAGCCGCCTGAAGGCAACCCCGGTCCGTTCCAGTCTGGGGGCCAAACGTCGGAAATGCTCCACGAAGTTCCACCGACTGTCGAGGACGAGTCCTATGTATTTCAACGTCAACTCGACCCCGATAGATACCCCTCCTACCGTCAGTGTGGATCCCGACGGTGGCGCATTAAAGCACATGGCCTCGGACTTGTGCAATGCCACCTCGAGACCCAGTTGCCGGATCCTCTCGACGACTATCGGAAACCCGCGTGTCATTATATCGGCCGCCGCCTCGTGCGACCTCCCCTGTGCCAGCACCAACGTGTCGTCAGCGTAGCAAACAACGCTGACACCACTAGGGAGTTCGGCGCGGGGCAACCCCTGTGGCTGCCTTCTACTTTATCGGAAAATCCTTTCCCTCCAGCCAGGAGAAAATAAAGACTAAGCGACAGCGAACTAAGTGGTAGGTACCCCTTGTGGGGTACGAGCTTCATCAAGGGCGTCGCTGGGGTAGGGCAGTAAAGGAATAGGCAGGATCTGACTGATATAATGATTAAGGGGCTGATTTAAAACTAGGAACTACCTCAGCATTACGAGCAAGATTGGGGGGTCCTTTGGCGAACATTGCGTGCTGAATAAGTGTTGTACAAATTCAGTAACGACTAGTACCGCCATCTTTACTTCCTGAACGAGAACGGGTTGTTTCGTTCTTACAATAACCTAACACAGATAGCGTAAATATGTGTGTTGAATTTTGGTATATTTTTGTTCACACCAACAACAAAAATGAAATTGAAATGTTACCTATGGTTTTCTAGTTAATTAAATAATAAAGTCATTAGTGCCCAGCGAACCAAATCATGTTACAGCATGAGCTATTATTATTTCTGCTCATTTGGAACGAAAAAATAACTAGGTACTGATAGATCATCCTACATAGGTATTATCAACTACGCTAGATGTCACTACCAAATAAGCAGTCTATGCCAAATAAGGTGGTCTAATAATACTATAGTAGACTCCAAAATATTAATGTTTCGTGCTTCAAGCTTAAAATATTTATGTATTATCGAATAATTAATCATTATTATAAAGAAAGAATGGAATAGATTGAGGGGAATACAAATGATTACAAAGTAGCTCCAACATCTGCTTCTAGTGCTCCTGCTTCTTCCAAAGTCTCTCCTGTAGCTTCTTCGCCGTTATTATCTCCAGACATTATGCTGGTCGAAAAAAGAATGTAAGTAATGTTTTCAAGCCTTTCCAAATAAGCAAACTCCCAGTAAAAAGCTAATCAAATTATCAAAAGTAAACGTCAACACGGCAACTTGGTTTTTTTTATTATTATTATGACTCTATTTCACAAGAAACCTCAACCAGCCTTAAAATGTAAACTGTTATTAAATTTTATTAAACGATAAACTATTTGTTGATAATAAAGTTGACTTAATTAAGATGTGTAATTATTTAATAAACATGTTTTGTGATCTGTGTAACAAATTCAGAAAAAAGGAAAACAGCAACACCATCTATGGTTATTCGTTGAAATTAATACAAGCTAACAAAAATGTTGGCGTGCGTTCTGAAGTTTTTTTTTGTTCTAGTCACGGATGCATTTTGTTTTCATAATTATCATGAATCAATTATTTCTTATAAAACATGATTATTTATTTATTTGGTCTAATAAAACTAGCTTTAAAATAATAATAAAAGAATAATTTACTTTACATTGAAACAGCGATGACTCATCCACATATAACATTTCCGAACGCACTCCCACTCCGGTAAAAGGGTGAGTGAACCGCCTCATTGTTATTTATTGCATTTGCCTCTAATAATACATTAATTAGCCGTTTTACGGACACAGCGAGTGCAATAACATAGGTCGCGACAGCCATGCCGATGTGAGTAATTTAAAAGGTGTGGCACGACAAGGGGCGTAGTTTCTGATCTAGTGACATTAGTGGTGTGAAAAAATATTCTTCCTAACTCGTCGCAAGATGACCGAGTACAAATTGGTGGTGGTAGGCGCCGGAGGCGTCGGTAAATCCGCATTGACTATACAGCTGATACAGAATCACTTTGTGGACGAATACGATCCTACGATCGAGGATTCGTATCGGAAACAAGTAGTTATCGATGGTGAGACGTGTTTGTTGGATATTCTTGACACGGCGGGTCAGGAAGAGTACTCCGCGATGCGGGACCAGTACATGCGGACGGGCGAGGGGTTCCTGCTGGTGTTCGCAGTGAACAGTGCTAAAAGTTTCGAAGACATTGGCTCGTACCGCGAGCAGATCAAGCGGGTGAAGGACGCAGAGGAGGTGCCCATGGTGCTGGTGGGGAACAAGTGCGACCTGCAGGCGTGGGCTGTTGACATGGCGCAGGCGCGCGAGGTGAGACTGTTTACATAATAAAACTGCACCACACTCTACTCTCATGACTAAATACTATCATGTATACCTATAGGCTTTTTGTGTCATATAATAACAATATTACAACCTTGAGATAAGACCTATTTTATTATAAAACAGGTTTTAAAATATGTTTTCAAATATGAAGAGTTACCAATGTAAACCTACTACTGCCTGTGACTGTATCTACTCTCCACACTAGATTCAGATTAACTTACCTCGTTAGTGTATGTGCATGACAAAGAACCAAGGAACTGTTAATTCACAAGTCAACCTTCTAATCAAAATTACATGTAATTGATTAATTAACTCTCATTTGTTGTATAATAGCTTATGTGAAGTGGCTGTAATCATCTTAAATGTAAGAACATTTGTTATTGTACATTTTTACTTTTAGTTATTAAACCTCATTCACTTGACTGTGCTACTGCAGATGTTGAGGTTTTAATTTTGGGTCCCATTAAAAAACAAAAAATGTAGGGCAACATATTATTAGGTGGTTAAGAATTTCATAGTAGCAGCTCTCAAAGCCTGAATTATGTGACCTGTTGATGGGAACATGATCACTCCCTATAACATGATACTTAAACAAGACTAGTATACTATACCATAGTTATTCCTCTGCCTTACCTATTTATTTCATCACCAATGCTCTCAAAACAGTGAAGAGAAACATTGGCACAACACTGGCACGTCCTAGAAACAAAAATTTTGAAGACATGTAACATCTACCAATTTGCACTGGGCCCGTGTGTTGGATTATAGCCCATTCCCTTTCATTATTTTGTTCTCATTGCTGTGTTCCAGCAGTGAGAACATTAGAGGCTGATGATGATGATGATGACCCATCGGGTATTACTGGAGTGATGTTAAAGTATTCTCTTGAAGACGGCGGGCAAGAATGAGGCTAGTAAGCCTCAATATTTAATTATTTAAAACTACAGTTTTATTTGTTTACAGTTACGGATAAAGATCAAAATGAATTCAATAAAAAAAACATAAATAAAAAAATACATAAATCTAGAAATTTTGATCTAAAAGTCAGATAGCTACTAAGACCTGAATATATTTACCTATTGGAGTATTCTTTAAACGCTGTCATAGTTATTAAAAAGGATAGATGATGTAACCAACTGCAGCATAATTCTCTGATTGACGTAAACTAATGTAATGTTACAAGTTGTTGTTTAATCATTTTACCTAATGTTAGTTGTTTACTAATTTCATATTTCTTTCTGGATGCTTTTACAGTACTATTGCAACCTATGTAGAAGAAAACCTATTACTCTAGTCCGAGAGATATCAGAGATATTTATTTTCTGTTGTTGAAGTATTATCTTTATGAAAAAGGTTGATTGTAATACCAATGGCTGCTGGCTGTCAATTTCATGAAACCATGATGCTGGCTGGCTGTCCATTTCGTGGCCCCCACTGGAAAGCAAGGGCCTCCATCTCCATTCTATGACAAAGAAATGATTAAAACTTTTCTATGCAGGGTGGCAAGGATATTAACACACAAACATCACCAACACCTCTAATATAAATGATGCTGTGTTTTTTTTAAAAACACAGCTAGATCCTAGATCCAAAATGTATGCAAGCTGATTGGCTAACAATTTTTTTTTATTTAATTCTAATTAAAAAGTAATAAATACATAGTGATTTCTGTTATGTATCCATATGGTTTCTGCCCTTGTAATAGATCCCTTTTGGGTGAAAGCCTCCTCCATCTTCTTTCCAATCCTCTCTTTTTTCACTGTCATTCCACCAGTTCCTGCCTGCAATTTCTATTATATTGTCTGCCCACCGTTTTCTTGGTCTTCCAACTTTTCTTTTTCCCAGTGGGCCAGACCACTTTGTAGCTTTTCAACTACCGCTGCAAAACTTCTATGTGTGATCGGAATGATATATTGAAGGTGTGATAACCATTTGTGCGTCAATTTCCCTGCCACCCTGTAAACTGCTATCAGTTATCTTCTAAAAAATGCTTACTAGCACGAGTGTAAGCCACACTAGGCTACAGTAAACATAATGTAACAGCCATGTTTGAACAATTTAACACATATTTAGCAAGACCATCTAATACTTGCGCAAACAGAGCTTATTACAGTATCACATTAACCTCATATTTAGATTTAATTACTAAATTCACGTGTAACTATACAAATTACTGTTTTTAAATACAATACAAAAGTAAGTCAGTCTTTCTGTTAGCTTTTACACTTCAATGGCCAAAATGATTTACCTAGATAATATTGGTATTCAGGTAGACCATGACTTGGTTTAGGATATTTTATCTTGATTCCTGATATTGTTTGAAAATTTCCTAAATCCATACGGGCAAAGCCAAGGGTAAAATCTAGTATTATAACATAAGGTAGTGTAGAATGTCATGTATAAACATTGTTATACACTCGGCGTCAAAAAAATCGCACCTCCGCAAAATTAGCTTTCAAGCATTATTAACCCTTGAGACACGCAATTACCCCCACCAATATTGGTATCTTTTGAAAGCCCTATAAAAAAACTTTAAAAAAATATCCATTTCATTTAATTAAAAAACAAGGTTGATACCACAGGTCACTAAAAAAAAATTATGAAATTTTGCTCCTCAAAAGTACCCACTACTTGCGCTACCTGTTGTGGGTATAAAAGGGTCGATACAGGTTTAATGGAGGTCATTCGCTATCCAACCGTCAAAGAAGACACACGAGAAGATCTTTCACAAGAAAAACGTCCTTGAAGATGGATACTACTGCTGAAGAAGCCGCCCAAGTGATTGCACTACTGCAAACAGGGATGCGACAGTGTGATGTCGCTCGGCAACTGAACTTGAGCCGTTTTTCGGTTCGACGAGTGTACCAGCGGTTCTTGCAGACCGGTGGCTTGGTCCGGAGGCATGGGTCTGGTAGACGTCGCTGCACTTCTGAGAGAGACGACCGATTCATCGTGTTGAAGTCTCGGAGAAATCGGTTCTCTAATGCTGTTGAGTTGCAACAACAGCTCCAGGCAGCTCGCAGAACAACCGTGAGCGTCTCTACAGTTAGACGAAGACTGAAGGAGAGAGAGATAGTGGCTAGAAGAGCTGCTACGGGTCCAAAATTGACCGCAGCACATCGGCGAGCTCGCTTGCAGTTTGCTCGCGACCACGTTAATTGGACCCTGGACCAATGGAGAGCTGTTCTCTTCTCAGACGAAACGAGAGTGTGCCTTTTCTGCAACGATAGACGCAGAAGAGTGTACAGAAAACAGGGGGAACGTTTCGCCCAAGCCTGCATCCAAGAGACGGTAGAATACGGGGGTGGTTCCTGTATGTTCTGGGGCGGCATGTCGACCGACGGCAAAACCGAACTTATTTGCGTCTCCCGGACTGGAGGTGCACGCGGGCAAGGGTCGATGACTGCTCACCGGTACATCACGGAGATCCTGGAAGAGCATGTGGTCCCCTATGCTGGTTTTGTTGGCGAGGGGTTCACATTAATGCACGATAACGCACGCGCTCACACTGCCGGAATTGTGCGCGACTACCTTCAAGAGGTTGGGATCCCTGTCATGCAGTGGCCAGCGAGAAGTCCAGATCTGAACCCGATAGAGCACCTATGGGACCATTTGAAACGTAAGGTTAGGTCCCGTGATCCTGCTCCCACGACTCTCCAGGAGCTCGAAGAGGCCGTTATTGAGGAATGGGCCAGTATCCCTCAAGAAGAGCTCATAAAATTGGTGAGATCCATGAGAGAGCGCATGGAAGCCGTCATCAGGGCAAGGGGGGGTAACACTAGATTTTAGGTTAGTTTTAAGTAACGTTTTGTAACTTTTTTTTGAATAATTAATCTGTTTTAAGTAGGGCTTAATTAAGGATTTTTATTGTTTTGTAAACATTTTTATTTTTCTCGGTTCCAATAAAAAATAATAATAATGAAGAATTGTTTTTGTATACTCCTTTTTCTTACCTTTCAAATGATACCATTCATTACCCATATCCCATATTTCAAATTAGATTTAAAGTTGTTTGAAGTAGATTTTTCAAAAGGTGCGATTTTTTTGACGCCGAGTGTAGTTTATTCGTTTTCTTTTGTAAAAACTGTCAACATTTAAAATAGAAAAACAACTGTTGCTGATAGTACAACAAAGGATAGTTTTATAGAAAACAACGACATGTTCACAAGTACTTTACATTCCATTGCAAACAAAGTAGGTAATCAAATAATTCACTTACAAGCGTTGCAGCCTATACCAATAATCAGTATAGTGATTTATTGATTGCCTTATCTTGAGCTCCCACTTAGTACTACTAGTAAAGCCTTTTCAAGTTATGGCACTGTGCCAATTGTGTATTAAATTAACTTCTAAAAGTGGCTATACACTAATATACCCATAGTGGAATTGTTATCCATCAGATCTGAACACAACTTCCCTCCATTGTCTGTTCTTAATGTTTCTATCTTTGTTCCTTTTTGAATCTGAAGCATTCTTTATTATCTTGGTCAGTCAGCCCCAAATCATTTTTATCATGCCAATACCGATAAGAAAGATAACAGTACAATAATTAGACATTTAAAGAATCCAATCCTCAACAACCCTCTTTGTGTATCTCTTAAGACTCGTAAATATCTATTGGTCCTTCACCTTTGTCGCTCATTCAATGTATGATTCTCCTTATTTCTATCAATGATTCCAAATTGTATGAGCTTACACCAGAAGTCCTCTTTCTCAACAAGTTAATTAACAAAATATGTAGGTTAAGAGGAGCTCTTGGCTAAATAATAACTGCCGTTCGGGCCGATCTCTAGGTTAAGCCGTGCTTGCCTAGGTTGGTCTGTAGATGGGTGACAAGCCATACATACCGAGTTTCCTCCGTGCCTCGAAAAGGACGTTAAGCTTTTGGTCCCGGCTGTTGTTTGTCCATCTTTGGCAGGCGTTACAAGTCAATGGCCCAAAAAGTCTGACAACCAGTCTTACCAAGTGGTATCGTATTGCCTAGTATTAACTGGGTTGTGGAAGTCAGATAGGCAGTAGCTCCATGTAAAATACTGGTATTCAGCTGCATCCGGTTAGACTGGAAGCCGACCCCAACATAGTTGGTAAAAGGCTAGGCAGATGATGATGATGTAGGTTAAGAACTTATACCGTAAACCGGGGCTATTTGGGTTTTGGGGGTTATTTGGGAAGGTCCAGAAATCGAACTAAAATATCGATAATTGTCGGCTGGTGTGTGGTAGAAGTTTTTTAAAAACTCTAGCAACACTTTGATTGGCTGTTATTCAGATAATCCAGATGAAAAAACCCAATTTAATATTTTGGTTTCTATGGTACCAAATAGCCCCCAAAAACTCAAATAGCCCCGTTTTACTGTATTTATTTCTACTCCATACACCTTGTAAAAAAATTGAGAAGTATGGAAGAAGAGATGCTGCGCTGATCCCAAATTAAATGGGATAAGGGCAAGAGAATGATGATAATTATATCTTGTAAATGTAACCTGGATCTACCATCGCTAGTAAACTTGTTACTTGCTTATTGTCAGAAAATGTTATCACCGTGCCACCATATAAGCGACTAAATAAAATAATTTGTTGCTTTAAATGACTTGCAACTTATTTTGGAACACTTTATTTCTGACTGTATGACCTGTGTGTTACTCCGGTAGTCTCAGGCGAGGCAAAAGAAAATAACACAAGACAGCAATTAAATGTAATTAAGTGTTCTTCTCATAAAGTGAGTCATGTGCCGTCCGTACATTGTTCAATGTACCTCTTCAGCTCAATGAAAGCACTTTTAAATAATGTTTGCACTTTCAGACACTTGCCTTTATCATTTCAGTCTGGTAATTAAAGCGAAACTTAGATTGTTGTCTCTGTGTAATATTCCTTGTGAAAGTTTATAATATTAAATAGTAGACCAGGGGTCTAAAATGGAAGCTTTAGCAAAACATAATATGAATCACTTAGTCACCTAGATAAAGTCCACTTTAAGAATTTTTTGTTTTAACCTGATTCATATTATGTTCTGCTAAACCCGGCCAATTTAGGTCCGCAGAAAGGATATAATATGTTTAAGTACACAATTTTAACATTTTGCTAAGTAGGTAGGTAGTGATTCGATGTACTTAGGTAATGATTTATGTAAAGTTACTAAATCACAAAAACTGTAATTGTAAGAAACACTTATTGAAAACAACAACATTCCGTTTTCATGAACTTCAAATTATTGACAGAAATTAATGAATTAAAATTTAAATATAATAACTATTTAATTCATTTCATAAGTGGTGGTGCAAGCAGGTCTAAAACACAGGCATTCTAGCAATCTACAACAAATGGGTCTCGCAACAATCCACCAGGCTATATCAAAACAACATAAACAGAAAAAAAACACATGCAAAATAATTCCCAAATCAAATAAGCCACATAAAAAAATACTCATTGTATTTTTTAACATTCACAAAAACCCTACAGACTAGTATTACATGCATTCAATAACATTTTTGTATACTATTGCATGAATACAAACAATTATTCAATGTTTATGAAATACTTTATGTCTTCATTTTCTGCATTCCATTTAGGGTGGTGGCACCAATTATCGGCCATGTCAACTTTTTTTGAACTTTGACTCTTTGTAATTTTTACGTTAATTGTTTTTGCTTTCTTGCATTGCCTTTTTTGGGTAAAGGGATACTGAAACTCCATTACTACATTCGCGAAATTATGAATATTTTGTTATGTTTTAAAATATAGATGTTTCTTTCCGAATATGGTGATTTTCCTTAATATCGGCCTCTAACACCCTTATATCCGCCGCCTGTAACCCTAATATCGGCCATACGTTTTCTAAGGCGAAGTAAGGTCAATAAACTGCAAAAATAAAAAATGATAACTTTTTATATTTCAACTCGGGTACAAATCACTTTTTTTAACTCTTTTCTATAATTACATTCATTTTCATAAAGTTTTTTTTTTCTTTAATGCACTATTTATCCCTTAAAGTTAAGATTTCTTATTTAATTAACTTTATTTGGAAATAATTTTTATTTATAATAATTTGTTTTTGGAGTTTCTTTCTCTATTTTTTTTTAGGAATGTTGAATCATTGCGATCTTTAGTTTATACGAGTAATAACAGAAATTATTTTAATTTTTATGACTCGGATGTAGGTAAGTACAAAAAAAATCTTCTTTAGCCACATCAATATAATTTGCCCACGGTGGACCGTGTAAGTGGCATATGTCGCATCCAATATTTTTGTCTTCATCTTCTTCAACATCACTAATTAGTTCTTCTTCACAGCCAGCACAAAGAACTTTCTCCTTTTCCAAACTTGTCTTGAGAAGCTAAACCAGTGAGGTCAGTTTCGCGATTTCTGTCCTTTAAATAAACTCAACTGCTTTTGTTGTCTTGGGCTGGTTTATTTTTTTACACTCATTTCCAGTTTTTGTCTCTCTCTCTCCGCTTTATTCTCTTCAATTCTTTTTCTTCTTCCCTAACTTTGTTTGTTCCCAATATTAAGGTGGCCGTTATTACGCATCGATTCCCTTTATATCGGCCGTAGTTGATAAAAATCGTTTTAAGGCGGCCGACGTTAGGATCTAGTTATCAAACTGAGCTGTTGTTTCATTTTTAACCTTATTGACGTTACTGCTAACATTTAAAATAGCTAAACATGTTGTTTAACATTTTCATGCATTTCCCCAATATCGGCCACCCGGCCGATATTGAGATTTGTCAATAATATCGATCCCTAATCTCGGCCCCGCGATTATTTCATTAAATAGACAAAAAAATGTAAAAAAATGCTATCTAAAAGGTACTTTGACTGTTATTCTTCATGAAAAAATAAAATGTAATACCATAGGTATGTTTAGTTCCCTTCAAATACTTATCCTCGCAATGCATCCACTCAGGGATTTGACTCGGCAATGATACCAAACGACGCATGTCCGCACCTGCGCGTGCTCTTTTGCCTACTGAACGTTCAAATATTGATGCACCGGCATCAAAATATGCGAGGTTATGCGGAGGGATACAGAGTCACTTTTTGCATTAAAACTATTATGATTTAAGGGATATTTTTATAATTATGTTCCATTTTCTCGAAACGGCCGATATTAGGAGGCGGCCGATATTAGGAGACTCCACCCTACATGAACAAAGTAATGCCCGTTTTCACAAAAACTAAGCGCAACCTAAATGAATGCCTGAGCAACATCATGGTGTTCAATTATGTACGTTCGGTGCTTAGCCGAAAATTGAAGTTCCAACAGTGCGATCGTAAAGGATGCACTTGTTCTTCCCGTCATTTCGATTTTGTTCTACACCATACCTAGGACTTACAGTTAGTTACGGAGATATTAGGAGTCAAAGTAACAACTTTTTGACAAGAATTTTTATAAGTAAGTAAATACAAGTTTTTATTGTAAGATTTTTATTTTAAATACCTAAACGGCCCCCGTACTATTCAATCCATCCATCAGCATGTTATGAGTGCGTTACATTGAGTTTCACCCCAAAAAAAGTTGTTGTCATTTTTACGCCAAGTTACTTAGTTTATATGTAAGCACAAAATACTTGGTTGACGGCTTCGTGGTGAAGTGGTTTACACCAAGTATATTATTTATGCATGCATAAGATGTTGTTTAGGTTAGTAACAACGAGCATGACTATTAACATTACCATTGATAGCTTTTTATATAAATAAAGTTTATAAATGTAACTTTAAGTTGATAACAAAAGGAAAAAATAGGCAAGAAATGTTGTGTTCTTGTTTTAGTTTAAATAAATATTATTTATAAATATTGCTACTATGTGATATCCTTAGCAAAACCAGGCTTTCTATGTGGAAAAATACGATATAACTAACGGTAACTTGTAGATTTTAAGATAAATGTAATTAATTAAGTGTAATTGAAACATCCTTCTCTCTATCCTTGACAAAATCAGGCTTTTTAAAGATACAATTATGATATTAACAAGTTGGTAACTTTTATCTTGATGATCTAAGATAAATGTAATTAATTAACTGATATTAGTGTAATTAAAACATCCCACCAGTGGTAACAAATAGGTATGCTAGGGGAAGCCCCAAAGCCAAACAAAAGGTCGAGCTTACTATCTGTTTATTTATAATGCAGTAGGTAGATAGATACGAGGTATTTTTTTATTATTTATACCGTCTACATAATAACAAATTAATACCAGATATAAACTTATCCTAATCCTGAAGGCAATCCCCCATCCCAGCCTTCGTTGTAGTGTAACAGTTCAAATGATGATGGCATTTATATGTTTCATTGCTGATGCTATTATATAGTCATCCCAAATGTTGAGTCTGCTTTAGCCGAGTCCAGCTTACCAGCCCTCCCTATGGTGAAGGATATTCCAAGGAGGAGATTCCCCAAAATAGCGGCGATATTTCAAATTTTCAATGCCATTCTTGGTAATTTTTGTGATTTCGCGGCAGAGAATATGCATCAAACTACATACCGCGCCACTTCTGGTCCCCTATTTTCCACCTCCTGTTCTTTAGTGCCCCAAACAAAACATGTAATCAAAGTTACCCCTGCTGCCACCGATCACGCTTTGAAAGTGCCAAAGTTTTGGGCCAATAAACCCTACAGTAATTCAATGGGTGGTTCTACATGTAACGAGCAGGACCCTACCACATTCTGAATATTTATTTATCGACAAACAACTTCTTTAGAATCTTATTTGTTTACATTTAGGTCAGACAGTCCCTTGCTCCACTAGACAAAATAGTGAGTGTACAATAATGATTGTTTCTTTAATGCCAAAAACACAGATGCATCAGGGTAAAACGAAATGGGTTGCGCGGGCGCTCACGCTCACGGGGTTTGGTTTCTGCTCTTGACGGCACAGTTGGCGCAGTGGACCCCTGCCACTGACACTGGCTGAGCGCTTGTCTGCTGCGCTGGGTGTCGTTTGTTCGATTCCCACACAGAACAAATATTTGTATAGCTTACAAACAGTTCCGTCTGGCTGTTTGTGTATGTGAGTTTAAATGTTGTTAATGTACGCACGATACAAGAGACAGATCCAAGAGTCCGCTAAAGACGCTAAAGAAAAAAAACGGTAGTTAGCGAATGTTTGCTATGTTGACCATGGGACCATGCAGTAGGGGTCTACTGCGTGCTGAAAACAAGCTGTAAGTTCATGAGAATTAAGGTAACTACTGTCAGTCGACTGAACTTAATGGCATTAAGTCCACCTGTCTACTGAACAGAGGCCCCTCCTACCTTCTGGTCAAGAGCATTCTGTACCAACTTCCCTCTGGACTGGTAGAACCAGTTTATAAACTTTTCTACCTGCATTTTGGAACAAAAATCTATTTTAAATGATTGGTTGACCGACTGTTGCTCAGAGCCCTGATTTTACATTATTAGCGGAAATAATGTGTTTTCTGTTATAAACGGTAAATTCCATCATAATAAATTAATGGCCAATTTAAAACACTTTACGATTGCCTAATTCATCATTATCCTGTACACCATGTAGGAAATATTTCAAAATACCAGATCAGAAGTAAAAATAATTATACTCGTCTGAGTAATGCTGTTCCTGGTGATACATAAATATATACAACATGCAATAAATGGATAACTGTTATAAACATTAGTCATTGTGACAATGTTTTGATGAGCTTAAAATGTACCTAACATGAACTCGAAGCTGTAAGTAGGTATTGTCGTTGAAGTAATCGTACATGTATAAGTAACTTCCTTGTATAAATCGTGGTCCAGAGTATCTAATTTGCTCTACTAATCCTGCCACTTTGTATTATAAACTTTTCAACCAATTGATTTCGTCCTATCTAGGTAGGTAGGTAGGTACTAATTTTCTTTCCGAGTCATCATCATTCTCGTACACGGTCATCCCCCTTTTTTATACTGTCCCACTGCAGGACAAAAGCTTCCCCCAATTCCTTCTATGTGCTTTTATCCCGTGCCTTCTCGAATCGGCCCTCACGGTACGCGTCCAGATCGTCTCGTGACTTCTTTCTGGGCCGGCCTCGGCAGCACCCAACGTCTTCCGGTAACCATTTGTTGAGACTCTTGCCCAGCAGTCATCCTACATGCGGCTGACGTGATATTTCTCTTTGAAAAACTCTATGCCCTTATCCCAATTTATTTGAGAGTTCGCGTAACATGTCTTTTAAACTGCTCTATTAGTCGTCATCTCATGGGTCTTTCACACAGTCCGTCCTTCGTTTCTTTGGTCTTCCCCTACCCATAAGGGTAGTCTTGTAGCAGTTATAGCCATCTACATTCATACTGATAACTTTCCTCTCGAAATTTAAGTCCTCGCAAATATTTGGACGCGTTGTTCTAAATATTCAACAATAAAAAAATAAGTACATGTCTCCGCACTTTGTTGCTAGCTCATCACGGGTTCCAAATAGTTGGTTTTAACTGGCAACTTGTTGTTGACCTTTCAAGTACCCGTAAAAGCGTACTTAGAAGACAAAGTTCGTAAAGTTGAACACAAAACAAACTGAAAGTTTTGTCCCAAACTTTAGCCCAATTCTCTTTGACGATTGTTCTCGAGATGAGAGATTACAAATTCCATTTTTTTTGCTTTTTGTAGTTTTCAGACCCACCAACTAGGTATTTTTTTTTTTTCGTTTATTTCATTTCTCTTGTCTCATCGAGCAAATCTAAACATGTGACCAGCCTTCTAGCCTATAGACATGATGTCTTTATATGGATGGACCGTTCTGGTAAAGCTGAGATATAAATATAACAATTTATAGTTGTTTGTTATGTCTTTAAATGTTTTATTTATTGGTTTGACGTTCACTCTTATCGCTTCTGTGTTTGCTCGGCTGACGATGTTACCAACAAATTAAATAAAGGCTCAAGTCTACAAGAAAAGCCTTTAGCTTGCTATTGTTGCCGCTACGATTAGCATCTAGGCTTACATAATGTCATCCATTAGGGCTGACCTTAACCTACGAACTTTAAAATGTAACGATCGTTGTCTGACCTAGTTAACGCAACTAGTCTCTGTCTTCGTCCCTCCTAAAATATTTATGCGATTCGCATTTTTGCCTGCCGTCTTTAGCCTTTCTTGATTGACGTCATTGCCGGTTCATTTACGTCATCTCGTCATACAGAGACGTTATTGTATACCTAATATTTATGTATTGATTGTTGTGTCTCGTCTTTGTCAATTTGATGTTTATCTGATTGTATTTTAAAATATTTACATTACCCTCCATAAGTTTTTAATGTTGGAAAATGCTGTAAAAAACCTACTCGCAAGGCAGTTGAGAAAATAGCCAATAGGTACTTTGTCTTAGCACACCTTATGATGATTGTGAGCCAGAAATGGTCTGCAAAATAATCTAAGCTTAGATTCACAGATGTACAATGATATAAAGCTTACGTTTCTAGGAAACCTGACCTTTACGGCGTAAATGTCAACGCCAATCGTACCAAACTAACGGCATTAGTTTGGTACGATTTTATTAATGTTGGTTAACATAATACTATTTGATCTTAAGACTGTTTTCACCGTATTGGAATATCACAAAGAGAGCAGCCCCTATACAGATGGCTACGCCGATCCAGCTTGTCAAAATGCAGGTCGATTGTCTACTAGACCCTTTATTTCCCCTCAATTGTGCGCCGAGATTGCTTCTCTGAGGGAGAAAATTTAATAAGCTGTAGTAAAACAACATTTCGTCGATCAAATTTTGTAGATTCGTCAAAAAAGTTTTGTTTTGGGGTTAAGAGGAGTAATTCTCAGACGATCTGGGTATTACTATGGCACAATATTCACACATTTCTAGCAAAATATTGCACTACTTTCAATGTTCTTTCGTGACATCTAATGATAAATGATGTTTATTCAGCAAGGGGGTTTTTACAAACACTTTCCACGTAATTTTTTTTAAACTAGATGGGGCCGGTGTTTCGTACCTGACTACTCTGAGAATAAAACAGCCGAAACAAACTCAGAGGTCATAGTCTCATTTGAAGTCCAGACAATCTTGCTCAATTCACATGAGGACTATGCAGAGTTAGTGTCTGAGATGGTCTTTTGAAGAAAGAACCACACATATTTGAGTGGATCTGTTAAAAAAAACCTGTCTAAACCAGAAAGTAAAGTCATCTACTTAATTGAGTTTAATTACTGCTTTTCCAGGTGGCGCGGAGTTACGGTGTTCCCTTCGTGGAGACGTCAGCGAAGACCCGCATGGGCGTCGATGACGCCTTCTATACCCTAGTACGAGAGATTCGCAAGGACAAGGCGAGTCGAGTCAAAAGGAATAGGCGAGGACGAACCATAGGACCCGGCCGGAAGTTCAGATGCACGTTTCTGTAATATGGTTAATTTAGTGATAATATTTGTGGATATTATCTGATGGCGACGAGTCGGTAAGTCAATTTTATTGTCGACAAATACCACTTGTTTAGTGTTGGGAACTTTTTTCTCTAGTGCTTTTTGTAGAGACACTAACATTACCCAACGTTCAAGAGTTAATCGATAAAGTTAGTATCGGTTTTAACTTGGTTGTTTTTTTTTTCTTCTATCTATTAGTTAGACTACACTGAATAGCTTTTTGCTAACAATAAAATTGACTTCGTGCCTGTAGACTAGCTTATTGACTACACAGCTTAGTCATGTAAATTGAATCTTATTACTATGTGTGTTAAGGTTCAATTCACATGTTCATAGTGTAGCTAAGTTTAGGGAAAACGCTAATGGTATGAAATTAAATACTTATTAGCCTTAATATGAATTTATAATAATACGAATATTTGAAATACGTTCAATTAAAATCGATTCTTGACACTGAATACTATTAGGTCTTGGCTATTCAGCCAGTGTAGAAATGATACATAGTTTACCAATATACTTAAATAAAATAATTGTAGACAAGTAAACGTATTTCTGTCACAAAGAGTCAACCCGTAATCCAACATTCTAAATGAGATGTATTTTATTCATTTATCAGCATTTACTATCTAAAATCATAACAATTTCTTCAGAAATTGTGCGACTATTCGATGTGGGTTGGTACGTTTTGACAGAACTACGCACAAGAAATTTTCAAAATAGTATTTATCGATACAATATCGCGCACCCATGTACTTCTCCACGAGTTTACAAAATAATAGATCCTGCTACATTTACAACGCGCTTTTGACTTATTTCTTACCATTTATATAAAAAAAAAACTACATAGCATGTAATCCTTGTATAATATTAATTATAATTAGCTAATCTCTGTGAGAAATATCCATAAATATTACATGTAATGTAGAAATGAGGCAGTTAAGAAATCTAAGGCATTCTTCTGTGGCTGAGTAAAAATAACTATTTGTACAGTGAAAATATTTCAGAACTACTTTGTGCTCATTTGTATGAGGTATGTGTGGACATTGAGTTTGTCTTTTGTGAGGGTAATAACTGAAACTACAATTTATTATATCAAATTAGAAAACTGCCTGTTTTAGTAACACTATGAGCACCTAATTAATGCCTTAGGTCCATGTTCACCAAAAAGATGACGGTCTGATTATCTTTATCTTTTCGGTGAGCATGGACCTAAATAATATTACGCTAAAGGAATTTCATCTCTCGACGCTGGGGGCTACTCTGTAAGCCCGTCAACGAAGATACGGGGCCCGTCCATAAGTAGCTTTGAAATGAACCTACTCCCTAATATTTTCGAATTCATGAGTTTCGTAAACAAATCGGGAATAAGGACAGATGACGAGTTGTCATTCATGTTAAGTTCGGGCCCCTAAAGAATCCTAATATGTCCGTAAGTGATACGGAGTAGGTAACTTTGGCTGAAACTAGGGGTCTCGTGCTTAGAGAGTAGACCTCCTGAGTCGAACGTCAAAACCTAACAGAGCACTTTTATTTGGGCATTGATTAAGGCATCGCCTAATATTAAGTGAAAACGGTCATACATCTCTCATTGAAAATATCTACTAAGTTAGTGGGGTTTATCATTGCTGCCCCAATATGTTAACCTAGACCTCAGTCTGAAGACTGATGAAGGATAGACAAAGGATTCTAATTATTTATTTTTAAGTATTAAAACCCAAATTAGGTAATTTAAGACTAATTTCTGTGACGAAAGAATGTGCTATATCAATGTGTTTCTGATTATGAGGGTAGTTTTTACCAAGCTCACGTATTTCGGATACTTCAGTTCTTCCCTACTCTGATCCGAAATCTTTTCTAACTCTTATCAAGTAAAATACTCAACAGACAAGCACTGGCGTTAAGTTCTCAAGGTGCTATTTGAAGCATAGTATACTTGTAGCGAAGGCCGTGTCTATCGATTAAAAAAACTTGTAAGTGTGGTTAAAATGACATACACAAACAAATTAAATAAATACAGCAGTACTTAAAGAGGTCAAATTACCCTAACTTCGCTTTTACCCAATCTCCAGTTTACCCTGAGAATTATTTATCCGATTCAAAGGGTAATCCCAAACATTTTCGCGTAATATAATGGTTGTGCATTATTTAAGTACAATTTTAGATTGGTTGTAAACTGTTTCAGTACAAATAGTGCACAATTATTGGGTAGACACAACTGACTTGTATTACCCCCATGTCTGTTAAGTAGGTAAAATGTTTACTGTATAGCTCAACAATCCTATCTAAAGAATCGTTTATCTATTGTATAATAATTATTACCATATTTTCAGTTATAAAGGTCTTTTTACTAAGTAATTCCTGTTTTACTAGACTTATCTTTGATAAAAATGGCTGCCGCGAATAGTCGCAGCCGATATCATATACAATCGTTATTGTAGCATAATATTAGGAACATTGTTAAATGTTTTCTACTTTAGCTAGAAGCAAATTTGCAAGCTATAGTGAAGTTTGTAACTACTTTACGACGTATGCTTGTTGGTGACATGCCAAATAAACGTGATTAAAGGATTTGTAAAATTTGTCGTTGTCATATAAAATAATGTCCCAAATATTTTGGCCGCCATTGTAACTTGATAAGGGACAAATTCTACCTATCCTAGTTACGCTTATGATTGCTCACAAATCGCCCTCGAGGAACTAACTTCTTAGGAAATGCAGTCTTTATTATTTAATGAGAAACCGACGTTTTTGTGTTCAAATTCCGCAAATTATATTATTCAATATTTCTTATATTATTATTTTACTCAGCATGTACAATGAATTATTCAAACGAATTTTTTAAATCAAATATCAACAATCATACATTTTAATATTTTGACAGCGTTTTTTTAGTATTTTAAGTTTATTGTAGGTAATGATTAGTTGTTAGTTTAATTATAGTCTAAAAATACACCAGGTACTTGCAACATTTTGTTTTTGTACAGCTTGTATGATTGTTAAGTAGTAGTAAAAAACAGACAATCATAGTAATGACTTGTTAAATTATGGTCTAGCCGTGCATCAAGCAGTTTATACCTACTAATAAAAAGTAAGTCGCTCAATTGTGTTTTTATTTGTAACTCACTGAAGCAAGTCAGTGCGTTTGCTCATGTAATACAGCTCTGTAGGCGTACACGTATTTAATTAGGTGCCAAACTTTAAGTACTTGGTATATTTTTACGAATATTGTATAATTTTTAATACGAACGAAAATCCAAGCTGCCATGAAAATCGTCATCAGCCAGAATCATTTTTGCCATGAATTATGTATAACTACCTACATCCATTTCGTAGCCATAATTTTGTATTTACCTAACGAAAATATTTTTATAGCTTTGCAATAAACATTTACAGTATAAAAATCTATGTAATGCTGTATATTAATTAACTTGCTTGTAAACGTTCTTCAAACGATTTCTTCTTGTTTCTTAAGTAGTTTTAAATTTTTATGTCCTGAAAAAGAATCTAATATTTGAAAACGTTTACGAGTGAGGGCTGTAGTATGTAATATTTTTTATTATATTAATTAAATATAAATTTCAAAGCTAGTGCACAATTTTGTTGGAAATAGTTGATATTTTATAACTAATTAATTCTGTAACAATGTAGCACAAGACTGTGTGCTAATTGAAATAAATAAAATTGACGAGGCAAGGTGTTTTATTTATTAACTTGCCGATACCCGCGGCTTCGCCCGCATAAAATTATATACAATACCTTCCTCTTGAATCACTCTATCTATTAAAAAACCCCGCATCAAAATCCGTTGCGTAGTTTTAAAGATTTAAGAATACATAGGGACATACAGACGCGGCGGCAACTTTGTTTTATAATATGTAGTGATAGAGTTCTGGCCCTCCTGGATCAAATCTCTGACTTCAGATTTAATCCCAGTTAAGATAAAAACACTTTAATTTGTTAAGAAATATGAATTCGTTACCTTACTAAAGGATATGTGTACAAAATATTTTTTAAGAGAGCAGTAACTTCCTACAATTGAATAAACCACCTACAAGAGACCTACATTTGTATACGAAGGACATTTACAGGTGTGTTGTATTACTTAATGTTTAGCCTGAAAAAAAACTCGCTTTTTTTTAGGAATTACCATGCTTAGTTGCAACTCTCTAAGGTTGCTTGACTACCGAACTATCCTGTGGGTGGCCAAAAATTACTTTAAGGCCCCCAGCCAGGGCTTACAAACTAAAGATATTTACATTTAAATGACGATCACTAGGGGCACCCCCTGTGGGGTTCGGGCCTCGACTTATTGCGTCATTATCGGGAGGGCAGCAAGGGACAGGCTGGGTCGGAATATTAATTGGGAAATTTAAATTTACATGCTCAGCGTCGCGGGCTGGCTCGTCGAGCAAGGGTCGGGGAGTAATGATATTACTAGGAGGTCGCGGCGTGACTCGGCGGCGAGACTGGATTCGTGGTTTGTATGTGTGCTTTCTGAGAGTGCTGGTTTCCCTACGACTTTCCTGCAAGAGGGTGGTGGAGTCATCGGGCTGGAGGAGGGTGGACCTTGGGCGGCGAATCCTAGATATTGCGGAGGGGACATAACTAGCTGATGAAACGACTAAGGTCCATGTTCACCGAAAAGATAACTGTCTGTTTATCTAAAAACAGATGTCACTGTGACATGTTTCCATACAAAAATGTGTTTTAAACAGCTGTTTTTATGAACATGGACCTAACGGGTTAGTGTTTTTCGGCCCTCTCGAAAAAACCATTAGTGAGTCGGTTCATACACTGCTGAATGTATGAAATGTTAATTCAGCAGAAAAACAGTTTTTCATTCCTAACGTACCATGGGGCTCCCGTGGCCTTACGTAAAAATTACGGTTTTGGAGGGTCTGCATCCTATGGATGAGGTGGAGTTTGGCATGCGCGAACATGGGGCACGCGTATGTCATGATAGGCCGAATGCACGCGATGTAAATACGCAATTTGCACTTGAGTGACAATTTGCTGCGTGCATTCAGCAGGCAGTGGAGCCTACCGAGAGCGAAGGCGGCACGCAAACGTACCGTCTTGATGTGCTCACCGAATCTTAACCGCCTATCGAGAATGACTCCTAAGTATCTGGCATGCTTCTCCCAGGGGATCGGCTTGCCGAACATGGCTGTCGGACTGGGGGAGGGGGGGAATCTTACGCAGGGCTAGAGAAAAGTACCGCCTGACTCTTATCGGGGTTGACCTCGATTCTCCATTTCCGGAACCAATAGCTTAAGGCTTTTGCGGAGTTTTGGAGAATACGGCAGATGTTGGATGTACTCCTACCAGAGTAGTAGATGGCCGTGTCGTCAGCGAACAAGGCTACCTGGGCTGCTCTACTCTTTGGGATATCGCTGGTGTAAAGCGTGAAGGCTAGAGGGGATATCACCGATCTCTGTGGGACGCCTGCACGTATCGGATGAGGGAATGAGAGTGCACCATTTTTTTTTTTTTTTTTTTTTTTTTTAGGATGGGAAATCATCAAATGACTTCTCCCACTCTGGGCGGAGCGGGAGGGAGTGTCAGACTCTTACTGACTAAAACCCATCCATGTTCCTTCCTCGCCCTTTATGTTCCGGGGCCGCGGTATCTCTTTCGAACAGGCCCGCAACCCCGGCAGGCTTCATGAGAGTGCACCATCAATACGGTATTGGAATGTGCGGTTCGACAAGAAGTCTCGTAGTATCAGTACGAGTCGATCCGATACACCGAGCTGGTATAGCTTGTATATCAGCCCGTTGCGCCAGACCTTGTCGAAGGCCTAAAAAAAAAAACTCCAAGATGGAGAACATTTTTATACCCACCGCGTAATTATGCGATATCAAATCTAATAGAGAAAGGTTAACCTATCGATCTACAGTGTGAAAAAACCCTGTAGATGCATTTGTCCAATGGTCTGTTTATTTATTTGTAACTAGCTGACCCACGCAACTTCGTCTGCGTCACATAAGAGGGAAAAAGCTACCTACTACTACCTACCTACTACTACCTACCTACTACTACCTACCTACTACTACCTACCTTCTACTACCTACCTACTACTACCTACCTACTACCTACCTACTACTACCTACCTACCACTACCTACCTACTACTTACCTACTACTACCTACATACTACTACCAACCAACTACTAATTTTTTTTTTCATAAGAACCTTCTCCTGACAATAACAAACACAACAAAAAAAGAATCAGCCAAATCGGTCAAGCCGTTTTCATGCTATGTCGTGACAACGGAAAACGGGTTTCATTTTTATATATATAGATTTTACAATATTCCTAGGGTAAAGATAGGCCTCTTTCAGTCTTTTCTCTTGACCTTTTTTACATAAAATATTCGGAATCCGCTAATTTGAGTCTTTATTATGATTTACTTCTTCGTCGATGATTCCCATTATTGTTACGTTTTTCTACTTGGTCACCCTGATAATCAACTACCGTCAGTGTCAAACTGTCAAATTTGACAGTTGTCGTTGTCATTATGATGTCATCAAAAAACTTGTAAACACTCGGAATAAAAGTTTGTTTTAATTTTATTTAGAAGTAATATAGAAGAAAGCACTCGAAGATTATGGAAGCGAAAGACGTTTGTGTAGAAATTGAGAACGATGAGTTTTACAGCAAGTTCTTAGATGAATCGATAAAGCCCGTAATTAATGAACACGTCTCGGTGACTGATCAAGTGAATAAACTCGCTCAGGGGATTGAAAAACTAAGCAAAAGCTTGGAGAAACAAGTTCTGGCCAAACACAATGATCTACTTACACAGGCAAGTCATATTTCCGACTTAGAAATGACTTTAGAATCGGTCCAATCTCAAGTGCAGAGTTTGCTACGCGGTGCCGAAAAAATGAAAGATCGAGTACATACACCGTATTTTGCCCTAGAGAACCAGACTATGATGCTCGAAAGAGTTCAAGCTACGTGCAATTTACTAAGACACTCTTCTAAAATCTTAAACTTATGGAATAAACTGCAAAGCATAAAAGATAACCCATCCAAAGAGGCCATCATACTCTTTGAGCTGAATGAGTTGATTAGTGACTATGATTTTGAAGGAATTGATCTACTTGACGAGGTTCTAAAAGCTGTACAACGTAGAAGAACTGAGTTATTAACTAACTCAACTGAACTTTTGCAATCAAGCCTATTGAGTGGAGACAAAGTGAAACTTTTACAATGCTTCAAAGTATTCCATAACCTGCAATGTACAGAGGAACAGATTAAAAAATCTGTCAACAGCATACTAAGTGATTTGAAGAAGGAAATCTCAACAGCATTAAATGTGCAAATGGTTTCGATTGAAGTAAAGAAATCAAGCTCTGGAAGAATTGCACCAGGGAAAGCAAACATCATGAATGCTCAAGACTTCAAAATAAAACTTTGGGACAACATTGAGAAGCTCTTCAAAGTCGACATCTATAACAGCTGCACTAAAGTCATAATGCTGCAGAATGTAGTCAATGAATTACATGCTATAGGAAACTTCAGGAATATAGCCAAGAACTTCTGGGCCGACTTGTCCCTTGTCTTCAGCAGTGAACTTGAAAAGAGTCCTCTGACAGTCAACCAATCTGTGGAGATTGACTTCCCAAGGTTACTAAAAAGCTTCAATGATTTACTTTCTAGACTAAAGTGTAAGGATCTGGAGATGAACCGCTCATGTCTTACTAAATGGGAAAACTCCTTTTTGTCAAAGTCATTGGGAAAGCTTCTAGAACCTGTCAGGAGTATGTGGCACTTATCTCAAGTTCCAAACATGGATCAAATAGATAATGCTATCAGAGTTATTGCTGAAGCACTGAGTATCTCACTTGGGGACAAACAGTTGAGCATCAGTTTGGCTAACAGTGTGGCCAAGTCTATCAAGCAAATGACTGTAGAGGCTGAACAGAGGTTATCAATGGACAGTGATGTAGCACAGATCATAGAATCCCCAACAAGCTCACAGCAGAAGAATGCTGACCTCTGCAACTCCTTGTACTACTTCTCATCACAAATCAAGAGAGTTCTCATTAATATGAACTCAATGCTGCCTCCAGAAAGTATACAAATTGTTCAGAATAGCTTGAAAGACATTTCTAGCATGCCAATACTTCAGTTGTTTGCTGAATCAATCAAGAACTCACTATACATTATTTTGATGACCATGCATGATGAACCTGATCTGATAAGGGCTGATGATCCTGCTGGCAAATCCTTGTCATGTTCTCCTTACATGAAGGAACTACAGCAGTTTGTATCCAGATGTAAAGACATTTATTTGTCAATGTTCAGTGAGAAATCAGCTCTCAATGAATGCTGTCTTAACATAGCCCGAGCCTGCATTGAGAGATTCACCCAGCACATCTGTAATGTGAGACCGTTGAGTAAGTTTGGTAGAGCAAAGTTGCAGATAGATTGTAAGCATCTAGAGATTGCTTTGTCTCCTTTAGTTAATGATATGACTGAGTTAGGGGACCACTACAGACAGCTTAAGGCTCTGCACCTTGTACTAGAGAAGACTCCTCAAGAAATAGCCAAGAGCCAGTCTGAAGGAGCATGCTTACCTTACTCCTTGGTCATGATGTTCCTGTTCTCCCATGGTGGCCATCAGCTGTTGGCTCCCCATACTTGTGCTGGGTGGAATGTGCAGAAGTTGATGCAATGGCTTGACTCTCACAAGAATGAAAGGGATAGGCTGGAGTTTGTCGCGGGAGCTTTGCAAAGATATCAGAACCATGTGAGACAGAACCAGATCGCGACTTATGACGAGGTGTATCCTGTGCTGGTACAATTGTTGGAGGATGGAAGGAAGTCTTTGAAAAAGTAGACCAGTATTACCACCTGCCCTTCTTATATAAAAGGGCTTTTAAAACTAGCCAGCTAGTATGTAACTACTATTTAATTAAATTAGGCATCCCACATTTTATTTTTAACCGACTTCAATATGTTATTAAATGGGTTTCTGTTTATATATCTATAGAATAAAATAAAACAATGACATATTTAAAACTTAACGTTATTTATTGAAAATAAATTCGTTTAAAACAAAACAGTGTCTTCTTTGGCGTCCATCTGCTACTGCTACAAGTAGATCCTGACTTTGCCCACTTCAATCCGTCGCTGGAAATTAATTATTTATTTCTTTTCTTTCTTGAACTGTCTGCTAAAGGAGGAGTAGGATTTTAACATCTAGGAAGCAAGCCATGTCGTGAATAAATAAACTAAAACAGGGCACGAAAACTATAGGAGAAATAGAGTTAGAATAAGACCGATTTTTTTGAAGAAGTCTGGGTTTGACGCTTGGCACACGAAGGTGACAAAGGTCACAAACCTCGATAATTCAAATTGACGGATAATAATACGTGAAAAAAATTCAATCATAATCGGTTTATAACACCCCTCTGTTTTTGTCAGAGGTTAAAAAGTGGCTCAATTACTGCTTCGATATAAGGACTCCCCAACATGCTTCCTTTAGCCCGAGAATGCATCAGAGAACGGAGGCGCGCGTCTCGGGTTCAATTCAAGTGAATGTTTCGATTTTATTTTGAATAACGCAATGTTGATATTTGTATGGCAGCGACAACCGCGGTGCGTTGTGCCTCGCCAGATGTGTGCAAGTACTTACAGGTTCAGTCAACAAAAGAGTTAGGTATACAGGCTGTCTTCTTACTACTATAAATGCGAAAGTTATTGAGGACCGTTTTTTATTATTCTTTAACGCAGAAACTACTGAACGGATTAGTTTGTGAAGATTTACTTTTATTATTCGTTCACGCAGAAACAACTGAACGGATTTGGATGAAATTGCAAACAGATAGATTATAATCCTTTCGCATTTATAATAGTAGACTACACATTTTCGTAGGAATATTTTGAGATATTTTATTTTCTGATATTTTTATTCGTAGCTTCAAATAAAATAAAAATGAGGCAAATAAAAAGTGCAGAATAAGACCGTTTCTACACAGCACACGTTTTTTTTCGCCCGAGTGTTTCAAAAAACTGGACTTGAAACTTCGAAGTGATCCAAACAACAGTAATTTTATTTATGGTGTATCTATTCATACACTAACTCTTTTAAGGGTCATTGTACTCATCATTTAGTCTATGACAACAGTATCGCCCGAGTCAACTCACATTGAATATACTGTCGTTTTTCAGTACAAAAAAAAACGTGCGTGTGGAAGCAGCCTAAGGCTAAGTTTCAATACTAAGCATTTGCTACACAATTACTTACGTAAAATTTATAATAAGTAAGGCTCTTCTTTGTAATCGTGCAAGACACTCATATCAAAACTTCGAGTAACAAACTACAAAATTAAAAAAGAAAATATTTATTTAAATTCAACAACATACTTATACAACTATCTATTCAACAATCAGCATCATGCTCGCACTACATTGCAACTAATAACTATATACTTTAGGTACTTATGATGAACAAATGCGTAGACTTAATGAATAAATTGGACAGGTGAACACATACTCAGTGATAGGTACAATTCTTCCACGGTTATGGCCAGTGCATACCGGGGAAGGCAGGGCAGAGCATTTTATCTTTACTCAACGTAAATTCATACTTAGCTAGTGGTAGTAAGGTATAAATTCCAATGTTAAGAGATCGATCCCGAAGCATCATAGGAGATTTCCCTTCGCGGTATTGAACATTGGAATCTGTACCTATCCTGTAACTATCTTTGCATTGTATAGATTCAATGTTAGTATTATATAATCGTATAGCCCATATTGTGTGAGTACTATGTACTAGAAAGCTATCATTCACTGGAAACCTACTTTAGTTTTTGACTTGAATGTGCCCTGGCGGTTGAGAGTATGTCATGCTCACTCAAATGTCTCGCTGATGGTGGCGCGTGTGTCGGATCATTTAGTTCCCTTCAAAATGGTTGAGCTGAATGGTGCTGATCCATGCGTCATGTTCGTGAACGGGCGCTGTCAGTTGTGACTGGTCATCTCTTAGTTGCCATGGCTTATTTGAAAGAATTATTTTGTTTTTACTATGGACACTGTTAACGTGCACATCTTGCTACATTGTTCTCACATAATTTACCATCTCAAATGAATGATGTAACCAAGATTTTGTAACAATAATTTGATTTAAAAGAGTGTCCATGGAGTTTCTTGCCCGTTCTTCTCCATAGAGATCTACGTTAGGGAATGGGCAACTACAGTACTTTCACAGTTTTTATGTCTTGTGACTGGGACTGTAGCTACATTTAATTTTCATATTTGTTTCGACAATTCAAAAGTGCCTGTTATTGGCCTACTTGAAATAAATGCTTTGATTTTGATTTTGTACCTTGTTACCACTAGCTACATATGAATTTACGTTGAGTAAAGACAAAATGCTCTGCCCTGCCGTCTTCCGTACCTATGTGCTGGCATTAGTTTTACCTCTGACAGCCATAGTATTCTTATTGTAACATGTCTAATGATCACTGTGAGTCGAAATCAGAGATACAATGTTGTGAAAAGATTGGAATCGAATCTTTGGACAATCTACCACAGTCTATCTACCAATCGAAGTCCATATAGTTAGTCATCCTTTCGAGGCTCTCAAGGACGCACCATGAGTCAGAATCGGCACTCAGTGGGTCCCTGAAGACGGCGTTGTCACTGAGCCAGGTACAAGAAACGCTGGCGTGACAATTTGGACTCGTTTCTGACTGATTGGCCAGAGAAGGCAAAACACCGGAAGATTTAGAAAGGAATGGAGAAGACCTTTGCCCAGCAGTGAGACATAAAAAAACAAACGATAATTTATTGTATGGAGTGCAGCTATACTATACTGTGCTACAAATTGCAGAATTGATGGAAAATACTGGTTTCATATTAATGTTCAGGTTAGGTTTCATTTGCTGCCATGTTAACTCAATTGACACTTTCCTCTTATAAATAATTAATTTAACATTTGTATGTACAAATAAAATATTGTCTTCTATAATGCCATTTTCACCAGATTCATTAAAAATATCATTCAAATATTCCACCAATTCAAAGTTTCAATATTCTATTAAAGCCTATTCGAATAATTTTTGCTTTTACACAACTGTCTACTGGCAAAATAATCTAGGCAAAAACAGGAATAATACCTACTTCGTACAGAAGCGAAAGCAAAGAGTTTTCACTGAAATGTGACAGGACTGTTTAGAACGCGTCCAAAATACATACTTGTTTAGCACTCTCTATGGAACACCAAATAGAACCAAATCCAATCAATTTTACAAAAAGGTTTTATTGTAATCAAAAAGTGGTCCTGTTGCTATACTTTTCAGGCGTTTAGTATTTGATGGGAACAATTATATGTTGTGACCGTGATATTTACTCCAAACGCGTTCTAAATCGCACTATTTCTTTTGATACGCTTACTTTCGCTTCTACATGAAGTACAATCAAACAAGCTATTATTATTGTATACAGATAAAACAATAATCTTTCGACTTTACTACCATTATTCCTTTTGTTTGCGTATTTGCTTTTTACTCTTATGGCAAGGTGATGTAAAAGAGCTATTCACACCAGCAACTTTAAGTATTTGCAAGTTACCTGTCCACCAAATACCTTGTTCGACTGTACCATCTCTCAATGACTAAACCTTAAATCCAAAGCACTACAGTCTATAATCGTTAAACCTGTTTTTGTTCGAGGGCGACTTGTAGGACTTCGTGTATTTCGCTGACGAAATGGATGTCGACATTCTCGCGGATGAAGCCGGGGAGGTCGTCGTAGTCGCGACGGTTCTCTTCCGGGAGGATCACGCAGCTCACGCCGGCGCGCTTGGCCTGGGGAATTAGTATAAAATAATATTTGAATTTTCATTGTTCGGAGTTTCACAAGGTCTCGAACCATTGTTACAGTTTTAATCGACATAAGGTGTCGATTATTTTGCCGGGGTTGCGGGCCTGTTCGAAAGAGATACCGCGGCCCCGGAATATAAAGGGCGAGGAAGGAAAATGGATGGGTTTTAGTCAGTAAAAGTCTGACACTCCCTCCCGCTCCGCCCAGAGTGGGAGAAGTGATTTGATGATTTCCCATCCTAAAAAAAAAAAAAAAAGGTGTCGATTATTTGATTATCAAAAACAAATCCGTTATAATTCTGCTTTGCAGTTATATTAAAAAAATCATGAAATAAAAACTTATTTTAGTTATCGCTGAAAAAGTCAAAGTATACTACAATATATAGTTCATTCGAAACCACAATGTCGTCCAATACGAACAGTGGGCCTAAATCGGCCGCTTTAGCAGATTAATAATAGGATGATAAAATCCACGTCTGTTGAGCTATTTTAAGACTGGTTTTTGAAAATGAAAAAGACCATATTCAAATAGGGTAGCTGACACTAAACAATTGATATACCTTTTAAAAGATGTCAAAACAACGGCGA
The DNA here is from genome assembly GCA_916618015.1 of Xestia c-nigrum. Taxonomy (NCBI): domain Eukaryota; kingdom Metazoa; phylum Arthropoda; class Insecta; order Lepidoptera; family Noctuidae; genus Xestia; species Xestia c-nigrum. The sequence continues at coordinate 3,264,145 of OU745262.1, forward strand.
CGTTCCCTCATAGATTTAGGTCTATGTTCACCAAGAAGATGATAGACTGATTATCTAAAACAGCTGTTTAAAACGCATTTTTGTATGGGAACATGTCACAGTGACAGCTGTTTTTAGATAATCAGACTGTTATCTTTTTGGTGAACATGGGCCTTAGTACGGCAATAGCACGCTGTGACGTCACTGTTTAGTAAACTTAATGACTCAACTATTTATTGATTTCAAATCAACTAAAAATATAATTTGGCAATTAATTGAAAATAAATCGGAGATTTTAGAGATTGGTGTCTTGGTATTATGTATTATTTCGTTATGGACTAATGTCTGAAATAAAAAGTTCTTTTTTTTTTATTTTATTATTATTGTTTTATGGTGCCATCTACATCAGTGTTTTTAAACTTTTTTCAGGGCACGGCCTCTCTAGTATGAATAAATATTTCGCGACCGTTGCTTTTTTTTCATGTATTTTAGTTTATGACAAATTCATATTCAATCCAATATGTTTATTTATTTTCATTATTAGGGTTCGGATAAATACGTAATTAAGTACGTAAAACACATTTTTTTACATAGAATGCGTCGCCAATAGAGAATTCCTCTAATATCTTTCCTAATAAATCTTTTTAAACTTAATTGTTTTTATTTTACTGCAGTAGCTTTCCCAACTTTTTACAACTCCCCTATAGAAGATTCGCGACCTCCCAGGGGGTCGCGACCCACAGGTTGAAAAACACTGATCTACCTTATGGGACCTATTTCATCACTTATTCTTCCCTAACTAATAAGTTAATAACTTACGGCTATAATCTTCTCCTTGATCCCTCCGACGGGTAGCACTCGTCCGGTGAGCGAAATCTCTCCCGTCATGGCGAGATCGTTCCTCACGTGTCGCTTGAGAGCTAGCGAGGTTAGCGCGGTGGCGATGGTGGCGCCGGCCGACGGACCGTCCTTAGGAGTCGCGCCTTCAGGGACGTGTAAATGGATGTGGCTGGGAAAATAAAAGATATTGTAAACATATCGTAAACCTGGTTTCAGACTACGCTATACTATTCTGCTATATAGTATAGCAAAGTAGGATTCCTTATTCCTAATTCTATACTATACAGCATGGCGTTCACATTATACGATATTATCGCAAGCATTGATAGTATATAGCAAGAACAGTTGACCGCGATCTTTGAAGTCTTGCGGTACGGCCGGGAGTGAGGGAGGAGGAAGAGGGCGATGCGTGATATAGCAGCATGAACTCAGCGTATTGCACCATTTTGTAGCATATAGTAAGCCAATAACATATAGTATAGTACAGTGTGAACGTGTCCATTTTAGTCCGTCGTAGTTTGTTTGTAACAACATTTTTGATTGAAAAGAGTGTCCATGGAGTTTCTTGCCCGTTCTTCTCCATAGAGATCTACGCTAGGGAATGGGCAACTACAGTACATTCTCAAGTTATTATGCCTTGTGTCTGTGACTGTAGCCATTTTTTTTTTTCGTTTTATCGACATTCAAAAGTGCCGTAATGGTCTAGTTGAAATAAATGATTTGAGTTTGAGTTTGAGTCCATAACAAATGTATGGTGAGCGATATTGTTGTGCTATATACTATATGCTATTATATTATAGCATGGTCTGATACTCGCTTTATCCCTTAAAGATTTGGCAGAGCTGTAAAGGCGTATGGGTATGTATTAGATACGGAAGTGTTAGAGGCCAATCAATTAAACTTGCTAGTCGATTCCACACTAAGTCAAGTATTCAAGAGGATACCCGCGCGGCGGGGAGGGCGCACTCCTACACTATGCATCCGTCGACATAATGTAAGTACATAATATATAACAGTATGTCTATAGTACAGCCACATTTTGCCAGATTTTGCAATCTATTGCTTCTATTAATTTTTTATTTACAATTTTAATTAAAATAATTTTTATAAAAAACTTTGAAATAAATAATTTTATTTCTATTATATTAAACATAGTCCCATGTCATGTAGTAAGGGGCGAATCTGTTGCCAACAAGTGGGCATAGATACATACTTCGGTGTAATGGTGAATTTGAATGATAAAATAGTAATTTTCATAAAAAATATGCATTGTTTATGAAAAATTGTTTTGAGGAGGTCAGCTAGAGTATGCGTCTCAGATATGGAATCCACGTTATCTGAAATACATTGACCGCATTGAAAACATCCAAAAGCGTTTCATTAAATTACTTTGTTTTCACCAAAAGAATCCATATAAGTCAGCTGATTATCTTAACTCTGTAGTAAGTATCATCTGCTACCACTGGTAGATCGGCGTAGAATAGGCGACTGTTTATTTTTGTTTAAGATTCTTAATAACAATATTGATAACCCTGAGTTATTGTCAAAATTTTATTTCAATGTCCCAAGTAAGACATTTCGTTTTAATTCACCCATACGTGTACCTCATTCATCTTCGAATTATAAGCAGAAGTTATATTGTGCGGGTAAGCAGACTTCAACGACATATGCAAGGAATATGACTTTGATCCATTCACAGTTAGTGTGAATTCGGCCAGAAGGCGCTTAAGCCTCAAAATTTTTCAAGTAGCCGTAGGTTATATTGTTTGTAATTTTTTTCTCACTTATATTAAAGCTGTGTTTTTATCGCAGAACGGATGGCCGATGTGGCTGAAAAGTTCTGGAGTGGCGACCGCGAACCGGAAGACGTTGCAATGGAAGACCTCCCACTAAGTGGGCTGATGACGATGAAGGTTGCCGGAATCCGTTAGATGCGAGTGGCAACGGACCAGTCAATGTGGCGACACCTGCGGGAGGCCTATGTCCAGCAGTGGACGTCTTTTGGTTGAAATGATGATGATGACGGTACCGTTTGGCAACACTTGTCAGACTTTCTGACTTCTGAGGCGGAACGAGTATCAAAGAAATCCGTTTCAATGTATGGCACAGCAGAAATAGTTAGTAAACCCTTACCCAGTATTCAAGAACTTGTTATCCGGGTAATGTTCCGCCATGTAGTTCCGCGACACAGTGAGCGCGATGCGCGCGGACTCTTTCATGACGTCACCGAGGTGTCCGGTGAGCTCCAGCGTCCCGAACGGTGACTTGTCGTCCGTCGCGGCGTTGCGGACCGCTGTCTCTATGAACAGGGTGCTGCCACCTGACGGAAAAAATAAACTTTAACTATTAAGGTCGACCTGAATGGTGTAGTGGTAGTGAAGCTGCCTTACGTTCCTAGGGTCCTTTTTTTTTAGGATGGGAAATCATCAAATGGCTTCTCCCGCTCTGGGCGGAGACAAGCGGGAGTGTCAGACTTTTACTGATTAAAACCCATCCATGTTCCTTCCCATGATTTCTCAACTTATCTTAGTTCAAATTGCAAAAACTTAGTAAAATGTGGCATCGCTGATGGGAGACCAAATTGATTCAGATTTTATCGAAGTTTGTTTTATCCTAGTTATACAAAGTGTAATTTAATTTGGTAGTAAAACATACTTCAAGTAGTTACAATAACTGCAGTCATTCTTTAGCGTGTCGATGCCAAATTTTCATAAATATGTTTAGCCCAAGATTCAGCTAAAGTCCGGTCGCGGTGCAGGAAGAATTTTGTACAATGACCTCTTTACCTACTGACAGTGGTCACAAACATTTCTCTATTAAGTGTGGTTTACATATGAAATATTTGAAGGCGAAAGAAAATTTACAAACTTATTAAATTAATTATTGTTATTATGTACATTATTTATTTATATGATAAATTAAGAATAAGTTATAAAAAACGAGTTACAATTACTAATTCGGCAAAAATTAAAATTTCTTGTCTGGATTTTTTTTCGTGACTCAAGGCCAACCAAAAAACTACATGCAGACAAGAACAAACCTTACAGTTTTATCTGTGTTTTACAGATACTTGTTTACATGTATCGAACAAACATTTTGCCCGCAATGATTTGTCCATCCAAAATATTTATAAAATCGATGTAATTTTTTTTGTAATACCACAACTTTTTGTTCTTTTTAAGTGTCTAGTATTAGTATTCTCATGTAACTGAATAGCGTAATTCTTATGAGAATAAATGATCTTTAACCTCGAAAGGTTTACAATCCCTGAGGACGGCGGCCATTACATCTGTGCGAGCGAAACACATCATATTTACGCGGGAGTGACAGAGACAGGTAATAACATGTCATTGTACGAAGTTCTTCGTGCTCCGCGACCGGAATTTATGCAAACACCATCGTCGTATTGTCATGTTTATATGAATAAAACGGTGTTTATTAGTTGTATTTAGCATGAGCATTTAGTCAAAAGTAGACAGACTAGCTATTTACCGATGCTGAAAACCAACAAACTACTTCGGAGTCCCGAAACGAAGCGGTGACTTAAAGAACTTTCCACACTTACCCATAGCAGTCCACGCTAGCCCCATGACGACTCCGGGCGGCGTGATGTCGTACATACGATCGTGCTTGAACGTCGGCTTGCCCACCAAGTCAGATAAGTTCGCGTCCGTCACTGTGAGCGTCTCCGTCTCTTGCTTCACTATCTTGTACGCTACTTTGCGGCAAATCTGAGGAACGAAACAGTTTTGAGTCTCGGATGAACCGTAAAAGCAGGACTACTCTATCTAAAAAAATATCTTATCTTATGACGCGGAGATGGCCGATGAAGTTTGACAGAGTGATAACAAAGGTTAGGCCAAAGAAACCAAGGCCGTCCTAAAGGATCGACGACAGAGCGGTAAATATCTGGATATGGGACGCACAGAACCGAGAAGGGTGGCAGAAAAATGGAGATTTTCTAGACATAACAGTGGGTGATTCCGGGCTGATACGATGATGATGCCATCAATTTTTTAAGAGAGAGAGAGAAGTTGACTGGCTTCTACTTAACCGGATAATCTGGTGGGTGTAGTTTATGGACTCCGCCCTCCAACCAGGGAAAAATAACTTATTGACTAAGCGACTGCGCACTAAGGGGCAACCCTTGTGGGGTACAAGCCTCGTCTTAGCATCTCAGTAAGGGACAGGCTGGCTCTGAGTAGGATAGATACTTATACACTCAACAGCAAGAACCTGTTAGTGAGTTACGGAATAAGACTACTGTAATGAGCCTGACGGCTGTGATGATGGAAAAGGCTGTGATGATGCAATAGTAGTTTATGCAACTGTGCATAATGAAGGGCATTACAACACGAGTGTGGAAGTGGAAGGGATGTCTTAATAGCATCACACGAGTGTTGTAATGCCTAATTATGTATAGTTGCATACACTACTTTATCTACCTAAATATCATAAGGGCTCTATGATGGGTTCAGGAACCATAGGGAAATGACCTGCATTGTTACTTGGCCCTTGATTTTTGTGCCAACAGGTTATTAGTTGCATTCGTCGCTGCATTTACGATATCTGGCGGAGTATTCATGTCAATTTCTGAGTCACTATCACTCATTTTCGACAGAAATAAAGAACTTATCAGAAAATTTGTCTACTCGTAACTGGATTACTGGAAATAAAAAGCTAACGAACAAATGACAGCTCGAAATGGCGGCGTTTCGGATATCTGTCATTTTTTTTTAAATCATAGGCAAACGAACAAAGTCACTATTGTTGTGTCACTCGAGATCAAAATGTCGTGCGATTTATAATTAAAATCATACTGAATTGGGGTTTTTTTTAGGGTTCCGTACCTCAAAAGGTAAAAACGGAACCCTTATAGGATCACTTTGTTGTCCGTCTGTCTGTCTGTCTGTCTGTCTGTCTGTCTGTCAAGACCTTTTTTCTCAGGAACGCGTGGAGGTATCAAGCTGAAATTCATATCAAATACTCAAGTCTATGGTCTCTTGGAGCTGTGAAAAAATCAAACTTCTAAGTCAACGCGATCAAAAGATACTCCCGTTTATGCCGCAAATTTTCGACACTCGCAAGGGAATCAAAACCTACAGGGTACTTCCCGTGAACTCAGAATCTTGAAATTTGGTACGAAGCAACGTCTTATAACACAGATAAAGGAAAAATTGCGAAAAGCATAAATTTTTAGTTACATCATATAATAAAAATATTTTTAATAAAGTTTGTACGGAACCCTCGGTGCGCGAGTCTGACTCGCACTTGGCCGGTTTTTTTTTTTATCGATATCTGATTTAATGTAGGTGGTACCATGGTACAATAATATACTTCGCCAGGTATAGCATTCCGAGAGACAGAAGTCACGTGGGTGTATCGTATCTACGTCATAAGCGCTATCAATGGTTCTCAAACTTTATAATCTGGGGAAATTCAATCTAGTAAAACAATGATATAATTCATTCGTGTGTGTTCCGCGCTCTTAGGCGGACGTTGGTGATACGTAATAATATAATTATTATAGTATAGCGCGGCGCAAGCCGTCGCTCGAAACTTTTGTTGCCATGAGTGACACACTTGTGGCAAACGAGCTGCTGGCGTTCCTGCAACAGAAACTGGACGTGATGGACGAGGTGTCCGCCATCCAGATCTGTGGATCGAGCTTCAGTGAAGAAGACATTGCTGCTGCGAAGCTGCTGCTGTTTCGGTCGCTCAATAAAATCGACCAGATGGTGTCCCGTAGGCGTGACGGGACAAAGAGAAGCCTGCAAGATATCATCACGCTGCTGAAAGCGACCGACCCTGACGACGTGCCGACGTTTGTGGCGAGGGATTTAACCAAATTACCTCCAGTCACTTTCGACCACGTCGATGTTACGAGCCTGCTGAAGGACATTGTCTTCCTTAAGGCTAGTTTGGCTGATGTGCAGAGAAATCTGGCTGCATCCCAGAACACCGTTGCAGACTTGCGCGAACAATTAGTTGAGTTGCGCAACTCTGTGGCATTAACTGGGTCACCGCCGTCACCGGCACGTGTTAGCAACGTTAACACATGTCGTGAAGCCAGCTGCCTCAATGCGTCAGCTACGAGTTTCGCGTCAGCAGTTTTGTCGCCGGCGCCGGTTGCTGAGTCTGCGTTGCGCGCAGTAAGTGTCCCTCGCAGCCCCGCCCCCGTCCCGTCCGTTTATTTAAATATAGTATTTATTTATAGTAATAATTTATATTGTACGAAACACGTCTTCCATCAATTTTGTTAAAAAAGATTTATAGAAAATTTTAAATAGACTGGACCAAGGAATCACGTTGTCCCATAAAACTTTGCCCCCCCTTTTCATCCCCTTAGGGATAGAACTTTGGAAAATCCCTTCTTATCGGACGCTTACGTCGTACAAAAAACACACTCTCCAAATTCCAGACCCCGTATTCACACACGTTCGACTCGTTCCCGATTCGACAACTCGTATATCTGTCTTCTTCTGGCATTACGAAAACGACCGAAATAGACATACGACTTCCCGAATCGGAAGCGAATCGAAGCGTTGTGAATACGGGACAGGTCTCTACGATCAGTGGTTTAGGCTGGGCGTTGATCCGTCAGTGAGTTATTCAGGAACTACTTCGTTCCCGAACTCCTTCGTTACCGCTTCGAATTGAGTCACTGTCCCATAAGAAGTTATCACTTCAAAAACATTCTTATAGTATTAAATACCAAGAACCAATAACGAGCTAAAATAATTATAAAAAACTGAAAAAAATACGTTTTATTAAACTCCCTCACGTTTTATTGGCCTCCCTGCGCCAAAAAATAGGTTACTTTTTGGCGGAGGGAGGGCAATTTACAGGTATATTTGTCCAAACACCAGGTAATTGCTGTACATCGTCGCGGAGTTAACTCGACTGTCTTTCGGCTCCATCATTAGATCCACTCCAGACCTTCATTAAACTAGTAGTGCTTTAAACTACTGAAAATATTAACGAACGCACTAGTCGCCACTGCAATTTTCGAAGGTTTCCCTCGATTTCTCTGAGATGCTTATCTTCTGATGGACCACCCTTGGTTCAAATCTCCTTTCCAAAAAAAAGAATCATCAAAATCGGTTCATAAACAACGAACACTCATAGGACAAAAAAAAATAAGATCGAATTGAATACCTAACCTTCTCGTTTTTGAAATCGGTTAAAAACAAATTTGTTGGAAGTCCACAAAATAATATTGGGAATCACTGTTTTAGTGGCACTGAGCGAGACCGGCACATATGTTAGAAAAGAATAGCGATACACGACGAATTGTCAGAATGTCAATGAGACAACCCGTTTCAGTGTTACCAGTAGTGTGAAAGAATAACTCCCTAACCACCTATAATTCCTGTGCGAATCCGATCAAACATTGAAGTTTTAATTAACAATAACATTGGTTTATGACTAAATTGAATTATTTTGTTTGGTCAAGCAAACGAAAACAACAATTTAAATGCAGTTTATATTTTTTTAACAGAATGGTGACTGAAAATGTTTCCATGATTTTGTGCTTTGTTGCAATAAAGTGGCAACTGAATAATGACGTAGATACGAGACGCTCCCGGAATGCCAGACCTTGTTTTATTTGACCATGGGTGGTACTAGAATAGCACACTCACTTGAATTTGACACCTGTTCCAAATTTAAAACTCATAACGCAACTGTTTTCAGTTGCGTTATGAGTTAATTACAGTTCCGTTTATTTCTGCAGGTTGGTAATGCTGGTCATTGCCTATGGTTTTTGAACGCATTAGAGAGGGTTTATGATATTTGGGTAGATAAAAACCTTTTGGCCTCATACAGGACCAATTTCGTTTCTTTTTTTTATTATTTTACTCTTTATTAGTTTTTTTAATTACAATTTAACCATTTTATTTTTATGTTTTTGTCCTTTAATGCTAATAAATGCTTTTTCTTTCTTTGTTTCTAATGAAAAGTAAAGGTGTATAAAAATAAACATACCTTCTCGATATGTTTCTGCAGATTCCTGACGCCACTCTCCCGGCAGTAGGACCTGATGAGCGTGTGTAGCGACTCCGGCGTCAAGTCTAGCTGAGTGTCGCTGAGGCCGCAGTTCTTGCGGGCAGTCGGGACCAGGTACTGCTGGGCTATCGCGAGCTTCTCTTCCGCTACGTATCCTAGAATGAAGGTGAGAGATTAGCTGGTTTAAAGGGAAAGCGAGATGTTGTTTTTTATAAGAAATAAAACAGGTAAAAGTCAGGTAAGCAATTCTACCCGTTAAAAAAAAAACAGCTTTCTGATTTAAAAGAGTGTTCATGGAGTATCTTTCCCGTTCTTCCCCATTGAGATTGCTTTGGAATGGGTCACTACAGTACTTTAACAGTTATTTTGCCTTGGGACAGGGATAATAATTATGTTACTTCTTAACATCTTGATAGACTTACAGACTACTGCCACAGTAACAAATTAAAACTAAGCTTACCGAAGTGCAACCATCTCTCATTTACTAAAAACAAGCATATTATTAAGTTCGCATACACCCTTTGTCACGTGCCTCTATCTCAATTAAATTCAATTCGCGACCTCGGCGTTATATTGGATTCCAAACTATGCCTAGATTTGCACATTAAGGGCCCGTATAACCCAAAATCGTGATTTTTAAACCCGTCTCGTGTTAATATAACTAAAGCATTCACCTTGGGATTAATATATGGCAAAGTTGAGGACTGCTTCTAAGGTTCATACGTTTCGGAAACACGATTCCATAAAATTTTCTCGATAGAAAACTACCTCAAAGTTACCTCTAAAATAAATTTCAAAACCAAGTATTCAATTAAAAACGTTAAATTAGGTCGTGAAACTTTACATGATAGTCGAAAACTATATAACGCAGTGTTCATACGTTTTCTTTTTTTTTTAACGATTTATTTCCATCGTAATAGCCTCTTTTCTAAAATTTCAAGCTTAATAACCAGTCACAGCTAGGACCGCCCTGCCCCCCGGCCCTCGCTAGGACCCCGATGCACCAATTGTCAGTGCGGCTTCGGCCTTCAGACGTGGGAGCTGTATTTCTTTGTTTTCGCGCAGAAAACCCGATGGACACCGATTTATGTTCCAAAGAAATTACTTATTTATGAAACATGAAATTTAGATAAAAAAATAAAGCACTCGTGTTTTTATTTTTCCAAAATATTGTAGTTTTCATTGATAAAATAATTTTTGAAATGGTTTGAAATCGATATCTTATGTCAACGTCAAAAATGTCGCTAGGTAAACGTGCCTGTTATCGAGAGAGATATTTGTATCAACAAATTTATTTTTCACAAGAAATTCATTTTATTAAAAATTATAATAAAGTAGCACGTGACTTATCCGTGCAAAGGGGTTTGAACTATTGGGCGGGATTTTCTTTTGCCATTTTGTTTTTTTTTTAAAGTAGCGGCTACGCACAAAACCTATTAACACCTAACCAATACAAATAAGTTATGTACGAGACAAAAACTTCTAAATCGTCAAGTTTCCGAGATTTAAGCTATCAAAGGTGTGCTGGTAGCGATCACAATGCCATATATTTCGGAAACTTGACGTTTTAGAACATTTTGTCTTGACAATACTTGTTTGTATTGAAGCCAGCTATCGATTTATTACGTGTTTTATGCGTGCCTAATCAAACCAAAGTTGTGCTGAAGATTCCATCAGTGAATTGACTTTAACTCTGATAGCTCATATCTCGGAAACATGACACTTTAGGACATCCTGTCTCACGCAAAACTTGTTTGTATTGATACTAGCTATCGATTAATATAGGTCGTATGTGTGCCCGCTACTTTGAAAAAAAAAAACAAAATGGCGGAAAAATGTTCCAAGCCCTTTCGCACTTTTGCCTGAGAACTTAAACTTTTGAAAAATTTACCATTATGATCTTTATCACTATCCCGAATTGTTTTAGTCAAGTTTATAAATCGAAGGAATTACATTTTTCGTCCAAATTGTAGTCACACTCACACCCCTCCACATCCCGCGTGGTGCACCACAGTCCTCACTTGGTGTAATGAATTTTTTGAACCCTTATGTATCAAATGTTGTAAATGAATTTAAGATGAAGATGATAGATATGAAACTGAAATACCAAACTGTAAACACAGATTAATTTAGATTTTTTTGGCCGGATTTTTTAATAAAACAGCACGAGTAGCAGCCACGTTTAGGATTTTTATGAATCGATAGCTGGTACAAAACAACTAAACAACTTTGTATTAGGTAAAATCTTCTAAAGTGTCACGTTTCTGTGATAATGAGCTATCAAAGTTTAAGTGCATTCACCGATGGAATCTTCAGCGTAACTTTGATTTGATCAAACACGCATAAAACGTCTATCAATCGACAGCTAGCATCAATGCAAACAAATTTTGCACAAGTTAAAACGTTCTTAACTGTCATATTTCCGAGATGAGAGCTATCGAAGTTAAAATACAATCACTGAAAACATCTTCTGATCAACTTTGATTTGATCAGAAACCCATAAAGCATTTATTAATCGATAGTTGGCATCACAACAAACAAGTTTTTTCTGAGATAAAATCTTTTACAGTGTCACGTTTCCGTGATCTAAGCTATCAAAGTTCTGCTAGCAGCGACCACAACGCCAAATAGTGCCTTCCGCCTGACGCAGGTCTTCAACGGACACGGTGGTTTCGGGAAGTTTCTGCACCGAACCGAGCAGGAGGAAACGCTCCGGTGTCACCACTGCGAGGATCGACCGGCGGACACAGTGGAGCACACAGTGGATGTTTGCCCCGCTTGGGCGGATCACCGCCGTGTCCTCGTAGCGGCAATCGGGGGCGGCGACCACTCGCGTCCGGTCCTGGTCCAATCCATGGTCAGCGAGCCGGAATGGGAAGCCGTCACCTCCTTCTGCGAAGCAGTCATGCTAGCGAAGGAGGTGGTGGAACGTGAGTGGGAGAAAACCTCACGTCTCAGCCGCCGCAAGAAACACACCGGGCGTTGCGGGCCACGTGGTGGCCCCCGGCCACCGTAGGCGCGGGCCTGTGGACGGTGAGCTATGGGTAGCTCGTCCGTCTGTCATATGGCAACATGAGGTGTCGCGCGTTCCGATGTCAGCATAAGGAAGGGGTCCGCATGGGCTGATTCCTGCCGGGGCCGTGGGACTGTTCGAAAGAGATAACATGGCCCGGGAACACAAAGGGGTGAGAAAGGAAAAGAAGGAACATGGATGGGTTTTAGTCAAAGTCTGGGACTCCTTTCCGCTCTGCCCAGAGCAGGAGGAGTAATCTAATAATTTCCCACCCGAAAAAAGGGCGTATGATTGGAACTAACGCAACGGTATTGTTAGAATTTCAATCCTTAAGGGGGTGTTTGTTCTTAAAGTTAAATTCACTAATATCATGAAATATGACGATATCACGTAAAATTATCGTCCGTTAAACCGACTTTACAGACAACCATCTTTTTTAAAGTAGCGGCCACGCATAATATAAAACCTTTAATATGGGTTTTTATCCAAAGCTGGTAACTGGTATAAATACAAACAAGTTTTGTATGAGGCGAAATGTTCTAAAGTGACACGTTTTCGAAAGCACAATTTGATACTCGTAGCTTAAATCTCGAAAAAGTGACGCTGTAGAAGATTTTGTCTCAGAAAAAACTTGTTTGTATTGACACCAGCTATCGATGAATATATGTACTATGCGTGGCCGTAATTTAAATTAATAGAACACTAAATGGCGGAAGAAAATCCGGCTAAAAAATTCAAAATTCATTCGAGTGTCGCATAATTATGTTTTTATGTTAAACAATAACAAAATCTTGCTGTTGAAAAATTGTCGATAGAAATCTCTTTTTAGGCTAGTATCAAGAAATGTAGAGTGAAAAACGCCTCGCATGTTAATTCACCGTACACCACGCTTTTCTATATTAGTTTAAAGTGCTCGGAATCGCAAAGGAGTTGTGTCGTTTTTATAAAGTTTCCAAAATATTAGTTTCCTCGTGTTGACTTGTCAGTAATATTGCAGTACGTCTGTCTAAATGTTTAAAAACAGAATTGAATTTAGGTTTCATTATGATTAAGCCAGGGGAGGTAAGGAGCTATTGGCTAAATAATAACAGCGGCTTGGGTCAATCTTAAGATTCAGCCGTGCTTGCCTAGGTTTGTCCTTATGTGGGTGACCACCTATTACATACCGTGTTTCCTACGTGCCTCGGAAATCTGCTGTCTGTCATATGTAGATCTTTGACAGTCTTTACAGGTAGTCAGTGGCTCGAAATTCTGTCAGCCAGTCTTATTAAGAGGTATTGTATTACCCAGTATTAACTGGGTTGTGGAGGGCAGATAGGCAATTGCTCCATATAAAATACTTTTATTCAGTTGACTCCACATATTTGGAAAAGACCAGGCAGGTGATGAATATTTAATAATAATAATAATAGCGCTTCTACCGGGCTCTTCATGGGCCCGATGTAGATTTTATAGCGTCCGTATCCTGGCTACGTTTTGGTGACCTCTTTGGGGAAACTGAAGGTTTTGTCTGTGCGATTATGGACGAAGTTATGTTGACGAACAACTACCGGAAATATATTATGAAGGACGGGACGGTTGACGTGTGTCGGGCATGTCACCTTCCGGGTGAGTCCATCAGACATATTATTTCTGGTTGTTCTCGTCTGGCTAACGGCGAGTATTTGCACAGGCACAATCAAGTAGCCAGGATTATTCACCAGCAACTTGCCTTGAAATTTAATCTTGTGGAATTAGAGGTACCGTACTACAAGTATGTGCCCGACCCAGTTCTCGTGAAAGACCATGCTACGTTGTACTGGGATCAGTCTATCATTACTGACAGGACTATTGTCGCCAAAAAGCCTGACATAGTGGTGATAGACCGATCAGCGTGCCGCGTAATGATATCGATGTTACCATTCCGCAGCTGAGAAAGAGAAACAAATAAAATATCTCGACTTGGCGCACGAGGTTCGCGACATGTAGAATATGGACTCGGTTATAGTGACAGGCTTATGTATCTGGATATCAACACTATAGTTAGTAATCTTAAGTCATCACGGGGTAAGGTGTATCTACCCATTGGATGTAGACACCAAATAGCTCGGCTATTAGCTTATAGTATTCACACAGACATAAATAGTATGTCTAAGTTTAGTTATATTATTAACACTGCGACCATTAGTAATTCTACTAATGTACAGGTGACTGGCACAAATGTATATAGCACTAGTGCTATAAATATTTACTCACATTTTACTGGGGAGGATCCATCTGTCACCATGGAAAATTCTCAATTAGGGTTTATTAGTGATAGGGTCTTGTTGTCTGAGGATGGCACGGGTGTCTCCGGCCTCACTCCAAATTTTAATATGAATTTAAACTAGTAAGTGAGACAACAGAAGGTACCATTAACAATATTTTTGTTAATCCTACCAACAGCAAGGTATCTTCTTGCACTCAATTAGTTAGTAAAAAAGGGCCTCAGCAGAACACCTTAAAATGATTCCACCAAAATATCCAAGGCATTTCTTCCAAATTATTAGAAATTGAATTGTTTTTAGAAAATAGTAAGTTTGACATTATTTGTTTTACTGAACATTGGCTTAAGGATTACCAAATGCTTATTAATTATGAGAACTATATGGTGGGTAGCTGCTTTAACCGTAAAACGATGCTTCGTGGAGGTTCCCTAATATTAATAAAAAATAGTTTTAAACAACGTAATGACATAGTAGGTCTCTCGGTTGAACATTGCGTCGAACTGTCCTGTGTTGAGCTAGATAAGCATATAATTGTGTGTGTGTACAGACCCCCAAACTATCAAAACTTTTCCATATTTGAATCAATAATGGAAGATGTCCTGGCAAAACTTGCAGCCAGTGATAAATCTACAATAATTTGTGGTGATTTCAATATCAATATTTTAGAAGAAAATTCAAATAGCAGTCGGTTATTAAATCTTTTTAAGTCATTTGACTTGACTAACATTTTTATTGAACCCACTAGAATCACAACTTCTTCTGCTACTTGTATAGACAATGTTTTCTGCGATTGTGATTACTTAGATAAAGTCATAATAAATTGTTTGCCGTCTGACCATAGCGGACAAGCAGTAACTTTTAGATGTAAAACTCCAATACAAAAAGTTCAGATTAAATATAGACCTATAACTTCTTGCAAATTAAAGAGGTATAATATTTCCCTACAGAACAAGTTAAGTGTAATGAGTCAAGAGGATATTAATATAAACCAATTGTATGATCGTTTCTTTTCATTAGTTCACACGGAATTCAACAAAACTTTTGAAAAGAAGACAAAGAGTATTTGCCCAAAATTTATATTTAGTGATTGGGCAACTAGAGGTATCAGAAAAAGTAGGGAAAGGCTATTTGAGCTTTATAGCCTTAAGCCTTTTATAAACACTGAAACTTTTAGCAAGTATGTTGCTACGTATTCAAAGATTTTTAGAAATACTTGCAAGGTTGCTAAATCCCTTCACATTAGCAACAAGATCAAAACAGCAGAAAATAAAATAAAGACCGTTTGGAAAGTTATAAATAACGAGACTAACAGAAAGAAAATACGTAATAATACTTTTACATTAGATACAGCATGTGGTCCTAAAAACTCTAATCAGGAAGTAGCTCAAGAATTTGTTAGTTTTTTTACCGATATACCAATCAAAACTACGGAGGCTCTTAATTCCTCACCGGAAGCCTCAATTGGCTTATTAAAGGCGAATGTGTCTGGCTGCCTGGCTGAATTTAAATTTAAACACATTAACCCCATGACAGTTATTAAAGCTTTCCGGCAGATTAAAATCAAACTGACTGAAGATTTATGGGGAATGTCTATCAAAGTTTGTACATCTATAGGTACTTGAGACCATAGCCCCGTACTTAGCTTTAATTTTTAATTTATGTGTAGACCAAGGAGTTTTCCCTGATTTAATGAAATACAGTAAAGTCATACCTCTTTTCAAATCCGGGGATAGTAAAGATGCCAATAATTATAGACCTGTATCCGTGTTACCAGTTTTTAGCAAGGTTTTTGAAAAGGTAATGCTTAATCAAATGCTCTATCATTTTAACACCAACAGAATCTTCCATGATCAACAGTAAGGTTTCACCAAGGGACGTTGTACAACTGACGCCGGTGTAACCCTATTAAAGCACATATTTGCTGCGTGGGAAGAGTCCCAAGACGCAATAGGAATTTTCTGTGACCTCTCTAAAGCTTTTGATTGCGTAAATCACGACACATTACTTTTGAAACTGGAGCATTACGGACTGGGTAAACTTGCACTTAGCCTACTAAAATCTTATTTGAGCGTTAGAAAACAACATGTTCAAATAAATGGTGTTAATTCACAGGGTATGAATGTAAAAATGGGGGTTCCGCAAGGCTCAATATTGGGTCCTTTCCTTTTTCTAGTCTATATAAATGATCTACCCTATTTGTTGAAACACCAATCTCAAAATATGGTGTTGTTTGCTGATGACACTTCTCTAATTTTTAAGATAAATAGACGGGCCAACAATCTAGATGACGTGAATGATGCCCTACTTCAGGTCCAAAATTGGTTCACAGCAAACAATTTGGTATTAAATGAAAAAAAAAACTAAATGCATAAGATTTTCATTACCGAATGTTAAAAGTAGTGATTGTGAGATAATATTGAATAAAGAGAAACTCGAATTCGTAGATAAAACGGTTTTCCTGGGGCTTACGCTTGATTCAAGGCTACAATGGGGTTCTCATTTAACATCTCTTGCGGGGCGCTTAAGTTCAGCAGCATATGCCGTTAGAAAAATCCGTCAGTTCACTGATGTGGATACCGCTAGACTGGTATATTTTAGTTACTTCCATAGTATAATGTCTTACGGTATTTTGCTATGGGGACGGGCTGCTGATATTGAGTCTATATTTATTCTGCAGAAAAGAGCCATCAGAGCCATATACAATCTTCGTAGGCGCGATTCTCTAAGGGAACTATTTAAGGATATTGGCATCATGACGGTTCATGGCCAATACATCTACGAAAACATAATGTACGTTAGAAAAAAATCTGCATCTTTTCGGTAAAAGAGGCGACAGACACAATTACAGTACTAGAAATAGGGACCAACTAGTTCAGCCAGGCTTTAGACTCGCTAAAGTAGACTCATCTTTCATGGGGTACTGTTTGAGATGCTATAATAAAATTCCACAAAGTATTCTTGAACTGAATGAGACGAAATTTAAAACATGCATTAAACGCACACTATGTAAGCAAGCATATTACAAGTTGAGCGATTATATCGCTGATAAAAATGCTTGGCTCAATGCTGGTCCTGCTCCACAAGGACAGGGGCGCAAAAATTGATAGCATTAAATGGTATTGTTGGAGCTGCTGAAGATTGTACAACTATCTTTGCATTGTATAGATTCAATGTTAGTATTATATAATCGCATAGCCCATATTGTGTGAGTACTATGTACTAGAAAGCTATCATTCACTGGAAACCTACTTTAGTTTTTGACTTGAATGTGCCCTGGCGGTTGAGAGTATGTCATGCTCACTCAAATGTCTCGCTGATGGTGGCGCGTGTGTCGGACCATTTAGCTCCCTTCAAAAGGGTTGAGCTGAATGGTGCTGATCCATGCGTCATGTTCGTGAACGGGCGCTGTCAGTTGTGACTGGTCATCTCTTAGTTGTCATGGCTTATTTGAAAGAATTATTTTGTTTGTACTATGGACACTTTTAACGTGCACATCTTGCTACATTGTTCTCACATAATTTACCATCTCAACATGAATGATGTAACCAAGATTTTGTAACAATAATTGGATTTAAAAGAGTGTCCATGGAGTTTCTTGCCCGTTCTTCTCCATAGAGATCTACGTTAGGGAATGGGCAACTACAGTACTTTCACAGTTTTTATGTCTTGTGACTGGGACTGTAGCTACATTTAATTTTCATCTTTGTTTCGACAATTCAAAAGTGCCTGTTATTGGCCTACTTGAAATAAATGATTTGATTTTGATTTTTTGATTTTGATTTTTGATTTCGAGTCCATATTTAAAACATTACAATTTTTATTGTTCGTACATAAAACACACACATTATTATATTTGCCATCGTTCCATCAATAGTGTAGTTCACCCTAAAAAAAATCTTCTTGATAGTGTGAGCGAGATAGAACTATCTAGCCTGAGGAAGCGGGGGCAAAATTTGAATTTTAGCTGTCATTCTGTGCGCCCTTAACAAAATTGTCAGCAAAGCTTTCCAACTATTTGGTTTTATTATGCGGTCCACCCTTGACTTCAAGAGAACCTCGTCATATTTATGTTTATACAAAGCCCTTGTTCGTTCACAACTAGAGTATGCAGTGTCGGTATGGAATCCCTTCTACAAAAAATATGCTGAAATGGTTGAAAATGTTCAGTACAAATTCTTGCGTGCTATGCACTATAGGTGCCATAAATCCTATTTATCATATTCTCAATTGCTCAGCAAGTACAAGCTCCTCCCCCTTAGCTCTCGAAGGAATTACCTCGAAGCCACAGTATTGTACAAAATTGTCAGAAACAAGTTTAACTGTACAAATCTGAACAGTATGATTTGCTACGCTGTACCTAGAACCATTCACAGGCGGCGTGTACGCGCAGGTACTCTTTTCGCTTTAAACACTTGCCGAACTAATTCAGGCCTGCGCTCACCTGTCCGCCGTATGGTTGACACATATAACAGTACCTTTGTCGACATAGACATATTCAATTGTACAATAAGTAAATTTAAAAGCCTTATCCACCGTTCCCTATTAAATATGACAAGTGCTCCCAATTATAGTAATAATGTTTTATGTTAAGTATCTATCTTTATTTTTATCTTTATACTTTCATTTCAAACTAAATTTCAATTAGTTGTTAAACCATTAAATTGTAATTAAGTATTATTTGCTACACGTACTGCTATAAATGTTCCTAGCGATAAACCTTTTTTTTTTAACTTTTGTGTCTACTTGTGGACAGCGTTGTGGGTTACGTTATAACCAAACTGCTACCTTGTTAAAATAGTTTTAAGTCCTTATAATGTAGCTGTTTGCTGTTCCTTCCAATAAAAAATAAAGTAACCACTGTTACTTCTTAATACAGGCTATTATATAGCCTAACAAGGAGGACAGCACGTCACCCACTGGATTGTCAGTGATATAATACTACCCACTTTGTGAAATGTTTTACATGTACTACAATCTGTTTTTATATAAATAAAGATTATTATTAAAAAATATTTCCGATGCCATAAAGATTGAAAAGATTCAAGTGCCGATACCAGAATACTACACCAAAGATAAAACAAAAATGCTCTCTTCGTGAAATTCGGGTAAAACATTTTAATTGCCTTTTGATTTCGCTCCGAAAACTACGATGATTATTTATTAGGATTATAATTGCATCGCAAGTATTTAAGCCCTTCTTTTACTAATCGCAGTTCTCCTCGAAAATCCCCATAACTTTTAATTAATTACCACCTATCCCAGTAATGCCTATAACCCACGATTTAAATCATAAATTCCATTATCAACCAAACTCACCAGACATGTCAATCAGCTCCATCCTGTCCCTCAACGGTTCAGGTATATGCTCCACAACGTTGGCAGTACAGATGAACAGCACTTTGGACAGGTCCACCGGTACATCCAGGTAGTGGTCCAGGAAGTTCGCGTTCTGTTCCGGGTCTAGCAGTTCTAGGAGGGCTGATGATGGGTCGCCGTGCACACCCCTGGGAATGAAGATAGGATTTTATTATTTTTCTGCGTGCCGAAAAAAATTCTGTGATGGTAAGGATGACGACGTATGTAGTCATCGTACCTAGGTTCTGTTTTGGTTCGCATTGATCGGTTATTCTGATTGAAGGCAACACTGCTGTTAAGACTTGGTCTTAGTTTTATCTGTTCTCCATTATTAAATTTTCTATACATATAATTTTGGAATACAAAAGAAAGAGTTAATTATTGTTTGTATTATTCATTTATTTTCGATAGATGTACGAAAGAAACTGTTTGTTTAACTCGACCTAGGTTCGTGGTATCTAACAAAGATACCCACTTAGCATATGAGATGGTATGTTCGTTACATACACCCACAACATTCCCAAGTGAAACGGGACACTACTTTTTTTTACTTTTTTCGCAATTTTTTTGCAAATGGGTGTAAAATATCCTTAACGGAGCCGAAAGGCACTTGCTCCCCCGTCATTGCGGTAACTTTTTTGTTCTATAAATCTAGACCCTACCTTCTAGTTACAATATGGCCCTCAATATCTCTATTGAGGGTCAAAGTAAAAAAAAAAAAACAAGTTCTTTAATGAAGTTAAATATAAAGTACTTTAAAACCAACACTAAACAAACTACAACAATATTTTTTGCATGGAGTTATTCAGTTTGATGTATGGGCGAACAAGCTATTTGGTGTACACTTTACAATGTAATTTGTGGGTTTAACTGTAAACCCAATAGCTTGTTCGACCGGACTTTACTGGGTTAACGGCTTCGTGGAGGGTTAGTTTATACCTTGTATTTTGAATTATACGCTCACATTGATCAGACAATTGCACATTTAGTGTAACGCGACCTTGGTAACACTACGCCTAAACGCCGAACGGCAGACACAATTCGCGTTACATTACACGATAAATTACATTACGCGTTACACACGTCTGGAGCCGGCTTTACACACGTCTGGACCGGCCGTAACGCTTCATACTCCATTAATAAAATAAAAAAAAACAATTCCTGTAAAATTCCGGCACTTGATACTCACTTGCCGATCTTATCCACCTCATCGATGAGCACGAGAGGGTTCTCCGTGCCGGTCTTCTTGAGGCACTGCACCAGCTTGCCGGGCATGGCGCCCACGTATGTCCGTCTGTGTCCCTTGATCTCCGCTACGTCTGTCATGCCGCCCACTGAGAACCTGAAGTACTGGCGGTTCAGCGCGCGGGCGATTGAACGAGCTGGAATCAAACTTATTTTTAGGGGGTGTAGATTTTAAATTTGGCTTAAATTTTTGATATGCTGAAACATGTTAAAATAGTTATGACAGCCAAAAGATACGATAAGGTGAAGGGATACTACTTATGTGCTTATTGCATCAATGACTTTCTCATGGTGGGGAATGTTTACGCAACTTTAAGACTCGTATTTTATAACGATGTTCAAGAATCGTCGGACATTACACACACTCCCAACATACCCCAACTGGCACACAAGCTATACAACAAGCCTTTCAGCGGCCGGTTAGAGGTTTCTAATAACGGCATAGGCTCTACAGGTAAGGTCTACAGTAGATGTACAAACGGCTATAGCGCCGCTGTACCCCCAAAAGAGACCCACGTAGTACAGCCTAAGAGTCTACAATGGTTGTACAGAGGTGTTAGTACGGCGCGCCCTACCGCTCGCACCCTTTGTAGCACCCTTGGGTCTACAAAGGTGCTATGCGAGCGGTAGAGTGCGCCTCAGGATCTAAAATAAGTTCTTGTAGCGCGACTGCAGAGCTCGAACCGTATTTAAACGCGACTGCATCTCTGAAATGAACAAAACTACTTGAAATTTTAACTTATTAGTGATTGATGGATGAATTGGAAAATAAGCAACAGTAGTGTTGATTTTTCCTTTTATGTATGCAAAATACCAGTGCGAGTGCCACTGTTTGTGAATATATACATATGTTCTAGCTAAAATTTTCACGCGCCTGCTGTATATGCAGTTTCTTGGATAAAAAGTACATTTGATTAGGTTTGAATTTTAAATTTAGTTTATTTAAGACAGTTTAGTTATCTAGATAGTTTCTTTAGAATTCTGGGTGAGAAAGAGTGTACAATTAACCCTGAAATCGCGAAAAAAAAATCAGCTGTTCCCTACATTTATGTTCGCATAACTCGTCAAAATGTAGGGAACAGCTGTTTTTTTTTTCGCGATTTCAGGGTTCGTCCCATAGAAAAAGTTGTTCAAAATGATGAGTACAATGACCCCTTTTCGGGTTTAGTATAAACAAAAAATAAGGTTGTATATTGTTAATTAAATTATAAAAAATCACAAGAATTGTTTTTATTAAAAACTCTAATGGCGTCTCGGTTACAACAGCCTTCAGAGTTTACTAGCACCATTCTACCGGTTAAGCCGCTAGTATCGACCATTGTAGACCTTTCAGATCTATGATGTTGGTATTGACGCTCTATTGTACTCTTTTAGGTCTATATCGGTAATTAATACATCTTTTTAATAGTCTAAGGTAATAAAACGGATTATTGTAACTCCGTTGTACAACCTAATTCTCTGCTGTAGATATAGAGTTACAAATATGCTACATACTACCTAAAGCGCTTTAAAGGTAGCTTACAACTCAATTTAAACACTTTTAACTATTATAGCTCTGTTGTACGGCTATTGTACCAACTGCCTGTTAAAGAGCGATTGAATACGCTACTGTACCACTTAAGTAGTATACAAAACCCCTTGAACGGCTATTGTAGAATCTTCAGGTTGTACAGAAGTGATTGAACAGCTTGTGTGCTAGTTGGGACACACTCACTCCCATATACATACACACACTTTAACTCACCTGATACATCTCACAAATGCGTTCCTCTTTTTACTTTAATATACTTTAATCTTTAATTTTTTATAACATTCGTAATCTCTATTCAATATGTATTCAATTGCATTGTAATGTTATGCGGAAGAGCGGAGTCACCTAACACAAGCATCTCCTTGCTTAGAAGGTGGTATCAAAATCCTGTTTCTTTAAACCATATGTGATTGAAATAAACATTTTTATCATTATTATTTAATTCCACACATAGCGCCATCTAGTGCCACACTAAGCAACGAGCCTTGTGTCGTGGATACCGATAGTTGATATACTACATAGTTTCTTTTTTACATATTAACATCCATGACTCGAAAACAAATATCCAAATTCATCACACAAACATTTGCTCCTACTGGGTTTCGAACCCAGGACCCTAAAAACGAAAGGCAGCCTCACTATCGATGCGCCATTTGGGTCAGCTATATGAATCACTAATGAGACGTAAATACCGTATTTTTGTATGGAAATTATCTAATAATGGGATTAAAACCCTCTTAGATAACCAAATCAACATTGTGGAATAATCATAAAAGAATAATCAAACTCACCTATACTAGTCTTCCCCACACCGGGCGGTCCATGGAAGCATAAAATCTTTCCCTGCGTAGAGCCCTTCAGCTGAGACACGGCGATGAACTCCAAGATCCTTTTCTTAATATCATCCATACCGTAGTGGTCCTGGTCCAGAATGACCTGCGCGTCTTCTAGTTTGAGATTCTCTTCGGAGGTGACTCCCCAAGGTAAGGAGGTTAGCCAGTCTAGGTAGCATCGGGTCACGCTGGTGAAAGGTAAAGAAGTTCTAACTCAATACATTGAATAACTGTAAAACTAATGACGTTTTATTAGCTTGTGCCAAATGTTGTGTGTTGAAAATCTGTTTCATCTTATTTTATACTAACTTATGCCCGCGGCATGCCCCCGTAGAGTTCGGTAATAGACTAGATGACAAAAAAAGTATTCAGCGTCGAAATATCGGGAGCTCAAAGCAGAACATCACGGAAATTATCCCGCAAGTACTTTAAATGTAGTCAAAAGTATCCCATATGTAAATCCCTATCTGTTCAGATTTTGATGATTTTGAATCCATTCTCACAAACTTGCGCATTTATAATAATAGGAATAGGACAAACTACGTTAAATAACTGCTCCTATAGATTTGACTCAACACTTACTTGAACTCGGAGCTATGGCTCTCCAAAAAGTTCAGTTTGTTGAGTTCCTCGTCGATGACAGTCTGTATTGCTTGGGGGACAGTTTTATCAGCTAAACGTTCCTTAAACTTATCGCCTATAGCGTCCTTGTCGTCTTTCTCTAGGCCCAACTCTTTTTTGATCACCTGTAGAAGAAAGATATTGTAATTGTTTATTGTCCTTTTGAACACCATTGCCACATATAGGTGACAAGCAAATGCGTGCCCTAAACGCCAACGACATAAATATGCGACAAAAATTGTAAATAGTTTTGGAATCGATCTCTTTTTGTTGGTATTTGCGGTAAAATTGTGATTTGGCATGAAGATAAAACAGGGTTAATATAGGTAGTAACTTGAATACTTCAAATAAAAGGGGGAAAAGGGAAACAGTCTGCCGATGTTCTACCAGAGAACATGTAGGGTTTATAATTCGACTCTGGTTTTAAACACATGCTGGTTGCTTGTGATTATGACCAAACCAGATGTATAAAAGAATCGTAGCATTCTATAGTTTCTACCTAAAAAAATTGTTTATTATTATTATTTATTGTATTTCGGGCACAAAAAGATCCATAGAGTGTTGGTAACATAATATCAAATAACTTATTATCTAGTGTTAGTACCAATTACTCTCTGCACATGAAATCTTGCAATTGGAGAGCTGTAGCTCTCAGCTACACCTCTATAATCTATTGTCCGTTACTCGTTATCAGCTTAGAGGCCCTACTCTCTAACGCTTCGTCCGTATATTCGGATCCATCCGTCTCCCTCACTCGCACTCATCTGCAGACGTGCGCGAGAGAGACGGATAGATCCGAATAAACGGACGAAGCGTTAGGGAGTAGGGCCTCTGAAGCGTGAGTGTGTCCATACAAAATTGCACAGTCGACACTCGGGTCGGAACCGGCACGGTCTAGCGTGCATCATCCTTTACCATGTTTTATCAGACACAAGTTTCAGATCCAAGCAAAAAATACCAGAATACTTACTGACTTAGCCACGGCGCCAATTGTTGTTGTGTGTAATCTTACCTTAAGCTGTTCATGCAGGATATACTTCCGGTGCTGTTGCTTGACCTTCTCCTCCACTTCCTTGCCGATCTTCTGCTGCAACTTGGACAGTTCTAACTCCTTCTTCAGGAGCGAGAGGGACATCATCAACCTCTTTGGTATCTGGTGGAGAAAATGTTAGCCATGTTTAGGGATTTACTACACAGTCAGTTAAAGAGCGGTAGTCTTAGGAAAAGTAATGAGAAGTTTCTTTCCAAATTTAAGATTGTGATAGAAATTTAGAGTTTTTGTTTTTTTTTCTTAAACTCGGAATTTTCAATCTGCACGACCTCTAAGTGATTCCACAGTTGCCCTTCACACTTGCTGTTCAAACAGCCATAGGAGCCTGTTTGGTCTTGGATTTCTTTTTTTTTGTTAACATGTTGTTCCTGTACATCTAATATAAAAATATCTCGTGTCAGTGTTTGTTATCGAACTCCTCCGAAACGGTTGGACCGATTTTTATGATTTGGTAGATCGTAGGCTATTTTTTGGTCTCACACATACATTCAAAATTTCCTCGAGTTATTAAGATCACTCACATCCATTTCCTCAAGAACAGCCTGCAGTTCTGTGGGATCCGAGCCAGTAAGTGCAGCGCCTAAGTCTGACAAGTACACCGGGTTGTCGACTACACGTTGACCTTGTGCCAACATATGGTGGAGGGACTCTCTGAAAACAGAAGTTCGTATGAATAACCGTAGATCACCGGAACTGATGGACGCTAGCTGAAGGCTTCGAAGCTCCGAAGTCATTGCCAAATTCAACTATTGCCATTGACACGCTAAGAAAACCGTTGATTGGAGATTTAGGGGGATCATGACATGTATAATCAGCTTTACGATGTGAATACCCCCTTGAAAGAGCCTACAATCGTACCCGGGGTACTGGAATACCCAATTGATGCAGCCCATCGTACCACCACATTTTTCGCATGTAAGCAATGCTGCGGCGAGAAACGTTCTCACTCGTCAATTTAGCATGCAGTCCTTTCTCTACCTTCCCTAAGCAATTGAACCTTTTTAAGGCAAAGGCGAACCTTTTTAGGTCGCTGCAAGCGTCACATGCGACAAATGCCGATATGCTGTATCGAGGGTATTAGGACGGCGGTATTCAAGACGACAAATCCTTAAAGTGAAAGCGCCAGGGTAAAATTCCAATTTTCTTACGCTTTTACGTTCTCAAAATAATTTGAATTTCGCGGGCTTCCGTGGCGCTTCACTCTTTTTTTTTTTTTGGGATGGGATATCATCAAATGGCTTCTCCCACTCTGGGCGGAGCGGAAGGGAGTGTTAGACTTTTGCTGACTAAAACCCATCCATGTTCTTTCCTCGCCCTTTATGTTCCGGGGCCGTGGTATCTCTTTCGAATAGGCCCGCAACCCCGGCAGTGGCGCTTCACCCTTGAAAATTGATTTTGAGTGTTTAATAGATGACTCACTTCTTATAAAAGACACAACCCACTGCTCTAGTTGAGTGTTGACTGAATTTCACGCAACTGAATTTGATTATAAGTTTACTAAGGCTGCCACCAATGACACGACATTGTCCCATTTCATGTAGGAAGGTTGTACGCTCAAGTACTATTGGATAATAGTCTGATAGCATGCCATGGCGTCATGGCCAGTGAATGTTGACCTGACCTGAGACTAAGGTCACCAAGGAATATGACTTCCAGGTCGTAAGATCGTACCCAGATAGGCGTTTAACTTTGTGTTCATTATTTCATCGTCTCTGCTATCATTTGAAGACCCGAATGGCGTAGCGGTAGTGAGTCTGCCTTACGTTCTTAGGGTTCTGGGTTCAAATCCCGGTAGGAGCAAATGTTTGTGTGATGAGCATGGACATTTGTTTCCGAGTCATGCATGATTACATGTATAATAAGTATGTATTTACAAACAAAAAAGAAAGTATATAAGTAATATATCAACTATCTGATGTCCACGACACAAGCCTTGCTTAGTGTGGCACTAGATGGCGCTATGTGATAATGTCCAGCGATATATATTTCTCAAGAGTGCCATAAAACTACAATGACTTATAAGGGAAGCTAGAAAGATACAACAAATGAAGCCGAATGAAACCGGCTAAAGCGGCAAGACGTATTGACCACATAATCCACTACTATGGTCTACTAAAGAGGAGATGACCTCACTGAAGGACATACTCCTACAAATTAAAACATGGCTGCTTATAGCTAAGGCTGATTGCAGATAAACAAAAGAAAAAAGCCTCTGCTCTCAAAAAAGTGATAGAAAACATAGTGAGTAAACAGAGAGAGATGTGTTACCTTTACAAACCCGCACTGTTGCGTATGGTGACTGGTGAATTATGGATTTATGGCCCACTCCTTCTCACAAATAGGTGGCCTGTGTCCCAGCAGTGGGAAGGTTATAAGCCGATTTAGTCAAGGTTTTTTTATCATGTGGTTAGTGCCTAACCTGGTGTCAGAGTTTTTATGCCGCCCATGGGTGTGTTACGATGTTTTCCAAATTAATTAAACCTTATTGTTCAAAATGATCAAAACCTTTTCATACATGAACCTGTTAAAATAAGAGGAAATAAACACATACAAAATTTAACAAAACTAACCTGTATAACGGATTCAAGTTAATAATATCCCTGATGGTTTTAATAACTTCTTGTGTCAACGCCTTCACTTCCTCTGTCTGCTGGAACTTTTCATGCACCATATTCTCCACTTTGGCCATCATCACCTGATTAGGAGCTGGTTTCTTTGATTCCTTGTCAGATGCCTGTTCAGGGGTTTCGGGTTCCTTAGCAGGCTGCTTCCTCGTGTTTCGGTACTTTCGCCGACGTCGCTCCGCATCTGACTCTTCGCGGGCAACGTTAAGCTCCACGTTAAATAGTGGAAACTTCAACTTCATTTCTGAAATGATTTTGGCATTTCAGAAATGAAGTTGGCATGTGAGCATGTGATGATTTTGGGGGAAAAATGCATTACAAAATGAAAGTAATCTTGGGAGTGCATTAATCTCATCGGTCTAGCCTGATGCATAAGGTCTTGGCTCCAATTCCTAGGTTGGGTTAAATGTTCCATCAGCAATTTTTCAGTAGCGGTCTGGATATGAACTCGGTAGATGGCAATAGGCTCTCCCACAATTACATGGGACTTAAAAATAACTGGCAATATTTGGGTGTACTATGTTAAGGTACTCCTCTGCCTTACCCTTCGGGGATTATATGTTAGGGTTTTGGGTTCTGCATTGAGTCCTAAAAGTAGACCATTGTACATGATTCCCTAAGGGACATGTTTTCAAAATACTAAAGGGTGGAACTCAGCTCATTAAATAGAGATGTTGATTTTAATTTAAAAAATCTTTCAAATCCAACAAGTGCAACTGTTGAACGAATCAATAAAAAAGGATTGAAGTGTGGAAATATAAAACCATTTTACTTCTAGTAAATTGAGATGAAGACAGGTTCAAAATGTCAGAATAACTCACCGGCCGGCCCACTTTCAATTTCATCTTCAATAAACTGTCCAGTAATCCTGATACGTCGGTGAGCCATCACTACAAGCCTCAGTTTATAGTCCATATCCTGCAACTCATGGATCTGAGCGAATACCCCCACTTGATGCAGGTCATCCAAACTTGATACAACATCAGACTTGTCATCCTCTTTCTTACGAAGAAATATACCAACGTACGGCTGGTTTAGTTTCACTTTACGTCTTATTAAATCTATTAAAGCTGGGTTTGATATCTGCAGAAAGGTTAGAAAATTAATATTTATTTCATTAATAATAGAATTGCTATTGTATTTCATATTATATATGTGATAAAACTTGATTATTTGATTTCTTATTATATATATACATAATTTACTGTACAGACCAAAAATAAGAGTAAAACTATGTAGTATCAGAAGCAGAAAAGAATTAAGGGTAATAAAACAATTTTCTGTATTGCTGACAATAGGGAAGTGCCCAGAAGGCTAGCAGCATTAACATGTTGGATGACAATGCTGATTCTTGGCCTGAATTGTAATACTTATCCTGAAAGACTAGGTGGTGTGCCATTGTATACAACCATAAAATTGGTTAATCTGTTTCCATTAATAAACAGCCTAATTTATATAAAAACATAATATTTAAAAAACCAAGTAAATAAATCAGTTTAAAAATATGGCCTGTAAAGTGACAATTGAACATAACTAAGTTTTAAACAGGATACATTGATCTGACTGTAAGTAGAGTAGACTTTTTAGCATTCACAACTATCTGTTCATAGTAAATTTTAATCAGTGTTGAAGATCTAACCTCAATAAGCTTGATAAAACGCGGGAAGACAGGGTTTCTGTTGATAGCGATGACTGGCACCTGTGGCCACACCTCAGGCACGGCTACCGTCGCCGGCAGCTGGCTGCTGAACAGCGGCGTCTCATCTTTAGACTCAGGGTCCTCTTCGGGAGGATCACTCTTGTTCGTCGAGAAATACCTCCCAAATCCAACCTGCTTACTCAGACTCAAATAACTACCACTATAACTACATATCCGCGCACCCTTAGCACCAGCAACTCCAGAATAACACAACCTTTGCACCGGTTTACTGTGTGATGCAACTTTTGCTACATTGCGAACCACAGATGACTTCAAGTTCGGACTGAGGATACTGTTCCGCAACAAACTACTGGCTGTATGCATTTTTGTAGTCTTAAAATCTTTCTGTAAATTTTATATGCCCTGTTCCATTTAAAATATACAAATTCGGCAAATGAGTAGGTTATTTTTCCAGATTCTTCAAGAATTGCGAGATTGTGAAACGTCAAAGTGTGGCATGACATGCGTCATGCATGACATAAGATTTTTATGACACTAATATCTAATCTGTGAACTTTATTTATTTTACGTCTATGGGCGTACAACGCAGCGCACAGACCAGGCAGCAATCACAGAAATAAAATAATGCGTATTTCGTACACTATTAGATATCCGTTTCTTGTTTTCGATCAGTTTTGGCTGATTACGATGTGATCTAAAGTAATACATACACACAATAAAGCATGATGAGTTCTTTATTGCTTATCACGTGTGTTTTACAAGATCTTATCATTTGACTAAAGTTCACATGGACCCTGACGGGCACAACAGAGTTTTTATCCGACTGCGTCAGAATGAGGGTTTTTCGAAATTCGTTCGAAAACAAATTCCGTGGTGTTAGGTTAGGTTGCATAATTCACGAAGGTATGGATACAAATCCTTTTTTATCTACACCTTCATGGTAATAAGAGGTTTTCTTTTTGAGAATTAAAAAAAAATATAGTTTCCATGACCTCGATAGATGGCGTTGATCCGACTACGTTACTGTGCCAAAGCCAAAAACACACAGTCACATAGGTATGCTCGTTGACTGACACTTTCGTTTGCTTATGCTTCTGAATATAAAAAAAAATGTGTTTATTATCTTAAATGTATACAGTTAAGTTGCCGGGGCTTCCCAGGAAGTAATCCGAAGATACTTATGATGGGATAAACCTCGCTCTTCCTCGAATTAATTAACAATTGTTTATCTGTGCTAATTAGGTATAAGATACACATAAATAATCAGTAGGTCCAAGTGAAATTATGTGACGTTCTGTAGGTACTTTGCAATTACGTAGTTAGACCAACGCCATCTATCCGGTGACTAGGGAAGATTTGAAAAAGAAAATCCCTCATTAGGAACGGACGTCGGATAGCTAGCTACTAATATCTAACCTGTGGATGGAATGGAATTCATTTGACATTGACGTTCTGTGTTGACGTTTCAATAATAAATCATCATTGGTACTATTCAAAAAAGCTATTGTTTGGATTAAAAACTAGAACGATAATTTTATACATATTTTGTAAACTTTATGAATGTTACTAAATTTCATAGAATAGCAACAGTCGTTTCCCAGGTTCATAGTATTATTTTACTAGTGAAACTTAATTAATTTTAACATTTACCTTTTGTAAACATACCTAACCTCTAAGAAAGCAACCCTATAATTTGAAATTATTGCAGAGGATTATGAAAATGGATGCTGCTCCAAAGCACACTTCAATAAAAGAAGGAAAAGCTGAAATAATCCTCAAAACTGATCAAGTTTTTTATAACCCAGTGCAAGAATTCAACAGAGATCTAAGTATAGCTGTGTTAACAATATTTACCAATGATTATAAAGCTGAACAACTTGTTAAAAACCAAAAGTACGCTGAAAACAGTAAATATAAGGAGAAAGTTGACACTGAGGTTAGTTTATTTTTATTTACTTTTAATGACAACAAGATTTGTAAATGTCTATAAAAGGGTCACCTGTGGAGGGCTAAATACTGAGCCACATAATACAAACCACTGCAAAGTAAAACATAAATGCTTAATATTCCATCTTTGGCCATAGCATTATCACAAAAAAGTTGTCAATCTCTCACAAGTGTTCGTGGGTCATCTCGAGGGACTATTAACTTAAATAGACTGCTCATTTTAATACTTTTTCAGGTAGTCATAACAATACTGGAAGCCCTATCAGCAACTGGACTGAGAAGCATCCGATATGCTAAAGAAGTGCCAAATATCACTAAAATAGTTGCCAACGACTTATCACCGCAGGCAGTGGAGACTATCGAGGAGAATATTATTCATAATGATGTGAAGGATTTGATTGAGACCAGCCAGGATGATGCTTGGTAAGATTTTATGTGAAACTACCATAGTAGTCGCTTAAAAGCAGGGTTCGAACATATCCGATATTTATTATAAATATCAAAATATCGGATATTTATGATATAATATCCGATATATATCAAAAGTGTGTGTATCATTTTTGTATTGTTGATATATGTATATCACAAAAAACTAATTTGATATATATCGGACATATAACATTATATATTATATCCTCGAACCCTGCTTAAAAGTTAGTCTAAGATATTGTCTGATATTGACAGAGTACTTACATTCATCTGGATTTGAAAAATCTTATCAAATCTTGGAATCAATTAATTGAATGTTTCTTTGTAGTGGGCCATGGTATGCTGAACTTATTTCAGTTGAGATATTTTCTCATGCAGTCAAAGACATTATATCTTCAAAGATATAATGTCCTGGCTTCAAAGCCATGCCACATCTGGCTCTTACCAAGGCTATCTCTTTTGCATTTCTTACATCATATATCTTCGATCAATAATAGTACATACATGCATACATCAACTTACAGCTTTTTCTATACATGCAAGGCTTACAATTTCATACTTTGTATTAGTTTCCCAAGACAGCAACTGAATTTAACTGAAACTTCTTCTTTCCAGCATGCTAATGTACAAACACAAACAGTACTGGAAGCGGTTTGTAGCAATAGACCTGGATCCTTATGGGTGCCCCTCTGTATTCCTTGACGCAGCAGTCCAAAGTGTGCAGGAAGGAGGTCTACTGCTGGTCACTGCTACAGACATGGCAGTGCTGGCTGGAAACACGCCTGAAACATGTTATGTTAAATATGGAGCTATTAGTTTGAAGACCAAGTGCTGTCATGAAATGGTGTGTGAATATTTGAATAATGTGACTATTGAGTAGTAGAAACTTATTCCTATACGAGTTGTGTGGCCAGTGGAATAACTCAGCAGTGAAGAATGCAGCATCCTGAACCTCTTTATAGAATGTTTTTTTTTTTAATCCTTTGCTAGTGTTCACGTCCAGTGAATGAATGATTTTTTTTACTATAATAACTAAATACTATTATGCTTTATGTCACTTTTGTGAGCCTGCCAAGTTTCATATAGAATAAATTAATGATAACTGCAGATTTTACATAACGAAAGATTACCGTTTTAGCAACTCCAACTGCAGTAGACAATCGAATTTTTTACGAAACAGTCTTCATTTTTCTTCCAGGCTCTAAGAATAATGTTACAATGCATAGAATCACACGCCAACCGCTACGGTCGCTACATAGTCCCACTGATTAGTATATCTGCAGACTTCTACATCCGAGTTTTTGTGAGGGTGTTCACCGGCGCTATTCACTGTAAGAACACTACTAGGTAAGCACATACTGGTGCTAACAATATAACAATGTCGTTGTCGTCTTAACTGAATAATGTTACGGCGGGTTATTTATTTATTTATTTATTTATGTACACACAAAATACATAGTAGGTAGGTAGGTTTATCTTAATAGATGATAACCAACTCTGGTGTGGAGTTATTAGAATGTACAAGTGTGTGGTCTGATAAGACAGTGATCCTATACGACCGAAGAGGGATCAGACCCAGGCCGAACAGGTAAACGTGCATTACGATGTACGGGGGTGTCACACTACCAAATTACATGCTCCGAGTAGGTATTGAGATATTCCTGATGATAAAGTCGAAAAACGTATACCCGACAAAAGTCAATGCTCAGCAGTCGCGCTTGCGACTACGAGATGAGTTTCAACCTCTAACGGAACTGTTTATCCATGATCACATCAGGTGATTTGGAAACATAATAATAATCATAGTGTGGACCTACTTACATAATAGCAGATTAAATTTCCCAGCAAGCTAGCCATGGTGTATCAATGCACCGGTTGCGACAACATTACCCTACAACCGTTGGGCGGCTTCAAACCAAACCCCTCAGAGAAGAACCCGGCACAAATGAAGGCCTACTTGCCTGCAGCGCCACCTGTTGGAGAGCATTGTGTGAATTGTAACCAGAGGCATCATGTAAGTAAATAACAATGTTAATCAAGTATATGTTTAATAACTAAATCCCAAATACGACAATTTAACAATCAGAGAATTCAACTCGATAGATGGCGTTGATCTAACTACGTTAAAACTTTTTTTTTTAAATGAAAAATTACTTTAGCGTCAGAAGTCGGTGGCAAAAAAAATAAACCAATCAAACAAAGGTCACCGACTTCTCATCTCACTCATCTCAGCCGAAAGACGTCCACTGCTGGACATAGGCCTCCCCCAAGTGTCGCCACATTGACCGGTCCCTTGCTACTCGCATCCACCGGATTCCCGCAACCTTCACCAGGTCATCGGTCCACCTAGTGGGAGGTCTTCCAACGCATCGTCTTCCGGTTCGCGGTCGCCACTCCAGAACTTTTCGGCCCCATCGGCCATCCGTTCTGCGAGCAATGTGCCCTGCCCACTGCCACTTAAGTTTAGCAATTCTTCGGGCTACGTCGGTGACCTTGGTTCTCTTGCGGATGTCTTCATTTCTGATTCGATCACGCAAGGAAACTCCGAGCATAGCCCTCTCCATTGCCCTTCGGGTGACTTTAAGCCTTTTGATAAGGCCCATTGTGAGCGACCACGTTTCGGTCCCGTATGTAATCACTGGCAACACACACTGGTCATAGACTTTCGTCTTGAGACACTGCGGTAAGTTGGACGAGAAGATACCGCGCAGCTTCCCGAACGCTGCCCAGCCGAGTCGGATTCGACGATTGACCTCTTTCTCGAAGTTAGACCTACCTAACTGGACCGTTTGTCCTAGGTATACATAATCGTCTACAATTTCGAGTGTAGAGTCACCGACTTCTGAAGCTAAATTATTTTTCATTTTTTTATGTTTTTAGAAGTCGGTTTAATTTTTTGCAATAAAGTTTTTTTTTCACTTTTTAGTGTTTCACATGCGCTTACCCCTTTACAGCGTATTGGCGTATGTTATGGTCATGAACTGGCGTAAACAATAGACAGACATGAGATTTCAGCAATCCTAGTCCATTTGCTATTATTTATTGAGGAGTTCCGTTACCTATCTCCGAAGTTCTTTATCAAATCTTCACCAAATTGAAGGGGGTCCCCCTTCAATTTGATGAAGATTTCGAGACTCCGAGAAAGTACTCTTCCGAAAACTATCCAAATCGCTTCATGTGTGCCTATAAAGTTAGAAGAGTTCTCTCTATTTCTCCAGGATCCCATCATCAGATCCTGACTTGATGAATGGGACCACCTGTAAAGCATACCCTTTCAAACAAAATAAAAATAATCCGAATCGGTCCAGCCATCTTTTAGTAATCGGGGAACATACATAAAAAAAAAGATTCCGACGAATTGAGAACCTCCTCTTTTTGGAAGTCGATTAACTAAGTGCCAAAGCCAAAACTGGAAATAACACACGTCACATACGCTAGTTAACTGACACTTTCGTTTGCATTTGCTTCAGAATATAAAAAATTAGGTTCAAGTAAAATTATGTGACGTTCTGTTCCTTGCAGTACGTACAGAGATCAGCGCCATCTATCCAGCGACTAGGGAAGATTTGAACAAGAAAATTCCTCATTACTTAAATATTTCAAATGTGCTAATTAAACCCTTTTATTTGATACCCAACATCACCTTTTAAACATTTTTTTCTACAATTTCGAAAAAGACGTTATGTCCCCTAGAGGGCGTCATATAGAAATTAGTGTGAAAAACCATACCAACCCGCTTATAACCGGCTGACGACCGAGACGCTTCTATGGATGCGACGTAATTTGTTGAATTTTGATAAATATAGGTAGTTTCGACTCTTTGACGTTATGCGGGAACTGATGAACATTTATAGTACGCGCGTGAGCTCCGAGGAATCGGTGGCTCACTTAAATCATCGGTGGTTTTATTTCAAGTACATAATACCTTCATAGAATGATTTCATAATTTAGTTCACGCGGAGTACTAAATTATGAAATCATTTGATTGTTACTAAGTATAGCTAGGCTACAAACGGGCTTCGCCGTAATCTAATAAATAGCGTAGGGAAACGACTTTATGCCCAGCTGTTTTATATTGATAAGTCATAAGTTTCAAAGATTTTTCGTTTATCGGATTTGAAATATCTGCCAATAGAACCAGTTACTCATAGAAATCTAGCAGAAACATGCTGCGCCGACTCACCGAACCAAATATAGATTCCTAAGTAATCAGACGACTATAAAATAGTTTATTTTCCCCATTAGCTAGGCGGCCCAATCTGGGCAGCACCTATCCACGATGAGAACTTCGTGACCCGAGTCCTCACCCACGTGGAAGGTAACCCAGAGCTGTTCGGCACCGCCAAGCGCCTGGCTGGAGTGCTGGCCATGGTGAGGGAAGAGCTGCAGGACGTCCCCCTGTACTATACCATGGATAGACTGTTCGGAAGAGTGCATCTGGAAACTATGCCGATGTTGGTAATGAGGTGAGTTTAGGATTTTTCATGTGAATGAATTTACTTAGTGTGTTTTTGTAAAGGAGGTAGAGTTTCAGATAGACTCACAGTGTAATCAGATTGGTTTTGAATCATATTAAGCTTTTGACTGAACTGTTGCATCCGCCTCAATACTGAATGAATCCGAACATAACTCTACCTGCAAGTCAAGAAAAGATCTAATGGTACATCCACACCGCAGTTACTTTTTGTGGAGCAACACTGTGCAACACGTAACCACAAAAGTTACAGATAGTTATCTTATGTTACCAACATTAGGTAACTATCTGTAACTTTCGTGGCTACGTGTTACTATTTGTTGAATGTTATCATCGCGTCCATACCGCGAGTAACACAAATGAACTAAGGTCCACGTTCACCGAAAAAATAACAGTCTGATTATATAAAAACAGCTGTCACTGTGACGTGTTCCCATACAAAAATGTGTTTTAAACAGCTGATTTCAGATAATCAAAGCGTCATCTTTTTGGTGAACATGGACCTTAATATAACAAAAAGTAACTTTCAGAAACAAGTGATTTGCACAGCATTTGTTCTATGTTCTCTAAGAATGTTTTCAATTGTTAACACATGTTGACGGTTTTCAAAAGTTAGGCAACATTACTTAACATAAACCAACATGGCAACATAATAAAATAATAATAACAATAAATAACTGTTTGTTATCAGATGTTGCTCAGTAACGTTGCTCCACAAAAAGTAACTGCGGTGTGGATGCACCATTAGTTTGCAACTCCAATATTCAGCATTTAAGTCTTTGGTGTCAACTTAGCTTATTCGTCATTTTCCCGCCTTCTTCCATGTTTATTTGGGGTTTTTCGCAGCATGCCTATTGCTTTGCTTACTAAACTTGACAAATATTCGCAGGTCAGCGCTCCTGAACTCGGGGTACAAAGTCTCGTACTCGCACGCATCACGAATGTCGATAAAGACAGACGCGCCTTCTCAAGTGGTGTGGGACATCATCCGGACGTGGGAGTTGTCTCATCCCGCCAAACCTGCTAAGTATGTACAGTATGATAATAATGAGCATTTTACGATTCTTTTTGGCATTGCATATTAGTTCTTGCTCATTTGTATTCAAGATTGATTCTCCTAAAGAAAGAAAAAATGTACAGTATATAAAACTTGGCCTGGGTAACCGGTCCTGGCCCCTTATTCACAACCATTCGACTCGCTTCCGATTCGGAAAGTAGTATATCTGTCTTCTTCTGGAATTACGAAAACGACCGAGATAGACATACGACTTTCCGAATCGGAAGCGAGTCGAATGGTTGTGAATAAGGGGCCTGGAAGTCGGAATATCCGAAATATACGTAACATTATCATCATATTTTTAACGATCTGCAGAACCAAACGAGATTGATAGGTTGGGCGGAAAAACGCCTTGAAACCAGATTGAATGAGGGTTTTCTGAAATGACAAAACCACAAGGTGGCAGCACTGGCGTAAGGTCTATAACATCTATCAAAATACAAGAGTTTCTTGTAGTTAACGATTATGTTTTCATATCTATCTACTATCTATCTACCATCTTTATATATTTTTGAAGTGGCCCTCTTTATAAGAAATCATCCATCACTATTTACACTAGAGCTCAGATCGCGAAATCGAAGTCATTTGTATAACAACGTTACGAGTCAATATAGAACTACCCTCTTTGGGTTTGGTTGTTTGAAATGAATAAACTCAAAAACTACTGTGCTGATTTCAAAAATTCTTTCACCATTGGAAAGCTACATTCACCTTGAGTAACATATCTGACAGACATTTTATCCCCATACTCCCACGGGAACATAAATTACGCGGGTGAAACCGCGTGTCGTCCCCTAGTCCATATTTATATTGTAAAACAGTCCAAATACGATGAAATTTCGGTGAAAAGTTTCACTAGCATACAATTCAGTACAATTTGACAGAATTGTTTATCAATCAATCAATTATTTTATTTTCAGAAATCTTAAGGGCACGTGTAACTCAAAATCGTGATTTTTGAATGGGCCTCGTGTTAATATAACTCAAGCCTTGGGATTAATATATGGCAAAGTTGGGGCCTTTTTCCAAGGTTCATACGTTTCGGAAACACGATTCCATAAAATCTTCTCGATAGAAAACTACCTCAAAGTTACCTCTAAAATAAATTTCAAACCATTAAAACCATTTAAAAACATTAAATTAGGTCATGAAACTTTTCAGCAGGGCTAGCATGGGCAGGGGATAAAACTTTTCTCCACCGGTTACTTCCACTGACAAGGGACAAGTCAGTGGAAATAACCGGTGGAGAAAAGTTTTATCCCCTGCCCATGCTAGCCCTGCAGGATAGTCGAAAAATATATAACGCAGTGTTCATAAGTTTTCTTTTTTTTTAAACGTTTTATTTTCATCGTAATAGCCTGTTCTCTAAAATTTCTAGCTTTCTAACCAGTCACAGCTAGGACCGCCCTGCCCCCCGGCCCTCGCTAGGACCCCGATGCACAAATTGTCAGTGCGGCCTCGGCCTTCAGCCGTGGGGGATTTATTTCTTTGTTTTCGCGCAGAAAACCCGATTGACACCGATTTATGTTCTAAAGAAATTACTTATTTATGAAACATGAAATTTAAATTAGAAAATAAAGCACCTGTGCTTTTTTTTTCTAAAATATCGTAGTTTTCATTGATAAAATAATTTTTGAAATGGTTTGAAATCGAAATCTTATGTCAACGTCAAAAAATTCAGTAGGTAAACGTGCCTGATATCGAGAGAGATATTTTTTTGAGAAAAACTTTTTATTAAAAATTATAATACAGTAGCACGTCACTTAACCCGTGCAAAGGGATTTGAACTATTTGGCCGGATTTTCTTCGCCATTTTGATTTTTCGTTCAAAGTAGCGGCTACGCACAAGACCTATATTAATCGATAGCTGGTATCAATACAAATAAGTTATGTACGAGACAAAAACTTTTGTTGTGTTGGTACGTACGGTTGTACGTTGTGCTGGTAGCGATCACAATGCCATATATTTCGGAAACTTGACGTTTTAGAACATTTTGTCTCGACAAAACTTGTTTGTATTGAAGCCAGCTATCGATTTATACGTGTTTGATGCGTGTCTAATCAAATCAAAGTTGTGCTGAAGATTCCATCAGTGAATTGACTTTAACTCTGATAGCTCACATCTCGGAAACATGACACTTTAGGACATTTTGTCTCATACAAAACTTGTTTGTATTGATACCAGCTACCAATTAATATAGGTCGTATGCGTGCCCGCTACTTTGAAAAAAATCAAAATGGCGGGAAAATGTTCCAAACCCTTTCATACTATTGCCGGAGATTTTAAACTTTTGAAAAATTAACCATTATGGTCTTTGTCATTAACCCGAATAGATGTTTTAGTCAAGTTTATAAATCGAAGGAATTACATTTTTCTTCCAAGTTGTAGTCACACTCACACCCCTCTATCCCGCGTGGTGCACCACAGTCCTCACTTGGTGTAATGATTTTTTTGAGCCTTTATGTATCCAATGGTGTAATTGAATTTAAGATGAAGATGATAGATATGAAGCTGAAACACCAAACTGTATACACATATTAATTTTGGTTTTTTTGGCCGAATTTTCTACCGTCATTTTGTTTTTTATTCATCTAAATTACGGGCACGCATAATACCTATATTCATCGATAGCTGGTGCCAATACAAACAAGTTTTGTAGTAAGTGTTCTAAGTAAATGTTCTAAAGTGACATGTTTTCGAGATATATTGCGTTGTGATCGCTATAAGCACAAGCTTTGATAGCTTAAATCTCGAAAAAGTGACGCTGTAGAAGATTTTGTCTCAGAAAAAACTTGTTTGTATTGACACCAGCTATCAAAGAAGAAGAAGCGGCGTCGTGTTACGCTGCGTGGTGTCACATAGCCTGCCGCGAAAACGTCGGTAGACAACACCCTTCGGCCAAAAATCTTCCTTCAAAAACTTGTCGAGATATTGTGTCGGAACTCGCACCACAAACGACTTGAAGTTG
Organism: Xestia c-nigrum; assembly: GCA_916618015.1. NCBI lineage: Eukaryota > Metazoa > Arthropoda > Insecta > Lepidoptera > Noctuidae > Xestia > Xestia c-nigrum. The sequence continues at coordinate 3,304,026 of OU745262.1, forward strand.
GTGTTGTGACGCGGCTCTAGCTTACGCCTACATAGCGACATGGGTGCTTTCCGAAAAAACCTCATTCTAGCGTTTTTTTTTTTAGTTACCTAGAAAGTTTACTGTAGGTAATGACCAAATCATCATTTCGTCTGCCAGTGTAGTGACTGCCCTGACCCTTATATCAAGAAGATCATTAAACTGTTTTTTATTCATTCAGACTAGCAGCAGATACGGTAGCCGGGTTTATCCTGGCCCAAGACATCAAAACGCAAGGCATAGATTTCACTCCCCGAGGCGACGCCAACCCCACCAGCCGCAGGGACGGTAGACTGCGCTTCCAGTACAACCCTACCCCCCACTGGGGACCTGGCACCAGAGCTGCTGTTAAGTACGTATTTTTGTTTACGAAAACGTAAAAAAGGGGTGAGATTTTGTATTGCATGAGATCTATACCGAGTACATCAGAAAGGACGTAAAGGTAAAAGCGCCAGGATAGCCCGCAAAGTAAAATTTTCTTTTGTTTTTTACAATTTGCAAACCGGCGATAGGTTGTATGTTGATGAAAATATCGTTCGCGATTGTAAGGCTCAGCGCAGACAGAACGAAGCGCAGTGGAAAAGATTTTATTAAGGCACTTGAAAATAAACTTTAAAGTTATTGCAATAAAGTGCATAAACGCTTGAACCTGACAAAAACTGCTCGCGCGTCCTCAAAGATACGCTCGAGCATACGCGATCCGTAAAGAAAATGTCCAAGACCGCGCGGGCGGGCCGGGCGGGCGGTTTTATTCCTCTCTGTCTGCGCTGACCCTAAGACGTATGTAGATAATTCAACATCATTCTCTTGCCCTTATCCCAATTTATTTGCTGTCGGCGCAGCATGTTTTCTTCTTCCATATTTCTCTATTTTTCGTCATCTCATCAGACACTTCTTTTCTTCATATGTACACAATTATAATCATGAAAATCATCAATACAACCCTCTCAAATTCATAAAGATCTAGGAACGTTTTAACCTTGAAAAGGCAGTTTCTCGACCTTTATTTATTTGGTAGGTACATTTCTGCATTCATACAAATGTTGCCAGTTGCAAAACATTTAAACTAAAAATACACTCGGTACTTATTTACTTATTTATTAACCTAATCCTAAAATTTGTAATGTGTGTGCTAAACTATTGTGTCTTTTGATCACAGCGTGGGAGAAGAGAAGATGTCAAAGGCGATAAGGAATCAAAACAAACACTCTAAAGATAAGAAAAATGATAAACGGCAACACTCGCTAAGCGACGACGAAGAGAGGAAGAAAATGAATACAGGCAGTGAAACTGCTGAGTAAATAAATATTTTGTATACACCATTTTGTTCTTTTATTTATACATACATAGGAAATAATTTTAGGAGGACCTAGTGGCTAAGTTACACCCGCTCTTTAGGTTAAACTGTGCTTGTCTAGGATTGTCTGTAGATGCGTGACCACCCTTTTTTTTTTTTAAGGATGGGAAGTCATCATGTGACCCCCCCCCCCCCCCCCACTCTGGGCGGAGCGGGAGGGAGTGTCAGACTCTTACCTACTGAGTAAAAACCATCCATGTTCCTTCCTCGCCTTTTACGTTCCGGGGCCGCGGTATCTCTTTCGAACAGGCCCGCAACCCCGGCAGGCTTCGGCCCTTGCGGGCCCCTCTCCTTTCGCTGACATCTCTTTGAGGCGCGGGTGGAATACGAACGCGCCGTCGACACGGCCTGTCGTCGTCGTTAGACGGCCGGACGGCTAGCTAGCCCATAGCCAACCGTCCACAGGCCCGCATCTACGGTGGCCGGTAGCCACCACGTGGCCCCCGACGCGGCGACGCCCGGTGCGTCTCCCGCGGCGGCCGGGAAGAGAGGATCTCTCCCTCTCTCGTTCCGCCACCTCCTTCGCTAGCAGAAGAAGGAGGCGACGGCTTCCCATTCCGTCTCGATGGGTGACCACCCTTACATACCGAGTTTCCTCCGTGCCCCAGAAAGCACGTTAAGCTGTTGGTCCCGGCTGTCATTTGTCCATCTTTGGCAGTCGTTACAGGCAGTGAGTGGTCCAGAAACTCTGACAACCAGTCAACAAGTGGTATCGTAATACAAAGTATGAACTGGGTTGTGGAAATCAGATAGGCAGTTGCTCCAAGTAAAATACGAAAGACTGGAAGCCGACCCCAACATAGTCGGGAAAAGGCTAGGCAGATGATGAGCTTCATACAACTTTTTACGTTATTAAAATATGGATTTGGAACTACCTACACTAGATAAGCCCGTAAAGTCCTATGAATATAATTTATCAAGCTGCAGTGTTCTTGATAAGTTTGGGTCAACATTTTAAGGCGCTAAGTCATCGCAGGGTTTATCTAAGCATGCGTTACAATGCCTTTTTTCAGAAGCCTACTATGGCGTATGCAGGACAACTGAGCAAATTATTATCAAAATCTGTGAGGGTACCCTCAGATATTGATTTTCATTACGTGGGCACCACATTCGCGCCCGTAATTTTGCCGCGAAGTCTTCGCGAAAAACATGTCCCTCCACTGCATTCGCAATCGTTCAGTTTAGTTTGTGCGCTCGTCGAGAATGAATGCCGAATTAGGTAGCGCTATGCGTTTTGGCTCACTACAATTCGGTGTATTAAAGGATTTTTCACTTTTTTTTTGTAAGTCCTTAACTGGTCATTAGATTTTCTTTATTTTTTTATTGACTCATTTCTATAGATATATGAATATCTATAAAAAAAACGAAGGTATTTACGTGATGCATTCGCATCCCCATGCATCACGTGCCTTCGTTTTTTCTCCATTTTCTTTGTGTTTAGAATCCCTAAAATGCCTATAAAATGGGTTCGGCTTGGTAGCATTCGATGAATACGAGTTCCAGCTCATTCATCCAGCTGACGCTCATTTAGACGCAAACGTAAACAACTACAAATAATACGTTTTTGATTTCACGCGCGAATGTGGATGCGCTGGCTTTCACGAAATCACTGTAGGTTCGCACTTCGCAAACACTTTGAAGCGGACGCAAATACCGACACTGAACGGGAAACAAGGTGCGAACATTCGCGAAGCCCGTGAACAGGCGTGAAAGCCATCCACATTCACGGTTCGAGGCTTTCGCGGGTGTTCGTGGCGCGAATGTGGAGCTCTCATTATAATTTTACGCAACCAGTTGAATTTGTGCATTTGATTTGATCGAGTTTGTATCCGATCGTGCTGTCAGTTAAAATGACAGCTGTGTTACATTTCTCAACGAAACTGACAGCCCACGCCAATGCAGATATAACCCGACCAAATTAGATGGCACAGTGCGTTGATAAACAGTTTTGTTTTCTGTTGAAAATGACTGGAGCTCGAGAGCTCGAGCGTCAACCAATTTTCAAAATAGTATATTCAAATTTGTCGGGTGTCAGTATGACGCAAATGCACCAATGCGAGGTGAACGGACGAAAAAACAGAGAGAAAGCTATTAAATATTATTGATTGATATCGTGTAGGGAATAATTTGTCGTCGTCGTAGCGAGTACACGTGCCGATACCATTATCAATTGTTTATTGTACTGTGACACCGAGGCGGTGATACATTAACAATAACATATTGTGTTGTGTGAAAAAATCGTTTCCTACAATGATAAGAATGCATTCACAGCTTTTATTTTTATTAATTGGATTTTTACTTCCTTTTGCGCGTGGACAAGACAGACAGGTAGGTTTTTTTAATTGACTATATTTTGTTTTGTTTTGATAAATATTTAGGCTAAGCCAAAACATGTTGACACCCCTTTTCTTGTTTCATTAATCGCTCTATCTCTTTGTGTTTAGAATACATGGTCATTGTTAGTTCATCAGTTAATGTATATTTTTTACTACAAATTCAGCTCGATTCAAAAGAAGTTCAATGCCAAATATGTTAAAAATGGCCTCTGCATTGTTTAGCCTTGGTCTATTTCTGTGGTGTTATCCTCCCACTAAACCTAATAATCAAATGTTTATGTTATTCTGACCTTATCTAAATGTATGTGCCCTACATTACTATAACAATTTAGTCTTATTTGTACATTATTAGGTAATAGATTGACTAGAATTTTCGTGAAGGATCCAAATAAGGCATTGTCTTAGTTTTAGATTAGGAAATAGTTTTATTTGAAAATAATGAAATGGTAGCGAGACTCTTCTGGTGACCAGAGGGTTGGCATGGGCCTATTGCTCGGCCAAAAGAATCAGCATGGCTAATAACTATTAAACCACTGACCGACACAATGACTGCTGTAACTAACGTCTCGCATGTTGACAACCCTGTGAGCCCGACACCCTTGAAATAGTTATCTTTCTCTGCTTTCACGAGGTTCTCATCATGCGGGACCATTATATCAACAGTCATTGTGCCACACTCCAATATAATTAATCACGCACAATGGTCCACTTCAAGGACTAAGTGCGGAAACCTAAACCCCATGATAATATTACTTTGATTTTCTCTAAGGGGTAAGGTATCGATGCTCAACAAGACATCCACATATCAGATGTAATAGGCCATATTTATACCTACATAATATCACTCCTGAAATCCCTGAAAGGGTAGGCAGAGATGTACGTAATTATACACAACCCACATTTCACTAGTAAGGGGCAAGGTAACAGCAGCGGTGGCCCAGTGGTGGTGGCCCCGACTTACGAGCAGCAAGACATGGGTTCGAACCAGGGATGTTATGGATATGAAATTTCGGTTACGGATAGGATACGGATATAGGAATGATTATTATACCGGATACGGTTACGGATACGGATAATAAATTATTTCGGATTATCCGTTAGTTTCGGTTACGGATATTATATTTTTAAGGAATTTTAAAAGTAAAATACTAATAGGTAATAAAGTAGTTTTATTTCGTTTTTGGCAGGAATTACAATCAGTCTGTGAGTAATTATTACAGCTATTTAAAATAAAAATAAATATAAATAATTATATTATATTGAGTATTATCTAAATTTTAGATGATTTAGATCAAAAACACCTAAAATGAAAATGTAATAACAAAATTATTACTTATACTGAATCAGTAATTTCGTATTAAAAGAAAATATTGAAATCAGAATTAAATTAAGTTTACTATAACTATAATTTAAGTCGAACATAACAATCATAGCTTCCTTTTTTATAATTTGTGCAAACATAACAATCATATCTTCCTTTTTTATTCTGAACTTAATCATACATTGTCTTACATTAATTTATAATAACATTAAACATTTTCAATAATCAAATTTTATCAAAGGTAAATTATACTTGACAAAAAGTAATTTCGCAGCCTTATCATCAGAAAGTCTATTTCTTAAAGGATCATAAATTAACCCAGCAGCACTGAAAAGCTGTTCACTCGGTACACTGCCAGGCGGCGGAGAGAGGTACTGTCTGACTAAAGCACTTAAACTGTTGTACTTCGTATGCATTTTCCACCATAAAAGTGGATTTTCACTGAGTGTCAACCTTTTCTCTCTATTGTATTCATTTAACAATGCTTTTTTGACAATTAATTGATTGGGTACTGTATCATCCTCATCACCACCTACGTGCTCTTCTTCGTCACTTGCGCTTAATATTTCAGCTAGACAAGATTGAATGTATGAACTTGTTGATGGCAGCTGAGTCCGTGATCTCTTTGGTGAAGAAGGACCTTCATCATGAGAAGTTCTTGAACACCCAACGATTCCTAGAATCTCTGTCTGTACTTGTTCCTTAGTAATTTCATTGAAAAACTTGAGCTTGTAGTGTGGATCTAGATAAGTAGCTATTGTATATATTTTATTATTCTCAATGTCCTGAAATCTGACGCTGATATTATGGACCATATTTGTAATCATTAATTTAAAGTTTTCTGATGTGTCTTGTTTAGTCTTTTCTGTTTCTAATGTGTTTTTAAGAGTATAGACTAAAGGAATCACTGAAGCTATTGTCGCAGTTGCACTACTTAACTCCTGTGTAATTTCTTCGAATGGCTTTAATATTGCAATACACTTTTCCAAGTCGAGCCATTCATCAGCAGTAGGAATCGGTATAGTATGCGCGCCCGAATACAGTATCAAGGAGTCTTTTAATTTCAATATTCTATCCATCATATAATAAGTCGAATTCCATCTGTGAATAAATAAAACATATGTGAAATTAAACAACGTACAGAAGAAAAAAAAAACATTTATATAAAATTATTTTAGTTTAAAATAGAAATATCTTACCTTGTAGAACAATCCTGAACGATACATAACTCTGTTTGGTTCAGTCTTTCTGTTTGAATTTGTTTTAATTCATTTTGAGCAATTAGTGAGTGATGGAAGTGAGTAGCAATTTTTTTGCACTTTGTAATCACTGGCGAGATAAATTCTTCGGTTTCCATTGCTGACCTAACACATAATTGAAGTTGATGAATAGTACAGTTTGCATCAGGGAAATTGGCCGTTCTCATAGCTTTTATCATATTTGATCCTTTGTCGCGTAAAATACAATGAACTGATTCATTGCTTAAGCCCCAATCTTGCAAAATATTGTTTAAATTATTCGCTATAATTTCACCTGTGTGCCGACCCTCTAATTGTTCACACTTGAGTATTATAGAAACTCTTTCATAATTATTCGTGATGCCATGAGCAGTAAGACTAAGTAACGAGACATTTGCGCTGGGCTCGGACCACACATCTGTAGTAAATGATAACTTCTCAAATTGTTTCAATAAGTCCAGAATCTTTAACTTCATTTTGTTGTAGATATCATTGCACAGTAAATTAGTAAAGTACTGCCGACCTCTAAGATTATAACGTGGTAAGGCTGCCTGCACTAATCTTTGAAATCCCACACCTTCTACAAAATTAAATGGCAAGTTTTGTAACGCTATCATTTCAGCCACTAATTTATCAATTTCTTTTTGTTTGGTATTAGTTTCATCCCAGGCACCTTTGTTTTTTAACGAATCTTTGAGTGTCAACTGTTTTTTACACTCTTGTAAAGGTGTCAGCTGCTTGGCTGTTTGTAGGTTATTTTGTTGGTTACCTTTTTCCAGTAGCAAAAGTTCTTCGTACTTATCACTATGTTGTGATTTAAGGTGAAGTTTTAGCGATGTAGTCCCACCTCCTTTCCTTGAAAACCTTTTACCACACTGTTTACATTTTGCGGAATCGGTCATTTCATCAAAAAACGACCAAACTGCACTCGACTTAGGACGCATTTTGTACAAATTCAATCGATTCCGTAACACAACCAACACTTTGTCAAAGAAGAAAAAAAACAAACAATACGCGCAGCTTGTGTGTCGGCACTGGCAGCGGCCGGCCGATCAAAACAACTTGTCATAACGTGTCTCAATTAGGCTCCGCCCCTATCCGATACTATCCGAAACTTTCATTTCGGATTCGGTTACGGTTACGGATGATTTTTTATATCGGATATCCGATAGTTTCGGTTACGGTTACGGAGCTCCCTAACATCCCTGGTTCGAACCCAGACAGGCGCATTACTTTGTGTAATTTATTTCATCACCACTGCTCTCCAAACGGTGAAGGAAAACATCATGAGGAAACCGTCATATCCTATAACCTGTTGTGGAGTAGCGGACACCACCCCGTTGTACAATACAAGGGGCGAGCTACTGCATGTTTATTACTTTACAGATAACCGCAGAAATCAACCCAGGATGTAAGACCTGTACAAAAGAAACCCTTGTTTATGTGAAAGCGGATGGAAAGCATGATACGGTCCACCAGATATGGGACTTCACAAGAAGTGTGCCTACCATCATCTATGCGATCACGAACAACAACTCTTCGTTAAATATAACCTGGAAGGCTCAAACACCTATGGAGTTTGCGCTGGAGAAACCACTATACACCTTTGCAGCAGTTATTGATAAGGTAATCTTTGTTTTAGTACATTTGCATTGTTTTAGTACATTTGCAAGGAAGTTAGTTCTGCCCCTTTCATGTTCCCAGCTTAGACACTAGGAAGTGGTGAGGGGCGGGCGGTGCAGGGGACTATCTAGTATTTATGAAATTCTAAGAGCATTGGGTCTTAGCCTAAATTGTATAAATGGTTTAGATTTTATAGCCTGGTTCAAGATTTCCTCAGAAAAATATCATTTAAATTGAAGTTTTTGTCAAAAAACTTGTTTTGTACAATTATCTACCTAGAATTTTACTTACATAATACATGAGAAACGGTATTTTTTTTTCCTGCTAATTATTTGTTTGCATTCCATCTATACTTAATATTTTAGAGCAGAAGAGTTTGTTTGTTTGGTTGAACGCGCTAATCTGAAGAACTACCGGCTCGAATTGAAAAAATCTATTTGCGTTGGATAGTCCATTTATCGAGGAAGGCTATAGGCTAGATAACATCACGCTATGACCAATAGGAGCGGAGCAGCAATAAGAAATGTTGCAAGCGGGAAAAAAGCGTCCGTTGAGCAGGCGATGCGTTGATACGGGTACTGATAAAATGATAATACTTGAATTCCCCCGTATAAACCAATTCCGTTGAAAACCCGCGTTACATCACGGGTTTATTGTTTCACAAGTTGCCCCAAATCAACTGTATGTGGAATGTAATTTTATCCTAAGTATCGGAAGTTCAATTGAATATTTATCAGTAAGTGACGTCATTCGTTAACCGACCCGCATTGGCTACAATAACATGCATCTGTTGATTTTATTTTAGGTCGGTAATAGAATTAATTCAATTATTTCCTTTCATTTTTGAAAGAGGGGTAAACATCAATGGACTAAATCAAATTAAGAACATCCTCTTTACGCATCCGTTTCCTTTGTCCCGGTCGTCCTGGACCATTTCTAACCATGCTTGAGTTGTTTTCTTTTCAGAAAGGTGAGCGCACACTTATCCGCGCCGAAAGAAACATTTTCTCAGCCTTTAAACGTTGTCTACAAAGCATTTCATAGAAGTAATTCTAAAATGCCATTCTTGCGGTTCCTTCGCTTCTTTCGGATCTGATAAGCATGTATTCACCGTTATACTAACACAATGCTTTTATTTTCGGGAGAGACAGACAGAGGGGCCATCCAAAACCACATTTTGCCAGTTACTTATATTAAATCCCGACGAACATGCAATCACAATACAACACGAACATGCACAAAAATCTCGTCACAATACAAGAGCTACACTCCTTCAAGCCCGGAAATTAAGCCCCTGGTTAGAGGCTTTTCACTCAAGGCACCCGCAGGATAGCCCAGTTAAGCAGACTGTAACCTCCTCCCATCCCAGGTTGACTTGTCAGAAGCTACTCACACAAAAAAAGAACCTATTAATCCACACTTAGCAATGCAAGTGCTTGCTTGCGATATTAGACCAAGAAATTATTACACACATTCTCATTTTCAATTATTATACACTTAGGCCAATCACTTTACGGAGTTCTGTATGGGAAGGTTCGCACAAAATCATAACCGGACTTATGAGGTTCTTTTTATGCTGATTGGCTAGATAATATTACATCTATTTGTGACCGTATATTGCAAAATTAAGGTGGCTTATAGTTTTACTGGAAATTTTGTTTCTAAGTGATTAATTTGAACTGAAATAAAAGCAAATCTAATAACCGAGATATACTTAGGTAAACTTTTACCTTGCCCTAATAAGTTACTAACGCTACGTTAATTAAGCTTTTTTTTTAGTTGCTTCTACTAATTTTTAGGGGTTTTAAAAAAAGAGTTAATTGTGACTTTAGCAAAATCGATAACCGTATGTTTTAAAGAGTTAAAGCATTTAGTCAGTTGATTGTTCATAATTATCAAGGAATTAAGCAATTAATTCACTTGCTTTTTAATATTATTTTTTACATGGAATTAAAATTCTTAACTGCCATTTTTCTGTTTAACTTTAGTCTCTTAAATAGTTTCAGTAGAAAACTGGCAGAATTAAGCATAAATTCCAACTGCTTACAAAATCTTTCATTTTTTACAAAGATCTCGAACTGTAGGTAGTTTGCGCGGCGCGGCCGCAAGTCGTACCTCGCCGTCCGTCGCCCGCCCGCTCCTCCGCGCGGCGTGCGGGTCTTTTGCCTTGCGTTCATTTCATTCGTTTTCGAAGCGGCGGCGGTGATCAGCGTAAGAAAATGGAATTCCCGAGTTGTGGGATTTGTGGTTGTGAACTTTGATGTTGTGAACATAGGCGTGAAGGGACAAAGAAAGCTTGTATCGTCAAGTGAAAAACGTAAAGACGGAAAATTTACAACAGTATCTGAAGAGAACATTAAGTTGCACTCAAAGTGCGGCAAAAAAAGTGCGGCAGGAAAGACAAGCCGATGATAGTCTGTTTGACTAGGGTGGAGTCTCCTATTATCGGCCTCCTCCTAATATCGGCAGTTTCGAGAAAATTGAACATAACTATAAAAATATCTCTTAAATCATAATAGTTTTAATGCAAAAAGTGACTCTATATCCATCCGCATTACCTCCAATATTTTGATGCGGGTGCATCAATATTTGAACGTTCAGCTGGCAAAAGAGCGCGCGCAGGTGTGGACGTGCGTCGTTTGGTGTCATTGCCGAGTCAAATCCCTGAGTGGACATGCGTCCACTCAGGGATTTGACTCGGCAATCGGCATGTGAGGATAAGTATTTGGAGGGAATTAAACATACCTATGGTGTTATCTTTTATTTTTTCATGAAGAATAACAGTCAAAGTATCTTTTAGATAACATGTTTTTACATTTTTTTGTCTATTTTATTAAATAATAGCGGGGGCGAGATTAGGGATCTACACTGGTCAGCAAATAAACCGAGCCACCCGCTACCTAGGAACTGTGATTCGATTTTCTCAAAAAGTATAAAACTTACAACTATCAAAGTTATACCTAAAAAAAGTACGTTTCATGGTGATTACAATGACTGCAAATTAATTCGTGTTTTGTGTGCTACTTTTTTCGATTAATAATGGATACAACACCTCAGGAAGCGGCTCAAGATGTAGCATTACTTCAAGCAGGCATTGCGCAACGTGAAGTCGCTCGAAGGCTTCGAATCAGCAGATCTTCGGTGCAACGAGTTTACAGACGATACCTAGAGACTGGAGCATTCGATCGCCGTCCAGGTACGGGCAGACCTAGGGCTACATCAGCAGCAGATGATCGTTATATCCACCTTACTGTTCTGCAAAATCGCCACCTCAACGCAGTTCAAGTCCAACAAAGTCTGCGTGACGAACGCCAAGTGGTCATAAGTTCAGATACCGTCAGAAGAAGACTTGCTGAACGGAATCTGACCCCAAAGAGAGCTGCAACAGGCCCAGCATTAACGGCAGCACACCGTCGAGCACGACTTGAATTTGCTCGAGAGCATAGGGATTGGACATTAGAGCAGTGGAGTAATGTACTCTTCACTGATGAGAACAGGGTGAGTCTACATGGAAGTGATCGACGTCTGAGGGTATATCGTCGCCCTGGAGAACGTTATTCTCAGTGTTGGATCGAGGAAACTGTTGCTTATGGAGGAGGATCTGTAATGGTCTGGGGCGGCATCTCGTTAATAGCACACACACCGTTAGTTTTCATCGAACCGACGGGCCGTACACGTGGACTGACTTCTCATCGCTACATTACTGAAATCCTTGCAGACCATGTGGTACCTTACGCAGGATATATCGGACAGGACATGCAATTGATGCATGATAATGCACGGCCTCATGTTGCTCATGTGGTGACCCAGTATCTACGTGACGTCAGCATTCGTACGATGGACTGGCCAGCTCGAAGCCCGGACTTGAATCCGATAGAACACTTATGGGATGAGCTGAAACGTCGGGTTCGAGCCCGGGTACCTGCTCCAACAAGGCTTCCAGAGCTGCGAATCGCAATTGAAGAGGAGTGGAATACAATTCCTTAAAATTTTATCGTCAGGCTCGTAAGGTCGATGAATACAAGGATGCTGGCAGTTATCCGAGCAAGGGGAGGGAATACGGAATATTGATCAATTTTTATTTTTTTGATTTCATCTTTGTTTTTGGTTTATTTTTTTTTCACTTTATCATTACTAACGATTGTCATGACTGGAAAACGACTCTTCTTTGTAAAATCCTTAATAAACACTGAACTATTGTTTAAACCCAATGAGTTTCCTTTCATTTTAATCACCATGAAACGCACTTTCTGTAGGTACAACTTTGATGATTGTAGGTTTTTTAGTTTTTGAGAAAATCGATTAGAGTGCCTAGGCAGCGGGTGGCTCGGTTTATTTGCTGTCCAGTGTATATTATTGATAAATCTCTATATCGGCCGGGTGGCCGATATTGGGGTAATACATGGAAATGTTAAACCACATGTTTAGCTATTTTATACGTTAGCAGTAACATTAATAAGGTTAAAAATGAAATAACAGCTCAGTTTGATAACTAGATCCTAACATCGGGCGCCTCAAAACGAGTTTTATCAATTACGGCCGATGTAAAGGGAATTGGTGCGTAAAAACGGCCACCTTAGTATGGGTACAAACAACGTGAGCAAAGAAGAAAAAAAATTGAAGAGAATAAAGCGGAGCGAGAGACAAAAACTGGAAATGAGAATAAAAAATAAACCCGCCAAAGAAACAAAAGTAGTAAAGAAGAGTTGATTATAGGACAGAAATCGCGAAACTGACCTCATTGATTTAGCTTCGCAAGACAAGTTTGGAAAAGGAGAAAATTCTTTGTGCTGGCTCTGAAGAAAACCTAATTAGTGATGTTGAAGAAGATGAAAACAAAAATTGGATGCGACATAAATGCTCCAATGGTTCCACTTAAAGTATACAGTCCATCGTGGGTGAATTGATGTGGCCTATTAGAAGGAAATGACATCAGAGTCTTAAAATTAAAATAAATTCTGTTATTATAAACTAAAGATCCCAATGATTCAACATTCCTAAAAAACAATTAATGAAAGGAACTCCAAAAAAAATATTATACATAAAAATAATTACCAAATAAAGTGAATAGAAATTTTAATAGTGCATTTAAAAAAAATATGAATGTGATGATAATTAATAAAAGTGATTTGTACCTGACCTGAGTTGAAATATAAAACGTTATAATTTTTTTTTGTAGTTTATTCATCTTACTTCACTTTAAAAAAGGTAGGCCGATATTAGGGTCACAGACGGCGGATATTAGGGTGTTATATAGGGTGTTATATAGGCGATATTAAGGGAAATCGCCATATTCGGAAAAAAACATCTATATTATCAAAAATAAAAAAGAATTGGCTGGCTAGAAAAATACGATTATGATGAATTAGAAAATCTTTTCGACAGTATTACTTGACCCCCATCACTTTCACACTAACCTAACCACGAACACACACACACTCACACCTACACACACACACACACACACACACACATCCACATCACTCACAAACACCCCGGTCATATTTATCCATACTTTTCTTAGAACGCATTGAGTGTGACTCAATTTAACTTAATTTTTTAATTTATAAAATTGCATATCCTTTTAATGTACATACTTGATACCACGTAGACATTTTTTTATTTTTTTATTACTTTTAAATTTTATGTTTGTAAATACTTCTAATGCATGCCAAATCTTATAATGTACCTATTTTTTTAGTCTATCGTCTTTTTACATAATTCTCTGTTAATTGAGAGGCTCTTGTGATACAGGAACTCCTAGTAGGTACAAGAGCCAGAGCTACACTGATGTTTGAGAAATAATTTGTCAATAAAGATTTATTATTATTTATTTATTTATTTAATTCATAATTTTGCGAATGTAGTAATGGAGTTTCAGTATCCCTTTACCCAAAAAGACACTGCAAGAAAGCAAAAGCCATTAATGTAAAAATTACAAGCAGTCAAAGTCCAAAAAAGTTGACATGGCCGATAATTGGTGCCACCACCTTACCCTATTTGAGCAAAAATATATTTTTATCAAATTTATGGTCGGTAGCAAGATTTTAAAAAACATGTTGCGTCAAACCAAACGCAAGCAACATAGGTCGCTATATTGAGGGAAAAAACAACCACCCATACAAATTGTGCGGTCATCTGATAGGTAGCTACTTTGATACCTACTTATGGGAGTTACTTTATTTTTTTTTCTCATACTTCGACTCATGTTCCTGGGAAAAGGTTGTTCAGTATGACCCGTAGAATCATTCAAATTCGTATACCTACCTACCCTTTCATTCTCACAAAAATTGCTTCTGCGCATTCAAGGTCAGCGCTCATAACTCGTTGTACGAATTATATTCTAAAATTAATCGAAATAGGTTCAGCAAATAATTTGAAATACTTATAGGTATTTTTTTACCTATAAATAAAAAAAATATATGTTTTATTTTTGACCAGAGATCCCTATTTATAAACACACAGTAGGTATACACAAACAAATAAATATTTAGGTACTATATTTCAGACCATTTATACTAAACCTTAATGGATTAAACACTTAATAAAACTTTTACATGAATCACTCCTTCGTCAGTGGTAGGTACCTACCTGTGCCCACGCTCTGACTCTCTCTTTCGCACAGGCGGCGAGCAGAGCGGATCACGCGCACTCAAATATGAACTTAACACTCTTAGTGATAAGGTCGACCACTTATAGTATTCCATAAAAAATCTTAAAAAAATTAAGATGCTGTTATTAAATTTGTTTAATTTTAACAATAAATGTTTATGTGATAATATTGTTACGTAATTAAACACTTTTCATTTAGTTATTTTTTTTGACTGAATGGATAACGCAGCAATTACTGTTATGTCACAATGCATTTAAAATATAACTTTAAATTTATGATTTATTTGACTAAAAGCACGCTAACAATGATTTTTCTTCATCAGCAGACGGTTATATATAATTACCTGTAAGTAATGAATGAAAACATGGGAAACCGTGTTTTTTTAATATAAGTACGTTGCCTGCACTTTTTTTGATTAATTTGTGTACATGCTCTCACAGACCCTTCATTGTAAGTTATTTTCAGTTTCTTTATCAAGTTATAATTTTCGCTGCGAAAAATGGCATTATTAGGTTTAATGTCCGTTTTCGCGCAATGCTCTTTCATGATTTGCTTAATTTTAATTTATTACGTAATTAAATAAACAGCTCTACAAAATATATAAAAAGAAAACAGTTATGAATTAGTGTAAGGTCCCACCTTAACTTCCCTGGCCTAACTAGCTGACCCACGCAACTTCGTCTGCGTCACATGAGAAAAAAAACGAAAGGAAAAAACCATCCCCGTTTTTGCAACATTTTTTAATTCCTGCTCCGCTCCTAATTGTCGTAGCGTGATTTTATATAGCCTAAAGCCTTCCTCGATAAATGGACTATCCAACACAAAAATAATTTTTCAATTCGAACCAGTAGTTTCTGAGATTAGCGCGTTCAACCAAACAAACAAACAAACTCTTCTGCTTTATAATATTAAGTATAGATTTTGTGCAAATTTTAATATTCTCTAAATTAGGAAAGTACATAACAACCGATACTCGTAAGTTGTGAGTCACAGGTTGCGTCCCCATTCCATGCTAGCGCATTGTAATAGATAGCAATGTGTCTCGTGACTTAGCCCAACATGCTAAACACTCAATCCATGTATCTAGTGATATAAGAATAATGTTGCAAGTTAAATAAACTTGTAGTTTTTGGAGCAGAGTCATTAAAATGTTAATGCTGAGAAGCAATGCGAAATTGGTGATAAG
Source organism: Xestia c-nigrum (assembly GCA_916618015.1). Taxonomy (NCBI): domain Eukaryota; kingdom Metazoa; phylum Arthropoda; class Insecta; order Lepidoptera; family Noctuidae; genus Xestia; species Xestia c-nigrum. The sequence goes on from OU745262.1 coordinate 3,319,718, forward strand.
TAGAACCCATCTAGGACAAACAACAAAAAGACTGGGTTGCTTATGCATTTTCAACATTCTTGCTTATACATTATACCTACTTCAACCTTGAATCAAAATGAAAGAGGACCTAATACGAGGACCCATAACCATGAAGCCATTTTCCCCCATAAATTATATTAACATAACGGAGTAGCTCTGTTTTATCGACACGACTTACAAAATGTACTTCGTGGGTCCGAACTCAAGCATAATGTTCCAACTGCTGGGACACACGGCTTCCTTTCTATGACAGAGAATGGCTCAAGCAGGCCTACTTTAAGATTATTTTCATCACAACTGCTCTCAAAATATTGAAGAAACCTGCGTTATCAAGTTCCTGCTCTTGTCCCATGTGGTCGGAGCAACACGTTTTTTTCTTTCCACGTCCATTTACTCATTTTTCTTTCATATGCAAAAACTGTCATCACCATCTCATCTTCCTGCCCTTGTTCCATTCTATTTGGGGTTTTCGCAGTACATTTTTCCATTCTCCATTGTCTGACGTCAGGGAATTATTTTCTCTTTCATAATCATAAGCTATTACAGCATATACATATAGCCAAAAAGTCGAAGATGTAAACATACACACGAGCATTACGGCCCGTTCCTTTTCATCGAGAGGTGGCCAGTGTCCCAGCAGTGGGAACAATATAAGCTGAACGTGAACATATTTACTGAAATATAACTTTTATTGTGATAAACATTTAAATATTTCCTTTTATTTTCCCTGTTATACCGATTGGTAGGTACTAGTTAAACAAAACTCTTATTAACTCAGCTGCTCTCGAATTTGTAACCACTAACTAGGTACCTACATGCCGAATAGTAACTGAGCGATATATGTAGTAATAAATTAATAATAACAATCAATTGACTCATCGTATGTAAGACTAATGTTTTAGGAATATGGTAACCAGAGAAGTACAATAATAATACTGTGTCTAACTGCTAACTCGCAACTAATAATATTATTATATTTACTTTCATTAGCCAATTTTATCAGTCTTAAATATGTGTGGTTTCGGAATTTACTGCGTTACCACCTTCGTTTCTTTGCACTTGATATTATCATATTAACTACGCCTGTAACTCCAAAGTGTTATGCCTATAGACAAAGACATATATTTCGCCAGTTGTCTTCAAATCCAATCACCCAGGTCTTATAGTTCTACACGATTGCAAAAAAGAAGTAATGTTTTTATGCTATACGCTATACGTAATGTGCGTAATGTAAAATGTATATGCGAAGATATTTAAAATAATTTCTAGAAGAAACCTAACCTTTACACCCTCTTGGCTCCAAGAACCCATCCTCAAGAAAATGAGATAAATTACCTAAAATAACGTAAGCCCCCATTGTTGCAGATCCAAGAATACAATGACATCGAAGACAACGCACACTTTGACCCCAAGTGCCCCCAGAAGACGATACCGTTGCGATACATCACATGGAGACGTAAAGACATCTCGCTAACTGACAAGGAAGCTATGCTGCACATGCATGGGACCTTCATAGGTCTGTGGGATCAGGAAGGCGCTGTTGAGATAAAGGTAAATTGTAGCATAATTGTTTCTTTGTCTTACTTTGCGTTCCACTGGCGAAACACTAATGAGATCATCATTGACATAAAATCATCACCAATATCAAGGGTTTCTTTTTTTTGCAAACTCTTATTCTTAAATTAGATATAGAATAAGTTGCAACTTAGACTACTTTCTAAGTTGGTCCTTATCTGCCAGCCTGTAAAAGTCCCGTCAAAATCGGTCGAGTCGCAGCAGAGATTAGCAGGAACAAACAGACAGATTGACAAAATTTGAAAAAAAAAACAATTAGTGCCAAATATATTTTCATATGCTTTCGGTAAAAAGCTGTATTTTTTTTAGCAGTCTATGTATGTTTATATCATAAACAGACACCTCACCATCCAACATCATCAGCCTATTAATGTACCCACTGCTGGGAGACAGGCCTCCTGTCTGTGAGAGGAAATGGCCTATAATCCAACACGCGGGCCTAGTGCGGGGAGGTGCTAATTGTTAGATGTCACATGTCTTCGATTTTCTTGGTTGTACGACACTTTAATTTTATTTACTTATTTGTGTAGCTGTAACTTATAAATTTGACGCATCTCTTCAACCCAACAGCTGGACCTGCTGCCCTTCAGAGACTACGCGGTAGATCTCCCTCACCTCATACACACCGCGAACTCGACGCTCGTCGACGTCAGCCTCATAAACCTGACAACTTTAAGTGACTTTAACTCGTCACGTTTCGCCATCCACTTCACCCTGGTCAGCTTGGACCCAAGAACCGATACCATGGTTTCTAACATGAGGAAGAGCCTTGATGATGAACATACTCCTGGAGTTTTTGAGGTGAGCATAAATATTTGTGAAGCCATCTTTTTTTCCATTAAATGGGCCTACTCTTGACCTCAAGCTAATCATGAGGACAGAGATGAGGTCGATCTCTACGAAAGAAGTGCATACTGTTTTTTATAGGTATATTCAGCAATCAAATCGGGATTTTTTATATTAAAATGTATGAATTACAAATATTTTTTATTTTTTGCTGACCCGCGCAACTTCGTCTGCGTCACATATAGACATAATGCCATATTGCTCACCCCCGTAACTTATTACCGTCAGAATATATAGCCTACTAGCTGACCCACGCAACTTCGTCTGCGTCAAAAGTACTACCTACTACCTACCTACTACTACCTACCTACTACTACCAACCTTCTACCTACCTACTACTACCTACCTACTACTACCTACCCACTACTACCTACCTACTACTACCTACCTACTACTACCTACCTACTACTGCCTACCTACTACTGCCTACCTACTACTGCCTACCTACTACTACCTACCTACTACTACCTACCTACTACTACCTACCTACTACTACCTACCTACTACTACCTACCTACTACTACCTACCTACTACTACCTAACGGGATAAAAAGTATCCTATGTCCTTCTCCTGGCTCTAAACTATGTCCCTGTCAATTTTCAGCTAAATCTGTTCAGCGGTTCTTGAGTTATAAGTGTTGTAACTAACACGACTTTCTTTTATATATATAGATGTTCTTCCCCAGGTTGAAATATGTCTCCTTGCCAAGTTTCATAACGATCCAATCAGCCGTTTGGTCGTGAAAAGGTAGCAAACAGACAGACAGACAAACACATAAGTGTGTGTATGTAGCAGTGAATTCGCACTATAGTTTCTTCCTTTTTTCCGGGTCTCACTATGCTTTCACCTATCTCTTTCAGTCTCTTGGGTGCCCCGATCTTCCCTATTGCGGTCCCTGAGGCTCTAGAGGATCGCAAGCGTAATCTTCTCGAAGCCCACAAAAGGCTCAAGAATCTTTCTGCCCACGTCGCTTTGGTACTTTTGCGCATGTGTTTTGCGGTACCGAAGTTGACATACTTTTTGCGGACTGCGCCGACGCGCGACGTGGTGGTTCCCACAGTGTCTCTCATCTTTCGATGAAGCTCTTAGGGAGTCGGTAGGGAGTATTTTGAACGCTTCGCTAAGGGAAGCTCAATGGCCGCAAGCGGCTTTGCCGATCCGGAATGGAGGTCTGGGGGTTCGTCGCGCTCAGGATGTCGGATTGCCGGCCTTTTTGGCGTCTGTGCATGGGGTTGCTGACTTGGTCGGTCGCATTTTATCTCTGTATGGCGAGCAAGTCTTTCGCAGCGGATGCTTTGGCGGCCTGGTCGGGCCATTACCCTGGCGGTATCATCCCGAACGAACCTCAAGTGTAGCGCTCTTGGGATGATGTAGGAGCGAGGTTCTAGCCGATCTTATAGAGCGGGCGGAGGGGGTTGAATTAGCGCGCTTAAAGGCAGTGTCGCGGTCAGAATCAGGAGCGTGGTTGCAAGCGCTTCCTTCACCTCACCTGGTAAAAGTACCAGGTGAGGTGAAGGAAGCGCTTGCAACCACCACCACTGCCACCCGCAAAAAATCGCCGTCAAGTCTTTACTTGACGGCGATTTTTTGCGGGTGGCAGTGGTTGTCCGCCTGGGCTGCGATGTCTGTGAACCACATAATTATATGCATCTGCGAGTCCAGAGTGGAGGCCAACGGCCACCACGCGTTAAGTTGCTGTCGTTGCTCAGGGAGGTTTCCGCGACACCATGCTCTCAACGACATTGTCCGGAGAGCGCTAGTTTGTGCGAATAACCCTTGTGTCCTGGAACCGCCGGGTCTCTGTCGTTAAAGTGCCTACTTTGGGACCCAACGTGTGTTAGCACCTTTGCCCCCAGCCATCTCTCTTGCACTATCGCGTCACCGGTTGCCGCGGCTGCATCAGCCGTTCTCAAGAAGCGGGCCAAATATGCGGCCTTGGAGCCGAGGTACTAATTTGTCCCACTGGCAGTAGAAAGCACTGGTCGCTGGGGGTCCGACGCTTTCAAATTTGTGGCGGGCGTGGCCGTCGACTTAACCCCTTCGTACACAAGGCTACAAAAATCTTCGATACTCAACGTCTCAACGATTTTAGTCTCCAAGCGACTGCCGCCATACAAGTCCATTGAAGTTCGTACACGAGTCACGTCGCCGACATTATGGATTTGAGTATTGAGTATTGACTAAAATCTTTGAGTATCGAAGATTTGTGTAGGTACGAAGGGGCTTAGAGAGAGGGGTGGTGACCCACGGTCCGGTTCTTTCCTGCAGTTACTGCAGTCAGTACTTCTCGTTAAAATTTAAAAATCTTAAAATTTTCAATTTTTAACGTGATTGATATTATGTTCTGCTTAAGCGGCCATTTTAGACCCCCTGATGCAGAGGCTAGCCCTGGCAATTCAGTGCGGAAACGCCGCAAGTGTCACGGGCTCCTTTGCGCCGGGAACGTCTAGGGACTGTGGTTTTCTTTTGACATAAGGTTTTCTTTTTTTATGAAAACTGGTTTATGTGTGTAGAATGTGTTATTTGTAATAGTTCCTTAGCTTTTTATTATACTTCTTAAATAAATAAATGTTTCTGCAAGGCGTCCCAATGTTAATGAAATTCTACGACAATAAATTAAATTAAATATAATATGTTAAGTATACAGGGTGTAAACCACCTCATCACAAAGCCGGTAACCAAACATTCTGTACATCAAACTAAGTAACTTTACGCAAAAAAAATTGCTGGGAAACCACTTTTTTTTTAGGTTTGAAATCATGTTTTGTGGTAGAACTCAATGTAACGCACTTAAAACATTGTGCTGGTGGATGGATTGAATAGTACATAGGTCATGGAGGTGTTAAAAGTCAAAATCTTACAAGAAAAACTTGTATTTAAAAAAAAAAACTTGTCAAAAAGTTGTAACTTTGACCCCCCATATCTCCGTAACTAGAAGGTTCCCAGGTATGGTGTAGAAGAAAAAAAATATCGCAATGATGGGGACAAAACAAGTGCCTTTTGGCTTCGTGAAGAGGTGTTTTACACCCTTTATTAAAATGTTATGTTTTTCTTTTAACAGATATTTGAGATCAAGACGCCCAAGTCCAAGCAATCCGGCGATGGCGGTTTCATGCAGTTCCGTCCAGTGTGCTACACGGAGCCAGAGCGCAGTGTCTCCTCTTCCACCAACGCTTATATCACCAACTTTACCAAGTAATTATTAATTCAAAAATATCGCTGTCCATTACACACAGCGCCATCTAGTGCCACACTAAGCAACGAGGCTTGTATCGTGGACACCATATAGACCAATTCTTGTGACCAGTTATCGCTGGTACAGACGCGAACACATCAAGCTACTACAATCTTTAAAAGTGTTTTGAATTTATTGGCCGGATTAATTTCCACCATTTTGTCTTCTTTTTTAAAGTAGCGGCCACGCTTATAAGACCTATAACTGGTATACACAAACAAGTTTTGGATGAGACAAAGTGAATCTAAAGTGTCACGTTTCCAAGATATAAACTATCGAAGTTAATCCCGCCACACTTCATACAAAAATCTTCCAAGCCCTCTCTTTAATCGATTTTCAACTTAATCGCTAAAGCGATAGGTTCAATGTTGATTGGGAAAATTGTACAGTTTCGGGTAGCTTGATGTATTGGCGTCTGTACAATTAAATCAGACAAGGCATGAGCTACGAACATTTTCGTGTGATTCCGAATTTGAATGGATATCACAGCTCTATGTTAGATCTTGTTATCACGTGTTCGTATTCCCGAAGATATACGATGATTACCGAAGCGCATAATTAATAATAGAGATCTGAATTTTCCCTGCCGGAGCTGTGTGACCGCTCGAAAGAGATACACCGCGGCCCCGGAACATAAAGGGCGAGGAAGGAACATGGATGGGTTTTAGTCAGTAAAAGTCTGACACTCCCTCCCGCTCCGCCCAGAGTGGGAGTCAAGTTATTTGATGATTTCACATCCCAAAAAAAATCTGAATGTTCACTTACAACATAGACCTAACGTTGCCTCATGATCATAGATGGTTCGTTAAGTAGTAATAGAAAGAAATAAACTAAAGATATTTATTAGACTCACCCAGTACAAAACAAATATAAATTAATTGAATAAGAAATAAGACAAAATTAAATAAAAAAGTAAACATGAGAAAATGATAGAAAAATGAAAATTGGTCCGAGGTCAAAAAGCTCTTTATCTCAGCGTAGTGCTGTGTCATTTAAAAAAAGTCACAGTGCTGTTAGCCACACAGGTCAATCTGGAAGGTTCAGCAATGGGATACTAACTTATGTTTTGTTTGTCCACAGATCAGAGATACCAGATTTCGGTACTCTACGCAACTTTTACCGGCATTACGACCCTGACGACCTGCTCGTTCAGGGTATGTTTATATCGTTTGGTCTGCCTGGTGACGGATTCTATAAACAACACAATTATACTTCTTGGTGAGTAAAAACATCATTTTTTTCCAGTAGCAACCCATTCTGGGATTATTTAAAGCACTTTAGTTCCTATCTGCTGCAGTTTAGACTAGGTTTTCGACTGAATATTAAAAATAGGAGTGAATTAAGTAATTTCATCATTCTCTTGCTCATATCCTAATTCATTTGGGGTGGGTTCAGCATATCTTCCTCTTCCATACTTTTATATTTTTCGTCATCTCATCAGACACTTCTTTTTTTGCCATATCATTCTTTCACAGTTCATCCATCATTTATTTGGTCTTCCTCTTCTCATATATCCATCCATATTCATACTCAAAACTTTCCTCACATCATTTTCTTCATTCCTCCGCATCACATACATCTGAAATTCTAAAGTAAAACATAACATAACCATCATTCTGTCTTCATGCATCAGCCTATCATTTTCCCACTGCTGGGACCTGTGTTCCTTCTTTATTGAAAATTCTTCCTCCGGCCTCTTCTCTATGAGAGGGAATGGGCTATAAATCCACCTTCCACGCTTTGGGGCTGCGGGACTGTTCGAAAGAGATACCGTGGCCCCGGAACGTAAAGGGCGAGAAAGGTACATGGATTTCCCATCCGAAAAAACAAAAAAAAACAGGCGCAGGTTTCCTCACGATGTTTTCCCTTATTGTTTTGAGAGCAGGTGGTGATGAAATATATTACGCAAATTAATAAGCCTGCCTGGGTTCGAACCCTCGTTGAGCCACCGCTACTCCATAAAAGACATGGTTATTTTGAATACCTTTTTGCTTTATTTTCAGGTCGTTCACAATAGGTTATGGAGTGCCGCCGGTGGAAAGTTTCTCTCTGTTCGTGATCATCATTATATCTATCGGCCTTGGCGTCCCCGTGGTACTTGCAGTATCAGGCATCACGTATGTCCTGGTCCGCCGGTACAAGCAGAGGAGGAACCCACCGCGCCGGTTTACTGATAGCGAATAAACACGGAGGGTATGATGTGACGAAGTGCATTCTCAATTATATTGGTCAATATATCATTTGATACTGTCATGTGCAAAAAGCTATTTCAACACAGTTATGTTATCAGCTGGAATTTCGATCTAAAGATATTCAATACTTTACAACAAAATCATTGTTGAATGCAATTGTTGAATGAGGCAAACAATAGAGAAAGAAATTCTAGAGTATTCTGCTAAAAAAATTAAACCAAGTCCGCCTCGTTCTATTTTCAATATTTAACCCTGAAACAAATTCTCTACTAGTAGCATAGAAAACTGATCTGTGGTGCACACCACAGATCAGTTCAACATGACAGAGACAATATGATATTTTAAATAATACCTTTAGCATTAAACATATCTGGTGATCATCTTTTTGTATATGACTGTATTACACAGATGTAATGTACGTTTTATGATAAGGGTGAGCGCGTAAAGAAATTATTATTTTGATTGCGTCGCTTTTCGTTCAGGGTGCGTAAAAATGTGATGTTTTGAAAATGAAGGACTTGATTTAGTGACGTATGTCGTATTTCACCAACACGAATGCGTTCAGCACATCATTGCTATAAAAATTGTCAATGACAGCTCGCGTTCAATTATATCGGTGAAATTCGACCTTGAAATAAATAAGAGATGGATTTTTGTGTTAATTTCTGTCGTCAATGTACCCGACACCAAGACAGGCTATTCTAGTAGTGCAGAATTATATATTTGACAAGAACATCTAGATGTTGTGTTTAGCGTAGATTTAATAGAACTACAAAGTATTAAGAATGTTGGAATGAATCATAAATATCCTATATTGGTTTGTGCATTATTGTGATTTTAGCAGAGAACTTGTAAAAGCAATTGACCTGAGCTATTCAGCTGTGGTTTATCTTTTTCGTTTTGTTGCGAGCTTATTATAATGGGGACTATCGCGCATGAATTCGCCGCTAGGGGCGCTCGTGTAGAGTAAGGTCTTCCGAAATGTCAGATGCCGTAGTGTTCGCGCGTTACGTGCTTTTTTTATCACGTATTTTTACTAATATTCGCAATTGTGGTCTAGATTGAGCCATTCCTGATTAATAATGACAAGTTTGATTTTCAACACCTAATTTGTTAGTACTTGAAGGAATAAATATTTTTAAATGTTTAATACTTGCTCATTTTAGGGGCAATATTGTAAATATGAATCTAAAGTATGCACAATATGCAACAAAATAAACTTTTTATGAAGTTATTGGTACTTTAAAGCATCAAATAGAATGATTAACAGGACCTTACTCGCGAGTGGCGCCATCTGGTGAACTCAAAAGCGATAGAACTCATTGCTTGGTTTTCAGTCATCTAATCACGACAGCGCACATTTGGTTTCCGGAAACCAGGGGTTACCACATGATTATAGATGCTAACAATCATTAGTTAGCATGTTATGTAGTTATAATTTATTTTTATATAATTCTTAGATAAATATCTCTAAAGTCAAATCTTATACGGCCGAGACTTAGTCGAAAAGTAATCGTTAATTAAGTTAAAATATATAACGTTATTTGATTAAATTTTATTTTTTAAATGAAATTAGTTCTCAAATTGTCATACAGCTTTTATGGAAAAATCAAAAACTAAAATGTAGACTTTTATAAAAAAAAAAAACTTTCTTTCTTGACAAAATGCACTTTTTAGGACGTAAATATATAATAAATCTGAGATTCATATGAAATTGTTAGCAGCAGGTAATATAAACTATATCTTGAGTAAATAGAACAATTTAGTTAAGAGTATATTATATATAAACGTTGAATAACGTTGGCATCGCACAGTAGAGATTGGCACAAGAAAAGTCCGGCCTATAACCAGCAGTGGGTGTATTCAGGCTGACGCGGCTCCGGACAACAAACTTTCAGAGCAGTTTCGCACTAAGTCCGATGCGTACCCGTGAAATAACATTACAATACAAATTCGGATGATGGAAGTCGGATCTAGTGAGTATACCACCATAGAAATAGTTCTACGACTACTCCGAACCGTATTTGCTTGGATCGGACGTAGTGCAAAATCGCTCACACAAATAATCAAGTCCGTTGTTCAGAGTCCGCAGCCCGTCCGTATTGATTCGACCCAATCTCAGGTTCGTGCCACATGCAACAGATTCTGTTAAATTACATCTTTGTTATTTAACACGTTGCACGTTGCTGTTATAAAACAAACGTGTAACTATTATTTAGAACAACGTCGTATTAGTTCCTTTAAATATAAAAAAATATGCAAAGTTATACTTACCTATAATAATTGTATGTACCTGTGTAGAGAGAAAACTAAAGATCTTAAGAAAAACTTTGTTGCTGTAGTTTTTAATGTGGCTTTTCTTGACAGTGCATTTTCATAGATATTGTATAACTGGATGATATTAATTAAAGTTAAGTGTGTTGTACAGACGCAACGAGCACATCAAGCAAATAAAAAAAAATCAATCCAAAAATCTGCCAAAAGTCTTTAATAGATTTTCAACTTTATCGCTAAAGCATTAGTTTCAAGGTTTATTGGGAAAATTTGACAGTTTTGGGTAGCTTTGCTGGCGTCTGTACATAATATGTCAGTCAAAACTGTTAGTCAAAACTGCTACTTTAGACTGGTGAAAATTAGTCCAAACTACTTTTGACTGGTGAAAACTAGTCAAAACTACTTTTAACCGGTGAAAACTAGTCAAAATTACTTTTGACCGTTTAAAACTATTTAACTATAACTAACATTTACTTTCAAACTTATTTATTAGGTTGTTTTGTGACTCTTTGAAAAACAACGTGTAATTCTAAAACTAGGTAATTACAGCTGAGACGTTTTAAAACAACATTTGACAACGCATTTTGAATTTATTCGAGTTTTGACTGAAACCAGTCGAATGTATTTTTGACCATTTAACAGTTTTGACAGCAATACATACAAAAATATATAAGTTTTTAATAAAGTCAAGGTATGACGTGTACCTCACTCTGCTCAATACGTATGTTACCATTGATGCGCCGGTGAACTACAAACCTAAGTTTTTGTTATAAAACTTATTCTTGTTAGTAAGATAAGTTTATGAATACACAGAATGTTATAAAGTTTTCAAATTATAAGTGTCTCGACGTTAAAAAATGATACTACTAAAAAATGTTCCCAAAAAAAATATTATTGTGATGTTACAGTATTTTAAGCAACGTGTCAAAATACAGAAAAATATATTTATTGGATTAGATAAAGATAATGGTTAACGCTTTCTGGTATTTTTATTTGGCTTTTAAAAAATAATTGTTTTCATTGAATGAATTCTTTAATTTGATTTATTTTAATTGAATTCTTCTTAGCTTTTTAACTGTCAGTGCATTTTGTTATTAATTAGTATATAAAAGATTATAGTTTAAAAAAAACTAGTAAACACGCTTTAGGTTAACGTCATTTTATTTCACGGCAATCCCTTCTATGGGATACCCTCATGGCAATGCCTAATAACTAGTCTGCCATCTTTGGTATTCCGCCATATTGGATTTAGAATGACGTCACTTAGCTAATCATGCATTGTCATCAACACTAAACATGGAGATAGAAAAATTTAGCTCAATCGGAAACCGGAAAGGGGGTCAAAATTTAATCTTTAGTTTTTTTACATATTTAGTCATTTACAGGTGAAGCTAGTTAAGCGTGTACATATGCATTGACAGCACAATATTTTCTATGGATTTAAGACAAGAGAACGGGTACTATGTGACATTCTGACTTAAAAATATTCTATGACTTGATAAGATGCTACATATCAACTTGAATGGTTTTCTGAAAAGAGAAAACATTCTCTATGACAAGTTCCTACCCCCTTATTAATAAACGCTGAGAAAAGGTAGGTTCAATGGTTGCTCAATGGATTTACGACTTATATGTCAAAAGTTCGAACTCCAGGAACGCCACGCATTTTAGTGTAAATTATTCCTTGTTATTCCATGTTCACTGTTCTCGAAACGCTAAAGGGACGCATCGTCAGAAAACGGACATGTCCTAAATTCGAAGAAGTCACATGACTTCTACCAAGCAATTAATATAATGACAATGGAAATGTCAGCATTACTTCACGTTTATGAATAAGGGAGTTAACAAAGGGCATATCTAGCTATGTTCTTAGTAAATTAAAGGGGTTGGAAAATGGCTTTGCCAAAGGGTTTACGTGGCGTCATTTATTTTTCTAAACGAATTTTGAATGTTTTTGTAAATTATTTTGTAGGCTTAATCGTTAGCTTTGTATTTTCTGATGTGATATTAATTTTGATTATGTCTACTTGTTTTTATATAGGTATAATATTATCTGTAACAAATAAATGTACTAGTACTGAAATACGTGGTTTTATTTGTTTGATGTGTAGGTTATTTGTCCTAATTAATAAACGATTAAAATGAGGAAATTAAACTCAATAACGAAAGTAAAACATCAATAAAAAAAAAATGAAATAAGCGGTAATTATATTTTTGATAACCCTGACCTCTCATCCTATCAGCATTTTAAAATAGCTAGCAATTTATTAAACAATAAGAAAGATAAAAAAATTATGTTTATTGGCATAATTATGTATTTTTGTGTCCTTGACTGCTTGGAAATGTATGTATCTGTCACCGTAAAATTGTCAAACACGTTATATTACAATATAACGTGTTTTTTCTCGCGATATTGTAATGTCTCGAATTATTGTCAACTGAACATACGGAAGTATCTCTGCCCCCATAATCGGGACTTGGGGCACCCCCCCGTTAGGTTAGTTAGGTTCCTTTAAACCCTGCACTCGGAAATAGGGGCCCCGCGAAGCGGGGCTCCGTCGACTACGCTTTTTAGGGGGAATATAAAGTGTTTTAAGGTTATGTTATATTAATCGGTATTTCTCAGGAATGGTGCATCATCTTTTCATGAGAGTTGTGCCACTGGGCAAGGGGGACCCCTCCTTCCCTCCACACCGTGTAAGTTGACTACCATCGCATGCATTTCACAAAAAATAATGCGTTTTGTTGTAAGCAGTATGTTCATTTGACAATAATTCGAGACTTTACAATATCGCTAGAGATATTACAATATAACGTATTTGACAATTTTACGGTGACATATCCATCAGCCTTTTTTTTCTTTTTTTTTTTTTTTAAGGATGGGAAATCATCAAATGACCCCCCCCACTCTGGGCGGAGCGGGAGGGAGTGTCAGACTCTTACTGACTAAAAACCATCCATGTTCCTTCCTCGCCTTTTACGTTCCGGGGCCGCGGTATCTCTTTCGAACAGGCCCGCAACCCCGGCAATCCATCAGCATCTGTAACCATGATTTTTCAGTTTCAGACCAAAAGTAGTTAAGCGTGGTATTTTGTGCGTCAAGTGGCTTTGATTTGAAGTACAAAATACTTGGGGTGACGGTTTCGCGAAAGGGCTGTTTACAACTAGTATGTTTGGGTCGTTCTAGAGATCCCTAGGAATGATTCCAAGGACACTTATCCCATTATATTCTCGATGACAAGTAACATGCCGATCTTATTCATAATCCACCTCCTACCATGAAATCCGGATTTGTTGCTTTTGGCATACCTACTCTTTATTGAGCACTGGAAATGCACCGATATAACAGCTTTTTGATTACATTTCCTACTTGAACTAAATACGCAATACCAGACGTTAATTAACCCGAGATAACCTGCAGCACGAGCCACTACGCAGTGAACTACGAGACTCATAAATCTACCCCATTCATCAGCATTGCCTGCAAGATAAATACACCCTTATTGCTATGCAGCTATGGATGAAATTAGATTGGGAGGTTAATCGTGGAATACAGGGAGTGACATATTATCAAATACGCTGATTATTTCGTCGGAATACTACAGGGAAGTCTGTTTGCTTCATAATAAAGATGATTTATTATTGTTTAGGGATGAAATTGCTGTTTTAGGTGTCAGTACTTAAGAAGTTGAATGGATTCAACTAAACCAGATAAAGGTATTTATTTACCTGAAACACAATTGTAATAAGAGAATTATGGAGATGTTAAATAAAACAACTATACACTTAAGATAATTTAATTTAGGAAAAGAAAAACGCAACAGATATCACAAAAATATGTACACAAACCAATCTTTCACAACAAGTCCAATCAAATTACTGAATTAATAAATTATTTAATACTAGGTTCACAAGTCGCACATGACTTAAGGTGCAACTAGACTGATCGATCGCCACCGACCAGACCCCATATTCACAACGCTTCGATTCGGTAAGTCGTATGTCTATCTCGCTCGTTTTCGTTATGCAAAAAGGGATAGACATACGACTTGTCGAATCGAAATTCATTCCGAGCGTTTGCGAATACGGGGGCAGATGATATTAATCTCTCCAACATGCCACACAGATTCAACCTTTAACGTTGATGTCATCGGTCGATCTCGACAGCAATCTAGTTACACCTTTATGAATACAAAAATGCTCGAATTGAGGTAAACGAGGCATGTCACTGGTTGAGGCACGAGCTTAGCCCGAGGCAACCTCGGAAGAAGCACCAGTATTGGGGTTTACTTAAAATCGAAATATACGTAATATAAACGACGCCCTGCTGGCTCTTACTCTGCGTGGTCAGATGTATCTACGTAAAAAACGCGCGGGTGCACGCTCGTTTGTATTCAAAAATAGAAGGTGCAGGGGGCGGGGCACGTGTGACGGGTTTTCTAAGGCGCTGGAGTCTGAACACACAGAAAGTTGCCTCAGTAATATCCCGAATGAGGCGATGACGAAAAATTATTTCGGCGCGGATAAGAATGCGTTCACCTTAAACAAACGGCGTCGAAATTTACAGATGTGAATGACACTGATCTGTTTGCCTTGAAGACCTTTACTTGAACAACTATTTTAAGTTTTTCCTAATACGGTCAAAAGGGAGAGAAACAAGCTTGACATCAGACCACGCCAGAGTCGTATACACGTTAGAAACATTCATATCTATGCACAGTCAGTCTCGGTATCAGGACAAACCAATACAGATTCTTTACAAACATAACAAATATGTAAAATCATATGTATAATACGAGCTGTTCCTAAATACTGTTTTTCATTTTAGTATTGTGGAGGTCAGATAGGCAGTCACTCTATGTGAAATACTGCGGGCCTAGAATAGCCGCTTTAGCAGAATCTTAATATGAATCACGTTAAAAATTTAAAATTATTAAAATTGACTTTATAGTCATAAGGATAAAGTTCATTTTAAGAATTTCAAAAACGTGATTCATATTATTCTGCTAAAGCGGCCATTTTAGAGCCCCTGTTATCTGACTGGAAGCCGACCTCAACATAGTTGCGAAAAGGCTAGGCAGATGATGATAATACAGGTACCAAAGGTACAAGGAACGTCGATGATCTCTTACCGAAGGAAATGAGTCATGGGTCTTAGAGAATTATTTCTGGTACTCATTTTACTATATTAGGAATGGAAAAAGACAAAATGTTTGCCTTGTGAGGACAATTTCGTGACTTACTTGATAAGTTAATTTTTGAAATCGATTGTAAAAGAAAAATAAATACATATTCGGAACAGCTCGATATTAACGGTATTTATACTAAACAGCTGCTATTATCTCTACAGTTACAACTTCAAGTTTTCAGTTAATTGCATTTATTCAAATTATGCTGGCTATCAATCAGACACTTACAGTTGGTCCTAATAAGTACTATAAGTACATCTATCATCAAGACTTTGGTTCAAAACAATATAATGGTTTTGACGCAAAATGTGCACTTATCATATTGCAAAGTGCACATTCTGCGTCAAAACTCAAATACATACATAGATTAAACTATAAGTCTACAATTTTATGTCTCTATAAAATGTTAAAACAATTTGCTATGTGTACAAAAATACCTAAATAAAATTATTATTTGATTATATTAACTGTAGCTACAAGAGATTAACGTTCAAACATACATAACATCGCGCCTTCTTCCCATAGGGGTTTGACAGGAACAATGGACTCCACATTTTTCTCCCATTTGCATTCAGGAGAAAAATGTTTAAAATAAGTATCGATAAATATATCACATCCTTAGGAGAGATCCAAATAGCGTTAGCTCAGTTATAAGCCACACTTAAAAACAGGTTAAAATCAATAACACGACTTTATATATCTCTGGTAAAAATCAACGGCCGCAAAGTACAGTCAAAACACTTGAACTACGACAATCGCTCTTTCGGACATTACGCACGAAATAAAGGTCCAGTCAAATTTTCATTGTTACCTATACAGGTGATTGACAGTACAAGAGTTAAGAAAATAAGTAGCTGCAATTTTCACGACACCTTAATTTATGCAATCGAGATCTGATGAGAGTCACTTTTAAAGATTGCATCTTATCGTACTTTGCGGTCGTATTTTGAACTCTTTGCTAACGAAAAAATAATTTATTGCAGACATTCCTGGAACTGTAAGAAAAAGGTTCACAATAATAAAAAAACATTAACCCTCCTGCCCCCGATTCAGACAGTTTTATAAAGTTTTAAAGCCATTAAGAAAAAAAGAGTGTTATCCGTACTGTGTACTTATGTAGCTTCATCTTTCTTACATTTTGGAAGTTTTAAAACGTCCTAAGGACCCTTCCATAAATTAAGTGACCCAAATTCATTATCAACCCTCCATAGTGTGGCGTGACGTCACATTAATTCAACATCAAAGTCAATTTTACATGTTCATACAGATAGAGTAGGAAATATTTTTAAGTTTGTTTGGAAATTAAGACCCTTCCCCCCTTAACGTGTGGCGTAATTTAAAAGTTCAATACTGACTATTGTCATAGTCAGTATTGAACCAAGGAAATAATCCAGCAGAGATTGGCTACCTCATTAGATAATCAACTCTCCTACGAGGTGCGGATTAAAAAAGTGAAATGACACCGTAAGATTCTGAATCAGGAGACCGAAAGATGAATGCTAAAAATAATCCTCTCGTTTAAAACAATCGTCATACAGAATCACAAACTCACATTTTCGCATACACAATCAGTTATTAAAACATGTATTTTTTTTCATTTTTTTTTTCTTTATAAAAATAGTTACGGATTTATGTGCATACGTTTTATATTACATTTAGATTTAGATAAAATTGATGTACTTGTTTATTATTTGTATAATACGTGCCACATTACCTCGGAACGATATTGCTATTCATTTAGGAACTCTTTCGTCGGTCCTGACGACCGACAGAAGTGAAGAAGTTTCCAGAATTAGTTATAAATGGAAGACAGATACGTAAAATAGATCTTTTTTTTGTGAAGGAATTTTAAAAGTTAACCACTGGATGGATATCTTTCGAATACATAGTTTCCTACATACAAACTTTGCACACTAAAATTCCCTCGGCAGTGTTCGCATTGCGAGCTATCTTCAAAAGTCATTATATAGTTGCTATGGGGCCATTCATAAAAACGTAACACGCAATTTATGAATGTTGTAACCCGCCCCCTCCCCTCACCTGTCACAGCTAGTTACATTTGTGAGACCTTCCTTCCTAGTACGTAACATATTTTATTAGAGTTGGTAATATTTTTAATTCGGTTAGTAGTTCCAATTTCATATTTTAATATTATTACGATATAATTGATTTTGAAGTGTGACGTCATGAAATTTAGGATCCCTTCTTCTCCTTGACAGACGTCACAATTGTTTGTTACGTTAACGTTCCCCCTCTTAACGTGTGAAGTAATGAATGGATGCCACCATAGGACGAGATCACAAATTGATGCGGTATTGGCTTGAGCCAGTTTGTAATATGTCAATACAAGTAAAGCGAATAGACACGGATATAAAAACATTTGGCTTCAGCCGATTTTACGTCATATAAGATAATGTTAGAAAAGTGTAAACATATTTAGGACTGTGGTACGGATTATCAAACTAAGCATTTTTTATGAGATTAGTTTTAGTACTTAACAATTTTTTTGTAATTTAATATTTAACTGTCGTATAACATTTTATATCCATATGTCTGGTGTATTTTTTTGCTGTTGTTCTCATGTTTGATGTGTTGACGTTGGTCCCATGGAGAAACTTATTTAATTTGACAATCTAAACCGTATTCTTAAATATGACAACACATTTCTATTTCATATCACTGTTATAGTGGTGCTTCCTCGCTGAGAGCATTCAACTGTAATGTAACAATCTAATATCCGATTTAGTACAGAATAAGTGAACCTGAACGTTACATTACAGGCGAATGTTCGCGGCGAAGGAGTGCTTTAACACAAATCCGTCAGACAGGGATGACGACCGACAAAAATAATATGATTCAGTTTAGTCCGTCAGTTAGATTATTGAAAAATATTGGATACCTTTTTTTTTGTTTTATCAAATTGATATAAAAATACGAAGAAAAAAACAAAAACGCATCAAAGAATATGTGTACCGGAATGTGACGTCACACGAGTCTTCGATGCGCTTTATCGTCTTCGATGCGCTGTATCGTCTTCGATGCGCTATATCGTCTTCCACTTTTGTTTACGTGAAAAAAAAAAATACGTGACCAATATTTTTTAGAAATCTATCTGACGGACTAAATCGTTTTTTTAAGCCGTGTACCCTATTGTGAGATGTTCTCGTTGGATAGTCGGCTTGGTGTGTTGTGGGCTCACATGTCCGTAGCGTGTTTCTGTATAGCGCGCGGGTGGTGGTGCGGACGTCGGCGATGCGCGGCCGCCAGCAGCGCGCGTGTGTTGTATGTTGTGGGCTCACATGTCCGTAGCGTGTTTCTGTATAGCGCGCGGGTGGTGGTGCGGACGTCGGCGATGCGCGGCCGCCAGCAGCGCGCGTGTGTTGTATGTTGTGGGCTCACATGTCCGTAGCGTGTTTCTGTATAGCGCGCGGGTGGTGGTGCGGACGTCGGCGATGCGCGGCCGCCAGCAGCGCTCGCGCCGAGCTCCCGCACAGCTCCGCGCCGTCACGTGCCGCGCACACGCGCGCTCCACCTGCCAGCGTGTTGCCGATGTGACTGTGAGAGGAGAAACAACTATTGTAAAGGGTGTCACATAGTAATATAATAACTTATTTCTTCACTTTAGGGGACCTTCTTACCTTATTATTAATAAAGTAAAAGCGTCCGCTAAAATTCGTGCGGATGAGGGCGCTGGTGCACGCTCACATGTCGGTATTGAAATATAGTATAAGCTGCACTAAAAAGGCACAGATTTGAGTTACGGACTTTCCAAGATTACTTTGACAGCGACAGGGGAGGGCTTGTATTAATGCTTTTGCGGTGGCACAACGACATGCTTTGCTTGTGCTTTGCTTAGTACTCGTAGTATAGATGCAGGTCTACTTTACTGCTTCCCTCAGAGGCAGTAGGGTGGGATCTTGAGGGGGAGCGCTACAGTCGTGTAGATCCTCAAGACAAGTCTGGTGTGTTCACCTTCAGGTGGTTGCCGCCCTGTTCTTGGTCTAATTCCTTAGGAAATAGACGCAACAAAAACCACCAGGCGCTTTTTAACCTAACCATGACCCTCCGTGACCGAGGGGTAGTGGGCTCGACCGCCACAAAACCCAGCTGGCGTCGAGTAGGTAAACCTGGTCACCTGCGCTGATGAAGGAGTCCTGGAGGGTTGAGCCGAGCGGCGCTGGTGGTAATGCGTCCGTGAGGCAACACGCCTTCTTTGGTCTGGATTTCAAGCGAAACGGTGGCCATATCCAATAGCTAAGGGTAGGGAAATGGCCATTGTGTCCCGTCAGAGGGCCACGGCGAGGGGTGGGAGGTCCGAGGTCGTCCTCGGGTGGCCGAAGCGGTGGGTGAAGGTCATGCTGAAAGTGTAAGTGAAGGTTTGGTTCGTCGTCAACCTGATCAAGCGCCCGATGTCGCACTGTAAGCCAGCCTCACGCCCCTATATCTCGAAGGTAGTCCTAACGGTTGAGCTAGTTTGTTGCGAGACGTTCCCAGGTGCGGGCTCCAAGGAGTGTGGGAAGCCGGAGAGATGAATCACTGTACACATAATTATGGATACCCAAAGACAAAACGACACCACACATACACACACACCTCACACACACTCAACAACCACACAAACTAACACAAACAAAACAACCACACAAACTCACACACCCGACACACACTCACTTACACATACTGCACACAAGTATACTAGTGAGGAGGCGAAAGCCAGCTATCCTCCCAAGAGGGGTGCTTGCAGCACCTCCCAAGTACCCGGATGCTCTACTGATAACGCGGCGGGCTCCAGTACGGGTATTGGTCCGGCAGTGGCAAGAACCGCTCCCAGGAACAAAACTAAGTCCCATAATAAGAATAGGAGGAGTACGGCGCCGCTAGGGACCAGTACCGCTCCCCCTTCCTTCTCAGGTGCGGATACCGCCATGCAGGGTAATCCCTCGGGCCGGGCTCCCCTGCTACATCCTCCCCCGCCTACTGCTCCCCCCCGGTGGCCGTCACTGGTCAACCGGTGGAGATTGGCATCGCCGGTGACGCGTTCGCGCTCGCCTGGCAGGTGCAAAGAAGCAGGCGTATACGCGAAATGGGGGATACCTCTAAGCACAGAGCTGGACCACCAGTGCAGGCTGCCCCGGCCCCCTCGACGGGTAACCCGAAGAGGAGGAAAAGGCCGTCCAAGAGGCAGCGGCAGGCACAGGGGAAAGGTACGTCTCCTCAAGAAACAAGGGCTAACGCCGCGGGTCGGGTAAAACCGACCAGCGGTAACGTCAACTTACTAACTGCGAACGGTCGGGCACATCAGCAGCGAGGTGTCGGAACAGATTCTCGCGCCTATGAGGCCGGTGTTCAGTAACGGAACCCTGAAACTGTGGTGTGGGAACACGTACACAGTAGTGGCTGAAGAAGACGATCTCCGAGCTGCCTCCGACCTCTAGCACCACGCTAGTACTCAGGAGGCAGGCGGACATCAAGCGCCGGGTGAGATGCGGAATCTCCATCCCTGACGGGCAGGGGATATTCACGGAGCCGTCCAACTTTAGGCGGACTCTGTTTTACCAGAACCCCTGGGTCCCCGTTAGGGAATGGGTGATGTTGGGCGCATACAAACAGGCCGACGCATGATTCCGACCCTGATGGAAGCCGGACGCTGCCTCTCATTTGGAGTAAGTAGTTTACGTAAAATTCCAGGGTCGGAACGGCAAATTTGTCGACGTCCCTCAGGGATTTGCGGCTGCTGATGCCAGTGCCAGGTCACAGGTGGAGGAAGCAGCCCCGCCTACAACAAACACCGCGGGGGCCTGCAGAAGCAGCGCCAGCCGCACCTACCGCCGCCAGCGTGTACGCCGTCCTCTCGGGTGAGGAGCTCGAGGACATTGTCCTGTCTTCGGCCTCTGACCTGGAGGGGGACGACTTCGACGCGGGCGACCTGTTCGCCGGGCTGCGGCTGGCAGGAGACGAAGAAGGAACGACCAGTGATGGCGTCCCCTTCGTTAATCTGTAAAGTCCTGCAGGGCAACCTCCACCACAGCCAGACCGCGACGGCTCAGCTGCGGAAGTGGCTAATATGTGGATAAAAACATAGCCACTAACAGACTTCTGTTGCAGGGACGTCTCTGCAGCTAGGATGCTGATACAGCGGGAAGGCACAGCAACAGCTGTTGTCTTTGCCTCCGCGTACATGCCTGAGCCAGAGGAGCCGCCCCCGCACGACCTTGCCCGGCTCGTGACTTACTGCGAGAGCACTGGTCGTCATAGGCGCCGACGCAAACGCGCATCATCCTCTGTGGGGCATGGACACACCAAATGCAAGGGGTACGGCGCTAGTGGAATACTTGTTTACAACTAACCTAACCCTACTAAATACAGGCTCCGAACCAACCTTCGTAAACAGACGCAGCCAAACAATCATAGACCTCACCCTGGCATCGGAGGGGGCGGCGGCCATCACCACCGGGTGGCAGGTCTCAAAGGAGGCCTCCTGCTCGGACCACAGGTGGATCCGGTTCGATATACAGATCTGTGTGACACCAACACTGCCACGGCGAAACCCACGAAATACTGACCGTGCTGCCTACACACGCACCCTCGAAACCAAACTTGCGTCAAAAAACTACGAGATGGCCTACGAGGACACGGCGCGACGAGCGTGTAAGAAAGAAAGAAAGTCCCCATGGTGGGGACCGGAGTTGGAACGTAAGCGTGGGAAGGTAAGGTCTGCCCTAAACAGAGCCATGAACACCAATGCTGATAG
Organism: Xestia c-nigrum; assembly: GCA_916618015.1. Classification (NCBI taxonomy): domain Eukaryota; kingdom Metazoa; phylum Arthropoda; class Insecta; order Lepidoptera; family Noctuidae; genus Xestia; species Xestia c-nigrum. The sequence goes on from OU745262.1 coordinate 3,341,802, forward strand.
AGACTGGGACGCGTACTACGCGACCAAAAAATGCATCAGATACAGGAGCTCAACTGGATGGCGTAAATACTGCAGCAGCATCGAATCCTGCCAACAGGCAAACAGGGTAAGGAAGATTTTAGCACGGCAGAACCCGACTGGACCTGCTGTTCTCCGCAAACCCGACGACAGACTTACCAACTCACCAGGAGAAGCAATGCGCGTCCTCACTGAAACTCACTTCTAAAGTTGCGCTTTCACAGAGGCTATCGACTGGATCGAGGTAACCCAAACACCGTCAGAAAATGATTGGCGCTATGCACAAAAAGCCGTAACGCTGGAGAAAATCCAGTGGGCGATCCAAGGCTTCCATCCTTTCAAGGCGGCTGGTCCGGACGGAATCTTTCCTGCCCTACTCCAGTGGGGTGGGATCTCAGTCGCCCGCATACCGTAGTCCCGATACTGAGAGTGTGTCTGGTCTTCAGATACGTTCCAAAGGGATGGAGAGAAGTGAAGGTCCTATTCATTCCAATAACTCACCGGACCATGTGGTAAGGCACATGTTGTGTGGACAGCCAGTCTAACGTCCCATTCACGTCCATCAGTGTAGCGCAGCCCACGAACTTGAACGCGCTCGCGCATGAGAAGAATACGATCACCCGGGTCCCGTCCTGTATAACAAACACACACCATTTTTAAATATGTATTCTAATAAATTTTTCAAACAAGACTCTAAAAGCTATTTAAACATTTTAACTTCACTTTCTATCATAACAAGAGCCCCAAATGATTATAAAACTTGTTGAAAAACTCACCTGTTTAACCTTCTGCAGTTTCTTCGCCGTTCCTTGCGTGAAGGGGTACGTCCCAGTGCTTTGAGCGACTTCTACACAATGAGCATCATCTGCCTTCGCAATGAAGTACCTCACATTCCCCTCTCCATTATCCCCGTACTTCTCTATATTAGCTAGTAAAGTCTTTCCATTCGGAGACATGGGACTCTTGGGACCGGTATAAGATTGAGGGGAGAACGGTTGGGGTACGTCATTTCTCCAGCCACCAGGACGACCTTGGCCGTTCCTATATCCTCCCCCATAAGCGTTATTGTAAAAGTTGCCCCCTGGAAATCCGACATCGTTCTGCGGATTTGAATTGTACTGAGGATAGTACTGTTGCTTGTTATCATGACCGTATTGCTCATTGTTCTCAAGCCGTGATCGCCAGTTCGGTGAGTCCACAGTTAACGGTTTCGGTCTCTGCCCGATACCGCTCGGCTGATTGAGACCGACATTCTTCTCTTCAGAACCCATTATGTGGACGACTGTGTTTAGAATCTGTTCGTCTAACGGCGTCATTGGTTTGGCTGGGTTCGACATGCGACGTATTACTAAGGCGCATAGTTTCTGTCTGAGGTAGAATACGCTTATAGCATCTGAGGCGTCCGCGGTGAACGCCATCCATTCATCTAAGGTTATCACAGCCGTGTCAGGAGAAGCATTATTCTCATCTGCTTCACTGTCAGAATCACTTGACAGTCCTGGCGGGTTAGCGCGTTGAGTTAAGGCTCCTATTGGCAATCTCAACGGCCCACCGAACAGCGCAACAGTTAAAGGCGTAACTAAAGTGTTACACCTGATAAAGCAAAACCTTCCAGCCCTGGATATCTCTTCAAACACGACCCAGTCTGTAGGTAAGCTGTGCACGGATTTCTGGGACCCTGTCAACCCACCTCCTTGGTGTAATGTGGAGCTTGGGTGAAAACCTACTTTTACTTCTTTAGACGTCCTTAGAGACGATGAATCTCTGTCAACTCGAGCTATTGAAGGATACAGCCCGGCTACTAAAACGGCTTTCACAACATGCCACTTTTCAGAGTTCAAATTGACGTCTTTTATATCTCCTGAGCCTCTGGCTTTAACGAGGCATAAAGCTCTTAGTTGGGCAAGTAACTGTGACCGGTAACCGACGATCATTTCCATGGTAGCGCCACATATGAGGTTCTTGGCACAGAACGCCCGTTCGGTCCCGTTCGCTCGGGCAGTCTGCCACGCTTGGAAAGCTCGCAACAACGCCATATGGTCCGAATAACTGTCTGCGGCGAACTCTTTGCGTGCCATACTTCCTTTCTTCCTATTCTCCGGGTTCATTGATATCTGGAACGGTTCCTTATTCGCCAAACTACATACTATCGTCAAAATCGGGTCGAGGCACTTCATAACACACGCATAAAGCAACATTTTGCCTAGCTTTGGTTCTACGGTCAGATCTAGTAAGTGTTGTCCGATTTCTGTCAGATCCTCCATCGGAGTCAACGCGCCGATAGTCTTGAGTAATGCAACAGCGTTTCTCACAGCCAAAAACGAAGGAGGTTCCAGAGCTTTTGATAGAAAATCTGCTATAGGAGTATTTCCTGTAGCGAGCAACTTAGTATGTAGACATAACTCTTGCAAAGGTACCCTTAAAATTTCAGGTACGGAGTTCAAAGGTAGGGTGTTAAACCGTCGTTTTGAGCACATGTGGAAACAATGGCCAGGTTTCGTCCTACCAGCTCGACCCGCCCTTTGCTGGCAACAAGCTCTCGACGTCCAAACACACTGTAACGAGCATACACCACCATTGGACTCATAATACTTTTCCTTCACTTTACAAGAATCGACCACATACACGACATCGTCAATAGTAATCGAAGTCTCAGCTATATTCGTCGATATTATAATCTTTCTTGCGTTAGGTAGAGGATTAAACACTTTCTTCTGGTCTAAAGTTTGCATATTACTGTGTAGAGTAAAAATTTGGTACTTCAATACATTCATATCTGTGCAAGATTGTATCATGTCTCTTAGAGTCACTATATCATCATATCCTGGAAGGAAAATTAGGATGCTTCCTTTAGGTAAGTTTACATGTATATGCTTAATTAAGGCCAGCATCAGGTCATGGTCGATCAATTCTTCTGAAAACGTGTGATGGTATACATCTAGAAGGAAGTTTTCTGCTGCGCCGTCATCTTCTGCGTTCTCCTTAGGATCCTCGTTTATGTTGAAGCTGGAGAGAAGTTTGGCGCATTCTGTGTGGTTATTTTCTATGGCGTAATCGTACGCTGTTTTGCCATCGTTGTCTTTTGCTGATGGGTCGGCGCCTAGAACAAGAATTAAATAACTGTTTTATAAAATGTCCGTCTGAAACGCTGAAAGTGATATCTTCCAGGAAACCTTTGGAGGACTATCATCATCTGCCTAGCCTTTTCCCAACTATGTTGTTGTATTTTGCGTATGGGCTATAATCCACCACGCGAGCCCAGTGCGGTTTGGTAGATGTCACATGTCTTTGAATTTTTTGGGTTTAGGACCACAGTAGTGATGAAATAAATTACACAGAGTAATGCGCCTGTCTGAACTCTTCGTTTGAACCCACGACTTACTGTTCGTAAGTCGGGGCCGCCACCACTAAGCCACCCCTGCTCAATGTCAACATTTGTTGTTATGATAATTATGGTGATATTGACAGTCAGCCCATAAATAAGGAACATCGAATTCGGATTTACAGAGCGTCGTCTATTGATCAGTTTAGATTCAGGTCCTATTTTCAATACCAGTAATTTGCTCAGGCATTTCACCATTATGTCTGAACTGACGTTCAGACATAATGGTGAAATGCCTATTATATAATTCATTCATATTTATTTTTTAACAGTAATTTGGCACGATGACACAGTTTAATTTACAACAGTGCCTCTCCACTGCATTTTAAGTCATTGTCTTTTACACAAATTTGCTTGCTTCTCAACTATGTTTGCATTTTTACGAAAAGAAGGGCGAAACTTTAATCAGGAAATCTACTTGTATTAAAGGCGGTTATGAGAAATTGGCCTAAGAAGACCACACGAAAGAAGTGAAGACTATGCAGAAGATTTTGGTCAAACAACATAGGTTTTAGTAACAAACTCAAACAATCAAGACGAAGATACAGACACAAGGCATAATGACTTGAGAAAGTACTGTAGTTGCACATTCCCAAGCATACATATCAATGGAGAAGAATGTGCAAGTAACTCAATGGGAACTCTTTTTAATAAAAGTATTGTTATAAAATATTGGTGTAGGAGCACTGACCGATCTGTAACATCTGCGCGATGTTGTCAGCTCGTCCGCGGGCCGCGGCCGCCATGAGCCCCGAGCGTCTGCTGCCCGAGTGTGTGCACGACGTCGGGACGCCTTCCGATACGTACATGTACATTATTTGGGTGAACGAGTCCTGGAACAGTTACTTTGTCTTACTTATCTGTCAACAAGTCTTACCCAGTCGTGTGCTAGCAAACTCCGCTGTTGAAGCAGTGTTTTATGGTGCATCCACAACATATGTTCAGGTAACATTCTCTAACAATGTTATTAATTGTTAGCACGTGTTGAGGCAACATAACTTAACATATTATACTAACACGGCAACATGTACTAATAATAAATAACACTTGGAAACGTTGGTCAACAAAAAGTAGCTGTGGTGTGGATATACAATTTCCTTTTTTTTCCAGTGGCGAAGGTTCCATATAGCTCGATTCCTACCGGTTTTCCTATAAAAATGGCACAATCAGACAAATCATATAATCACACTGAAGATATTATGTACTCTGCCTTTCCTTACCTCTATACAAAATTGTCCCTTCATTACTGGTTAGTAGAATCGATAGTTAATATTATAAAGAGGTAATTTTTTTGTACGAGTTTGTACATTTATAAAAAATGGGCCTGCAACATTACTTGTGGTTGTTATATGCTATAAATTGTATTTACATCATGTTAATTAACCGAACTATCACAATTTTTTGCGGAAGATGACGCGGGCGAAATGCTAGTCGTCAATATTGCAAAAATGGAAATATTCCTACAAATTCAAAATCTGACTACTTAAAATATTATTCACGAATTTTGCGAAGGGAGCTTCACAAAGTAGGAGGGCAGGAGACATAATTCAGTGTTCATGCAAATCGGCTGTACATACCAACGTAACGCCTTCAGCGGGACTCAAACAATCTGGTACGACCTCAGGATGACCGGTCACAATTTTCCGAGGTCCAAATAAGCACACAATGTTCGTACGAGGTGTGATCCCTACCCTCATAAAGGGTGCGCACGCGCAATAATTAGAGTTAAGTATTTGCGGATCATTGTGAAGGTGAAGGACATGCGTGTATCGTCCTTCATGTGTGGATGTGTGACGTAGAACTGATGCAGGCCCATTCAACGGCAAGTCGAGGTCGCGCACCCAGCGTACATTGATATACACACACCACTTTACACAAAGACATACGCAGATAGGAAGGTGACAATGACATTCAGACGATTGATCGGCTGCAAATCTAACCGGATGCAGGTGACTACTAGTATTTTACAGGGAGCGAGTGACTTCACAACCTAATTACTCGGTAATACGATACTTATTAAGACTAGTTGTCAGTTTCTTCGGGTTTCTGACTACCTGTAACGACTGTCAAAGATCTACAAATGACAGCCGGAACCAACGGCTAAACGTGTTTTGCGGAGGCATGGAAGGGTCTCAATACTTAAATAACGGTCACCCATCCTTGAATCGAACCAAAAAACGTCAAAAGTTAATGCAGTGTTACTAACCAGGGTGCCCTCATTAAAGCACTCGTCAAGGAATTCGTCCATGTCAGCCTGTAGCGACGGCTCCATCACACTCTCTTTCTCTTCTTTAACTTCCTTGCTATTACTGCTGCTGCCCGCGTCGTCTTGCTTTTGTCCTGGAGCCAGAATTAATTGAAGTTTTATAAACAAAAACGATGTTTTTTATATGTAAAGGTCCTAAATAAAATGTCTTCTAAACTGTCTTCTAGGCTTGATGCTGTTCTAATGAAATAATTGTATGTTTCATTTTAACCAAAAGCACTGAACTAGATCAGCGCATTTAATAGTAGTTTATGCGACTGTGCATAATGAAGGGCATTACAACACGAGTGTGGGTTTCTCGGGTTTCTCGGTTTTTGAAAAAAACCCCAATTCTGTATGATTTTAATTATAAATCGCACGACATTTTGATCTCGAGTGACACAAGAATAGTGACTTTGTTCGTTTGCCTATGATTTAAAAAAAAATGACAGATATCCGAAACGCCGCCATTTCGAGCTGTCAATTGTTCGTTAGCTTTTTATTTCCAGTAATCCAGTTACGAGTAGACAAATTTTCTGATAAGTTCTTTATTTCTGTCGAAAATGAGTGATAGTGACTCAGAAATTGACATGAATACTCACCCAGATATTGTAAATGCAGCGACGAATGCAACTAATAACCTGTTGGCACAAAAATCAAGGGCCAAGTAACAATGCAGGTCATTTCCCTATGGTTCCTGAACCCATTATAGAGCCCTTATGATATTTGGGTAGATAAAGTAGTGTATGCAACTATACATAATTAGGCATTACAACACTCGTGTGATGCTATTAAGAAACTCGCCTTCGGCTCGTTTCTTAAACCCACACTCGTGTTGTAATGCCCTTCATTATGCACAGTGGCATAAACTACTATTATGGGTTCTCAGTTCATCATTGCTATGGAATATTGACACTGACAGCTTTATAAAGGGTGTAAAACACCTCTTAACGAAGCCGAAAGGCACTTGTTCTCCTCGTCATTCCGATCATTTGTTTGTTCTACACCATACTTGGGAACCTTCTAGTTACGGACATATTGGGGGTCAAAGTTACAACTTATTGAAGAGTTATTATTTATAAAAGTTTTTATTGAAGATTTTTACTTTCAATACCGCCACGAACCCCGTACTATTCAATCCATCCATCCGCACAATATTTTGAGTGCGTTACATTGAGTTATACCACAAAACGTGATTTTACACCACAAAAAAAAAGTTGTTGTTGTAGTTTCCCAGCAATAAATTTCGCGTAAAGTTACTTAGTTTGATGTACAAAATGCTTGGTTGACGGCTTTGTGATGAGGTGGTTTACACCCTGTATAGCGGCGTCAAGAAAGTACCCTAGTAGATTTCGATCAGGAATCAAACCTTCAAGCTGCGACCAATAGCTATTCCCGCTCTTAAGTTTATTCTTGAGCTCCTTCTCAACCTGGCTCATCTTGGGCGTGCGGTACTGCGACATCTTCAGCACATCCTCCAGGTAGTAGCGCTGCACCTCGTGCAGACGTCCCGGGATCGTGATCACTGGGCAGTTGTTGAAGTATCTGGGAGAAAGGAAATACCTAGAGACCGCATTATATGCGAATGCACCAGCATTGGCATATAATGCCTGTTTTTTTCAAGACAATACTTATTTTAGCTAACATCTACACTACTTAACGTGCATTATTTGGAATAAGTACTCGGTTTTTAAGGAAAAAAAAACGGCCATGTACCAGCATAGCCCCCTTTAATTTTTATTATTATAGCGGCAACAGAAATACGTATTTATGAAAATTTCAACTGTCTACCTATTACGAATCATAGGATACAGCTCGCTGACAGAGAGACAGACGGACAGTGAACGCTTAGTAATAGGGTGCCGTTGGTTACTTTTCGGGTACGGAACCACAAAAACATTATATTGTAGTAGTACTTATTTGAGTTCTGCATATTTTGGCAAATGAAAGAAAACGGTAATTTCATGGTGCAGAGTAATTACAACATATTGATTTAGGATGTTAGTTTCAAGAATCTTTGTCTATCATATCATTTTAAAACAGAAATAGGGGAGAGGCATCAGAGTTACAGGAAGTTCTATGACCAGCTGTGTATATAATATAGTATTTGGTCACAGTAGACACTACGTATAACGACTTGATCTAGCCGACAGGAATCGGCTTCTCAGGTGCCTTCGCGCCTGGTTACTATAAATGTGCACAAACATGTCAAACAGAAGTTGTCAGAAGTAAAAACTGAACTGCGAAAAACATATTTACTCCTATGCAACAAAGGCACTGCCAATGTCAAACTGGTTATAAAGGTATAAAGGGATAAGTAGAGATAACCTAGTTATTAGTGCTTTGCTATAACATTTAAATTCGTATTACCTGGAGAATATCTGCGTGTCCATGGTAGCGGACATGAGCACCAACTTGAGCTCTTTAAACCTGGGCAGAGCGTCGCGCAGAGCGATCAGCAGGAAGTCGCTAAACTTGTCGCGTTCGTGCACCTCGTCCACGAATATGTGAGTCACACCTGTGGGTGAACACTCATTTTAGTATTACATGCATGGAGGGGCTAGTGGCTAAATAATAACAGCAGCTCGGGTCAATCTTTACGTTAAGTCGTTCTTGCCTAGGTTGGTCTGTGGATGGGACCCATTACATACTGAGTTTCCTCCTGTCAGCTGTTGGTCCCGGCTGTCATTTGTAGATCTTCGTAACAGGTAGTCAGTGGCCGAAAAAGTATGACAACCAGTCTTACCGAGGGGTATCGTATTAGCCACTTGTTCTACCCGTCATTTCGATCATTTTTTTTTTAGACCATACCTGGGCACCTTCAAGTTACGGAGATATTGGGATCAAAGTTCCAACTTTTTCACAGTTTTTATTAAATATTTACATGTTTTGACGTGACAACGTCTTAAATTAGGTTGCGGCTGGGTGTCACTTATGAAAAAGTGTAACGCCCGGTAACGTTACGATGAGTCACCGAACGAGAGAGAGGCCCGCCGAATGCCTTGCGTCTCTCTCCCACTCAACTATGACGTTGTCACGTAAAATCTTCGCCCGTAAAACCGACTTTACAGGCAACCATTTTTTTTTAATGTTAGATTTTTACTTTAAACACCTCCACGACCCCCGTACTATTGAATCCACCATTAGCACAATGTGTGCGTTACATTGGGTTTGACTGTAAAACTTGATTTCTCAATCCAAAAATAAAAGTCAATTCCCAGCGATATTTTTTGTGTAAAGTTACTTAGTTTGATTGATGTACAGAATGCTTGGTTGACTTGGTCTCGTGATGAGTCTGTTTACATGTGTGTATAACTTCATACCCTGTCTTGAAGAGACGGCTCGTAATTGCAATGCGAGATGAGTGCAAGAATCAGACAATCCATACCGTCATGTTCCGTTGTCCCAAAAAAATATGAATGAAAGCTTAATGTGAGCTGCATGCGAGAAATCAAGACCTGTCGATGTGAAGGCTTTATGTCCACCAGTGGCTTTGGCGAATGACGATGATCATAATTTACCATTCAGCGATGTATCTCCCGCCATGAGAGTCCTGAGCAGTACTCCGTTGGTGCAGTACGTGAGCACAGTGCGTGGACTGACGCGGGACTCCAGGCGGATCTGGTAGCCTATCGACTGGCCTATCTTCTCCATGCGCTCGTAGGCTACCTAGAAAAGAGATAGGAGAGTTAGAAAGAGTTTTGACTTGATTAAAAGCAGAAAAGGTTTGAAGTTTGATTGGACCTCATCAGCTCTTCAAATGAGAGATCATTACAGTGAAACATAGGAATGGAAAATATCAAGTACTAGCTTAATACTTCGCCCGAAAATTGTGATAGCTCGCCTAATTTTGTCTATGTTACTTGGTAAAGACGTAGATTTCTAATGATGAAAGAACTTTTAATATCAGTTGAGTAGTTCTCAACCAATTAAATCGTTAGAGAGTTAAATCTTTCCTCTTTATATTATTAGTTTAGATAAAAATGACCTAACAAAGATCCCAGATGTTTATATGTATAGTGGTTTAATATGGTGTCATAGCCTAGATGTTACAGTGGTCAGGTGCATAATAGAGATTACCATTAGGCTATACGACCACACCTGTTACCCTGCATTTCACGACATATTATAAAACAAAGTCCTCCGCCGCGTCTATGTGTCTGTTCGCGATAAACTCAAAAAACACTGCACCGATTTTCATGCCGCTTTCACCAATAGATAGAGTAGTTTTCGAGGAAGGTTTTAGTATATACTAGCTGACCCACGCAACTTCGTGTGCGTCACATAAGAGAAAAATAACGAAAGGAAAAAAACATCCCCGTTTTTGCAACATTTTTCATTCCTGCTCCGCTCCTAGTGGTCGTAGCGTGATGTTATATAGCCTAAAGCCTTCCTCGATAAATGGACTATCCAACACAAAAAGAATTTTTGAATTCGAACCAGTAGATCCTGAGATTAGCGCGTTCCACCAAACACAAACAAACAAACTCTTCTGCTTTATAATATTATATAAAGTATAAAGTATAGATATTTGTACACGGACGCGGGCATCAGCAAGTTTATAATTAACTAGCGGACGTCACGCGGTTTCACCCGCGTAATTCCCGTTCCCGTGGGAGTACGGGGATAAAATATATCCTATGTTACTCGTGGATAATGTAGCTTTCGAATGGTGAAAGAATTTTTAAAAACGGTCCAGTAGTTTTTAAGCCTATTCATTACAACCAAACAAACAAAAACAAACAAAGTTTTCCTCTTTATAATATTAGTGTAGATGTAGATTATGTAAACCTTCTTGGTGACTTACTCTCTCAGCCACAGCAACTGCAGATATCCTCCTAGGTTGCGTGCAGTACATGCGCGCAGCCTGCTTGTGTTCCTGACAGTAGTCGAGCATCAACTGAGGCAGCTGCGTCGTCTTGCCGCAGCCGGTCGCGCCTGCTACTATTATCACCTGAGAATAATGTTCAATGAATTAGTTCTTTTTTAGATAGTAGATACCAAAGTTACAACACCACGCGTAATATGACTACCGTAAAAACGGGTTTGTTCGAAGAAAGAAATTGTTTCTCAACACTCTTCAGCCTGGAAGGGTTATCGGCATTTTGGATCTTTCGGTAATAAAAGTCTCCCTTGATTTTTGCAGTCAGTATTTTATTATTTTCGATATTTTTTTATTTAGAAATCGGATATTATTATGGATTTTGACAGGTGAGAGGCCAAAATTAGGCAAGGTCGATCATGCGACATCTGGTGTGATAAAAAGGCAGTTTTTCACCCCATTCGGCTATCTACCAACCCTTTCGGTGCCTAACCTCAAAGACTACAATATATATAATGAGATAGACGGTACTCTCAACAGTATTTCCGTCATCATACAAGCAGCGCTCTCTATCCGTGGTGGTTAAATCAAAAACGAACAAAATAAATACAAAAAGTGTGTCGTGACCGAGGTTTGATCTTACGATCTGCAGCTCCTAAGTCAGTGGTAGTTCTCAACAGGCTACCCGTTCTATTGACAATCTGCCTAAAATAGCTGTTCTATTGCATGCTATGACAGTTGTCAGTTGGTGACAGATGGTTGATAGTGTAACCATGAATAAAATACGTTTCTATCATTGATTGATTTAATTCTTTTAGTTTTTTATATTTACATAGATTGGTGTAGATTAAATACATATGGTTTCTCAATCTAATTTATCAAAATTGTTATTTTCAATTAAATCTTATCACTGTTATAAAGTGGCAACCCAACCAGTAAATAATTTCATCCTCAGGGATAGCTGGCGCTAGTTTCCGTACAAAATTTTCGAGCAGGCTCCAATGTTCTAAGAGAGCACAGCATGCCTAACCTATTTCGGTATGTACCAAATTGCAAATGTTGCGCACTGAGCGATTTGTTGTGTTCTTTCATTGAGCCCCCTTCATACCACCAATGTTATCGATAAATGTGACAGCGCTCATTTTACGTGACGAGATTTCTACACGTGTTAAGATAAGCATTGCACATTGTGTGCACCGTAGTTTATGTTGGGGAAGTCCCTTGAAACTTCTCACTTGATTTGATTGCATTTAAATATTTACATCACTGATTTCAATTATCTCAACCCTGCCCTGAGAATAAATTCATACCTAGACGGGACGCAGCACGCACATTTTAATAGTGCGATTCAGATTATAACTTTATTTAGTACACAAAAAGGTACACATTTCATTGCGTTTCATCACGAGGCGGCGCAGCGCGAAATCACTGGCCTCTTCCAGTACCGCCGCGACGTATCGCATCTCGTTGTGAACTGACGCTAAGACTCAATGCCTTATTAGTTTTAAATCTCACCTGATTATGTAGAACAGCATTGATGAGGTCTTGTCTCTGTTCATACACTGGCAGCTTCTCTCTGAACTTCAGGAGATCTGGATTGTACTGTGTGTTGGGAACCTAAAGCATAAAAGTCCATTTACACATGATCTGGAGTAAAAAATCTTGAATCAGCCTAAAACTTACCCATTGCTGAGAAAGTATAAACTGACTAACGGTTGAAATAATATCACTTAAATTCTTACTGGTAATTATTAAAAAGATATAAAAAAGAATTTTTTGTTTTTTTAAGTTTTTTTTTTTTTTTAATTACTCTTGCCACTAACCAACAGTCATACTTATTAAGAGATGAGGCAATCTTGTCAGCTTAAATATTTTAAATAAAATAAGTGAGTATATTTTTAATCCCCGTCGCAAAAACGACGGGGTGTTATAAGTTTGACGTGTCTGTGTGTGTGTGTCTGTCTGTGGCATTGTAGCTCCCGAACGGATGAACCGATTTTCTTTTGTTTTATTTGTTTGAAAAGTGATTAAGTCGGGAGTGTTCTTAGCTATGTTTGATAAAAATCAGTCCAAGATGGTCAGTCAGTCCTGTGTCAGGGTTTTTTAAATTTTTAATTTAATTTATAAATTATTGTCCCAATACCTGCGCAACCCCATTATTCAGCTGCCCCATGGACTTGTGTGTGAGTTGTGGACTTCTCTCCTTCTCTGGGCAGCTGCTAAGGTCATCCTTCTCTTTGCTTGTGATGGGGAAGGCATTGCATAGCTCCGCAATACCGCATCGCATGTTTGAATCCAGGATGAGCTTAGCATCGTTCTGAATTATTGTTGAACCAATGCGTTTGTATATTGTTAGGTAGCGATTTACTCCTGTAAAAAGTTGGAGTGAATTCTAAAATTATTTTGTATCTTGGACATTCAACATTTGGTTTCATGGGCATGCAAGAAAAAGGGTTTCATTTTAATATTATTTAAAAAAAATGATTTTCTTAGATAACAAAATTTTGATTTGAGTGGTAAAAACTATGTGGAAAGAATAGTGAGTCCTCTATTTAAAGATACTTAAGCAATACAGAAGCTTAAGCAAAACAAAATTCTATCATAAAAATAAATAATAAATTCATACATTACAAAATAAATATGCACAATAAGACTAATATAAGGTGACTGGTAATTAGTGTACAATACTTAAACATGTGATTATACTCATGATAACAAACAACATTTACTATGGGAACAAAGCTGAAATCGCGAAAAAAAACAGCAGTTCAACACATTACGCAAACATAAATAAATAAATAGTTATTTGTTATCATGAGCATAATCACCTGTTTAAGTATTGTACACTAATTACCAGTCACCCTAGTTACAATTACAATTGAGTAGATTAGGTATACTAGACCTTTGTTGAACATAAATAAATAAATAGTTGTTTGTTATCATGAGCATAATCAGCTGTTTAAGTATTGTACACTAATTACCAGTCACCCTATATACAATACTAGCGGACGTCACGCGGTTTCACACGCGTAATTCCCGTTCCCGTGGGAGTAAGGGGATAAAATATATCCTATGTTACTCGTGGATAATGTAGCTTTCGAATGGTGGAAGAATTTTTAAAAACGGTCCAGTAGTTTTTAAGCCTATTCATTACAACCAAACAAACAAACAAACAAAGTTTTCCTCTTTATAATATTAGTGTAGACAATTGAGTAGATTAGGTATACTACACCTTTGTTGAACATAAATAAATAAATAGTTGTTTGTTATCATGAGCATAATCACCTGTTTAAGTATTGTACACTAATTACCAGTCACCCTATATACAATTACAATTGAGTAGATTAGGTATACTAAACATTTATTTCCACCGAACAGGTGTTGTTGCACAATAAATTGTAAACTAAGAGGATTAGTAAGATGTTGATGGATGGAGGGGGAGAGGGAGACAAAAGAAACGATGGATGGATTGTGAGAAGAATGATATGAAAGAAAAAGGAGTAAATGATAGCATAATAGTTGGCAGAGAAGAATGGAAGAAGAAATTATGAAGAAATTATTGTGTTGCGCAGACTTCAAGTAATATGGGATAAGAGCTGGAAGGTGATGACTTAATTTATTAGAGTAAATAGGTACATTTTTATTTACAATGTAAACTAACACCAATAATTAAGAAAATAAATTACTTAATTTACTTGAATAATACTAAAGGTGTAACTTTGTGTACTTAAAGTTTATCAGTAAATTAGTGTTTTCTTATGTTCTACAATTGTTGTTAATACAAAAAGGATGGCAAAGGCAATGTATGTTGAGCGTCATGTACTTCATGTTATGTGATAAAATGCAAATAGACTATATTGATATTAAGTAACATTAGTATTAACTATCAACCATACTTCAAACTGGATTTTAAGAGGTAGGTGAGGTAGGTAATTTAGATTAGAAGCAAATGTTACTGTAGTAATGGTATTTTTTAAACACTATTTGTATCATCTATTTCACAACTAGTGGTAAATAATAATTACAACTAATGTGCAATTTATCCATATGGTTATATGTAAATCAAACAATCAGTATAGTAAGGTAAACAAAATATGGGTCTAAAGAAATAATAACAATCGAACCATAGTTTGATTTGGATCAAAATGTTTTTCATATCAACAACATACCTTTCCCGCGCGATTTCGACTTCAGACCAAGCTTAGCAACTGTTTCGTGGATGAATCCGCGCTCCTGAGCCGACAGGAACGTCGGGAACTTAAGTTCAGTCTCATTTTCATCAGTAATGAACTTATCTAACTGAATCTTCAGTGCTATGCTCACAGATTCAGCTATGGGGAAATGCTTGTTCCCATGACGTTTTCCCTTTTTAGAACTCATTTTATTACGTTATGCTATCAACAAATTCCTACACATATACTATAGTTAAGATATTGTTTACAAGCAAATTATTATCAAGAGCTAAGAACTATCATGAATGAAAGAAAAATGAAACGAATGCGATTCCATCCATAGTCTTGATGCTAGGGAGAAGAGGTTACATACTAATTTGGTACGAAAATTTTAGTTGATTCAATGTATGAAAAGTTCAGACTTTCGGAGCCAGTATTGTTTCAGTGAGAATTCATGTTTATGTCACTTATATCCAAACAATACAGCTCATAAAATAGATGAATTCCAATATAGGAATCACATCAACCTTTAGTATCATTTTCGAGACTTTTTGAAATTCCTATGTCGATTGAGCAAACAAACAAAGACACATCACATCACTATGGGTAGGCCACAAATGTCATTTTGGGAAGCGTTGCGGCGTTCCAGGTATACTCTTATTTGGGCACATATGTAACATGCTTCACTATTACGATTGTTGAGATAAATCCTTGATCTTGATTACCTAAATAAATTCCTTGTATGACCCGTGTTCGATCGAACAACACCATTAGTTTTTCTTTTAAATGTGATTAAACATCGAATGACTTATACCAAATTAGTCTACCTTGGGACAATATCCGAACGCAAATTGAAAAAAATAAAAAAAATGGCCTGTCACTCTTTCTTTACTCGCTTTACTCCTTGTCTAATCTGTGCTCCTTGTTGGTTGTGTTACTATTGATGTCACTTGTCAAAATAATTCAACACGTGAAGCTATCGTCAATCAATGGTGATAATAGATCTAACATTGTTTTCGTTGAATTCCTAATGTAATTTATCAAAATGCCGCAAAATATCAAGCATTTAGTGGTCGACACAACCGCCTTCATAAAGGCAGCTAGTTTACAAGACATTGCTGAGAACGTATACACAGTGCAAGAGGTTATTGATGAAATCACGAACGATAGACAACGCAGAAAACTTGTAGTGCTCCCATACGATCTTAAAGTGAAAGATGTTTTCACCGAGAACATTAAGTTCATCACTGAGTTCTCCAAAAAGACCGGCGACTACCGCAGTCTGTCTGCCACTGACATCAAAGTAATGGCGCTTACCTATCAACTGGAAAAAGAAAAAATAGGCACCGATCATCTGAAAACTGATCCAACCACACAGAAGATTGTCAAAGTAACTGGATTAGCCAACTACGACACAACCCCAAATGGAAACTCAGAAGTTAAACCAGAAAATGTCAACCAGGAAACTGGTGAACCAACAGAAAGCACTGATGAAGAAACTGGTGAAGCTAAAATAAAAATCGTGGACAAACCTATCTGTAGCACAGGATCAATCACTATAAATGTTGCAAAAAACAACTGCAAAATAAGTGATAATCACAATGAAGAAGATGCAGCAGAAATTGCTGAACAAATAAAAAATATGGACATTCAAGAACCAAACATTGATGATATCATGGTGAAAGTTCCTGAAGATGGACAGGAGTCTGAAAGTGATGAGGACTCATCAGACAGTGATGGTGGAGAGTGGATCACACCTAGCAATGTTGCAGAGAAGAGGAAAGAAATGGAACTGGGAGAATTTGAAGAAAAATCTGTAGAAGTAGCTTGTATCACTTCAGACTTTGCCATGCAGAATGTTCTCAAGCAAATAGGACTCAATGCAACCTCAATAGATGGAAGGATCATCAGACAACTCCGTACCTTCATTTTCCGTTGCACTACTTGCTTCAAAACCACAAGTGTGATGACCAAGTTGTTTTGTCCCAAATGTGGTCACTCAACTCTTAAAAAAGTTGGTGTGAGCATTGATGACGATGGTGTTCAACACATTCACATTAATGGACGGAAACCTCTGACAGCTCGGGGCAAGAAGTTCAGTCTACCCACTCCTAAAGGAGGTCAACACTTCCAATACCCAATACTATCTGAAGACCAACATATCCACAAGAGATTTGCCACAAAGATGGCGCGAGGCAAAACTAATGCTATGGATCCTGATTACACTGCTGGTTTCTCACCATTTGCAGTGAGAGATGTTAATTCTAAGTCTGCTGTGTTAGGTGTAAGAGCCAATAAGCAGGACATTAAATACTGGATGAAAAACGCCTGCAAGGGAAAGAAGAAGTAAATAGTACTAAGCTTTTCTAAAGGGCCCTCAATTTTTGAGCCAGTTTTTGTATATAGGTAATAAAAACTAATATAGTAAAATATATATATTCTTATTTTAATGATAACATTGTTTGAATGTCCACCTATACAAATAACAATTGTATACAGTTGAATACTAGTTTGACACTTTTTCATCAATAAACTTGAACACTGATTCCATACATGAATATGATGTCATTTCATGTTTTTGATGACCTGCGAAAATAAAATAGGTGATAAATGATAAGATAAACACTTTGGAACTCAGTCGCCCACTGGATTTTGTTTTTTAAACAAAATATTGGTTTTACCTGCTGAAACTCTTGATATATCAAATTCTGGAGTAGTCATGGGTGTATCCAGTGGTTCTTGACTTGATATCCAGTTTCTAGCTGCCTGCAAAAACATAGACGACATTAACATACATGTGTCATGGATAAGTGTCTCATTAGGTAAAAAAAATTAACTTACATCTTTCATATACTTAGTAATCTGTATATTAGAATACACATGCACGGAATCAGTGAACGCTATTGCTTTCACCCTCTTTTCAAACTCATCCTTCAGCTGATCAGCTAACGTAACAGTCAAGACTCCTCCGTAACTATGAGCAACAATAGCTATTGAAGTAGCTTTTGTACTTTTAACATAAGTTTTCCACACATAGTTTGTATGTTCTTCTCCTGAACTGCTGTTCGGTATTTTCTTGCCATTGGGTAGACAGTTATCATTGGGATTTAGCACCATTACTCCGTATCCTTTTGCAAGGGCCTTCTTGATGTAGGGCAGTTGTGTGCCCATGTCTAGGTTATCATTAATTATGAGTCTGGAAAAGTTGATTGATATATTGTATTTGCAAAAGCAAAAGTAGTAAGTAAGGATGGTAGCACAAGATATTATGTATTATTTTTTTAATTTACTTATCCTCATGTGAGTGCAAGATAAACAATGACTTTCAAGGTTCTACTTACGATCTAGCCCATTGCCCAGCCCGAACAGCCCCCGATCCATGAATTAAAATCAGCAATACATCCTTCAGTTCATAATCCTTAGACACAAAGATGAAAGTGCCATTACTGGAATCTTTAGGCACCGGCAACCTTGTCAAGTTCTGTTCCATCAAATGGTACACATATTCTGTGACCGCATTCCCCAGCTCCTCGTAATGCGCCTGACATTCCTGGTGATGGTTACTGACATTGAATTGGAATGGTTCTTCAGTTGGTTGACCATCAGCATCTGCCTTACGCAACTGTCCTTCTGTAAAAATATGAAGATAAAGCTTTAACATCAATTTCACAAAACTTCTTTTTGCCTCCCAAGCAGAAAAAAATTAACAAGTATTACGTAGGCATTCAGATAAATACTGAAAATTGTAAAAGTTTGTTCTCATCTCTATAACCTCTTGAACTTCACTTGAAATCAAGTGTAGATAAAAAAAGTTGTTCTACCAGTGTTAAATGCATATCCCAAGTCCTTCATTGTTTTCACAGCGTCCATGTTTTTCGAATCCGTAGCACCTGTAGCACAATAACCACGACCGGAAGTTTGTGACCAATTTTGTTTCGGCGAAACACTTGATGAGAAGAAAACTCGGACTTTACGAAAAAATTTGAGTGACATGGAGCGGAATACAAAATAAAGGCGCAGGAGAAACTCAGCACGTAAAATTACAAAAGTTAACAATAACAAAGCAGAAATGTGTATTTTATTGATAAAACACAATTTTAAAAACAAACAAAATTATTTCAAATGGAGAAGTGTCACAATATTTTGACGTATCAAACGTCATTATAGTACTTAGTTCAGAAATGTTCATTATGTATTATTATAGTATACTATTTGAAAAACTACTAAATAAAAATTGTCATTTAGGTGAGCCGTAAGAATCGAAATTTAAAATTACTTGTATGAAATATCCTATAAAACCTCGCACACTCTATCCACATTTCTTCCGGCGCGGATTAATTAAAGTGTGCGCCCAGGCGTCCACCTTTAAACTGATATCACAGACCCATATACATATAGAGCACTGATATGTATGTATCTGTAAAACCCAGCGAATGCACTTTTCAACCTTAGATTATTCACATTTCGAAGACAATTTTTCTGAACGAAATATTGGGGCAGGGGCCATACGAAACGGAGCACTATGAAAAAAAAAAAGAATTAGGTTTTCACCCAAATCCATCGCCTAATCAAGCCTTCGGGACCCGGTGGGATGTGGGAGTAGTAGGATGGGGAAAACCATGGTACACTTCAAGGTCATTGACCTCGAATGACCTTGGGGTCAAGGTCAACATTCTTTAGTATATCCGCGATTCTCCTAAGGACACTGAATTTGTCCTCATGGTCCTTGACCTTGAGATCAAGGTTTAAATTTCGAAAACCAAGATCCGTGATTATCAGGAGCTGTTATAGGTCAATATTAAAGGTGTCCTTGAGGTCATTGTCAAATGACATAAGGTTCTAGTTCAAGTGACTTTGAGGTCAAGGTCAAGTGATTCCGGAAGTCATATCGACGGAGCCCCGCAGATTTTTTTTCTTTTTTAAAATAACGGAATGTTTCTTTTCAGTAAAATTTGCTACCTATCTCCAGTATTTCGACTCGAGGCTAGCTACTAATATCTGTGATTTCGAGTACTTTCCTTCGTTTCCAGCCTGTATACTCGTAATACAGGCTTAAGACTAACAACAACATCCAAAAATACGGCAAAATTGTTCCAAAAAATTACCAAACGATTGTGAAAAGCATCAGACAAGTAATAAGCAAATGGTCAAAATCACATTTCTGGTTTTTTCAAGGTCAAAGTAATTTCTAGACTAGGAACTTGGAGGGTTGTATGATTTTGATGATTATAATTCTGTTCTGTAACTACATACGACTTACAGCCGCGATTCATACTTTAATTAACATACAACCTCCTAGCACTGGCCTGCAAGAAATTTTCAATTTCGCTATTAGCTTGGATACCAGAACAATTAGCCAAGTGATTGATATTCCAAATTGTTCAACCACCATTTTTTGACGACCCGAATAGCGCAGCGGCATGCAGTGAGGCTGCCGTACGTTCTTAGGGTCCCGGGTTCGAATCCCGGTAGGGGCAAATGTTTGTGTGATGAGCATGTACATTAATTTGTTTCAGAGTCATGGATGTTTATATGTATATTAAGTATGTATTTTGCAAACAAAAAGTATATAATATGTACGCAGTAGGTATATCAACTGATTTATCACCCGATGGTAAATCAAAAAACCAAATTGATTTTATACTGACCAACAAACATAAATTCTTTCCAAACATAAATGTCATCAATAATTTAAACTTTAGCACCAACCACCGCATGATCAGGGCTGAATTGAACTTATCCCAACCCAAGAACCCCAGGCCAAAAATAAGTCTAGAGAATATACAACTTAACAAATATCTGACAGGAGAAATTGCCAACTCACTAATCTCGAAACTGAAACACTTCAAGAAAGAAACATAACTCTTTTTTTGGGGCAGTCGTGTAAAAAGACGCCGACATACAGGAGAAATACAATTGGTTGGAAAGTAAAATCTCAACCACTACTAAAGAACATAGCAAAAGGGAAGAGAACCTAAACAACAGGATGTCAGAAAAAACTTTCAACGAAAAATTCAGATAACCTCATTAATCAAAGAGCAGTTCTAATGAACTGCTCTTTGATTAATGAGGTAAAATAGGAAAGAAATTGCAAAAATTAGCAAAGAAATAAAGGAAAACATAAGGAAAGACAGGAGACAACATCGTATGGAAACAATAGAGAGACATATTAGGCAGACAGGAGGAATAAAGAAGGCATACAAAGAATTACCTAACAAGAAAGAATGGATTGTAAAGATGGAAGATAGAAGTGGGGCGAAGAAAATTGGTAGACAGGAAATACTCAAGATCGCTACTGACTACTACACCGAACTATACAAAAATAACACAAATAAAAGGGAAATAGACTTACCAGAGAACGAAACGGTACCTTACATCATGCAGGAAGAAACGGAAAAGGCTATTGACACACAGAAAAACGATAAAGCTCCAGGGCCAGACATAAGCAATGAGATACTAAAGCAAACGAAAGTAGCAGTGTCACCGATACTTACAGAAATTTTCAACTACGTGATCAACACAGAAATCATCCCAAAACAATGGACTGAATCCATCATAATACTTATATTCAAGAAAGGGAATCACAACGATATTGGAAACTACCGACCCATCAGTCTAATGTCTAACATTTATAAGATCTTTGCAAAGATTATATTGGGAAGAATAGGAAGGAAGTTGGATGAGCAACAACCAATAGAACAGGCAGGATTCCGCAAAGATTTCTAAGTACTAGACCACATCCACACTGTAAGAAAAATGATAGCAAAATACAATGAGTACCAGCTTACATACTACATAGCTTTTATTGACTACAGCAAAGCTTTCGATTCTTTGATACACTCAAAAATCTGGGAAGCTTTAAAGGAACTGGGTATAGAGCAAAAATATATAAGAATTATAAAGAATATTTATAAACACAGCTCGGCTTGTATACGTCTAGAAAAGGAAGGAAATACGTTTCAAATACAAAAAGGCGTGAGACAGGGGGACCCCCTCTCACCAACACTATTTCTGGCCGTATTAGAAATGATTTTCAGGAATCTGGAATGGAGCACATGAACATGGGCATAACTATTAATGATTGATTGAATTGATGTACCTACTGATTGGAATTTTAATTTTGTAATGGTTAATTTATATCGAATTATGTTTGTTTATGATCCTAAAGGGATTGAAATAAATGATTTTGAATTTGAATTTGAATTTGAATTAATGGCCGCACGCTAACGCACCTACGATTCGCTGATGATATTGTACTATTCGCAAATACACCAGATGATCTAAGCAAGATGATAAATGATCTAGCATCAGAAAGTACAAAGGCCGGATTGAAGCTAAACCCGAAAAAACAAAAATCATGACCAATGGCAACAAAGACCCTGTAATAGTGGAACAGAACCAAATCTCCTACGTCGAAGAATACATTTACCTCCGTCAACTGATGTCTCCAGACGACAACGAAATCAAAGAAGTCCAAAGAAGAGTTGCGAATAGCTGGAAAATATATTGGGGCCTAAAAGAAATAATGAAAGACAAGACCCTACACACCTCAAACGAAAAGCCAACTATTTGACACATGCGTCATGCCAGTGCTGGCATACGGGAGCTAAACATGGGCTTTAACAAAAAATGTAACAAACAAACTCTCCGCATGTCAACGTGCCATGGAAAGGAGTATGACTGGGACCAAAAGAAAAGACAAAGTAAGGAGTAGCAACATCAGAAGAAAGACTAAGGTACAGGACATAACTTTGAAAATAAGGAGACAAAAGTGGAAATGGGCCGGCCACATGATCAGAGGAAAGGAAAAATGGAGTAAAATAGTCACACAAAGGTACCCAAGAGATGGAAAGAGAAAGAGAGGAAGACCACAAAAAAGGTGGGACGATGACATCTGACAAGTCGCGGGAACAACATGGGGTAGAGAGGCCATAGAAAGGCCAGAATGGAGAAGATTCGAGGAGGCCTCTGCCACCTGCCAAACGGACACGCAAAAGTGGAACAAAATGAAAATCTACGAAAAATAAAGAAATAACGTTATGTCCGAAGAGAGGCTATAAATAAATAAAATAAAAATAAAGTATATCAACTGTCTGGTGACCACGACACAAGCCTTGCTTAGTGTGGCACTAAATGGCGCTGTGTGTAATGTTCAGCGATATTTATTTATCTACCATGGCCAAGACTTTTCTGTGTCTCTTTTAGATTTGAATAGCAGTATATTGAAAACATATTAAAGAAACAAAGATAATCCATTATGCATACCATTTAATCGTTATACCAATCTAGGAATAGTAAGCTGAATGACATGACTAATAAGAAGAACAGTACATAAACCCTAAGACCTGCATTCCGTTGAATAGCCTGCTTTATTTGTTCATTGGCATCCTTTACATTTTCAGTGGACCCCACCACAGTGTTAGATATCCTGTCTATATCTTGCTCTTGTTGTAACACCTGGAAACATACAATTATTAACAATTAATATCAAATATGGATCATAATGTGTTGCTTACAAAAGAAATATACAAAGCTGTATAAAAATGCTAAGTATGAGAT
Organism: Xestia c-nigrum; assembly: GCA_916618015.1. Classification (NCBI taxonomy): domain Eukaryota; kingdom Metazoa; phylum Arthropoda; class Insecta; order Lepidoptera; family Noctuidae; genus Xestia; species Xestia c-nigrum. The sequence goes on from OU745262.1 coordinate 3,365,000, forward strand.
CCTGGGTTTCATTCCCGAGCAGATTTATTGGGTTTTATCATCAGGAATTTTTCAAATTGGGCCCGGCTGATGGCAAAAGGGTCAACTAATATTATTAGATGGGACTTAAACGTAACTGGCAAGCAAAGGTGTACTATCAGGTACACCTTTGTCAAACCCCTTGTGGATTACAGGTGATGGACACATTATTTTGTCATTTTATTATTTTTGACTTTCTTTATGAGAAAATGGTGTAAGTTTGTTTATTTAAAATCAATCAGAAAATGACAATCAGCATATTATTCTTTTTAAAAAATAGAAGTATGTAATAGAATTCCTTTATTACCTTTTCAGTAAATATTTCCTGTAGCTCCGCAATATGAAGCACTTTGCTTTCAATAGCTTTCACTTCCTCTGTCATGCTGTTCAGCTCATTCAGGAGCTGCACATTCTCCGACTCAAACATCTGCAACTCCTCAGCACTAAGTTCCTCATCAGCTAACACAGCCACCTCATTCTCACACAAATCCATCTTCTTTGCTGTGTCTGGTTCCTCCAACTCTTCAATATCTTTATCTAAAACTTTGTCAGTATTCTCTGCTATTTTAACAAGAAAAGGGTTTGGAATGTTTGACTTTGTCTGTGGCAACTCCAAGCGCGAGAGTTTCCGCATTACCAGAGTTCGTTTCACCCGTAGTGCTTTAAGTTCACTGTGTATCTTACACACAGCTTTCAAGTACATGTCTATGAGGTCAGCCACTGCTTCCATGTATTCTTTCATCTGAGGAGCTGCCGTTACCTTACGATTGTCATTCCTAAACTCTTTCAGCAAATGCGAACAAGTATTGATTATCCTTTGCGCTCCTGTGTCTATTTGATCTCTCTCCGCGTCAGTCATCGTCTGGTCCTCGCCGACATTATCGTAGAAGCTCAAGTATTTCTCGCGGTGCTCCAGCAAAAAGTCTCGCAGTCTTGTTATTTGTGAAGTTATGTCCTTCGCAGTAATCATGAAAGCGGTTTTTGGCTTGGTTCGAAGTATGCGTTGTTTATCATCGCTAGTGGGGCTTTGAATACCGAAAGCTTTATTCCGCGTTTTCACAGTCTTTATGTACGCTCTGAACAATGGCGTGATATCCATTTTGGTATCTAGTTAACATAGAGTGGATGAAGAAATCGAATTAAAGCCCGTGCTGTGTATATTTTACTTACACGTTCACAGCTGTGTTGTATTGATAATTTTTAGATGACATCTGACATTTGTTTTTCCGTTCGGATACGAGAGAATCATTGATTTCTGAAAAGTGTATGCTTCAATAGCTAGCTTATTTTAGGTATCTGGAACGTGGTCGCGATGTTGTTTCTGATTTTTGTTTTGGAATAAAATTTCATTATCTGTGGATTTATTTTACAATACAAAAGAAAAGCAGTAAAATAGAAAATTTTCCATTGTTTTTACTAAAAATACGATAAAAATCGTTAGAGATAAACAAACAAGATGGGATCAACTGCTGGTAATGGACATAAAAGCCAACATTCTATACCTATCGATATTTTAGATGACCTGTGCAGGTAGGCTGTTTTCTTTTTATGATCAAATTAATTAATGTGATTTTGGTAAACAGTCCATACAATTTGGTAAATATTATGTTTTAATTACCATTACTGTTCCATTACTATGTTAGAATACATTTTTTTATCGTGAAATTAATGAAAATATGTATGTGGATCCAATGCATTATGCAGTAGACATACAGGACATATTGCAACTTTGAAGAAAAACTTTCTTAACAGTTATTTTTCTATTATTGTTATTCACTTCCTCTAAAATGAACTTTATTAATATTATGTACGACAAATACACTCAGCCATAAATTCCAATTGGAGGAACTGTATTGAGGTCATCTTGAAATACCTACATATTTCTAGAAATGAACAGTGATATGCTGAAATTACTATTTTTGACATTACAACACTGTAGAGATCCCTGAAGACAGCTAGATTTTTTTACCTTTCCTATAGTTATGGGATGGCCTAGTTCCGGCACGGTTACCAATAACATAGCCTTGTTGCAAGTGCTATGCATGCAGCCCTGGTTTTATTTTCAACATTGTGCAGTCAGCAACGAATAGTCAAACAAATGTGAAATTCAAATATGGGCTTGAAACTTAGGTAACTAGCAATATGTCACACTATAGGTACCCTGCCTGCCTCTTCGGTGATAACAGGAATTATTACTTTCAGTTTTTATACTAATCCTATTCTCTTCCTTTCAGCCGCTTCATAATTAATTTACCGCCAGAAGACCGAGGGAATCTGGTGCGAATATGTTTCCAAATAGAGTTGGCACACTGGTTCTACTTAGATTATTATTGCACTGATGAGACCACCAGGCTTAACCCTTGTGGTATTAGGGAGTTTGCGGCACACATTTTTCAAGTAAGTAGATAGTTACCTGTGGGACAAGTTGGAATGTTTAGAATTAGAATTATCACTTTGTTCTACTAGCAGGGCAATTTAGTCTGTTCATTACAAGCTATCAAGGCCAGTCAACAACTTTGTCTGCCCTAAACATTCAACCTTGCTGTCATCATCTAGATCAAGCAAAGCAGTCAGTAAGTTTAAAGGTTCAATTTCATAGCACAAGTGTGTATGTATAGCTGCTGCCAGTAAAAATTATAATAACGATAATATTGTCCTTTCCCCTAATATCTCTTCGTACGAAACAAAAAAAATGAACCATGTATAATTTTTCATTGGCAATAAAGTTGAAGATTATGACAGATGATGATCCAAGACTTGAACGGGCTTCTTTTTGGATTTCAAAGCTAAGAACTACAATTACTGTAGATGGCAGTAACTATAGTAAGTTCTCAGGGTTAACTTGATTTAACCTTCTTTAAATGTTATGTAATTTTCACTTGAAAATGATGAAAATTACTATTAAAAAAGTAAAAAAAAAATTACAGTAGAAATTAAACTGTACAGCATTGGAATTAAAGCTACTTTTCAAACCACTTTTTCAGCACGTCCCGCAACTCCGTGAGCACGTGAGCAGCCTGGACGAGGTGTTAGATAACTGGCGCGAGTACAAACAGACCGTGCCGACGTACGGCGCCATCTTGTTGGACACGGATCTCACGCACGTGTTGCTGGTCCAGTCCTACTGGACGAAGGCGTCTTGGGGCTTCCCTAAAGGGAAGGTCAATGAGGATGAGGAGCCGTATAAGTGTGCTGCTAGGGAGGTAAAGAAACTGCCACGTTTTTTAAACATGTGTAAAGAGGAAGCGCCTACTTTTCAATCAGAACCAGAACATTCTCATTGAGTGAGGGGTCAACAAGGAAATACTGAAGCTAAAGAAGTACTTAATTAGTTTGCTCACTATTCAATTAATGATTTATTATTATACAGTGTGTCCGGCATGGACTAGTGATATTCTAAATACTTAAATATAAACTATTTTAAAGTACAATTACGCCCTAGGGTTAGGTCCAATACAATTACCCGCTATGTGGCAGCCATTTTTTTTTTTGTTGAAATATGCCCTATGTGAGTACAAAAAAATTATATCTCTCAAAGTTTTAGTCATACTGAGATAAAAATAAGCTTAGTCGAAAGGCAATAATATTGTCTACTGCATTGCAAAGCATTAAAATAGTTTATATTTAAGTATTTAGAATATCGCTGGTCCATGTACGGACACACTGATAATAATAATTTATTATTATATTTATTTTATCATTGCATAATATAATTACAATTTATTATAATAATTCATGATTTCTGACAGGCCAACTGCAATGACTAAATAGCACCGTTTTCCCCCCAAAGGGTAGAAAACGGATATTTAGGTTCCAGCGTAGCTAGACCCACCTTGAGATTACCCCTTGGATTTTCGCGTGTGACAACACTAAATTCCTATCCTACCTACACCCCGCGCGCGTCCCCCCCCTACCACAGCACGCCTGCCGCCATGTTACGCCGGGCGATCGCTTCGCTTGTTCTTCAGTACTCTCTCTCAAGCCGGCAAGGCCTAAAGTGGTGGGTCTAGCTACGCTGGAACCTAAATATCCGTTTTCTACCCTTTGGGGGGAAAACGGTGCTATTTAGGTGTCCGAGCTACGCTAGACCCACCTTGAGATGTGTTTATTTTCTGCCGGCGCTACATGACGTGCTGTGATCGGATTATACATTGAAAAGCAATTGAGGTGTAGCTTTATGATTCATTAGGTTCTGTAATTAATTAAGAAAACTTTCCAATTTTGCAAAAATGTTTATTTTTCAGTAAAGCAAATGAGATCAAAGAAAACGTAACATAACTTTTCTTCCTAGTATAACAAAATTATTGAATCTTAATATATAGCTTTTCTTAAAGCTTTTAATTTATTACCTCCATTCATGAGGAGAAAAATCACACTGGTGAAAATAAATCAGTAAGATTTGTACCGCCTAAATCTCTATTTCGATTGGTTACCTCTTTAAAGTAATATTTAAGGAATGTGTCTCTACTTTTCCAATTACCTCTTCTTAACACTTCGTCAATGTTAATGTTTCTGTTAATCCACATGTCAGAGTTCACTGCAGCTCTAAAACTGCCGGGGGAGTCTTGAATGTTGGCCTCCCGGAAAAGAGTCCTAATCCATCCAGCTATAACTGTTCGAGAAGCTGCATTCACTTTTCCTCTAGTTGTGATAAACAGGCTGTTTAAGTTTTCTCTAGCTCTTCTTCGCTCATGTGATACGCTAATTAGTTTTTGAATCCATTGGAAAGGGTTTAATCTTTCCGGTCCTTTATTTGATAAGTGCCACCCGGATTGTCGGTGGGTAGCCGAGTCAGTTTTAGATCCAAATCTGGGCCAGAATATCACATGATCGCCATTATTTTCGAAAAATTCCGGGCTTATATCCAATAAAGTTAAGTCATGTATCCTTCTTCCCGTGGATAGTAATAAAAGTGCCGTGACATGACGCGATATTTGAAATAAGCTATCAACATCGATGGAATAATGTTGTAGATATTCAATTAAACTGCCAGCCTCCCAAGTGGATGGTTTTCGAGGTGGCGGTTTTGTTATGGCTACAGCTTTCATTATTTGCTTAACTAATGGATGTCTGGCTAAGGCTTCAGATTTTTCAGGGTTTGCAAAAGTGGCAACTACAGATTTGTGTACGGCTATAGTGCTAGGTGCCAATTTGACATCATTGTGCAAGAAGCAAATGAATTTTGAGAGGTCATCAGGTTTGGGGTTATCAATTTGGCACTTTCCTCTGGACCATACACGCCACCTTTCCCAGGCAATCTTATATGTCCTCAAAGTCGATTTGCGCCATGCGGACCCTAGGAGTATTTTGTTTTCTTCATGCCAGGTCTCCACTAAACTGGCCCAGCCTGAACCCTCCATACCTGCAAAAACAGCTTTTCCACTTCTGGTGGAGGTCTCCCCGTTTTCAGGTCCGTTAGGTGCTGTCGCAAGTTGTGGATCGTAAATGGGGGACTTAGTGCCCGCTGTTTCAATTCCGCTTTCCAAAAGGTCTTTTCCCAATTCGGGACCACGAATAAGTATGTTCCTGTGCTCTTCTCCAAGTGTCGTAACACTCGTGGTATCAGTGACGGTGGGGGAAAGAGCCAACCGAGGTCGTAATGCCATGTTTTGCTGAAGGCGTTCACGAAAGCACATACCTGATCTCGTGCATCTTCGCTCACATATCGTTTTACAACTGCTGAGTGAGAGCTCGCGAAAAGGTCTATTGATGGTGTGCCCCATTTGTTGAATATTATTTGCATCAACTGCTTCGACAGTGTCCATTCTGGTGCTTGGCGAAATCTCGAGAGGCTGTCGGCCAGCAGGTTGTATCTTCCTGGCAAGTAGCGGACTACAAGGTGTATTTGATGTTGATGTGCAATTTCCAGTATATCTGTCGTCAACTGTAGTAGTTTTAAGGAGTTTTTCCCCCCTTGTTTGGTGATGTATGCTGCCACGGATCTGTTGTCCGTTTGAGCTAAGACTGTTTGATATCTGTAAAGATGTGCCACTTTTTGAAGAACCATCTTTAATGTCCATAGCTCCTTTCGGTTGCTGTGCCAAGGTTGTTGATCGGTGGTCCAGGTGCCACTTAGGCTCCTGTCGTTTACTGTGGCTCCCCATCCTTGATCTGATGCATCGGTTGTAATAAATATTGAGGGATCTCTGTGGTGAATCGGTGATGTCTGATCGACATGATCTAACCACCACTGAAGCTCCTTCACGACGCATTGTGGAAGGCTGAATTTCTTGTTTCTGTCGTCCTCTGGGAGCAAATTTGCTTGTCTTTGGATTTGCCTGCAATGAAGTCTTCCCAAGGGAACAACAAATGACGCAAAGCTGATGTTTCCTAGGATAACTTTTGCTTTGTGCCACGTCCACCAGTTTTTCTTCAACGTGTCTTCTAATAGTGTTATAATTTTTTGTGTTTTGGATCCTGGGAGGCATTTGAGGTTTTGTTCTGTCTTCCATATTATTCCTAAATATTCTATTACTCTTGTTGGAGTTGTAATCGACTTTTTTTTAAGTTGACACACCATCCCAGGTCTACCAGACGTCGCAGTACATGTTGAGTCTGTTGTAATAAAACATGCTGATTCGTGTGCATTATTAAAAAGTCGTCCAGATACACAATAATTCTGATGCCTTCTTTCCTGAAATAATTAGCCAGCCAATTAGAGATATTTGCAAAAGTGTATGGGGCTGTGGCCAGCCCAAAAGGCAAACGTCATTTCGTAAATATTGTTGTCATAAGCAAAAGCTAGGAATCTGCGGTGTGTGTTAGAAATGGGTATGTGGAAATATGCTTGTGACAAATCTAATTTTGTCATGAAATCTGACGTATTCAAGCTAAGCGGTATTTTGAAATGAGTAATCAGCCGAAATTTTGGAGGTTTCAAAAAGTTATTCAAATTTCTTAAATCAAATATAGGGCGGTTGGATCCATCAGATTTCTGACGCAGGAATAAGGGCGATAAGAAGCCTGATTTGTGGGAACACTTTTGAGCGGCGCCTGAATCCAACATTTTTTCTATTTCTTGTGACATCTCTTTGGAAGTTTTTATTTGATAACGTTGGCAGGTATTTTTACTAAATCTGTATGATGGTGGAACGCTTACAAATGGGATCCGGTAGCCTGATAATATTGATAAAATATTCTTCGGTGCCCCTAGTGTTTCCCAAACGTGAAGTTTTTTACTAACCTGCCCTGCACGAAAATTAGAACCTTTTATTCCTATTTTGTTTAATGGGGGCGCGTTTTGTTTGAAAACGAGGCCTTTCCGGCTTTCGATTAGCCGAGTTTCTACCCTGGTAGTTTTGTTGAGATCTTTCTCTGATTTGTGTCGTTGTTCCCGGCAGTGTTCGTCTATCTCTAAACGTCGGACGGGTCGTGGACGCTGAAGCTGATGTGATTTTCCGAAACTTGCCGGGAAAAAACTTAAAAATGCCTCCTTGTTCTTTTATCAGGTCTGATAGTTGGGGTTCAGCGAATAAGTGGCTTTCTGATGGAGGAATTGAATGGAGTAATTCATTTATTATTTTATTTTGTGGTTTGTATATGGCTCTTCTTTGTTGGATTACCTCCGAGCGTTTGCCACAGGTATATTGTAGGAGCGAATCCGAAACTTTTCTAAAAGATGAGTCTGAATCCAAGAATTTCTTGCTTATATATGCTTTAACTGAGGCGGGAGCGTCTTGGTAAATGTCTTGAAATGCTCGTCGTTGTTGTAATAGCCCATGTGTTATCGCGCCGAGACATAGATCTATTTTTTCCAGTACTGAAACCAGTTGCCAAGGTGGGGTCACTGTTGCCAGATTACTATTAACTTTCAGAGCTGTGAATGCTGGAGATGCCTGAAACGTCTTCTGCACTTCAGCATAACGGATGTTTTGCCAACTTTCGGAATTAAACCTCTGGCAGTCAATCCCTTGTTTCACATACGTTTCGTCGGCTTTTGTGACCTTGGCTTCGGTCTCTTTCGTTCCCGGGGTGAAATCCTGCAGTGGTTCCTCGGCAATTTCCAGTTCGTCTGCATTAGTGCATCCCAGTGGATCTGTGATAATAGGTGGTGCATTCCAACTGTCTTCTGGTGCTGAGGGCTCTTCATTTTCTTAATTGGAGTGCATACTTGGAGACAATGGGCCCTGAGCTGAACACGGAGAATGGGCTTGATTATCTCGATTGATCATCAGTCTGACATTTTCATTCGTAGTTTGTGCTAACATACAGAGTTTTTCTAAGATGAGGTTTTGTTGTGCCATGAATTCACTCATCTTTGGTTCTTTAGCAGCAGTAGCAGGCGCATCTGGACTGTGGCTTCTTTTAGAGGCCCGCGAGCTGCTTGAGATTGAGGCAATCTCTGTGTTGTTACCTTCTGCTTTCAGTATTTCAGAAGCCTCGTGTCTAGAAACGAGCTCTGCTTTAATCATATTAATCGCCTCTGGAAACTGGTTGTAAGCTTGAACTGGATGTATTTTTGCCATTATTGCTAATGGAGTATAAATTAATGCGCGGCCCAATGGCCAGGTTAATAATATTCTTTTTATATTTTTATAGCGTCGCTCGCTGAGTGTATTTTCTGGGCTGTGGGCCTTTGCAAGTCTGACCGTTGGAATTGCAAAGCGTAGTCTGCAATCCGTATCCGAAGAGATTGTTTCCCCGAAGAGGTCTTTATAGGTAGCTGTATTGATTACCCAGGCCCTCCATTGGTCTGGGTAAACTTCATCCAAGAGGTTCACAATATTATTAAAGAACCTTTCTTCTTTTGCCGGAGGTCTCCACTCGGTAAGCGTGCCTAGTGTTGTTTGCTCCATCTGGAAGCATTACAGTGTGTCAGCTTTCATATTTATGTTTTATAATGCTGGTATGATGCACGCAGCTGACATTTGACAGTTGGTAGTCTGTTAGGCAGAACACAAATAACCCGCTCGGCAAAAGAAATGACGGCTGCCCGGCAGACGACATTTACTAGCCCGCAGCCGACGTGTCGTCTGCTGATGAACAGACGACGTCGTGTGCACAGCCGACCGTCGGCTGCGGACAATACACAGGGCTTTCCTGTTAAATTTTTGCAGACGCATTCTAAGCCGTCTGTTGGCTTCAATATTATGGATGTAATACCTAAGTACGACAACTTAAGGGCTCTCCTTATTGTCGTACTTACATTTGTAAGTAATAACAGGGCTTTCCTGTTTAACACTTACGGAACATTTATAATAAACGACGCAATAATTTAAAAACAAATTAGATAGGACTTACCTTTATTTTAGTACAAAACAGAAGTAAACTAATGTAATATCACTAACACTGTTTCTAGTCTCGATATAATGTTATCACTTCGAAAATCCAAGACGTACTGAAGAACAAGCGAAGCGATCGCCCGGCGTAACATGGCGGCAGGCGTGCTGTGGTAGGGGGGGGGACGCGCGCGGGGTGTAGGTAGGATAGGAATTTAGTGTTGTCACACGCGAAAATCCAAGGGGTAATCTCAAGGTGGGTCTAGCGTAGCTCGGACACCTAAATAAAATTGTTGAATCTCTCTATCGGATCGTAGCAAAATGACTAGTTTCTGTATAGCTCTATGAAAACACTGGCGACATTGCCCATTTATAGAGAAAGCAAAAAAGGGAATATAAAAGAACCTGCTAGGAACATGTTAATAACAATAATTTGGTTCTGTTCCAGGTACTTGAAGAAACAGGCTTCGACATCAGTAAGCTGATAAACAAAAACGACTTCATAGAAGCTATAATACATGAACAAATTGTCCGCCTATACATTATTGGTAACATTCCTAGAGACACCAAATTCCAGCCAAGAACAAGAAATGAGATTAAGGCGTGTGAGTGGTTCCCATTGGCTGATCTACCGGCCAATAAGAAAGATATGACGCCTAAGCTCAAAATGGGAGTGAGCCCAAACGCTTTCTTCATGGTGCTTCCATTCGTTAAACGTATGCGGCGCTGGGTCGCAGAAAGGAACTCGAAAGTGTTTACAAATACTAGAAGAACACGTCACAAATCTATGGGAGATATAGAATCTACTTCCACTACTAAAGCTAAGGCCAAAGCGATCTCTCAGGGTCTGCAGAATGAAATACAGGAGTATCAACAACTAAACTTAAACTGTAATTCTGTGCCAAAACCTTATAAAAATGGAAACGGTAACGGCAATGGGAATGTCTATGTTCACGGCAATGGTCAAATCATACAAGGTAATGGCCAAGGAAACGGCAGCGCCCACGCTAATAGTCATGGCAATGGCAACATCCACCCTAATAGCCATGGCAACAATAACGCCCACGCCAATAGCCATGGCAACAGCCACAGTAATAGCAACAGCCACAGCAACAGCCACGGCAATAGCCACGGGAGTGGCGCCAAAAATACTCCAAACCCAAGTGGTTCTAGAAAGGACAGGAAGGTAGCTAAGCGACAGTTGTTTACTCCGCAGAATACTCACCCGAACCCGAACAACAGCTTTTCTCCCGTTCAGAAAGAAGCGAGTCCTAAAAAACAATCTCCAGATGAGAATGTATTCTTTAACTTCGTGGCTCCGTCTTGGGCGAACTTCAAGTTTGACAGACGGGCCATCCTCGATTGCCTTACCTGAGAGTAAGGACGTTGACATTTGGCTCTAATTCGTAAAACACGTGACTTCCTACTCTTCGATTTTGACATTATTTGTAATTATAGTTACAAAGCAGATTTATTGTTGTTTTATTGGGAACTCACTTCAGATAAAAAAAAAGAAACTCTACTCAGACATGCCTCGCTGCTACTTGTGCGGGTTAAAGTTGCAAGAAGTTGTGCACTCAACTCTATTTCGGCGTCACCAATTACATTAGAACACCGCGTCTAAATACTGCGGGCGATACCATTCCGTTCTTTGCGTTAAGAGACCTTGCCCCTTATTCACAACCATTCGACTCGCTTCCGATTCGGAAAGTCGTATATCTGTCTTCTACTGGCATTACGAAAACGACCGAGATAGACATACGACTTTCCGAATCGGAAGCGTGTCGAATGGTTGTGAATAAGGGGCCTTGTCCAAAAGGAATGAATTCGCCGCGAATCGTATCGTGCGTGCATTGGCAAAGAACTGCGCGCCACTACATTGCATCACATCGACAAATAAATTGTGTGTTAGAAGTTTAGGAGTCTGAAAGACCAAGACTTTTTTTGGTCCAGTTTAGAGTTTACACGCGAACTTCAGACTTCCGATCCCGAGATCCCGTCATCTTGATGCTCACAGTGTATGTGTCAAGGGAAGTGGAGGACACAACAAAATGCGTACCTTATACGCTTCTTCTGGATGCAATGGACACGTATATTACGAGCGAGAGATTTGCGGCAAATTCACCCTTTCTGGACAAGGGCTAAAAGCTAAAACTCACCCAATTTAGCAATTTCATTATTGTTAGCATTTGCTAGTGTGCCGTTGCTAAAAATCTATACTAATATTATAAAGCTGAAGAGTTTGTTTGGTGAACGCGTAGCCGAGATCTCGGGAACTACTGATTGAAATTGAACAAAAATCTTTTTGTGTTGGATAGTCCATTTATCGAGGAAGGTTATACCTAGGCTACAATAAATAGGAGCGGAGCATAACAATGTTGCAAAAAAGGGGAATATTTATTCCTTTTGTGGGCTTTTTCTCTTTTATGTGACGCAGAGAAAGTTGCGTGGGTCAGCTAGCAGGTTATATTTTCAACACGATTGCACGGAAAGATAAAGAGCAATGGATTTCAAAAATACATATTTATTTTCGAAAACACAAATTTAGAACAAAATATTATTTACAAAGTCACAACAACTTTTCTGGAGCTTCTGAATACTGGAGAACAATACCTGAATCTGTATTACGGGTAAGACCTGCTTACCTCTTCTGTAAAATTGAGCGTGAATTTATTAAAGTCACATTCAAGAGTAGGCGTACCAACTACCATACCCGAAAAGATTCAACCATAGTGATGGCAAAATGTGATGGAGTATTTCAACTGTATAGTCTAATTGAACTACCCCAAAGTATTTTTAAAAAGCATGCTCGAGATAGTAGTAGTCGTTTCTGGTTCCTATTTTATCCATTTTAATTGGTTTTTCACCAGCCGAGGTTTTCGGATGATTTTAGCCAGTTTTCTCAACTGTTGTTCCTACTGTAGTCTTCTATTACGTTCCATACATATCTGGCAACTCTTCGACACAATCGTTTGCATCATTTCTGTATGACTTGCTTCTCAATCTTCTCCTGTTGTTCTTCAGACTGCAGTTGTTGTAGGGTAAGCAGAGATACTCCTAGTTGATCCTCTCGAGTGAACGGTTGTGCCATTTGACGGAGCCAGCGTTTGCAGATCTGTGGATGTTTAGAGGAAGTATGAATCATGATGATTGAAATTGTGCCTTTTCATTGGCAAAACATTAATTTAAGACATGTTGAAAACTATCTTTTATCACATCAGACTAAACTAAACTTATTCCTAATGAATCACAGTCCTCCGAGTGACAGGTAGTTGACGATAGGATATTTGTTTGCAGAAACACCAGGCAAAATTTGTTTACAGAAACACCAGAAAAACAGCTACAAGACGTGCATATTAACTAACAATTGTACGTAAGTTATAGAAAACGGCCGTAAAACATGTGTGAGTACCATGTACAGTAAAGCTTCCATTTGCATTTAGTTATCTTTCATTGACTTGAATATGCCTTGGTGGCTGAGAGAATGTCATGCTCGCTTAAATGTCTTGCTGATGGTGGCGGGTGGGTCGGGTCATTTAGTTCCCTTCAATATGGTTGAATTGAATGGCGCTGATCCATGCGTCATGTTCGTGAACGGGCGCTGTCAGTCGAGACTGGTCATCTCTTAGCTGCCATGGATTATTTGAATTGCTTTATTTTAAATTGTTGATTTTTTTTTTTTACTCTGGACGCTCTTATTGTGTACGTCTTTCTACATCGTTCTCACATATATGTATAATCTCAACATGAAAGATGTAACCAAGATTTTGTAACAACATTTTTGATTGAAAAGAGTGTCCATGGAGTTTCTTGCCCGTTCTTCTCCATAGAGATCTACGCTAGGGAATGGGCAACTACAGTACTTTCTCAAGTTATTATGCCTTGTGTCTGTGACTGTAGCTTTGATTTTTCTTTCAATTTTTTTTGACATTCAAAAGTGCCGTAATGGTCTAGTTTAAATAAATGATTTGAGTTTGAGTTTGAGTTTGAAAACGATCTCAAACATTCATAATTAGCGTGTCAAAGATGGAATTTGCAAAATGGCAATATTTTTTCTTTTTTCACGTAAGCAAAAAATTAAGACGATACAATGCTTTTAAAAACTCGTGTGACGTCATATTTTTTACCAGAAAGTGACGTCACAAGCCCCCCACTCATGATCTTTGACACGTTCTATCTTTAATTTTTATAAAAAACACGTAAGTATCCAATATTTTTAGATAATAACTGACAGACTAAACAGAATCATATTTTTTTGATGTGGCAACTAAGCTTCCACAGTAACATAGGGCTCGAAGTAACCATAAGTGTCCAACAAACCTGTACGGCCTCCTCAGTGCTGAGGTTACACAGCGAGTCTTTCAAATGTTCCTGTATCCAGCGCGGCAGCTTGGTGCGCTTGTCGGCGCGACTGAACCGCTTGTCCGCGAATATCATTATCCCGTAGTCCGTCTTGCCGCGCAACACTCGTCCCACGCACTGCGCAGCGTGACGCATCGCGTCGAATGTTAGGAAGTCGTTTTCACGAATCTGTTGGGAAAATACTTATTTTCAATACACTACCTCGAAAACTGGTTCTTTTCGCACTACTATTAGTTTCAAAATGCAGTGTATTTCACACACGTGCAATTTCCATGTTTTTTCCACACACGTGCAGAAAGTAAAATTTCCACAGATAATTGATACAATATATACTTAGTCCGAATTGGTTCATTGCATAAGTAAAAAAAAACATTCACCTCTGACTATAGAGTCAGAGGGGAATGTTTTTTTTTTTCGGAAAAGCGATCTACGTCTTTCTACGTGTTTATTCAACTACCCTCACTTGACCTTCATAAACGTTCATTAGGACCGGTTCACACTATACTAACAGTGTCCGCATACTGAGATGAAAATTCGCGATAAATACCCGTTTCCATAATTATGTTTTATAATGGTTCTGATCATGTAACTTAAAAACTATTATCATGAGAAATCTGTGTATTTTTCTACCTTCAATTTACATTGTAATAATGAAATCATTCTGTGGTAATCCACCTATAAAATTATATTCAGTCATTTCATGAATAATAATATAAAAGATAATTAGTTATCGTTTTGAATGTACAGTCACGTCTAATAATATGTATACACTTTCTTTAATATTATAGCAATTTTCGCGAGAAATAACGATTGTAACTAGGAGATAGTACCGGTATCTTTTTCATAAAAATATGAGTTCCAGAATACTATGTACGTAATAACATTACATTTTAATCAGTACATTAGGAGAAAAACAATTTAAAAAATTCTTATGTGTTTACATAAGACGTGACTGTACCTGCACGCTCGCAGCTAACTTCGAAGCCGCCATTAAGTTTGAATCGAACTGTACTAACCTGGAACTGATCCCTAAGATAGTCCAACCGAGCCTTGAGGATACGGCTCTGCGTGAAGACGTAAGGAATGCCGAACATGAGCACGGCGCGGCCGAGGTGATGGTCGAAGTCCACGCCCTCCGACACCTTCCCGCGCGCCACTGACAACAGCACTGCGCCGCGACCGCTCTCGCACGCCTGGACGAACCAATTCAACACTACTCAATAAAAATAACCATCGCTTCAAATATCAAGGGCTGTCAGTCTTTTAATAAATCCAAATACATAATCATCAAGGAAATAGGAAAAAATGTATTTTATTTAAGGGAGCGTTTAAGTATTACGCAACAAATTTGGGGGAGGGGGATTTTGTAAAACGTTACATTGCGTTGCAAGGGAGGTTTGGAACTATGAGTTACGTAACATAGTTTTATTTTAACACTTTAGAACGGTCGCATAGAGAATCTGTCACGCATTTTTAAAACAAAATTTTGACTATTAGATAAAAATGGTCACTTGGTGGTTACGTAACCAGTTGTTAGCCGTTGTTTGGAGTCCGAAATAATGCACTTTACCTTTATGTAATTGATGAGGGCAAAACTCGTTTCAGCAGAGTCCTGTGTCTCAATAAACAAAAGTTTATGTCGCTGTAAGCTCGCCACCACACCTGAAAAATAATTATTCAATATGAAATATTATGTCCTAGAATCAAAAAATTCGAAGACATTTGACATCTACCAATCCGCACTGGGCCGCGTGGTGGGATATAGCCCATACGCAAAATACACCCTTTGACGTGGAGTTGCGGACACTAGCCCCTTGTACAATACAATACAATGACTTGATACGAAGACTTGATATTATGTTAAAATGATAAAACAAATGCTTAAACAAGTGCTGCAACGCAATGCAGAGCAATGTTTTTTTCTTGTTCAAATGCTTTAAGGAATACTCCTTACAGCATTTCAAATTTACATCATCGGAATATATATTTGTTTACTTACCTTGATCATACCAAGCACCAACTACGCTTTCTAAATATAAGTACGACGTGAAGAAACATACTACACCGTCTGGTACAGACGCAGAAATCTACAACAAAACAAGTCATTAGTAGTTGAAAACATCTACACTATTATTACAAAGAGGAAACATTTGTATTTTTGTTTGTTTGTTACGATTTCACTTAAGAAAAACTCGACTGATCTAAAAAAATCTTTCACCGTTAGCAAGCTACCTTTACTGAGTAACATATAGTCGAGTGCAATTAGACAATAAGGTGGAACGAAGTTTGTAGTGGGCGGATTTTCCCGCCCACTACGGGCGGATTTTCATGGGACTTTTTATATTGAGTTCCTAGAGCAGTGGAGAAGAAAGTTTAAAAAAAATTCTCCGGTCGATTTTTGTTTAATTTTCTTTGGAATATTTTTTTTCGTTCGTGAATAAGCGTGTAGCGTAATAAAGTGACCTACGTTCATTGTTGTTGATGCAATACATATATTCAAGTATTTTTTTAAACCTATTTTCTGCCTTTATTTCATAAATATCGAATTGTAATACTAAGACATCTTTTGGAATTGGTAATTGATGCTTTTTCACACAGATAACTGGATGTAAAATTAAATATATATATTTTTTTAACTTTCTTCTCCACTCCTCTAGGAACTCAATAAAAGTCGGATGAAAATCCGACCACTATAAACTTCGTTCCACCTTGTGAGTATTTTTTGTCTAATAGCACTCGGCTCGGACTAATAGACTATCCTATCCTACTAATATTATAAATGCGAAAGTTTGTTTGTATGGATGTATGGATGTTTGTTACTCTTTCACGCAAAAACTACTGAACGGATTTGGATGAAATTTTGCACACAGATGGTTTATAACCTGGATTAACACATAGGATACTTTTTATCCCGGTAGTAAGATCCCGTGGGACAATTTCAAACATCACGCGGGCGAAGCCGCTGGCAGAAGCTAGTAAATTATATTGTTATCTTGCAAATTAGCCGAGGTACCACAATTTTCGCGGACGAAGAGCTAGTAAGTTTATAAAAGTAGAAAATATATTTATATTTTGATTTACCTCAACAAGTAACTGTCCATAGTTTCTTATAACGGCTACATCTTCTCTCGTTTCGTACTTCGATGATATCGCCACTTGATCGCTGCCTTTTGATACTATCTGAAAGCATGAGTTGCATCTTAAAACTAACTATATATTTACTTACGGCCATTTCAATAACTTGGTGACAGGTAAAGGGGTTTGCTATCTCGTAATTGTTTGATATTTAGTTTTTGGACCGTTACAAACCAAACGTGACTAAAAGCTTCTTTGATTTTTCTTTGAATCACAGGCCTCCGAGTGACAGGCAGATGTTTACAGAAACACCAGAAAAACAGCTACGAGACGTATTTAATTAACTGTAAGTAAGTTATCAGTGTGTCCTGCCCACAATGACGTACGGTGCTGAAACATGGACGCTCACGCAGAAGGCTGTGTATAAACTGAGAGTTGCACAGAGAGCCATGGAGCGTGCCATGCTCGGCATGAAGTTGATAGATCGGGTTCCTAACGTCGAAATCCAGAAACGCACAAAAGTTTCCGATATTGGAAATCGCGTTACGGAACTCAAATGGAGTTTGCAGGTCACCTAGCAAGGCGCAGGGATGACAGGTGGAACAAGGCTGTCACCGAATGGCGTCCAAGAAATGGAAAAAGGAACGTGGGTCGTCCGGCGGCGAGATGGGCACACGACATAGTTGCCGTCGGGGGAATAACCTGGATGAGGCTAGCGCAGGACCGTGGAAATTGGCACAAGAAGAGAGAGGCCTATACCCAGCAGTGGGTGAGTTCGGGCTGTGGATGATGATGATGAAGTTATAGAAAAAGACCGTAAGTGAATCTTTATATGCATTTAACAATTGTAATCATGATGAGGCAGAAGAAACAATTCGATTGTGATTGATTGAAATTTATGAGTATAACCACGAACTCCCCAAGATGAAAGATGAGGCTTTTGTGTAGTTTGTATAACAAGATGATAAGAAATCCTTCACGAAGCCGCCAACCAAGCATTCTGTCATCAAATTATGTCACTTTTTTTGACGTGACAACGTCTTATAAATTGGTTTGCCGGGTGACACTTCAAGAAACTGCGTTACGCTCCGCTCACGTTATGCGCTCACAATGAGAGCGAGTGAGAGGCACGCGTCCCTTCCACTCAGGCATGGTTAGCCCGCCTAAGAGCGAGAGAGACAGACATAAAAAGTGAAAGGCACGCGTCCCTTCCACTCGAGCACAGTTAGCCCGCCTAAGAGCGAGAGAGACAGAGCGAGACAGAGAGAGTGAGAGAGATAGGCATACACACCGGTTCATTTCATCCTTCTTCCTACTATACGAATGAATTCACATTAAAATTATTTTACCACTCAAAGTCGTTGTCACGTAAAACTTTCGCCCGTATACCGACTTTACAGGCAAACAATTTTTTTTTATATGTCAGCCTGATCTGTCCCACTGCTGGGCAAAGGCCTCCCCCGTGGCTTTCCAATCCTGTTTGCAATATACCCTTTCTGACCAATCCGTCAAGAAAGAGTCCAGATCGTCACGCAAAAAATATTGCAGGGAAACTACTTTTTTGAGGGTGATAAATCTGTTTTATGGCAGAACTAATGCAACGCAATTAAAATAATTTGCTGAAATAGTTTTCGGATCATGGAAGCATTTAAAGTTAAGTTATAACCTTAACAATATGTACAAAAAACATTTTTTGCAAAAAATAAAACCGACTTCAAGTCAGTCGGTGACCTTTGTTTGATTGATTTATTTTTTTGTCACCGACTTCCGAAGCTAAAGTTATTTTCACTTTTTTGTTTTTTTTTTGAAGTCGGTTTTATTTTTTGCAAAAATTGTTTTTATTTTTCACTTTTTAGTGGTTCACATGTGCTCACGTGTTTAGTGTACACATGGAAAGTGCATACCGTTACAATTACAGCAAGCCCAAACACGACTAGGATACATTGTTTCATGACTGGAGTTCCGTGACTCTTGGCGTCATCATCAGATCTGATGGTAGAATGGTTCTTATCGAACGCAAATGCTTCATTTGTTGTAGAAAATACCAAAATCGTTGTACGTTATCCTATAAAATTTTAAGAGTTCCCTCGATTTCGCAAAGATTCCATCATCAGATCCGGACTTGGTGGCTATGGGACCATTTGGCAAGTATACCCTTTCCAACAAAAAAAGAATTTTTCAAATCGGTTGGCAAGCGACGAAGTTATGCGCGAACAAACATTTAAAAAAAAATAGAAACATCCGAATTGAGAACACCCTCCTTTTTTAGAAGTCGGTTAAAAATACCTCTAAGTTAAAAAGTTGGGTCTTTGATCTCCAATATGTCCGTGACTAGAAGGTTCCCAGGTAGTGTAGAACAGAAAAAATCAAACAAGTGCCTTTCGGCTTTGTTAAGAAGATTTTTATACTCTTTATAATTAACTCACCATAGGTAATATACAGGGTCTGGCTAGCGTCATGGTGAACGAACTCATTATAACCGGGTTGAAATCTAGGATCTTTGGATACATGTCTAAAGGCGATAGCGTTCCTGCAAATAAACAAAAATAATTGCTATCAACGTGTTCAACAGCACTGATACAAAACTTCACAAGCGTCAATCAGCCAATCGTTGTAATATAAACCTAATTAACATACAATTCATTTGGAATGATGCGCACTCGTAATTTAAAATATAAACCACTAGCTGACCCACGCAACTTCGTCTGCGTCACATAAGAGAGAAAAACGAAAGGAAAAAAATCCCCGTTCTGCAACATTTTTCATTCCTGCTCCGGTCCTGATGGTCGTAGCGTAATGTTATACCTTCCTCGATAAATGGACTATCCAACACAAAAATATTTTTCAATCTGAACCAGTAGTTCCTGAGATTAGCGCGTTCAACCAAACAAACAAACTCTTCTGTTTTATAATAATCTTAATATATATAAATCTCGTGTCACAATGTTTGTCCTCAATGGACTCCTAAACCACTGAACCGATTATAATAAAATTCGCACACCATGTGCAGTTCGATCCAACTTGAGAGATAGGATAGTTTAAATCTCAAATTATGAGACGCAGACGAAGTTGCGCGAGTCAGCTAGTATTAGTATAGATTTGGTTACTTACCAGAGGTGATGATAACTGTTTGAAACCTAGCGAATACTGGCCGCATGGCTATTGAAGAGTCCATGCATCTGGAAAGTAAAAGTTATCGATATACTTGCACGATTCGAATAAAGTTATCTAAAACCACAGCTTTAACAGCAGATTTACAGAATAGAAACTTTATTGTCACAAACACAGAGCACGGAATCGCTTGACGGCTGCTTCTAAAATCATCTGCGTTGAATACGCAACTTCTGTTATGGACCAACTTCAATGTCTTCATTTTCTTTACGTTATTAACCTTTTGGACGCCATTGTCACATATATGTGACAAGGAAGCGCGTGCCCTGTACGACAAACGTCACAAATATGTGACAAAATAGTAGATGTAATTGTGGCTTGGCGTGGAAGGCACGCGCGTGCGTTTTTGCTGTGGCGGTCAAAAGGTTAATGTCGCAGTGCGAGACCGTCTTTGTACAGTTTTTTTTGTGCATAAAGTTTTAATGAATGACTAAATGAAGGGTGATATATGCACTATACGCGCTATGGAGGTGGCCAGCCCGATATACAATAAAAAATACAAGGTACTAACTTGAGTATGTGATATACTAATAAACGTAGCCTGAGCATTCACTATTCTTCTAGTTCACTAGTTAGCCACATTACTTTATTCCATTCAGTTATATTGCCAAGATAAAGTGAAACCTGGATAACTAAATTGGTTTCACATAAAAAGGTATTCTACTTAACCAGTGTCTCAGATATCCAGGCATAAATTTCAGGACCTCAACATGAGTTCCAGCTATCGTTTTTCACTTATCCAGGTCCCACTTAATGGCGTAGTGGTAGTGACGCTGCCTTACGCTCTTAGGGTCCTGGGTTCGAATCCCAGTAGGAGCAAATGTTTGTGTGATGAGCATGGACATTTTGTTTCCGAGTCATGGATGTTTATATGTATAACTAGCTGACCCACGCAACTTCGTCTGCGTCAAAAGTACTACCTACCTACTACTACCTACTACCTAGCTACAACTACCTACTACTACCTACTACCTACCTACTACTACCTACTACCTAGCTACTACTACCTACCTACTATTACCTACCTACCTACTACTACCTACCTACCTACTACTACCTACCTACTACTACCTACCTACTACTACCTACCTACTACTACCTACCTACTACTACCTACCTACTACTACCTACCTACTACTACCTACCTACTACTACCTACCTACTACTACCTACCTACTACTACCTACCTACTACT
The DNA here is from genome assembly GCA_916618015.1 of Xestia c-nigrum. Taxonomy (NCBI): domain Eukaryota; kingdom Metazoa; phylum Arthropoda; class Insecta; order Lepidoptera; family Noctuidae; genus Xestia; species Xestia c-nigrum. The sequence continues at coordinate 3,386,039 of OU745262.1, forward strand.
ACCTACCTACTACTACCTACCTACTACTACCTACCTACTACTACCTACCTACTACTACCTACCTACTACTACCTACCTACTACTACCTACCTACTACTACCTACCTACTACTACCTACCTACTACTACCTACCTACTACTACCTACCTACTACTACCCACTACCTACCCCTACCTACCCACTACATACCGACGAAAATAATTAAAAAAAAAAAAAAAAAGTATCCTATGTCCTTCTCCTGGTTCTAAGCTACCTCCCCACCAATTTTCAGCCAAATCGGTTTAGCCGTTCTTGAGTTATAAATGGTGTAACTAACACGACTTTCTTTTATATATATAGAAGATAAGTATGTATTTACAAACAAAAAGTATAATATGTGTACAACTATCTAGTGTCCACGACACAAGCTTTGCTTAGTGTGGCACTAGGTGGCGCTGTGTGTTAATGTCCAGCGATATTATTATTATTATTTGCGACGTTGCCAACTTTTACGATGCCCGCTCTTAGGGCGCTTGTACACGGTAAGAAAATACGCGGGGCCTTCGCAAGAATTCGTGTCGTTACTAGAAAATAACTGTGTACACTGCTCGCTGCGGTGCACGAAAAAAATCTTGTCTGCGCAAGACACGACGCGGCGAACGTTGTTGCAGAGCGATGGGGGCGGAGTAGTAGGGTTCAGCCAGCCAGGTACTTTTCGTTGTGCGTTTTGTTATAATATTAATATGCAATTATTATTATTTTTTGCTTTGTAGTTAACATTTTTATAAATAAACGAAAATGATTATCAGACTTGTTATTACTAGCGCGCCCTACGCCCGATTGACGACTGCACGAAAAACATCGTGTCGTGTACACGTTCCGATTGGTCTCGGCTACGGAAGACACGAAAAGTTTTCGTGTGTAGAACAGACAAAATTCTTGTCGTGTACACGAAGAACTTGTCTCGTCTGCCGCAGGCACGTAATTTTTCTTACCGTGCGTGTACAAGCGCCCTTAAGGGCCCGTATCGACTAGTCCTTACTTATCGCACGTACCCTTAAAGTAATTCATCTACTTACTGAATCTTTTGTAGTTTTATTCTAAACCCTAGCTAATGTTTCTAGGGAACACCACAGTTTGTATTGAAAGTGTTGACAATCATCGAAGTGTCCTCAAGGCGACTCTGCTCTTTGCGATATCAAGTAACTTGATACTTGTGGCATTAAATTAAGAAAAAAATCGCCAAATGCGAGTCAAACTCGGGCATGAAGGGTTCTGTATTATATTTTAGGTTTATTATTATTTGTTGTTACAGCAGCAACAAAAATATATCATCTGTGAAAATTTCAATTGTCTAGTCATCTATTACGGTTCATAAGATATAGTGACAGACAGACGGTGTAAAGGTAAGTATTAGGGTCCCGTTTTTACCCTTTGGGGACAGAACCCTTTTTTTTACGATGGGAAATCATCAAATAACTTCTCCCACTATGGGCGGAGCGGGAGGGAGTGTCAGATCATTACTGACTAAAACCCATCCATGTTCTTTCCTCGCCCTTTATGTTCCAGGGCCGCGGTATCTCTTTTGAACAGGCCCGCAAGGGTACATAGCCCTAAGGATAGAAAAATAGATAAAGGATACTTACGAAAAATGTAGAATAGGGTTCGAGACCGTGGGAGTCTTATCATCAAACGGCTCAATAATAATGGTGAATCCTTTCGTATAAGTGGATACTAGAGTAGCCAAGTGAGTGATGAGAGTCAGCGAGGCAAAGTTCGATGGGTCCGGTATTTCTAGCGTCTTCATCAGGGAAGACAGACGTGTGGCGCAGAAACGTAGCGGTTTGCGTTCTATGCAAACACGTGCTTGCACGTCTTTTAAGAAACCTGGAAAGTAAGTTATAATTAGTATTTGAGATCCTAGATGAGACTTACATAGACCAACCTATGCAGCATAACCGTCGTAGAAAGGCTTTTGTCGCCGAAGTATCGACAAAATGACAGACTACTTTTGTTCATCTGCCATTTTGTCCATTCTTTCTTTCTGTTGCCGGACATGCTACGGGGGCTGGTCCACACAAGTCTCAAGTTAGTACTGGGTAATACGATACCCTATATGGTTGTTAGACTTTTTGTCACTGACTACCTGTAACGACTGTCAAAGATCTACAAACAGTCTAGTTATTAACATCAAATGTAAACAAAATATTACCTGCAGGAGATTCTTGTACAACATGTTGTATCCTTAGCCTAGTTTTGATGTATTCTATAAACCTCTTCAGAAAACTTAGGAAGTGTTCCGCATTCCTGATGTTGCCGGGTACCACCTCTGTAAAATAATGTTAATTAGTAATACACTTATTAACCCCTTTTACCCTAATTTATGTGTTTGTATTTGTGTCTATATATTTTTATGTTTGCTTTATATGGGACTCGGGCCTGAAATAAATGATTTTATTATTTATTTATTTTATTATTATAACTAGCGGACGTCACGCGGTTTCACCCGCGTAGTTCCCGTTCCAGCCGGGCTAGCATGGGCAGGGGATAAAACTTTTCTCCACCGGTTATATCCACTGACAAGGGACAAGTCAGTAGAAATGACAGGTGGAGAAAATTTTATCCCCTGCCCATGCTAGCCCGGCTGTGGGAGTACGGAGATAAAATGTAGCCTATGTTACTCAGGGTGAATGTAGCTTTCGAATGGTGAAAGAATTTTTAAAAACGGTCCAGTAGTTTTTAAGCCTATTCATTACAACCAAACAAACAAAGTTTTCCTCTTTATAAGTTTAGTGTAGATGAGACCTGAAGGTTTCTAATCAGCATTATAAGTACACGGTTCCAGGTCCTTGGTTCCATTTTCTAGTAGCCGCCACGGAGTCTGGATTCATGCCCAGTTGATGCCAATATGCTCTTCCTCTTTTACATGGACTTTAAAACATAACTAGCGAAATGTGGGTGTAATAAGGTAAGCCTCTGCCCACTCTTCAGGGATAACAGGCGTGCTGTTATGTTAGTTCCAGACTCTTGATGCAACTGAACAATAACCTTATTGTAACGTTATTAAAGATCACGGTCGTTTTGACGGTGATGAAAAACAGAGGTAGAATAATCAAGGTTTTAGAATAGAAGTGCAGTTGCAAGTGCCAAAAATGAACTTTGTGCTGATGGTAATAAAGTCGCTTGTCAGTGCACAAAGTATCAAACATAATGTCTTTGGAAATTGATCATCATCATCTGCCTAGCCTTTTCCCAACTATATTGGAGTCGGCTTCCAACTTCAACAGATGCAGCTGAATACCAGTATTTTACATGGACCAACTGCCTATCTGACCTCCACAACCCATTTAGTACTAAAAAGTGTGTTTTTGGAACTTGATAACCAAAAAACATTTTTTTTAAATATTCCAACACAGATTTTTTCTTACCATTGAGTACGTCATCAGGTAAGATAGGGTTGCCCAATATAGCATCAGTTTCTCTCATCATGGCGGCTTGACGTAACCCTTCCACCATCTGCTCGTATTCCACCGTCAGGCGAGCCGCGTCTGCCTCTCGTATTCTAGACAGAAAACGTTAGAAAACCTGTATTTTATTTTGTAAAACACATTATGCCACTTAAAAAACCACTTCGAAGCGGCACTGGTAGGCATGCGTTGTCTATGTCGAAGTACCCCCAAATCTTAAAAAAATAGTGGATGATAAAAACAACGAGGATGGGCAGATCAAGCAAGCCCAAGAAACGCTGGCGCGAATATTTGGTCTCGTTCCTGACTAATTGGCCAACGGAAGGCATAACATAAGGCAGATTGGAAATTGAGGAGCCTCCTAAATACTTTTGGAATTTAACAGAACAGGGTAACATAAAAACAAAAGCATGTAAACTTACTGAGCTACCGTTTTCTCAAGCTGTTGCAACGCCAGCGTGCTTCTATCTATAGTCCGTCTGGTCACCTTCACACTGAGCGAGTCTATGCATACATTGTCAATGTTATGCGCTTCGTCGAACACAACCACGGCTTCTTTGTTCATCTCCTTCGACACCACTTCGGCTATCTTCGGGTCGAGGAGGTAGTGGTACGAATAGACTACGATCTCAGCGTGAATTATCTGATGAAAAAGTACATGTTACCTGTGAAATGTGGTATGAGGATGAAATAAACTTGTTGCTATATTTTTTTCTGAGGAATAGTATACAAGAATGTAGGTTTAAGGTTAAAGGTTGTAACCCACATAAACGACTCCGCTCCCATCCAACAAAAATAATATAATTCAAATATGAGCTTTATGTATTGCCATTTAGACATCTATACTAATATTATAAAGCAGAAGAGTTTGTTTGTTTGGTTGAACGTGCTAATCTCAGGAACTACTGGTTCAAATTGAAAAATCTCTTTGTATTGGATAGTCCATTTATTAAGAAAGGCTTAAGGCTATATAACATCACGCTACGACAATTAGGAGCGGAGCAGGAACGAAAAATGTTGCAAAAACGGGGATATTTTTCCTTTCGTTTTTCTCTCTTATGTGACGCAGACGAAGTTACGTGGGTCAGCTAGTACTTTATATTCTTTTTGCCGGGTGGAAGCGGAGTCGTGTAACTGGGCTAAGATCTTTAGCCTCATCTATTAGCATTGAATCGCATTTTTCTACGCTCAAAGCATGCAGACGGAGGAGGTATCCTCGATGCTGCTGCTCTTTGCTCCCTCTATACTTGCTGCAAGTAAAGATCGCAAAAGCGGTCATTGCCCTTTCCCTAATCCCTATCACTTCATACGAACCAAAACAAATGAACCATGTATCTTTTTCATTAGAAGAGTTGAAGATCACGTTATATGACAATGCAAGACATGAACAGGCTTATTTTTGGATTTCAAAATTAAGAACTTAAGAACAAAAGTAGGTGGGTCAATGTCCGCTATTGCGATCTCTCAACTAAAGCTAATGATCCTTCTGAGCGACAGAATAGGTAAGGAGCATGGAAAAAAGGTAGTTCTACTGGCTTCCGGCCATTCGTCAGCACCAGTAGTGAGGCAAGTGCCTAAACTATTCAGCAAAGTGACGAAAAGTCACTAGAGTACAAGTTACGTTATTAGAATAATAAAGAAAAACTACTGTTTCCCTAGTTTAGGGGACAGGGTTGAACCTAATATACTCATTTACCTAATGCTACACTAAGAACTTTAATCTGTATACAGTCCTATGTACAGACTCACATCAAGCTCCCCTATACTCTCAAATTTTCCCAATCAATTTTGAACCGAATGTTTTTGCGAAAAAGTTGAAAATCTATTAAAGAAGTTGACAGATTGACCTTGGTGTGCTGGCGTCCCTGTCCCTATTGAAATTTTATGGTAATTTTTTTTTTCTATTCTAGTTAATGTATGTAAAACTTTGACTGCAACTTACAGCAAATCTGGAAAGGAAGTAGGGACACCAATTCCTGTCGGCGCCATACTGTTTCATATCATCGATTGTGTACACTCCATATGGCAACATTGACTCTTTGCCTTCTCGGTTGAAACCCTCGTAGAACTGACCTGAGAAAGTTTACAAGATTAAAGACTTTGTGTTTTTCGGAATGACGTTATTCACTGTAGTTGAGAAATTCCTGAACATAATAAGTACTTTAAAAAAATAATTGAAGAAAAAATTTAACACAATTTTTAGGCAGATATCATAGTGCAAGCTGTCTTTATGCATCCTAGTAAAATCATTTACAAAACAGTTGGATGCATATGTTTACCAAACACAAAACAAATTCTGTAGAAGTTATTCACAAATGAATTGTCGAATTGCAAATGAATGTATGTTCGTTGCACAGCATTGCATGTAAAACTTACAAATAGATACAGAGTCGTCAGATTCATGTCTGTCCCTGATGTAGCTGGCAGTCAGGGAGTGACATTTACCATCCACCAGTTTGCCTTCCCTCTCTCTGGAAACCTAGAACCAAACAGCAATATTTTAAATTAGATTTTTTTCATTACACTAGATTACATGAACAACATGGTGCAGGATATCGAGAGTCTTGAAATTCCAATAGTGCTAAAATATTGAGGCCTCAGGCCAAATAAAATACCAAGACATAGCGCTGCAAACAATAATGTGAAGCCTAAACTAAGCTCCGCTCTGTGCAAACACACTCACACATTTACATAAAACTACAATTAAATTAAGCTCATAAAATGCATACATGTCTTTTTCACTTTAATGTTTGCAGCGCTGTGTGTTGGTTTTTTATTTGGTTTGAAAATGAGGCATTCATTTCAAAAGATATAGTAATGAAGTATGCCAAGATATTTTAGCTATTTCCACTGTCCCCTAGGATACAGGCCTATCTTAGTTGAAGGGACACGGTTGATACTATTGTATTTACTTATTAAGTACTTTGTGCTGTAAAATAAATAATTTAGTTTTATTTATTCATTTAATTAGCATTAATAACTAGCATAGGCTTTATAGGATTTTTATGATTATTGCCTTGTAAATTAAAAATATTTATTTGACACTTAAAATTAAAAACACATGTTACAAACCAATCATAATAAGAAAGCACACAAGTGTTTGTCCACAAATCTGATCCTAACCCCCAAACTAGGCCTCAAACTGTATTTTAGAGGCAGTGTTCAGCCATGGATTCCATTATTAATCTAACAGCTTTAGAGAGCATCGCAACAGAGTTGACAGCCAGGGTTATTGCTATTTGGTAACACATATTGATAAAAAATAATAATATGGGAACAACAATTACATTTAAAATTACAGTATAAGGAATAAAAATAAGGTAATAATGTTAAAGGTGTGTATGAGAGTGAGTGAGTGTCTGGTTTGGTTTGCACCTTATGATTATTGAATGTATGAGGAGTATTTATTTTATAGAAATCAAAAGTTCTCACATCAGGATGAATGCAGAGGTTCTTCCTAGAGGTCAACACTACACCAACCAGACTTGGTTTCTCTCCTTGGCATTTTTCATAGTATTTCATCAGGTTCTTTAACTCTTCTAGTACTTTCTCTATCTCGGGCACTGTACGAGAACAGTAGATGAGTTTTCTGAAATGGGAATAAATCATTGTGGCAATATGTCCCATATTTAGAAGTAAGTCTGTTAATAAAGATTTACTCTTTGCTTGACAAACATTCATTTTTAGCATGACCTAAAAATACTAACTGTATTAACTACTTTGGATTAATGTTCCCACTGCTGGGACACAGACTTCTGCTCTATGGACGGGAGCAGGTAGCAATCCCCTTCAGAGCAGGTCTGATTGGTGGAAGTAATTTTACTAGGACATGCTGGGTACCCATACAGTATCTTCACTTTGTTTTGTATTGTAAAAGTTAGTAAGTATTGCAATCATTGCGAAATTGGTGTCAAAACTACAACTGGCCAGTTCCAGCCATTTCAACAGGGCCAATACGATTGTCTTCACTGAGACTGAGTTAGTACTAAAAACAACTGTTTGTCAAGATGATACACACTCAACCTAAATGGTTTGTTAAAGAAATATTGAATGTTTCAACTGCCAATATGAAGAAGAGAATACCTGACATGATGAGGGTTCTGTATCATGTATGCTACAATCAAAGAGAGAAGCGATATTGTTTTGCCAGTTCCTGAAGGCATCTCCAATAATCCATGGCCCTGAAAAATACGAAATGCTTTACATTGCTTGAAATTAATTCCTTATTTGTGTTTCATCTTTCGATACATAACCTAAAATGGTTTTCAGAATTATTTGCAATGAATGTCTATATTATTGGAGTTCTACAGGATTTTCTTTATTTATACATTGACCGCATTTACGGCAAAGTACTAAACATTCACGATTTGTAGAACTAAACATTCACGATTTGCAGAAACCGCGAAGGCGCGTAGTATTTTACGAAAATATATTTAATATTTGTAAATAATACATTACTTTTGCGTCTAGAGCTCGCTTTAACTCCAACATATACGCGTATTGCTCTGGATATATGTAATCGTAAGGGAAATAAACAAGGAGACCGTCCACTGTGAGCCTGTAAATAACAACAAAATACACACGATACAACATTAACGGTAACTTATAAATATTATCATTTTAGTAATATAAACTAAATTTACGCACTTCATGTTTAAAATAAGACGAACTTAATTATTTATTTAAATTTTTATTACAAAACGACGAGGATTCGGCAGTTCGGCTTCTAGTCCAAACCTGTCCGAAAGTGAAACCGAAACCGAAACTTTTTGACAGTGACATTGACAGTATTTATGTACAATGTGAATGTCAACAAACAATCCCTGCGTTCCGAATTGCGATAAAAGTGATAATATCGCGAATCCGACCAACGCGCAATGTCACAATTATTACTCAGAAGCCTCATATTTTGTGACTACTAAATTCGGTCGGATTCGCGATATTTTCACTTTTTTTTGCAATTCGGAACATAGGGAATATGACGTGAGTGATGCCTTTACGAAAATGGTAGGTAGGTAACAAGCTATACCCTTCCTTTTTTGTCCTGAAAAAAGAAAAATTAGATTTTGCCCCTTAGAAACCACTGAAACAGTTTTTGTTTTCTATGAAAATATGGCATTTGTGCAACTTCTATACCGTTTACCGTGCTAAGTTACAGTAAAGGTGAGTTCTGCTAATAAATGAGCAAAATATCAGTAGAGTGGAAATAAAACGTTGGTCTGTCAAATTATCAAATTGTCAACAACAAAAATGGCTGCCCAGTTGGCGTCTTTCATAGAATAATAATTAGACATTCTATGAGTATTTTGTTTTTCAATTACAGATAATGCCTGATCCCGTTTTATTGATTCTGTAAATTAAGTAACATTTTTATACATTTCGTGCAGTCATGATGTTTTCTCGATAAACTGTCGTGACGTTTCTAATAGCGAAGATAGTGTCTGGACTGGGTAGAAGTTCTAATATTTTATAACTCTATCGTGCCATATTCGCCGCGAATCTATGAAATTCAATTTGTGATTTGAGATGATTTATTAAATTAAATAAATAATTCTGCAAAATGGAACCAGAAGTCGTAAAAGTATGTCGTATTTGTTCAATAATGGACGTGAAATTACACGACTTGCGATCATACCCATTAGAATCTTATTACGAGTCTGTAATTGGAACCAATGTGAGTTGAGTTTATTTATTTTATAAACTTATTTGTATTTATTTCTACACCTTTGTGTCATGAAGAAAATAATATTTATTATTTTCATACTTATATATATAAGATCTAGTTCTGTTAGTATAAAAATAATTGAGAAATGAGAAGTCTGAAACGTTTTAGCAAAGTGGATTCTCTCACTGAATAAATTTTTAGGGAACAAATTTAATTGCATATTCTCTTACCTCCACATCTCATTTACTCGGTCATAAAAGACTTCTCAAGACTGGTTTTGCGTTTTTTGGATTTATGACCTATTCATGTTTTGTTCCAGCCCCAGTATGCCAACTTGCCACCATATGCCTGCTATGAGTGTGCCGCACTTGTGAGGAAGTTTTATTTCTTTAGACAGAAATGCCTACGTAGCCAGGCTGTCCTCCATGGTGCTACAGATTCCTTAGGAAATGTAAATATGATTATAAACTACAATTTCAATTCATTAAGAGCCTGGTGAACAAATATTGTTGAAGAACTTTATTTGACACAGAACCTATAATTTATAATACTACAAATTTCATGTTTCAGGTTAAATCTAAAAAAGTAAAATCAATTGATCGAAAAAGTATACACATAGCATCAAACCTCAAAATCGTCACCTTACCAAACATTGAGATAGGTCTTGCACAAAAATCCAAACTAAATGTAGAAGTAAAGCTTGAACCAGGCAGTGGTGATGAAGATGATAAGTTTAAACTTGATCACAACTATGCTTCTTTCAACTCAATGGATCCCTGTATCTCCAGCGATGATGATGAACCACTATCACTTCATAAAGAGAAGAAAAGTCAAAATAATGAATCTGATGATGAGAAGGTGGACTTGAAAGAAGAGTGTGAAGGCCTTGAAGTAAGATTTTCTGAACTTTCTAATGATAGAAGTCCTAGCTTCAGTTTTGGAAAACTGTCTGAAATGATTAATCTGGTAGGGTCCAAAAGATAAACACTGAAGCAGTTACTGCCTAACCGCTTGTACATAGAAGAAAGTTCCCAGAAAATGTAGTGATACACTGAACTGCTTCAAGAAGTTATTTGAAACACACATTATTGAAATTGGCCTTCTTTCAGTTAATCTTACCACTTTATTCTTACCTCATAATAATAATTAACAAAGCATATCATGCATTATTTTTTTGCAGTTTGCTGTAGGCACAGAAGACTCTGGATTTTCAATTGAAGTACCTAAAGTGACAGAAAGGAAAAAGAAACGCCGGTTAAAAACAGGAACTATTAAACGAAAAAAAGAGTTACTAAACCAGAGGGTTGCTGGTGATGGCAAATGGAATGATTTTGCACAATATATCAATGTTATTACTTTGACGGTATGTTAATCAGAATTTTTATATCATAACCATATTTTTGATAGAAGACGTCTTTTTAAAATAGTTTTTTATATTGTTGTATCATATGTTTATGACTCTCTCTTGTCAGTAAAGGAATAATCTTTATGGGTTCCTGTCAAAGTATAGGACTGCTGATACCTTGAACTTCTTACAAAAAATAATTTTCACGTTGTCCTTTCCAGTTGGACGAGCAGAAAGAAGAGATCCAGAAGAGAAAGGAGTCATCCAACTACTTGAACTCTCCATTCCAGTGCAATCTGTGCTATAAAGGCTTCATTGACAATGATGCCTGGAATCATCATGTCAGCAAACATGCTTTGGTAAGCTTTTATCTTATAATATTACTAGCTGACTCGCGCAACTTCGTCTGCGTCTCATAATTTGAGATTTAAACTATCCTATCTCTCAAGTTGGATCGAACTGCACATGGTGTGCGAATTTTATTATAATCGGTTAAGTGGTTTAGGAGTCCATTGAGGACAAACATTGTGACACGAGATTTATATATATTAAGATATATCAATTATTGAATGACCTTGAAATCATTGCAGTTGGCCATGGTATTATAATTATACAGTGTTTACCAGATAGGTGTCATACACTGGGTGGAAGGGACACCAGTACACACTACCATGTCTGTGTAGGCCCTAAAGTTTTGGGTATTATAATGATAGATCACCAATCTAAACTACTCCCTTATCATTAGTTCATTCAGCAATCTCATTGACATTATAAAAGGTATGTTCCTTGTTCCCAGACGGCAGGTAGCATAGAGTGTCAAGTATGTAAGTTTCGGTTCAAAACGAAGCGCGCCTATCAGAAACATGCGTCCAACCATGAGAAGAAATATGCATGCAAATCTTGTCCTTACATATCTACCAACACGTAAGTAAAACTATTTACACTAGCAGATAAAAGTTTAAAAAGTAGTGCACCTAATGTGCTTCCTTGTGGTAGACCTTTGAACTACCCGCAGATTTGACTATAACTTGATTTATTTTTTATCTAGCTCTTAATAATTTATTTCATTGTGACAACGACGACAAAATAATCAATCATATAGACATCAGTTGTTTTCGTCAGAAAATCTGAGGCCATAGATTTAGTGGTGCATATTATCAAAAGCTTCAGTCAAGTCAATGGCCAAAAGTATTTAGTTTGATAATAAGTCGTGTATGAAGAAAAGGTAATGAATAGTTAAACATGTTTATGTTTGTCCAGGACTCAAGCAAAGCAGCATCAAGGGTGGCATAAAGGGATTACTTTCAAGTGCAAACATTGCGATGAAATATTTACGTAAGTGATGGAAATCCTTATTATTTAATTGTTATTTAATCTATTTTAAGTTTAAAAAGAGTTAAAATCTATTTGTAAGTTTGTTTCAAGGAGGTCTTTGAAATGGTTTTGAAAATTCTACAAATGAATATAATACAACAAGCATGTTTTGTTTTTCATTTTGTCTAATATTGTATCGATAATTTGCGACTCGCACTTGGGCGGTTTTTTTTTTTTTTTTATAAAACTTTTCTCCACCAGTATTTGGACGTCGTACATGAGTCACGTGCGTATCAAACATCCGTCGGAGTTCATATGCGGATTTTGCGGGTACTCGTTCATTAGCAAGCTGGGTCTTGCCATGCACAAGACTATGATGCACAAGGATATACAAGTATGTATCCCTTAACCCCATAGAATGATTTTATAATGAAATAGTTATTGTTTAGAGTTATATGAACTTAGAGGGTTATTGATGATTTTGATTCTGTAAACATACTTGCGCGAATCATATTTTCATCAACATAAAATATGACACCTGCAAATTGCAAAAAAAAGTAAGAAAATTAGAATTTCGTGGGCATTGTGCAACACGGTAACATTAGGTAACAAACACAGCCTATAAGTAAGTAACTTTTTGTTATCGGATGTTGCTCAAAATGCTGGTCCGCAAAAACTAAGTACGATGTCTATGCACCAAAAGGCGAAAGATCCCCCGCAAAATTTAAATTTCTTTCCTATTTCACTTTAGTTTGCAAGTTGCGGTTCAGTATCAGGTTGTATACTCATTTTTGTTTTGCGGCCGTAATAAATATTTTATTTTGTACTTTTCGGGAAACTTACAGCTAACAAAAACCATGCTCTTAAGTTATACGGATTCGAAGGCCATTTACAAGTTTCCGCAGATAAATACATTCCAAGCAAAAAAAATATGTATATAAGATCGTTAATTTAATTAGGCAAATCAATCGACGATCAAGGACCTGATGCTTAACTGCAAATTAAAAAAATGTGGGCCACCCTCATTGCGTATCACACTTTCCCATCGCATTTCGGTGGATTTAAAAGAAATACTTTGCTTCCTATGTTCGAAAAATATCTCTGCTTGACAACCTAGAAAATGTAATGAATGTTATTGAATTACCTAACCTCATTTTATGCCATTAAGGTGCCTATATTTGTGTGTTGCAGTGTAGAGTTTTATACAACAATCCCTGAATCCCTGAGGACTAATCCAATTTTCTGTATGTTTAGGAGAAAGCAGAAGAAAATTCTGAAGAAGGTCCTTATTGTGAAGAGTGTGACGTCAAGTTCATATCGACAGAGGCGTACAAGAGACACACGGTGATGTCCACCAAGCACACACAGACTACAGACTCTATGTCAGTTGATATACAGTTCATTTTCGTTTGATATTCAATACTGGTTGATATTACTGTTCACGTACAAGAGCTCGCTTAAGTAGACTCTTCTTTCATGGGGTACTGTTTGAAATGCTATAATAAAATTCCACAAAGCATTCTTGAACTAAATGAAACCAAATTTAAAACTTGCATTAAACGCACACTGTGTAAGCAAGCATATTACAAATTGGACGATTATATCGCTGATAAAAATGCTTGGCTCAATGCCGGTCCTGCTCCACTTGGACAGGGGCGCATAAATGGATAGCATTAAATGGTATTGTTGGAGCTGCTGAAGATTGTACAACTATCTTTGCATTGTATAAATTCAATATCTTTAGTATTAAATAACCTCATATCCCATATTGTGTGAGTGCCATGTACTAGAACGCTATCATTCGCTGGAAACCTACGTTTTTATTTTTTGACTTGAATGTGCCCTGGCGGTTAAGAGTATGTCATGCTCACTCAAATGTCCCGCTGATGGTGGCGCGTGTGTCGGGTCATTTAGTTCCCTTCAAAATGGTTGAGTTGAATGGTGCTGATACATGCGTCATGTTCGTGAACGGGCGCTGTCGGTTGGGACTGGTCAGCTCTTGGTTGCCACGGCTTTTGTTTTTATTTTTTAATTAATTATTTTATTTTTGAATTGTTTTTGTTAGTTTTAACTATGGACACTTTTATCGTGCACATCTTGCTACATTGTTCTCACATAATGCACCATCTCAACAGGAATGATGTAACCAAGATTTTGTAACAACATTATGATTTAAAAGAGTGTCCATGGAGTTTCTTGCCCGTTCTTCTCCATAGAGATTTACGCTAGGGAATGGGCAACTACAGTACTTTCACAGTTTTTATGTCTTGTGACTGGGACTGTAGCTACATTTAATTATCATCTTTGTTTCGACAATTCAAAAGCGCCTGTAACTGGCCTACTTGAAATAAATGCTTTGATTTTGATTTTGAGAGCGGGGAATATAGAACTTATTGGTGTTGACATACGGTTAACATTCGTTTGTTGTTCAACAGTAAAGGCTGTCGGACATGTGGCGCGACGTTCGAGAACTCAGAAGACTTACGACTGCATCATCGTAAAGAACACACGCGGAAGAGACCCAAGAACTACGGGAAGAAACCTTCTAAACACAGCTGGCCTGCTAAATGTGAACACGTATGTACTGATGACACTTTTCTATAATTTTCATACAGATTTCTTTGGAAAAAATAAAGTGTAGAATGTCCATTTCAATAATTTTGTTTTCATAACTTGAAGGTATAGGTACACTAGCTGCCTAATCTTGAGTACCTACTACAACCAACGTAAACGTAAATTGGACTAGTACTACAATATAACGGTTTTTACAATGTGACGCTGCCATATCTGCATTACAAAGCAGGGGCGGGTCACTAGTTAACTACAATGTTCAGTTGCGGCCATTTTCAATAACTTACTGTTCGGTTTCGATAGGTTGCCATCTCTGTATGTTTGACATTTTGCTTACAGACGGTTAGAAGCAAAACGTCACAGAAAATCTTTCTTTGATTTTTTAATGAATTATGTGATAGGTAGATGACGCCATTCAACCTAACTTTGTTTATAGAAACACGGATAGCTGCGAAACGTGGCATATTAACTGACAATTATATGTAAGTAAGTTATAGAAAACAAGGAGAGGAGCTCGCGGCTAAATAATATCAGCCGCTCGGGTCGATCTTTAGGTTAAGCCATACTTTCCTAGGTTGGTCTGTGGATGGGTGACCACCCTTACATACCGAGTTTCCTCCGTGCCTCGGAAAGCACGATAAGCTGTTGGTCCCGGCTGTCATTTATCCATCTTTGATAGTCGTTACAGGTAGTAGTCAGTGGCCCCAAAAGTCTGACGCCAGTCTTACCAAGTGGTATCGTATTTCCCAGTATTAACTGGGTTGTGGAGGTCAGATAGGCAGTCGCTCCATGTAAAATACTGGTATTCAGCTGCATCCGGTTAGATTGGAAGCCGACCCCAACATAGTTGGGAAAAGACTAGGCAGATAATAAAAAAGTTATAGAAAACAGCAGCCTTTAGAGAAACATGATTTGTTGCAGTGTCCGGAAGAGATCCCGAACGCTCGCGAGTACTGGACACATTTCCGTCGTGCACATCCCGACAAGAAGTACCCTATACAGAAGAACCACATATGTGATATCTGTGGCAAGGGTTTCAGGGTATGTACACTTTCGTAAAATCAGTTATTTGCTTGTAGGTAAAAGAAAGCGCAATGCTCTTGATGGAGAGTTCGAGTTTCGTTTCTTTTAATTTTTAAATATTATATTTGTTTTTTTTTTTTTCTGTGTAAGTTTTATACTGTACTGTGCGGGCTCATAAATGCTTTTTCTTTCTTTCTTTTTTTATATTTAAGGCGCGGGACAAATACAAATGGCGTCGGGCGGTGGTGTGGCGCGGTCGCGGCGCCACTTCTTTGATATTTCATATAAAATGTATAGACGAGGTGTGTGGCACGAGACATACTGAGAGGGCGCCGCTTCCTCGGTCTCGGCGCACCCGCAGTTAGCAGTGCAGTAGCATGCACAGGAGAGAACAAGACGGCGAAACTGAGTGACAATATAGACTTAAAACGCCTCGCCTTTCCGACACCCTCAGCGCGCCTGTACTGCGCTGCGCCGGCGCCACGCCGTCACCTCGCCCGCGCTTCGCCTCCGCACGACGCCTCTTGTACATGTCCCGCGCTTAATTGTTCTGAGTGGTGTCCAACGGGATTTGCACATATAACTGGCAAAATGTAGATCTAGTCCAGTTCACCTCTACCTTACCTTTTGCGGAAAACAAGTGTGATGTTATTTTATGCTCAAAAAGCTATTGTATTTCACTGGATGAAAAAAACCAATAGCATAACATAACGGATTGAAAAACAGAATAAATTGACTGATTTAAAATCAGACTCAAATCCATAAAATTTTAATCAATTAAAACATATTCTCATTTAAATCTGGCTTATAATTGGCACTTTTGAACGTCGAAAAATTTCCGTTCTTTGTGTTCCGGGATCAATTTAAAAGCGACACATTTGGCATTTTAGTCCTTACCGTTTTCGATTACGGGGCCGATCTTAGCGAAGATTGACCATCGGTGAGGGAGATATTATAGTTCAAGCGTGTGTGCGCACGCGCAGGCACATGTGAACTCTCTGTTCCTTTCCTCTCATAGTCCGGCGGGACGGCAATCCGACACGACCGGAGAGAGATCAGAGGCCCTACTCCCTAACGCTTCGTCCGTATATTCCGATCTATCCGTCTCTCTCGCGCCCGTCTGCAGACGAGTGCGTGTGAGAGACGCGGATAGATCCGAAGTCGTAGTCGTGCATTGCGACCACGAGACTGATGGAGCAGTCAATTTGTCTGTAAAGAAAAAAAAATAATCATTATCATTAACTTAATAAAATTATTCTCTCTCCACTTTCAACAGGGTAACGCCTTCCTAATATACCACAAACGCACGCACTTCGAAGAGCGCGCGTACAAATGTTCGCAGTGCGACAAGGCGTTCTACAACCGAACGAACTTGAACGTTCACGAGAAAACGCACTCAGACAACCGCCCTTATCCTTGCTCGGTTTGCTTCAAAGCTTTCAAGGGGAAAGGAGCGCTCAATAGACATTTTAGAGTAAGTATTTTAATTATTTGTTTACATACTAGCTTGCCCGCGTGAAGTTTGATTATTGTCCACTAAAATCTTTACTTCCGAGATGAAAATTGATGTTGTGTTCAAAAGTTGTGTTGTTTTGAATTTAGGGAGCCGCATACTTTTCTATCAACATTTTCAAAACTAGGTCTTGTGAAAGGTTTTGGTGCGTGAACGCGTTCACGTTCCGAATTGATGACAGCTCTTAGCTGTCATAATCGTGATGTCTAAATCAGAACGCAAAATATAGTTGTAAGCGCTGTGAACGATTATTTAGTAATAGGGAATGCGGCCTAAATATTGCACCGACCTAAAGGCAATGATATTATATTAGTGAAATCGTGTAAAAGTTTAAGACGTATCTACTGATGTTGATGTAGTATCATTGCCGGCAGGTTCATCTGGAAGTTTACTCAGAAGTCAGGCCACACCCTTGTTCTGTCTGTGGCAAAACGTTCAAGTTTAAAGGAGCGCTAGATAGACACTTTTTAGTGAGTATTTTGAACATTTGCACACAACTTCTATTGCCATATTAGTTTGCATTATAATTATTATGTCTTCGTGGATGCGCGTAACGGTATAAAGTGTTATATGTCCTATCTTATTCCATTGTCTACTTGTCTACCAAATTACATTGAAATCTGTTCAACTGGTAACGCCTGACAAACAGACAAACAAACTACTTATCTTAAACATATGTGAAGTTTTGCTAGTTAATTTGATTAGAGCAAGTATTTATATGTTATTTCATAACTAAATATCAGCTCATTAAAATGAACAAAAAGGGACCTCATGTAAAATGTAGGCATTGCAATGGTCATGCGGCGCACGATGTCGTGACTTTCGAACATTTAAATTCAGTTGAAATGCAAATCTACCGGTCTTGCAAAACTACCCAATGAATGGTGTCCAATATCGCTTATTTGCTTACTCACTCACACTATCCCTCTCTCCCTTGTTACAGAGCCATACGGGTCAAAAACCCTACGAGTGTGAAGTTTGCGGCAAAGCGTTCTCTCAGTCAAACAGTAGAAAACTGCACGTTCGGACCGTCCACCTCAAGCAACCAGCTCCTTACGTCAGTCGCAACCGACTTGAGAGACGGAAGCAAGGGCCTAAGGAACCGCCGGCACAGCAGTTTATATACTAAAAACAAAAATAGAAGATGTAGAAAACATTATCAGAAAACCGGCAAGTCTTAGGGTTCAAAGACATCCCCCATCCTTCTGCCCATGTGGCATACTTGAAGGCTGATCATGCAATAAACTCTTGAAGCTGGTGAAAACCGGGGAAGATAAAGAGGAAGCCGAGGAAGATACAGAGATGAAACTTGAAAGTAAGGTCTGCAAACATGCAATGAAGTGCAGCATTCTAGGCGTCAAACTAGCTGAACGTATACGCAACACCACACTGCGCTCCAAAACACAAAGAACTGACGTTGCTCATGAAGCTGCTAAGTTGAAGTGGGACTGGACTGCCCACATCTACCTTTGGGCAAATTATCCACTTTCTGAAGCCCTGACACAGCCAGAGGACGTCGCCGCAGACCTCGTAGAATATGGCGGGACGAGCTGGATAAAACCGACGACCAGTGGTCTACATTGGCCCTGGATATAAGCAACTGGAAGTCAGTCGGAAAGGCTTTTGCCTAGCAGTGCCATGACGTAGGCTAACAGTATTAGTACTTTGCCTCATTGCCTCAGCAGGGTGGATGTGGAACTGTATCACCTCTGTGCCCCGTAATATGCAGACAAAGCGATCTCTGCACTGCCGAAGTTTTGGGAGAACAAAACCTGTAGTACTGTTGTGGCAGCGGGCAAAGATCTTGCCTTTGCAGAGGATGTTACATCACATACGGCTTGGTTATCTCGCAGCCTGAATCTATATAAAGAGTTTTTGACAGAAGCATGTTCTGGGCCGATACAATTTAGATTGCCATCGACACGCTAACAAGAAGTAGCATGGCCGTATTATGTAGTCAGAAAACAACAATTATTTTTACAATATTTATCCTTTACATTGTTTATTTATATCTTAAAGAACGATCTTATTTATCAGTTGAATAAGACTGAAAGATTGGTAGTATTATTATTTTATATTTGACGATACATCAGGCAACGAAATTTATATGCTCGCATTGCGTAGTTTTCATATTTTTATACAAATTATGAACTTAATATTATAAGTAGTTTTTAGAATTAAAAATAGGCTTACTCCTGAACATGGCTCGCATCGAGTCTAGAGTATTATTAATTTTACACATCAATAGATTGGTTGTGTAGCAAATTATGTTTACAATAGATATCAAAATTTATCGAGAAACTTGTCACGATAATTAACTTTCGATAATAGAAGCTTGAAAGGCAAGAGACACGTTTTTGATGAAAAATAAATGTTATCAGCGCGTCAAGTGAAAACGATCCTACAAACAAAGGACTTGTAGCCTATTCATGTCTTTGTTGATATCCATATAACTTGACACTGCATTCTCGTTTTGCACAGTACCTAAGGTGCGAGACAAATACATGAGGCGTCGGGCTGACGACAGGCGCGGCAGCGCGCGTTGCGGTCGCGGCGCCACTTCATTGATATTTAATACAAAATGTATAGAAGAGGTGTGGCGCGAGACATACTGAGACGGCGTGGCGGGCGCCGCTTCCTCGCCCTCGGCGCACCCGCAGTTAGCAATGGCATGGCGCAGTAGAGAACTAGATGGCTGAAATCATCATCATCACTATCATTTCAGCCGAAAGACGTCCACATTGACCGGTCCTTTGCGACTCGCATCCAACGGATTTCCGCAATCTTCACCGGTCAAGTCATCGGTCCACCTAGTGGGAGGTCTTCCAACGCATCGTTTTCCGGTACGCGGTCGCCACTCCAGAACTTTACGGCCCCATCGGCCATCCGTTCTGCGAGCAGTGTGCCCTGCCCACTGCCACTTAAGTTTGGCAATTCTTCGGGCTACGTCGGTGACCTGGGATCTCTTGCGAATGTCTTCATTTCTGATTCGATCACGCAAGGAAACTCCGAGCATAGCCTTCTCCATTGCCCTTTGGGTGACGGCTAAAATGCGTGACGATAAATATAATTTAAATACTAGAATGCCCCAAAAGAATCCCCTATGTTCGCCCGCGCCTCACCGACAACGTTAGTGCGCCTGTTCTACGCTTTACCGGTGCCGCGCCCGCACCTCGCCTACGCCTCACCTCCGCCCGACGCCTCTTGTATTAGTCCTGCGCCTAACTGAAACTTGAGCAATAATGATTTTATTGCAAATGCTGTAGAACTTCCATTTTGAAATAGATGGAAGATTTATACAAATAAATACACAAATATAATAAAATATGCTATACATGAAAAAGACCTACAACCAGTACTCATTATGATAATTATAGCAATATAAAAAACGATGAAATGAAATCTTAGCTGTGCTAGTTAAAACAATGTTTTTAATACAACCACTATTTAATCGTTTTTTAATCAGTATTTTTGCATAATAATGAAATAGTTTTACACATAGATTGAGAAGTTTTATATTTATTTCCTTATGTCATCATATTCCTGTGTCCTATGTTACTTGAGGTCGGCGCAACACATTTCTTCTATTTTCCTCTGTCAACCGTAACGCTATCATTTACTCCTTTTCTTTCATAATTATCCTCTTATCTATTCCTCACACAATCCACCCATCGTTTCCTTAGTCTTCCTCAGTTATTTACATGTATTACCGTAAAACGGGGCTATTTACCCCTATTTGAAAGTAGCGGTAGCCCAGTGGTGGCGGCCCCGACATACGAACCCAGACAGGCGCATTACTCTGTGTAATTTATTTCATCACCACTGCTCTAAAAAACGGTGAAGGAAAACATCGTGAGGAAGAACCGTGAATCCTAGAACCAAAAAATTTGAAGACATATTGTGACACCTACCAATTCGCACTGGGCCCGCGTGGTGGATTATGGCCCATTCTCTCTCATAGAGAGGAGTCCCAGCAGTGGGAACTTTAATAGGCCAATGACGATGGAACTATTTGGGATGACCCAGAATTTCCAACCAAAATATCTATAAACTATCATTTGGTGTTTGGTAGAAGTTATTTTAAAACTCTAGCAACACTGATTGGCTGCTACTGAGAAATTCCTGATAGAAAACTCAATCAACATTTTGATACCTATACATGGTACCAAATAGTATGGTGACCTATACTGCCCTGCTAAGCCGAAAGGCGCTATCTCTGAGATACGCCCTTTTAGTTTTTTTTATACCATTCAATAGCTAGAATAATTTCGCATCTAATGGTATAAGCCAAATAGCGATATCTAATTTAAAACATTAAAATAAACAACTAAGAAATTTTTTTATATCTCAATTTTTCCTTAAATTCCGAAGAGATTTGACGGTATGTCGTTTTTATGAAGCCAAATAGCCTTATACCGACATAGGCTAGAAACGCTTAAAAAATGTTAATCAAAAACCTAAGTAAATTTTTAAGCCAATAAGCGGTAAGTTCATGTTTTGAAAAAGTTCCGGAGTTAGCGCTTTCACGCTAAGTAAATGTGTGTATTATTAGTTCGCTAAGGTTTGAGATACGGCTATACCTAAGTATAATAGGTAATTAAAATTGACTTTAATATCTTTAGCAATAAGGTTTAATTTTCTGGACGATCTAAAGATGAGATCATAAGTGCGTATTGTATTTTTTTTTTGTTCTATCGGGATATGAAAAATATTGTACTTTGGGTGGATAATTGTTCAGCTCAAAATAAAAACTGGACGTTTTTTTCGTTTTTAATCTATGTTATAAATTCGGATCAGATCAATGCAGAAAAGATTATTGTTAAATACTTCGAAGCCGGACACACATTTATGTCTGGCAGGCTCTTTTCACCATAGAGTAGAATTGGCAATGAAGCGAATGAAATAGTTATTTATCCAACATGTGAGGAAAGTTCGTTTTTCCTATGAGTTTCGATTTTGAGTCTTGAGCGAACGAAGGATTGAAAAATAGAATCACGAGCGCAGCGAGTGATTTTAAATTTCAATCCTGAGTAAGCGAAAGACTCAACAAAACGAATAGCAAATGAACTTGCTCACATGTTGCATACAAAACTTTTCGCCACTCCCAGCAAGAAAGTATTCAGTCATCATACGTAAATAAATTAAATAGTCACAAAGTAAATCAACAAATTCTTTATTATAAAATAAAAAGAGTTGTTATTCATGAAAATAAATTTAAAATGAAATGTAAAATTACTGCATTTTTTCAAGTTAAAGGTAACGTTTTTATTGGGTACATTTATCGTTGTTTAATTACTATTCACTTGAGTGTTTGATATTCCTGTATCATTACAAGGGGCCTGAGGTGGGGCATTGACAGTATCTTCTGCCGCAACACTAGCCCACGTCGTGGTAGACGGCTTCGTTATTTTTTTAAATATCTTTAAAACTTAACATCAAAAAATCAGGCTAGGATAGTTCCTGAACGGGATCATTACTTTCCTCACTGTTCAAACAGTGAGGAAAAACCAACTTTCCTCACATGTTGGATAAATAACTATTTCATTCGCTTCATTGCCAATTCTACTCTATGGTGAAAAGAGCCTGCAGACATAAATGTGTGTCCGGCTTCGAAGTATTTAACAATAATCTTTTCTGCATTGATCTGATCCGAATTTTGTTTTCGTAGAGGAAAGACACTTCTTTCGTGCGGGAGTGGTGAAAAATAAAATATATGACTTTGATGACTTTTGCGAAGCTGTAAACAGTGCTGGAAAAATGTAAATATCAAAAAAAAGACAATAGATGATTTTTATGAGTGGCAAGACTATACGAAAATATAAATATATAATAAATAACAAACTTTCCCGGTTGTCACCACGACCTTACATTAGTGACATTGTTGAAGTGGAAGTTAACAGAGGCAGTTTTGACATTACGTACAGAACTGGTTTCGATAATTAACCCATTACGGCTAGCATTGTAGGTACAAAGTTCTTAAAATTAGACAAACTTCCATCCCCAACTAAAAAAAACAGTACCAGCAGGAATATCTCAGACAAAATAACAATATTTTAAAATCTCTTTCCAGTTTAATATCTGCTAATAGAATTGTCTTTCTGGCGGGGACTACCAACTTTTGATTAATTTTATTTCATAGAAAGAAAATAAATTCCATTAACTTTTTTTTGTAATTTGCTGCTACATTTAATAAAGTTATTAAAAAAATATTAAATGAAGTTTTATTACAAATTTATTGGGTATTTTCATCAAAAATGAAAAAAACATCATTTTGTATGGAACTTTCTATGAGCAGAATAAGACTAAAAGCACTATCTCAATTTTTGAAGCCTTTATTTTTAATCAAAATAGCGGTATCTCACAAAATAGGTGTAATGGTGCGATTTATGGATAATTTAGGTATGTCAGTTATATCTAGGGTCAAAAATACGTTTATATAAGTTTTAACAGTTTTAAAAATATTAGTTTTAACCCCCGTTTGAAGGTGGGAAAAATCCAATCACAAAAAGTCGTTTTTCTCAAAACTTACTCTGATTGAGTTAGCGCTTTTCGGCTTATCAGGGCAGTCATGGTACCAAAAAGTCAAATAGTATGGTGCCTAAAACCCAAGTAGCCCCGTTTTATTGTACCTATTTCATTTATCTTTGTTTTAAGATGTAATGTAATGTGTTTTATCCTATATCCTATCCTATACAGGGTGTAAACCACCTCATCACAAACGTTAACCAAATAACCAAGCATTGTGTGCATCAAACTAAGTAACTTTACGCAAAAAATATTGCCGGGAAACAACTTTTTTTTTTGAGGTTATAAATCATGTTTTGTGGTAGAACTCAATGTAACGCCCTTAAAAACATTGTGCTGATGGATGGATTGAAAAGTACGGGGGTCATGGAGGTGTTAAAAGTTAATTTTGGGGGTTCCCAATACTTAGAACTGAAACTCAAAAACTTTTTTTTCATCAAACTCATACGTGTGGGGTATCTATGGATAGGTCTTTAAAAATGATATTGAGGTTTCCCATATCATTTTTTTTTTCTAAACTGAATAGTTTGCGCGAGAGACACTTTCAAAGTGGTAAAATGTCCCCCCCCCCCTGTAACTTCTAAAATAAGAGAATGAAAAAAGTTGGTTGCCTGTAAAGTCGGTATACGGGCGAAAGTTTTACGTGACGACTTTGAGTGGTAAAATAATTTTAATGTGAATATTCATTCGTATAGTAGGAAGAAGGATGAAATATGTCTGTCTCTCTCGCTCTTAGGCGGGCTAACCATGCCCGAGTGGAAGGGACGCGTGCCTCTCACTCGCTCTCATTGTGAGGGCATAACGTGAGCGGAGCGTAACGCAGTTTCTTGAAGTGTCACCCGGCAAACCAATTTATAAGACGTTGTCACGTCAAAACTAAAAAAAATATACGATGTACATTACCATGTAAACTCCCACCGAAAATTGGTTTGAACGAGATCTATTCAGTAGTTTTTTTTTTAAAACGTCATAAATCGTAAACAGCAATTTTACTTTTCATTCAATCACCCTGCATGGGCGAGTCCGACTCGCACTTGGCCGCTTTTTTTTGCATTTACTATACTCCCGACTCCAGGGCTTTGCATTTTCGTTATATCATAAGTGTTGGTGAATTTGGTCTAACTTTATGCTTTTACAAGAAATCACGCAGGAAGATATATGGAAAGGATTCCTATATTACGTCTGTAGTAGGTACCAAAAGTCTAAGTTTTGAATGCATCTAGATCAGCTGATTGTTGACGTTGACGTTTTCAGCTGTCATGTCTTTCATCTGACATTTGCATAACACCCTGATAAATCAACCAACTAACTTTTCTTCTTCTCTTTGCATTTCACCGTGTTGTGCTTTGATATTATCTGTGAATACAAGTTCAAAATAATATAACCTTACGATACTGGGCATGTTCAAAAGAGGTAAACAACTGATAGCGTAGTTACAACAGTCTTAAGCGCGAGTGCAAAATGTCGAGTCCCGATGCAGCGCATCCGCGATTTTTACAGACACGTATTCTAAATCCTAGTGGTACAGTATTTCAGTTGGTTTATAAACTTATTTCCTAGTTAACTTGTTACCCTAAGACGACCCACTGACCTATTTTTGTTCCTAAAGCTTCTACTAACATTTTTTTCTTCACTTCAATTTTTAAAGGGTTAAAACTACTAGTGTTGCCGGTGAATAGTTCCTGGTTATAATTAAATATCCGATTGTGGTTACCCACTCAGGTTTATTCGAATGTTACGCAGAATTCCCTTAATTTTTTAGAGTTGTAAAAGTTGTATGTTTACACCATAACATTATCTTTTTGGTATGATTGATAACCTCAGAGTTTAAAGTCAATATACATATAACACCTTAATGCATTGTGATAAAGGTTTGTTTGCATTGAAGCAAGTATTTTATCATAATACAAATATTATAGGAGAGCATTTGTAAAGCCACAATACACAATTTATCAAGCAATTAAGATAACTTATCAAGACACTTCCAAAATTGTTATTAAATGGATAAGTATAAACAAATATTTTTTTCTTCTCCAAACAGATATTAATTTTGGTTTTGTAATGAGGATTTTTATCTTCATTAATATCTTGTTTCAGTTCCACTCTCTTTGATTTCTCCAGCTAAAAGTAATTTATTAAAGAATTTGCTATCCCAACACTATGCACTGGACTGTTGTAGTAAATGTGGACAAAAAAGTAATTTAATTCTTATATTATAGTTACTTTTTTAGTAAATTTATTTTGTATTCATTATGCACAACATAAATCATCTAAATATATATAAATCTCGTGTCACAATGTTTGTCCTCAATGGACTCCTAAACCACTTAACCGATTATAATAAAATTCGCACACCATGTGCAGTTCAATCCAACTTGAGAGATAGGATAGTTTAAATCTCAAATTATGAGACGCAGACGAAGTTGCGCGAGTCAGCTAGTAGTATCTAATAACATAATTTTCTGATTCAAGTCTGTCCACCTGTCTTTCTGCCTGCCCTACCTTAACAGGTGTAATATTATGATGCATGAAAGCTATAAAAATATATGTATTTTTTGTGACCTCAAATTCAGCTAGAAAAAATATGGAATTAAATTCAAAGTTGTTGCTTAATTAAAGCTACTCAAAAAAATCTCACAGGATTGAGATCAACCTATTGTACTGGTCATTAAATTCATAAATAAAAATAAGCTTTTGAATAGATTAGCTTCCATATCCATTATCAAATAATACTAGTTCTATGAATATGGTCATTACTTTATATTTATTTAACACTAGCACTTCGCCTGTGACTTTGTTCATAAAAACTTAGATATATAGCTTGACAAATATGCATGATGTAATCATAATTTATAGCATCCACAAGTGGTGTAGCTTTCTGCCTGTGAAAGAATTTTTAGAATTGGATCATTAGTTTTGGAGATCTTTATAATATTGGTTTAGAATAATTATATTAGAAATTGTCTTTTCATAAAGTAATTTAGTATTAATTGTCATTTTACAATTATAATACATTTTGTTTAGAGTTTCACAATATTTTATTTTCCAGGCTTAAAAGTTGCCCTAGTCCAGCTGGCAGTGGGCATGGACAAGCAGAAAAATTTAGCCAATGCAGTAGAACAAATACATAAAGCTAAAAGTAATGGAGCCCAACTAGTGGCCCTGCCAGAATTCTTTAATGCACCTTATGGAACCAGTAAGTACTCATCCTGAAAGATATCTACAACTTTTTTTGCCACTCCCTTTCTCTTATTGCTGAAGGTTGGCAACTCTGAATATTTTTTGAGTAACCATATCCCATCTTTATGTACAACTTTGATTGTTGGATTTTTGTCAACTTCTAAAGGTTCTCTTCTCATCTTCTGGCTTATTCTACAGCTGGTTTGTAATTTGTTGGTTTCTTGATTATGTCAAGGCCTTGGTTTGGTGAATACATCTTTGGTGACCAATCAGTCATCAGATTCTTGTCAGGAAATGGGTACCCGGGACTTCCTGTACTAAAATCCATAAAGTAAACTGTGTTTGTATCTTTAATACAAATATTTCGCGAGGAAGAGGTGGAAGGATGTAAAATGAAACACAGTCATGTGACATCTAGCAACCCGACCAAGGCCGCTCCAGGAGGTCTTAATAAATCCCAGCAGTGGGGACACTATGAGCCGATTATGTCTGTACAAAGATGTGATGTGATGTGTTGTTGTACTAACAACAACCACCAATATTGCAGAATACTTCAAGCAGTATGCGGAGAGCGTGCCTGACGGAGAGTCATCCAGGGCACTGCAGGCCGCGGCGCGTGAGGCCGGCGTGTGTGTGGTGGGCGGGACCCTACCCGAGCGCAGCGGCAACGATCTGTACAACACGTGCACCGTCTGGGACCCCTGCGGGAATCTTATCGCGCAGCATAGAAAGGTATACATGCTAAATAAGATGACCTTGTTTGACAACCTCAGCGTTGAGTGCTAATGAAGCTTAGCACAGTTAATTTAAGAGTGAAACCGAAATATTTCCCTATAAAATATCTTTCTGTTTTTCTATGAAACAGAGCCTTTGTTTTGACCATAACGCTGACTTCGCGTCACACAACGCACTTTAACGCAGTTTTCAGTCTAGACATCGCTTTCGTTCATATTTATACCTATGTATATCGCTCCTGCTGACACTACTGTTACTAAAACTGTTAACAAACAGGCCGACAGATAGGTATTCTACCGAAATGTGATAAACAGGTTAACCACGTAGGTAACCACCCAAGTGGCAAAGTTAACATGTTCGTGCCTAGTTAACATGTTCGTGCCTGCAAGTTATCGGCACGGGAACTACTATACTACGTAGCAGTGCTGTTTAAATCAACAAGTTCATTTTTGAAGTAAAAACTTCATTAGGCGCATTGAGTACTTTTTGGGTGAACAAAAATCATGGAACTCGCGTGACCGTTACCTAACACTTCGTAGTACTCGTAGCCGATCCGCTACGGCGTAGCACCACTAGGCGTTCGTTGGGCACAACCCGTAGCAGATATAGATTACTTAGTTTTCACTTCTATCGGCAGTCCCCAAACTGCCTCACATGTATTTTTTTTAAATTGAATTTAATCATGGTTTATTTATTTTGACTAAAGTCGTTAGTCATTAATCGACTTGATGATTAATGTTTCTAATGAATTTGTAAGACACACGGCCCGTGTAGAAAAAGCACCTGCAGTTGGCAAAGCTGCACAAGCATACCGTTTCCTTTCTTTTCTATCAATGGAAAATTATCTGCGAGTTGTTAAATAAAAGTAAAATAATTTATATGGGAGCTACATCTGCCAACAAACTGCTTTACAGTTTGGCAGAAGTAATTTTTTTTGTAATGTGTGTTCTCAACGAATAAACGCTTTATCATTATTATTTTTTTCATAAGAACAATAAATACTGAACGTACCTAGTTAGTTCTCGTAAACCAAACCTACACCCTACACGTTTGCCCAACACTGCTGCGTGGTGACAGAACCAGAAAAAGTACAGCGTTGATACTTTACTTACACTAAAACTTTGGTTCCAGGTACACTTATTCGACATAGACATTCCCGGGAAGATTACATTCAAGGAGTCGGACGTGTTGTCTGCTGGAGATCACATCACGACCTTTGAGTACCTCGGCGTGAAGATAGGCCTCGGGATCTGTTACGATCTGCGGTTTTTTGAGATGGCGCAGATTATGTCTAAAGAAGGTACGAAATAAAATATTTATAATGAATGGGCAGATGACAAAAAAATCAAATTAGTCCATCTGATAGATTTCCGAAAAATAACAATTTTCT
The DNA here is from genome assembly GCA_916618015.1 of Xestia c-nigrum. Taxonomy (NCBI): domain Eukaryota; kingdom Metazoa; phylum Arthropoda; class Insecta; order Lepidoptera; family Noctuidae; genus Xestia; species Xestia c-nigrum. Next base: position 3,414,745 of record OU745262.1, read on the forward strand.
CATTTTTTCTTTTTTCACGTAAACAAAAAATAAAGACACATTTGAGTAAGTACATTTTTTACCGGAAAGTGACGTCACAAGCCACGAATCTGATCTTTGATGAATCTTTGGTCTTCCTCTCCCTCTCCATCCATCAAATCAAATACTCAACTTTTATATTGGTCACTGTTTTATTCACATACGTTTCACCCCTATCCATCACATGTTCACACCAATAAACGACTCCCTTTCAACTTTTTTGCAACAGACGCTCCTTCCAAACTGTCTCTAATCTTCTACATGACCATTTTCCCTTGTTAATCGTCACGCTATCATTTATAGCTTTTCAAATGCTCCATGCAAAATACTGATATTCAGCTGCATACGGTTAGACTGGAAGCCGACCCCAACAAAGTTAGGAAAAGGCAGATGATGTTGAACAATAATTCCTTACTTTCATCCATCCTCGACAGAAAACCGACGTTACTGAATAAAACCACCCTGAACCTACCCTCCAGGTTGTTCCGTCCTGATCTACCCTGGTGCCTTCAACATGACGACCGGCCCTCGTCACTGGGAGCTCCTCGGCCGAGCCAGGGCCAACGACCTGCAGCTATGGGTAGCGCTGGTCAGCCCAGCCCGGGACACATCAGCTGACTATGTGGCGTGGGGACACACGATGCTGATCGATCCTTGGGGAGCCGTTGTTAAGGAGTTGGATGAGAAACCTGGCCAGTTTTGTGCTGATATTGGTAAGTGATGTGAATTAGAGCTACTAAATAACTTCGACTCGACATGAAAGATTTATTTTGTTTCCAATTACAATGTAACCAACAAGCGGTTGGCCACCGTTTGTTTCAAGTAAAATCATTGCTGTATTTAGCCAATGGGCGGTTTCAGATAAGCGTATTTTTGGCTTGGATAAGCTCGTTTTTGGAAGATCATGTTGGCGCGCCTTTAGTCTCACGCGCAACTCATACTAGCCTTATAGCCAGGGACACAAACTGTAACCGTAATGTGTTTTTAACACTCTTTTTAAAACCGTTTCAACAGAAAAACATAAAATGTAAAAGATACAATAATGTAACCGAATCAAACTGTAACCTTTTACATGTGTTAATATGTGTAACTGAAATAATCAGTTTTACAACAGACTGCGACGAGATTTCAGCTATCCAATTGCAACGCTGAGTTTACCAGTTAAACACTTATTAAAACTGTAAAACCTTTTATATCCGTTACAGATATGTTGCGGTTACACTTTTATAAGTGTTACATATTTGAAACTGTTACCAATTCAACATGTAACACTTATAATTCTGTAACCTTTATGAAGGTGTTTTTAAATTCCTGTTTATAGCGCTTATAAGCTCGAATATTTGCGACGTGCGTGCCACGAGCGACGACGCCTCCCCGCACGAACACGCCAGAATAAGCGTACGCGGGACAGATTTTTTGAAGAGAAAAATGTTAATTCACTCCGAGCTTATACGCGCAAAAACTACGCTTAGTCTGAAAACTGCTGTCCGGATATTTATCGAGAGAGAGACTGAAATTGCTCGCATTGACTCCTTTCATAGGCTCTTTATGACAAAAAAGAATTCGATATCCACAAAAAAATCCTAACGATTCCTAATAATTTTGTCACGGGAGTTCAGAGATTCATCCAATAAATATCACTGCTTATTGTTTTTTTTTTTTACAAGGATATTAAAGCAATATTTGTTTCTAGATCTGAGAATGGTAGAAGAAGTTCGGAGTCAAATTCCAGTGAGAAGTCAAAGAAGAACTGATATTTATGACACTATTAGCCACCTCGACTCATAATGCCAAAGTTTACTTTTAACTAAACTTAGACCTCTTAAAACAAGGCAAACGTGCGATATAAAACAAAGTTGGGACATGGGGAATATGGGGATATATTAAAAAAACTGCCAGACTCATTTAAATTTTATTTTTAATTTAATAGTGGAAAACACGAAGGAAAACATGTATGTTAAGATTTCTTTTTTTCATTACACAATTTATCTGAAAACCACAATTATATCCTTTTATAATTGGGCATCTAACCATACTATAATTTTATCATAACGTCTGTTTATTTAAATGATAAATTCCATAGATGAGCATTTATGATTAATGTATGTATTTAATATCGAGAAAAACTGACTCGATTGAGAAATGGCCTAAGATAAAATGCATTAAATGCAGTAGAAATAAGACGAGAACAGTACAATTTAATAAAATATATTCTTATATACAATGTACCTACATTTATTTGTACGATTTTCATTTAATATTTTAAATGTTATTATTTTTATTTTATTGTAATATCGTTTTTTTGTATTAAAGTTTTGAATTTCTGTATAGTCTGTGATTTTTATTCAGGTATGATTGTAATATTTGTACAACTTCGTTGCCACAACCCCAGAAGAGAGTAAATCCGCTGCCACCTGAAAAAATAAGCAACCATAAACGTCTACTACAATATTTTAAAGCTAATTCACTTTCTTCAGTTTCCAGAAGAAATAAACTCGAAAGTTAGTACAGTACAGTTGTGTCTGATTGAGTACTGAACTTTATTCGTATGAAGTAGATGTGTATATGTCACCGTAAAATTGTCAAATACGTTATATTGTAATATCTCTAGCGATATTGTAAAGTCTCGAATTATTGTCAATTGAACATACTGCTTACAACAAAACGCATTATTTTTCGTGAAATGCATGCGATGGTAGTCAACTTACGCGGTGTGGAGGAAAGGAGGGGTCCCCCTTGTCCAGTGGCACAACTCTCATGAAAAGATAATGCACCATTCCTGAGAAATACCGATTAATATAACATAACCTTAAAACACTTTATATTCCACCTAAAAAGCGTAGTCGACGGAGCCCCGCTTCGCGGGGCCCCTATTTCCGAGTGCAGGGTTTAAAGGAACCTAACTAACCTAACGGGGGGGTGCCCCAAGTCCCGATTATGGGGGCAGAGATACTTCCGTATGTTCAGTTGACAATAATTCGAGACATTACAATATCGCGAGAAAAAACACGTTATATTGTAATAACACGGTGAATTTTAATTAATGCGACAAAATGAAATTGGAGCTTCAGTTACAGGTACATAGTAGTTATAAACTGTTTTTTCTATAATCTAAATTCTAAATCGTTAAAAAAAATTACGCGATTATCGTTTTCAAAAGGTCCATTGATGTTACTATCTTTATTTAATTACGAATTATCGGTATTCCAGTAATATGCAAAATAAATAAGAAAAATTAGGGCAAAATTAGGTAAATGACCGCTATATTGAGCACTGCGATGAGTCGGACGAGATTTTTTGATACTTTTATTATTTTAACGGTTTTCGTACCTAACACATCAATTATTTTTTAATTTTACATTTGATATTTTATACATTTTCTTGACAACACGTATTATTGTATACAGGGTGTTTGGCAGAACGTTGAACATACGAAAATGGTGGATAGGTGGGGTCATCTGCTACTTACTCAGCCCTAATTTATTTGGGTATTAAAAAAAAAAAAGCTTTTTTTTTTAATACCCAAATAAGATGGATCAAAATTGCCCCACGTCCTATAACAATGTGACATATCTCAAAAAAAAGATAAAAATGTAAAAAAAAATATGGCATACTTCCTAAGTTCATTTTTTTACACCTTCATATGAAAAAAATGCTATGAAAATAGTTCAGGCGCTGTTATGAAAAAATCGTTCGTATGAGTATTTATGGACCGATTTAAAAAAATCCTTATTTGTTTGAAGGGTACCCCTAAGATAATCCCACTGCCATAAAGTCAGGTCTCCGGTCTCCAGGATCTTGGAGAAATGAAAGTAAAATCTCAAAAATAAGCTCATTTTTTTTCAATTAAGGTAAGTAGTTTTTAATACATTACATTTATTTTGTTCAATCAAACATCAACTGACGATTCACCTGATTATGAAAACGTGAGAACAAACGCTTGAGCATGAATGTTTGAATACTATATACTATACTTTTTGACGACCCGAATGGCGTAGTGGTAATGACGCTGCCTTACGTTCTTAGGGTCCTGGGTTCAAATCCCGGTAGAAGCAAATGTTTGTGTGATGAGCATGGACATTTGTTTCACCACTTAGGCGTGCGCGGAGTTCATGTTTATATGTATAATAACAAACAAAAAAAAGTATATATTATGTAGTATATCCACTATCTTGTGTCCACGACACAAGCTTTGCTTAGTGGCGCTGTGTGTTAATGTCCAGTGATATTGATTTATTTATGTTCCTTTTTTTTGTTTATATTTTTATCATTACTTTTATGGATGTAATTCTGAAATAAAATATTTGAATTAAACAGAATTCAATTATTACTTTGAATACATATTATTTCTGGTTGTTCTCGTCTAGCTAACGGCGAGTACTTGCACAGACACAATCAAGTAGCCAGGATTATTCACCAGCAACTTGCCTTGAAATATAACCTTGTGCAATCAGAAGTATCGTACTACAAGTATGTGCCCGTCCCAGTTCTCGTGAAAGACCATGTCACGTTGTACTGGGATCAGTCTATCATTACTGACAGGACTATTGTCGCCAATAAGCCTGACATAGTGGTGATAGACCGATCAGCGCGCGCGTAATGATAATCGATGTTACCATTCCGCATGATGAGAACCTCGTGAAAGCTGAGAAAGAGAAACAAATAAAATATCTCGACTTGGCGCACGAGGTTCGCGACATGTGGAATATGGACTCGGTTATCAGTGTGCCGATTGTCGTGACGGCCAACGGGCTGATAGCCAAGAGCCTAGACGACCATCTTTCGAAGCTCTCATTAGGCGGTTGGATCAAGAGCCTGATTCAGAAGGCAGTACTCCTCGATATGGCTCGCATTAAGAGGAGGTTCCTGTCTCTGCAGTCCTAACCACCGGTGGCTTGGACCCTGCTCCTGACACCGGCGGAACTCTATTTTTTATATTTTTAAGTGTTTTTTTGTATCCTTTTATTTTTAAGAAATACTTAAAAATGTAATTACATAAGAAGATAAGTAAATAAACGACATAATAATAATTTATCGGGCAACTAAGACCCTTATATAAGATACATTAAATAACAAACTAATACATATGTTTATCCTTATACTATAACTATACACGCAGCTTTGTCGGCGTCGTGTTTCGTTGATTGCGTGGTGTCGCGTAACCGTCCTCGGAAGCGACGATATACACCCTTCGGCCAAAAGTCCTCTTTCAAGCAGGTCTGTAGATGTTGGGTTGGAACTCGAACCAAAAATGACCTAAAGTTGAAGTTGTGGCGATTCCAACTTTTTGACCCGCAGAATGAAGTTGGTCTTCACATTCAAGTCCTGCACGACTTCCTCAGTTGTAGTGGAGTGATGCAGACGTGAAATGTACAGCTGCGTCGTAGGCACAGCAGGACGCAGCAGCAAGTTGGGTCCACTCGGTGCGGCACAGGTTACGAGAACAGGGCCTCTTCTTCTTCCTTTCTACTTTAGTGAAGCCGTCCTCATCTACCTGGCTCGTTCTTGGCACGGAGCATCGGACCGCAGTCAGGTCAGGTTTTTCCTTTTCTGGTTTGTCTAGGCTGCGACGCAACAGATTTGCAAAAGTGAAACAACATTATCACTACCATTATCACTTGCATTTCCTTAGCTTGCTTGCCGCGTCGCGTCGCTATCGTTATTCTTCTCTCTCATTAGTGTTATTGTAAGTGAAAAAACCTCTGTCGACCACTCCCTCGCGTTACCACTGACGTTTCTGTCTCATCGTAATGCAATAAGTAAAAAAAAAACAACAAGAGAGTGAAAAACGAATAATCTGAAGAACAAAAATGAGCTTATTTTTGCGATTTTACTTTCTTTTCTCCGGAATCCTGAAGACCAGAGGCCTGACTTTATGACCGTGGGACTACCTTGGGGGTACGCTTTCAACCAAAAAAAGATTTTTTAAAATTGGTCCTTAAATACTCATACGAAAGAATTTTTCATAACAGCGCCTGCACTATTTTTAAAGCAACTTTTCCATAAGAAGGTGTAAAAAAAAACAAAAAAGTGAAAAATAACTTTAGCTTCTGAAGTCGGTGACCTTTGTTTGATTGCTTTAGTTATTTTGTCACCGACTTCAGAAGCTAAAGTTATTTTTCACTTTTTTGTTTTTTTTGAAGTCGGTTTTATTTTTTGCAAAAAAGTTTTTATTTTTCACTTTTTAGTGGTTCACAGGTGCTTGATACATGGAAAGTGCATACCGTTACAATTACAACAAGCCCAAACACGACTATGGTACATTGTCTCATTATGGAGTTCCGTGACTCTTGGCTTCATCATCAGATCTGATGGTAGAATGGTTCTTATCAAACGCAAATGCTTCACTTGTTGTAGAAAATACCAAAATCGCAACACGTTTTCAGATAAAATTTGAAGAGTTCCCTCGATTTCGCCAAGATTCCATCATCAGATCCCAATTTGGTGGCTATGGGACCAACTTGGAAGTATACCCTTTCAAACAAAAAAAGAATTTTTCAAATCGGTTCAGGCGTCTTCGAGTAATCGGTGAACATACATAAAAAAAAAAAAAATACATACAGTCGAATAGAGAACCTCCTCCTTTTTGGAAGTCGGTTAAAAATGAAGTTAGGGAGTATGCCATATTTTTTTATACATTTTTATCTTTTTTTTGAGATACGTCACTTTGTTATAGGACGTGGGGTAATTTTGTATGGATTGTGATCCGTCTTCTTTGTTTCACCACTTTCTTAACTTTAAAGTGTAATTAAAGTGTAAAAGAATAAAAAAAAACAAAATATTGCCTGTTTTACCCATTTTTAATAAAAAATACACTTTAAAGTTGAGAAAGTGTTGAAACAAGAAAAAAAGAAAAAAAATCTTTTTAAATACCTGGTGGGCCAGGGCCAAATAAATTAGGGCTGAGTAAGTAGCAGATGACCCCACCTATCCACCATTTTCGTATGTTCAACGTTCTGCCAAACACCCTGTATTTAAATTTGTCGCATCTATTCAATTTCAGGTGACATATACAGGGTGGTGATGACAATACGACAATAAATTAAACTACGCATACCTCAAGACGTTCCTAACAAACAAAAAAAAATCTTTCGAAAATATCAAGTAGTTTAGTCACAGGAAATTATTTTTCACCTTCAACATTTGCTACATGATGTATCTGATTTTAAGGAAGCACTAACAGGTTAACGACCCCTTGCCAACTCGCTATTTAAAAACTTTCGCTAAATTTGATTTACTGCAAATTAGACCTTAAACCAGGCCAATAAGAGTCATAAAGAGTATCCTTAGAGTTAGATTTTGTCAGTTTTTTTTTTTTTAATTTCGGTTTTGGGTTTTTTTAATTGTGTAGAATTATTCCTATGAACTAGTATTACGCGTGTTTTCATTTATTGTCGTATTGTCTTCTCCACTCTGTATATTAGAATGTGAACAACGTCGACCACTTTTATACAAATTTAATGTTAAACCAAAAATTTCACTTTACATTACCCTTTATTTTACCCATATGGATGTTGCTTATCCGAATTAAAGATTATTTTATTTTATTTTATTTTATTTATTAACTTTAATTTAGATTACTATTTATACAAATCAACCGAAATTATTTAAAGTAGATACTGGATAATTATAGTCAGGATCGCAAACATGATGTTAGGAATGACCGAACAGCTCCGTGGTCGAAAGCAAAGTGAGCGGTGCCGCCGCGCTGCAGCCTAGAAAACGCCGCGCAAGCGCCCTCTGTCGGCGCCTGGAGTAGTTTGCGGTCGAAAATTGTTGCCAGCGACAACATATATTCTAACAGGACTAATCAAGCGTTTCTTGCGAATATGAAGCGAATTGCATATACTGCGAAATAAGGTTAATTTTCGTATGGAACTCTACTGTAGTTGTGTTAGTTCAGCTCAAGCATCTTTTCACTTTGATCAATTAAATTAAAAAAGGCAATAGTTTACCATGTCCATAGTTGTGTATGTACAGTTTTCCGTTCTTTTCCTCTGGTTCCAGTCTTAACGCATCTCGTGATGGTCTCAATCCAGCCCAATGCTTCACTATTTCCGCGCGCTGGAATCAATTATTATTAACATAGTCATTAAGAAAATATACCGGCTATATGCCGACTGAAAGGTTAGGAAGTGGTGTAGTACACCCTCCATTTAAGAGTTAAAACAGAGACCGATTAATCGGGTTAAAAGCTTAACCTTAATGTTTCATTAACCATTATACGGGTTAACCATTTCAATATTGCTGATTAATTAGAATAAAAGGGACAACGCATCGAGAGTGGGCCCGTCTCTCTCTTCGTCCCTTTCTTGATTTTTTATGTAAAAAAAGTAATCTGGGCCTCGATTCTGCCATTACAATAGTGTCAGAGTAGTCGATCATTGATTTCATAATGGTAAAGTTCTGTCAACTCTTGACAAGTTTGTTAATTCTACTATCATAATGGCGCCATTATGACTTTTCAGTGGTCAACCACTGACACTCCAGTGAAAGAAATGTCAAAGAATGATAATCTCGTACATGAAATCTGGCATGAATAAATGTTCGCATTTAGTAGTCGATTTCGAAAACCATTTGTACTAAGGGTTTTATAATAATGACAATACGACAATGCCATTAAAACACAATTTGATTACGAGACCATTGACCCACCAATGATCGACCATTGTGAATTTAGCAGATTACGAACTTTAAGCAATGGGATGGGAATGGAATTGTGTTGGAGTGACGAATTTATTAAAATAGCAGAAATAGGCCCCGGGGTGTGAACCGACTACCGGCTGATTATCCCTATAATACGATTTTATCTCTTGGGTTTTACATTCAATCATTAAGAATAACCCGATTAAAAGTCATAGACGAGTAACCTTTTCGGTCTCTGGTTGAATCTATTGCCAAAAACCGCAAAATTCAAACTCCGACCGGGGGACGCAGTCGCACTTGACCTCTAAATAAAAAAAGCAATGCTATGTTACGCTATATTTATTTATTTTTAGGAAATAAAAATCATCATCTCTTACTTCAAGGCCAGGCATCATTTTCTTGCATCCGTTTAATATGAAGTCGGTATCTTTAGGGTCTATTTCTGTGCTGAAATCGTTTTGATGCGTCCCTCCTAGCACAACTGTTTGTTCGCTGAAAATGTCAAGTAATTAGGACCAGATGTATAAAGGTTACTTAGCTGGTAGAAAGGTGCTATTCCAAAGACGACTGCAATTGCAAATTACTACTATCAGGTTCCAATGTCGCCATTTTAAGAAATATTATCATAGAACATATTAACCTACACCCCCATTTCGCAGATTATTGCCATAAACGGGGCACAAAGCCAGAATTACAGACTTTATGGCTGCTACTGAGGATTTCATGATAGAAAAACCCAATAACAAAGTCCGACCCGGAAATCGAACACCGACATCATGCTCAGGAGTCGTGCCATCACTACTCCAACGAGGCAGTTCAGGCAGTCATAGAAAGCAGTCGTGACGCTCCGGTATTTAGAATTCGTATTTCGGTTTCTGGCTACAGACGCCTTTGGACTTTGTACCCTGAAAGTGTCGATAACAACTTACTTCGGTATGATGTAGTTTCCGCCCTCCTCATCAATAACTACTTGATTGATCCACGGCGCTTTTACCTGCGAAAAAGTATTTTTTCCAGAATTAGGTGCTTTTGTCTCATAATCATCATCATCTGCCTAGCCTTTTTCAACTATGTTGGGGTCGGATTTTGTCTCATAAATACTCATAATATCTTCAATTTAGTGGGCTATAAAGCTTAGGGCAGCATTACCTTTTATATGCCCTACCAGACCCAATATTCACAACGCTTCGATTCGATTTCGATTTAGGAAGTCGTATGTCTATCTCGCTCGTTTTCGTTATGCCAAAAAAGGATAGACATACGACTTGTCGAATCGAAATTAATTCCGAGCGTTTGTGAATACGGGGGCTGCTGAGGGTTGGTGGATGACACTAACAATTTTTGGTTCTGGTATATTCTTCACGATATTTCCTTTTGAAATTAGTCTTATGATCTGACATAAAGCCTTTCAAACTGCGCAAAACACGACACATCTTTTCTACATAATAATATTATAAATAGGAAAGAGGGAGGGGGGTTTGTTTGTTACGATTTACCTCAAGAACATCTCAACCAATTTAAAAAATTCTTTCACCATTAGAAAGCTACATCTTTACCGAGTAACATAGGCTATAAATTATATTAGCCGAGCTATCACAATTTTCGCGGGCGAAGTACTAATAGATATTCCAAAGCATACTAACTCTAATAACCTGCCCCCTGATAGGTACAACCCTATCATCAGGCACGAGGAACCTCGCTCCTATACCAGTACAGTTCACCACCACATCATAGGACTCCAACAGAGGGTCTTGAAGGGATGTCAGGTTCGCTTGTAGAACCTTGCCGTCAGCTTGTCTGAATCGTTGTAGCAGATAGGCTAGTAACAGCGGTGGTGAGGAGGTGAATGTTGTGAAAGTTTGCCCGGCACTGGAAAACAAAATATTCTAGGTTTGGTCTTGGTATTAATAAGGTTTTAAGCGACGACTCCAAGATGGTTTTTTAATAATTTTTCAACTTGATAAACGCCAACTGGGATTGCAGCAGCCGCGGACGTAAAACGTGCGAGTGTAACCGAGGTTTGTGTCATCTCGTTCTTGCATTTTGTGACTCTTCAATAAAAGTAACGTTGCAAAACTTTTATCACGTCCGTCTCATACATTTTATCTGACAAGAGCATATTTGAAACGGCAAACCCCTTACTGTGAAAAGATATTCATTACCTACAAATAACTTATTCATTGAATTTAAATAAAATAACCCGACGCCTGTTTTCCTCAGAGGATAGGCAGAGATCATCATCTGCCTAGCCTTTTCCCAACTATGTTGGGGTCGGCTTCCAGTCTAACCGGATGCAGCCTGAATACCAGTATTTTACATGGAGCGACTGCCTATCTGACCTCCACAACCGAGTTATTACTGGGTAATACGATACCACTTGGTAAGACTGTTTGTCAGACTTTGGGCCACTGACCTGTAACGACTGCCAAAGATGGACCAATGACAGCCGGGACCAACAGCTTAACGTTCGTGCGTTGTGGTCCAACCTTAAGGCAAGCAAGGCATAACCTAAAGATCGGCCCGAGCTGCTGATAGGCAGAGGTATCAACAACAAAAATAAGGTAGCTCCAACATTTCGCCAGCAATGTGTAAACTTTTTTGTTCTTTGTTGTCATATGATTTACTTACGTATATTTCCCAGAAAAGAGTTTACTAAAATCTTCCAGTTCCTTTCTACTTAGTACATGATAGCCAAACACCAAATGATCCCATGGCGGCTTGCAAAACTTCTCCTTAGTCCTATATAAGTTGTATATAGGCATCATACAAACGCCATAGCCACCGGCTTTCCATTGCTCGTAGAGGAATTTATATGTTTCACCACCCCATTTTCTGAAATTAAAATAAAATCGTTTAGTCAGATGCTTTTTAATTTACCCGTTTTGATTGCTACAGCGGTCAAGGACGAGCGTTTCGGGGACCGGACCGATTAAGCGGGTTAAAGGTTAATCGGTAAAACCCATATGTTTTATTGACCATTGCACGGGTTAACCCTTATGATATTTGGGTAAACCATTTAAATATTGGTGATTAACCAATTAAACATGAAAGAGACAAAGCACCACGCACAGACTAACTCAGTCATTTTCTTGCATATGCAAAAGTTAACCCTGTGCGTTACTAAGAAATAAAAAAATAGCTCATTTCGTCCATTGTCAAGATTTGAGCCTTGTTAACAATAAATTACATACTTAACTACATATTTTATTTAGTATCGCTATTAGCGATAAGGCCGCGCCTTTATACCAGATTAATTTTAATAGGTCAACAATTGTGATATTGGGATACCTAGTTAGGTATTTTCAGCGATAGATCAATGCTTTAGGCGCCATGTTCATGGTCGTCACATTCTGGTATAGTTACAAGTTGTAAGTAATTGAAAATCTGAAAAACTAAGCTTGTTGTACTCCTCACTACAACCCTGAAATCGCAATAAATACAATTGTCCCATTAATCTTATCAAGTCATGCGAAACATTTCGGGAATACAGGTATGGTCCCCAAAAGATCTATTTTAGAAATAGCAAAACTGCAAAAGTTCATAACGACGACTACCTAAGAAGTTTTCTATTATTTCAATAACATCATCATCTGCCTAGCCTTTTCCCAAGTAGGGTTAGGGTCGGGTAGTAGGGTAGGGTTCTGGGTCGGCTTCTAGTCTAAGCGGATGCAACTGAATACCTGTATTTTACGTGGAACGACCGCTTATCCGACCTCCACAACCCAGTTAGTACTGGGTAATACGATACCACTTGGTAAGACTATATAGTTGTCAGCCTTTTTTGGACCACTGACTACAATTATATCAAAAACTCTTTGCTTAAAATCATCTAGGGCGGTACATACTCTATCAGGTTGTTGGGAGTGCCTCCACATAAATACGGGTACCACAGTCCGCCCGAGCCATCGCCTGTTGTGTTCGGAGAGAATTCGCTTGAAATCAGCACTACCTGAAATTGGAAACATGGGTAGGAATTTAAAACAGGTAATAGAGAGACCGGGAGAAAGAGGTCAATCGTCGAATCCGACTCGGCTGGGCAGCGTTCGGGAAACTGCGCGGTATCTTCTCGTCCAACTTACCGCAGTGTCTCAAGACGAAAGTCTATGACCAGTGTGTGTTGCCAGTGATTACATACGGGACCGAAACGTGGTCGCTCACAATGGACCTTATCAAAAGGCTCAAAGTCACCCAAAGGGCAATGGAGAGGGCTATGCTCGGAGTTTCCTTGCGAGATCGAATCAGAAATGAAGACATCCGCAAGAGAACCAAGGTCACCGACGCAGCCCGAAGAATTGCTAAACTTAAGTGGCATAGTGGGCAGGGCACATTGCTCGCAGAACGGATGGCCGTTGGGGCCGAAAAGTTCTGGAGTGGCGACCGCGAACCGGAAGATGATGCGTTGGAAGACCTCCCACTAGGTGGATCGATGACCTGGTGAAGGTTGCGGGAATCCGGTGGATGCGAGTCGCACGGGACCGGTCAATGTGGCGACACTTGGGGGAGGCCTATGTCGAGCTGTGGACGTCTTTCGGCTGAGATGAGATGATGAATAAAGAGACTATTTGCGGCCGTATTCTAAAATACGAGTATAACATCAGTGGAAAATATTCAGTCATCGTTTTCCTAGCCTTTCCCCAACTATGTTGGGGTCGGCTTCCAGTCTAACCGGATGCAGCTGAATAGGTAGGACCAATATTTAACATGGAGCGACTGGAAAATATTCAATATTAGAAGTAAGAAGAGAAATATCTGAACGTGTTTGAGAATTGGGGAGTTAGCATAATGACTGGTAGTCTGGTTCGAAAATGAAAACATAAATCTTCTAGATTTATAAGAATTTAATTAGTCTATCTTTTTTTGGACTCAAAAAAAAAAAATATCGCTGGACATTAAACACACAGCGCCATCTAGTGCCACACTAAGCAAGGCTTGTGTCGTGGACACCAGATAGTTGATATACTACATATATACTTTTTTGTTTGTAAATACATACTTATTATACATACAAACATCCATGACTCGGAAACAAATGTCCATGCTCATCACACAAACATTTGCTCCTACCGGGATTCGAACCCAGGACCCTAAAAAACCCTGTTTAAAATTTTTGAGTCCACAAATATGGGTATAATAGGGCTGGGAGTGTTGTATTTTTTTTTCTAATAATACTTCGATAAATAAAGGGGGGCAAGACGGACTGCGCCGCCGAGGCCGACCCAGGAAAAGGAGGCGAGACGATTTGGACGTGCATCACGAGGGTTGGTCCGAGCCGGCACATGGAAAGAATTGGGGGAGACTTTTGCCCAGCAGTGGAACAGAACAGGCTAAATAATAAAAAGTGGTCCATAAAAAGTACAGTTCTAATCTTGAAATTAAATAATAATGTTGTACTCACTTCAAAATCCTTATATTTTTCCTTTATTTTAACTGCACACGTCAGTCCGTTCACGCCTGCACCTATCACGGCAACTTTCACCATTTTGAAAAAACTTAGGACTTCAAGATCCGTATGGTTCGAATCACCAAACCATAATGCCTAGATCGCTACGGTGTCAAGCTCTGATGCACCTTATTAATGCGTTTTATTATTATTGTATTTATGCGATTGTTTTATCTTATCTCCAGAGTTCAGAGGTGGATACACATTAATATAACGCCTCTCGATAATTCACTACAATAATAAGATGAACAGGAATTAACCGGGCTATTGCGTTTTTTTTTCTTAATTTTATCTCGCCTTTGACCTCACATGATGTAAAATTAGCTTGAAGTACCCTATTCAATCAAGACTTGAATAATTTAAGGATATAGCTCTCACACATACCATTTCTAAAAGTTACTTTGACATGAATAGGTTAAAAATAATGTTATTTAACTTTACTTCGAAATTCCACCATTTAGTTAAGCCACCAGTTAAGAAACAACATTTTTGATACCAGTCCAAACAAAACGACGTCTCTATATTGATTTTCGGGTATCGGGAATTTGAATTAAAAAAAACTGTTCATAAATAAAACACTCATCAGCTGCCTACCCATTCCCCAACTATGTTGGGGTCGGCTTCCAGTCTAACTGTATGCAGTACAGCTGAATACCAGTATTCTACATGGAGCGACTGCCTATCTAACCCCTACAAGTCTTAATTCTAGTAACACAATACCACTTGGTAAGACTGGTTGTCAGACTTTTCGAGCCACTGACTACCTGTAACAACGACTGTCAAAGATGAACAAATGACAGCCGGGACCAACAGCTTAACGTGCTTTCTGAGGCACGGAGGAAACTCAGTATGTAAGGGTGGTCACCCATCCACAGACCAACCTAGGCAAGCATGATAGCATGATCAGCTAAAGATCGGCCCGAGTAGCTGTAAATAAAACAAAAATAATACATAAATAAACTCTTATTGCTGGAAACGATTCAAATAGTAGATTTATAAATACATCGAAAGTTAACCACACTGACGCAATACCAATGTTTTTGAGTGCCGATGTTTGTTGCCATTATTTTGGGATATCGCCTGACAATGCTTGCAATAAAACACTTCTTATCATTTGATGTATTTTAGTTTATTTGTTCAATCGTCACGTCATATTGTGATTGAGTATTGACTCTCATTTATAGCGTTGTTACATCGTAAAGCAATGTTCTATCCACTTGTAAAATAGCATGGTTGTTCTCGCGAGCGAATCATCTCTTTGTTTTGCTGTTATTGTGCACTCCGACAACTTTACGCGAGCAAAAGGTCCACACAGATGAATGACCCATCCCCTGCTCCCATCTGATTCAGATGTTTAATCGTAACTGATCCTGTTTATCATCATTTCAGCCGGAACACGTCTACACTTCCCCAGTTGGACATAATATGCCAGACGTCGCCATATCGAGGGATCCTGTGCTTCTGGCATTCAGCGGATTTTTACCAGATCATCGGTTATTTTTGTCGGAGGCTTTCCACTCTGCCTTCCGGTATTCCCACTCCAGAACCATTTGCCTCTATCGGCTATCCGTTCTGCAAAAAACTGCTCTGCCTACTATCACTTCTTCGGGCTATGTAATATAAGTAGAACCGGCGTCGTTGGTCGGCGACGTCGAAATTACTGTTTATCCTGCGCCTGATCTATCTCCGACACTATGACAGTAAGGGAATAGTGAGTGCATCTGCGTTTGCGCACACTCTTGTATCTCCCGCGACTACTAGACGAGCCATCCAGGCCAGTCTCCGCTAAAAATGGCCGCCATAGCCTGAATTTTGTCTGGAAGACTATATTATTTGGTGACCTTGTTCCGTCGCTTGCGCGGTGGCGGAGGTTCCTTAGTATGGACGGTGCGAACGTGAAGTGTTCTCGTGCAAGACTTAGCGAATGCTACGCCGCATATCTCACACTTATACGGGTTGTCGCCGGAATGGATCTGAAAATATAGAAAACGTATTCTAAAACAGAATCTGTATGTAGTTTTCTTCCTGTTGACTTCCCTAAATGCTGACTCCTTGACATGCAATGTAACCCAATTTTTTTTGTTTTTTTTTTTATTATTTACTTTATTACTCTATCTCGCATCATATTTCAACTAACATTCAACAGCAGTGGAAGAGGGGAAGGTTGACGTCAGCTCAGCTAGATATTAATCTGCTTACATAAGTAGGTAACTTCCTTCGCACTGTTAAAAGTCATTTAATAAATTAGGGAAACGAGATGTTTTCGCAATTATCGTAATTATGTGTTTAAACAAAAAGTATCTATGTAGTAATTGTAGAGCAGCGGTGGGCAGTGGTGGCGGCACCGACTTACGAATAGTAAGTCGTGGGTCACACAGGCGCATTACTTTGTGTAATTTATTTCATCACCACTGCTCTCAAAACGGTGAAGGAAAACATCGTGAAAAACCGGCAAATGTCCTAGAGTCAAAAAATACGAAGACATGTGACATCTACCCGCACTGGGCACGCGTGGTGGTTTATATAAATAATAAATAATTCAAACTATAGTAAAATAATTTAACCTTAGATACTAAAATAATTTAGTCTATAAAAAAACAATTTAACTCTAATTTAATTTATTCCATTTTTTTTTTCTAATTTAATAAAATCTAATTTAATGTATTCCAATTTATTTATTTTTTCAAATTGAATCAATAATTCTAATTTAATTTAATCCATGGTATTTATTTTAATTTAAGTATGTAAGTGTAACCTGCATATTTTACCAAACTATGTAAGTATGTACCTATTGTTTTAATTAATGATTTAATTGTATATTTATCTCCGCATAATGTAGTGTATGCTGTGCTTTTCTATAAGTGATGAGGCGCTTAGACTTAAGTTTGTAATGTACAAATGATATTGTAACAGTGTACTTATTGTTGAGAAACCTTAATATATAAATAAATAAATAAAATAAAAAATTATAGCCCATACGCAAAATACGCGCTTTGACGTGGAGTTGCGAACACCAGTCCGTTGTACAATACAATACAATTTATGCAGTATTATCAACTATCTGGTGTCAACTACACAAGCCACGTTGCGTAGTGTGACACTAGATGGCGCTGTGTGTAATGCAGCGATGTTTATTTAGCCACTGACTAGATCTTCATTAATGTGATTCAAGGCCTGACTTTCAAGGCAGATCAACTATGGTAAACCGACGACTTACTTTCAAATGCCGTTCCAGCGCTTCCTTCCGCTTGAAGGCCTGCGAGCACACGCTGCAAGGGAAGGGGCGGGTGTCGGAGTGTTTCTGTTGGTGCACGCGCAGGTCGTGCGCGGAGAAGCACGCCTTGTCGCACTGCGAGCACTTGTAGGGGCGCTCCCCGAAGTGCGTACGTTTGTGTAGCTCTAGGACTGCGTTGCACTGAGGATCAACGATGTAAATGGGTTTATTTTCATCATAGTTGCAAAAACCGTAAAAGATAAATATATAAAGTCGGAAAGTGGTAAACATTTTTTTGAGAAAATAACACCGACTCCAAAAAACACAAAAAAGTGCAAAATGACCTTTGTTTGATTGATTTAGTTTTTTTGTCACCGACTTTTGACCCGCTCTAGGCGGAGCGGATGGAAGGGTGAGACTTGTCCTAACTAAAACCTATCTATGTTTCTTATTAGCCCTTTGGGTTCCAGGGCCGTGGTATTTCTTTCGAACAGTCCAGCAGCCAGGAAGCCTTTTTTTTTTGAGTTGGTAAATCATCAAATGACTTCTCCCACTCTGGGCGGAGCGGGCGGGAGTGTCAGACTCTTACAGACAAAAACCCATCCATGTTCCTTCCTCACCCTTTATGTTCCGGGGCCGCGGTATCTCTTTCGAACAGGCCCGCAACCCCGGAGATTCACCCCCCTACATATTTGGGTGGAGTTCCGCATTCACAAAACGTAAACACGATGTCAGCAACACTGCAACATGTAATGTAGCCAGCAACATTGTTTCCCTTCGTCGTATCTAAATTAATAATTTAAAGAGAAATAAATGTATTTCTGTTTGTTTGTTACGATTTAAATAAAAACTGATCAACCGATTATAAAAATTATTTAACCATTAAAAGGCTACATCTTTACCAAGTAACATAGGCTAAATTATATTGATGTCGTACAAATTTGCCGAGCTATCACAATTTTCGCGAACGAAGTCGCGGGTGAAGCAGTAAGTACGTAACTTTGTAGTAAACGTGTACAAGGTTCCTTTGAATATTTTCACATAATTTAATGTAAAATTGACTTGAGAGTTGTGCTAAATGTAAGGTCGTAAGGATGGTCCGTGGGTACCGCACTCACTCCCGCGAGGCGGCGGGCCTGCTTGCTTTGCCCAGAGCGAGAGAAGTTATTTGATAATTTCCAATACGAAAAAAAGAGGGGGGTGAACCTCTAACAATGCAAAAAAAATAAAATGAAACATAAACTTTTACAATAATTAAGATAGTCAAGGATACAAAAATGATCGAACTGAGGTCGAAAACTGTAGCAATCATTCATACGGAAATTGGAATAACTTCTACCAACTATTCTCAAAATAAAAAACTCGTCTCTGATAGGTTTGATAATGTTGGGTTGAGCTTGCATCTTCTATTAACCTTTTGTGGACTATATTCGAGGCTCCTGCGAACCAAATGGGCAGTGGACCATAGGTTGGGAACCTCTGCTTTCGTCAGATACCTGCAAACCTATTTTTACTCACTCACCGCGTATCTCTTGCCGCATATATCACAGACGCAATTCTTCCGAACCGGCTCGTACTTGTCAGGGTGCTTGAGTCGGTAATGATTCCAGTATGAACGAGCGGTAGCGAACTCTTCTGGACACTGAAGATAAAATCTATGTTTTAATTAACTTCCTACAGAATGTAGGAAGTTAATTTGATTATTGATATTAATAGCTGACTTAGAACGTACAGTCATACAACTTAGTATGCTTGTTCTATGCATGTTGGGGTTTCAATATTTTATTTTATGTTTTCAAATGGCAGACATTACGGGTTAAGCAAACCTCTTTTGAACTATATTTCGTTATCAAAGGTGAAAAGGACACCGCCGCTTAAACGGTTTCCGGTATTACGAACCTCCCCCCAGTCCCCCCACCTTTTTTTTCGGAAATTAAAAATCAAAACATCAGCTGTACACATCAGCATACATTTTGATCGTATGACTGGTAGGTATTGCAGTTTTGTAGAGATAGGATTTTTTTTTAAATAAATGACGTTAAATTTATATGTGGGAGTGTTCACATTGTTATCCTGAATACGTGACGTGGTAATAATTTAAGCGTTGATGTCTCCCACCTGTATAATGGGGTGAACACTTAAATGATTTTTGAGGACACATCTGCAGTGGTTGTTGTTCGGATGAAAGTTTGTACTGAATTGAACTTGCGTCATCGCCACCATCATAAACACGAATAACTTTCAACTAAACTAAATTTAATCATCATCATAACTATAATTTCAGCCGAAACACGTCCACAGCTGGACATAGGCCTCCCCCAAGTGTCGCCACATTGACCGGTCCCGTGCTGATCCGTGCGTTGGATGCGAGTCGCACGGAACTTAATTGAATAAAAAAAACGGGTTGTCTGTAAACTCGGTTTACTGACGATAGTTGAACGTGACAACGTCTTAAGAAAATACTGATGGTATGGTAGCATTTTTTGACACCACATTCACTTTTCACTGCACTTGATACTCGATCAAAACATGTAAATGTAGTATAGTATAGCAGCTGTCCACGCAGACGCATCGCTCACTCAAGTAGGAGAGAGACGGATGTCGAACGCTGCCGAACGCAAAGGCCGATTGTGCTTCTTTGTCACTCGTTCCGCGCTCTCGCTTGCACTTCAAGCCTTACATGGAACGCCTCAGAGCGATCAGCGAGGTAACGCCGCATGAGTCATGTTTTTTCGTGCGTGCAGCCGGCTCTATCGAATTATAAGACGTTGTCACGTCAAAATCATAAATATCATACATACACATACACACACACCGCCGCGCCATCTCGTGCCACACAAAGCAACGAGGCTTATTTCGTGGACACCAGATAGTTGATAATATATAACATACTTATTATTTTTTTTTTTTTTAATGAAAGCAAATAAATTTCTGATTGTAAATACCAACATGTTGACACTTGGCAGGCCATTTTGTCCGACTCTTCCGATTATAATTGTAATGATTCGGTTGTTTCTTCGGATGCTCTTCACGATTGTGCAGACGTAACGCCTCAGGGTCGGTAAAGATCTCGCCGCAAACACGACACCCGTTCCTGTAGACAAAAGAAACTGAACCTTAGATAAATACTCATAGAGTCTGTACTCCGGGAATGTTTGAATGACACGAACAAGTTGGTGTCGACTTGTACTGAATTTCAAACAAAACTGAACTGTATGTCAACTCACATAGAGACTGTATTCCTGGTGTGCTTGACTGACATGACCAAATGTCTCTTGTACGCCTCGGTCGATATGAACTTGACGTCACATTCCTCGCAGTATGGACCTTCTTCTGCGTTGTTTTCTTGTTTTGCCTAAACATACAATTCAAAAACAGTTATTTAGACTGGTCCCTAAGATACAGGCGCCGCTTAGATTGGGGTGACCGCAGTTACCAAAACGAAGTTCACAGAGTAATGATTGTAACTAGGTTTTGAGTTTCAATAATTATTATTATTTAGCTCCGGCCAAGCTGTAGCGAATCCCACGCAGGATGCATAAGGAAATTTCCTTGAGTCAAATGTGTCAAATAATATGTATAGAAGTGTTGAAACTTGCGCAAATATTCACGGGGGTTCTCGATCTATACTAATATTATACAGCTGAAGTTTTTGTTTGTTTGGTTGAACGCGCTAATCTCAGGAACTACTGGTTGGAATTGAAAAAATATCATTTATCGAGGTAGGCTACGCTACGACCAATAAGAGCGGAGCATAAATGAAAATATTGCAAAAACGAGGAAATTTTATTCCTATTGTGAGCTTTTTCTCTCTTATGTGACGCAGACGAAGTTGCGTGAGTCAATGCCGCGTGGGATGCGGGACAAAACTGAGCGCGTTTTTTGTTTGAACTAGACAAAAAACGCGCGCAGTCCTGTCCCGTATCCCGCGCGGAATTACAATATTTACAATGCAGCAGCTTTAAACGATCTCGGGACATTAGCTTCTAGTATTTAACCCTCCAAATTAATAGTATATTTTATAACGAGGGACTAAACGAAGCCATTATACATATACCCGAGGTGGTTTGAGGCTATGAAAGCGAGGGTATATTAAATTGGCGTTTAGTCTCGAGGTGGAAACTGTACTTTTCACTTCGAGTGCGAGAAAAATAGTCATTTAAAACCGAACAAATTTACACTCGACTAAAATTCTGACTGAGCAGTCGGATTTTCTTCTATCAGGTCAGTCACAGATTAACAATTTAAAACACAACCTCTCAACATTCTCGCAATGAAAATGATCCACACTCCACAGATAATTGTAGTACCTACATTACTGCAGCGGCTAGCAACAGAGGCATTCCACATACTTTTTCAAAATCAACGATGCACACAAACAACCACAAATTTTCCCGCGTTGAAGAGTTCATTTGTTTTTTTTTTCAATATACCGCTTTCTATTTGCAAGCCAATTCGAAATTTAAATAAAACCTTTGACAAGTTACTCTTTTGTGACCATGTTTCAGAGTAAAAGATCGTTCCATTTTTAAATTACTTTTTCATCCCATCTATTCGAAAAAGACGACTTAGTTATGGAAGCACCACCGCCAATACGAATTGTGCGTATGTCAGCATAAGAGCGGGACTGCATCGCGGTGCTTGCGTCATTCCTGGAGAGATAAAGTTGTTATGTCTAGATTTTAAGTTTAGCTCTTAGGAACTGACTCCGTGTGCGCATCCGAATCTGTAAACACGTTGCCACATATTAAATAGTAATTAATCAAATTATTAATTTTATTTCAAAAATCTCGTCTAAGACGCTCCCAATCCTGACTGGCGCAGCCGGGTCGGATCACTGAGGAAGCTGTCCCGCGTTAACTAGTGATTTTTCGCGAATAGACTTTTCCGATCTTCACAACAGTACGCGTGGTGTACGGCGAAGTGGTCCAACGAACCAAACAAATATTGTCAGCGACGTGACTTGGAGACGAGAGCTGATGATGGGCGAGGCAGGCTGGTGAGTACGACTTTTCACCTCCTTTCTTATACCTCATATCCATCATACCCCTTGTTAACTTGGAATTGGACATTTTCCATTTTGACTGTTATATGGTTTTCTTAAATTAATTATAAGTGCCTAATGTAAAAATACATGAGATAGTAAAATAATGAAAATAAATAGAGTGATAGAATAATAATAGAGTTTTACATCGTAGGTAACATTTCAGATAACATAATTTTATTGAGTTCTAAGATATAATTATTAATCATAGGTAATATAATTATTAATAACTAGTTATAATTATTGTAATAAACAAGTAGAGTTCATAGAGTTAATTTTAACGTAAAAACTTGTCACAAATTACCGCCGAAATGACGGAAGTTAAACTCATTCCCAACGAATTATATAAAATTCTCCCAAGTTTCGATGGCAATAAACGCCATCTGAATTTGTTTCTGCGTACATGTGAATACATAATTGACAAATTTAAATCATCCAAATTACAAGAAGAATATTTAATGTATGTTGTGACTAGCCGTCTAACGGGCGACGCAGCAGCGCTGATAAGCGAGCGCGTAGACATCCGGACGTGGGCGGAATTCAAAGAATTGTTTGAGATACACTTTGGTGATCCACGAAGCGAAGAATGTCTGGCCATAGAATTAGAGACATTAAAAATTAAAAATAATGAAAGTCACACAGATTTTTGCGCACGGATTCAATCAGTAAAGTCTGTTCTATTATCAAAAGTTAATCAAACCAATGACACAAACTCACGAGTAAGTAAGACTGCCATATATAATAATACAGCCCTACAGGTATTTTTATACAATTTACCTGAAAATATGGTACGTATAGTGCGTCTTAAAAAACCACAGACCTTGGAAGAGGCCTTGTCCATAGTTTTAGAAGAAATTAATTTCTATGAGCAGTATCAAATGCGAGGTAAAATGCTAAACTCTAACCATAATTCGAAACCACAGCTTACTTTAACATCGGCACCTCAGCAATCTTTCAAATTTGGTTTACCTCAACAGCCTACGGGCTTCAGACTTCCGATGATGCAACAAAATCAACCATTTAAAAATAATTTTGGTGCAACACCCAAATTTAATTTCGGAATCCCGCCGAAAAGGCCTTTTAACTTGCCGCAAGGACCCCATCCATTCCAAGGCCAATTTGGTATGAATAAACAAAACTTTATGCCAATGCAACTTCCGTTTGGATATAGACCTAATTTCGGTTATAGACCCCCTGGCTATCAACAAATGTTACCAATGCTTCCACAACGATTCGGTAGTAATAATCGTTATGGTAATACGATTCCACAACAAAACACACAAAATAAACCTCAACCAAACAACACAGATGTTACTATGAGAACTGCTCCGCAAAGATCACCTCAGCAAGGTTTTCCTCTTAATGAATTAGAACTGTATCCTTATAATGATGATTATTTTACAAATTTCGAGGGATATTACTATGATGTTTTTCCTTGCGAAGAAAATACTTCTCCGATAGACTCGGAAACTGAAAATCCAAAGATAGAGTTAGAAAATAATGATAATGGTAACCAGACGGCTGAATTCATCCCACAAGTGGAAAATTTTTGTATACGGGCCTCCACAGAGCAACACCTGAAAGAATAACTCTAAACTGTAATACTTTAAAATTAAAGTTACCACATATATACATACCGGAAATAGAAGGCAAGTTCATGATCGACACGGGTAGCACTCGTTCATTTATACATCCTAAAAAAGCAAATCAATATTTTCATAATTATATTTCATACGAACCATTCGAAGTAGTTAGCACACATGCCTCAAGTAAACATAGTCATGTAATACAAATTCCCCTATTCTCTATATTTCAAAGTACAGATTATCATAAATTTTACGTATATAACGTTGATTCACTATACGATGGGTTGATAGGAAATGATCTTTTAAAGCAATTAGAAGCCGTTATAGATCTAAAAAGACGTGTTCTAATAACGAAGACTGCGGAAATACCTATCTGTCTAGATTCGGATATTAACGTTATACATGTTGTAGAACTTCCTCCGCGAACAGAAATTCGAGCAAAAATACCAACTAATATAATAAATGGTGAAGGAATACTAAATTACATTGAATTTTATAAAGGAGTGCGGATGCCTACCGCTCTTGTGAAATGTATTAATGGTTATGCAACAACCGTCATACAAAATGCATCAGATAAATATGTAGAAATATGTGTCACAAAGCCTTTTGTAGTGTCTGAATATAATGAAAAAGAATGCCTTGTTAATTCTATAGACAATTTAAAAATAGAGACTGACCAATTATTATGCGAAAATCTAACTAAATTACGACTAGACCACATGAATGACGAAGAAAAGGCATGTATACAAAAGTTATGTGAAGAATTCAGAGATATATTTTATTGTGACCAAATACCTTTAAGTTTTACTAATCAGGTAAAACATTGCATTAGAACAAAAAATGAAGATCCAATTTATACTAAACCATATAGACAAGCCCCTGCTCAGGCAGCAGAAATCAATAGACAAGTCGAAAAACTTTTAAAAGATAACGTAATCCAGGAATCCTTTTCTCCCTGGAGTTCACCAGTTCATCTTGTGCCCAAAAAACCCGATGCTTCTGGTGAGGTAAAATACAGAATGGTGATCGACTACAGAAGACTTAACGCTATTACGATAGATGACAAGTACCCTCTTCCTAACATAACTGACCTTTTTGATAAACTGGGTAAAAGCACTTACTTTACAACTTTAGATTTGGCTAGTGGCTATCACCAAGTTGAATTAAATAAGGACGATATACCGAAAACTGCCTTCAGCACCCAAAACGGGCATTATGAGTTCTTAAGGATGCCGTTCGGACTTAAAACAGCTCCGGCAACTTTTCAACGAGCAATGGACAACATCATGCGAGGTCTTCAAGGAATACATTGTCTTATATATCTCGATGACGTAATCATTTTTTCATCCAGCCTTCAGGAGCACCTACAGAAACTTAGAGCCGTTTTTAATAGACTACGACAGACTAACCTAAAAGTACAACTAGATAAATCTGAATTCTTACGGAAAGAAGTTTTGTACCTAGGACATACGATCACGAAAGACGGACTAAAACCAAATAACGATAAAATTGAAGCTATTCTAAAATATCCTCTCCCTAAGACAACAACAGAGATTAAAAGTTTTCTTGGTCTCGTCGGATACTATAGAAAATTTATTAAAGATTTCGCTAGAATTACCCAACCTTTAACGTCTTGTCTAAAGAAACGAAACAAAATTATCATAGATCAAAACTACATAGATGCTTTTAATAAATGTAAAGAAGTGCTTACTACTGCCCCCTTATTACAATACCCCGACTCTACTAAACCCTACATTTTAACAACTGACGCCTCTAATGTAGCTCTCGGTGCTGTCCTATCCCAAGGACCTATTGGAGCAGACAAACCAGTCGCATATGCAAGTCGCACACTTAGCGACACGGAAACACGCTATAGCACAATAGAGCGAGAACTTTTAGCCATTATTTGGGCCGTTAAACATTTCAGGCCCTACTTGTACGGAAACAAGTTCCAAATTTTTACCGACCACAGACCTCTTGCTTGGTTATATTCTCTGAAAGAACCAAACAGTAAACTGACCCGCTGGCGCCTCCGCCTTCAGGAGTATGACTTTACAATTATTTATAAAAATGGCAAACAAAATAGTAATGCCGATGCCTTATCACGTATAAAACTTAATGCCATAGATTCTGACGACGACGACGTATCAATGGAAGTTAATATAGACGAATCCGACATACAAAATGTAATACAACCATTAAAAGAACAAAAAAAAAATACTACTAAGCCTGAAATTAAAAACGAAACAGAAATAATAACGATCTCAGACTCTGACTCTGACTCTAATGTGACCACACCAGAAGACCTATTTCAAGAAAATTTCCCTATTCCTTCAATAACCAGTAGTAGTAGAACAGATACGGTAGCCTCCAATATAGAACCAGACTCATCTGGGATGCCAATCTTAAGAGAGGCAATTGACACTAAACCAAACCAAATATTAGTGTTTTCCTGGTTTCAAAATAAATTACAAGTTCAAAATTTGTCTAGAAAGAACCAAAAAGTCTTAGAAGTATTTCTCCCATTAGATAACGAAGAATTAATCAAACAATTTTTAAAAGAGTATATTACACCCAAACGAAAATATTTTATATACTTTGAGAGCGAAATACATAGAAGATTATTTACTAAAGTTATTATAGAAATTTTCAAGAAAGATTCAGTAGAATTCTTTGAGTGCACTGATAGAGTAATATATATAGAGGATGAGAAAGAACAAAAGGCTGTTATATTAAAGCATCACGAAGGAAAGACCTGCCATAGAGGAATTAAAGAAACAATAGTTAGGATTCGTCGAAATTATTATTGGGAAAACATGCAAGATACCGTAGCAGCAGTAATAAATATGTGTGAGCCCTGTAAACAAATGAAATACGAAAGAAAACCCATAAAACCGATTTTGCAATTAACACAAACACAGGATGCTCCTTTTCAGGAAATATTTATCGACTTATTTAGTATGGAAAAGAAATATTATTTAACACTAGTAGACGCTTTCAGTAAACTAGGACAGGCCATCGAAATCCCAAGTAGGCACTCGACAGAAGTAGCGCGAGCCTTATTAAAGTACTTTTCAATATACGGTGTGCCTAGGAAGATATCTTGTGACCCTGGCACCGAATTTAACAATGAACTCATGCGCGAGCTTTTAGCTATGTATAAAATAGAGATCCACATAACAACGCCAAACAATCCCAACTCTACCGGCATCGTAGAGCGATTTCACTCTACAATTATAGAGATATATAGGCTTGCAAAATATGAGCGTAAATGTACAGACGCGGCTTCTATAATGACCTATTCTATAATGGCATACAATCACACTATACATTCCACTACAGGATTAACACCTTTTGAAGTAACATTTGGACATACTGACTCCGGTAAAATATTTGATGTAAACGTAGAAAAGGCGTATACACAACAATTAGTAAAAGATCATGCAAAGCGCACAAAATATCTGTACAGGTACATAGCTGAAAAGATTGTTGCTACTAAGCAAAAAGCTAGAATAAATAAAGGCGGCGAAACTGAGCTAAGTTTACAAGAAGAAGACAGTATTTTTGTGAAGGACATTAATATACGAAAAAGTAAAGATAAACCCAGGTACCATAAAGCAAAAGTAATAGGACAAATAGATAGGAACGTATTACCAGTACAGATAGGAAAAAGACAAACTAAAGTGCCTCTTAAAAACGTTAAACGTCCTTCACAGGTCGTGGCGGATCATCGTGATCTTGAACATCGTGATCAAGATCCAGGGCCTTCAACTTCAAGAGATTAAAAATAATCCAGGCATACTACCCGTTAAACAAGGGCAGGCGGTAGTAGAGAGAGATAAGTGGACTTTAGTTAAGATATTAGATTTTAAGGCGATAAATGATGATTTAGTATTTAATATTAATAGATATAAAGAGTTTAGCAATATAGTTGACATCCATAAACCATACGCAAATGAGTTCCAAAATATGAAATTACAGGTAGAATACTTACGTAACTCGACAGTCATGAAATTCAGGCAGCTTATTCCATCAAAACGCTTCAAGCGCGGCCTCATTGACCCTCTCGGCTCAATTATTAAAACGCTGACTGGTAATCTGGCCCATGAGGATGCTATTCAATATGACACTCAAATATCTCAACTAAAAATTGGCCAAACTCACATAGATAAGAAAATAACTATCATTTCAAAAATGATTGATTCCATTACTAATAAAAGTACATCTCTACAGGAAAATATACAAATCCTGGACGAACGCATGAAACGCATAGAGAGAATTGTTAAGAACATAGGTACTAAAGAAAATAACTCTATCTACTCTACATATGTTTTAAGCATGTTTGATATGTTTGTAAATAATTTTAGGACATTATATATAGTTTTAAATGAAATCGAAACTGCGCTGTCATTTACGAAAGTTTCTGTTGTACATCAAGCCATTGTTGACCCATCTGAATTATTATCAGTGTTAAACAATATTTCTAAAACTGAAAGCTTAATTTATCCTGTAACAGAAAAAACTTTACTAATGTTAGAAAGAACTATGTCTGTTAAAGCATACGTAAAAGAAAACCAAATAACATTCATTATGGAAATCCCACTAATAGATAAGAATACGTACAACTACTTCAAAATTTATTCATTACCAATTCTTAATAAAAATTGTATAGCTACTGTTATAATTCCTAAATATCCTTACCTTCTGGTGAAAGGTCCTATATACTTACCGCTAGCCAGCCCATGTGAAGAGATTGCACCCAACCAATTCCTGTGCAAGGAAAACGATATTGTATTGTATCCTGAAAGTACGTGCATAGAACAATTGATGAATTTTGCTTCAAACCTCAGTCTATGTACACCGCTCGTGGTTGACTTGGAAAGCTTGAAAGTACAGCCCATTGATTCCCTGAAATGGATAATTTATACAAGAAATGAAATAATACTTACCGAAACATGTGCTGATGATATTATCAGGAAACCGATCAAGGGCACATATATATTGGAAATTAATGGAAAATGCAATGTCTATTTGAAAAAAAATAAAACTACACCAACGACAATATGATTTAAGGAGAATACAATATCAAGTAATCCCGGTTGCGGTTCTACCTAAATTAGAGGAAACATCTATCGATTGGAACAGGACAGTGAACCTAAACCACCTTAATTTCGATGATTTGAAACATCTATCCTACTCATTAAATGGTGAAATAGTGGAAAGTGAAATAGCAAAAAGTGATAGTGCGTTAAAAACAAATAGTGTTAGCTTAGCGACTGTACTACTCTATGTAATTTTAGTTATAACATGTCTTAGTATAGTTATTTGGAAGAAAATGTCTTGTATAAGTCAAGTTCTGCGAAATCATCGGAATCAAAATATTACCGATGGTCTCGCACTTGGTGAGGGAGGAGTTATGGAAGCACCACCGCCAATACGAATTGTGCGTATGTCAGCATAAGAGCGGGACTGCATCGCGGTGCTTGCGTCATTCCTGGAGAGATAAAGTTGTTATGTCTAGATTTTAAGTTTAGCTCTTAGGAACTGACTCCGTGTGCGCATCCGAATCTGTAAACACGTTGCCACATATTAAATAGTAATTAATCAAATTATTAATTTTATTTCAAAAATCTCGTCTAAGACGCTCCCAATCCTGACTACTTGGTTCGCCTTTAAGTGCACCCAAAGGTGGTGTTTTCTATAAGAAACTTTTAGCGGGCAGTAATGAGTTTTTAATCCTCTTTATAAGTGCGCCGCAATTATCTTTGCCGCGCACTTTTTGAATTTGGAACATCTTGTGTTCAGCGCCCAAGAAATCGAACGCAAATATTGTTTGAATAAAGACTGGCTGGTGCGACGGCCCATAGTAGCGCCGCGCGCCGGCTGAATACAAAAAAAAAAGAAATAAAATTAAAAACGCGCGAACTATAGCCCGCGTTTTCGTCAATTTTCACGGATTGATAGAAATTCATGATTTTGTTTTGAAAAATGAGTTCTTCAAGTGACAGTGAAAGTATAGAATTAACTCCTGATAGTATTAGAACTGACGCAAGAAATGTGATGGATAATCTACTACCTGCAAAATCCCGGGAGAAATATATGAAAGCTTATGGTAATTTTATTGAATGGAGAAATTCAAGAGGCGCCAAGAATTTTTCAGAATCTGTGTTTTTGGCCTACTTCCAGTACTTAGCCAAAACTAAACAACCTTCCACACTTTGGAGTACCTACTCAATGCTAAAATCAACAGTCAGTTCTAATAACGACGTAAAACTGGACACATATTCGAAATTAATAGCGTATCTGAAGAGGATGTCTGATGGATTTAAACCTAAAAAATCCAAAGTGTTCTCAGTCAAAAACGTGGAGACTTTCCTTAATGAGGCACCCGACAACATCTTTCTTGCCGTAAAAGTAAGTAACTATGTATGTATATATGGTGGATTAGTAAAGTATAACCAGTGTTTTAAAATGCGCATTTTATTGTAACCTGTACTTCGATAGATAGGTACTTGTCTTATTCACATTCGGTTTTGTTACAGGTGGCTTTAATTTTCGGAGTACATGGAGCTTGTCGTGGCAATGAACTTTTAAAAATAACTGTTGATGATGTCGAAAATCACTCGGATAATTTACTGTTAGTAAAGCTGACAGACACAAAAACAAAAATTGACCGATCCTTCGTAATCCGAGGAGAATACAAAACTATTGTACAGAAATACCTGGACCTGCGTCCTGCTGATATAAAGACCAATCGGTTTTTCATGCGTTATCAAAATGGCAAGTGCTTCAAACAAGTTATGGGAAAAAATAAAATTTCTTACATGCCACAAGAAATTGCTACTTATTTGAAGTTACCAGATATCAAGCTATATACAGGACATTGTTTTCGTCGCACTTCTGCTACCCTGTTGGCAGATTCTGGAGCGGACTTAACTGTTCTCAAGCGACATGGAGGATGGAAGTCGAGTGCTGTAGCAGAGGGATATATAGAAGATTCCATTGAGAACAAGGCGAAAACATGTGAACGCATCGTGGAAAACATTAAATTGCAACCTTCAGTTAATCCATCCATGCC
Organism: Xestia c-nigrum; assembly: GCA_916618015.1. Classification (NCBI taxonomy): domain Eukaryota; kingdom Metazoa; phylum Arthropoda; class Insecta; order Lepidoptera; family Noctuidae; genus Xestia; species Xestia c-nigrum. Next base: position 3,445,771 of record OU745262.1, read on the forward strand.
ACTGTCGCCGCGCCCATCTACATCCAAACAAAGAGATTCACCGTCACATTTTCCTCAAAATGAGCCACATTCTGACATTATTTCAAACACGCAGAATAAAATTAAATCTACAACAATCTCTATTCCTAATAAAACTGTAACAATTAATTTTCAAAATTGTGAAAATGTCTCAAATGTAAATATAAGTTTTTAGTTGTTTTATTATTAGATACTACTTAATTTCAATTTAGTTGTTACTCTGTTTCATTAAATATCAATATTACAATAAAATATGAGGCGCCTTTTATTTTCTCATAGTGGGTGATGAAAAGTAGAGTGTATCACTCGGGCGCAAAATATATTTTTGGCTCGGGCGACGTACTTTGAATCCCTCGCTACGTTCAGGATTCTACTAAAGAATCCCTCGCTACGCTCGGGATTCTACTCTAGAATCCCTCACTTCGCTCTGGATTCAAAAAAGCGCCCTCGCCGTAAAAATATTATTTTGCTCCCTTATGATACAATCTACTATTTACTCCCTAGGGAATAAACGGTCACTTTAATCCCGCTTCGTAGGGCTATATAGCGTACTTTTAGAGCATGAGAAGTGAAAATACTTTTTATTGGGGGCTTGCGTAAAGATACCTACTGTGTTTTACAATCCCGTTTATTCGGTTCTCGTCTCTCGGTAATGATCGGTACCATCTCGGTACTGCGAACCTGAAAACCTGTATCTTTACCAAGATGTCGCGTGACTCTTAACACTCAATTTTTTTAAGGTTCAAATTCCGCTGTACTCACTTCAAGTTCCTTGTGCATCATATTCTTATGTACGACGAGCCCTTGCTTGCTGTAGAACGAGTACCCACAGAAACCGCAAATATTCTCCGATGGATGTTTTATTCGCATGTGACTGACGTATGTTGTTCTTACACTGCGAACAAAAACAGTTTTATTTAAAAAATTGTAATCCATATTGTAAGCGAAAGCTACAAGTTCTAAAATCAATCTGGGTGCTAACCACTTCTACCTATAGTTCTGTTCAAACTTTATGGCGGGTCGGAAGTTAGCTGCGAGTGACGGTCAGCGCAGGTATTACGGTTCAAACTTTATGGCGGGTCGGAAGTTAGCTGCGAGTGACGGTCGGCGCAGGTATAACGGTTCAAACTTTATGGCGGGTCGGAAGTTAGCTGCGAGTGACGGTCGGCGCAGGTATAACGGTTCAAACTTTATGGCGGGTCGGAAGTTAGCTGCGAGTGACGGTCAGCGCAGGTATAACGGTTCAAACTTTATGGCGGGTCGGAAGTAAGCTGCGATGACGGTCGGCGCAGGTATAATGGTTCAAACTTTATGGCGGGTCGGAAGTTAGCTGCGAGTGACGGTCAGCGCAGGTATAACGGTTCAAACTTTATGGTGGGTCGGAAGTTAGCTGCGAGTGACGGTCGGCGCAGGTATAACGGTTAAACTTTATGGTGGGTCGGAAGTTAGCTGCGAGTGACGGTCGGCGCAGGTATAACGGTTCAAACTTTATGGCGGGTCGGAAGTTAGCTGCGAGTGACGGTCAGCGCAGGTATAACGGTTCAAACTTTATGGTGGGTCGGAAGTTAGCTGCGAGTGACGGTCGGCGCAGGTATAACGGTTAAACTTTATGGTGGGTCGGAACATAGCTGCGAGTGACGGTCGGCGCAGGTATAACGGTTAAACTTTATGGTGGATCGGAAGTTAGCTGCGAGTGACGGTCAGCGCAGGTATAACGGTTCAAACTTTATGGCGGGTCAGAAGTTAGCTGCGAGTGACGGTCAACGCAGGTATAACGGTTCAAACTTTATGGCGGGTCGAAAGTTAGCTGCGAGTGACGGTCAGCGCAGGTATAACGGTTCAAACTTTATGGTGGGTCGGAAGTTAGCTGCGAGTGACGGTCGGCGCAGGTATATCGGTTAAACTTTATGGTGGGTCGGAAGTTAGCTGCAGGTCACTGGACAGTGGGGGCTATCCAGCCGATCCTGGAGGAATGGGTGCAGAGGCGACACGGGACGTTGTCCTTCCGCCTGGTGCAGGTTTTGTCGGGGCATGGCTGCTTTGGCAAATACCTGCACCAAGTGGCTAGACGGGAGGCGACTCCCGTGTGTCACCAGTGCGGCTGCAGCGAAGATACGGCGCTCCACACCCTCGAGCATTGTCCTGCTTGGGTGGTGCAGCGCCGTGCTCTCGCAGCAGCAATCGGGGCAGACCTCTCCTTGCCAACCGTGGCCAGGGCCATGATCGACAGCAGGGGGTCATGGGAGGCGGTGGCGTCCTTTTGCGAGGATGTCATCTCGCAAAAGGAAGCGGCGGAGCGCGTCAGGGAGGAAGACTCCCTCGCTGACGCGATTCGCCGCAGGAGGACAGGGCGGCGGAGAAGGCGCCATGGCGACCTGATACCGCCCTAGGAGGTGCCAGCGGGCGATGGATCGGGGAATCTATCGTCGTCGCGTTGCACGGCCCTCACGAGTGGAGGCGATGTCTCAGGTGAGCCCGGACATCGCCAAAGGAGTTGGTGCCCGGAGACGGGCTGCGCTGGTTGGGTCGCGAACGTCATGCGTAGCAGTTCTCGCGGCCCATCCGCAAAGGCGACAGTAGGCTCACGGCGGTGTTTTTTAGTGGGTGCAAGCCCCACATAACCACACCATCTCCCCGGACGGTGCGGTATGCGTCAGGCATTTTTCACCGCTTAATAAAAAAAAAAAAAAAAAAAGGTATAACGGTTCAAACTTTATGGTGGGTCGGAAGTTAGCTGCGAGTGACGGTCGGCGCAGGTATAACGGTTAAACTTTATGGTGGGTCGGAAGTTAGCTGCGAGTGACGGTCGGCGCAGGTATAACGGTTAACTTTATGGTGGACCAGAAGTTAGCAGCGAGTGGCGCAGGTATAACGGTTAAACTTTATGGTGGGTCGGAAGTTTGCTGCGAGTGACGGTCGGCGCAGGTATAAAGGTTCAAACTTTATGGCGGGTCGGAAGTTAGCTGCGAGTGACGGTCGGCGCAGGTATAACGGTTCAAACTTTATGGCGGGTCGGAAGTTAGCTGCGAGTGACGGTCGGCGCAGGTATAACGGTTCAAACTTTATGGCGGGTCGGAAGTTAGCTGCGAGTGACGGTCAGCGCAGGTATAACGGTTCAAACTTTATGGCGGGTCGGAAGTAAGCTGCGAGTGACGGTCGGCGCAGGTATAATGGTTCCACTGTCTGGAGGACACGGCGCGGCATACGCTGGCAGAGTGTGCCGCATGGGAGGAGCCGCGCCGTGCCCTCGTGACAGAAGTGGGAGCCGATCTGTCGCTGCCGGCCGTCGCTCGCGCGATGGTCGGGAGCGCAGAGTCGTGGGATGCGGTGATCTCCTTCTGTGAAACGGTCATCTCACAGAAGGAGGCTGCGGAGAGGTTGAGAGAGGTGGAGAGTACTCTCCCGACCCGCAGCAGACGAACCTGGCGTCGGCGGAGGGCGGACAACGCCCTCTTCCAGCCCCCCTGAACGGGTCCAGAGGGACGGCGGACTTGGGGAGGTCCGCCGCCCCGCCGAATAACTGGACCCGAGGCGGTGGCGCGTAGTGTTCCGCGCGCGCCCCTACATGACGTCGCGGGAGGAGTACACCTCACTCCCCCCGCAGACCTGAGGAGGCCCGCAGTGGCGGGCCGGCACTAGCCGGGGATCGTGGAAGGCGCACTAGTTCCCATGATCCCCGGTGCAAGTGTGGGAAGGGAACACCGGGGTGGTTTTTAGTCAGTACGAGTCTGACAGACCCCTCCGCTCTCCCCAGGGCGGAGGACATCCATCGAGGATTTTCCACCCCGGCAACAAAAAAAAAAAAAAAAAAAGGTATAATGGTTCAAACTTAATGGCGGGTCGGAAGTTAGCTGCGAGTGACGGTCAGCGCTGGTATAACGGTTCAAACTTTATGGCGGGTCGGAAGTTAGCTGCGAGTGAAGGTCAGCGCAGGTATAACGGTTCAAACTTTATGGTGGGTCGGAAGTTAGCTGCGAGTGACGGTCGGCGCAGGTATAACGGTTAAACTTTATGGTGGGTCGGAACATAGCTGCGAGTGACGGTCGGCGCAGGTATAACGGTTAAACTTTATGGTGGATCGGAAGTTAGCTGCGAGTGACGGTCAGCGCAGGTATAACGGTTCAAACTTTATGGCGGGTCAGAAGTTAGCTGCGAGTGACGGTCAACGCAGGTATAACGGTTCAAACTTTATGGCGGGTCGAAAGTTAGCTGCGAGTGACGGTCAGCGCAGGTATAACGGTTCAAACTTTATGGTGGGTCGGAAGTTAGCTGCGAGTGACGGTCGGCGCAGGTATAACGGTTAAACTTTATGGTGGGTCGGAAGTTAGCTGCGAGTGACGGTCGGCGCAGGTATAACGGTTAAACTTTATGGTGGATCGGAAGTTAGCTGCGAGTGGCGCAGGTATAACGGTTAAATTTTATGGTGGGTCGGAAGTTTGCTGCGAGTGACGGTCGGCGCAGGTATAAAGGTTCAAACTTTATGGCGGGTCGGAAGTTAGCTGCGAGTGACGGTCGGCGCAGGTATAACGGTTAAACTTTATGGTGGGTCGGAACATAGCTGCGAGTGACGGTCGGCGCAGGTATAACGGTTCAAACTTTATGGCGGGTCGGAAGTTAGCTGCGAGTGACGGTCAGCGCAGGTATAACGGTTCAAACTTTATGGCGGGTCGGAAGTAAGCTGCGAGTGACGGTCGGCGCAGGTATAATGGTTCAAACTTTATGGCGGGTCGGAAGTTAGCTGCGAGTGACGGTCAGCGCAGGTATAACGGTTCAAACTTTATGGCGGGTCGGAAGTTAGCTGCGAGTGAAGGTCAGCGCAGGTATAACGGTTCAAACTTTACGGTGGGTCGGAAGTTAGCTGCGAGTGACGGTCGGCGCAGGTATAATGGTTCAAACTTAATGGCGGGTCGGAAGTTAGCTGCGAGTGACGGTCAGCGCTGGTATAACGGTTCAAACTTTATGGCGGGTCGGAAGTTAGCTGCGAGTGAAGGTCAGCGCAGGTATAACGGTTCAAACTTTATGGTGGGTCGGAAGTTAGCTGCGAGTGACGGTCGGCGCAGGTATAACGGTTAAACTTTATGGTGGGTCGGAACATAGCTGCGAGTGACGGTCGGCGCAGGTATAACGGTTAAACTTTATGGTGGATCGGAAGTTAGCTGCGAGTGACGGTCAGCGCAGGTATAACGGTTCAAACTTTATGGCGGGTCAGAAGTTAGCTGCGAGTGACGGTCAACGCAGGTATAACGGTTCAAACTTTATGGCGGGTCGAAAGTTAGCTGCGAGTGACGGTCAGCGCAGGTATAACGGTTCAAACTTTATGGTGGGTCGGAAGTTAGCTGCGAGTGTCGGTCGGCGCAGGTATATCGGTTAAACTTTATGGTGGGTCGGAAGTTAGCTGCGAGTGACGGTCGGCGCAGGTATAACGGTTAAACTTTATGGTGGATCGGAAGTTAGCTGCGAGTGGCGCAGGTATAACGGTTAAATTTTATGGTGGGTCGGAAGTTTGCTGCGAGTGACGGTCGGCGCAGGTATAAAGGTTCAAACTTTATGGCGGGTCGGAAGTTACCTGCGAGTGACGGTCAGCGCAGGTATAACGGTTCAAACTTTATGGCGGGTCGGAAGTAAGCTGCGAGTGACGGTCGGCGCAGGTATAATGGTTCAAACTTTATGGCGGGTCGGAAGTTAGCTGCGAGTGGCGCAGGTATAACGGTTAAATTTTATGGTGGGTCGGAAGTTTGCTGCGAGTGAAGGTCAGCGCAGGTATAACGGTTCAAACTTTATGGTGGGTCGGAAGTTAGCTGCGAGTGACGGTCGGCGCAGGTATAACGGTTAAACTTTATGGTGGGTCGGAACATAGCTGCGAGTGACGGTCGGCGCAGGTATAACGGTTAAACTTTATGGTGGATCGGAAGTTAGCTGCGAGTGACGGTCAGCGCAGGTATAACGGTTCAAACTTTATGGCGGGTCAGAAGTTAGCTGCGAGTGACGGTCAACGCAGGTATAACGGTTCAAACTTTATGGCGGGTCGAAAGTTAGCTGCGAGTGACGGTCAGCGCAGGTATAACGGTTCAAACTTTATGGTGGGTCGGAAGTTAGCTGCGAGTGACGGTCGGCGCAGGTATATCGGTTAAACTTTATGGTGGGTCGGAAGTTAGCTGCGAGTGACGGTCGGCGCAGGTATAACGGTTAAACTTTATGGTGGATCGGAAGTTAGCTGCGAGTGGCGCAGGTATAACGGTTAAATTTTATGGTGGGTCGGAAGTTTGCTGCGAGTGACGGTCGGCGCAGGTATAAAGGTTCAAACTTTATGGCGGGTCGGAAGTTAGCTGCGAGTGACGGTCAGCGCAGGTATAACGGTTCAAACTTTATGGCGGGTCGGAAGTAAGCTGCGAGTGACGGTCGGCGCAGGTATAATGGTTCAAACTTTATGGCGGGTCGGAAGTTAGCTGCGAGTGGCGCAGGTATAACGGTTAAATTTTATGGTGGGTCGGAAGTTTGCTGCGAGTGAAGGTCAGCGCAGGTATAACGGTTCAAACTTTATGGTGGGTCGGAAGTTAGCTGCGAGTGACGGTCGGCGCAGGTATAATGGTTCAAACTTAATGGCGGGTCGGAAGTTAGCTGCGAGTGACGGTCAGCGCTGGTATAACGGTTCAAACTTTATGGCGGGTCGGAAGTTAGCTGCGAGTGAAGGTCAGCGCAGGTATAACGGTTCAAACTTTATGGTGGGTCGGAAGTTAGCTGCGAGTGACGGTCGGCGCAGGTATAACGGTTAAACTTTATGGTGGGTCGGAACATAGCTGCGAGTGACGGTCGGCGCAGGTATAACGGTTAAACTTTATGGTGGATCGGAAGTTAGCTGCGAGTGACGGTCAGCGCAGGTATAACGGTTCAAACTTTATGGCGGGTCAGAAGTTAGCTGCGAGTGACGGTCAACGCAGGTATAACGGTTCAAACTTTATGGCGGGTCGAAAGTTAGCTGCGAGTGACGGTCAGCGCAGGTATAACGGTTCAAACTTTATGGTGGGTCGGAAGTTAGCTGCGAGTGACGGTCGGCGCAGGTATATCGGTTAAACTTTATGGTGGGTCGGAAGTTAGCTGCGAGTGACGGTCGGCGCAGGTATAACGGTTAAACTTTATGGTGGATCGGAAGTTAGCTGCGAGTGGCGCAGGTATAACGGTTAAATTTTATGGTGGGTCGGAAGTTTGCTGCGAGTGACGGTCGGCGCAGGTATAAAGGTTCAAACTTTATGGCGGGTCGGAAGTTAGCTGCGAGTGACGGTCAGCGCAGGTATAACGGTTCAAACTTTATGGCGGGTCGGAAGTAAGCTGCGAGTGACGGTCGGCGCAGGTATAATGGTTCAAACTTTATGGCGGGTCGGAAGTTAGCTGCGAGTGGCGCAGGTATAACGGTTAAATTTTATGGTGGGTCGGAAGTTTGCTGCGAGTGAAGGTCAGCGCAGGTATAACGGTTCAAACTTTATGGTGGGTCGGAAGTTAGCTGCGAGTGACGGTCGGCGCAGGTATAATGGTTCAAACTTAATGGCGGGTCGGAAGTTAGCTGCGAGTGACGGTCAGCGCTGGTATAACGGTTCAAACTTTATGGCGGGTCGGAAGTTAGCTGCGAGTGAAGGTCAGCGCAGGTATAACGGTTCAAACTTTATGGTGGGTCGGAAGTTAGCTGCGAGTGACGGTCGGCGCAGGTATAACGGTTAAACTTTATGGTGGGTCGGAACATAGCTGCGAGTGACGGTCGGCGCAGGTATAACGGTTAAACTTTATGGTGGATCGGAAGTTAGCTGCGAGTGACGGTCAGCGCAGGTATAACGGTTCAAACTTTATGGCGGGTCAGAAGTTAGCTGCGAGTGACGGTCAACGCAGGTATAACGGTTCAAACTTTATGGCGGGTCGAAAGTTAGCTGCGAGTGACGGTCAGCGCAGGTATAACGGTTCAAACTTTATGGTGGGTCGGAAGTTAGCTGCGAGTGACGGTCGGCGCAGGTATATCGGTTAAACTTTATGGTGGGTCGGAAGTTAGCTGCGAGTGACGGTCGGCGCAGGTATAACGGTTAAACTTTATGGTGGATCGGAAGTTAGCTGCGAGTGGCGCAGGTATAACGGTTAAATTTTATGGTGGGTCGGAAGTTTGCTGCGAGTGACGGTCGGCGCAGGTATAAAGGTTCAAACTTTATGGCGGGTCGGAAGTTAGCTGCGAGTGACGGTCGGCGCAGGTATAACGGTTCAAACTTTATGGCGGGTCGGAAGTTAGCTGCGAGTGACGGTCGGCGCAGGTATAACGGTTCAAACTTTATGGCGGGTCGGAAGTTGAGTCCGTACACTGTCCGTGACGTCGAGTGACGTCACGGACAGTGTACGGTACGCACCAGCTGTTAATGTTTTGACGTGTAAATAATATAAAAACTACAACATTCCGCGCGAAGTTCGTGTTCAATAGTGCTATGTATTCTAATATTCGTGTGTGATTGTTCGTGGGACTGTCTTGCTTGATTTAATGGTGTGATACAGAAAAAACAATCGTGAATCTGGTTTTCTGATTTTTTATTTTAAGAAAAACAGGGTTATTCGTGGGTTTCTGAGGTTACTGATACCCCCAAAAGGTGACATAAGACAATAGCCCACAGCGGTGTCATTGATCGGTGTCAATAATATCTGCGCCGTAAGTGCCATCTAGCGCCGTTCGACTGTACTGAGGGCAGCGCCATCTGGCTGCTCTTCGTTGTACCGTTATGAAAAAGTGTACAACTTGTGGAAGATTCCTCTCTGCAAAAGGGGGCGCTACATGTGGTAACTCAGCGTGTCACAATACATACCACTTTGCCTGCTTGCTGCTGCCCGAAAAATCGCAGATTAGCAGTGACTGGCTGTGCCCTGAGTGCAGGAAAAGGTTGCCCAGGAGTATAAGAGGCGCCGTACTGGCCGGGGCCAGTGATCTTTCTGTGTTACCTTCGGCGGCAGCGTCATCGGCGCCTGCTGTGGAAGCAGTCTCATCAGCGGCAGCAGCTTCGGTAGTGGCGACGTCGTTGGTGGCTGAGGCTTCGGCTGCCGTCCGGGGTGGTATGGTTGGGTCACCTGTCGCGGTAACTCAGGCGAGGGGTGCGGAGGCCGAGTCCTCGGCTGCGGTGGCCAAGGTGCTGTCCCGAGCTGGGAGCGAGCAGGGGCCTGGCGAGGGGCCCTCGTCACTGGATACCCAGCTGACCCTCCGTGAAGAAATAAAGCTCTTCCGCACCGAACTTCGTGAGGTCAGGGATGAGGTAAGAGAGTTCCGTCGTGAAATGGCCGGCTTGTACTCGTCGGTGGGAGCCTGCAGTGAGCGGGTCGACAGCCTGGAGGCCAGAATCGAGGCTCTGGAAACCAGGCAAAGTGACGTTCTGCCAGACGCCAAAGTGAATCAGCTGGAGCGGATTGTGACGCAGCTGCAGTTGGAGCTCAACGACCGCGAGCAGGACTTACTTGGCTCCGACTTGGAGATTGCCAACATCCCTGAAGTCCCGGGTGAAAATGTGCTGCACACCGTTGGCCTGGTGGCGGCGAAGCTTGGTGTGGGTCTCGATGACCGGGACATTGTGTTCGCGCAACGTGTAGGTCTAAAGTCTGACCGTGAGCCACAGTCGGCGGGCGCGGCGAGTCCGGCCGGAGGAGCGGGCCCGGCAGGAGCAGGGTCTGCCCCGGCGCGAGCTCGGCGCATCGTGGTGCGGCTGACGCGGCGCGGGCTACGCGACGACCTGCTAAAAAGCGCGCGCGTGCGTCGCGGCGCCACCACTGCGGACCTCGGTCTTCCTGCGCCTTCGCGTCGCTTTTACGTGAACGAGAGGCTCACCAGAACAAACAGGCAATTGTTCCACCGTGTGCGTGAAGCTGGCAGCCGTCTTGGGTGGAAGTTCACGTGGACGAAATTCGGCCGCATCCTGGCTAAGCAAGGTGACGGCAAGCCCACCTATTGCATCCGCTCGGAGGAGGACTTTGCTCGGGTTTTTGGTCATGAGGTGTCTGTTGACCGGCAGGTGTAACATTTTTGTCACAATTGTATGTCACATAAGTTACCTTTTCTCTAAATGGCTACATCATTTACTACACATTAGTATAGATTTGTATTTGAGCTTGTTCTGTGCATGGCCTTCTTGCTTCCTGTCTCAGTATTATATGGTTCTACTCTGGGGCCTAGTTGCCCGATCATTGTTTACATATTACATTCATTATTTACATGTTATAACAAGATTTGTCATCTTTTCCTTTACAATGCTACTTATTCTATGTACATTTTTACAAACATCATTATATACTACATACCTTGCAATATATTCACAATATTTCTTCCATTACTTTATCTCTGTGCTAACTATACACTATTTACATCACACACTATTTAAAAAGAATACTCTCTCCATATATATATATACAAATGAACAAGACTAAAAATCTTAAAGTTGGTTTTTTTAACGCGGGGTCATTGGGATCACGCCATGACGAATTTCTCGTAGCTATGGAAAGTCTCGAGGTGGATATCATGGCCATAAATGAGACTTGGCTCAGGCAAGGAGAGGAGGGCCGTGCACCGTCAGTCCCGGGCTACCGGCTGCGGCATGTGCCGCGACCGGCCAGCGTGCGCGGTGGACGTGGGGGTGGTGTGGGTTTTTACCTGCGCCGCGGAGTGCGCGCGCGTGCCTTGCCGCACCCACCAACGTCGCAAGTCGAGCAGATGTGGCTTAAACTAAACATTAACTCGCAGTCGGTTATTGTTGGCACTGCATATAGACCCCCGTGGCTTGATGTGAATGTTTTTCTGGATGCGATCACTGACTCTCTTTCCTCTTTTACCAATGTGGATAGGGTTCTCTTAGTGGGTGACTTCAATATTAACGTTTTAAATCCTTCTGATAACAAAACGAAGCTTCTAAATAATTTTTTACATTGCTGTAAGCTCAAACAAATTGTAACTGAACCGACTCATTTTACCGATCATAGCGAAACATTAATTGATGTTGCGTGCACTGACGCACGTGTGTGTCGGCACTCAGTTTCACACATCCCTGAACTCGGTCAGCACGCAATTATAAGTCTAGAATTAAATTTCAAAGTAGAGAAACCTATCCCGCATTGGATTACCTACAGGCCGCTTAAGGATGTCCTCCCTGAACTTTTTAATAATGACCTTAATAAGATAGACTGGGAACATATTGAAAGTCTTCAAGACGTAAACTTAATGGTTGAAATGTTTAATCAATACATTTTGGCACTATTTGATTTGCATGCACCTGTTAAAAAGGTCTTAATTAAAGAAAAGTCGCTTCCCTGGATAACCTTCACTGTGAAGGAAATGATGAGGTTGCGTGACAAGTGCCATGTAAAGTCTAAAGCTACAAAATCTGATAACCATAGAAAATCTTACACTGAGTTAAAATACCTGGTAAGAACGGCAATTGAGACTGAGAAGTGCGCTTACTTTAAAACATATATCAATGATGATATTAAGTCCACAATAACCAACACAAAAAAATCGGAGCATGGTCTGCCTCACTTCTGTAACAATCCAGATACCATTAACCAGCACTTCCTGGATGTTCCTGGCAGTGGAGAGGTCGCTTCTGAAGATTTAACTTATTTTGAACAACATCGACACAGTGACAGTAGTTTCCGGCTTGAGCCTGTTGAGGAGGAAGTTGTGCTGAGAATTCTGCGTAGTCTCAGATCCAATGCGCAGGGCTCTGACCGGATTTCTCTGGAGATGCTGATGTTGACTCTCCCTCGTACTCTATCAGTCATTACGGCAATTATTAATAGATCAATTGTAACTTCTTCCTTCCCAGATCTGTGGAAAATGGCAATCGTCAGACCTATTCCTAAAGTTCCCAACCCCTCCACTGTGAAGGATCTCCGCCCTATCAGTCTGCTCCCTTGTTTATCGAAAGTTCTGGAAAGGGTTGTAGCTAATCAGCTTAGGGCATATCTGGAAAACAATGGTATTTTACCCCAGGCACAATCTGGATTTCGTAGGGGCCACAGCACGACAACTGCACTACTGGATGTGGTTGGGAACATACTTGAGGCCAGAGACCGGGGCATGGGAACCCTCCTGGTCCTTCTTGATTTTTCACGAGCTTTTGACTCTATAAATACTTCGCTTCTTCTCGCCAAGCTGTCTTTTTATGGTTGTGACGTTGTAACAGTTAAATGGTTTGAGAGCTACCTCACCAATCGATCACAATTTGTCCAGGTGTCATGTGACAATGGAGATAATATGTCCTCTAGTCCACAGCACGTGAGCAGGGGTGTCCCTCAAGGATCTATCCTTGGCCCACTCCTCTTCATCTTGTACAGCGCTGACATTGTCAAATGCTTAATCAACACTAGGTTCCATTTGTATGCTGATGATTTACAGATGTATCTCTCCTTTAGAGCCCCGGATGTTGCTGAAACAGTGAAGAAAGTTAATGATGATCTGGTAAGAATATCTGATTGGTCCAGAAGAAACTCCTTGGTTCTGAATCCAACTAAGTCCAAATATATTGTGATGGGATCCAGGGATTTTCTTAACAAAATGCTTAGTTGCAACCTGGACCTAAGGATTGATGGTAGTGGTGTTGAGAGGGTTCTGGAAGCTCGTAACCTCGGGGTAATTTTTGATGGACAACTTAACTTTGAAACACACATTCTGGAAGCTGTGCGCAACTGCTTCTACCGACTAAAGCTTTTATATCGTGTCCGTCCCTACATAAGTGTGGATATGCGAGTCATGCTATGTGAGTCACTTGTCTTATCCAAGTTGAACTACGCTGACACTGTGTATGGGGCGTGCATTCTCGGTAGAAGTCAGAAGCTGATCCAGCGGGTACAGAATGCGTGTGCACGGTTCTGTTACAATGTGCCGCCCAGAACCCATATCACTCCATTTTTGAATGAGGGTAATTTGATGAGAATGTCAGCGCGGAGGAAACTTCACCTGGCTACCCTTCTCTTTGGCACTATTCTCACAAAGAAACCAGATTATTTATATAATAAACTATCTTGGTCGCGGGATATTAACCAAATAAAAACTAGAGCATCTTCATACCTGATGTTGGCTTCCTCCCACAGAACTGCTGCCTTCCGTGGTAGTTTCAAATTCGCCGCCAGTCGCTGCTGGAATGACCTCCCACCACCGTTTCGTGCCCTAAAAACCATTGGTACTTTTAGAAATAAATACAACAAAAGATATCTACTCCAACAGCAAAAAGTTTTATCTAGTTAAACTTACCAATGGTTCTGCACGCATCTGGCGATGGGTGACGGAGCGTCTTGTCGTAATTATTTTTGTAGGTTATTTGGATGATAACTCATTTTCTAGTATCTGGTTAAGATTTCCCGTCGCCTCAACACTGAGAAGCACTTCTTTTACCGATAAATGGACTCTGTTGACAGCCCCAGTTTAATTCGTATATTATTATGTTACATTACACTATCACTGCACACTATCTGTTATGATTATGATCACAGTATTATTTCATTTTATTTTATTTGGTATTAATGTTTTGACATACGTAAATATTCCAATCAAAACAAAACAAAATGCACAGCACAGAGTATAATAATCACTACAAAATGTGAAGTGAATCACAGATTACATATTAATTTAGTAGCAAGTGAATATCTGCGCCCGCGTCTGTGTTCGTCAGTGTTGCCAGTGAAAGGCATGGCACAGATTGCGAACAGGATTCGTTACGTGGGGTGTAGGTGTTAATATTTTTTCTCTATATTTATTTACACTTCACACATTAATTTATTTGTATTGTTTATTCGTCTACACTTTATTTTTATTTTTATCCGTATCTGGCCTGACCGTGGCATCACCTACACTTTGGGCCCTATCAGAATACCAGCGCTGTGACGTTTTTTTTAATGTTACAGCACCATGCTGAGATAGGAGCCTTTTGGCCTCGTACAGGACGAGTTTCATTCTTTTAATTTTTAAATAAATATTTGTTTTTTTTTCTGTGTAATTTTTATAAGTACTTTTAATTTTGATGTGTTTGTCCTGTGTGGGCTAATAAATGCTTTTTCTTTCTCTTTCTTTCTTTCTTTTCTAAGTTAGCTGCGAGTGACGGTCAGCGCAGGTATAACGGTTCAAACTTTATGGCGGGTCGGAAGTAAGCTGCGAGTGACGGTCGGCGCAGGTATAACGGTTCAAACTTTATGGCGGGTCGGAAGTTAGCTGCGAGTGACGGTCAGCGCAGGTATAACGGTTCAAACTTTATGGCGGGTCGGAAGTAAGCTGCGAGTGACGGTCGGCGCAGGTATAATGGTTCAAACTTTATGGCGGGTCGGAAGTTAGCTGCGAGTGACGGTCAGCGCAGGTATAACGGTTCAAACTTTATGGCGGGTCGGAAGTTAGCTGCGAGTGAAGGTCAGCGCAGGTATAACGGTTCAAACTTTATGGTGGGTCGGAAGTTAGCTGCGAGTGACGGTCGGCGCAGGTATAACGGTTAAACTTTATGGTGGGTCGGAAGTTAGCTGCGAGTGACGGTCGGCGCAGGTATAACGGTTAAACTTTATGGTGGATCGGAAGTTAGCTGCGAGTGACGGTCGGCGCAGGTATAACGGTTAAACTTTATGGTGGATCGGAAGTTAGCTGCGAGTGGCGCAGGTATAACGGTTAAACTTTATGGTGGGTCGGAAGTTTGCTGCGAGTGACGGTCGGCGCAGGTATAAAGGTTCAAACTTTGTGGCGGGTCGGAAGTTAGCTGCGAGTGACGGTCGGCGCAGGTATAACGGTTCAAACTTTATGGCGGGTCGGAAGTTAGCTGCGAGTGACGGTCGGCGCAGGTATAACGGTTCAAACTTTATGGCGGGTCGGAAGTTAGCTGCGAGTGAAGGTCAGCGCAGGTATAACGGTTCAAACTTTATGGTGGGTCGGAAGTTAGCTGCGAGTGACGGTCGGCGCAGGTATAACGGTTAAACTTTATGGTGGGTCGGAAGTTAGCTGCGAGTGACGGTCGGCGCAGGTATAACGGTTAAACTTTATGGTGGATCGGAAGTTAGCTGCGAGTGACGGTCGGCGCAGGTATAACGGTTAAACTTTATGGTGGATCGGAAGTTAGCTGCGAGTGGCGCAGGTATAACGGTTAAACTTTATGGTGGGTCGGAAGTTTGCTGCGAGTGACGGTCGGCGCAGGTATAAAGGTTCAAACTTTATGGCGGGTCGGAAGTTAGCTGCGAGTGACGGTCGGCGCAGGTATAACGGTTCAAACTTTATGGCGGGTCGGAAGTTAGCTGCGAGTGACGGTCGGCGCAGGTATAACGGTTCAAACTTTATGGCGGGTCGGAAGTTAGCTGCGAGTGACGGTCAGCGCAGGTATAACGGTTCAAACTTTATGGCGGGTCGGAAGTAAGCTGCGAGTGACGGTCGGCGCAGGTATAATGGTTCAAACTTAATGGCGGGTCGGAAGTTAGCTGCGAGTGACGGTCAGCGCAGGTATAACGGTTCAAACTTTATGGCGGGTCGGAAGTTAGCTGCGAGTGAAGGTCAGCGCAGGTATAACGGTTCAAACTTTATGGTGGGTCGGAAGTTAGCTGCGAGTGACGGTCGGCGCAGGTATAACGGTTAAACTTTATGGTGGGTCGGAACATAGCTGCGAGTGACGGTCGGCGCAGGTATAACGGTTAAACTTTATGGTGGATCGGAAGTTAGCTGCGAGTGACGGTCGGCGCAGGTATAACGGTTAAACTTTATGGTGGATCGGAAGTTAGCTGCGAGTGACGGTCGGCGCAGGTATAACGGTTAAACTTTATGGTGGGTCGGAAGTTTGCTGCGAGTGACGGTCTACGCAGGTACATATAACGAATAGAAAGAAGAATAGAATAGAATAGAATCTATCTATCCATCTATCTATCTATTTATCTATCTATTCTATTCTATTCTACATACAACGGTTCAAACTTTATGGCGGCTCGGAAGTTAGGTGCGAGTGACGGTCTGCGCAGGTATACCGGTTCAAATAATGCGCAGCCCGTTACTTGCAGCTAACTTCCGAGCCGCCATGATATTTTAACAGAACAATATTATCCATTTACTGTTTAAATGTCTACTAAATAAATGCGAATTTCATAAAAAATTCAACATTACGTACTCTATAACATGATAACAACCTTGGCTAAAGTTAACTAAAGCTTGTTCATTGGTTTCAAGAAAATATTCCTTACTTGAAAACTTCATCACAGAATTTGCACTTGTGCGTGACTCCCTTATGTGAACCTTGATGCTGCTTCACAGTAGTTCTGAAATATGAACCTTATGTCAATTCACAAACAGTCTCTTATACATACTGTTTACTGCTTACAATATAACACATTATTATTCGGTAGATTGTAATCTAACAAAGTGAAACCGTAATATTGTCTTATAATAACATAATATTGTATTGATTACTCGCGCGGTGTGCAGGAGGGGCATTGTGACTCTCATGAAAACACAATTACCATTCCTGAGAAATACCGATCAATATACCCTAACCTCAAAACACTTTATATTCCCTTAAAAAAGCGTAGTCGACGGAGCCCTGCTACGCTATTTTCGTCTACAGCGTTTAAAGGAACCTAACTAACTTAACGTGGGGGTGCCCCAAGTCCCGATTGGGGCGGCAGAGATACTTCCATCGTATGCATTTCATAATATTACGGTTTCACTTCGATAGATTACAATATACCGAAAAATAAAGCGTAATATTGTAAGCAGTATGTTCAGTTGACAATACTTCGGGAGTTTACAATCTCGCTAGAGAGATTACAATCCAACGTGACTGACAATTTTAAGGTGACATAGACACAACATTATTTTTAAAATATGAAAGAGGTTTAAACTTACATATTACTCGAGTTGTATGGACATAAATTGCAGACATATCTCTTCCCGTGGTTTAGGGCATGTCTCTGAAGGTTTCGTTTCGTTTTAAACCTGTACTTGCAGATTTTGCATTCTATGTCGCCGAGGTTCTGCAAACAATAAGCAGCTGTAATACGTTACGTATAAAGTTTAAATTGTAAAGACCTAAGCTGACTAAACATGAGCGCTACTTCGAAGCATGAAGTCCTGGGTAAAGTATTATTGGGCCTTTCCATCAGGAATTTCTCAGTAGCAGATATCAGCCTGATTGATGGCAATAGGCTCGCTGCATGGGAGTCAAACATTACTGTAAAATGTATATTTTAGTGTAATCGGTACAGCCACACCCCTGCGATATGCTTATCCATTTAGAGATCACTGATACCGTGATATCGTTAGGTAGGTTTTGATTACATGCTTAGACACTACGCAGAGTGCCATGTTCCCGAAGAAAAGCCGGTAGGAATCGGCTTTTTAGGTGCCTTCGCGCCTGATAGGTTTAGTATAAAGGGTGTAAATAGACCCTTAAGGAAGCCGAAAGGCACTGGTTCTGCCCGTCATTGATATTTTTTTTTGTTTCTGGACCATACCTGGGAACCTATAGTTACAAAATTATTAGAGGTCAAAGAACCAACTTTTTCCTTTTTCAAGTTCCTTTTTCTAATACTAGTTATTAAGGTCATAACTTTACTTTAAATCTATACTAATATTATAAAGCAGAAGAGTTTGTTTGTTTGTTTGTTCGGTTGAACGCGCTAATCTCAGGAACTACCGGGTCGAATTGAAAAAATATTTTTGCGTTGGATAGTCCATTTGATGTTATATAGCCTTCCTCGATAAATGGACTACCCAACGCAAAAATAATTTCGAATTTTTCAATTCGACCCGGTAGTTCCTGAGATTAGCGCGTTCAACCAAACAAACAAACAAACAAACTCTTCTGCTTTATAATATTAGTATAGATTTAAAGTTATGACCATTAGGAGCGGAGCAGGAATGAAAAATGTTGCAAAAACGGGTTTTTTTTTCCTTTCGTTATTCTCTCTTATGTGACGAAATTGCGTGGGTCAGCTAGTTCTTCCATAACCCGCTTACTATTAAATGCACCCATCAGCACAATGTTTAGTGTGCTTTACAATAAGTTTTGTACCGTAAAACGTAATTTTTCACAAAAAAATATATATTTCCCAGCAATATTTTTTACGTAGGGTTACTTAGTTTGATGTAAGTACAGAATGCTTGGTTGTCGGCTTCGTGAAGAGTCTGTTCACACATGTAGATATCAGCCTGGTTCTTGGCACTCCCATGTAGCCAGCCAGCTACATGGGAGTGTAATATAACTGGTGAAATGTGTGTGTAATCGGTACAGGTACACGTCTGCGGTCTGCCTAACATGATATAATGTTTTTTTTTTTAAGTTTTGTGTAGACGCCTAGACACTACGCAGAATGGGCTTCTTTGGTGCCTTCGCACCTGCTAGAATCTTACCGGAGAGTGTTTGGTGAGGTGATGTTTCCAGGCATGCGTATTGTTGAACCCCCTGTAGCATTGATGGCACTTGTACGGACACTCCAGGTAGTTGGATGATTGCTTGCGTTTGTTCATCTCTTCTAACTGCTCTTCAAGCTGAGGGTAAGAAGATACTTTAATTTACTGATGCGGAATTGTGCCGTTAGGAGGTGTTTATTGTAGGGCGCGGGCTAGCGATTGGACTGTAGTTGTATTTTTTTAAAGTTAGCGCACACAAAAATGTACAAAGGCGGGCTTAATTTCTTAGGCATTTTCTACCAGTGAACCCATAGTCTCGGTTCACTGGTAGAAAATGCCTATTATGTAGAAAGTATTGTATGCCCATAACCTCTTGGCTATGCGAGTTCAAGCGACATGCGTCTTGCGACGCGTCTTGTGGTACGGTTTCCACGAGAAGGGAAATAATTATGGAAGAACAAAACTTGTGTTTAATCCACATTATTAAAAACAAAAACATCTTAAAATTTAACAAAATAATAAACAAACAAAACGTATAGCAAACGAAGCTTTTGAATACACTTTCTTCTATACAGTAATGAATGGCTCAAACATACCGATAAAGTAATAACATTTATCAAATAATCAGTCTGGGCATCGCATTGTGTGTCGTCTTTCTTCACCTTCTTCTTAGCAACCGTAGTGCGGGTCCTCTTCGGCCTTATTGCCTTCTTGGACTGGACTGACCTTGATCTTTTGATTGGCAATTTTGGTACATCAACGGTTGTTTCGGGAAGCTGTGGAATAGACGGTATAAATGTCAAAGACATACATTAATATCCTCCCCTTCCAACAGAAAGTAAATGTTTCCTCACGATGTTTTCAATGACCGTTTTGAAAGCAATGGTGATTATCCAAATTATTTTTTTCATCATCATCATTTCAGCCAAAAGACGGCCACTGCTGGACATAGGCCTCCCCCAACGCCACATTGACCGGTCCCATGCGACTCGCATCCAACGGATTCCCGCAACCTTCACCAGGTCTTCGGTCCACCTACTGGGAGGTCTTCCAACGCATCGCATCCCGGTTCGCGGTCGGTCGCCACTCCAGAACTTTTCGGCCCTTTCGGCCATTCGTTCTGCGAGCAATGTGCCCTGCCCACAGCCACTTAAGTTTGGCATTTCACTGTCATTTTTTTTCGCTGTCTAGGCAAAATTGTCGACCGCAACAAAAATAACTTACGGTGTTTTGCAATGTTTACTTGTTTAATACTGCCGACAATAATTTTAGTATTAGCAAATAAGTGCTACAAACTGTTTTCCATTTATATACATGTGTGACCTTAATTATAATATTTTTTACTGTTTGTATCTTATAATAGCGTTTAAGTACATTAGTTATATCATAATATACTAAACCATACTAAATAATTTCACTATTATGTTTTATATTGTTAAGAAATTCATTGTCCAAATAGTATTTATTAGAAACATGCCGCCTGTGACACAGGTTTAACCTAGTACAGGCACCGAACTCTGTTATACCAACATTACTTTTAAGACTTAACTTGTATTTTTCGTGCGAATTCTAAGTTTGAATAAATATATTATTATTATCTCCTTTATTCGTTATATGTCTTACTTTGTACATTTTTAAATATTCTTAAAAAAACATATAAAAACATTTAAAAATATAAAAAATAGGGATCCGCCGGTGTCGGGAGCAGGGTCCAAGTCACCGGTGGTTAGGGTTGCAGAGACAGGAACCTCCTCACAATGCGAGCCGTATCGAGGAGTACTGCCTTCTGAATCAGGCCCTTGATCCAACCGCCTAAAGAGAGCTTCGACAGATGTTCGTCGAGGCTCTTGGCTATCAAGCCATTGGCCGTCACGACAATCGGCACAATGATAACCGAGTTCATATTCCACATGTCGCGAACCTCGTGTGCCAAGTCGAGATACTTCATTTGTTTCTCTTTCTCAGCTTTCACGAGGTTCTCGTCATGAGGGATAGTAACATCGATTATCATTACGCGGCGCGCTGATCGGTCTATCACCACTATGTCAGGCTTATTGGCAACAATAGTCCTGTCAGTAATGATAGACTGATCCCAGTACAGCGTGACATGGTCTTTCACAAGAACTGGGTCGGGCACATACTTGTAGTACGGTACCTCAGATTCCACAAGCTTAAATTTCAAGGCAAGTTGCTGGTGAATAATTCTGGCTACTTGGTTGTGCCTGTGCAAGTACTCGCCGTTAGCCAGACGAGAACAACCAGAAATAATATGTCTGATGGACTCACCCGGACAGTGGCATGCCCGACACACGTCAACCGTCCCGTCCTTTATAATATATTTCCGGTAGTTGTTCGTTAACATAACTTCGTCCATAATCGCACAGACAAAACCTTCAGTTTCCCCGAAGAGGTCACCAAAACGTAGCCAGGACACGGACGCTAGAAAATCTACATCGGGCCCATGAAGAGCCCGGTAGAAGCGCCCGTGAAGCTCCTTGCCCTGCCATTCATTCTTGCGGTCATCGGTAGTAAGTACCACAGGTTTGCGCCAGTTCTCTTTAGCCATGGACAACGGGGTGAGTCCCTTGTCCACTGCGACCACATCTCGGTGCATACCCACGTCGGCTTTTAGAAAATATTCTCTGAGGCTGCACACCTCGCGGTTGTGGAGGGTCTTCGCATTTAAAAAGCCTCGACCCCCGCACTTCCGCGGGATGTACAGTCTCATCACTGACGATCGTGGGTGATGCATCCGGTTTTCAGTCAGCAGTGTACGAACTCTTCTATCCAAGGCGTCGAGTTCGGTCTGTGTCCATTTGAGTATGCCGAAAGAGTACATTAAAACCGGCATGACCCAACCGTTGAAGGCGCGCACCTTGTTCCCACCTGAAAGAAGGCTATTTAATACCTTCTTTAGGCGACCGAAGAAGCGCTCCTTCAACGATTGTTTCATGTCAGTTACGTTAATGCCTAACGCTTCCGACATACCCAAATATTTATAGCTCTCGGATGAGGAAAGGGATCTTAGGTGTATGGAATCCGAGAGTTGAAGTCCCTCGGATCCTATAATCTTCCCTCGCTTTACATACATGACTGCACATTTGTCCACACCAAATTCCATCCCGATGGCGCTACTAAAAGTTTCGGTTACTTTCAGTAGTCCCATCAGTTGCAATTTGGTGGGAGCAAAGAGTTTCAGATCATCCATGTAAAGCAGGTGAGATATAACCTGACCATCTTTCCTCAACCGGTAGCCTAGCCCTGAATTCTCCAGCAATGTGCTTACAGGATTCAGGGCTAAACAGAATCAAAGGGGACTCAGACTGTCGCCCTGGAATATTCCCCGTTTAATCCAAACAGGTTCATCGTTCCCCTGGATCTGTCGACATCCTGGATATCGAAGGACCGTCCTCCATTGCCCCATACATGACTCAAGGAAGGCGCGTAGAGTTGCATCTATCTTGTACAACTCCAGCACCCTCTTGAGCCATGAATGTGGCACCGAGTCGTAGGCCTTCTTATAATCTATCCAGCATGTTGACAGATCCTTGCGGGCTCGACGGACCTGTTGGCTAATGGCCATGTCGATGAGGAGTAGCTCCTTAGTACCACGGGACCCATTCCTACATCCATTTTGAGAGGCAGACATAATAGAGTTACTGTCAACGTGTGTATTAATTTTCGTTCTCAAAATGGATGTAAGAAGTTTATAGACCGTCGACAAACACGTGATCGGTCTGTAGTTCTTGGGTTCCGCGGGACTACCTGACTTATGGAGCAGGTGGGTTACACCTGTTGTTAAAAACTGTGGTAAGGACCCAGACTCTAAGGATGACTGGAATTGGGATGCCAGGCAAGTGTGTGAACTACTAAACCACTTGAGCCAGAAGTTATGCAGTCCGTCCGGTCCCGGTGATTTCCAATTCGGTAACGGACGAACTGCTCTGGCTATATCTAGTGGCGTTATTAAAATTGGTTCCATTGTTGGAATAGGTTCACACACTCGCTCGACATCACGCATCCAGTCAGCCTCAGAATGACAGACGGGCACCGACCAGATGCTGCGCCAGAAGGAACTCGTGGCGGCATCATCCGGGCGGCACACGTCCGTCATATTTTGCTGAGGTCGCTCCCAAGCTCTGTATACCCACCTCTCATCGCTCTGGAACATGCGATTCTGCGAGTACCGATCAACCCGCCGCCGCTTATACCGCCGTATACGGCTCGCCCATGCATAAACTTTCTGCTTCAGGAAGTCGATGCGCTCTGTGACACGGGACATGTATTCTTGAGGACTGATTTCAGTCCCCGAGAATGCCCGCCTCACAAAGCGCATCACACGAGGTCGTGTATTGCCCTCCCTGAAGCAGTACAGTTTGCCGATGAGTACCCTGGCCCCGTCAATACGGCGCTCGATCCTGCGCTGCCAGGCTGGTACGGCTGGTTTTGGTCGAGTAGCTATGTCACAATTTGGGAACTTGACATTAGCTAAACGACATGCCGCAACAGCCCCACAGAACAGGATCGAGCGTGTATCAACGAGGTCCTCGCTACTCTCAAATATATTCTTGAGTTGCGAGTCCAGGGCACACACCAGCGCCTTATTTTTTTTATGCATGGGTAACCGTGGTAATCGGGGTCTAAGTTCGGCAGAAATTGATCGATACTCACGAAGCGCATTATCCAGAGCGCTCCTCAATCGGTCGTTGCACTGGCTACTTATCGTAGCAACCCTATCATCTTCCTCTATAACAGCAGGGTTGGACCGTGGTGGGGTGGCATGAATAGCTGATGCTTGTACCGCAGTTTGTGCTTGAGTGAAGATGATACGGTTGTTCAATACCTCTGAGCGTAGCCTATCGAGCACGGCGTCGTCCAACAGGTGATTGCGTTGGATGACCCGCACCTGATCCGACAATCTTTGGGCCGAGGCGTTGACGGTTGGTTCAAGATCCTGAAACATAGACAGCATCCTAACACGGTACACGGTGAGGTTAGTTCCCCCCTCTGTAGACCCGTAGTATGCGCGCATGACGTTCTCATTCATGGACTGAGTCCATCTCATGCGCTGCACACAACCACCGGTAGCGGGGACCCGGCTCGGGGCCTGTTGGCCCCTAAGTCCCAAACTCCTCGGTGGCCGGCCTCTCCCCGTACGACGTACAGGTGTTGGCGACGTCGGCGGAGAGAAATATTCGTCACTCGAGCTCGACGCAACTGCCACTGCCGGTGACACTGGAGATCCGGGGTCCGGCGGCGGCGAGGCGGAGCTGAGCGACGAGTCCGGGGTTGCAAGGCGTGCGCGTCGTAGGGCAGCTCTCGTGATCATTTTCTTAAAATCATCTCATTATTCTTGTTTTATGAAATTTTTGTATTGACGTCTTTGACAGACGTCATTGGTCGTGTGCAACATGTGTGCAACAGTTTGTTCATATTTTCGTCTTTTTGATTTTCTTTCCGGTATTCTTTCAATTTTATTAATATTTGTGTGATTCCAAAACTGTATTAGAACTATTGTAAAAGTGCTTTGTATCAAAACCAATATTTTTATGAAATACAATGATGATGATTTTTTTTTTGACCGATCAGCTCACGGTGTTGCCAGTTATTATTATTATTATTATTTCTTCGGGCTACGTCGGTACCTTGGTTCTCTTGCGGATGTCCTCATTTCTGATTCGATCACGCAAGGAAACTCCGAGCATAGCCCTCTCTATTGCCCTTTGGGTGACTTTAAGCCTTATTTTTTTCAATTAGCCTATATTGTCACACTGCTGGGCAAAGGCAGGAGGCCTCAGCCATAGCCAATTCTTCGCTAGGTGTGCCTTTCTAAGACCAATCTCTCGCAAACGTCTCTAAATCGTCACGCCTGTGTTTTCTATGCCTCCCTCGGCGACGACACCCGTTTTCTAGCACCCATTGATTAGCCAAGTATGCAGTAGATATTATAGTGCACAACTACAGGTACACTCTTTGCTAGTACACTGTGTGATGGGCAGGCAATTTAACACGAGGCGGGAGAGATCAGGACCAACTCCTTTACGTGCTTTCTGAGGTATGGGGTTGTCACACCACCAACTTGAGAGTGTTGAATAGTTGATGAATGCATAATAAAAAAAACCGGTGAGTTGAATTTGTAATGGAGAAACCGAATAAGGTTGCCTGACTCGGAGATCGAACTTACGACCACCACAGTCAGCACTTGCGGTCGCGCTTGCCAACAGGATAGTCTATCCATTTATAAATAGAAAATCTATACAAAATATAATTTATAATAATTATGGTAGTGTAAGTCTATCATACATTCATTTCGGTTGTTTTATCTTAAAAAAAAAAGGAAAGCAAAGGAATTTCTCGTTTTCTAGACTTTCTAGTCTTTCAGAAATCAAATAACATCTTCAACCTACAAACTTACTTCAACATCATCAGACTCTTCTTCAATGTCTATCTTCAAAGACATCTCCACCTGCTCCACTTCATGAATTTTCTTCTTATCATTATTCTTACATTCATCATCATCACTGGAACTATCATCTGGACTAACATGATCTGGCATGTCAATGTCATCATGATCCTCTTTTTTGATAACTTCTACCACAAATTCAGGTCTTTCTAGACTAATGGAGTCAGTTGTACTATCTTCTTCTATGCTAATATTGGTGACATTTGTAACTGTGAGAAGATTTTTTCTGGGTATAGATTTAATTGTTGTGTGTGATAACTGCAACATTAATCATTCAAATTAAGAATCAAATTGAGAAAGAATTAAATTCTAATTATAAGTTGTAGGAAGAAGGCTGCGGGAATCCGCTGAATGTGAGTTGCATGGGACCGGTCACTGTGGTGACACTTGGGGGAGGCCTATGTCCAGCAGTGGACGTCTTTCGGCTGAAATGATGATGATGAATAATTTTCCGACTGAATGGAAGATGGTGGAAGAAAGTGTGGAGACCGCAGAGGACGGGACAGAGGAATGTGGGGAAGACAATCAACATGGTCTGATGATCTCAGTAAAGTGGCTGGGAGAAGCTGGATAGCCATGACACATCACCACCAAAGGTGGAGAGATTTGGAAGAGACCTACACTAGCATTGGGTGGCCATAGATTGAAGAAGAATCAGTTGTGTTGTGGGAAACGCATCTAGATTAACATACAGGTAGTCCTAGGCACAGACTGAACTCAACTTCACAAAAAGTATGACCTTATGTAAGAAAGAGGAAAAGGCATGAATAAAGAAAGGACACGCTTCTTTATCTGCCTTGAACTATTTATTTAATTGGGTTCTTTAACTTTGAGTTACAATTTCCTAAATTTAAAAGATTTTTTTGCGAGAAACAATTGTAATTTGGAGATAGGATTTTTTTTGTTATGCCAAAAAAGGACAGACATACAATTTGTTGAATCGAAATTCATTCCAAGCGTTTGTGAATATGAGGGCAGGTAGAATTTAAAAACTTCTTTAACTGTTTAAGAGCTGTACCTTCCCACAGTCATCAATTATTCCACACAGTAGACCCTGGCTCTGGAGACACTTTTCTCTGAATAAATAAAACTTCTTCACTAGTGCTGCGCATTCGTAACAGGCATATGGCGGCAAGTTGGTGAATAGAGGCTGGAAACAAAAGGTGATTTGTATAATTTTATTATAAACAGAAAATTATTATGCGTTGTTTATGAGCAGCATAACTTGATACAATGCATTTATGTTACAAGTACAATACATATCATATTTGATTATATTGTACCTATATGATTTAATTTTTGTTTTTTAAATGGTAGCCAAGTTTCGTCCTAACTAGAAGGAGGATGCGGGGTTTCACGAAAGGTGAAAAGAGTTGAGGGACCTTTGGCCTTTCCCCAGGAATGGGACAGGGCAGGCCACCACCTTTTCCATTTTACTCCATTACATTCCCCACACTGAGTTAATATTAAAATAATAAGAGTACTTACCTTGTCTGCTGTACCCCATAAAGCAGTAGCTTTATTACAGCAGATGTAGCTATCAAGCCTGCTTCGCCCAAGCACACTGCTAGAAAACATTTAATGAAATAACTAAATTTAATATAAAAATAAAACTTACCTTACTTTCTGTCATCAATGTTGCAAAATAAGTTTCTAAAGGATATGCAGACAGTTCCTGCATTTTTACATCCATGTTTAAACAAATACGACACACTTGAACGTCTCCCATGGTGGCTTATATACCTTTATAGATACTGAAAGCTAAAAATTAAATATACACTGAGCTTTCTATAGCTTAGATAAGAAGAGTTTGTAGACGACCATCAATCAACTCCATCGCTTCTTGTTAAAATAATAGAAATGTTTGGTTTATTTATCATACAGGTTTTCTGTATGTTAATATGTTTATAACACACAGAAAACACATGATATTTATTCATATATTTTAAAATAATCAATTTATCTCGATCTACAAAACACGCCAAAAACGCAAACAACAAATAATTGAAAAGTCAAAGTCAAAATCCTGGTCCTGTCAATCCTGTCAAGCAAATGCACTTTGAAAAACACCAAGAACGTTTTGTTGTTAACTATTTATGTTCTAAAGTATTAGACAATCTAACGTGGTAGAAAATTAAATTTATAAATATTTTAACCTATCTTAGTATGAAATAGTTTAGAGAACTATATACTTGAGTTAGATGCCATCAAAATCAATATGAAACCAAACGTAATATAATGTACGTTTTGTTAATGGTTGATTTCCCAACTGCTTTTAACGTTACGCCTGTTACATCGGAAAGGGTTGGCGGACAGAGGCGTAGGTGTACTCACAGGGTGGAATATTCACGCTGAAGAAGGTGTTTCCGTATGTAGGTTATGTGGATATGATTAAACAGGTTTCTTCTGTATGGGTTTGGATAATAATAACGTAGAATTATTATAAAGTTTAAAAATAATATAACACCTACCGTTTGTATTCAATGAGTTAAAAGCTCGGCACTTTTACAATTCATTTGCGTATAAGAAACGTAAGACCTTAATTTACTAAGTAATATTAATTTTTATACATATATTTATTTCAACATAAACAGACAAAAGGGGTACACATTCACACAATGACTTGTTCTAAGAAATTCTTCAAATGTGTGGGATTGGAATAATCTGGACGGTCGATAAAAATGGTAACGGCCACTATAAATGGAGCTCTGCAACCCTACTGACTAATGTAGGTATAGTAGTACCTACCTATTGTACTGTATAGATAGATGCATACGAGTACCTAAGCATAGAATGATGCAAACCGGATCTCGACAAAACTGGTTTTGATACAGGCATACTATTATAAACCAGTTGATGTATTGTATCTAAGTATGTACTTGTAACTTATTTTAAGACTGCCTTCTTAGTCGAGGACTTAGTTTGCGGTATATGTATTGATAGATTAGAAATGGTAGAGGAGGAAGGAACTCATGAATCAGATCACAGGCGGTTAATAGGTAGATATATGTGTAATAGGTGGTCCTCGTTTAGCTGGAAGAAATAGGAAGCAATTTACGTGTTGTTATGTTATGCAGCGAGCATCCGAGGTCAAATGGGCCAGCAGGAGGGTGCGATTAAGGGATGTTATAGTTTGTGACGTGTAAAATTGATGCTATAGGATACTATACTGGGTTCGTCTTAAATAATTATCACACCACAAAATATCAGTACAATCTAATAAAACAACCCTTATTTTATTTCATAGTCAGCGAAGACTTATGGTGGTCCATCTTAAATACTGTGAGAGTCTACCAACCCAAAATCTACCTACACACAAAAGGAGGTAGATTTTGGGTATTACCTAGTCTACCTACCTAGGTACATAGAAGCCACCCGGCACTGAGCCGCGCATATTCATCGATCTGCGCACGGCGCAGTAGCCATGGTGTCTAGTAACATGCGAGGAATATTTGTTATTGTTAATAGATACTTGTGTAACTGTACGTTTATTAATATTGTTTTTATCGTAAGTATTCATTTAACGTTAAAATCTCTTTCACAATTTTGTCTCGAAACACCCCTCTCTATTTTGCCAGTTTTATGCGGTACTGAGTCATGAGGTGACGATACAATTACGCACACACTGCAGCCTCAACCACTGACCATTCATAAAATAAAGCTTACAAACAGAAGCTTGAGAAATTCACAACTCAAGAGCAAGCGAAGCGAGCTCGAAACTGTTAGCGCTAGTAGGACTATTAATTATCTATTCTGTGCTATTAGTAGTACCTAGCCTACCTACCCTTCCTCAGAGAAAGGTACCTACCTACTTTTTTTAGCATTCTTGATGATATTGAAGTGACTTTGTTGGCGTTCGACGTTCGCAGAAAAATGGAGAATAATTGATTAAAGCTAAAAAAAAAAAATAGTACTTAATAAATAAATAATAATAAAGCTAAGAGAAGTTAGCTCGAAAATTTTAGTACCTCGCCTTGGAAGATGTTAGATTTCATTTTATCATTTGAGCGGAATATTGAAGTGTTTTTTCCAAATTATGCTACAAGTTACAAGATTTTTGATTAAAACCATTTTTTTTTATTTTTTGTTTGTTTGTTTGTTTGTTTGACCGCGCATCACGTAAAAACTACTGAACAGATTTTGATTAAATGTTCACAAATCTATTTAAATAAATTGAGAATAACATTTAGGCTTTAGAAATAATGGAAAAAATTGGAAAAAGGGGGTGAAGAGGGGGTAAAATTTGTATGAAAAAAAAAATATTGTTCTAAAATCATGAAACTCAGAGTAAATACTTATTATTAAATATAAGGAAATACCTGTTTCTGCGTTGTAAAAAAAACCCCACCCAGAGACGCAAAAAAGAGGGTTTTGTGTTTAAAATTAATTAACTTCATAAACCTATAGAATAAATTCCAATGAAGTGAAAACCTTTAAAAGTTGCTGCATATACTTTAAATCTAATACAGATAAACATAATTTCTCAGTTTCTTTGAAATTTGATTTTTGAGGTGAATATTGAATACACACAAAATAGCGAGTTAATGACTGACGATTTAGCTTTAGTGACTCAAGGATCAACGCACAGCCTAAACCCCTGATCGTAGAGACCTGAAACTAGCAAGTCGTGTTCATTATATAATGTATAGGCATCCGGTATCAAAGAATTTTCTAAGATTGTACCCCTAAGGGGGCAAAAAAGGGGGGCAAGAATGAGACAACGTGATTCCTCGGTCCAATCTAATTGAAATTTTGCATAAACTTTTTAACAAAATTGATGGAAGACGTGTTTCGTATTTTATTGAAATTAACCCCTAACGAGGTTAAAAAAGGTAGACAATTATTGTGGACATGGCGCATAACATGGCGGTGATTTGCTTCGAAGTTGATATCAGTACTCAGAGCTTTTGATTTTAACTATATTTTATTTTGACACATGTTTGAAAACTCAATCCGATTTTATTCAAAAAAAGTTCAACTCACATAAAAACTTGATGATAATAGGTACTCTAAAATTGGAATGTCTCGAAAGTCACCGTATTATATTGGAAGGTTTCAAAGCTTTAGACGTTAATGCACTTTTTAGACACGGCCTCATAGGGATGTAGAGTTATAATGGGTGAATATTTCATTTCGTGCATATATGAAGTTTTGGAGAAAAATAAAAAAAAATAACCTAATCATGTTCTTTATATACTTTTTTAAAAGTATATAATGATACCAACTGGGACATATCAAAGGGACAGTAATTAGTCTTTAGTTCTAGGCGATTTTGACGTTTGTTTTTTTTTAAAGAACGGTAATGAGATTTCACAAATACGGTAATTAGATCTCAAGATACGGTAGTGAGATAAACTAAAATGGTAATTAGGAATAAAACAAATATTTGTCAAATCAGTTTTAAGTCTTTCATAGGAACTATATTTAATTATTAAATAACACAACACTTAAACAAAATCACCT
Organism: Xestia c-nigrum; assembly: GCA_916618015.1. Lineage (NCBI taxonomy): Eukaryota > Metazoa > Arthropoda > Insecta > Lepidoptera > Noctuidae > Xestia > Xestia c-nigrum. Next base: position 3,476,073 of record OU745262.1, read on the forward strand.
ACAACAGTAAAAATAACAATCAATAAGTATAACATATTTGTAGGTATAGCTTCTATTATATTACTTTTTTGGCTGGCTTGCCTGAATCAATATAATTTAACAAAATGTAGGTAATGAAAAGAAAAACAAAACAAAATGTTTACTCGAATAGTATTTGAGTAACATTTTTCAAATCGTACCCAGAGTTCCTGAGACTAGTCCGTTCAAACAAACAAACTTTCTGCTTTATAATATTAGTATAGATTTTAAGATAAGCGATATACACGCAGGCGGAGCCGTGGGCAACAGCTAGTAACCAATAAAACATTTAAAAAAATATAGTATGTTACACAGCTAGTAACCAATAAAACATTTAAAAAAAACATAGTATGTTACACAGCTAGTAGTAACCAATAAAACATTTTAAAAAACATAGTATGTTACACAGCTAGTAACCAATAAAACATTAAAAAAAAACATAGTATGTTACACAGCTAGTAACCAATAAAACATTTAAAAAAAACATAGTATGTTACACAGCTAGTAACCAATAAAACATTAAAAAAAACATAGTATGTTACTCAGCTAGTAGTAACCAATAAAACATTAAAAAAAACATAGTATGTTACACAGCTAGTAACCAATAAAACATTTAAAAAAAACATAGTATGTTACACAGCTAGTAACCAATAAAACATTAAAAAAAACATAGTATGTTACACGTGTAAACCTTTTAAAAATGAAATAAAATATTATAATAGAAAATGGTATTTAATGGTAATTAGATTCACAAGTATTTCTAATAAATATTTGTTATTTTGAATAGGTAAAGGCTTGTAAGGCATATACAACAAAGAAATACTTGTATTGGATATACTTAGCCAATAATTATATAAAAGTATAATATTAATTACCTTTCAAAACGCGAATGGTATGTAGAAATATTTTGAACCACTTCACTTTTTGCACAGGAGAATTCAAAATTACGTCGCCATAATCGCTCTCCTCACGCGTCCGCCAGCTTAGTAGTAGAGCAGACACTGACGCCGAATATTTCTTGTTTAGTCTACATCGCTGTGGCACGTAAGTACGAAAATATCGGATTAAGAATATCGTCGAATGGTAATTATGAATGAGGGTAGGGACATTTTTCAAAGTTATATGAAACCACTTAAATATGGTCTTTCGTAAAGAATATATATTATATAATATGGATTAATTAATATATTAACCGAAAACGTATTACATAAATCGTTCTTCCTACAGATTTTTTACTAAAATGCACCGATTTATTAAAATCTGGAAGAAGGGACATGGACGGTAATTAGATTTTTGGCTTGTTTTTTTAAATTTGGTGCACTTATAATAAAAAACTAGATTTTTGAAGCGTTGCGCCTAGTACTGTTATAAGTTAACTAGAAAGAAAAAAAATCAGGTAAAGATTTTTTCAACATTTAATGTATTCTTTATCGCCTGCCGCGTAATTTGCACAAATGAAATATTCACCCTAATAGGAATGGAGGATTAAAACATTTTTGTTTCAAATTGTCACCAAAGGTATGTCAATGAAGATGGAAGGCAGTTGGCCTTGCAACAGATCCGCAAGAGCTGATTTACAACAGCTACATCGTGTTTAGGGCGCTTTCAATTTAGACGAATCGTGTCGGCGCCCATATCGACGCCGCCCGCACGGTTGCCGTACCGCGCGTTTTGTATGAAAACAAACGAACGTTTGTTTGTACGCAGTACGACAAACGCACTGCTTCGGCGCCGCAGAGGCCCGACACGAATCGTTTAAATTGAAAGCGCCCTTAAGATCATTTTATGTAACTATTGATTTTTTTTATTAGAGTAATCATTATTTACAATATATACACACTAACATTATAATAGGAAGAAAAAATATGTACAAATATCAAAAAAGGGGTTACAGGGCATCGAAAAATTCGTCCACATCGCTGCCAACAGGAAAAGTGCCCAGAAGGCTGGCAGCATTGCCACGTTGGATGGCAATGCTGATTCTTTGGCCAAAAAATAGTCCCGCCCTCTGGTCACGTGAAGAGTCGACCAACCGTTTGGCGATTTCCCGAAATACTAGGTGGGCACTCGGACCCCATGGCCCTAATGTTTCGACCCCAAACGGCTCAAACACATAATTACCAATTAAATTATTGTATTTGCGCCGTTTGAGGTTTTCAGCACCTGCAGCAGCCGCCCCAGCGCAGCACACCGTGCTAGGAAGATGAGATGGCGCAAGGGTGTCGACGCAAGTTGCGTCCCACACCAAAGGCCTACCCAACTTCCATGGCATTATGGTCATACCATCTGGTCTCTTGCCATCGACGCGCGCCAAGCCAGTTGGTTCTAACACAGCTGGCACCCCGGCGGTGGCAAGAGCACGACGGATGAGATCATTAATGCTGGCGTGTCGCACTATCCGACCTGCACTCTTAATGCAAGAAAGGCCATGGTGTCCGAGGCAGTCGACTGCTTCACCACATTGACAGCGATGTGGAGCCCCACAAGGAGCGCCCAAACGCAAACAAGTAGCGAGCCGGAAGGTCGTGTCACCTAACAAAGTGCCTATATTAGGTGACGGTAGTGCCTGAAGCCAGAGACCCGACTCCCACTCACCCACAGCCAGCAGGCGGGCACGCTCAGCAGTATTGGTAGACGTATTAATAAGTTTATTCCGTACCAACCTGCAGAGCGGCTCATCCCACTGTCTCTGGGAAAACGGGTTCTCGGGCCGATCCGTGTCCGGGCAAGTCACTTTCCAGGCGTCCTCTGCGTCGGTCAAGCACGGCACTTCCGAGTCAACCAAGGAAAGACTTAAAATTTTCCAGGTTAGCTTTTCAGTGCTGTGGACAGAAGACAGGAACGCCGGTAAGCTTATACTAGAAATTTTGCGGACGCCGAGACCACCAAAACGAATTGGTAGTGTGGCTTGCAGCCACGCTCGGTCGTCCAGGGCCACATTAAGAATGGATGTTAAAGTGTTGCGAATAATTTCATCAATTTTGTCCAAAAGTTGTGGTTGCTTCCAAAGAGGAGAACAACGGAGAAAATACATAAAATTTGGACCAAAACAGCAATATCTGATAATCGTGAATGCCGCATGTAAATTAATTTTGGAAAGTCTGTCCGAAATATCATTGAAATGTATAATTTTGTCATCGATGAAAGATGAATAACTTTCTTCTAAAATAGGGGAACCTAGGAGGTGCAGGGAACTTTTTTATTAAATTGCTATTGCATTAAATTTATCTATAATCGATTGTCTGTCGGTAACGTCAGAGAGGTAAATTTCACACTTTGATGGGTTAAGGTCTAGGCCAATGGATTTAAACTGATGTTTGAGGAGTTGCAAGTCAGCCAAAACGGTGTCAACATCACCTCCTAGCGTTCCATCGTCTAAATACCATACATTAAATTTTGAATTTAGTTGTTGAATTATGGGATGAATAGCCAAACTGAAAATGACAGGCCCGAGAGGGTCACCTTGTTGGCATCCAACTGCAGATTCCAAAACGTTGTCCTTGTAAAGTAATTTTGAAGGGTGTCTATAACATTGCCACAAAAAACCATAAATTTCGGGTAATTCTTTTTTTACTTCAGCCAACAAAGTGTCCCTATTCACGGAGTTGAAGGCATTTTTGACGTCAACCTTGAGGACGACCTCACCTTTTTTCGAGTCTAGAAAAGATGAAAGGGCATGTACGGCTGCCTCACAGCCCCCCCTGGAACCAAAACCAAGTTGAAGGGGCTGGAACTTAGTTGCAAGCGTCTTGCTGTATAGCTTGCAACATATTTTGGCAGCCATACGCAAACTTGATGAGAACCTTTAACCTCACTAGAGTACGACTTTCATCGATGATCTGACGATGGAGATGGAAGACAGTAGCGAGAAGTCCCCAAAAGTTTACAGTAGCTATATCGTGTTTCGGCTCAATTCATGCACTCCGATGAGAACTTTAGACCTGGCTGGAGTATGACTGTCATTGACGGTTCACCGATGGGGACAAAGGCAGTTGCAAGAAATCTTCAACAACGGTTTACAGCAGTTATATCGTGTTCCAGCCTATTGCAATCACGTGCGAAGAATAGCGCAGCATCCTAGTCGTCAAACTTACCGGCCATGTACGCAACACCACACTGCGCTCCAAAACACAAATCACTGACGTTGCTCAAAAAATATGCATATGCGTATGCCTGACGAGCTGTGGGCCAAAATAACCACAATGTGGAGTCCTGACACAACCAGAAGGCGACGCGGTAGATCTCGCAGGATGAGATGGCGGGGTGAGCTGGACAAAACCAACGACCATTGGCCCACATTGACCCTGGATTGAAAAATTTGGAAGTCATAGGGAGGCCCTTGCCCAGCAGTGGAATGACACAGGCTAACAGTAACAGACTTTATCTTACCCTCATTCGCAGACGAAGTTGCGCGGATCAGCTAGTTACGTAATAAAGTTGATTCTTTCGACAGGCGAATATTATAAGATGAAATTAAGAAATGAATGCTAATGGTAAATACGGGATCCCTTCTTTTCGCATAATGTTTTTTGTCCTAATATACTTCGGCATAACGATTTTGGCACAGTTTGTTTTGGCATAATAATACTTTGGCATAATTTTTTTAGGCATACATTTTATGTTGGCATAATCATGTTAAAGACTAATTTGTTTTGGCATAAATTTGATTCGCATAACGTTAGTAGGCCTAATGACTATTAGCATAACGTTAGTAGGCCTAAAGACTTTTAGCATAACGTTAGTAGGCTTAATGACTATGCATAATAATATTTAGGCATAATAATATAGGCATAATAATATTTAGGCATACAATTAATATAAATAACAAAAACAATGTTCATGCAAATGATTTATTATAAATATACATGACATTTTCAATCGCGAGAAACGTTTATTTCACACAGCAGTGAATTAGTTAACTTCAATCAGTTAACTAATTCACTGCTGTGTGAAATAAACAGTCTTCTATTATGAGAAATAAATATTGAGGTTATTCCTCAGATAGAAGTTAACTGACTGAAATAGTGGTCCTTAATTATTTATTTTAGATGTATATTTTTAGCAATTGCTTGTAAATATTCTAGTTTAGAACGATACTCATCTTTTTTACTAATGATTTGTCCGTGTATTTTTTCTTTTTTTTTTGGTATAAGTGATGTTACAACATCCAGTTTATCTATTTCAATGTTTTGATGTCTTATTTCTTGAACTATCTTTTTTGCCAAAAAAAAATCCAGTATGGTGTTTTCCCACAAAATGAGCAAATCTATTGTGCCATGCTTCTGCATGATTTTGTGTCCTGGGTATTCAAACTCAAACTCAACTCAAACTCAAATCATTTATTTCAACTAGACCATTACGGCACTTTTGAATGTCGATAATACGAAAAAAAAAGGCTACAGTCACAGACACAAGGCATAATAACTTGAGAATGTACTGTAGTTGCCCATTCCCTAGCGTAGATCTCTATGGAGAAGAACGGGCAAGAAACTCCATGGACACTCTTTTCAATCAGAAATGTTCTTACAAAATCTTGGTTACATCTTTCATGTTGAGATTATACATATATGTGAGAACGATGTAGAAAGACGTGCAGAATAAGAGCGTCCAGAGTAAAAAAAAGAAATAAATCAACAATTTATAAAATAAAGCAATTCAAATGATCCATGGCAGCTAAGAGATGACCAGTCCCGACTGACAGCGCCCGTTCACGAACATGACGCATGGATCAGCGCCATTCAATTCAACCATATTGAAGGGAACTAAATGACCCGACCCACCCGCCACCATCAGCAAGACATTTAAGCGAGCATGACATTCTCTCAGCCACCAAGGCATATTCAAGTCAATGAAAGATAACTAAATGCAAATGGTAGCTTTACAGTACATGGTACTCACACATGTGCTATGCAATTATACAATACTAAGAGATGGAATCTATACAATGCAAGAATATATTTACAATCTTCTGCAGCTACCACAATAATATTGTCCAATAAGTTTGCACCTATGCAGCTATGGTTGCGGAGCAGGACCAGCAGTATATTTTCCTTTACTAGTAAATACGTACTCCAGACTTTGGGTGGAAATGGTGGTGGTGAACTTGTAGTGCCCCATACATAATTCTGAGCAAACCAATTAGCTATAGTACCTGTAATAATCAAATAATATTGCTGGTTAAAAAATTAATATGCTGTGCAACAAAAGTTAGTGACTGAACCGAATTGCTGCAAAACCGACTTCACGTAGTCTTGTTTGTCCTACCCCTAGAGTGTTATTTAAAATCGCGTAGGCGCGTAGGGGCGAGGCGGCCCGCGGGCTGAGGAGCAGGCGACTGCGAGCGAGCCGCCCCGGCTGAGGCTGGCCGGCGAAGCCGGCCAACAAGCCGAAGCTGCGGTGGTGAGCGAAAGCCGTCTGCGACGATTAGCACGCGTGGGGCCGCCGGAGGGCCGCAGCGCCGGAGCCGTCACAGAAACCCTGCCTGCTGCATGCTGCTTGCTTGCTTGCATGTTGCATGCTTGCTTGCATACTGCATGCTTGCTTGCATGCTGTTCTATTCTACCTACAATATCAAGCGCCTACAAATTTCATTAGAGCAATATTGTATAAACGTGTATAGTGTCTAATATTCTAGGTGTTAATAATTATTTCACTGTTATACCTATAAAAATATGTTTTAATATTTTTCTGCGTTATTTATGCTTAAATTTTATGCTTGAGGATATTATGCTTAAAAAAGTTATGCTTTAGAACTTTATGCTTAAAAAAGTTATGCTTTAGAACTTTATGCTTAATAAGTTTATGCTTTAAAATATTATGCCTAATCATTATTATGGTTACAGACATAATGCTTAAAAAAATTATGCATGAGCTGTTATGCGTAATTATATTATGCGAAAATATCATTATGCCAAACAACATTATGCTAAGTTATATTAGGTCTTAAAATTTTATGCTAATGGATAGGGAACCGGTAAATACACCACTAAGTCGTATTCGAAGTAGTCTAGGAACGCAGGTCTAACTTGATTGCTCGATTTCGAGAAAAATATCGAGTAGACTGAAAATCATACACCCTTACTACAGCAATCCACAGCTGGACATAGGCCTCCTCAATCTCACACCATCACTCAACTCTCATCTCAGTTCAGATCTCAGTTGCTAGTTGTAGAGGATTGTGGGACTCCAGGATTAGGGAATATTAATTAAAACACAGAGCGGGCGTGTGGTGATGCCGAGATACGATAGTCTATCTTCTTATTATAAAAACCACAGATAATATACATATTACGATTGATGTCACAGATAACATCATATGCTACATGCCCTTTCTTATAATAAAAAGGCAACACTGAATTTGTTAGTTGACATAAATTTGACATTGACTAATTATGACATGACTTGACATTGACGTTAATGACATTTGACATTGCTATTAGAACGTAAAAAAAACATTAGGACAAACTAACTACTTAACCTTAAAAATTGAATTATATTGACTCATTAAATTGACATAATAAATTTACATTCATTTTTATAAATCTAATCTTTTTCTTGACTTTAATAATCTCCCTCTGGATGAGTATCTTAACTCCGGTGTATTTGAACTTATACTTATATCTAACATTTCAGGTAAGTCTTGACTACCAAACTGTGACTGACTTAACATTTCATTTTCTGACAAATATTCATTATTTTGTACATCATCATTAACTTCTACAAATATAGGAGACTGTATCCTACTTTTATTCATTACATTTGACTTGACAGACTTATCCAATTGTATTGGATTTTCATCATTAGATGACTGACTTGACTCGGCAGATGCATAAGAATCATCTAAATTTACAATTTGTTCCTCATTACTTTTTCTTCTACAATATAGATACTCAGGAATATAATAATGATGCATCTCTGTATCCTCCTTTTCTATCAGACTTGACTTGTATGATTTTTGATACGATTTATTATAAGACTTGGACGACTTGTGACCAGAATGATTAGCATTATCATTGTTATTTTCCAATATTTTTTTGGTATTTTCCTTTGACTGTGACGATTTATAACTATTTTGTGACCTTGACTGTGACAGATTTGACTTAAATAGCTTAATATGATATGAGTTTCTTCTATAGATTGTCCCATTACTATCTTTGACTAAGTATGATCTTGGAAAGTTAGTTTTTGATAAAATAACACCTTTAGACCATGTTGCATCCTTGGGATTTCTCTTGAAAAATATTATGTCATTTGACTGAAATTGTTGAGGAGATACAGCACTTCTATCATAATATAATTTTCTATTTTCCAACTTTTGTGACTTATTTTTTAAATGACTTGAAAATTGAACTACTTTTGGCTTTAAATTACTTGTTGTAGTAGGCAATTTTGTTCTCAGTTTTCTTGACATAAGTAATTCTGAAGGTGATTTGAGATTACCTCTTGGGGTATTTCTGTATTGTAACAGACCAATATAAAAGTCTGTACCTGACTGTTCACATTTTCTGAGAATATTTTTAACAATTTTTACAGATACTTCCGCAAGACCGTTTGATCGAGGAAAGTGAGGACTTGACATGATATGTTGAATATCCCAGTCTTTTGTGAAATTTTGAAATTCATGAGAGTTGAATGGAGGGCCACCATCACTTACTAATTGCAATGGAATACCGTGTCGTGAAAAAATTGACTTGATTTGATTAATGACTGTATAACTTCTAGAATCTTGATTTAATTTTGCTATTTCGATGTAATTTGAATAATAATCGACAACTATTAAATATTTTTTGCTTTTGTAATCAAATAAATCTGTAGCTACTTTTTGCCATGGTAAAGAAGGTTGTTCATGAGATAATAAAGTTTCCTTTGTTTTATTTGAACTATATGTCATGCAAGTTTCACATTGTTTTATTTTCATTTCAATATCATGATAAATATTAGGCCAAAAAACAGTTCCACGGGCATGATTTTTAGTTTTTTCTATGCCCATGTGTCCTTCATGTAAAATTGAGAGAATTTCAGAACGTAGAGATTTAGGTATAATGACAGACTGATTCTTGAAAACTAGATCATTTACAACATGAATCTCATCTCTAATGTTCCAATAGGGTAAAACAATTGAATCACATTTTTGCTTGCAATTAGGCCATCCTGACATAAAGTATTCTTTTAGTTTTTGGAGTGACATATCAGATTTTGTATGAGACATGATTTTTTCTTGTTTTTCTTTAGTAATTGCTAAATTAGAAGTTAGTAAATTTACTTGACAAACTATATTACTATCCAACTCATCAAAATTAAATTTTTCTATATTAGTTTTTGATATGGGTGCACGAGACAAAGTATCAGAGACATACATTTCAGTACCTTTTGTATATGAAACGTTAAGATCATATGACTGTATAGCTATCATCATTCTTTGAAGACGAGGCGGGACATCAGAAAGTGATTTTTTGAACAAAGTTACAAGAGGTTGATGATCAGTTTCAACATAAGTTGTTTTTCCATAAATATATTGATGAAATTTCTTGCAACCAAAAACTATAGCATACAATTCTTTCTCTATTTGGGCATAGTTTTCCTGAGACTTATTTAAAGTTTTAGATGCATATGCAATAGGATTTTGTCCATGAAAAATTACTGCTCCAACTGCATTTTTTGAAGCATCTACTGACAATCGTACAGGTTTGTTTACATCATAATGTACTAGGACAGGTGATTGACAAATAAGAGATTTTAATTTAGTAAATTGTTTTTCGTGATTAGGAGTCCACTGCCACATATTTTGTTTTTTAAGGAGTTCTCTAAGTAAAGTAGTTTCATGAGCTAAGTTAGGTACATATGAACCAAGGTAATTTATCATACCAAGAAATCGTTGAAGATCTTTTATGTTTTCTGGTCTTGGCATTTTTATTATAGCTTCGATTTTTGACGTATCTGGTGAAATACCATTTTTGTTAAAAACATGACCCACATACGAAACTTCAGACTGTCCGAACTGACATTTTGATTTATTAAATTTTAAATTGATTTCTTTAGCTTTTTTTAAAACATTTTCTAATCTTTCATCATGTTCACTTTGCGTAGAACCATAGACCAATATATCGTCGACAAATATAATAACACCTGGAAGGTCCCCAAGTAACTCGGACATTACTCTATGAAAAATTTCACCACTTGAATTTATTCCGTAAGGAAGTCTTAAAAATTTATATCTGCCAAACTGTGTGTTGAAAGTGCAAAGATCACTACTCTCTGGATCTAATTTTAGCATCCAGTAACCTGAATTAGCATCTAACTTTGAGAATATTGACGCATTCACTACCCTTGACCGCAAGTCATCAAATGTAGGGTATGGAAAATGAGGTCTTTTTATGGCTTTATTTAAGTTCCTAGGATCTAGACAAATACGTAAGTCACCATTGGGTTTTTCTACAGGTACTATGGAATTTACCCAGTCAGTAGGTTTAGTAACTTTTTCTATGACTTGTAGTCGCACCATTCGGTCTAATTCATTTTTGAGTTTTTGTTGTAGAGCATATGGTATTCTCCTAACTGGACAAATCTTTGGTGTGACGGTTGTATCTACTTGTAAATTAACACTACCTGGTAAGCAACCCAATCCTTCAAAAGTATCTGAATATTTGTTAATAAGCATTTGTAATGACCTTTGTTCTTTGCTAGTTGTTATCTTAGAAGTGTTTTGGGATAGTTCGAAAATACGTTTTACAATGCCACATTCTTCACATGTCCTCCAACCCAAAATTGTAGAACAGTCACATTTAACAACTATGAAATTGATTGGTTTAAATAGTTTGTGATCAAAAGAACATTCAAGTCTGACAGAACCTAAGTTTTCAATCAGTTGACCTGCAAATGAAAATACTTTTATGTTTGACTTTTCAATGAAAAAAATTTTCTTACACATATTTTCTAAACTTTTTAAAGTATTTAGTGAAATTACATTTATATCAGCACCTGTGTCAATTTGACATCTTATAATATTGCCATGAACATTCAATTCTAATTTCCAATTTTGTGAATTTGAATTACAATTAATTGAATTAATAATAAAATCATTTTGAGGGTAATCCCGAATAATATTACTATGAATATCATATTCATGACTATGCAATTTTTGTATACATTCAGAACTACTAATTGTACTTACATTCTTCTTGCTATTGTGATTTTTGTAGAAACAGTAATTGGCGAAATGGTTCATTTTCTTACATATATTGCAGATTTTGCCTTGTGCTGGACACTTGTACCGATGCAGCTGACCACATCTGTTACAGTTAGAATTATTTCTAATATTGTTGTTGAACCTGGAATTGGCTGAAAAAGATTGTGCTGGACTGGACTTATATCGATTTTGACTAGAACTTCTATTTTCCGACGATTTTCTGTATGGAGTTATTGACCTTTTCTTTGAATTTTCTCTTTTTGATGGCTGGTTCTTGAAATATGTACTTCTGCTTTGACGAATTGATTGCACTTGTGAACTAGAATTATTATTAGCTTCATTTCCATTCTGTAATTTTCTAGACCTTTCCTGTGACAATTCCATATTTTTTGCAAATTGAACAGCTTCGTCAACATTCGTTATTTTTTGATTTTGCAATATTTGTTCCTTTATTTGAGTATTCTTTATTCCTATGATAAACATGTCCTTTACCAACGACTCTTTCAAATTTTCAAACTTGCAGCCTGATGCTAAATTGTTCAAAATTGTTACATATTCGTCCAATGATTCGCTATTTTGGTACTTTGTAAAGAAATTGTATCGCTCTACAGTGACATTCTTGCATGGATTGAATTTTCCATCAAATTTTTCAATAATAGTCGTTATCGTTTCGTCCGTTTCATTTTGAATATTGAAAGAATTATAAATATCTAGGCCTTCATCACCGATAGAATTTAACAATATAGCAATTTGTTTTGACTTTGAGACCTTCTGTAAATCATTTGCTTCAAAGAAGATTTTGAATTTTTGTTTCCACAGCTTCCATGACTCGGCAGCATTTTTGCCATCTTTGCCGCCATTTACAACTAACGGCTTTAAGTTATTAGCTAGAATGATATTTTGTACCTGTTCCGGCATTTTCTTTGGTTCTTCTGGGTTCCAAATAAACTTCTGACACCATGTAGAGGATTGTGGGACTCCAGGATTAGGGAATATTAATTAAAACACAGAGCGGGCGTGTGGTGATGCCGAGATACGATAGTCTATCTTCTTATTATAAAAACCACAGATAATATACATATTACGATTGATGTCACAGATAACATCATATGCTACACTAGTGTTGCTCCCAGAGACCCGCTTTTTAACGCGCCGTCGACACGGCCTGTCGTTTGTGCTGTCGTCATAAGACGGCCCGGACGGACGGCGAGCTAGCCTATAGCTCACCGTCCACAGGCTCGCGTCTACGGTGGCCGGAGGCACCACGTGGCCCCTGGCACCCGGTACGTCTCCCACGGCGGCTGGGGCGAAAGGCTGTCTCCCTCTCGCGTTCCGCCATCTCCTTCGCTAGCATGACTGCTTCGCAGAAGGAGGTTACGGCTTTCCATTACGTCTCGCTCCGTACCATGGATTGAACCAGGGCCGGACGCGAGAGGTCGCCGCCGCCGATCACCGCTATGAGGACACGTCGTTGTTCCGCCCACGCGGGGCAGACCTCCACCGTGTGCTCCACCGTGTCCGCTCCCAGCGTCCCTGAAACTGATTTCTTGTTGTGATTAGTCTACCGGGGTATCGAACGCGGAACATTCACACACGGGCTGTAGTCGTTCTTTGAGCTTGCAACCATACCATACAGTACCAGACTACGGTAGCTACGATGCCACGTTACCACGGCCTGATAATTTTGGAGATAAGATAAACCTGCTAAAACAGAGTCATTATAATTAAAAATACGTGATTGCATAAATATTGCATTTATAATTGCAAAGGTGAAACAGAAGTAGGTAGATAGAGCTACATTGAGTCAAAACTTTTGTTTCGAGTGGGGGGACAAACAGAAACAACAACAACCAATTATTGATGGAAGGCCAGCACAATTTTTTCCAGGGAAGTGTTTTCTATGAAAACAGCTCGAAATTTATTTCACTCCTACTCGGATATAAACTATGTTGGATTCAAGGAGTAATTTGGCCGATCGAAAAGCGAGGGCAGCGAGCTTGTAAAGTTTTACATCCACCGGTTTCAGCTGATTTTTTAACTTGTACTTCTAAGTCTATCTGTAGCAGTAGCAACAATAACAAGACATTTTTTTTTCTTCTTGCATAGTGTGGCACTAGATGGTGCTGTGTGTTAATGTCCAGCAATACTTATTTATTTAATTTATTTATTTATTTATCTCCTTTTCTAACATTGGTAAAAGAGCTTGAAAGTTGAAAGCAATCCGTTGTATTTAGGCAGTAGGCCGAGCCAATTGATTGGGTTTTCCATCAGCTATTTCTCAATAACAGGACTGACAACCTGGATCCCGCTGTCTGGCCTCCGTCACGCCGTCTGAGTTTGTCTCGCGCCACACCTCTTCCACTACTATACTACTTCTACTACTCTAATACCTCACTATACTACTTCCGTATTTGACCCGCCTAAGGTGCGGGACAAATGTATAAGAGTCGTCGGGCGGTGGTATCTTTTTCGAACAGTCCCGCAACCCCGGCAGGCTTTGGTCACCTTGTTGACATCTCTTTGAAGCGCGCGTGAAACACGAACGCGCCGTCGACACGGCCTGTCGTCATTAGACGGACGGACGGCTAACTAGCCCATTGCTAACCGTCCACAGGCGCACGTCTACCCCAACCAACAATTTTGCCCTATAACCAAACCTTTTATCTCCAAAAAGCTGGGTAAAAGTTGAATAAAGGTTTTGGCGGTGATTGATTGTTGTGTAAAAGCGTTTGCCAATACAGATTGGCTCTATAAGTTTATACAGCAAAAACGACCTATTAGGAATTGATGTAAAGGTTTACTTCGTGACTTTGTATAGCTGTTATAGTCAGGCGTTATTGCAACCACCAATGTGACTAGTATACAACGATATAACTTTATTACAGTGTTTACTGTCGCTTTAATGCGCCTGATTAGCACCTATCGCTTTTAAAACATAATTACTGTTTGTAAAGGTATTCTACCGCGCATTAAGCAATAAGGCGCAATCAGGCGCATTAAGGCGACATTACTGTCGCCTTAATGCGCCTGATTAACGCAGTAAAGGTTCTGAACGTACTATAATGGGTCTTTCGTTATAGTAGTGATGAAAACTCATGAATAGGGCGATATTGTGATAATGTGGATTATTAGATCGTCGTTATAGTATACATAGTTCTATAGTGGGCACAACAAATCTACGACAGAGTGATTTGGTGATATAGCTGAGTTTCAAATTACATTTATGTTGCCCAACTTGTCTTAAAAAGGTTTTCTAAAGCTCGTTTTAGTCGTAGTGATAAACTTATCACAAGGATACTTTTTTAGAACAGGATGTTTTTTTATAGCTGTTCCTCTTTTACACAATAACGGAGATCCTTTCGCTTTTAAAACATAATTACTGTGTGTAAAGGTATTCTACCGCGCTTCTACAAAACTGACATTTTGATCCCCATTATAGAAAAAAGACCCAATTATAGAAAATGGTTCCGTACAAAATACATTTAACGTACGTAGCCAAAGAAATTGAGAATTATTTAAATATGGACAATGATTCCAGTTGTGGTTTGGTTCCCGAAGCTCAATTATTCTATTAAGGAAAATCAGCAACTTTATCACCAAAAGTCAGAGTATGAATAAATAATAACTAATAAGTATGACTCTGATTTCGTAGTAGTGCTGATTTAGAAACTCATGTTTTCTGACGACTTTAATAAAAAACGACAAAGATCGATAAAAAAAAAACATCACATTTATGGCACACGGACGAGCAAAACGAACCCTAATTAAAATTCGTAATTATTTAAGTAAAAGCCGAGTAAAATATTGCCGTAAACCCATACACAGTTTATCAGTAAAATAACAGTCGCACATCATTTTCCCCCTATGAGATGAATAATTTAATTACAAAATAAAATAATATCTAACTCCCATTCCAATTTCTGATTTCCTCATATTCTATATCTTTTGCTCTTCAAAAACACTGTAGACACTGCAGCGGTGTGAACGAATGTAAATTGAATGAATGATGAATATTAGTGAAGTAATGGAATCATGAACTCTTTTACAGTACTAAAAGGTACTATACTTGCATTATGGTGGCTTTATATGTCAACAAATAGAGTTAGCGTTACTGTTACATCAACTGTAATAGGCCAAAAAGGTCACACCTGACACCGCTACAGTTGTACTATACAATTGAATGGAGATATAATTACGCCACTTTCTTCGTAGGTGCACCTTCTTAGGCCTTTTATTTGACCACTGATTAGTTCTTACAAAACGTTCTATGGACTTCTATACAACTAACTTTTGTTGGTTGGGACGGTGGCCGGTAGCCACCACAAACCTTCGAGCCTTCAGGGAGAACACTATAGTCGCGACTATAGTAAGTCGCGGTAAATATAAGTTACATCTCTAGAATATAGTTCTGTCTAGTTCCAGATATTTCCTGAAAATACGTGAAAAGTGTGGCTGAAGAATACCTACTTAAAAAATAAGACAGATAAGATTGGATAGATAATCAGTCAGAGAAGCACAAAAACATGAATGGGCATGACATGCTATGATAACAAAATGTTGTGAAACATCAAGGTAATAGATACGTAGACGGAAGTAAAGTAATATGTACATAGTCATTTATGCACTACGTAGATTTCAGTGATTAAAAAAGTAGAAATTTGCGTATTTAGCATGATTAGGACCCAGGAAAGCCCCTTTAACACCTCAAAAATACAACAAATAATACTTTAAAAAATCAGCAAATAAGTCAGTAGTTCCATAGATTTTGTCCGTGTTTTTTGGCACTTTTTTAGAGAACAGCAGTTTTTTTCCTTAATTACTGATGAAAATATATAAATTACTATGTGGGGCGATTTGGAGTATTAAATAATGTGGTAATCATTTGTGCGTCGATGTTGCATAACTGTATGAAAAGCGAAGTAATTGTATATCACAGCTGAACACTCTCCTGCGTTGTGCCCACAGATTAGCTATTAGTAGCTAGCTAGTTGTGCCTCCCCTAGAGCCTCAAGATTTTTAAAAGTTATATTTATTCCGATTCGTGATTTCAACCCAGTGACAAAACTTATATCTCAAAGGCTCCTTATTTCTGCCTCTGGTTTGGCACTCCTATTGGATTTTCGCATAATCGACAATCGACATAGATATTGGCAGATCGGATATCCGATAGACAAAATCGGATAGACAGAGACTGAAAGAACTTAGAAGCCCCTTCCTTACCCCTGGCCCCTCCAAGTTCATAAGAGTCGAAGAAGGACTTTGAGCGTGAAAAATTCGTTCATCGAGTTCGAACTTGGAGGGCTGTATTGATGATTTTGATGATTATAATTCTGGAAATTAAACGTCTTACAGTCGCGACCGATATGTTTATCAACATACAACTTAGCACTGCCCTGCAAATTGCAAAAAATGAGAGAAAAGGGTTAGTTCTTACGAAACAATGCATATTCAGCTATACATGTGTATTGTGTAAGTCAAAACATTTTTGCAAAACTTCAAAATGATTCGTAAAAGTACCAAATAAAAGTAAAAAAATTTAGGCGCCATTTAGGTACTCGAAACTACTAGAAAACTAGTAGCACAGTTTTATGGCATCTTGGAAGTCGTTTCTGGGATGATAGCCTGACTATAGACCGCCCAGTGCCCAGATCCCATCTATCTCAGAGTCTGCAATTTACTATAGCAAAGTTAGTGGTGCTTCAAAATAGCCTCACCTAGCGGTCCTCCCGTTTATTACACCATTCGATCGACTGGCAAAATTTTTATCACATCGGGAGCTCAATATAAACAATAATCACGGAAGTTATCCCGTAAGTGACATTTTAAGTTCAGTGGCGTAGCGTGGGGGGGGGGGGGGGTGGCACGGCCCCAGGCGGCATACGAAAGGGGGTGGCAGGAAGCGCTGTTCTTGTGCCTATAGAGGTCTTTTAAGCTAGTTCACTTGAGGATGAAGAATTTCTTGGACTTCTTGATTGGACTTTAATTTCTTTTATTTTGTACGATTAACAAGAACAATTTTATTGCAAGTGTGGCTGCTGTCGCAACCGTACCAGATAGAATCAAAAAAGGAAACCGTCATAGACAACTTTCTACAATGAATGTTGCCCGACATAAAAAATAATATCTTTGTTGGGATGCCAACAAGCGCCAATTTATTAATATTGAAAATGTAAACTAAACTAAGATAACATAAACTTACACTTAGATGCATAACGAATGTTGCAAGCAAGCAAAATTATCAATTAAAATAATCAAAATCAAAGCATTTATTTCAAGTAGGCCAGTTACTGGTACTTTTGAATTGTCGAAACAAAAATAAACATTTTAAGTAGCTACAGTCCCAGTCACAAGACATAAAAACTGTTGAAGGACTGTAGTTGCACATTCCCTAACGTAAATCTCTATGGAAAAGAACGGGCAAGAAACTCCATGGACACTCTTTTAAATCAAAATATTGTTACAAAATCTTGGTTAGGTACATCATTCATGTTGAGATGGTATATTATGTGAGAACAATGTAGCAAGATGTGCACGTTAAAAGTGTCCATAGTAAAACAAAAATAAAATACAACTCAAAAACAAAATAATTAATTCAAATAAACCATGGCGACTAAGAGATGACCAGTCATAACTGACAGCACCCGTTCACGAACATGACGCATGGATCAGCACCATTCAGCTCAACCATTTTGAAGGGAACTAAATGGTCCGACACACGCGCCACCATCAGCGAGACATTTGAGAGAGCATGACATACTCTCAACCGCCAGGGCACATTCTATTCAAGAACTGCCGTAGGCTTCCAGTGAATGATAGCTTTCTAGTACTCACACAATATGGGCTATTATGCGAATACATAATACAAACATTGAACCTATACAATGCAAAGATAGTTAAGTACAATCTTCAGCAGCTCCAACAATACCATTGAATGCTATCAATTTATGCGTCCCTGTCCTTGTGGAGCAGGACCAGCATTGAGCCAAGCATTTTTATCAGCGATGTAATCGCTCAACTTGTAATATGCTTGTTGACAAAGTGTGCGTTTAATACATCGAAATCGTAAATCAAAAGGAAATTATTTTATACAACGAACCTGTCAGTTAAAATTATCATCTGCCTAGCCATTTCACAACTATTAATAGCCTGAAAATTTATCTACTGGTTTGTAAAATAGCTTACTAGCTTAGAAATTAAGCTAGTTTTGTGGCAGTGACTGCGGAGAAAACAAGTGCTTGCAGCAAATCAGCACGGGGTCGGCTAAAATCATGAATGACAAATAACAACTTAGGTATCCGTAGAGACGTTTGGCAACCAAACTAGAGTGAACTGGGGCTGCCTTCAGGTCAAACGCCTCCTGCCGTAGGCTCTACGCGGGGTTCGTCCGTCCATGGCCCTTTACGGGGCCCCAGTGTGGGCGCGTTCCTTGAGGCGGCGAGCCGTCCATTACCTAAACACGCCCCAAAAGGTTGTAGGCTAATCCGTGGGTACGGACAGACTTCCGGCGCGATTTCATGGCGACATGGAGAGAGCGTCTGTCGCAACACCGTGCAGGGCACGCCACAATAGTGGCAATAAGTCCCCTTTTTGATGATGGCTTAAGAGGCGCCACAGCATCCTCACCTTCCGTCTGACGCAGGCCTCCACGTACTGTCATCGGACACGGCTGTTTCGGGAGGTTCCTGCATCGAATCGGGCGGTAGGAAACACCCGGGTGTTTCCTTAGCGTGGATCGACCGGAGGACCCGGTGGATGTTAGCCCCGCATGGGCGGAACACCGCCGTGTCCTCGTAGCGGCGATCGGTGGTGGCAACCTCTCGCGTCGCGAAGGAGATGGCGGAACGCGAAAGGGAGAGAACCTTTCGTCCCAGCCACAGCGGGAGACGCGCCGGGCGTGCACCGTAAGCGCGGGCTTGTGGACGGTGAGCTATGGGTTAAATAAAAAAAAATGCTACATATTG
This sequence comes from Xestia c-nigrum, assembly GCA_916618015.1. Lineage (NCBI taxonomy): Eukaryota > Metazoa > Arthropoda > Insecta > Lepidoptera > Noctuidae > Xestia > Xestia c-nigrum. Next base: position 3,495,237 of record OU745262.1, read on the forward strand.
TGAGGATCTGCTACCTTTCTGAACTAAAAATGAAATGAAAATAGAGGGGGCGGCGAATTTCCGGTTGGCCCCGGGCGGCAAAAACCCACGCTACGCCAGTGTTTAAGTTTTACGTTATGACCTATTCTACAGTTTTCTATTGTTAGCGAAAAATTCTGCATTTGGTTTTTCCTATTATGTAACTAAAAACCCAGTGGTTTGCTTTTATTTATTTTGGTTTATCCTTATTGCGATGCATGGAGTAAATCTGTACATTTAATAGGTGCGTGGCCTGACAGGATTTCCCGTTGGCAAGATTCGTGACCGTACCAGGAAGTGCGACAGAAAAAGGGGAGGCCTATACCTACCCAGCAGTGGGTGATCCGGGCTTATATGATGATGAAGGATGATGAACGGTGCTTTATCTTAGAGCACGAAAACAAGATCCCAGAAAGCCTGCAAGTTTTACAACCAGTTTGAACTTCGTAAGTATGACAAATGGAGTGATGAACCACACCCTTGCCGCAGACTAGACTATTTTCTGCCCATTATTGATTTTACTCTGAAACGAATGAATCATCTTTAGTGAGGTTTTTCCTCGTAACACAGTGTTTAGTTGGTTGGGGGTTGGTGACCCCACCGTCCTTAGGACACGAGACCTTAGAATGACCTTAGATTCCTTAGCCTGCCTAATAAAAAGATGATTAATTTTCAAGATAAAAAAAAAAATGTGAAACGTTTTTTAATCCCATTTCTAGACAGTGACATTTACAATAATGTATACATATTATGAGAAAAATCACATAATGTATCCGTGTGCATAGGTCTCCTCTAACTCTTTTCATGGCGTCTGTCGCGCGCGGGGTACCCTCCTCCAATTTGGACCTGCTGTCAGTTTTATATCTTTCTCCCATCGGGTAGACTGCCTTCCCCGATTTCTTTTGCCACCCCTTGGATAACATTCTGTCACTCATTACATTACCTAGTTCCACTTTCGTTTAGTGAAGTGGCTCGCATCATGTAACCTATCCACCTCCAGTTTTATTTGGTCTATTATATTTGGATATGATATGGGTCAATTTTGTTTTGGACCGGAGATCTGTTTCATTTTATATCCTGTCTCTTTGAGCTTGAGCCTACCATGATTCTCGCCATTTATCTTTGACACTTGGTAAAATTTTCTCTGAGCAATTTGGTAAGTGCTCATCCTATTGCTAAAATAACTTTCATAGGCTCATAAAAACCTAACCACCTACTGTGCAGGTGTACAGGTCTAGGGTGTAATCTAGTTATAAGATCCATTCAAAAGCAATTAAGATATACAATCCTCTTCCAGAGAATGGACAAAGAAGGATCAATATGTAGCTGTTGTTGGATTTTTGTCAAGCCTTCAGCAGAGAGTTGGAAACTGGTAGACTGGAAGAGATGCTATTGCAGATAAGAACATATTAAGAAACAGTAGGTGCAGGTTTCTCAAAACGAGCCACGTAATCAGATTTTGAAAAACACTTGAATATACGTTTTAGCAGTGATACGCGCAGCTTTGCTCATGCAGATTTTGAAAAGTGGTTACTTGTTGATAACTGGGTCAAGAGCACTGCACCAAATGTTTTCTGCGGCCCGCGTAGTATAGGACCTTGACGTACAAGGTTCGACACCCAAATCAAGCATGGCGATCGTTGAGCAACTGAGATCTGTGGATCTAAATTTAGATGGGATTGTAGGATGTCGCTATGAATGTAGTTTTTCTTTGTAGTCCAATTTGTGGTTGTAGTCGCCAGAGAGGAGTCTCAGGTGCGTTTCTATCCCAGAAACATAGTTAAACTCCGCAAGTGTTGCTTAATACAACAAGCAGACGATCCATCAAAACGGAACACACCAACAATGCCTGGCCATTGAAATACCTCTGCATACCAGATCTAGTGGTGATGCTTGAGCTTTACGTACTTGATCGGACGTTCCCCTACACCACAACATACGAGTTGACTAATCTAGGTTTTGGTTTAAGGTACGTTTTGGGTATGGGGTGCATTTTGCGAAAGGGTCAAATTAAGATCGCTCAGTCACAGAATGTATTCTGCGAACACATGTAATACATTTTATCTTGTTATAATGCAATCTTTGAAAATGCATCCCCGAAGGAAGGGGTTCAAGTAGGTAAGTATGTAGTGCAAAATATTTGTTTTCTCGATTGGAATTCCCATCGCATCGTGCATCGGGCGCACTTGTGTGTGGCTAGGCAGGTACCTAAATCTGAATTAATAAAAACCTCCGGCGCTTCCAGGAAGCCTTCACTGCATTGATCAAGGTCTATTAATAATTTATTATCTATGGTTTCGAGGAAAGGTGGTGTGCTATGTTCCCCATCCCCTTTATAGTAGCTTCCAAGAAAACACAATTATGCCACGCCCGCCACACTAAAGATAAACCTTTTTTTTCGTTGTGTCTGTACTGATTCTGATCTGTAGATCGTGTAGGTACAAAAAATTATCTTTTTCAATTTAGTGACGTTATTCCACTTAATACTCTTGTCTTTTCAAGTACCTAGGTAGACGAGATAGAGAACGTAGATAATTATAATGAACAAAAATAGAGTCAGAAAAATATTAGGTCTGTGGCTTTTTCGCTTCTTGACTGTAGGTACTTTGTTGAGCAATCACATGCAATTAACCCCTTCCTACTAGTAGTAACTTGATTACCACGTGTTTTCTTATTAGATAACTGACAACGTGGGAACCCGTAACATCGATAGTTCGATACGTTAACTACCTATCAGGCGATCGATAAGCATGTTGTATACTTACATAATGAATGAATACTTTATTAGACGCGGGGCACGCAGACACGCTACCTACCCCGTTGGTCGAACTTTGATCAGGCACAGACATATTGATTAGTTAAGTACCTACCTAGGTACCTACAGATAGGTTTTTTCTAGGAACAAATCTATGGACTGAACTGTCAGTCAACCGATATCAATTAAGCAGGATCCTGAAACAATGTCAACACAAAAAACTTGATTTGCCTCTGACTTTCTTCGAATTGTGAAATTAATTTAAATAGGTAGGTACCTACTTATTTTAATAAGGGATTTTTTAAACTTTTTATTGACTAGATTAACGTTGTACAATGTTCGTATCAGATAATGAGACTGGTATCAACCTAATACCTACCTATGCATGGAGACACCTGCCATAAAGTTTCAAACAAACTTACCTACTTTTTAAATGCTAACAAACCAAAGAGGGCACAAGCATACAAAAAAGGAAAAAAAAAAACAAAATCAACCGAAATCCCGCTATGTGCACCTACCTACTTCGTTACCTACCATGTAGGTTAAAATACTTACGTAAGCTTGTAATTGCATTATATACCTACCTACGTTCTCTTTACGTTCATAGTAAAATACCTAAACATTTGACATAGAATCTACTTTTTACTTGTTGCTGTCCCGCTTACTCATGCAGGGGATTATTGTTCGGGGAATGCGCGCGTCGGCTAGTCTCGCTACACACTGTTGGTAAGATCTAGATTATCAACCCGAGCAACACATGCAATCTCTATGTCAGAGGCGGTAAGGTCGAGTTTCGCACGATTCATTGTATTGGAACGTCTAAGCGACAACGAGGCAGCTGTAGCGAGACTACCGATAGTACTACTTTGTAAAGAGTACATTCATAAATTATATTTTAGGTATTGAATAGAAGCTGATTTATGGCACTTAGCAGGGTTCTAAAATTCTGAAAAAATCTAATATTTTTCAGAATGGACTTGTGATGCTTTTAATGAGTAATTTCCAAAATTAAATTGGTCGAAAATAGTACAAAATGAAAAGTCCTTGAGAACTAGTCTCGTGGGGAGTGCATCGACGTCATTGACGGGACTTTTGTAGATATGTATGGTCGCTAGCAGTGACCTGATTGGCCAACAAAGCCTTGTCGGCGGCCATTTTGTTAGCTGCTGAGTCACCAAAAGGTGAAAAATGTACATGAATTGCACTCCCCACGAGACTACACAACGGTATTGGGCATTTCCCTGAACACAAAATTTGGGTTTCATGTTCCTTACCTACCACAGCGTGGCTAACACGAAAAATATTTTTCCAATTAATGATAAGTTTTAACGGGTTACAGAGATAAATTCAATAATTATGAATATGCCGCGAAAACAAATTTTCAAAAGTTGACGTCGGCAAAATAGTGCGGAACTTATATTTTCTTAGTTCTGTCGACCCTCACATGGATGGACTATGAACAGTGAACACGGATCAACGGTGGAAACTTGTCGTGGAATGTGTGAATGATAGTGAATTAAATATTCGATAACGCATTCGTATGCTTCGGCGATCTGTCAAAATAAAATAGTGAAGTGATAAGTGGACGATGCACACCGTGCAAAACGATTGTTTACTAATTTTTGACTGAAACTTGCCACAGCGACGCTGCAGAATGTAGCCCTGGATTGAAGTGACGTGTGGAATATTAGAAACTGTGTTCTTATTTCACTAGGAGTGAACAGTGACTGTAAACATGTCGGACTCTACGACCACCACACCAACCATGGCAACCATGGTCAAGGTAAAGACGGAGCGGCCCGATGAGGCGGAGATCAGGGAGCTAGCCGCCAAAATGGTGGAGGCTAATAAGGCCAAGGCGTTAGCAGCTTCGGTGGCGGCAGCGCGGCCCCAGCCGGGCTCGCTCGTCGGCGTGGCGCCGCCGGGCTCCGGCGGACAAATGGGAATACTCAATTTTCTGGCAAGAAAACCCGCCATAAACAACGCAGGTGACATGCGGCCCGTGATCGACGGTGACAAGAAGACCACGGCCCCAGACGAGGCCAGTTGGAAAGGTCATTTCGGCTGGGACATGCTTGGCAAATGTCACATACCTTACATATACCGGTCCACCGAGAAGTATGTTGCTGTCAGAATGGTGGAGATCAAACTTCTCAACAAATATCTGAACTATCTCCATGCAGACATATACTCATGTACTTGTATTAGGAGTTACTACATCTCAGAGATAGAAGCTCGGCTGCTGAATGAAATCAACAACAGGCATTGTGACGGACAGTTTGGTCGGGAACCATTCTCACAGAAGGACTTAGTAGTGCGGTTGTCAGATGCATATGAGTTCTATAACTTCCTAGACGTATGTTATAATAAGTTATTACGAGGTACAACGAATACTAAAGACAAGTGTGGTTTCATTAGGATTAACAAGGAATCTGTTGTACCATATACAGTGCGGGACAACCAAAAATTTGTTCCTCTATTTTATTTTGAAGGTGAAACAGACAATTTGAAATTAAAAGCAGACCAGTTAAAAGGCTGGGACCTATCATACTTGAAGTTCTGTTGTAAAGTGCAGGGTATTCGGAATGAACTATTTGCTAGTGAGACGTGTTCAGTGATAAGTTTATCGGACATTAAAAGCTATTTCCCACCGGGGACGGAGTTCGAGGAGTACTGGCCGAACAAAGTTGTCGACTCGCAGCTACTGATATCAGCAAAAGGTGAGATAATTAGCTTAAGAAATGTTTGTAAATAATTAATAAATGTCGCTGGACATTAACACACAGCGCCATCTAGTGCCATTCTAAGCAAGGCTTATGTCGTGGACACCAGATAGCTGATATACTACTTATATACTTTTTTGTTTGTAAATACATACTTAGTATACTTATAAACATCCATGACTCTGAAAAAAATGTCCGTGCTCATCACACAAACATTCTTCTTCTTCATGTCGATGATTTCCCCTTTTTGTTTTTAAATTGTTGTCGACCAGTACTCTGCTACCTCAACAGTGTTGAGGGTGGCCTCGGAAAGTGCAGGACAGGAGGTAAGCCATAGTTTGTGGCACAAACATTTGATCCTACCGGGATTGGAATTTAGGACTAATAATGTTAGGCACTACAGCCACGCCATTCGGGCTGTCAAAATGTTTGTGTAATTTGTAAATATATGTCATCGTTGGTGTGCAACTTGGTCAGGGGGTAATCTTAGTTGGTGGATGCCTATATCCAGCAGAAGCCCACAAGTTGACGAATATCCCTTGTTTCAACTACTTGCTGCATCAATGTACAGTCAGCAGCAGTAAGTCATCAAGTGTTTCTAAATTACATAGAATTTAAGTACTATACAAAATGAATAAAATTTCCAGTTTGTCAAGTAAAACAGCTGAAAACTCTTAAAACTTACTATTTTTGTTGACTGTACACTTCAAATATCTTGAACATATTTGAAGTGTACAGTCAACATAAATACCATAATATTGTGAAGTGCAGTACTCATTATCTGCCGAGCCTTTTCCCAACTACGTTGGGTTTGGCTTCCAGTCTGACCGGATGCAGCTGAATACCAGTATTTTACATGGAGTGACTGCCTAACTGACCTCTGCAATCCAGTTAGTACTGGGTAATTCAATACCTCTTGGTAAGACTGGTTGTCAGGTTTTTTCACTGACTACCTGTAACAACTGTCACAGTCCACTGCAACTGTCATCTATAAAATGACAGCCAGGACCAACAGCTTAAAATGCTTTCCGAGGCACAGAAGTAACTCGGGATGTAAGGTCACCTATCCACGGATCAACGTAGACAAGCATGACTTAGACTTAAAATCGACCCAAGCGGTTCTTTAAGCCACAATCTCCTCTATTAATGATCCATACTAATATGTATATCTATTGAAAATTACATTTTTTATTAATCACAAATAAATAGGTACTGTAAACAAGACTGTGCTCTTATTTGCATGTTTTTCTAAAAAAATATGCCACTAAAATATTAATTAAATTCATGATAATAATTTATCTTCCCTCCTTGAATGTTTACAGTCTGTAGGTACCAATCCCAAGTCTTCTCAAATCCCTTTCATTGCAAATTGCTGTAGTTTTTTTTTATTGCTGTTATTTTTTTATTTATTGGGCAAAGGCCTCCCCTCTCTCCCTACAAACCTCTTTATGCTGTGCAATTTCTGGCCATGCTTGCCCTATGAACATATCAGATAGTCACACCATCTTCACCAGCGTCGGCTTCGTCGGCGATGACCACCCTCTGACGTCCAGTGAGTGACGAATGTGACGATCTTTGCCCACCTCTCCAGGTACCTACATCATTCTGTGCAACATGGCCAGCCCACAAAAAAATCTTATTCTGAAAAATAAAAAAAAACAAGCTGGTTTATCAGGTCAATGTTTACAAGTCTTCATATAGACAATCCTAAGCAATATGCTTTTGGCTTCTTTGGAAAACATACAAAAATAAAATCTGTGCAATGTTGTCCTTGTTTGACATTCATTCTTGCAAACCAAAAAAATAACAAGGTCATAAGGTACAAGACTTGAAGACTAGCTGAGAAAAAAAAAACGAATAATTTCATAATTAGGGACCTTTTTTAATTCAGTCAACAAAATCTTTGGGGTAATAGGTACCTACTTGGGGCTTGTAAGTTGAGCGCTTTTTAAACGCGAAGATTTCCCGCGCAACGGTTTTCGAACTCTCGGCAATAACACATTTTTGAACTGCTCTTTGTTGAATTCGCAACGCTCGGGTCAAAGCCGAAGGTTGAAATTCTCGTGAGCAGTAGAATAACATCGTGTTAGAAAAAAACAAAAAGTGTAAAATAATTAAATAACTTTAGTTTAAGAAAAAAAAGTCCAAATCGGTCCAGCCATCTTCGAGTAACACATGTACAAAAAAAGGTTCCGATGAATTGAGAACCCCCTCCGTTTTGAAGTCGTTTAAAAACGCCGAGCTTAATTAAGAATTTACGCATTACTGAAGAAAAATTCTAAATTTTTAACCAACAGTTAGTAAAAACTTCATGTGCTCTGACTGCAACCATTTCTGTGGGCTACTTTGGGAAGGTTTTTTACTAACAATGTCTTGTAAAAATAGGCTATCAACAAATTCAAAAATGTCAGCAATTTGGGTAAATAGTAGAAATAATAGAGCGCCATAGACCGAAAAGCTGGTACATTTTGCTAAATCTTGCAGAAATTGCCAGAATTTCCCATTTTTACGTGTTTTACATTAACCACTTGAACTTCCAAGTATCCAAAGAAGTAATTTAAACCAATAAGACAGCAGGAAGTAAGTCAAAAATAAGTCTTGCGTTTCAAACATACAAGTCAAGCTAATAATAGCATATTAAAAATAAAAACCCATTACGTTTGAATTTTGTAGAGACGCCAGGGTTCCGTATGTCGTTTAAAACAAAATAACTCTGTTATTGGTCCACATAATAATATGAAACATTTAGTTGTCCTTATTTGCATGGATTTATTTAAACCTGTACTCGTAGTAGCTCGATTTTTCCGGCTTCAGTTGGGGCAACCCTGCTCGCTATACTTACCATGCAGAACCCAGTATTCTAGACTAAAGTTTTGCCGGACAGACGAACCAAGGATATTATTGCAATTACGCTTACCTATTTGTCTGCTGGATATATCCGTGGTTCTTTTAATTACATGGTCTGTTATAGAGTTTCCAAATTTTCCGAGCTTAACAGATAAGATTAGTTTATCTCCGTTTCAGCCAGTATTTACTGCACAAGTACCTACCTACTACCTATAATTCATTGCAAAAAGTATGGAATAGTGGACAGCAACGCCCGCATTCCCTTAATGATATGACCATCATGCCTGGCTCCTTTTCAGCCAGTGTCCATAATGCCGTGACTGGGACCCTCGATCCGCCATTTTGACGATGTCGTCATCGCATTCGTATGACCGTATACCCGCACAATGCTGTATTGAAAAAATTACCAAGCATTGGCACTTTTTCTCATAATAAGAAATTCTGGGAAATCATCCTCCCCTAACCCGTGTGGATCGTTCCAGTCAGGCAAATCCAACAAACTATCATGTCGACTTGAACACAATAAAAGTTGGCTCAAATGTAGTCAGGTTTACATTTGGAACTCTTTTGTGACGCTTAAAATGAAATCTAAGGAGGTGACTGCTGAGAAAACGACTACTACAGCGACTATGGAATACCTAAGGAGACATGCTGCGGCGACCCCAAATAAATTGGGATGAAGGCAAGGGAATGATGATGAAATAGAAACCATATGAAAAGCGCCTAATTAGTTGAATGCTAGATCGGCTTCCTTCATACCGTGACGGTGTTCGCAGATTTTCCGAAGGCAGCCTACATTACATGTCGCTACCCATTATTTACAAAACAATGACATAACAGGCCGTAGCCATTGATGCTACAAGTGAACGATCTTGAGGAAGAAATAATATTAAACAATACGTTCTGTTTTACTTACCTAACGTAGTATATTCTTTCCTATTCGGCGATGTAAAATATTTTCGCACAAGGAACCCTGAAACTGGGTTCTGAAATCTTTCGCGCCGTTTATGACAAAGTTTTCGTTTTCTCACAGGGTGGAAAAAGTTTATTTTCCGGCTTCTCGGGATGCTTATCTACCTCAATTATTACTCACCTTTAGTTTTTTTCCCTCTACAAATTATTCATTATTTGCGGTTTCTCAACCAGTACGCATATTAAATTCGTAGAATAAATTAATGATGTAATCAAATGACGTTTCGTTTTCCCATTTATTTCCGCAAAAAATGCCACAAATCGAACAATAACAACAATCGATCAAATCGATTGTTCGGGTCCCTTCGGTTACTCGGGAAAAATGCAATGAAGTGTAATTCATGCATGGTGGACCAAGAAAGATAATTTTGGAAAGCTTGGGAAACTTGGGCAGTGAGTTCGACAGCTCGATACACAAAAAGGCGATGACCCATTTTATTCTTAATGATTCCCCCTATCCCCTTTAGAAATTAATTATCATGTTACAATGCAGGGGAACTCAACAGCAGTAGGGTTTCGACCTATATAAAATAGTAATATCAATTAATCAACACGAGGGCTACAGTATCTGTAAATTTACTTTGTTATATTTTTGCCCAGTATAGGCATTTTTTAAACTTAAATACTGATGATCATCATCACCACATTATCGAATTCAATTAAAAGTTAACCATAATCACAAAAAAATACAATTTAAGAATAACACAATCATGAACGTGCAGTTTCTTAAAAAAATGCGAAGGCTTTAAACCTTCAACAAGAAACCTTGACATGTAAAAATAATTTGCATGATTACTGTTACTGGTAGAATAATATCTCCGTTATCAGTGAGCTAACAAGAATTCATATTTTTGTCCCCTATTATGTACATATAATTACTGCAAGTAGTAAAAAAAAAATCTAAGTACTAGTAGGTACTACTTAGCATTTCAAACTAGTCAGATACATGCTCACTTTGCTAGTTTGGAGATTGGCGCCGTCGAATTTTTAGGTCTTTAAAAAGGCGAAGGCGGAGTATTACGTCATCAGTCAATTGAAAGAGGTCGAAGCGAAGGACGTTGTGTTGGACCTTTTTGTTAAAACGCTTGGTATAATGCCAAGAGTATGCGTAGAAAGCCATACGTTGAGTGAGGATGAACCCCCTCGAATGAGCCAAATTACCCCTCTGCATCTGTTGCCCTGACGACACATGTAAATTGTGGTATAGGTCTCGTTTGGAGTAGTTTCGCCTCAATAAATAAAGGGCTATAATAGATAAAATATTTTATTTAATGCAATATTTTTTAAAGATATTGAGGAGGATATGACATCCAGCCAAATATGACGAAACATGCTACTTTGGCCACCGCATAGGTAACTGTTTTATTTAAAGTACAGCAGGGCTTAGAGCTTTTGTTAATGCTTATGTCCCAACTCCTGATAAAACGCCGTTCTCCAGGAAAACAAAAAGAGTAGGTACGTTCGATATTGGTTGTCCTCGTTGTTTTGAATTATCGTTCGTTCTATGAATTAGCAAAAACACGGAAAACGATGTAGCCTTTTCCTAGTTCTTCATGTTTGAAATACCCTTCGTAAAAGCTAAATATTTTACCGTAACCTTATTGCTTGTACCTAAGAATGCTTCAACAAATAACTTTTACACCAGTAACATACAACCGAAATGCCATGCAACTGATAGCGTGATTAATTTGGCTTAAATTATAAGCAGGGTATTCGTAAGGGAGAGAATAATTCCCTGCTTATAATTTCGAACTGCTTCTACTAAAACGAAAAAATCTGGACAACGAAGCGGTAGCCGAACGAGCTTGTCTGAAAAACCTTCGTTTATTTCACAATCAAGTTCTTTTTGTGGGCCGCCTCCCCTTTTCACGAACCGGTTTCATTTTTCTTCATAAAAAACGTGTTAATAAAAAAGAAATACGCAGACATAGGGGTCATGGATAAGCCCGGCTTATCCCGACTCGTTTCCATTGTTCAATATTTGAAAGACCCGTTTATGTTCGCGATAAAGCTAAGCATGATGATAAAAAGTTACATTTTAAAGAATTTCTTCTTGTCCTTTGCTTATTAAATATTATTTATAGCTTTATAAACTCAAATGTGTAAAAATAGCATGTTAACCAATGCCCTAAAAAGCAGATTAGTAATTTTTATAACGGTTAAAAGATAACGGGTCGTTTACCAACAATCTGGTGTTTTCGAAAGAAATCTTGACATCTTAAGTCTTGAGGCTTTCTCTTGATTCCCGTTACGCGATGTGGTTGGTACGAAACTACGGATTTATCTCGGCTCAAACGGCCCAGTTGAGGTTTTAATTCAACGTTTCGTAAGATTTCACAGTTCAATGCTTTAACGTCATCAGACGTTGAAATAAACAGGAAAAAATACTTAAAGTCAATGGTTTTTTGCTTGATGAAAAACTTGACAGCTCACGTGATTAGAGTTCGAGAAAAATCTTAAGTTTGTGATGAACAAAATCTTGAGCAAACTCAACTGCAGAACAACCCTCTGGTAACCATATTTTTTGTACACAAGGACCTTGAAACGTAACATACCCGCTAACCAGGTCGAGAACATGGCATATGACGCCAGCCACAATTGTCCGCCATCTAGCCTGTTATAATTTGACCTTTTTAGTGCATACTCTTCTAATTTCAAGGGCATCCATTGTCTAATATTTCAATTGATATTTTCCCTGCCTGTGCCTAGGTAATTACCGATTGTAAGTACTGAGTTGATTGCGAAACCTACCTATTCCAAGTATTCTTTACGTAATTGTCATGGTCTTTTCCTTACACTTTTGGTATCAAAATGAAGTGTATTGGTGCCGTTAAATAAAATGACGGCTTGATAAGATCGTCGAAGTTTTGACAGGTTTCCAACTAACTTATCGTTCACAGGTATTGTAGTTAGTCACCTGTTCTGTTTCCATAGGTTCAATTACTTTTCTAGCGAATGATACGCTATTGGTCAGATAAGGACAGTTCGCGTTTTTGTCACATTAACTGAACAGCCTATAATGGGGTCTAAATAATAACTTATCGGTAGATATTATGATCAGAAAACAATCTTGCGCCAGAAATATCCAATATCACAGTGTTCTCAATGGAACCCAATATTTTACCAAACGCCCCTCATGATATTCAAGGCGAAGCAAGATGTATTTTTGGCATGTTTGACCCACAATTCCAGATGCTGTTTTAGACTCTTCGGCATTTGAAAGATTTTAACGATTTCTAACACATTTTAACTTCTAATGTGGACCATGTATGGGAGAGCTAGATTTCCATAGATTTCATGTTCAGATAGTACCTATGCAGTACTGCCCACCGCTTTTAACTCGTAATTTATCTTGCATTAGGTATATGTTTTTAGTATATTATATGGCCCGGATGGAACCAGCAATTTCTGGACACTGCTACGATGCGCAATTTTTATCGCACTTTAGGGCCTAATCAGAATGACCCGTTGTTTTCATCGTATATGTACCTACCAACAGAAAACAGATAACATGAATGACGCAATATTTCTGAATTAAACTGAGAAAAATAAAATTGCTTTGACACCAGAGTCCATAAATTTTACGTTTAGATTGAGGTTTAAATATTCTATCTTCTTCCTCTCTAGCACTTGATGACTTGACCTGATATTTACGTTATGGCCATTCAATGTTCAAAGAAAATTCTTTAATCTAACTTAAGGACGCCTTTGGCTGAGATGAAATTTAAGATTGAATCATGCCATAAACCTTCGTTACTTATTTCCAATAACTTCTGTTAAATGTTACAAAGTAATATTCTCTCAAACCTTCCTTATTTTTGTTTACAGGCTCCGTATCAGGAGGCGGTCAATGGACGCGAGCGCCTCCCGCGCCCCCACCAGGCGTGGTTGGTGGTGTGGGAGTCGGATCCAATGCCGTGGCCCTAAACAACGTGTCCAGCCAATCCACGCGGGGCCGGCGGGCGACCACGCAGAGGCATTCACCGGCCGCGCAGATGCAGCAGATGTCCCATGGAGGGCTTTCGGCAGCCGCTGTGCAAGCGCTGGCGAATGGTTGGAGTCTGCCCGGAGCTCTGACACAAGCGCAAACGCAGCAAGTGCTTAGGCTCGCACAGGTACGGCTCATCACTTCTCATTGGCAAAATTGTCTTACTGGAAATACTGTCTTATTGGAAATACTTCAGACATAACTATTTCTTTTCTTGTCTTATCCCTAGCAAGATAACTAGTTTATCAGCAATTATTCGCTGCGTGATGCTGCATGCATGCTAGGAATTGATTTCGCAGTCGACTAACGTATGTCGGAATCTATATTCAGTGCTATACGTATTTGTTTTTAGCTAGCCCGTATTCTACGACTCCTGAGCAAAGGGCTCATACCATTCCTTCCACTTCTCACGATGGTGTGCTTCTTCTCGCCGATTCGCGAGGAAGCCATCCAAGACGTCCCACCATCTCCTCTTCGGTCTGCCGCGATCCCGTCTAGCTGTTTTAGAGCTCCAGTCCTGCTATATTCGGGCCCACAGCTGTGCCGGCCATCCGGCAGACATGGTCTACCCAGTCCTATATTTAGTCTTGGAGCTTTATAAGCTACTAGCTCTTCTGCCCGCGACTTCGTTCGCGTGAATTTCTCGCTTGCAACATTTCTTATTGCTGCTCCGCTCCTATTGGTCATAGCGTGATGTGATATAGCCTATAGCCTTCCTCGATAAATGGACTATCCAACGCAAAAAGATTTTTTCAATTCGAGCTGGTACTTCCTGAGTTTAGTGCGTTCCACCAAACAAAAAAACAAACTCTTCTGCTTTATAATATTAGTAAGATCTGCGTCGGCATTTTGCGTTCTGGAGTGTTTCTTATCCGGTCTGTTATTTTTCTATTCAGTATACTGCACTCCATCGCTCGTTGGCAAACCTTGAGTTTGGACTTCTAGACGTTTTACCCTGGACCTAAGTCTGTGTACTATAATATCGGAGAATACACATGTCCATAAGCTTGCATTTTAAGCTATACGTATAGGAATTAAATTAAATTCCATCTAGCTTTAAAAGGAATTCCTTAGCATTCTTTCCCCCTCAGTCATTCGTTATTCAAACAATTGCTTAAACACAAAAGGAAACGCATTGCTATCCAACAGCTGATGGAAACGGCCTCAATTGTGACGTCAGTCATTGTTTATTCATTATTTCGACGAAATTAATTGATTCATTTGGTCGCTAAATAGATTCGGTACTTAGGTATCGGTATTTGTTGTACAATCTTAGTAACCTAAGATTATCCTCATCCATTGCTGGAATTGACCCTCCATATTATACATGATAGACATGCTATAATCATATTTTCTAATTATTGTAATTCAGCTTCTTATAACGTTGTCTCGCTGGTTTAGTCATTTTTTCGTGTGACGTCGTACATCGACGGATTATCATGTCCTTATTTCTTTTTAAAGCTACATTTGCCATAATTCACTAACTGTCAGAGAAGTAGACACAATAGTAAAACAATGGCGTCTGACCGTTACGGTCGAGAACAACCTCAATATTTTAAATAGAAAATCCCTTCCCCAATTTAATTTGTATCTAAAATGACTCGTAAAACGATTTATTTGAGAAATGTGAAAGAAAAAACATGCTACGCTGACTCCAAATAAATTGGGATAAAGGCAGGGAGAATTATGAATAATGATGATGATTACGAATGTGGGAAAAGCAAAAGACGTCTGTGAAGATGCATTTGTGGCGTTCTGCAGTTTCACCTACCCCCATCCCCATTGGACAATCAAATGCGTGGGTAGTGTCGGTGTAAACAGCCTCATCACTAAGTCTTCCAACCGAGCATTCTGTACATCAAACAAACTAAGTAACTTTACGCAAAAAAAAATGCTGGTAAATGTCTTTTTTTGGGGCGAAATCATGTTGTGTAATGCACTTAAAATATTGTGCGGATTGAATAGTACGGGGGTCGCCGGTCGTAGAAGTGTTTAATGTAAAAATCTTACAATAAAAACTTGTATTTAAATAAAAAACTTGTAAGTTAGACCCCCAATATCTCCGTAGACTAGAAGGTTCCGAGGTATGGTGTAGAACAAAAAAAAATGATCGCAATGATTGGGAGAACAAGTGGCTTGGTTAAGATGTTTATTTTTCAGTGTAAATATAACGTGTATGTTCTGTTCCTTAGGCACAAGTGGCGCAAGCGCATGTGGCGGCGCGGTACAACAATGCAGCCATCGCGGCCGCAGCGGCTGGCATGCCACAACACCGCTCGCAACACCAGCGCAATGTCACGGTAATTATCACCAACGTGTTACAGCAACACGCTACGCATATATACTACAAACAGAGTTATAGGGACATTTGGTTGTTATTTTTTTACAGAAGTATAGTATATAAGCAAAATGAGCTTTGCTGAATTAATTCAGTATCGTATCTTGTAAAAAATCGCTTTAAGCAGATCCATTAAATCTTTTTATAAATTATGTATATTATAATATTTAGTCTATCATAGTATCCCACAGTAATTTTCCAGGCGCTCGCCTTTTTTTCTAGAGCCGCGTGAAAAATGTTTGTTTTTATCGTTTATTTCAGTTTCCGAACAGTGCAATTACAATGGCGATGGGTCAGCAACCCCCCCCTCCGCCTCTCGTGAGGAGCACGGCAAACACATCAACCATGAAGTGAGGAACTTTTCATCATTTGTAGTGGAATTTGTAAGAACAGCCCGTTATCATGAAGCTCCAAGACTCACAGTATTGTAAACCTTAGTTGTAACTTGTTAGCCATCTTACTGTATTTTGTATATCCCTTTATCTTTGTAATTTAATTTGACTCCAGTCTAGTTCAAGAATTCAAATAATTGTGGCTTATTTTTTAACGTTATTCGTGACAGTCCAAAAAGTAATGTTTCCTACTTGTCATCATTATTATCATGTCGTGAGCACGACGCTTGCTTTTTGGTACCTTTGCATGTTCACCAATCAACTAATAATCTATCATCCAGTTAACGTTATTATTTGGACTCGTAATACTTTCAGTAATGTAAGACGGGGATATACAAAATGGCGATGATCCTGTCCTTAACTAAACTAAACTAAAAGTGTTGCTATCCTTCACTTATAAACAGGAACCAACTTTGCAATTGGAAAAAAGTTTTATTGTGAACCAATTTTACTGGTGTATTTTCACCCGTCTTTTTTATACCTGTTAGAAAAGGATAGCAATTGTTTCAGCTCAGTCTGGTCGGTGCATAACAGAATCGGCGCTTACTATAATAATTATATATTTTTTAAACCATTACCCTAGTTTGCGGTCTGTCGCATTCGGGTAGGTATTAAGGGCTGTTCTTACATGTGTGTGTATTTTCCATTCGCCATTGTCTTGACACTGTCCCACAAAATCATATTCATATTATTTTATAGTATACACTTTTTTTTCTTATATTAAGTTAAGACTATCTGTTTCCCATAAGTGCTCAAAATACCGCGTGGATTATTTGCAGTAGAATTATTGTTACGTGAACCCCTGCTGCCTGCTGGATGTACTCCACCTCCTGTCCTGCGTATCCTGCACAACTTGCATTGCACCTTAAGGTCTAATTCGACGCAAATGTTAGAGTCATGCAGGTGGCTACATACTGGTCTAACACAGTTTGAGTTTATTAACACATATAAAAGAAGGAGCCGGCTGGAATATTAAATAGTGTTTAATTTGCACGACAGTCAATTTTATTAATATAGACACTATAAATGCAATATCAATACACAAATCCTCCTATTACAGTTAACAAGTACTTCAGCCAAAATTACGATTTTCACGCAACACACGCGGTATTTTGCAAGCATAAATTTATGTCTGCATCGATGGCTTGCTTGGTGTGTTCAAATTAATTTATAAGCGAAATTGAGTTTCAATCAATAGGTTTGAGATGAAGTCTTGCGTCTGTTGAAAAGAGCTGCCTTCTTACATTCTTTTTGTTTTTGATCTGATGTGTTAAAAGGAGAAACGAAATATTCGAAGGTTTTTAACGCATGCTGCCAAACAGACATGGAAACAAATTTGCTGAAACAAACAAAGCTCTATTTCAAACTAGATACAATCTGTAAATGCCCAAAGATTTTTGTCATAAAATGTCCGTCTTCATGTTTGCAGAAAGTAGGTTTCAAATGCTAAGCAAGCCAATCAATGCATATCCAAGTCAGAATTGTACCTAAATGAAGTTAGAGACGAAGGAACTAACGGATCGTTTACATTACAGTGTACCCCCACAAGTGACCGGCTCAATGAATGGCCACTCAACCTCTCACTCAGTGGACAGTCGCAAAAGACTTACCCCAATCCCCGACATCAATATCACTGGCAACCATACGCCGTATAAGGTAAGGACTTCAATGTTTGTGTTCGATTTGCTATGTTATTGAAAAAAAAATATTGTATTCAAACGTTATTATATTATATTTAAATAAATTAAAAGGTAATTAAAAGCCTACATATTGTATATGTATGATTCCAGTCTAAAGCTTCTATTAAATATTTATTGGGTATTACTTTAAAACATTGATTCTGGCCATGACCATTTGTATGATGATCACTTTGCCAGATCTTATTATTCTGCCTAAATAATGTAATTTATTGCATCCTACTGCAAGGCATAGTTTGCTTTTCTTCTTTCTACTTGTTGCTATTTATTGTTTTTAATACGAAGTATACAAACCCAGTTGGTGATGCCCGAGTCCTTGGTGAGCTCTTTCAAACCATTTATCAGGTCATAATGTCTAATGTCTGTTGTGCAGGTACAAAAAGCGTTGGTGGAGAACACAATGGTTCCGTGCATCAACGCCAAGCCCTACCAGTACACAGAGCTGCTGATGACCCTGCCCGACCTGGCGAGCCACTTCTTCCCGCGCGTCTCGCTCACCACGTGCCGCGCCATGCTGGACGCGCTTGGCATCACGCTCTATAGACCTAACTCGTGAGTATCAGAGTACATTAGCTATGATACTCCTACTATTGGGACACGGATTTTCTGTACACGAGAAGAAGTGGGCTGCAGTTCTGGTTAAACGTCATGACGTCACTAGCCAGCCCGCCATATTAGGGCTCTGGGCTATTCATAGATAAAGTAATAGAAAATGCATGCGCGTGAGCGAGGTTTTTTCTTCGCTTTGGGTTGCTGATAATGAAAATGGGGTCAAAATGAAAATCCAAGGTGGCGCCGACGAAGGATTTTGATTTTTTCATGGGTGTCGTTTTCGTGGTTTTTGGGGTCGCTTGTCGCTGGTAATGAAAATGAGGTAAAAATGAAAATCCAAGATGCCCCCGACGAAAAAATTTCGATTGTTTCTTCATTGGTGTCGTTTTCGTGGTTTTTGGGGTCGCTGATAATGAAAATCATAGATGATGCCGACGAAAATTTTCGGTTTTTTCTCCGTGGGTGTCGTTTTCGTGCTTTTTGGGGTCCCTGATAATGAAAATGAGGTCAGAATGAAAATCCAACATGGCTTCGACGAAAATCTTCGGTTTTTTCGTTATGGGTATCATTTTCATGGTTCTTGGTGTCACTGATGACGAAAATGAGGTCAAAATAAACGTAGAATAAAAAAATATGAAAAAAAATCATTCTCATTTTTTTCCTCGGCTTCTCCTGACTCTATTTTCACCATCACCCTTCGCCACTGCTGTACCGTTTTATTTCAGTATCAAAAGAGCCCTTTTATTTTAAAGTCTGGCTACTTATAGACGAGTATAGTTTACTTGGAAGAACTACTAAAGGTGTACTCATTTAGATTGGAGTAGGTTTTCGAAAAACAAGTACTTAGTGTACTTGAAATTGATTAGTTTCAAGTTCATAACTAGACGCGTATTAGAAATGCTATTAAACTGGATTGCTTTAGCGCCATCTAATCTTGACGTATCTTTCACCCAGAACACAACTGCAAGTGCTCCGCAACTCCGGCAAGTGCAAGTCTGCGGCGGCGGGAGAGAACGGGCTCGCGCTGGTGCAGATCCGTGACGTCATGCAGCACATGCTGCAGTTCAAGTACATGCTGCGGTCCGGACTCGCGGCCGACGAGCAGCAACCGCACCAGGCGCACCAACAGCCGCGCCCCGCGCACGCGCCGCCGCCGCCCGCCAAGCGCGCGCGCGCCAACTGACCGACACACCACCCCAACACCGATCTACAGACTCACGAGTGGGCTCAGCAGACTGCTGACTTCCTTGAACTTCAGCAGCAATTCCAATACCAATAATTCCGCAAGGCAATCTTGTTCAGCTTTCAGACCACAGAAATACCCTTTAGGTAATTCTTTGGCAGGCAAGGCAGCACGATGGATTGATAATAATACGGCCAGATTATATTTACATTGGCGTGCCTTCTCAGAATATTTTCGCCAAAATATAAACACGACAATCCTTAATTTATGAATCCACGAATGCCTAATGCTACAAGGGTTGAATACGGAGCAGCCTTATCTAAACTCCAATAATCTGCTGACAAGAAAACATCTGTTGCTATGTGAAACAACCACACTTTCCAGCAGGGGACCAGAGGAATGTAGAAGCCTGTTTGTGTATGAACATATTATGTAGAACAGTGTAATTTTAAGTGTGATCAAGCAATAAACACATATTAATGCGAACACCTTAGTGTGCTGACAACAAGAGTGCAGATATAGTTGAAACTGACTGATTTGTGGTGCAAGACATGAGATTAAACAT
The DNA here is from genome assembly GCA_916618015.1 of Xestia c-nigrum. Lineage (NCBI taxonomy): Eukaryota > Metazoa > Arthropoda > Insecta > Lepidoptera > Noctuidae > Xestia > Xestia c-nigrum. Next base: position 3,515,267 of record OU745262.1, read on the forward strand.
GGAACATTAAGAAATGATGTGAGACAGTTTTTAGTTTGATAATTAGTGTGCGAATAGTAATGAAATAGTGCGGTGACAATAAACATGGTAAAATAGGCTGCCAGCCAATTGTGGGTCTCGGCCAGTGACTGAGTTACATAATGAACATGTATCACGGACGCTAACTGCGTAAAGGACGTGTCAATTTTTCCATAGCTTGTACAAACTGTATGATACTATATTGTAAATCGAAAGATCTAATTTATAGCAATCTATTTGTACTATTCAATAGAGAAGACTGAGAATTTTATTTTTTAATAATTTCCTAAAAACAAAAGCTATAGACATGTTGTGAATGGTTAATCAAACTTTTCTGAAGAGTGATTTGGTATGATTTTTAAGTTAATTTGTATGTTGAGTTTATGTATACGAACTGTAAATATTATAATCACTGCATTTATGCAGTTAATGTCATTTCAGCAATATGTTTAGTTTTCATATACTTACTAAAATAATACTTGAAATTTTAGTGTAACACTGAAAAAGTAAGCATTATTTTAATTATGAAAAGTATTGCTTAAAATGCTTAATAAAGCCTATTAAACTATCATCACAATTTATATAGTAACTTCACAAAATTCGGTCACATTTTATATCAAATAATGTGCTGATGCCAACAAAAAATATATATAGTATTTAAGAAAGGCATGAGATAATGATAGGTGGCAAAATATATTAGGAGAAATTCATAGCTATGTAGGGCCATGTTTCGAAATTTTCTGTAAGAAAATGGCAATATCTAGCCAGCCAGGAACAAAATTGTAAATGCCTTGTTGAATGCACAAATCTTAACAATTTATTTTTAAGTAGCCTAAAGACGAAAGGGGTTGATTGTGCAAACACTAAATCCAGTCACACGTTTTGTTTTGTTGAATTGTAATACTTAGTTCACCTGCAATGCAATGGTAGCTGTCCCTGCAAGATGATTAATTATAGCAGTCAAGGGAGAAAGCTCATGCTTAGCAGTTAACACATTGATATTTATGTATTTATAAGTAAGTATTTATATGCCCTATATGCAATAAATATCATAAGGTAGACTGTAAGATATTTAACTCCATTTCAACTGGATTCTGTTGCAAAAATTGTATCCCTTTCGTCATTTATTTTGTTGCCCATTAACTTTTTATAATGTTTAGGGCAGTTCCTGGCTTTACCAGTGAATATTGGCATAGCTTAATTCCATGTAATGTTTAAAACAATGTTTCTATCAGGAAATGTTAATTAATACTTCCTATGATGGGCTCATGCTGCAAGAAACAATTTTCAATTTTGTTTGAAGTTAAATTGCGCGTTTTACAATTTGGAATGATTTACCATTCATTTATTTGTAGAAATGCTGCAGTTGATTTGAAACAAGATGGATGTTTTCTGTAGAATGTGGTGAGACCCCCATTTCATGTGACTTGGGATTTCATTTTAGTTTTTACTGGTCAATTTTCAAAGCTTTATTATATTACTAGTGGATGTCTTGCGGTTTCACCCGGGTAGTTCCCGATCTCGTGGGGGTATGGGATAAAATATAGCCTATGTAATATGATGAAGAGGAAATATTTGAGTTTTGGTGTGTTTGTTTGTTATGATTTAACTCTAAAACTACTCAACTGATTATAAATTCTTTCACCATTAGAAAGCCACGTCTTTACTGAGTAACATAGGCTATATTTCATCTCCATACTCCCACGGGAACTGGAACTGGAGTGAAACCGTGTGACGTCAGCTAGTTGATTATAACTGTACCTTATTACATTGATATTTTATCTGGAATTAATATGAGTAAAGTTATGTATGTAGGTAGTGTTAAAACAACTTTCCAGTTTTGCAATAGTTACATAATACACAAGTTAAAAAATGTGCTCCCTACTTATGAAATATGATTTAACTATAATTTGCAATGCAGAAGCTAATGAAATCCCACACATATCTACATAATATTCTATATCATGTACCTATCTATTATTTCAGTGTGATGGTAATTAGTTCTCATGAGACTTGATATTGTATGTAGGCACATAGTTACTTGTTCTTGCATTTATAAATTGAATTCAGCAGCTCCACATTCGGTTTTTATTGGAATTAGAATAAATAGTGACTATTTATGCTTCCAATTTTGAATACTTACATGCTTTGGCTTATTTCGTAATAAGCAAAAGCGTGTTTTTTGACCAATTTTCTATTTTACATTTTTGCATTTCATTATGACAAGTTAGAATATCAACATACATGATTGTATCAGGAGCTCGCGATTTCAAAAAAGGTGTTATGTAAACTTTTAATGCTAATTTAATTTTTATATTAAAAACAATATCAAGTTTCAAGCTAACAGTAAAGAAGATAATACTTAGGCCTTGGTAGTTGTGAAGGGAAGCTAGTGTAGTAACCTTTTTTTAAATACCTAGTATAATGTAAACGCAGAGCTGTGTAAATTTTATGCTAAATTATTTATGAATAGCTGTAAGAAGTGGTCTATTTGATATATCAGTTGTATGCGGACCACGGTAGCTCGTCGCTATACAAGCGTTTGTGGTGATCCTGTAATAAACAAAATAAAAGATACTTTATAATGATGTTTTTTTTTATTAGAAACCTAAATAGAATTACGATTTATTGCCAGTAGTTTGGCTGAGAATTATTGATTGCCTAGCTACTGGTGCGGCCGCGGTGACCTAGAGTAAAGAGCAAGGACGGCATCACTTCGAAAGTTCAAATGACTTGTGGGGTAACTTGCGAATCTATATGAGCTCCATGTGGTATGTATACCATGTCAAATGCGCCGACTGGTCAAAGACTTTTAGGGACCTCGCACACCGTGGCCACGACCACGGCTTGCGTGACCGGCCGCTATCTTGAACAAAGCTGGTTGGACGCCCGGATGTTCGACTATTTGGTTGAAGTTTCTGCGGCCAACCATAAGTTACTAGTCCGGGCCGCGTAGTTTGCGAGGTCCTAAGTACCCTGTGCTCTCTACAGGCTCTGCTCGTATATCCCAGCTGTCGTGCAGGAGTGGTCTGCCCAGGAGTACTATATCTTGCCTATCAGTTTCCCAACTACGTTGGGGTCGGCTTCTAGTCTAACCGGAGGCAGCTAAATAAAAAAAAAATATAGTTATATCGCTGAACATTAACACACAGCGCCACCTAGTGCCACACTAAGCAAAGCTTGTGTCGCGGACACTAGATAGTTGATTACATAAACATACTTTTTGTTTGTAAATACATACTTATTATACACTAGCTTCTGCCAGCGGCTTCGCCCGCGTGAAGTTTGATTATTGTCCCATGGAATCTTACTGCCGGGATAAAAAGTATCCTATGTTTTAATCCAGGTTATAAACTATCTGTGTGCAAAATTTCATCCAAATCCGTTCAGTAGTTGTCGCGTGAAAGCGCAACAAACAAACTTACATTCACATTTATTCTCCGAACTGCTAAGCTATCGGGAGTTACACGTGTTATTGTGAGTCAACTATAAAAGATAGACATATGCTGTCTTGGGATATTTTTTATATAATTTTATGTGGAATATTTCCGTTATACATGATTTCTATGTAGCTTTAACCATTAAGGCTGCACACGCGACGGAAGCTAAAAAAACCAAGTAACTTCTCCCGTTTTCCCAACATTTCCTTTCACTGCTCTGCTCCTATTAATGGTAGCGTGATGAAAAGTATACTATTACCTGCTCAGGAGTATGTAGAATAATTGTACCAAGTTTCGTTAAAATCCGTCGAGTGGTTTTTTTTTCTATAAATAACATACAGACAGACAGACAAAAATTTTACTGATTGCATTTTTGGCATCAGTATCGATCACTAATCACCCCCCGATAGTTATTTTGTAAATATATTTCATGTACAGAATTGACCTCTCTACAGATTTATTATAAGTATAGATTTAAACATCCATGACTCGGAAAAAAATGTCCAAACTGATCACACAAACATTGCTCCTACCGGGATTCGAACCCAGGACCCTAAAAACGTAAGGTAGCGTCACTACTACTTCACCATTCGGGTCGTCTAAATACTAGTACCTACTTTATATGGAGCGGCTGCCTATATCTGACCTCCACAACCCTGTTAGTAAGTACTGTATCCGTTTTTTGATAATTATGATGCTCCATCTATGGTACTGGGTAATACGATACCCTTGGTGAGACTGGTTGTCAACTAGTCAGTTCTTTGAGTGAGCCACTGACAGCCTGTGACGACTGAGAAAGACCTACGAATGAGAGCTATAAAACATGAAAGCTTCAGGGTGGCCCGCGAAATTAAAATTTTCTTACGTGTTTCTCAATTTGCAGGGCAGTGCTAAGTTGTATGTCGACGAAAATATCATTCGCGGCTGTAAGACGTATGTAGTTACAGAAATATAATGATCAATACAACCCTCAAACTCAACGTAACTACATTTCCACTACCTTGGAGCACCAGCCTCAACGTGCTTTCCGAGGCACGTAGGTAATTCGGTATGTAATGGGTAGTCAATCCACAGACCTAGGCTGGTGCTAAAGATCGACCTGACGAGTGGCTGTTATTTTTTTATCCCTTTGACCAAAGAGCATGATAATTTAAATGGAAATATGTATGACCGACCACCGACCACGGTTCAAAATCAAAATCAAAGCATTTATTTCAAGTAGGCCAGTTACAGGCACTTTTGAATTGTCGAAACAAAATTGAACATTTAAAGTAGCTACAGTCCCAGTCACAAGACATAAAAACTGTGAAAGTACTGTAGTTGCCCATTCCCTAGCGTAGATCTCTATGGAGAAGAACGGGCAAGAAACTCCATGGACACTCTTTTAAATAAAAATATTGTATTGGTTTTAATGCATCTCGCAGTTCACCATAAGGAAGTTGTACCTTGAATGCAAGGCTTTTAGCCAGGGCAACAACTTACAAATTAAGCGACTACACCGGCACCCCCTAGCCCCCTATGGGTTACGACTGTGATTGCGAACCTCGGCTTAGGGCGTTGCTGGGGGAGAGACAGGCTGCATCTGAGTGAGTCATCTTCTAACAGCATGGTTGACGCCAAAATACAAAATTAGAGTTGGTTGAGAGCGCAGTGTTCGAGCGATTGGCCGCTGTGCTGCGTGTTGTAGGTACAGTCGAACCAAATGATTTGTATGGCCTACAGATAGTTGTTTGGGTCTGGCCATTCTATTTTAGATGCGTTTGTGAGTTAAATGTCTGTAAACACACCAACAATACCGGGGAAATTCCAAATAATTCAATAAAAGTTTTTTTTTTCGGAATGGCGTATCGCAGTTCAACCTAGAGAGGTTGTCGTCTGCTTAACCGGACTATCCACAGAAACAGTCTTTCTGTTCCATGTGTTTTATAAACCTCATTGTATTGAATGAAATGGGGGCGTGATTCAGTTTGGCAATCTTGATCTTGAAACTTATATCCAAGTGATTATATACTCTGTGCGTATATCTACGTTGGCAACACAAGCCATCGCCTGTGACGTAAAAACGAAAAAAAAAAAAGAAATGTCAATTGTCAAGCAAAATGGAGGAAAAACTAACAATTTGGGAAATTGTCTTTACAAGTGAAAATTAAAATAAACCATTGAGAAAATTGATAATTTTCTGACTCTAGTTAAATAATTTGTAGGCGCTGTGATGATGGGGGCTTTGGCTGGACTACATTTTGGTCATTTGTCATTAAATTTGATCTAGTTTCTCTACTTTTGTATTTTTGTTATTTTAGAAAATAGGCACTTCTTTTGTCATTCCATTGTAATTCATTTCGTTTTCTTTCATTGTTATTGTCGTTCATACTTCGTTGTTAGTTGTAAGAGTTAGGTTGGTCAGGCTTCCGTAATGAACATACAAGTATGCAGAGATCCGTCAGACGCTGCGGCGCTTTACTTGCCGCAGCGTTTGTATCTTAAATCCTTTGCAAAGTTTAACATTTCTGTCCAGCTCCCCCACAAGGTACACGGCAAGTCGTTATCAAACTGGGAACTCATGGAGAAGTTGCGAAAGATGATCCACCCTGATAGTTTCTCTGTGTTAAAAGTGTCGAAGCATACTTCGGAAGTGATAAGGTTTGACGCGGAAATGGAGGGTCGTGAGCACATTGAGCGGGTGCTGGTGCGTCTTGACGACCGCTTGGTGCAGCTCAAGGACTACCCAGACCAGCTGAAGGTCAAGATCTGTGAAGCTAAGTCTGATTTTCCAATCCGCCATGATTGGGATTCATTCTTCCGTGACACCACTGAGATGGATGAGATGAAGCCCGGAGAGCGTCCTGACACCATTCACATAACCAATTTACCCATCAGATGGTTTATCCCTCCCAGAGATGAAGATGAGGATGCGCTCCCATCAGAGAGCTTGGTAAAGAAGATTTTTGAGAAGTTTGGTGCTGTCCGCCAAGTGGATATTCCGGCTTCAGATCCATACAGGATGCAAATGAAAACAACAATTAGAGGCATAACAACTCCTCCACAGGATGCTCGACTATACTTTGAGGTTTATGTGCAGTTTAGTGAATACGTTGGGTTTGTGCGCTGCATGGATGCTCTGAGAGGCTGTAAACTGCTGCGGAAGCGCAGTGACATTGCCGAGTGGTGTGGCATAAAGGTGAACTTTGATACAAGTAAGCACATGACCGATGCTGCTGTGAAGCGAAGGTCTATAGTTCGGGAAAGGCTGATGTCACGTCAGCAAGTGAAAGAAGATGTGGAAAAGGCCGAGAAACTTATACTGAAGCAGAGAGAGGCCAAAGAAAGGTATGTGTAATTGGTTGCCCTTGTTTAGTACAAACTAATCAAACTCACTTATCAAGGACCATTCTGACTACCATTATCTTGGCCTCTTAAGGCATACTAGAAGTTAATATGACACTTAATTAATAGGGATTATTCCTGACTAACTAAAATATGATTCTGTTTAGTCAATCAGTTAAATTATCAAGAAATATTTAATTAATACTCACATATTTTTTGTTTTATCAAATTGACAAAAGTTTAAATGTCACTTATCATATCTTTTTAATTTTTTTTACATGCAAAATTTTTTGGAAATCTATCTGACAGACCAATTAGTTTTTTTTCATCATCTTTTCAGACAAAAATATGAGCGCACTGAAAGAGAGAAGCTAGAAAAGATGAGAGAAAGGGAAGAGAGACGTAAGAAGAAACAACTAGCTAAACTGATGCAGAGTGATAACTTGGACTTGAACAGTAAAGTGGCGGAGGAGCAGAAGAAACTCATGAAAGCTCAGAAGAAGCTGCAGGCTATAAGACTGATTGAGGAGTTGTTTAAGAGGATAGAGGTAAGCGAGTTTTCTTAAAAACAAGACTTATATTATAGGTTAAGCCGTGTTTGCTACCATCACATGAGTAAGTAAACGGAACAGAGTATAAGCTTCTTAAGAATGTGCAAAATTGTTACCTATTTTGGTAGGGTTGTCACAATAGTTGAAGACAAATAATTAATCAAATATTTACTTACCATATTATTACCATAAATTTTTATTTTCATTTAGTACACAGTACAATAAACAACAAATACCAAGTTGTTACATCAAAATATTCTAACTTGTCACAAAACGAACAATGTGTGTTGCCCTGACAACCCTGAGATCTTCAACTGGCTGTGACAGCGTAAACCAGTTTTTTCCACTCTCGCCGCTTATGCGACAGGCAGCCAGTGGTCACGCACGTGGTGCACCCGATTCGCGCGGTTGCATGACGCTTATACTCTGTTCTGTTTACTTACTCATGTGCTACCATTACATACCAAGTATCCTCCGTGCCTCGGAAAGCTCGTTAAGCTGTTGGTCCTGGCTGTCATTTGTAGATTTTAGACAGTTGTTACAGGTAGTCAGTGGCCCAAAAAGTCTAACAACCAGTCTTACCAAGTGGCACCATATAATCCAGTACTAACTGGCTTGTGGAGGTCAGATAGGCAGTCGCTCCATGTAAAATACTGGTATAATTCAGCTGTATCTGCCTAGACTGGAAGCCAACCCCAACATAGTTGGGAAAAGACTAGGCTATGATGATGTTAGACAAAGAACCTTTTCTCACAAAGGAATTAAAGCCAAATGTAAACATTTCTTATGTACCTACAGTCAAAAAAATTAATAAGTAGTTGGTGTGGTTGTCAGATTTAGTTGCATTTTTTTTAGAAACTATTTTTGAATTCAGATGAAATTTAATAAAAATTTATATTTCTGTCAATTTCATTTCCTTCGAAAACATCCATTGTTTTCTTAAAAAACTTCACTGTTTTGACCCTGATTACTTATTTGGTTGTACCATCTATTATAAAGTTCTTAACTGCTGTTTGTAATTAATTTTTGGAAGAGTTTGAACAAAAAATATAACATATGAAAAGATATGATGAATTAATCAGAAACTGGAGATTTGGATTGAACTGTTACTCATTTCATCACGTCCTGTTTCCAGTTGCGACCAGAACTACAGCAGCGAGATGGAGCCCGAGGAGACCGGTACTACTTGCCCGGCGAGAGAAGTGCACGGGCGCGTATCATAGACAAGTTCAAACAAGAACAACAACAGCTCTTGGAAGAACAGAGGAACAACTACAACAATGCTCTGAATGGTAAGTTAACGGTTATATTATACAACAGAATTTGCTCGACCCAGAAAAAGCTGTTGAGTCGCTTCAAACAAATCAAAATGGGGTGAATTTCGTTGTTATTGCAAGGATAAGGAAGATCGTTTTGACTCAGTCCAGGTCGATTCTTGATTGATCTGTAAGTTTCTCGTGTAAGGGTGCTTACATAAAGAAACAGGTTTCCGGTACAGACAAATCTGTACGGGTCGGTACCGATCGGTACAGTGTTGACTCGCATAAAGAAACAAGTGAATCTGTCCTTAGTGACACCAGTAAATGCTTAAACCCGTATGGCTCGGTCCAGGAAGTTACAACCTGTTTCTTTATAAGTGAGTGAATAGAATATATTGAAATATTGACCCGTACAGATTTGTCTGTACCGGAAACCTGTTTCTTTATTTAAGCACCCTTAACCTGTATTCCGCCACTGTATCAACTTGATCAAAGCTTTGTAAGTAAGCGTTGCTAGGTGTCCATTTTACCATGTACAGAGAATAAATCGTAAATTTCTCTTCTCCCGCAGGTCGTATACTAATTCGTTCGGCGCTTGAAACGAAGAAGCCCAAACGCGACACTTCCGTCAGCTCAGAGTCATCAGACGGGCACAGACGGAACGGCCGGGACGCTCGGGACGTCCGGGACGGTCGGGACGCTCGGGACGTTCGGGACAGTCGGGACGCCCACAAGAGGATCAAGACTGAGAGGCTCACCACGCCCGAACGAGAGATGGAATATAATAAGTCTGCAGGTTGGTTGGTGGTTTACAAGTTTGGCTTTAAGTACTTGTTCACGCAGGAACGTGCGGGTGCGGGCGCGGACACGTGCCGAGTTCGTGTTCACATTGGCCGCCAGGCGTTTGCGCGAGTCCGTTTCTAGCGACAAGTTCATACTGGTTGAACTTATCTGACGTCGCGAGTGAATCGCGCGCTCCGCCGCTAGTTCGACGTGAACACACACAAACATCTCACGCGTTTGATATTGCCGCTACTTAGACCGCACGTGCGTTGTGTACGTGAACACTTGGATATGACGCCATATGTTTGATATTTCGTGACCACGCCCGCCACTGCGCCCGCGAGTCAATGTGAATGAGTACTAAGGCTTTTGTACATTCACCATGATCTTGTTTGTGGTCACTGGTACCTTGTGGGAATACAAGATAAACTGGCAATAGACCGGCCATATTAGCTGTAGATTGTAGAACCAATAAACGTGTTCATGAGTGGAAGACGCGAAGCGCCAAACGCAAGGTGAAATCATTCACAATAAACAGGGACAAATTGTGAAAATTGATGGTAAAATTTGAAAAACATCAATTTAAGGTTTATAAATAGCTTGAGTAGCCTCTGGTATAACAGATAATGTTCTCTCAAGTTGCATGCCTGCTTTTTTGCGTCTCAATACCGTTGCGAAACTATTGTCTTTTTAAACTTTCACGATTAGAACACATTATAAAACATATGAAAACGGGTATTTATCGCGAATTTACCTTTAATTTAAGTCCGACGTTTCGACCGGATTACACCAGCCGTGGTCGTGGCCGTGGCGCAAATACGGCTTCAAACTCTCTTCAGCTTGGAATCCAGTGATCACTAAGTTTACTTGTCAAGTGAAATCGCCTCAATATACGGACACTGTTAGTGTAGTGTGCTGTCCTAGTGTGAACCGGCACTAATTAACATTTATGAAGATCAAGTGAGGGTAGTTGAATAAACGCCTTCACTTGGCTGTCGCGGTACCTACAATACTTTAGTATCCCCGCGACCACTGCTGGTGCAAACCGGTCGTTAAATTTTCAAATTAATGGTACATTCGCGATGAATACCCGTTTTCATATGTTTTATAATTTTGCGAAACTAGTATCTTTGTAAGTAGGTATAGCAGGTATTGGTAAGTTTTCTGTGTGCATATTATAAATATGATTTATTTTTGTTACAGCGGGGATGTACGCGAGCATGCCTTATGGTTTCGGCTACCCGTTCTGCCCACCCGGCTACGCCTACCCGCCGCAAAGTATGAGTATCTTACACATCTTATATCTTTCTTCTTTCAATATTATATTATGTAGTTTAAGTTCTTGCAGATAAAGGTTATATTGCACTGACGTTTGATCACTGGTTCGGTTTGGCCTGATATAAGCCGGGCGGCAAAATCGAATGTATATTTCACACCCTTAAATGGTTTACACCAATATTTACGATCTAGAAATGACTCCTTGGAAAAATAATGGTACTTTTGATAATTCATTAAGTAGCTACATTTCAGGTAACTCATAACAACGACGTGCCGGCCAAATGAAAGTGCGGTGTGATCCTTAATATGCCAAAAATTTCAAATTCTATTGAATATGATGAGATTCAATGGATTCTCACTCTTGCGTCCATTATTTTTAAGGCCCGTATTGATAAACCGGCGGCAACAGTACGTTTAAAGCTCACTCCATTATAATCGTCCTTTTACCATTTTGGGCATATCATCTTGGACAGTTGGGTTTTAAATTAAAGACATTGGTGTCGATTCTGTTGTGCACAAACTAAACTTAATTTAAACTATTGCTATCTTTTACTAAAAGGCAGTGCGAGAAAAGGACGGCTATAGCTATGCACTAAGTTAGAGATGTCAAACTAGTTTATGCCCTGCGCTTCACCGTGTTTTTAGTCGACATGTTTTTACGTGCACCCTTCATTTGTATGGAAATATTAGTTCGAATTAAATTTGACAGCTCTAAATTACGTCCGTCTCTTTCTCGTTTTATTAGTGAGAAAAAGATAGTGATAGCCTAAATTAAGTTTAGTTTGTGCACAACAGAATCGACACCAATAACTACGTGCGGTTCATTAATATGGGCAAATTCAGAGACACGGTTCTTTCGTTCTATATTTAAATTTTGCTATTCACCTCTCGCTCTAACACTCACTCCGAGAGCGGGAGACAAATACTTGCAACTATTACGCCAACGCCACCTGTCGCAAAAAAATTGCCTTGCAACTGTCTCGCATGGTGACACAGCATTATGCTGAGCAATGGGCATTAAGCGTCGATGTCATCCATATTTTCCCCATAGTCATTATTATTTAGGGGTCCGTACCCAGGATATTGTGTTTTTTTTTTGCGGAATTTGAATAAAGAAACTATTACTATCTAATTACTCTAAGTTCCATGTTCACCAAAAAGATGACGGTCTGATTATCTAAAAACTGCTTAATTAAACACATTTTTGTATGGGAACATGTCACAGTGACAGCTGTTTTTAGATAATCAGACCGTTATCTTTTCGGTGAACATGGACCTTAGTGTTCAGGTTGTTGCTTCGACTTCGAACGGAATTTGAATAAAGAAACTATAACTATCTAATTACTTTAAGTGTTCCGCGTCATGTTTAGCATTATTCCTTTTTGACGGAGAAACAATTGAATGTGACAGCATACTACCCGGTGCGCGGACAGTACTACCCGCCGCCCGGAGAGTACATGCGGCGCGGGCGCGGGCGGGGGGGGCGCGCCAGGGGCCGGGGGGGGCGCATGCCGTACTTCGACGGCCCGGACGCCAACCAGCAGTATTACAGGTCAGTGGGCTGGTTATACCGGATAGTAGTTTTGACCAAAAAAGCGCAGGTCATCTCATAAAAGCTTATGTGTGTGATAACTTTTTTCACATAATAAAACTAGAAAAGCTGAAAATAAAAAAGTAAGAGGCTAATTTCCACCATCAATAAACTGCAAATCCATTTAGTCCGTCAATTAGATGTATTGTTGTTTGTTCTGTATTGGAAAATAACGAACACGTATTTTTTGTTTTTGTACATCAATGAATATTGATGAGAGTGGGGGTCGTGACGTCAAAACGCAATATAAATTACACCACGGCGACGCGACGTGACGTTTTGAGAAATTATAGAATTAAAAGCGTCATCAATATTGGTTTCCGTTACAAAAGAAAAGTCAAATATATAATATATTTTTTTTTTGTCATCCACATTATAAAACTAAATAACCCATCTGAAAAGTACAAAACAATAATTACTTATTTTCATTATTTCCAGATACTTCAAGAAGCTAACTGAGCAGAATCCGCACAGCGACCACGAAGACAGAACGCGCGGGCGCTCGCACTCGCGGTCCCACTCGCGTTCTCGCTCGCGACGCCGCGAATATTCGCGCTCGCGCTCGCGGCGACGTTCGTACACACGCTCGCGGTCTAGGAGCAGGCGCTCACGCAGTCGCAGTCGCAGAAGCAGAAGCCGGAGGTCCAGGTCTAGAAGTAGAAGATCCAGGTATAATATAGTTTTTGTAAGAGGTATCATTCCTGACTAAAAAAAATATGATTCTGTTTAGTTTAATATTTTTCGATAATAACCTAACTGTTCGTCAGGTAGATTATTATCGAAAAAAATTGGATACTTGTTTTTTGTTTTGTCAAATTAATAAAAATTGACTAAGATAAAACGCGTCAAAGATCTTGAGTGGGGGCTAGTGACGTCACTTTCTGGTAAAAAAATTACTCAAATGTCACGTCACATGAGTCGACGCGCTGTATCGTCTTCATTTTTCGTTTTCATAAAAAAAAAAAGAAAAAAAATGTGTCTAATATTTTTTGGGATTTGGACAAGATTTTTTTGTCATCTACCCTATTTTCAGAAGAGTTTACATGGAGTTTCTTGCTCATTCTTCTCCGTAGAGATGTACACTTTGGAATGGGCAACTACAGTTTTCTCAGTTGTTATGCCTGAAGCTGGACTGTAGCTTCAACTTGTTTTTGACTATTCTAAAATCAAACCATTTGGTTTGATTTTGAGTAAGTAAAGCTCAACTTTTGTACGTCAAAAAAGTGAAAATACGATAAAATTTTCGATTATCTCCTGCCAGACTTACAAACACCTAAGTAGTATTAGTATAGAAATCGAATTAATAGTTTCAGAAATGATCTTCTACATCGAAACTTAGTAACTGCTACCTCTTTGAATAAAACTTTAAACTCCCTTCCAGATCGTACCACTCACGGAGCCGCTCTCGCTCACATCGTCGCTCTCGCTCACGTCGCTCCCGCTCCAAGTCGCATCACTCGCATCACTCGCACCACTCGCATCAGTCGCGCTCACGTCGCTCGCCCGCAGCGTCCGCAGCGCACAGAGCGAGCGAGCGCGCGGACAGCGTCAAGGTTGTGTCCCCGCGGCAGAACAACACAAGGCGCTCCCGCAGTACATCGCCGAACAAGGAAAGGCAAGGCAGAGAGGAAGTGCCCCATAGTCCTAAGGATAACAATGATTAGAGAATTTTTGTATTTATTATTTAGTTTGCTAAGTAAATATAATTTAAGATCACGATGCGTTTTATTGCAATTTGCTGCGTACAAATATGCCAGTTTCCACCATCAAAAAATTACAAATCTATTTAGTCCGTCAGTTACAGTATTGGAAAATAATGGACACGTGCTTTATGTTTTTGTATATCAATGTGGGGGCTCGTGACGTCACAACGCACTAAAATGGTACCAATGCATGACGTTGAGATTTTAAAAAGCGTCGTATCTTCATTAATTTTAGTTGACGTAACAAAAGAAAAAATACGGGTCAAATATCTTTTGATAATTTATTGTATTGTATAACGGGCTGGTGTCCGCAACTCCTTCACATCAAAGCGCGTATTTTGCGTATAGTTTTATAATGTAACTGACGGACTTATACCTATTCGGGTTATTTAGAAATTCTGAAAACCCATTAGCACTGCTTGACTTGGGAAACGAACCTAGGAACTCATCGCCGCGGTAGAGTTCAAGCACTAGACCAACGAGGCAAGCAGTTCCTCATGAATTCCGATACAAATTTCGACCTACATTTTCTGCAATTAAAATTGTTTGCACTACTTTTACATAAATATTATCGAGTGTCTTATGGCTAATCGTAATCTCGGACACGCGATTTAAAAGTAGGTAAATGTAATTATAATAATCTCTTCGTTAATACGGATTTATTCTGATAAATAGATAATGACGTAAGAGTATTTTTTCCAGTATGTTATTTCCATTCATCGTTTTATAAGCTCACACTCATTTTTCTTGTATTTGGGTGTTTTAAAAGTCTAACACTCTAATGTTCACGGAAAAGATAACAGTCTGTTTAACTAAAAACAGCTGTCACTGTGACATGTTCCCATACAAAAATGTGTTCAAAACAGCTTTTTGGTGAACATGGACCAAAGCCCGGTTTTTCAATCGCCAGTTAACTTTTATCCGACGAATAACTTTGACATTGAGACAGTTTTTGTATGGAAACTGCCAAGAAGTCAGATTTATTCTTTAGATAAAAGTTATCTAATGATTAAAAAATCAGCCGTAATACAACAAAATGGAAAATGGACATATTATGTAAACCATAATCACACATCAATACTGAGAATTTAGATGTGTGATTGTTTAGATATGGCTACAAAATTTAAAAAAAAAATATCCCCGAGGAAGTTGAATTATTTCTTTAAGGAGTGAATAATAAATATCACAATTTTTCTTGTATTATAGTGTTAGGCGCGGGACAAACACGAGTGGCGTATTGCGAATGGCGGGGCGCGGGCGCATTCTAGTCTTTAAAGTCTAAATTGTTACGCATTTTCGTTGTTTTGTTCCCGCCGTGTGCATGCCATTGCTAACTGCGGGTGCGCGGATTTCGAGGAAGTGGCGCCGCTCCAGCACCACGCCCGCGCCACGCCATCTCAGTGTGTCGCGCCACATCTCTTCTATACATTTTGTATGAAATATGAAAGAAATGGCGCCACGCCACCACCTCGCGAGCGCCGCGCCACCGTCATACGCCACTTGTATATGACCCACGCCACTCTCAAAACATTAAAAT
Organism: Xestia c-nigrum; assembly: GCA_916618015.1. Lineage (NCBI taxonomy): Eukaryota > Metazoa > Arthropoda > Insecta > Lepidoptera > Noctuidae > Xestia > Xestia c-nigrum. The sequence goes on from OU745262.1 coordinate 3,530,751, forward strand.
GCGAGAATAATTATTGTGATAGCCCTCTTTACGCAACATGTTTAATGGGGATGTGCTTTTGATTAACCTTTGGGTTGATCTTTAGGTTTATCCTTTGGCTTGCCCAGGTTGCCAAAGTCGCGCTAGTAACACGTATATAGTTACAGAATTATAATAATTAAAACCGGACCGGTCAATGTGGCGACACTTGGGGGCGGCCTATGTCCAGCAGTGGACGTCTTTCGGCTGAGATGATGATGATGCATAATTAACATAATCAGTACAAAGTTCATTCCCCATTCAACTTTTTCAAAAGTCACACTCAAATTGTTACTAATGCCCCTTCGTCTCAAATCTATGATACTCAACGATTTTAGTCTTCAAGCGACTGCCGCCATAAAAATACATTAAAAATTGGAAATAAAGAGATGCACAGTGTACCAGTAATTATACGTATATTGATATAGAACTACATTCAACGACTTTTTTATACGATTGACATCAGCTTAAATAAAAGCTGCCAGAACATGTGTCAGATTATGAGTGGCCAGCGAGGGCCACAAGGAGTATCTACCTTCAACATGCCCCCTTAATCTGCCACATGTCCACACAACGTCGTCAAATACCAAGACATCATAAAATGACACAAAAACAAGAGATTAAAACCATTACTAATAAATCTAAAAAATTAAACAAAGTACATAATATCAAACTTAAGTCACACTTTCGTTACCCGCCCTCTTAATGGGTAATCTCGTTAAAGCGTTTTTGAATTTGGGGCCTGGCAGGGACTTAGTTAACATATCTGCCAGCATGTCTTGTGAAGACACATACGTCACCTCTACTGACTCATTCAATATTGCTTCGCGAATAAAGTGAAACCTAATATCGATATGCTTCGTTCTATTAAGGTTCATCTTGTTTCTCGCTATGTGATGTGCAGACTGATTATCGTTATAAATAACAACAGGTTTAGCACAAGTATTATTTGTTATACTATTTAACAAACTCCGTAAATAAATCGCTTCCTTTGAAGCTTGGCTGAGACCTATGTACTCCGCCTCAGTTGACGACAGAGCTACACACCGTTGTTTACGACTCTCCCACGTTATTAAATTTTCGCCTAATATAAACATTAGACCCGTAAAAGATTTTTTCTGTCATATGACCCACCCCAATCCGCGTCCACGTAGCCAAGAAGTTCTAATTTACCTGACTTTCGGAAGGTTAGGGCAAAATCTGATGTCCCTTTTAGATATCTTAACACCCGTTTTGCACACTTATAATGTATTTCATCATAACAATTATTAAATTGTGATAAAACACTAACAGCGTGCGCGATATCTGGCCTACTATTTTGAGCTAAATAGTTCAGACATCCTATCAGATTTTGATAGGGTAACCTATTATCAGAGTCTGAAGCTTTTTCTAGTCTGATACCCGTTTCCATGGGGGTGTTGACTGGTTTACAGTCCGTCATTTCAAAATCCTTTAAAACATTAATAACATATTGTTCCTGATCGAGATAAATGTTGTTTTCGTCTCTCCTGAGTCGCATAGGACCTAAGACATGTCTAGCATGACCTAGATCCTTGACTTTGAATTTTTTTAATAACTCGGTTTTCAATTTTTCTTTTTCCTTTTTGTGTATATCACTACAAAAAATAAAAATATCGTCTACGTAAATAACTATAACTATTCTATCCCTATCCCTATCTCCTAGTAACTTTTGGTATAAACACGGCTCTATTTTCGATTGCGTGAAACCTAGACTAAGCATCTCCCGGTCAAGTTCATTGAACCAAGCATTCGATGCTTGCTTGAGACCATATAACGACCTTTTTAACTTGCATACCTTAGTCTCTTGACCTTTGGTGATAGCACCTACAGGTTGCAACATATAAATGTCTTCCTTTAATTTACCATAAAGGAAAGCAGTCGTCACGTCCCACTGATCTATGTCCCAATCATATTCTACAGCTAATGAGAATAAAAGTCGCAAAGTCGAGCTCCTCACTACGGGAGAATATGTTTCGTTATAGTCTACCCCACGTACCTGTGTAAATCCTTTCGCTACCAGCCTAGCTTTGTACTTTGAGATCTTACCATCACTATCTCGCTTAATCTTAAAGACCCATTTACATTGAATCGGCTTCTTATCACGTGGTAAGTCAACAAGTGTCCACGTCTGATTCTCCTTCAACGATTGTAGTTCATCGTCCATGGCCTTCTGCCACAGTGCACGATCAGGTCTAGCAAGGGCCTCCTTTACAGTCGTCGGATCGCCGTCAATTTCTGCGAGAACGTTGATGCACGTGTTCGTATAGTCAACCAGTTTCCGCGAGCGCAAGTTGTATCTCGGTTCTATACTCGTCTCTGTACTCACTTCTTCATTCGTAGCGGATTCGGTACTTCCTGTATCTGCATCCTGAAAATCTTCCTCAACATTTGTATGGACATCAGGAGGTGCATCCAAAATCGCAGGTTCAATTCGTTCCTCCTCAATGGACAAAGGAACAACTGCGTTCTTCATTACATTTGTACCAGGAAACACATTTTCCAAGAACTTCACATCCCTCGCAACTGTTATCTTACCAGTCTGTGGGTGCATGAGTCGGTAACCTTTCGTAAGATCGGTATAGCCAATAAAAATCAAGGCTTCGGTTTTCATGTCTAACTTTTTCCTTTTCTGCTTCGGTTTTAATGCAAACGCCAAACATCCAAAGATTTTTAAATGACTCAAGTTTACTTTCTTGCCGGACCAAAGTTCTTCAGGTACTTTATTCAAAACAGCCTTTGTGGGGCTTCGATTCTTTAAATAAACTACAGTACGTACTGCCTCAGCCCAAAATTTCTTGCTTAAATTCGCCTCACAAAGCAACGATCTTGCTTTTTCAATAATTGATCTGTTCGCCCTTTCAGCTACGCCATTTTGCTCAGGCGTATAAGGAACTGTCGTTTGGTGCTTTATACCAGCTGACTTGAAGAACCTGTCGAAAACATGGTTGCAAAATTCAGTACCATTATCAGATCTAAGGCATTTTATCGATTTACCAGTCTCTTTCTCTACTTCCGCCTTATACTCTCGGAATTTGTCAAAAGTCTGACTCTTATTTCTTAAGAAATAAACATACGTCTTGCGCGTATAATCATCGATAAATAGCAACATGTATATGGAACCAGCAAATGATGGCTCTTCCATCGGACCGCAGATATCCGAATGTACTAACTCTAGAATCTGTTCTGCTCGTGTGCCTTTGTTTCTGAATGGGCTTTTGCACGTCTTACCTTTAATGCATGGAATACATGGCTCAATGTGTTGTTTACTGTCGAAATCCATACCAGTCACCATATCTTTTAATTTCAGCATGTAATTTTTACCTAAATGCGCTAACCTTTTGTGCCATAGGTTTGACAGAGGTTTATCTGACAATGTCGCGTTGACGTATTGTTCTTTTTCATTTAATTTGAAAATTCCATCAACCTCATTGCAAGTCGCAACTATTTGGTCGGTTTTATTTTTGATAGTGCAACCTCTTTTATCAAAATTAACCGCGAAATCTTTCTTTACAAGATCGCTCACTGATATCAAGTTCATGGATAGTCGAGGAACATGTAGAACCTTTTTCAGTGTGAAATCTGAACTTCCGCTCACTTTAACATCTCCTCTACCTTCAACTGGTATTTCTTCTCCATTGGCCACTTTAATCTTCAAGTCACTCTTTATTTTTCCAAGTTACATAACTTTTCGACATTCCAGGTCATATGGTTTGAGCAGCCACTATCCACATACCAGCCACTTCTCTTTGTGGCACTTGTATCTGCCGTACTCAGGCACACACCGGCATGAAACTGCTTGCACTCAGCTGCCTTGTGTCCTGGTTTATGGCATTTAAAACATTTGCGGACTGGTTTCCGAGCATTGTTTTTAGATGCCTTTTTCTGTTCAGAAAGAAATGCTTGCTCACCAGCTCCAGCTTTATCTTCAGCTTGTCTGTTAGCTTCTTGCAGCAGTTTAGTTTTGATCTGCTCTAAGCTAATTTCCTTTCCACTATTATCTATTGCCATTATCATCGGGTTGTAGTCTTAATCCAGCAAGTAAAATGGAAATGATCCAGTCGTCTGATACTTTCGCGTCTATTGCAGCTAATTGTTGTGCTATGGATATTACTTTTGACACGTAATTCTCCATACATGAAAAGTTTTCCAACTTACATGACCATAACTGACGCTGTAGTGCTATTCGTCTTCCCCAGCCTTTATCCTCATATGCGACACACAGATTGCGCCATGCCTCACGCGCGGTCTTCACGTTGTACACGTGGGCAAAACATGAAGGCTCTAACAGCAGACATATGGTAGTTCGTGCTTTTCGATCAGCTTCCTTGAGAGCAGGACTAATCTCCTCGGCTTCCACAGCCTCCCACCAGTTTTTACATTCCAAATAGTTTTTAACATGAAACTTCCAAACCTGGAATCCTGCAGCTCCGTCAAGCTTTTTAATTCCAAAAATGGAACCTGACGAACCGTTTACGTCATCCGTCAACATCATCGAAAAAATCACAATTATTTGACTGGCATCAACTGGGCATTAACTGGGCAATACCTGGGTATTTACTGGGCATTATCTGGGCCCATAACCAATTGGAAATAAAGAGATGCACAGTGTACCAGTAATTATACGTATATTGATATAGAACTACATTCAACGACTTTTTTATACGATTGACATCAGCTTAAATAAAAGCTGCCAGAACATGTGTCAGATTATGAGTGGCCAGCGAGGGCCACAAGGAGTATCTACCTTCAACATTAAAGTTTGTACACGAGTCGCGTCGCCGACATTCGTCCCGCGACTCGCGTCGTGACTCGTGCTAGTCGCGCACTACTCGCCGGACGAGATCATCGCTACATACGTCGCAGCGATTTTCAAAATGGCATAATTAGATTTTTGGACATTTTGGGAAAAGTGTGATCTGCTTAGCGACTGAATAGGCAATTCGCGACTTGCGATTCAGTGTGTACGGACCGTGCGCTTATTCGATCCACGCGACTTGCTACTAATGTGGTATACAACAGGAGACAATTTTTTTTGGGCCCACTCGATTGTTGCGTTTATTATTCATATTACGCCAGAAAATAGGTAGTAACCATTTCATTATAGTAAATAACCGACATATTACATTGACGTCTAACCGGAAGACCACGAATCGGTACCTAAACGTAAAGTGGGTCACCCGCAGGATCGTTAAAGTGTCGCAAAGTGGCTGGTAGCAACTGGATGAGAGTTGCTGAGAATCGAGTTGAGTGGCGTGTGATTGAAAGGGCCTATGTCCGGCAGTAGATGATGATGAAAAAAATTAATTCACGAGAAACGTTTCACTAGTTATAAATCATTTCTCGTATTCAGTCTATCAAATTATGAAAATCGTATCAAAAACTTTAAAGTAGTGCAGTCAAGGACAAGTGACTTTGTTTTATATATTTATTACTATTTTTATTACTAAACAGTGAACTATGTTGACTAAAAATACCGGAAAATATATCTAATTGGGCAATATCTCTCGTTTAAGGTTATAGTTAGATTCACGTTTTCATTATCGAATTTCTCAGCATTCCGGTTAGACAAGGTTTAGTGAATATTACCACTGTAATCTAGAGACTATAGGGAAGAAATCAATATATATTTCATTAATATATGCTTCATATATGTGGGTGGCCTGTTCTCCGAACAAAAAAAAATGTCTCCTTTGCGTAGCCTTGTGTACGAAGGGGCTTATGCGACTCATTTTTCATCTACATACAACTTTACACTGACCTGAAAATTACAAAGAACGTAAGAAAATTTGAATTTCGCGGGCTATTCCGGCTGCCATTTGTAGATCTTTGACAGTCGTTACAGGTAATCAGTGGCCCATAGAGCATTATACGGCAATGGCTCGATAGTCTGACACAGCAAGGTCTGTCGTACTGGAGGTCCAATAGGCAGTCGCTGCATACTGTTAGACTGGAAGCCGACCCCAACATACGACTATGTTGGATCAGCTTCCAATCTAACTAAATGAGCTCGCTGTGAGTACAGCGAGACTTATTCCAAAAGTTGAAAAAAAAAGTCATTTTTGACTAAAAGATAATGAGTTTGCAAATAATTATTTTGGGTAGATACCTTACCTACTAAAGGATTATTCTGATTTCAGTATGTTATCGGCTATCTATAGCTAATCTTTTTAACCCTCGTTAAAGAGGGGCGGGTGGGGGGAGTTGTTGTTTGGTCACACAACATACCGTTTCCCTTTTTAAGCTTTTATTTATTTCTTGTGGAAGTGTTCATGGATTCCTATGTCGCAGGCCCTGTACATCTACACTAATATTATAAAGAGGAAAACTTTGTTTGTTTGGTTGTAATGAATAAACTCAAAAACTTCTGTGCCTATTTCAAAAATTCTTTCACCATTGGAAAGCTACATTCACCCTGACTAAGATAGGCTATATTTTATCCCGGTAGTCCCACGGGAACGGGAACTACGCGGGTGTCTAAGTATCTTGCTTTTGAAAACGTCACCCATCACACATCTGTCTAGCTAACACCGGATGCAGCTGAATATGTAACGTAGGCATGCCTATCGGATCTGAACCCGGGTAAGACTCGCCAGAATTTCGGGTTTCTGCTTCCATAATGAACAGACGTTAGCTCATCAAGCTACTAAAATCTGTCAATTTTCTTTAAACGATTTTCAACATTTTTTGCGGCAAAAAAAATGAAAATCTATTAATGAAAATTGTTGCATTAAGTTCAAGGTTGATTGAGAAAATTTAACAGCAGTTTCGAGGTGCTTGATGTAAGTGAAAAAGAAATGAATGAATGAATGAGTGAAAAGAAATGGTTATGTAAAAATCTGAAAATGTCAGCCGGGACTAAGTATAATGGGTTAAGGTACTTCCGTCGAGCCAAGTAAAGCCCGTTATGTGATGTATATCTGCTGAAAAAGAACATGCAACAGTCTTGGGGACTGCCGATAGAAGTGAAAACTAAGAAATCTATAATCTGCTACGGGTTGTGCCCCGCACACGCCTAGTACTGCTACGCCGTAGCGGATCGGCTACGATTGCTACAAAGCGTTAGGTGACGGTCACGCAAGTTCCTTAATTTTTGTGTACCCAAAAAGTGCTTCGTGAATGAATGATCTTTTAGAGGGTGTGAAACACCTCATCACGAAGCCGTAAGGCACTTGTTCTCCCTATCATAGCGATCATTTTTTGGTTCTACACCATACCTGTGAACCTTCTAGTTACGGAGATTTGGGGGGTCAAAGTTACAACTTTTTGAAAGTTTTTTTTTTAAATACTTACAAGTTTTATTTGTAAGATTTTAACTTTAAACACCTCCACGACCCCCGTACTATTCAAACCATCCATCAGCACAATGTTTTAAGTGCATTACATTGAGTTTTACCACAATCATGATTTAAACCTCAAAAAAAAAAGTTGTTTCCCAGCAATATTTTTTGCGTAAAGTTACTTAGTTTGATGTACAGAATGCTTGGTTAACGGTTTTGTGATGAGGTGTTTTACACCCTGTATACCTAATCAGCGGAATGGACTCAAAAAGCATTGGATAACCTTGAATAAATGAACATAGACCCGTGCGTTTATTGCTTAGCTAAGAACTCCTAATTGATGTAAAATACTTAGTGATGAACTGTAATCAAAGTTTTCCTAATAAACAAAGCTGCAGGCTACCTATTACTAAGGTACCTGAATCTCCAAGGTAATACGATTAATGATTCTAAAAGCTAATGTGCCGTGTCTTCGTTATTAATTACCTAGAAATCTTTAGGTAATGAGCCAGAACATTTTAATCTCGCCACGGTAAGTGTTTTGCTTTCTGCGCTATCGGTTGCGACTTCGATTACGATTCCTGCTTGGAACTCAATTTTAGTAAAGCTGGGCCTAGCTAGGTAAGTAGGTAGGCTGTTACTTGTCTCCTTAGGAGGTGCCAGCGGGCGATAGATCGGGGAGTCTATCGTCGTCGCATTGCACGGCTCTCATGAGTTGTGGCGATGTCTCAGGTGAGTCCGGACACCGCCATAAAAGTTTGGTGCCCGGAACCGGGTTGCGCTGGATGGGTCGTGAACGTCCTGCGTAGCAGTTCTCCGGCCCATCCACAAAAGCGACAGTAGGCTAATTGCGGTGTTTTTTAGTGGGTGCAAGCCTCGCATAACCAATCCGTCTCCCCGGACAGTACGGTATGTGTTAGGCATTTTTCACCGTTAAAAAAACAGCCTAGAGTTCTGGACTACAAGATGTACTTATCGCTATACCTACTGAAGCTGAAGTATCAATGCAAAATATGCGCTTCGGACGTAAAGAATGCGTTGCGGAATACCAGCCTGTAATACTCACAGACAATACTACAGTCGAAATTGAAGTGACCATTACCAATTGCGGTAAAACGAATCTCCATCAATGTTTCTTCTTCTAAGCGTATTGGTGGAAATCTACATAGAATCGGTTCTCGAAAGAGATAACGACGAAATCGATTTTCGATTGCTAAGAACTAACGAATAAATTCAGTTGCAATAATTATGCTTACGAGAAACGCATCTAGGATGTAGAGACTTTTATTACTCGCAAGCATCATTATTGCAAACGAATTTATTCGTTAGTCATTCGCAATCGAAAGTTAAAGATTTTGTCGTTACCTCTTTCGAGACTGCCGGCCGAACTCATCAGTTTCGTCCTCAAAATCATGTAGCACGAAGGCATTGTCACAGTCGTTCATTCGTTTACAGCTTTAATGGTATGCCTCCTCGGACAGCCAACCTATTGACATTTATCTTACTACACACATTTTACTGAATTGCTACAATAGTACATTTTGATACAAGTGGTGAAAGTTTGTTATTGTAGTTCAAGGCGGTATTAACACACGAGCCATAAGGCGAGGGTGTTTTTGAGCCGAGAACTGCAATAACAAATGTCCTTGTCCACGTGTATCAAACGACGTTTTTCAAACCACTTTTGAAGAAATAAAATAAAATAATCATGTTTATCTACTATATTGAATTTATAAACACAATTTGAATATACAAAAAATGTTATAAAGAAAAACGTAGATCGCTTTTCCGAAATTAAAAAAAAATACATTCACCTCTGACTCGACTATAGTCAGAGGTGAATGTTTTTTTTTAATTGTGCAATGAACCAATTTCTGAAATCTGTGGCAATTTTGCTTTCTGCACATGTGTGGAAAAAACATGAAAAATGCATGCGTGTGAAATACACTGCATTTTGAACCTTATCGTAGTGCGAAAAGAACCAGTTTTCGAGGAAGTGTATTGAAAAGAAATTGTTTACTGGGTAGGTACCTACCTACCTTCACTGTGAATTCACGACACGACATTCAGCAGTCGCGCTTCCAACCACTAGGCCATCAAGGGAAATTACAGAGACTGTGTACCTACCTAGACGTGAAATCCAAAACCAGCACAACAATAATATACCTACGTTATCAAAGTAAAAAAAACCCTATTAGCGACACGTCAATGAATCTAATCCAACATTCGTTCACTTTTTTTTTTAAATACGCAATTTTATCACAGGATTAGTTAATAAAGAGCCATGGACACAAAATTAATCGGTATTTGTATCAACAGATTATGATATAATGACGCCCTTGTTATCATTGATAAGGGAGGCTAATTAGTATATGTAGTAAGTCGGTAATTAATTCATTATAGTTAGTGACTTGACCGTTGGAACATGAAGGCTTTCGCTTTTGTTTTGTTGTGCGCGCTTGCCGCCGTCCAGGTAAATAGATCTTAGATATACCATCAAAGCATAGTACATCTACCTAGTTACCATGAGCGACCTTGATCAAAGATTTTAATCGGACATCTAGGGGCAAAAGAAACAGCCTATGATCTTTTGGCGCGTGGTGAAAAGCGGAACTAAAGCAAGATCTTGCTTTATCAATTCAGTTTTCCACAAAAATAATCTCAAAAAATGTTTACCGACAAGTCGACAACGCCCCTCAGTTACATTTACGGCCATCCAAGCGCCAAAAGATTGTTCTAGCCATATTGTTGTCTTTTGGTGTGAAATATCTTCAGCGGGAAACCCCAAGACGCAACTTTTTAGATCCACGTCACATGACACTGCCAGAACCGGTTAGGCAAGTGATTTTTCAGGAACAGCTTTTTGAATTTAGGAAATGCTTTTAGGCATTTAGGAAGACATCAAAAATTGTGAAAATCGAACTGGACTACCTAGGAAGCTAAGTACCGGCTTTCACCGACTTGGTTTTCTGCAATAGGTCGTAGGCTAATTTGGTAGTACTCGTAGTTGAAGTACCTAACGCAAGTGCCTACCCATTCATTAGGTTTTCTCTAGGTTATGTTTTATCTTTCTGTGGCTCTTCTACTTCTAAAATTTTCTTATTTCTGCAACAGTTATGAAGTCAAGTGACTGTTCTGACATCATTGTAATAGAAGACTTGAGTCCATATTTATTTTAAATGATAAATCGTGCACTTCCTTCCTATTTCGAGGATAAAATTTAGCCTACAAGATATCATTCTTGATAGTATCTATTCTTATCAATAAATAATTAAAGTAAGCCGTTAGTGAGATTAATCAGATTAAAGTCAATATATATTAACGTTTCAGTAACAATGCTATGCATTGATAGATCAAAATAGGTACATTCAGTATTATCTGTTATAACTAGCGGTAACTTTGCAATTTTAAAAACGATTTGGTAAAAACCTGATTTCGGTAAACCCCTTATCAATAAAATTTTGTTATCGAATTAGATTTTGTAATTAAGTCTAATCTATATTTTAATACATCATGTTAAGAATGCTTAATTCCTTGATTAACGTTATCTTTTAAACTTGTTTTTGGCGGTAGATTTTTCCATTTGGGTGGGTAGGTATTTTTTATATTTAGGCCTTTTTATACTAAGGTTCAATAGATGAAACTACTATACTTTTGATCCTACGTTTGGATGCTACTTTAACTGTTTAGAATAGTACATTTTGATGCAAGTGGAGAAAGTATGTTATTGTGCAATAACAAATGTCCACGTGTAGGTATCAAACGACGTTTTTCAATACAGTTTTTGAAGAAATAAAATAAAAGAATGAAAAATATTTTTGTCATGAACTATTACAAAACTATGATTTTAATAATCATGGTTTTCGATGATATTCTAATTAGAAACATTATTTAAAAATTAACGCCGTAAAGACGCATGTCTCTTTGCCGAGATTTAAAAAAAAACACCGCCGACTATAGGCATTGAACCAATTTGAACTAAGGTATAGGTATACCTGTGGCAATTTTCATTCCCGCACACGTGTGTAAAAATGTTAAAAACGTACGTGTGTTCAATACGCAGTGTATTGAACACACGTACGTTTTTTGAACCTTATCGTAGTGAGAAAAGAACCAGTTTTCGAGGAAGTGTATTGAAAATTTATTAGAGGTGGTAAAAATTAAAATTTATCGGTAGATTACTTTCTTTTATTTTATTATCTCATCTCATTCCTACTAATATTTTATTATGACAATATTTAACAATTATTAATAACAATGTTTTTTGTTTCAGGGCCGCTACCATGGCCTCGAGAGTAAGTAATTTTTTGGCCGGATTTGCTTCCACCATTTTGTTTTTTTTTTCAAAGTAGGAGCCACACATAAGACCTATATGAATCGGTAGCTGGTATCAATGCAAACAAGTCAGTGTGTTTCGTGTCACATTGCTGCGGCGCCGATTGCGCCGAAGCGGTGCGTTTGTCGTACTGCGTACGGACGTGCACCGCGCGCTTTGTATGACAACAAACAAAATGTCCGTACGCAGTAGGTGAGACAAACAAATAGGTCTTACATGTGGCCGCTACTTTGAAAAATAAACAAGCCCTTAATATCAGTACCAGTATCCCAAATAATTAAACAGAATTTGTCTCAAATTGGTGAAGATGGCGGGCAGAGCTTGACTCCTACCAAACGGATTGGCACCCACTAGTAAAAGCCAATTGAGTCGTAAAGGGAGAATCCTTTGCCTAGCTGTGGGGCAATACAGACTAGTTAGTTATCCAAAGACGATAAAACTTTATAATACTTACCTAAGTTAGATGTCAATAAAAAAATATTTTCGTCAGTTAGATTTAAAAAAAATATTTGACCCGTATTTTTTCTTTTGTTACGTAAACTAAATAGACGAAAATGCGACGCTTTTAAAATTCTCAATACGTCACGCGGTGGATTTTTAATGCGTTCTTACATCACGAGCCCCAACTCCCGAGTTTTGCTGCGTTTTATTTTTGTCAATATTCATTGATTTACAAAAACAAAAAATACGTGTCCATTATTTTCCAATACTCTAACTGACGGACTAAATAGATTGTAATTAATTGATGGTGGAAACTGAGTTATTGCAGCGTTACTTACTCCTCTTTCTGCAGCCACCCGCTCCGCCGCGGCTCTGGGCGAGAACCCCTACGTGGTCCACCTCCGCATCGCCGTGTCCACCAGCGGACTGCTGGAGACATGTGTCGGTACCCTCATCAACGAGTACTGGGTGCTCTCCACCGCCAGCTGCCTCTCTGAGTATGATACTTAAACTAAAAACACGTTCGGATATCCCAGCCATTCAAAAATTTCCAATAATGGTCTAATAGCCGATGGTCTAATGACGACTCGAATGACGTAGTGGTAGTGACGCTGCCTTACGTTCTTAGGGTCCTTTTTGTTTTTTTTTTTTTATTTTTTTGTAGGATGGGAAATTATCAAATGACTTCTCCCACTCTGGGCGGAGCGGGAGGGAGTGTCAGACTTTTACTGAGTAAAACCCATCCATGTTCCTTCCTCGCCCTTTATGTTCCGGGGCCGCGGTATCTCTTTCGAACAGGCCCGCAACCCCGGCAGGTGGGTTACTGGGTTCTATTCCCGGGTTGCCATCTAATACTCACATAGGGACTTAAAAATAACTGGCGATATGTTTTCTTTCACCGTTAATGTAAGTGATGTTCAAAACTTGAAAGTATGAATTGAAAAAGTCTCATTGGCTTTAGTGCGGATTCGTAACACAACTTCGTGCATAAGAGGCGATAAGGCTTTACATATTATATTTTTAATCCCCGACGCAAAAACGACGGGTTGTTATAAGTTTGACGTAGCTCCCGAACGGATGAACCGATTTTGATTTTCTTTGAAAAGTAAATTATTCGGGAGTATAAGACATAACTAAGAAGTTATGTCTGAAAAATCAGTCCAAGATGGCCGCGTTCATATATTCTACAATTCCCACAATATCGGTATCAAATGAAAGGGCTTGACTAGTAGAATATTATACGCTATGACAAATTTCAAATCCAAGATGGCCGCCACCATAAAATGGTTCGCAACTCCCTCAAAATGGGTAATTGGGTATCAAATGTAAGGGCTTGACCAGTAGAATAATGTACACTATTGGGTTATGACCCTATGTCTCGGAGGTATTTTAAATTTAATTTTACTTGTTACAAATAAAACCTATACTTACTAATATACCCTTTCCCCCCGGACCTCGAACACGAGCAGACGTGCTCACGTACGCAGTTTTATCCTAAATGTTATTTAAATTCAAAATTCAAAATTAAATATCTATCGTGAAAATAGGAGTGCATAGCTCAGAGGAGTCGGCGGACTCAACTATATCGAACAAGTTCGGCACACGGCGCGGCCGCGTGACCACAGAAGCCCCACCCATCTGCAGCGCAACCCAGAGGTATAGTACTATCTCTGTCGCACGCACGTCGCGCCTCGCTACGCTAGCAACGTTCCGATTACTCCGCTGACTATCTGCGCTCCTGGTACTCGCTATCTCGCAAATTCAGGACATCACATCGGCGCGTGCGCACTGGTTACCATCTGCAGCGAAACCCAGTCTCTGTCGTACGCACGTCACGCTTCGCTACGCTAGCTACATTCCGTTCACTCCGCTGACTGTCTGCGCTCCTAGTACTCGCCTACCCAGGACATCGCATTGGCGCGTGCGCACTGTTTACAACAACTATCTTCGTAACAGTGGGGTTCATTCTGCATGCTGCACCTGGAATAACCATTACCACCTGCATTGTCTGGGCACCTTCTACTAAAAGCTTATTGTATTACATACTCTAAACATCATCGCTGTCTGAAGCGGACACCAGCCCGATACACAATACAATACTATACTCCTGTCTCAGCTTGTTGTCCTAGTATCATTATACAGGAGGAAGTATGCCGCAAAATCGCACTCCACCAGTTTCACCCGTCTCGCTAACGCCCTCGGAAAGCAGTCGTAGTGTAAAAATGTTTGCATCGACTAAAGAACAAAATGCATCATCCCTACTACACTGCGAGTCAGAACCCGATCTTCATACCCTAGCGGCTAGTATAACGGAAAGGAAAAAGCGGAAACATGACGGGGAAAAATCAGACATTTCAGAAATTATTAAAAAAATGTTCTCTTCCTTCTCCAATGAACAGGATAAACGTTTCCAAGACCTTCAAGCAAGTATAGACCTAATGTCAAACAAATATGACGAGTTTTTATCGAAAATAGCCTATCTTGAGAAAGAAAGGCAGTCAGACAAATTAATTATTAAAGAGCTGGAGGACAAACTGGAAACTTTAGAACGGAAATCTCGTGGGGTGGCGATAGAAATTCGTAACATACCAAAACAAAATGGAGAAACTAAGGAGACTCTCGTTAGTCAGATTTCTAAATTAGGGGAAATCTTAAAAGTAGATATTAATTCAAACAATATAAAAGATATATATAGATTAAAATCAAAGGATTCTTCAGACCCCATCGTAGTCGATTTCACCACTGTTCTCTTGAAAGAAAAGGTCCTAAATTCTGTAAAATCCTTCAACAAAATTAAACAAAAAGGTAACAAGTTAAACACGACCCAACTAAACCCAAGTTACAGTCACAAACCGATTTACATATCAGAGGCCCTCACGCACAAAACCCAGAGACTGTATTACTTAGCCCGTCAATTCCGGAAAAGTCATGGATACAGCTTCTGCTGGACAACAAATGGTATTGTTTACCTGAAAAACAACGAAAACTCCTCACATATACGAATAAACTGCGATGCTGATTTGGAAAAATTACGTAATAATGTTGAACTTCTGTGACTAACTGTTGCTCTAGAATACCCAATTTGTTTAATTTTTACCTTAAATATAAGATTGCATGCTAATTTTAAGCTTAAATTTATAGATTATCTCTATGATTATAAAATACTACTCAAGGACCACACTAACATTCCACATTTAATCAGGGAAAGCCAAAATCACATAACAAAATACTCTTTACTCATAGCCATAGCTGAATTGAACACTACTCCAGAAACACACTCAACTTGTTTTCCAAACATACTTCGATTACACAACTCACTTACTCATCATATTACAATCACAAACACTCGATGCTTAAAACATTATATTACCCATAAACACTGCTTTACTATTCACATACGAACTCTTTCCACAATCGATGTACCTACCATGACCACAACTCTTGTCTATACATACCCTCCTGTTAACTATTCGATGACGTAACTAATCTATCTGAAAACATTGACCAGTTATCCGTATCTCACTCACAAATCGCGGACCTAGAGGATTGTCAAAATATTATTACCTCTACTACGGACAAACTAATTATATTGACCCAAAATATACGAAGCATTAACCGAAATATGCCCGGCTTAGTGGTTTTACTAGAAAGACTTAAACTAACTTGCGATATAATAATTTTAACAGAGTGTTGGCTAAAAAGTGCAACGGCAATCCCACACTTATCTGGCTACTCTTATGTAGCAACAAAAATAAACCCCATTCAAAATGACGGAGTAGTTATATACTTCAAAGAAAACATTGATCTAACAATAATAGAACCTGAATTCAATGAGAGTAGTTGCCTACTAGCCACCGTTGGAAAAAAAGTTGCCATTATGGCCTTATACAGATCGCCTTCCTACACTAATTTGGATCCGTTTATCTTGTCTTTGGATAAAATGTTACAATCAGTTTCGTCTTTTGAGCACATCATTGTTATAGGTGACATGAATATAGCGATAAACTCAAATAAAATCAAATCTGAAGGGGAACGCTATCTAACCGTAGCTGCATCACACGGCCTACTCCCAGCGCACACTTTAGTCACACGGAGCGCTCGCCATACATGCATTGACCATGTACTTATAAAAACTAAAGTCTCCTCTATCACAATAGTCCCCAACTCAACACTAACAGATCACCATCCTGTTTTGTTTTGTTTAAATCTGAAAAAACCACGGCAACACGCAACCTCAACAAAGGCCATAATTGACGATAAAACATTATCACAAGACATTCTAAATATTAACCTTGATCCCATTTACCAAACAGAAAACCCAAACACTAGCCTAAATTACCTAACAAAAATCTTACAAAAAGTAATAGAAAAGAATACAAAAATCATAACACTTTCTAGACGCCAAAAAATCATTAAGCCCTGGATAACTCCAGGACTTCTACGTTGCATGCGAAACAGAGACCAACTGCACAAAAAGGCAAGCATTGATCCGGATAACGAAGTCTTGAAAATTACCTACAAACGTTACAGAAATTTCTGTAACAATCTATTACGAAGGTTAAAAAGAGCGTACGAAAAAAACCAAATCCTGGAATCACAGAGCAACAATAAAAAACTATGGAAAGTCATCAAAAACATCACACACACTTCAAAAACTACGCAACACCATAAAGATCTATTAACTCTCTCATCTTCTCCTAACCAATCACTTCACGAAGCAAACAGCTATTTTATTAATGTGGGTAGCTCACTGGCGGATAAAATTGGACAACAAAATCTTACATTACGATATCAACAATCACTGAATAATGCCCAAGATAAAGTTCCAAATGTCCCCAATTCTTTTGTCTTAACAGAGACAGACATTCAAGAGATAGGACAGCTTATCATGAGCCTAAAAACCGACAGTGCACCGGGATGGGATGGTATCAGCAGCGGATTCCTAAAACAACATAAAAATGTTCTCGTTCATCCCCTGGAGAAAATATTCAATGATTGTTTAAAAACTGGAATATTTCCCGATTCCTTAAAACGATCAGAAGTGTGCCCGATCTATAAGAATGGAGACAGAAGTCGTATAAACAACTATAGACCGATATCAATATTACCCGCAATTTCCAAAATTCTAGAAAAATTAATAAACATCCGTCTAGTAAAATATCTGGAAAAAAATAAACTGCTTTCAGTAAATCAATACGGGTTTAGGCAAGGCAAATCTACAGAACAGGCAGTGAACAAACTTACAGATTTTATTAGTTCAAACCTGGACAAAGGGAAAAAATGTATCTCTATTTTTCTTGACCTGGCTAAGGCATTTGATACGATTTCTGTCTCCCTCTTACTCAATAAATTGGAGGCACTTGGTGTCAGGGGCACGCAGCTTGAACTTTTCAAAAGTTACCTCTCTGGGCGAACTCAGTGTGTCCGAGTGGATAAACACAAAAGTACACATCTTCCTGTTACACACGGCGTGCCTCAGGGAAGTATACTGGGGCCAACCTTGTTCCTCGTGTACATAAATGAGCTTACCTCTCTAAAACTCACCAAAGGTGAAATCATCTCTTTTGCGGATGATACCGCGTTGGTGTTTGCGGGTGATAGTTGGGAGGAGGTCTTCACTAACGCACAAAATGGCTTCGATGCGACTAAGGGATGGTTGCAGAAAAACATACTTACATTAAACGTAGATAAAACTAAATATATTTGCTTCAGCATTAGGCAGGCGGTGAATATTCGTGGCAACCTACGAATTGTCTGGCATGAGTGCACTTCTGCGGAAAGCTGTGTATGTCCGCCTCTGGAACGCGTTGATACTCTAAAGTACCTTGGTATTACATTAGACAATAACCTTAACTTTAAAGAACATGTCAAAACTCTTTGTAACAGAGTACGAAAATTAATTTATGTATTTAAGAATCTACGTCATGTCGCTGACCCTGCTCTGCTGAAGCGAATATATCTGGCTCTGTGTCAGTCCCTTCTCACCTACTGCATCTCATCCTGGGGTGGTATCTGCAAAACCACGCTAAAGGCAGCTGAGGTCGCCCAGAGAGCTATACTAAAGGTTTGCACGTTTAAACCGATGCGGTTTCCTACTGTTGCACTGTTCCAGTTGTGCGAGGTTTTGACAGTAAGACAGTTATTCATCCACAAAATTATCTTGCATCAACATGATAAACAGCCCTATAACCCAATGCTATTGCAGAGACGTCGTAAATATCATGTTTGCGACGTTTTAACCACATTTAAAACAAGCTTTGTTAAAAGATTTGTGAGCTTTCTAGGCCCTTACCTCTATAATAAGCTTAATAAAACAATACATATATATCCCTTGACTAGAAAGCAATGCAAATTAAAAGTATGCCAATATTTGCAGAAATTAAACTACGAGGAGACAGAGCAACTACTATCCATACCTCTCTAAGATCAAGGCTAAGAGCACACTCTCTAGGTAGTTCACCTGCGTACCCTTACACACCTGCTTACTTACACACTCACACACACATTCAGGACATAATTTCTCTAACACACACACCAACATATACTTATTTAGTACACCGTACACGCACATACACATTCTCACATACACACCACGTACACATACACTTAAACACATGTACACCCACACACGGTCCTTTTAACATTTGGATTATACTTACCTTTTAGTAAATTACTTACCTAAAGATTATTTTCTACAATTAGTCTGTAGTACTGATTTAGCTACTTTATATGTCTCTACTGCTTGGCACCTATTAATGTATTGTAAATACTCGAGGGGAATGGTGCTGATAGCCGAAATACAGGCTATGCCTAGTTCGGTTACAGACGCTAATTTCTTTGCCTAAATTGTAATTGTTGCCACATTGCCATTGTAAAATAGTTCTAAGTTGTTTGAAAATAAACTATTATTATTATTATTATTATTATACCAGTTTCCCCTTAGTGCTCGTTTCGTCTGGATCCGTTACGGTACAGTCAACGTGATCAACCCATCTCTGGTGACCGAAAGTGGCGCAGCCGCCGTCCGCGTGAACCCGGACTTCGACGTCGCACTCCTTGCCACCAACAGATACGTACAGCCATCCGGTAAGTGTTTCAGAAGAAATCTCTTGACAACCATTTTAGAATTGCATAAAGGCGGAAATCCACCGCTGCGCTCGGAGAGGCTACCCACGGACACGCTTTGCATGAATTTGACGTCATTCGTACATTAATTGTCAAAGAATAATTATAGAATTTTTATTATAGAATTGTCCGCGAAGCTAACGTGGGCCGTGCACAGTGTGCACCGCGGTGGGTTTGCGCTTTTATGGAATATACCTACTCGTAATACAGTAAGGCCGCGTCCTAACCAAAGCGATCATTGTGGTCATGATATTAGTGCCGAAAAACGGCGTCTTTCCGTTTTCAGAAACAATAATTGTGATCGCATATTCATTAAATCTATCGGGGTTACAGTTTGGGCTTAAGTAAAAGTTTAACTAGATCTGACTGACCCCATATTCACAACGCTTCGATTCGATTTTGATTCGGCAAGTCATATGTCTATCCTTTTTTGCCATAACAAAAACGAGCGAGATAGGCATACGGACAGATCAAGTAAAATTTTGGGGTTTGTGAATGCAGGACTGATCTGGCCTAACGATTTTCGTCGTACTTGACTTGATAATAAGGTAGTGTTCCTTAATGTGGGAGGAGGTGATCAGTGCCAGTTTTAGCACGTCAGCCGCCAGGGCGAACATTTTGCGAAACACACGGGCATCGTGCGCCGCCTAGAAAATAGTGGTGAGCAAATCTTACAAGAAGAGCATTTAAATTAAATCTAAGCTTATGTTAGAAATACCAAAAAGAATCTGTCGGATTTCGATGTTGTCACACAGATAGACCATGGCTTAGATTCGAACAAAAGAGCCTTTAGACCTTCTCGAGTGATAATTTCTGACCGCCACGCGACCAAAGCTACGGTCATAACCTAGTTTCCAATAAAGACATCAACGCGGCGCGGCGTCTAGTCCCCTCTTTCTCCAATTAAAACGTTTCGCTGAAAGCAATCGTTCGATTAATAAAGGCGTGGTGTGAGTTGCGCGCCACCCACGGACCGTTCCCGTGTCGGACCGGATTCTGTTCTTACATTTTAATTAAGGTTTTCCGATTGCGGACGCGTTTTCTGATGATGTAGTTACTGTTCCTACGTTGCTTTTTGCGGAATTTCGGCTAACGAGGCGATTTTGTTACTACTTTTTGTGGGTTAACATTGGAGGCAAATCTTACATTTTGTCGTCGGATAACAACTTGTTTTATTGTGGACCTGAAGGAAGGTGGGAACATATTTGTGGAATTTCAACACACTTAACGCCTAGGCTTGTTATATTGATAAACGTGGTCGTGGTGTACGTTTATAAAAATGTCATAAAATTGACATTACAAGACATTACTTCTGATCCGTCCGTTGCTCAAAAGTATCTTATCAATTCGTTTTTTTTTTTCTTTAAATTAAATTCTGTTATTTTAGGTACATATTTTGAAGTGAAAAATTATTTAGGCGCGTTGAGCACTTTTGGGGAACTAAAACCATGGAACTCGCGTGACCGTCACCTAACGCTTCGTAGCACTCGTAGCTGATCCGCTACGGCGTAGCACCACTTAGGCGTGCGCGGGGCACAACCTGTGGAAGATATAGAGTACTTATAGTTTTCACTTCTATCAGCATTCCGCAGTGCCCAAACACTGCAAGTACTGCAACCGCTTTTTTTTATTGCATATAGGTACTAACGACTATTTATTGTTAACAGATAACATCGGTCCCATTTCTCCCATTGCCGAAATCAGCGAGTCCGCTACATTATGCGGCTACGGTGAAGTTGATGGCGGTGAGTACCACCTCTGTAATCACAGTTATGGGCCGTGACTATTCGCTCATACTTGTCCGGAATTCAGATAGTTTGAGGGCTGGCTGCGTACACTGGACATTGACAGATACTTCAGTTAAAGACCGGATAATAGCGTCTGGAGCTGAGGTCCATGGTACTTAAATGTCCCGTTTTCAATGATAATGTTCATGTCAGTTTAAAAACTCATATAAAATCATCGCTGAGTATTGTAAAGACTAAATCAAGCCAATGTAAAATTATAATCTGGTCCCGTTTCCACTATGTTGTGACGATTAATTTATCGCTGGTTTATACTTGACAAAAGTCGTGGACGGCAGTAAACGCAACGTCCTATATGAAGCTCCATTTAAATACCTACACAAGCCACGACACTTTAAAACTACACGACTATCTGTCGTCACGACATAGAATGGGATCTTAGCCGTAAGTCACAAAGTTGCATCCACATTGGCCTGCATTTACCGTGTTAATCTTCCAGCTCCTGGTGAGGTGCTGAGCTGCAACGAAGTCGATGTTTCTGTGGAGGCTGACGGTTCTCTCCTTGTCTCCGGTGCCGAGACCAGCAGAGTAAGTTAACTTGACACTTAGAGGAACTGTATTCATCATTATCCACAGTCCGACTTCACCTACTGCTGCGTAAAGGCCGCGTCTCTTTGTTTGTGCCAAGCTCCACGCTCTTGTGCCAAGCTCCTCGATCTTGTGCCAAGCTCCTCGCTCTTGTGCCAAGCTCCACGCTCTTGTGCCAAGCTCCTCGATCTTGTGCCAAGCTCCTCGCTCTTGTGCAAGTGGCGGGAATCCACTGGATGCGAATCGCACTTGACCGGTCAATGTGGCGACACTTCAGTGGACGTCTTTCGGCTGAAATGATGATGATGAATACCTATACCTACTTAATTGTACACCAAAATTGAAACACTGTTTTACAATATTCTTAATTCCAATATTCTATGGTTACAATTGCGATCTTATCGCTGAACGCGACATTTTCACTACCTCATATTATGTTTTAAAAGTCGCTATCTCTATATTAAGGTTAGGAGGTCGACGAACCTACTTATTATACTTCACATTGCAAAATTTTATTCTATAAGTTTCTAGTGCGTCAGGCTTTCGCAAATTCACATGATAGACGGTTTTACGTAACAATTATTTTAATTCTATTCATTATGATGTTGTAATGTGGATCAAATTGTTATCTAGTTCTTTTTTTTTTTTTTTATTAATTTTTGGTTTGGCAAGAGTTGATTTTTTGGCCGAAGGTGATGTAAGTTTCATGCGATGGACTTTTTAATGAGATTTTTTCAAGTTCAGCTTCCACTAAAAAAACGACAGATGGCGTTGTACAAGACTAAGTATAAAAAAATGATTTCGGTTTCCGGTCGTACACAAATTAAGTTTTTATAACACATTTGTTCGTAAAGGGTCTCTTATTTCACCAATTTCAATATCGTAATGTATCTCATTACGTACTTGTGCGGTAATGTAATGTAAAACGCACGGTTTATCAAGATGCTCCGTCTAAAACGAACGGTACTTTTTTAAACCTTAGCAAAGAGTTTCTATGTCAGAAAAATGTGGTAAACATTTTATGAATAAAATTAACTTTGGGAGATAAAATATTGTTGTAAAATTAGATGGCAAGTTACTTTTTTTAAAACGAAAATATTACAGCTACAGTTATTAATTTAATAAAATAAGCAATTCACTAAACACAAATAAAATTAAGAGAAAATAAAAATGTCGGACGCTACAATGACGTGTTGACTGTCTGACAGCTCTCGAACAGAAGGGGCGCGCTGAAGGCAGCGCTCGCTTATATACGAGTTGTTTTCTTCTTTTTATTCACAACACGGCCTCTCCTGACAGGAGACCGTCCCGGGCTCCAACATGATGTCTTCAGCTCTGGTGGTCGGTCTCCAGCATAGATAAGGAGGCTATGTCTGCTGGAGGCCCTTCAGGCTCGATGTGAAGCTGCAGACGCTCAGGCTCGGTGTGATGCTGCAGTGGCTCAGGCTCAGTGTGATGCTGCAGTGGCTCAGGCTCAGTCTGAAGCTGTAGTGGCTCAGGCTCGATGAGATGCTGCAGTGGCTCGGACTCGATGAGATGCCGCGGCGCTTCAGCCTGGGTCCCGGAGGTACTGGGTTGTGGTTGGGAGACAGACTGGCTGACTGGCGAGATTGACTCGTCCGTGACAAGTGTAGACTCCTCATCTCCATGGTCTGCATCTGTATAGGATAGAGAACCATGTGCTCCATGCACAACACTACGCATTGTGCATGCGCACATCATTGATTGAGGTCTGGCACACATTAAGCCATCGAGATAGAGGCACGACGTGAAGCTTGTCTCGATAAATTAACGGGTAAGGCTTAGCGGAGTCAGAGGCTAGCTGTAAAGCGTACTCGTAACTCAATTTGGTCAGGATAGAGGCACTACGTGAAGCTTATCCCACCACACAAGGTCTAGATTTGTTCAGGATAGAGGCACTACGTGAAGCTTGTCCCAACACACAAGGTCTAGATTTGTTCAGGATAGAGGCACTACGTGAAGCTTGTCCCAACACACAAGGTCTAGATTTGTTCAGGATAGAGGCACTACGTGAAGCTTGTCCCAACACACAAAGTCTAGATTTCGTCAGGGTAGAGGCACTACGTGAAGCTTACCCCAACACACAAACACATATGAAGCTTCATATATAAGAGAGGCATAAAGCACTCACCATCGAAGTAAGCAGCACATACTTCAGGAGTCCACTCGCCGCGCCAAGGGATCATGTACTCCGCAGCCGCCTGCGTGTACTTCCCATACGAGCCGGCCAAGAGCTGGAGCTCGTAACGCCCTTGTGGCAGCGTCTTCACGATGCGGTAGGGGCCACGCATACAGGAGTCCAACTTTCCAGTCGATTGAGCCTGCTTTCGCACAAAAACCAAACCGTTTAGATCAAAAGCTCGGGGAGGCTTCCTCCCTTGATTGACGTAAGCATCTTGCTGGTGCCGATTCTGCCTAAGTCGTTCCGTTGTTCTCTGTCTCCTCATTTCACGTAGGCTCTCTCTATTAGGACTGGAACCCTCGAACGCAACATCACGTACCAAACTTCTTATAAGTGGCGTAGCTGCTTCAATACCCGCCAGCAGATTGAGGGCAGAGCATTGCGTAGTTCTGTGCTTGGTGATGTTCAGTACCAGCTGGATTTTCCAAATTACAGTCGACCATGCGTTTTGTCGATAGTTAGTTTCGATTCGTATCATATTAAGAACCGTTCGACAATAACGCTCCACCTGCCCATTAGATTGGTGCATCTCAGGTGTTATAAAGTGTGTATCACACCCCATACTTTTAACCCAGTTAAGAAATTCAGCACTTTGAAACATGCGGCCCCTGTCGGCTACTATTAATTTTGGGGTTCCAAATAGGGATATAACATTGTTGAAATGTTGCTTTAGCTCATTTGCATCTTGCCGATACATAGGGTAAAGGAGACAAAACTTGGAAAACGCGTCAATAACTATTAAAACATGACGATACCCATCAGCTTCAGGCAGAGGGCCCAAGACATCCATATGAATGGTTTCAAAGGGCAGGTCTGGTTTTTCCCAAGAACTAATAGATTGGAATGGGGCTCGTGCGACCTTCTTATGCGCAATGCACACTAGGCAATGTGAGATATATTTTAACACAAAATTGCGCAAACCAGGGAACCAGAAGTGCTTTATTATTAAATCAACCGTTTTATCAACCCCAAAATGATTATGTTCATCGTGGAACACACGAAGAAGACTAAGCCGGTGCCCTTTAGGGATATAACAAAGGAAACGAGAAGCTTCACCAGTAGGGGAATACTTTACGTAAAGGACATCGTTTTTAACGATATATCGCGTGGCATCAAGTTGCCCGTCATTGAGTCTTTGTATGAGAACCTGCGTTTCCTCGTCGGCAGCCTGTGCAATCTGTGCCCAACTTTGAGGTTTCTGAATCGTACACAAATTGACAGGATTCCGACTCAGATAATCAGCATGTGACATAAGTGTGCCTTTGCGGTAATCCAAGCCAAAATCAAAATCCTGCAGGTAGACCCACCATCGGGCTACCCTGGGTAGTAAATCTCTCTTGCGCTGTGTGAGCTTCAACGCATTACAGTCTGTAACAACGGTGAAACGCACACCCACAAGATAAGGTCTGAAATGCTGCAAGGCTTTAACCACAGCAAGGGTTTCTAGCTCATACGAGTGATACTTATTTTCCGCGCCTTGTGTTAACCTACTAAAGTAGGCAACCACTCGCTTGTGGCCGCCATCATGCACTTGAAACAATACAGCTCCGTAACCAATGGAACTAGCGTCCGTGTGCACTTCTATTGGCAAGGAAGGGTCATATATCGCTAGGACCGGTTCATTAGTGAGACATTCAACTATTTCTGTACGAGCGTCCTGATGTTCTTTTCCCCAATTAAATTCTATCCCTTTCCTAGTAAGCGCAGCGATACACGCAGCCCTCTGAGCAAATCGTGGTATATACCTACGAAAGTAGCTGGCTAAGCCCAGAAACTGGCGGACTTGTCTCACGTTTTTCGGTTCAGGGGAATCGATCAGGGCCTTTATCTTACTGGGGCTCGGTCTTACCTGACCTTGACTAATTCTACGTCCTAGATATTCTACTTCAGTCGTTAAAAAGGAACATTTTTTCAAATTGACAGAAAAACCAGATTCTGTTAGAGCTTTAAGCACCTGGTACAGAAGATCGAAGCCCTGGTCTATTGTCTGACTCAAAATTAAAATGTCATCAATGTAAACAAGTACATCACCAGAATTGATAAATTTGCGCAATGTTTTTGAGATAATGCGTTGATACACAACCGGGGCATTTGCTAATCCGTACGGCATTTTTAAGTATTCATAATGGCCCTCAGTTGTAACAAACCCAGTTAGTGGAACGGACTCCTCATCAAGAGTTATCTGATGAAAGCCAGTTGCCATATCAAGGCTGGTGAAGTACTTATTATGTCCCAATCGGTCTATGTAATCGTCGATTCGCGGCAGTGGAAAACGATCTTTAACCGTGACTTCGTTTAACTTACGGAAATCGACGCACATTCTATCCGACCCGTCTTTCTTTTTAACTAAAAGAATTGGACTCGCATAGTCGGATTCAGATTCGCGAATAATACCTTTATCTATCAGATCTTTAATTATTTCACGAACGCGAAGTGTTTCTGCTTGAGACATTCGATAAGGACGGTAGTTGACAGGAGTATTATCTTTCAGTTTGATCGTCATACACCCTGTGTTGACAGTGGATGTCGCGGTACCAGATATGAAATACGTAGAAAACTCATTTATCATAGTAAGCAAACGCTGTAATTGATCACCTACGAGAGGCGTGTTAACTCGTATTGGCTCATTGTACTGAACAGTCATCACGTCTTCCGCAATCTCTTCCCTTCGAGTAAGTGATTGAAAATTACGCGTGCGAATGTACCGTACACCCTCCCTATTGAGCACGTCGGTTCCCACAATGATTGGCGTGTTCATAAACTCGGGTGCCACGACAAATAAATCTACCTCGAGTGTTAGACCATCGAACTCAATCGGTAAGGTGACGTACGAAGTGCTTTCAATCTCCTGACTTCCCAATCCCCTTAATACGCGGAATGCTGGCTTGTGCGCGCAATGGAAGTGTTTCAACAGCGACGATGTTATAAGTGATATGGTTGACCCACTATCGATTAAAACATCCACCGGTATACCCTGAATAACGGCTGCAATAATATCGTTATTGCGGGTATTCTTATTTTCGAGGCAAAAATTAACATTATTTTTGTTGCGTGACTCTGATTTTTGTTTTGCGAAACATTTATCGACTTTGTGGCCAGACTTCTTGCAAAAAGAACAAGGTTCTTTCTCAGGTTTCGAATGGAAACTATTTGAACCACTGGGGTTCAAACTCTCGCTTACATCGACCTTAGCTTTCTTGTTACAAGTAGCCTGTTTATGTCCGGCCATACCACACGAAAAACACTTGCCCTCCTCTAGTCTACGCTTTCTAATTAAGTTATTCGCGTGATTATTTTTGCCCGAATTATTTTGTGACATAGAACGTGAACTTTGCACCTTAGAATTTGACGGTTTTACATAAATTGACAAAAATTCAACTATGTTGTTAGGTGACAACTTAGCATTAGTAGCTGACGCTCTAATGTGAGGATCTACAATCCCACGAACAACAATCGCAGAGATAAGCTCGTCACTGAGTCCGCGTACTATGCGTAATCGAAGTAACGAGCGTCGGGCGTAATCCGCGTACGTAGTGTAATTATCCGAATTTGTGTTCATTACGTCAAATAAAATGTTTGCAATGTCTAGCGTTTTCGGACATAAAGGAGTAAATTCCTTTTTAAAATTACTCCACGTACGATCACTGGTAACCCATTCGCGTAACCACGTACGAGCGTCACCTTTTAAACAATTACCTATTCGCGAAAGACATTCATGATCGCTCCAATAATTTAAAAGTTTTGCTCGATCAACTTCGTCACACCATTCACTAATATTATTCAGACTAGGATCGAAACTAGAAATAAAAAAATGTTGATCAGACCTTACCCGATTATTGATGGAACGAATCGCGTCCACTATGCGATCCGTTGCGGTGATATCGCTTACCGCACCGGCGTGTTCTAATGAGGACTCTGCTGTGTACCCGGCACGGAGCACGCTCGGCGGCGCGGACGGCAGAGGTGGCGTACGTGACCGCGGCGCTTTCGCCGACCGCCCTGGAGACGGCGATGTGGCAACAACGCGCTCGGCATGGCGGCGTGATGTCTGGGTCGTCTGACGCCGGGCAGGCGGCGGCGGCAGCGGCGGCGCCGGCGGCGACGCGCCACGCTCGGATAGTAGTGACTCACGTGAAGATACCCTCTCTTTGCGCGAGCGTTTCGGCTGTGCAAACGAGGCTTGATCTTCTAGCTCCTTTAAACGAGTTCGCATTACCTTCAATTCCCGCTGTAGGTCAATCTCCGTAGCCTGCGTACCAACCCGACGTCTGCTATGTCGCTGGCCTAGCTCACGGCTATGGCGACGACTACGAGAGCGATCCGACATTTTTTATTTAGGCACAAACCTAATCAACAAAAACAGAAATTGAATTGAAATTGAATCGAATCCCACTTCTGATGTTGTAAAATTAGATGGCAAGTTACTTTTTTTAAAACGAAAATATTACAGCTACAGTTATTAATTTAATAAAATAAGCAATTCACTAAACACAAATAAAATTAAGAGAAAATAAAAATGTCGGACGCTACAATGACGTGTTGACTGTCTGACAGCTCTCGAACAGAAGGGGCGCGCTGAAGGCAGCGCTCGCTTATATACGAGTTGTTTTCTTCTTTTTATTCACAACAATATAATAAATAAACATTCAATTCTTTAATTTAATTAATTTTGACAATAAATTACAACCATTTATCTGTATCAAAAACACTATGACATACGTGCCTATGACATACGTGCGCTTTGATAATTGCCTCTGCTTTCTTTTAGCCCTCGCCTACGGCTCGGGCAAGCAATATCGCCTCGGCTTTAATTTTCAACTTACCTTACATATATCATAATGACGTACTATTACTGTGGGTGTCCTAAAGGTCCAGGTGTTCAAGGATAACAGGTTTAATGTTATTTGTTCTGTTTCAGTTCGATGTCGGTGCACCTCTGGTCAGCGATGGTGCCCAGTTCGGTATCCTCGTTGATGCGAGCGGAAGTGAGTACCAAACTTTATTGTGTTTCTTTTAGAAGTATGCCTCTCGTGGCTAAATAATAACAGCCGCTCGGGTCGATCGTTGCCCAAGTTGGTCTGTATATGGGTTGTGGGGGATGGTTTCCTCCGTGCCTCGGAAAGCACGTTAAGCTGTTGGTCCCGGCTGTCATTTGTGAATCTTTGACTGTCGTTACAGGTAGTCCAGTGGCCCAAAAAGTCTGACAACCAGTCTTTTACCAAGTGGTTTCGTATTACCCAGAATTAACTGGGTTGTGAAGGTCAGATAGGCAGTCGCTCTATGTAAAATACTGGTATTCAGCTGCATCCGGTTAGACTGAAAGCCAACCCAAACATAGTTGGGACAAGGCTGGGTAGATCTCCTTCTCCTTTTTCTTCGTAACAATCTTGTTAGAGCGGTCGTTGTTCATCATTACGTGCATAATCTTGCGGCTGACATTATTTGCCTCCCTTAGCAGATAGTAGTAGATAGAAAAAATGTGTCTGCTGTTTTATTCTTGACCCAATTTCTAAATTCATGATTTTTTTCAGAATCCCTGGCCACCGCTCAGTTCCAGGATTGGCTCAGGCAGGAGTCCGGATCCGACTTCAACTCCGAAGCCGTCAGTTTTGTCCAATAAGTCATCAACTTCGCGGCTCGGAACTTAACTCCTAAAATTGGTCCTGCGGTCCAAAACTGGTCCTAAACTTAGTCCTTGAGTCCAAAACTGTTAGGGCTAGTCTTGGACTTGGCCTTTCGGTCCAAAGCTAGTTATTTAGCCCAAAATTGGGTAATGCTTTGTTCTTAAGCCTTTTTACAATTATTTGCCAGGATCCCAAAGTTCTGTGCGGGAAAATCGATCCTTTAAATTTCCAACGGTCTAAAGGTTCCGTTCAAAAGGAATGGACAATGTAAATCGTTTTCTGAGCCGTGTGTTAATTATTGTAATAAATAATTTTACTAATTACATTGTGTTCGTTTCATTTGTAAGATGCGTTAGTGTTTTATTTACCTCTAGTGACACATTTTAGCCCGGTAAATATAACAAGAAATAAAAATATCTTATACTACAGTATAAAATCCGAATCATCGTCACGAATTATATACTCGATGGTCACGAACATCTGCTCATCAAAAATGGGCTGGTACATGATATATTTGCACATAAGCCATATTATATAATGCGCTGTTTTATGAGTGAATTATAAGCCTC
Source organism: Xestia c-nigrum (assembly GCA_916618015.1). NCBI lineage: Eukaryota > Metazoa > Arthropoda > Insecta > Lepidoptera > Noctuidae > Xestia > Xestia c-nigrum. The sequence goes on from OU745262.1 coordinate 3,560,698, forward strand.
CGTAACGGCTCGACGATACCGTCGACCAAAAAAATGAGGTTACGACCTAGGGACCTTGTCCCAGTGTCAGCGGGTAGCGAGTGGACCAATTAACATTTTATTAATTACTACTAAAATATGGGAGCTGACTCCACACAATTGGGAAAAGGCTAGACAGATAATGCCTACTAAAATTTATGAGAATTCTGAAAATATTTGTCTCAGTTTTTTTAAAGATCTACAATCATGGAAAAAATAGGGTTGAACATAATTATCTGAGCCTAATGTTTATCATGATTATTTTTAGTGTAAGATTTTCCTCCATTCGTACTTAACGGCTTGTTGATAAGCAGGTTTAGACCATTTTAAGCCGTTATTTTAAAAGTTCAAGTGTAAAATATCTGTGGCACAACCGTGCAGTAGGTATTTGAAAATGATCTGAAAATTTTATTTGAATCCAACCAATTTCTTGCAATGTCACACTGGTGAACGTCTATTCCCAGTCGTTAGCACCGACTTCGTCACCACTGGCGAAGAACGAGAAAAAAAAATCCTGACTGTAGCCACAGGGGACAAACGGGAAAGTATAATTTCCTGGTGAATATGGGCATTTCCCAAAATCACTCCGCCTCACGTTTTCCGCTAACAGTAGGACCCGACTGCTCGTTCGCGACTATTGGCTTTGAAGTATGCGTCTCCATATAAATCGCTCAGCTATTATGGTAAGATCGATTTCCTCATTGTACTGCACTTTTACTCACGTAGGCACAAACGATATACATTTATTGTGAGTTCCTTTCCTTTCATGCAAGTTATTGATTTAGTTGCTGCAATTGTGGTGAGGGGCGCCAGTGGGGTTTTCTCCAAGGAAAATTTTATAAGCCACGTCATAAGTTTGTAAAATTTTCCTATGAAAGATGAGAGGTCATTGACTCGACCATATTATCTGGGTGTGACACAATAGGTGTGTCACAGAATTTACTAACACTGTTTTAAGCTACCACGGCTCTCATTATTAAACTTAAAATGCCACTTACCTACGGGATATCTTACGTGGTTTTTTATTTATTTTGAGCTCCCGATACGACTTCGATGCAGTTGCAAGCGAGCAAGCAACCCGCGATCATGGCACTTGCAATGTGAACAGCGTCGAAACATCGTGAGCTCAAAATAAATAAAAATCACGGAAGACATCCCGTAAGTGACATTTCAAGTTTTACACAATTTACAGTTAGTCCAGTAAGTCGAATAACTTATCACTTAACTAAATTTAAGTATTTTGAACGGGGGGACTACCACAGGAGATCCTGGATACTTATCTGGGATATCCTGAGCAGTGGGCCCCGTTGCCAATTTTGCCAACTGGCTTATATTAACACGGCAAGCCCTATTTGAGACCAGAGACGTCTGTTTCGTCCACCTTATTGACTGATTAACGTTGTCTCACTACGATTAAAGTACTAGTGCGAGCGAGAAAGACTATTTATTCCCTTTATTAATTGTCTATCTTAGAGTCTTGTCTCTACTCTACGAAAGCCCTTAGTTGACCTACTCTTAAATCAAGACATAATGTAGGCTTGCATAGATTCTTAGTCACAGTCTGAAACCTTTGTGGTAGACTACACTATAGAGTTAAGGGGCGTTTTACAGTCCACTAGCGCCGCCAATCGAAAAAATGTCATAACTCGTAAATAGAATCAAAAATACAAAATGTGGTCTATTATTACTGTAGAAAAGGCAATAACGTAATTTTATAACACATTGTCACCACTTGAAATATAGCTGTTTAGCTAAATCGTGCATTTGTAACAAAAACGGCCGTTTATGTTTTGAATGCACGATTTAGCTAAACAGCTATATTTCAAGTGTTGATAAGGTGTTATACAATTACGTTATTGCCTTTTCCACAGTAATAATAGAACATATTTTGTATTTTTGATTCTATTTACGAGTAATGACATTTTTTCGATTGGCGGCGCTAGTGGACTGTAAGAGGGCTCTTAAATACAATGTTCAGTGACCACAAACTACCTTATTTCGACATCATTCAATCTGTGGTCGCGCCTAAGAACGCAGTGAGACCGGAGTGAGACCTACATCTCTGCCTATCTTTTCTTTGATCGACTTCGTTACGTGTAGCGGTGTGTTTCCGGCTGTGATGTGATATTTACCTTTCCGAGATTGTTACGTCAAAGATTAGCGAGTATTTCCTTACACTGCGACCATCGCGCATCGTTTAAGGCGCTTAGACGAGCTAAATTAGCAACTCTATTTGTGGTGGTTCAAACTTTGTTTGAAATGCTGTTAGAATAAAGTTCTAATCAGGTTGCACTACAAAGTGGTTGTTACCTCAGCCATTGCGGGCTAAATAGCGAAATGAGTGGTTTCGATCGATTTACAAAAAAAAATATTGGATTAAAAAACTAAAACAGTATCATGCTAATATATTGCTTGAATAATTATTTGCCAAAAAATCAGAATGATCGCATTTTTTGAGATAAGTTCGTGTTTTTTTTATCGAGTCAAATTAATTGTATTATGTTTTCAAAACAGTATCATGCTAGCATATATCCTGAAGAATATCATATATTTTTCTGGTCTTGTTTATAGAAGTGAATCATATACTTTTAGTAATTATAAAACTCGCGTTTAACTCGTGTAATCGTCTTAACAGTTAATACAATAATGTCTAGTCTAGTGACAAATGTGTGATTTATGTTTTCATTTGCCGGGGCTATTTTTAAGTTAAGCCGTGCTAGTCTAGGTTGGTCTGTGGATGATTACATACCGAGTTTCCTCCGTGCCACGGGCACGTTAAGCTGTTGGTCCTGGCTGTCATTTGTAAATCTTTGACTGTAGTTACAGGTCGTCAGTTGCCCAAAAAGTCTGACATCCAGTCTTATCAAGGGAGCCGTATTACCCAGTAATAACTGGTTGTGGAGGTCAGATAGGCTGTCGCTCCATGTAAAATACTGGTATTCAGCTGCATCCGGTTAGACTACAAGCCGACCCCACATGACTGGGAAAAGGCTAGGCAGATGATGACCCGTTTTTGTCACATTGCTGGCCATAAACCTTCATTCATTAAATGGTCACAATCCAGCGCTACTTCTTTCCAATCCTCAACAAAGATCGTCCGACATCTAGGTCGTCCTGACAACTCATTTTCTTTTTCTTCTAACAGTAAAGCGATACAAAGAGCGATACCTAACTAAACTCGAGAAACTTAACTACCCTTAATTAGCCACCTCCTACTATAAACGGTCAAAAAGGGATTACCGTCATCAAGGCAGGTTATCGAAGTAAATAATTATGTTTTCAATACACTTACTCGAAAACTGGTTCTTTTCGCAATACGATTTGGTTCAAAATCCAGTGTATTTCAAACGCGTGCTTTTTGCATGTAAAATGCAGATGAAAAATGCACTATACTTAGTCCAAATTGGTTCATTGCATAATTAAAAAAAAACATTCACCTGTGACTATAGAATCAGTTTTTTTTTATTTCGGAAAAGCGATCTATGTCTTTCTTTATAACATTATTTTACTGAATTTTCAAATAGTGTTTATAAATTCAATATCGTAGATAAAAATGATTATTTATAATAACTAATATGTACTTTTATAAACAAATAAAATTTATTTGTGTTCTAAATTCAAAAATTAAAAAAAAAATTAGACTGTATAACGGCTTCAACGAACATGCTTCTCCAATGCTAGAAGAGAACAATCAAACGAAGATCAAATCACCAATGCTCATTCCTATGGATTGTACCTGTCTTTACCACTATTCCTATATTGGCTCTAGGCTTCATAGTCGGTTGATGGTGCCCGACTGGCTGCGGTTGGTCAGGATTCCTCTCCCATCCCAGACCATGTCTTTCCTTACAAAATTGTGCCCCTTGGTGTATCCGGCTTGTCCGGATCAGGCTTGTCTTGGCTGGGTATGGTGCTCAATCATCATCATATTAGACTGTATAACGGCTTCATACCTTTGCCTCTCCTTCAACCTGGCGAAAGCAAAGCGCGGAAAAAAATAAAATTTAAATCATAGTCTCGTGACATTCATGACACAAATATTTAACATTATTTTATTTTATTTCTTCAAAAGTGTATTGAAAAACGTCGTTTGACGACACGCAGGACGTGGACATTTGGTATTGCAGTTATCGGCTCAAAAACACCCTCGCCTTACGGCTCGTGTGTTAATACCGCCTTGAACTACAATAACAAACTTTCTCCACTTGTATCAAAATGTACTAGTGTGTTGGTAAATATCTACTCTCGACAGATTGAACAAGGATCCGTAGAATAAAACACAATGGTTTGGGGGGCCTACATGACCACATCTATCCGAGTGTATGACTCTTCTTGAACTAAATGCACCAAGATTACATACGATTAGTAGTAACCCAGTTTGGAAACACAAACACCACTATAATACCACAGTCCACTAAATCAGCACTCAATTAACATATGGACCTCAAACTTTCTTTCACGTAACTCGACCTTGACCAACTTGATAAAAGCGGTATTAAGATATTGCACTAAACAATTATGGAACTAAATTGCCGTCCGCTACTACGGTTTCATAAGATTTGCTAGTTTTAAACTTATGTGTTCACGTGACCTCGGGTTTGAAATTAGTTGAGAAACTTCGTGTCTTCTAGCAATCGCTTTTTTTTGAGGAGGATTGCGTTTATGTCTTCCGAACGTGAGGTTCGGCACGTCGCAATATTGAATACTGTAAACTGCATAGAATGGCCATAAATCATAATTTGAAATTATCTACATCTATTGTGACATATTAATGCCGGATGTGCGGTAATCAAAAGGTTATCAGAAGAGAGAAGACGATTCAACGAGACAAGGGAGAAGAGTCTGCTGTGCAAACTTTCATTTGCACCCCTCAAATTCTAATGTCATGTAATTTTCCCGCGCTGTGCATTTCTAATTCACCATTCGTCGAGTCCCGAATATAGACATCCTCTTTGCAACACGAATAAATTCCAAGAACAGTTGTACACTACAGATGAAACAAGTAAAAGTGCCTGTACACCTGTCATTTAGCTGCAATACATTTTCTAAGCACAATGCAGCAATGTCAGCCCCACTTACAGTTCGGTGACCTTCCAAACAAGCTCATCCAAATCGCAGATCATCTCAGTAATAATAATAATAATAATAATAATAATCTTTATTGACATAAAAGTGTGTTAACAGAAGATAGGCTTAAGTAGATTAAATACTAAATGTGGGTTAAGATGCCGCCGACCGGACCTCCTAAGGACAGTGATGTAATAAACCTAAAACACTACAGGGCCGAACTCGCCAATAAAAACATTATCTACACATGGACATTGTTTTACTACCCCGAATAAATACGACACGACAGATTGACGAAAAATCTCACTGTAATATTTTTTGTATCGTAATAAAAAAATGGTACTTATTCAACAACAAAGATTTTACGAGCAACTAAAGTTGACTTATTTGCATGGATATTACAATGTTCCTTGTTGAGTTAGCAGTTTACTTAACAATTTGAGTTTACTATGAGAATTTTGGTAGTAAAACCTTGCTAAACACAAATTTGGTTTCAGGATTATCGGCTTTATTAATTATTGGTCCTTGCTTTTATTTAGATCGACGGCTTTACTATATTTGTCTGCTTCTTATTTGTGTCATGCTCCGCAGCAGAACTAAAATACATAAATACATGCTTTATGTAAAAATTACAAGATAAAATTTGCTAAGAAATTCATGGCAGGCGCATCCCGATATACATTAACATGTTACTAAAAATCAGAAAATTATTTTTCAAAAACTGTAGATGTTATCTTGATATACAATAAATATACATTTGTTTATATTATGACCTGTGCATCATCATCAACATCATCAGCCTATAATGTTCCCACTGCTGGGACACGGCCTCCTCTCAATGAGAGGGAATGGGCTATAATCTACCACGCGGGCCCAGTGCGGATTGGTAGATGTCACATGTCTATGAATTTTTGGTTCTAGGACGGCGGTTTCCTCCTGTGTATAATCAACGTGAAATAACCGTTATTTTAAAGTGGTTCTGCTGGAGAGTGGGCTCTGTAGCATGACCACATAGAATTTTAATTTTCCAAGAAACTAACAATATACAATTTTTGATATTAAGCTACAAAAATATGGACATTACCTACATTTTATCTTGTAATTTTTACATAATATAGCCAAAGTGGTTCTGCTGCGGAGTATGACATTCTTATTTGGATTCCAATTCATTCATTATATGCTAAGGATAATTCTTTAATAGGTACTAATCGCTTTTTGAGTAAGTAACAGTAAATTAATGATGTAACCAAGATTTTGTAACAATATTTTGATTTAAAAGAGTGTCCATGGAGTTTCTTGCCCGTTCTTCTCCATAGAGATCTACGCTAGGGAATGGACAACTACAGTACTTTCACAGTTTTTATGTCTTGTGACTGGGACTGTAGCTACATTAAATGTTCATTTTTGTTTCGACAATTCAAAAGTGCCTGTAACTGGCCTACTTGAAATAAATGCTTTGATTTAGATTTAGATTTTAACACTAATAATTGGACAAGGTACGTTGTCCAATTATTAATGTGCACAATTATTAAGGCTACTGTATGATGAACCCGTTGCCGCGTTGTGTCTGTTCCGTCATTATGGCTGTAGAGAAATAAACAGGTACAAAATCATCTCGATGCATCATGAATGAACGTGTCACATAGACAGCTCCGAATGCGGCCCTGTTTCAACTTTCTCTCTTACAGCATCACAGATTGCGCATGATTCTTGTTAACGCATTTGGCCACATTGTGCGCGGGCGCTGGCCGCGAGCGCTATTTACCGCGAACTGAACCATTTCAAAATAATTTTAATAAAAAATAAATAAATTAAAAATGCACAAGTGCGCCCCTGCGTGAGTGTAAAAGGATTGCAGTTTTGAATTAAATAATTGTGTGAGTGACATAAATATAAAATGGAGTTCTAAAAGTGCTTAAAAGTTTATGGACACATGTTATTATTTATTTGTGTTACTTTTAGTTGGTTCTGAAAGGAATGATTTTCTTTTGCGTTTATAATATTCATTGACAGCTTTTGCAGCTGCACATTTGGCAAAAGTCCATTGAATAAAATGATAAAAAAGTCTAGTAGAATTTAAAAATACAAATTGACATTAGTTGGAACGTGATGTTCTTATTTTAAAGAATTTCGCATTCAATATTGGCTTTAATAATACTACCTATTACATGTATATTTAAAGTAATAATTATAGTCTTAGTAAAGCAAAGCCTCCCCTCTTCATTATACATACTTACTTATAAAATAAAATATTATATAACATTCCAGATCAGTTTTGCCAAATAATGTCACAAACATAAACACAAAAATGTTTGGGTTCAAACGTTCATCAGTGCGACTCGTGGTCCTACTGGCTTGGCTCCTTCGATATTACACCTTCGGCTCGATAGTATTATGGTGTCTTTTCGCTTGTGGACTGAGTTTGGCCGTTGTCTTGGCCGTCACGACTTACGACCATGATTACTGGACGTCGAGGGGAGTGTTCTCGCCTCCAGGGTGGCCCATCGTGGGCCATATCCTGTCAGTCGTGATGTTCAAAGAGCAAGGAGGCATGTGCTTCAAAAGGATCTATGAAACGTACAAGGATAAGAGATTCTTAGGTGAGTGAATCTTCTTATTTTAAGTTATTTACTTATTATTTTTTGTGCGTATCTCATTTTACTTGGTGTCGTCACAACCCGTTTTGCCTACCTTCATAATCCTATTCATAATGTAGGAAACAGTAGTTTTACCTACACGTACCATAATAATATGGTCATATCCCATAGAAAAAATTAAAAGCGAATAAAAATATACGAGAAGGCCTTTGGAAAATCGAGTTTTATAAGAAAACCACTGCAAACATCAATTACAAATTAAAACGTAATTCTTCGATAATTGTGTTTTATTTTGGAAATTTGACACCTCATAAATGTGCACTAAAAACATCGAACGAATTTTTGGTAACTCGTTACTTTTAATGGATTTTTATTTACCTATTATGTTTCCGCACAGACAAAACTAATAATAGGACAAAACGAAATCATGTTTAACTTTGGATGCACAGTGTCACGGTCGATCGGTTCGGTCGGTTCGGTCATGCATTTATTTTGATATTTGTGACTTATTTACAAAACATTCACGAGCCGCAAATGAGACGCTCGGGACGTCCGGACGTCCTGGACGTCCATGGCATGCGTGGCATGTTGCCGACCGCTCTGGTAGAGGATTCCTAACAAGTTCTGTTACATTTATTATATAAAATTTGTCAGTGCCCAAGCTAGACCCGGAATAAAAACCCTGGAGGATCTGTCTCCGATTTGCCGGTAAAACACCAATTATAAATTACTAGCTGACCCACGCAACTTCGTCTGCGTCACATATATGAGGGAAAAAGCTCACAAAAGGAATACATTTTCCCCGTTTTTGCAACATTTTTCATTTATGTTCCGCTCCTATTGGTCATAGCGTGATGATATATAGCCTATAACCTTCCTCGATAAATGGACTATCCAACACAAAAAGATTTTTTCAATTCCAACCAGTTCAGTTCCTGAGATTAGCGCGTTCAAACAAACAAACAAACAAACTCTTCAGCTTTATAATATTAGTAAATTATAAAAAGTGCACGCATGCCATTCACGTGCACAATGATAACGTGCAGCTAAATCGTCGACTACCAGTGATCACATGGCAGTCGCCGGCTCCACCAGAACTGCCGGTTTTACCAAAACCTGGCCAAACTAAAACCATGTGTTCTCATGTATGAAGGAACGAGTCTCCGTAAGTGGGCCGCGAGCAATTATTCAATCAATCAATGACCTTTACATCATAATGCATAATACATGAATGGCTTGAATTGGATTATTTTACTGTATATTTGTTGTAAGCGCGACCATTCGGAGTTTGATTAATTCTGGGGAAGTGGATTTGTGTTTTTCCATATCAATTTCTTCCACACAACCGCTGGCGTATGCTGTTGGCTTCTATGTTTTCATCCTTTACGGCGTAAAAATGGATGAGGCGAAAGCCAGCTTAATGACTAGATAAATGTCATCATCATTTCAGCCGAAAGACGTCCACTGCTGGACATAGGCCTCCCCCAAGTGTCGCCACATTGACCGGTTCCGTGCGACCCGCATCCAGCGATTCCCCCAACCTTCACCAGATCATCGGGCCATCTAGTTTTCCGGTTTGCGGTCGCACCTCCAGAATTTTTCGGTCTGCGAGCAATTTGCCCTGCCCACTGCCACTTAAGTTTTACTATGTAGTTGCCTATATGTAGTCTCCCTCAAACATAGCATTATATTGTCGCCTGTTATAGCCGATATACTCGAGATAGTGTAATATTCAAGTCTGTCTACCCTTTCGCTCAATACAGCAGTGATGTTATGTGCCGTTATAATGTTTACACTTTTATTTTCTCGGCACCGAATTCCCTGCGTGCCGAGCGTGTGTAAATAGCATCGATACATTTGGCATTAGGTACATGCATGACATACTGGGTAAATTCACGAATTACGAAATTTATGATTATTGAATCGCTTCTAATTTTTTTTAATTTATGTTTTGGGGTGTGGAATGTTCGGCTTTCAGTCGATTGAAGTAGACCATACAATGAATACTTGCCCTCATAGTAAAATCGATCAATGAACATTAGATTGACTGTCCCGTTGGTGTCGTGGTCGCAAAACATACTGCAGAGCATCAGGTGCTGGGTTCGATTCCCAGGGCTTCTGGGCTCACTCGCCCTCTTTTAATTTTTTTTTTTGGGATGGGTATTCATCAAATGATTTCTCCCACTCTGGGCGGAGCGGGAGGGAGTGTCAGACTCTTACTGACTAAAACCCATCCATGTTCCTTCCTCGCCCTTTATGATCCGGGGCCGCGGTATCTCTTTCGAACAGGCCCGCAACGCCGGACTCAAACACACCTGGCGAAGTGTTGGTGTACTAAAGTTAAAGACGAAGAAATTTTTCCCAATCAAACTTGAACAATAAAGTTGAAAATCTATTAAAGAAATTTGACAGATTGATGTATGGCTGTACAAACTCTGACTAACCTTTCGGGGAAGTATTTCTTTATAGTGTGGTTAGTGACTAACCTAGTGTCAGAATTTTATGCCACCCAAGGGCCTCTGACTTGGCTTTACATGCTGTCGAGAAATATCTCTCAGGCTGTTCCTCAAGATGTTTTCTTTCACCGAAGCAAGTGATATGATAATTATACAATACGCACATATAAGGACATATACAAGGAGCCATAGCATAGGAGCCTTTTGGCCTCATACAGGACGAGTTTCATTTCTTTTAATTTTTAAATATATATTTGTTTTTTTTTTTTCGGTGTAATTTTTATACTGTTAATTTTGATGTTTTTGTCCTGTGTGGGCTAATAAATGCTTTTTCTTTCTTTCTTTCTTTCTATAAATTGAGACCTTGGTATTCCGACGGCCACTACTAAACTATCATTGCTTCGCGGGGAATCGATGTGACGTATAAGTTAATTCTAAGTAATACAGGGAGTAAACACTCTTCACAGAGCCGAAAGCCAAGCATTCTGAACATCAAACTAAGTTACCCTACGCAAAAATTATTGCTGGGAAATGACTGAATGTTTTTTTTTTGGGTAAAATCACGTTTAACGCACTCAATACATTGTGCTGATGGATGGATTGAATAGTGTGGGGGTCGTGGAAGTGTTTAAAGTAAAGTTCTTGGATTAAGAACATGTATTTCGAATAAAACTTGTGGAAAACTTGGAACTTTGATCCCTAATATCTCCGTAGAACAAAAAAAGTTCGATAATGGCAAAAACAAGTGCCTTTCGGCTTCGTTAAGAGATTGTTTTCAACCTTTATTACAATTTGCGCAAGAAATTCAGTCAAACTTTATTTCTGTAACCTTTTTACGCCTGCCGGCCCCATTCACGACCACGACTGAATGTATTAAAGACGCGAGATAGCATAGCATACTCATAATCGTACTCATACCATATTTCCAGGGTGCCACCAGTTCTACCAGCGCACCCTAGTAGTACGGGACCCCGAGCTGATCCGAAGGGTGTGCGTCAACGACTTCCAGCACTTTACGGACCGAGGGTTCTTCTTCAATAAGGATGTGGATCCCCTGGCAGGATCTGTGCTGTTCTTGAGGGGAAATGAGTGGAAGAGGTTGAGGGCGAAGATTTCGCCGATTTTTTCGTGAGTTCCATTATTATTATTATTTATTTATCCTTGCTCTGGGGGATCTCCCCTTTGTTTGTGACGCCCTACCGAATCTATCTGACGCCATTGTTCAATTATTGTGCCTACTTCGCTAACAGATGAAGGTTTAAATTAATGACCCAAAAAAATACTTCTATACATCTATCCGGTTCGTGGAGGATATGAAATGGCGTGAAATTCGCTCACGCGGCGTCACGCAAATGGAAAAAAAAATGTTCAATAGTCTTTATTTTGTTTTGAAGTATCCCGTAAGCTTAGAGCCAAGTCAAGGCATGATGGAACATGGACTTTATGATCTTATTTTATATGATTCTAACTTAACTATTTCATCGTTTTCAGGCCAAACAAACTAAGGGGAATGTTTCCTCTCATAGAAAACACAGCAGCAGAATTCGTCACCAGAGTTCAAGACTTGCTGTCACAGCCTAAAAACGTAGCAAACGGAAATGGAAACCTGATACCAGATGGTCAATCAAATGATGTTGGATCCAGTTCTTCTGTGGTGAATTCAGAGAAACTAGTGGGAGGTTATACTGCTGATGCCATAGTGCCGTGTGCGTTTGGTCTGAAGAGTAGCGTCATGGACAATGAGGATGATCCCTTCGCCGTGGCGTTGCATGCCTTCTATGAAATGTCGCTGTACAATATTTTTGAGAAGTAAGTTGAACCATTCATTAAAGCGGTATAAATGTGTAGTGGGTGATAATTTGACAGAGAAGATCGCCATGTCATCAAAAATAGTGTAAAAATATGTTTAATGAGAAATCTTCAATGTTGACTGTAGGTGAGTCTACCATAATCGTATTCAAATTAGGCTAATAAGACCGTTGGAAGATCTACGACTAGGTGCACCGATGACCTGGTGAAGGTTGCGGCAATCCGTTGGATGCGAGTCGCATGGGACCGGTCAATGTGACGATATTTGCGGGAGGCCTACGTCCAGCAGTGGACGTCTTTTCGACTGAAATGATGATGATGAAGGCTGAAAATCAACACTTTTTGAACGTCTAAATTTACAAGAGACAGAGTCAGTCCCTCAAAACGCTCTTCGACACTTCCTAGTGTTTTAGCTAAGAAAAAGTTGCGGAACAAACTCCCCAGCAATAAATAAACTAAGAACAATAACTTGGGAGACCATAAAAAGCAGAATCTTAAGAATGTTGCTGAAATAGGACTAGTAGGAAAAAACATAAAGGGTGTAAAACACCACTTAACGAAGCCGAAGGGCATTTGTTCTCCTCGTCTTTGAGTTAATTTTTTTTCTACACTATACCTTCTAGTTACGACGGAGATATTGGGGGTCGAAAGTTTTTTTTTAATACAAATTTTTAATGTCATATTTTTACATAAAACACCTCAATGGCCCCGTGCTATTCAATCCATCCATCAGCCCAATGTTTCAAGTGCGTTACCTACCTTGGGTTGTACCACAAGACATGATATTTCACCCCAAAAAAAGTAATTTCCCTGATAATTGTTGCGTAAAGTTAGTCTTCGTTGACGGCTTCGTGCTTCGCTTTCCCTCTCATTGAGAGGAGGCCGTGTCCCAGCAGTGGGAACATTATAGGCTGATGATGATGATGATGACGGCTTCGTGATGAGGTGGTTTACACCCTGTAAGTATTTTACGATATTACAAACTAGGTATGTAGTTACATTTTAAAAGATGGCGAAATTAGTGTTCCTTCATCATTACAATAGAAATAATTTTCCTGTTTATTAACTCATTCAAGGAAAGCGAACAGTATTTAGTCTTCATGCAATGATCAATATATTGTATTCGAAGAAAAGCAGAAGGAAAATAATTGCGCCATGACTAATATTTTAATTTCTTAGAAAAAACCCAAGACCGAATAAAAAAATCAGGTTACAAAGAATTCATATAGAATATCCTGATGAAGGCTGTGATTCAGATTGTTATAGTAGGTATTGGAAAATAATGGACACGTATTTTTGTTTTTGTAAATCAATGAATGTTGAAAAAGATAATGGGCTCGTGACGTCAGGGGGTCTAAAATGGTCGCTTTATTAAATTCTTAAAATAGTCTTTGAAACCATTAACATAAAAAAGTCCATTTTAAGAATTTTAAATTTTATTCAATAAAATAAATTACGAAAATTAAAAAAATCTTAAAATGGACTTTATGATAATGGTTACAAAGACTATTTTAAGAATTAAATTTTTAAGGTGATTCATTTACGATTCTGCTAAAGCGGCTATTTTAGACACCCAGAATTCGCTAAAAATGTACCCCGGCGGCGCGGCGTGACGTATTGAGAATTTTAAAAGCGTCGTATTTCGTCAATTTTGATAATCTCAAAGGACTCATTTTTTTTGTCACATTCCCCATACTACAATAAATGGCGAATAATTCAGAGCTTGGTTGGTCTAACTTAAGTACTTAATAGGCTAGTTTCCATCATCAATAAATTGCAAATCTATTTTGTCCGTCAGAGTATTGGAAAATAATGGACACGTATTTTTTGTTTTTGTAAATCTACGAATAAAGACAAAGATAAAACGCATCAAAACTCGGTAGTGGGGGCTCGTGACGTCAGAACTCACTAAGATACCAAACAGTGACGTATTGGGAATTTTAAAAGCGTCGTATCTTCGTCAATTTTGGTTTATGTAACAAAAGAAAAAATACGGGTTAAATATTTTTTGATAATCTAAGTGACGGACTAATTAGAGTTTTTCAGTAAACAAGCCTATTGATGCCTTCTTCATATCAACTTAGTCAAGCAGCAAGCTCGACAACCATCTCACAATTTATTCAGCACACGTCCCCCCAGTCTATGAAGAAAGATACAAGTCTTACAAAGAACCATTAATAAATAAGAAATTGATTCCCAACTTTCATAGTTTGAGGTCAGCCAATCACGATTATTTACTCTATCCAATTGCTTAGCCTTAGACGAAAACTTTTTAACTTAATCCGAAAATTACTTTGTAAGTATTAAAAAGTTGTTTGAAAGAACTTAGGGAACATAATTTGTTCTAATTTGGCTAGAATTTATTATAGTCTGTAAATTCTGTAATATCTATAGATCTGTTTTAGTTTTGTTAATTGAATTGGCTTTGGAGTCAAAGTTCGACTGTAAATTATTGATGAGCAAATTCGTGAGTCAGATATCAGAAGCGAAAAGTTAGTTTACAATTGCTGGGAAACGGTTTTTTTTAGGTGAAAACAAAACATCGCACTGATGGATGTGGTTGGAGGTGTTTAAAGAGAAGTCCATAAAAATACTTGTGAAAAAGTTGAAACTTAAACCCAACAACCGATATCTCCGTAATTAGAAGGTTCCCAGGGGCCTAATTCTGCTATTTTAATAAATTCGTCACTCCAACACGATTCCATTCTCATCCCATTGTCATTTTGCTTAAAGTTCGTAATCTGCTAAATTCACAATGGTCGGTCAATGGTCTCGTAATGAAATTGTGTTTTAATGGCATTGTCGCATTGTTTATTATATAACCCTTAGTACAAATGGTTTTCGAAATCTACTACTAAATGCAAACATTTATTCATGCCAGATTTCATATAAGGGATTATTATTCTATGACATTTCGGTCAGTGGGTCGTCTTTTCTTTCAATGAAGTGTCAGTGGTTGACCATTGAAAAGTCATAATGGCGCCATTATGATAGTAGAATTAACAAACTTGTCAAAATTTGACAGAACTTAACCATTATGAAATCAATGATCGACTACTCTGACACTATTGTAATAGCAGAATCGAGGCCCTGGTATAAAAAATGTTCGCAATGACGTGGAGAACAATAAGTGCCTTTCGGCTTCGTTGACGTTCTTTTTACATCCTTTATAAACGTATCACTCTTATCTACATACTTAATCATATAGAACGTGTAACGTTAAATGCAAAACCTGAAAATAGTTTGATCAGGGGCCTAATTCTGCTATTTGTGTAAATATTCGTCTCTCCAACACGATTCCATTCCCATCCCATTGTCATTTTGCTTAAAGTTCGTAATCTGCTAAATTCACAATGTTCGATCATTGGTAGCTTGATGGTCTCGTAATAAAATTGTGTTTTAATGGCATTTTCATAATGCCATTAGTACAATGGTTTTCGAAATCTACTTACTACTAATAGCGAAAATTTATTCATGCCAGATTTCATGTACGAGACTAATATTCTATGGCATTTCTTTCAATGGAGTGTCAGTGGTTGTTCATTGAGAAGTCATAATGACGCCATTATAATAGTAGATTACCAAACATGTCAAAACTTGACAGAACTTGATCATTATGAAATCAATGATCGCCTATTCTGACACTATACAATAGTGTCAGATTAGGCGATCATTGATTTGATAGCAGAATTGAGGCCCAGAATCACGGGCCAATTGAATCACTTTTTAACAAAGGTCACATTTTTAAAAAAAAATCTTCATTACAAATGTTGCCCTGTCTATTTATTAAAAGGTCAAGCCATCACGAATAGGTAAACAAGCAAACAAAAATGGTTGTCGTCCAGTTTAAATTGTCTCATACGCGGGATAATAATAGTTCTTCCCAGTAAAACTAAAACAGCACATAAAACCTTTTTTTTTATTAAATGTTATTTTTCTCTCAGTTTTATGTCAATTGAATTAAAAATCATTTGTGTGTCTGAGGTTACACGGTGTACATGTTTTATACTCACTGTCTTCATTCATCAATTCAATTATTTTTATAACTGTACTTAATAGTACATTGTTATCCTAGGGGTGAAAGTAACTTATTTAGTCCCGAGACGGGGTTTGGCGCCCAAGCGTAGCGCGGGCGCTAATCGCTCGAGGGATGTCTCGAGGGGGTGCTTTTCATTACGAAAACAAGGAAAATAAAAACAAATCACGATACCACTCGAAAAAAAAATGGAGATCGGATTGCCGCTTTCCCGCATATTTTGGTTTTTTTTCTGTGACCGGCTATTAAGCCTTTATTTTCACTATCGTCACTGAAAAAATAGTAAATATTTTGCCCAAATCTTTGTTATTTTAAATAAATATTTGTAACTAAATGATTACTAAGTTATTTAAAAAAATATGTTCTTTAATTAAAACTTACTGAATTTTATGTTATTTAAATTTTTTAAAAACATGGTTCAATAGAAATGTGAAAATAACTAGTTTTTTTTTAATAATGTGACAGCTGTCAGTTGAAAGCGATTTTCCCTAGGGCTGAAAAGTATAACTTTCAGCCCGCTCCTCAGGCAACTTCAGACCTACTTTCTGAGTATGAGTAATGAAAAGTTATTGAATTATTGCGTACAGTCGCCAGCGCATCAAGTTACTACAAACTGTAAAATTTTCTCATTCTATTTTGAACTGAACTCTGAACCTGAACTTAACCTTTAACATTTTATGGTTTATAATCATTTGGAGAAAAATATCAGTTTTAATTTGACGTGCTGGACAGTGGCGATCACGGTACTATGCGTGGATACACGCAAAACTATAACTCATTACATGTAATGAGTTCTAATTTTTGCTACATGTTAACATTTATTTAAACATTTAAGGAATAAAAAAGTTTAGAATTTCTTGCTTATTAAACGCTGTTTAGTTTAAAACTAAACTTATATTATTACTGGGATAACTTCCGTGATTATTCGTTATTTCGACGCTGTTGCAAGCTCCATCATGATCGCGGGTTGACTGGACATTGCGGGTTGTGGTTTGTGGTGGTGGGGTGGTTCCAATAATAGTGCGCGTAACAAAAGACGAAGAAAGAGGGTAGACAGATATGTCGGCTCCTAAAAATTTTTCTTCCACCCACCCGCTTTCTCCAGTCAACCCGCGATCATGGCGGTTGGAACATCGTTGATATTATCGGGAGCTCAAAATAATGAATAATCACGGAAAATATGCCGTAAGTGACAATAAAAGTTGTTTTTCTTGCTTATTCCCTATTACTAACTGATTTTGAAACACAGTGTGAGCCGGTTTACACCTTTTATTATCTTAATGACATGACATAATTTCAGAAATCAGCAAATTCAAATTGGCATATGATTGACGCAAGAAATATAAATAATAAACTCTTCTACACTCTACTCTTCTACTCTTCCTTAACAGACATTAACGACAGTAACATTATCATTAGTCCGAAAACAGGTTATTTACCATGTTTACTGTTTGTTCCTGTTTTAAGTTAGTTAGTGACTATGTTAGTTTAAAAACTTATTTTAACGACAGTTTTTTTTTGTTTTTTTTTCAGGACGATGCGTCAATTCTGGCCGGCTTTTGTATTATTCTTCAGAATGAGAATCATACCTAAGAAGACGCACGACTTCTTCTACAACATCGTTACCAGTGTGCTTAGAGCAAGAGAGAACGGTAACTTGACTTCTTATAACTATTCTGTTTACAGATGTGCCAGGAAAAGTATGCACTTCGGCAAGCTTCGTTTACTGTCGGAAATATGTTCACGCGATGATTAGATGTAATTTAGAACTGTAACATCCTTTGAAGTTCTTGCTTGTTTTATATTACCCATCTTTCATGGTTTGACAGTTTTTTTATAGTCTACTTTGTGTCCCACCGCTGGGTAAAGGCCTTCTCTTTCTCCCTCCAAAGCTCTCTGTTCTGTAAAGGAGGACGCACACTTATTCGCACCGAAATATGCGACCGCAAAATATTTTTTTCTCATCCGTAAGACGTCATCTATTCGTCCGATTCGACGCGGATAAGTGTGCGAGGTTATATAGAATTTCATACAAGTAATTCTAAAATTCGATCTTTTCGGCTTCTTTGCTTCTTTCGGCTCTGATAAAGTTCACCTTAAAGCATAATTTTCATTCTTCACATTTCCCAAAAGCTTTTAGTGACGGACTACGAGGTGCGATCAGAGGTAGGTAAATCGACAGATTGAGATGACGACGCATCCGCTTAGTGTGTGTTGCAGTAGGGATTTTAATACATAGAAAACTGAATGGCTCGAGTTGATACGGTTACGATCCCTTTCCAAGTTGATGTGTGCTATGACCTTTATTCGGGAACATGTTCGAAGGGCATACATTTTCTGGCTTAACTGTACTTACTTGATGTTTGTTGATTTTCGATTGATTTCCCTAAGGGAGGAAGGGAGATGGAACGACAAATAGTTGGTAAAACCTAAAAGTTGATATCGAGAGTTTTGATATTATTTTGAGTTATTGATAGATTCAGTATTATTTGAAGAACTCACAGGGGTATTGAATCAAGATAGGTATTGATCTACCTGTACCTATGTTTACCAGACGTGGTTATTATCTATGTTGGTTTCGTGTTTTGTATAGGTACAATACATTTTGAAAGCTGTTTGAAGACAGATGTTGCTTTGGTCAAAGACCTGCGTTCGATTCTCAGGTAAGGCAAAGTGTTATGTGGTGTGTGTGTGTGGGTTCCTCTCCCAGGAATTGCTGTGTATCTGCACATGGTATGTTTCTTGTAATACAGGGAGGCAGGGAAACTCAACCTATTCCTTGAATGGGGTTTTAGTATTGGTCGTCAGCAACAAATTAAGTCCAGTTAATTATGGGTCAAAACTGGACGGTTACCGAGATAAAACAAAAACGATTGCTAGTAAACCCGTTTTATTCCTGAGATTATATAGTATGTCTACATACAACGTTTTTTTTTATTGTTTTAATAACTTTAGAGGCGTGTAGTATTCATGAAAATAAAAGAAAACTTTTACCATGGAACCGACTATGAAATCTCGAAAAGAAATTCAGCTGGTTCATACATTATTGATCGCATACCTCGAAAAAATGTAGGCAGCAGCTGATATTTTTTTTGAGATTTCATAGTCGTTCCCATAGTAAAAGTTGTTCTTTTCATGAGTATAATAAACGCCCTTAAAGAAATTAAAAAAATAACGGTGCATATACAGGGTGTAAACAACCTCATCACTAAGCCGTGAACCAAGCATTTCAGTACATCAGACTAAGTAACTTTATGCAATAATTATTGCTGGGAAACGACTTCTTCTTGGGGTGAATTTACTTGTCCGTAGTACAACCAGTTGGACATCGCAGTTGTACCACGGGTCGGGCACGGAAAAATGTTTTGTGGTAAAACTCAATGTTACGCACTTAAACATTGTGCTGAATGGTGGATTGAATAGTACGGGGGTCGTAGAGGTGTTTAAAGTAAAAATCTTACAGTAAAACTTGTATAAAAAAAACTTGTCAAAAAGTTTTAACTTTGACCCCCAATATCTTCGTAACAAGAAGGGTCTCAGGTATGATGTACAGATGTAGAACCAAAAAATGATCACTGTGACGGGGAGAACATGGGCCTTTGCCTTTCGGCTTCGTAAGAGGGGTTTTACAACCTTTATAAAGATGGTCCTGTTGATGGAAATAGTAGGCTAGCCTCCTTTTTTTTGTGAAATGCATGCGATGGTAGCCAACTTACGCGGTGTGGAGAGAAGGAGGGGTCCCCCTTGCCCAGTGGCACAACTCTCATGAATAGATAATGCACCATTCCTGAGAAATACCGATTAATATAACATAACCTAACACTTTATATTCCCCCTAAAAAGCGTAGTCGACGGAGCCCCGCTTCGCGAGGCCCCTATTTCCGAGTGCAGGGTTTAAAGGAACCTAACTAACCTAACGGGCCCCAAGTCCCGATTATGGGGGCAGAGATACTTCCGTATTTTCAGTTGACAATAATATGAGACATTACAATATCGCGAGAAAAAACACGTTATATTGTAATATAACGTGTTTGACAATTTTACGGTGACATATACATTGTTCGAAAGTTGAATATTACGCACCATACAACGGACCGTGCGGTAAAATAGGTACTCTCACCTAAGTACCCATTTTACCGCACGCCCCATTGTATAGCACCGTGCGTATTCTTTACGGTTTTTTTTAATTTCCAAAAAAAAAGAAAAGGAGTTTCACATATCGAGAATTAATAGGCTGACTGATCGAACCTCCTTGGAAGTGCTTTAGCTGAATACGTTGGTACTCTCACTTTAATACAAAAAAGTAAGTGAGACGAAAGATGTAGTTCTAATTTTCACCACGTGCATGTAGCGCCATTTGCAAATTCGCGCCATTTTCATAGAAACGTCAAATATTGTAGCGACTTTCCGGCTGATAAACAAAATAATAATATGAGTTCAAGCGAGGAATCAGATGTTAATATGGAATCTACTCCAACTGATATTTTAAATGAGGTGCAAATTGCAGAAAACAGTTTCTTGCCGCCAAAATGGCAAGAGCGCTATTTACATAATGGTTAACAAAAATTTTATTAAATGGGTTCTCTGATGTTATGTGTTATAAATATTTTCTTGCAAAAACAAGCGAAGGCTTGAAAACAAGGTCTCTCGTTTCGCTAAACCGGTTCTGAGAAATCCACCTGCCTTACAGATGTCGCTTGTATGTCGCACAAATGATTAATTGCTCATCCAAAATTTTCAGGCGTTCAGGAAAAGCGCGGAGATTTCATCGACATGATGATGGCGTTAAGGAATGATGAAACCAACAACAACTGTAAGAAGGACCTCGAAGATGTTGAAATTAGTAAGTTTTGATCGTTACTTATTTATTTTAATTTCATGACGACGATGAACTGTCTTTTTGGTCTAGTGATTGCAATGGCCACTTTTGTCATGCAGCGTAGGCCGTGGTAATGCTGCAGCTTTCTGGCACTAGGAATTTTTGACGCTC
Source organism: Xestia c-nigrum (assembly GCA_916618015.1). Classification (NCBI taxonomy): domain Eukaryota; kingdom Metazoa; phylum Arthropoda; class Insecta; order Lepidoptera; family Noctuidae; genus Xestia; species Xestia c-nigrum. The sequence goes on from OU745262.1 coordinate 3,581,671, forward strand.
TTTAATGCCATGCCATTTCCTTTTCTATTTAAGTACATATTTTATTATTATTTTGAGTAGTTTTAAATATTTATTCAAATAAGCACACATAATATACAGGGTGATTGGAAGATGGGTGCAAAGCTTTAAGGTGAAGATAGTATAGACAATTTAGGACCATTTAAGCCATGGTTGTCTTAGACGAAGTCTTATCAAATTTTTTTAAACAAATTTTTAAGTTTTTTTTCGGAAATTCTCAAAATTTAATGTAAACTGCATAATTATGGCCAAATTGAATGATAAATGAATTCATTTTTTATTTATTTAATTAAAGTAATGTGTAAGCAACCAAGCAAAACATGTTTTAGGCTTCTGTGTCATTAGACATTTTTTTTACAGATATTTAAAGCTCAGAAAAAATAAAAAATTTGTACAATACGTCTTTTAAACCTTATTTAAAAAAAAAACGGAGGGTGCTTTTTTTGTTCAAACCTTTTTGAAGACATGCTTGATAATCGCTCTTTCTTTTGAGGTATCATTTATGCGGATATCTTACAAATTATTGAAATTAGGACCTATAAACCAAATCGAGGGAGAAATTTTAAATTTTAGGCAGTCTAACAAAACACAAAATTTTTGCTTAAAAGAATACTTTATGTGCTCGAAATGATAACATTGTTCAATTCTAAGAATTTTTGGCACATGCAGGAACCAATTGAGGGGAACCCATTGAGGGGATTCTCTAAACAATGGCCACCGAGCGCGGTGCGACGGCATTTCCAGGTAGAACGCCCAATGAATAGCAAAAAGCGATAAAGAGTTGGTTTTTACAGCAAAATGGTCTTAGTTACTGAGGCAACAAAGTCGTTTTTCTTTAGTCAGGGTCAGTCGGTCTGTGATGAAGCCGTTACATCTTTTACTTATTAGTCAAACTACTGCCCTTGTGAGTGGACGTTGTCGTGTTGATTCACAATTTACCGTGTTCAGTTGTAGCCCTTTGCGTTCCTGCACGTGTTGTTTGCGTTAGTTTTGAACTTTTTTGTTTCACCGTGTCCAGTCGTAGCCTCGCGCTCCTGCACGTGTTGATTTTTGACTTAATTGTGTTGAGTTGACGTTTAGTGCGCTCCTACGCCGTTTTTCTTAATTGTTAAGTGACTATGGCTACTTTTTCCAATCAAGAATATGCGGATATCGTATTTATGTACGGTAGAGCAGACGGCAATGGATCTTTGGCGCGACGGATGTATCAAGAGCGCTATCCGAATCGCAGGATACCGAATGTCCGAGTGTTTTACAACACGTTTCGTCGTCTTGCCCAAGATGGGTTTCACCGCGTGGAACCTGGAGTCAACCCGGGCAGACACGAAACTGCCGTCGACGAAGACATTTTAGCAGCATTTCAAGCGGATCCTACTACCAGTACTAGAGCAGTAGCTCGAAATTTAAACATTTCTCAATGGAAGGTGTGGCATACAATGCACCAAAATGATAAGTATCCGTTCCATGGCAGGAGTGTGCAAGGTCTAGTAGAGCAAGATCCTCAAAGAAGAATTCAGTTCTGCCGTTTCCTCCTCAACAGAGACATCGAAGATGCGTGGTTTCTGAAATCAATCTTGTGGACGGATGAAAGTAAATTTTCAAGGGAAGGTATTACAAACTTTCACAACATCCATGAATGGGCCGACGTAGACAACAATCCACATTTTAAGAAGCAGGTGTCATTTCAGATGAAATTCTCTGTGAATGTATGGGCTGGAATAATTGGCAGAACATTGATTGGGCCCCACTTTTTGCCTGATCCATTGAATGGCGAAAATTATTTGCAATTTCTGCAAATTGATTTACCACTGCTGGTAGAGGAATCAGGTGTCCCGATCTTCGAAAGAGACCGAACAGTCATCTTTCAGCAAGACGGCTGTCCAGCGCATTGGACTTTAAATGTAAGGGAACACCTCAACATTTGCTTTCCTGATAGCTGGATCGGCAGGGATGGACCCATCCCTTGGCCCGCTCGCTCCCCAGATCTGACCCCGTTGGACTTTTTCGTGTGGGGCCGGGCCAAGGAACTGGTGTATAACAACAAAGAAATTAACACTAGAGAAGAATTGATACAAAGAATAAATTCAGCGTTTGAGACAATGAAGCAGGAGATGATGTTGAAAATAACGACTACAGAAGTTAGAAGACGGGGCCGTGCTTGTATTAGGAATCACGGCCGTCATTTTGAACATGAAAAATAAATAATTTTAATTCAAATGTTGTTTTAATTAGTCTGCCTAAAATAAAAAAAATTCTCCCTCAAATTGGTTTGTAGGCCCTAATTTCAATAATTTGTAAGATATCCGCATAAATGATACCTCAAAAGAAAGAGCGATTATCAAGCATGTCTTCAAAAAGGTTTGAACAAAAAAAGCACCCTCCGTTTTTTTTTTGAATAAGGTTTAAAAGACGTATTGTACAATTTTTTTATTTTTTCTGATCTTTAAATGTCTGTAAAAAAAATGTCTAATGACACAGAAGCCTAAAACATGTTTTGCTTGATTGCTTACACATTACTTTAATTAAATAAATAAAAAATGAATTCATTTATCATTCAATTTGGCCATAATTATGCAGTTTACATTAAATTTTGAGAATTTCCGAAAAAAAACTTAAAAATTTGGTTAAAAATATTTGGTAAGACTTCGTCTAAGACAACCATGGCTTAAATGGTTCTAAATTGTCTGTACTATCTTCGCCTTAAAGCTTTGCACCCATCTTCCAATCACCCTGTATATCAAGAAATGTGGTTTCAGAATAAAGCCACTTTAAGAACAAAGAAGTTTTTTCTCATGTTTCATCAGGCAGGAATAAGGATATAATTAATTACACATTTGAGAACATTTCCTTATTTTTTTTAATAATTCCCAAAAAAAAGAAAAATGGCGGTCACAGTTATGAACGAACTCATTACAAGTTTAATCTGTAACGGTTAAGTTTAAGATAACGTAATTAATGTGGGCGTATTAACTTTTGACATTAGGGCGACTCCAATATTGCTTAACTCTTTAACTTTCACTTAATTCGGTTCGTAATTTTAAGTTTTCGAATAATTATCGATCTTTTTAGTTTGCAAGGGTACTTTAACTCCGAATAATTCATGAGAGCTAGAGAGAATTAAGATTTTTTTCTTTCTTCTACATGCTCAAAGTATGGAAGTAGTTAAACAAAGCACAAATTAGCTAGTTTTTCTCGTTCACTTAATTAATAGGGCAGGTTTTAGAAGACGTCTTACCAAATGTACAAAAGAAAAACCGGCCAAGAGCGTGTCGGGCCACGCTCAGTGTAGGGTTCCGTAGCTTCCCGTCCGCCACAATAAGTGTTCAATCCAATCCGATTTCTTTTTTGTTTGAAAAAAGATACGTTCGGGATAATAAAATATGTAAACGAAGTTATAAAAAATGCTTGCATATACGATTATACTACAAACTTAGTCCATAAATTATTTTGTACAACTTTTTGTCTTTTTTGTACAAAAACTTGTTTCCATCCTGCAAAATGATTTTCCTAGAAAGTCCTTATAAAGTTCTACTTTTCAGATTTTTTTTCATATTTTCTAAACTTATGGTTCAAAAGTTAGAGGGGGGAGGGGGGACACATTGTTTTTACTTTTGGCGCGATTATTTCCGAAATTATTGATATTATCAAAAATTGATTATAGTAAAGCCCTATTCATTTTTAAATACCTTTCCAACAATATATCACACGTCAGGGTTGAAATAAAAAAAAAAGTCACTTTACATATAGGGGGGCTACCCTAATAAAACTTTTATTTCCAATTTTTATTTTACCACTTTGTCGGCGTGATTGACACACATATTGGTACCAAAGGAGAAGGGAATGACTCCATAGATTCCTGGGCCCAGGTGTTAACTGAATCAAACTTGCCTTATTTGTAAGAGGATATAAAAACAAGACCTCACTGAAAATTTTGTGAAATTTGGCTATCCAGGAACCAAGTTATATGAATTATAGTAAAAGTGAGGTTATATTATAGCAATGTAGTTTTTTTATGTTATTTACGAAATACTTAATATTGAAGCAGTGGTGGCCGAGTAGTAACGGCGCTGACTTACGAGTTGTAGGTCTTGAGTTCAAACCCAGCCAGACGCATTACTTTGTGTAATTTATTTCATCACCATTGCTCGTAAAACGGTGAAGGAAAACATCGTGAGGAAACCGGCGTGTCTAAAATTCGAAGACATGTGACATTCACCAACCCGCAGTAAGCCCTGGAGGTGGATTACGGCCCATTCCCTTTCCCAGAGAGGGCTGAGTTCCAGCAGTGGGAAAATTAAAAGGCTGGTACAAAATACTTTTGAATGCTTGTCTAATGGTTTTATTCATGGAACGTGTGAAATCGCAAAGATCTGATACGTTTGGCTCTCACGCGCCCTGGACAGTCGCTACAGTCGAAGACAAGTTTCTACATACATATCTTGTAACCTAGAAGCAGTAGGCACCAACTTTGTAAAAACTAAAAAAAGAGGGAAGAGGAAGTAAAATAAATCACCAACATATATGTATAAAACATGTTTTATCCATCTTCAATGATTATAAGAATATCATCCAAAAACTGTGCAGGAGGTACGATATTTTCTTGGTACCTACCTATCTTGCCCAACTGAGATACCATATAATGCACATTACATGGGCACACTGGTTACCTGAAATAAAATAACTATTTAAATCTAAGTTAACCATAAACAAGCTTCATTACAAAGCCTAGTGCATGTTCAACCAAATCTCTACGTCCCTGCAGAGACTGAAATGGACTCATTGGGACTCGAGGGTCACCTACACCTTTTTTATGAGGAAAACAGTCAAACGGTACATTCCATAGATTGAATATATGTCTATTTAATCAACTAATTGGCTATTGATTTAATATGTGATGTCCAATAAAAGCACAAACGATAGACATGAAGCCAACATGGCTTGTTAGACTAAAAGCACGATTTGAATATGTAAAAGGAATGGGTAAAAAACTTACAGGCTGAGATGCACGCCACTGACGAATAACTGATAAAATCACCTCATCTTCCAAGACACTTCTACCAATAGAGTTACTGCGACCAGTCGCAATCGTACAATTTACACAGCGATCCATGTCATCAATATCCGATCGATAGGCGTAAACAGTTGTCCAAAACAGAGAGCCAGGTAATATAGAGTAGTAAGATCCGTCAAATAGTCCGATAAAATATGCAAAGCCGAGGTTAAACAATTAAACAAGAAAAACGAGCGCACTCAGAACGAAAAAAAACGAACGAGTGGATCTGTCAGTCAGTGATTGACGCAGACGGATGTCAGACACAAGTGTTGCCGGAAGAAAAAAAAAAGAACTAGGAATCGATTCAATCGATTCCACGAAAGCTTGATAATATGCTCTTGTCACTCGATTGTCATACATATTTTCAGATTTTACCGATTTATTAATAATCGATTACTAGTAATTCAGGCATTATTTAATCGATTATTTAGTTTCATTAACTTAATTTAAGTTTTCTCGCTTCCTGGGTAAAAACATGGTACCATATTTTGTGATTTCCGTTAGAAAAATACAACGGTTTTTTTAATACACATTTCAACTAGTTAACTGCTGGGCCCAGAAGTCCCCTTCTCCTTTCAGCTTTCAAGTGCTAACGGTCACAGAGATTAAGCGAAGACGGACGGACAGACAGACATGGCGAAACTATAAGGGTTTCTAGTTGACTACGGAACCCTAAAAATCAGGAAAAAATGTTTGCCATCCGCGATTATTGATTTTTGGGAGTATTTTTTTTTTAAATTCTCCTCGAACGTGTATATAGTTTCGATTAAAGCAAGACCATTTTTAGGTTATTATTTCAGCGTATTATTCGTCATCTGTCTAGTTTCTTCCCAATTATGTTAGGGTGGGGTCCTGGTGTCTAATAACTCTATGCTACTTGGACTAACTGCTTTACTTCCCACCACAACCTAGTTTATCATCATCTGGCTACCTAGCAATATGAAAAGGCTAGCCTTTTCCCAACATAGTTGGGGTCGGCTTCCAGTCTCACCAGGTGCAGCTATATTCCAGTATTTTACATGGAGCGACTGCCTATCTGATCTCCACAACCTAGTTAGCACTGGGTAATACGGTACCCCTTGGTAAGACTGGTTGTCAGACTTTTTCCACCAGAACCTAATTACTAAGTAATACTAACTACAACGAAAACGAAAACACTGAAAACTCACAATCTCTTCTGTTTCCACAGCCGACATGGTCATCTCAGCAAACGCCTTCATCATCTTCCTGGGAGGTTTCGAAACCACCTCCTCAACCCTCGCGTTCCTGTTCCTGGAGCTGGCAGCTAACCAGCAAGTCCAGGAGAAGTTGAGGAGTGAGATCCTGGAGGTACTGGACCGACACGATGGGAATATCACCTATGAGCTCCTGCAGGAACTGGTGTATATGGAGATGGTGATTCAGGGTATGATGGTGTTTATTATTGTTTCTACTGTCCTCTCTTTTAACTAGTAAGCGGTACCGAAATACTAAGGTAAGGTAGGGTAAGGTTGTCTTTAAAAGATCGCTTTTAGCGATAAGACCGCCTATTGTGTCACCCCTTGTAAAGTGTTTAAAATGTTAGTATTTATATTTTTATGGTGTACATAACAAAGAGTATTCTATTCTATTCTATTCTATTCTACTGGGTTTATAACAGAGTCATCACGAAGCCGTCAACCAAGCATTCTGTACAACAAACTAAATAACTTTACGCAAAAAAAATGCTGGTGCCTAGTCATGTTTTGTGATAAAACTCAATGTAACGCACTCAATACATTGTGCTATGGATGGATTGAATAGTACGAGCACGTACGTCGTGGTGTTTAAAGTAAAATCTATACTAATATTATAAAGCAGAAGAGTTTGTTTGTTTGGTTGAACGCTCTAATCTCAGGAAGTACTGGCTCGAATTGAAAAAATATTATATTTGTGTTGGATAGACCATTTATCGAGGAAGGTTTTAGACTATATAACATCACGCAACGACTATTAGGAGCGGAGCAGGGATGAAAAATGTTGACAAAAAAAATTCTTTCGTTTTTCTCTCTTATGTGATGCAGACGAAATTGCGTGGGTCAGCTAGTCTTTCATAAAAAACGTACTTATAACTTGTCAAAAAGTTGGATCTTTGACCCAATATCTCCGTAGCTACATATTATTATAAGGTTCCCAGGTATGATTTAAAACAAAAAAAAACAAAATGGTGTGGAGTACAAGTGTCTTTCGGCTTCGTTATGAGGTATTTACGCCTTTTATAAGCCAAACTATGATTGCACTATTGAATTTCTTGAATTTTCAAAGCGGTGAAAGATATAAAAGTACGTATTTATTTAAGCATTCTTTTAGGTCACCTAGTGTTTGAGAAAACGAGCATTATAGTTGTTATCAGAAGTTTAAGGTCTTGTTTAAGACATGGCTTAAAATCTCGTTGGTCGAGTGGCCGCATTAAGTCCTTGGTTCGATTCCCGTGCCGGGCAGTGTGACTGGGTTTTTCATCAGGAATTTCTCAGTATCCGCCAAGGAGTTCGGATTTGTGCCTGGTTGTTGATAATAAGTTCGCCCCCTATTACATAGCACTAAAACATAACTGGAGTGGCGACCGCAAACCGGAAGACGATGCGTTGGAAGACCTCCCACTAGGTAGATCAATGACCTGGTGAAGGTTGCGGGAATCCGTTGGATGCGAGTCGCAAGGGACCGGTCAATGTGGCGACTCTTGGGGGAGGCCTATGTCCAGCAGTGGACGTCTTTCGGCTGAAATGATGATGATGATGATGATGAAAACATAACTGGTGAAATGTGGGTGTACAACGAATGTTAGCTACACGCGCCTCTACCTATCCCTTCGGGGATTACTGGCGAGATATTAAGGTCCATGTTCACCGAAAAGATAACCGTCTGATTATCTAAAAACAGCTGTCACTGTGACATGTTCCCATACTAAAATGCGTTTTAAACAGCTGTTTTAGATAATCAGTCTGTCATCTTCTTGGTGAACATGGACCTTAGTATTCTGTTAACTCTAGACTTTGGTCGATGATATAATATGATGTTTCAATAGTTGAAAGCTCTCAGGTTTCCTTGTAGACCGGTTCAACGAAAGAGGTTTCGTTAACCAAACAAGGCACTATTTCAACCTCCTTTTCCAAAAGTGTGTATGCTGAGCGAATGTTTCATTTCGAATTTCAGATTTCAGAGTTTGGTAACCAGTGATTTTTCGGAGCAAAATTTTGTCCATGTCTGTATAAAATCTAGCTTTAATGAAGCGCATTTTTAGCTTATACACTTCATCGTCTGTCTAGCTTTTTACCAATGATGTTAGGGTCGGGTCTTGGTATTTAATAAAACTTGTAGTGAGGCGTGATATTAAGTATTATGTTAAAAATGTCGATGATAATATGATGTTTGAAGAGCTGAAAGCTCTCAGGTTTCCTTGTAGACCAGTTATACAAAAGAGGTTTTCTGAATCAAGCAAAACACTATAACCTCCTTTTCCAAAAACGTGTATGCTGAACGACTGTTTCATTCGGAATTCAAACCTTAGAAAATTGACATTCAAATAAAGCCTCCAGACACACTGGCGCGTTTTTGCATTTCTGCGCTTTCGCATTTCTGCGTCCCAATACAGAATGCGATGATGCGCCATAGAACAGAAACGCAAAAACGCGATTGTGTGTGGGAGACTTAAATATTTCCGTGATAAATAATGTACAGTCAGAAAAACAGTTAGGTATGCAGGCTAGCAATCTTCTTACGACTATTATAAATGTGAAAGTCTGTTAAGATCGATTTTTGTTATTCTCTCACGCAGAAACTACTTTAAGGATTTGGATGAAGTTGCAAACAGATTGATTAAAACCCTTTTCCACTTATAATAGTAGTAAGAAGATTGCTAGCCTGCATACGTAACTGTTTTGCTGACTGTACCTATGTGCTCCGTATGTTTCCAAATGCTTGTTTGTAAGTAATTAGTTTCAACACCACACCACACTCAGCACAGTCACCCAATTGGTTTGTTACTTGTAACCGGAAAAGTTTCTTTTAATGAGTTTTTATTTCCCCTCGAGGAATACTGCCTGATTCGGATAAAAGGGACTGTGTCCGTTACAGTCGGAGAAACTGTGTAGTATCAGTAGCGAGTCTATTTTAATGTAATTTACGAACAAGTGGAATAAACATGTGCCTGAAATAGGTTTTGTGATTTTGAACTGACCGGATTTTGTCGTCCTTTTCTTGGAGGTTTATACTTTACTAGCTGACCCACGCAACTTCGTCTGCGTCATATAAGAAAGAAAAACGAAAGGAAAAAAAATCCCCGTTTTTGCAAAATTTTTCATTCCTGCTCCGCTCCTAATGGTCATAGCGTGATGTTATATCATCCTTCATAAATGGACTATCCAACACAAAAAGAATTTTTCAATTTGAACCAGTAGTTCCTGAGATTAGCGCGTTCAACCAAACAAACAAACAAACTCTTCTGCTTTAAAATATTAGTATAGATTTCACCTTATTATGTACATTATTTACTAACTACAAATATGGTACATTCTATTTTTGGTATATTCTGGTGGCATCGTGTTGCCCAGAATTAACTGGGTTCTGGAGGTCAGATATAGGCAGTCGTTCCATGTAAAATACTAGTATTCAGCTGCATCCGGTTAGACTGGAAGCCGACCTCAATATAGTTGGGAAAAGGCTAGACAAATGATCCTTTTAATAATAAAGTAGTTTATGGTTTCTCAAGTTTAATTAAAATTAATTACAACTCGTTTCAGAAACTCTTCGCCTCTACCCGCCTTTCCCGAGCATCCAACGCATCTGCACCAAAGAGTACACGATACCTGACACTAACACTGTGGTGGAGAGAGGCACCATCGTACTGTTCCCAACGCTGGGCATACAGAGAGACGAACAGGTAAGCCTAATATATTATAAATAGTTTAAGAGACAGAGAGAGGAGAAGGAGAGAGTTACACGAGCTACACACTCATCTGTGACGAAAACTTCTTTCAAGCACGTTGAGCACGTTTTAGGTGAACTAAAATCATGAAAGTCGCGTGTCCGTCACCTAATGCTTCGTAGCACTTGTAGCCGATCCGCTACGGCGTAGTACTAATTAGGGACTACGCGGGGTACAACCCGTAGCAGTGCTACGACAAATTCACAAGAAAAAAACGCCCCACACTAGTAATTTCTCCTGTATCGTGGGTTAATTTAAAAAAAACCTCCACCATGCAGCTGACATTTTTTAAGCTCAGTATGATGTAAACTATATGTATATTTATAAAAAAAAGTTTCAGTCGGAGCGTACTATTTTTTATTTATTTTATACACTTCCGTAACCTGACCCCATATTCACAATGCTTCGATTCGATTTCGATTCGGTAAGTCGTACGTCTATCTCGCTCGTTTTCGTTATGCCAAAAAGGGATAGACATACGACTTGTCGAATCGAAATTCATTCCGAGCGTTTGAATACGGGGGCTGATAACCTCCCAATACTACACCCACCGCTACTTAAGCAGCTGACGGTTGGTTCACTTATCTACACTAATATTATAAAGAGGAAAACTTTGTTTGTTTGTTTGTTTGGTTGTAATGAATAGGCTTAAAAACTACTGGACCGTTTTTAAAAATTCTTCCACCATTCGAAAGCTACATTATCCACGAGTAACATAGGATATATTTTATCCCCGTACTCCCACGGGAACGGGAATTACGCGGGTGAGACCGCGTGACGTCCGCTAGTTGGTAATATAAGATCAACCGTCGATGACAATATCAGCCGGCTTACTATGTCTTTTTAATTTGCAACGGCACCTTCCGGACTGTATCACGCTGGAAACGAGGTCTTATGGTCTAGTAAACCCGGATTCTTTAAGACTTGGCAGAACGTATCGGAGGTTTCTTGAAAACGGTCCAAAAGGCGGTTTTTAAAAGCAGTGTATCTCTAAAACTGTAAATAATTGCGACAAATAAAAAATCTTTATATTTTGAAGTCCTTTTTGCATACACTGATGGAACTCAAAACATAATTTGACAAACTTTAATGCACCAAAAAAATCTTCAAACATACCTCTTAATTTTCTTTCAAAGCAGTTAGGCATTTATTGACAATGATAATTACATATATTTAAAAATATAACATAAAATTTCAAATGCTAAACTACATCTAGTGATGGATTATTTATTATTAAATAGTTAAGGTCTCATTTTAAATCGATCGAAAATACTCATTTCGCTCTATTCGGCCCGCAGTGACTGAAGTAACAACCACTTTGTAGTGCAAGCTAATTAGAACTTTATTCTTACAGTATTTCAAACGAAGTTTGAACCACTACAAATAGAGTTGCTTATTTAGCTGATGTTGTCGCCTTAAAATTGGGTACTTCAACAAAATAGTTATACAGGTTATACTCGTACCGCGCGCGCGTACGTGCCAACTTACAGCGGATATCTAATACAAAATAAAAGTTTGGATCAAGTGTTAGAGCTTACTTGCATAAAACTTGCAGATAACTTTATATTTCTATTTTTTAATTGGAATAAATAAAATAAATAAAATAAAATAAATAAAAATAAGTAACTAACTCGCTTCCGTTTCCTACATGCTAAGAATATACTACTAAAACTTGCAGTCTTTGCGATACATAATGAATTGGCAAAGTTGCCAACCTTACTTACGTTGTATCGTGGTTTCCTCACAGCAGTTTAAGAATAAACGGCCTAGTGCGTGTCGAGCCACGCGCTGTGTAGGGTTCCGTAGTAGCCCGTAGTCACAATATAGAACGATGCTGTCGTTCTTGTATTTGGTACAAAATTATCCAACACCCAAGTTCAACGACTATTACTGCTGAACTAATAAAGTTATCTTAACTGTTATAAAGTTCATGCAATGTACTGTCATCATGAATTTTTTCCAGATTTTTCAAGCCAGCAGTTTAGCTTTTAGAGGGGGGGACACTAATGGAACAAAATATGTGCACTTTGAAGTTTATTATTTCAACCGAAAAAAAAAGTGTTCGCAACTCCAAAGCCATTTTAAAACACCTATTTACCGATAGCCCACACACGTCGGGACAAAAGACGAAAAAAAAATCATCCCCACTTCACATGCAGGGAATGGTGGCCCAGTGGTGGGAGAGCAGCGGTGGCCCAGTGGTGGCAGCCCCGACTTACGATCGAACAGTAAGTCGTGGGTTCGAACCCAGACAGGCGCATTACTTTGTGTAAGTAATTTATTTCATCACCGCTGCTCTCAAAAACGGTGAAGGAAAATATCGTGAGGAAACCGGCATGTCCTAGAACCAAAAATTCGAAGATATGTGACATCTACCAATCCGCACTGGGCCCGCGTCGTAGATTATAGCCCATTCCCTCTCATTGAGAGGAGGCCGTGTCCCAGCAGTGGGAACATTATAGGCGGATGATGATGATGTTGATATAGTGTAGTAGTAAGACACCGCATTTCCATCACTCAAAAGATTATTTATTTTGCCAGTTAAGGTGAAAGCGTCGGGGTAGCTCGCGCAATAGATTTTGTTCTTTTCTTTCGATTTTTTCAAGGTCAAAGACATTCCTCGACCTTTATGAACTTAGAGGGTTGTATTAATGATTTTGGAGATGATAATTCTGTAACTACGTACGTATTACAGTCGCAAACAATATTTTAATCAACATACAACCTAGCGCTGGCTTGCAAATTGCAAAAAACGTAAGAAAATTTGAATTTTGTGGAGGATCCACCTTAAGTTGATTCAAGAGTCAGTTCTGCTGAATGGACAGTTTTGCACATTGTGTTTTAGTTACGTAAACCAAACCGTGTTTATAATTAAGTTCCAGTGTTTATAAGTTTCCACGACTTGACAGTTTCAAAACAGTTCTTCAAAACAAAATAAATAAATATCGCTGGACATTAACACACAGCGCCACCTAGTACCACACTAAGCAAAGCTTGTATCGTGGACACTAGATAGTTGATATACTACATATATATACTTTTTTGTTTGTAAATACATACTTAATATACATATAAACATCCATGATTCGGAAACAAAATGTCCAAGCTCATCACACAAACATTTGCTCCTACCGGGATTCGGACCCTAAGAACGTAAGGCAGCGTCACTACCACTACGCCATTCGAGTCGTCAAATAATACGCGGACTCATCAAAAATGATCCTTGTATTTTAGTCACCATCCTACTTCCTACTATCCTATCCTACTATCCTACTATCCTACTATCCTACTAGTCCTACTATCCTATCCTATCCTACTAATATTATAAATGCGAAAGTTTGTGAGGATGGATGTATGTTTGTTACTCTTTCACGCAAAAACTTCTGAACGGATTTGGATGAAATTTTGCACACAGATGGTTTACAACCTGGATTAACACATAGGATACTTTTTATCTCGGTAGTAAGATCCCATGGGACAATTTTGAAACTTCACGCGGGCGAAGCCGCTGGCAGAAGCTAGTATTATAATAATTTTCTAGTATGTACTTGCAATGTGGCACGTTAATTAGAAAATGCAATTAGAATTTGTGTGGTACCTATACTATTACTAGAAAAACCACACAACAAACAAGAATTATGAGCAAAATAAGTTTTCTATAGAAATTTTAAGTTCCTCATATCTCGTCTTTACATCACTGTCCTTTCAAAATATATATTTGGGGACATAGATGTTCTATAACCCAATCGAAATAAATACATAAGTACTACCTTAAGAATATGTTTGATTTACAAATTATTTTGGTATTACGTTTGTATGAAATACGCATGCTCCGTGGCAGTGGGCATTGCACATTGCTCGCAGAACAGATGGCGGATGGGGCCGAAAAGGTCTGGAGTGGCGACTACAACCGGAAGACGATGCGTTGGAAGACCTCCCAACAGGTGGACCAAAATCAAAATCAAAATCAAAGCATTTATTTCAAGTAGGCCAATTACAGGCACTTTTGAGTTGTCGAAATAAAGATGAAAATTTAATGTAGCTACAGTCCGACACAGTAGTACATCGATGACGGTGAAGGTTGTGGGAATCTGTTGGGATGCGCGTCGCACGGGATCGGTTAATGTACACTTGGGGGAGGCCTATGTCCTGCAGTGGACGTCTGAAATGCTGACGGTTAAAAATCTATATTTAAATTAAAGTGGTTTACTCCAAAATCATTCACAATATGCAGCATATTGTAACATAATATTTCTCAAGAACTTCAGCCAAAACAATTTGCTATAAGTTTCGCACAAAAAAAGAACCCTTTATTTTTATCTTCACGTTGAAGAATATCAAGTTAATTTGATCGATGCCAATCATCTTCGAGTTATTGAGTTATCTCGGATAAATTAAATTTTAAAAGAGGGTTTGTAAAGGTGAGTGGGCGATGAGCTAAGTGGAAAGGCAAAGGTTATATTTTAAGTTCGGGGGTAGAAAAGTACTTTTGGCCTTTTTGTAAAACAGGGAAATGAAAGTAAAATAAGATAAAAAATATGACGCCTGTAATCGCGGACGGAAAAAGGGTTATCCAGAAGTGTGTGGTGTGTCGTACTACAATGTGGTGTCACAACAGATTGACTGCTTCAATTGTACACTGAGCGAATTCACACGAGCTGCATTTTTCAAAATTACTGTGAGTGGTCAAAATAATTAATGTGGGTAAGAAAAGAAGTGTCTGATGAGATAACGAAAAATAGAGGAGTATGGAAGAAGAAGACATGCTGCGCCGACCCCAAATAAATTGGGATAAGGGCAAGAGAATAATGAGGTATTCTTAATTAAATAGTGTAGCTTTAAATATAACTGCTCTATTGTATTAGGCACTTAAACCTGTGATAAATCTTGAAAAAAAAAACAACATCACTTTACTCGGCTTGGGAATCAAACCTAATTAATGTAAGAGGGAAAAAATATTGTTCATAAATATATTTCTTTCTAAAGCCCTGTTTCCTGTAAAAGTGGGGTAAAAGGTATTCAAATGAGAAACTATTTCGATATGTTTTTAAAAACGTAATTGAAAAAATATTCTTTATTTAAGGCTGATGCTTACGCGAAATTGACGACCTGAATGGCGTAGTGGTAGTGACGCTGCCTTACGTTCTTAGGGTCCTGGGTTCGAATCCCGGTAGGAGCAAATGTTAAGTGTGATGAGCATGGACATGGCCCGCAAGGGCCGAAGCCTGCCAGGGTTGCTGGCCTGTTCGAAAGAGATAACGCGGCCCCGGAACATAAAGGGCGAGGAAGGAACATGGATGGGTCTTAGTCAGTAAGAGTCTGACACTCCCTCCCGCTCCGCCCAGAGTGGGAGAAGTCATTTGATGATATCCCATCCCTTTGTTTCCGAGTCATGGATGTTTACATGTATAATAAGTATGTATTTACAAACAAAAAAGTATTTAACTATTATATCAACTATCTAGTGTCCACGACACAAGCTTTGCTTAGTGTGGCACTAGGTGGCGCTGTGTGTTAATGTCCAGCGATATTTATAATTTATTATAATTATAATTAAATTCAAATTTTCTAATACGTTTTTTTTTTTCAATTTGCAGGACAGTGCTAAGTTGTATGTTGATGAAAATATCGTTCGCGACTGTAATACGTATGTAGTTACAGAATTATAATCATCAAAATCATCAATACAATACAAACTTCAAAGTTCATAAAAGTCCAGGAACTACTTTGACCTTGAAAAATTCGTCGATATTTTCATCAACATAGTACTGAAAATTGCAAAAAAGCGTAAGAAAATTTGAATTTCGCGCTACTTTGACGAGTACCTACAGTCGCCAACGCATCAAGTAACTACAAGCTGTCAAGTTTTCTCAATCGATTTAGAACTTAACCGTCATCATTTTATGGTTTAAAATAATTTGAAGAAATGTGACAGTTTGTGGAAACTTGATAATTATGTTAGTCATAAGCCCTTTCAATCTGATACTGAACTAGCGGACGTCATGCGGTTTCACCCGCGTAGTTCCCGATCCCGTGGGAGTACGGGGATAAAATATAGCCTATGTTACTCAGGATGAATGTAGCTTTCCAATGGTGAAAGAATTTTTGAAATCGGCATGTTAGTTTTTGAGTTTCTTCATAACCAACATTCACACAAAAATTAAAAATAAACCTCTTTATAATATTAGTGTAGACTAAGGAGACTTTATTTGATGGAATCGTAAACTTATAGTGCTGACTAAACTTTTTCTAAGGAACTACAACAGCGCCCTCGTGGCGTGAAAAGAAAATTTCTGTGGCAACCATTCAGACCAGTTCTAAAGGGTGTGAGAAACCTCGTAACGAAGCCAAAAGCACTTCTTCTCCCCGTCATTTCGATCATGTTTTTGTTCCACACCATACCTGGAAAACCTACTAGTTAAATTCCAACTTTTTGACAAGTTTTTTTTTTAATACGAGTTTTTAATGTACGATTTTTACTTTAAACACCTCCAAGTCCCCCGTACAATTCAATCCACCCACCAGAACAATATTTTGATGTTAGTTTGATGTACAAATTGGTTGACGGGTTCTTCAAATTCAAATTAAATTCATTTATTTTGTGAACACAGGGTACATATAGAAGATGTTATCTATCTTCTATACTTATAATAAATCTGTAGAGAGGTCAATTCTGTACATGAAATATATTTACAAAATAACTATCGGGGGGTGATTAGTGATCGATACTGATGCCAAAAATGCAATCAGTAAAATTTTTGTCTGTCTGTCTGTCTGTCTGTCTGTCTGTCTGTATGTTATTTATAGAAAAAAAAACTACTCGACGGATTTTAACGAAACTTGGTACAATTATTCTACATACTCCTGAGCAGGTAATAGTATACTTTTCATCACGCTACCATTAATAGGAGCAGAGCAGTGAAAGGAAATGTTGGGAAAACGGGAGAAGTTACTTGGTTTTTTTAGCTTCCGTCGCGTGTGCAGCCTTAATGGTTAAAGCTACATAGAAATCATGTATAACGGAAATATTCCACATAAAATTATATAAAAAATATCCCAAGACAGCATATGTCTATCTTTTATAGTTGACTCACACGTGTAACTCCCGATAGCTTAGCAGTTCGGAGATTTGTTATTATTATATTTGTTTACTCTTACGTTTATATCATCACGCTATGACCCACATAAAACATAGGATACATTTTATTCCGGTAGTAAGATCCCATGGGACAATAATCAAACTTCACGCGGGCGAAGCCGCTGGCAGAAGCTAGTAATAAATAACATCCGAGCTGTGCCCCGCCAAAAGGCATACAAAATATTAAAGGATCAGAAACAACATAAAAAAACATCATTACATTTGTCTTTTTTAAACTTTCACGATCAGAACACATTATAAAACTTAAGAAGACGGGTATTTATCGACGATCATTACATTTAACAATTCAAAAGTACAGTCACAAATAATTATAGATAAAGTCAAAATTAGATAAAATGTCAAATTAAATACTTTCCTAAAGGAAAAGGATGAGTTTTTGATGAGTCTGTTTACACAATATACACCGTGTTCCTAAGGTTATACATTAACTTCGGCATGTTATTCAGACCAGAATTGAGTATTATTTACAAAAAAAATTACCGTTTTTTTAACTTTCTTTTTTCACTTTTAGTGGCTATAAGTAAAAACATATCGTGTTCATCTTAGATTACAAACTCATTTTATCACAACATAATTAAATTGGTTAACTTAAATTACCAATAACATAAAAACTATGCCATTTAAACTAGTACTTCCTTTGTAAGATATGTTTAACAAGAGCTTTAGAAGTATTATTCAAAATTAATGTATATCCTCAGGAACACGGTGTATAGAGTTTCAAGGCTTGTTTTTAATATTACCACAGTGGGTGTCTAGCTAGATGTGAGATTGTACAATAGGCATACACTTCTTACTAAGGGACCGTTCAAGTATTACGTAAGCACTGTACATAAGCAATGCCTAGACCCCTCTAGGTATTGCTTATTTTTTATGCCGGGGGGGGGGGGGGGGGATCTAGATGGTGATTACGTCAGCAATAATTATTTACTTTTTTACATATGTTGTCTATGACTTGACTGTTGATCCACTTTCGCCAAAGTTGAATTATTTGAGTCCTCTCTCTATCCTAAGATTATTTTCTTATTTCTAGAATTATAGCTGCTGCTCGTGAATCAATAAAAAAAAAGAAAAATGTATATACCAATGTTTACGTAAGCATGTGAGGGGGGGGGGGTGTTAGAACTTTTGCTGACAAGGGGGAGGGAGGGGGAGTAAATCCTACTTCCTACTAATATTATAAATGCGAAAGTTTGTGAGGATGGATGTATGTTTGTTACTCTTTCACGCAAAAACTACTGAACGGATTTGGATCAAACTTAGCACACAGATAGTTCATAACCTGGATTAACACATAGGATACTTTTTATCCCGGTAATAAAATTAAATGGGTCAATTTCAAACTTCACGCGGGCGAAGCCGCTGGCAGAAGCTAGTAATTGTAATAAATCTGCTTACGTATTAATTGAACGGTCTCTAACCCGGGAATACAAACGTATTCATTAATATAAAATTTTCTTTTTCCCAGTACTTCGAGAACGCCTCAGCCTTCATTCCGGAGCGCTGGTCTGAGGATGCACCGCAGCCGCCTCCAGGAGTGTACATGCCTTTCGGAGATGGACCTCGGTATTGTATAGGTGGGTATGATATTACTTTTTATAACAGTTATTTTTGTGACCACAAAGGATCATAGCCCATGGTGCTTTGGAGACGACGCGACGCCGCATTACATAACGGCGGCGTTTTACAATCCGCCGTGCCATCATGTAATACGGCGTGTTCTACGTTTTGGCTGCGACGGAATATTACGGGGGTCGTGGAGGTGTTTAAAGTAAAAAATATACATATAATAAGAACTTAAAAAAACTTGTCAAAAAGTTGTAACTTTGACACCCAATATCTCAGTGACTAGAAGGTTCCCAGTTATAGCGTAGAACAAAAAAATATCGCAATGTTGGGGCGAACAAGTGCCTAGTATATCTCACGCCACACCTTTTCTATCATTCATTTGTATGAAATATCAAGGGAGTGGCGCCGCGACCGCGCTGCGACCACGCCACACCACCGCCCGACGCCTCTTGTATTTGTCCCGCGTAACATAACTTGCATGCTCATTAAAGTAACACAAATGCACAAAAAATGCAAGATTGCATCGATTTGTCACACGGAATTTTTGCTTTTATACCCCTTTTAAAGACACAACACAACGTGATTCGAATTCTATTGCATAAGTCGCAAGACTCGTTCTCAGGCCCCAATTTCTAAGAAGTCACAATTTATCGATGAAGTGTCAGCAAAAAAACAAATACCATATTACGATATCTCGTTGAGCCACGGTGTCGGGTGTCGAGTTGCATATTTTTTTGTCGACGGCGCTAGCTGGCGACCACTTGTGTAACTGGCTAAAGTGGAAATCCGATGCTTATTGTTTTGGTAAAGGAATGTGAACTGTTCATCCTTTATGGTTTGTCACATGAGGTGTAGGCAGTAAGGGTTACATTTGGTCAGCAGATTGCATAATAGAGTAGACAAAAAAATCGAATGCCAGTTTCATTATCAAAAAATATTTAACTCGTATTTTTTGTTTTGTTACGTAAACCAAAATTGACGAAGATACGACGCTTTGAACATTCCCAATACGTCACGCATTGTTATAATTTTTAGTGCGTTCTGACGTCATGAGGCCCCACTCCCGAGTTTCGATGCGTTTTATCTTTGTCAATATTCATTGATTTACAAAAACAAAAAATACTTGTCCATTATTTTTCAATACTCTAACTGACGGACTAAATAGATTTGCAATTTTTTGATAATATCGCCATGCCTTTTTGAATAAATATCAGACAAGAGACATGATCTGCCTTATCTTTGTATCAAGACTGCCTCAAATCGTTGGTCTAGTAGTCTCATGCGCAACTGCTGACGAAGAGGTCCTGGGTTGAACTCTCGGGTCGGGCTAAGTGCTACGAGTATTAAGCTTTCCATCAGGATTTGTTCAGTTGTAGCCACGGAGTCTGAATGTGCCAGGTAATACGCTCGACCGACCCCTATTACATGCCGAAATATGGGTGCCATATTAGGTACACCTCTGTCCTGATCTTAGGGATTGTGGTGCTTCCTATTTTTGTTACTATAGATGGCGCTAGTTATTTTTCGATATCTACAAAGTTTAAGACACTTTCGCCAAGTTCCGAGATAGGCTGTAAACGATATGAGCGGCCATAAAACCGTTCCGAGTTACCGTGAGCGCGATCACAAGCGCGATATCGATGTTCCTTAAGTCGTCATTATGGTTGTCATAGATGACGTCATGCATGACACGCGCCATCTTGCGATTACATTACACCGACCATGCTCCAAAGAAATATCACCGTGAGCGCTGTTAAATGACATAATGACAGATCTTAGCTGTCACAATCGTGAAACTAAATCGGAACGCAAAATATTGCTGTGAGCGCTGTGAGTGATTATATCATATCTCGGAATGCACCCTCAGTCACCTTAGCATTCGCCAGACAGAGGATAAGCTTCTTAACAATGTGCAAAATTGTTACCTATTTTGGTAGGGTTGTCACAATAGGTGAAGACAAATTAATCAAATATTTACTTACCTATTGTATTTCTTGGGATAGTTAAAGTTTGACATATTTTTATTTTCTTCTAGTATTATTAATACACGCAGTACAAATAATCACCATTATAAATACCAAGTTTTTACATTAAAATATTCTAACTTGTCACAAAACAAACAACATGGGTTGCCTGACAACCCTGAGATTTTCAACTGGCTGTGACAGCGTAAACCGGTTTTTTCCACTTATGCCGCGTACGCTACAAGCGGCCAGTGGTCACGCACGTGGTGCAACCGATTCGCGCGATTGTATGAAGCTTATACTCTGTTCCATTTCCTTACTCATGTGCCTGAAGTAACCGATCGGGATTCTGTTCAGAGCATTTACTTTTCTGTTTTTTTATTTGCCTGTATTGAAAACAATTTAAAAAAACATGCGGGGGACTCTTTGGGGACTGGCGATAGTAGCGAAAACTAAGTTATACATATATCTGCTACGGGTTGTGCTCCACGCACGCCTAAGTGGTGCTACGCCGCAGCGGATCGGCTATGAGTGCTACGAAGCGTTAGGTGACGGAAAAGGTGCTCAACGTGGATAAAGAAGTTTTCACATAAAAATAACAAGATTCAAGAATGTTTGGTGATGGAGTGGTTGTTACAAATTGTATCAAGTATAGGTTGCCCACTGCTCGGTTCTCTTCACTCCATTTCACTGATGTTGTAATGCTGAAATCTGAAGTGCTACATTAAAGGCGAATGCTGGTGAGGGATAGGGGAGGGCTCTTAACGTTAAAACGCCATCAAATAGATAGCAAAACTGACACTGAACCTTTTGTAGACTAAACAGGTCTTAGATCTATATGAGCAGGAATCAAACCCATCTACCAGGCCATCATTCAATTCTTGAAATGAAAACTACCTGATTTAATTTTGTTTATTTTCCCGCAGGTAAAAGATTCGCTCTCATCCAAATGAAATGCTGTCTTCTTCGACTGCTGCAGCACATAAGGATATCGCCAGCGCCCCGCACTAATTCGCTCGGCAAGCAGTTCGTCGAGCCGCGCGTCGAACCGTTTACCGCGGACCCCCGCTCCCCGCTCACGCTTCACCCCCTCGACTCCATGGTCACACTTAGCCTTTTATGACGAACTTTTTAAATGAAAAAGCTATTGGATTGATTTATGTTACAAATTCACTAAGTATAGTGTTGTATGGTTCTAATGGCTCGTGGCCAAAGTCGGAACTAACGTCTCCATCTTGTTTTGTCAAAAGTATTTCCACAGACAACTTCACAAATGTTTACCGATAGCGCCCTCCTGACAATGTCGTGCACGCGCCAAATAATCCTTGCAGCACTGCACCAATAGGCGTGAATGTTTGTATGTCATCTAGTTTATGTAAAACCAACAAATTATAATGTATAAATTAGGGTTGTCTTAATATTTTAATGTTTATAAAATAATTATGAAAGAGCTGGGTAGTAGCCAAAGTTGACCGTATACTTTTGGACTTGAAAAAAAGATAATATTAAAACTGAAGATGCCTAAATACTTATGGCATTTGTGGGAAGCTTTCTTAGCCAGTGATTGTACGGCATTTTAGGATAAGAAATAAGATTATCAATAAGTCATATTTTTATTATTTTGTTCTTGATATTTCTGTAAATAAACTGCTTTACTTGTATAAAATACATAGTTTCATTGATTCTTCTTCAATCAGAAAATGATTGAAATATCTATCTGCTGTGGATCGATTTTCGCCTTTATTCCTATTAATTTAGGGTCCTCGAAGCATGTCTTCTTCATCCATATTTCTCTATTACTCATCATTTCATTAGACATGAATACTTCACACCGGACAAACATGGTTTCTTTGTTCTTCCTCTACTTTTATAGGTACCCATCTACATTCATACCACTCAAAACTTTCCACATGACATTTTCCTCATTCCTCAGCATGATGCATCACTTACCCATGTCAGCGTCACATTATAAAAACCGTTAGATTGTAAACTGACGAAATATTGTCAACTGAACGTACTGCCCTTAAAAACCGATTAATGTTACCTAACCTCAAAACCCTTTATATTCACCTAAAAAGCGTTGTCGACGTAGCCTATAATCTAGCGATAAATAATGCGTCATAATATGTTGAGTTGAGAATATAACGACAGTTTACAATCTCGCTGGACAGATTACAATCTAAAGTCACCGCGCATACCACGACAACCGATTACCACACAACTTTTCAGGCGCCAGTTCAGACTTCCTCGCGCTTTATCTCTGAAACACGAGTGGAGTACCTATACAAAAGTACCTTCTCGGTGTAAGATTTCGAACTTATAAACAAAGGGATCATAAAAAACTATGCAGTATTCTGAAACAATCACAATGTATAAATCGTTCTTATCGCAATACACTTAAGTCTAAACTCCTATAAGCATTTCTCGAGACATTGCATCTTTCGTTTGGAACACCTTGCCTTTATAAGGATGGGTGTCATGATTTTCATAATCATTTGAACCATGATTCCTTGTTGCATAATACTTACTTCGTCTATGAGTTTTGTACTAAAAAACTAATAATTTAGGAAGTTTGTGATTAGTGAAGAAATATGTGAAAAGTTTTCCCAAGGATTTAATATGAAGGTTGGTTTAGTAATAGAGCTTTTTTAGTTTATGGTTAGTTCGCTACCTTCGATTTCGATTTGAATTCGACTTTTACGTTACTTGCATCTGTTATAATATACGAGTATGTTGTAGTTATAGTTTTACTTGTAAGCACTAATTATACAATTGTTTAAAAATAACACTATACTGCACCATAATGTACACTTTTGTAATAGGTACCTTTTTAATAAATTATTCTTATTCTCAGTTTTAGCGACACTTAATAATTTACGTTTTTTGAAATTTACAGGCCAGTGTTAGGTTGTATGTTGATGAAAATATCGTAAAATGTCGCTCGCGACTGTAAAACGTATGTAGTTACAGAATTATAATCATCAAAATCATCAATAGAACCCTCCAAGTTCATAAAGGTCAGCCCGCGAAATTCAAAATGGTCGAGGAACGAAGGTCAAAGTCGTTCCTCGACCATTTTGAATTTCACGGGCCACCCTGACCCTTTCACCTTATGTGTGTTTATTTGCTTAAAATAGGGTAGACGACAAAAAAAATATAATTAGCCCGTCAGGTAGCTTATTAAAAAATTGTTGACCCGTATTTCTTCTTTTATTACGTAAATCATAATTGACAAAGATACGACGCTTTTAGGTATAATTTTTAGCTAGTCACGAGCCCCCACTTCCGAGTTTTGATGCGTTTTATCTTTGTCAATATTCATTGATTTACAAAATCAAAATCACAGGTCTTCGAAGTTTTTGGTTCTAGGACAAGCCGGTTTCCTCACGACGTTTTCCTTCACCGTTCGAAATCGATCTGCTTGGACGAAATACATAGTCTATTTGCGTGAAAATAGTAGAATTAAGTGCAATATTAGTTTATCATGGTAAATCAAATTCAAATAGTTCTGCAGCGGTTATGTTACATTACTGAACTGCCACACCAACATTACGACATCAACGATGCACACGCAATTTTGAATTTAGAACATCCAAGAATTATTACCGCTGTTCCAATTCAGAAGCAATTAAAAAAATAAGGCTGCTGGGTCGTTTCCCTCGTCATCCCTAAAGGAGGACGTTAAAAAACAAAAACGACGTAGGGTTTTTATAGTTAACGTTCTTTGAATGGTCCCTTTCACGTCACTTGCCGTACATTTCCTATCGTAATTGCGATCTGACACCGTGAATGGCGTGTGGACAGATAAAAGAGCCTTCTTCTGTTTCGCTCGCTCATCTTTAGACATGACATAATATGGCGGATTATCCTGTAATGAGGCCGAGAAATGTAACAAACCTTTTTCTGGCCTAGATTTCTGAGCTTCTGTAGTATTTTCTAGATTTTTGGAGGCACTAGCTTTTCGAGTAGACGGCAGCGCTTGCTTATCTTTACGAGTCCGTCATACTAAAGTTATTGACGGTTTAAGATAGCGTTATGTTTATTTCTCACTTGTTATCGCTTAGAACAAGGCCTCTTTTGCCGCGCTTTCAAGTTTACTAGCCAAGTTATATTAAGTTTGGTAATGGTAATAAACGCAAAGATGAAAGATGGAAACCGGCGTCAATGGCCATATTGTTTTACTTTGTTTATTTATTTATTTAAAATAGGTGCGCCACAATAAATGTAAATAGGTTAGGGTTCTTAAGTAAGTACCAATTGCAGGTACACTCAACTTTCTCTTAAGTAGGTACAAGCTATATCATCACAAAGTACTTAAAAGAAATAAAATCTAACATAAACTAGAAAACTAAACAAAGTTCTAACGTAAAGTTTAGATTTGGCCATTCGTAACGTGTGTTTTATTGTAAAGCCAAAATGAATAAAACCATTCTTGAGGCATATTAGAAAGATAATATGGACACAAGGACTACTTATTCAGCTAGAACAGTCATAAGTAAAAACATAGGTGTCTGGGCCCATAGTGAGTGGCATACTAATTTTAAAGTTCCTGGTCATAAAACTTAGAACTGCTGAAAAATTAATAAATATAGCACGTCTACCTTTTCTATAAAAAACCTTATTTTTTTTAGCCGATAAATTATACTTACAGATGTCGGTCCAAGCAGGTAGGGTCATTTAAGGCATGGTATGGTATACAAATTCATATAAATATTATCAATAATCGCAAACCCTGTCACTTGAGATGTTAGTAAAAAGATGTGAAATTGTTTTGTAAAATCTATACTAATACATATTATTAAGTCTGTAGGTTTGGATATAATCTTCGGAACTACAGTTAATAACCCCTTCCAAACACCTGGGCATTACAACTGGTAGTAGTACCTACACACCCGTTAAGTACCTACCACACAAAAATTTGTTCCAGGAGCTGCCATTTCACACGATTTAAAGGGGGGGAAATATAATGACCACCAAAAATAACTTTGTAACCACTAATATCTATCACCTTAAATATCAATTGATCACCAAATTTTGTAAAATGAGCACCAAAATTAAATGAGGTGGTTGATAAGAAATTAGTTTTGCCTAGGCCGACTTAGGGCCGATTTTTTTAAAACTATTCAGAAAACAAGGATGCAAGAGCATAACAGTTCAATTTAAGTCTTTGGTTCTAATTTCACGATAAAGTAAGGATTAATTTTGCCGATTATTTACTAATTTTGGCAATCAAAAAGTGTTTTTTTTGGAGTTACCATTTTGCTAAGTCGGTTCGTTAATTGTATGCCGATTTGAAGTAGTATGTTCACCGTCAGCATTAAACTGCAAATACGGAAATCAGAATATCTACATTGGTAAGCATAATTCTAAAACAAAAACTTGCACGATTTAATTAAATTAGTAGGTAACCTATAGGAATTCTTATTTAGTTTTGAGTAGCTGATCGTTTCAGTTGATTCAAGGTTTTGTTCAAAAGTGGATGCGTTCATTTTTTTATTGTAAAAAAGTGTCACTTTTTAAAAACCTTGTGGCATATTCAAAGAAGAAGAAGTCTGAGAATACCATCCATGAACTACGTGCCGAGATAGTGTTGCTACGCAGTGCGGTTTCGGAAAGTAGGACAAATGACGATGCCAACATAAACACGCGTCGTGGTGCAGAAAATGCTTCGGACAGCAGTTTTGCGTCGGCGAAATTGGATTCGTCGTCACCTGTTAACAGCGAGGGCGATGCACCGTGCCCCGCCGCCCCCCACCCCTCTGCTCCGGCAGAGAATACGACACGCGTAGCTACGTTGTCCCCCAAACCAGCTTACGCCGCAATTGCTGCCTCAAATAAATCAGCTGTAATTCAACCTAAGCAGCTGAAAGGGGGAAAGCAGAACCGTCGCTTTGAAAACCTTGCGAGGGATCCGGTACAGCGCTGTCCAGCAAAGCAGGACTGTGATAAGGACGGCTTCACCTTAGTCCAGAAGAAGAGGAAGAAGCCTACTTGTCGCAATCAATGCGGTACTGGACTGTCAGGACCAAATATGCTGCTGCGTCCAGCGACACCAACGACGTTGCTGTATGTGTCCCGACTGCATCACTCCACGAAGGTTGAGGAGATCGTTGAGTACATGAAGGTGAAGACTAGCTGGACCTTGAGGGTCGAGAGATTAGAGCCGCGTCACAACACCAACTTCAAGTCGTTTGTGGTGCGAGTTCCGACACAATATCTCGACATGTTTTTCAAGGAAGAGTTTTGGCCGAAGGGTGTTGTCTACCGACGTTTTCGCGGCAGGCTACATGACACCGCACAGCGTAACACGACGCCGCCACTTCGTGTGAGATAGTTCATAGCTTATAAGTTAGATTTCATATGTGTTAGTTTATTTTTATGTTGTTTATTTTGTGTATTTTATCTATGGGCCTTAAGATGCCTGATAATAAAAATTATTGATTGATTGATAACATCAAATTAAGGTGAGTGGCCTATCATTTTGTGCTTATTTAATTAAATAGTTTGTCTAATGCTGTAGTTATTTACGTTTCTTTTATTATTTTTTGATTTTAAAGTTAACTAAAATGAGGGTACTACTTACCTACCGTTTAAAATGATTTTCGTTTTGAAGGTAACTCAGTAAAACATAGGCATTTGTTTGTTAGTGCAATTATTTGCGTAGCCATAAGAATTAAATTGTAAAAATATTATACTTTGAACTGCATTGTCATCAAATTATGCAGAAACAAAGTCCAATTGAAGTGTTGGGTGATGCGGGTTTGAAATACAACGCCGGGATGCGTTGCTAGCATCTACTCAGTAAGCAAATACCGCTAATTTCCTCGGCCATTGTGGGTTGTTGTTGCAGGCCATTGTGTATTCGGTTTGTACAAATGTCATTTGTTTTGTCAGGTCACCAAGTCACCATGGAGTTTTTATTCCACGATATATATTTTTTTGAATTATACTGGAAACGTACTGGCCATCGATATTGGGATTCGATTCCAAAAATTATGAATGACAATTATAATTTCATACACAAACAAAATTGTGCTCTGTTTTATGTGGCTTAAAGTGGTTTTAAATATATTTATTGTAACAAAGAGGATTCCATTTTGGTCGAAACTATTATTATGGATTTACTTTTTAATTTGATTTAAGAACACTAAACGCATTTGAAATAAAACAATTTGCTTATTTTATTCAGTTGTTCATCAGATACCTATTTGAAATGTTGTTTGAGAGTGTCACCAATGCATTGAAACCTGAAAATGACAACAATATTTCTTGAATGCGGAAATAATCAGATGCATTCTAATATGGAGGTGTTGATTTAGTTAAAGATAAAATATTTCTTCAAAAGCTCGTGATACCCCAGGTAAGAGATACCAACTACTTATAACCTTATTGTTTACATAACTACGCAGCACACGTTTTGTTGCCATACCTATTACATATTTTTTAATTGACTACTGTTACCTTTCGAAAGTTGCGACCAAAACTGCAGACACCGGAGTTTGACAGAGGCATTTCAGTACCTATTTGGCGGCCATGTTAAATATTTAAAGTATGCTAGTTGACAAATATGCACGTAATGGTAACATTATAGTGTAAGTATTAGCAATACTTACCTACCTACAACGACGATAGTGGAAAATAAAGGATGGGGAAAAAAACGATGTTTACATGCTTATACTTCATAAATAAAAGATCTTAACTTCTTAATAGTACAGACAGTACCTGTCAATGTCATACTTAATGGGCATGCCGACCTAATTAGTGACGGGCAATGAATCATCGTGACCTCAGACTATAAACTATCGATATTTTAAATAAAACTTAATAGTAATTTATCATTAATTTAATTGTATTTATTTATTTATTTAAACACAGTGCATAAACACTTAATGTACAAAGGCGGGCATTTTCTACCAGTGTAGTAGTATTATTGTATATTTTAATACCATAACATTATTAACATGTGTACATACTTAATCTAAAATAATAGTGAGTAAAAATCAAACTTCTCATCCGTCAACTTCCTATCCTTGGGTTTCGGTAGAAGACAATGTCGCCATAGATATAATAAAGAAGGAGATAAGCCCGTTAGACGAAAATGTATCGGATCCCTGTGTCTCCACTTTATTCCTACTACACATGCAGTTCCGTAAAAGCAATAGATAAGCAGTCGCGCACACACCCGCATTTCTTAAATCAGAACGTAGTACACAATAAATTATAAACCTTATGTCATCAAACACATCGTGTTCATCTCTCTTCTCATCACACACCAAGCACTGTACAACTTACCCACACAAAAACATCGGTACACAAGCACATCACTAACTCGCCGTAAGAAGGAGCGGCCGCACAACGCGACGCATGTGCTTGTTGAACCATTGTTTGGTGAATTTACATTGCTGGTCCAGTCACTTAACGAAAAACTAGTAGTGGTTGAGGAGCAATGTATTTATTTCTAAATAGTATAGCCATTTGCTTATGACTGGCACAAGAGGTCAGGGTAGAGAGGGGTCTTGTGCCAGTCGCGCGGACACCGATACGCCCGCGCCGCCTTGCTTGCCACTTCTCCTGTTTTTTAAATATCTATGCATGCCGCGTTTGACTTTTTAAATTTAATTAAACACAATTATATACTACATTAGCATCGATAATAGTAAGAAATGTCGATCATTTCCATCGACAACCTTTTATATCCTGACAACCCTAGGAATGTCAGTTTGACATAATAATGTCGCAGAGATCAAGCTATCTTTTAGGATATTTATTTTTTCTAATACCCATGTATAGTTACTACGTGACACTGGCAGTAATTGCCGTAGTCTTCGGCAAATTGCCATAAAAAAAAAAAAAAAAAAAGTGTAGTCTCGCACTATAAAAAAAAACCAACAAACCAACTTTTTTATCCTGGTGAACGTGACAGCTGCGTTTGACAATCGCGAAACGTCACTCTACTTTAATAATGCGAGTAAAATGATACCAATTCTGAAAAACTCCCATTACCATCCCATTAATAATAATAATAAAGAGCTTCGATGACCATCTATCGAAGCTCTCTTTAGGCGGCTGGATCAAGAGCCTGATACAGAAGGCAGTACTCCTCGATACGGCTCGCATTGTGAGGAGGTTGCTGTCTCTGCAACCTTAACCACTGGTTATAGCTTGGACCCTGCTCCCGATATCGGTGGACCACTATATTTTATGTTTTTAAATGTATTTTTTAGTTTTGTTTTAAGATATATTTAAAAACTAGCTGACCCACGCAACTTCGTCTGCGTCACATAAGAGAGAAAAACGAAAGAAAAAAAACGTCTCCGTTTATGCAACATTTTTCATTCCTGCTCCGCTGCTAATGATTGTAGCGTGATGTTATATAGCTTAAAGCCTTCCTCGATAAATGGACTATCCAACACTAAAAGAATTTTTCAATTCGAGCCGGTAGTTCCTGAGGTTAGCGCGTTCAACCAAACAAACAAACAAACTCTTCTGCTTTATAATATTAGTATAGATGTAAATAATATGTTCTAGACTGAATAAACGAAATAATAACAATAATAAAGCCTTTATTAACAATCTTATAAAATAATTTTTTTAAATACTAAAATAAATATGTAACATAGACACTAGTTGCGCGAAGGTTGTCTTGCTATTCAGCATAGGCCTCCCCTAAAGCTTGCCATAAAGTGCGGTTACCCAATTAATAGGGAGGAATAAATTTTGGGAAAATTATGGTCTAGTGGTCATGGGATCTTGGTCCATTATTGCTATCTCTGTCGCGCTAAGAGGCGTTTACCTTGGTCTGAATCGCCACAAATATAGCTTGACAACACTCCTTTTGGACAGTCGTGTAAAAATGACACAAACTCATCGTTCTATAATATCCCCCTTCCCACAGCTGGGACATAGGCCTCCACGTTAGCTCAGTGCGTGTTGGTAGATGTCGCATACGAATTTTTAATTCCAGTGCCAGTTCCCTCATGAAGTTTTCCATCACCGTTTTGAGAACCGGTTTATCCAAGCAGTATAAGCGTTTTCATCATCTATACTAAAATATAAAGAGGAATGATTTGTATTTTTGTATGTAACGGAAAAACTACTGGACAGATTAAAAAAATCTTTCAGCAATGGATAGCTACATTATCAGCGAGTAACATAGAATATATTTTTCCCTCGTACTTCCACGGGAACGAGAAACATGCGGGTGAAACCGCGTGAAGTCTGCTAGTAAGTTCTATTTTGGCCTAGTTTATCCCCCCCTATCAAAGTGAAACTCCCAACTGATCAGATACGCTCGTTCGAGACCCTCGCCCGCAGCCACACACGTCCTGATAACATGTCTAGTTACGAACAATGATAACAGGGACGCAGGAATTTGAGAGAATATTAGATTCCTAGAACTAGGAATATTTGTACCTAACCAGCTTCATTCATCTTATAGTCTGAAATTATCCCATTGGAATTTTAAAGTAGCCAACGACATTCTGAAGTAATATAGATTTACATTAGAGAAATAATTTATTTTCAGTGTCGGATGAGTAGTTTCGAAGATACTGAAGGAAAGGGGTTCGGGCGTTTTGGTCCTTATGACCAATGGACTTGAATCGTACATCGATAGATAGGTCTTTTCAAGAGGAAAAAGTTTATTGTTGGGTTACATTTGGATTTGTTGTCCGATTTAAGATATCGGCTTATAAAATATGTGTTTTTAAGTACATCGGATAGTAAACCAAAAATCAATAAAATACGTATTGTGCAGTGATTACTAAGCTGGTAATGTTGAGTTTAGGTTTTTTAGGAGCTTAGGGCTAAATAATAACAGCCACTCGGGTCGATTTTTAGGTTAAGCCGTGCTTGCCGAGGTTGTTCTGTGGATGGGTGACCACCCTTACATACCAAGTTTCTTACGTGCCTCGGAAAGCACGTTAAGTCGACGACATTAGCTAAATAAGCAACTCTATTTGTGGTGGTTCAAACTTCGTTTGAAATACCGTTAGAATAAAGTTCTAATTAGCTTGCACTACAAAGTGGTTGTTACTTCAGTCACTGCGGGCCGAATAGTGCGAAATGAGTATTTTCGATCGATTTAAAACTAGAACTTAGCTATTTAATAATAATGAATCCATCAGTCGATGTAGTTTAGCATTTGAAATTTTATGTTATATTTTTAATTATAATATTATCATTGTCAATAAATGGCTAAACTGCTTTGAAAGAAAATTAAGAGGTATGTTTAAAGATTTTTTTGGTGCATTAAAGTTTGTCAAATTATGTTTTGAGTTCCATCAGTGTATGCAAAAAGGACTTCAAAATATTAAGTTTTTTTTTATTTGTCGAAATGATTTACAGATTTAGAGATACACTGCTTTTAAAAACCGCCTTTTGGACCGTTTTCAAAAAACCTCCGCCTTAGGCGGTTGGTCCTTGCTGTCATTTGTAGATAAGACACTCGTTACAGGTAGTCAGTGGCCCAAAAAGTCTGTGACAACCAGTCTTACCAAGTGGTATCGTAGTACACAGCACTAACGCGTTTGTGTTCGACGTGCACCTCAACGAGATGTCAGCAAAAGAAAGGGCCGATGCCTGTCGGAGCTGCGGGACTGTTCGAAAGAGATACCGTAGCCCCGGAACACAAAGGGCTAAGAAGGAACATGGATGGATAGGTTTTAGTCAGTAAAAGCCTGACACTTCCTTTCCGCTCCTTTGGTGATTTCAAATCCGTAAAAAAAAAAAAAAACATATTCATATTCATATTCATATTCATATTCATATCTTTATTTGCATTCCATAATGTTAGTTTTACAGATCTTATAATAGGCTTATAGCTAGGTACAATTATGGACCCTGTAGGGCACAGCAAAAAGTATCAAATTTAAATACAAAATAAAATTAATAAAAAATAAAGAAATAAATTAACAATAAGTAAGAATTATTATACAATGTCGAAAATGTTGTTAGTTATAATTATTTTCTTGAATTAAACATTATTGTTAAAAGAAATTATTCATTAAAACAAATCCATTTTTTTTTTATACATTAATCACATTTAAATTTTTGACCAACTTAGGGTATGTAATAGTATTTTAGTGTTGGTCTGAGTTAAATAATTGCTTTGTCATGTAAGTACTCGTTTATGGTGTAATAGGCTTTAAATATTTTATGTACCCTATAATACTGAAAAGATTTATACTTTTCATTTAAGACGTGTGAGTCTATCTGGCGGGCCCCAACGAGATTTATCAATAGGTGATAACTTTTCATAAAGACATTATTTTGTACCTAAAGAAAATAAATAAGATATATTTTGTACCTCAACAGTTTTTGATTAAATGACGTTTCTATGAAGTGTCTGGCTAGCGGGCCCCTTATGATTATTTCTTTTGTTATTATAGTTATAGATCGCCCAATAGTGCTTGGAGTTAGAAACTATTATGTACCTTACAAATCCAAAATTTCGACTTTCTGAGAGCTATACTTTAGGAGTTATTCGTTATTTAGACAAACGACCGGCTAGCGAGCCCCTTTTTTTAAATACTACTCTTTTATATCATTCAATAGCATAAGAAGCTTGATGCTATTATGTACCTTACAAACGCAAAATTTTGACTTTCTGTGACTTTTACTTCAGAAGATAATCGTTATTCAAACAAACGTCCATCCAGCGGCCACATTTTTATTGCTGTTCTGTTATATGACACAATAGCATTAGGAGCGTGATACTGTAATGTACCTTACAGATCCACAATTTTAACTTTTTGTGAGCTATAGAGCTATACTTCAGAAGATATTCGTAACCTTAACTAATGTCCAGCCAGCGGGTCCTTTTTAGGTCACAGAAAGTCGAAATTTGGGATTTGTTAGGTACATAATAGCATCAAACTTCTAATGCTATTGTATGATATAAAAGAATAGTATTTAAAGAAGGGGCTCGCTAGCCAGACGTTTGTCTAAATAAAGAATAACTCCTAAAGTATAGCTCTCAGAAAGTCGACATTTTGGATTTGTAAGGTACATAATAATTTCTAACTCCAAGCACTATTAGGCGATCTATAAGTATAATAACAAAAAAAATAATCATAAGGGGCCCGCTAGCTAGACACTTCATAGAAACGTCATTTAATCAAAAACTGTTGAGGTACAAAATATATCTTATTTATTTTCTTTAGGTACAAAATAATGTCTTTATGAAAAGTTATCACCTATTGATAAATCTCGTTGGGGCCAGCCAAATAGACTCACACCTAAATTATTTAAATCGGTTCCGTCAGTTGAAAAATAAATATCGCTAGACATTACACACAGCGCCGTCTACTGCCACACTAAGCAAGGCATGTGTCGTGTTCACCAGACAGTTGATATACTACATATATACTTTTTGTATGTAAATACATACTTATTATACATATAAACATCCATGACTCTGAAACAAATGTCCATGCTGATCACACAAACATTTGCTCCTACCGGGATTTGAACCCGTGACCCTAAGAACGTAAGGCCACACTACCGCTGAGCCATTCGGGTCGTCAAAATGTATCAAAAGTATCAATGTATCAGTAATAATAAGAGATTTAATCACAAAATGATTAAATATTTAAGGTACGCGTACTCCGATCGGACAACATATCAGGTCAAGCGCCTCACCTATTCGTGCTCTATGAGAATATACCTTTCTAACGATACGAGTATACTATTTATATCTATTGAGTTCAGGACCAGAGTCCATACATTTGTTCCCATAGCCCTTACTATAAAAACTTGAATACTCACTAGCCATTTCGCCCGCGATTTAATGCGCAAGAATTGTTATAGCTCGCCTAATTTGCATGATATCGTCATCATCATCATCATCATCATCATCATCATCAGCCTCTTTATGTTCCCACTGCTGGGACACAGGCCTCCTCTCTACTAGAGGGACTAGGCTATATTCCACCACGCGGGCCCAGTGCGGGTTGGGATGATATAAATTTATATAATTCGTAGCTTATATTACTTCCTGATAATTTAGTTTTCTATTGGTGAAAGAATCGGTCGGTAAAGTAGTTTCGGAGCTTATGGGGTTCAAACAAGAAAACAAACAAATTCTTTCGTCTTTATAATATCACCTTTACCTCTTCTCACTCTCTTTACCTATTTATATTTCTTATTCTTTTTGCACACAAAACAACAAATATACATATTAATTGCAATAATACCTTATATACAAAGGCGAGCTTTATCCGAGTTGGGTTTTCTTTTCTTTATTACCAAAGATTCCTACCCAAAAATAGATAACTTGTTTAATTTTCGCTCTAGCTGACAAACCACTGGTCCTCAAGACTGAATGTTTTACGAAGTGCACTTTCATAAAATGTAACATCACGCCTATAATCTCGAAAGGTTGGCAGAGATGTAGGTACCTAACAGTACGCCAACGCTCACATGACAATACCCACATTCTTTGCAATAGAAACCATGACTAAAATATTGTTTTGTTTCGGTCAGCTGACCTGCGTATTACCAATTGATTGTAGTCTCACGCATGGGAATTTTATTGATGGATTTTAGAATTGGTGCATTGTCAACAGTACCATAGTATTTGATATTTGTTATTATTTTTATTTTCAAATCGAACGTTCAACAATAATTTGTGTGGTTTGATATTGAAAAACCATTATGAAACTTAACTACGGAAAAATCATGCTTTAAATTCGGGGTTGATAAGGTAAAAACGACTCCTTCTATTGTTGAAGTCGGTAAAAATGTAACCTGTGTTACCCAGGCCGTAGAAACGAACTGATAGACACCCTACCCATCAAAATCGCATGAATCGTTTAGGCGATACGGATCTGAGGAACATACGTAAATACACATAGATAGATACATACATAGACTGCTAAAATCATAACACATCCTTTTGCCACCGCCATAGTTAAAAAAAAAAAAATCTAAAGAAGTGCTAAATTTACAAAAAAAAACGAATGAATAACGTGTATCCTCCACGCGATCTTCATAAGGCTTGAATATTATGTCTACCCGTACTCCTGATTACTCCATTCGTAAGGACTGGACGTCTTTTAATAATAATTATATTATTCTTAATACTTTATTCTAAAACAGACTACGAACTACCTACTATAATAATATAAGTGCCACATCTGGCAAACAGATTTTAAGTTGAAAGGAATCCGAAAACAATTGAGTGTTTTTAAAAAGGCAATGAATATTTTTTTATGTGCAAAACTATGGGATCGTGTCATGTACAAGATGTTGTGAAATGTTAGGAAGACGAAGATAGGACACTTGGTTTTATACCTTAATGGGGAACGGTCATAATCAAAGCGTTAAGCCTCGTGAAAGTTAAGTTTGGGGACTTTCATAGTGATTTGCGGTACTGATACAGTACCAAAGAGATATCGAGATATCGATTGAGTTTAAGTGGAATTCTCGTCGAATAAGTTCAAGTTATTAGTACCTAGTATATTTTGTACAAAGTGCCAAAAAGTAACAATAGTGTGTGCGTACTAAGTGTCATAAAAGTACCTGTCAAGTGCCTGTGTGAGTGTATGTAATGATCAGGTGAGATTTAGAGTGAATTATGTGGTTTGGAAAGAAACCTAAAGCAATTAAAATACTGTTATTTTGTACCCGACTTACTAGCCGATTGTGTTGTAGCCACAGGACACACAGACACAAAGACGGAAGACACAGACGGGGCGCAGACATATATCTCTTCAGAGTCTCTTTCATACAAAATGTATAGAAGCGTAGCGACGCAAAACATATGCAGTGTGTTTGGCTACCTGTTAGGGCATATTATTCTCATTTCCATCGACAAATACACGTTTCAAACTAACTCTAAGCATTTATTTCAAATAGACCTTTACGGCACTTTTGAATGTCAAAACAACAAAAACACGCTAAGCTGCAGTCACAGTCAGTGCAAATGATTTTATTGAGAGGGTAAACTACGAGAATATCAAATGATTAAATAATTTTTCTGAAAAAAAAGCAAAAGGGGCCTAAAAAATGAGAAAATCCGAAATTTTAATTTAAAAGTATGTAGGGCTAGGAATATTTATAAACGTGTTTTTTTTTCATTGATAATTTTGATACATTTTGTTCTGTGCGGGCTAATAAATGCTTGTTCTTTCATTCTTTTTTTGAAGTCAACTTCTCAAAATTAAAACCGGACACAAAATGTCTATTTCTCACAATGCCAACTACTTAGAATGTCAAATTCGCATAATGTCTATAGAATAAAAATCTACCTATTGGTCTCTCACCTACGGGGGGATATATATGTACTTATACGTATGTATATGGGTGACAAGCAAAATTTAGCCACAACGAAACGTTTTTAATTTTTATCATTCTTAGTAAGAATACGAACAACTTTAAATTTAAACAATTTTTGCGAAAAAAAAAACATCTCTGAAACAGTAAACATTTTGAGCGTCGCCAATATTTTCTTTTTGAAAGCAAATTGTTTACTCTACTAGGCTGTTACCTTTGAAGTTTAGCGATAAAATGTATATAGTCGGTGCCAGTTAAGATCGCAATAGAGGTCATTGCTCCGACTTTCATCCCGATGTCGAAATATTAGCGATACTGTCCCTCCACCCGTACAAACCTGTCGCAATTCTGATATCGCTAGAGTCTCATAATACATCCAAAATGACACATGATGAGGAACATACACAACAATGTGCATAACCCAAAAAAATAAGAAATCGAGCAAACGCCTACGAAATTAATTAAAAAAATTAATTGTTTTCAATTTTGTATTTTCGTTTTTAACACTATTCTAACTTACTGAAACGTCAATTAATAAAGTAAATAAATTATTGTGCATCTTAAAATTAGGATCTGGGACTTTTTCGCGAAGGACACTTCTTGTGACCCACCTACGCGAAAAGACATTATATGCGCGAATGGAACCTTGCGCGAATGGACACTTGCGCGACTGGAGTTTGGCCCACCTTAATGGCCACTAAGGTTTACCCTGTGGAGTAAACAAAACATCACGCCTGTTATTACTTGAAGGTGGTTTTTTTTTGGTTTTTTCCGTTATGAGCGTGGTTTTATGGTATTCGCTTATTACGAAAATGAGATCAAATAAAACATCGAAGATGGCGCCAAAGAAAATTTTGGTTTTTCCGTCATCGGTGTCGTTTTCATGGTTTTTAGGGTCACTAGTAACGAAAATGTCGAGTCGAGGAAAAAGCAAAATACATAGTAGATAATCTATTGCCCCCCAAAATCGCGGAAGATTTGCCTTAAAACGTTTTTTGTACTAAATTGACTATTTTTTTCGCACTCAAAGTGTAGTAGTATAGTTTGCACCCCGAGAAACGGGAACATAATATACCCTCGGTTTCATTGATTTTGTATATTATGGCTTCGTTTAGTCTCCCTTGATATAAAATAATCCATTAAACCATTAATAAAATTCCTCAGTGTTGTGTTAGCATACAATTCAATACAATGTTACAGTTGTTTATACCAGGCGTCTACGTAGCGACATCTGGTTTCATATGGGTCTTTTGACTGTACAAGGATCTTTTGGCGCGTGGCCAAAATCTGAACTAACGCCACTATTTTGTTGGCTATACTACAATGTTATATGGAGTATTTCACTGTACAAAGATTTTTTGGCGCCTGGCCAAAATTTGAACTCACGCCACTATTTTTTTATACAATGTGTCCGGACATGGACTAGTGATAACCTAAATACTTAAATATAAACTATTTTTTTTAAGTACAATTACACTCTAGGCTTGAGTCCAATACCCTTACCCGCTATGTGGCAGCCATTTGGTTTTTTTGTTGAAATATGATCTATGTGAGTACGTAAAAAAATCATATCTCTCAAAGTTTTAGTCATACTGAGACAAAAATAAGCTTAATTGAAAGGCAATAATACTGTCCACCATCTAAATTTACAACTGCATGTTTAATACTTTAGAGTTATTGTTGTTCAACAATAACTCAAGTTTTAGTCATGCAGACTATTTTGATTAGCAAATTTTATGTTGTATTATAGCTTAGCTCAAAATCTGTCGATCTAGTAAAAAAAATGAAAAAGTTGTCGGGGGTGTTCTTGTAGTGATTAACAATTATTGGTTGAATCGAATAATGTTTCGTTTTTTTCGACATTCATTTTTTTTTTTCGAAAGTTATGGAATTGTGAACACATTGCTTTGTAATGCAAAGGGTAGACAATATTATTGCCTTTCAAATAAGCTTATTTTTATCTCGGTATGATTGAAACTTTGAGAGATATGATTTTTTTGTACTCGCATAGATATTTCAACCAAAAAACAAAATGGGTGCCTATAGCGGGTAAGTGTATTGGACCCAAGCCTAGGGTGTAATTATACTTTAAAATAGTTTATATTTAAGTATTTAGAATATCGCTAATCCACGCTCAACAGAAGTGATTAACTTAAACTTATACAATGGTGTCGATTCTGTTGTGCACAAACTAAACTTAATTTAGGCTATTTCTATCTTTTTCTGTCTAATAGAACGAGAAAGAGACGGACGTAATTTAGAGCTCTCAAATTTAATTCGAACTAATATTTCCATACAAATGAAGGGTGCACGTAAAAACATGTCGACTAAAAACACGGTGAAGCGCAAAGCATAAACTAGTTTGACATTTCTAACTTAGTTGATAGCTATTGCCGTCCTTTTCTCGCACTGCCTTTTAGTAAAAGATAGCAATAGCCTAAGTTAAGTTTGTGCACAACAGATTCGAAACCATTGTATAAGTTTAAGTTAATCACTTCTGTCGAGCGTCCCGAGACGCACAAGTTTTTTTTAAATACTGCGCCACGCCGCACCGTGCAGCCAACACCTACAGCCAGTAATTATGTTCCAAATTCAAATCTCATTACTGCCCGCTAAAAAGTCTTGTGGAGAAAAGAGCTAATTTGCTCCCGCTTATAAAGGATCAAAACGAAAATTTTCGAATAGCAAGGATAAAAACATAATACTATTAATCATTAAGCAGATAACTGGCCCGTTCGTCAGAGAGCTTCTCATAATTTTGTAACGTAGTTTGTCCGAATGTGTTATTCAGACAACTCGCAGGATATTCGGTATTTTGCCTCAGGCCGAATATTCTTTTCGTTGCAACACTGTTTAAAGTGTCGCCAAGGCCGACCAAAGCGTCTTCACAATAGAACTAAACGATAGTATCACAAAAAACGTCATAGTTGAGTGGGAGAGAGACGCAAGGCATTCGGCGGGCCTCTCTCTCGTTCGGTGACTCATCGTAACGTTACCGGGCGTTACACTTTTTCATAAGTGACTCCCAGCCGCAACCTAATTTAAGACGTTGTTACGTCAAAAAAAATTGATAGTTCGCAAATGTGAACACTGATTTATTTCCGAACAAAATTAGAAGTTTGAATGTGGGATTTCCTTTTTCAACTCTTCCCTAGCCGCCGGATAGATGGCGCTGATCTTGGGATGTTTCTGCAAGGAACAGAAAGTCACATCATTTCACTTGGATCTAATGCTTATATTCGGAAGCTTATGCAAACGAAAGTGTCATCTATGAAAGTGTCAATCAACGAGCGTGTGTGACGTATGTTTTTTCAAGCGCTCTGGCTTTGGCACCTGGTAACGTACTCAGTTCAACGCCATCTATCTATCTTCCTGGAAACTATGTCTTTTTTAATTCTCATAAAGCAAACCTCTCCTTGTGGATTTCCTTATTTAGCTTGAAAATAAAAATAATGTTTCGTTGTTATCAGGTTACATCAGAATGAATCCTCATTTGGCTGAAGACACGGACGATGAGAACTGCGATGACCCCATCAGGCTGTTTGACAATGACTTAAGAGCAGCGGTCTACTTCGGCAGTAAGCCTCTTGGCCATAGTAAGTTAAAACTTTCATATGGTTAAATACATGTTACCGCTAATCCGATAAAGGTGAAATCTGTGAAGATACGAAAGTTATTGCAATTTGTATGTATATGTCTCCGTAAAATTGTCAAATACGTTATATTGAAATATCTCCAGCGATATTGTAAAATCTCGAAATATTGTCAAATGAACATACTGCTTACAACAAAACGCATTATTTTTCGTGATATGCGTGCGATGGTAGTACACTTACGCGGTGTGGAGGGAAGGAGGGGTCCCCCTTGCCCAGTGGTACAACTCTCATGAAAAGATTTTGTACCATTCCTGAGAAATACCGATTATTATAACCTAACCTTAAAACCCCCCCTATTTCCCCCCTATTTCCGAGTGCAAGGATTAAAGGAACCTAACTAACCTAACGAGGGGGTGCCCCAAGTCCCAATTATGGGGTCAGAGATACTTCCGTATGTTCAGTTGACAATAATTCGAGATTTTACAATATCGCTAGGAGAAACACATTATATTGTAATGTTAAATTACAATATAACGTGTGTTTGACAATTTTACGGTGACATATTATATATTTTTTTATTTTGTGTGTGATGAAAGATTGAGAATAAGATGAACTGGCTATGGTCACGCGACTTGAAAATATTGTAATGTTTACTTGTCGATTTGATGCTGGTCAACTTTCGAGGTAGCGTTTGCTCACAGTTATATCCTATGTTTTTAGAGTTTAGAACTATTACCGAACGAGTTTATTTGTGCAATTTTAATACTTTTATCTACATATTATATACTTATTGCGATCTTCTCTCTTCCAGTGCTTCCATAAATTTCAGTTGGTTTAATCGTTTTTTGATTCATAGAAGGCATCCAAAATTATTTTGTACGAATTGGCCATTGCTAAATGTACTGACTTTAAAATCTATAAATGCAGATTGAAATTTTAAGGGGTTGGCGGAGCATGCGTTTTTCATACAAACGTTATACCAAAATAATTTGAAAATCAAACATATTCTTAAGGTAGTGTGTATATATTTCGGTTGTTTTATAGAATATCTATCTATCATCATCATCCCAAATAATTATTTTGAAAGGACAATGATGTAAATGAGGAATTTAAAATTTCTAAAGAAAATGTATTATTCTCACAACTCTTGTTTAAATCGGTGTACATTCAAAATATGTGATTGGGAACCTATATATTCTGTAATCCAATCAAAATAAATACACACTACCTTAAGAATGTGTTTGATTTACAAATTATTTTGGTACTACGTTTGTATGAAATTCGCATGCTCCGCAGGTCTCTTAAGTTTAGTGTTCGCAGACCGTTTTCCTATATCTACAGTGGTTCAGGTTTTTGAATTATTATATAGCGGGTGGGAGGGACACCTAGTAAGGGACACTTTTCCTGTGTTACCTGGGCCAAAATAACAAATCGATAGATACCTTTCATCGCAATGGTTAAGGCGCTACGGAGAAACATACGTAAATACATGCATACATAAACTCTTAAAATCGTAACCCATTCTTTTAGCTTCGCCTTAGCCGGGTAAAAAGGCTATCGTGGCTCACGGCTGCGCGAAATAAGTTCAAACACAAACCACTGTTGGTTTTCGTGAGCTACTCAATAAAAACACATATTATAATTTATAAGATTCCAAAATGTATTGAGCTCCGCACAGGCAAATGATCAGGGCCTCGATTCTGCTATTACAATTCAGAGTAGTCGATCATTGATTTCATAATGATCAAGTTCTGTCAAATTTTGACAAGTTTGTTCATTCTATTAACATAATGGCGCCATTATGACTTTTCACTGACACTCCATTGAAACAAATGTCACAGAATGATAATCTCGTACATGAAATCTGGCATGAATAAATGATCACATTTAGTAGTAGATTTCGAAAACCATTTGTACTAAGGGTTTTATAATAATGACAATACGACAATGCCATTAAAACACAATTTTATTACGAGACCATTGACGGACCATTGTGAATTTAGCAGATTACGAACTTTAAGCAAAATGACAATGGGATGAGAATGGAATCGTGTTGGAGTGACGAATTTATTAAAAAAAACAGAATTAGGCCCCAGACGAAGTGTGACGTCCGTCTATGAAATTTATTCTGGACAACAGAGTTTATAATGGGACATAGATACAAACTCCTTGAAGTATATTTCAAACAACCACTACAGCAATAACCTATTGATACAATAAGATAAAATAACCTTTTTTTAATTTTTTATAGGCACCTGCAGAGACACAGAAAGCCGGTGGCGATTGGAAGCCATAGAAAATGTTGAATTTTGTCACTCAAGAGAAAATTATACCCTTGAAAATCCTGACGGCGATCAAGTCGAAAAAATACAGAACGGGATTACCAGTGAGTGTGATATTACTCCATTACGTGTTAAATTAGTGGATTGCGGAAAATTTCCTTGGTACTTTAAGAAGTATACGCAACAAATAATGCATAAAATAAATTTAAATCAACACAGTGATAGTGATGACGACGTAGATGTAGAAATAGTAGACGATTCAGATGATTGTTTTATCATAGAAGATCTACAAGATATTATTACAAATAAAATAATAAAAAATGATCAATTATGCATAAAAGCAGTAAAATTTCCTGGACCTAGACCAAAAATACATAAAAACAAAATTATAAGACGTCGCAAAGATGATGACGAGATACGAAAGGCATTAAGTGTAAAGCATTCCGTTCAAGTAGATTTAAAGCGTAATCAAGGACTTATAGGTATGAAAATTGTACAGAAAGTAGAAACGAATGAAACGCTGGACGTTGTAGCGAACAGAGAAAATTTGGTTGAAATGGCAGAAGCAAAGAAACAATCTATTATCGCCAATGAAAAGTATGTAAGTGCTGCTGACACAGCACTTAACCATATCGGAACGCAATTAATACCAATAATTGAAGAAAAAGAGAGCAATTCTATTTGCCAATTGCCAGTTCTCGATGACGAAAATGATTTGAATGGGAAACCGACCTCGCTCAAATCTCCTATTCCTCAAAATATTACCGTGCAATTTGAA
This sequence comes from Xestia c-nigrum, assembly GCA_916618015.1. Taxonomy (NCBI): domain Eukaryota; kingdom Metazoa; phylum Arthropoda; class Insecta; order Lepidoptera; family Noctuidae; genus Xestia; species Xestia c-nigrum. The sequence goes on from OU745262.1 coordinate 3,625,304, forward strand.
ATTAGTAAAATATCTGAAAAAGTAATCGATAATTTAAAAGCAAAGAAAACAAATGATCTGTCTTCTGATCCCAAAGTTATAAGTCAAACCAATGAAAGCCTTTTAAAAAAATCAGACAATAAAATAGAAACTGAAAACAACAAAGAATTGAGTTCTAAAGAAACTGTACCAGATAAAATTGAAAATTCATCAACTACAGTTACATCACACGTGAAGAATGTGAAAATCACTAATAAATATAAAAATGATCAAAACAAAATTAACAGTATTTCTGGTCACAATTCTTTGGTTGGATTATTAGTAACAAATAAAAGTAACGAAGATTACAAAGAAATGAAATGTAAGAAACAAAAAAGAGATAAAAATGTTACACAAAGCATTAATACCAAAGTTGTTAAGAAACCTCCCAAAAAAAAGGTTAAAAAACAGAAACCTGAACTAAAGTCGCCAATTCTACATTGCAGTACTATGACAAAGAAACCTAAATACGAAATGCCTCCTAAATGCGATAAATCAGATACTGATTCTAACTTGTCAATTGAGTTAAGCAAACTAACGGAAATAGTTGATAAAATTACCAATATAAGGAGTTGTAATTCAGTGCAAGATACTAATCGACCAAAACCAATTATTTTTCCTAGAGCTACGCAAAAGCCTTTAGATGTTCATACAAAACAAGCAATACGGAGAAATATAAATCCCCAATCTTTAAATGTATCGCACAAACTTCCAAAGAATTGTAATGATGTTCAAAAAATTGATTCCAAAGTCAATCACTTCCGCAATACTCAGATTATGACTGCAGGTCAAAATAAGGCTTTGAATGAACAAAATGTATTAGGTGAAACTCACCAGAACAATATGAATAAGCATACAAAAAATACAATCGCTGTCACAAATCCTACTCTTAAAGAACCAACTAAAAATAACAAACCAACAGTCTTTAATAGTAATGTCCCAACGACAACTGTAGCTGCGCCTGCAAGTGGATCAGAGTCCGTTCCTGTTATTCAACATTCCAATTTCCCCATCTCCCATGGGCCTCATTCTTCTAATCATAATGTAGTGCATAATAAAATTAGTAACAGTAATATTCCTCAGAAACATGTCAATGTGCCAGTACAGAATCGTTACGCATCGGCTATAATTTTAAAGTCAAATAATCACACAAACTATCCATTTGAGAAGCACTGCGAATCCCCTGTGCATACCGTGGCTCCTCAACGACCCATCCCTGTCCTGACCCATTCACAGTCACAGTGCAGAGACCCCCCACCACCACCCTATCCTACATTTTATCCACCTGCTCCTTCGGCAACTCATCATGGTTATCATGCAGTCAATTCCGCTTCAAAGCAGTTCCATTCTCATCAAGGTCATCTAGGTCACCAACCAATCAATTCTGTTCCAAAACAGTTCCATTCTTCTCAAGGTTATTTAGGTCAACAACCTAATAATCCAATGCAGGACTTTTATAGGCAATGTTGGTTGCCGCAAACCATGGCACCTCCTCCACCACCCCCACCACCCCCACCCATTAATCCTCCACTACTTCCACCCATTATTCCTCCACTTTACATTCCTCCTAGAAATAGTCAATCCAATGATTGTGTTAATTTAAATCGTCCGTCAGCGTCAGTAATACAAAATCCACAAAGTGGTTCCCTACAAAACACAGTAAATACCCTACAGACGAATAATAGTTCTATAATTGGAATAAATAATGATGGTTTAGTAAAAAAAATTAACATAGCCGCCATGCCAGTTCAAAATATTGTTAATAACAATAAAAAGACTATTAAAGTAGAACAAATTAAGGATCAAATTATGAACCCGGTTGAAGATACAGCAGTAGTAAATACTAAGAATGAAATGTTAAAAGAATTAGACAAGTTATCTTTTGTCGATGGAAACAGTTTTAAAGAAATGTACCCTGCTAGTATTATCAAAGAAAATAAAAAAGAAAACACATTAGATGTAGCAATAATGTCAAACAAGCCTGGTAGGTTTGAAACTTTAAAATTAACCATGAATTCTAAGGATAAACCTGTGCAAACACAAATAAAAGGATACTCGCCGCCAATTTTACCCATACCAACGTATCAAAAAGTCTTACGTCGAGTGAATGTGAATCCACTGACCAAAAATACAAGACCCAAGATTGATCCCCGACCTGGAAATTCCAGGGCGAATGTAAACGAAAGTAAACCATTGAAGATACGAGATTTCGTCAAATGTTGCAAAAGAAAGTTTAATAATGCATGGAATAATGACGAAGACTGCAGAAAAAAAGAAGAAGCTAAGAAGATTTCTTTAGAAGAATACAAAAAAAGATTAATGAAAAATGTCACTAAATCTGAAAATAATAAAAACTTATTAAAGAATAGGAAAAACGTTGACTATAGCACGGAAACCGATCTTGGCTATGACTCCGACAGTACGGTAGTTTTATGATTTGTTAACTTTTGTGAACTGTTGTCTGACAATTTATATTTTTTTGACTTGTGTTATAACTTGTAATACTCTTTATTTTGTAGTACTACGCAAAGTTACTGTCGGTATTTTCACGTGTCCTTACTGAAGTCAATGCTGAAAATGAAAGAAATGGTGCGTTTATTCAAGGCGGTCATTGTGTCCTTTCAAAGGCAGACATCTTTAATTTGTTTTAAATTTCGAAAATTGCTTTGTATTTACACATAACATTTGTTGTTGTAGTAGTCTGAGACAGTTTTTTTTTAATCAAAATAGTTTTTCTACGAAATGTGGGTTAGGTTAATCATCAATCAAAAGGCACACATTTTGGTCATTGGCTTTTTATTTTGTGACAATCTAAAGTCATTTTTGTTATAAAGAAAACATGAACTTTGCATTCGTGTAAGTAGGCGACGACGGCTGCCAAAACAAGTAACACGGCAAATGAAAGAAAACACCTAAATATAATTTATCCAGAAAGTGTTCTTAAACACATCACCCGAAATCACGCAACGTCACCCGATGTCATATGACAGCGTTCTCACTGTCGTGATGACTGATAATCGTCTAGTTTTAAGTATTCTGTATTAAAATAGAGGTGTCAATCACCTCCGTTTAAAGAAAGCTAAGCTTGATATAGTAAATTACTTCAAGCTGCATGTCATAATCTCGTACAAACCTATTCACTAAAACGCAAAGCTTATGTTTCCTCGCACCTTCAGGATGCACCCTCTGGTGGCAAAGATGCGAATCAAAGTCGACGGTTCCATCTCCAGTCAATGTCAGTGTCAAAAGAATCTTGTTTTTGTTTTTTTTGTTTTGTCAATTGTTTGAGATGATATTTTTTTCACAATTAGGTAGGTTGTTACTACTGACATTTCTGTTTAAATCATACTGATCTTCGTGTCTCGCAATAAGGGTTGCTTTTGTCAAAATTAGAATAAGTCTGAAAGGACTGCTTGCTTACGTTTGTGCCGAGGGCCAAAATATCCTGGGCTGTAGCACATCAAATCCAGAATGGCGTTTGGCAGTCTTTTGAGTCGACGTCAAAAGTGTGACAGTGACAGTAACTGTCATGGTGACACTTTTATAGAATTTTTTAAGTTCACACGTGTGCACTTGGCGCTCTTAGCAAGCTGCAAGATGAATAAGTTACGTTTTTATACTTATTGTTGTAAGTTTTATGCTTCGAAGCTAACGGTACATTGTTCCTAATGTAATACTTAATTGTTGTTGTTATTTGTTGAAAATATTCTTAAGAAATAAATAGTTTAAATATAATTGTTGACTTGGTTTTTGTTAATGGACAGAGATGTTCAAAAATACCCGTTTACTGGTGTTAGCTCTCCAATGTGATAACGAAGATATTATAATATTTCCCAGATATGATTAAATGTTATGAAAGTTGGACTCTTGCGAACAGAGGGTATACAATATAAATATATATTGTTTACGTTCAGGAAAACACCGAAAATAAAACCGAAAGCACCAAAATCCCAACACCGGCATTGTGTGCAGGTGCGCGCGCAATCTTGCTTTAAAAAAAGAAAAGGACAAAAACAAATAAAAACTGTCAAAGAATTCCTTGAAAAAGTCAACCTGTCAAAAAATTGCGTTGCGTAGCCTTAACATTATTTAGCGAAACATCTGCATTGTGGCTGCGGCGACAATTAATCTATCTAACGCAGCTCACGGCGTCTTGTTGTAATAAATCTCTGGATTACAGCCTCCTTCGTAGAATTAGATCCGCACTGGAAGGATCTGACTTGAATTATGGACGGAAGTTTGGCTTTTTTAGCCCGTTATCTGACTTATTAGCAATGGTAAGTGCTTGATTTGCAGTCATAGACGGTTTCAACTCGGGATACTTTTAGAACTAATGACAATTTAAATTCAGTATACAGAAGCCAGGACATCTTGCTACTCAAAACTGTCAACATTTTCCAATCAATCTTGAACCTTTTTATTTAGGGAATATGCAAGAAAACCTGAATTCTTTTTATTTACAACTAGCGCCCGCTACGCGGTTTCACCCGCGTAATTCCCGTTCCCGTGGGAGTACGGGGATAAAATATATCCTATGTTACTCGTGGATAATTAAGCTTTCGAATGGTGAAAGAATTTTTAAAAACGGTCCAGTAGTTTTTAAGCCTATTCATTACAAACAAACAAACAAAGTTTTCCTCTTTATAATATTAGTATAGACAAAAACATTATGGTACACTTGTTTAAGTTTCTAAAACGTCCCTTATTTTACTATTAATTGTTTAATGTTAAATGTTTTTGGTGAAACGGAACGCAATCTGAAAATTCGTCGTCCTCGATAACACCGGTAGTGTCGTCAAAATCTGTGTCAAAAAAACACTTGTTAAAGTATCACTAATATTTCATAACTAGCTTCTGCCAGCGGCTTCGCCCGCGTGAAGTTTGATTATTGTCCCATGGGATCTTACTACCGGAATAAAATGTATCCTATGTTTTATGTGGGTCATAGCGTGATGATATAAACGTAAGAGTAAACAAATATGATAATAACAAATCTCCGAACTGCTAAGCTATCGGGAGTTACACGTGTTATTGTGAGTCAACTATAAAAGATAGACATATGCTGTCTTGGGATATTTTTTATATAATTTTATGTGGAATATTTCCGTTATACATGATTTCTATGTAGCTTTAACCATTAAGGCTGCACACGCGACGGAAGCTAAAAAAACCAAGTAACTTCTCCCGTTTTCCCAACATTTCCTTTCACTGCTCTGCTCCTATTAATGGTAGCGTGATGAAAAGTATACTATTACCTGCTCAGGAGTATGTAGAATAATTGTACCAAGTTTCGTTAAAATCCGTCGAGTAGTTTTTTTTTTCTATAAATAACATACAGACAGACAGACAGACAGACAGACAGACAGACAAAAATTTTACTGATTGCATTTTTGGCATCAGTATCGATCACTAATCACCCCCCGATAGTTATTTTGTAAATATATTTCATGTACAGAATTGACCTCTCTACAGATTTATTATAAGTATAGAAGATAGATAGATAATTAATAATTGTCATCGCAATTTTTGCTTGAAAAATGCACATTCAATAAATTATAGTAAAATTACTCTAATAAGGCCAAAAAATTTAATGTAAGTAAACAAGGCAGATAAATGACGTCAAATCATGACCCCGATAGTTTATACAGGGTGTAAAACACCTCATCACAAAGCCGTTAACCAAGCATTCTGTACATCAAACTATGTAACTTTACGCAAAAATTATTGCTGGGAAACAACTTTTTTTTGAGGTTATAAATCGTGTTTTGTGGTTGTAGAACTCAATGTAACGCACTTAAAACATTGTGCTGATGGATGGATTGAATAGTACGGGGGTCATGGAGGTGTTAAAAGTCAAAATCCTACAAAAAAAATTGTATTTAAAAAAAACTTGTCAAACTTTGACCCCCCATATCTCCGTAACTAGAAGGTTCCCAGGTATGGTGTAGAACAAAAAAATGATCGCAGTGATAGGGAGAACATTTGCCTTTCGGCTTCGTGAAGAATTGTTTTACACCCTTTATACTGTCATAGAAATTTACAAGAGTTTAAATTTATTTTTGAGCGACAAACAGTAGTTGAACTTAAGTTTTAATGCTTTTCTTGGGTAGAAAATATATATAGCATGCATATTTCCCTATAAAGTTTAAAATCTGTTAAAGAAATTTGACAGATTGTTGTAGCTTTGTGCAGGTATCCGTTCTTTCAGGTAGCGTTGGTTTGACTGTGGTTTCACTAACAAGAAACGGGAAATAAGTTTACATAAACTTTTGAGAATGGTACGTTTTGCGTAAGGTGCATTATGCGACTGAGCCCGCACAGGCTGAGTGTGCTAAAGTAAGTAAGCAAATTATTGCAAGAATAATTTTCTATTTACCTTCAAATAAGGTTAATTTGTTACGCCTTACGCTGCTGATGACCCGATTGGCGTAGTGGTAGTGACGCTGCCTTACGGTCTTAGGGTCCTGGGTTCGAATCCCGGTAGAAGCAAATGTTTGTGTGATGAGCGCGGACATTTGTTTCCGAGTCATGGATGTTTATACATAATAATGTATAATAATAAGTATGTATTTACAAACAAAAAAGTACATAATTATGTAATATATCAACTATTTAGTGTCCACGACACAAGCTTTGCTTAGTGTGGCACTAGGTGGCGCTGTGTGCTAATGTCCAGCGAATGTCCAGCGATATTTATACGATTAGATAAGATTCGATACTGATAAGGTCCTATTAGAAACTAGTCCCCACTATAGGGTCGTGTTCCAACTGTTCCAAGACAAAATCTAAAAGCTCAAAAGAAAAATCTCAATCTAAGATTCCATTATAAAGCCATCTTCTTGTTCACCTTCCGATGTTTGTTTTCACAGTAACCAAAAGCAACCTGAATGATTTATAACCTGTGTACTGGCTTTTGTCGGCGTAGGTATTCTTCCGTTGAGCTTAGACATATTCACATGGGAATGTATACAGAAGACGACAAAAAAAAAAACTATTAAGTACGTCATTTAGATAATCAAAAACTATTTGACCCATATTTTTTCTTTCGTTACGTAAAATTGACGAAGATACGACGCTTTTCTTTTTCTTTTACGAAAATTTTCAATACTCTAATACTATAGTTTTTTAGATTTCTGACGTCACGAGCCCCCACTCCCGAGTTTTGATGCGTTTTATCTATGCCATTATTCATTGATTTACAAAAACAAAAAAAAAGTGTCCATTATTTTTCAATACTCTTAACTGACGGACTAATGTAAACTCTGGAATTATTGTCAACTGAACATACGGAAGTATCTCTGCCCCCATAATCGGGACTTGGGGCACCCCCCGTTAGCTTAGTTAGGTTCCTTTAAACCCTGCACTCGGAAATAGGGGCACCGCGAAGCGGGGCTCCATCGACTACGCTTTTTAGGGGAATATAAAGTCTTTTAAGGTTAGGTTATAATAATCGGTATTTCTCAAATGGAACGATATCTTTTCATGAGAGTTGTACCACTGGGCAATGGGGACCCCTCCTTCCCTCCACATCGCTTAAGTTGACTACCATCGCATGCATATCACGAAAAATAATGCGTTTTGTTGTAAGCAGTATGTTCGTTTGACAATAATTCGAGAGTTTACAATATCGCTAGAGAGATTACAATATACCGTGTTTGTCAATTTTACGGTGACATATGCATTCAGTAGTAGCTGTTATTTGATTTAAAATTACATGCAGACACATCTATTTTATTTATTTGCAAGATAGATAAAGGATACAAGGAATATATTTCTGTAAACAGTGATAGTCATCGCAATTTGTAACGTACTTACGTTACATCCACCTACGTACTTACGTGGGTAGTTTGTTGTAAATTACCGACGCAGTGCGGACACAGCGACGGCGTTTGTGCGATGACTGGCAGTACTCACAGTCGTTAGAGCAAGGCTGCATTTTCCACCGGGATTCGAGCGTAAGTTGGAATGAGTTACGAGCCACACTATGACATATGGCTGGCTTGCTTGCTTCCTTGGTGAGTTCTTGGATATTCATATGTTTGTTAAAGGGGAATGAAAAGGGAGTGCAGTTTGTTTACAGTGCAGTTTTTATTCTGTTATCTTGGTACAACAGCAGTGCTAAGCAACAAAAAAAATACGTATTGCCTTTTTTAAAGAAGCCAGGGTAGACGAAGCGTATGTTCGCCACCATCAAGACCCGGTTTCCACCAAAACGGAGGAGAGATGTGCAAGATTCGACCATTTACATTGGTTGAAGTCAATATCGTGTCTCTCGCCTTTTCTGTGATTGGTCGAAATTAGCACATCTCTCCAATCCACTCCTCTACGCTTTGGTGGAAAACCTGGCCTTAGTTAATCTATTAACACCGTCCGCGCCATAACTCCTATGCATTAAACTTAGAGCATATTCAAAACATCATTCAGTCTCCGTTATCTTCAAGCAATTGACAAGAACAGAACGATTGACCAAGGCGCCAATTCTGTAACTTACGTTAAGCAACACGCCATTGACACTATTGACACACTACAGACATTATGTTGCCATTGTTGCAAATTTGGTATTCTGCAAAAACTTCAATGGCGTTTCAGCGGTGTTTCAGTAGTGTGTCGATAGTGTGGCAGTTCGATAGACACAACTATAAAATACACTCCGTAACTTTGGCCATCATGATGACATTGACAGATTATAGTGGAGCAGAATACCAATTATTACAATAGTCTTTCTATGGCGTTTCAATGGCACTACATTCGTAAGTCAATGACCATAAAAGAAATGTAGAATACCAAATGTCAATGATTAGCCTATTGAGACGGTTGGTGGTTATTTTACAGAATTGGGCCCCTGATTTGTGAATTCGGGTGCAAAAGGGGCTTTGTTGATGGTCGGTTATGGTCTGCTCAAGAAAAGCCTCAAGGGCTTCATATCCATGTGAAATGAGGCATAGGCATTCAATCATTCAAAATCCATCTACCCGCATTCTCCAGTCAACCCGCGATCATGGCGCTTGAAACAGCGTCGAAATATCGGGACCTCGATAAAATAATAATCACGGAAGATATCCCGTTAGTGACATTTTAAGTTTAGTTGTGAGCCATGATAATTTAAAACAGTCTTTGAAAGCCTATTTCGTAAAAAAACTGATTCTCGTTACCCAGTCTATAAACAAAACTAATGTCACATTTGCATAGCTAAATAATTTCATTTTATTTCACTTCCGAACCGGAGTGCTGTGTATATTTTAAAATTCATAGAGATTTAAATTCTTAGACACTTCAATTTGCATCAGATCCGACGAGCAAGAGCCGCGAGAAATATGGAACAGTAACTCGATGTAAAAGATAATAATAAAATGGATTCCGTCGAGCACTAAAAATATATTTGACGCTGAGATCTTGTAATATAATCTGTTGGATTGACAGAATTTATTCAGTTAGACTCGTACATCATGTGGGTAGAAGATAAGTTTTGATTCAATTAAAACACTGGGTGCGAAACACTCATTTCATTAAACTAACAAATTACAATAGAGTAAATGACACAATAAAAAATAATCCAAGACGCCATATTTAAAAAAAATCTTTGTGTTGTGCCTGAAAACCCGACTGATTTTCAATTAATTGCCAAATTGGATTCAGGTTCACTAAACAGTGAAGTCACAGCGTGCATTACAAAATCTATGAGAGAACCGCGTTTTGACACCTCTTAAAAATTATTTCAATTGATATGTGTGTCATTTTCCTACGCCCTATTACTCTGGCTGGGATGCGTAGACCCACAATCACCCCAGCAGTGACGATTTGCTGCTAAAGAGTGATTTACATCCTTGTCTTCAATCACCAGTCCACTATTTCATTCGTGAAGTACCAAAGGAAGACTGTGTATTTTCATCTTTCTCTATCTTCATGATAGCTTTATCATTACATTGCATCTTTTGTCATGTAGCTCAGGTTGGCTGGACAAAACTTCAAAATAGCTCCCATTTTACTAGGTCAATAGGGCACTTTATGTGACGGCTAAACACCCTTATGTCAGAATTTGTGACGCTACAGAATCTTAGATAATCGATCGAAAACGGGTCCAGCCATCTTGAAAAACCACTTTTCGCTGGTCACTCAATCTCGGTAATGGAAGTGATTTTGACGACTTTTTGCATATCAACGGGCGTCACATAAGTTTGTGACAGGCATCGAGCTAAAAGTTTTGTGATACGTACAGTGGTTTAGTAGAAAAATGCAAAAATCTGTGCCAGCCATCTTGAATTTACGTATAAAACTTTTGGCTGGCACTTCCGAATCTCAATAACGGTAGCGTTTTCGGATATGGTTCCTTTACTAAAACTTGGTGACGCAATGTGTGACATTAATAACGTTTGATTTATGGCGTCACATGCAAGGGTTTACGAGAAATCAATAAAAACCTACTGTCCAGCCAACCTGAGTTCAGGCTGGCTGGACACCTGTATCTCCGCTGCCTGATGATCTACGACCTTCAAAATATGTTCAAGATGTTGTGACGGGGACGATAATGATAACCTGAATTTGTAACGGAGAAACTGTGCGTAGTTTCAAAGATATTGATCATTTAAATTTTCCCATACAAACACTGCAGTAGGGTTACCAATATTGTAGGTTTTATGTCGGACTAAGTATATTTTATGGTGTTTTCTTTAATGGACGAAAATCCGTGTACTGGTGATACTAATAAGAACAACTGTAGATATTTAAATCAATAAAAGACAAAAGTGTAGAAGTGAGCTGGAATGGGGGTAATTTTTTAATGTTATTGATTATTTACGTGCAGATATCTACTCTTTTTAGTAGGTAGGTATTGGTGTTTTTCATGGTAAGTACATAGGTAGTTAATGTGTCAGGATAACTAATGCTCTAAGGTATTTAAATGAAAAAATAATGTTTGCTGTAAATAAAATCACATTTATTTATTTGTACTTATACAGCGTTTCAAATGACGACGGTCAACTCCATTTGCACTTCAGAATAATAATTAAATAAACAATATCGATTTCAAAATTTGAAATCAATACAAAAAAAATTACAAAATATCTGTGAACGGAATGTAATATTTCCTTGATAGCTGATGTTAGTGTCGCCATCTATTGCTTAAAGTTGGTACTGCTATGACAACTGATCGAATCTTCTCTTATTAATTTGGTGTCTTACCGCAGATTAATATTAAAAGTTGTCTTACTCTGATTAGTGATAACACTTCGAAAAGTACACTGCAGACTGTCGAGTTTAGTTCTCATTTTCCGTTACCTAAGATAATGAACTAAACGCGAAATACAAGTGGGCTCTCTTTTGCAGCGCTGGTAGTCAATTATTATTTTAAATTAACACATAAAAAAAAGTAAGTTTACGCTTTTTATTGCAGGAAAACCTTTTATTCCCACGGAGTAATCAAATACAAAGCAGGCGTGGCTGCTACCGGCTGATTAGTATATTAAAAAGAAAACCTTTATTTATGTAAAAAATATGGTCACCTCACAATATTAATGGATGTTTGTATGGGAAAATTTAAATAAATTTAAATGATCAATATCTTTGAAACTACTCACAGTTTCTCCGTCACAAATTCAGGTTATCATTATCGTCCCCGTCACAACATCTTGAACATATTTTGAAGGTCGTAGATCATCAGGCAGCGGAGATACAGGTGTCCAGCCAGCCTGAACTCAGGTTGGCTGGACAGTAGGTTTTTATTGATTTCTCGTAAACCCTTGCATGTGACGCCATAAATCAAACGTTATTAATGTCACACAAAGTTTTGTGATACGTACGTATCACAAAACTTTTAGCTCGATGCCTGTCACAAACTTATGTGACGCCCGTTGATATGCAAAAAGTCGTCAAAATCACTTCCATTACCGAGATTGAATGACCAGCGAAAAGTGGTTTTTCAAGATGGCTGGACCCGTTTTCGATCGATTATCTAAGATTCTGTACCGTCACAAATTCTGACATAAGGGTGTTTAGCCGTCACATAAAGTGCCCTATTGACCTAGTAAAATGGGAGCTATTTTGAAGTTTTGTCCAGCCAACCTGAGCTACATCTTTTGTCAGACAATTAGCTGTATTATTCACTTTTATTTCAGCATGGAACCGTCTTTATTATAGATCCAATTTTTGCCACCAAATTATATCCATCGCGAACCCCTGAGACCGTTTGATAGACTTTTAAATTTTAATTACCTTATTAAGCGAACGAATTTGTGGGCTAAGAAACCAACTAAATCGAAATTATAATTTTAATGAAACCTAATCTAAACACGAGCTGGCTCTTTTCTTATAATCGAGGATCTCTTATTTTATCTCATCATCTGCCTAGCCTTTTCCCAACTACGAGTATGTTGGGGTTGGCTTCTAGTCTAATCGGATGCAGCTGAATACCAGTATTTTACATGGAGTGACTGCCTATCTAACCTCCACGATCCAGTTAATACTGGGAAATACGATACCACTTTGTAAGACTGGTGTCAGACTTAGGCTGCCTGTCCACTGAAGCGGAGCGAGGTGGCAGAGCGGAGAAATGGGAAAATTTTAACCAATAGGATAGCATACTGGAGCGAAGCTGGTATTTTATTGGTTAATATTTATCCTTTTCTCCGCTCCGCAGCGTATCTCCGCTTCAGTGGACAGGCAGCCTTATTGAGCCACTGACTACCTGTAACGACTGTCAAAGATGGACAAATGACAGCCGGGACCAACAGCTTAACGTGCTTTCCGAGGCACGGAGGAAACTCGGTATGTAAGGGTGGTCACCCATCCACAGACCAACCTACGCAAGCACAGTTTATTTAGTCACGAGCTCCTCAAATCTGCTTGTGATTTACTACGAGTGAAAATTTTATATGAGAGTTTGAGAAAAAAAAGAGTAGGAAATTCATCGAGATCATCATCATTCATCCGTTCCGTCGTGATTGAGTAACAAACATCCATCCAAATCCAAACTTTCACATTTATAATAGTAGTAAGGTGATAGAGCTTGTTTGTCTGAACGGTCAAATCTCTGAAACCTACCAGTCGCATTTGAAAAATGATTTTGCTGTGCCAATTCTTGAGGAACCGAGGTGCGACCTTTAAGAGGCTAGCAAAAAACCGAAGATACTGCGGGGCACAACTAGAGATAAAATAATAAAAACACGAGATTTTCATGGCACATCTTATCGGAACGTTACCCACCCTCGTCTGTTGGCAGACAATGCGGTTCTTTATTCTATCCATTTTAATTATTTGATAACAAGGGTGGTTTAAAAAAAAACAATTTGTTTTCTTGACTTTCAAAATGGTCAATGATTGCACTGGTCTTGGTGCGTTCATATCTTCCACAGACTTAATATTTATTTCGCAAAGACACGATCTGTGAAAATATGACAAATAGGCTTTTCTGAAGACTTGGAAATTAGGGTACCTAATTCATATCATCCATGTTGGTTGAATGGATCTTTGTTACTCCATCAAACAAGAACCGTTGAATTTTTCCCAATAGTCCCCACTAGCCCTGTCTTCCGCAGCCGGGGTGACAATGACAGCTGAGAATTGTTTTCCCAGTTGTCACCGGGGTGATAATTTGTGCCGACTGTTCCCTTTGAAAACTGACTAGAGGGGACAAATGTGAAGTCTGTTTCTCAGTTGTCACCGGGGGGGACATTTGCTACGATCCCTTCCTTCTCAGAAAAATAAATAATTTCCATAACTTTCAGCTTTTTTATTTCTTATGCTAAATAGAATTTAATGAAATAAAATTAAACTTCAGCTTCAGAAGTCAGAAGCTTTGTTTGATTGATTTAGTTTTTTTGTCACCGACTTCTGAAGCTAAAGTTATTTTCACTTTTTTGTTTTCTCTGAAGTCGGTTTTATTTTTTGTAAAAAGTTCTTATTTTCACTTTTTGGTGGTTCACATGTGCTTACCCTTTCACCCCCCGTTATGAACTGGTGTAAACAATGGACAGACTAAAGTTGAATTTTATTTTTTTAAATTATATTTAGCATAAGAAATAAAAAAAGCAGAAAATTACATTTTTTTCCTAAGAAGGAAGGAATCGTAGCCAATGTCGCCCCCCGGTGACAACTGAGAAACAGACTTCCCATTAATTGTCCCCTCTAGTCAGTTTTCAAAGGGACAGCTGTCACCGGGGTGGTCATCCATCTAATAAATCTTTCAGGTTAATGCAATTTTATCACAATTTGTGATTCTGTTTAATTCCATGTGTATACCTTGAAAAAACTCGTTGCATTTCAATATATTGCAGTTCTGTTGCCGAGAAAGTCTCGAGACATACATTTATAAATAAACTTAAAAGGAAAGTGCTTGAGATTTCATTGCTTTAAGTCACGACAAGTTTTTGATTTAACAAGTGGTGCTGGGACGACGCATTAACATTTACAAGGTGGTTGGAAAACTTAGTTGAGAATACGTTGAAAAAGAGCATTTGAAGTAAGAAGGTTGAAAGTTGTTGTGCCTAATCCTAAGTTGAAGGAAAAGTTTGCCTCAAATTAAATGGTCAGATTTAAAACATTGTTTTGTTGGATATAAAAATTTGACTTATGTCTTTAAAGTATAATTCTCTCAATACATCATCGGGTCTTTCGAGATATAGGTAAATTTATTACTTCTGACCTGTAGGGAAATTGAGAAATGGTCCCTAAAAACTTTGTTCCATAGTTAATTTCTACAGTAGCAAACTTTCAAATTGATTCATAACTATCGGAACATTAATCAGTGGAAACTATACCATTTATCGAATTAACCAATTTGTGTAATTGGATTTTGAACATAAAAAGTCCAATTCCGATTAGTCAAGCCCAAACCCCAATCCTCAATCCAAAGTTTGTAACAATTCGATTTAAAAAATTAATCGGTATGGACGTCCCGTCGTTGAAGGAGACCCACCCCCAGAAGTATTATTTCAAAGCACTATGTAAATTCATGTTTTACTTGGGGATGGGGGATCTCTGGTATGAGAAAACCGAAGTTTCCTTCTACAGACAGCAGATTTACAATGCCTGGATGATATTGGCGAATGGATACATCATCGTCATCCTCTTTGACGAGCTATTGGCTCATGCCAGGACTGATTTGACGGACAGGGAGAAGAATGACTTGGTGCAGTTCACTTTTGCGCATCCCTTGATTTACTGCAAGGTGTTAACGCTTTACATCTGGAAGGCCCGCATCAAGGTTGTGATGGAACGCTTGCTGGAGGGCAGTGGAACTATTTTCAATTCTTTGGAGCTGGAAAGAATGTCTGTTAAGCAGTTTGCAAGACATTGCTTTACGTTGACTGCTGTCTCCTATGTGACGCTGTGCTCAGCTACCATCGAAGCCGTGAGGCTACATTTTACACAGGGTAAGTTATTCCCTTTTGTTAGTTTTGTGTCTTTCAAATCACCACGACAGCCTGTTAGTAATGTCTTTCTAATGTTTTTAGCACTTTGTTCCCAGGCATACCGGTTCGCACTGAAGTGGTGTACTTCCCCAATTCGTCACGGACTGGCTTCAGTATCAACGTTCTCCGTTTCTTCACGGAGTTCCACTGGTACTACATCGTAGCCATGATGGCTACTATGGACTGCCTCGCCCTATGTTCGCTACTCACTGTAGGCCACAAGTTCAGGGTACTAGGGTTGTATTTCCGAGAACTGAGGATGAGGACTATAGAGAACAAAGGGAAAAAGTCCAGGAAGGAGCTTGCAGAAGAGTTTAAGAAAGATTTCGTGATTGGGATTAAGTTGCACGCAGACGCTTTGTGGTAAGTTGACAAAGTTACGACAAAGTGAAAGTTACGAGTACGACTTTAACATTTTTGACTAACGAAAAATATAGAAGTCTTTTACACTAAAATTAAATACATTTTTCCACCCTTAGTGAAGTTTCGATTTAATGGGAATTTTGTGTCTCAAGTCTCAGCATCTCAGCAAACAATCATTTTCGGCATAAGAGAGCATAAACTCATCGCAATTCGTATTGCAGGTGTGCCCGAAATGTACAACAGTCCATGGGTCCTCTCTACAGTATCCAAGTGATGGAGAGTGTCGCCCTGCTCGTCATGTGCCTTATAAAACTAGTTGTAAGTACATATAGAGGTAAATTAATTGTTTTATTGCTCATCTTCAACATCATCATTATTCAGCCAATATACGTGTACTGCTGGGCATAGGTCTCTTCCAAGCCAACATCGATATGTTTCATACTCACCCAGAGGATTGCAGCGATATTTTAACAAGGATTAGAAAACCTTACGGACCTCGGACCGTCTAACTACGCCCCTTATTTCGGTTTAAATCTTAATTCATGGTTCTTGGTTCTGCTTAATATAGATAATCCTCTTTAATCGCACGCCGCACAAACCGTTTCTCAGCATCTCATTCTGCTGCTTCATAGCACCCTCAAAGAATTCGCAATGTTTTTTGCATTAAATGAATATCTAATTGCAGGTGGCGGAGCGTAATATCACATATCTGTTAGCAACCTCTGCGTTCATCATCTGTCTTATAATACTGACTGGTTCCTACATGATGGCCGCCGGAGACGTCACTTATGAGGTATTTCGCATTTTTAGTTACAATCGTTACATGAAACGCCTATTCCTGTGCCTAAAAGAGTGACAAACTGTAATGGATGGAGAGGGAGAGGAAAGCCAGAATTAAAAAAAAAATACAAAGTGTGTACCAGGGGGGTTAACGTGGGAGAATGGAAGAAAAAACGGACCCTGAGAAAAATGGGACTGGGTCAGGAAGATAATAATGTGCACTCCATGCACACTTGCGCAATCCCGTGACGACTAAATATAGAAACATGTGTAATAGTTATTTTCGTCCCCTCTCCTCTCCTCTTTGCATATCTCATTTCCTCTCCTCTCTTCTTTGAATATGTCCTTTCCTCTCCTCTGCACTTCGCACTGTTGGAACATTCGGACAGAAAAGGAAACTTTCATTGGTGATTCAACAGGATTTATTTAAGTATAAAGAGAAAAACAGACGAGCACACAATCGTGAGTAGTAAGTAATAAAATCATAGACAAAGGTGACAGAATAGGTTGCGTTTACAAACTTAAAGCTGATATTCTCTAACACGCATGTCTCCTTTCCTCTCCTCTCCACTTCGCGTATCCCCTTTCCTTTCCGCTTCGCACATCTCCCCACGCCTCCATTTTGATGGAGCGGTCTCGTTTACTACGCAACCACGGCGGCGTGGCGCAGCCAGTCCTATTCCGAAGCTCTAAGCGGCCGCCTCCATGAGCGAGCGAATCGCGGCGATTCAACGTATTTCTATACGAAAATATCACCGCGATTCTCTCCAACAGTAGCTAGGGAAATTCTCGAAAATGCGTGAGGATTCTGTGGAAGACGCGCGATACAAACTAGTTAGTAGCGTTTTCTGGCTCGTAACTAGTTTGTATGTTACGAGTATGCAGTTGACATTATGACAGTTTCGTTGCAAAAAGTTCGCTCCCTTTCCATTCCGCGGCGGTGAAAATTGAGCCTAAATGATGTCCTATGCACTGCAATGAGACAACATCAGATTGATATCATTAAACTGTTCCCAGGCTTCGCTGGTCGGCACGGCGATATTCCATAGCGGTTGGGAGGAGTGCCACCCGGGGCCTGACTTCCGGGCTCTGGCGGTGGTAGCCCTGCAAATGAGCCAGGTGCCTGTCTACATGACGGCCTTTGGAGTCATCACCTTGTCTCATACCAACTTTATATCGGTGAGTATTAAAAAAAATGCGACAATATTTATGTAGTAGTCAAGCCCTGTAAAGTTCATAAAATCCTAAGAATATAATTCCGAAGGCATCTACAACCCCCCAATCGCAATGATACACCCAGCGCGATATATACGCTTAGTTTCTTTGCCATTTGTAACTCTTAGGAATGTAACTCTTGTGTACTTATACTACACATTGGTATTTTTTTTCGGATGGAAATCATCAAATGATTTCTCCCACTCTGGGCGGAGCGGGAGGGAGTGTCAGATTTTTACTAACTAAAACCCATCCATGTTCTTTCCTCGCCCTTTACGTTCCACGGTATCTCTTTCGGACTCAATAGATTAGTAGTTTTTTGATAATGTCTTCATGCCTATTGGATTGGGCGATTTTGTTGCTGTGATTTGCGGTTGGGGTCAATGGTTATCTTCGGACATTAAAAGCCCCTTTTCCAGGAGTGGTTCTGCACAAGCAGATGGTGAATGCTATTTCTATATTTCTTTCTTTTCAGGTACTCCGGTCCTCATACTCCTTTTTTGCTGTAATGTATTAGAAAACGCAATCCAACCATCTCATTGTTATGTGCACAGTGAAAAATTATTAACACGGAATACCTACTTACTTTGTGTAGTTATTTAGTTTAAAAAGAAAAATATATCTTTTGTTAATTAGATCGTATTTGCTTCATTTATGTCCGGAATAAGTTTCAATGAAGCTACATATAATTTTTTATTGCAATTTTAGACTAATTTTAAGATGAAAGCGTCAGGGACTGTAAGAAGTTACAGAATTATAATCATCAAAATCATCAAAACAACCGTCCAAGTTCATATAAGTCGAGGAACGATTTTTCAACGTCAACGTCGTTCCTCGACTATGTGAGCTTGGAGGGTTGTATTGATGATTTCGATGATAATAATTCTGTTACAACGTACAATGGATGGTGGATTCTGGAGTGGTGACCGCGAACCGGAAGACGATGCGTTGGAAGACCTCCCACTAGGTGGACCGATGATCTGGTGAAGGTTGCGGGAATCCGTTGGATGCGAGTCACAAGGGACCGGTCAATGTGGCGACACTTGGGGGAGGCCTATGTCCAGCAGTGGACGTCTTTCGGCTGAGATGATGATGATGATGATGATGTACGTCTTACAGTCGCGACCGAACATACAACCCAGCACTGGACTGCAAATTGCAAAAAATATACCTACGAAAATTTGAATTTCGCTACCCTGACGCTTCTCCCTTAAGAGTGGCCTGAAAATGACCTGAAGCCTACATAGAGGCCAAAACGGTCGAAAGAGGTCTCTCTTTTAAAATAATAACCAAAGACAATATTAAACAAATCTCCAGCCTCCGTAAGCTGCTTACAGTTATCTCCGTCATTATTAATTTCACGAAAATCCCTTTGTTTCGTGTTTCGCCCATCTGCGACGATATTTTAATTTTAATAGATTTTGGGGACGAAGGCGCAAAGTAATTCGTTCGAAAATTAGAAGTGGAAATCTGTTATTGAAAAGAGGTAGGTATTTAAATCTTCATTGTTTCGTTTACTAGCTTTTTACTCGTGGCGTTGTCTGCATACACATAAAAAAGAAAAAACCAAGAAAAAAATATAACTTAGCCTATATTGTTCCACTGCTGGGTCTGCTGGGGAAAGACTTTAGCATACTCTTCTTTCCGTGCGGTTTTCTCTGACCTACTGTGTGTTTTAGATTGGGAAAAATATCAAAAGAAAAAAATTAACAGCGTAACTCAACGCTACAGGATCTGTAAAACTTGAAAAGGGATCAATAGTTTTGGAGAATACGTTCTTCATATAAAGCTAACGCGTTTACTTTTAATAATAATTATTATTGTAGATGAAAGTGTTGAAATATTTTATAGAAAAGAAAAGATATAAAGTAGCTTAAAAGTTCCTTAGGTACTGTTAGTTTCTACCAACTTGGTCTGGTACACTAAAGTACTTACCTACTTCACAACTCATACCTATTTCTTCTGCCAAGCACTTGTTCCAGTTTCCAAGGAGTTTGAGTGTTGCGAAAATTATAGAACATTTAGATCTTCCGGTCAAACTACGGCGAAGCAGAGGTTTGGTTATGATTTTGACATTATGTATGTTTATTTGTTCTGTCATAACTTCTAAACAACTAATCATAATTTCGGAAATCGGTTCCCTCTCTCTGAAATCAGAATAGAATAGAATAGAATACTCTTTATTATGTACACCATAAAAATATAAATACAAACATTTTAAACACTTTACAAGGGGTGACACAATGAGCGGTCTTATCGCTAAAAGCGATCTTCTTTTCTTTATCAGCATCCCTAGGATTTTCTTCTTTAATGTCGAATCAATTTACAACACTTTAGCGTTTCTCTATCAAATTCTGGAGATATTTGGCGACAGGATGCCCCACTTGGAACTCATCCAGCCTCCACTGCGTCTTCCGTTAAGGCCCGAGTTCACGACACTGAGTTTGTATCGATTCAATAAAAAAGGGTAAAAAGGGTAAAAGGGTGTAAAACACCGCTTAACGAAGCCGACAGGCACTTGTTCTCCCCGTCATTGCGATCATTGTGTTGTTCTACACTATACCTGAGAACCTTATTGGAGGTCAAAGTTACAACATTTTGACAAGGTTTTTTTTAAATACAAGTTTTTATTGTAAGATTTTTATTTTAAATACCTCCACGAATCCCGTACTGTCAATCCATCCATCGGCACAATGTTTTGAGTGCGTTTTTGTGTTTTAAAGTCGTTTCCCAGCAATATTTTTTGCGTAAAGTTCCTTAGTTTGAATTACTTACAGAATGTTTGGTTGGTTTGGCTTCGTGATGAGGTGGTTTACACCCTGTATATTGTGTAAATAATTGAAAGAAAAAGCTAAAAATGTCAGGTATTCACGTCTATTGAGCAGCATGCCCACGTCTATATTTATTTCCATTTCTTATTTAAGTATTCACCGTGATGATGACTGATCTAAATGAACATGATTTTGCAAATCCACTGCACGCTTAAAGAGAAACATACACTTTTGATATTTAAAATATATACATTCTGTATAAAAAATTTGGAAACTAAAAAAAAGCCAGTTTTGAAACTTGATCAAATACAACCACAATCCAAACTTGATCCAATGTATTCTATCCGAACTGCAATTCCTCTTCCAATATGAATATTTTGTATCAAACACAAAATCCGATATTTGTATGTTACCATCGCTCGGTCCCGTCAGCTGGGGTCGTAAGTTAGTAACACACACAAATGATACAGACTCCGTATCCTTGCTCCGTTGACTAAAGATGAATGTTTGTTCCGATAGGTAATGTAGTACCTCAAGCTAGCTGGAAAATGTATGTGAATTTGTATTGGGTTTACGTTTTTAGTTTAGTTCACTAAGTTCACGTCTGAGCTAGTAGTTTGGTATTCATTTGTGGAATATTGCAAGGAACAGTGTACCGGATTGAGGCGCCGGTACAGGATTTTTTCGTATCTGTGTCCTGGTTTCTGGGCTTTTTTGAGGTGCGGGAGTAAAATAAATCAAAATGCTTCGACGTTGAAAACCATATTGGCGTGTGTATTAAAAAATAAAATGATTACATTAATCGAGGAAAGTGGGGTTAGTGGACAATGCAATTAGCCAATGCCAAGGCCGATTTTATTGTTCGCGTGATATTTAAGCATTTTTATTGGTTCGGAGATCTTGAAAGTAAATATGAATGGTAGGAAATGCACAAAGATTCAAAATCAAAATCAAAATATTTTATTTCACATAGGCCTGGATGGGCACTTATAAAACGTCGAAAAAGGTGCACGGTTTGCGTTGGTCTATTCCATGGAGAAGAATCGGCAAGAAACTCCATGGTTACCTACTCTTTTCAAATCGTTTGGTATTACAATATTATTATGTTTCATTACAGCATCAGTACTAAAGTATGTGGGATTAAAAATAGTTAACGTAATCCTATCGAGGGTTGGTCCGAGGCGGCACAGGAAAAGAGCGCATGGAAGGAATTGGGGGAGGCCTTTGCCCAGCAGTGGGACAGTACAGGCTAAAAAAAAAAACGTAATCCTAACCAAACAGTTTATTTTAAGAAATAATAAAGAAGGTCAAAAGTGGCTCAAAAGTTCTGACAACCAGTCGTACCAGGAGGTATCCTATTACACAGTACTAACTGTGTTGTGGAGGTCAGATAGGCAGTCGCTCCATGTAAAATACTGGTATTCAGCTGCACCGGTTAGACTGGAAGCAGACTCCAACATAGTTGGTAAAAGCTAGGCAGATGATCATAATGACGACTAAAGAAACTGTTTATTTGAAGAAATATTTAGGACATAAAGCAATTTCGATTTGCGCTTAACATAACATAGGTGCAGCTGTACAAAGATCTTTTGGGACTCGTTAACAGCAGGACTGTGATCGACGCTCACGCTGCGGCAAACATCAGTGTGATATTCGTTTTTGTGAAGTGTGTTTAACATACAACATGGCGTTTGTTTCGATTGAATACGCATCAGATATCCTTTCATCATCGTACCATTCACCTGCATTTTTTTTTTCGGATGTGAAATCATCAAATGACTTCTCCCACTCTGGGCGGAGCGGGAAGGAGTGTCAGACTTTTATTGACTAAAACCCATCCATCTTCTTTCCTCGCCCTTTATGTTCCGGGGCCACGGTATCTGTTTCGAACAGTCCCGCACCTGCCCAAATACCAATTTATTTGGGGTCGGCAGCATATTGACTTAATTCTTTCTCCATAATTCTCTATTACTCGTGTTTTTTTCACACAGTCGACTTACACCCTTCACATAGTCGGTCTATTGTTTCTTTAAGAAGAGGAAGACCTCTTCTTTTATATCCATTATAATTCGTGCTCTACATTTTCCTCATTCCTCTTCATCACATGTCTATATCACGAAAACCGAATACCATGCAACTATTCAGCAGGACCACCACATCAAGCCTGTTTTATTAAAGCACATAATTCAGGAAGTACTTACTCATCATCAGCCTATAATGTTCCCACTGCTGGGTCACGGATTGGCAGATGTCACATGTCTTCGAATTTTTGGTTCTAGGACATGCCGGTTTCCTCACGATGTTTTCCTTCACCGTTTTGAGAGCAGCGGTGATGAAATAAATTACACAAAGTAATGCGCCTGTCTGGGTTCGAACCCACGACTTACTGTTCGTAAGTCGGGGCCGCCACCACTGGGCCACCGCTGCTCTCCACGTACTTACTATTAAAGTCTAAATCTACTAAAACATAAACTCAAAGCATCTATTTCAATAACACCATTACGGCACTTTTGTCTCCATCATCTGCCTAGCCTTTTCTCAACTATGTTGGGGTCGGCTTCCAGTCTAACTGGATGCAGCTGAATACCTACCACTTCGGCACTTTAGTCCGTGGATGAAAAAAAAAATCAATAAAAGCACAAGGCATATAAAAGTACTGTAGTTGCCCATTCCCTAACGTAGATCTCTATGGAGAAGAACGGGCAAGAAACTCCGTGGACACTGTTTTAAATAAAAATATTGTTACAGTTTACAAAATCTTGGTACTTCCGGAATAATTTATCCTCATTCTTTTAATTCAAGAAATAACTCATAAAACAATAAACACGAATAGGATCAGCTTCCAAAGATAAATGTGAAGCACGGAGGAACTTCTCGCTATAAATTAGCTGGTATCGGCACACCTGTGGCTTGAGCCTCGCGTATCAGAACAAGCTGGGGATGTACGCCGCTGCAAGTGTTGCCAACATACGGTGAGTGTTACTAGAATTTAAAAATGTGCGGTGAAGTTTGTATTATAGTTTAATTTGGTTTTATAAACATGAAGGTCGAGTTGTGCAAGTTTTTTGAGGTCGTTAATATTTTAGAGTTAGTAAGAGTTTTTGATTCAGAATTTTTGAAGCTCTATTTCTTTGGCAATGTCTTAGTAATATTTGTAGTATTTCTGAATTGCAAGAAATATGCTAAAGCTTCAGCAATTTTGAAAAAAAACATTTAAAAATTATAATCACTTGTTGTATGGATCGTTCCGGCTTTCTGTATTTGCTACCTATTCCCATAGAAAAAAGACGTGTTTATGTTTGTATGTGCTAGTCAAGTTTTCATTACCAAACTGTAATAAACTGCACTCATTCCTAAGTACTAGTGAAACCAACATTCTCTTCTCAAGACGAGGAATCTCTTGTGGATCCAAACACAAAGCGTCTTGGAAACCGTTTGATATCAAATACGTTAACCGGTGTGGACGAACGTAGGAGAACAATGTACCTAGATTACTTGTGTAACTTGAGTTTTACATACAGGGTGTAAACAAACTCATCACGAAGCCGTCAACCAAGCATTCTGAACATCACACTTTACGCAAAAATTATTGCTGGGAAACTTTTTTTTTGGGGTTAAAAATCATGTTTTGTGGTAGAACTCAAAACATTGTGCTGATGGATGGATTGAATAGTATGGAGGCCGTGGAGGTGCTTAAAGTAAATAGTTTAGGTACAATAAAGTATTATAAAAAAAAACTAAGAGTTGGTACTTTGACCCCCAATATCTCCCATAACTAGAAGATTCCCAGGCATGGTGTAGAACAAAAAAAATATCGCAATGACAGGATGAATTAAGTGCCTTTCGGCTTCGTTAAGAGATTTTTACACCCTTTAGATTTACTACAAGAAGTAATAGTTATGTATATCTCCTGACCGTGTCGAGGGCATTAAATGTTTAAATGTGTTTAGCCCAAAGTTCAGCTACCAAAACTCTGCTTACTGATGCAGCCATAAGGTCACCAAGTGGTGTCCGGTCACGGAGGGGACATGCAACACAAGACTGATAATGGGCCATTGCCAGCTCTAAGCGAATCTGACCACCGTGCACCGTACGGGTAGTCATGCTTGTAGTTCCGGGTCGCTATAAAAACAAAAAAAAACTTTTTTCTTCTTTGTTCCTTTTCTTTGCTTCTTTCCTATTGGCCCAAAAAGGGTGGTCAAACATCTCAGAGACTGAGATTTTTTTGTAAAACAAAGAAAAACGTGAAAAAGGTCACATATTTTTTTTTGTTCTTCACTCTTTGTGCAGACTATAAGGGTGGTAAACAGATGTGTACGGGATTTTGTTTTAACAATGAGCCGATTCGCCTTGAGCTTTTGCGTGGGGAACTTCTAGCGTCTTCACACTTTTGTTAGAAAAGGTCAAAAAGTGTTCCTTAGGTACCTTTATAAACAAACATGTGTGGTAAACACATGTTTGTATCACCTCTATCCGACAACATTCTTACTGGGTTGCCTCGGATACAACACGCTAGAGTTTTAAGGCGAGCTTAATAATTGCTCACAATAGCCTGTAAGATGCTTCATGGCTCTATTGACGCTCCTGATAAATAAATAAATATCGCCAGACACTACACAGCGCCATCTAGTGCCGCACTAAGCATGGCTTGTGTCGTGGACACCAGATAGTTGATATTCTACAAATATACTTTTTATTTGTAAATACATACTTATGATACATTAAGACATCGGGAGCAAATCTCCATGCTTATCACACAAATATTTGCTTCTATCGGGATTCGAAACCAGGACCCTAAGAACGTAAGGCAGCCTCACTACCGCTACGCTATTTGAGTCGTCCGATCTTCTTTGCTGGTGCTTCTTTGTTCCGGACAATTACTGCCGCGGCAGACATTTTATTAGCATGTCAGAAGTACTGTGAGAGGAATTTATGAAAGTGTAAACCTTTACCATTTTTTTTTTACTTTATATATTTTGATTTTATGTTAGTATCCTTTTATTCTTTAGTTTTAGTTACTCAGTTACAGTATAATAATAATTTTTCGTGCGCCTGGCAAATTAGAATAGCAATGCAACACGACGGGTACTTGCTCAGGGATTTTCTTTAGGCATTCTTTGCCGAAAAAGAGTTTGCTAACATTGTAAGCTTCAGTTAGACTCAGAACTCAACGCAAGACCGTGGCTAAACAATAACAGCTGCTCGGGCCGATCTGTAGGTTAAGACGTGCTTGCCTAGGTTGGCCTATGGATGGGTGCCAACCCATTACATACCAAGCTTCCTCCGTGCCTCGGAAAGCACGTTAAGCTGTTGGTCCCGGCTGACATTTGTCCATCTTTGGCAGTCGTTACAGGTAGTGGCCCAAAAAGTTTGACAACTAGTCTTACCAATTGGTATCGTATTACCCAGTGTTAATTAAAATAATGGTATTCAGCAGCATCCAGTTAGACTGGAAGCCGACCCCAACATAGTTGGGAAAAGGCAAGGCACATCATGAACGCTTTTGAAATTAATATCGTCATTTTTCATATCGATTACCGCTGGCGCCAGTCATGTACCTAAGCTACAAAGGCCTTCAATATGAAACAATCGCGCCTCGTCTGTAACTCGGAAGGGAAGCAGATGTCGAAGTTATACGAAGTTTATAACATGAAGTCTATACGCTGGTAATTCTATCGGAGATTTATCGAGTTTTTGAAATAATGTGGGAGTATTGTAAGAGGAGAGTCTGTACTTAATATTGTAAATGAGAAATGATTCTGTATGACTGACTGGTTGCGAAATTAAATGAAATTTTTATTTGATACAATTGTTGTTATAGAATTAGATATACGTTATAGATGGTCGAATTGATATATTATGTTGGGTCTTAAGGCGATTAGACGGGCTAAATTAGCAACTCTATTTGTGGTGGTTCAAACTTCGTTTGAAATGCTGTTAGAATAAAGTTCTAATCAGCTTGCACTGCAAAGTGGTTGTCACGTCAGTCACTGCGGGCCAAATAGCGCGAAATGAGTGGTTTCGATCGATTTACAAAAAAAAACCATTTATTGGATTAATAACTATATAATAATATAATAATAATAATATTTATTTCCATTAAGGTAGGTACAAAAATGACTTAATCTAATAACAATTTTAAAAAAACTTACATAAGAGGTTGAACGCTGTCACATAGAATATTAAAATTCTCTAACTCCTAAACTAAGTCAAGCTTGTATTATAGGAGTTAGCGAGCTGTTGACCTAGACACAACCTTGAAGTTGAACATGTGTAAACTGTGAAACATTGTAAAGATATTGCCTTAAAAAATTAATAGGAAGAAAAAAACAAAATAATAATAAAAAATAAATAAATAAAAAAATAACATAACATAAATCTCCTGCAAAGTTATACAAAATAATGTAAATAAAAAACAACTTAACATAAATCTACTGTAAAGTTAAAATAAAAAGATATCAATAAATGTCTACCACTTTCTCATACAAACAATACTGGACATCCATTGTAACTGCTTACTTTTTAACTGTTAAAAGAAATTCCGTCTGATCATAAGTCAGAGTTAATAACCAATTGTTCAACTTATGCTTTAATTCACGTTTGGTTAAATTGTATATTGCTAGTATTTTATTCACCTCATTATACAATCTTGAGCTAGCGACCTCATATTGGCGGCTTGCAAAAGCTGTTCTGCAACTAACGCCGGGACATACAACTGCACCGGAGCGCTTTTTATTTGTAATTTCATTTAAAGGTAGCCGGAAGTGTCTTCGGAGAATGGTTTTTAGTATGAATAGCTGTCTCACGGTCAGTACGCGGCATTCAGCATATAGTATAGTGGTTGAATACATTCGAGGCCTATTATGAATTACCTTCAAGACTGCTCGCTGCGATCTTTCCAACATAAGCAATAAGGTTTTATATGTACCACCCCATATAGGTATGCAGTAGGTTAGCACAGATTGGCAGAGGGCAGTATATACCATGTAGATTGTTGATTTATCTGCAGTAGATCTGAGCTT
Organism: Xestia c-nigrum; assembly: GCA_916618015.1. Classification (NCBI taxonomy): domain Eukaryota; kingdom Metazoa; phylum Arthropoda; class Insecta; order Lepidoptera; family Noctuidae; genus Xestia; species Xestia c-nigrum. The sequence goes on from OU745262.1 coordinate 3,652,877, forward strand.
CTTGAAAATATACATAAGCCGTCGAATACGGTTAGTGAGAGCAACCACCTGTGGACGCCAGTCAAGTCGCTCGTCCAACACTACTCCAAGGTATTTGATGCTAGTCACTCGCGTTAGGGACAAACAGTCACAGCCCGTAGGCTCGGCACATGTATGAAGTTTCAATAACTCAGTAGACTCGGTTGGAACTGAAGAATTTGGCATATGAAAACGGATGAATTTAGATTTTTCAATATTTAGTGTTAGTAGGTTCTCGCTTAGCCATTTCTTAATTGTACGCAGTCCATTCTCGGCATGTTCTTTTGCAGAATTCCAGTCTGCTCCATGTGTTAGTAAAACGGTATCATCTGCATAAGTAGTTATATCACAATTCGATATTTTGAGACTACACAAGTCATTTATGTATATTAAAAACAACGTTGGACCCAGTATACTCCCCTGAGGAACGCCGTAATCAATTTGTTCTTCATCGCTCACTACAGTACCGATCCTAACAGATTGCTTGCGATTTGTCAGATAGTCTTTGAAAGTATTTAAGACTTGACCACGTATACCGATACGTTCCATTTTAGTAATAAGTGTAGGAATAGAGACCGTGTCGAAAGCTTTAGACAAATCTAAGAAGATACCATAGCATTTCTGCTTTTTATCCAGCCTGCTAATCACATTGTTACATAAGTTTGCTACAGCATCCTCCGTTGATAGACCTTTCCTAAAGCCGAATTGATTTTCCGAGATAATTTTTGTTTTATCTAAATAACTTAATAAGCAAGTATTTAGGACGCGTTCTAAAATTTTAGACATTGAAGTTAGGACCGAAATGGGCCTGTAGTTATTTACTAGGTCTCTATTCCCACTCTTATATACTGGTGTTACAACTGCTTTCTTTAAAGCCCTTGGAAATATACCTGTGGTTATAGATAGGTTACAAATATGAGCAATAGGTGGAACTAGGACTTTACTTGAGAGTTTAATAACTTTCGAAGGTATATTGTCCCAACCAGTGGCGCAATCGTTTTTCAGGGACATGATGATTGTTTCGATTTGCTCATTGGTAACTGGAATGATGCCCATAGAGTCACTGGGTGACTGGGTCGTTTGGAGAGGGGCACTTAATTTTTCTTTGTTGTTGTTTACACTGACTACAGAGGCCAAGTCTCTTCCAATGTTTACAAAATACTTATTTACATTATTTGCAGAACCGATTTCATTATCCGACAGCTCAAGAAGTTCTACGGGTACTTGGGCGCGGCCCTCTTTATCAGCCATTGAGTTAATTAATTTCCAGGTAGCTTTTGAATCATTTTTGGCTTTGAAGAATTCATTTGATTCATATGTACATCTAATATTTTGAAGCAATGTGTTGCAGAAATTACGATATCTTCTATACGTAATAGAAAGAGTGTTATTTTCGGGATTTTTCTTTAGATTAAGATGCATTCTGTCACGGTTTCGGATGCAGCGCAATAGACCAGGAGTAATCCATGGCTTTAATAGTGTATTTTTACTAGATTTTTTAACAGTTTTCGTGTTTTGAGTGATAATGTTTTGTAATTTAGAAACTAAATAGTCAGTAGCCAAGTTTGCGTCAGTTTCATCCATGACAGCGCTAAAGTCACATTTATCGATTTCGATTTTAATTTTGTCGTGGTCAAGGTATGACATTGTTTTATTTTTATGTGACTTAGAGCGGATTTTTTGTTCAAGGCACAGAATTACTGGTTGATGATCCGTTATATAAGTCTCTAAAACAATTGTTGTAGCTGGCAATAGTGTTTTTAATAGTACATGATCCAGACAATTTTCATCCCTTGTAGGATGTGTATGTCCTGGTAAGAAACCGAGTGATGCAAAGAAGGTAAGGAAATCGTCGGTATTTTTATCCTTACTAGAAGTTTTAATATCCACATTTAAATCACCTATAATAACCATGTTACAGTGCGATTTAAGAGCGTTCACTATACTATCAAGACTATTATAAAATCTGCTAAGATCGTAGTACGATGGCGATCGATAAATGGCAATAATTGATGTGTTTCCTATGTATTTCCTATCCCATCCAACATAGGAACGCGTTCAGATGACTTAAGCCAACATTCTGTAAGAATAATTACATCAAATTGGAAAGATATCATGGATATAACTGATACAAACTGATCGAGGTTTTTATTTATGCTTCTAATGTTGATATGTATCACCTTTAGGCTATCACTAGGATTTTTTATCATTTTTGTACATTGACCTGGCGTACATATATAGGAATTGGCCACATTAATTTCGTCAAGATCATTTGATATTGTCAGTATGTTGTTAGCCATTTTTATAAAGTTTGAGCCTATAGTAAGTGAGGCATAGGTGATACTGACCACTACAGGGAATAAAGACATGGGGTTTAGCATTTATCTTATTTTTACAGTTTTTGTACTTTTGTGTGAGATAAGTTAAACTTACAATAATTAATAGGTATAACTTGACTTGTGATTTACTTGATAGACCGTGTTTCGTAATACTACACTTTTTACTAGAAGATAGAACAATATTTTTACAAAGAAATGAATTATATAATGGCAGACAGTAATTTCTAAAGTATTTATATTTGGAAAACGATAAGGATAGTCATTTACTGGATTCGAGGTTGACTAAACATTTTTCAGTTTTTACAATATGATATTCCTTAGTAGTGCTATTTTTACGAAGCAGAATTTTGCCATTTGATACCCAGCAAAAATCAAAGTGTTTGCGCTTTGCAAACTCACGGGCAAGATAAAACAATTTTTTGGTTGCCGGAGGAAGATGTTCATCGACATACACTGGTTTACGTTCACCTTCAATGCCAAGATCCTGAGTGTTCAGCTTTTCTTCAATGCAACGTTTCTTGTTGTAATTACGCAGAGTAGCCAGCAAATTGTTTTTAAAATATACAGAGGAAAATTCAATATAAATGGACCTGACAGAACCTGGTTTACCAGGTAAACGGTATATATCACGTACATTGGCGCCTGAAATTTCCAACTGAGCAACCTGTCCTAGGCGCGCAACTAGTTGGAGAAGATCATCGACATTTTCGTTTGACGCTGCTGGAACATTCCTGATTTCAATCGCAGAAGGACGCCATTTTTGTTGTAGATCTTGGACTTGATTTTCAAGTTTGTTAATGTAGCAGTTATTTTCATCCTGTGTTTTCTCCAATTTCGAAATCTTGGTCAGAATATCTTCGTAGTCTTGGTTGAGTGATACAATTGATTTTTCTATATCATTATTTGTTTGCTGAATATTAGAACATTGTAGTTTCAAATTAGCTACATCAGTAACTAGTTGAGACAGAGTCTTACTTTGTTCAGCCTTCCAATCCTCGAGCATAGCCAAGAGATCATTCTTGAAAGTCGTAAGAAAAGCTTTCGACGGATCGTGCTCGTCCGAGGGAGATCCGAAAATACGGGGACGCTTATGTCTAGAAGTAATATTTTGAGACAATTGTGCTTCCTCCTCCATAGCAGCCGGTAATTCCGGATCAGATTTAGATTGACTTTTTGATAATTTATCTTTTTTAACTTTCGGTGGAGACGTGCGGCTGATATTTGGCATCTTTAGACCTTAGGTTACTTGTAAAAAACTGTTTATGTAATTTGTTAGAAACGTTTTTCAACACTGATACCTTAGATTGTATAAAGTGAGCAAGCTAGGGCCGTAGCAGCTGAGCGTAGTAAGTGTAGTAATTCGTAGCAGGCAGCGACTCGACGACGAACTAAAACACTATCATGCTAATAAATATTGCTTGTAGAATTATTTGCCAAAAAAACAGAATGATGCATATTAGTATGTTTTTTTTTTGAAAGATATTTTAAGAGATAAGTTCGTGATTTTTTTTTTACGAGGCAAATTAATTGTATTATGTTTTCAAAACACTATCATGCTAGCATATATCCTGAAGAATATCATATATTTTCTGGTCTTGTTTATAGCAGTGAATAATATATGTTCCGTAATTATAACTCGAATTTAGCTCATGTAATCGCCTTAAAGATTTGGCATGTAATTTTTTTTATCTCAGGAATACAATTATACACGCTATACAAAGGTCGTGTCTAAATCAATTATTCTCAAATAACTTTAAACAATTCAAACAAATTTGGCTGTTCGTAAACAAATTGCTCATATTACACTTAATGATTTCTTATCTTCTCATCCGTCTATGTATAGTTCAACGTTTTGCCAGGGTAATACACACAAAAAGGTTCGCAAAACATTAAACTACTCGATGAACATTGCACTCTAACAGCATTTCCAGGAGTCTTTTAACCCTAACAAATGTCTAACTTATTATAAAGTAAACTAAACTATGACTTCATACAAACAATAGTAATATTCGTGCGCATTTCCCACCGACTTCCAGCTTGTTCTGGGAATCAAAGAAAACACAGCTTTGTTGATTTTAGTTCTACAGTTGTTTACGTTTCAGCTTTCCTTCAGAATATAAGAGTCAACATAGACTTACCTGGGAGGACACCGGGCTTATATTTTATTATAATGTTTGGTTTTGGACTTATTTGAGGACCCCCAATCTCTTATAGATGAAATAACGTTAATTGGCGGACGAAACGAAAAGCAAAGGCCACAACTACACAAATTTTCAACCCCTGACGCAAAAACGACGGGTGTTATAAGTTTTGACGTGTGTGTCTGTCTGTGGCATCGCAGCTCCCGAAAGGATGAACCGATTTGTTTTCTTTTTGTTTAAGGCTGTGGTAGCTGCTAAATTAGCAATTCTATTTGTGGTGGTTCAAACTTCGTTTGATATACTGTTAAAATAAAGTTCTAATCAGCTTGCACAACAAAGTGGTTGTTACGTCAGTCATAGCGGGCAGAATAGTGCGAAATGAGCGGTTTTTATTTGATTGTAGCCTAATAAGTCATTAGATCAGAATTCCAATTGTACGCTTTGTGAAGAAAGGGCATGACTAGTACAATAATATTTATACTATATTGAAAGGAAATGAGGAATAACGAAATAAGATGAGGAAAGTGTAGTGATGACTGGTACCGAGGATCGAATTATTTTCTATTTAACTTATAGTACATTATGTGTCGGGGGTTTTTTTAAATTTAATTTTACTTGATTACATGCATTTATTAGCTTCATCTGTGACTAAGATACTATGTACAAAAATCTTAGAAGTTAAATTTGACCCTCTTCCCGGTTTTCGATTGAGCTGTGGCATTTCTAAGACTATGCATGGCATATGCATGGTTAACTAAATGACGTCATTCTAAATCCAATAGGTACCTATGGCAAACTCCCAAAGAATAGTTATTAATTATGCATTCCAAAGGGTTTGCTGAGAAGAAATACGAAAAATATATATTTTTTATAAATTTTATATTTTACTCAACTTAAATCGAGCACAACAAGGTCCGTGTAGCACAATGTGCGAAGGAATAAACATTCCATAAAATAATAAAAAAGAAGAACAGTTGACCTAGTACCCAAAATAAAACAATACAGACAATAGCCTACAAATAGGCCCCCAATAAAATAAGGTATCCGACCATATCCTGATCATTTCCGCACGTTTAACAACATGGGAACAATCAGCAACTTAGTTTAGTATTACGGCCACCAATGTGCTGGTAAACTTGTTTCGACCCTCTGAATATACTCCCGAAGTCCCGAAGTTAATGCCTAGGTGTTTCACGCACATTTCTTTGTTTGAGAGTGGTCACGGATGGTCAATGTTTGATAAATAAAAGGTGGTTAGGGAATGCATGAATAAAAGGTGGTCAAGCGCCACTGCGCACTGCACGGCGCTTGAGGAAAAGCTGCAAAAGCATATTTATGTGAATGATTTAACTACCAATACTCTCTCAAGACGTAAAATAAGTGAATCGGATTTTTCTAGGCTAGTGTGTTCCACACTAGGCTGCATCATCGCCTCTCGGATGCGGTTAAACGTAAGCCTATTTAGTACAAAATAAAAAGGCATGTTCAGGCAATCAACAATTTGAAGACATGTGACCAACCTGCTGATCGATCCTGGACCAGTGCCGGAGCCCATACGTACGTATATTATGAACCCACTAACCCAGGGCTCCAATAAAGGTGTGGAGGCTGGAGGCTCTGCGCCAATCAAGAAGCGGACTCGGAATTTTTATTTGGAACAGACGAAAATATATGTAGGTATCAAGGCGTAACATAGGTTTAGGTCCATGTTCACCAAAAAGATGATAGTCTGATTATCTAAAACAGCTGTTTAAAACAGATTTTGTATGGTAATCTTTTCGTTGAACATGGACCTTAATCGTACAACCTCTCGTATGCTGTCTCGTACCATGAACCTGGACATGGACACAAATAATTTTGTTTTACTTATGTGTAATAATCCAATTATGGAGGGCCCTTCCTTGTAGAGGCCCGGGGCAAGTACCCCTGTTGCCCTGTCCTAAATCCGGCGCTGCACTAACCAATTAATTTATATTTTTTCGAGCTGACAACAAGGTTGAGCACCAGTGACTCAGTTACTAAGTCCATTACAATACGAAGTTTCACCAAGATTTGTACAGTATCCTTTCTTCCCTGAATAACGGATCATGGTTGTCCGTTAAATTAATTACTTATGCACTCTGTGGCTATTGCTTTACTTATTCGCAAAGGGGAAAACTTTGAACAGAATCTACTTTGTTAGACCTACTATTCTGATTTTTTGTAAAGTCACTGTCCATCAATAAATTAAGTCAGTCGCTGTCTTCGATTGAACTTAGATTTTAACTTAGCTTTGCTTTTAAATATTGGTCCGGTTTCAGGAAACAATCTATGATTATTTTTTCAAGCATCACTGAAAGCCAAGTTCTTAGCCATTATTCTTATGAGCTGTGATCACGAGACCATAGATCTACACATTTAGTATTATTCTAAAAAATGAGAAATTTGTTTATCTATACATATAATAAAATCGTTGAGACCAAAAAATCTGTACATTGAAGATTTAAAAAAAAAACCGATCAGGGTGACTTAAAATAAGTAACTGAACATATTAAAACCATTTTTAAAATTCGTGTTTGTTTGTTTGTTTGACCGCGCATCACGTAAAAACTGCTGGACGGATTTTGATGAAAACTTCTCTATTTAAATAAACTCAGAATAACACTTAGGCTATAGAAATTATGGAATATTTTGGAAAAAGGGGGTAAAAAGGGGGGGTAAAGTTTGTATGAAGAAAAAAATTTAGATTGTTCTAGATTCATGAAACTCGGAGTAAATACTTATTATTAAAAATAAAGAAATACCTGTTTCAGCATTTTAAAACAAAATCACCCAGAGACGTAAAAAAGAGGGTTTTGTGTTTAAAATTACTATAAAATAACTTCATACACCTATACAATAAAATCCATTGAAGTGGAAACCTTTAAAAGTTGCTATAAATACTTCAAATCTAATACAGGTAAATGTAATTTCTCAATTTTCTTGAAATTTCTTTTTTGAAGTGAATACGCCCAAAATAACGGAATTCAAGAAAATCGGCTTTTCTCGGTATAAGTAGTTGGTAATACAGGGTGGAAACGGTAAACGGGGCAGTAAGCCCCTGACTGCCCCGTTTACCGCTCCCCAGCTGCAGCTACACAAAAATGGTCTTAGGTAACAATCCGTAATTTTTTCACAAAATGTTTATCCCCATTCACAGATTTAATTAAAAAATAAAGTACAGTTAGCAAGAAAATTGTCATTTTACATAAAACAAGTTTTTTGATGCCAATCGATCATCTTTCCGACACTAATCAAGAAGTGAAGAAGAAGAAGTTCTTAGAAGTTCTTCCAAACCAACCCAGGTTAGAGTACTCAAAAAGTCAGAAATCGCAAAAAAATAACTTTCAGCGGGGCAGTGTAGGGAAAATAGTTAGCCAGAAAATTGCTATTTTACACAAAACATTTTTTTGATGCCAATCGTTATTTTTTATTTTACATAAGACATACAGCCGGAATACTATCTACAAATAAAAAATGCTTTGTCCTGAAGGACTATCTGATGGATCAACGCACAGCCTAAACCGCAGATTATAGAAACCTGAAACTTGGAGGGTCTATTTTCTGTATAACGTAGGCATACGATAAGAAAGAATTTTGAAATTATACCCCTAAGGGGGTGAAAAGGGGGGCAAAGATTGTATGGGAAAATGTGATTCGTTGGTCCAATCTACTTCAAACTTTGCAATCAACAATATTAACAGAATTGATGGACGCGTTTCATATTGCATTGAAATTTAGCCCCTAACGGGGTTAAAAAGGGGTAGAAAGTTATTTTGGCGGGGATTTGTTTCGAATTTGATATCAATACTCCTTCGAGATTTTGATATAATCTACAAGTTATTTTGATACATGTTTCAAAACCCAATCCGATTTTATTCCAAAAAGGTTGAACTCACATAAAAATTTGGTGCAAAATTGCTAATACTCTTTAAAATTGGAATGTCTTCTAAGCTTTGAAGAGGTTGTGCACGTTAACACACAGCGTCATAGCGTAGGGACGTAGAGTTTGAAATTTTAAATGGTAAGCAGTTGTAAGAGGTCCGCAACGGTTTACAGCAGCTATATCGTGTTGCGGCTCATTTAATGCACCTTGATGAGAACTGCAGACCTAGCTGGAGTATGACCGTCATCGAGTGTCTAAGTATGAAGATGTAAAGCTGTCAATAGAAGCCTTTAAACCTGTTTTTGTAAACATGGTAATTTATTCTTATTCAAATAAATTATACGTTGTTAATCACAATTATTTGATTTTGAACAAAATTGCCCTTGGGTACGTAAATTGACTTCAATGTATATCTTAGGAGATACACCGTTTTAAGTAATTTCGCAGCAAAATAATGATCATGTACCGGGCGCGCATTTTCATTATGCGGAAGGATATGTGTGATGTGCTCTTTGATTGTATTATAGGTGCTTACGACCCTCTCTGTAACCCACTCTTTCTCTTATGTGACGCAGTCGAAGTTGCGCGGGTCAGCTAGTCCCACATATAATGTAGTTGGTTTCTACAAGATTTTTTTTGGCAATTCGTTTCGTTCCCCCTTAAGGCGATTACATGAGCTAAACGCAAGTTTTATGATTACTAAAAGTATATAATTCACTGCTATAAACAAAACCAGAAAAATATATGATATTCTTCTGGATATATGCTAGCATGATAGTGTTTTGAAAACATAATACAATTAATTTCACTCGATTAAAAAAAATTACGAACTTATCTCTAACAAAAAAAAAAACATACTAATATGCATGCGATCATTCTGATTTTTTTGGAAATAATTCTACAAGCAATATATTAGCATGATAGTGTTTTAGTTTTTTAATCCAATCAATAGTTTTTTTGTAAATCAATCGAAACCACTCATTTCGCGCTATTTGGCCCACAGTGAGTGACGTTACAACCACTTTGTAGTCCAAGCTGATTAGAACTTTATTCTAACAGCATTTCAAGCGAAGTTTCAACCACCACAAATGGAGTTGCTAATTTAGCTCGTCTAATCGCCTTAATCTTAAACTTACAAAAAAAAACTCTTTTTTTCATGTACCTATAGATTAAGTTTTAAGAACAACCAAAAGTTCCGCTAACTACTGATACTTTTACTTACCAAAGTATTTCAGCCTAAAACAATGCCCAGTTTCCTTTGACGTCGGCCAAACGAACTATTTGCTACTCAAAAGCAATTTGCTCATAATTTCATGTAACAACGTTTTTTGTTAATAATGCCACAGTTACAAGCATGTTTTATCCGCGTTGTGTAAGATTAATAGTTGTCTGTAATTAATTACGAAGGTTCAAGGACACAGTGTGTCTGACAAGAAGCATTGACCTTGTCAGGGTGAGGGCCTTTTGATGCTGGTAAAGGTTGGTTGGGATTGGAGAGTAACAATATGTTGTGTTCTGGGTAGCGAAGATGGAAATATGCTTTATTATAGGGTGTTACTATACGAGATTTATTCAACATAGTCTGCCTAGCTTTTTCACAACTATGTTGGGGTCGGCTACCAGCTGAATACCAGAGATGGTGGGCGTTCGTTTTTTTTTTCCGGAATGGCATCTCGCAGTTCAACCTAGAGAGGTTGTCGTCTGCTTAACCGGAGTATTGGTGGGTGTGCGTCTCTTTGTAGTTTGGCCCGGTGCCTTGTTAAAATACGTGACATTTTGACTAGGTACATATTTCGATATGGTATTATCGAGTTCCGTATTACTATGGTCCATTTTCATGATATTTCAGTTGTTCAGCATGTTTGATGTTTTTTTTCCTCTTTATCATTATTTATTGTTACTTTTCTGGTTAAAAAAATATTAATAACGAGAATATATTGTACGCTAATATTGATAGGTATCATATAAATGTTTTTGTCTACTTACAATATTTACTTGCATTTTCAGTGACACGTGGCAAAAATCTTATTTATTTTTTTATGATTGCCACTAAGATACGGTATCTGCCCTTCAGGTTTCTTTGGCTATTCAGAGTATGTGATACCAGCGGGGTCAATTATTTCAAATATCAACTTTAACTTTTAAAAAGTTTTCTTCTTTTGCAAGCTGTAAGCTTTTAAAGTTAAAACTTTTAAATAACAAAGACATTTGAAATCACACGAGTCTCACGAGAGTCGATTGTTATGCAGTTATCTATTATTTGACTTGAAACTTTAATACAACTTAGTAAGCACGGACCCTTTTGATCTAACCACAAAATTCAATTGGTATTTGGAATGTTTAGTTAATAAACTCTTTGTAATTCAATTGAATTTAAACTGAGGAGCAAAAGGATAATCTGTTTTGAAACCATTCTTATTAATATTCAATTTTATAAGTAAATTGTATTTTTGTTGTAAATATTAATAAAATGCAGCAAGTCTTGCATGAACTACATATATTGTTAATTTTCAATTCTAATTTTAATTTATTTTAAAATTGCCTTTATTGTTCAAGTTCTTTGAACTAAAAATGTTCAATCTCTGGCTCTAAATAATTCATGGATTGCCTTTAATGTAGACCCTGTTTTTTTTTGCTGTTATTTTTTAAGCATAGTGTCTTTAATGCTACGGCCAGACTTGTAGGCGCAAATTCGTGTTCGCGCTGTCGCGATAAAAGTTCATGTTCAATCTATGACGAAGTGCTTGGCCACACCAAAAAAAAAATTTTAGAACGTCGCGATAATTCATTTCGCGGAAAACATGGAAGAGGCGGTTGCGCTGTATCACATGGCGGCTCATAATTATTTACTGCATCTTTCCTTATCCTCTCATTATTCCTATCTGTGATTAACAAGTTCAATCAAACACGTTCAAACCTCTCGGAGTATCGCAGTCAACTAGAGCGCGCGAAGTGTAGCCAAACGCACGAACTTTAATAATATAAATATTAATAATATTTTTCTGTTTTGTAAATCAATGAATATTGACAAAGATAAAACGCATCTAAACTGTAACTGTAAGTGGGGGCTCGTAACGTCAGAACTAGCTAAAAATAATACCCAGGCGTGACGTATTGAGAACTTTAAAAGCGTCGCACTGTCGCTAATTTTGATTTACTTAACAAAAGAAAAAATACGGGTCAAATATTTTTTAATAATCTACCTAACGGACTAATTAGATTTTTTTTATCCCTATTGTAGTTTTTTCTAAGGTTTTATGATTATCACTGAAAATTCTTGAATCATCATTGAATAGTTCTCTTACCTCCTCTATGTACTTCCATAAGTATCGTTGTTTCTATAAACAAAGAATATACTATACTTACACTTGATTCATAGATAAATCAAAGAAAGCGTTTTTGTCAGGTTTTGTTTGTAACCATTTTGTAACTGTCCCAGTAAGCTTAACGTCAAACGGACAGAAATAGTAACCTACCGAAACTGGCTGATAAGTTATTGAAAATGGCCATTAAACTACTTCGTTTTATAAGCTACTTTACTTTCTTTATAGTTTGTTGGGTAAAATATTACAGAAATCTTCTTGCATAGTTCAAACAAAAAAAATAAAACGACTTAAAAAAAAAAAGAAAAAACTGAAAACTATTTTTGAAGTCGGTTTTGTTTTTTGCAAATAAGATTTAATGTTTCTCTTTTTAGTGGTTCACATGTGCACACATGGAAAGTGCAAACCGTTACAATTACAACAAGCCCAAACACGACTAGGGTGCATTGTCTCATTATGGAGTTCCGTGACTTGGCTTCATCCTCAAATCTGATAGTAGAATGGTTCTTATCAAACGCAAATGCTTCACTTGTTGTAGAAAATACCAAAATCACGGTACGTTATCCTATAAAATTTGTAGAGTTCCCTCGATTTCGCCAAGATTACATCATCAGATCCCGATTTGGTGGCTGTGGGACTATTTGGAAAGTATACCCTTTCCAACACAAAAGATTTTTTCAAATCGGATGGCAAACGACGGAGTTATGCGCGAACAAACATAAAAAAAATATAGAAACATCCGAATTGAGAACCTCCTCCTTTTTTTTAGAAGTCGGTTAAAAACCATTTCCTACTTAGTTCACATCGACTAACCATTTAATATAATAAAAACTAGATCCTCCCTGCATGCAAAACGTAACATTTTCACACTTAAGCTGTGAACACATAACGCTATATATTTTTATATGGTAAGCACTGCGAACGCTGCATAGCTCCGTGGGGTGAAACTAATGTCATTTGTTACTCTATAAAAGTTATATCGGGGAGTTTCTTACAGCATTTGTTTGTATTTTTCCCCTATGCAAACTGGTGGAGGATTTCTTTTGTAGTTTCTACTGTTGTTGGTGTTTTTTAGGGTGAAATCTATACTAATATTATAAAGCAGAAGAGTTTGTTTGTTTGGTTGAACGCGCTAATCTCAGGAACTGCCTAGTCGAATTGAAAAAATATTTTTGCGTTGGATAGTCCATTTATCGAGGAAGGCTATAGGCTATATAACATCACGCTATGACCCTTAGGAGCGGAGCAGGAATGAAAAATGTCGCTAAAACTGTTTTTTTTTCTTTCGTTTTTCTCTCTTATGTGACGCAGACGAAGTTGCGTGGGTCAGCTAGTGTTCTTATATTACTCGGTCGAGACTTCTTTGGAAAGTTTAGATTTGAAATTGATAAATCAAATCAATTGTTACTCACTTATGTAAGCTGTTGGTTCTCCTTTGAATAAATAAATTAATAAAACCATGTGTTTATGTTTCTAGGGAGTGCTTGGTTTGCTTGAAAAAAAACCGAACAAGTCGGATTCGCGTATGAACGGTTCATTACCATCTTAGTACCCCGTGTTTTAATTACCTTTTTGTTGCTGTCAGATGGTCGGACAACATAAAGAAGAAGGCAGGGCAGACCTGGATCAAAACCGCTGCATCCAAAAGCGAATGATCCATACAAGAGGCATAATGTCCAGCAGTGGACGCAAATGTGCTGAGAAGAGAGAGAGAGAGAGATTTGTTGTTATACAATGTTTGTTGCCTCTGGACTTTCGACTGGGTAAACCGATTTTGATGATTTTTTTTTTATTTGAAGGCTGGTGCTTTCCATGTGGTCCCAATTCATTCAATAATTTGGTTCAGATCTGACGCTGATCTTCAGAGATGTAAATGAAACTCTTCAAAAATACACGGCAATGCTGCAGTAATTGCTGCAATCGCTTGGTTGTTTATTGTTTATGTAACATAGTGACGTAACATCACGCCTGTATGCTGTGAGGGAGTACGCATAAGTGTACAATACACCCAGATTTCGACACTTAGATGTGTTAAGTTCCATTTAATGGAATCCTGGAGAAATAGAGGGAATTCCTTAAATTTTATAGGCACACCAGAAGCGATTTGGGTAGTCTTAGGAAGAGTACGTTCTTGGAGTGATGCCATTTCAATTTAAAGATCTGATGAAGAACTTCGGAAGATAGGCGACGGGAACTCCTCAATAAATTATAGCAAATGTACTGGGATCGCTGAAATCTCATGTCTCTCTATTGTTTACTCCAGTTCATAACAAAAAATCACGCCGTTACGCTGTGAAAGGGTAAGCACATATGTACCACTAAAAAATGAAAAATAAAATATTTTTTGGAAAAAATGTAACCGACTTCACACAAAAAAGTGAAAAATAACTTTAGCTTCAGAAGTCGGTGACAAAAAAAAACTAAATTAATCAAACAAAGGTTATCGACTTCTGGAGGTAAAGTTATTTTTCACTTTTTGTGTGAAGTCGGTTATATTTTTTTTGTGGTAGAACTCGATGTAACACACTCAAAACATTGTGCTGATGGATGGACTGAATAACAGGGAAGGATCGGAACGCCAAAAAAAAAAATGAGGAAATGTTGTTGAATACTTTGTCTTTCAAACACATTTGCTTACATTCTACGTCAGCTCCATTTTATCCTCAAAATACACTGTTCAGTAATGCACGTCACGCCTTGACTGCAGCTCGCCGTCTATCAACTATGAGATGCATGACATATGCGGTTTAATATGGACATCGTGCACTGTGTCTCACGTCCAACATGATGTATTTGGTACAGCGACCAAATGTTATGTACTCATGGTTTACGTCAGAAGTAATCATTATGTACTAAGTTGACGCAGAACAGTGACGCGTTTAGAGCAGTGATAGAATGGTGGTGCGACTGCCAAGTCTTATGTCACAAGACTCACAATTTCGAACCTTAAACACGCACCTAATTTTCACATACATCAACCGATCAATCACTAACACACACACACCCACACATTCACTTATCTCTCACACTCACACACCCACACATTCACTTCTCTCTCACACACACACACCCACACATTCACTTCTCTCTCACACACACACACCCACACATACTAACACACCACACACACCCACAAACACTACACATACCTGTACTTGCTACAATAATTTGTAACATCCTAGAACCTAAATTTATTCGTTATCCTTTTTAATTATGTCTCAAGTTTGTAAATTGTAACCCATGAAAGTAGAAAAGTAACCCCATCATAAGTATCTTTATAACTTACCGGGGCTACCTCAAGTTTCTGCTATAGAACAATACAAGAATAAATTTACCTCTGATTTGTGATACCTAATGTCTGTTATCATTTAGCCAGGAGCTCCTTAGACATGTTGCTAAATAATAAGGATAAAACAACACGACCACATAACATAAAACCCATCAATATAACACAAACTTTCAGCCATTTAACAACTACAAGATTCCTTAGCACCACGCAATCGTGTAACCATTTTCTCGGCGGTAAATGAAGGAATCGTCCCATATATCTTCATTAGGCGGGGCTCCAACGAATCAGCAGTGGCCAGGCGTGTGCCACGATTGGAGACAGCTGCTAAAAGTGTAAGGAACTTATCGGACAGAATTTATTGCTCACAGTTTGCTAGTTAGCTACAAATTTATTGAGGTAGGACTACTATTTTGTACTGCAGTATGTTAGTAACAATATTTTTATTAAGAGCTGTAACGTGTCCCTGAGACTTCGTCGAGCTTAATTTTGTCGGTGTTTTTTTGGTGGTGGCAGATTTTGATTCTGGCTTTCAGCGAGTTGCAGTGGTTTGGAAATACTGGGCTCGTCCCAAAAAATAAGCATTTCTGAGATTTTTACTTTGGTTGTTAGTTTTACGGGGCAGTCATTACTTTATAGTTTTAAGAACCATTTTGATAATTAAATCCCTTTTAAAACCATTCTACGGTTTATTTTATCAAAATATTAAATCCCACGATAAAATACAGTTTCGCAACATTCCCCACTGGTAGTGTCGAAAATCAACATAAATAAGGCAATAAAAATTAAATCGGGAACAGATTTTCCGATTCAATACTTTCAATTCATGCAGATAAATTATTTGTTGAAACGAAATCTGCGTGTAAATAACCGATTGTTCGATGTGTTCATAAATAAAATACTGGGAAACTGGGCACTGTGAATATTTTCCACCACAGTAGGGCTATAAAGTGTCCTTATCTCAATTGTGAGCCCACGTCCACAGTATAAAGATAGCCAGTAAACTAACTAAGTTCTTTTTTGTGAAATCCCACTTTTCCTGTATCTGGTACGAAGAAGATACTTGGCACGGAGCAGTACCTACCAATCGGGTCGGGAAACCTGTATCTTAGGGTAGTCTTAGATTAGCGATTACGGCGCGTAAAAGCTCGTTTTTGGACGCGTGTTGAGGCTGTAGGCGCGTATGTGTGTTCCTTTTCTCTCACCCGGAACGACGAGCGTTGACGCGCGTATGAGCTCGTACAGGCGCGAGTCGCAAGATAAGTCGTCGCGTTCGCTTCCACGCGCGTGAAAGCGTGTTCCATTTATT
Source organism: Xestia c-nigrum (assembly GCA_916618015.1). NCBI lineage: Eukaryota > Metazoa > Arthropoda > Insecta > Lepidoptera > Noctuidae > Xestia > Xestia c-nigrum. The sequence continues at coordinate 3,669,197 of OU745262.1, forward strand.
CAGGCGCGTAAAGTGACGCGCGTATACGCACGTTAGCCACTACGAGCTTATACGAGTTACATGTTACTCGAAGGACGTCTAAAATTCGTGTAAATGCTGTGCATGTGTGTGTAAGTCGATTCGGAATACAATTTTTACCTCTAGTCCTAGTGTATTTGTTTCTAGTTAGAATACTGCTATGTACTGCCTACTATGCCGCGGCTGGCGACGGCCGGCAATTTAAATAAAACATTAAATGAAAAACAGTGGGTTAAAGTTTTACTTGCCCACTGAAAGTTTTGTTATGAAATACGACCCTTTCGTTGTGTTTTGGTTGGGGGTGTTTATTTTCTTTCTGGGTTAGTAGTCTCGGTTGAGGACTATAAAAATAATAAAAATAATTTATGCTGAGTGGGTATCTAGTTTAACCTGTCTGACGTGATGAGTATAAATGTAGGTATATTAGTGAAAATTTGTATGGTAATTGGCTGTAATGTGATGTGTAGGAACGCGGAAAATGTCAGAGAAAAGTTTTGAGTATGAGTGTAGGTATAAAAGTAGTGGAATACCAAAGAAAAGATGGATTGTGCGAAGGATGATTAAGGCAAGATAGGAGGTGACTGCTGAAGTAAAGAGTATGTATTATAGAAGTATAGAAGAATAAATGCTGCGCCGATCACAAGTAAATGTTTCTTAGAAATGGTAGAGGAAGAACAAAAAACGATGAATGGCTTATGAACGTATATCGGAATAGGTAGAGCTGTTTTATGTACTTGCCACAGGTTAGAATAATATGGATATTCACCGAGTCCTGGGTAGGTAGTAAGATCATTCTCGCCTTTGGGACTAATGAAAGATTATAACACTTCCTTTCTGACGGGTGTATAAGAAGGACGGGATTAAGGATAGTATAATAAAAAGATAAACTTGATCCATTAAACCACAAAAATTGTTTTTACGTAACAATTTCTTATTCAAGAATCAACAATCATTTAAACAATAATGTTTTGATTTTCTGAGGAATAAATAATTTGTAGGGTATTAGGGTATAATTGTTTATGTACAATCACGTCTAATAATATGTAAACACTTATTTTTGTTTAAATTGTGTTTCTCCTAATGTACTGATTAAAATTCAATGTTATTACGTACAAAGTAAGCAGTAAGCTTCGAGCAGAAGACGAAAATTTCAAACCTTTGCCGTAAAGTCGAAGGTGGTACATCACAAATGGCCGTGCTATACCAGTCGCTAAAACAAAAATCTATTCAGGCGAATTACACCATCGAAGCCCTTCAACAACAGCGTGACCTTACAGAACATATCTCGGAGCTCAAGCAGACGATACGGGATTCTAGTTCTGCGGGAAATGCTTCTTTTGCTGATATGGTGAAAAGGGGATCAAACCATTTCGTCCGACCCAATAACTTGAGCTCTGTCGCCATCTATCCCAATGATAAGTTTAAAACAAGTGACGAAACCAAAAAACTGGTGCAAGAAATTATACGGCCCGAGCTAATGAAGTTGCAAGTACGTGGTGTCCGAAAAACAAAAAATGGTGGCGTAATAATAAGTACCGAGACGAAACATGACGCTGATAAGCTTAAAAACGCAGTCCAACTCTCTACATCTGGACTTACCGCCGACGAACCCAGCAAGCGCAAACCTCGGATCGTGGTTGTAGGAGTGCCGACTTCCTTGGCTGAAAATGAGGTCTTCAAATGTATTTTCGAGCAAAATGTAGCCGACAAGTTACCAGCGATGTCCCTAGAATCCTTTTTGACCTTGGTAAAATTAAGCCACAGATCTGGGAAGAGAGAGGCTGCCACCTGTAACTTCGTTATAGAAGTTGCAGCCAACATACGAAAAATTTTAATACCTCAATCTAGGATTTTTATTAACTGGACATCATGTCCTGTAAGGGACTTCACGTTAGTTACGAGGTGCTATAAATGCCAGCAGTATGGCCATGCAGCCAAATCTTGCAGAGAACTAGTTTCTACTTGTGGTCACTGCGGTGACGCAGGTCATATGATGTCCGAATGTGCGAAGAAAACTGACATTCCGAGATGCGCGACTTGCTCCCGCTTTAAAAAGCCCAGTGACCACAAAACGGGAGACGCTGAATGCCCTGCTAGAAAAATAGCGGAACACCGATACATAAACTCCGTCGATTATGAGGGCACCTAGTGCGTCATAATACTCCTAGTCAGACATTCTTTGACATTTCGCTGTCTAGGCAAAATTGTCGACCGCAACAAAAATAACTTACGGTGTTTTGCAATGTTTACTTGTTTAGTACTGCTGACATAATTTTAGTATTAGCAAATAAGTGCTACAAACTGTTTTCCATTTATATACATGTGTGACCTTAATTGTAATTTTTTTACTGTTTGTATCTTATAATAGCGTTTAAGTACATTAGTTATATCATAATATACTAAACCATACTAAATAATTTCACTATTATGTTTTATATTGTTAAGAAATTCATTGTCCAAATAGTATTTATTAGAAACATGCCGCCTGTGATACAGGTTTAACCTAGTACAGGCACCGAACTCTTTTATACCAACATTACTTTTAAGATTTAACTTGTATTTTTCGTGCGAATTCTAAGTTTGAATAAATATATTATTATTATATTATTATTATTATTATTAAAGTATTTTGGAACTCATATTTTTATGAAACAGATCCAATTTCTTAGTTACAATCGTGATTTCTCCCGAAAATAGCTGTAATATTAAGGAAAGTGTATACATATTATTAGACGTGATTGTACATAAACATATTACCCTACAAATTATTTATTCCTCAGAAAATCAAAACATTATCAAATAGAACAATTTGTATATTACAATAAAATCTTAATTAAAATTATCAATACCTACGCTTCAACAATAATTCAGTTATTTAAACAAATAATATAATAATAAAATCCCGTAGTATCAGTCGGAATCCCGTGGAATATCCATATAAACATCAATGTTTGCAGTCAATGAACCTAAATAGCTCTGCCTATTCCGATCACTGCTTATGAAGATGCCAATAAATCACCAAAACGCTGCGCTGCCCCACATAAATGAGTGGGCTTCCAGCGCGTCACACCCAATCCTGTCACAGTGTGATTCGTTAGGAAATATAAATAAGGGAAGGTGAATCATTCCCCGGGGTTGCGGGCCTATTCGAGAGAGATACCGCGGCCCCGGAACATAAAGGGCGAGGAAGGAACATGGATGGGTTTTAGTCAGTAAAAGTCTGACACTCCCTCTCGCTCCGCCCAGACTGGGAAGTCATTTGATGATTTCCCATACTAAAAAAAAAAGGGTAGGTGAATCATCATCTGCCTAGCCTTTTCCCAACTATGTTGGAGTCTGCTTCCAGTCTAACCAGAAGCAGCCGAATACCAGTATTTTACATGAGGCTACTGCCTATTTGACATCCACAACCCAGTAAACACTGGGTAATATGATATCACTTGGTAAGACTGGTAGTCAGACTTTTTGGGCCACTGACAGCCGGGACCAACAGCTTAATGTGGTTTCCGAGGCACGTAGGATGTATAAATAAATAATAAATAAATATCGCTGGACATTAACCCACAGCGCCACCTAGTACCACACTAAGCAAAGCTTGTGTCGTGAACACTAGGTAGTTGATATATACTCCATAATTATATATACTTTTTTGTTTGTAAATATATACTTATTATACATATAAAAGTATGTAAGGGTATAATAAAGTTAGATGACTAATGATATTAATATACTTATACTCTTAACAGAGAATCAATCCCGAAGCATCCTTTTCTCAACCAAACATAACTTATAGACGTAAACTCGTAATAAAATGAAAATGATTTACCCATTCAGTAGCACAAATCCGCGCCGCACCGCGAACGTCCGTTCTCCGCCGCGTCTCCGCCGCGTGACCGCAACCCACAACGTCGCCGCTGTAGTACCGCAAATTTTCTAGTCTATTTACAGTTTACGACTAGCAATGCAGATTTGGGACTCGTTCGGGTTTTGTCGGTCAAATAGATTTGTTTCGCTGATTTTCGACTTGGATTTTTGAACGTCTTCTCTTTCCATTATTTCAGTACTTGCACATAAATAAGAAGCGAATCGGAAATGAAGACATCCGCAAGAGAACCAAGGTCACAGACGTAGCCCGAAGAATTGCCAAACTTAAGTGGCAGTGGGCGGGGCACATTGCTCACAGAACGGATAGCCGATGGGGCCGAAAAGTTCTGGAGTGGCAACTGTGAACCGGAAGACGATGCGTTGGAAGACCTCCCACTAGGTGGACCGATGACCTGGTGAAGGTTGCTGGAATCCGTTGGATGGGAGTCGCACGGGACCGGTCAATGTGGCGACACTTGGGGGAGGCCTATGTCCAGCAGTGGACGTCTTTCAGCTGAAATGATGATGATTATGATAACATAAATAAGAGGCACAACATTACGCCTGTATCTCCCGAAGGGTTAGGCAGAGGACACATTTCACCGAGCTTTTTAATGATCAACCGGGCCCGAATCCAGTCTCCGTCGCTATTACTGATAAAGTCCTGACGGAGAACCCAATAGCTCTTTGCTCGTGCCGGGAATCGAACCCAGGCCCTCATTCTCAGCGGCCACGCTGACGACCACTCCACCGACATGGCAATCAAAACAGAACGAACGAACGAGGGGAGTTTCAGTACTTACTTGTGTTGTTAATGTCCGTTACCATAGGACTGCCTAATATTGCACTTATGAAAAACGTTTTGCGTTGAGCTTAGCTTTGACAATTCCAATTGTGCCGTGTAAGTGAACGAACCCGGTAGTTAATCTAGTTTTCTTGTTATCCAAACAGATTACATGACATTTAGTACCAGAATAACAATATATTGTTTATTAGGTATGCTAATGAACGATCTAAAACTCGTGGAATAGAGCAAAAATTGCCGTATGTTCTAACCATTTCCTTAAATATGTTCAGGGCGTCCTCTGTCTAACCAAATTTCCACTAAACGGCTTAGGCTTTTACAAGAGAAGTCTGCAATCAAAAGCCAATTGCCACCTGTCATATTAATTCCGTAGTCCCATTCGAAGTAATATCACGTCCAACTCTAACTTGATAAATGCTTATATGATACGAGTCCTCCCCCAAGACATAGCAGCTTCCTAAACTCCAATAATTAGTCTTATTGATGCCAGCAGAGAATTCAATGTTCGTGTGAATGTGACAGAAGGCTCTTAGGGCATTCTGCTATCAAAACAGGTCTAAACTTACGAGGATATAACTGCAGTGTATTTTGGAAGACGTGTCATAAAGTTTCGAAGTTGGACTGGTAACGAAATGTGGTCGGATACTATTTGTAGAATAGATATAGAACGTGTATGTGCAGAGGGATACATTTGCATGGACAGCTGGGTATACTGTGGAACATCAATGTTAAGATATTTAAATGCATCAGAAGAAAACGCAAGTCCACACAACGATCACCAGTGATTATAATCTGCCTCCCTTTTTCCAACTATATTGAGGTCGGTGTCCAGTCGTGCGGCTGCTGACCACTGTCTATCTGACTCCCACAACCCAGTACTGGGTAATATGGTACCCCTTTTTTTTTTTTTTTTTTTTTTTAGGATGGGAAATCATCAAATGACTTCTCCCACTCTGGGCGGAGCGGGAGGGAGTGTCAGACTCTTACTGACTAAAACCCATCCATGTTCCTTCCTCGCCCTTTATGTTCCGGGGCCGCGGTATCTCTTTCGAACAGGCCCGCAACCCCGGCAGGGATATGGTACCCCTTGGTAAGAGTTTTTGTCAGACTTTTGGGCCATTAACTTCTTTGTAACGGCTACTGTTATATGCGATCACTAACCGTAGTGTGTGTAAATGTGTTTTTTTTTTAAATAATAATTTACAACCAACACCAGATTAGCAGTATTTCATCAACACCATCGTTATGTTCATTCGTTGTCATCTCAGTATTTACTCCTAGATAGGAGTTTCCCTATTTTTGGTCAAAAAAATTGGTACGTGTCATACGATATCAACCTGGTTTCATTAAATATTGCCACACACAGGCAAGCTCTATTAATGCCCTGTACATTATACAACTGTGACCAAACCACTACAACATATTGTTGTTCCAGTACAACAACCGCATAAATAAATTACAGGGTGTTGTTTCTGTAACACGATGGCATAATACCACCCGGTTGTTTGCAGGCGTAAATGGGCTCCGCAGTGGATCTGTCTGAATCAATATTGTGTTTGGTTCAAGTATGAGGAGTTGAAGTGAGGTTCGATTTGTAAGCGTTGGCTGATACAGTTTGTTGATGCTGAATAATCATCAGCCTGTAGATGCAAATTAGCTTGGTTAACAGCGTTGCTTTTGCTTAGCTTGGCAGTTTTCAGAAAGATATTTTTTTTTGAGCCCACCTTGCATAATAACATCAAAAAATAGTAACCATTTTATTATGGTATTAAACAAAATATTATGCAGAAATGAAAATGGAATCTTAAAATCATAACAAAAAAGCTATGTTAAGATATTTTTTTTCGAGTCAAATAATTCCTATTGTGGTCATTTGACAGCAAATACCATGAATAGGGACGTTTTTTTCTGTTTACTAAAAACGTACGGTACCTACCCGTTGTAATCATATCTGCTGTAATTATTATAGGATCAGGAAGAATATAAAATTAAATATTATTAAACTGTGAGCATTTTTAATGCTATTTTTAAAGGTTTACATTAAAATCGCATAAATGGTTTAAACAATGAACGTGCCACGGAACGTTATAAACCCACTTTTTTAGTGATTGACAGCCAACTTCATTATTTTGGCATTTAATTTTTCTGTTTATTTTGGTGTTCGTAAGTGTTTTTGCAGATTTTTTGCATTTATTCCGGTTAGACAATGCGTAGCTAATTTATCCACAAGAATCTAGAGGTTATAAGGAAGAAATCAATGTAAGTTTCAATAATAAATGCTACAATTTATGTGGGTGGCAGGTGACAAAAAATATTGTCTCCTTTGTGATTGCAGTTTGTCAAACTCCGTAGACATGATGAGTATCGATATCCGATCATAATAAAACCAGAAAAAGGACATAATTCGATGATTTCATGGGACGATCAATGACCCCACGTGGTTTCTTTGAGTATATTGGCAGCTCATAACATAATCCCTTTAAGATAAATCCTATCCTACTTATAATATTATAAATGCGAAAGTTTGTGAGGATGGATGTATGTTTGTTACTCTTTCACGAAAAAACTACTGAACGGATTTGGATGAAACTTTACAGTAATATAGGTTATTCATCAGAATAACACATAGGCTACAATTTATAATGATTTTATGTAGTTTTGGTCATAACATAACGATACGTGTCAATTAAGTCGGAAAAAAATCTTCCATCTGAGAGCTATCTTGGCGTGCGCTGCCTAAACCAATGGAGTTGCATTAATATGATGTACCGCAGGATTGTTTGTCTTAAGTAGATCTAAATAAAAGTCCGCGACAGCATATATCTAACTTTTATGTGCAAGCCAGTACAACCAAAATTGTGAACCATAAATCTAATTAAATTTGGTACTATTTTACAATGCACATTTAGTATATAATTATCAAAATGAATACATTTCTCGCATTAAGTATTTAATGTAGATAAACTTTGTCTTTCACACTAAGTAATTTGGCCGAATAGTTTAAAAGTTATCACGATATGATTGACTTGAACGGAGCGCCTAACGCCGCGGCGGCGGCCGCAGCACGGGCGGAGCGCGATGCGGCGTCGCAGTCGCGGGGGAGGGGCGAACAATGCAATCCAAGCAATGACGAGGCATGGCCGGATGCGCGACCCGAACGCGGGCAGACGCGTGAGGGCAGACGTGTCACGTTGTGGATTCGGAAGACGCACTCATTGCTCAAGTTTTTCCAAATTTGCAACAGAACATCCACGATGAAAGTTGGCTATGTGAAAGAACTATACTAGCACCAAGAAATGAGACAGTTGCGAAAATCAATAACATTATCTTGGACCAAGTAACCAGCGATGCAACAACCTACAACTCTATCGACACAGTCATGTCATCTGAAGACTGTACAAGCTACCCCGTGGAGTTTCTTAACTCTTTGGAGCTATCCGGGGTGCCATCACATAAGCTCCAATTAAAAGTCGGTATACCGGTTTTGTTAATGCGTAACTTGGACGCCCCGAGACTATGTAATGGCACTAGATTGCGAGTCAGGGAACTAGGCAGGCATATTGTTAAGGCCACAATTTTAACTGGAGAAGCTAAGGGTGAAAATGTTCTTATTCCACGCATCCCAATAATACCCAATAACGTACCCTTTAATTTCAAACGTTTACAGTTTCCACTTAAAGTTGCATTTTCTATGACCATCAATAAATCGCAAGGGCAAACTTTGAAAGTAGCGGGGATACATTTAGGCACGCCCTGTTTTTCCCATGGGCAGCTTTACGTAGCTTGCTCACGTGTTTCTAAATCCCAAAATCTTCTTATTTACGCTGAACAAAAAAAATCAAATAACATAGTATACAGGAGTATATTGCAGTAAAAACACAGATAAATTAACACAGATGTTCACCTATTCCAATTACGTACCACATAATTCTTTAGTTATTACAAAATCTATTAAAAAAAAACCGGCCAAGTGCGAGTCGGACTCGCGCACGAAGGGTTCCGTACCATTGTCTATAAAAAACGGCGAACATAACACGTTTATTGTATGGGAGCCCCCCTTAATATGTACTTAATTCTTATTCGTATTTGTTGTTATAGCGGCAACAGAAATACATCATTTGTGAAAATTTCAGCTTTCTAGCTATCACGGTTTTTTTCTGCCTGGAGACAGACAGACAGACGACGGAGGCTTAGTAATAGGGTCCCGTTTTACCCTTTGGGTACGGAACCCTAAAAACCGCAGCAAAATCCGTTGCATAGTTTAAAAAAATTTAAGCATTCATAGGGAAAAAGAAAGCTTCTTTGTTTTATACTATGTAGTGATTAAATGCAAATAACATTGGTCCGACCTGTTTAGTTGTCAGTGTTTAGTAATCCGTTTGTGCTGGATAGGATAATCTCAAGCCTACTTTTTATAAACACACCATACAGATAAAGATTGATGAAGAAACCACTGGAATTAGCATTTTGGAATTTGCAGAGCTTAAAATAATGAGCACTTAGAAAGGAATTCAGATAATTCCACCCTCAAGAGATACCCTCTAAATATTAGGTATAGGAGTTCAAAGATTGTATGGAAACTAATTTTGAAGTTAGAAATCTGGGATGTACGATGTGAAGGTACATTAAAAAAATAACAGTATTTAAAAAAAAATGTCACGTAACTTAATGTGGCAGACCAAATTCTACGCGAGCGAAGCCGCGGGCAAAAGCTAGTTGTTAATCATGCCGAATTCCTATTGAAAAAGACAAATATTCTTTGACAAATGACGTGTCCACATTTCCTTACGTATGTTTATAATCATTATATGTCTGAAAAGGTAGTACCAGAAAAATAGGTTTAGTGAAAAAGCTTATCAAAACTAAGATTACACCTACACAAAGAATAGACAGAGATAGCGCTCTACAAAGTTGGAAGCGCGAGTTTTACTTGAACATGGTTAAAAGCAATACCTATATTAAATCTCCCTTCTAAGCTAAAAATATATTTTAACAACTGTTTGTATTAATACGACTGCCAAGAAAGTGTAATGTTTTTAGGTTGGCGTCTGAACTAAATGTCGCAAAGTTTGACCTATAGCTCGATAGATGGCGTTGTTAGGAAAGTGTCCACTCTCTGAATCGCGCTATGGTTTCGTTACAAACTTTGATATAGTCGGAACGAATGAGGGAATTTTCGATACCGTTGCAATGCGTTGTAATTGTTTCTTAGTTACACTTGTAAAATTTTTGGAGAGGGTCTGTGCGCAAACCTTGTTTGTGTAACAACCCTTGTATTAGAATTATATAAAAGTGCATTTTAGCACTAACTTGGTGGGCGTACATGCGTTTTATGACGTGACGTTTATGGACTTCATTGAAAGTAATGCTTACAGAATAAACAGTAAACAGAATACTAAACAGTAGGGAACTGTTTAGTCTAATTTCATGTAGGTATTACTTTCAATCAAGTCCAATTGTTTTGTTGCAATCAAATTAAGTATGTGACTTTTTAAAAGTTTGATAAACATATACGATAAAAAGAAGAAGAAGAAGAAAGAAAGAAAGAAGAAAAAACGGTTAATTTATACTGTGACTACATACTTATGTACACAATATGCAGTCAATCTATACCTACTGAGGTACAGTTATTTTGTAAGTTTGATAAATCAAAAAACACGTATCCCATATTTTTCGCCAATCTAACTGACATATTTAAAAGAATCATATATTTTTTTAAATAATCGTCATCACTGTTATAAAGGCTGTAAAACACCTCTTCACGAAACCGAAAGGCACTTGTTCTCCCCATCATTGCGATCATTTTTTTGTTCTACACCATACCTGGGAACCTTTTAGTTACGGAAATATGGGGGTCAAAGTTACAACGTTTTGACAAGTTTTTTTTGTAAGATTTTAACTTTTAACACCTCCACGACCCCCGTTCTATTCAACCCGCCCATCATTAAATGTTTTAAGTGCGTTACATTGAGTTCTAAAACAAAACGTAATTTATAACCTCAAAAAAAAAGTTGTTTCCCAGCAATAATTTTTGCGTAAAGATACTTAGTTTGATGTACAGAATGCTTGGTTAACGGCTTTGTGATGAGGTGGTTTACACCTTGTATGTATACTTCAATCCAAATAATGAGCTTTAATGGTATACACATGGCATGTTATAACAATTTCTGTGAAGCGTGTATTAATTATAATAAGGAAATAGATTGCGTGTGAGTTTGTGCGTGTATTGACGCTTTAGTTTCCGGTCGGAGGAAATTAAATGAAAATACAAGGGTTAGTCATTACTTGTTGGATTAGTGAGGTGTGAAGGTTGGATTAACAATTATTTGAGCCTATGAGCTTGTATGACTAGTGGTGAACGCATACTTATCAGAGCCGAAGGAAGCGAAAGAGCCGAAATCCAAGGATGGATGTGCGTGAAATCTATACTAATATTATAAAGCAGAAGAGTTTGTTTGTTTGTTTGGTTGAACGCGCTTTTGTGTTGTATAGTTCATTTATCGAGGAAGGCTATAGGCTAAAACACATCACGCTACGACCATTAGGAGCGGAGCAGGAATGAAAAATGTTGCAAAAAACGGGGATATTTTTTCCTTTCGTTTTTCTCTTTTACGTGACGCAGACGAAGTTGCGTGGGTCAGCTAGTCAAATATAAATGTTGATGGTTGGAGAGGGAGAAGACTAAAGAAACGATGATTGTGTGACGAATGATCATCATCATCTGCCTAGCTTTTTCCCAACTATGTTGGGGTTGGCTTCCAGTCTAACTGGATGCAGCTGAATACCAGTATTTTACGTGCAGCGACTGGCTACATGACCTCCACAACCCAGTTAACACTGGGTAATACGATACCACTCTTGCTAAGACTGGTTCTCAGACTTTTTGGGCTACTGACTTGTCAAAATCAAAGCATTTATATCAAGTAGGCCAATAACAGGCACTTTTGAATTGTCGAAACAAAGATGAAAATTAAATGTAGCTACAGTCCCAGTCACAAGACATAAAAACTGTGAAAGTACTGTAGTTGCCCATTCCCTAACGTAGATCTCCATGGAGAAGAACGGGCAAGAAACTCCATTCTTTTAAATAAACCACTTCAAAAATAACGAAATACTTGTAACAGTTCGTAACTACTTTGTATTTATTACTTATTCGAAAAACAGTTTACAAATTCATAAACCAGGAACTGAGTTAAAAACTTTCAAACGAATTGTACTATCAAATGTTATGTAAATAGTGCAAGTTGAACACGTGGAGGAGCACGAGGACCGTAGCTAAAATTATTTACAGCCGCTTGGTTGGATCTTCAGGTTAAGCCGTGCTTGCCTAGGTTGGTCTGGGGATGGGTGGCCAGCCACTGCATAATCAAGTTTCTTCCATACGTCGTTCCGGGGATGGATGATCACCCACTACGTACCGAGTTTCCTCCGTTCCTCGGTAAACACAAGCTGTTATTTGCAGATCTTTGACAGTTGTTAGAAAAAAAGAAAGAAAGAAAAAGCATTTATTAATCCAATCTAATACCAACATTGAGAACGTTTTGCCGCCAAGTACTTAAATTAAATAAATGGACGATCACAATACCAATCTTACTTTTACAACGTTTAACTGTAAGAATGTTAAGCGCTCGTTGGAAGATATTAGGCATCTAATGCAAAGCTCTGACATAATTGCCCTCCAAGAAACTTGGCTACTACCACATGACTTACCTTGGCTTAGTAGCATAAATCCCGACTTTGGCTATACGGGAATGTCGGCAGTGGACACGTCCTCAGGAATCGTGCGAGGCAGGCCTCATGGAGGAACGGCAATATTGTGGCGTAAAAGTGTATTTCCGTCGGTAACAGTGGTTGATTGTAACAACCCTCGAATTTGTGCAATCAAGTCAGTGATAAGTGATCGGCCCATTATGTGTGTGTCAGTGTACATGCCTACAGACTGTGCGGAAAATATGACTGACTTTACGCAGTGTATGGGTGCTATTAACGCTATAATTGAAGAAAGTGTTATAGACTGTATATATGTTCTTGGTGACTTTAATGCTCATCCAAATGAGCACTTTTATAAGGAACTCATTAGTTTTTGTGAGGATATGGACTGGGTATGTGCTGACATTGTCAAGTGTGGTATGGACTCTGACACGCATACTTTTGTTAGCGAAGCGCATGGTTGTCAGCGTTGGTTAGACCACGTCATTGTAACTAGTGCAGCATGGCCCTCTGTTTTAGATATCTGGGTTGATTATAATGTTTACTGGTCTGACCACTATCCTGTGTCTGTAAAATGTCATTTGGGGAAAATTCAATCTAAAAATGTGACTCACGCAGTCCCTAAAAGTAAAGTTACTTGGGGTGAAAGGAAGCCTGAACAAATTGACATGTATAAGAACCTTTGTAATAAATTGTTGAGACAAATTGACTTTCCCATAGAATTGCGACATTGCGGGGATGAACAGTGTAATGATGTAAAACACAGGCAAATATTAGATAAGTTATATAATGACATTGTCTTATCACTTAGTGAGGCTTCCGAGTCCAGCTATAGGGTAGGTACGAGTGGTAAGAATAGGCAAATTATGGGGTGGAATAAGTATGTTGCAGAAGCTCACAGGGAGGCCAGGCTTGATTTTCAGAATTGGTTACAGTGGGGTAAACCTAAAGCGGGAGCCGTTCATGAAGCAATGTGTCATAGCAGAAAGGTTTTCAAAACTAAAATGAAATGGTGCCAACAACATCAGGAGCAGATAAAAATGGACCGGCTAGCGACACTGCATTCAAATCATAAGTTTCGTGAATTTTGGAAACATACCAACAAACTGAATTTGAGGCCTGGTCTTCCTCTGAGCATTGAGGGTGTCACAGACACGAAGATGATTGCAAACATTTTCAAAGATCACTTTACGGTAGAATCCCCATTAGGAGTTTGTAATGCAAAGGTGGACGTGGACCCCGTTTGTGAAAAAGTAGTGTCTAAAATTAGTGCTCAGGACATAAGAAAAGTTATTAGAAATATGAAAGGTGGAAAGTCACCGGGGCATGACGGGCTCAGCGTCGAGCATTTGCAAAATGCAGGGCCACACATTGCTAGACTTTTGTCGATGTTTTTTAATTTGTGCATTGGACACTCCTACCTACCCAGTGAACTAACTAAAACAATTGTTACTCCCATTTTGAAGAACAAGACTGGAGATAGTTCGCTGATAACGAATTACAGGCCGATTTCGCTTGCTACAGTCGTAGCGAAGATATTAGACAGTGTGCTTGAGGCTCAGTTGGCGGAATGTATTCAACTACACGATGCTCAGTTTGGTTTCCGAGCCGGACTTTCTACAGAGAGCGCGATACTGGGCCTCAAGCATACTGTTGAGTATTACACCAGTCGGAAAACGCCTATTTATGCCTGTTTTTTAGACCTGTCAAAGGCGTTTGACCTTGTCAATTATGAGAAACTCTGGGATAAGCTTAAAGCCACCAATTTACCTCGTGAGACTATAGCTATCCTTAAGTACTGGTACCACAGTCAAGTTAACTATGTCAAGTGGGCAGGTATATTATCAGATCCATATGGACTGCAATGTGGAGTGAGACAGGGTGGATTGTCATCCCCACTAATGTTTAATTTATATATTAATGCGCTGATCGTTGAGCTCAGCAGCATTCATGTCGGCTGCCATGTAGACAACATATGTGTCAACAATCTTAGTTACGCGGACGACATGGTTTTGCTGAGCCCAACGATCGGCGGCCTTAGGAAATTAGTTAACGTTTGTGAAATGTATGCGGCTGGGCATGGCCTCAAATATAATGTATCGAAAAGTGAGCTCATGATATTCAAGGCGGGTACAAAGTCACCAGATCAGGTCCCTCCCGTTAATTTAAACGGAATACCTATGAGGGTAGTCACCCGCTTTAAATATCTTGGGCACATGGTCACTGAACACCTACGTGATGACGAGGACATGGACAGGGAGCGTAGGGCGCTATCGATCAGAGCAAATATGATAGCTCACAGGTTCAAGCGTTGTGCTGCGAGTGTTAAAATAACACTCTTTAGAGCGCACTGCACATCGCTTTACACGTGCAGCCTGTGGGCTCATTATACGCAACGATCGTTCAGCGCTCTACGCGTCCAGTACAACAACGCGTTCAGGGCGTTGTTGGGGCTGCCGCGCTGGTGCAGTGCGTCAGGCATGTTCGCGGATGCGCACGTAGACGGCTTTCACGCCGTGCTCCGCAAGCGATTCGCCGCGGCGCTCTGCAGGCTGCGCGCCAGCACCAACGGCATCCTGGCCGTTATAGCGGACAGGTTTGACACGCGGTACGTCCAACACTGGGTCAGGACCCACGTGATTAAATAATGGTTTTGTATTTTTTTGTATTTTTCATTTTAGTTACTAACACTAGTTGTTTAAGTTGTTTACGTTTCTTTTTTCTTATTGTACTAACATTCTATGGATTCCGTGAATCTGAAATAAATAGTTTTTATTTTATTTTTATTTATTAGCCCACACAGGACAAACACATCAAAATTAACAGTATCAAGATTACACAGAAAAAAAAACAAAAATATAAATTTAAAAATTAAAAAAAAAAAAAAAGAAGAAATAGTCAGTGGCCCAAAAGTCGTTTGCATACTTAACCACCACAACCTAATTAGTACTGGTTAATATATAACCAGAAATGAAGACATCCGCAAGAGAACCAAGGTCACCGACGTAGTCGGAAGAATTGCCAAACTTAAGTGGCAGTGGGCAGGTCACATTGCTCGCTGAGCAAATGGCCGATGGGGCCGAAAAGTTCTGGAGTGGCGGTGGCGACCGCGAACCGGAAGACGATGCGTTGGAAGACTTCCCACTAGGTGGACCGATGATCTGGTGAAGGTTGCGGGAATTCGTTGGATGCGAGACGCAAGGGACCGGTCAATGTGGCGACACTTGGGGGAGGCCTTTGTCCAGCAGTGGACGTCTTTCGGCTGAAATATCGATGATGATGATGAATAGACAGGGTGTAAACCACCTCATCACAAAGCCGTTAACCAAGCATTCTGTACGTCAAACAGCACGCACTTGACGCAATAATTATTGCTGGGAAACAAGTCTTTTTTTTGGGGTCAAAAATCACGTTTTGGAGTATAACTCAATGTAACGCACTCAAAACATTAAGCTGATGGATTGAATAGTACGGAGTTCGTGGAAGTATTGAAAGTAAAAAACTTGTATTAAAAAAAAAAAAACTTGTCAAAAGTTGTAACTTTGACCCCCAATATCTCCGTAACTAGAAAGTTCCCAGGTATGGTGTAGAACAAAAAAAATGATCGCAATGACGGGGAAAACAAGTGCCTTTCGGCTTTGTTAAGAGGTGTTTTACACCCTTTATATGACATGTACTTACATTACGCAAACATAGGATGGATAAATCCTGTATACTGGCCGGTCCTCTTGGCTAACTTTTTACGAGACTTCTGACTAGTAAGTCATAAGTCATTTAATGATTTGTTAACATAGGAACAATAAATAGTTGTTTTAAAAGATTACAAGCGCGCTATGTAGAACAAGTAAGCTATCCCTAAATCTTGTGGTGATAACGACACAAAAACCTTCAGTGGTGTCGATTCTGTTGTGTACAAACTAAACTTAATTTAAAATATTGCTATTTTCTTCTCTCTAATAAAACGAGAAAGAGACGGAAGTAATTTAGAGCTGTCAAATTTAATTGGAACTAATATTTCCATACAAATGAAAGGTGCCGACTAAAATCACGGTGCAGTGCAAGGCATAAACTAGTTTGACATTTATAACTTAGTTCATAGCTATAGCCGTCCTTTTCTCGCACTGTCTTTTAGTAAAAGATAGCAATAACCTAAATTAAGTTTAGTTTATGCACAATAGAATCGACACCAGTATCACTAATTTCACTCATGTTGTATACGAAAAAATCTAAAATACTAGAAAGCATGGTTAATACCCGGGCCGATTGCTCAGTAAGCTGCATCGTAACTCATGAAGGTTTTAATCAGTAACTGTGACGGTTATCCGTGTGTAACTTTGCTGGTTAACACACAGTAGGTACAGGTACGCTCACAAAAACATTGCAATGTAAAACAACTTTGAAGCGAACAAAGTTCAAATAAACATCGAAACAAAAACAATGGCGGTTGATGTAAGAGGGATGGTAGACGATACCGCTATAAGCGCGGTATAAATTAGCGTCACGCTGTAGTTTCGTAAAAAAATACTTGATAAGGATGAGAATTTCTAAAATGGTAATGGAAATAGTACATATCATCCTTTACGAACACAACACAAAGTCACCGTAAAATTATCAAACACGTAGTATTGTAATATCTCGAGCGATATTGTAAACTCTCGAATTATTGTCAAATGAACATACTGCTTACAATAAAACGCATTATTTTTCGTGAAATGCATGCGATGGTAGTCAACTCACGGAGAGAAGGAGTGGTCCCCTTTGCCCAGTGGTACCACTCTCATGAAAAGATACTGTACCATTCCTGAGAAATATCAATTAATATAACCTAACCTGAAAACACTTTATAGTCCCCTAAAAAAGCGTAGTCGACGGAGCCCGATTTCCGAGTGCAGGGTTTAAAGTAACCTAACGGGGGGGTGCCCCAAGTCCCGATTATGGGGGCAGAGATACTTCGGTATGTTCATTTGACAATAATTCGAGATATTACAATATCGCTAGAAAGAAACACGTTATATTGTAATATAACGTGTTTGACAATTTTACGGTGACATACAGGGTGTTTGGCAGAACGTTGAACATACGAAAATGGTGGATAGGTTATCTGCTACTTACTCAGCCCTAATTTATTTGGGTATTAAAAAAAAAAAACTTTTTTTTTTTTAATACCCAAATTTGTTTCACCACTTTCTTAACTTTAAAGTGTAATTAAAGTGTAAAAGAATAAAAATAAACAAAATATTGCCTGTTTTACCCATTTTTAATAAAAAATACACTTTAAAGTTGAGAAAGTGTTGAAACAAGAAAAAAAGAAAAAAAATCTTTTTAAATACCTGGTGGGCCAGGGCCAAATAAATTAGGGCTGAGTAAGTAGCAGATGACCCCACCTATCCACCATTTTCGTATGTTCAAAGTTCTGCCAAACACCCTGTATACACAATATCATTCTGCTCCTATACTTTAGAACATAATCAAACATATTGGACACACAATTTCATTCCGCTAAATGTTTCGACATTGGGTGAAAATTAACCAAAAATAAATCTTAAAGAGTCCTATTACATTTTTTTTGCAAATGTTTAATTTTGACGTCCTGGATCAAATTAGTTCAATCGGCGTACAAGAGTGGATTGTTTTCGACGAAAATTTTGTGTCCAGGTCTTTCCCCGACCAGCGCTCGCATCAGAATGACCAGGGGGGTGAAAGTGAAACATCATCTGTATCCATACATGGATGTCATGGATGGCTTCAAACAAAATTTTCATAGATAGTGCTGCCATCTGTGTGTTTGAGGCTTTGAGGACACCAACTTTTCAACTGTTTGACAACTCACAACTGTCATAACGAGAACAGCTATTTTGGACAACTTGTCAGTGAAGTAGAAAGCCTAGCGGTGACAGCGACTGCCTTGTGAATAATAAGTTCACAAGTTCGAATCCTCAGTTAGGAATTACTTTTTGTATTTATTTTATTGAACAAAAACTAACAGCGCCACCTAACAGCTTGGGTACACAGTTTTAAAAACGAAAACCACAGTTACTTTGTGATTTTGTCTTATGATACTGACAAATGAAAACTAATTAAACATATTCATTGTAGACCAAAGTTATGTATCATATTAATTTCTTTGATGAAATTTAAAAGACATTTATGGCTTTACGATTTATAGAACTCCCACATTATATGTAATAGGACTCACTATTTAGTCTACAAAAGTCTATGTCCGACAAAGCTTTTACAAAATTACAGCAAAAAAATAGCCGATAGTGTACATTTTTATCAATTCCACCAGCAATTAAAAGACGATTTTGGAATCGGAACCTCACACGTTTTATTGCCAAAAAACGCCCGCGCTTCGATCCGTCTCGTCTACCCGTCACTAACACGCTGTCAGTTTTTAATACCGACGTGTCACGACTCGGGAGCGTGTCGACGAGATAATGAGTCGTCGTGTTTGTACGCAGTACCAAAGACTAGCGGTGTACAGTCAAACATACGGCGGTTGTAACTGTTGTAGTAGGAAAACCGTCCCTGCCCATAAGGTGAAATTAGACTAC
The DNA here is from genome assembly GCA_916618015.1 of Xestia c-nigrum. NCBI lineage: Eukaryota > Metazoa > Arthropoda > Insecta > Lepidoptera > Noctuidae > Xestia > Xestia c-nigrum. Next base: position 3,688,148 of record OU745262.1, read on the forward strand.
GGGGAACGATATAGACTCAGTTGACATTAAGGAGCTAAAGAGTTTTATAATGCTTGAAAGTAAATGATTCACTGCAATAAATAAAACCAGAAAAATATATGATATATTCCGCCGGGGACACGTTGCGATATCGCGGTGAGCTCGCTGCGCACTCGCACTGCTTTTAATTCGCTCGCAACTCGCTAGTGTGATAAGGCTCTTAGAAAGTAGACCCCTGCTACGTTCATAAAGGTGCTGTCAATTTGAAATCGTAATGATGACGTGTGTCGGACTGTACAGCGTGACATATCCAGCGCAGCGCTTTGTGCAACGTGATCCGTCCAGCGCTTTCAGCTGAAAGTGCACGTTAGTTGCGGTCACAGGGATTATTGTGGCGCTCGCTGGAAATGACTGACTCTCGTATATTTGTGGTTCAAAGTACCAGAGGAGTACTGATCTAGGTAGGTTTCGTGTCGGATGAAACATAGACAGATTTTGACTGTTTAGCCTCCAATAAACCTAGCTTTTGGTTTGGTATGGCACGAGTTACTGCTACGCGATTTGCAAGTTGCAGGGCGACGGAGGAAATAACAAAGGTGTACGTGCGTGTCGCTTAATGCAAGTCAGAAGTCACATCAACCCATGAGCCGGTAACCAAATAAATATGTCGATTTTTAATTGTAATTACAAATATTGGTTCCAAATTACAATATTTTCATTATTTTAAGAATTCATTCATATCTTCGGAAATCTTGGGCTCGTTGTAAACAATTTGACTAAAATGCTATCGGATAATTGTATTTTTAATAAAATCGGCATTGTTTTCTTTGTAAGGAGTTCTCTTTTGACCCATTTTCCATCAAAGCCTATTCGATACGCACTCGGTTAAGGGGGAAGCGCCAGGGTAGCTGCTTCAAAATTTCTTACGTTTTTTGCAATTTGCAGGTTAGCAGGTTGGTAGGCAGCTAGGTTGTATGTTGATATGAATATCGTTTGCGACTGTAAGACGTATGTAGTTACAAAACTATGATCATAAAAATCGTCAATACAACCCTCCAAGCTCACAAAAGACTGTTCTTAGTCTTTTGTCAACTTTGACGTTGAAAAAATCGTTCCTCGACTTTTATGAACTTATAATTCTATAACTACATACGTTTTACAGTCGCCATCGATATTTTCAACTTCATAAAACCTACCGCTTTTAAAAAAGTTTGAATCCAGTGGATTTCACCTTAAAAGCAAACTTTTTTAAAAGCGCGTAGTGCTTAATCTTATTTATCTTACTTTTTCCCCATCGCATCAATGCCTAACCTAGTGTTTGATTGTATTTAGTGCTTATTATATATTGTTTGGTTTTTCGACTTTTTGTTTAATTCCTTTTACTTGTATTATTGTGCTAGCTATTTGGTGATCCTAAGTTTTCTACTATCATCTCTGTCTTCTCGTGAGAACCTGTGGCTCTGTGTTGCTTATGCAATTGTTACTCACTTATTTTAGCTGTTGGTTCTCCTTTTAATAAATAAATGTTTACTTTGCGTTATGTTTACACCGTGCGCTTGTGCAAGGTCTCTTGGACCTCCATTTTCCGCCGAACTCGGTAAGGAGGACTGAATATACTACATCGCCTTGGCCTTCATGATCTCTAGTTTTAAAAAGGATCTAGCATCACATTCCCAGAATCAAATTCGAAAACTTTCGAATATCAGTAAAGAAAGTAAGAATATTTTTTTGAATGCATTTGAAAACTATTATCAACCGACTTCCAAAAAGAGGAGGTTATCAATTCGTCCAGATTTCGACAGTTAGATGTGTTAAGTTCCATTTAATGCGATCCTGGAGAAATAGAGGGAATTCCTTAAATTTTAAAGGCACACCAGAAGCGATTTAGGTAGTTTTAGGAAGAGTACGTTCTTGGAGTGATCCCATTTTAATTTGGTAAAGATCTGATGAAGAACTTCGGAAGATAGGCGACGGGAACTAATCAATAAATGATAGCAAATGTACTGGGATCGCTGAAATCTCATGTCTCTCTATTGTTTACACCAGCTCATAACAAAAAATCACGCCGTTACGCTGTGAAAGGGTAAGCGCATATGAACCACTAAAAAGTGAAAAATAAAAACTTTTTTGCAAAAAACATAACCGACTTCACACAAAAAAGTGAAAAATAACTTTACCTTCAGAAGTCGGTGACAAAACAACTAAATCAATCAAACAAAGGTCACAAAGGACTTCTGAAGCTCAAGTTATTTTTCACTTGTTTGTGTGAAGTCGGTTATATTTTTTGAAAAAAAAAAAAAGTGTTTTTTTAACAGAATAAAATCCAGTAACTGAAAACCACGTTTTGTTACAAAAGTAGTTTTATAAAATAGACTGGAGCCAACGCCAAGGTGTATTAATATGTGTTTATTGCAAACACAGATACCTTTAGCTCGGCTGCGAGCGACTGCATTTGCATTTTTACCGTTACTATAAGATTTTAGGGTTCTGTAAGACAAAATAATGAAGATTCACTGCTAAGAATAAAATTGTGGGTACAAAAACAAATAAACTTTTTATTATATCACGTAACTACCAAAAATGCTGACTCACAAATTGAGCTCGTTCAAAATTTAGATGAATAAAATGAACAAATTCGAGCATAAAAATAAATATTCGAACAAAAACATTTCAGACAGAGGTGCGTGGGTAGTGACATTAATTCATTAATTCAGTAGTTCTTTCATTCATTTATTGACAGTGTTTTCTATGTACACTGGTGATGAGTGGGTGTTCTGAAAAGGTAATTCTGGGTAACCTTCCACGTCAGCATTTTTGGTGCTTCTAACATGTTTTATTTAATGTTTAGTTTGATCTTTACTCAGACCATTTTAGTATAACTGCTTAGTTAGATAATGGTGTCGATTCTGTTGTGCACAAACTAAACTTAATCAAAATCAAAATCAAAATCAAAGCATTTATTTCAAGTAGGCCAGTTACAGGCACTTTTGAATTGTCGAAACAAAATTGAACATTTAAAGTAGCTACAGTCCCAGTCACAAGACATAAAAACTGTGAAAGTACTGTAGTTGCCCATTCCCTAGCGTAGATCTCTATGGAGAAGAACGGGCAAGAAACTCCATGGACACTCTTTTAAATAAAAATATTGTTACAAAATCTTGGTTACATCATTCATGTTGAGATGGTATATTATGTGAGAACAATGTAGCAAGATGTGCACGTTAAAAGTGTCCATAGCAAAACAAAAATAAAATACAACTCAAAAACAAAATAATTAATTCAAATAAACCATGGCGACTAAGAGATGACCAGTCACAACTGACAGCGCCCGTTCACGAACATGACGCATGGATCAGCACCATTCAGCTCAACCATTTTGAAGGGAGCTAAATGGTCCGACACACGCGCCACCATCAGCGAGACATTTGAGAGAGCATGACATACTCTCAACCGCCAGGGCACATTCTAGTCAAGAACTGCCGTAGGCTTTCAGCGAATGATAGCTTTCTAGTACAAAGTACTCACACAATATGGGCTATGCGATTATATAATACTAACATTGAATCTATACAATGCAAAGATAGTTGTACAATCTTCAGCAGCTCCAACAATACCATTTAATGCTATCAATTTTTGCGCCCCTGTCCTTGTGGAGCAGGACCAGCATTGAGCCAAGCATTTTTATCAGCGATATAATCGCTCAACTTGTAATATGCTTGCTTACATAGTGTGCGTTTAATGCATGTTTTAAATTTTGTCTCATTCAGTTCAAGAATACTTTGTGGAATTTTATTATAGCATCTCAAACAGTACCCCATGAAAGATGAGTCTACTTTAGCGAGTCTAAAGCCTGGCTGAACTAATTGGTCCCTATTTCTAGTACTGTAGTTATGTCTGTCACCTCTTTTACCAAAAAGATGCAAATTTTTTCTGACGTACATTATGTTTTCGTAGATGTATTGACAATGTACCGTCATAATGCCAATATCCTTAAACAGCTCTCTTAGAGAATCGCGTCTACGAAGATTATATATGGCTCTAATGGCTCTTTTCTGCAGAATAAATATAGACTCAATATCTGCAGCTCGTCCCCATAGCAAAATACCGTAAGACATTATACTGTGGAAGTAACTAAAATAGACCAGTCTAGCGGTATCTACATCAGTAAATTGACGGATTTTTCTAATGGCATATGCTGCTGAACTAAGCCGCCCCGCAAGAGATGTTAAATGAGAACCCCATTGTAGCCTTGAATCAAGCGTAATCCCCAGGAAAACCGTTTTATCTACGAATTCAAGTTTCTCATTATTCAATAATATATCACAATCACTACCCTTAACATTCGGTAAAGCAAATCTTATGCATTTGGTTTTCTTTTCATTTAATACCAAATTGTTTGCTGTGAACCAATTTTGGACCTGCAGTAGGGCATTACTCACGTCATCTAAATTTTGTGCCCGTCTATTTATCTTAAAAATCAGAGAAGTGTCATCAGCAAATAACACCATATTTTGAGGTTGGTTTTTCAATAAATAGGGTAGATCATTTATGTATACTAGAAAGAGGAAAGGACCCAATATTGAGCCTTGTGGAACCCCCATTTTTATTTTTAAACCCTGTGAGTTAACACCATTTATCTGAACATACTGTTGTCTATCATTTAAATATGATCTTACCAAACTAAGTGCAAGTTTACCCAGTCCGTAATGCTCAAGTTTCATAAGTAATGTGTCGTGGTTTACGCAATCAAACGCTTTGGAGAGGTCACAAAAAATTCCTATAGCGTCTTGGGACTCTTCCCACGCAGTAAATATGTGCTTTAATAAGGTTACACCGGCGTCAGTTGTACAACGTCCCTTGGTGAAACCATACTGTTGATCATGTAAGATTCTGTTGGTGTTAAAGTGATAGAGCATTTGATCAAGCATTACTTTTTCAAAAACCTTGCTAAAAACTGGCAACACGGAGACAGGTCTATAATTGTTAGTATCTTTACTGTCCCCGGATTTGAAAAGAGGTATGACTTTACTGTATTTCATTAAATCAGGGAAGACTCCTTGGTCCACACATAGATTAAAAATTAAAGCTAAGTATGGGGCTATAGTCTCAATTATGGATGTACAAACTTTGATAGACATTCCCCATAGATCTTCGGTCAGTTTTATTTTTATTTGCCGGAAAGCTTTAATAACTACCATAGGGTTAATGTGTTTAAATTTAAATTCAGCCAGGCAGCCAGACACATTCGCCTTTAATAAACCCATTGAGACTTCAGGAGAAGAATTAAGAGCCTCCGTAGTTTTTAATGGTATCTCTGTAAAGAAATTTACAAATTCTTGAGCTACTTCCTGATTAGAGCTTTTAGGACCACATGCTGTGTCTAATGTGTAGGTGGTGTTGCGTATTTTCTTCCTGTTAGTCTCGTTATTTATGACTTTCCAAACTGTCTTTATTTTATTTTCTGCTGTTTTGATCTTGTTGCTAATGTGCAGGGCTTTAGCAAACCTGCATGTATTTCTAAAAATTTTTGAATACTTAGCAACATACTTGTTAAAAGTTTCAGTGTTAATAAAAGGCTTAAGGCCATAAAGCTCAAATAGTCTTTCCCTACTTTTTCTGATACCTCTAGTTGCCCAATCACTAAATATGAATTTAGGGCAAATACTTTTTGTCTTCTTTTCAAAAGTTTTGTTGAATTCCGTGTGAACTATTGAAAAGAAACGATTATAAAATTGATTTATATTAATATCGCCAGGGCTTATAACACTTAGCTTGTTCTGTAGGAAATATTAAACCCATTTAATTTGCTAGAAGTTATGGGTCTAAATTTAATCTGTACTTTTTGCAATGGTGTATTACACCTATAAGTTACAGTTTGTCCGCTATGGTCGGACGGCAAACAATTTACTATGGCTTTATCTAAGTAATCACAATCGCAGAAAACATTATCTATACAAGTAGCAGAAGATGCTGCGATTCTAGTAGGTTCAATAAAAACGTTAGTCAAGTCAAATGATTTAAAGAGATTTAATAACCGACCGCTATGTGAATTTTCTTCTAAAATATTGATATTGAAATCACCACAAATTATTGTAGATTTATTACTGGCTGCAAGTTTTGCCAGGACATCTTCCATTATTGATTCAAATATGGAAAAGTTTTGATAGTTTGGGGGTCTGTACACACACACAATTACATGCTTATCTAGCTCAACACAGGACAGTTCGACGCAATGTTCAACCGAGAGACCTACTATGTCATTACGTTGCTTATATTTAAAACTATTTTTTATTAATATTAGGGAACCTCCACGAAGCATCGTTTTACGGTTAAAGCAGCTACCCACTATATAGTTCTCATAATTAATAAGCATTTGGTAATCCTTTAGCCAATGTTCAGTAAGACAAATAATGTCAAACTGACTGTTTTCTAAAAACAATTCAATTTCTAATAATTTGCAAGACATTCCTTGGATATTTTGGTGGAATAATTTTAAGGTGTTCTGCTGAGGCCCTTTTTTAGTAACTAATTGAGTGCAAGAATTAATAGTACCTTCTGTTGTCTCACTTTCTAGTTTAAATTAATATTAATATTTGGAGTGAGGCCGGAGACTCCCGTGCCATCCTCAGACAACAAGACCCTATCACTAATAGACCCTAATTGAGGATTCACCACGGTGACAGATGTATCCTCCTCTGAGCAATATTTGTAAAGATTTATAGCACTACTGCTATATTCATTTAAAGTCACCTGTACATTAGTAGAATTACTAATAGTCGCAGTGTTAATAATAGTACTAAACTTAGACATACTATTTATGTCTGTGTGAATATTAAAAGCTAATAGCGAAGCTATTTTGTGTATACATCTAATAGGTAGATACACCTTACCCCGTGTCGACTTAAGTTTACCAACAAGAGTGTTGATATCTAGGTATATAAGTCTGTCACTATAGTGACCTGCCAGAAAATGTACATGGTTATTTAACATATGTATATAATTGTTTTTTCTACTACCCAAATTTTTAAAATAGGGAAAAGCACACAATATGATTTTACTACACTTTAACTTCAACAACTCTGATACACAGTTAGTGATATCTTCCTTTTTTATCTTAGAACTATTACCAACACATATAGTAATGGTGGTACTAGGATCACAAACACTTTTTGTTACAGATGCCATAACCTGTTTGTAGGTTGACCCTGGCATACAATTGTTTTGGGTACAATAACTCAGGTTATTACTAATTAATTTACCTAGCCCCCTACCCATACTATCAGAGAACATAACTGATTGATCACAAACATTACTACTTGAAGAGACAAAATTACCAAACTCAGGCAAACTATCATATAACTCAGGCTGTACCACGTGTAAATCATCTTGTGTTATATTACTTGATTGTATCTTCAGAGTGCAGTCCTGAGTCAAATTCTCAACCTGGTATGGGTCCTCCATTACCTGAGGCTGGATAATATCATGGTTGGTAACTGTCTGGCAACTACATTGACCCATTACCAACTCATTTTCCGCATAAATATGTTCCCTAATTTGGTTTTGAGAAATCTTATACCTACTAGAAAGGGAACTTAGTGATTCCTGAAGTACCTGAATTTCAGACTGCAACTGCTGAGTATCAATTTCATAAATTTTTATACTGTCCTCTAATTTTATTTGGTAATTATTTAACTTATTAACTAAATCCACACGCTCTTTCCTCAGTGGAATATATTTGGAAAAGCGTTTATGTTGCTTCCTAAATTGATAACACTTTTTAATAATCCTGTTTAATTTTGCATATTTTTTTATCTTCCTATTGCTAACTATAAAATTCTGTTTGAGTAAGGAATCTTCAGTCAGATCAATAGTTATTAAAGAAGGGGGGTTACAATTACTATTTAATAATTCATTATATAAGAGGTTCGTTTCATTAACCTGAGTACTTTCTTTTTCTTTCTGTAACTTAAATATACAATTATTGGCACGAATTAAGTCATCTTCTAGGTCCCTAATTTTAAACAAAGCCTCCTCATACAATTTACTGCAATTATTGAAACCATCCGTGACCACCTTCAGCTGATCCCGTTCATCAACAACGTCCAAGTATTGCTGATGTAGGTCTACTAGCTCCCTTTTTAAGTTTGAAATTTTGCCATTAACTTCAACGACTTCCACCTCACTCTCTTCTCTCTCCTGTAACAGCTGTTGGACTTGGAGGTTGGATTCTTTGAGTTCTTGGAGAGCCGTTCTCAATTTTAACTCCATATCCAGAGCAGTAGCTTTACGGGTCATCACAGGCATGGTTTCAGGATTGGTTACTGAAAATTAGAAGTAAAGAAACGGTGAGAACTTATAGAATAGACCAATAAAGAAAAGTTAGCGGTGAAAGGGGAAAAATAAAAAAAAAACAAAAAAGCAATAAGATTTCACTTAAGAAATTAAATGAGGTAGGCTACTTATTAGCTTTATATGATAATAATCTAATTCAAAGTATCTAATTGAATCTACTTATATTCACTTTCAATGATTTTATTATCTTATGAATTTACTTTTCCTATGTGGGTATGTTGCATAGAAAAAAATAAAAGTTTAAACTGATCTTAGTAAGTTAATAATTCAAGACAATAATGCACAATAATGATCCAAAACGATCTATTTATGAATTTACATTGATTATATCGATTTGAAACTAAAAACAGAGACTAAATTACTATGTTTTGTTGTTAAATTACCGGTTGTCAACAAAGAGATTTAGAACCAGTACAGGGTAATAAATCAGCAAAAAATCGTACAAAAAATTGGCATGAATGTAATATAGAGTTAAAGTGACGTTTGTGTGCTGTTATAAAATAAAAGTAAACAATACTTCCCCTGAATTATCCGTTCAAGTCCGTGGTTAGAACGTCAGCTGTTGTTTTTAGGTTACCGGTATCCTTGTATTGCCGAAAAGTTTATTAATTGTCAGGATAACAATTTTCCTGAGTATTTACGCGCTTAAGATACGTTTACACTAATAATTACACCATAATTTAACCTATTTACTAACTAAATTTAATTTTAAAATACGGATCAAAAATTTTACATGTCACTTGGGCAGTGTTGCCCATAGTCCTTAATTTAGGCTATTACTATCTTTTTCTCACTAATAAAACTAGAAAGAGACAGATGTAATTTAGAGCTGTCAAATTTAATTCGAACTAATATTTCCATACAAATGAAGGGTGCACGTAAAAACATGTCGATTAAAAACACGGTGAAGCGCAAGGCATAAACTATTTTGACATCTCTAACTTAGTGCATAGCTATAGCCGTCCTTTTCTCGCACTGCCTTTTAGTGAAAGATAGCAATAGCCTAAATTAAGTTAAGTTTGTGCACAAAAGAATCGACAGTGTTTTCTAAGTACACTGGTGATGAGTGGGTGTTCTGAAAAGGTAATTCTGGGTAACCTTCCACGTCAGCAGTTTTGGTGCTTCTAACATGTTTTATTTAATGTTTAGTTTGATCTTTACTCAGACCATTTTAGTATAACTGCTTAGTTAGATATTACATTGTTTAACATTTATTATTTGGAGGAGGACAAGTAATACACACATTAGTTTCGAATGAAACATTTACAACGTGATTTTTTTGTAACTAATTCTTCACCAAGAAAACTGATAGTTTTCTGATTGCTCTTCGTGATTGAAAAAAGAACGAATAAAACTAGTCAATGCTATTGAAGAAATGAAATTCTCTTCGTCATCCTTTGGCCAACCTATGCAGAACGTAGGTTTCGACCACATCTCTCCATTTTTGGCGGTTTGTGCCACGACTAAAATGATATTACACATAATTATACTATACGGAACTCGTCCCAAATATTTAGGATGTCGCCCTACTCTTTATGCACATAAAGTCTGCATGAAATTTCCGCTAGGTGGTACTACTGTCCGACTTCCGGGGTGCTCGGAAGAGACAAAAATGTACTTACGTCGGCGTCGCACGAATACTGAACATTTTAAAACGTTTTCATCTGCCCCGAAGGTATGAACATATAGGAGTCGGATTTTGGAACGTGTCGTGCCGAGAATAGTAGGATTAGATAGAAATTCGAATAGGGTTCAACTTTTTAGATTTTTAACAGACTGATTTTAGTTGTTTTGTTTGTTGGATTCTTGGACGATATATAAAGTGGAAGGGATACCGACGCCAGAACAAATACCACATTTTCAGTACATCATTCTAAACCTTCCCACATATAAATATATCGCCAAAACTGCAACATGGTCAAAATATATGAAACATTTTCTCCCTGTATAATGTTTTTTACTAAAATAAGTTGTTCGAAGTTATAAAAATCTCATACGAATGGGATGGACAATGATATTCGTTAATTAATAAGTTCACATACCTACTTGTTCTACGTGTGGCTGGCTATAAAACTTCGCCACATCAACTTGTCGTCTGTGGCAACGCAGAGGTCACTGGGACTGCATGTTTTGGGGCACAAAGAGCAGGGTAGGAGGTGGAACTTAGTTTTGTGGCACTGCTCCACACCCACACCCAGCAGTTGTACCAGGGAGGTAGCCCCGCAGCCCCTCTTAACGAGGTAACTTATCCATATAAAAAAACAGTTAATAATTTTTTCACTCCTCTTGCTCGAAAAGACCGTAATAATAGCGCAGCAGAGGGGCGTAAAATTGCTCACTATAGCCCTAGGGAAAATAAGCATTTTTTTTTTAAATTTCGTCGTCGGTGTTCGAAAACGCAAAGTCCTTACTCATAATTCATAAAGAATTGACTTATTACTATTCCATGAAAAAAAAAACATTTTATTTAAAAAATGGAACAAAACGCGCCGAACGCCGAACTCTTTGTCAGGATGTGTGCGTTGCATTCCAGCTACAGAAGAAAATATAAAAAAAGGCATTGGCGCGAAATTTTAAGATTTTTTCTGTATTACTTATTTGAATTATAAGTAGGATTAATTTTTATCTCCACGTTTATTCCACAGACGACACAATATTATATTCGTCTTCACAGAGAACTGAGATTATGTTGCCGTGAAAAAACATCTCATTAGAACAACAGTACAAATTCTACATAACATCTTCATACATTTTTAATAAAATAAACTATCATATTAAATATGGTTATTTTATTTTCTCGCAATCGTAGTGAAAAGTACGGTGTAACACACGGCGCTAAAATCCCATTATAACTCGGTTCCTATTTACTACTTCGCTAAAGCTCGGTAGTAAAACTACCTCGTTTGTAATGGGTCATTTTAGCCCCTTGTATCACAGTGTACAATTGAAGTGAAAACTTCTTTAGGCGCGTTGAGCACTTTTTGGGTGAACAAAAATCATGGAACTCGCGTGACTGTCACCTGAAGATCTCGTAGCCGATACCACCTACCTTAGGCTTGCGCTGGGCACAACCTGTAGAGGATATGGATTACTTAATTTTTACTTCTACTGGCAGTCCCCTAAGAATGCCCCACATTTTTTTATTCAATAATTTCATTCATAACTCTGTATTTTTATCTTTCATCACAGACAGCAAAATAACACAACAGAGCGTACAAAATAACTCTGTTATTCGATCCCCTAGCCATTCCTTCAGAAACGTCATTAAATCTTGTATAATAGGCATCCGAATAAATATCCAAGATAGACTATTAATATTTACACAATTACAATTATATCTCGAAATGGAATAATAATTTCGAGATCTCTCTCGTTTTGTTCTAGATAAAATACGATATTATTTAATTTGCTTCGCACAAATATTTTGTTGATAAAAACTGGCGGAAAATTACAAATGGAATCTAGTCAGTCTACAATTTCGATTAGGTATATTTGTTTGATATTTGTATCCAGTATTTGCTTACTACGGTATTAAAACTCTGCTTTGTCTTTTATTAATATTTATCCATAGACAGGCTCAAATAAAATGATGACGAATGACATTCTCGTAAGATTTATTAGCCAATTAGAAAAGACTTAGAAAAGCTGTAAACGATTACCAAATTCAAATTTCGAGTTTAGTAGTTTCATCCGAATTAGTTAGTGCTGGGTATTACGATACCCTTTGATAACGAGGAAACTCGGTACGCAAGGCGCGCGAGGAAGTGGCGCCGTTTCCTCGCTCTCCGTGCACCCGCAGCCGCGCCGCGCCAACGCATATGCCATACGTATTTGACCCGCCCTTAAAAGGTCACCCATCCACGGACCAACCTAGACATTTTTTTAAATTATATTATGTCTGTGTATATTACATGAATATTTACTTTGTTACTGTGTCATTTAATAATTTGACATGAATACTTAGTTCAGTATTTTGTTACTTTTTACTTAGTCTTCGTTTATTTTATGTGTACTTTTTTGTGTGTACTTATTTGACATGTTGTATTTTTATTGATATTCGTTTTTAAATGAAATAAAGTGAATAATAATTTACATTATTATTTACTTTATTTCATTATTGTGAATGTGACCCACAGTTTTGGGACCCACTTGCTTGGGTCACATTTTTTTTCGTATGACTGTCTGGCAGTTTGAATACTATAAGCGACCTACCCAAATGTCCTTTCTTTGGTATTGTTCGTCGTTTCGTTGAGCTCCTTGAGTCGAGCTACACGATAACTGACAAATGTTTGCACTGACTGGACAGGTCAACTCAAATCTTTCTTCAAAAGACCATCTCAGATACCAATCTGCAATTCTGCACAGTTCTCATGTGAGTTGAACAAGATTGTCCGGACTTTAAAACAGACGAAACAAACTCAGAGGTCATACTCTGAGTTTGTTTCGTCTGTTTCTTCTCAGAGTAGTCAGGTACGAAACGTCGGCCCCATCTTGTTTAAAAAAAAATATGTGTAAAAGTGTTTGTGTAAACCAATTTGCAAAATAACTATCATTTATAAGCGCGGTTTGACGTAAAGATCGACAAAGGTGGCTGTTATTGTTTAGCAACGCGCTCTCCTAAATACAGGCTACTGCATTTACATACATTCCAAAATAAACATCCTGTACTTCAAAAATCAGAATCAAAATACTTCCAAGCGATAATCGACAAACACATTACCTCACAATTTACCGACCAGACAATGAATCTCCCTGAATGGGCAGACCTTGGTCCAAACATTTGAACAGGCTTTCATTACAATCCTTGCATTATACGGAATGTAATTATACCGGGAGGACTCCGGAATCACAATCAGATTGAATGAGTGAGCGAGTGAGTGAGTGAGTGAATGAATGAATGAAGAGGTTTGGGGAGTTTTGATGGATATCTCAATTAGATTTTAACGACCCTTGAGATTTTTTTTTCATTTGAGATGTTTTTTTCTGGTTGCTGGCGTGTGTAATTACGTTTTATTACTGTCTTCGTGGTTGTAAATGTAGGTTAACGTGTTTTTTTTCGGAGTTTCATGTTTTTCCGTGAAAACGTGACTGAAATTTTTAAAATAAATAACACACCACCGCACCGGTCGATTGAAGACTCACCTACATTAAGTTAAGTTACTGTGATATCAATTAAGGCTCGTCAAATGTAACGTTTGCTAGTTGCCAATTAAAACTTCGAAAGTTAAAATAAATTCGACGACGTTCCAATCACGAGCACGTGTCTAAAAATTACAATAAAACATAATTTTTCCCACCAATTAAATTCAACAACGATACACCTGACACCCATTTATCAAAACAACCCTAAACCGAACCAACAACAACAACAAACAACAGATTGTATCTGCAACAACATCAACAGGTTCATTACGTGAAGCAATTAACTTATTGACGTGACATTATTGTTTACTGACGCGATGTCATTGTCTACTGACCGCCATACTAGGGATGGGTTTACACCTGAGATGGGTGAGCCTTGAGCGAGGTTGAAGCTAAGCTGTGGAACTTTGTGCCAGTTTCTACTAAAATTAAGTGATCTAAGATATAGGAATGAAGACAGTATCAAAAAATTACAAATCCATTTAGTCCGTCAGTTAGATAATTGAAAAATAAAGGACACGTAATTTTTCTTTTTGTAAATCAATGAATATTGACAAAGATAAAACGCATCAAAACTGGGGAGTGGGGGCTCGTGACGTCAGAATTAGCTAAAAATTATACCTAGGCGTGATGTATTGGGAATTTCAAAAGCGTCGTATCTTCGTCAATTTTTGATTTACGTAACAAAAGAAAAATACGGGTCAAATATTTTTTAATAATCTACCTGACGGATTAATTACTTAGTTTTTCTTTGGGTCTAGCCCATTGAAGATGAGTTATGGCTTCTTTTTTTCGTGTCGATAGTATGACTTATTTCTCTGAGAGGAGCTCATGGCTAAATGGAAACAGCCGCTCGGGTCGATCTTTCGGTTAAGCCGTGCTTGTCTAGGATGGTCTGTGGATGGGTGAGCACCCTTACATACTGAGTTTCCTCCGTGCCTCGGAAAGCACGTTAAGCTGTTGGTCCCGGCTGTCATTTGTGGATATTAGACAGTCATTAGAGGTAGTTAGTGGCCCAAAAAGTCTAATAAGCAGTCTTCCAAGCGGTATCGTATTAAGTACAAACTGGGTTGTGGAGGTCAGATAGGCAGTCGCTCCATGTAAAATACTGATATTTAGCTGCATTCGGTTAGACTGGAAGCCTACCCCTACATAGATGGATGGAGTACGACTTATTTAAATATCTTGGCCCCAGGATGTGGCCACGTCCTGCCGGGGCTGCGGGACTGCTCGAAAGAGATACCGCGGCCCCGGAACGTAAAGGGCGAGAACATGGATGGGTTTTAGTCAGTAATAGTCTGACACTCCTTCCCGCTCCGTCCAGAGTGGCAGAAGTAATTTGACGATTTCTCATCCGAAAAAAAAGGATGTGGCCACGTTAATTGCGACAACTGTGGCGTTTTTTAAAGTCTCGTTGCATACCTAGGTGTTGGGACACTACGGGCACTCCAGTTAGTAGGATATGGCTGTACGTCTGGTCGAGAGCACAGCATTCACTCTGCATGGCGGAAGAATCTATGACTCCCCATTTTGCTCAATTGTGTTTACAGCGGCCTACTTACGTGCGCAATCGGTTAAGTTTATAGCTGTGAGGAGAATGAACGACGCGGGATCACTACGTAAATGCAAGCGGTGCGCGTCCTTGGTGCGCAGGGTGCGGGGCAGCTCCAACACGGTCCTGGCGATGATTGCTCAGAGACTGGATTGCCCCTACGTTGGCCACTGTTGTAGCAAGCATATTGCTGTTGCTTAAGTTGACATTTATTATATTGCTGTCATGTCATGGCATATGGATATATTAATTTATTTTTCACCTCAGCACCTCAAACAAGCAGGTTTTGCTGTTTATAGACAGTGTGCAAAATTCGATTTTGCTGCGAGCGTGAGACAAAGTAACTTTTAATTTTTTTTTTTAAATATCGAGAACTGTGCAAGTCTACTCTCAAAATTTGAAAGATTTCAACTTCACTTTGTTCTGTCACTTTCACTTCGATACAAAAAAAGCGAGAGATAGAAACAAGTCGATTCGAAATTCGATTTTCAAATTCCATATCTAATAGTACGCCCAAAAAAGAAACAAACAATAAAACGTTCGGATACCGTTAGTGAAAATCGATAACCGTAATATTTTTAATTGCATGTTTAGGTTTTAAATGAAAAATTATATATATTTCGAATAATCGAATTATGTTTTTATAATAAAATCAAGATGAAAAATGGTGATGAAAAAAATACGAAGTTTATCATGTATCTACTTATTTATTTATAGTTTTAACAATCTTTAATATTGAGACAGAATAGCGCGAGTAAACCGAACGCATTTAAAAAAAGAAGCGGGATTCAAATTTTGGTTGTTTTTTCTCTGTTACGCTGGCTACGATAATAATAAATAAATATGAGTTCCAGTGACGAAGGCTACTATTTAACACCTGAAGAACTGAAGAATAATGTAAAAAATGCAGAGTTAAGTTTCCTGCCTGAAAAGTCTCGCGAAAAGTATTTAAAGGCTTACGATATTTTTAAGCAATGGAGACTTACAAAGGGTGCAAAAACTTTTTCGGAGACTGTACTCTTGTCGTACTTTATAGAATTGTCACAATCTAAGCAACCATCTACAATGTGGAGTATTTACTCAATGTTAAAAGCCACATTAAAAACAAAAGATGACGTGCACATCGAAACCTATCCCAAACTTATTGCATTTTTGAAAAGAATGTCAGTAGGGCACAAATCCAAAAAGTCCAAAATTTTTTCGCCCGCTAACATTAAAAAGTTTCTTAATGAAGGTCCGGACTGCAATTTTCTTGCTGCAAAAGTAAGTATTTATATGTGTAATGAAGTATTGTTTTATATAATTATTACATACTGCCCATTTGTGAAGTTACCTACCGTAACAGGCCTTAGGTTAGTACTAGGCCGAAACTTACCATTATTTTTAACAACTCAATCTTTTCCTGTATATTTACTCATGTACCCAATATTTTTATTGCAGGTTATCCTCATTATTGGAATAAATGGAGCATGCCGCACGAACGAACTATTAAATCTAACTGTTAATGCCATCGAAAAGCATTCAGACAAATTAATATTAATCAACTTGCCGAATACAAAGACGAACATTGACAGGTCGTTTGTTATTCGTGACGAACATGTAAATATAAGGCATTACGCCCGGCTAATACGAAAACAGATCGATTTTTGTTGCAGTATCATAATAATAAGTGTTCGAGACAGCCTATGGGAGTCAACAAAATAGGCGGAACGCCGCGAGCAATAGCCACTTTTCTGAAACTGCAGGAACCTCAGCTTTACACTGGACATTGTTTTCGGCGAACTTCGGCCACGCTTTTGGCTGATTCAGGAGCCGACCTCACTACAATAAAACGACACGGCGGATGGAGGTCGAATACAGTCGCGGAAGGATATATTGAGGATTCGATCCAAAATAAATCTAAAATCTGTAAGCGTATTGTAGAGACCATAAGCTTGAAAGAGACCTCAGATCCTTTGACTCGTCCATCTACCTCTAGAGTCATGAATACCGCCGCTGACTCACCTACTTTTACTATCTTCCCGTCACCATCCACAAGTAAGGATTTTGAAACTATAAGCGTGGAACAGACCTCAGATCCTTGGGCTCGCCCGTCTTCGTCTAGAGTCACGAATGCCGCCACTGAGTCACCTACTTTTACTATCATCCCGTCACAATCCACAAATAAAGAAGACGAAACTATTAGCTTGGAACAGACCTCAGATCCTTGGGCTCGCCCGTCTACTACCAGAGTTATGAATATACCACCGCTGAGTCACCTACTTTCACTATCCTCCCGTCACTTTCCACAAGTAAGGAAGCCGAAACCTTAGCGAAAACTCAAACTCAAGTCGCTAACACAACAATATCGGTTCCAAACAAAACTGTTACTTTTAATTTGCAAAACTGCAATCATTTTACTTTTAACTTTTGATTTTTTTTCTTATTGTTTTGGTTTGTTCTTATTGTTTAAATATATACGGTGGTTTATTTTTTACCTTGTTGTTTTTTTACCTTTCGGTATATGTTCTCGCTGCTGAGGTGAAAAGTTGTATGTGTCACTTGAGACCAAAGTTATTTGCATCTCGTGTCTTTGAATCCCTCGCTACACTCAGGATTCTAACCTAGAATCACTCGCTACGCTCGTGATTCAACTATAGAATCCTTCGCTTACTCGGGATTCAAAATAAACACTCGCAGCAAAAACTCACTTTGCTCTCTTGTTGCACAAATAACTATTAATTCATCAATTACAATTTCATTCTCCAATTTAATTCATTGTCGTATTTATTTTTTTTGTTATTTAATTTAATGTTTTTATTTTATTTTGTTGTGTTTTGTACCATTGACATTTATTGATTTGATCTGACATTTATTTCTGATATTTTAATTATTCTTGTCATTGAATTAACTTTATTTATTAATTAATCAATCAGCTAGCAAGCGTGTTGTACGAGTATACTATTGTTTTTGTGTCTATGGCCAATGACCTGAATTAAATGAATTTTATTATTTATTTAAACAATTTCACGTGTTCAACAACAGAGCTTCTTTTGTGAAAAAAATCTAAACGCCGCCGAAAAAACCTGGTACTGTAGTTGGTGCCTGCTACGTCATTTACTCAGCTCTGTGACGTATTTTATCGTGGAAAGGCAGCCTAACTATTGGAATCTATTATGTAATTGATTCGTAATGGGATAAATGTAGGTATATACATCGTGGTCACAGGTCCCGGCCATTGTGGACCATTGGATGGAAATTGTGCGTGTTGATTGCTCGAGTATCGGGTAATTGCTTCTAGATAGTATTCATTAAAGTACATAGAGTACAAAATAAAATAAATAAAGAGTACGTCATATTGAAAGATAAACATAACAGTATAAGTATACAGTAGGTGAGTTATAAGTATCCAATTAATTAAAATCAGTCACAAAAATAAAGCATTATGATGTGTGTGTGTGTGTACCAACTTCATACAATTTAATTGAATGAAAATGAGGTGGTTTTCTGGAAATAGAATAAACTACCATGTTTTGTTAGATTTTTTCGTTAGTAATATGAGGATGTTCTCATTCGAAATTACTTCATACTTCATATGTTCATACTTCATATGATCATACTTCATATGGTCATACTTCATATGTTCATACTTCATATGTTCATACTTCATATGTTCATACTTCATATGTTCATATTTCATATGTTCATACTTCATATGTTCATACTTCATATGTTCATACTTCATATGTTCATACTTCATATGTTCATACTTCATATGTTCATACTTCATATGTTCATACTTCATATGTTCATACTTCATATGTTCATATTTCATATGTTCATACTTCATATGTTCATACTTCATATGTTCATATTTCTTATCACGCTGTCGGTCGGTCGCGTATGTTCAGTCGTGACGTCAGCGAGAACAAAATAAGGTTGTTGATCGCTGCTGACGTCAGCGTCACTGTATGGTGCTGTATGTATAGAACACAATGTATACTCATACGCGACCGACCGTGCGCGCCCGACCGTCAGCGTGACAAGAATTTAGGCCTTATATTTATTTAAATGAGGTGGTTTTGAATTTTAATGAATTCTGGAAATAGAATAAACTACCATGTTTTGTTAGATTTTTTCGTAAATAATATGAGTATGTTCTCATTCGAAATTACTTCATACTTCATATGTTCATATTTCATATGTTACTACTTCATATGTTCATACTTCATATGTTTATACATACTTGAGTGTAAGGCCTAAATTCTTATCACGCTGTCGGTCGGTCGCGTATGTTCGGTCGTGACGTCAGCGAGAACAAAATAAGGTTGTTGGTCGCTGCTGACGTCATCGTCACTGTATGGTGCTGTATGTATAGAACACAATGTATACTCGTACGCGACCGACCGTGCGCGCCCGACCGTCAGCGTGACAAGAATTTAGGCCTTATATTTATTTGTTTCTCGTACAGTAGCGGTTGTCCTATAGCTCTTAGCATAATCTTTAAGTCGTCTTTTAGGACACACATAGCTCCAAGGAACTCCTCTTTGAAGGCCTCCATATAGAAAAGCATTCACTTGCCTAAAACTTCGCAATAATCTGCAAAAGAGTAGCAAGCAACGAATGAACGCAAACGACGTCATAATAGCATCGTCTGCCAGAACTTTGTGGGCTCAAGTTGTGAAGTGTGCAATCAACGCGCGAACTTCGTCTTTGTGGGACGGACATAATTTGGCTCATCTTTTAGTGGAAAGGGTAGTTTCTTCAGTAGTATATAGTTTTGTAAAGCATGTTTAAAAGGAAAGTTTTTAAATAACATCTGAGTCTAAAATTTTTCAGACAGTCCTTTCTGAATAGGTAAAATTACGAATTTTCAATATGTATATTGTTTTAGTTTTTAATGATACTAAAGCGTTTATTACCCAAAAAAAAGCGTTGGTTGCCCAAAAGTAAGCAATATTTTCGTGCGTATGAATGTAGTATGTATGTGGTGCACATTTATTTATTTATTTATTTATTCAGAAATACATTTTAAGCTAACAGTTTTATACCAAAACGCTTAAAAGCTAACAATAATCGTGATTACAAATAGGATTCTTTAGCATTTACAATAATTAAGAAAGCAAATAAAAAATTAAAATTACATGTCAAGTGGAATAATATCACTAATAAAATATCAAAAGAAGTCATAAAATGTCATAAGAAAATAATAATAAAATGTTATGTCATATTGGGCAGATAATGCCGAAGTCAAAACTAAAATACTAGTGTTACAACATGTCAGTGAAATTCAGTAATATAACAGTCACGATTAAAATAAAATAAAATAAGAGATAATTACAAATCAATTGCATAAAAATGATATAACATCTTTCCTTAAAGTGCCAATAGTATCCACAAATATGTCGGCATTTGGGCTGCTGTCAAGGTAACGATTAATGAGGCCAATTGCTCTTGCGGTTGGGCTGTTATTCACTTGATGGTTGCGCCATTCCGGTGGGCATGTAAGTAGTTGGTGCCGCCGCCGTCCTATGCCACGCATGTATTGCTGCGGTACATACAGATGGATATGCTCCCTTACCGATGGATTATCTATACTATTGTTAATTAACAAGTAGTAGTGCAGAATATGCATTAATTTGCGCCTGAGCTGCAAAGTATCCAGTCCGACCATTCCTGACACAAATAAGGAGGGATACAAAAATGGGTAGTATCCGTAGGTGCGTTTATATATATAACGACAAAATTTCCTCTGGATTTTTTCAACCATCAGTGCATATAACTTCTCCGTAGGATCCCAGACAATTGCATTATACTCCAATTTACTGCGCACATATGCATTGTAGAGCAGCTTTATAACTTTGACGCTTTTAAATTGGGAAGAAGTTCTGATGATGAAACCCAGTGCTTTATTGGCATCTTTGCACACCTCCTTAATGTGTTCGTGGAAATTAAAACCACTGTCTAAGGTTAGTCCCAGGTCCCGTACTGCTGAGACACGTTCAAGCGAGTCATCCGCTAACTTGTAGGCAAAATGAATTGGCTTGCGAGACCTAGAGAATGTGATGACTTTACACTTTGACACGTTAAGCGGTAGCCTATTCCTCACACTCCACTCCACAACGGCATCAATATCTCGCTGAAATTCCGAACAGTTTTCCGGTCCAGTGACCGTCAGAAACAGCTTTAAATCATCTGCAAACATAAGGCATTTCGCCGCAGAGAGAACTTCTGGCAGATCATTTACCATGATTAAGAATTGGGGAGGCCCCAGCGTACTACCCTGGCTGACACCCGATCGAGTAAAATACTCCGGTGACTGGTGACCATTTAGTTTTACAAATTGCCGCCGATCTCTGAGGTAGTCTGCCAGGAATCGGAGAAGTTGAGGGCCAAATCCGAGAGACGCAAACTTCCTCAGGAGAATATCATTGTCAACTAAGTCGAACGCCTTTCTAAAATCAAAATATGCTGCGTCGACCTGAGTACCAGCGGTCATTTTGGTCTTCAAGCAGTCTGCAAAACATATATGGTTAGTTAAAGTGGAACGTGCAGGGCGAAACCCATGCTGAGAATTATCTAGTAAACCACTAACCTGCTTGGAGATGGAATTGTTTATAACAGATTCGAAAACCTTACCGAAGACTGGTAGGACAGCAATAGGTCTAAAGTTCGTAATATCAGTTGCTGATCCACTTTTTGGAACTGGCGTGACCCTAGAAACCTTCCATACTGTGGGGTATACACCGTGCTGTAGTGACAGATTGAAGATAAATAAAAGAGGTTCTTCCAATACGGACAGGCAGTCCTTCAAAATAAAAGCTGGGATAGCGTCAGGTCCAGAAGCAGACGCAATTTTAAGCCTTCGGACTGCTCGACGCAATTCTACTGCCTTAATATGGTCTACACTGATCATAGGCAAACATCCTCTATCAGTTGCTTCGCGCTCAGCCGCTTCAGGATCCAACTTTGGAGGGTCGCTATGAAAGACGGAACTGAAATAATCCGCGAACGCATTGACGGCTTCCTGGCCTTCGACAACCTTGTCCCGATATTTGAACTCGTTATTTTGTTGCCTATTTTTCCTTTTATCTTTTACATATTCCCAAAACTTTGAAGGATCATGACTTATAGTATGTTCCATTGCATTAATATAATCTTTAAAAGCAATTCCAGTGAGATCCTTAACTTTAGTTCTGTAATATCTAAATAATTCTTTATTAAATTGAAGGCCATTTTGCTTATATTTTTTTAAGTTAAAATATTTTAGTTTTATATAATGCTTAATTTCGGAAGTATACCATTTAGGATAAACATATTTCGAATTGAAATTTGCAATCATCTTTTTCGGGACATTGTCATTAAAGACGTCGAATAGGTTTTTATATAATATATCTACTGCTGCATCAACATCCTGCTGTTGCAGTAGGTCAGTCCAGTCTATCTCCGCAATACCCATGTATAACCCATATAGATTGGCCTTGCGAAAATTCCAGTCCGAGCCTTGACGGTTGGGCATTGTAGATTGTCGGTCCTTGACAACTGCACTTCTGGGCAAAGTAACAGTTATCTCTAAAGCAGGATGATACGCATCCATTGGAACCAAAGGGTCATCATAGGATACCACTTTAACGTTTTCTAAGTCACAAGTCGATAGTACCAGATCCAAAATGCCGCCATATTTGTTGCTAATTCTGTTAAATTGCTCGAGTTTACAAAAGTCAGTAAAATGATTAAATTGTGTTACAACATTGTTCGTACATGATTTTAGATTAAAGTCACCAACTATCACAATTCTATGATTCGAATATTTACTTATTAGGTTCTCTAAACACTCTAAAACATCTAGGTATTGTTTGTTACTATAACTGGGAGGTAAATAGACTACACAAATCAAAAACATCACATTTCGCCATGTTATCAATGCAAACAATAATTCCTTATCATCAGTCAAGCCATCAACATCTGTAATTCTCTTGACTGTGTAACAATCCTTTACAGCCAGCAAAACTCCACCCCATCCCACGTCACCAAGTCGATCTTTCCGTAGTACAGTATAACCCTGAGGGAACAGTTCAGCATCACTCACGGAACTATTGAGAAAGGTTTCCGTTAGTGCTATTAAACATTTATGTACGTTCCATTGAGACATCGTTGCTCCTAAACGGGTGAGCCGATTTAAATAAACTGTACGTCGTTAGATTTGTCTTGGTAGGTGCTAGTGTCATTGGCAAGAAGGTACAAATTAAATAATAATAAAAAAAATATTTTAGGTAACAATGACTCTTACATATGCAAATAAATACCTTAACCTAAATATACATCAATCAATCAATAAGCCCTCTATCCTGAACTTTCATCTGTTGCAAAATGTGTGTTTTCCTCATTTAGAGGATATCTCTGAGTTCAGTGTGCTTTTTGGCAAAGGTATCCTCTAACATTTTCCATTGTGTTCTATCTCTGGCAACCCTTCTCCAGTAAGGGCCCGCTGCAAGCTGCAACTCGTCTTCCCATCTCTTAAGTTGCCTTCCCCGTTTCCTTTTTCTATCTCTGGGATACAGTCTGTCACAATTTTACTCCACTTTTCCTGAGTACTCCTTAGCATGTGGCCTGTCTATCTCCATTTAAAATATACATACTAATAACATTTTTATTTCATGTTTTATTAAAGTAAAATGGTTTGTAAATAATAATATATTCATTAATATTGTGGGTACGGCCTAAAGGACATTTGTGACTTTTTTGATTATTCATTTATTTGAAAAAGTATAGTGTCTGTGGCATAAAAATCTAAAACATTTCTTTGATCGGTACGTATTTTAGTATTTTTATGTGAATTCAAAAATATTTTTATCAAAAGTTACAACGCTCTGTTAACTATGTAGGTACGAATAGAAAGGATAATAATCAACATAAGGTCAAAGTTAACTCAAGTTAGACGCGAACATCTGTGGAGTATCGCAGCATCAGTTGGAGGTAAGCTAGTGTATAGATCTCACAAGTTTGTGTTATGTCGACATAGATTCTTTGTTGTTTGAAGATGTTTTGAGATTGAAATGTTAGGATAGATTTTAAGGTATTTTAGATTCTATAAAGAGAGGCTGTTGGAAGAAAAGTCGCTGAGAAAATGTGATGCACCTTAACGGATTGAGCGGACCTGGCAGCGGACTATTTGCGGACACCAGAATTATTGCGGACATTAAACTGATTGTGGACACCAAACTGATTGCGTACACTAGATGATATTTCAGTATAATACAAGATGTTAGGGACAGCCCTTCGCAAACTAATAGAGTGCATTCTTCTACGTATTTTGAAAGAAAGAAAAAAAGAAAGAAAGGAATATACAGAATAGAGAGAATTTATTTGGCACTGTATTTTGAAAGAAAGAAAGAAAGAAAAAAAGAAAGAAAGAAATAAAAAGAATAAAGAGAATTTATTTGGCACACGCCACAAGTGCACACAGTATAAAATAAAAAAAAAGCAAACGAAATAAATCATAATAAAGGAAACCAAAAACAATCGTAAAATTTAAGTCATATTCCGCCGGAAATGTATTTTTTTCAGATACCATTCCTTTATTTAAATGTAAAATTACATTTTCTGTACGCAGCACTCTAATTATGTAAATAAACCCAACCAGTTGAATATCACAGGAATTCTTGAAGCTATTATAACTACTTTAACAAACTAGTCGTATTCGCTTTAACAGTTTATTTATCCCATTAATGTTTTACTAGACATTTGCTAGTACTCCGGATAATGTATAGTAAAACATTTATAGCCTTATCAGAGACGAGTTTAAACAATAAACAAGCGCGCATTCTACAACGAATTGCACTTAAACATTCATCTGATCTTGTCGACTGCATGGAGTAAAGACTCAGCCACACTCGTAGCGACATTTAAAAAATAGAACTTAAAACTGTAATAAAAATGGAGAAATCTTTCCATCATAATTAATGACGGTTTTAACCAATAATTGAATATTTTGTTTTAATATCTAACTTACTCTGCCTAACTTTTTCCCAACTATGTTGGGGTCGGCTTCCAGTCTAACTGGATGCAGCTGAATACCAGTTTTTTACATGGAGCGACTGCTATCTGACCTACACAACCCAGTTAATACTGGGTAATACCACTTCGATAAGACTGGTTGTCAGATTTTTTGGGCCACTCACTGCCTGTAACGACTGCCAAAGATGGACAAATGACAGCCGGGACCAACTGCTTAGCGTGCTTTTCGAAGCACGGAGGAAACACAGACCAACCTAGGCAAGTTCGGCTTAACCTAAAGATCGGCCCGAGTGGCTGTTATTATTTAGCCAAGTCACGATATACAAAACAAATAAAAATAAATGTTTTATTTTATGCCATTCTCCTTTTGTACTGTCCGTCTTTTTGGCAAAGAGCGGTGTTTATGACATTTGCTTCCTTCCTTTAAAATAGGAAAAGAGAGGTGGTTTATTTTCCTTTGCAGACATTCTTTATGCTTACGATAGAACTGCTCAGATAACAAGTAAGGTTGGAACAAAGAGATTAGTAAAATGGGTGTAATAGTACTCTTTACTAAGGGACTCGTTCTCCCTGTCATTGTGTTTTTTTTTGTTCTAGACCAGACCTGAACACATGCGTCTCCCAAGCTGTGCCAGAACAGCCTGACCGCCACCTTCGGTCCATTTATACAACGTGTAACAAAAAGGTTATATTCATATGAAAGGATGTGCTACAGACCATCAAACTGAACCACAACAAACAACAGACAAACAGAATTTTAAGGCTAGGAAAGAGGTAACAGATGAGATGACCAATAATAGAAAAGTATGGACACGTGCTGCGCCAACCCAATTAAAGTATTAATTTGTTTTTGCTTCTGACATCAACTTATTTTTTTAAATATAATTCATTGTTATATTTAATTTAATGTTTTATTTTGTTTTCTTTTGTACCATTGACATTTATTGATTTGATCTGACATTTATTTCTGACATTTTAATTAATTTAGTAATTGATTTAACTTTATTTATTTATTAATCAATCAGCTGACTGTAAAATTGACAAAAGTTTTGTGTATTATTGGTTTGTGTCTAATATGGGTCAATGACCTGAATTAAATGTATTTAATTTTATTTATTTATTTAAAGTGGGAAAAGAGAAGGAGAATGGTAATAATGATTACTTCATATAAAGTTTCAATGTTTCTACATTACACAGAGCTAATATGGCCGCACCATAACTCTTCAGTATGCAACGCACTGCTGATAATAACTTGCTTTACACAAAGTTAGAGCTGTAATAACATCAGATATAGCGCGAAGAGTATTTATACTGTTTCTACTTCTATCTGTACTTGTTTGAGCTGTACTTGATATGCAGTTCTGAGCTATGCAAGGATTATACTACTGTGATTTAATGACGTCATGTTGTGATAAGGTTGGTTTGTTGATTAAGTACGGGTTACTGAAGTAACCTTTAATGCAATTTTCCTTGAGAGTTTTGAGTTTTTATATATAATTTTGTTTTCTTCAGAGTGCCATACTTCTATAATAGGATTCACTTAAAAAAAAAAACAATCTGCCTAGCCTTTTCCCAACTAATACTAATACTAGTATACTACAGTTTTACTAATACTAATACTAGTATACTACAGTATACTATTATTTTACATGGAGCGACTGCCTATGTGGCCTCCACAACCCAGAAACTGGGTACTACGGTACTCCTTGGGAAGACTGTATGTTCGACTGGGACTATCAAAGATCTACAGAGACAGCCGGGACCAGTGACTTAACGTGCTTTCTGAGGCACGCAGGAAAGTCCATAGACCAGCCACAGCAAGCACTGCTTAACATTGAAGATCGACCGGTGTGGCTGTTATTATTTAGCTACGAGCGCCTCTTCTATTCTTTTGTTTTCACATAAGTCAATCTTAAAAGTGAAGTCTGAACTCAAAATGGTTTCCCTCAAAAGGAAGGAAGAAGAAAAGAAGAAGAAAGGAGAAGAAGAAAAAAAGAGAAAAGGAAGGAAAGGAAGGAGAAGGAGGAAGGTTTTCCTTCTTTTCCTCAAAAATATGGAATACGTTCAAATCTGAAATAACGGAAAAAGTAAATCAGAGAACGATGTAGAATTAAACGAAGTTATTGAATTGAGTTCATTTTACAACTTATCCTTTTCTATAAAAATATAACCTTTTCTGTTACATCAAAAATCTTACATCACACACTAACGTCAGCGGTTCTATCCAATTTATTTCTCCAACTTGAACCGTGTAAGTAAAACATGAGGTTAACTTGGACGCTCGACGTCAGCTGGTCAAACTTTACCAAGTGGTTCCCACTGTGTGTGGACACCTGAGAAAATACGAACTGTGATTATACTTGTCTTCAACAGTATTTTTACTTTGGTTCACAATTTAGTCTTGTTGTTTATTTTTAGTCTTGATTTGAGGCCATAATTGTGTAAGTTCACATTTCAGGCTGAATTTTTCAAGTATACACTTGAAAAATTCGCCTAAATCCAAGTATTAGTTACAAGCTTCT
Organism: Xestia c-nigrum; assembly: GCA_916618015.1. Taxonomy (NCBI): domain Eukaryota; kingdom Metazoa; phylum Arthropoda; class Insecta; order Lepidoptera; family Noctuidae; genus Xestia; species Xestia c-nigrum. The sequence continues at coordinate 3,715,691 of OU745262.1, forward strand.
GCCCGCGACTTCGTTCGCATGAAGTTTTGATATCGCAACGCATCGCCTGCTCAACGGAAGCTTTTTTCCCGCTTGCAATATCTCTCATTGCTGCTCCGCCCCTACTGGTCATAGCGTGATGTTATATAGCCCATAGCCTTCCTCGATAACTGGACTATCCAATGCACAGATAATTTTTCAATTCGAGCCTGTGGTTCCTGAGATTTGCGCGTTCAACCAAACAAACAAACAAACTCTTCTGCTTTGTAATATTATAGTATGGATAACGAAAATTATTTAAAGAAGTCTCGAGCCCGTTTTTATGAAAAATAACACTGTATTATTGAATTTTTGGAAAATCAATATATGTAGCCAGGAGTCGTACTCTTTTAGTATTTTTCGCCATTCCTAATGCAGTTTTCCTTACAGGGGAAGGCAGATCTTACATTTCTTACGTACTCCTTCGGCTTCGACCACGTCCATATATCTGGTCATACATGCGCCGGCTGCGACTACTATGCTCCTAACCTTCCTGAAGAACACCACCATTACGGTACATCTTACAAAGAGAAATAAGGAGTTTAAATTGTACAGTCCTCTTTTGGCTTTGCCGTAGTCGGGTTACAAAACATTTTAAAGTCCGGGAGCACGAAGAATTTCGTACAGTGACCTCTTTACCTAATGACAGTGGTCACAAACATGTTTCTATTATAGCAACTTATTGAGTAAATTATTGTTATTATGTAAATTATTTATTTAGATGTTATATTAAGTCTAAGTTAAAAAAATCGAGTTACAATTACTAATTCGGCAAAAATTAAAATTACTTATGTTTGGATTTTTTGTCGTGATCACATGCAAACAAGAACAAACCTTACAGTGTTAGGTAAAAGCCACATCCAATCAGAGTTTATCTGTGTTTCACAGATATGTTTACATGTATCGAACGAACATTTTGCCCGCAATTATTTGGAATCTGCCTTCAAAATATTTTTAAAATCGACGTCAATTTTTTTGTTAGACCCCATCTTTTATTTTTCTCATGTAAGTGGATAGTGTAATTCTTATGCTACGGCCAGACTTGTAGGCGAAGATTCGTGTTCGCGTTGTCGCGATAAAAGTTCGTGTTCGCTCTATGACGAAGTGATTGGCCACACTTGGAAAAACCTTTCTACTGTCGCGATAATCTAGAACGTCGCGATAATTCATTTGCGGGAAAACATGGAAGAAGCGGTTGCGATGTATCACATTGCGGCTAACAATTATTTACTATATCTTTCCTTATCCTCTCATTATACCAATCCGTGATTAAAAAGTTCAATCAAACACGTTCAATCCTCTGAGAGTAGCGCAGTCAACTAGAGCGCGCGAAGTGTAGCCAACCACATGAACTTTGTCGCGACAAAACCCTTTGATGTGCGGCAATTTACCGACAGCGGCGCGAAGGGCATTCGTATTCGCGAAGTTTATCGCGATAGGACGAATTCTTTGGCCAGAGGTGTCGCGACAACGCAAATCTTCGCGTTATCGCGATAGTGTAGCCCCAGCATTATGAGAATTTAATGATCTTAAACCTCAAAAGGTTTATAATCCCTGAGGACGGCGGCCATTGCATCTGTGCGAACGATACACATTATATTTACGCGGGACTGACAGAGACAGGTAATAACAGGTCAATGTACGCAATTCTTCCTGCTCCGCGAATCTTGCCGTTGGTGTAGCACTGCTACATTCGTAGTGAATTTCCGTAGGAAGCGAAGCTATTTTTGTAGCAAGCTTAGCGAATTTCACGGCAAGCGTAGCAAAATAAATTAGTTCACACCTCTTGCCAAACTTTCAGTTTAGATCCAGCAGATTCTGTACTAATTTCCCATAATTGATTCTTGAGTTATTACACCTGTAAAGATAAAATAATAACCACAATTTTCTTTCAAGTGGCTACAATAACAAAACATTATAATTCCTAGGTAAATACTAAAATAACCTTTTCCCACTCTAAACTCATAATCAACGTAATGCCTCCATCTAAAAACATAAAGCAAATTAACATTATGAAAATGAACATCTCATACAATTTAAATTGTGGCGGGTACACACTAAATCATCGCGTTCGGTCGCTCGAGCAGTCTTGGTAAACTTTATTTCGTTAGGTAAGACTTTAAGCAACCTTAAATCATGGAGACCGGCTTTATTTAATTTAAACGCCTTGCTTTATGATGAGAGCTGTTGTTTGCGGCGCTGGTATAAGTAACAGGAGGGAGCGGTAGCGATTTTATGTTACGCACCGTTCACGACTTGAGGTGATGCGACGCGGCAAGTGAAGTGCACGCGCGTCTCTTATTTGTCGATTTGCAAGTTGCAACACAGTGACTCGTGGTTTGTTCTTCTTCTTTTTATCGTAGTTGCTGTCGCGAGTTGATTGTGTAGATCGCGGGTTAGAGGTTAATGTACGAATCCTCGCATCTTGATTTATGATGATACAACTGATTTTCTATTATTAAAAACGCCAACAGAACTGCTATTATTGCTTTTCTCTGTACTTCAACTAATTACCACGTAAGGGTGCGATTTAAAAATAAAGTCCAACCCACTATGGGTTGGACTTTATTTTTATTTTTTAGAAGAGTCTGAACAAATTAATGGTAAGTAAGTTTGAAAACAGAACAGGAGTGTCATACTGCAGAGTCTGTTTCATAGGTTCTTAGGTTAATTTTCCTTAAAATCACTCTCGCTTGTGATTTACATCACACTAACTTAATTAAATTATTTTATTTTTGTATTCAGACATCAAGCTGTAATTACGAAACAGTTTGCCGAAAAAAAAGCGCTTGTGACCACTTTAGTTTTATGCAATTAAACATTCTACATCAAACGTTACTCATCATCATCATCATCATCATCAGCCTATAATGTTCCCACTGCTGGGACACGGCCTCCTCTCAATGAGAGGGAATGGGCTGTAATCTACCACGCGGGCCCAGTGCGGATTGGTAGATGTCACATGTCTTCGGTTTTTTTTTTTTTGATTTTTTTCAAACGTTACTACATCAGATTATATCGATTTGTATGTTACGTTAGAAAAGTTCATGTCTTTCTTTTGTGATACAGGAGAATTTCATGGTTTTCCTGCGCAAGTACTTCGAGGTAAACATCTCACTGCTTGACAAATAGCTACACCTGCAAACGAAACGCGTGTTTCGACAGCAACTGCATAGACAATAACAGAAAAAAAGCTTAGATCACGCCGGCGTGGCATGATCTAAGCTTGACGTGACGCGAGTCGCGTTTTACTTGGCACAAGTTGCGGCGCGAGTGGCGATCGCCTGAGGTCGTGGACGGGGCATATGCTAGGGTCACCCGGAATAGCGGAATGCCAAAAAATGCACGGTTTAACATTTTGTGTTTCGCGTATTTTTTTCAACACCAATATGTATTGTCAGTAATGTGTTGCAGTACTGGTGGCCTATTTCACGGATTCTTACATAAGTAGTGTGAGAATATTAAAAAAATATATATTTACAAGAGTCAATTACTTAATGATGTTAAAAAGAAGCGTGTATTCTGTGTAGCTTTTAGAATTCACAAAAAACCGCGTATTTTTTACTTTTTCCCGAAGAATTGGAGTAATTGGATTTTTTCGACGCAAAAGAAAAGTTTTTTTTCGTAAATTCTCTTTTCAGTGAGTTAATTATAGCAGCCTTAGTTTGTAACTAATGTACTTTATTTATCTTTAAATTACGTCGCATGTTTTCTATTTTTTTGGGGTTTGGTTGTCAGTAAAATCTAAATTTATATTTGTGCTAGTTTGCATGTTATGAAAGTCAGAATGAAATATTCATTTATTTTATCATCGGAAGAGCAGTGATACGGCGAAAGGTCATCGTTAAATGATGTTTATTTTGAAAGTATTTTTTACAAACACTTTAACACAACATTTTTTAAAATTCGACGGGGCCGGTGTTTCGTACCTGACTACTCTGAGAAGAAACAGGCGAAACAAATTCAGAGGTCATAGGTAGTCTCGTTTAAAGTCCGAACATTGCTCAATTCAAATGAGGACTATACAGATTAGTGTCTGAGACGGTCTTTTGAAGAAAGAACCACACAGATTTGAGTGGACCTGTCCGGTCAGTGCAACCATTTGTCAGTTAACGAGTAGCTCGACTTATAACTCAAGGAGCTCAACGAAATCATTTAAAGCGTTATGCTTCCACAATTATCATGCCGATCTGTGGAATTCACTGCCAGTTGCTCTATTACCCGATTATTATGATCTGGATCTCTTCAAAGTTTGCGTAGACAAGATGGAACTTTGAACTTTGACCCCCAATATCTCCGTAACTGGAAGGTTCCCGAGTATGGTCCAAAAAAAAAAAAATACAATGAGGTGGAAAATATGTGCCTTCTAGCTTCGTTTCCGAATTCCGAAACCGGCCTACTGCCGTGGCGCGCAGCGACATAGAGATTCTAAAATCTTCGGTAATTTACACTTTTCAATCAACAAAAGACAAATACAGTTAAACATCAGCTGCCTTTCCGAGACGGGCTGCAGACCGCAAACTGCAAGCGACACCACTTGTGAATCTCTGAAATTGATTCCGAAAGCGGCCTACTGCCGCGGCGCGCAGCGACATAGAGATTCTAAAATCTTCGGTAATTTATACTATCATCAACAAAAGATAAATGCAGTTAAACATAAGCTGCCTTTCCGAGACGAGCTGCGGACCGCAAACTGCAACCGCAAACTGAAAGCGATACCACTTGTGAATCTCTGAAATTGATTCCGAAAGCGGCCTACTGCCACGGCGCGCAGCGACATAGAGATTCATAGAAACAAGTGGTGTCGCTTGCAGTTTGCGGTCTGCAGCCCGTCTCGAAAAGGCAGCTTATATTTAACTACATTTTTTCTTTTGTTGATAGAAAAGTTTCTAAATTACCGAAGATTTTAGTATGAAAATTCTTTGTCTCCGTAAAGTCACTTCTTTCCTACGTCCCTTTCATCACAATATCACAATGCAGTTCAAACTTATCCCCCACACAATACAAAAGTGTAAAGTTAAAAGTTATTCAAGTGTAAGGAAGTTTGTCACGTCGCGCCGTCGTCGCGCTGTCGTCGCGTAGTCGTCGGGTAGTCGTCGCGTAGCCGGCGAGAGCTCGCGAGCGGCTTGCGCTGACTTGCACAAGTTTTTGTGAACGTACTTAGAGCTGATACTTGGTTGAGAACGTAACGGAGTGCGGGAAGAAATCTTACCATTGTTATAAATGCGAAAGTTTGTACGGAGGGATGTTTGTTACTCTCACGCAAAAAAAACTGAACGGATTTGATTGAAATTCAATATCAATCAATATCGCTGGACATTAACACACAGCGCCATCTAGTACCACACTAAGCAACGAGGCTTGTGTCGTGGACACCAGATAGTTGATATACTACATACAAGATACTTTTATTTTTACTTTTATTTTTTATTTTTACTTTTCTTTTTTTTTAATTTAGCAAACTGATAGGTTAATAACCCTAAACTGACACTTAACACATTTTTCCATCCCGGTAGTACGATCGCGTGGGATATTAATTATAACCGGGTTTGATTCCCAGGTTGGGCAAATTGTTAATCGAGCGCGAATACTAACTACTACTGAAAAATTGCAACGGAAAAAACCAACCAAAGTTTTTTTAGTTAGCGCCCGCTTGACGGGAAAATTCTGAAGTGGCGACCGCGAACCGGAAGACGTTGTGTTGGGAAGCCTCCCACTAGTTGTACAGATGATCTGATGAGAGCTGCGGGAATCCGCTGGGTGACGAATCGCACGGGACCGGTCAATGTGGTGACACTTGGGGGAGGCCTATGTCTAGCAGTGGACGTCTTTCGGCGAAAATTATGATAATGATGACCATCGTTATGGGAATCAGCTCCCTCCTTATTCTTCTCCTTAGACTTCAACATAACGAAATGTAGGTGTATTATGGGACAACTGTCCCTTCGGGGATAACAAGCTTTATGGTACAAGGGGTGTAAAAAACCTGTTAAGGCGCTTAGACGAGCTAAATTAGCAACTCTATTTGTGGTGGTTCAAACTTCGTTTGAAATGCTGTAAGAATAAAGTTCTAATCAGCTTGCACTACAAAGTGGTTGTTACGTCAGCCACTGCGGGCCAAATAGCGCGAAATGAGTGGTTTCGATCGATTCACAAAAAAACTATTAATTGGATTAAAAACTCAAACAGTATCATGCCAATATATTGCTTGTAGAATTATTTGCCAAAAAATCAGAATGATCGCATGTATATGAGTATGTTTTTTATTGTTTGAAATATATTTTTAGAGATAAGTTCTTCAAATTAATTGTATTATGTTTTCAAAACAGTATCATGCTAGCATATATCCTGAAAAATATCATACATTTTTCTGGTCTTGTTTATAGCAGTGAATCATATACTTTTAGTAATTATAAAACTCGCGTTTAGCTCATGTAGTCGCCTTAACGAAGCCGAAAGCCACTTGCCCGCCATTGCGATCTTTTTTTTTCTTCTATACTTGGGAACCATTTAGTTACGGAGATATTGAGGCTCAAAGTTCCAACTTATTGACCAGTTTTTTTTTAAATACAAGTGTTGAATGTAAGATTTAACTTGAAACGCCTCCACGAGATAGATATTGGATACATAGTTGCATAGTTCCATCTCATTTGCATTAAAAAAAAAAAACATATTTTAATGTTATAGCTTTACTATAAATACCTCCACGACCCCCGTACTATTCAATCCACCAATCAGCACAATGTTATGAGTGCGTTACATTGAGTTCTACCACAAAAAATGATGTTTCACCCCAAAACAAAGTGCTTTCCCAGCAATAATTTTTGCGTTGTTGTACAGGATGCTTGGTTGACGGCTTCGTGATGAATCTGAGTACACCCTGTATTATGTTAACAATACTAATCCTGCAGCAACAGATTCTCTTCGAGACGATGCAACAATGTTATGTCATTACGTTAGTACTTACGCTCAGTTGCAAAAATACTTATGCTTTAACTATTTCCCTTATCTAAATCGTGACAGTTACATTCTCCCTCCGCCACCGTCTCGTTACACATTCATGAGTGGCTCGGCGTGTTCCAATCACAGATAACACGCTCCTAGCTGCAATCTGTAAATAGATTCAGAGCTAGTTTTGCATGAAAAAGAGCTAAACTAACATCTGTATTCTAGAGCATGTGTGTGGAGGAATGGCCTTTCTTGCATATAGGGTTGCCAGGTTAGCCGGACAGACCAGCCAGTTTGGCCGGACATTTGAGTAAAAAGGCCAGTCACCGTAGGGTCAAACAAAATCCTCAATATTGTAGATTATTGAGGATTTTGTGTCTCAGTATACGTACGATAAAAAAATGTATGTAAAATCAAGCTTTCTTGATTACCACCAAAATCTTGTCAAATTCCAATGAAATATAAATATAATCGAATGCTATTGAATTAGTATTAAACAGTCAAATAAAGTCATCATGCAAAATTAAATTCTAGGTAAACATATTATTAAGCTGAAGAGTTTGTTTGTTTCTTTGAACGCGTTAATCTCAGGATCTACTGGTTCGAATTGAAAAATCGTTTTGTTTTGGATAGTCCATTTATCGAGGAAGGCTAAATACAACGCGCTATGACCAAAAGGAGTGGAGTAGAAATGATAAATGATGCAAAAACGGAGAAAATGTATTCCTTTGGTAAGCTTTTTCTCTCTTACGTGACGCTAACAAAGTTGCGTGGGTCAGCTAGTTCAAGATAAACATTAATCAACATTTTTTAGATTCTAATGAAGGAAAATTGCACAAATAAGTCTTATAAACCTGCATTACTTTCCAAAGCAAAACAAAATAAAAGAAAACAATCTTAACAAAACAAAACTTCTTCTCTTTATGTTAGCGAAAAAAGCCCAACAAAAGCCGGACACCGTTTATTTTTTGATACGCAATCAAAAAAAAAAAAAATTCATTTAATTCAGATAGCAATACATGATCCAAACGTGCAGAATTAAGAATTAGAATAAAAAAATTAAAATAAATTAACATACAAATTAAAAATTAACATGAAAATTAAAAATTAACATTATAATCAGATTTGAAAAGCCTAACTGTGTCCGGCTTTATCCAGACGCCTGGCAGCGCTACTTACATAGGTGGTTGTAAGATATTTTGCTGTGGAGCACGACATTCACATAAACTAGCTATCGAATCTTGTCGAAAAGTGAAACAGAATTGCAAAAAAAAAATGATATTTCTGGACTGGATGTTAAATCAAGTCAGAGGCCCACGTGGTCACCATTAAAACTCTGACACCAGGAGCCCAATTCTGTAAAATAACCAACTTGTCAATAGTGTGTCGGTAGTGTCTCAATAGGCTAATATTAATCATTGACATTTGGTATTCTACATTTCTCGGTCTGTGGACTTAGGAGGCTGATGAGTATATGTGAGGATTACGCAGCTGACCACGGGCTGCGTTATAATGTGAAGAAGAGTCAGTGCATGGTTTTTCAAGGTGGGTCTAGGAAAGTGCGAGAAATACCACCCATAAAGCTGAATGGCTCACCCTTAGAAAGGGTGAACATATTTAAGTACTTAGGACATTTCGTGACGCCTACCTTGAATGATATGCGGACATTGAGCGGGAGCGAAGGGCGCTGTCGGTCAGAGCGAACATGGTTATCCGCAGGTTTGCGCGTTGCTCTAAAGATGTTAAATTAACTCTTTTTAGAGCCTACTGCACTAATTTATACACGTGTAATTTGTGGACTGACTATACGCAAAAGTCGTACAGCGCCCTTCGTGTACAGTTCAACAACGCGTTCAGGATGATGTTGGCGCTCCCCCGCTATTGCAGTGCTTCGACTATGTTTGCAGAAGCGCGCGTGGATTGCTTCCACGCCACTATGCGCAAGAGAAGCACGTCGCCGCGTCGCTGGTGCGGCGAGTGCGGGGGAGCGCTAACAGTATGCTGGCCGCGCTCGCGGGAAGGCTTGATTGTTTCATTATCTCCCACTGTTGCATGCGACATGTGGCAGGCTGATGCGACTAACTGGACCTGATTTTAATATGTAATTTTATTTTTCATTTGATTATGATAATTTTTTAAAATTTTTAATGTGTATTTAATTTGGTTGAATTTAATAGATGAAATTGTTATAAATTGAAAATATTGTGTAATTATGTAATGTGACTGTATGAATTTCTGTGTTTTGTATATGAGTCTGTGATACTCGAATTAAATGTTTTTATTTTTTTTATTTTTTTTTATGGTCATTGACTTACGAACGTAGTGCCATAGAAAAACTATTGTAATAATTGGTATTCTGCTCCACTATTATCTGTCAACGTCATCATGACGGCCAAAGTAACAGTAGTCTATAAATATTTTAAGTGCATTTGACAGTTGTGTCTATCGAACTGCCATACTATCGACACACTACTGAGACACCGCTGAAACGCCACTGAAGTTTTTGCAGAATATCAAATTTGCAACAGTAGCAACATAATGTCTGTAGTGTGTCGATAGAGTGTCAATGGCGTGTTGCTTAACGTTAAGTTACAGAATTGGCACCCTGGTTCGGCACTAACCACTCGAAAAGAAAAGAAAGAAAGATCCAAGATCAAGAACGGTAGTCTGTCTAGCGAATATTTGTTCCCCACAGGATTCGTACGTATAGTGCGTAGCTACACTCTCTACCATTGCACTAATCAAGCTGTTAGGAATCTATTCAGAAATCAGGATAGTATCGATCCAGTGTGCTGGATCCAGCTTTGGACTTGAACAATAGATCAAGTTACTGGAAAAATAAATTATCTTTTGTTAGCCCGATCTGTTCCAGTACCAGGGAGTCTAAGATGGCTGCTTTAGCGGAACGTAAATGTATCACGTTAAAAAAATAATTTTCTTAAAATGGTCTTTGCAACCATTACCATAAAGTCCATTTTATGGTGATTTTGTGATTCATTTTATTGAATAAAATTAAATAAAAACCCCAGGACGCAGTCGCGCTTGCGACTATTAGACCGAAGAGGCAGTCGGCAATTTTTAAAGTACGTACCTAAATATCATCATCTGCCTAGCCTTTTCCCAACTACGTTGGGGTCGGCTTCCAGTCTAACCGGGTGCAGCTGAATACCAGTATTTTACATGGAGCGACTGCCTATCCAACCTCCACAACCCAGTTAATACTGGGTAATACGATACCACTTGATAAGACCGGTTGTCAGACTTTTTGGGCCACTGACTATCTGTAACGACTGCCAAAGATGGACAAATAACAGCCGGGACCAACAGCTTAACGTGTTTCCCAAGGCAAGGAGGAAGCTTGATATGTAATAGGTTATCACCCATCCACAGACCAACCTAGGCAAGCACGGCTTAACCTAAAGATCGGCCCGAGCGGTTGTTATTATTTAGCCACGAGCTCCTCCTCTCGACCGTATATATTTACACATTTATCAGAGTATATTATAGGTATAGTAATCACATAAAATAACTACATTATATCCTTATAATTGAGATCAATAGGTATAATTGTAATAAAATTATTGTCGACGTTTTAAGAAACATAATGTAGTAGAGATATCTATATACAACATTATTTTTTGTTTATACTAAACCCGAAAAGGGGTCATTGTACTCATCATTTTGAACAACTTTTTCTATGGGACAAACCTTGAAATCCCGAAAAAAAATCAGCTGTTCCCTACATTTTGACGAGTTATGCGAACATAAATGTAGGGAACAGCTGATTTTTTTTTCGCGATTTCAAGGTTCGTCCCATAGAAAAAGTTATTCAAAATGATGAGTACAATGACCCCTTTTCGGGTTTAGTATAAACAAAAAATAATGTTGTATATAAAAGAAAGTCGTGTTAGTTACACCATTTATAACTCAAGAACGGCTGTACCGATTTGGCTGAAAATTGGTGGGGAGGTAGCTTAGAACCAGGAGAAGGACATAGGATACTTTTTTTTTTTAATTATTTTCGTCGGTATGTAGTGGGTAGGTAGGGGTAGGTAGTGGGTAGTAGTGGGTAGTAGTAGGTAGGTAGTAGTAGGTAGGTAGTAGTAGGTAGGTAGTAGTAGGTAGGTAGTAGTAGGTAGGTAGTAGGTAGTAGTAGGTAGGTAGTACTTTTGACGCAGACGAAGTTGCGTGGGTCAGCTAGTTTATTTATAATTGACAACATTTCATATTTTTAAGTTGTGTGTATTACAGTGTTATATAAAAGTAAATCCAAAACAAGGGCACCCGTATTTTTCCGTTTTTCGAAATTATGTACTTTTCATTAATAATTTTAAGTTTGAAATTCGTCGTGTTCTAAAAAGACGTAAGCGCCAAATGACGTCATTCATACGGTTGAATGGCGATTATAACCTTTGCTTTACTGTGAACCGACAAAAAAAAATATGTGTCACACTTGTCGATGTCACTTTGGCAGCTTGTCAAACTGTCAAACTCGTTGGCGCCTTAACTCAGCCTTGTTTTCATTATTGAAAAATCGTATTTTTTCTCATTTTCAAGTGTTATTATATCCTCATTCTGTTATTATTAAGTCACGATGAAAGTTTCGGAAGGATTTCTAGTTGCCGATAGTGACTAGCCAGTGCTAGTTGCCGAGAGTAGACTTGCTGAAAGTGGACTATTTAATGCTATTGGCAACATAATTAATTATAGTAACTATTACAAAGTGTAAAATCGTTAATTCTTAATATTAGAGGTACTTAAAATTACCGAATTCAATTGTAAAATTTAAAAAACAAACAACACTTTTCACTGAACTCCTTATTAAACCAAAAGGAACTTTACAAAATAAAAGAAAAGTTATACTTTTCTTGGCTATTCAAAGTTTGTATCTATTTTCCGTAACCTCAACAATATCTGATACGTCTCAGACAATTAGCCCCTTCGTACACAAGGCTACAAAAGTCTTCAATACTCGACGATTTTAGTCTCCAAGCGACTGCCACCATACAAATCCATTGAGGTTCGTACACGAGTCGCGTCGGCGACATTATGGATTTGTATGGCGGCGGTCGCTTGGAGACTAAAATCGTCGAGTATTGAAGACTGTTGTAGCCTTGTGTACGAAGGGGCTAATACCCACCATAATGACGACACCCCATCTCATCTCCTGACAACCTCGCGACTGACAAGCAATTACCAAGTTTCAATATTTGGATGTCACCAGCAATTTGAGCAGTTAAGTCGACGGTGTCTGCTGTCATCATCGCATGATGGTGTAATCAAGATGGATGCTGCAATCCTTCCTTTTCGTAGGGATCAATAGGGAGGTAAGCCGGTGGTTAAGATTGTTGAGAGGCCATGAAGACTGCGGAGATAATTGAGTTTTATTCGGAAAGTCTATGAGTGATTGTCTCTTTTTTTTGAGGTTAGATGTTATGAGTGGTTCAAAGCGTTCAAAAGCGGTGGAGATGTGATGGAAGATTTGCCTCGCTCTGGTAGGCCATCAACGTCTGCAACTGAAGTTAACATCGCAAAAGTGAAGGAAGTAGTGACTGAAAATCCTCATTCAACTTTGAAAGAGATAGCCGCCGAACTTTCTGTATCTCACGAGTCGATCCGTACCATTTTAACTAACTATTTGGGTATGAAACATGTTACCGCTCGGCTAGTCCCAAAAGACCTGAATTTTCTCCTAAAACTCAATCGCATGAGAGTCGCTTAGGACAAGCTAGAACGAGTCATTTCCGACCCAACATTCATGAAACGCATTGTTACTGGTGACGAGACGTGGGTTTACGAGTTTGACATGCAACCTAGTCAACAAACTTCAGAATGGCGCCTTCCAAGTGAACCGAAACCGAAAAAAAAAGAATTCGCGGCGAGAACTGAACTCAATGGGGGCTATCGTTTTTGAGTTCACCAGATGGCGCCACTGGTGAGTAAGGTCCTGTCATTCATTCTGTTTGATACTTTAAAGTACCAATAACTTCATAAAAAGTTAATTTATTACATATTGTGCATACTTTAGATTCATATTTACAATATTGCCACTAAAATGAGCAAGCATTGAACATTTCAAAATATTTTTTCTTCCAAATACTAGACAAATTAGATGTTGAAAATCAAACTTGTTACTTAAAATCTTCTAGTCATTATTAATCAGGAATGGGACAATTTAGATCACAATTGCGAATATTAGTAAAATACGTGATAAAAAAAGCGCATTGCGTGAACAATCTATGACATCTGACATTTCAGAAGACCTTACTCTACACGAGCGCCTCTTAGCGGCGAATTCATGCGCGATAGTCCCCATTCCGGAAACAGCGTTTAAAAAATGTTTTGATGATTGGATTATTCGTTGGCGTAAGTGTATCGTTTTCGAAGGAGCATAATTTGAAGGTGATAAAAGAATTTTGGATGAATAACAAACAATTTGTGTATTCTTGATCTTTTCCCGTCACTTTCTTGACAGAGTAGTACGACTTGTCTAGAAACTTTTAGTCAGAACAGTTAATTCAATAGTAATCATGTTAATAAGTATCCAGCAACCAAATGAATTAGCTCTAAAGCTAAAAACCTTACCCGCTACTTTAACTTCCCCATCTCCAAGATTCTCTGCGCAAATACAAAATTTTCTTCACGAGTTCTGAGAATAAATGCGTCGACATTAATCAGTGCAGCTACCCCGCTTCGGCGAAGCGATGATGGACGGGCGTCTTTTGTTGAAACACCCTTTTACATCTTAATATATTTTCTTTAAGTGACAGTAAGGTACAGCCTCCAGGATATAGGCGTATGAGTGATTGACACCAATTGTTTGTTGGAAAAAGGGTGTCTTGTCTTCTCTTGAGAGAATGGAAGATTTAAAAAATAGATACTTCGTGTTTTGTACGTAGGTACGTGTGAAATCGAATGTGATTGATATGTTCATAGGTTTAGAAATAAAAGGATGTCGATTTAAGACGTATGTTGGAAATTCTTAAGGATTTTGTTTACTAATCTTTTAAACTAATAACATATCCGTTTCGGGACTGCGTTTCAATCTGAGAGTATAAATTCGCGGTAAATATTTTATGTTTATATGTACACTATTTTGGTTTTTAAACATGAATATCAGCCTACAATGTTCCCACAGCTGAAATGTGGAATTCCTAGAGCTTTACGAACTTTGAGGGTTGTATTCATTTCATTATATTTTATTCTTATTCTGTACCTAACCACATACGGCTTACAGTCGCAAATCATATTATCATGAACATACAACCTAGCACTGGCCTGCAAATTGCAAGCAAACTTTAAAAAAAAATGAATTTCGCGGGTTGCCCTGAAGCATCACCTTTTTTTTACGGTTGGGAAATCATCAAATAACTTCGCCCTCTCCGGGCTGAGCGGGAGGGAGTGTCAGACTTTACTGACTAAAACCCATCCATGTTCCTTCCTCGCCCTTTATGTTCCGGGGCCGCGGTATCTCTTTCGTACAGTCCCGCCGCCCCGGCTGGCTTCGGTGTGCTGAGTGCGCGAGGAACAAAACGCGCCTTCAACACGGCCTGTCGTAATTAGACGGACGGACTTCGAGCTAGCCCATAGCTCACCGTCCACAGGCCGCGCCTTCGGTGGCCGGGAGCTACCACGTGTCCCTCAACGCCCAGATCGACTCCCGCGGCGTGGCGGCTGGTTTGAGAGGTCCTCTCCCTCTCGCGTTGCGCCACCTCCTTCACTAGCATGACTGTCTCGCAGAAATAGGTGACGGCTTCCCATTCCATCTCGCTCCGGACCATGGATTGAACCAGGAGTGGACGCGAGCGGTCGCCGCCGCCGATTGAAGCATCGGCCTTAAACAAAATTAATCTTAGATTTTAAGATAAGCAAGAAAATATTAAGATCAATCCTAAAATGGCATGAACAAAACCGAAAGCATAGATAAAGTTCTTCACTGCTGGAGAAAGGTATCCCCCATAGATTTCCTCCTGTGTGTGATAATCTCCGGCAGTAAAGTTACTTATAAATAAATGACCAGCGAAATTCATATAAAAATGATATTAAGGGGGAAACACAAAGCTAACTCCGATTAGCTGCAAGGAGGGGGGGAAGTTGTAAAAACATAAATTACGATTCGATGGAAACACGGGTATAAAAAAGTTAGTTCCATAAAAACTTGGTAGCAGGTAGGCTAATTTCATTTCTTGTGATTTCACAGCTCATGTAATATTTATGGGCATTCCTGAATAATACAGGGATCGGGAATTGTGGAAGTATGGCTGTAAGTCGAAGAAATGTAGGAAATGATTCATGTTTTTGTACTGCTGTTCACCCTTTATAATTGTTTTATTATTTGTTGGGAAATCCATTCATACTCACGGCTTGTTTGCCGTGAGCATAGATAATACACTATATAATACAAGATAGATGCGCAACCCTGGTTTTCGTTTTAAAAACTGTAGGTACCAAAGCTCTTAGATGGCGCTGCTAGTTTTTGTTCAATCAAATATATTTGATTTTTTGTACAAAAAGTAATTCTTGACTAATGATTCGAACTTCTGTCACCTAGGTCTGTCTAGGCTACCTACTTCACTGAAAAGTTGTCTAAAATAAGTCGAGTTGTCTCGATAAGGCAGTTG
Source organism: Xestia c-nigrum (assembly GCA_916618015.1). Classification (NCBI taxonomy): domain Eukaryota; kingdom Metazoa; phylum Arthropoda; class Insecta; order Lepidoptera; family Noctuidae; genus Xestia; species Xestia c-nigrum. The sequence goes on from OU745262.1 coordinate 3,731,278, forward strand.
TAAGCTGTCAAAAAGTTGAAAAGGTTGTGTTCTTTAGGTACTACACAGATGGCGGCACTATCTATGAAAATTTTGTTTGAAGCTAATGTATAGAAGTTTCATCGCCCTGGCGGTAAGGTTGAATGGATTTCCCATCGGTCAATGCAACGAACTTCTAAGTACACGGATGACGGCAATAGGCTCTCCCCGTAATACGTGGGACTAACAACATAAATGGTAAAATGTGGGTATTCTGTTATATCAGTCTGTAGGTATCTGAACCTCTGCTATTTTGCAAAGCATTGCAAGCAAGCAAGCAAGTCAACAAGCAAGCAGCAAGCAAGTAGCAAGTATTGGCTGATGTTACGTTATAATACTTTGAAAATATACTAAACAAATACTTATTTATAGCCCTACACAGCAATAAGAACACCTCTATTATAATTGATTCCCCCAATTAAATAAACGATACTTTTGACCGAGATGGACCTCTTCAATGAAGAAAAGCCTTTGAGGTCCAATTAAATATAATTTCAAGTTTCCAGTTACACGACAATTTGGGCCACAAATTGGTTTCTCTGAAACGCCCTTCAAATATCTGAATTAAAATAATTATATTGGTTTTGGGTTAGCTTTTGCGTTAGAAGGATTGATGTTAGTTCTCTTGAGTCAGTATATGTATGTGCCCTGAGGGTTTTATTTTTATTTTGCTTAATTGACGAAATCAATATCAAAATCAAAGCATTTATTTCAAATCGACCAGTTACAGGCACTTTTGAATAGTCGAAACAAAGATGAAAATTAAATCTAGCTACAGTCACAAGACATAAAAACTGTAAAAGTACTGTAGTTGCCCATTCCCTACGTAGATCTCTATAGAGATGAACGCAAGAAACTACGGGCAAGAAACTCCATGGACACTCTTTTAAATCAAAATATTGTTACAAAATCTTGGCTACATCATTCATGTTGAGATGGTACATTATGTGGCTACGTCTATTGCTCCTTATTTTCGGAATTTTCAGTATTAAATTCAGTCGTTTACACAATACGGCTAAACGTTGGACGCTGCTTTGACGAACGTATCGCCACTACAATCCGGCTGTACGTGAGAACGCCACATTACATAATGGCGACATTTAAAATCCGGCGCGCCATTATGTAATACGGCGTGTTATACGAATTGGCTACGACACCTATGCAATCTAAGTTTATCTTGGTATGCATAATGACGAATCCTTTAATATAAGTAGAAATCACCAAACCTCAATGAGCAAGCGTGGTGATCAACGTGGTGGTCCCCTCTTATCTAGCCATATCAGTTTTCACATAGTCCGTTCATCGTTTTTGTATCAACATAATTGAAGAACGGCCGAGCAAAGTAAAACTGATACAGACTTGGTCTATAGCAGAAATATCCCAAATTGAATAAGACCTAACCCATATAAATCTTAGTACGGTTACATACACTAACAAATATTCTCACATTAGTTTCTATCAAGAAATACGCTAGGAACCCCAGAAATAAAATAAACTTAACTTTTCATCGTTTAGTATAAAAATATGGGCAAATATATGTCTTGGATAAGAAAGTAGTTGTATGTATGTACAGTCATGAACATATATATGTATGAACTCAAAAATTCTAAGGCTTGATTTTAGTGTTGAAATGTGATTTTGTTTTTGATTTAAACCTTATGGGTTCGATTTCATACAATTTAAGAAGACTAACACGATACTCTATGGTAAGACTGGTCGTCTGAATAAAGAGACAATTTCTTCCTGTAACGACTGTCAAAGATCTACAAATTACTGAATCGGGACCAACAGTTCCACGGGCTTTCCTATAGGCACAGTGTATCATCAGGACAATGTTTTGAGTGCGTTACATTGAGTTTTACCACAAAAAATGATTTTTCACCCCAAACAAAACAATCGTTTCTCAGCACAAATTTTTGCATAAAGCTACTTAGTTTGATGTACAGAATGCTTGGTTGACGGCTTCGTGATGAGGTGGTTTACGCCCTGTATGTATTTTACAAATCTGTGCTCAAGACTGTACCCACCCATTCTAGCTCCGTCTTGGAATAGGAAAGTGTGTTAGCTTCAGCCTCAGTTTGTGGGCTGGCAACACTGCATGGAATACAAATCAAATGCATTTGTCATATGTTCATACGGCAATAACTCTGCGCTGGTACTTCGGCTCTTGGGAATAAATGTTGATATAACCGGAGTTCGTGTGGTGCGGAATAAGTATTGAGTTCCTACCGTAGTTGTGGATGATCTAAAATAAATAAATAATATCGCTGGACATTACACACAGCGTCATCTAGTGCACTAAGCAAGGCTTGTGTCGTGGTCACCAGACAGTTGATATAAGTACTACATATATGCTTTTTATTTGTAAATACATACTTATTATACATATAAACATCCATGACTCGGAAACAAATGTCCATTGCTCATCACACAAACATTTGCTCCTACCGGGATTCGAACCCGGGACCCTAAGAAGTGTGGTGATGGTTTTATAGTTTTGCTTCTTTCCTTCAGTGTCAAAATTGAAATTAGGGGAGCTTGTAGCTAAATAACAACAGTCATCAGGTTATGCCGCGCTTGCCTAGGTTGGTCTGTGGATGGGTGACCACCCATCCCATACTAGGTTTCCTCCCTGGCAAATTGTAGATCTTTGACAGTAGTTGCAGGTAGTCTAAAAACCTGTCTCACCAACGTGTATCGCGTATCGCGTTGCGTTCGTGTATCACTTTGGGCCCTATTAAAATATCAGCGCTGTGACGTTTTTTTTTTTAATGTAACAGCAGCATGCTGATATAGGAGCCTTTTGGTCTTGTACAGGACAAATTCTGTTTTGCATTTTGTTTTTGTTTGTTTTTTCTTATGATTTTGTTTTTTTTTTCTCACTAAGTTTACTTTATACTAGTGTTATAATCACAATTTTACCATTTTTTCTTACATGTTGTACAGTCGGGCTAATAAATGCTTTTTCTTTCTTTCTTTATCGTATTTCCCAGTACTAACTAGGTTGTGGAGGTCAGATAGGCAGTCGCTCCATGTAAAATACTGGTATTCAGCTGCATCCAATTAGACTAAAAGCCTACCCCAACATAGTTGGGAAAAGGCTAGGCAGATGAAGACTTCAATGCCAAAATGCTGATTTTTATTCTAGTTGCTGTCGTTAATTAATAACTCTGTCAAAGTTACAGGCGACCGTCGCGTTTATTTTGATCGTCGAATCCGAATGCTTAGGTCCATGTTCACCGAAAAGATAACAGTCTGATTAACTAAAAACAGCTGTCACTGTGACATATTACCATACAAAAATGTGTTTTAAACAGCTGTTTTAGATAATCAGACTGTCACCTTTTTGGTGAACATGGACCGTAGTCACGTACAGACAGACATGCCTTTTTGTGTTCCGAACAAGTGACATACGAACACGATGACCGACGTTCGACCGATCCATTTTGTTAAGCTGACAGCAGACGCTTCACTCGAGTGAATGGTTCACTCAAGTGAATTTTCGTTTTTTTTTTCGTTTTGTGATAAAACGTTTCACTTCGAAATATAAATTTTGACAAAAAGAAAAAAAAAATGAGAAAAAAGAAATGTGTGTAGAAATAGAATTGTGGTTCCAATGGTCAATCCGAATTGCAACGGCCCGCATCCTACCGCACCCTATATGTACAGCTTCTTACTCCATACCAGCACTATTTTTCCATACAGAACAATTACCGTTGTTGCTGGAGCTAACACTAAACCTATATCCTCTAAAACTGATATTTTTCTAGAAGTTTCTACGACATTTTCTCGGAGCACAATATCGGAAATAAACTCAATATATATGGTTGTATTATAACTTGTCTCACCGGAGATTGGTTGTTTATTTTAGATCATAGTAAGCGAAATTTTGTTTTTGTAAATATAGTAAAAACAGATTGGATTATCCGCTTTTAAACCTATTTGTGTAACATTGGTGTCGATTCTGTTGTGCACAAACTAAACTTAATTTAGGCTATCACTATCTTTTTCTCACTAATAAAACGAGAAAGAGACGGACGTTATTTAGAGCTGTCAAATTTAATTCGAACTAATATTTCCATACAAATGAAGGGTGCACGTAAAAACATGTCGACTAAAAACACGGTGAAGCGCAAGGCATAAACTAGTTTGACATCTCTAACTTAGTGCATAGCTATAGCCATCCTTTTCTCGCACTGCCTTTTAGTAAAAGATAGCAATAGTTTAAATTAAGTTTAGTTTGTGCACAACAGAATCGACACCATTAACTACTTATTTGCTTCTTTTGATTTGAAGATAGTTTGCTCCCCCCTATAACATGGGGCTTAACTAGGAAAATGTGAGTGTAATATACCTTTTGGGTATTTTGGTCGTAATGTTACAATATTATTTGGACAAAATTATAGCACAAACTAGTGCAGCAATAACATAGTATCATCATAGTAATCATAGGCAAACAGCCTATGATTCGATGAATTAGCAGACAGATTCGTTGATGAAGAGAAAAGAAAGAAAGAAATTTAAATCTTAAAGGAGATCACCCAGCCTCCATAAATTTTTGGGCTATTTTTAAAAGTGTCGGCCAAGTAAAATAAACGTATTATTTTGATAGAACATAACATAACGAATATTTGTTATAATTGCACCTAAGTCGTAAGTCAATTAACCGAGATGTTATTCAACCACAAAATATTTGAGATCACCCAGATTAGGATTATTTTTTGCCGGGGAAAATCAAAATCAAAATCAACCAAAGCATTTATTTCAAGTAGGCCAGTTACAGGCGCTTTTGAAGTTGAAACGAAGATGAAAATTAAATGTAGCTACAGTCCCAGTCACAAGACATAAAAACTGTGAAAGTACTGTAGTTGCCCATTCCCTAGCGTAGATCTCTAAGGAGAAGAACGGGTAAGAAACTCCATGGAAACTCTTATAATATAATATATTTATAAATCGGAACTAAAATAAACGCAATAATTAAATAGAACTTATGGATATAAACCTTTTTTATTATGATACTCAAATTCTTTTGACAAGTTTTAAATAAATAATTACGATTACCATAACATAAATGCTACTGTGGGTCTAAAATTACCACTTTAACAGAATCATAATATTAATAATTAATATTAACTTCACAAGATTAAACATTCCGCAATCTCGTCTGAAAATACACTCAACAAGCCCACTACATGGAATAATAAAAAAGGAAGAAAAATTAAGCACATTTATAAAAAAACTAAAACAATTTTTAATAGGAAAATGCTATTATAGCATAAATTAATATTTAAACGATAAAATATAATTAATAATGTATAAAATTTCTATGTATAAGTACGTATAAAGAATTCTTATTATGGTAATATTGGATTTATTTTAGATCTATTTATTTTTGTATTTTTAAAGCTTCCTCTCATCTACTATATCTTTGTCTTTTGCTGTGCCCGACAGGGTCCATAATGATCTCATTTTTAATTTACCACCTAAGTACACATTGTGGAATGCAAATAAAGTTTGAGTATTGAGTACTGAGTAACTGTGTCTGTGACCATTTTACAAATTGTAACGCAATTCATATATTATTTTCCTACTATTTCTGCTAAAGAGGCCATTTTAGACCCCCAGGTCGATGAAGACGCTAATCAAGAGAAATCTGCCAAACTCATCGAAGTGTGTTTATATAGCCTACTCGTCTTAACCTTCGGTGCTCAGACTTAAGTCACTCAACCTTTGCAAAAGTTCCGCCTTGAATTCTGCCGAAGACCAACGGCGCGCAGCATCCAGAACGGGTCACCACATTCTAGGCTTATTTGTTTTGTTAGATGTCATACTTGCTTTTTTAGTAACCTTAAATATCCCACTGCTGGGTAAAAGCCTTCCAGGTGCTCTTCTCCTTTAAAAAAAGGAGGATGGATAATATTGTATAGCTCACGGCTGCGCCAAATATGGTTCAGCAAACCACCGCGAGATGCTGGCGAGGGATAGTTGCACAACTTCTTCCTAGCTGAAACACTGCAATTTAGACTTTCAAAGAAAAGTAGAACCTCAATCTAATTTAAATAAAACATTTTATATAAATTGAAAAAGAGTTGAACAAAATTTAGAGTTCCGATCGTCTGATTACTAAAGGTCATCATTTTGTTCGCGAAAGAGAAACACCATTACAGCTTCTAGTTTTCAAACATGAAATAAAAGTATTCCCAATACTTTTCTCGTCTAGCGTTATGAGTAACCTTTTCCATTTTTTTAGTACCTTAGACTGAAACGCTTCGGAGTTTCGGACAACATTTTGATCACACTGAACTCACAAACTATAACTTTCTATATACTTACCTACTAGCTATGCTTCGCAACTGTCGTTCTTGTGAAAGTATTATAAAATATCAATTCCATAGAATATTTGCATCGGATTATGTAAACAATTTCAACAAATCAGAATATTTTATTTCACATCGGCCCAGATGAGCACTTATAAAACGTTGAAAAAGGTGCACGGTTCGCGTTGATCGTTTCCATGGCGAAGAACCGCCAAGAAACTTCATGGTTACTCTTTTCAAATCATTTGGTATTACAATATTATTAAGTTACAGCATACTGAGATAGGAGCCCTTTGGGCTCGTACAGGACGAGTTTCGTTTCTTTAAATTTTTATATCATGTATTTTTTATCTGTATAAAATTAGCAAGTTTTAAATATTGATAGTTTTGTCCTGTGCGTGCGAGCTAATAAATGCTTTTTCTTTCTTTTATTAGTACATTAGTGGGAGACAGTGAAGGCCCGACAATAGGTCGTTGGTAACCTAACCTAATATTTTTTCGAAAATAAAAGTTCAATTTAATTCTTTTAACATCAACTATCTGCCAGTAAATGTCCCGTCAAAATCAGGCCAGCCGGAGATCAGCAAAAACAAACTGACAGACAGACATACAAAAGTTTAAAAACATGTATTTTGCCATAAGTACCGTATAAACTTGTATAGATGTATCTAGTTTCCATATATTTCTACATAATCCAAATCCTTGCTATAAAGTATAGGATATAAGTAGTAAACTGAGCTTTCGATCTAAAGTTATCGTGTTGACCCGTTATGCTATGCATATCATGAATACTGTGTGGCCATGGAACAAACGATATTATGATTTGCTTTGTTTGCAGCCATGTATAAGCTGTGAGTCCTTGAAGGGAATTGCGGTTTCGTTATATGTATAGCTTGCATCGTTTTATTTTGCGGTCCAATGAAGACGTGAAGATGAATGGTCGAAAATATTGGCAGAAATATTTATGTAAACAGTAGTTTTGGTGGAGCTAGTGGAAGTAAGTAGAGGTACATCATCATCAGCAGCCTATTAATGTTCCCACTGCTGACACAGGCCTCCTCTCTATGAGAGGGAATGGGCTATATAATCCACCACACGGGCCTAGTGCCGATTGGAGACAAGACGTACAAGGAGACGAAATTGTTCGAATTAACATCACTTTAGGCTGCGCTGATTTCTAAATGTGAAATTGTGGTTGGTCAAAGCATACACAAACATAGATTCATGAAATTGTTTTAAACTCGTATAAAAAAAAGTAATTAATTATCTAAGAAACTATAACATTCAATAAATCGGGATGCGGACTAATTTAAATGACTGACTAGCAACTTAAATGTACTACACCAGTGATATTGAAATCAGAAGTGTCGTTCTTGTGACTGTTGCATGAAATTGATAAAAACCACTCGATTAGCAAACAATAAATTTCCTTAACGGTATTTCAAGCCCGCATACTTCGTGGCCCCCAATGTCATCTCAGCGCGAATAGTTACAAGATCGTTGACTGTCTGCTCCGGATGCAAGTGTACATACAAACACCGATATACACCATTACATTGAGTGAACAGATATACAACCTAATTTTTTGTTTATACTAAACCCGAAAAGGGGTCATTGTACTCATCATTATGAACAACTTTTTCTATGGGACGAACCCTGAAATCGCGAAAAAAAAAATCAGCTGTTCCCTACATTTATGTTCGCATAACTCGTCAAAATGTAGGGAACAGCTGATTTTTTTTTTGCGATTTCAGGGTTCGTCCCATAGAAAAAGTTGTTCAAAATGATGAGTACAATGACCCCTTTTCGGGTTTAGTATAAACAAAAAATAACCCTGTATAAGGTGTTAAAAATACCTGAAAGAAACTTGAGGAGTTGTTTGGAATCACAAATAAAAAACAATCACGAAAAAAAATTATATAAGTAACGATCCCTTACAAAGATATATACAATATTTTCAATGCGCACAAAATTATTGAATATACGCACTTGACTGTACTGTGACTGCACCGTGCAGGGTGTCGCGCGAGTGGTCGTTCACCTCTGCGACAGCGCAAACGTAGACAGCTGATTCTAACATTCCCATCACATTTTGCAGACTTTGGACTGGCAATGTTTTTTCTTATGTAAAAACTAAAAATACCGGAATAAAGTTTTTTTTTGGGATAGTTGTTTTTTGATACCGAGTACGTACACGAAATTCTTGCAGTTAATTTTTAAACACCTTATACATATACAGAGTGTAAACCACCTCATCACGAAGCCGTTAACCAAGCACTCTGTACATCAAACTTAGCAATTTTCAGCAAAAATCATTGCTGGGAAACGACTTTTTTTTTGGGGTGAAATATCATGATTGCTGGCAGAAGTCAATGTAACGGACTCAGACATTCTGCTGATGGATGGATTGAATAGTACGGGGGTCGTAGAGGTGTTTAAAGTAAAAATCTTACATTAAAAACTTGTATTTAAAATAAAACTTGTCAAAAAGTTGGAACTTTGACCCTCAATATCTTCGTAACTAGAAGGTTCCCAGGTATGGTGTAGAACAAAAAATTTATCGCAATTCATTTACCAAAACTCATAATTGTTTGTAATATTTAAAACCAGTATGTCCCAAATTAGTTCTCAATATTTAAAACATTTTTAAGATTTATTATTTTGACACAACATGGGTAGCAATCTATCTAAAATAAATCTAGAAGACATCCACTTTGATCAAATCCATTGATCATTTTCTAGCCTCAAGGGAACACAAGTGTGAAAATAAAATTGCAATCTTTTAGAAAAAAGATCATTGACTGTCTGCACCGGATGCGTCTGAACGGTCCTTTTTACAGTGTAGTGTGATAGAGTCGTTAGTCGAAAATTCAGCTGCAGATAAGAGCCGGGAGTATATTAAATTAATTTTACTTTAAAATAAACATGGGTTGCCGCCTTGAGTCGTTATATCGCATAGTCGGCATGTAGTGTTTGGCAAATTAGCAGTCACAATGTAAAATATTTTAAACATATTAAATTTCTACTGCATCGTTAGGTAACTAACTACAGATTAAATACGGGACCGAAACGTGGTCGCTCACAATGGGCCTTATCAAAAGGCTCAAAGTCACCCAAAGGGCAATGGAGAGGGCTATGCTCGGAGTTTCCTTACGTGATCGAATCAGAAATGAAGACATCCGCAAGAGAACCAAGGTCACCGACGTAGCCCGAAGAATTGCTAAACTTAAGTGGCAGTGGGCAGGGCATATTGCTCGCAGAACGGATGGCCGATGGGGCCGAAAAGTTCTGGAGTGGCGACCGCGAACCGGAAGACGATGCGTTGGAAGACCTCCCACTAGGTGGACCGACGACCTGGTGAAGGTTGCGGGAATCCGGTGGATGCGAGTAGCAAGGGACCGGTCAATATGGCGACACTTGAGGCCTATGTCCAGCAGTGGACGTCTTTTGGCTGACATGATGATGATGAACTACATATGCCAACAACATCCCCGCAGTTTCAAACATCCATCGACATTTTAAAAGTCCAGTATACAAACACAAAAATGTAAGCAAAGTGCATATCATCTAAACTCATTTATTCCCTCGCCAAAGTCGGTAAAAGCTGGATATAGCGTGATATATGAAAGGGTTGTGACTTGGATCTGCGATGCAGCTTGAAAAGTGACGGAGCTTCTTTTTAAAGCTGTTTTTAAAATATCCTTGGATAAGAAATATTGTTGTTACGAATGTTTTGCTTGGTGTTCGTTCTTTGGTATTAGGTTACTCTTCTTTATCGTGTGGACGTTGCCTAAACTATTGTCAGAGGTTTTTATACCGCCCTGCAATGGCTTCTGACTTGACTTTACATGCTGTTAAGAAATATCTCTCAAGCTAGCTGATTTTCTCATAGGGGCGTAGCTACCGCCCTATCTTCCATATCAATTATACGGGCTCCCCGACGTGCGTAAGCAAAAATTTATAAAATCTTCTCATTTTTTTTCCGGAAATGACAAAAGTCCAGAAAGGCAATTTCTTCGTTTCGATTTGTTTGCCGAAAAAAAGCCTATCTTTTAAGTTGGATCAAACTGCACACGGTGTACAAATTTTATTAAAATCGGTTTAGTAGCTTAGGAGTCTATCGCGGACAAACAACGTGACACGTAATTTATAAAGGGTGTAAAACACCTCTTAACGAATACGAAAGGCACTTGTTCTCATCGTCATTCTGATCATTTTTTTGTTCTACACTATACCTGGGAACCTCCTAGTTACGGAGATACAGGGGGTCAAAGTTGCAAGATTTTTACAAGTTTTTTTTTAAATACTACTTTTTATCGCATGATTTTTACTTTAAATATCTCTACGACCTCCGTACTATTCCATTCATCCATCCGCACAACATTTTAAGTGCGTTACATTGAGTTCTACCACAAAACATGATTTATAACCTCAAAAAAAGTTGTTTCCCAGCAATATTTTTTGCATATAGTTACTTAGTTTGATGTACAGAATGCTTGGTTAACGGCTTTGTGGTGAGGTGGTGTACACCCTGTATAGCTTAGTTGGACTTATGTCTTAACGCCAGTTATATCCGAACATGTATAACATGACCTCGCTTGGTATAGATTTCTCTTACAATAAGAGATGAGCATAAACTGCTTTTGTTTAACTTGATTGGTCGCCGTGCGTAGACGCATAAATTAGACCAATAGACTTTTGTATCCGGTAAAAGTATGTGTAGTGGCCATACCTAAACAATAATCACCCATCAAAACTGAGAATTTAAATGTTTGTATGGCTTAGATATGACCACAAAATTAAAAAAAATATATGTGTTAAGTTTAATAATTTATCTAGGGAGTGTGTTTTTAAAACACTCAAATACAAGAATAATTGTGATATTCTTAAGACAGCATTAACTTATGCCCGCGGCTATGTCGATAATAATCCTACGAGATATTACTGTCAGAATAAAAAAAGTTTGGTGTTCATCTGGGTTCTAAATCTGTGTGCAATATTTCATCCATATCCGTTCAGTATTTTTTGCGTTAAAGAGTAATAAATTGCATTTATAATATTAAGTAGGAAGTAGGACGTATGTCCGATTTCAGGAATACACAATGACACTTCCTCTGCCTCTCTTAACAGTGGTAATTCATCACGCGCGGTTCGTGGGCCGGTGTGATTATCATATTTATCAAATTCGTTCAGAAACCCTTTGTGAAACAAACGCGGCAGTCATCCTGTCTTCTTTCATAACGTTGCGTTATTAAAAACTGTCAAACAAAGGTTTAGTTTTACTGGAAATGAATATAACCTGGTGAAGGTCGCACGCGCATCCGGATTCCTGCACCGCGGGATGCGTGTCGCATGGGACCGGTCAATGAGGCGACACTTGGGCGCCTGGATTCCTGCGCCGCGGGATGCGTGTCGTATGGGACCGGTCAATGAGGCGACACTAGTGCGCCTGGATTCCTGCGCCGCGGGATGCGTGTCGCATGGGACCGGTCAATGTGGCGACACTTGGGCGCCTGGATTCCTGCACCGCGGGATGCGTGTCGCATGGGACCGGTCAATGAGGCGATACTTGCCTATGTCCAGCAGTTGATATCTTTCAGCTGTAATGATGATGATGAGAAATGAATTTTAGGACATTAATTCAATTAAATATCGAATTCGGATGATTATCCGTTCAGGTCTTTATTACGTGCTAATCACTGCGATCTTCGCTTGCTAATATTGTGATTGCCGTCGCGTGTACTAATAGTAACGATCGCTTTGGTTGTGACGCGGCTTTAGGTGATGCAACTTGCCTCACACGCGTACTGTGATTTTCTTTTTTGGTATATCTTCCAGGATTTCCAGGCAAGATAAATAGCACTAGCAAAAACTACATCGTAACAAATAAAACAGTGTTCCTATCCAGCAATATTTTACATCAACGACGTTCATGTTAAGCCATTTTTCAAGCCATTCACTAAAAGCATTCTTTGTTTCGCTAGAACTTTAAAACTTTACTATGGGGGTTAAATTTAATGTTCGTTCATTTACATGCTACCATTGTAGTACTTGATTAAAACATTCCGTTGTTTTCCCTTTTCAAGTGTGTTTGTTGACTTTGTTATAGTTTGATAACTTTGTTAAAAAAGTTTGTTTAACAGAAGTGTGTTGTTTTAACATTTGTGAAATAAGTATTTATTGTCTGCTTCGTTGGTTGCCTCTTTGACTGTCGTAACAGGTAGTAGTAGGTGGCCTAAAAAGTCTGACAACCAGTCTTATCAAGGGTTAAGTGTAGTTAGTGTGTTAGTTTAGTGATTGGGCACCAAGAGGTATCAGAAAGAGTAGAGAAAGACTATTTGAGCGTATTATATGAACACTGATACTTTTAACAAGTATGTTGCTAAGTATTCTAAAATTATTAGAAAAACATGCATGTTTGCCCTCTCTTAGTCGTCACGGCTAATTTAAATTAATTATTTATGTTTTGTTGTTGTTGTACTTTTAACGTGCACATCTTGCTACATTGTTCTCATATAATATACCATCTCAACATGAATGATGTAACCAAGATTTTGTAACAATATTTTTATTTACAAGAGTGTCCATGGAGTTTCTTGCCTGTTCTTCTCCATAGAGATCTACGTTAGGGAATGGGCAATTACAGTACTTTTACAGTTTTTATGTCTTGTGACTGGGACTGTAGCTTTATTTAATGTTCATCTTTGATTCGACAATTCAAAAGTTCCTGGAACTGACCTACTTGAAATAAATGCTTCGATTTTGATTACGGGCATCGTATTACTAGTATTAACTGGGTTGTGGAGGTCAGATAGGCAGTCGCTCTAAGTAAAATAAATAAATAAATAAATATCGCTGGACATTAACACACAGCGCCACCTAGTACCACACTAAGCAGAGCTTGTGTCGTGGACACTACATAGTTGATATACTACATACATTCTTTTTTGTTTGTAAATACATACTTATTATACATAATATAAACATCCATGACTCGGAAACAAATGTCCATGCTCATCACACAAACATTTGCTCCTACCGGGATTCGAACCCAGGACCCTAAGAACGTAAGGCAGCGTCACTACCACTACGCCATTCGAGTCGTCAAACCAATACCCATCCGAAGAACAATGTTACATTTGAAATTTACTAGGTTTTCAGGAGGGCCATTCAAAGTTCACCCCATACTTAAATGCTAATAACTTTTTTAATTATAGAAATAAAGTGATGAAAATTCACATATACTTTAATTACTTATTTAGACAACTTTTTAATAGAAAATTGTTGTATTTATGCTATTATTTTCTAAAATAAGGGGTATTATAATCACATGTTACTTTGTTCCACGTGAAGTCAATGTAACTAAGTTAACATAAAACAGTGTTTTAGGGAATTGGGTGTAGATTTTGTGATATATTTGTATATAGTTCACTTTTCTTTGGAGTTCCAGTAATGTGTGACATTCAAGATGTAACATTTGCAAAATCAAAACGAGGAATAATATCGACTTAATGAGTTTTATTATGAAAAATATAAAAATTATTGTAACATAGACTATTTTAAAACTATTTCAGTGTAGGTAATAATTGACTGATAGGCATAAATTTACCTATTTAGGTACCTATACTTAATTATAAAAGTAGTTGGCAAGGAAGTAAATCTAATTAATAAAGTAACATAAAACTTTGTACTTTTATATCACAGTTAATTAACATTAATATTGACCAGTACTAATGGTAAGTATTAAACATAAAATTTTTGGTAAGAATGTAATATGAAATTCTGAATGAAATTAAATTCTCATATAAAAACTTTATATAAACTAAACAAAACTTAAAACAAACATAAACAATTTCAATACTTAATTTGAAAATAACATTTCTAATAATCAGTCTTTTTACTCCAAGTGACAAATTAGAAACCAATAAAAAATTATAAGTAATTATGTCATGAAATCAACAAAGAAACTCTAAAAAACAACATAATATTATAAGTTTAAAAGGAAAAATAATCAAAAAAGATATTAAAATGAAAAGGGAAAATAATCAAAAAATTACTGTAATCATCGTGCCTACTAATTTTCTTCATCATCACTTGTGCTGGCATCACCGTTGGGCAACGTTTTGAAATAATTATGATATTAAGGCGGTTTTTAAGGTGGCGAGACGATTTAGACGCGTATCACGAGGGTTGGTCCGAGGCGGCACAGGAAAAAAGCACATGGAAGGAATTGGGGGAGGCCTTTGCCCAGCAGTGGGACAGTACAAGCTAATAAAAAAAAAACAAAAATGATATTCAACAGGTATAATATTTGTATTGCATAAACTAAGAAGATCTTTGTATTTATCCCGCGAAATAGGCAAAAGCTGCTTATAGGCCTTTTTTATTTGCATATTTTGATTGCCTCTTGAGTTTCTAGTTGTATTACCGATAATTATAGCATCATACATTTCAGCGCTTAAATCGTATTTATAGTATAGTTTGTTTGAATCATTGCAATCTACGTGTACTTCTTTAATATTGTTCCAATTAACTTTCTGACCACGACAATTTTTACTCCATAGTTTATCAATAACCCGACTTTTAAAATCGTAAAAATGCTCTTGAGTCATATTTTTTACTTCATACGGATAATCATTATTTTTACTCCATCTCACTAATAATTGCCACTCTTGAGGTGTATAGATTATTTTGGCACGCGAGGCATTTTCAATACATGCATGAACGCTATCACCTTCATTCTGCGTGTGACCTTTCTCCATAAAGCGATGTGTGATGGTCACTTTGTACTTGTTAGAAGCGTAAATGTAGGATGAGTACACGATACGGTTTCTATTTTGACCGGCGCAGTTGTCAGACCAAAACAGGAACTCGCGAACTCCTTTTTGCACGTTACAATCAATAAAATCAATCAAGCAACTGCTTACATCGTTAGCTCCACGCTTAGCTATCGTTTCGTCCCACATATAACACGTTCCATGTTTATTACCCATATCAAAAATTGTAAAATTTAAGGAGCTTAATTTTCTTTTGTAATAAAAAATACTAACTTGTCCGTGAGGACAAGTCAATACCTTTTCAAAATCGAACACCGCACAGACTATCTCACCATTAGAATTTTTGGCCCTCTCTTTATCTGCAGTTTTCATAGCTCTTGCAATCTTTTTTCTATCCTGATGTTTAGCAAAAGTATCTTGTTCTACTTCAGAAGGATTTTTCAAATTTTTAAATATGTGACATTGGTCACATTGATCATTTTTAGGAACAAAAAATGCCAAGTTAAAGTAGTTATTGACAATATCACGGTATTGCCTTTCTGTCCGTGCTTTGATTGAGTACTGTTCGTCGTTGAACCACTCCTTGTATAAAGTAAACATGCGGGCTATACTTAAACTACCGTCCAGATATAATTTATTACTTTTCTCCCTGAGATAATGGGATTCCACAGGTTGGAAAGACTTGACGTGGTCACAAACACTACGAATCATTTCATCGACAAGTACTATTTTGTGACTCTTGTGACGACCTCGTTGATCCTCTTCCACGACTGCAGTACCATCATACTTTGACCAAGCAGTTTGTAATACTCTGCCACTTATGCCAAGAGTATTTAAAAACATTGTCTTACAGACATCTATTTTAGCGCAAACAGGTTCGGACGTTATAACAGGAAGAAAATATTTTTAAGTAAACTTACGATTATTTGGCTCCTCACTATTAATACAGCATTTTTTTTTAATTTTTAGTGTAAACTGTATTACGTAAGCCCACTGTTTCTGTTTATCAGCCAATGACCAAAAGGAGACAGTTTTTTTTGGGGCCCCTATTAAACGGTAACGTATATTAATCATATTGCACATGAAAAAAGTGATCATCTTGTTATAATTAACAGACCAAAAATTATATAGAAATGTAACCGGAATAATGAAATAATAGTAAAAAAGTGTTCGGCAAAAAATGCTTGTTTAGGAGCGTTTTTAAGATTATTTTAACGTGAAAAAAAAATATGTTACTACGGTGCGCATCGGTAATGACATCGGCATTAAATACGTTTAAAGAGATAATTTTTAATTGGTACAGTGAACTTGTTTTGAATGTTGTTATTAACGGTTACCACGTTATATCAAGTAACGTACTTTAAAAATCACCGTGGAACGAAACGTAATTAATAGCCCGTTGCAGATTGGATACTCTGTGGTCCAGTTTCAAACAGTTTGACAGTCAACATAGAACTAGAGATGAGATATACCTGCCATTCTCCATACCCGGCCTTTAAGGTATGGGTATCACTAAATACCTGGTACAAATACTACACCAATTATCGACCATTGCAGCCAATAAAACTCGTTGTGTGACCTTGTGTAGGTGGGTGGTTGAAGTTGTGAATGGCAGATTTAAACGAGACTTCAAATTGTTTCGTCAGGAATATTTCAATACAGCATCGTCCCACCTCATACTTGACTTTAAAATAGCTGCTGCATTAATAAATCGATTTCATACGTTAATCAGAGATAATTTTTATGCTGAGCAGATATTAGCGATTGCTCAAGCTAAACTAAACACTCCAAACCATTCAGCCTCTTATATAGAAATGCACAATTTAAACAGAGTGCGAGTGCAATTTGCCAGTATTGATGGTAACCTTCCAGAGCTGGATAGTTTCCCTCGATTGACATTCCAGGACTTAATTCTATTTTCTCTAGGAATTTATCAAATCAAACAATCTCGTTCATACTATGGAGAGCATGTCAGGGCCTCCGGACGATTCAAAATCGAGGTATACCGACAACCTGTCCATGATTTCGGTTCAAATAATTATCTCCTACGAGGTAGGATACAATCAAGGCACACAAGTAGGAAAACTTATTATATTTATATATTAGTTGACACCACTCCATCAATTACTAACACTAGAGCTGCTCTTGCTGGATACTGTTGTAATTGTTTAGTGGGCAGACGCACTGTTGGCAGCTGTGCACATGTGATTTGTATAGTGTGGTATTTATCTTGGGCGCGGCATCAAGGCGAGGTTGAGCCACCTGCATCTTTTTTAGATGAAATACTGCTTTTAAGAGATGACTTTGAAAATATTGATGATGAACTGTAATAAATACTTCTTGTGACGTACCTATAATGTGTTTTTTTTTCTCCTTACACAACTAACTTATAACACATCACCTTATTATTTTAGATCTACAGTATTGGCCGGCAAAAGCTGCGCTATTTCAAAATGAATACCTACATCTAATCCATTTTCATGAATAAGTCTATCAAATCGTGTAAATCACATCAAAATCTGTCACATAGTACAGACGTGACTTTGTTTTATGCTATATATTATTGAAAAGTGCACTATTTTGACTTATAATACCAAGGAGACCTATCCACTCATTAGACAATAGCTCTTGTGAGATTTTAGGTTATTATGAGAGTACTGTTTTGACTGTCGTATTTCACAGTATTCCGGTTACATAAAGTTTTGCTAATATTACCACTGTAATCTAGAGATTATAAGGAATAAACTAACGTGCATTTCATTGCTATACGCCACAATTTGTGGTGGGCCTATTCCCCAAACAAAAAAAATTGTCTCCTTTCCTGAAAATCTCTAGGCGTTGATCAGGTGTTATTTTGTCACTGCATTTATAACGACATTGACATGCTGGCCTAATTAACTTCTCATCTACTAATTTTCCTCTTTTCGATATATATGATTTACCCATATTAGTACGACATTTCCGTTTAACATCATACCAGTTTTCCACGTTCCGGGTACGTTTTCTAGATTTTCTATTCGTAGTTGAAGGGTTATCAGCTGAATCTAACCAACATTCATGTTCCGTACAAAATACATCTTGACATTTAGCCTTGGAGTGATGGTTTAGAGGAGATGGCATTGGTGTAGGGATATTCAAACAGTCTACCAATATACTATTATGATTTACTGGCATCGGGGAATTTTCAAAACTTGTTGTGGTTTCGATATTAAATGGAGATGCATCTATCAAAGTGGCACTGGAAATATTATCATATATTATCATCGGAGCTGGTTTTGGGCTTACATTTTTGGGGACTGTATTTAATGAGTTAACAGTGTCATTTACAGCATTTTCATCTTCTATGTTCAATAATAATTGATCTTCTTCGATTGTGTTATTACCGACAACTTCGTCCGTATCACTGAAAACGTCGCGTAAAAGGACGTAAGTTTCTTCGACCCCGTCCGGTAAAGGTGATGAAAGCTCCCGATCATCTAAAACAAATTGACTAATAAGTCTCCTGTACCATAATAATTCATGCAACCTGTCCACCGGGCACTGTTATTACCTACTACTTAGATAGTTTATGATTCCTAATGTGAACAGATCTAGAGCAGATCAATAGTAGAAAAATCATATTTTATTTTACATAAATAAATAGTAATTTTGTAAATAATTCATAATAATGCTCTTAAAGAATTCTAGTATAAAAAAAATGTAAATATTTAAATACATAAAAAGATTTTATTCGAACAAAGATACATTTGATTTGACTTCCATCGAACAACGTAACATATGCGGATAGTACATTATTTTACTAATGAATCTCCGAAGAACACAGTTACATCTGCACTCATTGTATAATGATAATAATGATGATATTTCCGAAGTATGACGTTACATGTTCACTTGAAATACAATGTTTCGTACCATGCGTGTATTCGAACGCACACGTCTTGACATTTCGAGCATCTGACAGCTTTTTTTTGACGTTTAGTACTTGTCGTGCGTGATTCATTACGAGTTCATTGATTTTGTTGATTGATTGAGATAATTACCGAATCTAAGAAAATCTCCTTTGTTTGCAAGATTTTTGGTTGTGATTAAACTTTGATTGGACGAAACGCCCCTAATTGTGTATTAAACCGGGCTTATTTGTTAATTGTCCGCGCCGAATTTGAGGTTAGCCCGCGTGTGAAATTGAATAAAACATTAAAATTGTGAAAGTTGACGTGCATTGTGCAGTTGAACTATTACTGTGCTTCGTCCAGACGTGTTATACGCTGCTGGGGCAGCGTCTGTTGAAACATAGTCGGATCTGGTGAACCACTTGAACACACATCACTTTACACATACCCACACAGACATACAGTACCAGAGCCGGCTTGATCAAGGACTAGTCATCCCCTTCAGCCCACCGGCACCAGGTAAGTTACCACTTCATAAGGGCAATTTGATTTGTCTCCGCGAATCGCGGAAGGTTCGGTCATACCTTGCCCTGGGTTTGGACCGAACATTTGGTAGCAGAGCGTGGTTAGTGAACAAGACAACCTACCTGTGCCTGATCGATTGGAAGTCTAGAACATTGAACTGATTTGTTGCCGTTGTCAGCCGGGCTCTCACATTTAATTAAAATTAATTGCATTGGCACACATAAGTACCCCCTTTCTGTTGTGCTGGTAATATAAGAATATTGTGTTCAGTGTATTGGTAGATATATGTGTGCTGTGATAGTTTAATATTGTTGATTTATTGTTGTATTGTATTTGATTTGGTTGAAATCATAATAAGGTTTGGTTGCAATGGCCTCACTGAAGGCTGTAAAGGAGGCGGCCGCTGGTTTGGTCTCACAGCTGAGATGGTTCACCTCAGCTGCGGCCACAGTTGAGCGTGTGGACCTAGAAGAGGTCACGCTTGCTCGATTTGAGCAGTTGAAGGAGAGACTCAGCGTTGTGGACTCTACGTTCACCCGTTTCAACGAGCTCATCGGGGATGTGAGTTTGGAGCTGTTGGGCCAGGCAGCCCGTGACAAGGTTGCTGCGGATTATGACCAGATCTTGTCACTGGGGGATACCTTGACTCTGCGAGCCCGGGAAATTTTGAAGAGCCGGATGCCTGTCCAGGCCAAGCAGGAGGCCTCGGTTGCTACGGCCCCCGGCCTATTGAGTAGACTGCCCACTCTGGAGCTGCCACATTTTGATGGTCGCTTGGACCACTGGCTGGGCTTCCAGAACTTGTTCGACAGTTTGGTTGATGCGCGCTCGGATCTCAGACCTGCCCAAAAGTTGGCCTATTTGTTGTCAGTCCTGGAAGGTGAGGCCCGAGCCTTGGTGCAGCACTTGTCGGTGACGGATGCAGCCTACCCTACCGCTTTGGAGCTCCTCTCCCGGCGGTATCAGAACAAGCGCTGCCTGGCTGATGTGCACATCGGCCAGATTTTGGGCCTACCGGCCATTGCCAGCGTGTCGGCGTTGCGCGCCGACCTATTGAACCCATTGGTCTCGGCGACCAACGCCTTGCGACGCTTGCAGTTGCCGGTGGACCAGTGGTCCTATCTGATGGTGCACATCGTTCTGCGGTTGCTCCCCGCTGACTTGAGGTCCCGCTTTGAGCAGAGGTATGGTGGGGATAGTTCCACCCATCTTCCACCCTTTGACGACCTCCTCAAATTCTTGGAGGACGAGTGTCGCTTCATGGACAACACTTGTGGTGCAACGGGGTCGCGCCCATCACCTTCTAGGCCAAGAGACCAGGGACGGACTAGGGCCAAGGGGCCTGTTGATAGTCGCCCCGCCCCACGTTTTGCTGGCACCCGGAGTCGTCCTGATTGCGACTATTGTAAGGCCACGGGACATGATATGGCAAGATGCCCGGAGTTCTTGGACTTGCACGTGGCCTCCCGTCGCCGAATTGCCAACGCACGCCGCTTGTGCTTTTCTTGTTTGGGGGCTCATTTTCATCGGGACTGCCCCGAGCCCCGCCCGTGTAGAATTTGTAAAGGCGCTCACCTAGAGATTTTGTGCGCCAACGCGAACCGCTCTGGCAGACCAGCTTCTGATGGGGGTTCGCGCAGGGGAGGGTATGACGGCGACAAGCACCGGGCCTCTGGCACGCCGGTTGGGAACCGGGTAGAGGCCCGCAATTTTGATGACCAGTCTCCACCCCCCGCGCAAGCTGAACGGGAGCCGCGCGCGCGCCATTTGGTCTCCCCTCGCAATGGTGATCGGGAGCCGCGCGCGCGCCATTTGGTCTCCCCTCGCAATGGTGATCGGGAGCCGCGCGCGCGCCATTTGACGTCCCCTCATAGGGACAATTGCACGGCGGCTGCTCGGCAACAATGGCCAGACCAGCACCGCTACCTTTCCCCTCCGCTGGCGGAACGCCCCCGGTTGGAGTCGCGCCCCCCGCCCTTCAGGCATCCGGTGGGATATGCCCTTCCGGCGATGGCGAGCGGCTCGGGGCACCGCGCGGACGAAGCATTTGAATGCTACCCTCGTCGTGAACGACGACAGCCTGGACGCGGCGATCGGTCGCCGCCCAGGCATCGCTAGGAAGTTGGCGCCTGCCCCGCTACAGGACCCCCCCAGATCGAGACGGTTTTGTTGCCAACGGCCTCGGTCAAGGTCTGGGGACCCTTGGGTGACTCGATTGTGGTCCGTGCCATTTTGGACACGGGAGCCCAGGGTTGCCTTTTGTCTTCTTGGTTAGCGGGACAGGTCGGCCTGAATGTGAACGACTTTTCAGGCAAGATTCAAGGAATTGGCGAAACGGCTGTCACCACTGTTGAGGGAAGGACCTGGTTTGAAATCACCCCTGTGAGTTGTCCGTACCCTAAAATTGATGCTCCTGCCCTTGTTCTGCCGAATATATTGGGCAACCATCCCCAATGTCAGTTACCTTTGGATGTTCTACGGTTGACGTCAGGCCTGGATTTGGCTGACCCCCGGTTCGATTCCCCTTGTACGGTTCATTTGCTGTTGGGCTCCGATGTGCTGGGGAGAATAATGTTGGGAAATATGAAGGTCTTGCAGCCGGAGACCCCACGGCGCCACGGGAGGGGCTTGGTGGCTGTCTCAACCATCTTTGGCTTTGCAGTGATGGGCCCAGTGTTGAAAGTTCCCCCTCCACCTGAGCCTGATTTTGTGTTGACATCCGGTTCCGCTCTCTCTGACGCCGTTCAGAGGTTTTGGGAAATTGAAGAGCCCCCTCAGGTGGCCCGCTTGAATCCGGAACACGAGGAGTGCGAGTTGTTCTTTCAGAACAACACCGGTCGACTCCGTTCCGGTCGGCTTGTAACCCGGCTGCCCTTTGTTGCGGTGCGACCACCTCTCGGCCAATCCAGATCCACGGCCGAAAAAAGATTGTTGGCGATGGAGCGTCGCATGAGCAAGGACCCGGTGCTGCGGCAAAAATACGTAGATTTTATGCGTGAATACGCGGACTTGGGACACATGTCGGTGTCAAATTTAGATTGGTGCTCGGTTGAACATTTCTTCCTTCCGCACCACGCGGTCCTCAAGCCATCCACCGGTAAACTGCGCACAGTGTTTGATGGGTCCGCGCGGACTTCTTCCGGTGTCTCGTTGAATGATTGCCTGCATTCCGGCCCCAAATTGTTGAGGGATCTTTGTGACGTCATCACGTCTTTCCGTCGTCATCAAGTAGTCTTTGTGGCCGACATCAAAATGATGTTCCGGCAAACGGTTATTCACCGGGATGACAGACGCTATCAGTTGATCCTGTGGCGGGAGAATCCCCAGGACCCCATGATTGTATACGAGCTCAACACGAATACGTACGGCCTTCGATCAAGCCCCTTTGTTGCTATTCGTTCGCTTTGGGAGCTCGCGGACCGGGAGCGTTTGAGGTTCCCTCGGGCGTCCGCCATCTTGAAAACGGACCTTTACGTCGATGACGTCTGCACTGGAGCTCCCACAGTTGAGGAAGCTATCCTGTTACGTGACGAGTTAGTCCAGATTTTGGCTTCCGCTGGCTATGAGTTGCGTAAATGGGTGTCCAACTCGCCAGCGCTATTGGACGGAGTGTTAGAGGATCATAAGCAGGATCCTCACTTGTTTGAGAACGTTGACAACCCCGCCATGTTGGCCGTCCTCGGCGTTCAGTACCGACCAGTCCAAGACACCTTTACCTATGATGTCGACTTGGAGTCACCAACCACTTGGACTAAACGACTGGTGTTGTCTACTGTTGCAAGGACCTTCGACCCTAACGGTTGGATCTGCCCGGTATTGTTTTGGGCGAAATGCTTCCTTCAGCGCCTTTGGACCGCTGAACTCGGTTGGGACGAGCCACTTCGGGACACCCTGTTGGAAGACTGGCTCCAATTTGTATCCGCACTTCCTGCGGTCAACGAGGTCGCGCTACCACGCGCCATCCTCCCCCCTGGGGGTTATACTGCTACCCTTCATGGGTTTTGTGACGCGTCTTCCAACGGTTATGCCGCCGTTGTTTATCTGCGTACCGTCAGCGCGACAGGCCAGGTGAAGCTGTCACTGGTCATGGCCAAGAGCAAGGTGGCCCCCCTCCGCACGGCATTGACCATCCCTAAGTTGGAGTTGTCAGGGGCGGCGCTTCTTGTGCGACTACTGAACCACGTGGCGCATACGTTGGGTGGAACTGTGGACATTCGGGCTTCTTACGCATGGACGGACAGTCAAATTGTTTTGTGTTGGTTGAAGACGTCCGTCCACTCTTTGGAGGTTTTTGTTGCAAACCGAGTGTCTCAGATTCAGAGTTCTGAAACGTCGTTGATTTGGAGGCACGTGCCCGGAGACTTGAACCCCGGCGACGTAGCCTCACGCGGGTGCATGGCCCCCCGTTTGATTGCTCACCCCCTTTGGTGGGGACCGGCCTGGTTGACTCGCCGCGAGGATGATTGGCCTCGAACGCCAGTCTTGATGTCGGATCCTTTGCCCGGACTTAAGGTGTTCGCTGTTGGGACAAGGGACCTTCCGTTTGACCCGGAAATTTTGTTAAATCGGTACAGCTCCCTCGACAAATTGTTGAACGTAACCTCTTGGATCAGGCGCTTTGGTCATAACTCTAGGAATCCAGGGGACAAGCGCCTGTCACCGGTCCTCTCTCCTCAAGAGCGACAGGAGTCACTCCTCCTTTGGGTCCGCTCTGTGCAGGCCGCACACTTTGAAGGGGAGATAGAGACATTGAAGGCGGGTAAGGTCAAGTTGTCGGGAGCCGTCAGTAAGTTGAATCCCTTCGTGGATAACACGGGTCTTTTGCGTGTTGGAGGACGGCTGAGGCACTCTAGTCTTCCTTATGGGGCCCGTCACCCGCTTTTGTTGCCCAAGGAGGGCCATTTGGTTAAATTGTTGGTGACCGATCGTCACATCAAGAACTCGCATGCCGGTTGTAATGCTCTGTTAGCCATTTTGCAACGAGAGTTTTGGATTTTGTCGGCTCGTCGTACCATTCGTAGCATCGTCTTCCGTTGTATGCCGTGTTATCGGACTAAGGCCTCCACTATGCAGCCCCTAATGGGAGACTTGCCGGCTGATCGTGTCAATGAGGAGAGGCCATTTGCTGGCGTCGGAACGGACTTTGCTGGTCCCTTTTCGGTGAAGACGTCCACCCTTCGTAATAGTAAGATTGTCAAGGCTTATTTGTGCGTTTTTGTCTGCCTATCAACCAAGGCAGTGCACCTGGAGCTGGTAACCTCCCTCTCGACAGAGGCCTTTGTAGCAACTTTGGATAGATTTGTGTCTCGCCGTGGGTTGCCTTCTTTGATTAGATCTGATTGCGGTACTAACTATAAGGGTACAAGTAACTATTTGAAGGAAGTATACACCTTCCTTAATGAGAGCCAGGTTGACATTGGTAGTAGATTGGCCCGCCGAGGGGTCACTTGGTTGTTTGACCCGCCAGCCTGCCCCCATTGGGGGGGTATTTTTGAGGCCGCGGTGAAAGCGGCAAAGGGGCACTGGCGAAGATTGTTGGGAGACACCGTTCTCACCTTTGAGGAATTAACTACGGTATTTTGCCGCATTGAAGCTGTGCTAAATTCGCGCCCGTTGTGCCCGCTTTCTTCGGACCCGAACGATTTGGAGGCTCTAACACCGGGCCATTTCTTGATTGGACAGCCACTTGTCGCCCTGCCGGAGTACCCTCTTGTTGATGTGAGCCAAAATCGGCTATCGCGGTTTCAGTTGGTGCAACAGCTCGCTCAGAGCTTTTGGAAGCGTTGGAGCTTAGAGTATCTGCACATCCTCCAGCAGCGCGTCAAGTGGACGGACAAAACTCATCCGCCCAAGATCGGAGACCTCGTCCTGGTTAAGGACGCCAACCTCAAGCCTTTGTATTGGCGCCGGGGGCGCATTCTTAATTTGGTGGCTGGCACCGACGGGGTCCCTCGTTTTGCTGAGGTTTTGGTAGACGGATCAGTCATGAAGAGAGCGGTCGCAACTTTGTCAAGACTTCCAATTGATTAGCGGACGGGTAGGCCCGTCCGGGGGGGGTAGATGTTTCGTACCATGCGTGTATTCGAACGCACACGTCTTGACATTTCGAGCATCTGACAGCTTTTTTTTGACGTTTAGTACTTGTCGTGCGTGATTCATTACGAGTTCATTGATTTTGTTGATTGATTGAGATAATTACCGAATCTAAGAAAATCTCCTTTGTTTGCAAGATTTTTGGTTGTGATTAAACTTTGATTGGACGAAACGCCCCTAATTGTGTATTAAACCGGGCTTATTTGTTAATTGTCCGCGCCGAATTTGAGGTTAGCCCGCGTGTGAAAAGGATAAAACATTAAAATTGTGAAAGTTGACGTGCATTGTGCAGTTGAACTATTATTGTGCTTCGTCCAGACGTGTTATACGCTGCTGGGGCAGCGTCTGTTGAAACATAGTCGGATCTGGTGAACCACTTGAACACACATCACTTTACACATACCCACACAGACATACAGTACCAGAGCCGGCTTGATCAAGGACTAGTCATCCCCTTCAGCCCACCGGCACCAGGTAAGTTACCACTTCATAAGGGCAATTTGATTTGTCTCCGCGAATCGCGGAAGGTTCGGTCATACCTTGCCCTGGGTTTGGACCGAACATACAAACATTTATAAAAATACTAATTTATATAAAATTAAATGTAATTACTTTTACCATGACAACAACTATTACTTTTCATATTAAAACATAACATTTTAAAACATTGTATAGTTTTCAAAGTAAACTGTTTGACGTGCATATGTATCTATTTTGTTCGGAGGATACAAAATTTTGCGGTTTAACCTTTTTTACGGATATTTTTATTAACAAACAGTAAACAATCATAATTTCATTACATAATTAATAAAAAAAGTCGGTATACGGGCGAAAGTTTTACGTGACAACGACTTTGAGTGGTAAAATAATTTTAATGTGAATATTCATTCGTATAGTAAGAAGAAGGATGAAATGAACCGGTGTGTATGCCTATCTCTCTCACTCTCTCTCTCTCGCTCTGTCTCTCTCGCTCTTAGGCGGGCTAACTGTGCTCGAGTGGAAGGGACTCGTGCCTTTCACTTTTTATGTCTGTCTCTCTCGCTCTTAGGCGGGCTAACCATGCCCGAGTGGAAGGGACGCGTGCCTCTCACTCGCTCTCATTGTGAGCGCATAACGTGAGCGGAGCGTAACGCAGTTTCTTGAAGTGTCACCCGGCAAACCAATTTATAAGACGTTGTCACGTCAAAATAAACACTTACCATTATCCTTTTGGATAAAGTTTCGTTGTAGCTGTTGACTAGAACTTGCATTATCTATACTTTCATCGGGCAAAATATTTTCTAGCAAGACAATATTTTCTTCGAACGTTTCATATTGAATAATAAACTCAA
The DNA here is from genome assembly GCA_916618015.1 of Xestia c-nigrum. Classification (NCBI taxonomy): domain Eukaryota; kingdom Metazoa; phylum Arthropoda; class Insecta; order Lepidoptera; family Noctuidae; genus Xestia; species Xestia c-nigrum. The sequence continues at coordinate 3,758,229 of OU745262.1, forward strand.
ATATCAAAGGAATATGTAAATGCAATTAGAAAAACAAATAAACAACACGTAATTTAACCGTCACCCATGCACAAGCAAACACATACACACCTCCCGCCGACACGACCGCGAATGACGAAGTAACCAGCGCGCGGGCAGCGGTAGCGCGGGGTGGGGCCCGTGTATATCGATCTATCTATTAATGAATTTCTATTCTTCGAAATCCTACTACGTATTACGTTCTTGGCACATTATAACTTCGAAAATAGGCTTCATAAAAAGAAAATAAATACACCATTAGATAGCTCCTGTTATTCTAAATTAAATACGATAAACAAAAAAAAATGATACATTTTTACAAGTAACTATGTTCTTCGGATGGGTCGCATTCGGTTAGACTGGAAACCGACTTTAACATAGTTGGGAAAAGGCTAGGCAGATGATGATCTCTGCCTTCTTGGTTTAAAGGTCGCAAGCGTGACTGCTCAGCTTTCTCAGGGTTCGATTCCAAGGTAGGGCCAAGCGCTATTGGGTTACTATCACGAATTTCTCTGTAACAGCCATGGAGTTGACGAAGCCTGCACTTGTGTCCGGTTGACACGGCGCGGGGGGGGGGGGGTACAAACATTGAAACAAGCTAGCAATCTTCTTACGACTAGACTATTATAAATGTAAAAGTCTGTAAAGATCGATTTTGTTATAGTTTCTTTCAGACACTACTGAAAGAATCTGGATGAAATTGCAAACAGATTAATTATAACTCTTTTCCATTTATAATAGTCGAAAGAAGATAGGTAGCCTGCATACCTAACTGTTTTGCTGACTGTACATACCTGGCAGTGGTTATGATCCCGTTTATTATCAGTCGGTTTTGAGGGGGGGGAGGGGGGGGGTTAGTTGGTTATAATTGTTATTAACCAATTATAACCAACTAACCCCCCCTCCCCCCTGGATACGTGCCTGCTCAAGTACCATTACCTACAACTCGGTCTCCTCATGATCTTTTCCTTCACAGTTTCCAAAGCATGAAAACCCTTATTTATTTAAATTTCACTTTACATTTAAAATTCAGGTCTGTTCCTATCCTAAAAATGGTTAGTTCCACGGAATTATAAAATTTTCTGACAAAAGCTTTCAAAGAATTGCGCACAATGAAACAAACTATTTAAAATTCATGAAACGCCCCACTACTGTGATTCTCAGCGAAAGTAAAAATGTATGTGGGTAGTTGTGAAATCCAATTTTAATGTTATTCTTGTTTTAAGTAGTTTAAAATCTTGTCTTTGAACAAGTTGGGCATTAAATAATTTATGTCGCCACTTTGTCCTACTCAGCTCTGTTATATTTTATTTTTCAGGAACGGGAACAACAGTGGAGGTAATCCTTTATTTGTGCCGCACAAGGCTTTTTGAAGGATAACTAGAGCCGAAATTGCTGGAGAAGATAATTTTTAAGTCAGTTCGGGTTCTATTTTTATTTAAGATTTGGTATGCTTCTGAATGCGACAGGTCAACCTAAATTTTGAGTAAGTAACCTAAGCCACACGTGAGCTTTTAAGTTTACTAGCTACCAGTTTACTATCATCATCATCATCAGCCTATAATGTTCCCACTGCTGGGACACGGCCTCCTCTCAATGAGAGGGAAAGGGCTATAATCTACCACGCGGGCCCAGTGCGGATTGGTAGATGTCACATGTCTTCCAGTTTACTTTATGAAAGTATTAATTCATGTTGTTTGATGTAATCATTTCTTTTTCGGATGGGAAATCATCAAATGACTTCTCCCACTCTGAGCGGAGCAGGAGGCAGTGTCAGACTTTTACTTACTAAAACCCATCCATGTTCCTTCCTCGCCCTTTATGTTCCGGTGTCACGGTATCTCTTTCGAACAGGCCCGTAACCCCGGCAGGCTTCGGCCCTTGCGGGCCCCTCCCCTTATGCTGACACGGCCTGTCGTCATTAGACGGACGGACGGCTAGCTAGCCCATCTAACCGTCCACCGGCCCGCGTCTACGGTGGCCGGTAGCCATCGTGGGCCCCGACGCCCGGTGCGTCTCTCGCGACGTCTGCAGGGCTAGCATGGGCAGGGGATAAAACTTTTCTCCACCGGTTAATTCCACTGACAAGGGACAAGTCAGGGGAAATAACCGGTGGAGAAAAGTTTTATCCCCTGCCCATGCTAGCCCTGCTGGGGAGAGAGTCTCTCTCCCTCTTACGTTCCGCCAATTCCTTCGCTAGCATGACTGCTTCGCAGAAGGAGGTGACGGCTTCCCATTCCGTCTTGCTCCGGACCATGGAAATGAATGAATTTTTAGTTTTTAGTTGGCAAAGGTCGTGGATATCAGTAATTGGGTCGTCCTTTAGTACACAAGCCACGACACTTAAAACTACACGATTGTCGTCACGACAAAGTGGGAATGTGGCCCTATCCCAATTTATTTGAGGTCGGTGCACTTCTAGGAAGAAAGAAAAAAAAACATTAATAAGCCCGACAGGACAAAACACATACAAATAAAATGATTGAAATATGATTATAACTAATACAAAGTAAACATAGTGAGAAAAATAATAAAATATATCTTCTCTATTACTTACATCTCTTACTGTGTAATTTATTTCATCACCACTGCTCTTAAAACGGTGAAGGAAAACATCGTGAGGAAACCGGCATGACTTTTTTTAGGATGGGAAATCATCAAATGACTTCTCCCACTCTGGGAGGAGCGGGAGGGAGTGTCAGACTCTTACTGACTAAAACCCATCCATGATCCTTCCTCGACCTTTATGTTCCGGGGCCGCGGTATCTCTTTCGAACAGGCCCGCAACCCCGGCAGGCTTCGGCCCTTGCGGGCCCCTCCCCTTATGCAGACATCTCTTTGAGGCACGCGTGGAACACGAACGCGCCGTCGACACGGCCTGTCGTCATTAGACGAACGGACGGGCCCGCGTCTACGGTGGCCGGTAGCCACCACGTGGCGCCCGACGCCCGGTGCGTCTCCCGCGACGGCTGGGAAGAGAGGCTCTCTCCCTCTCGCGTTCCGCCACTTCCTTCGCTAGCATGACTGCTTCGCAGAAAGAGGTGCGGCTTCCCATTCCGTCTCGCTCCGGACCATTGAAATGAATGAATCGTTGGTTTTTAGTTGGCAAAGGTCGTGGCTGTCAGTAATTGTGTCGTCCTATATGTGACACCTCCATTTAAGTACACAAGCCACGATACTTAAAAATTACACGATTGTCGTCACGACAAAGTGGGAATGTGGCTTTATCCCAATTTATTTGAGGTCGGCGCAGAAAATTCGTCTTCTTCTTCCATATTTCTAGAAAGAAAGGAAAAAAAACATTTATTAGCCCGACAGGACACATACAAATAAAATGGTTGAAATATGATTATAACTAATACAAAGTAAACATAGTGAGAAAAATAATAAAATATTTCTTCTCTATTACTTGCATCTCTTACTGTGTAATTTATTTCATCACCACTGCTCTTAAAACGGTGAAGGAAAACATCGTGATGAAACCGGCATGACCTAGAACGAAAAATTCAAAGACATGTGACATCTACCAAACCGCACTGGGCCTGCGTGGTGGATTATAGCCCATACGTAAAATACGCGCTTTGACGTGGAGTTGCGAACACCAGCCCTTTATACAATACAATACTTACATCTCATCCGACATTACTATTAGGGATAGGGATTACAGACTAATGTTTTTTTTTTGCTAGCCTACATAATGTCCCACCGCTGGGCAAAGGCCTGCCCTTTATTTTTCCATACCTCTCTATTTTGTGCGATCTCCGACCATGTATGCCCCACAAACATGATAAGATCATCACGCCACCTTTTTCGAGGTCAAAATGTTATAAATAAATAAATGAATATCGCTGGACATTAACACACAGCGCCATCTAGTACCACACTATGCAAGGCTTGTGTCGTGGACACTAGATAGTTGATATACTACACATATACTTTTTTGTTTGTAAATACATACTTATTATACATATAAAAATCCATGACTCGGAGACAAATGTCCATGCTCATCACACAAAAATGTGCTCCTACCGGGATTCGAACCCAGGACCCTAAAAACGTAATGCAGCGTCACTACCACTACGCTATTCGGGTCGTCAAAAATCGTTATGTTATGTTTTTATTCAGAAATTAGTGTCTGAAAAAGATCACTAAACCGTTTCCTGCAAAAACATACAACACACAAAAATCCAGAAATAAGTGGAAAATCTGCACCTCTAAGCGAAATCCCCTAAGCCATTCTTAAAACCTTAAATTATTTTAAGCTTTACCTGACGCAAGAGGAGTGTCAACACAAAACTTAGGCTTAAGTCGAGCGAAGACCTAAAAGAGTAAAGGTGACCGAAACTGTCACACTAAATTATTGCGATTACAAAAGGGATAATGTTCTGTACTTGGATTGTAGAAATTTTGATACGAATATGTATATTTTTGTTACTAATATCAAGTCAATTATGTCCAACAGTAACACGAAAGTTAAAAAAAAACCGCGATCGATATTCAATAATTATTATGTATTTGTAAACAATATAAGTTGTGGTCAGATTTGACTTTTTAAGGTCCATGTTCATCGAAAAGATAACAGTCTGATTATCTGACAAAACTTTTTTTGCAAAAAATAAAACCGACTTCAAAAAAAAAAACAAAAAAGTGAAAAATATCTTTAGCTTCTGAAGTCGGTGACCTTTGTTTGATTGCTTTAGTTTTTTTGTCACCGACTTCAGAAGCTAAAGTTATTTTTCACTTTTTGTTTTTTTTTGAAGTCGGTTTTATTTTTTGCAAAAAAAGTTTTTATTTTTCACATTTTTTAGTGGTTCACATGTGCTTGATACATGGAAAGTACATACCGTTACAATTACAACAAGCCCAAACACGACTATGGTACATTTTCTCATTATGGAGTTCCGTGACTCTTGGCTTCATCATCAGATCTGATGGTAGAATAGGTCCTATCAAACGTAAAGGCTTCACTTGCTGTAGAAAATACCAAAATCTTAGTGGAAAAAAACCCTTTCCAACAAAAAGAAAATTTTCCAAATCGGTTGGCAAGCGACGGAGTTATGCCCGAACCAACATATAAAAAAAAAAAATAGAAACATCCGAATTGAGAACCTCCTCCTTTTTTAGAAGTCGGTTAAAAATTGTAACATATCCGATTTTGTATAATCCACTAAGCTAAAGTATATAATTTACTTTGATTGTGCATTGTAATGAGTTGCATGTTCTTTCGTATAATAAACCTTTTTAGAGTCTCATTATAAATGTTGTTTTATTTTAATTGTAAACATGTTAGCATGAGGGTATGTTTGATGTTTTCAAAATGGTTGTGTGTTTGCAAATCGTATCAGCAATTATAACATTTGTGAACTAATGATACAACTTAATAATTTCTCTTTCAGTATTTTTTTTTTGTTTTGTGTCATTTGTTTTAGTAATTTTAATATTCATAAGGACTTGTTTTTAGATTGCCTCCTTGGCCTACTGATCCCAAGAGCGACTGCTGAGAGCATGAGGTCCTGAATTCGATTCCCGGGTCGAGCAAATTTCTTTTGAGTTTTTCCAATAGCAATTTTGCAGCCAGTCAGTCTGAATATGTGCCCGGTTGATGGCAATTGGCTCGCTCTTTACTATATCGGACTTAATAGTACACCTCTGCCTAGCCCTACGGTGATTACAGTCATAATGTTCTGATAAGTAATTAGATTTCAGATATTTTTTTTTGACTATTATTCAGACTCATCTGATCATCATCTGACACATCTGACTCATCTGATCATCATCTGACTCATCTTATCATCATCTATCTCATCTGATCATCATCTGACACATCTGATCATCATCTGACTCATCTGACTCATCTGATCATCATCTGATCATCATCTGATTCATCTGATCGTCGTCTGTCTCATCTGATCATCACCTGTCACATCTGATCATCATCTGACTCATCTGATCACCATCTGACTCATCTGATCATCATCTGACTCATTTGATCATCTTCTGACTCATCTGATCATCATCTGACTCATGTGATCATCATCTGACTCATCTGACTCATCTGATCATCATCTGACTCATCTAATCATATATGCGGGGCTAATATGGTCGGAGATTGCACAAGATAGAGAGGTATGGAAGAAGCAAGGGGGCGCCTTTGCCCAGCAGTGGGACACTTGTGGACTAACAAAAACAACAGACTCCGTTATATCACATGATTCGGCTACAGTTTATAGATATATGTTTAGGTAGAAACAGCTGCATAGTAATATCTTTTGCTTTCAGTTTCTGAAACGTATCTTAATATCATTAACGAGGGTCGTTTCTTTAAAATATGCCTAGATTTGTAGACTTTATTCAGCTGAATATATTTATCTGGTCACTGAACTTGTGTGAGGATGAATAAAAAGGTTTGAATAATTTTTGTTGAGCTTTTTTGTTGATTCTTGAAGGCAAGCTATATTTCATTTTGAAAAGAATAAATGAAAGTTTAAACTCTATCTGCGTGGTATACGGTATGTTTGTTTTATTCAAAATCGTTTGTAAGATAATGTTTTTTGAATAATAATCGATATAAAAGCTGGAATTGCACTGGTCCATCCTCTATAAGTTAGTACCAAGTTAGCACCTATTGGGCCAAAGTAACATAAAAGACGTACCAAACATGCGAAAAAAGAAGAAATTCCCTAAAAAGCTCCATCATCATTAAAAACCCTAAAAACACATTCAATTACAACTTCAAACAGTACACATGAACCATTTGTTTCTCCGAATTCGGCCAAAAGTCCTCGCTTTCATAAAGTGTGTACTTACCCTCCAATTCACTTCGTTGAGCGCCAGTCATTTCGCTAAGTGATTGCTCTTTCTACGATATTTCGACAAGATGCAAGACGACATTTGGTGTGTGTTTATTTGTGTGGGAATGTTGATTTTGCTGCAGTGTTTTAATAAAGAGAGTAATAGATACTAGCACAACATTAACAAATACATTTAAGGCTCCAGGGTAGCTCGCGACCTGCCGGGGCTGCGGGCCTGTTCGGAAAAGATACCGCGGCCCCGTAACAGGGAACATGGATGGGTTTTAGTCAGTAAAAGTATGACACTCCCTCCCGCTCCGCCCAGAGTGGGAGAAATCATTTGATGAATTCCCATCCCTGTTACTACTTCGGCTGTCACGGCATAGGCCTGAATTCTTGTCACGCTATCGGTCGGTCGCGTAGGGTCGGTCGTGAAGTCAGTGAGAACAAAACACGGCTTTCGGTCGCCGCTGACGTCAGCGTCGCAGTATGGTGCTTTATAGAGGAGTGAAGTTCGATAAATTATCCTATGGGATCACACTACTACCGAGATAAAAGTATCGTATATGTTAATACAGGTAATAAAATATCTGTCTGCCAAATTTCATCAAGAACCGTTCAGTAGTTTTTACTTGAAAGAGTAACCAACATATATATCCATTCGCTCATCTTCAATGTGTACTCGGACCGTACCGACCGAGAACGCGACGCAGGCTTTTAGATCAGTATAAGTTTTCCCCCTGTGTACCTAGAGGTACTCCGTACTACAGTAAAGCAGATTCAAGGTCAAAGTGATACCACTGTAGGACGAGCAAAATTAATATCAATGACCGTGTCCCAAAAATCAAAAACGAACGCCAATTTCCTCTGGCACGCTCCTCAAAAACTTTGCGGAACATAATCAGATACTAAGTTATAGCAATGTTAAATTTATATCAGAAGAATTGGACAGGTTCCATGTCAATGGAATTGCTTTCTGGTCTCAGCATTCAGTTAGTTCCATAGGAAATCTAAGTACTGTCGCTTTTCTGTGCCAAGATTTTTGCAATTTTGTTTAACTAGCATATGCGCGATAACGCGCGCGCCAAGTTCGATAAATTATCCTATGGGATCACACTACCGAGATAAAAGTATCGTATATGTTAATACAGGTTATAAAATATCTGTCTGCCAAAGAACACCGGTCAAAGCGTGAACAAATTTTTGTTGATATTTTATTTTAGCGTCTGCCCATGAAACTTATATAAAAGTATAGAGTTTGAATTCCTGAAGAGTTTTGTCTTCAGTCATATTTTTCTAGGAAGTCAGGATTTAAAGATATTCCAGTTTGAAGTTTTAGAGGTTATATCTTGTTAACAACAGACTATTCGAAAAATAAATCTAAAAATACCTTAACTCACTTTAAATACATTAATATAAATGCATTTATTTACAACTAGCTGCGCCATGCGAAGTTTAGAAGAATATAAGGATAGTGGGAGAATAGTTTAAGGACTCCGTATTCAGAATATTAAGTCCAACAGACGTCCGTAGGTCTGCCACATGGCTCACATGGTCACACGAGACATAATTAGGTACTTACCTACTTAAATAAATGATCAGAAGAATATTTATTTAATTACCTTAGTCAACTATCTATAGGGCAGTTAGTTAGAGATATATTTTGATAAATAAGTCGCCAACCCGACTTGAGCAAGCGTGGAGATCAATGTTCGTGCCTTCTCTGTTGAGAAAAGGTCTTTGCCCTGCAGTGGGACAGTAATAGGCTGGTATTAATATTATTTTTCATGGTGACTAAACTTACTTTTAAAATCAATTCTGTGAAAGTAGAGAGAAAATGGGATATGTGTTGTGCTTAATCATTTAAAAAATAAAACAATTCTGTTAAAACCATAAAGTAATTTATTCTGTCAATTCTTATTATTGCCTACCCTAGCTCTAAATCACAGCCTGCATTCGATTCTTCATTAATCTGATCAGGTTTTTGACGGTGCCTTGAGGAATTCTGTCCCACCCGTCTGTTAACGCGGCCTTCAATGCTTTTATCAATCAATCATTTCATTTTCAGGCATCTTAAGGCCCATAGATAAGATACACAACATTACATTACAACTTAGAAATATACTAATACATACAAAATATAACTTATAAACTATGAACACATGAAGTGACGGCGTCGTGTCACGTAGCCTGCCGCGAAAACGTCGGTAGACAACAACTTTCGGCCAAAACTCTTCCTTGAGAAACTTGTCGAGAAATTGTGTCGGAACTCGCACCACAAACGACTTGAAGTTGGTGTTGTGTGACGCGACTCCAACTTCTCGACCCTCAAGGTCCTGCTGATCTTCATCTTCATGTACTCTACGACCTACTCAACCTTCGTGGAGTGATGCAGTCGGGACACATAAAGCAACGTTGTAGTTGGTATTACTGGACGCAGCAGCATATTTGGTACTGACAGTCCAGTACCGCATTGATTGCGACAAGTAGGCTTTTTCTTCTTCTTCTGAACTAAGGTGAAGCCGTCCTCATCACACTTCTGCTTGGCTGGACAGCGCTGTACCGGATTCCTCGGAAGGGTATCACAGCGACGGTTCTATTTTCCCCCTTTCTGCTGCTTAGGTTGTTTTGCAGCTGAATCGTTTTATGGTTGAACGGACTGAATTTCTGCCCAGGACCCTTCTCTTGAGCTCGTCCCATAAGCGTTCGATATCAGTCCATATCTGGACTCGACCAGTCCATCGCCCGTATGTATATTCACTTCATTCAGGAACTTTCGAATGATACGCGCCGTGTGACATCTTCGGCCCCTTCAGGCGCGAAAAAAAGCGTGGTTTTTTCCTCTAAAGAGATACCAGCCCATTATACTACGTACAATACAATACACACTTTATTATTATTCTATGTACCTATTATGAAAAGATAATTCGTGACACAATACAATGATGTATGTGATGGAAGGCCATAACTCTATTTAAGGCTTTTCACGGCCGATAAGGCCTCAAATGAAGATGCGGATTTCAACAAGTATGCAAACTATTCGTAGAAAACATCGTTTTTGAGGCCGTAGCCACCAGATACACTTAGATAAAACGGCATTTCCTTTTATCTAAGTGTATCTGGTGGCTACGGGCGACTTTTACAGAATTTCTTGCTGAATTCGAATCAATGTTTAACTGAGTTTTGGCAAAAATGTTAGTTACGGCCTTTCACCGTATGACGGTACAGCGCATGTCATTAAGCAGGTTGACAAATAAAATGTCATGTTCTTTTTTTGTTGGAGATGACATTAAAGGTGGACACACTTATCAATACTAAAATAAAAAAAAGCATGAAATATTTTATTCTCATACGACGCGACGTCATTTATTCGTACGATTCGACGCGGATAAGTGTGCTAGGTTTTATAATATTTCATACAAGTTATTCTAAAATTCGATTCTTTCGGCGCGGTCGATTGTTTCGACGCGGATAAGTGTGCGTTCACCTTAAAAGTATATCTTAGCCAAAAACCATGAAGTCAATCCAGGAAGAAAAAAAGTAAGTCATGATTATTTTTCTCATTCATCATTATTCTAGTCAATTTAGCTCATAATAATGAGGAATTTTTTTAGAGACTTCGTTAGACCTTAAGTTTGATTTGAAAAATCTTAGTAAATTATTTCGTAGGCATCTAGCACTATGACATACGTAGACGCTCAATAATTTCATCAACAATTTATTCGCCCGGGTTCTTTCATCAAAAACTGTTCGGTAGTTTTTGCGTGAAAGAGTATCCAGCATAAATCCATTCGCTCATCTTCACAAACTTTCTCATTGACGATAGTAGTAAGATAACATTTTTCGATTATGAAAACTTAGGAAACTTACCAACAATAATCCTTATATGTTCAACAATCCTTCTTTGATGCAATTTTGATCATAAGTAAAAACATCACAAAAATCACCATCGTAATTGCTCATAGGGACAGATTTCAGGTTTGATTTCTAGGCTAGCGTGTTGTTAGCTTTGAAAAATCAACAATAACCACACATATGAAAACATACGTCGTCATCATCCGCTGCGCCTTTTCCCATACTGGGGTCGGCTTCGAGTCTAACCGGATGCAGTTGAAACCAGTATTTTACATAGAGTGACTGCCTATCTGACCTCCACAACCCAGTCAATACTGGGTGATACGATACCACTTGGTAAGAAAGTCAGGTCTGTTTGTCAGACTTTTTGGGCCACTGACTACCTATAACGACTGTTAAAGACAGACAAATGACAGCCAAGAGCACCAGTTTAACGTGCTTTCCTAGGCACAGAAAAAAACATGCGTCAAATTATGTAAAATGTCATATTTAATAGTAACTTGGTAGCAAAAGACTTTCTATTTACTGGCTGCTTATTTATATCTAGTATTCCTTTTAAAGAACAGTACAAAACCACTAAAAGTATCAAGGTGTCTAAAGAGAGAGCAATACCATTAAAAGTATCAAGTTGTCTAGGTAAGTGTGTTCCAACTACCTACATGATATTGTGTCACCTGACTCACCTGTGCACAATGTTTACCAGACGGCGGATATTACCTCCGCCGTGCGCGTCGTCTCCCAAGCTATGTTACTTAGTTTTAGTTCAGTGAACTTCTTTGTTGGAAGTAGGTAAAGGAATTTAATCATCTCGGTTTATTTTTGAATTTTCACGGGACTATGTTAGTCGGTTTCATCTCTCACAAAAAAGTAAGAAACCCTTGGAAATGTCTTCAAACATAACAATCTCATTGAGGGAAGCGATACAGCACCCTAATGTTATCAAAGACACGCATATTTGTGCATAAGCATACTCATATCCAGTCTATAATCTTTCCACTGCACTGCTGGGACACGGTCTCCTCTCTATAAGAGGGAATGGGCTACAATCCACCACGACGGCCCACTGCGGATTGGTAGATGTCACATGTCTGTCAAATTAAACAAAGTAATATTATAAGAGAATGGTTCGGGAAGCGATTGAGATCAAGAAGTACCCTAATTTCAATCGCGAAGACGGCTTCATACTCTCTTCAGCTTGGAATCCAGTAATCACTAAGTGTACTCGTCAAGTGAAATCGCGTCAATATACGGACACTGTTAGTGTAGTGTGCTGTCCTAGTGTGAACCGGCCCTAATTAACATTATGAAGATGAGTGAGGGTAGTTGAATAAACGCCTTCACTGTGCTGTCGCGGTACCTCCAATATTTCAGTCTCCCCGCGACCACGGCTGGTGCAATCCGGTCGAAACGTCGGGATTAAATTAAAGGTAAATTCGCGATAAATACCCGTCTTCTTAAGTTTTATAAAGTAATATTATACACCTGCATGGGTTCGAACCCACAACTGTTCATAAGTCGGGGTCGACACTACTAGGCCACCGTTCTCGATTCAGTAATATTTCTTATTTTTAATTCGAAAATGTTTAAATGTATTCAGATTGTCTTGCTCATAAAACAAGCAAAATGATTGATTTATTTGTCTCTCCTCACAAAAAAATATACGATTCCTATAATTCTTATATTCTATAGGCTGCATTTAAAACGTTTCCGTAATTTCCATACATAAGCGGAGTGGAGCCGCGAGTAAAAGCTAGTCTTTATATAAAGGGTGTAAAAAACTTAACGAATCTCAAAGGCACTTGTTTTCCCGGTCACTGCGATATTTTTTTTGTTCTACAGCTACGGAGATATAGAAGGTTAAAGTTCCAACTTTTTCACAAGTTTTTTTTAATATATATTTTTAGTGTAAGATCATAAGGTAATTTAAACACCTCCTCAACCCCCACACTATTTATTCCACCACCAGCACAATGCTGCGTTACATTGAGTTTTACCGTAATAGGTAACATACGCCAAAAAAAGTCATTTCCCAGCAATTAATTTTGCCTAGGGTTACTTGTTTGGTTAACAGCAAGGAGTAAAATAAGATATTAATGAATGGTGCATGGGGCTATTGTCACAATTGACCCACTTTCACGGTGCAGGCAAAGTTTCAGCGACACAATTAAGTTTTGGCGCTAATTGGAGTAGTGCAGTGTCCTTCAGTGTTTCGAGACGGTTTAAACTTGATATTAGAGTAAAATTATAAATAGATATTATGGAAAAAGGTTTAATGTTTTCTTCACGTTATAAAAGAAGATGGAAGGCTTGAGTTTATTTCGAGATAAATTCTATACCTATGTTATATTTTTTACGAAAGTTACGATACTCAATCACGCCAGAACGGCTGAAAAAATCTGCGTGAAATTTAGCAGAGACCGATTATAGTCCGGAATAGCACACAGGACCCTTTATTTCTGACACTTACACACCAAAATTTCCACGCGACGGAAGTCGCGAGCAACAGCTAGTAAGGCTATAAAAGACAGTATATTATACAAATAAGATCAGAAAACAGAAACTGAACTGAATTTGTAATAAGACCCTCTTGGTACAAGTCTAGATTCAGCGATGGATTGAGATAGACTAGATTAAAGGCAAACTATACGCTGGTGTAGTAAATTAAATACTCTACTGCAAAATCAGTTATAAAAGAGTCGTATTTCCTTTTAAAAAGCTCTCCCTTTTAGCGGTAATATCACAAAGAACGATCTCAGCCAAGACATCTTTAAGCCAAATGACGTCACCAACTGCACTAACCCATTTACTCCCACATACAATAATAACTGGCTAAGTTTAAACATAAACCTCTTTTCTGGGTTAACTACGCCTACAGTCTTCCCACGCCTACCACCTGGGGTACAGCCAATTTGCCTCATTGGATATTCTAACAGAATCATGGTAAGATCCCAAAAATTGATATCTTTTACCAAATGTCACAGCGCAGTGTAGGTGGAGGTATAATCAGATTTATCATGTTAGAGGGTTGAAGATGTATTTTTGTTTTCTTATCCAAAGGCCACCACAAAACACGTATGATGGTGAATGTCAGCCAAGGAGACACAGAAACGCCACGAGGATAGTAAAATACAGTAACTCTCTACTCGATCTTTGCCAAGCTTTGCAGAACAGTTAAAACTGAGTTAAGCTTGGAAATCAATAATATGATTTTCAAAACTACGTCGGTTCTGTACATCAAACTAAGTAACTTTACGCAAAAATTATTGCTGGGAAACAACTTTTTTTTTTGAGGTTGTAAATCATATTTTGTGGTAGAACTCAATGCAACGCACTTAAAACATTGTGCTGATTAATGGATTGAATAGTACGGGGGTAGCGGAGGTATCAAAAGTTGAAATCTTATAAAAAAAATTGTATTAAAAAAAAAAACTTGTCAAAAGTTGTAACTTTGACCCCTCATATCTCCGTAACTAGAAGGTTCCCAGGTATGGTGTAGAACAAAAAGATGATCGCAATGATAGGTAGAACAAATGCCTTTCGGCTTCGTGAAGAGGAGTTTTACACCCTTTATAGGTAAAAGAAAAGCAAAAAAGTTTCAATGCCTATACACTATCCAGACGCAATAATCAACTAGAGCCTACAATTCCACTTCGAATGTTCCGCACAGTTGTGTCCACCGTAAAATTTTAAGATCCCAACCCTAACTCGCCGATATTGAGTTCCAAAATCCACATTTTACATCGAGCATTATCTTCCTTTACAAGGCAATTTAAATAATATCTTCCGGAGAGGATAATCTCGCAATCTGCTAGGTTAAGTGGTAAAACCCTCTCAATTTGTCGGTGCAAGCCTGAGATGGATTAGCTGGGAGATTTGCATCATTTGGAAGTCGGGGAAAGGGAATTGAGGGTTAAGGAGTTTTTAGTTGTTTTAATTTTGTTGTTGAATTGTTGGGTGATAAGATATTTATTACAATTTCATCATCATCATCTGCTCAGCCACCAGTGTTTTACATGTATACTACCATGGCAGAGTGTTCATGTAAAAAGGTATCTCTTATTACTTATTATTTTTGTATTTCTATTTGAAGTTCATTCTTCAGGCATAAAATCCATCCAGGGCTGCGGGTTCTGTTTGAAAGAGATACCGCGGCCCTGGAACAAACGTTTAGAAGGAACATGACTGGGTTAGCCAGTACCTACAAGTTAGACACTTTAGAGCGACATCATTGATCACTACCATTTCTAGCATAGCTTAATTTGAAAAAATCTTGATAGTTTTGGTAATAAAAGGAGAATGTGTGTTTTATCCTTATTCAGGTTTCCAATAATCCTTTTATTTGTTTTCGTAGTCTGCTGAGATTCATAGGTTATTTGTACGTTCATCGTAGTTAAATCAATCGAACAACAGCATTACCTACTTATTTAAATAAGAACTCCAAAGTGATCAAAACCTTCTTAAAATAAAAGCCTGTTCACCAATTCAAAATACAAACAAGAAAATTATTTAAAGAAGTTTCCCAAATCCTAAAAACGTCGAAAATAAAGCAAATATTCCAGACGGTACTCGTCTTGTATTTTTTCTCGTCAAATAAATTACTTAGTTATATATTCAAGGAAGATATCTCAAAGGACGGCCCTTTAATCATCGCAAGTGTTACTTCTGATTTTATACCTAAGAAAGGTACGGCAGAAGTTGAACTTTGAATGCAGGATTTCCTTTTTCAACTGTTCCCTAAAACTTGGATAGATGGCGCTGATCTCGGTACGCTACTGCAAGGAGCAAAATGTTATTATTTCACTTGAACCTAATTGTTACATTCGGATGCTTGTGCAAACGAAAGTGTCAGTCAACGAGCGTATGTGACGAATGTTTTTTTAAGCGTCTTGGCTTTGGCACCTAGTAACGTAGCCTGATCAACGCCATCTATTGAGTTCTTAGAAACTATGTTTTTTTTTAACTCTCAAAAAGAAAACCTCTCATTTTAAAAGTTTAGAGAATTAGGAAAAACTATCGGCGTTTAGCCCATAAAAACGTATTAACCTGTTTTTCTCCCATCGTGTGGTAAGTGCCTAACCTCGTGTCAGGGTTTTCATACTGCCCATGGGCCTCTGACTTGACTTTATATGTCGTCAAAAAATATCTATCAGGCATGCTGGTTTCCTTTAGGCGTTATCCTTCAGCGAAGCAATTGATAATTTTATGTACAATACGCTCATGAATCCGAAAGATCAGAGGTGGAATTATTCGTTCCTTTTTCCAGCTCAAAGCACTTTCCCCACCACGACTGCCTTACACCACACCACAGTACCAATCATCACAAACGTGGTCTGCCAGAACAGCTTCAAGGTCACCATAGCAGCCAGCCATCTTTGTACTGGCGGGACTGCGGCAAGGGAACATGTGACGGTGACTCCGGTGGACCTCTGACGGTTCTGCATCAGAATAAAAGGATTTTGGTAAGTTTTGTTGTAATATCTAGAGATATGATATTGAGTAACGATTGAGTTTGAGGTCCATTTTTTTTTCGGATTGGAAATCATCAAATGACTTCTCCCACTCTGCGCGGAGCGGGAAGTAGTGTCGGTGTTGGTATGTTCCGGGGCCACGGTATCTCTTTCGAACAGTGCCGCAGGAGAGCGTGCCTTGTGTTCAAACTCAAAACCATGACTTGGCAGTGACACTACTAGGCAATCACTACTAGATAATTATGATGATGATGATGATTATGATTTTAAACGAGATGATAACAACAACAACGTTTGACGGCTTCGTAATTATTAAACCAACATTTTATTGGTTTTCTGTCTTCCCTTCCAAATAGCGATCGAATTCGAATCCCGAAAAGGCAAAATATTTACCTAATTTGCTTCATAAATTATTTATCTGTGTCATTTGGGGATGCAAGTAAGTATTTTCTTTGTAAAACAATTCAATTTATGAGTTATTAAGGGCTTGTTCGGTTTTATGCTCTCTTTGATACCATAATCAGGGCAATCAGGCGGGAGGATCTACGGATGTCTGAGGGGGAATGTAGGGCGTCCGGTAGATGTTCATTTGTTTATATTTGAGTGTCTTTGGTTTTTTACATGACTGCCAAGGAAGTGTGATGTTTTTGTCTTGTATCGTCAGGAATTGAACACTGACTAGCTATTAGTGCATATTATCTAAGTAATAGAACTAGAGAACTAGTGACGGCATTTGTAGCTACAGTAAAATATATTCTAGCGCAAAATCGCCTTTGAACCGCTCATTGAAATATGACAATTGATTGATAATCTGTAGGTCCATGTTCACCAAAAAGATGACGGTCTGATTTAAAACACATTTTTGTTTGGGAACTTGTCACAGTGACAGCTGTTTTTAGATAATCAGACCGTCACCTTTTTGGTGAACATTTTTTTTACTTTTTTTGTTTAGGCTGTACTGTCCCACTGCTGGGCATAGGCCTCCCCTATTTCCTTCCATGTGCTCTTTTCCTGTGCCGCCTTGGACCAACCCTCGTGATGCGCGTCCAAATCGCCACCATTTTCTGGGTCGGCCTCGGCGGCGCTGTCCGTCTTCCGGCAACCATCGTGTGGAGACCTTTGCCCAGCGGTCTTCGTGCATGCGACTGACGTGACCCGCCCAATCCCATTTTAGCCTAGCAGCCTTCATGCCAACGTCCACTATGCCGTGCCGAACATGGACCTTAGAATTCTTAATTGAAAAAATCCTCCGTTATAATTCACTTTCCTGCGATTGAAATTGTGGTACTGAATTGGGATGCAGATATCATACGTAAAATTGTAGTTACAACATTATTATGTTTCAGAAGATACTCCCCATAAATAATGCTCATTACAAAAGCGAGATTCAAATTAAACCAACACACATATTACATACTCCACGCCACTACGACACACACAAAATTTAATTACAAATTAGCCGCTCCATTACCCAGAACAAGACCAGTTTTACGAACAAAATGTCGCTTAAAACTCCGCACAGACATATTTCCTTGGAGCAACGTAAAATAAAACGGTACCACAGAAAGTAGAAGAGTAAAAAATATAGGAATGGCCGCAACAAATTCTTTTTAAAATGGCGTCTGGTGAGCGAAATATGAAGGAATAAAGTTGTGGACCCAATGGACGGGGAATGTTGATAGGATGTGGGTTGTGAGCAGGAATAAAGGCGATGTAACAGAGCATGTGTGTTAGAGAATTTTTAAAAGATAGATTTTCTTATGAATTATTCGTTGAACACTGTGTATATTTTGCTGGCTTTCTTGTTGGTACAGTGATCGAAAGCGCGTCTATTGAACATAGAATCTTGAATGCAATTGCTAATAGGTCGTCTTTTAATAGGTCCATGAGATTTAAACATATCGCGTGCAATTGTTTGCTGAGATAAAAAACAATCCGTGTTCTAATGTTCTCTATCGTTTATTTAGTACCTAACTTGGTATCAGAGTTTTTGTGCCGACAAAGGCCTCTCATTTGGCTTTACAAACCGTCGAGAAATATCTCAATCTTGACACTCACTTCACTTGCTTCGGTGAAGAAAAACATTTCTCACGTGGTTTTTCTTCACCGAAGCAAGTGAAGATTATACAATACGCACGTGCATCCGAAAAATCAGAGGTGCGTGTCTTGGGTTCGAACTTGAGATCTATGACTTGTCAGTTCGATAGTAATACTACTAGTGTGCGTCCACATTGCGATTGAGACGACGGGCGCGAATTATCAAACAAATGAAACGCGCCTTTGCGTCCATAGTGTAGTGACTAACGCGGGAGCCTAGCGCGACGGGACTGAGCGAGACAACTCGCGTAGTTTTCAAACGTTCCCGTCCGCGCGTTCTGGCCGCACTACGGGCCTAGTCAGCAAGCGACATAACGCGCGGGTAGCGGGAGTAACAAACCAATTCGGTCTTGTCGCTCGGCGTATGCGCGTCTGTGTATTGTTTGTTGTAAATCTATGTGTCAAAAATGTATATGTAAAAATGTATCTCTAGTGTTCAACACATCTCAGGATCGGACTGTTTAGTAAAAATATCAAATCCTCGTCCATTGTTTGCAACCCCTGAAATACGTCGAACCGCTAAAAGAGCTCGCGCGTCACTGTGGCCACCGCACGACACCGCTCGCCGCGCCCGCCTCAGGCCCCAGTCACCACGCATTCAATGTGGACGCACACCTAGGCTTTCAGTGCTTGCTAGTCCTTCTAATGATAAAATGTTTGCGGTATAAAGCTGCCATATAAAAACGTTACATCTATACTATCTCATCATCAGCCTATAATGTTCCCACTGCTGGGACACGGCCTCCTCTCAATGAGAGGGAATGGGCTATAATCTACCATGCGGGCCCAGTGCGGATTGGTAGATGTCACATGATTGTTTTCGAATTTTTTGGTTCTAGGACATGCCGGTTTCCTCACGATGTTTTCTTTCACCGTTTTGAGAGCAGCGGTGATGAAATAAATTATACAAAGTAATGCGCCCGTCTGGGTTCAAACCCACGACTTACTGTTCGTAAGTCTGGGCCACCGCTGCTCTCTATAAAAATCTCTATCTAATAAAGAACAAAGATTCGATTTTTTGTTTGTTTATTTGATACGATTTAAATCAAGAACTCCTCACCGGATTTCAAAAATTCTTTCACTATTAGAAAGCTGCATCCTTACCGTGTAACACAGCTAGCTATAAATTATATTGTTATCATGAAAATTTGCCGAGCTATCACAATTTTCTAGGGCGAAGTCTCGGGTGAAGAGCTAGTCTCTCATATACTCACACACCCCTCTCAACTGCCTAACTAGAGACGAGCACATGTCTTACTCAAAGCACACGGTATGTAACGTTTATACTTCGCTGAACTCCCAGTCACAGAATCAGCAGTTCACACACGTGTGAATGAATGAATGAAAACTTCGTATGAATGATATAATGACTTTATTTCTTTACTCACAGATTAAAAGGAACGAATGGGAACAATTGCGGTTCTCATTATGATACGAGGGCCGTTGAGTGAGACGATCGTATTCATTTTGGTACACAATTGTTGGGCAGTTACTAATTAGAGGCGTATTTTTGTTTGTTCTTTTTTTTAAATCTGAGGTAAAATCATTTACGTCATGGCATAGTTTGAGGATAAGCCATTTTGTAGGTTTAGTTTTCGCTGTGTGGGAATTTAACGGATGTTGGAATTTTAGTCCAACAGAACAAGATGGATACTGGTTCATTCTTGTCAGCAGTGTTTTCCGGTACATGGCCACTATTAAGCACCGTTCATGACCTCGGGCGATGCGACTTGAGACAAAAAACTCGACACGTGTGCGCGTCCCTTGTTTTCGTTTGCGTGGGTACTATTGCATGACGTCGAAACGATTAATGTCTTTCATTGGTTTGTCTTTATCCCAAGTGTCGCTCGAGTGTGTGGTTTGTAGCCAAGATGGGGTTTGTCATTTGCCATTACCAGTGGAATTTGAAATAGACTCCTTTTCTTAAGTTATCGGTATAACAAGATAGACTTGGAACGTAACATTTCGTCTAAACGTGGTCGTGAATGACTCTGCGTTGTCCGCAGTGGCGTAGCGTGCCTTGGCGGGGCCCCGTATTGAAATTTGTTTGGGGGCCCTTATGAGTGGTAACGATTCCTCACTACGCGGATAAATAAATATATGCATTAAATTTAAAGAAATATTTATTCAAGATCACTTCTTCCTTTTTTGTTGTTTTACAAAAAGGAACCAAAGAATTTGTTTTTTTTTTACTTTTTTCATTTCGGGGGCCCCCGTGGCCCAGGGGCCCCGTATAATTGATACGGCAGATACGGCGGTAGCTACGCCCCTGGTTGTCCGATAAAAAGAGCAACGGATCCGTTTTTAGTGATGTGACTTTAAACATCGATAAAATATATTATCTAAAATAAAAAAAACCGGATAAAAAATGTGCAGAAAAACATCGAGGCATTGCAGATTATTTCGTTTAATTGTCTTTCTTCCGAATATTTAAACGTCACTCAAAATCTAAGGGCTGCTTAACATTTGAGTTGGTCCTAAATTTTAAATTTTGTTTGGAAAAACATTCCTTTTGAGTATCTGTTAAATATAAGTACTACTTAAATTTTGAGTGAAGTTTTAGTATCCGGTGGTTTATCAATGAGATTATGTTAGGTTTTATAAAAAAAATCATTAGTACGCCAACTCACTATGGAGAATTATCAAAACAATTGATTGTTTTAATAAACACAACACTAAATCGTCAAAATTTTATTTTGAATCGATGACTATCTTAAATCCCTATCGATAACAAATCACAACACTAGTAAACACGAAGAATGAAATTCGGGGATACAAAAAAAAGGAATTTGTGTCGCGACGTTTGGCGCCGTTGGCTATATCGTTTGATATCAAAATAGGGAACGTTGGAGAAGAATGTTGAGGAATATTTTGTCCATACAAGAGCTTCGCGTTGGATAGGTTTATCATATTTTTATTGTTTGTTTTACTGACCGTTCGTTGCTACTGGAGATTCTAGCTTCGTACTGAGATTCGGATTGTTTATAGTAGTATAGTTTTCATCAAAGAAGCCGCATTAATAGAATCTATAGTTGCAGAACTGGTGGGATTCATGCTGTTACAGTAGGGCCTATTTATGTCCATGTTCATCGAAAAGATAACTGTCTGATTATCTAAAAACAGCTGTCACTGTGACCGGTTCCCATACAAAAAATCGTTTATACAGCTGTTTTAGGTAATCAGACCGTCATCTTTTTGGTGAACATGGACCTAAGTAGATCACATTTGACATCTGGCAATTTATAGTAAAGGTTTCCTTTTTTTGCCATCATTACAATAAAATATGTAATCGTCATTCAAAAAAGCTAAGCAATGAGAAGTTTTCTATTCGAGAATTAAAAAAATATTGTTTCCAAAAACTCGGTAGATGGCGTTGAACTGACTACGTTACTCGGTGCCAAAGCCAAAACGCTTGAAAAAACACACGTCACATACGCTCGTTGACACTTTCGTTTGCCTAAGCTTCCGAATATAACTATAGGGCCAAGTGATATTATGTGACGTTCTGTTCTTTGCACTAACATACCGAGATCAGCGCCATCTATCCAGGGACTAGGAAAGAGTTGAAAAAGGCTATCCTCATTGTGGAGTTATAACTTCCAAAAAATAAATAGTACTTTTTGCAAGCCGTTAAAAGGTTTCGTTGTTGTATTTTAATGAATTGTCAAATGTGATATATTAAGGTACATGTTCACCAAAAAGCTATAAGATATAGATATAATATTATAATGGTGGTAACAAAAAAAAATCAACCATCAAAAACTCAACTATAATACGGCCAATTTAGGTCCATATTCACCACAAAGATGACAGTCTGATCATCTAGAAACAGCTGTTTAAAGGACATGTTCCCCTACGAAAATGTGTTTTAAACAGCTGTTTTTGTCAACTGCATTGGCCGTACTATAGTTGAGTTTTTGACGGTTATTTTTTTGTTGCTCACCATTATAATATTCAAAATCTGTAAGTCTCGAAAAACGGCTGATGGAAAAACTAAAAACACTTTGTTCCACCTGAGAATTCAGCACAGGAAAGAATACCAGCAATAGCGTTTGCGACCACAAGAACGACAACGCAGTCAAAACAAAATAAATATCCTACAAGGTTTCATCGGTACCATTGAGAAACACACTTTAATTTTATTTACTAACTTACTCAACTTAAAGTTTATTAATTAAATATTTCGCCACGTCCACGGCATCGGTGAAGTTTTCAGGACACAGAGGGCAAGAAAGATGCTGAGGTATAATCTGACGCAATCAGCATTCTGTACCCTCTTCGTCGAGGAATCCACACTTTCCCAAATTAGCGTTACAACTGGGGCACTTGACTAGCAAAAATTTGCGAAATCCAAACTCAAACGGTGGACAATGGTGACCGAAGATCAACGCTGCCGACGTAAAGGATCTGTCCTAATTCAGCAGCAGAGCGTTCCATGTCAAAAAACTTGAAAACTAAGCCTGCTAATGCTTTTGAATGATTTTTTTGATGAAATAAAGATAATATTAAAGTTAGGAAGTTTATAAAAACTTCCTTATTCTAAACACTCTAAAAGTTACTTCCCTGATGAAGTCCATGGCAGATAAGTATATAAAACATCCCGTAATATATGATGTTTAAAACTCATCAATCTACCAACCCTTGACCCCTGCACAGTTAAACCATCCCTCCGCAAACCAAACACGTATTTGTACCAAATAATTTATTACCAACTTGTTTCATAAATCTGAAAATTTTACACCACAACACAAATCAACGTTATTAAAACTGTTTTTTAACAGTTATTAAAATGTCCCGAATACGGTTTCGTTAAAACAAAAAACTGGCCAAGTGTAAGTTGGACTCACGCAACGAGGGTTCCGTATAAACTTGAAGGTATTTTATTATTAAACTATACATGTATTTAACGATTTTTTAGACATTGCTCCTTGCCAATGTCCATGATTTTAGAAATATTTCTTGTGAAATCGCAAAAAATATACAATATATCTTTTGAATTACAAGTTTGATTCTTTCACTGCTAAACCTGCACCTAAGTATTTGGTATTAATTTCAAGTAGATGCCTCCACGCATTTCTGAGAAAAAAGTTTTTGACTGACACACAGACAAATAACAAAGTAATCCTATACCTAAGGCGCGTCGCTCACTGGTAAGTCGAGGCGCCGGAACCGCCGCCGCCGCCGTCCGAGGATAGGTCTCTACGTGGAGTCGAGGCGCAGACGGCTGTGCTTCCTTCACATTCTATGTAATTGTGCGCCCGCGCTTTGACACCGCCTTGACTTTAGTTCGTGTGAGCGACGCGCCTTAGGGTTCCGTTTTCGCCGACTAAGGTACGGAACCCTAAAAAGCCGCTGACCAACAATATATGGGATGAATAATGTGACAAGGAGACTTCGAATTGAAGGACATTCCGGGTGTCCCCATTTCAGATGATTTGTCAGTTTTCCTACTTTTCCTTTTGAGTATGGAAACAGGATATATTGAAAATTTCCAACTTTGAGAAAATGTATGGGGTCTCGTTGCCACTTTTATCTTTTATGGGGTAAAAGAAAGGTTGGTAGGGGAATTTGATTTACTTGGCTTTTCATCGTCATCTGTCTTGGTAAAGCAGGGTTGTGTGTAAACTAGGTCGTGGAAGGTGATAGGCTGCGTTTCCACCAGAGATGTGCGAGGATGCATAGCGAGGGATGTGTTTGTAAAGAACCAATAGGATCGCTTCATTTACCTTGCCTCGGTCAGCACAGCTCTGGTGGAAACGGCTCAGCGGAGCTAGATTTTTGCGCATACAAAACAAGCGCGGGATGTGTGCGAGGGATGTGTGCGAGGGATGTGTACGAGGGAAGTGTGCGAGGAATGTGTGTTGAGAAAGATGTGTTGCGAGGTTTGCGCATACTGTACCAGCCAGTCCATAGACGGAGTTTGTTGGAAGTAGAAGTGCGCAAAATAGATAATAATATGGATAATTGGAAAAAGAAAATACTTTTATATTTAACAATTTGTGATGAAGAAATGGAAGCAGAAGATACGGAGTTTATTAGTTCTATAATTTTGAGCAATACAAGAACACACAGGTTTTGGATACGTAACCATATTAAATATCATCGATTACATGGAGAATTCTTTACCTTTTTTCATACGGCTGATGATGAAATATTCGAAAATTCTTATCGAGTATCTAGAAGTAACTTTTATGAGTTACACAATTTGATTGAGAACATTATCAAGAAAGAAGACACTCACTACAGAGAATGCATCAGCACCAAGGAAAAATTGGCGGTATGTTTAAAGTAAGTAAAATAGTTTGAATCAATTTTGTCTTTATTAAACATATTAATTGAAAAGTAATCATAATCTGCAAAATAAGTAGACAACAAGTTCCTCTTTTTCATGGCAAATTAGGCTCTGTTCCTACTTTGTTTGAAGTATTTGGCGTTTGTAGGTCTGAATGTTGTGTTCCCGGAGATGCTGGTTGTACAGCTTCCAGTTGGAAAGATGAATCCATCTGGCCCACTGTTTTATTTGTATTTCTACCAGAGCTTGAAGAATAACCAAGTTGTTCAGGATCCAGCTGAGGCGGCAAATCCATCTGGCCTGCTATATTACTACCTACTGCTATACTGCTACCAGAGCTTGAAGAATAACCAATATTTTGATTATACCACGACAGCACGTAAGATTCTTCGGCTTCGCTAATCATATTAAAAAGTTTCCTTTTTAAAGGAACTTGCATGTAATCTGGTAATTTTTTAAATGTTTTCGCCATTGAAAGAAAAAAATGATCAGTATCATCGCAGTCCGTTGGTTTTAAAAGTTCTCTTAATTCTTGCCTTTCTTTTCGAAAATCTTCTTGATTTTTCATATGTTTTTGTATTAAAATTGATAATTCATCGCCTTTTTTCTTCTTTGATGATGACGGGGTGACCGAATCTGTTGAAATGCCTGAAGTTGAGGCTATTTCGTAAAGATTGTTGGGATTGTCAGCTTGATTTGGTGTATGTTCAGTGCTCTGCGAAGAGTCATCTTGGTTTAATGAATATTGAGTGCTCTGCGAAGAGTCATCTTGGTTTAATGAATATTGAGTGCTTTGCGAAGAGTCATTTTCATTATTTGGTGACGAAATATCCTCTTTATAACTTGACTCTCTATCTCTGTTGGCCATGTACGGTAAAAGAAATTCCATCAATTTTTGGTATTTCCATTCACGTGTTTTGGTTGTAGCCTGTCCGCTTTTTTTAGATTTCTGCCTCTTTAGCGCGTCCCGATGGCTATCCCGTAGTTGTTTCCAACGATACTTAGCGCTTTTCACTGAAATAATAGAAAATTATGATTAGGAATATAACATTTTTATACCAAGCATGTTGTCTTACAGATCGCAAAAAATCAGTAACAGGTAAAGAGTACTTTTTTATTTGTTAATTATTTTTCTTACTATTATTATAAACATTCCTTTTTTTGCAGGTATTTATCCACGGGCTCGTCGTTCACACGATTGGCAGAAAATTTTAGGATTGGAGTAGCAAGTGTGTCGAGAATTGTGGCAGAAGTTTGTAATGCTCTTTGGCTTGTTTTACAACCTCTTGTTATTCCAAAACCTACCAAAGACGACTGGAAGCGAATAGCAAAGGATTTTCAAGAGCTATGGCAGTTTAAAAATTGTTTGGGGGCTCTAGACGGTAAACATGTTTATATAATGTGTCCTGCAAACACTGGGTCCTCTTTTTTTAATTACAAACAAAGATTTTCTATAGTGCTTATGTGCTTAGCTGACGCTAGGAGAAAGATTATAATGGTTGATGTGGGATCCATGGGAAGATTTAGTGATGCTGGAATATTTGATGATAGTGTTTTTGGAAAATATTTGAAAGAAAAAAGATTGAATCTTCCAGAACCTGAACCATTATATGAAGGAGGTGAACCAGTACCATTTGTATTCATTGGAGATGAGGCTTTTCCTTTGATGGAAAATTTCATGCGCCCATATCCGCGGGACCAGTTAGACCAACAGAAACGTATATTTAACTATAGACTTTCGAGGGCACGTCGCATTGTAGAAGCTACATTCGGTGTATTGGCACGAAAGTGGTATGTGTATCGTAAAGACTTTGAATGCAGAGTGGAAACGGTTGACAAAATCGTAAAAGCCACATGTGTAATGCATAATTTTTTAATTGAAAGACAAAGTAATTATTTGGATTGCATTGATAACACAAATACAAGTACTCTTGTATCGGTTCCTAGCATTTCCGTCGTCGTGTCAAGTGATAGTTATGATGTAAGAGAGAAATACTGCTCTTATTTCAATAATCAAGGAAAAGTGTCATGGCAAGATACTCGTATTTCGTCACGAATTCATCGCACACAATAAATACCCAAATATTGTAACTTGTATTTTAATATACCTGATTTTAATACATGATTATTACTTACCATCTTTATATTGTATTTCTTTGACTATTTCCTCCCACGCAGCGTCCTTAGTTTCATTACATTTGTAAAATGACAAAGAAGTGTTCCACAAACACGGAAACTTTTGAACGGCATCAATTAATTTTTCGTCCATTATGCCACGCAACCGTACGACATGCGTACGACTACAAGCGCTTACGACAGCAAAGTGAGACGTGAGCGCAGCGCGGTGAGCGGCAGGCAGGCGTTCGCGTTACTCCGCTCCCACTACACCGCACCCCCGTCGACACATTTCACAGCTTCGCAACGCATCCTCGCGCCACACATTAATGCGCATTTTCACAGCTCCGCTACACATCCTCGTAGGCACATTATCATCGCACAGCTTTGGTGGAAACACCCACACATTTTCACAGCACAGCTAGACATCCTCGCACGACACATTTCCATCGCACATCTCTGGTGGAAACGCAGCCTTAAGGGCGAATGTATGATTAAGTATATTACATTTGATCGAATTTAGGGATTATTTGAGCAGTCTATATGGTACGTTTTGTCGTATGTACTTTTATTGTCATCTGTCTTGGTAAAGCAGTTTTTTGTCTCCCAACAAATAAATCCGAACAGTAGTTAGTGCGAAAACCTGTCGAGTGTAGAACAAACTCGCGCAATAATTTAGTTGCTCTGTTTAGTTTACAACACGTTTTTTGTTCACAGTTTTAATGGAAAAGCGAGTTAATGGGATTTCTGACTCATTCGTATGTTTCTTTTGTTGTCTGCCGATGGGATTTTCTCGTGTTGGTTTTATATGGATGCGTCAAAAGACAAATAAAATCGGTTTTTGTTAAATAGGGAAATTATTTTCTGACGGCTTTTCCCAATTTTGTAAAGGTCGGGTTCTAGTTTAATTGGTTCCAGCTGAATAACAGTATTTTACATACGATGACTGTCTTTCTAACCTCCACAAATCAGTGTCTGTTGTCAGACTTCCTATGGTTTCTAACTACACAATGGTATGGATGAACCCTATTAACACTTTGCCTCACCCGAGAATCGAACACAGGACCTCGTACTCAGCCGTTGAGCTTGCGACCAGTTGACCAAGGATGCAGTATATGTAGGTACATAAAGTAAAATATTTGTATAAAAATAATTTCTCTAACATAAATTCCAGGTCAAAAACAAATTCTTTCCCGTGTTTCTACGAGTAAGGTGCAAACGGCTCAAATTAAATAAATAGTGATGAACATAATTATGATTATCTATGTAGGTGATTGTGCTGATAAACCACGCATTTAGCAATGATTTTAACGTTACAATTCCAAATAATCTCAATGAGGCTCTAAATAAAACAACTAAAAAACAACGCTTTGTCAAAAATAATTTCAGCAATAAAACCCACAGGCGAACAATCGCGAACAAATTATTAGAAACTCCATTTATATTCGCAGAATATTTCACTGCGAAACGACCCTCATATATTTTAGAAAATTTCAAAAGCACGCATTTATTCTGATAGCCATTGTAAAAGTGCACAAAGTAGCTAAAAGTTACTAAAACGTGTAAAAAAGTCGATTTCGGGCATTTATCCAAATTGTTGTCATGATTACTTTGTGAATGAACATTTAAAATGCACTTCATTTGTTGGTGGTTAGAGCTCCTTTTGTAAAGTAGGGCACAAAGTAGGCAAAATTGGATGGTTGGGCGATTAGCGACTGTTTTACAGCCGAAATCTAGAAACGGTACTTAGGTCGATGTTCACCAAAAAGATGACAGTCTGACTATCTAAAAGCAGCTGTTTAAAACACATTTTTGTATGGAAACATGTCACAGTGACAGCTGTTTTCAGATAATCAGACTTATCTTTTCGGTGAACATGGACCTTACTACACTATACTACTTTGACAAAGCCTTATTTCCATCACTGTTGCACATCGGTCACTCAAGTAGTTCAGGTTAGTTTTTTTTTCATTTAATACCAAATTGTTTGCTGTGAACCAATTTTGCACCTGAAGTAGGGCATCATTCACGTCATCTAGATTTTGGGCCCGTCTATTTATCTTAAAAATTAGAGAAGTGTCATCAGCAAACAACACCATATTTTGAGGTTGGTGTATTAAACAGGACATGAGGAGGTGAAGTTTACAAATGTTGGCCTTTGCTTCGCTAGTCTGATTCTTTTAGTTAACTAATATTTGTATGAATCTCTCTATGTGACATTTTATGGAAACTACTTTTTTTAGGTGAAAAATCACTTTTTACTGTTGGACTAAAAAATACGCTAAAGGATGTATTGAATACGGGGGTCGTGGAGGTATTTAAAGTAGAGTATCATCATCTGCCGAGCCTTTTCCCAACTATATTGGGGTCGGCTATTGGGTGCAGCTGAATACCAGTATTTAACATGGAGCGACAGTTTATCTGACCTCCACGACCCAGTTAGTACTGGGTAATACGATGCACTTTGGAAGACTGAATGTCAGAGTTTTTGGGCCACTGACTACCTATAACCACTGTCAAAGAGTCGGAACCAACAGGTTATCGTGCTTTTCAAGGCACGGAGGAAACTCAGTATGTAAGGGTGGTCACCAACCTAGGCAAGCATAGCTTAACCCTGAAGATCGACCAGAGGGTCGAGGGGTTGTCTATCTAGCCACGAGCTCCTAAAAGCTTCAACATAAAAAACTTACATTTAAAAATGCAATGGTCTAGACTAGAATATAGAAATGATAGCAAAAACGCAGAGAACGAGCGCCTTTCTGCTTTGTTACAGATTTTAGGTATTACAGATATTTTAGGTCCAATTTAAAGCACTAACAAGGTTGGTGTTATCTTGAAATGCAAGATAATAAAGTTTACGGTTAGTTTGAACAATGGCCTGACTACTCGTAGTTTTGAGTTTCATTAGAAATAACGAGATCCATGTTTGATGGTAGACTTTTCTGTTACAATGAAGAAATTAATAAAACCTCTTTGTTAACAAACCTGAAGTATTAAAGAGTTTTAACAGAACTTAGCATCACGTCTGTAATCCCTGCAAGATAAGGCAGAGATGTACCTATAAGTAAAGCCACACATTTCCCCGATCTTCTTTAAGTCTCATGCAATAGGGGGCTAGTCTACTGCCATCAAATGAACACGAATGCAGACTCCGTGGCTGCCACTGAGAAATCCTGATTGAAAAACGCAAAACCAATTAGTCCGACCCGGGAATCGAACCCAGAACCTCATGGTCAACAGTCACGATTACAACCACTAGATCAACTAAGCAAAGAGAGTCAAAAGAGTTTTTTAAAACAGTCTGAATTTGACGTTCATTAAACATAACCCTTTTATTTTTGGAGGGAAATCTTCTTTAGGTCCGTTGAGCACTTTTTGAGTGAACAAAAATCATGAAACTCGCGTGACCATCACCTTTCGTTTCGTAGCACTCGTAGCCACTCCGCTACGGCGTAGCAGATCGGCTACAGGTTTTCACTTCCATCGGCTCTCCCCAAAGACTACCCTTTTTTTTTTTTTTAGTATGGGAAATCATCAAATGACTTCTCCCACTCTGGGCGGAGCGGGAGGGAGTGTCAGACTCTTACTGACTAAAACCCATCCATGTTCCTTCCTCGCCCTTTATGTTCCGGGGCCGCGGTATCTCTTTCGAACAGGCCCGCAACCCCGGCAGCCCAAAGACTACCCTGCATGTTTATTTTTTATAGGCGTAGGTGGTTAAAATATTTCTAAAATATTTTCTTTTTCATGTAAATAGTTAAAAATACAACATTCCGTGCAACTATTCAGGTTCTTCCATACAGACCCGGCCTCATAAGGAAGTAGAGGACATGATCCCACTATTTATATTTTCCAAAGGACCGTACTGATATATGACATCAATTTCTCACAGCCGTAGCATATCACCAACAGATAGATAAATGCAAAAGATTCACTTTCTTGGTGGGTCGCAAGCGAGACAACTGAGTATGAGTTCAATTCTCGATTCAAGAGTCGGGCAAATTATCATTGCACTTCGCAACCAACCAACCACTGGATGGAGTTACACAACCCAAAAATCCTTGCCCATGAGAAGCACTATTATAAGAGAATGGTTCGGGAAGCGATTGAGATCAAGAAGTACCGCCGTCGCGAAGACGGCTTCAAACTCTCTTCAGCTTGGAATCCAGTAATCACTAAGTGTACTCGTCCACTGAAATCGCCTCAATATACGGACACTGTTAGTGTAGTGTGCTGTCCTAGTGTGAACCGGCCCTAATTAACATTTATGAAGATGAGTGAGGGTAGTTGAATAAACGCCTTCACTTTGTTGTCGCGGTACCTGTATACTTCAGTCACCCCGCGACCACGGCTGTTGCAATCCGGTCGAAACGTCGGGATTAAATTAAAGGTAAATTCGCGATAAATACCCGTTTTCTTAAGTTTTATAAATTATCATTGGTTTTTTACATCCGGATTTTTTCGGATGCAGCTACGGTGTTAGGATTTGTGCCCCGTTGACGGCAATAGGCTCGCCCCTATTTCATGGGATTCAAAGAAAACTGGGGAAATGTGGGTGATTTATTACATGCACCATACATGGTGGACTATTAGTTGCTTTTCTGACTGGCTTATGCTCACGGCCTTGCCCGTGTGAATTTTCATAGATTTTCCAATGAACCTTCTGATATTTTTCTTATAATAGTAGTGAGTATCATATGAGCAATGTAAATGGTACGCTTTGTCATGTGTACTTTTCCATTTGTATAGAAAAGCGACGGCGTCCATTTTGATGCTAATTCGTGTTAGTATTTACCTAGCATTTAATCATTTACTGTTATCGGAAATCCTGTTATTTGCTCACTACAGGAACTTATGGACACTATCGAAAGCGCCATATTATAGCGAATATTAGGCCGACACGATTTAGGTTGCCAACTCGTCCCAAATGGGCCGTGGGCATGTAGGACGAGTTGCTGAATTACTCCCATCGACACCCTAAGAAGAAGATCGGAAAACTGTCAAAATAACGAATTTTAAAAAATCAAAGTCAGAAGATCATTTGAAATGAGCACGGCGAATCCAAAAGGAAAGGTTATGATCTATGCACTACGTTATGTTCCTCTGTAGTGCCTAAACTATTCTTCTGATTAGGATAAACAAGTCAATTGATTTGTTATCACCTGGGTAATACAGGCTACAATTTAATGGCTTCAATAATAGGAGCCTTGTGAACCTCGAATTTAATTAGAGCGCGTATTTTCAGTAGCTGGGCTTTTTGGTTGTAGTATACAACACAAATTCTTGTTGTACTCATTCTCTTTCTATTTTGGTGTCATTTGCATACACTGTATAATTTGAAGTGGGAGATCGGAGTCACCTAACACAAGCATCTCTTTGCTTGAAAGGTGAACTCCAAATCGTGTCTATTAAAGAATTATGTAATTGTATTATGTTATTCATTCGTATGTCATAAACGCTTTTTTCCTGTTCATAATAACGTCGTATAATTTTCATTTTAGCCAACATGCACTGGGCCTGTTTGATGGAAAACTCGTCCTCATGGAGAAGAGCCCTGTTGCCTAGCAGTGGGAATATCATTCATTATTTGCAGGCCCTAATGCCGTCATCTTCGCCAAATACCTCGCTACGAGTATCTGGAGAAACTACCAAATCGTTTAATTCGAAACAACATATCGCAGCAATATATCTACCAACAATTTCTTAGAAACAAATGAAATGACATTTGTATTACTGTTCGCTTATATTTTTCAATGTTTCACAACTCCATTCGGAAGTTTTGATAAATTATTACTCCCTGCAGTTTCAAATGTGTGTATGTTGTACAGGTTGAAACTACACTTTCAGTTACAAGAAGTTTTTATATTTATCGCAGAAATAAGACAAAACACGCGCATGTAGCTATCTCTTTCAAAGCGTTTTTATATCTAGAACGACTTAATACTGCATTGATATAAACTTTTTGGTGGTTTTAATCAAACCTTAGACCATTCAGGTCAAAGTGTTTCAGCAAATCCTCGATGCGATTCTGTAGACTATGTTACAGGTTCCATATTTTACTCCATTTTTTAAGCACTTAATTAAATCATAGATGTTTCCCATCTGCCGGGTGTCCCTTGACGGCCAACTTTAAAATAAATTTACTCCGCCTATCTGAAGATTGAGAATAAGAAGTAGGCTTTCAAATATAAATAAATATTTTTTCGAATTTCATCTGAAAAAGATTCCCATTTGGACGAGGAAAATCCTTGAAAAACGATTCAACCCTCATGGTTGAACGAGATGATTTATTTTTTCTTCCCGTCCAATGCCAGCTGACCTCCACTATCAAACTGGAACGATTAATCACTGTAAGACACTTCGTTGGATATAAACTGTTCTATTTCCAAGTACTTTCAACATCTCTATTTCGCAAAACCAAGCATTCATGCTGTAAACCCTTCACAAAACCGTTAATCAAGAACTAAGTTTCTAAACCCAACAATGATTTTTTGATGGAATCAACTTCTTTTGTGGTGAAAAATCACGTTTTAAGGTAAACCTCAACCCGGGGCTGCGGGACTATTCGAAAGAGATACCGTGGTCCCGGAACATAAAGGGCGAGGAAGGAACATGGATGGGTTTTAGTCAGTAAAAGTCTGACACTCCCTCCGCTCCGCCCAGAGTGAGAAAAATTACTTAATGATTTATATCCGAAAAAAAAAGGCAAAACTCAATTGAATAGTAAGCGAGTCATGAATATGGATATATTTACAGTGAAATTATAGCAATAAAACTATTTTTTTATAAATTGTAAAAAAGTTGGAACTCCAAGATAATATAACTAGACAGTACCCAGCTATGGCCAAGAACAAAAAAAAACTACAGTGACGGGGTGAACTAGTGCTTTTCTACATCATTAAGGGTATTTTTGCACGATTTATGATAAACAATTATATAATTGTGTCATTGGAGTTGTATCAGTATTTGACGAGTACATGGAGCAACTGCCCACCTCACTCCCTGTGAACGTACCAAATAGCCCACGACACAGGGAATCCTGTCTGGAGTCCAGGGAATTTGTAAAAACCGAGCGCTTAAGGATCGTTGTCTTCTGTTATTAGCTTTTTAATATTGCACCTTGTTATGTGAATAAATTCTTGTTTTTTGTTTCAGTAGCTTATTTAATGTCCCACTGCTGGGCATTAGCCTCTCCTATAGCCTTCCAGGTACTCTTCTCCTGAGTCACCTCGGACCAGCATTTGTGATGCGCGTCTAGATCATGTCACCATCTCTTTCTAGGCCGGCCTCGGCGTCGCCGTCCATCCGTCGTCGATCTTCTTATTAAATAATTGTTTACAATAAAATAACATGCGCGATAAGGTACGCAATTGGTTTGGGTACCCACATGACTTTCGCTAATCCAACAATTATAACACTCATCATAAATACTTTTGTGTTTAAACTAATTAACATCGACATCGAGTACATCATAATAAAGAGAAAACTAAACCAATTCATCACTTACTTTATTACCGATGAATAGTTTCAGACTAAGGCAATGAATCGTAGTCTAGACAATATCTCAAATATCACATATTTTATGAGCGGTCACAACGGATCGATAGTGAATAAACGCGTAATGTTCGTATAAATCTATAGGTTATTAAGACTTTATGGAAAATGTACGACTGAAGTCGGCCGGAAAATTTCTAGGAAGTGTGAAAAACTTTTGGCTCGCTTAAACGTTAATATTACATATATAATTATGTTATTGTAGCGGCACTACAAAAAGTACTAAAATACATTGGGCAAAAAGTACTTCAGCGCCATCTATGACAAAGATGATGAACTAACAGTGAAACACATCACAAATCCTACATCGCGCAAGCAACATTATCCGCGACTTAAAGAATATAATATACGAGATCCCTACTAGAACAGTCGGGCAGTAGCCCACCAGATATTACAGTACTTTCTCAAGTTATTATGCCTTGTGACTGTGACTGTAGGTTTGATTTAGTTTTGCATTTTTGACATTCAAAAGTGCCGTAATGGTCTAATTGAAATAAATGATTTGAGTTTGAGTATAACACCCGTTTGGTCGGAGGATCCTCCCTTATCTACGGGGGATGAAGAGCTTTACACCCTGTTCTTTATACCCCCAAATTGTGACTGGCAGGTATGGCTGAGCTGTACGTAATAGTACACCCACTTTTCGTCATGTAGTGTATGTAGATAACACACTACACGTTGCCTTTTTTTTTTTTTTTTTTTTTTTTTTAGGATGGGAAATCATCAAATGACTTCTCCCACTCTGGGCGGAGGAGTGTCAGACTCTTACTGACTAAAACCCATCCATGTTCCTTCCTCGCCCTTTACGTTCCGGGGCCGCGGTATCTCTTTCGAACAGGCCCGCAACCCCGGCAGGCTTCGGCCCTTGCGGGCCCCTCCCCTTATGCTGACATCTCTTTGAGGCGCGCGTGGAACATGAACGCGCCGTCGACACTGTCGTCGTCGTTAGACGGCCGGACGGCTAGCTAGCCCATAGCCAGCCGTCCACAGGCCCGCATCTACGGTGGCCGGTAGCCACCACGTGGCCCCCGACGCCCGTTGCGTCTCCCGCGGCGGCCGGGAAGAGAGGATCTCTCCCTCTCTCGTTCCGCCACCTCCTTCGCTAGCATGACTGCTTCGCAGAAGGAGGCGACGGACACTACACGTTGCCTCATGCGCGCACGTCGCTCAGTTGTAAGTACCGATCCGAGTGGTGCGGCGGTCAACGATCCGATCACTATCTTGCAAGAGAGTAGGAAAGATACCAGTACAGTTCGTAGAGTGTACAAATACAAACCGAAGACATTCCGACCTCGCCGCAGAGGTCGGAATGTCGCGTAATCCTCAGTCAATCCCTCCCCGACCCTTGCTCGAGCCAGCCCGCGATGCTGAGCCTGTAGTAATAAAACAGTCCCTAAATAAAGACAACCAGATCCAGCCTGTCCCTTTGGTGCCCCCAGCGACGCCCTAAGCCGGGGTTCGTACCCCACAGGGGGTGCCCTTACAGCGCTGTCACTTAGTATATAGTCATTTTTGCCCTGGCCGGAGGCCTTAAATTCAAGGCATCCACAAGACTTGCCCGGTTAAGCAGAAGGCAGTCTTCTCAGACTAAACTGAGACCGAGATGCCCTACATAAAATAAAATGGGGCGGTGAGTCGTTGTCAGACTGTCGGCCGGAGCGGTGGCGCGTTGGTGAGTCAACTAGTGTTGTTGAAAGTTCATATTTTACACGTCAGTTAAGTTTAAGTCCCAGGTAATAGGGAGCGAGGCTATCACCATCAACCAAGCACGAATCTATACTCCGTGGCAACATTATCACGCTGCTTCTGAGAAATTCCTGATAGATAACCTCATTACACGTTGTCCGACCTGGGAATCAAACTCAGAACGTCATATACAGCAGTCGCTCTTACGACCACTCGACCCACAAGGCAGTCATCATCATCATCAGCCGTTTAATGCTCCCACTGCTGAAACCAGGCCTCCTCTATATGAGAGGGAATGGGCTATGATCCAAAATGCGGGCCCAGTGCAGATTGGTAGATGTCACATGTCTTCGAATCTTTGGTTCTAGGACATGCCTCCCTCACGGTGTTTCGCTTCACCGTTTTGAGAACAGTGGCACAAGTGGGCACAATTCAGTAAAGTTTAACTTTGACCGTAAATATCTTCATTTTTGTCAGCCTACTCTGTCCCATTGCTGGGCAAACGCCTCTCCCAGGGCTTTCCAATTTCGTTTACAATTTGCCTTCTCCAACCAATCTGTTAAGAATGAGTCCAGATCTTCACGCCAGCGTTTCTCGGGCCTGCCTCGGCTACAACGGTCCTCTTCCCATATTTCGGGAAAATCTTAGTTTATTGCTTTCAACAAAAAAGTCCAGTCCTACAATTGATCCCCAACTAACACTCCATAAATAATTTTATAAATAAGCAGAACATTAATAAACATTTTCGTCACATTTCCCACCTTCTGCAGTAACTTATCGATATATACTGCGGCTGTCAGACGTAAAACATGGAATCTGTACCTTAGGGAGAACTAGTGTCGGTCACAAATTGAATGTAACCAATCTTTAGTTTACGAGCGGGTGTCCCTCTAGTGTTTTAAAAGTAAACTATGTTTGATGGCTTACTTGAGGTTTTGGAGCAGCTTTAGTGGTGCTGCCAAGTTTAAGGGCTTTTGGAGAGGGAAAAAGAGATTTAATTCCCTTAAAGGTGGTTGTAAGTTGCCTAAGTAAATCGGGTTTGGGATTTGTAGGGAGACCTAGAAACAGCCTGTT
Organism: Xestia c-nigrum; assembly: GCA_916618015.1. Taxonomy (NCBI): domain Eukaryota; kingdom Metazoa; phylum Arthropoda; class Insecta; order Lepidoptera; family Noctuidae; genus Xestia; species Xestia c-nigrum. The sequence continues at coordinate 3,795,179 of OU745262.1, forward strand.
TTTACGGAATATTGTGTCCGAAAATAGACATGAAGCTCGGTGGGTCAAAACTGTACACCACGACCTTTCTTACCACTTTAAGAAATGCCGAGTGATGAATAAAATTGATCATCTTTAGCATGTGGTTAGTGCCTATCCTGATGTCAGAGTTTTTATACCGCACATGGGCGCCTGACTTGGTTTTACATGCTGTCGAGAAATATCTCTCATGCCTCAGCATGCATGAGAGATATTTCTCGACGGCATGGCGGCATGACGGCATGGCTTCGGGGAAGGAAAATATCGTAGGGAATTGCTGAATTCCCTACGATATTTTCCTTTCCCGAAGCAAGTGATTAATATCACTACGCAAGTGAAATTGATCATGAAATTAACAAATAGCAAATCAAAGTATGAACTCAGCTGAGTTATTATTTAATTTATATTTTCTCATCCATCACTTAACTATAAACATTATTTCAGACCCCCATTCATAACTAGTAAGAAATAAGTTTATTTGCGCCTGAAATTGCATTCTAATTAAAGCTCTCATCATCTGCCTAGCCTTTATCCAACTATGTTGGGGTCGGCTTCCAATCTAACCGGATCCAGCTGAATACCAGTATTTTAAATAGCGACAGCCTATCTGACCTCCACAACCCAGTTAATACTGGGTAACACAATACCACTTGGCATGACTGGTTGTCAGACTTTATGGGCCACTGCCTACCTGGAATTACTGCCAAAGATGGACAAATGACAGCCGAGGCCAAGAGTTTAACGTGCTTTCCGAGGCATGGAGGCAACTCGGTATGTAAGAGATGTCAGCATAAGGGGAGGGGCCCGTAAGGGCCGAAGCCTGCCGGGGTTGCGGGCCTGTTCGAAAGAGATACCGCGGCCCCGGAACATAAAGGGCGAGGAAGGAACATGGATGGGTTTTAGTCAGTAAGAGTCTGACACTCCTTCCCGCTCCGCCCAGAGTGGGAGAAGTTATTTGATGATTTCCCACCCTAAAAAAAAAAAAAAAGGGTGGTCCCTAGATCCATAGATCAACCTAGGCAAGCATGGCTTAACCTAAAGATCGGCCGAGCGGCTGATATCATTTAGCCACGAGCTCCTCAGAGCTAATTATAGCTAAACTAGCTTCTGCCAGCGGCTTCGCCAGCGATAATTGTCCCATGGGATCTTAATACCGGGATAAAAAGTATATTTTGTGTTAATCCAGGTTTTAAACTATCTATGCGCCAAATTTCATCCAAACCCGTCCAGTAGTTTTTGCGTGTTTGCATACTCACAAACTTTCGCATTTATAATATTAGTAGGATAGTAGGAAGTAGGATAAGAGCTAATTATAGCTCACGTTAGTTGCAAATTAATTGGATTTAAATACCTCATATTTGATAACGATATACCTCATTACTGATCATACCACTCATACACATACCGCACGCTAATTATTCGTACGGAATTTGATCTCGCGGTATCGTACGGTATCGCGGCGAATCGTGATATTAAACTCGGTCCGTTCATATTTCCTAACTAGTGGAAATAGGAGTAATGCGCGTGTTATATTATGCGGTAATTTTCGTGCAACGTAATTATATTGCATTTTAGTTGATGAATTGTTAATTTAATCGAAACACTAGGGCCATGGGGTCCGAGTGCCCACCTAGTATTTCGGGAAATCACCAAACGGTTGGTCGACTCTTCACGTGACCAGAGGGCGGGACTATTTTTTGGCCAAAGAATCAGCATTGCCATCCAACGTGGCAATGCTGCCAGCCTTCTGGGCACTTTTCCTGTTGCCAGCGATGTGGACGAATTTTTCGATGCCCTGTAACCCCTTTTTGATATTTGTACATATTTTTTTTTCTATTTTAATGTTAGTGTGTATATATTGTAAATAATGATTACTCTACTTAAATAATAAATGTCTCAATATCTATGACATTTTCAAAACATCTTTATTGCGTAAAACGGACACAAACTATCCTTTTTTTTTTTTTTTAAGGATGGGAATTCATCAAATGACCCCCCCCACTCTGGGCGGAGCGGGAGGGAGTGTCAGACTCTTACTGACTAAAAACCATCCATGTTCCTTCCTCGCCTTTTACGTTCCGGGGCCGCGGTATCTCTTTCGAACAGGCCCGCAACACACAAACTATCCTAGTGTTGAGAAACTGAAAAAGCTATCCGGCCATATTTTCAAAACCAAGCTTGTAACTTTGTAAGCAAGTTCCTTCTTATAAGCGTTGGACCGAAACCTCTTCATCCAAGTCAGTTAGTGAAAACAGAGTTCCTTCTAAGAACTGTGAGCGAGTAACTGAACTAATCGATGGCGAATAATCTCAGATCTTACTCATGCAAGATTGAGCGTTATGGTTGCTGTATTAAAGTTAGGAATTCACGAGGAAAGAAAAAGTACTTCTACCTAGACCACTTAAATGAAATAAGTTTCAATCCACACTATTCTGCAAAACCATATTATCCTATCTCATAACTCACGCTTGACCAAAACCATCTCTTTCACACCTAAAAAAAATGAAAAGGACAGAAACAACTCCGTCTAAAAATCCTAGTTAGGTATCCCAGAAAGCAGAGAAAAAACAGCATATTTCGCTCGCTGTGGAAATTAAAACGTCAAAACCATTAATATACTTCACGAGTGCTAAAATTGTTTAACTTTTCCCATTAAAAGCTCGAGTTGGGCGTTATATAGCTTATTACTTAGCTGTGGAAGCACATGGGGGCTGGGACGAGAGGCTTACGTTGTGATGGTAGACTTAATACCTAGAGAATTTACTTGATGATGCTGTTGAAACTGTTCAAATTGGAAGTTCGTGCCGGAGAAAATGTCGCTGATTTGAACTGATTTTTACGATTACGATGGTGGTCCCATAGAGAAAGTTGTTCAGTTTGATGGTCTATCACGCCGTTTCATATGACTATGTCACCGTAAAATTGTCAAATACGTTATATTGTAATATCTCTAGCGATATTGTAAAGTCTCGAATTATTGTCAAATGAACATACTGCTAACAACAAAACTCATTATTTTTCGTGAAATGCATGCGATGGTAGTCAACTTACGCGGTGTGGAGGGAAGGAGGGGTCCCCCTTGCCCAGTGGCACAACTCTCATGAAAAGATAATGCACCATTCCTGAGAAATACCGATTCATATAACATAACCTTAAAACACTTTATATTCCCCCTAAAAGGCGTAGTCGACGGAGCCCCGCTTCGCGGGGCCCCTATTTCCGAGTGCAGAGTTTAAAGGAATCTAACTAACCTAACGGGAGGGTGCCCCAAGTCCCGATTATGGGGGCAGAGATACTTCCGTATGTTCAGTTGACAATAATTCGAGACATTACAATATCGCGAGAAAAAACACGTTATATTGTAATATAACGTGTTTGACAATTTTACGGTGACAACTATATATACCCTTTTTGTTACACGTTGTATAGCACGATACTGCGACGTTGACATCAGCGACGACCGACAGCCGCATCTTGTTCTCGCTGACGTCACATCAGACCGTAAGCGACCGAAAAGAGCGCGAAAAGAATTCAAGCCTAATAGTTTTACTTAATGGGTGCATTACCATCAATCTGGCTAACCCAAATAGTGGTTAAGTTGACCTAAACTTAGGTGTTCAGAGCCCTTGTTCACTTTAGGATAAATTCGCTTTAAGACAGATTCGCTTTACGACAGAGTAGGTATAGTCTCTTGATTAAATCTGTAACTTCAAAATTGAATATTTTTGGTCCTAGAACAATAGAATGCTCCTAGAATAACTAGTTATTTATGCTTTCTTATCTCAACTCTCATTATCTTGGGTAGAAAAATGAACGCATAGAAGGAAAATGCAAGCAAAGTCTACTGTTCCTAAAGGCGGAAAGTTTTACAAAAGTTCAGCTGCGACTGTCAGTTTTTGCTGACAAAAGTGTCAAAGTGCGAACTCGTCCTAACAGACTGTGTTGAACTCTGTTGAAGGCGGGAATCGACGCAACACTCTGAGGCATTGTCGCTGATTTGACCCAAATAGAACTTTATTGTGTGTTAAAGTCACAATAAAGTTGACTAGCAAAAGTACTACTCGTTTTTCTATGTTAATTAATGCTCATGGATACGCCACAATTGAAATTGAAATTGTTTATTGAAATACAAAAATATTTACAACTAGCCGATGGCCGCGGCTTCGCCCGCGTAAAATTATATACAGAAACCTTCCTCTTAAATCATTCTATCTATTAAAAAAACCCGCATCAGAATCCGTTACGTAGTTTTAAAGATCTAAGCATACAAAGGGACAGACAGACGCGGCGAGAGACTTTGTTTTATAATATGTAGTGATAGTGATGATATGGCCTTAAAAACTATAGGTAGATAACAGTAATTAGATTCTACCTGAACTAGGAATAAACCTGTATCTAAAGTTACTCACTTAAGCACTTGTACATAAACATGTTAGATTCCTTTAACAAGTAACTAGTAAATAATTTATTTATAAATATGCTCTATTCAAAGTAAGAAAAACAGTTTGTTTAGGTGACTTCTCTGCAACGTTCTATAATTTTTGCAATGAAGCATAACACAATACTTCGGTGACGTTTACTTTGTGTCTACAGAGAAAAGTGATATGTCACCTAAATGTAAAATATACCTAGTGATTGTATTATGATTTATAATCACTAAATACTACAATATGTATGAAGACATTATCAAAAAGTTACAAATCTATTTAGTCCGTCAGTTACATTATTGAAAAATAATGGACACGTATTTTTTGTTCTTGTAAATCAATGAATATTGACATTGACAAAAGTCGGGGTCGGGGGCTCCAGACATCAGAACTAGTTAAAAATCATACCTAGGCGTGACGTATTGAGAATTTTAAATGCGTCGTATCTTCGTCAATTTTGATTTACAAGAACAAAAATACGTGTCCAATATTTTTTAATAATCTACCTGACGGACTAATTAGTTTTTTTTTTTTCATAAGTGCGACAATTAGTAGGTACTTAAAGATCAATATTCTTATAAGTAATTAATAACACAAGTAATTGGGAGGGGATTCGAGGATTGAGTCACTCTATAACAGACTCACCATCATTCTCATCACTTCGTCGGTGATATATTATGATAATTATATCTTCTGTCGGGGCGTCGAAGGATACTAGTGCACTCATAGGTACCTATTATTCCTATAGTTTTTTCACAAGCTTGTAAGTTGTTGTAACATACCATCATGGCTGTAGCTCCCGAAGAGTCAGGCAGAGCTTGTACCTAATGGCTCATCCACATTTCACTAGTTACATGTAATAGAGCGCGAGCCTATTGCCATCAAGCGGGCACAAAAATCCAGACTCCGTGGCAACTACTGAGAAGTTTCTGATAGGAAAACCCAGTAATACTTTGACCGAACTCCGAATAGGCATGAAGACACTATCAAAAAATTACAAATCTATTTAGGTCCATGTTCACCGAAAAGATAACGGTCTGAAACAGCTGTTTAAGACACATTTTTGTATTGGAACATGTCACAGTGACAGCTGTTTTTGGATAATCAGACTGTTTTCTTTTCGGTGAACATGGACCTTAGTCCGTCAGTTAGATTATTGAAAAATAATGGACATGTATTTTTAATTTTTTCTAAATCAATGAATATTGACAATGATAAAACGCATCAAAACTCAGGAGTGGGGGGCTCGTGATATCAGAACTAGCTAAAAATCATACCTAGGCGTGACGTATTGGGAATTTTAAAAGCGTCGTATCTTCGTCAATTTTCATTTACGTAACAAAAGAAAAAATACGGGTCTAATATTTTTTAATAATCTACCTGACAGACTAATTAAATTTTTATTTTTTTTATTTTTATTTTTGTCGTCTACCCTATTGAACCTGCACCTGCGGACCCGCTGCCTGATACGTTTGCAACCACTAACTAGACCAACGAGGCAGTTGTTATGTGGACGTCTTATAAGAATAATGAAACAACTTATCTTCTTCACAAAAATTGATAAATCAAATAAATTAGAGGCATAAATTACAAAATAATTGGACAATAGACAAAAAATTCGTCAATTTTATGAAAAAACTTTAAACTTATTTTTTTTTAAACGGTTCAGTTTAAGGTATGATTTTTGATAGTCAAATCAGTCAGAAATGATGCACACTTCAACCCCTTTACGGATCCAGGTCAACTTAACCAGTAACCCTGTATATCACGCTTTAGATCTTAGTTAGCTCAATAACTTTATTTGATTACTAGCTGACCCACGCAACTTCGTCTGCGTCACATATATGAGAGAGAAAGCTCACAAAGGAATAAATTTTCCCCGTTTTTGCACCATTTTTCATTTATGTTCCGCTCCTATTGGTCATAGCGTGATGATATATAGTCTATAACCTTCCTCGATAAATGCACTATCCAACACAAAAAGATTTTTTCAATTCCAACCAGTAGTTCCTGAGATTAGCGCGTTCAAACAAACAAACAAACAAACAAACAAACTCTTTAGCTTTATAATATTATAAGTAAGTATAGATAATAATATAGTATAGATTATGATTTATTTTCGTGTTTGTTTCAAGTAGACCTTCTTTCCTCTAACAAAGGATCTAAATTGAGCAGGTTCAATGAATTGTAGATTAATGTGCTAAAGGTAGGGGTCACACGTTTTGGAGGAATTAATATTTGATTGCTTAAGATTAAACAGTTGAGCTAACTCCTTGATTATGGAGGACTTGAGAATGAGTTTAATTACAGTTAAGTACGTATTATAAACTTAATTATTATGTGTGCACTTCAAAGTGCAACAATCTAGTTAATTATTATAAAGCGTGCTGTGTTTTACGTTTTTAACCTAACATTGTTTTATCTTTTGTAATAGTTTAAGTAATATAGAAGAAAAAAACTGATATCTAAAACATAACATCACGCCTACAAACCCTGCTGGGTAAGACAGAGCTGGTGCACTTAGGTCCATGTTCACCAAAAGATGACGCTCCGATTATCTAAAAACAGTTGTTTAAAACACATTTTTATATGGGAACATGTCACATTGACAGCTGTTTTTAGATAATCAGACTGTTATCTTTTCGGTGAACATGTACCTTAATACTACATCCACATTTTGCCAGCTGTGTTTAAGTCCTAAACTCAAAATCAAATCATTTATTTCAACTAGACCATTACGGCACTTTTGAATGTCGATAAAACGAATACAAAAGGCTACAGTCACAGACACAAGGCATAACTTGAGAAAGTACTGTAGTTGCCCATTTGCTAGCGTAGATCTCTATGGAGAAGAACGGGCAAGAATCTCCATGGACACTCTTTTCAATCAAAAATGTTGTTACAAAATCCTGGTTAGTGAAGTCCTAAATTAGGGAGTCTATTAAACTGCCATTAAATGGGCACAAATGCAAACTTCGTGGTTGCTAATGAGAAATTCGTGACGTAAAAATCCCAAAAAAAAACGATTGTCCCACACAGGAATCGAACCCAGGTCCTCATGCTAGATCAATGACGCTGTCGAAGTAATCTCTATACATGTCCCAAAACAATAGTACACGCCAGCTGATTGCCGTCAAAATCATATGATACGAGTACATAGACTACATGAGTGATGGACATTAGTATTGATGGATGGAGAGGGAGAGGAAGGCCAAAGAAAAGATGGATGGATTGTGTAAACACTGATACGAAAGAGAAAGGAGTAAATGATGCCGTGACGTCTAACAGGGGAGAATGGAAGAAGAAAACGTGTTGCGCCGACCCCAAATAAAATGGGACAAGGGCAGGAAGATGATGATGACGAGTACATAGACTGACGCCTAAAAACATTTCAACCAATGTTCCATTTTCCTCACAAACTACAAAATTAATAAACATTTCTCTACCAATAACCTACCAACGGAATATTCACCAAAATTCAACTGAAATATTCCAAATTCCAACGTTGCCACAATCTCAATAAGCTCCAATAGTAAAGCATATTTCGAAGGCACGCACGTACAAAGTCACCTTGCCTCGGAAAGGGGTGAATTTCCTTAGGAAGCTGTGCGGGCGGAAATTAAGACGTCTTCGCGAAGTTACATGCAGCCTCCCACATGTGCCTTTTGAAGGAATTTTTCAAAGATTAATGGTTTGCTGGTGACAACGTCAGTTAGGGAATATAGTTGTTAGTTTTTGGGAAATAGATATTTGGAGAAAACTAAAAGAATTTAAAAGAAAAGCAAAAAAAAATACAAAAAGTTATCATTGTAAGCCGTTGGTAGGGAAAAGAGCTCCTGGAGGGATTTGGAGGAGGTCTTTGGCAGTGGCAGTGGGACAAAGCGGGTTAAAAAAAACCTTTGCAAAGAGATTTTTTAAGAAAATGGAAAAGAGGACAAGATCTTTTTAGGGACCTTTTGTCATAAATAGAGGTATGTTTACACCTTTATCTAAATTCAATAACAACGATTAAGGTGATAAAAGAACAAACCAGGCGTTAGAAACCACTATAAAGGGTGTAAAACATCTCTTCACGACGCCGAAAAGCACTTGTTCTCCCTATCATTGCGATAATTTTTTTTTCTACTCTATACCTGGGAACCTTCTAGTTACGGAAATATTTCCGTCAAATCCGGGGTCAAATTAACAACTTTTTGACAAGTTTTTTTTTATAAACAAGTTTTTTTTTAAGATTTTGTTTTTTAACACTTCCTCCACCCCCGTACTGAATCCATCCATCAGCACAATGTTTTAAGTACGTTACATTGAGTTCTACCACAAAACATGATTTATAACCTCAAAGTTGGTTCCTAGCAATAACTTTTGCGTAAATTTACTTAGCTTGATGTACGGAATGCTTGGTTAACGGCTTTGTGATAAAATTTACACCCTGTATTATTTTGAACGACTATCATTGCATCTTCTTTATAAACGAACACACTACCATCATCGTCATCATTCCTGTCCTTATCCAATTTATTTGGCGTCATCAGCATGTCTTCTTCTTCCATACCTCTTTAAATCGTCAACTCAGCAGACACCTCCTTTCTAGAAATATCACCCTTCACACAGTTCATCCATCGTTTCTTTAGCCTTCCTCTACTCTTCTAGCTAATTAAAACTTTGCATTGCAAAGATTTAGGTACCACCAATTTATAAACCCACTGCAGATCTCATTAATCTTCTTTTACAGACCACAGCACAATGCACTTCCACCAAATAACTCCAGCCAGATCCGAAACACATAAAAATCAGCCATCCGAACCAAAAAACATCTTACCATCAGACACTTCGGCACCGGAGCCACTTAAGCAAATCCCAAGCATCCGCAAGACGTTTTGGCAAGCACCTTCGACCCTCGATCACGAACATTTCTGTTTCGTTAACAATATTACGGAATAAAATTGTACGGGCGGTTCCAAATCGTACGGTTAGACCGCTCAAAACAAACTTGGACACGTTTTATGGATTTTATAATCGGTCAATGCTGGAACTACTCCAAGCGGGGCATGCTCGGGGATGGTTTGGTACAAAAGGTGAGAAATAGCGGGTTTTTCTGATCCAGGTGTATTTTCATAACAGGCGGCCTCACTTGAGTTATTATGCTGGAATAAATTTTGACTACACGGAGAATTGTGACATCTTGCAATTTTTTTTTAAATGAGCCGATTCAGAGGACTGCTAAGACTAAAAAAGATATCTGTCTGTTATTCAGAGAAGAATAATTATGTAATTCTTGCATGCTTGCTGCTACAAATGCGTGTATGCATGCTTCTAAGATCAAACACTTCGGTCTTCAGTAAAGTATTGTCGTTTGATTGATTTACTGAACAGAATAATAACATGACAAAATTGGGGTGTTATGATTATTTTAATTTATGGTCTTGAGGGTCCGTATTCAGCCCGAATTGTGGATGATAGCTCACTATAAATAGAAACAATTTGGGCGCATTATGCTTCTAAGATACAGAATAACAACGAAACGATTGGAGTATTAGGATTATTTTACTTCTTTGGTCTTGAGAGTCAAACCGCATTGAGCCCAAATTTTAGATCATAGCCCATTAATAGAAAAAATGTGGCCTTATTATGCTTTTTAGATATGCTACAACTCAATCAAAGATTTTCTCTCAAATTCTCATGACTCACACCACATTCGTTCTCGTCGCTTTCTGTTGCCAAGTGGCTGCAAACTTTGTCAGGGTTCAGCGGAGAATGTTTTATTTTGTTTCCCGTATTTTGATGTGATTCGAATTTAATTTTCTTACGTTTTTATGATAAACTTGTTTCCCTATCTTGTCATGTTTTCTAGAGTTTGGGGTATTGACAAAATTTCTAAGTGCTTTTTGTTTTGCGGTATTCTTGGCACTGGTCAAGACTATTTTAAGCATGTTTTGGATCCCAAGCCCAACCTTCGTTATACATTTGGAAATTATTATTTTCTTCGATTTCCCCTCTGCTGGCTGCATCGTTGGTCTAATGGTCGTAATCACGAGTGTTGAAATTGAGATCCTTGGTTCGATGCCCGGGTCGCGCAAATTGTTATCGGGTTTTTCTATCAGGAATTTCTCAGGAGATTTCTTCTGTAGATGGGCAATAAGCTCGCCCCCTAGTATAAGGGACTCTAAAATAGTTGGCGAAATGTTGGTAATCTATTGGGAAAGGTTAGATACACCTCTGCCTAACACTTCAGGGAGTCCCCAAGTGGCAAGTCCCCTCTTTGAGGAGTGGCTGGAGAGGCGCCACGGCGTCCTTACCTTCGGCCTGACGCAGGTCCTCACCGGACACGGATGTTTCGGGAAGTACCTGCACCGAATCGGGCAGGAGGAAACGCCCGGGTGTCTTCACTGCGAAGATCGACCGGAGGACACGGTGGAGCACACGGTGGAAGTCTGCCCTGCGTGGGCGGAGCACCGCCGTGTCCTCGTAGCGGCGATCGGCGGCGGCGACCTCTCGCGTCCGGCCCTGGTTCAATCCATGGTCCGGAGCGAGACGGAATGGGAAGCCGTCACTTCCTTTTGCGAAGCAGTCATGCTAGCGAAGGAGGTGGCGGAACGAGAGAGGGAGAGATCCTCTCTTCCCGGCCGCCGCGGGAGACGCACCAGGCGTCGGGGGCCACGTGGTGGCTACCGGCCACCGTAGATGCGGGCCTGTGGACGGTTGGCTATGGGCTAGCTAGCCGTCCGTCCGTCTATCGACGACGACAGGCCGTGTCGACGGCGCGTTCGTGTTCCACGCGCGCCTCAAAGAGATGTCAGCATAAGGGGAGGGGCCGCAAGGGCCGAAGCCTGCCGGGGTTGCGGGCCTGTTCGAAAGAGATACCGCGGCCCCGGAACATAAAGGGCGAGGAAGGAACATGGATGGGTTTTAGTCAGTAAGAGTCTGACACTCCCTCCCGCTCCGCCCAGAGTGGGAGAAGTCATTTGATGATTTCCCATCCTAAAAAAAAAAAAAGGTATTACAGGCCTGCGGTCCTAAAATGGCCGCTTTAACAGAACATAATATGAATCACCTTAAATTATATTTTTTCTTATTTTTTAAACAATATTTTTTTTAAATAATAAAGTCCTCTTTTAGAATTTTTTTTTTTTAACGTGAGTCATATTATGTTCTGCTAAAGCGGCCATTTTAGACCCCCTGATTTTCTATCTCTTGTGTCTTCAATTTCAATAATTTTCTATAAGTACGTAAATCTTGAAGGTGTATTAGAGACTGGTTTACAAAAGGTAATGGTTTCAGGTTTTACTAAAGTGAACCTACACCTCCTAAGTAGCACACTATTCTTTGTCTTTTCATGCATAAGTTTATTACCCTCTAAGAAACTAGATCATTGTAATCCTTTGGGTCAATGCTAATAAATACCTATTTCCAATAACCAAATCTAGAATGGGGATACTCACATAATATTTTTACGATGTATTTATTCTAGCAAATAAAAAACAACGAGATACATTTCTAAATCAATTCACACCTAATCGTGAAAACTCTAAGTCCGCGTCCTAAGGAAAGCGAATACGGCGCGAACATCGGGCTGTCGCCTTTATCGTGTTCGGAAAACCAGAATGCGTGGTCTCGCCGATATTTGGTCATGTGGAACCGAGTTTCGGTCCCGTAGTGAAACCAGACCCCATATGCACAACGCTTTGATTCGGGAACTCGTATGTCTATCTTGCTCGTATTCGTTATGCCAAATAATATAGACATATGACTTGTCGAATCGAAATTCATTCCGAGCGATTGTGAATACGGGGGCAAGTTTCGTCCTTTCTCGTCACGTCAGGCGTAGATAGTTCACAGGTGCAGAAAGCCTCACGATTTGTCAAACTAATGAATGAGATTGAGAGATTGTAAGATCGTATAATCCCGTCATCTGTGGACCTCGACCAAATCGGTCTGACGCGATGTTTTAACTATTGTGTCTTTTTCGCTAACACAGTTAATGAATTAAGGACGAAACACCTGACCTACCAAACAAACCTGACCAAGACAATGTCTGGACTTTAAAAGAGACTTTGGGTTTGTTTCTTCTGAAAAATACACGACCTATTTAAGAAAATGTAAACATGTCAAAGTTTATATACTTACGAAATATTCTGTGCCTGCCTGGTTAGGACGCGGCTCAGCAAAAGTTTGTATTTTTTGTCTGAAATGCTAACGAGGTATTTACTGGATTCATTTAGACTTATTTCGTTAAAATGTTGATTTACATTTGATTCTTTTTAAAGTGGATTTGATTTGTCGACTTGTTGCTATATCATTAACTATTCAGCGCTTAACTTTTTTTAGTCCGTTTCTTGTTTTGTTTTTCATTGAAACAAAGAGATACTTTTATTTAGTTTTTGATTGACTTGTAAAAACAGGACGAGGTTATGTATTCCACCAGCATTTTGTTTTGATTTTCATATAAAATATATTATGGATGAATCTTGTAAGAAGTTCAGGTGTTTGAATGGTTTAAAGTTCATATCTCCATAGAAAAGGGAGATGTTTAAAGTTGGGAGATGTTTAAAAATGGTTTAAAGTTCATATCCCCATAGAAAAGGAAGAATCCTCCGATCAGACGCTTACCCTATTTACTATAACTGCGCGATTTAGATATTTAATGTTAATTCTTCATTTGTGTCGTAGATAACGCTCTAGTACTTTTTGTACTATGGTACTGTAGAAGGTACTTTTTAACAGACTTCAAAAAGCACAGGTTCTCAATTCGTCGGAACCTTTTTTTTCTAGTGCCGCTACAGTTTTACGTGAATCATTTATATTTTTTTACATCAATCACTATTCTTACCGTGTTAAAAAAAAAACTGTAAAATACTGTACAAGAATTACATTTAAATACACCACTGTACTTCAGTGACCTGGTTTTAGCGACACTGGCAATTCTGAGGATTTACTGAATTATTTTGAGTTGACTCACGAATCCTTCCGATGCTTTTACATGTACTCAACGTGTGCTCAAAGCAAGTGCTCTTGCAGGCTTAGCTCGTTCATCCACGAGTGTACTGTGACTATTTCCGAGCTTTTAAAACATTCCGGATTTCTGTGTTTAGAAATATATATTCTTTTAAATTCTTATAAAACTGTCTGCTTTGAGTCTGTGATCTTTAAGTTGGTGTAGATGTGGGGTGGGTGGGTCTGACTACATGGCTTAGAAAGAGCGTGGATGCTGTCTATTCAGCAAAAAATACTATAAACGAAACTGTTGAATTTAATAAACTGACGAATGAAGGAAAGTGGCCAGTGTTCCGCGGACTCGTTTGAAACATACAGTTAAACAAAAAAGAGGGGAAAAACAAGAGCGTTGTTAGCGACTTTCTGGCAACCCTGAGCAGTGACAAGCCAATGACATTGCCGAGTTTGACAGAAAACGTGGTGTTGCCAGGTAGGAAGTAATTAGTTCAGCATTTTGCCACCATTTTAACATTATCGTCGGCAACTATTGCTTCTTTTTAGTGGTTTAGTCCCTGTTTTTATAACAAATCTGAGTGCTAAAGCCGATGTCGAGACCGCTTCTCTCAACATTACTGCGCGGCAGTCAACGAGGGGCGCATCACAACAAACACCACTCACCAGTCCGCTGTTGCACGTTTCTGTGCACGGCTGCGCCTACGTGTTTCCTTAGCGTCTAATTTCTATGTACTAGTTCCAACCGACAGTTGTGATTAAATTATTTTCTTTAAATCAAATCAAATCAAATCATTTATTTCTTTGCAAATATGGGTAATTAGTACATAGATGTTTTCTTATATAATATAGTCCTCCATATTCTACCGTCTTATAGGCATGCAAATAATATTCAATTCTAAAATCAATTAATTGTATTGATACCGAAAAAATTTAGACGTAAAAAAATTAGAATTACAAAAAACATTAGAATTACAGAACATTAAAATTATAATGTCAGCAGTAAAAATTAATCAGTAATGTCAAACAGAATGATGCGTATGTCAATAAGAAGGATAAATAAAATGTCAGAATAGTTAAATGTATGTCAATCATAATAATAATAGTTTGTCAACCAGTACAGCGTTTTATCATTAAGGAAATCGTCAATGGTGTAATAACATTTCTCAATTAAAATTTGGTTCAGAGCCTTTTTAAATTTTATTACAGTATATTTTTTTATTTATATTTTTTATAATATCAGGTACTTTATTATAAATGCGTGGGGCGATACCAAAAAAACTTTTCTGCATTAGTGCGGTTTTACATTTGACTTGACATATTTGGTTTACATATCGACTTCGTATCTGAATAATGTGTATATTATGCTATACAATCCACTACATATTTCATTATACTCCACCATGACCTATCGTCGCGATCAGGCAATCTTCTACTTCTAACCCCACGACCCAACGTATGCTAGTGTGGAGTCCAGGAAATATAAGGCCCCTACATTAGCTAAACGCGAGGTTTATAATGACTAAAAGTATATGATTCACTGCAATAAACAAAACCAGAAAAATATATGATATTCTTTAGGATATATGCTAGTATGATAGTGTTTTGAAAATATAATACAATTAATTTGACTCGATAAAAAAATTACAAACGTATGTCTAAAAATTTCTTTCAACTGCTGTCGGAATCCTCATTGCTGTGAAATATGATGAGATGGTCTCACAGCTTAACGTCCAAACGCGATGTTAGAAGAAAAATGTTCTCGTTCAATTTTATCGATGAAATTTGCAATTAGTTTATTGGTAACATTTGCACGTAAAAAGAAGCGAAAACTTAAATAAAAACTGGGAAAATATCCACCATCCCTGCCATAATTTAATCAACATCCTCAAGATAATTAATTCCCAACTAATATTCTTTTTTAACTATACTACTGGAACTCTCGGCTAAAACGTTATTGCATGAAATTGATTAATTACTCACCAGCCGGTCGCTGTGGAGAAGTCGACTTTATACCGGTTTAAATAAAGTTTTTCTTCCGAAGTTGTCTTCATTGATGGGCTAATTACTTCAGTTCGGTATTGAGGCTTTACTTTGATACTGTGGAATAAGATTAGGTAATGTTTTGATGTTAATTAAGGAGCTCGTGGCTATATTATAACAGCCACGCGGATCACTCTTAAGGTTAAGCCGCGCTTGTGTAAGCTGGTTTGTGGATGGGTGATCACCCATTACATACCGACTTTCGTCCATGCTTCAGAAAGTACGTGAAGCCGATGGTCTCGGCTGTCATTTATAGATTATTGACAGTCAACCAGTCTTACCAAAGGATATCGTATTATCCAGTACTAACTGGGTTGTGGAGGTCAGATAGGCAGTCGCTCCATGTAAAATACTGGTATTCAGTTGCATCCAATTAGACTGGAAGCTGTCCATGACATAGTTGGGAAAAGGCTTGGCATATGACGAATGTTTTGATGTTCATTATTAGTGTTGAAAATTGAAGTATTACGGTTGCTTCTTAATGTTTTCACGTTGGTCTGCGATCGTAGTTTTTATGTGTCCGAGCCAAATCAGACAAAAGAAGTTTGAGGAAAAATCAAGGTATAATATAGCCCAAGGATTGATAGCAGTGGGCGGGTCACACTATTTGGAGAACAGAAAAAAGGTGGAAACGCCGGACAGGTTGCTATGGCGAAAGTTGTGCAGGTAATAGTAGAGCCGAGTACGTTTACTGAACCAGATTTCGATTATGTAGCCTGTACTACGAACATACATTTGAGATAAGAGTTTAGAGGGTCCTTGCCCATTCTTCTCTATGAGATCTAAGGTCTATCTAAGATCTAAGGATCTATTTTGGAAGAGGCAGCTACTATACTTGTGACTGGACTGCAGGTAGCTTATTTTTGACTATTCAAAAGTGCTTGTCATTGGTCTATTTGAAATAAAAGCTTTGAGTTTGAGTCAGTAGTCAACAGCAAGACCATTTTAAACAATGTTCAAAATACCGTAGTCAGACCATTTTCGACGTATACCAGAATATACTGGACAGTCTAGATTGCTGCTATTTTATTTAAGCAGGTGGCGAAATGGGAATCCAAATGTAGCTAATTTTAAGTTGAAAGCAGTGTCGTCATGAACGGCAAAGTTATTTTTGGTTACATTTATTTTTGATTTCCTACAATGTGTCTCGCCCGAAGACACGATACAATATTATTAGAAACTTAATTTAAGTATTTTCTTGCTTAAATTTAGATGTAGTATACAGGTAGACGATTACCTTGGGTGTAAACCACCTCATCACAAAGCTGTTAACCAAGCATTCTGTACATCAAACTAAGTAACTTTACGCAAAAAATATTGCTGGGATACAACTTTTTTTTTGAGGTTATGAATCATGTTTTGCGGTAGAACTCAATGTAACGCACTTAAAACATTGTGCTGATGGATGGATTGAATAGTTCGAGGGTCGTGGAGGTGTTATAAGTTAAAATATTTAAAAAAAAACTTGTCAAAAAGTTGTAACTTTGAACCCCCATATCTCCGTAACTAGAAACTTCCCTGGCATGGTGTAGAAAAAAAAATGATCGCAATGACAAATTCAAATTCAAATTCATTTATTTTGTGAACACAGGGTACATACATATAGGAGATGTTATAATGAATAAGATCCGAGCTGTGCCCCGCCAAAAGGCATACAAAATATTAAAGGATCAGGAACATAATACAAAAAAAATACATAATTACATTAAACAATTCAAAAGTACAATCACAAATAATTATAGATAAAGTCAAAATTAGATAAAATGTCAAATTAAATAAAGGAAAAGGAACGAAAAATACAAAATAAAAATGTCAATAGGTACTAGCAATTAATTAATACAACAATAATCAAGATTAACAAAATAATTTATAAATTTCACTTAACATAAAAACAGATTCAATTTGGAGAGAATTAAAATTAAATCAAACAATAAAAAATAAACAATAAACAATTAACAATTATTTATTCTATTAACAATGCGCTCAACCAGACATTAACACTTTAAAAAACAGTAAAAACTAATAAAATAATAAAATCGTAGTGTACTCATTTTAAGTCCAAAAATTCCCTTACTGAGTAAAATGCGTGTTCATTAAGAAATTTAAATAATTTATTTTTGAATTTAAAAATGTTATTGCAGTCTTTAATGTCCTTCGGAATTTTATCATAGATTTTAGGCGCCATGACAAATGTACTTTTCCCATACAGAGCAGTTTTATATTGCGTACTTAGTTTTGTAAATATTCTTGTTCTGTTGCGTGATCTCGTCACTATTTTAAACAAATGTGTGTGTTTTTTGATAAAAAGGGCCATTTCAAAGATATACAGTGACGGTACTGTGAGTATTTTTAGTTTAGTAAAAGAATGCTTGCAGCTCTCAGTTTTTTGTAGACCGCATATTGCACGGATGCATCTTTTTTGACATTTGAAGACCTTATCCCAGTTAGTAGCATTACCCCAAAAGATGATACCATACCTCAAACGTGAAGCAACATATCCGTGATAAGCCACAAGTAACGTCGGGAGACCAACCTTTTTTGCCAACATATATAGTGCATAGGATGATTGTGAAAGTTTTTTGCAGACAAACTCTATGTGACTCTGCCATTTTAAATTATTGTCTATATGGAGACCAAGAAATTTTGTTGTCGTGGTAAATTCGACTTCCTTTCCTTCATGTTCAATTTTAGTATTAGGTTTGTGATTTGTACGTTGTTTAAATTGGATTATTTTAGTTTTTTCTAAGTTTATTAATAAATTGTTGCTTTTTAACCAATTAATTATTGAGGCAAGACTGGTATTTATATCATTTTCATTATTGTAAACAGCTGTACAGTCGTCTGCGAATAGTATCATTCGATTAGTTGTCGACTTAGGCATATCATTTACATATATTATAAATAAAAGTGGTCCCAAAACACTGCCCTGTGGTACTCCAAATTTGACCGTCCTAGGGGTGGAACTAAAACTTTTTTCTTCTTTAGTGTAATTAGTTATTTTGAGATTTCTGTGTTAATTTAATGACGGGGAGAATAAGTGTCTTTTGGCTTCGTGAAGAGGTGTTTTACACCCTTTATGATAATTTCGACTTCAACGTGGGCTAGGCCGCGGGCAAAGGCTAGTCCATCTATCTTATCAAAATAAAAATCAATTCTCACATGTATGATAGAGCATCACTTGAGGATGGGTCGACCGAAAACTTCTTTAGGCGTGTTGAGCGCTTGTTGGGTAAACAAAAATCTGCAAGTTCTACTAACTTTAGTTATTTGAGTTCTGTTTCTAAGGTACGATTTAATTAGGTCAAGAGCAATGCCCCTAATGCCATAGGCTTCCAACTTGTTCAAGAGAATCGCATGATCGACAAAATCAAATGCCTTGGACATGTCCATGAACAAAGCATAAATTGGCTGTTTAGAATCTACTCTTGGGTATATCATACTTAAAAAGTCATAAATGGCTTGGTTAATTGACTGGTTCTTACGAAAACCTCTTTGCTCGTCGCAGAAGATTTTATTTCTTTCAAGATAAGTATATAGGTTGTTATATATGACTTTCTCAATTATTTTAGATAATACCGGAATCAGGGCTATTGGTCTATAATTTTTCATGTTATTTCTAGCGTCTTTTTTATAAAGTGGTTTAATAATTGTCGTTTTCAATATAGAGGGAAAAGTACCTTGCTCAAAACATAAGTTTATAATATAGCTGAGTACGGGAGCAATACAATTGCTAACATATTTTAATACCAAGACGCATATATCATCATAACCTGTGGTTTTTGTATTCTTCAAGTTTTTTATAATAGAACAGATCTCAGTTGGATCAGTTGGCCTTAAGAAGAAAGAGTGTGGAGAGGAATAATTACATGTTCTTTGTTTTGAACCGCTCGAGACATGCGACACAGCCAAATCTGCATAATAATTATTAAATGACTCAGCTATTTGTTGAGGATCTTGAATGTTTGTGTCATTTATTAGTAATTCTGCAATGTTGTGAGGTAAGTTATATTTGTTGTTATTAATTACATTCCACGTGGCTTTTGATTTATTAGTGGAGTGTAAGATAGAGTAATTATTTTGAGATTTCTGTGTTAATTTAATGACGGGGAGAATAAGTGTCTTTTGGCTTCGTGAAGAGGTGTTTTACACCCTTTATGATAATTTCGACTTCAACGTGGGCTAGGCCGCGGGCAAAGGCTAGTCCATCTATCTTATCAAAATAAAAATCAATTCTCACATGTATGATAGAGCATCACTTGAGGATGGGTCGACCGAAAACTTCTTTAGGCGTGTTGAGCGCTTGTTGGGTAAACAAAAATCATGGATCAAATCAAATCAAATCATCTTTATTTGTGAAACACAGGTATTAAAATAAGGTCTTATTCATACATTTTAGTTGAGCTCTGTGTCCTACCAATGAAATTGGTGTACAAATATTTGTTATAATAACTCTGGATCTATACAATACAAAGTCAAATTATGAGATTTCAAAGTAGGTATTATTAATTAATTATGAAACAATTATAATTTATTTTTCATGCATGTCAACGGTAAATTCTAAAGAAAGCATAATAATGTATTTTGTAGTATTGGAGATAATTTCAATGAAATATATTATTAATAAAGAAAATAAAGTCAATTATATTAGAGGGCTTGTAATGTCATATTTTATCATTTAAGAATTCTTCTATAGAGTAATATGTCTTATTTATTAGGAATGAATGCAATTTACTCTTGAATTTGCGGACATTATCTTCACTTCTTATATAATAATAATAATAATAATAATAAAAGCTAATCGTGAAAGCTGAGAAAGAGAAACAAATTAAGTATCTCGACTTGGCACACGAGGTTCGCGACATGTGGAATATGAACTCGGTTATCATTGTGCCGATTGTCGTGACGGCCAATGGCCTGATAGCCAAGAGCCTCGACGAACATCTGTCGAGGCTCTCTTTAGGCGGTTGGATCAAGGGCCTGATACAGAAGGCAGTACTCCTCGATACGGCTCGCATTGTGAGGAGGTTCCTGTCTCTGCAACCCTAACCACCGGTGACTTGGACCCTGCTCCCGACACCGGCGGATCCCTATTTTTTATATTTTTAAATGTTTTTATATCTTTTTTAGAAATATTTAAAAATGTACTAAGTAAGATGAATAATAAATAAAGGAGATAATAATAATAAATTTATTTCAGTAACTATAAAACTTCTACAATGTACAATCATACATAGAGGCCTCCTTTTAAGTATAAAATACCTGTGTTAGGAGACCCCGCTCTTCTAAAACAAAAACAATTATAATGTAGGAGTATACACACAAACGAATTTAACTTATATCTAGGAAGGCATGCATATGTATGTGTGTGTGTTTTGTGTGTGTGTGTGTGTGTGTGTGATTGTGTGTATGTGTGTGTCGGTTTTCATAAAATTATCGCATGATACTTTGTAAAAGAGCTTCAATGTCATCATAACTCTTGCTTTTTAACCAGTCTGTTAAATATTTCTTACAATCTCCATAAGTCATGGGGTAAATCTTTAAAATTTTGTTCAGTTGGTTGTAGAGAGAAGCGGATTGTCTGATGAACTGCCTTTTTGCATATGAAGTTTTGACCGGGACTTCTGGAGCAACAAGATATTTTCTCCTTTTTTTGTTCATTATTATATATTTTGGTATTTTATTATAGACCTTTAGAGCCATTACAAAAATACTGTTTCTGTATAGTGCAGTACTAGATCCGACTGTTTGTAACCGATCACAGCGGCGCTGACTAGTTACTCGAGGAAATTTATGTAAATTATTTTTCACGAACATAGACGTTTCATAGATATATAACGACGGCATAGTTAATATTTTTGCATTTTTAAAAAACGGTTTGCAGCTGTTTGTTGTCTGCAAATTATGAATAGCTCTTATGCATCTTTTTTGGCACTTAAATACCATATCTTTACCCGTGGCATTGCCCCAAAATATAATTCCGTATCTCAATGTTGAAGCTACTAGGCCATGATACGCCGTTAAGACTGTTGCTCGATTGGCCGTTTTACTTAACATGTGCAAAGCATAGGAATGTTGGTTTAGCTTACTGCATACTTTGTCAATTTGGGAATTCCATTTATATGGAACTCACGTGACCGTCACCAAACGCGTACGCTTACGGCGCGGCGGCGTAGCTGTAGCGGATCGGCTACGAGTTCTCACTTCTATTTGCAATCTCCAAATCATGCCCTGCTTGTTTTTTTTTGTGGTGTTCGTAATTTGACAGAACGTCTTTCTGCTTCTTATTTTCTTCCAAAATTCCACCCGGGCAAAGCAGGGGCGGTCACTAGTATTCAATAAATAATAACTAAACCATTCTTTAAAAAAGTTTTTTTTTTGTGTTTATGTACAGTCAACAAAAAAGTAAGTATGCAAGCTAGCAATCTTCTTACGACTATTATGAATCCAAAAGTCTGCAAAGATCGATTTTTGTTATTCTTTCACGCAGAAACTACCGAAAGGATTTGGATGAAATTGCAAACAGATTGATTTTAACCCTTTTCCATTTTTAATAGTAGTAAGAAGATTGCTAGCCTGCATACCTGTTTTGCTGTCTGTACCTAGGTGGGTACAGATTTAAAGTTGCTATATTTGCAATCGGTTTCTTATCGTACTGGTATTGCAAATAAACTTTTTTTTCTGTTGCAAACTTGTCAGAACTTCAGGAGTCAGATGCGGGCGGTCTGTGTAAAGTTACAGAAATGTTTTCAGGTCATATTTTTTTGGAAAGTTTATTTTGTTATACTTACATTTTGAGAACATTATTTTAGAGCGGGTATTTTAAGGGGTTTGACAGTGGTGGACAGTACACTCACATTTGGTCATTTATGTTTCAAGTTCCTGTATCAAAAAGGTGCGAGGGGTGCGATACTAATTTTCTGCCTACCCTATCTATACTAATATTATAAAGCAAAAGAGTTTGTTTGTTTGGTTGAACGCGCTAATCTCAAGTACTACCAGATCGAATTGAAAAAATCTTTTTGCGTTGAATAATCAATTTATCGAGGAAGGCTGTGGGCTATATAACATGACGCTATGATCAGTAGGAGCGGAGCAGCAATAAGAAATGTTACAAGCGGGGAAAAAGATTCTGTTGAGCAGGCGATGCGTTGCGATGTTAAAACTTCACGCGAACGAAGTCGCGGGCAGAAGCTGGTTTTTAATATGTTGGACTATCAATCTAACTGAATGCAGCTGGAAACCGGTATTGAACACAAACATGAAGTCATCGACATTGTTAACAAAATCCCAATTAAAGTGCTAAGAAAACAAAAAGTCGTATTTAAAAATAATTAATAGAATTATTTTGCATAAATTACTTTACTTTTATTATTGTATATGATTAATTTTCAAAAGAAATAAATACCTAGATATTAACAAAACTACCTAAGTAAGCCATATTGAGATTACTATCCTTTTTCCTATACTCTATATAACTGACTAGCTGACCCGCGCAACTTCGTCTGCGTGACATAGGAGAGAAAAACAAAAGGAAAAAAAAACCCCGTTTTTGCAACATTTTTCATTCGTGCTCCGCTCCTAATAATTGTAGCGTGATGTTATATGGCCTAAAGCCTTCTTCGATAAATGGACTATACAAAACCAAAAAAAAAAATTTGCGCGTTCAACCAAACAAACTCTTCTGCTTTATAATATAAAGTATAGATATTAGTAATAGACAGGGTAATATCGAACGACAACGATAGTGGCGTCTACGATCAGACATTTTAATTATAAGTCAGTAGAGAGAGAGATGGACGCTGATTTATTGAACGTATACTTTACTCATAATAAGCAATTTGTTCCTGTTATAATTTGATTTTTAATTAGCTTTTTGCAGTGATTAATTGGTAGATCGGCAGCCAATTAATGTCAGCCAGTAATTTGTCCCGTTAGGCTAGGGTTTTTCTCTTGTAGAGGAAAATTGAGTGCTGCCCACTTACAAAGTGCATGTTTGATTTTCAGTCCTTTTTAGGTCCAACTACGATGTTTTCCTTAACATTAAGAAATTTAAGGAGTGTAGGTTGTATTAAAATTAAGGAAATTTCAAAACGAAACAAAAAACTGCAATGGATGATGAGATGCTGTTTTTATAATTTGAGCGGTGTGAATTTGAGTAAACTAACGAAGAATATTAATTAAAATAAAATCTAGCACGAGCTTACTAAAAATTGGGAAAATTTTAGGATTGCTACTAAATGATTAGATGAGCGATTAGAAATACAGAGAGGGCAACTTTGATCCCAAAAGTCAGACTTTGGGACGTGAGGAGCTTAGGCATATGGGTTGCGGAGCGATTACGATATGTCTGACGGGAGATAGAGCGGCAGCTTTTTCTCTCTGATCTGTTGAGCGTCGACTACGATCAGTATAAATAAATAATAATAAAATAAAAATATTTTTATTGACACAAAATCTTAATATATATAAATCTCGTGTCACAATGTTTGTCCTCAATGGACTCCTAAACCACTTAACCGATTATAATAAAATTCGCACACCATGTGCAGTTCGATCCAACTTGAGAGATAGGATAGCTAACATTTCAATTTATGAGACGCAGACGAAGTTGCGCCGGTCAGCTAGTAAAATTATATATTACCATTTGAAACCAGCCAAATCAGCGGGCGATGAGCGGCATAAGAACTCTGACACCAGGTTAGGTACTAATCACTTGATAAAGAAAGAAGATGATTCAAGATCCATGTTCCCCGAAAAGAAAACAGCTGTTTAAAACATGTTTTTGTATGGGAACATGTCACAGTGACAGATGGTTTTAGATAATCAGACCGCGACCGTCATATTTTTGGTGAACATGGACCTGAGATTTGAGATTTATGTTGTTGACACAATGGTAAATGTTGCGTAGGTACTGCTGTTAGTGTACAAAATAACTAAATACTTCAAAAATCTTTGAAAGTAAACCCATTTTCACGAAAAGATAATATCCAACAGAAAAGATCTCTCAAAACTGAGATTAGACCCATCAAGCGATGCAATCCAATCTGAAAGAGCATTGTGGAAAATTGTAGAACATTTTTCATTATTAGATGGAATATCTTCATTATTTAACTCTTCAGTTAGACTTCGGCGAACAAATTGGAAAATACGCCCGAGGCCTTTTTAATTCTGTGGAAACTAATCTGGAAGATATTGGTTAAATTCTTAAAGGAGCCTACTTTTTTACTTTATTTTTGGAATAAGTTTGCACTGGGATTTTTGAAATATTATGATCCTAATAAACTCGATGAATGATATTCGTAGATTAAAATACAATGTAAACTTAACTAGCAATATTGTAAAACAGTTGTATTTCAATTTTGGTGTACTATAAAGTCTATTCTATTATATTTTACTGGAGAATCTAAGAACTTGTGAAATTAATTTTAATTCGTTAATGTATTTTTTGCAAGATAACAAATTGTGAAACGATTTTCCAAAATAATAGTAATACACGTTTCATATGCATATTTCGCGCTATCACTACATATTATAAAACAAAGTCCTCCGCCGCGTCTGTCTGTCTGTTCGCAATGAACTCAAAAATTACTGCACCGATTTTCATGCGGTTTTCTCCAATGGATAGAGTAGTTCTCGAAAAAGGTTTTAGTGTATAATTTATACGCGGGCAAAGCCAAGGGGCATCTGCTAGTTAGCTACTAAACACTCTCTCAAAACAGTTACAAAAATTTCACATACGGATAAACGCACAAATAAAAAGTGAAGTTAAGAATATTTTCAATCGATTCATACTCACTTTTCTTTTCTGTAGAATTTATGTTGGTTGATAAGTAGATACCCGAAAAGCCACGTAACGTTTGCCGTGGTCCAAACACATTTGGTACAAGTAAATTTGTGAACGCGCGACAAACGCGACTCACTAAAGGCACACAACGCAGCCATTGAATTGTCTGTCACGTGTATTTGGTACGTCGATTCACGCGTGAATAAATACGTCAGGGATTGCTAATGTGAACGCAGCTTAACTGCGTGACCACAAACTACCCGCTTATACGACACGAGTGTGGCGAAAAGCGACTACGGAGACAACAAAATTAATAAATAGGCTAGTTTCCACCATCAATGAATTGCAAATCTATTTAGTCCGTCAGTTAGAGTTTTGAAAATAAGGGACACGTATTTTTTGTTTTTGTAAATCAATGAATGTTGACCAAAGTTAAAACGCATCAAAACTCAGGAGTGAGGGCTCGTGACGTCAGAATGCACCAAAAATATACCACGGCGTGACGAATTGAGAATTTTAAAAGTGTCGTTTCTTCGTCAATTTTGGTTTACGTTAGAAAAGAAAAAATATGGGTCAAATATTTTTTGATAATCTAACTGACGGACCTATTAGTTTATTTTTGTCATCTGTCAGTGTAGTGCGACCACGGTTAGTAGTTATGTGAAGGAAGCAAGTAAGGTGCAGACGCCAACAAATCACGCTACAATCTGTCTTTAATAGATTTTAAAATTTATTGCTAAAGCATTAGCGTATCGCATGGGCGTATCTTATAACCCAGTACTAACTAGGTTGTGGAGGTCAGATAGGCAGTCGCTCTATGTTGAATACTGGTACCCAGCTGCCCCTGGTGAGACCGGAATCCGACCACAATGTAGTTGGGAAAAAGCTAGGCAGATGATGGTGATCGCTAAAAGCATTAGGTTTAAGGTTAATCGGGTAAATTTGAGAGTTTTCGGGTAGCTTGAGGTGTTGGCGTCTGTACACTCGTTTGACAGAAATCGCATCGCCTGAGTTTGTGAACGGGGCATTATATCTAACATTTCAGGTCCTGAAAATCGCAACAGATCTGATTAAAAGAATAAAATAACATATATTTTGTCTATAAACAAAAATAAATAACAACTGTAATAGGTACTCATAAAACATTAAAAACATTAAGACATAATACCACAAAAATAGTTGCCAAACTAAATAATTGTGCCATTTCTGGCAACATTACATTATATTATTTTCGGAAAACAGGATGAGGCTGTCACATAAAAAGGGAGATGATTGCCCAAAGCATTTGTTAGGATAATAAATACTTGTATATTAATGTCTGTGATAATAAATAGGTTTCATATAAATGAAAACAGCATTTCTTTTCTGGAGACAAAAGTCCATTTTGCCCTAATAAACTGGTTGGAAAGTGTAAGTTGTTCATTGTATATTTAGGTAACTATTCTGAAGGTTTAGCTTCATCAGCCTAGAATGTTCCCACTGTTGGGACACAGGCTTTCTGTCTATGGGAGGAAATGGGCTATAATCCACCACGCGGGCCCAGTTGGTTGGTAAATGTCACGTGTTTTGTTTTGTTCTACTATTGATTTCAGAACTGTCGTATGTTATTTCAACAGCATGAAAAACTGATTAAGTCACAATATTTCCAAAGGAAAATAAAATTAAAATCATATTTCATGAATCCAGTATCGATACCAAAATGACAATCACCTTCAATATCAAAGATGGAAAGCCGCAATCACCGTTGATGGCGCCGTTGAATTTTTGACTTTGTGCGCTAAGGTTAACGTTGGAAATCCAACAGCTTGTTCAATATCCGTTACAACTTTTCTCCACCGTCGATTTAATGCATACCTATTCTATACACTATGAACCAGTAATTACATACGGCTTCTCTTGCCAAGCTAAATGCCAAAACGCTACACCACTAAATCAATCCGTGAAACATGTTCTAGAAGGTTCAGATTAGCTGACTACACCAATTTGTGTCTAGACTAAACTGGAGACGATACATTTTAATTAATGCAGGCGTTTCTGCATGAACGGCAGAGCTGTTTAGAACATAACATCAATCTCTGAAGGTTTAGGCAATGATACGAGTATACCTAATCAATGGTCAAATCAAATCAAATCAAATCAAAAATGTTTATTTGTTAGAATATGGTACAAAATAGATGTTACAATATTGGTTCCAGCATATCCTGCCATAATACGGCGTACATATATTTTTTTTATACAAAAACAAAGCTTATAAATTACTAACTCAGAATGGAATTAATGGTCCACCCAGATTTAGTCAGCTATGTTAAATTTGGCAGTCGTTACAGGTAGTCCAGTGGCCCGAAAAGTCTGACAACTAGGCTTTCCAAGTGGTATCGTACTACCCAGTATTAAGTCGGTTGTGGACGTCAGATAGGCAGTCGCTCCATGTAAAATACTGGTACTCGGCTGTATTCGGTTAGACTGGAAGTCGACCCCAACATAGGGAAAAGGTTAGGCACATGATCTTGAAGTCCGAAATAAATAAATAAAATGAATAGTGGGGGAGCTTATTACCATCAATCGGGCACAGACTCTGCTGCTACCGAGAAATTCCAGATTGAAAAACCCAATAGCACTTCGTCTGATCCGGGAACTGCATCAAGGACCTCTTGCTCGGCAGTCGCACTTACAACCATTAAACCAACGAGGTAGTTCATTTCTTAAATAAATATGAATTAAAAACTGATCACTGAACTGATTTGTGGCAGTGGGCAGGGCACATTTATCGCACAACGGTTGGCCGATTCGGCCGAAAAGTTCTGGAGTGGCGACCGCGAACCAGAAGATGATGCGTTGGAAAACCTCCCACTAGGTGGACCGATGACCTGGTAAAGGTGTGAGTCGCACGGGACCGGTAGCAATGTGGCGACACTTGGGGGAGGCCTATGTCCAGCAGTGGACGTCTTTCGGCTGAAATAATGATGATGATGATGATCCTTGAGAGACACCAACGAACTAACTCAAAAAGTAATTTTAAATTGGTACATCTAAATAAAGTTCTTGTTCTACTTTCTGAACCCATAAATAATCTCAACTAACTTTGGATATTCCAATCCTTGCAATCAAGTGCGGTACACGCTAGAATATTTGTGTAGAATATTAGATTACGTCTGATTGGTAAAAAACAAAGAGTCCTCATGAATGTATAACGATTCGAAAAATTGGCGCTGAAGACTGAAGCATAATGCCGAGATTTGAACATGGAATTGAGAGTGTGAGAGGGATTGTTTCTCAGAAGAAAATGAATACAGCAATATGTCACCGTAAAATTGTCAAACACGTTAGATTGTAAAATAACTAGAGAGATTGTAAACTCTCGAAATATGGTCAAACGAACATACTGCTTACAATAAAACGCATTATTTTTCGGTAGATTGTTATCTATCGAAGTGAAACCGTAATATTATGAAATGCATGCGATGGAAGTCAACTCGCGCGGTGTGGACGAGAGGGAGGGAAGAGGGACCTCCCCTTGTCCAATGGTACCACTCTCATGAAAAGATAATGTACCATTCCTTTAATTAATATAACCTAACCTCAAAACACTATATATTCCCCGACAAAGCGTAGTCGACGGAGCCGCGCTACGCGGGGCCCCTATTTTTAAGTGCAGGATTTAAAGGAACCTAACTAACCTAACGTTGGGTTGCCCTAAGTCCCGCTTATGGGGGTAGAGATATTTCCGTCGCATGCATTTCACAATATTACGGTTTCACTTCGATAGATTACAATCTACCGAAAAAGAATGCGTTATATTGTAAGCAGTATGTTCAGTTGACAATATTTCGAGAGTTTACAACCTCGCTCGAGAGATTACAATCTATCGAACATATACAATCTATCGGTGGACAATTTTACGGTGACATACATATATAATATGTTATAGTCAGGCGCGCAGTTGGCCAAATTACAATTGCGTATAAAATTATACATGGTACCGACGCGCGACGGGGCTCGATCCACTTCCCCTATACCGCGTATGCTTACGATGCTCAACGCGCTCGTGGAGACCAACCCTGGATTGGACTTGTTTGCTAATGAATGGAAGACGATTATGTTAGAAAGTTTGTGGTTTTGTGAGAAGATAGAAAGTATTAGGCAATGCTGCGCTGTAGCGTACTTTGAACGCTGTATCGCATTGCCTTCCATTAATTCTGTATGAGGCCCAATATTTCGATCCACACAGTATTTTATATATTGTGCACCCACAACTTTGCCACTTCTACTGCGTCTTCAGTTGCACCACACGAATCAATTTGTCTGCACGCTTCATAGGATCACGATGCTATGCTTATGCTATATGCAGCGGTGGCCCAGTGGTGGCGGCCCCGACTTACGAACAGTAAGTCGTGGGTTCGAACCCAGACAGGCGCATTACTTAGTGTAATTTATTTCATCACCGCTGCTCTCAAAACGGTGAAGGAAAACATCGCGAGGAAACCGGCATGTCCTAGAACCAAAAATTCGAAGATATGTGACATCTACCATTCCGCACTGGGCCCGCGTGGTAGATTATAATCCATTCCCTCTCATTGAGAGGAGGCCGTGTCCCAGCAGTGGGAACATTATAGGCTGATGATGATGATATGCTACGGTGTAAAAAAGCTCTTAACGAAGCCGAAAGGCACTTGTTATTCTCGTCATTTTTATCATTTCTTTGTTAAACATCAGACTTGGGAACCTTCTAGTTACGGAGATATTGGGGGTCAAAAGTTCCAACGTTTTAAATATTTTTTTCAATACTAGATTTTTATTTTACTTTAAACACCTCTAAGACCTCCGTCCTATTCAATCTATCCATCAGCACAATGTTTTGAATGAGTTACAGGGCTGGCTCCCACTACAAAACATAATTTTATACTCCAAAAAAAGTCGTTTCCCAGCGGTAATTTTTACGTAGGTAAAGTTACTTAGTTTGATGTACAGAATGCTTGGTTGACGGCTTCGTGGTGAGTGTGTTTAGGTACATCCTGTATAGTGAATTCGCTAATAAAACTTAATATGAGTAAACAGCTTTTATTAGCAAAATAATATCTCAGAAACTGAAGTGAAAAGGGTCCCATTGTTGAACGGCAAACGGCCATTAATAGAATTAGTTCCGGGTGCCTTCAGTTCTCTGTGTACAATACAATTGGTATCAGTTGCATTGATAAACAGAAAACGGTTCTGAATAATAACGGAGCTAAACAATCGTATTGTTTAATATATATTATTCTGTAGTTTGAGTAGTAAAGGTTTATACAATTATATTGTTGTTAAGACAACGTATTCTTACTAGGAAATAAATTATAGATCTCCTGATTGTTTTCTGCTAAGGAGGCCAATTTCAGCGAAAAGTGTGTACCTGTACACACTTTTCCCTCACATTCATAGCCGGCGATCAGTTACTTGACTAACAGCACTACATGTCATGCCTGCATGCCTGTTCGGGGCTGCGGGCCTGTTTGAAAGAGATACCGCGGCCCCGGAACATAAAGGGCGAGGAAGGAACATGGATGGGTTTTAGTCAGTAAGAGTCTGACACTCCCTCCCGCTCCGCCCAGAGTGGGAGAAGTCATTTGATGATTTCCCGTCCCAAAAAAAAAAAAGGGGTTTAGGCGACTATATGAGCTAAACTAGCAACTCTATTTGTGGTGGTTAAAACTTTGTTTGAAATGCTGTTAGAATAAAGTTCTAATCAGCTTGCACTACAAAGTGGTTGTTACGTGAGTCACTGCGGGCCAAATAGTGCGAAATGACTGGTTTCGATCGATCTACATAAAATCTATGGATTGGACTAAAAAACTAAAACACTACAATGCTAATATATTGCTTGTGGAATTAATTGCCAAAAAATCAGAATGATCGTTTGTATTTTAGTATGTTTTTTTGGTTGAAAGACATCTTTAGAGATAAGTTCGTGATTTTTTGTTATCGAGTCTAATTAACTATGTTATATTTTCAAAACACTATCATACTAGCATATATCCTAAAGAATATCATATATTTTTCTGGTTTTGTTTATTGCCGTAAATCATATACTTTTAGGCATTTATATTTGATTTTAAGTTTTTAAGTTGTGTATGATGAACGAGCGCTTCTCACCATCAAACTGTAAAGTTTGGCGAGTTAAAAACTGTAAAAAATAACTTGTAATTTTAGAGATTTAATAATAAAAAATTAAAAAAAAATACACGCGTGTAGCTCATGTTGTCACCTTAATACTGCCTACTTCTTAACTCCGAGCCACTACTGACAAAGTCCTCATGAATATATCCAATAACACTTATAAAATAATTTGCACGGCTTGGGAATCAAGCTCATGACTCCACGTTAATCTTGCTACCACGAAACGAACGGGGCCGTTAAGGCATAAATACAGAGTGCTGAAAAAGTACTGGATGTTTATGATTATAATTATTGCAACTTCGCAAGAGAACCATGTTTACCGATGTAGCCTAAGGAATTGTCAAACTTCAGTAGCAGTGGGCAGGGCACTTTGGTCACAGAACGTATGACCGATGGGGCAGAATAGTTTTGGAGTGGTGACCGTGAACCAAAAGACGTTATGTTGGAAGGCCTCACTCTAGGTCACTGGTTCCCAACCTGTGGTCCGCGGACCACTGGTGGTCCGCAGGAGCCTCGACTACGGTCCGCGAAAGATAAAAATGTTATTCGTACTTTTTAACACAGAAAATACAAGCTCAACCCAACCTAATTGAACCTATCAGAGGCAAAATTACTAAATTATTGCTAAATTTTTCGAGCTCAATTCGATCGCTTTTGTCCAATTTTTGTATAGTGTGAGTTAAAGATTCACTCCCCTAGTTATAATCCTGTCGGTGTCCATGTTTATCTAGGACCATATGGTCCCTGTTAACAATGAACCTACCAAAGTGGTCCGTGGCCTAAAAAAGGTTGGGAACCACTGCTTTAGGTGGACCGTTGACCTAGTGATGGTTGCGGCGATCCGCAGGTTTAGGAGCGGTCGATGTGGCGACACTTGGGGGAGGTCTATGTCCAGCAGTGGACATCTTTCGGCTAAAATGATGATGATGAGAGCAACTCCTACACAATCCCACCAACGGCATTA
Organism: Xestia c-nigrum; assembly: GCA_916618015.1. Lineage (NCBI taxonomy): Eukaryota > Metazoa > Arthropoda > Insecta > Lepidoptera > Noctuidae > Xestia > Xestia c-nigrum. The sequence continues at coordinate 3,827,508 of OU745262.1, forward strand.
AAATATTAACATAAATATGTATTAACATTGGTGAATACATTTACGACAACTTGTACAACATCGCATATAATTTAGAGTCGAGGGCTGTTCTCTGGATGATAATAAACCCGCCCATTTGGCATCCCCCCATGACAATCACGGGGTAAAGCGTATAAATCTACGTCCTTTTGTAGCTGTGACTATTCGCGGGGGCAAAGTACAGGGATATTCTAGAAGATTCATAGTTGAAGAAAGTTTAATATTTAATTTTATCATTTTACTGGCTTCTGCCCGCGACTTTGTTCGCGTGAAATTTTGATATCGCAACGCACTGCCTGGGCCTCGATTCTGCTATTACGATAGTGTCAGAATAGGCGATAATTGAAGTCACAATTATCAAGTTCTGTCAAGTTTTGACAAGTTTGGTAATCTACTAATATAACGGCGTCATTATGACTTCTCAATGAACAATCACTGACACTTCATTGAAAGAAATGTCATAGAATATTAATCTCGTACATGAAATCTGGCATGAATAAATGTTCGCATTTAGTAGTAGATTTCGAAAACCATTTGTACTATTGGTTTTATAATAATGGCAATACGAAAATGCCATTAAACACAATTTTATTACGAGACCATCGACCGACCATTGTGAATTTAGCAGATTACGAACTTTAAGCAAATTTACAATGGGATGAGAATGGAATCGTGTTGGAGTGACGAATTTATTAAAATTCCAGAATGAGGCCCCTGCTCAACGGAAGCTTTTTTCCCTCTTGCAACATTTCTTATTGCTGCTCCGCTCCCATTGGTCATAGCGTGATATTATATAGCCTATAGCCTTCCTCGATAAATGGACTATCCAACGCAAAAAGATTTTTTTTATTCGAGCCGGTATATAGTTCCTGAGATTGGCGCGTTCAACCAAACAAACAAACAAACAACCAAACTCTTCTGCTTTATAATAAACTAGCTGACCCACGCAACTTCGTCTGCATGAGAGAGAAAAACGAAAGGAATAAAAAAGTTCCCGTTTTTGCAACATTTTTCATTCCTGCTCCGCTCCGAATGGTTGTAGCGTGATGTTATATAGCTTAAACCCTTCCTCAATAAATGGACTATCCAACACAAACAGATTTTTTCAATTTGAGCCAGTAGTTCCTGAGATTAGCGCGTTCAACCAAACAAACAAAGAAACTCTTCTGCTTTATAATATTAAGTATAGATAGACAGATACATAGAGAGAGATAGATAGAGACATAGAGAGAGATAGATTATGTTTTTGTTTATTTTTTTGTCCTTTGTCATGCGTGCCCTGTTCCCTGTACGTTACAGAAACTGGTGGACGGAAGACAAGCACTTAGGCCTGATTCTTGTCGCGCTGACGTTCAGTCGCGTACGGTCAGTCGTGACGTCAGCGAGAACAAAATACGGCTGTGGGTCGCCGCTGACATCAGCGTCGCAGTATGGTTCTATAAAGGGTGTAAAACACCTCTTTACGAAGGGCACTTGTTCTCCCCATCATTGCGATCATTTTTTTGTTCTACACCATACCTGGGAACCTTCTAGTTACGGAGATATGGGGGTCAAAGTTACCACTTCTTGACAAGATTTTTTTAATTCAAGTTTTTTTGTAAGATTTTTAAATCTTAGAAAAAAAAATCTTAGACCCCCGTACTATTCAATCCATCCATCAGCACAATGTTTTAAGTGTGTTACATTGAGTTCTACCACAAAACATGATTGACAATGTCATACTCGTAGGTGACCGACCGTACGCGACCGACCGTTAGCGCGACAAAAATTCTTGTCTGACTCAATGTAAATACCTGCGGCACTCAATGAAGGTGAAGATCAGGATCGCGACAGTCCACGTGAAATTATTAAAAAAATGTTGCTTCCCTATTTGAATCTGATTTACAAGATTGGTCCCGTCGTTTCAGAGATTAACCGGAACAAGTAGGCAGACAAAAAATAAACAAAGCATTGTTTTTTTAAGTCCCATAAATAATTTCATTTCTGTATTTAGTAAAAAACTATTATTTTGAAATTAGAAACAGAGACTTCTATTTTCCAAAATAGAATTCATACAAAATTCATAATAGATTTCATCTCCTGGTCCGAACCCGTTCTAAGAAACATCTTTATAAGGCTGATAGCTGAGGCTGAAGACGAAGGCACTTACAAGAATGTTAAAACAAACCTTCTTTCAATCACCTGCCGGCTGGAACACCCAAGAAATAGTGGTTTATTTAAATTCCCCGACATCTTGGGGGTCGTTTGGGTGTACAATCACTAAGATAAATGCTGCGACATTCCACGCGGTCATCAGATATTGTGCCAGTAAAAGGAATTGTGTGTGAGTACGTTAGTTTATGTATTCGGGTTGTAAATAGGTCACACTTTGGTTATCGCGAGAGCGAACGCGAGAACTTATACTGTTTTAAGCATTTACGGTTTAAAACTAAACTTTAAATACTGTTGGTATATCCTTGATGTAAGAGGGGAGGAGCTCAAAAACTTACAATCACGAAAGATATCCTGTAAGTGACAGAATAAGTTTTGCTTAACTTAAGTTTAGGAAATAAAAATCGGGGCAGTCTTTAGGGATTGCCGGTAGAAGTGAAAACAAAAAGTACACAGGCCCGGCCCCAGTCGTAGCACTGCTACGGGTTGTGCTCTGCTCCCACTTTGTGGTGCTACGCCGTAGCGGATCAGCTACGCGTGCTACGAAGCACGGGTGACGGTCACGAGAGTTTCACCCAAAAAATCTATGTTTTATGTCTGACCCACGATGAACATGATCTAATGCAACTATTGAACTAGCAGTCCTGGCTGAGATTGGTCCAACACAGAAGTAAATCAGAACACCTCATGCTTCGCAGTCACGCTTGCGACCACTAGATCAATATTACACTTCTTGGGGTTTTTCCATCAGGATGTTTTCAGTAGGAGCCTTTGAGCCCGGTTGGTGGCAATAGACACGCTACCTATTTATTACAGGGGACTTAAACATATCTGGAGAAATATGGGTGACCTATTACGTGCATTTTCAAGCATTTTCTTTTCTTGTCTTTTTTATACTTTTTCAGAGAACACTATATAAAACATATGTACATGAAGATATGAACAGATGAAACATATCGGCCACGGCTTGTAATCCGGTCGAAACGTCCGGCTTAAATTAAAGGTAAATTTGCGATAAATATCCGTTTTCATATATTTTGTACTAGCTTCTGCCAGCGGCTTCGCCCGCGTGATGTTTGAAATTGTCCCACGGGATCTTACTACCGGGATAAAAAGTATCCTATGTGTTAATCCAGGTTATAAACCATCTGTGTGCAAAATTTCATCCAAATCCGTTCAGTAGTTTTTGCGTGAAAGAGTAACAAACATACATACATCCATACTTACAAACTTTCGCATTTATAATATTAGTAGGATATTTTTTTCTTTTTTCTTTCTTTTATCGTGTGGTTAGTGTTTAAACTGGTGTCAGATTTTTTATGCCGCCCATAGGACCTTTGACTTGGCTTACTTGGCAACAGGCAGAATCAGAATTAGATCTTTATTTACTTTGCTTTGCTTTCTGCTTTTTTTTTGTGTACCATACTCTTGATTACTACTGTTTTGTTTCCACCGGCTTCCCCAAATTCTTCGAAAACAAACTCTGTTTCTCTATAATGTTAAATTCATGATATTTCAGGATAAACAAAGTTCACCTCAACATTCTGGGGTAATACGGCTTAATTTAGATCAACAACATGATTATATACTTGATGGTTATTATATACTTGAACTTTGAAGATACACATAGGTATAGAACATAATATAGAAGCCTCAGGCGTTCTCTAATTATATGGAAGAAAACCTTGTTATTGTTACCTACAGTATATATAGCAACGATATTGTTGTTTCTTGTGCCTTTCAAATAATAAGGAAATATTTTAATGTTGTTTCTTTTGTAAGGGGGTTACAAAGGTTGTAAAGTCTAAGTAGCTGTTTGTTTTTTGAGGCGATTGGGGTATGAGGTTCTGCGTTCGATTCGTAGGTCAGGCAGTGCTATTGGTTTTTTCTATCACTGCCACTGAGTCTGAATAAGTCAAGAAAATAGGTTGAACCCATATTTTTTTTCGTTTGTGAAGTCGTCAATGACTCCTCCAGCTCTGAGCGGAGCGCAAGGCGGAGTGTCATACTTTTACTGACTCTCTCTCTGGAGGCTCACTCTCTCTCACGTTCCATCACCTTCTTCGATAGCATGACTGCTCCGCAGAAGGAGGTGATGGCTTCCAATTTCGTCTCGCTCTGGACCATGAACCAGGGCCAGGCACGAGAGTTCACCGCCGCCGATTGATGCTACGAGGACTCCACTGTTGGCTCTGGTGTGTCCTCCAGTCGATCCTCGCAGTGGTGACGACACCCAGGCGTTTTCTCTCGCCCGATTTGGTGCAGGAAACTCCTGAGACAACCGTGTCCGGTGAGGACTTGCGTCTTACAAAAGGTAAGGACGCCGTGGCGCTTCTCAAGCCGCTCCTCAAAGAGGGGACTTCTCGCCACTATTATGGCCTTTGGCTCGCCCTCTATAACATGAGACTTTTACTAGTGAAATAATGATGGCCTGCTACGTACACCTCTTCCCAAACCCTGCGAGGATTACAGGGATGATATTATACCATCAACCAGGCCCAAATCTGGACTCTGTGGCTGCTAAAATCCCTGATGGAAAAACCCAGTAACAAATTGCCTGACCCGGGAATCGAAACCAGTCCTCATGCTCGGCAGTCGCGCTTGCAACCACTAGACCAACGAGGTAGAAAGATATGATGAGAACAATGGCGGTGTGGTTAGAAATATGTGTAGATCATCATCATCTGCTCAGCTTTTTCCCAACTATGTTAGGGTCGGCTTCCAGTCTTATCAAATGCAGCCTATCTGACCTCCACAACCCAGTTAGTACTGGGTAATACGATACCCCTTGGAAAATGTGGTTGGTGGTAGAAGATGGAATGATGTGTAGATGAAAATCGAAAATACACATTTGGTAGAACACCTAATTGCGATTCGTGTTAATTATTTACCCAAATCACACCCTCACAACAAACCAGCATTATCATAGTTAGTATCAAACAATACGAACAAATATTTGTACACAGAATGAAGCTGTGATACCAATGGTTAATTGTGAACCAATGCATTAAATGAAGTGATTGTTCGATAGTTTGCATGACTATACATACAGTGTACAGTCATCATGCATTATTTTCAGTATTGTTTTTGTATTTACTTTCTTTTTTTGTTTGTTATATATCTTTTCCAAAATATTGTATATATTTTTTTAACTATTAGCTTCTATGCCATTAAGTTAGCCCTGCTACATTACAGTTAGCGTTTGATAACAGTTTGTTTTTGTTATATAGCATTGTAATCTGTGGAAAATGTTGTGGGTAGTATATTTGGCAAGTTTAATTTTAAGACAACATTGTTTATACTTAATATACTACTGTTTGTTTTCTCAAATATAATACATAAATACAGTCAGCAAAACAGTCAAGTATGCAGGCTAGCAATCTTAAGACTATTATAATTGTAAAAGTCTGTAAAAGTGGATTTTTGTTATTATTTCACGCAGAAACTACTGAAGGGGGTTTGGGATGAAATTGCAAACAGATTCATTATAACCCTTTTCTACTTATAATAGTAGTAAAAAGGTTGCTTGCCTGCATACCTAACTGTTTTGCTACATAGACTTTATGTATTATGTTGTGGACGTAAATCAATATTAACTGGTATGAAACCATAACTACAAAGGGTGTAAACAACCTCTTTACGAAGCCGTCAACCAAGTATTCTGTCCATCAAACTAAGTAACTCTACTCAAAAAATTATTGCTGGGAAATTACTTTCTTTTTGGAGTGAAAAATTACGTTTCACGGTTGTACGAACTCAAAACATTGTGCTGATGGATGGATTGAATAATTCGGTGGTCACGGAAGTGTTTAAACAAAAAAACTTTTAGTTAAAAAAAATGGAAAACGAGTAACTTTGGCCAACAATATCTTCTAGAAGGCTTCCAGGTATGGTCTGGAACAAAAAATCGCATTAACGGAGAGAACAAGTAACTTACGCCCATTATACATCGAAAGTCAGAGATATATATCTTCTTCATTTAAATCTCATTCCTCCTCCCCTCTCCTCCATCTCCTCCTCCTCTCCATTTTCATAAAATTAAGAATTTTCAATAATACGTACACACAAAAACATGACACTTTCTTGGCAGTCGTGTAAAAAAGTTGCAAAAACAATTAATACCCAAAATAATTGATTGCGAGTTACTCAATCTAGGTTTATTTAAACCTGTGTTTCAGATTGGACTGCTAAACTGCACTAGACGTGCTTATAACGAAACATATCAAGAACTTACCCCTTTCTGTTTATATATCTCTATACAAAATGTTGTAAACAGTGTTTTTTTTTATTAACACTGTAACTTGCCCTATCTTTGAAACCAATCTAATAAAAATATTTCATACACACTATATTCCCCAGACGGTATAGCAACTTATAATTCATTTTAAACTTTATTTCGATGCCATTCACCCCTGAACAAATAGAAACCTGTGTAAACCCATTCGAGGGAACTTTTTAAACCCTATAAAAGAAAACTTTTTATGGGTTCTAAAAGTTTCAGCCCATTAAGGACTTTCAACCGCAGTTTTCGTTTAAAAATAAAGGGAACGTACCCATTTCCAATTATACAGCTGTATGTTTTTGTTACTTTTATCGACTTTGCGAATTCACGATTATATCTCAGCAATACCAAAATATGTTTGTGCAATTTTAACGGAGTGATTTCCAGACTAAGTTTTCGAGTTAACCTTAACTTATGTTTATGACTATTTGCCTAACAGAACTATGATTAAGTCCTTCAGAAATCTAGTTAATTAAATCTAACCAAGAGGTAAGATAAGATAAGATATATTTTATTTGCTCAAAACATGTGTCACATACAGTAATAAAAAGTGCATGTAGGATAAAGTAAATACAGAAAATCGTTCAGACAGGTTTTGCCACATACATGGCGTGCAAAATTGGAAAATTGAGGTTTTTAAATATATCATTTCAGTCACTGGAACTTGAACTTGTATTTTCGATTAAAAAAACGATTTTACGTTAACATTCTCGATAAAGCCTGTAATTCCCGCGGTGTTCACACAGCCGTTTTTCTATAGTTACTTATTTATAACTGTTGGTTAACATACGTCCGTAGCAATTGAACAACGGGCGGTGTCCGCAACTCCACGTCCAGTGCAGGTTGGTAGATGTCACATGTCTTCGAATTTTTTGGTTCTAGGACATGCCGGTTTCCTCACGATGTTTTCCTTCACCGTTTTTGAGAGCAGTGGTGATGAATTAAATTACACAAAGTAATGCGCCTGCCTGGGTTCGAACCCACGACTTACTGTTTGTAAATTGGGGCCCCCCGACTAGGCCACTGCTGCTCTCGTCCGTAGGTATCGGTGTTTCTATTTAGACTTAGCTTGAACCCAGAAATATCCTGTCCGCGTCATCTAACTTTCAATTGACTCACAGAAAAATCAAATAAAGCTTAGAAAAGTAAACGTAGTGATTATATACCTACACTGTGCAGACACAGAGTATATAATCACTACGTTTACTTTTCTGTTTTGTTTTTATCCGTCCGTCCGTTAAATATCAAACAGACAGAGATCCATCAGTTTTTTGTAACTAAGTTATTGAAAATGACCGTTAGTCAACGGTCCACTTTTTGGATCTATCAATAGTGTCACCCACCTTCAGGATTCATAATCCTAGGCTATTAAATCTCTACTATCTCATCCTCTGACTTACCAAAGCACGTTTTTGACCATAAATCCATTTATCACACGTTAGCTCTATGATTTATTTAACCTTTATTCAAAACCTACACAACAAATCTTTGTCTTGCCAAAACCGTTTAGCTAGCATCTGCGACTGAGAGACAAACAGAGGTAGCCTCTTGTGAATACCAAGAGCAACGCAATCAAAGCTCCTCACTCACATTTTGTTACGTACTCCTCAAGTTTGTTGGTGCCTTCTCAAGTATGAAGTAGTAAGAAAAGGGGGTTGGATGCGGCCTTAACAAAAATCATCATCATTCTCTTGACCTTTTCCCAATTTATTTGGGGTCGGCGCAGCATATCTTCTTCTTCCATACTCCTCTATTTTTCGTCATCTCATCAGACACTTCTTTTCTTACCATATCCTTCTTAACACAGTCCATCCATCGTTTCTTTGGTCTTCCTCTACTCAAATACCAATCCACATTCATACTCAAAACTTTTTTCACGACATTTTCCTCATTCCTCCGCATCACATGCCCATACCACGACAACCGATTACCACACAACTTTTCAGTCACCGGCGCCACTTTCAGACTCCTCTAATATACTCATTCCTTACTTTATCCATTCGCGTAACACCACACATCCCCCTTAGCATTCTCATCTCCGCGACATGCAGATGCCTTTCATTTATCCCTTTTGTGGCCCAACATTCTGATCCATACAACACAGCAGGTCTAACCATTGTTTTATAAATCTTCCCCTTAAGTTTTAGGGGAATGCGGGAGTCGCAGATCGTTCCCGTGACCTGCCGCCATTTCATCCATTTCGTGTTAATTCTGTGCTTTACACTACGATCTATACAAAAATATAAACATTATACATAGGTGTCCAAATCATCAGCGTCATCAACTCATCATTGTTGACAACAGTGTGAAGGTCTGGAAGATGGTGACAAAAATAAGTGGACTGTATGATTGGCTGGTACAAACTGAATTTATTACAAAAATCGACATACATATACAACGCGGTGGTCCGTGGAGAAGTGTTCTGTGAACGCGAGTGCGCGACGCCGGCTGTAAACTGGCCGCTCGTCGCCCGCGCAGCCCGTTGCCCGCGTCTTTCACCGCACCGTCTGGCTCAGCGGCTCGGAGGCGCTGCCTGCGGCACCGAAGATGTCGAGATTCGATTAAAAAAAAAGTCTGACACCAGTCTTACCAAGTGGTATCGTATTTCCCAGTGTTAACTGGGTTGTGGAGGTCAGATAGGCAGTCGCTCCATGTAAAATACTGGTATTCAGCTGGATCCGGTTAGACTGGAAGCCAACCCCAACATAGTTGGGAAAAGACTAGGCAGATGATGGAGCTTGGAGCATGTTCCCGACATCGGTGGATTTACTTTCTACGATTTACGCTTTACGCTTGTCGTAGTGCTCGTAGCCGATCCGATACGGTTACCCCGTAGCGGATCGTCTACTAGTTTTCACTTGTTGCATCGGCTTTCTCCAAAGAGTGCCCCTTTTTAGGGTTCCATTGCAAAATGGCAAAAAACGGAACCCTTATAGATTCGGCATGTCTGTCTGTCTGCCTGTGGAAGTAGATGTACTGTGAACCGCATTAAGATTTTCACAAAAAAAAAACAATAAATTTTTGGGGTTCCCCATACTTTGAACTGAAACTATTCTTTTTTATTCATCAGACCCATACGTGTGGGTTATATATGGATACGTCTTGAGGAAATGATGTTGAGGTTTCTAATATCATGTTTTTTCTAAACTGAATAGTTGGCGTAAGAGACTGTTCCAAAGTGTTAAAAGGTGCCCCCCCCCCCCTGTAACTTCTAAAATAAGAGAATGAAAAAACTGAAAAAAATATATGAATGTACATTACCATGTAAACTCCCACCGAAAATTGGTTTTAACGGGATCTAGTGAGTAGTTTTTTTTAATACGTCATAAATCGTAAAATCATAACTTTTATATTATGTTACTTGCTGCTACGGAACCCTTCATGAGCGAGTCCGAATCGCACTTGCCCACTTTTTTAAAATCGTTTTATTCTTAAAAATAAATTGTTTTATTCGTAAAATAATGTGAAATAATAAGTAAAGACATAATATTTCATACTCACATATCAGATTGTCTTCTTAGATCTTAAACACGTAGGTAAGAAGTTCAGGCCTTTCGCGTTGTGAGCAGAAAGTTGCTTTGCGACTTCAGAGCATGCAACTTATGTTATATCTAAGGTAAACGTATTTAAAGTTTCTTAAAGGAAGCTTCCAGGTAATAAAATAAGCCAGTTTTGATATGTTTTACCTACTGTGTTTTATATTTTAGTATTTTGTTTATGAATGATGTTTAAGCAATTAGTTTCCCTTGCGACTCGCATCCAATGGATTCCAGCAACCTTCACCAGGTCTTCGGTCCACCTAGTACGAGGTCTTTCAACGCATCGTCTTCCGGTTCGCGGTCGCCACTCCAGAACTTTTCGGGCCCATCGGCCATCCGTTCTGCGAGCAATGTGACCTGCCTACTGCCACTTAAGTTTGGCAATTCTTCGGGCTACGTCGGTGACCTTGGTTCTCTTGCGGATGTCTGTCTTTCGGCTTCGTTCAGAGGTTTTTTACACCCTTTATAAAATAAAACCCGACAAAAATGTTGGGCAGTAGCCCATTAGACACTATACCCGTCTAGCCGGAGGATTCTCCCTTTATGGGGGATGAATAACTTTACAACGTGTTCTTCATACCCGTATAAAGCCAGCTTGTGTCGCTTGACTCAAGTTGTGTCGCAAGTCGCAACCCCCAAGGCTGTGAACAAGGCCTTAGCTCTTCAGACGCGGACGCCCTATTCAAGTTGCAATACCCAAAAATAGCTCATGAAGTCATAAGTAGGGTTGCCAACTCTACTGTTTTAGACAGTATTATACTGTTTTTAACTAAATTATACTTTTTACTGTTGAACAAAAATAAAGTATACAAAATACTGTTTTCAGCATCCAAATGCAAACATATTATTATGTGTTATACTTAGAAGCTCACACAAATTTCGCCACCTCAGCATTTACTGAAAGAGTTTTTTCAGAAATGAATGCTAAGTGGCAGGAGGATAGAAATAGAGCATCTATAAAATTTAATTAAAAATGAGCTCCTCATTTATTTTAATTTCTGTTATAATTGTGTTGATGAAGTTTTTAAAAAAGATTATAAATTAACAAGTTGTGCAAGAAGCTCTAAAAATATATATTTAAAACAATAGAAAATACTGTTCATTTGTCTAAAATACTGTTTAATATTCTTCATAGACCTGAATATACTTTACTTCTTGTAAAAAAGTTGGCAACCCTAGTCTTAAGTGCATCCAAAAACGTCCATAAACATCGTAATAATATCGCCAATCATTGCGATAACATATATTATTATTATCGTAAAGTGATACCATTTCTTATTTTTACCGACTTCTATAGATAACCTAATCATTTGTTTACAAAAAAATTATCTCTCTGTTAATTTTATACACGTAGGCTAGATAAACAAAAATTACGTCAATTTTATTTTTATCTAGAAATAATCATGATATACAATCAGGCATACTGTTGAATTGGTTAAGAATCAGATTCCTTGCCATTTGGCTTGGGTTAGTATTGTTTAAGCCAAGCCAAACAGAAGGTAGTCCTCAGAACGGCTTTTCGATTCCGAAAATTATGTCAATAATGTATACAACCAAATTTTAGTCGTTTTAATTACTGTAAGGGCGGATTGTACTCATGAACATGAACAACTTTTACAATGAGACCGACTTTGAAACCTCGAAAAAAATATCAGCTGCTGCCTATATTTTTTCGAGTTATGCGACCAATAATGGATGAAGCAGCTGATTTAAAAAAAATGTAATCCGTTTTTTCGTGGCGGTGTGGCGCGGCGCAATCTCGAACCGATTTTCATTAATCATAGCTAAGAACACTCCCGACTAATTCACATTTCAAACAAAATCAAATTCAGTTCATCCGTTCGGGAGCTACGATGCCACAGACAGACACACACACACAGACACGTCAAACTTATAACACACTACCATTTTTGCGTCGGGGGTTAAAAATTAAGTGCATTGACAAAGTGCTATTGACTATAGTTTATTATAGTACTTACCTATTGTTTAACCACTCTCAGACTAAAGAAAAGAATAGAACCGCATCATCTCAACAAACAAAAGGAAATCCATTAGAGCTGCAGTGTGTAATAAAGTTTATGAGATTAATGACGCACCATTGCAATTGTTATGCTTTGTTATTTATATGCTGCCTCGTTTTTCTGCCTGTAGGTATAGTATGGAATAAGTATGACGACAGTATCAAAAAATCTATTTAATCCGTCAGTCAGAATATTGGAAAATAATGGACACTTATTTTTTGTTTTTGTAAATCAATGAATATTGGCAAAGATAAAACGCATCAAAACTCGGGAGTGAGGGCTCGTGACGTCAGAACTCACAAAAAATGTACCAAGGCGTGACGTATTGAGAATTTTAAAAGCGTCGTATCTTCGTAAATTTTGGTTTACGTAACAAAAGAAAAAATACGGGTCAAATATTTTTTGATAATCTAACTGACGGACTTGGTGAACATGGACCTACCATGTTCACTAAAATGATGACAGTCTGATTATCTAAAACAGCTGTTTAAAACACTTTTTGTATGGGAACATGTCACAGTGACAGCGCTTTATAGATAATCAGACCGTTATCTTTTCGGTGAACATGGACCTTAGTATTTTTTGCCGTCTACCCTTTTGCAGATTCCGTATGTCATTTGTAGATCTTTGACAGTCGTCACAGGTTGTCAGTGGCCCGGAACTCTCAACCTGTCTGACAGGAACTATTTACTTCAGCCTTGCTTCAGCCATAGATTTGTTTTTTTTTTTATCAAACTACTTTTATGCACCCATTGTTTCGGGAGATACCAATATATCCTCTTCTGCAAATCTCGCTTTCAAAATTAAGTTTGCTGTAAGAAAACCCAACTCTGGGCTTAATAAACTAGCGATATTATTGCAATTAATTTGTATATCTGTTATTTTGTGTGCAATTAAGAAGAGTATGTTTTAGAAGGTCGTGCATGCCTCTACGAGTAATACAGTTGCCAGTTGTTGTCGAGTTATTATACATTATCTATGAGAAAAAGGCGTGAATGAATGTGTTTTATGAATTTTCATAGAAATAAAAGTGAACGACTCAAAGTAAAGCAATATTGATACCATACAGTGCCCACCAAGTATTGTCATTAAATTTGTTAGGTCAAAGTTTAACGTTTTCTTTTTATCTTCGGATCGTAGATCATCAAATAACTTCACCAACTCTGGGCAGAGCGGAGACTTTTACTGACTAAAACCCATCCATGTTCATTCCTCGCCCTTTATGTTCTAGGTCCACGGTATTTCTTTCGAACATTCCCGCAGCCCCGGGTCAAAGTTTAACCTAAAAGGTCATCCGTCTTCTAATCTCATCACAAAATCCGCTAGTTAACAAAGATAGGGATTTAATCCGAGTGCTTCACGTTGATCAATTTATCACGAGTATTGTGGGGTTATTACGACGAGATCTAATTAATATCGTGCGTCAACTGAGCACAGGCGAGAAGGCTGGTAAAATGGCGCTTTAGTTAATATTTGATGTGTCATATTTAGACTAATTGAATTATAATGTGTGTGTGCGTCCTTATTAAAGGAATTCTTCCTTCGCTATTAATAAGAAGGGAAAAACAGGTATTTGAATAGCTGTTTTTATTTAATGTTACTAACATCATTGTGATGTATTAGTATTTACGATTAAAAATATATCTCAGTTCTATACCAAATTGAAATCCTAAAGATAAAAAAAAAACATTTTATATCAGGCATTGCACATAAACACATACAGTTCACCCATAGCAGCTACGTAATGTTATTATATATAAATGATTGAAGATTAAATTAGATTAGATAAGATTCAAATAAAAAAATACAAATGGCCTCTTTAAGCAGTTCATCTTAACAATCAATCCATAGGAACAAAGTGATATTGCAGCAGGCTCCTTGGTTGATACTAACTTAATTAACTTATTTAGGGTCCCCGTGGACTTCGTATGAAGAGTCACAGACTCACCATGCAGCGTTAATGACGGCTGAACCAATTAATTGTGAGCATATTTTTAATTGTACGCTAAACGTCCGACTGATCGACATTTCGCGTGTCTAGAGAGCTGGCTCTTTCTTTAGCCAAAGAATTAGCATGCCATTCAACATGGCAATACTGCCAGTCTTCTGGGCACGTTTCCCGATGACAGCGATGCGGAGGAGTGTTTTGAGGCCTAAGTATCCTATTGACATCGTTGTATATAATTATATTTACATTTAGTATTATTTTGTCGTCATTAAACGAATGTTTAAAAATATATATGTCGCAGAATCAACAAAGAGAAATATTAGAGCGTGTAACGTAAACTTAAAACAACGCCATCTATTAACGTTTGTCGGAAACGTCAAGCAGTGTGCTTGGGTGGGGTCAATACGGGGCGTGGCATGTTTGACAGATGTCAGCTGTCATTCCTTTTGACATTGGACGTATGGCATTTTGAGACTTCACTTTTGAGTTGGACACGAGGGCGAGCGGTCGTTCTGCCAGCCTGTACCAAACCTACCGCGTTTCCGTAGTTTAATCAGTTTCTATCACGTTGATCCATTAAGATTTTGTTAATTTGTTGTTGAGAGTGAATTAATAGACGGTTGTGATTAGTATTGAGACTATTATTTCATACCTGCACCATGTCGAACTTGGATTCTGATGACGAAGTACCCCCAATGGGTGAACTAGCTTCGTTATATAAATAAAATTAACTGCAGGTATAAAAATTTTGACAGGCAGTTTGTAACGCAGCATATTAGCACCCCCGACAGATTGTCGAAACTATAACGTTTAACGGATTAGGTTTAAGACGTCAAACTAAGTTCGACGGTTCAAGTTACCGGATCTCGGTGTTACTACTTAGAATAACTTGTGACTATCTGACATTGTTTTGGTTAAGTACTTGTGTACACTTTGGCGATGATTAAACGTGAACTTCGATTAATAATTGCCAGAATTTAAACTAATCTGTAGTTTGATGAAAATAGATTATTGCATTACATTATTCTAGTGAATGTGTCTATATCATGTCCTATAGGGTTTGGGAGAATCAAAGAAGAAGCAATTTTGGGCTGCGGGACTGTTCGAAAGAGATACCAAACCCAAGAAAATATGAATTTCGCGGGCCACCCTGACTCATGCTTTCACCTTAATATAGCAATAACACAATTCACACTGACCTGATATAATAAAGGGTGTAAAACACCGCTTAACGAATACGAAAGGCACTTGTTCTTCTCATCATTCTGAGCATTTTTTTGTTCTACACTATACCTGGGAACCTTCTAGCTACGAAGATATTGGGGATTTTGACCAGCTTTTTTTTAAATACCACTTTTTATCGCATGATTTTTACTTTAAATATCTCTACGACTCCCGTGCTATTCAATACATCAATCCACACAATGTTTTGAGTGCGTTAGATTGAGTTTTACCACAAAACATGATTTATAACCTCAAAAAAAAAGTTGTTTCCCAGCAATATTTTTTGCGTAGAGTTACTTAGTTTGATGTACAGAATGCTTGGTTAACGGCTTTGTGATGAGGTGAAATACACCCTGTATAAGTTAAGAAATACCAAAAGAAAAACAGTTTAAAATGCATCTTTGCAGCTACAAGACATCCGTTTGCATTTTTTTGCAACACAGCACTGGCCTGCAAATTCTAAAAACTTCAGAAAATTTTAAATGTCGCGGGCTTCCCTGACGCTTTCACCAAAAGAGCTTATGGACTAGGCATAACGACTGAATTAGCATGACTAGGTACCTTCAAAGTCTTGCGCACGGAGTGGCCGCCATTGTCATTCAAAAACATCAAAAAAATAATTTAAGTGCACAACCGTTTCACAGCGTTATATATTTTTTTTAGATTTGGGATAACGGTCTTTTTGCCTGTCATTAACTGAAAGTAATTCCCTGTAAGGAACACTTTCACTTAGAAATAAACATATACAATAACAATCTAAAAGTGATTTTAATATTTTTAAAACAATAACTCTGTACTAACTTGGCAACACTAATCATCACTGAAAATATCAAATAAATTACTTTTAGATGTACCTATCCGGCCATAGTAGTTAATAATATTATGATACTTTGAAAAAATGGAGAAAACTAATGGAACTTCCGTCGTCTATATAAGTCACTTTTAGACGTTCTAATCAAATCCAGTTAAAATCTCGCCATTGTTGCCGATTCTCTTGTACACCAAACTTACTTACTTAATTTCTTAATTTTAGTTTGTGGGTTTTGGTAAGTTTTTCTGAAAACACAGTTAAAATCGAGTTTAACAGTCGTTAACTGGAATAAACCATAGATTAAGATTTGTCGGAGATTAAAATAAAAGCTAAATGAAAGTGAACGAAATGATCTGAATTGCATAAAAAAACCTGAGTAAAATCAAATAATTATTTACACGGAGCATAATATCAGCGTAAAACTTTATTGTTGTTTGAATTTTTATTTTTCAGTTTTTACTTGAGTTTGGCCGGCGAGCTTGTCTATGAAAAAAGGCGGGTAATAAAAAAATCAAGAGCTGGCCATACACTGCCAGTACTTTACATGGAGCGACTGCCTTTATGACCACCACAACCCAGTTGATACTGGGAAATACGACACCATTTGCTAAGACTGGGTGTCTAACTTTTAGGGCCACTGACTACCTGTAACGACTGTCAAAGATCTACAAATGACAGCCGGGACCAACAGCTTAACGTGCTTTCTGAGGCACGGAGGAAACTCGGTATGTAAGGGTGGTCACACATCTACAGAGCAACCTAGGCAAGCACGGCTTAGCCTAAAGATCGGCCCCAGCGGCTGTTATTATTTAGCCACGAGCTTCACGAGCATAAAATAGGATATAGGATTAAATGTTGTCAAATAGGTTCTCAATAAATAAAACTCCAAAAATTAGTTCATATACCCACATTTTTATTAAATTATAGTCCAACACATTCAATACTGCGCTTTTTATTGTCTCCGTAGATTGGTAATCACATGGCTGATCGGCCAAGTTCTTATATTGTCATCACTTAAAGTCCAAGTTACGTTAAACATTGCTTAATTTTAATGATGCGAAAATCTCATGACGTGATACATTTTTGGCCAAGTCTTTGATATTTTGACTTATTTTTGGCCAAGTGTCTGATATTTTGACTTATTTTTGACCAAGTTTTTGATATTTTGACTTATTTCGCTCAAGTCTTTGATAGGTACTTTGAGCCAAGTCATTGATATTTTGACTTAATTTTGGCGAAGTCGTTGACATTTTTAATTATTTTGATATGTTGCCAAGTTTGATTGTGACATGATATTTAGGCCTATCGTCTACGACCACTGTACAACTCAAAATGAATATGTTATCTTAATGTTAACGAACTTGTAGCAACTTGCCTTTATTTATAAAACATATGTAAGTACTACATGCGTTCAGTCACGTTTAAAAAAAAACTTTATTTTAATCAAATTAAATCACCATTGAGTAGGTAGAATGTCACAACTACTGTATTTCTATGGCGGTCCGCATATGACGTAACCAACCAGCATGGTCCTAATATGACTTGACCAATTTAATGCCAGGACTTTAAAAATGGCTGTGGACGTCTGAGTTTAATTCAATGTTTCATCTCAGTAGTCGTAAAGTCGGATAGCAAACGCCGACCTCATCAGGTCCCCAATTAAAAAAAACACGTGAATACTTCGTAATTAAATCATGGACAATAGGCCTTATATCCAAGTTTTGTTGAAGATTGATGAATGCATGAATATGAGTGCCAAGTTTGGCCAAGTTTAGTCCGAACAAGCGCAGTAAGTTTTTTAATAAATATGAACTTAATATCTAAGTTAAAGATTTAGACATTCAGGGCAGGACTAGATATGTTTTATACCTAAATAACATAGTTAAAAGAATTCAAAGAAGTAATGTTAAAGGAACAAAAACAATGTAAAAATTCTAAACCTTGTCAGAAGTAGGTACTAAATAATTATAGGTGTACAGTCACGTCTAATAATATGTAAACACTTAAGATTTTTTTAAATTGTGTTTCTCCTAATGTACTGATTAAAATTTAATATAATTACGTACATAGTATTCTGAAACTCATATTTTTATGAAAAAGATCCAATCTCCTCGTTACAATCGTTATTTCTCGCGAAAATAGCTATAATATTAAGGAAAGTGTATACATATTATTAGACGTGACTGTACAAAATTTAATATCTAAAATTAAAGTTATAGTTCGATATGACTCGTTAATAAATCAAATTAAATACCGAATAGAATCAAAGAAGACTTTTTAAATTTATAATGAATTGTCAAATTGTCAAATAAAACTTAAGAAAAAACGGACGTATGAAAAAGTGCATGTGAAGAACAAATGTTAAAAAAACAAAACAAACTTTAAGTTAACCAACTAATCTATATCGAAAATGTATTTAACAATACCGAACATCAATTTACATAAAATAAACTACAGTTAAATGTATACAAGTATAGCCTAACACTCTAACAAATATATATTTGAAATACTTACAATACAGGTATTTAAAACTCTAAAAGCAGAAAATATCACTAAACTATCACATTTATTTAAGGATTATATATTATATTTAATTTATAGCGAAATGGCGACAGGATTTCACTTTCTAAAATATCCGGCCAATGTGTGGAGTGTTAAGTATGAAAATTTAGCATCCCATAGAATCACTTTTAAATGTTAAATATAATACCAAACTTCTAAATTCTCTTCTAACGTTTTCAATTTTAAGTTTTAATATTCGTAAGCATATCTTACTTCATACATTGCCCGGATAATGTATATCATTTATGATATTAAGTGTATATGTATGTATATTAAATTTTACATAAATATATTGTTTGATATTTTACTAAGATTTCGAATTATTACTACGATACACTTTCAGCTCGAGGCTCTTGTACTAACAATTATTTATCTAAGTTTTGTTATATTTTAAAGTTATTCTGTTAAAAACTAAAATTTTAAAATAATTTTATAAATTTTTAACTGAATATACATACATTCAGATGATTAAATGATTACCGTTTTTTTTTTACTTTAATATTGGTTAATATTCGTTCGTTTTAAAGTAAATAACTTTAAAAAACAACAAAATCGCTTAAAACACTATAAATCTAAGTAAACATTAATAACACATAAAATCTATTTATTTTAAACATTATAAACACAATGCAATTTTTTGTCAGTTAATTATAAACGACAGAATATTAAAAATACACAATTCAGTGACAGGACCCAACCCAGCTATTGCAGAAGTAAAACACCATCAAATATGAATGATTGTAATACTACATTATTTTAAATATTAACTACTATACTACAAACGATTAATTCTATACCTTATGGTACATATTCTATGCACGAATATATATTTTTTTAAATATTATAACGTATTTCTACAAATATACTACGATTAATGAATATGAAAACAGACTGTACCTACATATTCGTTGAATATTCCCTACTTTAGTAATAAGAAGTATTATTTTTAATATAATATTATCTATATATTGAGAAAGATGCATAGCTTGTAGCGAACACAATATATTGTAATATATTATATATATTTGTATACTTAAATTAATGTGTATGTTTTACCGTCTAATACTGGAAGATTATGTGATTACATATTTCAGTTTTGTCACAAAAAATATTATAGTGAAGTAAATTACACAAATACGATGAGATTTTCAACCGACTTCCAGAAAGAGGAGGTTATCAATTCGTCTGTATGTTTTTTTTTTTTTTTTTTTGTGTTTGTTACCTCAGAACTTTCGACTGGGTGAACCGATTTTGATGGTTCTTTTTTTGTTTGAAAGCTGGTGCTTCCCGTATGGTCCCATTTTAATTTGTTGAAGACCTGATGCTGATCTTCGGAGATATACAACGGAACTCTTCAAAAATACACAGCAAATCTGCAGTGATTGCTGCAATCGCTTGTAGGTACATTGTTTATACTATATCATGACGTAACATCACGCCTGTATGGTCTGAGGGGGTACGCACATGTGTAAAATACACCCAGATTTCGAAAATGTTTGTTACCTCAGAACTTTCGACTGGGAGAACCGATTTTGATGGTTCTTTTTTTATTTGAGAGCTGGTGCTCCATTTGTGGTTTCATGATCATCAAATCAGTATCTGATGATGGGGTTCTGGAGAAATAGAGAGAATTCTTCACATTATATAGGCACACTAGAAGCGATTTGGGTAGTTTTAGGAAGTGTACTGTCTCGAAGTGATCCCATTTCAATTTGATGGAGATCTGATGAAGAACTTCGGAGATATGCAACGGAACTCCTCAATAAAAGATAGCAAATGTACTGGGATTGCCGAAATCTCATATCTGTCTATTGTCTACACCAGTTCATAACCTAAAATCACGTCGGTACGCTGTGAAGGGGTAAGCACTTGTGAACCAC
The DNA here is from genome assembly GCA_916618015.1 of Xestia c-nigrum. Taxonomy (NCBI): domain Eukaryota; kingdom Metazoa; phylum Arthropoda; class Insecta; order Lepidoptera; family Noctuidae; genus Xestia; species Xestia c-nigrum. The sequence continues at coordinate 3,847,944 of OU745262.1, forward strand.
TAAAAAGTGAAAAATAAAAACTTTTTTACAAAAAATAAAACCGACTTCAGAGAAAAGAAAAAAGTGAAAAATAACTTCAGAAAAAACGCTTCAGAAGTCGGTGACCTTTTTTTGATTGATTTAGTTTTTTTGTCTGCTGCTTACCCCTTCACAGCGTACCGACGTGATTTTAGGTTATGAACTGGTGTAGACAATAGACAGATATGAGATTTCGGCAATCCCAGTACATTTGCTATCTTTTATTGAGGAGTTCCGTTGCATATCTCCGAAGTTCTTCATCAGATCTCCATCAAATTGAAATGGGATCACTTCGAGACAGTACACTTCCTAAAACTACCCAAATCGCTTCTAGTGTGCCTATATAATGTGAAGAATTCTCTCTATTTCTCCAGAACCCCATCATCAGATACTGATTTGATGATCATGAAACCACAAATGGAGCACCAGCTCTCAAATAAAAAAAGAACCATCAAAATCGGTTCTCCCAGTCGAAAGTTCTGAGGTAACAAACATTTTCGAAATCTGGGTGTATTTTACACATGTGCGTACCCCCTCAGACCATACAGGCGTGATGTTACGTCATGATATAGTATAAACAATGTACCTACAAGCGATTGCAGCAATCACTGCAGATTTGCTGTGTATTTTTGAAGAGTTCCGTTGTATATCTCCGAAGATCAGCATCAGGTCTTCAACAAATTAAAATGGGACCATACGGGAAGCACCAGCTTTCAAACAAAAAAAGAACCATCAAAATCGGTTCACCCAGTCGAAAGTTCTGAGGTAACAAACACAAAAAAAAAAAAAAAAAACATACAGACGAATTGATAACCTCCTCTTTCTGGAAGTCGGTTGAAAATCTCATCGTATTTGTGTAATTTACTTCACTATAATATTTTTTGTGACAAAACTGAAATATGTAATCACATAATCTTCCAGTATTAGACGGTAAAACATACACATTAATTTAAGTATACAAATATATATAATATATTACAATATATTGTGTTCGCTACAAGCTATGCATCTTTCTGAATATATAGATAATATTATATTAAAAATAATACTTCTTATTACTAAAGTAGGGAATATTCAACGAATATGTAGGTACAGTCTGTTTTCATATTCATTAATCGTAGTATATTTGTAGAAATACGTTATAATATTTAAAAAAATATATATTCGTGCATAGAATATGTACCATAAGGTATAGAATTAATCGTTTGTAGTATAGTAGTTAATATTTAAAATAATGTAGTATTACAATCATTCATATTTGATGGTGTTTTACTTCTGCAATAGCTGGGTTGGGTCCTGTCACTGAATTGTGTATTTTTAATATTCTGTCGTTTATAATTAACTGACAAAAAATTGCATTGTGTTTATAATGTTTAAAATAAATAGATTTTATGTGTTATTAATGTTTACTTAGATTTATAGTGTTTTAAGCGATTTTGTTGTTTTTTAAAGTTATTTACTTTAAAACGAACGAATATTAACCAATATTAAAGTAAAAAAAAAACGGTAATCATTTAATCATCTGAATGTATGTATATTCAGTTAAAAATTTATAAAATTATTTTAAAATTTTAGTTTTTAACAGAATAACTTTAAAATATAACAAAACTTAGATAAATAATTGTTAGTACAAGAGCCTCGAGCTGAAAGTGTATCGTAGTAATAATTCGAAATCTTAGTAAAATATCAAACAATATATTTATGTAAAATTTAATATACATACATATACACTTAATATCATAAATGATATACATTATCCGGGCAATGTATGAAGTAAGATATGCTTACGAATATTAAAACTTAAAATTGAAAACGTTAGAAGAGAATTTAGAAGTTTGGTATTATATTTAACATTTAAAAGTGATTCTATGGGATGCTAAATTTTCATACTTAACACTCCACACATTGGCCGGATATTTTAGAAAGTGAAATCCTGTCGCCATTTCGCTATAAATTAAATATAATATATAATCCTTAAATAAATGTGATAGTTTAGTGATATTTTCTGCTTTTAGAGTTTTAAATACCTGTATTGTAAGTATTTCAAATATATATTTGTTAGAGTGTTAGGCTATACTTGTATACATTTAACTGTAGTTTATTTTATGTAAATTGATGTTCGGTATTGTTAAATACATTTTCGATATAGATTAGTTGGTTAACTTAAAGTTTGTTTTGTTTTTTTAACATTTGTTCTTCACATGCACTTTTTCATACGTCCGTTTTTTCTTAAGTTTTATTTGACAATTTGACAATTCATTATAAATTTAAAAAGTCTTCTTTGATTCTATTCGGTATTTAATTTGATTTATTAACGAGTCATATCGAACTATAACTTTAATTTTAGATATTAAATTTTGTACAGTCACGTCTAATAATATGTATACACTTTCCTTAATATTATAGCTATTTTCGCGAGAAATAACGATTGTAACGAGGAGATTGGATCTTTTTCATAAAAATATGAGTTTCAGAATACTATGTACGTAATTATATTAAATTTTAATCAGTACATTAGGAGAAACACAATTTAAAAAAATCTTAAGTGTTTACATATTATTAGACGTGACTGTACACCTATAATTATTTAGTACCTACTTCTGACAAGGTTTAGAATTTTTACATTGTTTTTGTTCCTTTAACATTACTTCTTTGAATTCTTTTAACTATGTTATTTAGGTATAAAACATATCTAGTCCTGCCCTGAATGTCTAAATCTTTAACTTAGATATTAAGTTCATATTTATTAAAAAACTTACTGCGCTTGTTCGGACTAAACTTGGCCAAACTTGGCACTCATATTCATGCATTCATCAATCTTCAACAAAACTTGGATATAAGGCCTATTGTCCATGATTTAATTACGAAGTATTCACGTGTTTTTTTTAATTGGGGACCTGATGAGGTCGGCGTTTGCTATCCGACTTTACGACTACTGAGATGAAACATTGAATTAAACTCAGACGTCCACAGCCATTTTTAAAGTCCTGGCATTAAATTGGTCAAGTCATATTAGGACCATGCTGGTTGGTTACGTCATATGCGGACCGCCATAGAAATACAGTAGTTGTGACATTCTACCTACTCAATGGTGATTTAATTTGATTAAAATAAAGTTTTTTTTTAAACGTGACTGAACGCATGTAGTACTTACATATGTTTTATAAATAAAGGCAAGTTGCTACAAGTTCGTTAACATTAAGATAACATATTCATTTTGAGTTGTACAGTGGTCGTAGACGATAGGCCTAAATATCATGTCACAATCAAACTTGGCAACATATCAAAATAATTAAAAATGTCAACGACTTCGCCAAAATTAAGTCAAAATATCAATGACTTGGCTCAAAGTACCTATCAAAGACTTGAGCGAAATAAGTCAAAATATCAAAAACTTGGTCAAAAATAAGTCAAAATATCAGACACTTGGCCAAAAATAAGTCAAAATATCAAAGACTTGGCCAAAAATGTATCACGTCATGAGATTTTCGCATCATTAAAATTAAGCAATGTTTAACGTAACTTGGACTTTAAGTGATGACAATATAAGAACTTGGCCGATCAGCCATGTGATTACCAATCTACGGAGACAATAAAAAGCGCAGTATTGAATGTGTTGGACTATAATTTAATAAAAATGTGGGTATATGAACTAATTTTTGGAGTTTTATTTATTGAGAACCTATTTGACAACATTTAATCCTATATCCTATTTTATGCTCGTGAAGCTCGTGGCTAAATAATAACAGCCGCTGGGGCCGATCTTTAGGCTAAGCCGTGCTTGCCTAGGTTGCTCTGTAGATGTGTGACCACCCTTACATACCGAGTTTCCTCCGTGCCTCAGAAAGCACGTTAAGCTGTTGGTCCCGGCTGTCATTTGTAGATCTTTGACAGTCGTTACAGGTAGTCAGTGGCCCTAAAAGTTAGACACCCAGTCTTAGCAAATGGTGTCGTATTTCCCAGTATCAACTGGGTTGTGGTGGTCATAAAGGCAGTCGCTCCATGTAAAGTACTGGCAGTGTATGGCCAGCTCTTGATTTTTTTATTACCCGCCTTTTTTCATAGACAGCTTTCGCCGGCCAAACTCAAGTAAAAACTGAAAAATAAAAATTTAAACAACAATAAAGTTTTACGCTGATATTATGCTCCGTGTAAATAATTATTTGATTTTACTCAGGTTTTTTTATGCAATTCAGATCATTTCGTTCACTTTCATTTAGCTTTTATTTTAATCTCCGACAAATCTTAATCTATGGTTTATTCCAGTTAACGACTGTTAAACTCGATTTTAACTGTGTTTTCAGAAAAACTTACCAAAACCCACAAACTAAAATTAAGAAATTAAGTAAGTAAGTTTGGTGTACAAGAGAATCGGCAACAATGGCGAGATTTTAACTGGATTTGATTAGAACGTCTAAAAGTGACTTATATAGACGACGGAAGTTCCATTAGTTTTCTCCATTTTTTCAAAGTATCATAATATTATTAACTACTATGGCCGGATAGGTACATCTAAAAGTAATTTATTTGATATTTTCAGTGATGATTAGTGTTGCCAAGTTAGTACAGAGTTATTGTTTTAAAAATATTAAAATCACTTTTAGATTGTTATTGTATATGTTTATTTCTAAGTGAAAGTGTTCCTTACAGGGAATTACTTTCAGTTAATGACAGGCAAAAAGACCGTTATCCCAAATCTAAAAAAAATATATAACGCTGTGAAACGGTTGTGCACTTAAATTATTTTTTTGATGTTTTTGAATGACAATGGCGGCCACTCCGTGCGCAAGACTTTGAAGGTACCTAGTCATGCTAATTCAGTCGTTATGCCTAGTCCATAAGCTCTTTTGGTGAAAGCGTCAGGGAAGCCCGCGACATTTAAAATTTTCTGAAGTTTTTAGAATTTGCAGGCCAGTGCTGTGTTGCAAAAAAATGCAAACGGATGTCTTGTAGCTGCAAAGATGCATTTTAAACTGTTTTTCTTTTGGTATTTCTTAACTTATACAGGGTGTATTTCACCTCATCACAAAGCCGTTAACCAAGCATTCTGTACATCAAACTAAGTAACTTTACGCAAAAAATATTGCTGGGAAACAACTTTTTTTTTGAGGTTATAAATCATGTTTTGTGGTAAAACTCAATCTAACGCACTCAAAACATTGTGTGGATTGATGTATTGAATAGCACGGGAGTCGTAGAGATATTTAAAGTAAAAATCATGCGATAAAAAGTGGTATTTAAAAAAAAGCTGGTCAAAATCCCCAATATCTTCGTAGCTAGAAGGTTCCCAGGTATAGTGTAGAACAAAAAAATGCTCAGAATGATGAGAAGAACAAGTGCCTTTCGTATTCGTTAAGCGGTGTTTTACACCCTTTATTATATCAGGTCAGTGTGAATTGTGTTATTGCTATATTAAGGTGAAAGCATGAGTCAGGGTGGCCCGCGAAATTCATATTTTCTTGGGTTTTTTGCAATTTACGGGCTTGTGCTGGGTTGTGAATGTTGGTCTAAATACCGTTCGGTTTATAAACTTTATGACTAGAGAGAAATAGTTCGAAAGCTAAAGTACCTTTTTTTAAAACAGTTCCTTCTCTTTGTTACAATTTTCGGGTAGGTACTGCAAAATTACTTTCTTGGGTCGCTGGTCGTTAACTTTTGTTGTAGATTTCAAGTAAAATAAATAACTTGGTAACTTCCGTGACTGATGTGACGCTTCTAGTGAAATTCGTTGTTGATAGTGCTTCTGGTGATAGTGAAGACCGCCGCCGCCGCCCCTAAGATGACCCACCGATGCCGTTACCTATGTGAGTACCTACTTTGAATTCAGTACCTCTGCTTATTTTCAAGTTTTCAACACAAACTCAATGACAACAAAGTTCAAATTCAATTACTACCAAACTTTATAAATGTAAACAGAACCAACTCATGACGAAACCGTGAGCAAAGCATTCTGTACACCAAAATAAGTAACTTTACGCAGAAATTATTGCTAGAAAAGGACTTATTTTTTGGGTGTAAATAGTTATTTGTGCAACAAGAGAGCAAAGTCGTTTTTTGCTGCGAGTGCTGATTTTGAATCCTGAGTGTGGCGAGGGATTCAAAGGCACGAGATGTTAAAACTTTGCTCCCGTGTAACACACATAACTTTTCACTTCAGCAGCAAGAAAACACTTTAGGAGATAAAATAATAAACAGGAATAACTAAACAACAACACCAAAAAAAAAACCAAAAAATAACAAAAAAAAAAAAAACAAAAAAAACAACAAAACTAAAACTAAAACACAAAAAACAAATAACTATTAACAAACAAACAAAACAAAAAAAACAACAAAAAACAAAATGAAAAACAAAAACAAAACAACAAAAACAAAATTAAAACACGAAAAACAAAAACGTAAACAAAAACAAAAACGAAAAACAAAAAACAACAACAAACAAAACAACGAAATAACAAAAAAAACGAAAACGAAATAACGAAAACAAAATAACAAAAAAAAACAAAAACAAAAAACAACAACAAACAAAAACAAAACAAAACAAACAAACAACTAACAAATAACTATTTATTGCGAATCAAAATAATTAACATTGTGGGTAGTACTAATTCAATAAAATGGAACATTTTAAAAGTTAAAAGTAAAATTACTGCAATTCTGCAACGTTATAGTTGCATTGAGTTGAGTTTGATTATCTGGGGTTAAAGTTTCTGTTTTGGTGGCGGATTGAGAAGGAACTACGGTGAACGTTGGTGACTCTGATCGGCTTTCTGTATCAGTACACTGTGCGTCGTTGGAAGTGGATGGGCGTGGGTGAGACCAAGGATCCGAGGTCGAATTCAGACTCATTGTTTCCACTATACGCTTACAGATTTTCGACTTATTTTCTATTGAGTCTTCAATATAGCCTTCTGCAACCGTATTGGACTTCCACCCGCCGTGACGTTTCAAAGTGGTGAGATCGGCTCGGGAATCAGCCAAGAGCGTTGCTGAAGTTCTCCGAAAGCAGTGACCCGTGTATAGCTGAGGCTCTTCCAGTTTTAAGAAAGTGGCAATTTCTCGCGGTATAGCACCTATTTTATTTACTCCCATAGGCTGTCTTGAGCATTTATTATTACGGTATTGTATGAAAAATCGGGCGGTTTTAATATTGGCTGGACGTAAATTTTGGTATTTTTCTACAGTAGTTACATATTCTTCGCGTACGACAAAAGATCTGTCAAGGTTGGTATTCGTAGGTATTATTTAATTTTACTAACAGTAATTTATCTGAATGCTTTTCGATATTATTAACTGTTAGCTATAATAGCTCGTTATTGCAACATGCTCCACTAATTCCTATGATCAGTAGAACCTGTAATGAAAATATTACACAATTAATATGCATAATTTTACATTTACAGCATCTTTTACATATCGTAATAAATATTTCAACAGTATTGCCAAGCCAGACTAGGATTCATTGCGCCTCCAAAAATTAGTAGTAGGTAAGCAGTAAGTACCTTTATACATAACAGTCTACATTCAAATTTTAATAACTAACAACATAGATTCATAGGTACCACTTACCTTAGAAGCAAGAAAATTGCAGTCCGGAGCTTCATTAAGAAATTTTTCTATGTTAAGGGCCGTGAAAATTTTGGACTTTTTAGCCTTATACCCAACTGACATTATTTTTAGAAAAGATACAAGTTTTGCGTATGTTTCAATATGCACGTTATGTTTTGTTTTTAAAGTAGCTTACAACATTGAGTAAATACTCCACATTGTAGATGATCGCCTCGTCTGTAATAAATCTAAAAAATAAGATAGCAACACCGTCTCCGAAAAACTGCTTGCACCGCGCCCTTTGAAAGTCTCCATTAATTATTGAAGACATGGTATGTTTTCAGATATTTCTCGCGAGACTTCTCAGGTAGGAAACTTAATTCTGCATTGATAACTTGTTGCTTTAACTCTTCCGGTGTTAAAATACTGTTTCACTCATCGCTAGTTTCACTCATATTTTACGATTATTTTAATATTTTTTAACTTATTCAATTCTTTACGACAGCCACGAAATTTTATTCCCGCTCTTTTATTTAAATTAAGGCGTGTTCGGAAATAGCACTCATAATATTTTATTATTCAAAATATATTACGTAACATTAATGAAACTAGAAATAAATATATCAGTTTTATTTGCAGTAAATACATTTTCGTTTAAATACAGCAATACGTTAAAAATTCAGTAAATTACATTAAAAGACATAATTATCTTTTTGCAAAATTTCTTTAGTTAGTACGTAATTCCGAACGTGTTTGTCTTTGAGGTCGAATTCAAAATCGGAACTTCCAAAGGGCTGGTCTTTGTCTCTCTGTTGTGTTTGTCTGTCGGGAAAGAGATAGAGTGTAAATGTTTCGAATTGCATGATTAACCCACGGCTGAATAAGATATTCGCGGCATTCTGAAAACAAAAATTAAAAAGTTACTTTGTCTCAGTCAGTGAGTAAAATCGCATTTTGCTCTCTGATTTCAGGCAGCAAAACCTACATGTTTGAACTACTGAAGTGTAATAGTTATTAATTGTGCAACAAGAGAGCCAAGTGAGTTTTTGATGCGAGTGTTAATTTTGAATCCCGAGTCAGCGAAGGATTCTATAGTTGAATCACGAGCGTAGCGAGATTCTTGGTTGGAATCCTGAGCGTAGCGAGGGATTCAAAGACACGAGGTGCAAATAACTTTGGTCTCGTGTAACGGGCACGTATCATAATCCCGAATTTTAAAATACCGATGGACGAAATCCCAAAAGTTGAAACGCCAAATGGTTGTTTGGTCGAAAGTTTAAAATCCCGAAAGTTCATTAGACCGAAAGTTTGAAATCCCCAAGTTTAAAATCCCGGAGTTTAAAATCCAGTAGTTCAAAATACCGAAGTTCAAAATCCCGAGAGTTCATTTGCCTGACAGTTTAAAATACCGAAGTTCTAAATCCCGAAAGTTTAAAATCCCGAAGTTCAAAATCCCGTAGTTCAGAATCCCGAAATAGTCACCGTTTTCGATAAAAACGATTTGCAAGCATGCAGCAAGCATGCCGCAAGCATGCAGCAAGCATGCAACCAGCAAGCATGCAGTATGCAAGCATGCAGCATGCAGCAGGCATGGTTTCTGTCACGGCTCCGACGCTGCGGGGCTCCGGCGGTCACACGCGAGCTATCGTCGCAGAGGGTTAACACTTGCCGCCGCGGCTGAGGCTGGCCGGCCACCTCAGCACGCGGCCCGCCTCGCCCCTCTGCGCCTACGCGGGCTTAAATTACACTCTCGGGGTAGGGCAGAAAAGACTACGTGGAGTCGGTTCTGCAGCGATTCATTTCTGTCACAAAATTTGTGCTTATAGGAAACCATAATTATTTCTTTATTTCTTTTTTTTTTCTGGAATCCCACATTTTATATCTTTGTTTCAAACAATGTTTTATGACATAAAACGATAAATAATGAATTGTTTGTCAAATAATAAGTTACTAAATAAAATTTTTCGTCCATTCGGAATTTCGTCCATTCGGGATTTCATCCATCGGTATTTCGTTCATTCGGGATGATTGAAATACCGACGTCCAAAACATCGAAATTCAAAATACCGAAAGTTTTAAATGCCGATAGTCGTTATATCGAAACACAAAATACCGATGTTCAAATGGCCGAAAGGACGAAATCCCTAATGGACGAAATACCGAATTGACGAAATCTCGAATGAACGAAATACCGACGGTTGTAATACCGATGGATGAAATTCCGAATTGACGAAATCCCGAATGAACGAAATACCGATGGATGAAATCCCGAATGGACGAAATTCCGAATGGACGAAAAATTTTATTTAGTAACTTATTATTTGACAAACAATTCATTATTTATCGTTTTATGTCATAAAACATTGTTTGAAACAAAGATATAAAATGTGGGATTCCAGAAAAAAAAAAGAAATAAAGAAATAATTATGGTTTCCTATAAGCACAAATTTTGTGACAGAAATGAATCGCTGCAGAACCGACTCCACGTAGTCTTTTCTGCCCTACCCCGAGAGTGTAATTTAAGCCCGCGTAGGCGCGGAGGGGCAAGGCGCGCCGCGAGCTGAGGAGCAGGTGGTGAGTGTTAAAACCCTCTGCGACGATAAGGTCGCGTGTGACCGCCGGAGCCCCGCAGTGTCGGAGCCGTGACAGAAACCATGCCTGCTGCATGCTCCATGCTTGCATACTGCATGCTTGCGGCATGCTTGCTGCATGCTTGCTGCATGCTTGCTGCATGCTTGCTGCATGCTTGCTGCATGCTTGCTACATGCTTGCTGTATGCTGCATGTTTGCAAATCGTTTTTCTCGGAAACGGTGACTATTTCGGGATTCTGAACTACGGGATTTTGAACTTCGGTATTTTAAACTGTCGGACAAATTAACTTTCGGGATTTTGAACTACGGGATTTTAAACTCCGGGATTCTGAAATTCGGGATTTCAAACTTTCGGTCTAATGAACTTTTGGGATTTTAAACTTTCGACCAAACAACCATTCGGCGTTTCAATTTTCGGGATTTCGTCCATCGGTATTTTAAAATTCGGTCTTTTAACATTCGGGATTATGATACGTACCCATTTAGATGCTAAAAAATAACCATCATGCTGAGTTGTATTTAGAGAGGTTTATATAGAAGATAACTAGTGGCTAAGAGAGTATTATTTAGATGCTCGTTAATTGTGGCTGACTTAGTTATTTAAAAGGCAACATACATTTTTGGAGGCAAATAACGATAATAAAAAGAAAAAAATAATCTAAAATTAATCCATCAACGTCATCCATCATTAATATATAATAACATTACGTAGCTGCTATGAGTGAACTGTATATGTGTGTGTATGTCTGTGTGTGTGCAATGCCTGAAATAAAATGTTTATTTTTTATTTTTTTTATTTTTCTAATTAACACCCCATTAATATTTACTATCCTCAAAACCCTTCATATATCCCTAAAAAGCGTGTTCGACGTAGCCACGCTACGCGGGGCTCCTATTTCTGTATGCAGGGTTTCAAGGAACCTAACTAACCTAACGTTGGGGTGCCCCAAGTCCCGATTGAGGGCAGAGATAGGTACTTCCGTCGCATGCATTTCACAATATTACGGTTTCAATTCGATAGATTATAATCTACTAACCGAAAAATAATGCGTTATTTCGTCATGACATAGTGGGAACGCGGCCTAAGGCACCGGCCACACAGAACAGACGCAAGGCACGGACCCGTCGCAGTCGCGGCGCCCGTTTAATCTACTTGCATATAAAATGTATACAGCCGTCGCGACGTAAAACATACAGAAAAGACGGGACGCCGTCACGACGTTAACTCGTCGGCGTCCTATTGGAAAACATATAGAAAGGACAGGGCGCGGGAAGGGCGTGGGCCTGCATGGGTGCAAGCAGGGGAGCGGAAAGGGCGCGGAGGGCAGGTTCTCACAGCGCTCGCCCGCTCGCCATTGTGCGTCTTGAAAAGCTTCTAGTGCGCGCCATAAAAAGTCGTGACGGCGCCCTGTCTGCGACGGGTCCGTGTCTTTTCTATATATGTTAAAAAGTCGTGACGGCGCCCTGTCTGCGACGGGTCCGTGTCTTTTCTATATATGTTAAAAAGTCGTGACGGCGCCCTGTTTGCGACGGGTCCGCGCCCCGCCCTCGTCTTGCGTCTTTTCTGTCTGGCCGTTGGCTAACAGAGAAGCATGCAAGAAGAAAACATGCAGCGCCGACCCCAAATAAATAGGTATTAGGGCATGATAATACTGATGACGTCACGGAGGCCGACGTCAGTCTTGCAAGAACCATGTTTGCGTAACCGCGAGGGCTCAGTCTTCGCGTTTATTACCACGTTGGAAACAAAAACGCTGTTAAACAACCCGCTGAAACGAACACGTTCTCTGTAATCCGTTGGAATACAAAGCGACCACCCTCGTAATCAAGCATGTTCTCGAAAACTGTGGCCACACGTTCAGACTGAACAACTTTCTCCAACTTTATAATCGTAATTGCGAAAAACTGTAAAGGTGCGTACATCCTGGCGAATGCGCCGCTCGCGAGCCGCTTGCGAAATGCGCGCGTGCATTTCATGTTCGTACGCAACTCGCGCGTTAATTATCTTCGGTTAGAACTGTGCCCAACTACCATGAAATTGTTCGCAGTAAAAAAATAGGTCCCCATTTCTTATCCACTAACCCCAACTTTATCATTGTAATTGCAAAAAAAATGGAAAAGTAGCTTTTGTTTTTCTCGTTTAAAATGTTGGTCTCATGGAGAAAGTGGGTCAGTTTGATGCCACATCCTTTAAACGCTTCGATTCGATTTGGGAAATCGTATGTCTATCTCGCTCGTTTAACTCGGTATAACGAAAACGAGCTTTCGTCGAGCTTCATTGTCTCGGCGCTTTTCTGGTGGTCGCCACTGTTGATTCTGGCGCACAGGAGTTACAGCAGCAGCAGCAGCAGGTGTGTGGCGGGCTTGTCCCAATTAGATGCCTAAAAAGGATAGACATACGACTTGTCGAATCGAAATTCATTCCGAGCGTTTGTGAATACGCGGGCAGATACACGCAGTATGAGTCATCTGCATCGTAAGACATGTCTCTTGGTACGTAGGGCGGCGACTGGGAACAAACGTTGCCTAGAGATGTGAGAAACGTAAGCGCTGGAAACGTCGCGATGGAAACGTAAGACGTGATTGGCAAACATGGTGGTCCTACTGGAGATTGCGAAGCTCCGAATATGCTGACGTCGGCCCTCGTGTCAGGATGCGGGGACCGGTGGTGGACATTTCGTTCACTAGCCCCGCTCGGGTAGACCTGAGAGCGGCGGTAGGTAGGCCCAACGCCTAAAATACCGCCTAGGACCCGATGGCTTGCTTGGCAAAGCCTGTCTGTGCTGATGCGGGGACCGGTGGTGGACATTTCGTTCGCTAGCCCCGCTCGGGTAGACCTGAGAGCGGCAGTACGTAGGCCACAGGCCTAAACTACCGCCCCGGGACCCGATGGCTTGCCTGGCAAAGCCTGTCTGTGCGGATGCGGGGACCGGTGGTGGACATTCGTTCACTAGCCCCGCTCGGGTAGACCTGAGAGCGGCGGTAGGTAGGCCACAGGCCTAAACTACCGCCCCGGGACCCGATGGCTTGCTTGGCAAAGCCTGTCTGTGCGGATGCGGGGACCGGTGGTGGACATTCGTTCACTAGCCCCGCTCGGGTAGACCTGAGAGCGGCGGTAGGTAGGCCACAGGCCTAAACTACCGCCCCGGGACCCGATGGCTTGCCTGGCAAAGCCTGTCTGTGCGGATGCGGGGACCGGTGGTGGACATTCGTTCACTAGCCCCGCTCGGGTAGACCTGAGAGCGGCGGTAGGTAGGCCACAAGCCTAAACTACTGCCCCGGGACCCGATGGCTTGCCTGGCAAAGCCTGTCTGTGCGGATGCGGGGACCGGTGGTGGACATTCGTTCACTAGCCCCGCTCGGGTAGACCTGAGAGCGGCGGTAGGTAGGCCACAGGCCTAAACTACCGCCCCGGGACCCGATGGCTTGCCTGGCAAAGCCTGTCTGTGCGGATGCGGGGACCGGTGGTGGACATGCGTTCACTAGCCCCGCTCGGGTAGACCTGAGAGCGGCGGTAGGTAGGCCACAGGCCTAAACTACCGCCCCGGGACCCGATGGCTTGCCTGGCAAAGCCTGTCTGTGCGGATGCGGGGACCGGTGGTGGACATTCGTTCACTAGCCCCGCTCGGGTAGACCTGAGAGTGGCGGTAGGTAGGCCACAGGCCTAAACTACCGCCCCGGGACCCGATGGCTTGCCTGGCAAAGCCTGTCTGTGCGGATGCGGGGACCGGTGGTGGACATTCGTTCACTAGCCCCGCTCGGGTAGACCTGAGAGCGGCGGTAGGTAGGCCACAGGCCTAAACTACCGCCCCGGGACCCGATGGCTTGCCTGGCAAAGCCTGTCTGTGCGGATGCGGGGACCGGTGGTGGACATTCGTTCACTAGCCCCGGTCGGGTAGACCTGAGAGCGGCGGTAGGTAGGCCACAGGCCTAAACTACCGCCCCGGGACCCGATGGCTTGCCTGGCAAAGCCTGTCTGTGCGGATGCGGGGACCGGTGGTGGACATTCGTTCACTAGCCCCGCTCGGGTAGACCTGAGAGCGGCGGTAGGTAGGCCACAGGCCTAAACTACCGCCCCGGGACCCGATGGCTTGCCTGGCAAAGCCTGTCTGTGCGGATGCGGGGACCGGTGGTGGACATTCGTTCACTAGCCCCGCTCGGGTAGACCTGAGAGCGGCGGTAGGTAGGCCACAGGCCTAAACTACCACCCCGGGACCCGATGGCTTGCCTGGCAAAGCCTGTCTGTGCGGATGCGGGGACCGGTGGTGGACATGCGTTCACTAGCCCCGCTCGGGTAGACCTGAGAGCGGCGGTAGGTAGGCCACAGGCCTAAACTACCGCCCCGGGACCCGATGGCTTGCCTGGCAAAGCCTGTCTGTGTGGATGCGGGGACCGGTGGTGGACATTCGTTCACTAGCCCCGCTCGGGTAGACCTGAGAGCGGCGGTAGGTAGGCCACAGGCCTAAACTACCGCCCCGGGACCCGATGGCTTGCCTGGCAAAGCCTGTCTGTGCGGATGCGGGGACCGGTGGTGGACATTCGTTCACTAGCCCCGCTCGGGTAGACCTGAGAGCGGCGGTAGGTAGGCCACAGGCCTAAACTACCGCCCCGGGACCCGATGGCTTGCCTGGCAAAGCCTGTCTGTGCGGATGCGGGGACCGATGGTGGACATTTCGTTCACTAGCCCCGCTCGGGTAGACCTGAGAGCGGCGGTAGGTAGGCCCAACGCCTAAAATACCACCCTAGGACCCGATGGCTTGCCTGGCAAAGCCTGTCTGTGCGGATGCGGGGACCGGTGGTGGACATTTCGTTCACTAGCCCCGATCGAGTAGACCTGAGAGCGGCGGTAGGTAGGGCCAAGGCCTAAAATACCGCCCCGGGACCCGATGGCTTGCCTGGCAAAGCCTGTCTGTGCGGATGCGGGGACCGGTGGTGGACATTCGTTCACTAGCCCCGCTCGGGTAGACCTGAGAGCGGCGGTAGGTAGGCCACAGGCCTAAACTACCGCCCCGGGACCCGATGGCTTGCCTGGCAAAGCCTGTCTGTGCGGATGCGGGGACCGGTGGTGGACATTCGTTCACTAGCCCCGCTCGGGTAGACCTGAGAGCGGCGGTAGGTAGGCCACAGGCCTAAACTACCGCCCCGGGACCCGATGGCTTGCCTGGCAAAGCCTGTCTGTGCGGATGCGGGGACCGGTGGTGGACATTTCGTTCACTAGCCCCGCTCGGGTAGACCTGAGAGCGGCGGTAGGTAGGCCCAACGCCTAAAATACCACCCTAGGACCCGATGGCTTGCCTGGCAAAGCCTGTCTGTGCGGATGCGGGGACCGGTGGTGGACATTTCGTTCACTAGCCCCGATCGAGTAGACCTGAGAGCGGCGGTAGGTAGGGCCAAGGCCTAAAATACCGCCCCGGGACCCGATGGCTTGCCTTGAATCTGCACCAAATATCATACCTGCAACCAATTTTGATGAAGCATCATCAGATGAAGAACAAGAGCTAATGTTGACGCACCTGAAACAATGACTAGATAAAGGCCGAAAAGGGATATAAAACAGCCTACTTGGGTGAAGGATTATGATATAGAAGGAGTTTCAGAAGAATGTCAGTTGTCATCAGAAATAGCTTACTCGTTTGAAGATAATGATCAAACTGAAGACTAAAGCGATGCTATCCGATCTGAAATTAGATCACACATTAAAAATGGTACGTGGAAAATCGTAACGAAAGAGAAAGGTATGAAAATCATAGATAGAGAAAAAAGAAAGTGAGCCCAGAAAACAAAGTAACAAACAAAGCACGACTAGTGGCTCTTTAGCCACTAGTCCCAACCTAAACCTAAACCTAAACCTTTGTTTCACGCAGCGTCCGGGCGTTGATTATAACGAAACCTACGCACTCGTTGGACAACTAAGTTCTATAAGAACTATATTTGGTATTGCTGTTGAAGAAGGCCTGCATTTGAACCAAATGGATGTAGGCACAGCATTTTTTAATGGAAATATTGAAGAAAGAGTTTATATGAAATTGCCTAATTACATAGGAAGATACTAGTTGCTGAGTTAAAGTCTGATAACCGTCTACAATAAAGCAAAGAGGTTTTAACAGATTTAAAAAGCATAGAAAGAGAAAAAGTCTTTTTATTATTAAAGGCTCTTTATCGACTTAAGCAGGCAGGGAGGCAATGGCATATCAAACTGGACACAGAATTAATCAATATTGGCTTTCAGGCAACAAAAGCAGAGCCACACACACAGAAGAAGGAGTGCGTGCCATTATTGAAATATATGTCGATGATATATTACTTGCCTGCTCATGTCAAAAGAATATGAAAGAAATGCTGTCAAAAGTTTGAAATGAAAGATCTGGGAAAACCAAAATGCATACTTGGCATGGAGATATCATACAAAAACAAGGAAATTATTATTAAGCAAACAAAGAAAACAGACGTAACTTTGAAAACATTTTAAAATGGAAGAATGCAAGTCTACTACTACACCGATAGAACCAGGCAGTGTAGTAGAGTCTCAAACAAGAAGGAATTAATAGACCTGCCTTACAAAATATAATTGGCACGTTAATGTTTTTGGCTGTAGCTACAAGGCCAGATATTGCTTTTGCTGTAAGCTACTTATCGCAATTTAATGACTGTTTTGATGAAACACATTTCAAAAGTGCAAAACGTGTTCTAAAGGGTACAAAAGATTTCGGTTTAAATTTCAAGAAGACCGGAAATAAACTATATGGCATGGCTGATGCTGACTGGGGTTCATGTAAGATAGACAGAAAGTCCTTTTCCGGATATTGTTTTAAATTTGCTGGAGCTCCTAATTCCTAGAACAAAGAAATGACCTTTGGACCACACTCGACACATCAACCAACCGAAACCCAGATACGATCATCAATTTCAACCCGAACTAACATGTTCGCTTGGCCCGGCGGTCACACTACCGAGTAACGAAGCGAGACTTGTGGTCGCAAGTTCGATTCCGGCACGGCGATAAACTTTTACCATTACATTTTCTAATTCTAAGTAATTTAATTTGTACCTACGATGAATAGTTTCTTCGAGAACATCACGCTACGTAGAACACGAACTCGGTCGTTGGCGGAGACTACATTAGAAAAATCTTACATAAATAACTCAACGCTAGATGGCAGCACAAAACCAAATACGTCCGACGATGATAGTGAAGTAACACAAGATCTAAAATGTCAAATAGGAAAACTTAAATTGGATTTGTTATCAGCCCAAGAAGAGATTAATGTACTCTCCATTGAGAATAGTAGCTTAAAATCATCACTGCTTGAAATCACAAACAAATGTGAGCTCTTAAAAAAAACAGCGAAGATGCTATCAACCGACGTAGGCTCGCCAAATCCTGAGACAAGTAAGTTGTTAACTCCCATGAAACAGTTAACACAACAAACGACTGTTGAAGATGCAACTTCCATGAGAAAATCTGTGGCTGATTCGGGAAGACCAACATCAACCACAAAAGGATCCAGGAATAATCAACGCGAATGTACTCAGGAACCTCAAGATACTTATCAGCATAATAGTGTCACTCCGGAAGTACATACATTATCGAATGTTACTAAAAACCACCTCAAAACGTCATCTGAAATCCGTAAACAGGACCACAAAAAAAATATGTATGATTTCTAGTAATAACATGAATAAAATATTAGGCATAGGGAAAAATACGTTCGCGGGATATGAATTCTGTCATTATATCATACCAAATGGAGGAATAATGCAGTTGTTTGCAAATTTATATAAGAAATTGGAAAACTTTAGCTATAATGATTACTGTATCATTTATATTGGTGAAAGAGATTTCGAAGTCTCCAATAACTATAAATCATTAATAGACTACATGAAGAAGGAGCTTGGTAATGTGTTTAATACTAATGTTGTGATTTGTTCGCCGAATTTCAAATTAAGTAACAATTTTTCTATATTCAATAAGCGTATTGAAATGTTTAATCATTTGATGTATTTAGATAAGGAATTATGGGAATATGCCTATCTCAATCAAAATTCCAATTATTGTTTGGAATATACATATGAAATGTTCCGGAAATATATTGCTACAGTAAACAATAGAGCGGTTGCTAAAATATTTAAAAATTTAATGGAATATATTTAATATCTAAGTGCAGAAACAGAAGTTAGCGAATTTGCTTGTCTCTCTGGACATTGTTTTGAATATACTGCTGTCGGGGATATCTTAAACGAATCAGTCATCAATAATAATTAGTTATATAATGATCAGTCAACCCAAACTGAGACCACTTCTAACAATAAGGAGCATGATTTTTTTCGTTTTTAAACAAATCAATCAGTCAACCCAAACTGAGACCACTTCTAACAATAAGGAGCATGATTTTTTTCGTTTTTAAACAAATCAATATCTTACACCAAAATATTAATGGATTGATAGGGAAGTCAGATTTGTTAAGTATTAGTGTAAATGAACTTTTTTGTGAAGGGAAAGCGGTGGATGTTATGTGTATCACGGAACACAACATGAAAGATGAGGATACCATGCACTTATATACCTGAATATAAAATAGCCACTTATTCTTCAAGGAACACCAGGAAAGGTGGTACATGTATACTTGTTAGGCATAGACACGAGTTCAAGGTCATAGACCTTAAAAAATTTGGTGTTCCCAGTTTTATAGAGTGTTGTGCCATCGAACTGGTGGCTCACAAGCTGATTATCATTTGCATTTATAGACCTCCAAAATACACGAGTGATGCGACTACAATTTTTTTTTTTTTTTTTTTTTTGAAAAAATTGAGCATGTTTTGAACT
The DNA here is from genome assembly GCA_916618015.1 of Xestia c-nigrum. Lineage (NCBI taxonomy): Eukaryota > Metazoa > Arthropoda > Insecta > Lepidoptera > Noctuidae > Xestia > Xestia c-nigrum. The sequence continues at coordinate 3,866,923 of OU745262.1, forward strand.
ATTGCGGAAGGAACTTGGGAAAAAAGATCTTGCTTTGCGGTGACTTTAACATCGATATTCTGAAAAAAACAAGACTATCCACTGAATTTCAACATCTACTACTGAACTACAATCTTAAGCCGAGTATAAAACAACCCACACGAGTATCTAGTGGAACCTGTATCGATAACGTTATGCATAATGTTAGAGGGGGTACTGGCGAAGTTCTAGAGTTGGCCCTGTCAGACCACACTGCCCAACTTTTTAAATGCCCCGTTAGGAAATCGTGTGCAACTGATCACTGGTATGTCTCAAGTCGAGACTATAGCTCTGAGAATATATCTAAGTTCATTGATGCCCTAAGTAGCTTAAGTTTTAACGAAGTGTTCAATAACACAAACCCGGAAATAGCTTTTAATCTATTCTATGATACATTTAAACTTTTTTATGACTTGTGTTTCCCTGCCGTGAGGAAAAAAATATCCACTCGAAAAACTCCGCGATGGATATCTAAAGGTATCAAAAACTGCAGTAAACGGAAAAGGGAGATGTTATGGTTGTACAGGCGATCACCAAATATAGAAAACAAACAATTACTTAAACAATATTCAACACGATTAAAAAGAATAATACACTTGACACAGAAATCTCAAAACAGTCATATTATAAATAGCGCACAAAATAAAACCAAAGCTACTTGGAAATTAATTAATAGATGTAAATCTAACTTTCCCCCGGAATCTGTAAAGCAAATTTTTAATGATGATAAGCTAATCAAGGATCCTAAAGACATAGCTACGGCATTCAATGATTATTTTATAGATTCGGTACATCCTGCAAAGAAATCTGCGGGTGGTAATGCAGTATCTCTTGTAGCTCAACACCCAAAGACCCTTTTTATGGCACCGACGGATGCTATGGACATTTTTAAAATCATAAATTTGCTAAAAAATACCAATAGCACGGGATTTGATGAAATTTCTACAAAAATTCTGAAACTAGTGTCGCATATAATTGCACCCGTGCTAAGCTTTTTGATTAACTTATGCATTGAATATGGTCATTTTCCAAACGCATTAAAAACGACTTTGATTAAGCCACTTTATAAGAAAGGTGATAAAGCAACCATTTCAAATTACCGTCCGATAGCTTTAATACCGCTATTTTCAAAGGTCTTTGAGAAAGTAATTTATAAATCCCTTAATTCTTTCTTTGAAACTAATACTCGCTAAAGAACAATATGGTTTTCGTAAAAATAGAAATACAACGAACGAACGAACGCAACGAATACGAATAGAACGCGGTCTATGAATTGGTTGCAAACATTATTGATAATGTTGTTGTTGTTGTTGCAGTATTCATGGACATGTCTAAGGCATTTGATCACGTGGATCATGAAATATTACTGGGTAAATTGGAACGTTATGGTGTCCGAGGAAATATATTGAACCTAATCAAAACATATTTAAGTGGAAGAAAACAAATTACAGTTTTATCTAGAATTTGTCCCAAATCTAAGAAAGAAGTTGCACACAAGTCATCCATTAGGCAACTTGCGGAGTACCTCAAGGAAGTGTCCTTGGGCCGTTGCTGTTTCTCATTTTTATTAATGATTTGCCGAAATGTACCGAATATCAAACTGTCTTGTTTGCCGATGATAGTACAATTCATTATACCGTGCAAAAGTTTAGAATCTCATGAAAATGATATAAATGATGCCATCCATTGCATTATTAACTGGTTAAATAATAATAAGCTTAAAATAAATTTAGAAAAAACACAGGTTATGACGTTCGAACAAAGGAAGAAAAAACAAAATCTAAATATAAAATACAAAGACCAGAAAATACCGGAAACCGCTTGTGCCAGATTTCTAGGACTTTACTTGGATAGTCACCTTAATTGGAAATGTCATGTGGAAAGTGTGTGTAAAAAACTAAACCAGTATTCGTATGCGCTTTACAATCTTGCGAAAATTTCAAATGAGTCTGTAGTTCTGATAGCATACAAAGCGTACGTCTCATCAACGATACGTTTTGGAATAATGTATTGGGGAAAAAAAACACTGCGTTCAAAGCTCAAAAGAAGTGTGTCCGTGCTGTGTTTATGCTGAAAAAGACTGATAGTTGTAGGCCATTATTTAAACTATATAAACTCCTCACTTTGCCCTGTATATACATCTACGAGACGGCTGTATTCGCAAAATCAAACTTGCATTTATTTCAAACACACAGATCGAAACGACGCAATAGAGAGATATGTGCTATTCCACACAAGACTGCACTCTACTCAAAAAGCTTTTTAGGAATGGCACCTAAGTTATATAATAAGTTGCCCAATAGTATAAAAGATCTTGACAGCATACACCATTTCAAAAAGGCTCTACACTATTTACTTTGCGAGAAAGCTTCCTACACAGTCAATGAGTTCCTAGAAGACAAACTGTAATTTAATGACATTTTATTTATTTCAATTTATTTGTAAGTAACTTAATTGATTTGTTTAATCTATTTAATTTGATTGTTCTGTTTGTCTGGTAAAATTTATTGTTATTTTATTTAATTAATTTAAATGTTTTGTTTCGTTTTGTATTGTTATAATTGAGTTTAGTTATTAATCTTGATTGTTTCTATTATTTTTACCTATTATTCATAAGAAAATAAATTATAATTAGAATATTTGTACGCCGTTGACGGCAAGACATAGCGCTCATTTTATAAATATTGACATCTATACTTTTGTTACCTATGTTCTACAAATTAAAAATATTTGAATTTGAATTTGAATTTGAATTTGCTCTTACCGGGATTTGAACCCAGGACGCTAAGAACGTAAGGCAGGCTCACTACCACTACGCTATTCGGGTGGTCGTCAAATAATTGACAATTTTTTTTTGTTTTTGTGAAATCAATGACCAATATGACAAAGGTAAAACGTATCAAAACTCAGGTTGAGGGACTCGCAACGTCGGAACTTGCTTAAAATTATACCAAGGCGTGACATATATCTTATTTTTTTTTTTTAAGGATGGGAAATCATCAAATGACCCCCCCCCCACTCTGGGCGGAGCGGGAGGGAGTGTCAGACTCTTACTGACTAAAAACCATCCATGTTCCTTCCTCGCCTTTTACGTTCCGGGGCCACGGTATCTCTTTCGAACAGGCCCGCAACCCCGGCAGGCTTCGGCCCTTGCGGGCCCCTCTCCTTTTGCTGACATCTCTTTGAGGCGCGCGTGGAACACGAACGCGCCATCGACACGGCCTGTCGTCGTCGTTAGACGGCCGGACGGCCCATAGCCAGCCGTCCACAGGCCCGCATCTACGGTGGCCGGTAGCCACCACGTGGCCCCCGACGCCCGTTGCGTCACCCGCGGCGGCCGGGAAGAGAAGATCTCTCCCTCTCTCGTTCCGCCACCTCCTTCGCTAGCATCACTGCTTCGCAGAAGGAGGCGACGGCTTCCCATTCCGTCTCGCTCCGGACCATGGATTGAACCAGGGCCGGACGCGAGAGGTCGCCGCCGCCGATCGCCGCCACGAGGACACGGCGGAGCTCCGCCCACGCAGGGCAGACTTCCACCGTGTGCTCCACCGTGTCCTCCGGTCGATCCTCGCAGTGGAGACACCCGGGCGATTCCTCCCGCCCGATTCGGTGCAGGTACCTCCCGAAACATCCGTGTCCGGTGAGGACCTGCGTCAGGCGGAAGGTGAGGACGCCGTGGCGCCTCTCCAGCCACTCCTCAAAGAGGGGACTTACCGCCGCTATCGTGGCGTGCCCTGCACGGGGTTGCGACAGTCGCTCTCTCCATGTCGCCATGAGATCGCGCCGGAGGTCAGTCCGCTGAGCGGCAATTTGCCGCGGCAGCGGAGTTTCCCCCCGGCGTAGTACCTCCGCGCGCCACTCATGCAGGCGCGCGAGGACTATCGCCTCCAGATCCCACGGCGGCAATCCGGCAAGCAGGCCCGCCGCCTCGCGAGAGATCGTGCGGTACCCACGGACCATCTTTACGGCCACCACTTTTTGGGGCGCGTTCAGATGATGAGCGGCACGCCGCTTCAGGGAACGCACCCACAGGCGTGACATATATCTATACTATAATATTATAAAGCAGAAGAGTTTGTTTGTTTGTTTGTTTGGTTGAACGCGCTAATCTCAGGAACTATCGGGTCGAATTGAAAAATTCTTTTTGCACTGGATAGTCATTTATCGAGGAAGGCTATAGGCTATATAACATTACGCTGTGACCAATAGGAGCGGAGCAGCAATGAAAAATGTTACAAAATCGGGAGAAATTTTATTCCCTTTGCGAGGTTTTTCTCTCTTATGTGACGCAGACGAAGTTGCGTAGGCCAGCTAGTATTTATATAAATTAGAATTTTTAAAGCGTCGTATCTTCGTCTATTTAAAAAAAAGAACATGTCACACACACAACAATTCCTATCCTATTCTTGGTTGACGAGTTCGTGAGAGTCTGTTTACACCCTGTATGTTATAATAATCATCAATAAGTCACCTCGTCGAATAACAGATTATTCTTTCACGAACCTGGTCATCAAACATTGTCAGTATTACTAACATTAGATACATTAAACTCACCATTAGCCAGTGCGTGGTGTGCAACGCAAATGATTTATCAGCTATGCTTACGCAAGTTTCTGTAGTACAAGTTTTACTATAATATATACGAGCGTGGTACACCTCATTGTTTAAATATTTCCAAAACAAACATATTTTTTCATGTTGTCAACATTTATTTGATACACCTATCTCCTTCCTTCCTACTACGTCGCATGTGACAGAAAGAGAAAGGTGCTCGTCAACTTCCGCCGCGGTTTTTGACAAGAGAACGCCATGGTGGAATCTCTATTCCGTTTGAATCGTTCACCGCACCACACACATATTTCTACCGCTTGCTTCCGCGGCGCGCGCCGCAGAAGCTAACAGCTGAACCACCGCAAAGACTCTAAACTTTAAAAACGTGTTGGCCAACACAACGTGGGACAATTAATACCAGTGAAGTGCTGAAGAAATCTCCGGAACCCGTGCTGGATCTCAACCCGGCGCACTCCAGTCGCATCTGTCATCGGTCCAGGCGATCATCCTCACCTTCAAGTAAGTCCCTCTTTCCCATTACTCTCTTATAAGTGTTGGCAACATACATTTCTCATAATCTGTTTTCCCGCGCAAAAATTATAAACCCGCATATTGGTCCTTCGAGAAACTCCCGCTATATCCTGACTTAACCATAAGTTTTTTGGTCCTTCGAGCCGGATTCAAAGAATCAGCATTTTTAGGTCTCATACCTAGGATTTGGTCAAATACCAAAGTCCATAAAACCGCCATATTGAACGCGTACTAACGTTCGTACATCTCGCTAGGTACTTATTCATTGAGAACTACGTACCAACTTAATATTGCGCCTGCTGCATTAAAATAGCACAGGTCAATATAAAAACCGCTAATTATCGTAAGTTAGTTCGGCACATTTGCCTATAACTTATATTCAACCGCATTCTTTCAATATACCCCACTTACAATAAAATAATTATTGTAAGTCTACCCGCTATAACCAATATCATTATTCGCTGTATTTTCTAAGTAACGATTTCAACATGGAAGATCTTAAAATGAAAGTTAAATTACTTCAAGCTAAAAATCAAGCAATCTTTGAACGTTTATCGTCACTATATGAAACTTCAAAGAAAATAAATACGACTAGTATTGAACTTCGGTCGGTAGAAACGTTCATGGCAGACACCGAAATTCTCTCAATAAATCGTCAGGAATTTAGTACCAACCTAGATAAAATAAATACATATTTCTTACAAATAGATCCTGATCATAAAATCGACTATAACAGTCAAATATCCTTTGACGGCGTTTATACCCGTGTCGAGAGAATTCGTTCACTTATCGCTGCAAAGTCTTCAAGGTCATTAGATGACGCAATGTCACAGGACAACGCGAAACATTCTAGAAGTTCGATCAAACTACCTCCAATTCAGATTCCTTTCTTTGATGGTAGGATTGAAAACTGGCCTGTGTTCTACGAGTCATTTAAATCAAATATCCATAATAATATAAACCTTACTGACTCTCAACGTGTGCAATATTTAATTGGTAACTTGAAAGGAGACGCATTGCAAATTACGGCCGGAATTATTCCGTCCGGGGAAAATTACGCTTCGATTTGGAACAGTTTGGTTCAAAAGTACCAAGATAAACGAGCACTAGGTTCACACTACATGTGTAACTTATTAAATATTAAACCCGCAACTAATAATTCCGCCTCTCTAAATAGTTTTATTGAAAGTTTTCACGCGTCTGTTTCTGCCTTAGAACAATTACAAATTAACGACTTAAAAGATTTCATTCTATTAAATTTAGCTTTGAAAAAATTAGACCCCGCTACCGTGCATTTATTCGAGATGCATATGAGAGATGAGGAGATACCCACTTATACGGATTTCGTTAACTTCATAAAATCGCAAGTTAAAATATTAGATAGAACTGTTTCTTCTCGGACCTCTTCCGTTAATCATAATAAAAATAATTCTTATCGTAATCAGTCACGTGATGTTCATACTTTTGTTTCTTGTGACAATAATCAAAATTGTTTATATTGTACTAAAAATGATCACTGGAAGCTTTACACCTGTCCAGCCTTTCAGGTACTATCAGCCAACGCGCGTTTGGATTTTATTAAAAACAAACGTGGATGTGTAAACTGTCTTAGTGCAACGCACACTGTTTCACAGTGTAAATCTACACATACTTGTAAGACTTGTCACAAAAAACATCATTCACTGTTACATCTCGACCAAGGTGCACAGCCTGCGAGATCGATATCGACTGACGCTGTACCTAGTTCCGAGCATTCGCCACAGGTGGCGCTGTGTGCATGTTCTCGCGTAGGCTCAAACATTCCGCGTACCACCGTGCTTTTGTCAACAGCACAAGTCTATGTTGATAACAAATATAACAAGTACGTTTCTGTTAGATGCTTAATAGACAACGCTTCGCAAAATAATATAATTACTTCAGCTTGTTGTAAAAAACTACGATTAGACATTATACCGCTTTCAAATTCATTTATAAAGGGCGTAGGAACGTCTTCGCGACCTATTACAGGATACGTTGAGATAACAGTAACTGCTAAAAATAAAACTAATTCTTTTAAAATAACCGCTCTTGTAGTCGATTGTATCACGGATAAATTACCATCTCACTTTGTTGACACTTCCACAGTGCAACATTTGCTTGAATTACCGCTAGCCGATCCACTGTGGCACATTCCCGGTGAGGTTGAACTATTACTAGGGGCTAAACTTTTCCCATATTTATTACTGCATGATAAAATTATCTCACCTACCGCGCCTTCCGCAATTGAAACCGTGTTTGGTTATATTCTTATGGGTGAGGTACCCGCTAGTTTATCTAACAATGATAAAAGTTCCGTTCATTTAAATACCGCTTCATATTTTTCTACCGCGTTAAATACAGATAATTCTCATTGTTTTCTTTCGTTAGACGAATCGTTACATAAATTTTGGAACATTGAAGAAATACCGTCAAAAGCTTTTATGAGCCCTGCTGAACTCGAGTGTGAACAGCTGTTCGCTTCTAGTGTGTCACGTGACTCTAGTGGTAGGTATTGTACTGCATTACCATTCTGTAAAAATCCAGACTCACTCGGAAATTCTTATGCTGTCGCTTATCGACGTTTAATTAATTTGGAAAAAACTAAGCTTCGCGACCCTACTTTGCGCGCGAGTTATAACGAAATAATCCAAGAATATCTTGATCAAAATTATTTAACTGAAACTACACCTAGTTCTGTTGACCAGACTATAGGTTATTATATACCGCATCACCCTGTTATTAGGAATGATAAGCAGACTACTAAAGTTCGTATTGTCCTTGACGCGAGCGCCAAATCTCATAATGGCGTGTCATTGAACGATTTGTTACACACAGGGCCGAATTTACAGGCTGACATATTTTTATTACTTCTAAATTTCCGTTTATTCCCTATTGCAGTTACAGCTGACATAAAACAGATGTATCTTCGAATTGCTGTTATTGATGAGCATCGAAAATACCAGAAAATATTGTTTCGATTTAATACGGTTGAACCTGTTCGCGAATTTCAATTTAACCGAGTTGCATTTGGTCTCAAGCCCAGTCCCTTCCTAGCCATGCGCACTGTGCGCCAGCTGTCAGAGGATGAAAAACATCGCTTCCCACGCGCATCCGTTGTCGCTTCTCATGAGCTATACATGGATGACTTGGCTAACTCGACCGCTACTTTAGAGGAAGCCAAGATTCTCTCCGCAGAACTTATCGCCTTATTTAAGGCGGGGGGCTTTGATCTTAATAAGTGGGCAAGTAATTCCTCTGAACTACTAGAGACTATTCCACACTCCAACCGTTCTTCTATTAACTTCTCTGACGGGGATAATTTAAAAATTCTTGGACTCAAATGGATTCCTTCCGAGGATTGTTTCACCTTTACCACATCTATTTTGGATAAAAGTTGTACTAAACGCTCCATACTTTCCACTGTTGCCCGCTTGTGGGATATTCTCGGTCTAGTTGCTCCCGTAGTTTTATTCGCGAAATTACTCATAAAAGAATTATGGAAATTAAACACAGATTGGGATGAAACTCCGCCCGAGTCTATTGTAAATCTTTTTCAAAAATTTAAAGAGCAACTGCCTCTACTTTCTTCTTTAAAATTGCCTCGTCATGTAGCCGTTACTATGGGTTGCGTGACAAATATAGTAGGTTTTGCTGACGCCAGCTTGAATGCGTATGGCTGCGTCATATACTTACACGTCACTGACACATATGGTAACATACACGTAACTTTGGTGTGTGCTAAATCCAAAGTTGCACCTGTTAAGGTCGTATCTCTGGCTCGTCTAGAGCTTTGCGCCGCTGTTCTTTTGTCGAACTTAATTAAATTAGTTTATGACACTTACCGCTCTCGAACAGCTATTAATGAAATATTTGCCTTTTCCGATTCTACAATTACACTTTCATGGATTCATTCCTCACCGCACAGATGGAACATTTTTGTTAGTAACCGCGTCGCTAAATGTCAAGAAAATCTTGATCCTAAACACTTTTACCATATTAACGGAAAGGAAAATCCTAGTGACTGTCTATCTCGAGGTCTTCTACCTGAACAGTTGCTAAATCACGGTTTATGGTGGCATGGCCCTGAGTGGCTTCTGCGCCCAACTACTGAGTGGCCTATCACTCCGTTTGTTTCTTCATGCAGCGAGGAATTACCTGAATTTAATAATAAATCACTAACCTTAGTATCTACCGTATCAGAGCTTAATTTAGTATATAGCCTTTCTCTAAAATTTTCATCTTTAAATAAAATATTGCGTATAATTGTATACATTCTAAGATTTTTACGTATTATTCCTTACGACAAGTCACTTAAGACAATTACTGTCCGTGAATTAGCTACCGCTGAAATTTATTTAATCCATTGTATTCAACAATTTCATTTCTTAGATATTTATGACGAAATTAAAAGTAAAAAGCTTCGCTCACAGTTTAAAAAACTCGATCTCTTTATAGACGAGCACAACATAATTAGAATCGGGGGCAGGTTGTCTAATGCAAACCTTCCTTATGAAGCTCAGCATCCCGCTCTCTTACCGAAACATGATAATTTTACACATGTTCTAATAGATTATTATCACCGCGTTTATTGTCATGCCGGTGTAAGCCTTCTAAGCTCTCTGTTACGCCAAAAATATTGGATCCTCTCTTCTAGAGGTGTCATCAGACAAAGAGTACACGCTTGTAACTTTTGTTTCAAAATTTCTCCTTCTCACCCTAGCCCAAAGATGGCTGATTTACCCGCTTGCCGCGTGCAGGAGACTAAGGCTTTTGTGCATACGGGTGTGGATTACGCTGGTCCCATTAAAGTAACTTTGTGTAGACGCAGAGGTCAAAGAAGTCAGAAGGCTTACATTTGTTTATTCATTTGTTTCGTTACCAAAGCAGTTCATATTGAATTAGTTACCGACGTGTCATCGGACACTTTTATTTCCGCTTTTAAAAGATTCATCTCCCGCAGAGGACCGGTTTCTTACCTATACTCCGATAACGGGACAAATTTTGTTGGAGCCAAAGCTCAATTGCAAGAACTACTTGCTAACCGCTACCGCATAGAGTGGAAAATGATTCCACCCCGCGCTCCCCACTTTGGAGGGCTGTGGGAATCTAATATTAAATCTATTAAATCGCATCTATACCGTGTTATCGGTTCTCAACTTCTCACATATGAGGAGCTTTCTACTGTTCTCACTGAAATTGAGGCAGTTCTAAATTCCAGACCGCTCTGTGTCCTGACTGAGGACCCGTACCCAGAGCCGCTTACTCCCGCGCATTTTATAATGGCTTCTCCGTTGACTTCGTTGCCTGTCGTGAACGTTCCCGAAACAACGAGGCCTCTAACTTGCCGCAAAAGGTTGCTTGACCAAATGGTTTGCAGCTTTTGGAGAAGATGGCGAATAGAATACCTACATAACTTACAAGTTAGGCAAAAATGGTTGAATGCCGCAGACAGCATTAAGATTGGTACGGTGGTTCTCATGCATCAGGACGATGTCCCTCCTTTACGTTGGCCAATGGGCATAATCACAGAAGTTTTCCCTGGTAAGGATGGGACAATCCGCGTTGCTATGGTGAAGACATGCAGCGGTTCTTTCAAGAGGCCCGTTGTCAAGCTATGTCCTTTACCTTCTCAGTAATATCACCACGCAATTAAATTTTAGCTGTAATAATTTATTAACATATTCATTTATTTTTCTCTCTCTTAGTCCGCTTTAACATATATTTTTCCTCTTTTTGAGAATACTACATATCCTCAAAGCCGGGCAGGATGCTTACGCAAGTTTCTGTAGTACAAGTTTTACTATAATATATACGAGCGTGGTACACCTCATTGTTTAAATATTTCCAAAACAAACATATTTTTTCATGTTGTCAACATTTATTTGATACACCTATCTCCTTCCTTCCTACTACGTCGCATGTGACAGAAAGAGAAAGGTGCTCGTCAACTTCCGCCGCGGTTTTTGACAAGAGAACGCCATGGTGGAATCTCTATTCCGTTTGAATCGTTCACCGCACCACACACATATTTCTACCGCTTGCTTCCGCGGCGCGCGCCGCAGAAGCTAACAGCTGAACCACCGCAAAGACTCTAAACTTTAAAAACGTGTTGGCCAACACAACGTGGGACAATTAATACCAGTGAAGTGCTGAAGAAATCTCCGGAACCCGTGCTGGATCTCAACCCGGCGCACTCCAGTCGCATCTGTCATCGGTCCAGGCGATCATCCTCACCTTCAAGTAAGTCCCTCTTTCCCATTACTCTCTTATAAGTGTTGGCAACATACATTTCTCATAATCTGTTTTCCCGCGCAAAAATTATAAACCCGCATATTGGTCCTTCGAGAAACTCCCGCTATATCCTGACTTAACCAAGCTAATTAGCAGCGTCGCGACTGTACTGAGGGCCTACTCCCTAACGTTTCAAACTTAAATTCAAACTCAAACTCTTTATTGCATTCATGTGTACATTCAGTTGTTACATATTATGTAAGGAAGTTCCAACATGAAACCCGGTTAGGGCACGGCAACATAATAAATTAGACAAAACAAGCATCCAGTGAGTATGCAAATATAATATAACTTATATAATTATCATCAGAAATATTCCTAGTATCTATTAGGTTTATGTAGTTATTTTAATTAATATCTTGACGTCCATAAATTATTTTATTTACGTGTATTCATTATTATACTGTATTACTTTGTATCAGTTCTTAAAAAAATAATGAATAATATCATTAATTTGTATGAACGATAAAAATTGTAATGTTTTAAATATGGACTCGATGGTCTGAAATAAATTTTATTATTATTATTATTCCCTTTATTTATTATTAAACAAACTCTTTACATTTTTAAATATTAACATAAAACATATATAAAAAACATTTAAAAATATAAAAAATTGTAGCCCACCGGTATCGGGAACAGGGTCCAAGCTACCGGCGGTCAGGGCTCCAGAGAGAGGAACCTCCTAACAATACGAGCCGTGTCAAGGAGTACCGCTTTCTGAATCAAGCCCTTGATCCAGCTGCCTAACGAGAGCCTCCTCAGGTATTGGTCGAGGCTCTTGGCAATTAAGCCATGGGCCGACACGACTATCGGCACAATGATCGCCGAGTCCACTTCCCACATGTCGACAACCTCGCGAGCCAAGTCAAGATACTTGATTTGTTTATCTTTCTCGGCTTTCACGAGGTTCTCATCATGCGGGACCGTTATGTCAACAATCATTGCGCGCCGCTCTGATCGATCCATCACCACTATATCAGGCCTATTGGCTATAACAGTCCTGTCAGTGATGATGGATTGATCCCAGTACAGTGTGATACTGCCACTATTGAGAACTGGGTCGGGCACTTACCTATAGTACGGCACTTCCGATTCCACAAGATTGTATTTTAGAGCAAGTTGCTGATGGATAATCCTGGCTACAAGGTTGTGTCTGTGCAAGTATTCTCCGTTAGCTAGACGAGAACACCCGGAGATAATGTGACGGATTGATTCGCCTGGACGGTGGCATGCCCGACATATGTCAACCGTACCGTCCTTCACAATAAATATCCGGTAGTTATTCGTCATCATAACTTCATCCATAATTGCACAGACAAAACCTTCGATTTCTCCGAAGAGGTCCCCAGATCGTAGCCAGGACACGGACGCTTGAAAATCTACATCGGCCCCATGAAGAGCCCGGTAAAAGCGCCCGTGAAGCTCCTTGCTCTGCCATTCTTTCCTGCGGTCATCAGTAGTAAATACTACAGGTATGCGCCAGTTCTCTTTAGCCAAGGAGAGCGGGGTGAGGCCCTTGTCCATCGCGACCACATCTCGATGCATCCCCACGTCGGCTGCTAGGAAATATTCCCTGAGACTGCATATCTCACGATTGTGGAGAGTCTTAGCGTTTAAAAAGCCTCGACCCCCACACTTCCGCGGGATATACAGTCTCATTACCGAAGAACGCGGGTGATGCATTCGATATGCCGTCAACAATTTACGGACCTTCATATCCAGGGCGTCTAGTTCTGTTTGAGTCCATTTGAGTATGCCGAAAGAGTACATCAAAACCGGCATGACCCAACCGTTGAAGGCACGCACCTTATTTCCGCCCGAAAAAAAAAAATTAAATACTTTTTTCAGGCGGCCAAAGAAGCGCTCCTTCAACGATTGCTTCATGTCAGCCACACTGATGCCCAGCGCTTCCGACATACCCAAATACTTATAGGTTTCGGTTGCTGAGAGGGATCTAAGATTTATGGAATCTGAGAGCTGGGTTCCCACAGATTCCACAATCCCCCCTCGCTTTACATGCATGACCGCACATTTGTCCACACCAAATTCCATCCTGATGGCGCTATTGAAGGTTTCAGTTACCTTCAGTAGCTCCATCAGTTGCAAATCGTTGGGGGCAAAGAGTTTCAAGTCATCCATGTAAAGGAGGTGAGATAAAACCCGACCATCTTTCCGCAACTGATAGCCTAGACCTGAATCCTCCAGCAGTGTGCTCAGAGGATTCAAGGCTAAGCAGAACCAAAGTGGACTCAAACTATCGCCCTGAAATATACCTCGCTCTATCCTTATCGGCTCGCTATTCCTCTGAATTTGCCGACATCTTGGATAGCGAAGGACTGTCCTCCATTGCCCCATACACGACATTAGGAAAGTGCGCAGAGTTGCATCAACTTTATACAACTCTAGCACCCTCCTAAGCACAGCAGTACGTGGCGTGGCGTGGCGTGCGTGTGCAGTATGTGGCACCGAATCGTAGGCCTTCTTATAGTCTATCCAGCATGTCGACAGATCCTTTCGAGAACGGCGAACCTGTTGGCTTATGGCCATATCAATGAGGAGTAGCTCCTTAGTACCGCGGGACCCGTTCCTACATCCATTCTGAGAAGCTGACATAACAGAATTTTCGTCAATATGTTTAGTGATTTTAGCTCTCAAAATAGATGTAAGAACTTTATAGACCGTCGGGAGACAGGTAATCGGTCTATAATTTTTGGGTTCCGCAGTACTACCCGATTTATGGAGCAGATGGGTTATACCTGTTGTCAGGAACTCTGGCAGCGACCCCGACTCTAAGGCTGACTGGAACAGGGTCGCCAGGCGAGCGTGCGACCTTGTGAACCATTTTATCCAGAAATTGTGCAGCCCATCCAGCCCTGGAGATTTCCAATTAGGCAACGGACGGACTGCACAAGCTACGTCTTGGGGGCTGATAGTAATTGCCCCCATTTCTGGTACTGGATCGCACGCTCGCTCAACCACCCGAGTCCATTCACCCTCAGCATGGCTGACAGGCACCGACCAGATGCTGCGCCAGAATGAACACATTGCATCATCATCTGGCAGGCGCGTGTCAGCCACACCTTGGTCCGGTCGCTCCCAAGCCCTAAAAAATCCACCTTTCATCTCTTTGGAATGTGCGATTCTGAGTGTATCGGTCCACCCGCCGCTTATACCTACGAATACGGCTTGCCCATGCATACACTTTCTGCTTCAGGAAGTCATTATTATTATTATTATATATGATATATTACTTTTATTAATTTATATTCTCTATTATATTTATATTATATTAATTTTTATGAGTTATTATATTACATTAATTTATATTCTCTATAATATTCCGGATCTATCCGCCTCTCTCACTCGCACTCATCTGCAGACGTGTGCGAGAGAGACCAATAGATCGGAATATACGGACGAAGTGTTAGGGAGTAGGGCCTCTGGAAGAGGCTAGTAATTTCGCGCTGAGGCACGCGCCACCGCGAGAGGCATCTCAATGAAATATCTATATTTTCGTGAAGTGAATAAAGTTATATTTTGAGTCGCTCTATTAAAATCGCGTTTCAGTGTGAATTGTTCCTTATCGACAGGCAGGGGTCAAAAACTGTTGGTAGGTGGCCTTAGGCTTAGGTATCAACCAGGCGGAAATCCAGACTCCGTGGCTGCTTCTGAGAAATTACTTATTGAAAAACCCAAACAACACTTTGCCCGTCCCGGGAATCGAACCCAGGACTTCATGCTCAGCAATCGCAGTAGCGACTAATCGATGAATACATCCACTTCCAAACACCTTTCATACTATTTATTCAGTCACTGCGGGGATTCGCGTTGACACTCGGTAATTAGACGATAGGTGTTATCCATCGCCCGCTCGACTAGACGCCTCATGATTTATTAACCAATTAACTACGCAGTCTAGCCGTAGCTAATTGTGTTTGTAGAGGACAGTTTTTGTCAGGTGTTGCTTTCACGTAGGGTTAAAAAGTTAATGGAAATCATAACTTGTGGAAAGAGAAAGCTCTTTACTTTGATAGAAGACAAAAGCCGATCGCGTTGGACTCACAGATAAGACGTAAGACGCAGACGTATGTTTACAGACGTATGTTTTGCATTGCGACGCTTCTATAATTTATTTATGAAAGAGACACGAAAGTGACATATAATAAATAATAATAAATAAATAAATATCGCTGGACATTCACACACAGCGCCACCTAGTGCCACACTAAGTAAAGCTTGTGTCGTGGACACTAGATAGTTGATATACTACATATTATATACATTTTTGTTTGTAAATACATACTTATTATATATACATCCATGACTCGGAAACAAATGTCCATGCTCATCACACAAACATTTGCTCCTACCGGGATTCGAACCCAGGACCCTAAGAACGTAAGGACGTAAGTAACCACTACGCCATTTGAGTCGTCTATGGCCGCGCCCCGTCTACGTCTATGTAAGTCGATGACATGCGGAACCCAAACGGTCCCAGTCCAATTCAAACTTTTATTATTATTTCGTGTTAGTGCGATTTTCTAGTCTTTGCCTATTACGGTACGGTATATAATAGCCCTGTCATAGACGGACGGACAGGTGAACAGACAGGCAAACAGACAGGATCTTTAGTAGTAGTTTAGGGTTCGGTTGGCACTGTGTGTGGGTGCAGGACCATAAAAATGTGCATATCGGAGAAGTGATCTGTCAAAGTAGTGTGTTGTCGAAGTATGTTCTGTCGAATGAGTAGTCGAACTATTGTTATTCGAAATAGAGATCGTGTCGAAGCAATGAATATGTAGTCGAACTATTGTTATTCGAAATTGAGACCGTGTCGAAGCAATGAGTAGTCGAACTATTGTTATTCGAAATTGAGACAGTTCAGGATACCACACTCTAATAACTGTCTATTTTTATTTATATTTAAGTCGCCTTTTTTTTAAGTCGCCTTTCTTCTTACCCAAAACGTGATATTTCATACGATCGACGATCTAATAACTAAAACAAGTAAAATTAAATTTAAAATTTAAAAAACCCCCGACCCATAATCATGTAGTAAATAATGTACTAAAAGCAAAATGAAAAATAATTCGTTAAGTACCAGTCATTATTCCACTTTTTCATACCATTTCATTAGTTAGTATTCTTCATTCCCTTTCAAAATATTTGATACCCATATTGAGGGAAATATATAATCCACTATTTTGTGGCGGCCGATCTTGGACCGATTTTCATAAAACATAGCTATAAGAGCTCTCCCGACTAATTCACCTTTCAAACAAAAAAAGAAACAAATTCAAAATCTTTGGTGCATCCGTTAGGGAGCCACGATGCCACAGACAGACAGACACACTATACTATAATAAATAACTTATAACATCTCGTCGTTTTTGCGTCGGAGGGTAAATAAAACAAAGGTGCTATGCAGTAAATAAGATCATGTTTATTTTGTGTCTATTGATGAGATTTGTCTGTTTATAGATGAGAGTTTATCCAGGGCAGGAAAGCTGTTACTCGAGTGAATACCGAAGGAGAGCCTGCCTGACAACCTTCGCTGGGCCCGAAGGAGACCACACCAACCTGAAAGTAGAAATGGGTTGGTTATTAAAGGCACGCGCATATGAAAGGGTTGAAGAGTATAGGGGAGATCTTTGACCAGCAATTAAGAACTAATGATTCAAAAATGATAGTCAATCAAAAAAGAACACATTTATGAGCCTAAAAATTCTAACTTGACTATGGAATTAAAAGACAATTCGTCAAACTTTACATTAAAATAGAAATCAGTCTATTGCCCATTGCAGTTATGTTTAAGACCCTAGCGGACGACCTATCAACCATCAACCAGGCACAAAGACTCTGTGGCAGCTACTGACAAATTCCTGACCGAAAAGCCTAATAGGTAACACTTTGCTCGAGCATGGAATCTAACCCAGGACTGCGAGCCTGTTGGGCTGCGGGACTGTTCGAAAGAGATACCGCGGCCCCGGAACGTAAAGGGCGAGGAAGGAACATGGATGGGTTTTAGTCAAAACCTGACACTCCCTCCCGCTCCGCCCAGAGTGGGAGAAGTCATTTGATGATTTCTCATCCGAACGAAAAAAATGGACCTCAAACTCAATCGTTACTCAATATCATCATCATCATCATCAGCCTGTAATGTTCCCACTGCTGGGTCACGGCCTCCTCTCAATGAGAGGGAATGGGCTATAATCAACCACGCGGGCCCAGCGCGGATTGGTAGATGTCACATGTCTTCGAATTTTTGATTCTAGGACATGCCGGTTTCCTCACGATGTTTTCCTTCACCGTTTTGAGAGCAGTGGTGATGAAATATATTACACAAAGTAATGCGCCTGTCTGGGTTTGAACCCACGACGTACTGTTCGTAAGTCGGGGCCGCCACCACTGGGCCACCGCTGCTCTGCGCTCTGCTCTGCGCTCAATATCATATCTATAGATATTACAACAAAACTTACCAAAATCCTTTTATTCTGATGCAGGACCGTCAGAGGTCCACCGGAGTCACCATCACATGTTCCCTTGCCGCCAGTCCCGCCGGTACAAAGATGGCTGGCTGCTATAGTGACCTTGAAGCTGTTCTGGCAGACCACGTTTGTGATGATTGGTACTGTGGTGTGGTGTAAGGCAGTCGTGGTGGGGAAAGTGCTTTGAGCTGGAAAAAGGAACGAAGAATTAATTGTGTTATTTTTTTGAAGTGAATACTTTATGGGTAAACAAAAATGATGGAACTCGCGTCATCGTCACCGAACGCGTGAACGGTCGGTCAAAATCAATCTTATACAATTCAGATACAGTTTCTATTAGTTTATACAACTTCGTTTTCACATCTATCAGTCCAGTCCCCAAATACTGTCTCGTATGTTTTTTGTTTGCTAGTCATACTAATTCGTGGTAGCTGGTAGCCATGTGGTAGCTAATGTAATTGAATGTGTATCTACAGAAATGGCCAGACCAGAAACAACTACCTGTAGGCCATACAAATAAAGGGTGTAAAACAGCTCTTAATGAAACCGAAAGGCACTTGTACATTGAGTTCTAACACAAAACATGATTTTGCACCCCAAAAAAAGTTGTTTCCCATCTTTTTTTTTGCGTAAAGTTACTTAGCTGGATGTACGGAATGATTGGTTGACAGCTTCGTGATGAGGTGGTTTACACCCTGTATTTGTTCCGTGTGGGAATCGAACCCGCAACACGCAGCGTAGCAGTCAGTCGATCAGCCAATGTGTATACCGCGCCATACAAAAAAAATATAATTAGCCCGTCAGTTACATTATCAACAAATATTTGACCCGTATTTTTTCTTTTGTTACATAAATCAAAATTGACGAAAATACGACGCTTTTAAAATTTTTAATACGTCACGCCTTGGTATAATTTTTAGCGAGTTCCGACGCCACTCCCGAGTTTTGATGCGATTTATCTTTGTCAAATCATTGATTTACAAAAACAAAAAATACATATCCTTTATTTTCCAATACTCTAACTGACGAACAAACAAGTCATGCCTATTTATGATATCACTACTACAAATACAAATCATTTATTTGCATAAAACAGGTTTAGAGGATTTTACAAAAAGTTCATAAGGTACACTGTATTATAACCATGCTAGGTGCGCAAATATGTAAGGACACAGGAGCTTAGAATTTATTAATGCGAGTATGTCAAAGATTATTAAATTACAATGTCAAAAAATAAAGATGGTCAACTTAAAAAAATAAAGATACTCGACGTCTCTTTCGTAACGTAACTTATGAACACGGAAATAAATAAATCTGCAGCTTTAAATTTGCTGTTTTCCCTCAAATTTATTTCTATTTCTGTAAGGGAATCGAACCCTCAAAAAGCATCGCAGCCAACCGCTTAGCCATGCAACCGCTCAGCCAATTTTGGCAATTTTCCTTCACCGTTTTAAGAGCAAAACAAAACGGAAAAATATTTATTTATTTATTTATTTATTTAAACTTCATGTACAAGAGTGGTACATAGGCGGACTTAATGCCACAAGGCATTCTCTACCAGTCAACCTTTGGGTCAAATAAGACAGTATTGTGGAATAATTGAGGATAAAACATTTTAATTAAGGAAGATCCTGTTATACTTCGTGTATTACAAGATAATTAAGGAACATTTCCCCCCCTTTCATTTTTAAAAGAAAACAACCTTATTACCCAAAAAAAAACAAAGGCAAGTCTTTCAGGATAATTATTCAAAATAACCTTTTAATATGTTCCTCTGCCAAACATTTTTATAGTCTATACAAATTATGAAATTAATTGGAAATCGTGAATTTTGCTTAGGGGCGTTAATTTCCCTTTGTTTTGGCTCTTTTGGGTACATGTTTGGTTCACAAAGGGTTGTTCGAGTCGATCCCGGCCCTTTACACGAGCACCATTTGTTTGAACCAGGAAAACCCATGGGAAGGTACACTGTTTTCGCATTTAGCGGGGAAATGTTAAAGGTTATTTTCAATAAATTCAATAAACTCAATATACCGCACTCAAGAACATTGTGCTGATATCCATCAGCACAATGTTCACCTTCACACCGCGCGTTCACCTTTGATATGGGTTGTAATGCACTTTCAAATAATGCGAAATCTTCAAGAATGAAGTCATTGATTTGCAATACTTTAATCTGCATCGGAAAAACCTAATAAACCTAACACAAACACGGATATTAATAACAAGATAAGATTGAAGATCTTTAAGTCATATCATACAGATAGATCTTATTAATACAGATTATATTAGTGATAGGAAAAGTAAATCAATATTTGATGTAGGTAATATCCTGTATTCCCGTTGTCTCCGTAGTCCACGTCCCCGTTAAAGGGGACAAAGGGAATTTAACAAAATAAATAATATTACTTCCCGTTGTCCCTGTACGCTGTCCCCGTTAATTTATTATAATACTAGCTGACCCACGCAACTTCGTCTGCGACAAAAGTACTACCTACCTACTACTACCTACCTCGCTAACGCTCAAGATTCTAAGTTTTGAATCACTCGCTGCGCTCGTGACTCAATTTAGAATCTTTCGCTTGCTCGGTCATCAAAATTGAGCACGCGGTTAAAAAACAACTTTGCACTCTTGTAACAATTTTTTTGAGGTTATTAATCATATTTTGTGGTAGAACTCAATGTAACGCACTTAAAACATTGTGCTGATGGATTGGTTGAATAGTACGGGGGTCGCGGAGGTGTTTAAAGTTAAAATCTTACAAAAAATACTTGTATTTAAAAAAAAAATACAAAAAGTTGTAACTTTGACCCCCCATATCTCCGTAACTAGAAGGTACCAGGTATGGTGTAGATAAAAAAAAACTATCGCAATAATGGGGAAAACAAGTGCCTTTCGGCTTCGTGAAGAGGTGTTTTACACCCTTAATAAAACATCCATTACTTGGAAACAAATGTCCATGCTCATCACACAAACATTTGCTCCTACTTGGATTCGATGACGGGATTCCGGTATTCTATCAAATTGATGAAAAAAGAGTTAGCAATACATACCATCACTGTTTTTGCCAAATCCTGATATCGTGCCGGTCGAGCCTGCAAAGTTCTCGTTTACGTTAGCAGTCGTTGGCAAAGGGATCAATGCTATCGTATCTGAAAACAAAACAAATGTTTAATGATCAAAATACTTGTCTACACTAATAATATAATAATAATATTATAAAGAGGAAAACTTTGTTTGTTTGTTTGTTTGGTTGTAATGAATAGGCTTAAAAACTACTGGACCGTTTTTAAAAATTCTTTCACCATTCGAAAGCTACATTATCCACGAGTAACATAGGATATATTTTATCCCCGTACTCCCACGGGAACGGGAATTACGCGGGTGAAACCGCGTGACGTCCGCTAGTCGTTATATAAATTGTGACAGCCTAATATGACAAATTTTATGTATCTGTAATCATTGGCTTGTAGAAAGAAGAGATGATGCCATTCTTTTTAATTTTGTAACTGGGCCATATATGTTTAAGGCACTTTATATCATGACTAAGAACTCTTAGGGTTCATTTTGTAAACGGGTTTTAACGCTGGCGTGGCGATTAAGACTCGTTCATGATTGATTGGCCAGAGAAGGGGAAACATCGAAAGAGTTAAAAGGTAATGGGGGAGGCCTTTGCCCAGCAGTATGACAGCATAGGCTAATAAGGTGATAATCGAAACTAAACATTTCATACCGAAAAAAATGCCGCAAAATTTGCCACAAGGTTTTTTTTTAATGTTGATGAACACTGCATCATTAGTCTTTATGAAAATTTTGACCTATTTCGTAGGTAACAGAGATAGATTTTCAAAGTCAATCTTCCTTTATGATGACCAAAACAAATAGCTAAGTATTATGATTAAATAACTAATACTCGAAGAAATATTTTTATTTGATGCCAAAAAAATATTTCAATCTTTTAATCATTTATCTCTTTCTTTTCCAAACTTAACAAACCGATCACGGTACATCGTAACTTATTTCAGTGATAAAAACCATAATTCTATCATATTTAAGCAATAAAATTGCCATAAGAACCCTGTCCCACAGTTTGTGAGTTGTACGTGCAAGATATTACAATTTGCACCAACAAAAAACTTGTATCGCTAATCCGAACTGTACCAGCCGCTTACAAGAAATAATGAGTTATTAGTTTTAAGTATAGCCTCATTTGTGTATAATTCCCGGAGTTGTGTATAATTCAGCCATCAAGCGCATTGACTGTGATTTCGAGGGTAACTTTGTACGTAGGTGAAATGTTTGTATTCAACTAGCTTTGCGTTTGACAGTAAAACCTGTAAGGTGAATGCTTTTAGTAATGTATCCCCGAAAACTTCATCACTCTTATAAAATGTCTTGTCGTTTGTTCCATCCAAATGGCTTTGGCAATCATAATTCTCCTATCCTTGCATTGTATTGTATTGTACAACGGGTTGGTTTCCGCAAATCCACGTTAAAGCGCGTATTTTGGGTTGGTATATGTCACATGTCACCGAATTTTTGGTTCTAGGACATGCCAGTTTCCTCACGATGTTTTTGAGATCACTGGTGGTGAAATAAATTACAAAAAGTAATATCCTGCCTGGGTTCGGACCCACGAGTCGGAGCCGCCACCACTGGGCCACAGCTGCTCTCTCCTATCCTTATCTCAATTTATTTGAGATCGACGCAGCCTGTCTTTTTCTTCCACACTTCTCTAGGTACTACTCTTCATCTAAACAGTCAGTTACTTTCTAGCCACATCGTCTTTTATATATTTACAGTCCATCCATCATTTTTTTGCTCATTCTCTACTCCTATAGCCATTCATACCTAAAGTTTTCCTCGCTACAATTTCATCACTGTTTCTAGTTGTCATAAAATTACTCCTAGTACAAGAGTCGCACTGATGTTTGTGAGTAAACTATTGTCAATAAAGATTTTACTTTTTTTTAAATGGCTCACTTCATCCTATTTCACTTTAAGTACTCATTCACGTTGACTCGCGGGCGCGGTCACGAAATATCAAACATATGGCGTAATATCCAAGTGTTCACATACACAACGCACGTGCGGTCTAAGTAGCGGGCAAGCTAGCGACTGGCGCGCGCGCGGGCTCGCGGCAATATCAAACGCGTGAGATATTTGTGTGTGTTCACGTCGAACTAGCGGCGGAGCGCGCGATTCACTCGCAACGTCAGGTAAGTTCAACCAGTATGAACTTGTCGCTAGAAACGGACTCGCGCAAACGCCTGGCGGCCAATGTGAACACGAACTCGGCACGTGTTGCACCCGGACCCGCTACCGCGCCCACGCGTTCCTACGTGAACAAGTACTAAGTCTTACAAGATTTCTCTAGTACGGGCGCCACTTACGAGTATATCACAGTTTGCATTTGAAGGGGACTCCAACTTATCGTTCATTATCACACGTGCATCGCAAGGTGACGTCCCCAACGTACTCAACTGACTTGTCATTCATTGACATAGTATCTTCAGGAACTTTTATCTAATTGTTAAAGTATGTAGCACTTCAATCGAGTGTTTGATGTCTTACGTCACTATTTGTACAGCTGTGTCACTTATTGATGACACGATTTTCAGTGCATCTATACCAATTGTCGTTTGGTACTCGTATTTAATTAAAAATGTTGACGAGGAATAGACAAGCCCTACACAAAGGACTGAATTCTTGTGGCGCTGACGGTTGGTCGCGTGCGCTCGGTCGTGACGTCAGTGAGAACAAAATACGGCTGTCGGTGGCCGCTGAGCTTAGCGTCATACAATGTATACTCGTACCGACGATCAACCACTAATAAAACTTTTACCACTTTATAATACTAATACCTATAGATTAATTTACTTGATTAGCAAATACCTCCTATAAATCTTTATTTGTACGCTAAATGGCAAAACATAGAGAAACTTTAATATGTATTTAATGTACCATCTTGCACACTGCTGTAACCTGTGTTTACAAATAAAGACTTTTGATTGATTGACCGTCAGCGTGAAAGAAATTCAGGCCTAAGCATGGGGCATTATTAGGATTTACGCAAAAACTTCTGAACGGATTTAAATGAAATTTACGTTTTCATATCGGTACAAGCAGGCCAAGTTACAGTGCGGGCACAGACTAGGAAATAATAAAAAATAAAACAAAAAAAATACTCACTACTTAATTTAACAGCAGTCATCTTCACCACAGCAATGTCATTCAGCAAATAGTTCCATGAAGGATGCATGGTCACATCAGTTGTGACGATCCTCGTCCCTCCTGAGAAGATAGTGAGGGAGCCGAGAACGATGGTGAATTGATTGGCTTTGCTCTGTCCGTCGAACCAGCAGTGAGCCGCAGTGAGGACCCTGGTGGTTGAGATCAAGCTGCCTCCGCATACTGAGGATTGCCCTCCTGTTAATCTGGCTAGAATTCCTGCCTGTGGAAAAAAATAAGTTAGGTGTCAATTTCCTTTAGATGTAGGTATATTTCTTTGTCTTTGTCGTATCGATGATTGTTTTTGACCAGTCAAAACTCTGCCACAAAGACCGCGTTGGTAGTCGATTCAGACAGGTCCTTAAAAGTGGAGTTACAAAAACAGCAGGACAGTAACAGTCAAGGTACTCGTATACAGGGTTTAGAAGTATGCCACAAACGTTAGGACACTTGTTAGCATGTCCTATCATCTGCACGGTGCAGAGACTGAAGAACGCTACTGAAGGTACAAAAGTCCTCATCTAATTCTGGGCTGGTTCTATCTAGATTACCAAGGGCTTGCAATGGGGTTCCCGAAATGTAGTCACAGTTGCATCACGTATTGTAACGTGTTGTAATTATTGACAAAATATTATGAAATTCAGCCACAAGTATTTTGTTAAACTATGGGTAATAAATACAAAAGTAGAGTTTTAGTCAAAAAATAAAATGTCTTTTCACTAACATTTGTTTTATTATTGATTAGCTTCTGCCCGCGAGTTCCTTCGCGTGAATTTCCAGCTTGCAACATTTATTATTGCTGCTCCGCTCCTATTGGTCACAGCGTGATGTTATATAGCCCATAGCCTTCTTCGATAAATGGACTATCCAACGCAAAAATATTTTTTCAATTTGAGCCGGTAGTTCCTGAGATTAGCGCGTTCAACCAAACAAACAAACAAACAACCTCTTCTGCTTTATAATATTCGTATAGATTTTCGTTACCACATACGAAAATACGGGAACAAGATAATGCATGCTTATTTCAGACAAAGATATAGAGAGCCGCCTTATCGCTATCTGCGATATCTTTCAGAGAACCGGTAGTACCTAATAGTATATAAAAGAGTTGATCAATGATGCTGTTCGTAAGAGGCATTGTTTGACCGAACAGACATCAGATAACAATTATATTGGAAAACATCGTGAGGAAACCAGCATGCCTGAGAGATATTTCTCGACGGCATGTAAAGACAAGTCCCTAACCTATGAGTGGCATGAATACTCTGACACCAGACCCCGTATTCACAAACTTCGACTTGTTTCCGATTCGACAACTCGTATATCTGTCTTCTTCTGGCATTACGAAAACGACCGAGATCGACATACGACTTCCCGAATCGGAAGCGAATCGAAGTGTTGTGAATACGGGGGCAGGTCAGGCACTAACCACATGATAAAGAACAAGAATCCACTCATTTTATCTATCTGGGTAATAAAATTAAATAAAAATCGATCTGGGTATCTTCCAAAAATAAACTAAGTTAAGTATATTGACCAAGAAAGGCTAGAAAGGACTCTTATAAGATGTTGAGTTATAGGGAACTATGGAAGAAGAAAAAACGCTGCACCGAAACCAAATAAATAGAAATGATGATGAAGTAAAACAGAATTAAGAGACAGTGCTTACCTGATGCGGAATGGCAGTAAGAGCGGGGACCGCGCTCCCTCCAACTATCCTCGAAGTCCTCAGAGACTCTGCCCTCAATATCCTCTGAGCTTGCGGCACCCCAATCTTCATATGATAGCCATAAGCTGGCGAAATTTCCACACTCTTACCGTAAGAAGAATGAAAGAGCACAAATAAACATATAATTAATTTACTAAAACGCATCGTTCTTGATTAATGGCAAGCTATTATGGAGTCGTTATTCTTAAGACAGGTTATTTTGTACTTGTAGTGATTGGACGCTTATCAGTCTGTGATATAGATTAGTGGCGAGAGGTGCGTTTACACTGCAATAGTTTGCGCGTAAAGAGAAATGGGTTACATTAATTTATTGGGAAAAACTCGTTGCGTATAGGTATTTACTAAAATTCTGATCGTTGTACGATGCGACGTCGTATCTATATCAAAACCAGTAACAATAAATCTGCAGTGTTCGCAGAAAACAGGTCATATTTCCCTGTTCTAAAGCACAGTAGAAAGATAAGCAGTAGGTTGACTTCAAATGGAGATTCCCATGATGCGACGTCGTATCGTGTGTATGTGTACGAGCCGTACGGCCTATATCCAGCAATGGATTGCAATAGCCTGGGCCGATTTTCACTGTATATTTATGTAAAAATTGTAGACAAACAAATACCAAAACCGATGACCTGGTGAAGGTTGCGGGAATCCGGTGGATGCGAGTCGCAAGGGACCGGTCTATGTGGCGACACTTGGGGGAGGCCTATGTCCAGCAGTGGACATCTTTCGGCTGAGATGATGATGATGATGAAATACCAAAACTGTTGCATTGTCTATAGATTATTTTGATTACAGAAATATCGGTAAGTAAATGAATTATCTCAGCGCGGCAATATATTTTCACCGTATTAGTTTCCAATGGCTACCGATTAAGTTTTGACAACCACATGTCAATGAAATTATAAATGCTCACCAACAAATGCTCACAGTATGGACGCACCTTTCGGGTTTACTTGGGTTTTGAGTAACAGGATTCGTAGGTCCTTTTAGAGGATGATATTTCAAAAAGAGCAATAGGGTTAGAGGGTTTACATAATGTGGATGCGCACTTTGAAGTGCTGAAAGAAATGTGGTAATAATAGCCCTCGATTGACAGCCATATTATGATAGAAGAAAAAAAGAAAATAAGAATGGATTGTGGAAAGAATGAATAGTAGAAGATAGACTAATGAGGGTTAGAAGAGAAATCATTTTTGAAGACCTCAAGACCTCAAGTAACAAGAGATAAGGGCAGAAAAAATGATGAAGACAATGGTGAGGCAGCTAGAAAAATCGGGTGGACACAGATGCAGCTGTATGTAAAGAAAGGGTATTTAATGCGGTTGAGATTTCTTGAAGTCAAACGAATTAGACCGCATAGGAAAGAGAGACATACATAACATCGCGCCTTTAATCCCCGAAGGATGACGCAGAGGTATACCTGATGGTATACTCATATTTTGACAGTTATGTTTAAATTATTGTAAATGTTGTATTTTTTTAATTGCCAAATTTAATTGTATTATTTTTAATTTTATAATAATTAGGGGCTCATTTGTTACTTAATTGTGAATGCTGTGGTCTCCTATAAGTGAAGGAGTACACCTACCTAATACTTTGTCATTTTATTAACCAAAAATACTTTGTGCAAATCTTTTGTTGAAGATTCTTAAATAAATAAGTCTGATGTACTCATTACATGGGACATATTATGTGGGTGAGCCTTTTGCCATCAGCCGGGCACTCCGTGGCTGCTATGGAGAAATTCCTGATGGAAAAACCTTGTAAGACTTTGCCCAACCTAGGAATCGAAACTAGGCCCTCATGCTCAGCAGTCGCGCTTGCGACCACTAAAGCGACGAGCCTTAGGGCGCTTTCAATTTGGACGTATTGTGTCGCACCGCTGCGGTGCCGAACCGGTGCGTTTGTCGTATTCCGTACCGACGTTCATTTGTTTTCATATAAAGCGCGCGGTAAACGTGTGCCGTCGGTACCGCAGCGCATATCGACACGGCACTGTTGCCGCACCGCGCGCTTTGTATGAAAACAAACGAACGTCTGTTCGGAATACGAACAGATTCGGCACCGCAGCGGTGCGACACGAACTTTCTTTATTGAAAGCGCCCTTATTGTACGAAAAAAATCTGCTAACGCGACACGATGAAAGTCTTACAAATCTTGTCTTAATAATATTATTTAAAACCATTTGATTTGTATTTTGAAGAGCTATTGTATTTAATTGAAAGTGATTGCACCCGCAATGGTCTCATCAGCAAATATTAAAATTGTCCTCTCCACAATCTCCTAAAAGCCATTGCTATAATCGTTTGAAACAGCGCCTCGCTTCGTACAGATTGCTTCCTTATTGCTGAAGAATTTAGAGATTTGTTTAATATCTTCATAAATAAGCTTATTCAATGGTCTGTAGAAAATGTATGAAACAAAATTTAGTTTTTATATCGAAGAAAGAAAGCATCAGTTCAATGGAGTATACAGGGTTATTTTTTGTTTACACTAAACCCGAAAAGGGGTCATTGTACTCATCATTTTGAACAACTTTTTCTATGGGACGAACCGTGAAATCGCGAAAAAAAATCAGCTGTTCCCTACATTTATGTTCGCATAACTCGTCAAAATGTAGGGAACAGCTGATTTTTTTTTCGCGATTTCAAGGTTCGTCCCATAGAAAAAGTTGTTCAAAATAATGAGTACAATGACCCCTTTTCAGGTTTAGTATATAAACAAAAAATAATGTTGTATATACAATCGTATAATAAAAGAAAATCACGAAATCTATATGCAACATAAGAAAAAGGCACTAGTCATTGAGAGATATCTTTGTTTTTAACCGACTTATAAAAAGGAGGAGGTTCTCAATTCGGATGTTTAATTTTTTTTTTTTATGTTTGTTCGGGCATAATTCCGTCGCTTGCCAACCGATTTGGAAAATTCTTTGTTGTTGGCAAGGGTGTTCTTTCCAAATGGTCCCATAGCCACCAAGTCGGGATCTGATGATGGAATCTTGGCGAAATCGAGGGAACTCTTATAATGTGTTGCGATTATGGTATTTTCTACAATAAGTGAAGCATTTGCGTTCGGTAAGAATCATTCTACCATCAGATCTGATGATGATGCCAAGAGTCACGGTATGTATCCTAGTCGTGTTTGGGCTTGTTATAATTGTAACGGTATGCTCTTTCCATGTATATCAGCACATGTGAACCACGGAAAAGTGAAAGTATAGTTAAAAATAAACTTTTGTGCAAAAAATTAAACCGACTTCAAAAAAAAAAAATAAGAAGTGTAAAATAACTTTAGCTTCTGAAGTCGGTTTTATTTTTTGGAGACGGATGGTGGTCAAAATTTTTACTTTTCCACAAGTTTGTAATGCTATTTCTTTCAATACATCCTGATAGCTCTTCTATCAGCACAGTGTTTTGAGTGTGTGACATTAAGTCCTTACACAAAACGAAATTTTTCACCCCAAAATGCTGTTTGATGTACAAAACGCTTAGTTGGTTGCTTCGTGTATCCTGCCAATCCACACAGGGCACAGAAGTAGTAGGCCAGTTACATCACAGCAATAAATATCGCTGGACAATTTACACACAGCGCCATCTAGTGCCACACTAAGCAATGAGGCTTGTGTCGTGGACACCAGATAGTTAAAATACTACATAGAAACTTTTTTTGTTTGTATCCAGGGTGTAAACCACCTCATCACAAAGCCGTTAACCAAGCATTCTGTACATCAAACTAAGTAACTTTACGCAAAAATTATTGCTGGAAAACATCTATTTTTTTGAGGTTTTAAATCATATTTTGTGGTAGAACTCAAGGTAACGCACTTAAAACATTGTGCTCATGGATGGATTGAATAGTATGAAGTCGTGCCTATTGGCCTTGTTTCGTTCTGTCCCCTGCTGATATGGAGGGAAGTGGAAATTACAGTTCTTTCCTACTCCTCCGCTATACTTTCTGATTCATTTCGTTGCGGGATCCAAGACAGTTAAATTCATTCTTTGGGACTTCGTCAAGCTTCATTGTCTCGGCGCTTTTCTGGTGGTCGCCACTGTTGATTCTGGCTTTCAGGAGTTACAGTGGTTTGGGCGTGTGTGGCGGGCTTGTCCCAAAAAAAAAACACAAATGTCCGTGCTCATCACACAAACATTTGCTCCTACCAGGATTCGAACCCGTGACCCTAAGAACGTAAGCTAGCTTCTACTAACGCTACGCCATTCGAGTCGTCGAATGCAATGGTTCTGAAAGAAAGTTAGAACTATGTCCACTCAATCAGAAAACAACTTAAAAAAAAAGCCAATGAATCATATCGATCAAGAATAGTCTGTCATAATAAAAAAAACAAAGACTTGATACTATTTTAACGACTCTTTGAAGTACCTACATATTTCAAAGAAACGTTAAAAAGTCCCGTTTCAATGTCAGCTGAGCAGTTTTCTAGATAACCCAACAGACAAACATTTAACTCTTCATGTGATTACAGTTGATTCGCAAACAAATTACTGTGCTTATCAGATGCGATGATGTGATTGCAGTATCTTGAATCATAACTAACTAATGTTATGATAAGAGCCTACTCTACTATCTTTTTCCTCTTACCTACATGTTTTTGTAATACCATCGAGATATGTATCAGTTTATTAATTAATGCTTTTTAATTCATTGTGAAATAAGCCGACACTTAATGCTCATATGTTGGCCTCCTAATCGTAATTAAGTATATTAAATTGATAATGATGAAGAGCTGCGGTTTCCCAGTGGTGGTGGCCCCGACTTACAAACAGTTTCTCGAAACACACAGGCGCATTACTTATTTTACATTAATTTATTTCATCACCACTGCTCTCAAAACGGTGAAGGAAAACATCGTGAGGAAACCGACAAATTTCCTAGAACCAAAAAACTTCGAAGACATGTGACATCTACCAATCCGCACTGGGCCCACGTGGTGGATCATAGCCCATTCCCTCTCATTGAGAGGAGGCGGTGTCCCAGCAGTGGGAACATTATAGGCTGATGATGATAAAGATGATGTTTATGAGGTAACATACAAATTGTTACCTGCGGTTTCGCTTGGGACAGAGGGGAACTAAAGCGTGTTTTTACCAACACAGAGTTGAACGGTAAATACATCATCATCGTCTTCACCATCATCTGCCTATCCTTTTCCTAACTATGTTGGGGTCGGCTTCCAGTCTAACCGGATGCAGCTGAATACCAGTATTTTTCATTGAGCGACTGCCTATCTGAACTCCACAACCCAGTTAGTACAGGATAATACGATACCCCTTGGTAAGACTGGTTGTCGGACTTTTTAGGCCACGGACTACCAGTAACGACTGAAAAAGATCTACAAATGACAGCCGGGACCAGCAGTTTAACGTGCTTTCCGAGGCACGGTGGAAACTTGGTATGTAATGGTGGTCATCCATACACAGACCATCCTAGGCAAGCACGGCTTAACCTAAAGATCGACCCGAGCGGCTGTTATTGTGACATGCTGCCTCGACTCAAATTAAATTGAGTTAAGGGCACGGAATGCGGTTGCGGGAATCCGGTGGATGCGAGTAGCAAGGGACCGGTCAATGTGGCGACACTTGGGGGAGGCCTATGTCCAGCAGTGGACGTCTTTTGCTGATATGATGATGATGATGAAGGGCACAGAGAATGATGCTGATGCTTTTGGAATTTCAAGTCTATGCACTAACACGTTGCTTTTATTTAGGGTTCTAAAACGGTGAAGGAAAAAATCGTAAGGAACCAAGAATTCGAAGACCTGTCCATCTAGCACTGGGCCCGCGTGGTGGATTATAACCCATACGCAAAATACGCGTCTTTAAGTGGAGTTGCGGACACCAGCCCGGTATACAATACAATAAAGATTATAGGAATAAGTACCCGAATTAAAGTCCCTTATCTGTAGTGTCAGTTTCAGGATATGGTCTAACTACACTTAAAGAACTTACGGGATTATATCCGTTAAGGGGTTGATATCCGTTATAGAATATCACGGATATAATCCTGTAAGTACTATAAGTGTAGTGAAAAGCCGTAAAGGTCTTAAACATGGTCTAACTATCGCTATCCGCCTAATTTTACCTAATTCCGAACAGTCTTTGATTAACAAACGTTGAAATATCTTAAATTTTAGAACCAAATTGGCCGTGACTTAGGAAATAAAATATAAATAAAAAACTGAGATTGGGAGAATCCGTATTCCAAATGGGGTATACCCAATTGTTTATTTTAGTACCTGAGATAAGATATAAGTATCCGTGAGAGATACTTTCGTTAATTATAGTAGATATTATGAAATAAGCCGATAGATATATTGTCCAATATTTGACATCAACTTTTCCTGTTTTGACTATGATATACATACGAGTAACTACTTCTTTATATCTTAATCAGTTGTGTCTCTGAAATTCCATTTTTAATTATGTGAACATTTTCATAATTTAAACTCGTGATTGGATTTCGATTTTATTTCCAAATTCCATCTTGGGCCATATCGGGACTGCCTTGTTGGTTCTGGGTTCTTGGGTCGGTCAAGTCTAATATTTAATCTTCAATCATTTATATATAATAACATTACGTAGCTGCTATGGGTGAACTGTATGTGATTATGTGCAATGCCTGAAATAAAATTATTTCATTTTATTTATTTATTTTTAATGGCATCAGGAATTTCTTAATAGATAGCAGCCACAAAGTCCGATTTTGGAAATTACGGTTTTTTTCCTACTCCTCCGCTATACTTTCTGATTAATTTCGTTGCGGGATCCAAGACAGTTAAATTCATTCTCTGGGATTTCGTTGAGCTTCATTGTCTCGGCGCTTTTATGGTGGGCACCACTATTGATTCTGGCTTTCAGGAGTTACAGTGGTTTGGGCGTGTGTGGCGGGCTTGTCCCAACAAAAAAAAAGTCGGATTTAGGGTTGGTTGACGGCAATAGGCTCTCCCCCTATTACATGGAACTTACTATTATGTACTCCTCTGCTTAACCTAAGCCCTTCGTGGATTACAACATGTCATGTTCAAAAACCCTTTATAAAAACCCCCTTTAAACGAAATAACCCTTAAAAACTACAATTCAATAACCACCTTCAACACTTCGACAACTTACCACTTTTATCCAAAATCGTTTCATGAACCTAATATTAAAAATAAAAAGTGTAATTCAGCTCATCTCGGTTCCGTAGCTCTTGGGTACTAGTAATTAATCAGTTCTCTTTACCTTCGCAAAGACAGAGGCTTACTATTCACAAAGCGTTTAATTAGCTTCGTCATACCTTTGACACGGCCGACTTTTTGCACCCCCAGGGTTGAAGGGTGATTAATTATGTTCAGGCCGTAGTGAGCAGATTCTGCGTGGCTCTAAAAATAGGATGTCTTTTGTTTCTTTGTGATGTAATTGGGTTGTTGGTAGTTCCTTTTGGGGGGTATTGGAAGGTGTTTTGGTTTAATATTTTAATGACACTGTGTACACGACTCGAAAAAGACATTCGTTAATAATTATTCAATATACTTCCTCGAAAACTGGTTCTTTTCACACTACGATTAGGTTAAAAATGCAGTGTATTATACACACGTGCGTTTTTGCTAAAATTTTACATGTTTTTTATTTTATTTCTTCAAAATTGTATTGAAAAACGTCGTTTGATACACGTGGACATTTGTAATTGCAGTTTTCGGCTCAAAAACACCCTCATCTACGGCTCGTGTGTTAATACCGCCTTGAACTACAATAAAAAACTTTCTCCACTTGTATTCAAATGTACTATTACCCCACTGTGCGACAACAAAGACAGGGTTGTGTTTGTCATGAATAATAATATGCACTACATATATCTTGTTTAATAGATTTAATAACTTTTTTAAATCAATTTGTTTCCTGCTTTGTCCCTTGTATTTTATGAAAACTATAATGATTGTGTAACTCATAAATAAACGATTATATCAAGGTAATGTACAGACTGTGTTCTCAATTTTGCTCAAAAATGTTTTCACTTGAGGACATTTAAACTTACTTAACACTCCGTTCAACGCTAGAAAGTAGTATTTATTTTCCTATCACCCTAAAAACCTACGAAAAAACCTTATACCCCAAAATGGCCGCCTATAAATCAAAATCCTAAAGAAGAAACGCAAAGGGAAGCACTCCAACAAATAAAACAAAAGGAATTTTAGTCACATTCCGGGAATTTCGGCGCCATGATTTACAAATCTTGAACATATTACCACAGTACCATTTTAGTAATACAGTATTTCAACGTTACATAGTTACATTGTAACATAAGTAGTTCAAAGTTACATAGTAACTGTGTACAGTGTGTATTAAGGGTAGAGGAAGACCGAAGAAACGATGGAGTGATAGAGAAGTATAGAAGAAGAAGAAATGCTGCGCCAGGGACTCAAACTGTAACTGTAATAATGTGTTTTTAACACTGTTTTTAAAACAGTATCAACAGAAAAACACTTTTAGATGTAATAGATACAATAATTAGAGATGAAACGGATATCCGCAAACTATCCGGTATCCGGCCTATCCGGCGACCTTAATACCACCCGGCCGAATACCCGATAATGAACTTACTATACGGCCGAATACCGGATAGGCATCCCACCGATTAAAAAAAAAATCTGGGTAAAAACATATATTTTTAGGTAGTTATTTGCTTTATTTAGTTAGCTTTAGAATCACTTAACAAATATAATAAGTTTTAGTTGTAATTTTTAATCATCCAATAGTACATAAATGTAATGGAAAGAAAATGAATTAATTGGTACTCGTACTGCGCTAAGGGCAAATTATGGTGAATATATGTGTGTGTGTGCGATGCACTAAACGGCTAAGTTCCACCGGATATCCGGCGGCCGGATATTCGGCTATTCGGCCACAAGGTTGGCCGAATATCCGATATACGGTATCCGGCCAAACTGCTATCCGTTTCATCTCTAACAATAATATTACCGAATCAAAGTGTAACCTTTTATATGTGTTAATAATTGTTAATATGTGTAACTGAAATAATCAGTTTTACAACAAACTGCGACTAGATTTCGGCTATCTAATGCTTATTAACCATAAATAGGTACATTGTAAAGCCATCGCTGACTTCAGCTGTTAAACACTGTTAAACCTTTTATTTCTGTTACAGATATGTTACGGTTACAATTTTGTAAGTGTTTTGGGTTAACACATTGAAAACACATTTATAAGTGTTACATATTTGATTCTGTTACCAATTATAATTCTGTAACCTTTATGAAGGTGTTTTAAGTCCCTGTGCAGCGCCGACCCCAAATGAAATTATTTAAATAAACTCAGAATAACATTTAGGCTATATAAATTATGGAAATTTTGGAAAAAAGGGGTGAAAAGGGGGGTAAAGTTTGTATGAAAAAAAAAATAGATTGTTCTAGATTCATGAAACTAGACTAAAGACTAGACTAGATTAAACTAACTAGAGTAAATACTTATTATTAAAAATAAAGAAATACCTGTTTTAGCATTAAAAAAAAAACATGCAGAGACGTAAAAAAGAGGGTTTTGTGTTTATAATTAATTAACTTCATACACCTATAGAATAAAATCCATTGAAGTGGAAACCTTTAAAAGTGGCTGTAAATACTTCAAATCTAATACAGGTAAATTAAATTTCTCTATTTTCTTGAAATTTGATTTTTGAAGTAAATACGCCCAAAATAGCGGAACTCAAGAAAATCGGCTTTCCTCGGTATAAGTAGTTGGTAATACAGGGTGGAAACGGTAAACGGGGCAGTAAGGGGAGCTGCAGCTGCGCAAAAAGGGTCTTAGGTAACAATCCGTAATTTTTTCACAAAATGTTTATCCCCATTCACAGATTTAATTAAAAAATTAAGTACAGTTAGCAAGAAAATTGCCATTTTACATAAAACTATTTTTTTGATGCCAATCGATCTTCTTTCCGACACTAATCAAGAATTTCTTCCAAACCAACCCAGGTTAGAGTACTCAAAAAGTCAGAAATCGCAAAAAAATACTTTCAGCGGGGCAGTGTAGGGGAAACAGTTAGCCAGAAAATTGCTATTTTACACAAAACATGTTTTTGATGCCAATCATTATTTTTTATTTTACATAAGACATAAAGCCGGAAAAGTTACAAATACATAACAAGTGAGTACAAATCCTACTATCTACAAATAAAAAATGCTTTGTCCTGAAGGACTGTCTGATGGATCAACGCACAGCCTAAACCGCAGGTTGTAGAAACCTGAAACTTGGAGGGTGTATTTTCTGTATAACGTAGACATACGATAAGAAAGAATTTTGAAACAATATCCCTAAGGGGGTGAAAAGGGGAGGCAAAGATTGTATGGGAAAATGTGATTCCTTGGTCCAATCTACTTTAAACTTTGCAATCAACAATAATAACAGAATTGATGGACGCGTTTCATATTGCATTGAAATTCATCCTCTAACGGAGTTTAAAAGGGGTAGAAAGTTATTATGGCGGTGATTTGTTTTGAATTTGATATCAATACTCGAGATTTTGATATAAACTACAAGTTATTTTGATACATGTTTCAAAACTCAATCCGATTTTATTCCAAAAAGGTTGAACTCACATAAAAAATTTGGTGCAAAATTGCAAATACTCTTAAAAATTGGAATATCTCGAACACGGGTCTCGAAAGTCACCGTAAAATATTAACACCGCATTTGAAGGTTTCTAATCTTTGAAGAGGTTGTGCACTTTAAGACACGGCGTCATAGCGTAGGGACGTAGAGTTTGAAATTTTAAATGGTAAGCAGTTGTAAGTGGTCCGCAACGGTTTACAGCAGCTATATTTATTTATTTATTTATTTATTAAAACTTTATGCACAAGTAAAAACTGTATAAAGGCGGACTTAATGCCTTAGGCATTTTTTCTACCTTAGGGTGATGCAGAGGGGTTGCGGGCCTGTTCGAAAGAGATACCGCGGCCCCGGAACATAAAGGGCGAGGGAGGAACATGGATGGGTTTTAGTCAGCAAGAGTCTGACACTCCCTTCCGCTCCGCCCAGAGTGGGAGAAGTTATTTGATTATTTCCCATCCCTAAAAAAAAAAAAAAGGGTGATGCAGAGACAATACACAGTAGGTGCAATAACAGAAAACAAATAAGTACGAAAATATTTAAAACTATAATAAAATATAAGAATAGATACTTATATACATACATAAAACATAAATATATATAATATGATGACATATATATGATTTATATATGTAATGAGAGGTAAACTAAAAAAAAAAAACTACAACAACTTAGTTCTGAGACGAATCTGCCAACGTCTTGCGTATGTGTTCTCGAGCTTTCACTTTAAATGTGAACATATATCGTGTTGCGGCTCATTTAATGCACCTTGATGAGAACTGCAGACCTAGCTGGAGTATGACTGTCATCGAGTGTCTAAGTATGAAGATGTAAAGCTGTCAATAGAAGCCTTTAAAGCTGTTTTATTAACATGGTAATTTATTCTTATTCAAATAAATACATGTTAGTCACAAGTATTTGATTTTGAACAAAATTGTCCTTGGGTACGTAAATTGATTTCAATGCATATCTTTGGAGATACACCGTTTTAAATAGCTCCGCAGCAAAATAATGATAATATACCGGGCGCGCATTTTCATTATGCAGAAGGATGTGTGTGATGTGCTCTTTGAAAATTGTATTATAGGTGCTTACGACCCACTCTCTGTGACCCTCTCTTTCTCTTATGTGACGCAGACGAAGTTGCGCGGGTCAGCTAGTATCATATATAACTTTGGATGTACAGATTCAAACAGTGGAATACCTAATACGGTCGATCGCGGTTCGTTCGATATTTTGATATTCATAACTTCTACAAAACATTCACGGGCCGCAAGCAAGACGTCCGCGGGCCGTTAGAGCTCGCGGGCCGCGAGTTGCTGACCGCTGTATTAGACAAATGCCGAATGCTTTGTTTAAAATACATTAAAAAAAATATTTAATAGCCAAGCACTTGGCTATTACACCATTTCGGCATTTTTAAATGAACGTAATTTATTAATGAGATTCCTATATTTACGAAATTTACACAATTACATAGTTTCGTTTACAACCTTTTGTTTGTAAATTTTGATTAGCAATAGTAATATATGTTTATAATATAAACTCTTTTACATTTTTTAATTAATTATGTAAACTCAAGTTTTATTACGTTTTATACTGAACCATCATCATCTACCTAGCCTTGTCCCAACTATGTTGGGGTCGGCTTCCAGTCTAACCGGATGCAGCTGAATACCAGTATTTTACATGGAGCGACTGCCTATCTGACCTCCACAACCCAGTTAATACTAGGAAATACGATACCACTTTGGTAAGACTGGTGTCAGACTTTTGGGGCCACTGACTACCTATAACGACTGTCAAACATGGACAAATGACAGCCGGGACCAACGGCTTAACGTGTTTTCCGAGGCACGGAGGAAACTCGGTATGTAAGGGTGGTCACCCATCCACAGACCAACCTAGGCAAGCATAGCTTAACCTAAAGGTCGACCCGAGCGGCTGATATTATTTAGCCACGAGCTCCTCGGTTTATTCCGAACCAAAACTATGTATTTTGTACGCCATTAATGGCAAAACACGCAGATCTACCTGTTATTTAAGACCTTGCACATTTTATTTGATGTATACTCATGTTTTTACTATAAATATATTCTATAATATTCTATGGCCTTAACATAGTTGGGAAAAGGCTATCATCTAATAATCAGGTGAGTGCAACAACGACAAAAAGTTTAGTAGAGAACCCTAACCCGCGTTTGATTTCACAAAAATAACCAAGTTGATTTACTGGTGACCTTTTTACTGTGATGACTTACTATGTCAGGCGACCCTATTTCAACCCCCTTTTATCTAACAGTTCTCTAGGGTAGATTTACAGTGGTTTGAATAAAATATACTTTTTTGTAGAAAATATGAGAAAAGCACTGGAAGCGAAACAAGGCATGTCTGAGATAAGAGGGGATAGTTTTAACCTAAATAGACCAAATCTCTCTTACATTATTTTAGCAGCTGTCATTTTGTAAAAAGTAAGTACTAATATGTGCTTATATTTTTTTTAGATGAGTATCTAAGAAAAATATACTAAAACTAGCTTCTGCCAGCGGCTTCGCCCGCGTGAAGTTTCAAAATTGTCCCATGGCATCTTACTACCGGGATAAAAGTATCCTATGTGTTAATCCAGGTTGTAAACCATCTGTGTGCAAAATTTCATCCATATTTGTTTAGTAGTTTTTGCGTGAAAGAGTAACAAACATCCATACATCCATACTCACAAACTTGTGCATTTATAATATTAGTAGGATCTCACAACAATGTTATTCTACCTAAGCGTAAATAGCTTTTTAACAAAATATGCTTGTGCTATGCGTGTGCCATATCAATGTACAGTAGGTAATTATTACGTGTAATAAGGTTCTTTGGTCGAGAAAACTAATATTTATAAACAACTAGTTGACCCGCGCAACTTCCCCAAAAACTTGCAAAATCCCCATTTTTGCAACATTTTTCATTCCTGCTCCGCTCGTAATGGCCGTAGCGTGAAGTTATATAGCCTAAAGCTTTTCTCGATAAATGGACTATCCAACAAAAATATATTTTTTAAACTTGAACCAGTAGTTCCTGAGATTAGCGCGTTCAAACAAACAAACTCTTCTGCTTTATGATATTACTATAGATTACACATAAAATCGCGCTGACAGAGGTATACCTTATAATACTTACATGTCGCCAGTTATGTTAAAGTTATCAAACGACAACAAATCCAGATGGCGGCGTGACTGTTACTGAGAAATTCGAGGACGTCTTGCTCACCAGTCGCGATTGCAACAACTAGACCAACGCTGCCCCCTTTAATTTTTTTTTCAGATGAGGCATCATCAAATAACTTCTCCCACTATGGGCGGAGCGGGAGGGAGTGTCAGACTTTTACTGACTAAAACCCATCCATGCTCCTTCCTCGCCCTTTATGTTTCGGGGCCATTTTATCTCTTTCGAACAGTCCCGCAGCCCCGGCAGGCTTGGCCCTTGCCTTCAATGTGCTGACATCTCTTTGAGGCGCGTGTAACACTTTGGCACAGTCGACACGGCCTGTCGTCATAAGACGGACGGGTGGCAAGCTAGCTCATAGCTCACCGTCGACAGGCCCGCGGACGCTGCTCCCTCGCCTTGTCAATATCAAACGCTAAAACCTTGTAGCAATGTACATAAGTTACTGATGGTTGATATAAATATGCTAATTACCAAACGTATTATATCTATTCGTTCGTCGTTCTCTTTCTTGAGAGTTAGATAATGTTTTTTATTTGATTAAAACTCCATCCGGTTCAAAGGAATGAATATGGTAATACTTACTTAACTGTGATAAACCGGTATTTTAGACCTAATTCTGAAATAGTTCTCTAGAGGGACATTTACACACTTAGAGCCTATGTTTAAGAGTTAAAATGTACCTTAAAATGAAAACAGACGATTCGTTCCATACATACATTAACACGCCAATTCCCATAGGGGTATGCAGAAACTACAGAACAACATCTGGTATTTTGAATTGTATTTATATTATAGCTTAGGACTAAAAAGTTAACAAACGCATAACCCACACTGTTGTTCAAGGAATCGTATCGATTTAAGAGAAATAAGGAAACAGACGTGTCTAGTTGTCTACTCGAGATACTTGGTGCTTGTAGCTTGGTGCTCAATAAAACGACGATGTCTTTACGATAATAATGAATTTAATCTTAATTGACAATGAGACAACGTAGATGTGTTCTGTTATAAATTTAAACAATGCCAAGCTCATATATGAAGAAAATATAATTTGTGGACTGATGTTCGTCCGTTTTAAAATCAAGGTGAATTGATTTTTACAAAATGTTAGGTACAAGGTTTTTCTAATCAATTTATTTTGTGCGCAAACTACCGACATTTCTAAGCGCCTCATCAAAACAATTAGCAAAGACGTCAGGCGCAAACAAGACGGATAAAGAAAGGGACACTCAGAAAATAAAAATAAACCTGAAAGGTCATACAGACCAATTCAAGACAGCGGCCAGGGACTCAAACTGTAACTGTTATTACGGTTACGGTGTTTTTTGCGGTTATTCCGTTTACACGTGTTTTTAACACTGTATTTAAAACAGTTTCAACAGAAAAACACTTTTAGATGTAACAGATACAATAATGTTACCGAATCAAACTGTAACCTTTTATATGTGTTAATAAGTGTTAATATGTGTAACTGTAATAATCAGTTTTACAACAGACTGCGACTAGATTTCGGCTATATACCCGAAATCTAGTCGCATATAACAGGTTACAGTTTGATTCGGTAACATTATTGTATCTGTTAACAGGCAACGCTGAGTTTACCAGTTAAACACTTATTAACACATAAAGTGTCGGTTAGTTATCTGATAGTTAATACTATCTACCACTTAAAGGCTGGTTATAACTAATACTTTATTTACCAGATATCGCTATCCGACACTTGTGAAACCAAAAGTGTTAGTTAATCTGGCAGATAAGTTCCTAATAGGCTAACCGACACTTAATCCGCAACCGGTGAAACTGGGCCTAAACCTTTTATATCTGTTACAGATATGTTACGGTTACACT
The DNA here is from genome assembly GCA_916618015.1 of Xestia c-nigrum. Lineage (NCBI taxonomy): Eukaryota > Metazoa > Arthropoda > Insecta > Lepidoptera > Noctuidae > Xestia > Xestia c-nigrum. The sequence continues at coordinate 3,908,464 of OU745262.1, forward strand.
TTTGTAAGTGTTTTGGGTTAACACATTGAAAACACATTCATAAGTGTTACATATTTGATTCTGTTACCAATTCAACATGTAACACTTATAATTCTGTAACCTTTATGAAGGTGTTTTTAAGTCCCTGACAGCGCTTAGTTCGTAGTCACCAATCACAGCACAACATAAAATAACATCAGCAAGAACCAGATGATCCTAATATACTCCTCTTAAACGTCCACGTTCATACATCTGGGCCTCGATTCTGCTAATACGATAGTGTCAGAATAGGCGATCATTGAAGTCACAATGATCAAGTTCTGTCGAGTTTTGACAAGTTTGGTAATCTAATAATATAATGGCGTCATTATGACTTCTCAATGAACAACCACTGCTCTCCATTGAACGAAATGTCATAGAATATTAATCTCAATGTCAATGATAATATACCGGGCGCGCATTTTCATTATGCAGAAGGATGTGTGTGATGTGCTCTTTGAAAATTGTATTATAGGTGCTTACGACCCACTCTCTGTGACCCTCTCTTTCTCTTATGTGACGCAGACGAAGTTGCGCGGGTCAGCTAGTATCATATATAACTTTGGATGTACAGATTCAAACAGTGGAATACCTAATACGGTCGATCGCGGTTCGTTCGATATTTTGATATTCATAACTTCTACAAAACATTCACGGGCCGCAAGCAAGACGTCCGCGGGCCGTTAGAGCTCGCGGGCCGCGAGTTGCTGACCGCTGTATTAGACAAATGCCGAATGCTTTGTTTAAAATACATTAAAAAAAATATTTAATAGCCAAGCACTTGGCTATTACACCATTTCGGCATTTTTAAATGAACGTAATTTATTAATGAGATTCCTATATTTACGAAATTTACACAATTACATAGTTTCGTTTACAACCTTTTGTTTGTAAATTTTGATTAGCAATAGTAATATATGTTTATAATATAAACTCTTTTACATTTTTTAATTAATTATGTAAACTCAAGTTTTATTACGTTTTATACTGAACCATCATCATCTACCTAGCCTTGTCCCAACTATGTTGGGGTCGGCTTCCAGTCTAACCGGATGCAGCTGAATACCAGTATTTTACATGGAGCGACTGCCTATCTGACCTCCACAACCCAGTTAATACTAGGAAATACGATACCACTTTGGTAAGACTGGTGTCAGACTTTTGGGGCCACTGACTACCTATAACGACTGTCAAACATGGACAAATGACAGCCGGGACCAACGGCTTAACGTGTTTTCCGAGGCACGGAGGAAACTCGGTATGTAAGGGTGGTCACCCATCCACAGACCAACCTAGGCAAGCATAGCTTAACCTAAAGGTCGACCCGAGCGGCTGATATTATTTAGCCACGAGCTCCTCGGTTTATTCCGAACCAAAACTATGTATTTTGTACGCCATTAATGGCAAAACACGCAGATCTACCTGTTATTTAAGACCTTGCACATTTTATTTGATGTATACTCATGTTTTTACTATAAATATATTCTATAATATTCTATGGCCTTAACATAGTTGGGAAAAGGCTATCATCTAATAATCAGGTGAGTGCAACAACGACAAAAAGTTTAGTAGAGAACCCTAACCCGCGTTTGATTTCACAAAAATAACCAAGTTGATTTACTGGTGACCTTTTTACTGTGATGACTTACTATGTCAGGCGACCCTATTTCAACCCCCTTTTATCTAACAGTTCTCTAGGGTAGATTTACAGTGGTTTGAATAAAATATACTTTTTTGTAGAAAATATGAGAAAAGCACTGGAAGCGAAACAAGGCATGTCTGAGATAAGAGGGGATAGTTTTAACCTAAATAGACCAAATCTCTCTTACATTATTTTAGCAGCTGTCATTTTGTAAAAAGTAAGTACTAATATGTGCTTATATTTTTTTTAGATGAGTATCTAAGAAAAATATACTAAAACTAGCTTCTGCCAGCGGCTTCGCCCGCGTGAAGTTTCAAAATTGTCCCATGGCATCTTACTACCGGGATAAAAGTATCCTATGTGTTAATCCAGGTTGTAAACCATCTGTGTGCAAAATTTCATCCATATTTGTTTAGTAGTTTTTGCGTGAAAGAGTAACAAACATCCATACATCCATACTCACAAACTTGTGCATTTATAATATTAGTAGGATCTCACAACAATGTTATTCTACCTAAGCGTAAATAGCTTTTTAACAAAATATGCTTGTGCTATGCGTGTGCCATATCAATGTACAGTAGGTAATTATTACGTGTAATAAGGTTCTTTGGTCGAGAAAACTAATATTTATAAACAACTAGTTGACCCGCGCAACTTCCCCAAAAACTTGCAAAATCCCCATTTTTGCAACATTTTTCATTCCTGCTCCGCTCGTAATGGCCGTAGCGTGAAGTTATATAGCCTAAAGCTTTTCTCGATAAATGGACTATCCAACAAAAATATATTTTTTAAACTTGAACCAGTAGTTCCTGAGATTAGCGCGTTCAAACAAACAAACTCTTCTGCTTTATGATATTACTATAGATTACACATAAAATCGCGCTGACAGAGGTATACCTTATAATACTTACATGTCGCCAGTTATGTTAAAGTTATCAAACGACAACAAATCCAGATGGCGGCGTGACTGTTACTGAGAAATTCGAGGACGTCTTGCTCACCAGTCGCGATTGCAACAACTAGACCAACGCTGCCCCCTTTAATTTTTTTTTCAGATGAGGCATCATCAAATAACTTCTCCCACTATGGGCGGAGCGGGAGGGAGTGTCAGACTTTTACTGACTAAAACCCATCCATGCTCCTTCCTCGCCCTTTATGTTTCGGGGCCATTTTATCTCTTTCGAACAGTCCCGCAGCCCCGGCAGGCTTGGCCCTTGCCTTCAATGTGCTGACATCTCTTTGAGGCGCGTGTAACACTTTGGCACAGTCGACACGGCCTGTCGTCATAAGACGGACGGGTGGCAAGCTAGCTCATAGCTCACCGTCGACAGGCCCGCGGACGCTGCTCCCTCGCCTTGTCAATATCAAACGCTAAAACCTTGTAGCAATGTACATAAGTTACTGATGGTTGATATAAATATGCTAATTACCAAACGTATTATATCTATTCGTTCGTCGTTCTCTTTCTTGAGAGTTAGATAATGTTTTTTATTTGATTAAAACTCCATCCGGTTCAAAGGAATGAATATGGTAATACTTACTTAACTGTGATAAACCGGTATTTTAGACCTAATTCTGAAATAGTTCTCTAGAGGGACATTTACACACTTAGAGCCTATGTTTAAGAGTTAAAATGTACCTTAAAATGAAAACAGACGATTCGTTCCATACATACATTAACACGCCAATTCCCATAGGGGTATGCAGAAACTACAGAACAACATCTGGTATTTTGAATTGTATTTATATTATAGCTTAGGACTAAAAAGTTAACAAACGCATAACCCACACTGTTGTTCAAGGAATCGTATCGATTTAAGAGAAATAAGGAAACAGACGTGTCTAGTTGTCTACTCGAGATACTTGGTGCTTGTAGCTTGGTGCTCAATAAAACGACGATGTCTTTACGATAATAATGAATTTAATCTTAATTGACAATGAGACAACGTAGATGTGTTCTGTTATAAATTTAAACAATGCCAAGCTCATATATGAAGAAAATATAATTTGTGGACTGATGTTCGTCCGTTTTAAAATCAAGGTGAATTGATTTTTACAAAATGTTAGGTACAAGGTTTTTCTAATCAATTTATTTTGTGCGCAAACTACCGACATTTCTAAGCGCCTCATCAAAACAATTAGCAAAGACGTCAGGCGCAAACAAGACGGATAAAGAAAGGGACACTCAGAAAATAAAAATAAACCTGAAAGGTCATACAGACCAATTCAAGACAGCGGCCAGGGACTCAAACTGTAACTGTTATTACGGTTACGGTGTTTTTTGCGGTTATTCCGTTTACACGTGTTTTTAACACTGTATTTAAAACAGTTTCAACAGAAAAACACTTTTAGATGTAACAGATACAATAATGTTACCGAATCAAACTGTAACCTTTTATATGTGTTAATAAGTGTTAATATGTGTAACTGTAATAATCAGTTTTACAACAGACTGCGACTAGATTTCGGCTATATACCCGAAATCTAGTCGCATATAACAGGTTACAGTTTGATTCGGTAACATTATTGTATCTGTTAACAGGCAACGCTGAGTTTACCAGTTAAACACTTATTAACACATAAAGTGTCGGTTAGTTATCTGATAGTTAATACTATCTACCACTTAAAGGCTGGTTATAACTAATACTTTATTTACCAGATATCGCTATCCGACACTTGTGAAACCAAAAGTGTTAGTTAATCTGGCAGATAAGTTCCTAATAGGCTAACCGACACTTAATCCGCAACCGGTGAAACTGGGCCTAAACCTTTTATATCTGTTACAGATATGTTACGGTTACACTTTTGTAAGTGTTTTGGGTTAACACATTGAAAACACATTCATAAGTGTTACATATTTGATTCTGTTACCAATTCAACATGTAACACTTATAATTCTGTAACCTTTATGAAGGTGTTTTTAAGTCCCTGACAGCGCTTAGTTCGTAGTCACCAATCACAGCACAACATAAAATAACATCAGCAAGAACCAGATGATCCTAATATACTCCTCTTAAACGTCCACGTTCATACATCTGGGCCTCGATTCTGCTAATACGATAGTGTCAGAATAGGCGATCATTGAAGTCACAATGATCAAGTTCTGTCGAGTTTTGACAAGTTTGGTAATCTAATAATATAATGGCGTCATTATGACTTCTCAATGAACAACCACTGCTCTCCATTGAACGAAATGTCATAGAATATTAATCTCGTACATGAAATCTGGCATGAATAAATATTCGCATTTAGTAGTATATTTAGAAAAACATTTGTACTAATGGTTTTATAATAATGGCATTACGAAAATGTCATTAAAACACAATTTTATTACGAGACCATCGACCGACCATTGTGAATTTAGCAGATTACGAACTTTAAGCAAAATGTCAATGGGATGAGAATGGATTCGTGTTGGAGTGACGAATTTATTAAAATAGCAGAATCAGGCCCCTGGTCATACCCGCATACTGGTTGCGAATACTCTCATCTGACTTTTCTGAAAAACTTCACCGATAAGGTCAGTGTATGTTCTTCTACTTCTAATTCGTCCCCTCCCGGTATTGCCACTCACATCTTCCTTGTGTGGGGCAACAGGGTATATACAGACTCATCACAAAACCTTCATCTAAGGATTCTGTACACCAAACTAAGTAAGTATATGCAAGAATTATTGCTTGATTTATTTTTAGTGGCCGAACTCAATGTAACGCATTCAAAACATTGTGCTGATAGATGGATTGAATACCCGCGTAGTTCCCGTTCTCATGGGAGTACGGATATAAAGTATAGCCTATATTACTCAAGGTAAATGCAGCTTTTCAATGGTGAAAGAATTTTTGAAATCGGCACAGCAGTTTTTGAGTTTACTCATTACAAAATAAAAAAAAACGATTTTTTCCTTTTTATGATTTTAGTGCAGATTAGTGTAGATAGTATAGGTGTGTTCAATAGAGCACACTTCGAAGCGTAGATCTCTAAAAAGATGAATGTGTAAAATTAGGTAGTTGAACTCTGTTTTATCAGCCACATTCATTATTCCAAAAATGGGTCATAATTTAATAACCCTTTTAACGGACTGAAAGAATAACAAAGAATGTATTTACAGCTTGGAAAAGCTTTTAGCTTTAATAACGACACTTTAGAAGGAATACTATAGTTTTTTGTTATTTTTAGGTAGGTAATTACCGAGTTTTCCTGAACGAATTTCCTTTGACTGTAGAATCTGTATAAACAAATTCAAAATTCACAGCTGCTGAGTATTTACTAAAATACTTTGAGAGGACTTAAATAATTTGTAGACATACGCAACTTATAAAATTAGAAAATGGTGTCGATTTTGTTGTGCACAAAATAAACTTATTTTAGGCTTTTGCTATCTTTTACTAAAATGCAGTGCGAGAAAAGGACGGCTATAGCTATGAAATAAGTTATAGATGTCAAACTAGTTTATGTTTATGCGCTTTACCATGTTTTTAGTCGACATGTTGTTGCGTGCACCCTTCATTTGTATGGAAATAATAATTCAAATTAAATTTGACAGCTCTAAATTACGTCCGTCTCTTTCTCGTTTTATTAGAGAGAAAAAGATATCAATAGCCTAAATTTAGTTTGTGCACAACAGACTTTAAAATCAAATTCTATAAAAAATAATGTCTGTTCGTACCCAACAGACTCCCAAACTATTGAAATGTCTATGACTTATGAAAAAAGAAAATACATTAAAACACTTTAAAATAATCAGCGATCTCTTATAAAACAATACTTTATTCATGATCGTGGCAAAAATCGCGCTTTTTAACCGACTTCAAAAAGGAGTTCTCAATTCGTCAGAAACTTTTTTCTATTTTTTTTATGTATGTTTCCCGATTACTCGAAGAGAGTTATTCCGGTCTGATCCCCCAAACCGATCCACTGCCAATTATTATTATTTTTAAATTCCTTTCTGATCCACTGTAATTTATCATTCCGTTCTGATCCCCTTTCTTTTTTTTAATGGACACAAATACAAATGAAGTACAGTCAATCGAAAAACAGTTGTTAATGTAAAAATAATCAGTTTTTATTTCTATAACTTACAAACATCACAGATTATTAGTATGTTTGGTACTTTCATTAAAAGTTAAACTACTATATAAAATTATCACATTAATTACATTATGGTACATTGATTTATGCCTGGGCCTTCGATTTGGACAAAACTAAACAATAAAAAAAAACTATTTGAAAATAAGTAACCAAAAATAAAACTTTAAACACTATCTAAATTATCACAGTAATCACATATTATGGCATTTAAATAACAGACCCTTTTCTTTGGAAAAGCTTGAAATGAAATAGTTTTCTCATTGAACTATGTAATTAACTCTTTTCTGTTTAAGTAACTTTAAAATCATCTCAAACAATCAGACGTTAGATGCGTTGATTAGGCAATAAAAGAATGAAAATCTAAATTTAAGATTAAATTTTGACTACCTAGTTAAATCAAATAAGAGAAGAAAATCAGTATACAAATTATACATCATAATCAAAAGTAGTTCTTTGATTTGACCAAGTCCGAATTTAGAAAAAAAAACCCTTACAATTCTTATAGTCTCAACGGGGCACGGGGAGGGAATGGTTTCCGACGACGACACTCAACTCTGCGAGAGAGTTGTGGAACTCGGCGAGAGTTCGGCTCGGGGAGAAGTGAACTCCCACCACGTCGATCTCCCCGAACCGTGCTGCTACGCACCCCCGACCCCTCCTGACATTTGCAAGGGTCGAGGTACCGGTGGCGGCCGATGAAACTATGGTCACTGAGCCGTCAAGGTCCACCACCCAGTCTTCCCTGGGCAGGACAAAGTACGGCTCAGCGACCACAGCGATGTGAATCGACCACTGCGCCAAGCTTGCGTGAGGTTTTGAATCTGTTGCTTCAGAGCACTGAAGCAACAGATTCTGAGCACAGGTGCAGTGGTTGATGTTCGCCTGGAGGAGGCGTAATGGCGCCGTTACTGGCATTCCATTGTCGCCTCCTCCCTACCGGCTCCCTGTGAGGCACGGCAAGTTCGCCCGTAGAGGGGCCCTCTACGGGCGAACTTGCCGTGCCCTGGACGGCGGCGGCGGCGACAGCGGCAGCGGCTGTGGCGGTCGCGGCAGTGGCGGTGGCGGTGGCGGCGGTGGCGTTGGCGGAGGTGGCGGAGGGCCTTTCTCTACCTCTGGGTCTGGGCTTGGCGGGACCAGCGCAGGCCTTACTCCCAGCCCGGTGATCGGCCGGCTTGCGAGCCGCCGCACATGCGGGGCAGTGCGGCGCAGCGCTGCAACCAGCCGACACGTGGCCGGGATGATCACAACGGAAACAGAGGCCACTGCGGTCAACATCCGAGGCGCATTGCACTGACACGTGGTAACCCACGTGGCAGCGATAGTACCTCAGAGGTCTGGGCTCCAGCAGTTTCACCTGCGCTGATACCCAGCCCACCAAAAGCCATCGGCCCTCCATTATTGTTTTTGCCGCCGTCACGGGGCAGCTCACCGTAACGGTTCGCATTCCCGTAGGTTCCGGCCGTAGGGTGCCTGCCATGATCTGAGACTGAAAGTACCTTAAATACTAACTAACGCCAGCGGCTTGCCCGCGTGAAGTTTGATTATTGTCCCATGAGATCTTACTACCAGGATAAAAAGTATCCTGTTTAAATCCAGGTTATAAACTATCTGTGTGCAAAATTTCATCTAAATCCGTTCCGAAGTTTTCGAGTGAAAGCGTAACAAACAAACTTACATTCACATTTATAATATTATAAGTAGGGATGAACTAATCTAATAGAACCTATACAAATATTTTGTTGCTGACTGTACTAAAAATGTGTCAGGGTATCAGATTAGAATAAAATATTAAATGTATTTATTATAATCTTTTACGGGGGATCAGACCGGAATAAAAAATAATTTATAATAAAACTGATCCCCTAGGGTATCAGTTTTTAGGGATCAGAACGGAATAACTCCTCGAAGATGCTGGAGTGATTTGAATTATTCTTTTTTTGTTTGAAAGGGTATACTTCCCAGTTGGTCCAATAATCATCAAGTCGGGATCTGATTATGGAATCCTGGAGAAATTGAGAGAACTCTTCAAATTTTATTGGCACACTTGATGTGATTTGGGTAGTTTTTGCAAGATTACTTTCTTATTTGTTTATTTATTTTATGAAGATAGCTTCACAGTTTACAGTACTTACATTAAAATGAAAAAAAGAAAACGAACTACGCCAAATACGAAGTACACAGAAAAAAGACTAAAGTGATCTCATTTCAATTTAGTGAAGATCTGATGAAGAACTTCGGAGATAGGCAACGGAGCTTCTCAATAAATGATAGCAAATGGACTGGGATTGCTGAAATCTCATATCTGTCTATTGTTTACACCAGTTCATATCATAACACCACGCCGCTACGCTGTGAAGGGGTAAGCACAAGTGAACCACTAAAAAGTGTAAAATAAAAACTTTTTTTGCAAAAAATTAAACCGACTCCAAAAAAACAAATTGAAAAATAACTAGCCTCAGAAGTCGGTGACAAAAAACTAAATAAGTAAATCAATCAAACAAAGGACTTCTGAAGCTAAAGTTATTTTATACTTTTTTGTATTTTTTTGGAGTCGGTTTTATTTTAGTGTTAATAATGATAGGTATAGCAAACCTATTAAAAATAATGTTACTTGAAAAATCCACTACCTAGGTATATAAATCACCCAAACTCAGGTACAGCTCACTAAACCTTCTTCAAAATATAAATCAAGCAACATTCTACGTTTTAGAACTTACCACGAAGTTTCTTGCAATTAGTGGCTACAGTCTAGACCGGGAGCTATGAAAACTTGGAAGAGTTAGTCAGGCTATGACGTAAGAGGTGCATCTTACGTCATAGCCTGACTTCAGCGATGAATGACGTCATTAGTGCCTATTTATGTCTATGCGGTGCTTGATTCTTTTGCTATTTAATTATTGTTACCGCTGTCCTTTCCTTTTGGTGGATTTTAAAATAAATCTCAGTAAATCGTCTTTTAATTTTGATAGCTCATATCTCGGACACGTAACACTTTAGAACCTTTTGCTTCAATATAAGTGTTACAATCGATTAATATACATATAAGACCCTTTGTACACAAGCCTACAAAAATCTTTCGATACTCGACGATTTTAGTCTCGAAGCGACTGCCGCCATACAAATCCATTGAAGTTCGTACACGAGCCGCGTCGCCGACATTATGGATTTGTATGGCGGCAGTCACTTGGAGACTAAAATCGCCGAGTATCGAAGATTTTTGTAGCCTTGTGTACGAAGGGGCTAAGTGCTACTTATTCGTTGCCACTATTTTGAAAGAAAATATGGCGTGATATAGGCCGGGCCAGGCTTCATACAAAAATCTTCCAAAACCTTTACCACCACCACTGCTATAAATAAGAACTAGCTGTCTTACTTTTAAGTTTGACAGAAACACATAACATAATGCCGGTCTGAGCCAGTAACGCTGGCGCCAGTCCTCATACAAGTCAGCGACTGCCGCGATGTGTCTACAAGCGTCCTCACGCTGGCGCGGAGGTTGCGGGGCACGTGGGCAGAGGTCACTGGCCGGCGCTCTATTCCCGCCAGTGTGCAGTGGCAGCAAGTTCTTTTGAAAAACTGTTTATACGAGACCAATAACGGGCTTCCTTTAAACCTTGATAACAAGTTTGACACATCGATGCTTTACTTCACAAGTAACTTCACCTTGAACAGCACACTTAGGCCTGATTTTTCGTCCGTTCCACCTAGTTACATTGTAGTTACATTGATGTAACTAGCTGGACATTTTTATACCAAGTAGTTACATTATTTAAAAATTTATTAACGTAACTAATGAGACTTTTTTGTTCCACCTAGTTACATCGTAGATAGGTACCATCGTGGGTTCAAAGAGAAGTACATGACTTACGAGAGCTAACTAATATATCTTTTGAACCTTCAAAAGATACATTAGTTAGCTCTCGTGAGTCATGTACTCCTAGTACTTTCATGCTCAAGGCAACCAACGTCTTAATGAACTTAATTAATGAAAACACAGTTTTTAACGAACGATAATATTAATAAAATACTAAAAAGCAAAGGGAAGATGGCATTGTAATTGCTTTGTTTGTCGCGTTGACGATTGTCTTTATTCGCAAAATATTAGATTCTTAAAATAGCAGATTCTCAAAATATTTTATTCGCTAAATATTATATTCTCAAAGTAGCCGAAGTTACAATCAAAGACTCAAAACAAATAAGGCTAAGACTTTATGGTGCTATATAGAACACAATCTTTACTCGTACGCGACCTACCGTGCGCGACAAGAATTCAGGCCTAAAAATGGTCATCTTAATCAGCATCTTCTCGGCCGAAAGACGTCCATCGCTGGACATAGGTCTCCCTAAGTGTGCGTCCACATTGCGAGCCTATCGCGGTTGCGACGACGGGCGCGAATTATCAAACAAATGAAACGCGCCTTTGCCTCTATAGTGTAGTGACTAAGGCGGAAGCCTAGCGCGACGGGACTGAGCGAGACAACTCGCGTAGTTTTCAAACGTTCCCGTCCGCGCGTTCTGGCCGCACTACGGGCTTAGTCAGAAAGCGACATAACGCGCGGGTAGCGGGGGTAACAAACCAATTCGGTCTTGTCGCTCGGCGTATGCGCGTCCGTATATTGTTTGTTGTAAATCTATGTGTAAAAAATGTATCTGTAGTGTTCAACACCTCCCATCTCAGGATCGGACTGTCTAGTAAAAATATCAAATCCTCGTCCATTGTTTGCAACCCCTGAAATACGTCGAACCGCTACACGAGCTCGCGCGTCACTGTGGCCACCGCACGCCACCGCTCGCCGCGACCGCCTCAGGCCTCAGTCACCACGCATTCAGTGTGGACGCACACTAATAGGGGGAGTTTTTGCACATTATTGCCATGCTTGACAGGCGGGTTGGCGATCGCAGTACGGTTGTTATATAAAAACTTTTTAACAAAAAATAAAACCGACTTCAGAGAAAACAAAAAAGTGCAAAATAACTTCAGAAAAAACGCTTCGGAAGTCGGTGATCTTTGTTTGATTGAATTAGTTTTTTTGTCACCGACTTCTGAAGCGTTTTTTCTGAAGTTATTTTTCACTTTTTTGTTTTCTCTGAAGTCGGTTTTATTTTTTGTTAAAAAGTTTTTATTTTTCGCTTTTTAGTGGTTCACATGTGCTTACCCCTTCAAAGCGTACCGGCGTGATTTTAAGTTATGGACTGATGTAAACAATAGACAGATATGAGATTTCGGCAATCCCAGTACATTTGCTATCATTTATTGAGGAGTTCCGTTGCATATCTCCGAAGTTCTTCATCAGATTTTCATCAAATTGAAATGGGATCACTTTGAGAAAGTACACTTCCTAAAACTACCCAAATCCCTTCTAGTGTGCCTATAAAATGTGAAGAGTTCTCTCTATTTCTCCAGAATCCCATCATCAGATACTGATTTGATGATTATGAGACCACACAGAAAGTACCAGCTTTCAAATAAAAAAAGAACCATCAAAATCGGTTCACCCAGTCGAAAGTTCTGAGGTAACAAACATTTTCGAAATCGGGGTGTATTTTGCACATGTGCGTACCCCCTCAGAGCATACAGGCGTGATGTTACGTCATGATGTAGTACCTATGAACAATGAACCTACAAGCGATTGCAGCAATTATGCAGATTTGCCGTCTATTTTTGAAGAGTTCCATTGTGTATCTCGGAAGATCAGCATCAGATCTTCAGCAAATTAAAATGGGACCAAACGACAAGCACCAGCTTTCAAATAAAAAAAAGAATCATCAAAATCGGTTCACCCAGTCGAAAGTTCTGAGGTAACAAACACGAAACAAAAAAAAAAAAAAAAAATACAGACGAATTGATAACCTCCTCTTTTTGGAAGTCGGTTGAAAAGCACAGAAAATTCTGCTGCCCATTCTCTGGTAAGTAAGTGTTTGGTCGCCTCTTAAGACACCCACGCGAAGATTATGGGATGGTGCTATTCCTTACGTCTGACAGCTCTACAGTACAAAGTTAAACTGGTCAAGTGGTTATACTGTAGTATCTCCATCGACATTTTAGCTGTCATAGTGAGTGAGTTTGTTGCTATTAACACATTCACTGTCCACGAAAAGAAACAATAGTTAAACAATCGCTCTGAACCATATGTGGCTCATGGAACAGGAAAAGGGTTAACCGAACAATTACCTCGGCCTTATTATAAGTTATGTAAATTAACCTTACCTTTCAACCAGCAGCATAAAACTAAAATTCCAAACTTTTCAATCCATTTTCCCGTCATTACACGGATAAGAGCTAAAAATTGGCCCTTTTCACCTCCCACAAAGACGCCATTTTTCACAAGCAACACTCCACCTGCGAACGGTCTGTTTGACCCAAAACCTTCAATAGCAACCCTCCGGATGGCCTGTCATCGAGATACCCTTGCTATTTGAATATAACTATGTTGGTCGTTTCGACCCCAAGAGGCATTGTATATTATGCCTTCGTAAAAAGTTTTAAATAGCTATTTAGATAGTTAAAACGGTCTATTGGGAAGTATTATGAGTGTCCTATCCTGGAGTTTTAACAAGGATGGGTATAAAATGGTTTTTTTGTGCTTTTTTTGTTGTGGGTTTTTTACAAGTTTTGCTTATGACTTCTTTCGTATGTTTTCAGTTACAAATTAGTTACTATTTTTATTAAATTACACTAATACTTGGCATCGAAAGGGTAGCTAGTAAAAAAATTGTTATTGAATGGGACATGAACTTGGAGGGTTGTATTGATGATTTTAATGACCATATTTATGTAACTACATACGTGTTACAACCGCGAATCATATTTTAATCAACATACAACCTATCACTGGCCAGAAAGTTGCAAAAAACGTAAGTAAGTAACAGCCGGTCGGGTCGATCTTTAGGTTAAGCCGTGCTAGCCTAGGTTGGTTTGAGGATGTGGGACCATCCTTTCATACCGAGTTTCCTCCGTTACTCGGAAAGCACGTTAAGCTGTTAGTCCCGGCTGTCATTTGTCCATCTTTGACAGTCGTTACAGGTAGTCAGTGGCCCAAAAAGTCTCACACAAGTCTTACCAAGTGGTATCGTATTTCCCAGTATAAACTGGGTTGTGGAGGTCAGATAGGCAGTCGCTCCATTTAAAATACTGGTATTCATCTGTATCCAGTTAGACTGTCAGCCGACCCCAACATAGTTGGGAAAAGGCTAGGCAGATGATGATTGAAGCTATACTTACAGATTTGATGTCAATGCAATAAGACAATGCTAAGAAACTATTCTTATGATGCAGGCAGCAAGTGACCTTGACATTTAAACAAGATACCGTAATTTGGCCAACGTGGGATGTTTTTGTTCTTAGTCCCAATTACTACAGTGGTATAATTGTGTTCTTTTAACGTGCATGCTGCAGGCATATTGTATCACGCCGTGGTACATAAAGGTACGCTGGATTGAAACACGTCGCCGTTATGTAATGCGGCGTCCTCACGTTTAGTCGGATTGTGATGGCGATACGTTAAACAAAGCGGCGTCCAACTTTTAGCAGGAAATAATACCTAGTGATGCTACGCGGGGCTCCTATTTCTATCTGCAGGAGGGGTTGAAGTAACCTAACTAAACCTAACGTCGTGCGCCCAAAGTACTGAGCTGGTATCGCTCGTTCTCAAAGCGGCGGCAGCGGCGTGTTAATGGTGCGCCCGTTTGTATTTTGGCACGTTTACGCCGCTTTGGCGAACGCGACGTGCTCATTCAATGCGGCGTAATTTATTTCGATCGAATTGTAATAGGGGTGAACATGAGTACCGCCGCATTACGCAACGGCGTTTTTTTTCAATCTGGCGCGCCATTATATAATACGGCGTGTTATACGAATTGGCTGCGACATGACACAGGGTCACCATGTGAAGACCCCAAAAGGTTTAAAATATTGAAGTTCTTTGAAAAAAAAAAATGTTACTCAAAGGCTTGCGAAGATGAGAAACTCTTTAGTCAGTCTTTAAGTGTGCGGGATGCGTGTGTGTTGATTAGAAGCGTGATGTATGTGTTTTGCAGATGATTATTAGAATTAGACGGTCTCGTTGGTCTAGTAGTCTCAAGCTCGACTGCTGAATGTGAGGTCCTGGGTTTGGTTACCAGGTCGGGTAAGGTGTTATTCGGTTTTTCCAACAGAAATTTCTCAGTAGCAGCTACGGTCTAGAATTGTACTCGCCTCCTATTTTTTTTTTAAGCTCAGGATGATGTAAACTATTTATGAAGAAGATGATGATAATTATGATGTTGACGAAATCCAATGGATACTTACAATAAAACACTTTAAAAAACCCAGTCTAATCTTTTTATTTTTTGCATTGTACGAGGTATTTTTCCTTTGTTTAAGCTCATACTCCAAGACCTCTTTACTTGTGTAAGCCGGATTGTTTAAGAATATCTCTGATAGACGCATGTCCTTTAGGTTTCCCGCAATCTCTCTTAACTTGGCTGATAGCTTGAGTGAAGCTCTACCCTTCTTTGATATTATTAAATCAAGGCCTCCTTGAAATATATCGCCTTTGTGATCATTTAAAAGATTTACTTTACTTTTGAAAATAGTTGGAACTTTAATGTTGCCTAAGTCTAAATCCTTTAGAAATTTGTCCACGTCCACAACGTCCGGCTTTTTGGATTGAAGAATTTTAATGATATCTATGTCCCTTTTTTTCTTCGCTGCTTCGTAATTTTGTATGATTTGATGCAGCCGTTTCTTAGTTAGCTGCTTGGGTTGCGAAGATTTACGTTTTATTTTCGTCATGGATATGTTTCCCTCTTTGTAATTTTGTACCATGTCTCCCAAAACTTTAAGTTTGGGTCCCGTTATCGAGTATTTACCTTTTAAATCAGTAAGTTTAAGTGTTCTGATCTGTTCTATGTCATTAGTATTTGCCTTGGTAAGTTTTATTTTGTTTTCTGCTAGGATCTTTTTAGAGATATTATTTTTAACAGAGATAGTCTTATTCTTGGCGATATCCTTTTTCGCTAGAATATCATCTAGTAATTCTCTTAGGTTATATCCAAAAATCGTCATCTGTGATAGCCTTATAGTTTTAATAGCTTTTGTCTTGATACATTTTCCAACTTTTTTACAAATCCAAACCTGACATTTTCCCACTTTTTTACAAATCCAAACAAAGCATCGGCTTTTACAACTCCATTTCTTCTTTTTTTCTGGGATTTGGGTACTCTTAGTTCCTGTTGATAATGCATATTATTGCATGGAACAATTCTATCTTTATTATTAATATAAGATCTAAATTACAGTGCTTGTTGCACGTCGGTCGCGTTCGTCATTTGTCGGCGTCTCACACATGCGTGGACAACCGTGGGGAGGGCGCGAGGATTAGGGTACCAAACCCGGCCACGCGAGCACCGCTGCGCGCCCTACCACTCACTGAGCTCACAGAGGTCGAGTCGACTAGACTCGGTTGGAACTTTGTAATAAAAGTAGTGGACTGCATTATAATAGGTGTAATACCACAATTAACATGTACAACAATTTATGAAGACCGAAAGAAATCCCCGTAGTGGCCGACGTCTGTGAGCTCAGTGAACACGACGCCGGCGCTGGCCCCTAGTTGAAGCCCCAGCCGGGCAGTAACCGGTGAATGGGGGGATTTGTTGCTGTTAAAGTTAAACGTTTAGAAACATCAGATTAACCATGGTCACAAAAATAGTTTTGCTACTGAAAAATATGGCTATATGACGCACCGTTTCCGAGAAATAGGCCTTCCACTTTTTGTCATTGCTGTAAACTTTTCGAAAATTGGTGCGCTTTTAGAAAGCTCATTCCTCGGAAGTCGTGCCTAAAACTCAGTCCGACGCGGAATGCTTTAAGCTGAGGGCCCACTCCCTAACGTTTCGTTCGTGTATTCGGATCTATCCGCGTCTCTCACTCGCACTCATCTGCAGACGTGCGCGAGAGAGACGGATAGATCGGAATATACGGATGAAGCGTTAGGGAGTAGGACCTCTGATGCAGATGTTTCGGTCAAAGCGACAACACTGACAATCGTTGCAGCACTGTACAGGTCTAACTATTGTATGAAGAACCAACGACCTTTCTGTGCCCGCCGAAACCGTTTTTGCTATGGGTGTTCATAGCTGATGAAGTTGTATAGTTTGTGTATGAGCTTTCACGTCGATATAAACATGTCCAATGAACAATACTCACTGTTTTTCTTCCGACAGCACATTTGTTATAGAGTGTCTTGCCGGTTCTTCTCCATGGGTAACCACAAATCCGAACCCTGAATCTATCTTCTGATGTTTCATCAGTGCCCATGTAGGTTTACGTGAAATGAAATACTCTGAATATTGAGGTTTTGGGTTATTTGATTTTACTGCAATTGCGGCCGCGGAAATACTATTATTTTCGAACATTATCACTGAAATATTTCACCTCGTACTAAGACTGGCTGGCTTTTATATCATGTTTTCATCTTGGTTTTATTATTTATGTTGACAACTTATCCATGTTGCTTTATTTCAGCACTATTTGTTGATTTTCTAAAATATATAAGTTTTGTTCACACAAGTGAATTGGCACAACGTTTTGACACAACGTGGTCTTTGACGTTTTCAAAACACACATGTAAACAACAATGGCTACTGAAAATTGTTTATGGTTTAGTGATGTAAAAGTATCGGTTTGAAGATCTGTTGAGTTTCGCAAATGATCAGGGAACGAGCCATGCTCGGCATTCAAAGTTAAAGTCCATTCCCTGATGACATCTTATACCTATTCCGAAAACACTTTCCAACATTTTGTCTCTCAAAACTTGTTTATAGTGATGCCAGCTGTCGATTGTTACAGGTTTAATGCGTGTCTGATCAAATCAAAGTTTTGCAGAAGATTCCATCAGTGAATGGATTAGCTATTTTTTAGAAAACGTGATACTTTAGAATATTACTCCGCTACATAAAAAACAATAAAATGGCGGAAGCTTAGAGTATACAACGTGTAACAGAAAGGGTATAGTCACATGATAGGGTGTGTTACAGACCATCAAACTGATTTTTTTTTTCTTTGGGACCACCATCAATATCGCGAAAAAATAATCAGCTGTCGCATACATTTGGTCGAGTAGGTAATGAAATTTAGTATGGGGCCGTTGATAATTTTTTCGCGAGTTCGATGGTGGTCCCAAAGAAAAAGTACCTTTTCATATTATGACTATACCTTGTCTGTTACACGTTGTATATTACAGTAGTAGTACCCATAGAGAGCGCGCAACGCAGTGAGAACAGTAAGCACGGGTGAGAACAACACGACGCACGTTCCGGGATCGTCCGCGACTGCATGTAGTCTTGTTTGAGTGCTAGCTATGTGCTTTCCTCAGTAGATTTTTTTTCACATTTACGTATCAAAATTTTATATAATTATGTAGTTTGATTTAGCCGAAACGAAAATAAGAAACACACAAAACTGAAACCTAGTTTAATTTTTCATCGACAAATCGATTTTTATTTCTATTTTTATGAAAATAAACCATGCATTGCGGGGGTGAAGGAGACGTGAGAGTCGGGCAGCACAGGGTTCCCCATGCACCGCGCTCGCAACGCGAGTCTGTAGTGATATAACGCTGTAGTCGATATTAAAAAAAAAGGATAATAAAAGGTTAATAAACATTTATTTCAGTTATAACATACCTATTGAGAATCTCTTAGAAGGGGCAAATTGTATTTTACGAACAATAATTTTGCAGCTTTGTCAGCATCAAGCCCATCTCTGAGTTGTGCTCGATTTAAATCTGCTCCAGTATAAAGATCCTCACTTGATATGGAACCTGCCGGAGGTGACAAATATGCGCGAACAATAGGAGCAAAAGCATGATATTTCGTGTTATTTTTCCACCACACCAAAGGGTCTTCGTGTAGTTGCAACCGTTTTTCTTTATTATATTCACTTATTAATGACTTCCATTTCGTGAGGTTACTATTAGTAGCAGTGGTTTCATCTCCACTTCCCTCTTCTTCGTCACTGCTGTCTTTTAGCAGGTCACTCAGATTTGATTCTATAGTTTGAGTTGGTGGTAAAGTCTGGAAGCTTGTCCCTGGTTTATCGTACATCGAATCCAATTCAGTTCTAGATCTTTTGGGAGCAGACACTTCATCAGCTTCACTTACTAGTTTAGAGTCAAGGTTTGTTAGTAAGCGTAACAGTTCGAACAAAACTTGTTCTTTAGTTATTTCATTAAAAAACTTGAACTTGTACCTTGGGTCCAGATATGTGGCAAGCGAATACATAGTATTATTTTCAAGGTCGCAGAATCTCACATTAATGTCTTTCATTATTTTCATAATCAAGCTGTTTAAATTCAGTTTTGTGTCAAATTTATCTTTTTCACTCATCAAGGTATACTTCAGTACGTGTATCAACGGTATCACTGAAGATACACCAGTTTTTGTATCGCTTAGACTCCTCATTATTTCTTCAAAAGGACTCAGTATTGCCACTAACTTACGAAGACGCAAACATTCTTCTGAGGTAATGTGTGGCATGTCATGATTGCTGGCATAAATTTCAACAGAGTCTTCGATCTGTAACAGGCGCTCGAGCATGAGGTAAGTGCTATTCCATCTAAAACCAAAAAACATATGAAATTCTTCGTTCATCTTTTACCTCAGTTTCTATATGCTCGGCACAGCATGTCTTCTTCTTCCGTTCTTCTCTATTACTAGTATCAGAATGAAAATAAATAAACGACCATTCTCCTGCTCTCATATTAATTATTTTCAATCAGTGTAGCACGTCTTTTCCATACTTCTCTGTTAGTCATCATTTCATGAGTCACCTCCTTTCTAGTCATATCATCTTTCACACAATTCATTCAGCAGTTCTTTGGATTTCCTCTACTCTTAAGATAATCCACATCATCATCATTCTTCTGCTCTTATCCTAATTTATTTGATGTCGGCGTAGCTTGTTTTTTTATAGAAAATATACATGCTGCAGCGACCCCCAGGACCCCGAAGGAAGTGACTGCTGATTTCGAGTAGTAGAGAAGTCAGTCTACACCGTTTCCGAGAAATAGGCCTTCCACTTTTTGTGCTTTTACGCGCTAAGGGGGATCCCTTAGAATTCTCATCTCAGCCATATGCCTTTCATTCATCCCTTTTGTGGCCTAACATTCTGAAGCAATTGACATGTTCATAAAAATATCATAAAATATCATTCATATGTTAATAAAAGATTTCTAAAATATGTAACAAATAAATATTCGCTGGACATTAACACTGCACCATCTAGTGCCACACTAAGCAAGGCTTGTGTCGTGGAAACCAGATAGTTGATATACTACATAATTATGCACTTTTTTTGTAAAAACATACTTAGTATACATATAAACATCCATGACTCGGAAACAGATGTCCAATGCTCATCACACAAACATTTGCTTCTACGCGGGATTTGAACCCAGGACCCTAAGAAAGTAAGAAATAAAAAAGAACATACTTGGTACCGCAGTCCTGAATCACGTGGGTTGCAGGTCGATGAAGTTTCTCCGTTTGAATTTCGATCAGCTCATCATGGGCTATTTGGGAGTGTATGAAATGCCCGGATATCATCTTGCATTTTGCAATTAAATCTTTAACTTCACAGTTTTCTAAAGCCGAACGAACACAGGCTTGTATTTGGTGGACGGTGCAGTTTATACTGGCCAAGTGCATAGCTGTGTTTGAACTACCATTATGAATAAAGCAATGTATTTGTTTGTCCATGATTGGCCAACCAAGTAGCATCATTTTGAAATGTTCCCGAATATCATCGCCGATGTGGCGTTCATAAGGTGAGCTACATTGTAGAACCATCCCAATTCGAGTAAAGTCTTCTGTAATTCCGTGTGCCGTTAAACTTAAAAACGACAAATTTGCACATGGGGCCGATGAAACGTCGGTTGTTAATGATAGCTTAGGAAATTGTTTAAGCATTTGTCTGACGTTTACAGTTATCTTCCAATATATTTCGCCACATATAAGGTTAGTAAAAAAATTACTATCTCTTAACTCATATTTTGGGCATGCCGTTTCCATTACGTGACGGAAACCAATACTTTCAACAAAATTTAAAGGCAGATTCTGTAGTGCAATCATTTCTCCAATCAAATTGTCCATTGTTTTAGCTTTTACATATGACGAGTCCCACATTTGATTCTTTGCTTGCTGTAATTGCGGTATTGTAGAATTTGTAGATGTTATTTGATTCACTTTTTCCATTTCACGTAGTTCTTCTATTTTACAGAACTCTGCATATTCTTCTTTGTGCATCGATTTCAAATGACTTTTCAACGATGTTGTTGTCCGGCCTTTTCTTGAATAGTTTCTATCGCAGACTTTGCATCTTGCAAAATCTTTACCAATTTCTATGAAATACTGCCATATGTCACTTGTTTTAGGCTTCATTGTGCGACAATAATTTAAATATTTACACAAAACACTACGCGTCTACAACTGCAAGAACGGTGTGAGCTGACTGCCGAACAAGGCCATATCCCCTCCCGCCCGCTACCCGCGCTCCCTACCGCATACTCGTTCTGTCTCGCTCAAGATAGTCGCGTCGCGCGTCGCGCCGCATGCCGTGATGTCGAAAACTTCCGTTGTGAACTAGTTTTATGCGGAGGTGAGGTGCAGGGACGCGGAGGCGGAGGTTCCGCATTATGAGCGGCGCGCGGCGGCAGAAGCGAGGTCAATGCTCGAATTGATTTCATTAAATAAACTAAATAATAGTAGCAATAGCAGATCGTGAGTTGATAGTAGTTTAGTGTAGTATTGACAGCAAAACCTGTTGTTGAAATATAGCAAGTCTTGCAAGAAATAAATATACAGGGTGTATTTCACCTCATCACAAAGCCGTTAACCAAGCATTCTGTATATCAAACTAAGTAACATTACGCAAAAATTATTGCTGGGAAACAACTTTTTTTTTTGAGGTTATAAATCATGTTTTGTGGTACAACTCAATGTAACGTACTCAAAACATTGTGCGAGTGGATGGATTGAATAGTACGGGGGTCGTAGAGATATTTAAAGTAAAAATCATGCGATTAAAAGTGGTATTTAAAAAAAAACTTGTCAAAATCTTGCAACTTTGACCCCCAATATCTCCGTAACTAGGAGGTTCCCAGGTATAGTGTAAAACAAAAAAATGATCAGAATGACGAGGAGAACAAGTGCCTCTCGTATTCGTTAAGAGGTGTTTTACACCCTTTAGTAGACTACTAAATATTTTAGTATCACGCCTGCATTTTTTTAACACAAGGTGTGTAGTGCGGGACTGTTCAAAAGAAATACCGCGGCCCCGAAACATAAAGGGCGAGGAAGGAACATGGATGGGTTTTACTCAGTAAAAGTCAGACACTCCCTCCCGCTCAGCTCAGAGTTATTTGATGATTTCCCATCTGTAAAAAAAGAAAGTGGGCAGAGTAAGACCAACATCCACTGTACTGTTTATAAACACGAATTAGCAAGAAATAATTTCCCTTAGATAGGAATGTACCTAAACATGAAGTTTATAACAATAAGGTAAATCCTTTTTTATTTTAATATTTACAGTACTTATTGGTTCCTTGTTCATTTTACAGTTGACAAGTCTTTTCATCGACTGACAAAATGGCAGACGACAAGTAACAAGTCATCAGAAATTGGTAGAGTTTGCACCACATGCGACGGGTTCCGTATTCGATATTATGCACGCTCAGTTTTGATCTAAACATCGCAAAAAGTAAGAATTTCGGATTTCTGAAAAAAAAAACTATCAAAACCAAGTTACAATTTGCGGTTGTGTAGGTGAACGTAAAAATAATGAATAAAAATTCATTTATTTCAAGCAAGACGCCCATAAAATAGACACAATTACAAAAATACAAATTTCAAAATAACAACAGCAACAGAATAACAAATGACATTACATAACCAGTAGTGAAAATTAGTGAAAATATAAAATTAAAATGGAAATAAGTAAAAAACTGAAATCAATCGAATTTAAATAAATCAAATTGAAATTACATTGTCATTATACTAATAAAAGTTGGACTTATATGAAATAAAATTAAAAAGAATTAAAAATTAAAAAAAATTGCAGGAATATTGACAGCCATATACAAATAATAGTGGAATAGTTTAGATTCTGTTAAAACCGCAGATATAACTTGGTTATATTCGTTATCAAATACTGAATACCTACTCAATTCTGATTGATGACGATGACATCTTTATTGCATTCCATAATAGGCTTAGGTGTTAAACAATTGTTTGTAAACAATCGTGGACCCTGTCGGGCACAGCAATCTATACTTCTATACTATTGTATGTTTATGTGGGTATTCAGAATATTAAGTTATGTTGTGCTACCTGTTATAATAAAGAAATCAGTCTTGATCGAATCTGCGTGTCATTTACTTCATGGTGACAGCGGTGCTTAATAAATATAATATCAAAGTTATCATTTGAATAAAAGTGTGTACCTACAGTGAAATCAGTGCAAAGGCGGAGTACCTAAACAATATAAATCGCTATGGAACATGCGCGTCCGCCGGCGGAATTATGTTTGGAGGGTGGACCGGCAAGTCGGCCGAAGCATGGCGCAAATGGTTCCAACAGTTTATGGTGTTTTTAAAGGCATCCGGTATTCACAAAGAGACATCTGATGTCCAAGCAAGCTTGCTAATAAATTTGATTGGTTCCGAGGGCTACGACGTGTACACCACATTCAAGTTCACAAAGGAGGAGGACAAAGAACATTTTGAAACTCTCATTAGCAAATTTAACGAACATTTTCAAACAAAACATAATACTACGATGGCTCGCTTTAAGTTTTTTACCAGAAATCAAGTGACAGGCGAGTCTATAGATGAGTACGTCACCGCTCTCAAGCTTCTCACTCAACATTGTGAATTTGAACATCTGGAAGAAGGGTTGATTAGAGACCGCATAGTTTGTGGTGTTGTCGACGGTAGGCTACGTGACCGTCTCCTCAGATCGGAGGATCTCACCTTGGCCAGAGCAGTCAAATTGTGCCAAGCGAATGAGATGTCACATGAGGAAAAACGGCAGATCGAGGAAAGCAAGGCTGGAACTAGTTGTGAGGGTACGGCGGTGGTCGTGGATGCGGTGCAAGGGTCGCGCGGCAGTCACGGTGGCAGGGGCCGCCGGGCACAGCGCTGGCGCGGCAGCGGCACGCAGCGCAGCCATCAGCGTGCACCACGTGTGCGAGTGCGGCTTGTGATGGTTATCAGTGTCCGGCAGCTAAGGTTATGTGTTATTTGTGCCATAAACGTGGTCATTATAAAAAAGTATGTCCATACCCATCAAAACGTGTGGTTTACCAGCTAGAGGAAAACGATATAAGTGACGGCGAAATGTATTATATATCTGCTATAGATGAATACAACAATACTGGGGACACTAAGTGGTATGAAACGTTAATATTACATGCTAATGGTGAAAAAGAGAAATTTAAACTAGATACAGGATCTGACTAAAATGTAATATCCATGAATACGTTTAAAAGATTAGGTTTTCAAGTTCAAAACTTAAATTGTGATAAGACAAAGGCTCAATCTTTTTGTGGCAATTATATACCAATAGCAGGTTCCTATAACATTGACTGGATCTATAAAGGTGAGATATATAAACTACGTTTTGTCATTTCCAAGCAAGATTGTTATAGTTTACTGGGGAAATACGCGTGTGAGGAGCTCGGTATAGTTAAGCGAATATTTAGTTTAAATATTCAGAGATATGAGGATCTCTTCCGGGGTTTAGGAAAGCTACCGGGTAAATATAATATTGTAACTTGTCGTGATGCTCAGCCGTCGATCTGTCCAGTTCGTAAAATACCATTAGGTGTGCGAGACAAATTATTGGTCGAGTTGAATCGCATGGAGCGTTTGGGTGTAATAAGAAAGGTGACGCATCCAACACCATGGGTAAACGCGATAGCAGTAGCGGCTAAAAAGGATGGCACGATACGCGTGTGTTTAGATCCACGGCCGTTAAACCGCGCCGTACAGCGCGCGCATTACCCGTTGCCAACGCTCACCGAAATTGCTACTAAGTTGCAAGGAGCCCGATACTTTAGTAAGTTAGATGCTAGGTCTGGGTTTTGGATGGTGCAGATCGATGACGAAAGCGCAAATCTATGTACATTCGGCACACCGTTTGGTAGATACCAGTTCTTACGTTTACCTTATGGTATAAATTGTGCCTCAGAGGTATTCCATTCAAAAATTCGCCAAATTCTGGAAGACTTACCGGGTGTGGACTCCTTCGTCGACGACGTCATTGTATGGGCTTCTAGCAAAGCTGAGCATGACGCGCGACTCAAGCTATTGCTCGACCGGGCTCGGGAGGTAGGCATTAAATTCAACAATGAAAAGTGCGAATTTTGTGTTCAGGAAGTAACCTATTTAGGGCATACGTTTAGCGCTGAAGGTATGAGTATAGATAAAAATAAACTAAAGGCCATACAGCAGATGTCGAGCCCAGGCGATAAACAGTCGTTAGAGCGGTTCCTAGGTATGATCAATTATCTGTCTAAATTCATTCCAGACTATTCTGAAATCGCATCACCACTGCGTTCATTGTTGAAAAAAGATTCTGAATGGTTATGGGATGAAGTGCATGATTCGGCTGTACGACGTTTAAAAGATTTAGTGTGCGAAGCACCTGTATTAGCGCTTTACTCGCCACGCGAACCGGTTCTCTTATCAGTCGACGCAAGTTCGCGCGCATTAGGTGCGGTATTATTGCAGAGCGGCCGGCCAGTCGAGTTTGCATCCGCGACTTTGACAGACACGCAGTCTCGTTACGCTCAAATTGAAAAGGAGCTATTAGCGATAGTGTATGCTCTGGAACGCTTTCATCAATATGTTTTCGGGCGAAATAACATCACGGTGGAAACCGATCATAAACCCTTGGAAGCACTGTTTAAAAAACCATTAGATTCAATTCCTGCGCGTTTACAACGCATGATGTTACGTACACAAGGTTATGATTTCACTGTGGTGTATAAGCCGGGTAAATACATGTTTGTCGCTGATGCGTTATCACGTGCGGCTTTGGTCGATAATGTAAAAGAAAGCATTTCTGAAGAAATAACCGAGCAATCGTGTTTTTTAGTCCAGAATGTAAGGTTCAGCGATACTAAAATGAGTATGATTCGACATGAGATAGCTAAAGATAATGAGTGTCAATTAATAATTAAGTACATTCATAATGGATGGCCAGCAAATAAACACGAAGTTGATGAAAGTGTACGGGCACAGTGGTCATACAGCCAACATTTTGAATATATGGATGGAATAATTTTTAAGGATAATTTAGTTTATATCCCGCGTAGTCTGCGGCCGGAGATGATATCGCGTGTACACGATGGGCACATGGGGATAGACAGGTGCAAGCGCAATGGTCGCGAGGTGATGTTTTGGCCAGGAATGTCACGTGACATAGAAAATGCTGTAAGGCGATGTGCAGCTTGTTCGCAGCGGCAACCACGGCCCACGCGTGAGCCGTTGCTTCCTCATCATATACCGGATAGGCCCTGGGCTAAAGTAGGATCCGACATATTTCAATACGGAAATAAATATTTTATGCTGTTGGTAGACTACTTTTCTAACTTTATAGAGGTAAATCCATTAAAGAGTATAGGGAGCAAGGCAGTAATTGCGGCTATGAAGGACCAATTTGCGAGACATGGTGTTCCAAGCGAGCTGGTGACCGACAACGGGCCAGCTTACGCTTCGAAAGAATTTGCAAATTTTAAAAATAATTGGGGATTTCACCACATCACTACTTTACCCAATTATCCGCAATCTAATGGTCGTAGTGAGCGCAGTGTGCGAACAATTAAAAATATTTTGATAAAATCAATTGAATCCGGATCAGACTTTTATTTGGGATTATTAAACTTCAGGAATACACCTCGTGATGATATCGGCTCACCTGCACAATTATTAATGGGGCGCAGACTTAATAGTAGACTGCCTTCACACTTTACAAAACTAATGCCAAGTCGCGATAACACTGCCGATTACCAAAATATTGTGCGTAAACAGGAGGTTAGCAAACAATATTATGACAAACACGCTAGACCATTGCCGTCTTTGAAAACCGGTGACACAGCAATTATGGCCGATGGCAATAGGCGTAAAAATGTTAGGGTGCAATCACAGGCTGTTCAACCGAGGTCCTATTTTGTCACAGATAATACGGGAAGGCGATACAGATGCAATCGGCGTCATTTACTTAAAGTAAAATCAAACTCTCAGTACGATGACGTCAGTCCGGGTCAATCAAATAGTTTATACAAACCTGACCGTGACGAAGAGAAATGGTCTAGTGCAGAGAGTGACGACGATACTACCACTAGTCCACACGGGCATGTGTCTAGGGAGACCAATAATTTGTTAGGCAACCACAGTAATGATGAAAATACGCATACAGTGCGCACACACAGACCAGCGGCTGTCATTGCACGTAAAAAATTAGGGGAAATATTCAAAGAATAAGATGAGAATTAAACATGGATGACGATGACAGTTATGTTATTTTGAGTTGTTTAAGGTTTTTTTTTTTTTTTTTTGTATTTTTAAAGCTCCGATAAATACCTACCTCAGTTAGTTTTCATTTACATTACCAATAATGAGGGGCAGTTTCAGTAGTTTTGTGTTCCGAGTCAATTATTAAGTTTGATGATTTTTTTTTTATGATTTTGCATGTATGAATTTATATAATATTTAATGGGAGTGTAGCAATTTCCAATGATATTTTTGTCTTCTAAGGTAGGAACATAATGGCAAAATTAATTGATACCGTAAAGTGTTTCAGTGTGATAAAATAATACTTAGGTACTTCATATTTATTTACTGGTTAAATAAATAATGTAAGTATTAGTAATTTATGTGTATAGAATACAAGAAATGTAATAAATAATGAAAGTAAAATTATTAATGAAATGAGTTTATAAATACTTTCCTCTGTCAAATGTACATGTTTATTTACTAGATAAATGAATAATGTGAGGATGTCAGTATAAGCTTTATATATAATTTAAACTAGATTTTATAAATACGCTAAATGTAATATGTTTCTATCATAAAATAAAAATGTAATTTTAAAAATATTTGGGGGAAGATATTGTATGTTTATGTGGGTATTCAGAATATTAAGTTATGTTGTGCTACCTGTTATAATAAAGAAATCAGTCTTGATCGAATCTGCGTGTCATTTACTTCATATACTAATATTTTAAAGCAGAAGAGTTTGTTTGTTTGTTTGGTTGAACGCGCTAATCTCAGGAACTACCGGCTCGAATTGAAAAAATATTTTTGTGTTGGATAGTCCATTTATCGAGAAAGGCTTTAGGCTATATAACATCACGCTACAATTATTAGGAGCCGAGCAGGAACGAAAAATGTTGCAAAAACGGGGATTTTCGTTTTCTCTCTTATGTGACGCCGGCGAAGTTGCGTGGGTCAGCTAGTAGTAAGATATGTGGAGAGGACTTAGGTCTTTTGCAGGTCTCGAGGTCGTTTGCCCGTGACGAGTGCGCTCGACGCGTGCTGTGCGCTTACGCATATAATTGACGGTGAAAGTAGTAAAATGTAAATAACTGCAACATTGTAATCAGCGAAGTGTTAGCGTTTAGCAAGACGACCCGAATGGCGCAGCGGTAGTGAGGCTGACTTACGATCTATGAGTCCCGGGTTCAAATCCCGGTAGGAGCAAATGTTTGTGTGATGATCATGGACATTTGTTTCCGAATCATGGATGTTAATATGTATAAAATAAGTATGTATTTACAAACAAAAAGTATATATTAGTAGTAGGATTATCAACTGTCTGGTGACCACGACACAAGCCTTGCGTAGTGTGGCACTAAATGACGCTGTGTGAAATCTCCAGCGATATTTAATTTATTTATTTATCAACACTAATATTATAACGAGGAAAAATTTATTTTTTGTGTGTATGTTTGTAATGAATAAACTCAAAAACTACTCTGCCGATGTCAAAAATTCTTTCACTATTAGAAAGCTACATTCACCTTGAGTAACATAGGGTATGTTTTATCCCCGTGCTCTTACGGGAACGGGAACTATGCGGATGAAACCGCGTGACCTCCGCTAGTTCAAAATAAAGTGTGTTTGATGAACAGAGGGTCTAAAATGGCCGCTTTAGCAGAATCGTAAATGAATCATGTCAAAAAAAAAAAATTCTTAAAATGGTCTTTGTGACTTTATGTTTATGGTTATCATGGCCATTTTAGACCCCTGAATGCTTGGTTTTCGTCTTCATGGAGAGTTCCTTTACGGGCTTATTCTCACTAGCACTAGCCGCCATCTAAACGATAACCTAAATGAAAAATGCCTTTTTAGGGTTCCGTAGTCAACTAGGAACGCTATAGTTTCGCCACGTCTGTCTGTCCGTCTGTCCGTCCTCGCTTAATCTCTGTGACCGTTAGCACTAGAAAGCTGAAATTTGGTACCAATATGTGTATCAATCACGCCGACAAAGTGGTAATATAAAAATTGGAAAAAATGTTCTATTAGGGTAGCCCCCCTTTATGTAAAGTGGGAAGAGATTTTTTTTTAATTTCAACCCTATCGAGTCATATATTGTAGGAAAGGTATTTAAAAATGAAAAGGGGTTTACTAAAATATGTTTTTGATATTGTCAATAATTTCGGAAATAATCGCTCCAAAAGTAAAAAAAAAGTGTCCCCCCCTCTAAATTTTGAACCATAAGTTTAGAAAATATGAAAAAAATAAGAAAAGTAGAACTTTATAAGGACTTTCTAGGAAAATCATTTTGAACTTGGATGGAAACAACAGTTTTTGTACAAAAAAGACAAAAAGTTGTACAAAATAATTTCTAAACTCATAAGAGGGAACACTTATTGTGACGGACGGGAAACTACGGAACCCTACACTGAGCGTGGCCCAACACGCTCTTGGCCGGTTTTTTAGATTCTCGCGTGAGAGTTTACTATCTCACACCACGCTATTCATCAAGTTACTATTCAACGAGAACCACAAGCTTCATTAATAAAATATTCATACATCTCTGCGGCTAACGCAATTACTAACGACATAAGATCAATCTCTGTCGAGCTTAAACCGCTATTCATTGTTCACGCGGCAAGTCTTCGCGACTTTATCGAATTCTAGAATTTGTCAAGTAAACCCTGGTTTTGAGCGATCTATTCTGGTGACTAGAATTTGAATAGTTAGGTTATAAATCAGCAATTTGACAATAGGTTCTTTAACTATTAGTTGTTGCCCTCGAAATTTAAATCACAACTGACTTTGTATTGCTCTTTTTACACGTCTGCCAATTGTAAGGTTAATTAGTCAAGTATCGTAACTAAACTAGTATGTACCCATGAATACAATATAATATTATAACACTTAGTAAATATTGAAATAGTGATTATTTTGAATATTCTAGTTACTTATTAAATTGATTTTGAAATTGTATCGAATCGAATCGGACTTCATATGGCCATACTTTGTACGACATTTTTTTGACGTTTTAAAGCGAGGGAAAATGATTGATTTGAATTTGTATGAACACTTATTTCGAATTAAATACTTTTAAAACTTAATAATAACAGTTTAATTTGAGATAAAGAATTGATCCTTTACAATGAAGTGTTATTGAATTGAAAGAAGTTACACACATAATATCAAGACACAGGTGTCCCCAGAACATAAAGGGTGAGGAAGGAACATGGCTGGGTTTTAGTCAGTAAAAGTCTAACACTCCCTCCCGCTCCGCAAAGAGTGGAAGAAGTCATTTGATGATGCCCCTTCTCATCCGAAAAAAATGGTGTACACACAGCACTTTTAGTCAGTTATGGAGTAAACGATACATTTAAGTTAAGAGGCTTGCGGAGCATGCATTTTTCATAAAAACGTAATACCAAAATAATTTGTAAATCAAACATATTCTTAAGGTAGCGTTTATTTATTTTGAATGGATTACAGAATAAATAGGTTCTCAAATATATATTTTGAATGTACCCCGTTTTAAACAAGAGTTATGAGATAAATTAATTTTCTATAAAATCCTCATATATTATCTCGGGAATATAGATATATTCTATAATACAATCGAAATATATAAACACTACCTTAAGAATATATCTGATTTTCATATTATTTTGGTATTACGTTTGTATGAAAAACGCATGCTCCGCCGGCCCCTTAATGCAATCGTGTCTGCATGAATGGCCGAACTGTTTTTAAGAAGATTATGTATTAGAACATAACATCAGGCCTGTAACCCCAAAAGGTGTAGGCAGAGATATACCTAATGGTACACAAAGATTTAGTCAGCTATATTAAAGTTCCATGTAATTGGGGAGCGAGCAATACCGTCAACCGGGCACAAACCCAGACGCCTAGAAATTTTACTGACGGAAAAACCCAATAACACTTTGTCTGGCCCTGGATGACGATCACTGGAACAACGAGGCAGAGAGTTTTACAAATAAAGGGTGTAAAACACCTCTTCACGAAGCCAAAAGGCACTTGTTCTCCCCATCATTGCGATCATTTTTTTTTTGTTCTACACCATACCTGGGAACCTTCTAGTTACGGAGATATGGGTGGTCAAAGTTACAACTTTTTAACAAGTTTTTTTTTAAATACAAGTTTTTTACACCTCCACGACCCCCGCACTATTCAATCCATCCATCAGCACAATGTTTTAAGTGCGTTACATTGAGTTCTACCACAAAACATAATATATAACCTCAAGGAAAAAAATTGATTCCCAGCAATATTTTTTACGTAAAGTAACTTAGTTTGATGTACAGAATGCTTGGTTAACGGCTTTGTGATGAGGTAGTTTACACTCTGTATAAAGTTCACAAACCAGTGTACAGATAACAATCCTAGAATGGTTTACTATGCAACACTATTCCACCTACTCAAGGAGCTCGTAATTCAACAATAACAGTCAGCTTCAGATTAAGTCGCACTTGCCTAGGTTCGTTTGTGGATGGGTGACCACCCCTTACATAATTATCGAGGTTTCTCTGTGCCTCGAAAATCACGCTTAGCAGTTGTACCCGGCTGTCTTTTGTAGATCTTTGACAGGCGTTAGTGGGCCGTAAGTCTGACAACCAGTCTTATCGTATTGCTCAGTACTAACTGGGTTGTGGAGGCCAGGGCCTCAGGGGCCAGTTTCGACAGAAATAACAACAAAACCGTTTAAACTCAAACTCAAATCATTTATTTCAATTAGACCATTACGGCACTTTTGAATGTCAAAAATACAAAACTAAATCAAAGCTACAGTCACAATCACAAGGCATAATAACTTGAGAAAGTACTGTAGTTGCCCATTTTCTAGCGTAGATCTCTATGGAGAAGAACGGGCAAGAAACTCCATGGACACTCTTTTCAATCAAAATATTGGTTACATCATTTATGTTGTGATTATACATATATGTGAGAACGATGTAGAAAGACGTGCACATTAAGAGCGTCCAGAGAAAAGATTAAATCAACTTAAAAAATAAATAAATTAACGTTAACCTTCGATCGCTAATTACTAAAGAATAAATTCGTTTGCAATAATGATGATTGCGAATTATTAAAGTCTCTACTTCGTAGACGCGTTTCTCGTAAGTATAATTATTGCAACCGAATTTATTCGTCAGGAATCAGCGATTGAAAGTTAACGATTCTGTTGCTATCTCTGTCGAGACTGCCAGCTCAGATAGGCAGTCATCCATGTAAAATACTGGAATTCAGCTGTATCTGGACCTCGATTCTGCTATTACAATAGTGTAGAGTAGTCGATCATTGATTTCATTATGATCAAGTTCTGACAATTTTTGACAAGTTGGTTAATTCTAATATCATAATGGCGCCATTATGACTTTTCAACGGTCAAACACTGACACTTCATTGATAGAAATATCATGGAATAATAATCTCGTACATGAAATCTGGCATTAATAAAATGTTCGCATTTAGTAGTATATTTCGAAAACCATTTACACTAATTGTTTTTTAATAATAACAATACGACGATGCCATTAAAGCACAATTTTATTACAAGACCATTATGAATTTAGCAGATTACGAACTTTGAGCAAAATGACAATGGGATGAGAGTGGAATCGTGTTGGAGTGACGAATTTATTGAAATAGTAGAATTAGGCCCCTGGTAAGACGGGAATTCGACCCCAACATAGTTAGGATTAACGCTAGGCTGAAGATGATGTCTATTTCAGCAACTTTCGAAAGCTAGAAAGGTAATTTGGCCTTGAACAAAATCCAAACACTCATTAGGATAGAAAATGGCAGTCTTCCTCAATGAAGCTTAAGTATCCTTCAGTAATTAACTAGTAAGATTATCGTAATATAAATCTGTAACATTAATAGTGGTGTTGGCAGGGAGCCAAGCACTTAATGTAATTGTTTGTATATGGATGGGGACCTTGCCATGTACTCTATGCCTTTTTTGGCAGTAAAATGGCCGAAGTTGGTTAGATTATGTAGAGCAGGATATGTGTACTGATAACCTTGGACGTTCAGTGTAATAATTATAATACAAATCAACTGTTATAACATGAATTTTGATTTTGTGCAAAGTTTTGCAAAGTGATAAATGTTTTGATTTGAAAACTATTAAAAAGTAAGTTAATAGAGTCAATGAAAATTTTCGGTCAGTAAATATATCGAAATTTAAATGCTTAACGCTTTATAGTCAGAAAAGAATCACAGGAATCTAACCGGTCAAGTGGAAGTCAGACTCATGCATAAAGGGTTCCGTTCGATATCGGCGCAGTAAGGTTTCCTTTTAATTTTTAAGTAATGTTTTGTTGCTAAGGGGCCGGCAGAGCATGCGTCGTTATACAAACGTAATGCCAAAATAATTTGTAAATCAACATATTTCTAAGGTAGTGTGTATTTATTTTGATTGGATTATTACAGAATATATATTATAGGTTCTCAAACAAATACTTTGAATAAACACTGTTTTAGGCTTTCACGGTTTAAAACTAAACTGATGATCCCGCATACTCCAGTCAACCCGCGATCATGGCGCTTGCAACAGCGTCGAAATATCGGGAGCTCAACATAATAAATAATCACGGAAGATATCCCATAAGTGACAATATAAGTTTAATACTTTGAATGTACACCGATTTAAACAAGAGTAATGAGATAAATATTTTTTATGTGGAAATTTTAAATTCCTCATATCTCGTCTTTATGTCCTTTCGAAATAAATACACACTACCTTATGACTATGTTTTATTTTCATATTATTTTGGTATTACGTTTGTATGAAAACGCATGCTAGGCCGGCCCCTTAAAGCAGCAACAGAAGAACACATTCAGTGATAATTTCATCTGTCTGCCTATTATGGATCATGAGATGCAGCCCGCTGACGTACAGATGGACAGACGGCCAGACAGCGGAAGCCTAGTAATGGTCCCGTTGGTTACCCTCCTTCGGGTACGGAACTTTAAAAATCCAGAATTAAAGAAACGTAGGCGATGAAGAAAATGATCCACTTTCTAAATTACATTTCCAGTGTTCAGCATTCTAAGTTCCGGCTATTTTCTTAGCCAATACATAGTATACTGGGTATCATAAGTGAAATATATTCAGGGTCAATGTTCTACTTCTAAATCTCCGAAATATAAGATTTCTATACATTTGGCTAACAATGGCATTTTTGGGGCGCACAGTGGGTGAAAAATCCTAATAAAATAGCGGTTATTTGTCAAGTAGTCTTCGTAATGGCTGTTATATAAAATCGGGGTACGGGCAAAAACAAACTTAAAGTTTTAATATTGTTTTTAGTGTAACATATTTTCATAGAGTTGTTGAGGAAGCTTTTCAGTGCTAATTGGGTTGTAGAGGTCAGATAGGCAGTCTCTCCATGTAACTCATCCAGGAGGAGAGATTATGTATATATTTCTAAAAACCCGTACGCGAAATGACCTTGAAACTTGACCGCCAGTCTAAACCAAACAATTGGCTATATATTGCGTTTTGTCCTATAAAAAGAACATAAGTATTTCCTCAATCCCTTCCAGATTATGCGCCCTTACTGTCATCCCACATAAAAGCGAACTTTATTATGTTCCGGGACCTTTTACTTTTTAAAGTGCACACTTTCCCTTTAGCGGCCCTTCTTGAAGGGAGACCCACATCAATTCTAAGGCGGTTCCTACACCTGCAGTGTGTTTAGGCAACTTTTTGTTGCGAAATTCTTCAGAATCACTACTTTAAAGAGAGGAGGCCTGCTTTCTCAGCAGTGGAAACATTCATAGGCTGATGATGATGATGATGATGACTGCTTCAAAAGTTCGGGAGTGGTGACCGCGAACTGGAAGACGTTGCACTAGGTGGCCTCCCACTAGGTGGACCGATGACATGGTCAAGGTTGCGGGAATCCGCTGGATGCGAGTCGCATGGGACGGGTCAATGTGGCGACACGGAGATAAACGGTATGTAGGGGTGGTCACCCATCCACAGACCAACCTAGGCAAGTACGGTTTAACCTCAAGATCGACCCAAGCGGCTGTTATTATTTTGTCACAAGCTCCTACGTTTCCAGCTGTTTGATTATGATTATTTTAATGCCAAATAAGCTCAATTTTCTTTCTTTCTTTCTTTCTTTTATCAGCCTCGAAAATACTTTTAGTTATTTATCGCCGTTCGCTCGTCGCATCGACATGAAAACAATCTAGCCTGTAAAATCAATTGAATAATTGGATCGTAAACGGTGGATTGAAAAAATGGTACTTAATTATTCAAACTTGCTTGAACTTTTGACTTTCTACTTTTAATTGATACTAAAGTAGTGAACTTATATTGTCACTTACGGAATATCTTCCGTGATTATTTAATAAGTTGAGCTCCCGATATTTCGACGCTGTTGCAAGCGCCATGATCGCGGGTCGACTGGAGTATGCGGGTGGATGGAAATTAAATTGTTACGAGCAGACAAATCTGTCTACCCTCTTTCTTTGTCTTTTGCTACGCGCACTATTGGAACTCGACACTAAGTCACGACAAAACGCACTCACAGTATCACCAAGTTTTTTGGAGTTTTTTGTATGATGCCGCCTGCTACTTTTGAGCATACTCAAAATTGGATTCCACGTACTCGACAATTTGAAGCCATCCTCTCGATTGAAATTTTTGTACTTCCTTATTTCAATTGCTTCTCTTGTCAGCCTTGGTAGGTAATGTTTGTCCTTAGACAAAATACGTGGCTTGTGAAATTCGATCCAGTGATTGGGCCCTGACTGCAGTAGATGCTCCGCTATGGCAGACTTTTGCTCATCCTTATTTTTCAAGTTAAACCAAGAAAGTCAAGTCAGTTGTCTTTCTTTTAAGTTTAGTTTTAAACCGTGAAAGCCTAAAACAGTGTTTAAAGTAGTGAAGATTGGACAATAACTGACAAAAGTCTAACACATTGTGCAATTCGTTAGATTGCAAAATATTATTGTGCGTGTACGGTTCGCCTAAGATTGAACAAAACCTTCTGTGACCTCTTCTAAAATTATTTCACTTGGCTGGGTTTCTGTCCAGATATCACAATAGTTTTCTCTTTGGGTTCCATTAACGCTAAAAGTCTAATAAATCATCTGCTTAAACGCAGCGGCCATTTTGTCTATATGGTTTTGTTAAGCACAGTTATGGCTTATAAAATTAGGAGTATTATTTTCTATTATTTTTCGCTAGTTGGTGCTAAATGCTTGTCATTAACGCTAAGTGTGTGGCATTACTGGAAATCGGTGGCCGTTTGAACAATAAAAATAAATCTTTTTGCACTTAGCTAAAACCGTTACTTGGTAGCGCAATATTTATTTTCACTAAGGAATTACTTTTTGTTTAGGTTGAAACAAAAACATTGAATACGACAATATTTTATTAACTGACATTCATTTTTTTCACTTCACTTGTGTAATTACTCTGAACCCAAATCTGTAATAATTAGTAATTCTGCATCCCAATAACGTAACTCTTGCTCCATGAAAATTGGAATGATTTGAAGTAAATTAATTCCATATCCATTTTATTTTATTGAAATTTAACCCACACAACAATATAAATAACGCAATCAATGTCGAATTTTCAAAACAAATAGCAGTATAAGCAATACGTGTGTAACCGCTAACTAACTTGCTTTTATATAGTAACTAGCTGACCCACGCAACTTCGTCTGCGTCACATAAGAGAGAAAAACGAAAGGAAAAAAAGGAACCCGTTTTTGTAACATTTTTATTCCTGCTCCGCTCCTAATGGTCATAGCGTGATGCTATAGCTTTCCTCGATAAATTGACTATTCAACGCAAAAAGAATTTTTCAATTCGACCCGGTAGTTCCTGAGATTAGCGCGTTCAACCAAACAAACAAACAAACAAACTCTTCTGCTTTATAATATTAATATTAATATATAATATATATAGTATATAGTATAGAAGTATAGATAGTAAAGTAACAAATAAATGTTTATTGAGCCTTAAATATTTTCATACTACAACTAGAACTATATATAATTATAAAAATAAAACTAAATCAAATCAAATCAAATCAAATCATAATTTATTTGTTAACATAGGTAAAAAAATTACAGGTCTTATGTTGATGAAAATAGCGCCATGTTATGCCAGGAGGCGTACAAATATGTTGTGCTAATTAGCTGGGGATTACAATTATCACTTCAATATACGAACATCATGCATTACGGTATTCATTAAAAAATAAGTTGAATAGGTACAAAAACCAACCAAGCTACATAATATATACAACAATGTCAATAGTATTCCTCCGCATCGCTGTTTACGGGAAACGTGCCCAGAAAACTGGCAGCATTGTCACGTTGAACAGCAATGCTAATTATTTGGCCAAAGAAAGAGCCAGCCCTCTGGTCACGTGAAGTGTCGACCAGTCAGTGGGAGATTTTTTTTAAAAGGAGACGCGCACTCGGATCCTAGGACCCGAGCGTTTTAACCCCAAACGGCTCAAAGCTGTAGTTACCAATAAGATAAATATACAAATAAATTATAATTATCATATAAATAAATTAGCAATTCTGATTGGTTTACAGTTATCACTGTAAACAATCATAAGTTAACCTAATTTCCTTTAAAAGAAAAACCAACACTTCAACACAAGTCGTTTACGAAAAACTTGCCCCAGATACAAAACCGAATTCATATCCCTTCTCTATCATAGTTGTATCATAAAATCGAGCGCTGCCATGGGAAAATTCACCCTAACACCCAATCTTATGGCGTGTATCGCAAGAAATGGGTAAATAATGGCCGAATCGGACCAAGGCTCGGGTGGTGAAACCGATGGGGCCTCGTAAGTATACAGGAAAGGGATTCTCGAGCCGATGTCTTGACGTCGAACGGTTAGGTAGCAATGTAGTAAAAAGCGGTAGCGTTTTACGTAGAAGCATGCATCTAGGTGAACTGGTGAAGGTTGCGGGAATCCGATGGATGCCAGTCGCAAGGGACCGGTCAATGTGGCGACAATTGGGGGAGGCCTATGGCCAGCAGTGGACTTCTTTCATCTGAAAGGGTGATGTGATGATGTTGAGAAGCAAGCATTCTATTTTGGCAGCATGTCCGATATAGGCTAACTACAAACGTTTGCGGGCCCAGGATGGCCACAATAGAAATAATCTGCCTATATGGAGTATCATCGACCCGTCAATGTCAGTTTGAAGCACACCTCTGCGGGATATATCCACCTTCTTTCTTGCCTGTCCTGCACAGCCACCAGCACTACAGGATTTCAACGAAGTCAACGACAGAGCTGTGCAGGTGGCACTAAACTACGGAGCTGCGGGACTGTTCCGGGGCTGCGAGACTCTTTCGGGGCTGCGGGACTGTTTGAAAGAGATACCGTGACCCCGGAACATAAAGGGCGAGGAAGGAACATGGTGGG
This sequence comes from Xestia c-nigrum, assembly GCA_916618015.1. NCBI lineage: Eukaryota > Metazoa > Arthropoda > Insecta > Lepidoptera > Noctuidae > Xestia > Xestia c-nigrum. Next base: position 3,947,171 of record OU745262.1, read on the forward strand.
TTTTAGTCAGTAAAAATCTGACACTCCTTACTGCTCCGCCCAGAGTGGAAGGAGTTATTTGATGATTTCCCATCCGAAAAAAAGGTGACACTATCAGTATAGTGCCTCCTTTTTTTCTGATCGGGAATATATCGACTCCCCAAAAAGAAGAACAAACAATAAACTAAAACAGGTGCCATGCATTTTGCAGAACAATGTCCGTTTACAGGAACATACAAGTACTGTGGAAATGGGTTTTTTTTAAATCAAAATGATGACTTCAACTTTGCTGGTTGGCCTTAGAATAAAACTACATATGACGACAGGACATATGACGTTTAAAACAGGAACATAACGTGCGTCTCGCTTGACCCAAATCGCATGTTTTAAGGCCCTGAACACGCTAACAGCTACTAAATTACCCGCTATATCTTCCGCCACTCTTATGACCAAACCCTAATGTTCTGTAATACATCTATTGAATTATTCAAGGCCGCAGTTGCCGGATATACGGCGTTCCCAGTTGAAGCCTTGTAAATCTGGTTTCACAGTTTGGATCTACTGTCTTATTAGCATACGGCCAATAAACTGTTCAGATCCTATGCAATAGGGTACTGTGAATTTGTTGAGAGGGCTCAGTTTAAGTAGTATTCTGTTCTAGCAAAAACGTTGAAAAGACAAAAATGGCAAGGTTGTGCTTCTAACCGGTTACAGTTGAGTACCAGTATTTTACATGAAGCGACTGCGTATTTGACTCCACAACCCAGTTACTACTGGGTACAGATACCAGCACGAGAGCGCTCGGCGGAAGAGTGGGGATCGCTTTGCGCATCGTACACTTAATGACCAATAATACGTCGTCGTGAGGTACGTGCAGCAGGAGTAAAGAACAAATCCCGAGTGACGGCTATGACGCGATGCGCTACGGCCCAATCACTGCACTTTCCCCGCCCCCACCTCACTTCATACCACCAAACGGACCCAATAAATCACTGATGCGCAGGTGAAGATCAGCGCTCAAGAATCATACCGATGATTACAATCATCACGATATGCTTGGTAAGAATGGTTGTCAGACTTTCGGACCACTGACGACCTGTAACGACTGTCAGAGATCTACAAATGACAGCTGGAACCACCGCCTTAACGACCTTTCCGAGACACGGACTAAACTCGGTATGTAATTGGTGGTCAACCATCCAAAGACCAACTCACGGCTAGGTAAGCACGGCTTAACCTGAAGATTATTATTTAGCCAGAAGCTTCTCATGTATTAGAATGGGCTTTTTATAAAATTTTCGTAGCCTGTGCAATCTCTGGCCATGTCTGGCTCCCATACATGATCAGTTCGTCACATCACCTTCTAAGTGGTCGATCTTGATGGCGATGTTCCCATTCGGGCTTTGAGAGACGTTGATTGCTCACCTCTCTGGGTGCATTCGTGCTACGTGGCCAGTGGAAGACCACTTCAGCCTGGCTGTTTTTTCACAAACGTGAGCTACTTCAGTTATGGAGCGCCGAGTGGTGTACGCAATCTGTTCTCTTAACACTTAATCCTTGCTTCATTGGAAGCTGACCATTGTTTAGTTTGGACTTCTTTAGATATTGAGCTTATATCGTTTCATATGCATTCAAAAAATATAAAGTAGATTGGGTCCTTGTCACATCGGCGCTACGAACCGGAAAAAAGTAACGTTGAATAATGTGGTTTTACGTCTCTTGAGAAGGTATTAACAAAGAAACATAATATACAAGAAAAAAGAAAACAATGTTCCAATGAATTGCAGAACATTTTATACTATGCTCAAAAAGTTAAAAGTAGCATGCAGAAACTTAACCATTTCACAACAATTGTGGTACAACAATGTTTCCTTTTAATTCTGCGCCACGGAACCACAAACACAAGCGTATCCCGCTCACTTCTATTTCCAGTATTTTCTTTCAGTTGGCGACCATTTTCTCGAATTGAAGGATTTTCTTTAATTCCCTTTGAACGGAGTAGGAAGAGGAATTGTGTTGTGTCTAAAAGATATTACTCTACCGTAGTAGACTGCTGCGTGAAATACAGTGCAGGAGAAACAACATTATGTTTGTTTTTCAAGAAAAAAAGCAAATAAATAAAAGTATACTTACTTTCTTTAGAAACTGTCTTAAGAGTGCGCATTCAGACGGTTGGTAACCTCGCAAATATCTGTTTATTTACCTGTTTTAATTTATTTCGCAACATTATTGAACGCGCAGAACTACATTTGGAAATAACCTCAAATGGACGAAAGAGTGCATTTCTTTCTTCACCTAAATAATTACATTGATGGAAATCACCTCACATGGTTTAAATCTGTTAATAACTCATAGGTTATATTTCTCTCAGTGAAAATTATGGATTTCCTGCTCCTCCTTTATAGTTTTCTGATTAATTTCGTTGTGGGATCCAAGACAGTGAAATTGTATCTTTGGGACTTCGAGTTTTCCTGCTGGCCGCCACCACACCACAGTAAAATAATAAGCAGTAGTATCGTTCGGTTAATTACGTCAGCGTTTCGGTCCTTCCTTTGAAGCTAGCCTACTGCTTATAATTTTGCCGTCACTGTTGATACTGGCTTTCAGAAGTTAATGTTTTGCGATAGTGTGGCGGACTTGTCTCAAAAAAAGTTATTTCTCATACACTAAAAAAACGATCATGCTAAGTGGTTTCAGCTCATTGACTCTTAGCAAAATCATTTGCAGAGCAAGCGGTTTAATATTACTTTAGTAAAAGGGATGGAGACATAAATAAAAATAAATAAATAAATAAAAAATAAAAATAAAAAAGCCTTTTATTTCTTGCATTACAAATAAATTAATAAATAACATGCATGCAATCACAAACAGATCGTATTAAACAATTCAATTCAGTTCAATTCATTATTTATAAAATGTTTATTTTATTTTATTTTAATAATAAATAATAACAATTAAAATAATAAACAAACACAATTAAAAAATCAAATAATCAATCATTCATTCATATTTTTTGTAGTAATAATTCATTATTATAATTGTTATGAATCTAAATGACGATTAAAATAAGAAGAGTTAATTAGAATTTGATTACAGAAAATTGATTAAAGAATTAGATTACATAGAATTGATAAACGATTTGATTTAAAAGAAATGATTAAAAATTCGATTACAAAAATTTTGATTAAGATTAAAGAATTTGATTACAAAATATAATTTTGCAAGAACCCCTCTTAGTAGAAGGTGAAGGCCTCCTCCAGAGATGACCATCGGTCTCTATCTTTAGCCACTCGCATCCAGCTAGTACTTGCGATCTGTACAATGTCATCCGTCCAGCGTGCTATAGGTCTTCCTCTTTTTCTTTGGCCTGGTGGGCCTGGCCATGACGTCACCCTAATAGTCCAGCGGTCGTCGCTGAGTCTAGCTATATGACCAGCCCATCGCCATTTCAGCTTAAGCGAATAGTCGAGAGCGTCTATAACTTTAGTTTTGTGTCTTATACGAGTATGTGGTATCTTTTGTATTTTTCGTATCTTCATGACACTCCTTTCCATGCTCCTTTGGCATGACCTTATTTTACTTTTTACTGTCCGGGTGAATTTCCATGTCTGGCACGCATATGTTAGAGAGGGAAGTAGGCAGGTATCCAGAACTATTTTCTTAATTTTTATAGGCATATCACTTTTAAGTATTTCTTTTAAACTCCAAAACTTTTTCCACGTGTTTTTAACCCTTCTGTCGACTTCCATTTCATTATTTCGCCTGTCAAAAGAAATCCTTTTTCCCAGGTAAATATAGCTGCTGGCATAAGTTAGAGGCGTATTTTCGACGCTTATGGTGGTTTCGATGTGATTCGTCATAATATTTGTTTTGTTTAAATTTATCTCTAAACCTGCCTTTCTACTTTCTTCGTAAAGTGAGTTGATCATTGACTGCAGCTGTTTTGCATTTTCTGATAGCAAGACTATGTCGTCCGCAAATCTCAAATGGTTAATATATTTACCATTTATGTTTAAGCCGAATTTGCACCAGTCTAGTTTGCCAATGATTGACTCTAGCACCGCTATGAAGATGGTGGGAGATAGAGGATCCCCCTGTCTAACTCCTCGCTTTATATTTATAGGTGGTCCCGTGGTTTCCAGTTTTATTCTGCTCGTAGAGTTGTCGTAGAGGCATTTCAAAACTCTTATGTACTTCATCTCTACTTGCTGAGAGTGCAGAGCTTCCCATATCGCTGAGTGGCTTATGGTATCGAAAGCTTTTTGAAAGTCAATGAAAACTATATATAAAGGCTTTTGGAATTCTTGATACTTCTCAATCAGCATTTCTAGTGAGTGGATGTGGTCCACGGTAGAGAAGCCTCTTCTAAAACCTGCCTGCTCAATAGGTTGGTGTTCTTCGATAGATTTTCTTATCCTTTTGTCTATAAGAGATGAGAATAATTTGTATACTGCGGGTAACAGGCTTATTGGCCTGTAGTTACTTATGTCGCCTGGGTCACCTTTTTTATAGAGCAAGATTATGTCCGACTCTGACCACTGTCTGGGAGCGCTTGCCGAATTCAGTACCATGTTAAACAGTCGTGTGAGTGGTGTTATTAGAGGTGTACCCCCTAGCTTAATAGCTTCGTTTGTAATCTTGTCAGGGCCAGGACTCTTATCTTCTTTTAGTAAATTTATTCCTCTGATCACTTCAGTTTCATCTATTTCGGCAATTTCGGCCTCAACTATCGGTACTTGTGTGTCGAATAGGTTACTCGTTTGGTTTTGTGAACTGTACAAATTTTTGTAGAAAGTCGTTGCTATTCGTAATATTTCCGACCTATTATGTGTTTTGTCTGTTGTCCCTTGAAGTCCCTCAATCCATGTTTTGTGTGATCTTAGTTCTTTGTACGCTCTCTTAACGCTGCCCGTTACATTTAGGTGTTTTTCAATAGTGTGTATGCGGTACACCTTATAGTCGTTTTTAACCTGTTTACTTACAAGTTTGTACAAAGCTTTTAGTTCGTTTTTCATAGATCGTGTCTTTGGCTTGGTTGTTTGCAATATTTGTCTTCGTAGAATCAACTTTTTCGTGTGGGCTGACAGGATACTTCTTTTCTCCCTGCGTGTATGAGATATATGAGCTTCTTTCAGGCTACTGTCTATGGCATTTATAATTTTATCGTAGCATTCTTGAACAGTATCGGTATCTTGCCAGTTGTGTTGTAGGTTTGCTGAGCAGCTATTTAGTGTTTCTCTGTATCTTATTACATCTTCTTCATTTTTAAGTACTTCTTTTGACAAGTTTCCAAAGTATTTTCGACTTTTTGTATTTGTCTCCATTAGTAGTGTGGCTCTGACAAGTCTATGATCTGAGGGAAAGGTTACATTAAGAACTTGCATATTTTGGATACTTCTGTAATTGTTAGTTAGAATGTAATCTATTTCATTTTTTGTTGCGCCATCAGGAGATCTCCAAGTCCATCTTTGGTTGGTTTTCTTTTTGAAAAAGGTGTTCATTATAGCTAAGTTGTTTTCATAAGCAAATTCAATAAGTCTATCGCCTCTACTGTTTCTGTTGCCATAGCCGTGACTTCTCGTGACTAAGTTTTCTTCGGACTTCGGTTGACCAATTTTAGCGTTAAAATCGCCCATGACTATTTTGTTTTTTCCTGATAGTTTTAAAGCTCTGTCAACAGTGTCATAGAAGAATTCTATTTCATCTTCGCTTGCAGCCTCAGTGGGAGAGTAGACTTGGATTATGCTCATTTCTGTGTTGTTGAATTTTAATTTTAACAGCGCTACTCTCTCAGACAATCCTGTAAAACTTTCAATGTTATTCTTCAGATGCTTTTTAATTATGTATCCTACACCTTAAAGTCCTGGTGTTTCCCCTATGTAGTAGAGGACGAAGTCTTCGTATTCTTCAATTGAGTTACCAAGTCTTCTGATTTCAGAGAGACCTATTATGTCGTATTTTATGTTTTTCAATGCTTCCGATAGTTCTAGTAAACGGCTGTATGTCGACAAAGTTCTAACATTATATGTTGCTATGTATAGAGCATTATTTTCGTTTGTTTTTGTAGAATAGTTTGTAGGGGAAAAAATCTTCTCTGGAGGGTTTTGGTCTACAACTCCCGCGGGGACCAGCCGTAATGGGAGTGAAGAGGGGTGGGTTAGTTGCTAATCTATATTTTGGCTAGTGGAGCCTTCCTTGGGGTATGTGAACGCCGGTTTTTTTTACAATAAAGTTGTCCATATTATTGGTTTTGTTTATTTTAGTAGGTTGTTTTGTGGTTTGTTTTACCCTTTGGTTAGAGCTTGATATTGTTTCCGGCGATTCTGACAAGTTTCTTTTATTGTTATTAGCTTCTTTCGGTGTTGTGTTTTGTTTACTGTTGTTTAGTATTACAATTTTGTCGTATTTAATAATTGCTTTTCTTCCTTGTTCTCTTTCTTTTTCTACTTCTAGTTGGAGTATTTTTCGTTTATTTAATACTTCTAAGGGGAAGTCCTCTTTAATGTAGTATGGTGTTGTTTCTAATTTTTTCTTGTTTTTCTGTATTTGTAATTTTAGCCCCATAGTGAGCATTGTTACGACGATAGGTCTTATTTTCTCTCCCTTTTTTCCAAGTCTCCTCGTAGATTCTATGCAATTATTCTCACATTCTATGTTTAGAATATTTCTTATAATGTCTAGTACAATTTTTGGAGACATAAAGGGTGTAAAAAGACTCTTACTGGCACTTCGATCCTTTGTTCGCTGTACACCATACCTGGGAACCTTCTAGATACGGAGATATTGGTTGGGGGTCAAAGTTCCAACTTTTGAACCAGTTTTTTTTTTAAATTTAGGTTTTTGATGTAAGATTTTCTTTTTTCTTAATCCATCCATCAGTACAATGTTAACAGTGCGTTGAGTTCTACCACAAAACATCATCTTTCACCCCAAAAAAAGTTATTTTATGCGTAAAGTTACTTAGTTTGATGTACATAATGCTTACATATCCAGTAAAACCTCAGTCTGTCCTCGCTTTCTACTTGCTATACGATCAGACATATCAGCCTAATTTGGTTTTGCATATCTAAAGGGTGTAAAACACCTCTTAACGAATAAGAAAGGCACTTGTTCTACTCGTCATTCTGATATTTTTTTGTTATACGCTATACCTGGGAACCTTCTAGTTACGGAGATATTAGGGGTCAAAGTTTTTGACAAGCTTTTTTTTAAATACTACTTTTTATCGCATGATTTTTACTTTAAATATCTCTACGACCCCCGTACTATTTAATCCATCCATCCGCACAATGTTTTGAGTGTGTTACATTGAGTTATACCACAAAACATGATTTACAACCTCAAAAAAAAAAAATTTTTGCGTAAAGTTACTTAGTTTGATATACAGAATGCTTGGTTAACGGCTTTGTGATGAGGTGTAATACACAATGTATGTTGCTCGTCGTGCGTACGTCTTACTGAAAGCAGTAACAGCTTGTAACCGCACCCACCTAATTATCACTCCGTCAGCTTTGAGTTGATAACCAAACATGACATACACAGTGTTTCACGAACACTTAGTGCAAGATGTAAAAATTATACAGAGGTTGCAGTTTGAATTAATTAGCTGTATAGTTAACTTGACATATACCCACTAACCTATCGCGAATGTAAAAACGCTTTGTCTAATTGGCTTAAGTTAAAAACCTATGATGAAGTGGAAAATATGGTGCAATCGATGAGACTGTAATCTATACTAATATTATAAAGCAGAAGAGTTTGTTTGTTTGATTGAACGCGCTAATCTCAGGAACTACCGGCTCGAATTGAAAAATTATTTTTGTGTTGGATAGTCCATTTACCGAGGAAGGCTTTAGGCTATATAACATCACGCTACAATCATTAGGTGTGGAGCAGGAATGAAAAATGTTGCAAAAACGGGGACGTTTTTTTTCTTTCGTTTTTCTCTCTTATGTGACGCAGACGAAGTTGCGTGGGTCAGCTAGTGTGCACATATTTTTATTACGGTATGATATTTATGCCGCTAATGGAACTTTGTGTCCTACATGAATTCCGATCACAAGGCTAGTCGCAGGGTTAGCTTGAGCTGATCGACTCGAACTTAGAGGGGATCTAAAATTAAAGAGAAGCAATGCATTCCACAATATGAAGAGTCTAACTTCTTGTTTTTTGACCCGTATTGTTAAAGTTGTTCGGAATATTTCAATTATATTATGGTACCCGTCACTAGGTGGACTATCGGTGGTGGGGTTGTCATAAGGCCTCCCACTAGGAGGACAGATAATCTGGTGATGGCTGCGGGATTCCGATTGTTGCAAATCGCGCGGGACCGGTCAATGTGGCGACACTTGGGGGGTGCCTGTGTCCAGCAGTGGACATCTTTCGGCTGAAATGATGATGATGATATTTCCCATAAAGAACTTAGACCATCCTTGACTCAATGGAATAAAGTTCATATTACAGCTGAACTTCAGAGTATTGCTTAGAAAGGAATACCACTTCGGAAACAAAGCACCAACTTACGAGTATAACAAGGCAGATAGTAATGTTGCAACTTTATTGAGTTGTAAACCCTTCAACATTTTCAATACACAACACAACACTTTATTAACACACAATTTTGGTTCATAAGTTGTAACGTTGCACTTTGCAAGTTACAAATGAAAATAATCTAGTTTAGGAATCCTTAGGATTAAGAAATCTATGTACACTTAAAACTACACTATTTACACAATACTTTAAAGATATTATCTATTATAATATTACTAACTAAACCTAACACTTAAATAAAACATTAAAATTAAATATTACTGTACGGAACCTACGAGAATCTATTATATTAAGAGGTCCTCGCTTCTATGCGCACGCGCAACGCTAAAACGATCCTTGCCGAGTGTTGCCGAGGAGTTACGAATCGGTTCGGCCGGTAGGGCCCATGACCAGTCGTTTTTGAAAGCACTGATTTGACAGCTGTGTCGCTCGCTCCGATCGTACTTTAATAATTTTATTAAATACGTCGCGAAATCCCTCTAGGGTAAGTTTCCATGTATTTTATTAGAAGAGCTAATACTGTAAGGTGTTTCTAGAATTCTTAATCTTCTTCTTAATCTTCTTAGTCTTCTGCTGTATTTCTTCCTATCTTCCTATCTGGGACACTGTGACCTTTGGACCTACGAAACGTGGTTCCGACAGCTTGCTCACGCTTCCGTTTCTGTCTGGAATTCCAGGATTTCTAGTCTACCCTTCATCCTTTCGCCACGTCGTGGTTCCTGCGTCGAGAAGGACGCTTGAGGAAGATCCTCTGCTGCAGTCGCTACAGAGCGTCACCTACCCTACGCTGACGTCGGGTACCAAAGACAGAACCTGGGACTGGAGCCGTTGGTTGCTGGCTAGCTCTCTAAGTCGGAACCATCATCGCTGGAGACGGTTCAGGCCAGTGTTCCCTACCACTTCTTTTCCTCTGCAATCGAGTCGTGTGAAGGCCACGGAAGTAAAGGCATTAAATAATAAGTAACTGGATCTTCGAGCTTATTATTTACCAACCCCTACCTACCTACCTGCTGACACCCTCTTACAGGGCCCCAGTGCCCAGTGGCGCCCTTAACGTGTGTTTCTAGTGGCCTAATCACGTCTTGATTTTTTTTTTCCCCGAAATACAGCTGATCAGTCAATCTACCTACATTGGTGCTGTGAACGTGAAGGTGACAATCTACTTACAGCAAAGCGAACTGGTACGTACTTTGTATATCATAATATTCTCTGTTGTTTTGCTTACTCATTACCATTTCTATATCTATTAGTGTGTAAAATTGTTAACTGTTACGTATTGGTTCTACTAATTCGCTCGCTAAATAGTGACGAAGTAATGACGAGTTAATTTTTTTTTCACCCAGTACCTACACTAGCAATAAAAAAAAATGAGTGAATAATTCAAATTTACTTAACGTAAAATAACAATTTGTTATACGTAACAGTTCGCACGGTTAAATTCATCTTAATTTTCACTTAATTTAGTAGTTAGTATTTCTATCATTTTAATAATTTACTATCATTTCTATCATTTCCTCTTGTCACCAATCGTAAAAGGTAGCTAGTATACTTACTTGCATATTTGTAAAGAACACCACTTATTTATCGCTTGTTAATCTATCCTATCATTGTATTCATTTATTAGTACCTTTCATTCTTCTGGTAAACATGGAAACCTACCCTATTAAATTCTTTTTGCTTAACAAAAACGAATTAACTTACGAAGTGCTCATTAGAGGCGAAGAACCAGCATCCACCGTACTCGAACTTCGTAAACAAATAAATAAACTAACACCCATTATACCTACCTCTGATATTTGTGAGTCGGGAATCGAACCTGATGTCGATATTTCCGGCGTTGGTGTTTCCATGATCGAACTTACAACTCGAGTTAAATCATTAGAGGATAAGTTTGACACAAATCTATTCGAACGAACTAAAGCCTTATGTAATCATTTGTACCACCGCATGAAACGTATTGATTGCTCAGATCCTAAACACTCTGAAAAAATAAAATCACTGTCTAAAAATCAAACTTCACTAATGAATAAAATAAATATACTTAACAAATCTGCTAACCCTACCTATGAGCCTGTCGTGAGTGTTCAAACATCTGTTGATGCCGTACCTAACGTATCTATGTATTGTGACCGCTCGCACATTGGTGAACTACAGAAACTAAGGTACAACGGTAAAACTTGTGTACACGCTTTTGTGCAGAGAGTGAATGAATATAGTACTGCGCGCAATATACCCTCTATTAAATTATTAATGTATGCTACGGAAATATTCACAGGCGATGCGTTACATTGGTACCGTAGTATTAAAGATTCTGTTACTACTTGGGATGAGTTGATAGTTTTATTAATAGAGGATTTTAGTCACTTTGATTACGACTACCGTTTATTGACTGAGATACGTAATAGAACACAGGGTGATTCGGAAAACATTACTATTTACTTCGCTAAAATGTCGGAATTGTTTTCCAGATTAACAAAGAATATATCTGAGCAGGAGAAACTGGACATCTTAATGCATAATATTAGACCGTGCTATTCTAGTGTATTGGCTTCAAATACCGATTCTATAAATACTATGGGCGACTTAAGAACCTTATGTAGGAATTATGAGAAAATACAATCTCTGTCTTCACAATTTAGAGAACCACCAAGAGTGTCATCTGATACGTTGGCTCCTGATCTAGCATTTTCTAAATCCAGTGATGAGGGCACTAGTAAATCGAACTATCAGCATAAGTATTCGAAACATCACTCAAACTCTTATTTTAAGCCTAAAGATAAGTCAGATGTTGCTGCTATTGCCACTTCCGATACTTATGCTAAACCGGTTTATTGTCCTCGCTGTCGTAATTCAGAACATTCATTAAGCAAGTGTAAAGCAGATAGGTTCCTAATTTGCTTCAAGTGTGGTACTAAGGATGTAAAATACCCTAATTGCCCTAAATGCCATACGAAATCCAAAGGAAAAAACTAGCTAGTGAAGATTGCTGTAGTGAAAAGGCTGTAGAATCTAATAAAAACAAAAACTTTGACGAAAAAGAATGGAAAGACTGGCTTTTGACAGTCAAAACTTTCTTTTCTAGCTATTTCATTACAACAATCTTCGATAAAAAACCAAGGGATGATCTACGTCCGTACGCGACTATCCAAGTACGTGACACCAATCTTTGTGGTTTACTTGATTCCGGTTCTACGGTAACTATATTAGGTAATAATTCTCATTTACATTTTATTTCATTGGGTCTAGAACTTCACAGTGACGCTGCAAAAACTTTTACAGCTGCCGGTGGACAAAATCTAGCATCTCTAGGATTTATTAATCTACCCGTAACTTTCGAAAAACAATTTCATATATTAAAAGCTTATGTCGTACCTTCTGTAAAATCAACTTTAATATTAGGCATTGACTTTTGGACTAAATTTAACCTATTTCCTAAGTTTTATAATTCAATTTCTATACAAACGGCCTCAAATACTATTAGTGAAATCGCTACCGTATCTGAAACTACTAGTGTAGTTCATTCCTACAATGAACTAACTGAAGCTCAACGAGTAACCGCTGACAACATTATACAACAGTTTCAAAATATTTCAACTGAAAAACGTGGCTTAGGTAGAACTAATTTAGTAACGCACCATATTGATACTGGTGATTCTTTACCTATTAGGCAAAGATATTACAGGGTTTCTCCTGAGAAACAACGTATTTTATCTGAGCAACTAGACGAAATGTTATCCTTAAGAGTTGTTGAGGAATGTGAGAGTCCATGGTCTTCACCTGTTCTACTGACACCAAAAAAGGACGGTAAACTTAGATTCTGTCTGGACAGTCGTAAATTGAATTCGGTCACTAAAAAGGACGCCTACAAGTTGCCTTATATATCGGAGATTTTGGATAATTTAAATAATGCTAAATACCTAAGTAGCATTGATTTATCAAAAGCCTTCTGGCAAATTCCTATTTCAGAAGACGATAGAAACAAGACTGCCTTCTATATTCCTCATCGTGGTACCTTCAGATTTGTTACAATGCCCTTCGGGTTGACAAATTCACCTGCTACTCAACAGAGGCTAGTCGATACATTGTTCTATGGCCCTGAGTTTGAAAATTCTGTCTTCGTCTACATCGATGACATTGTCATAATTAGCTCTAATTTCGAAAATCACATTTCTCTCTTATTAAAAGTCCATAAAAAATTAAGTATGGCTAATCTAACAATAAACTACGAAAAATCTGTTTTCTTTCGTAACCAACTTAAATATCTAGGTTACGTCATTGACTCAAAAGGTCTTCATGTCGATTCTGATAAGATCGATACTATTTTAAATTACCCTACACCTACAAATAAAAAAGACGTTAAGAGATTTCTTGGAATCGCGTCTTGGTATCGTAAGTTTGTTCCTAAATTCAGTTCTATTGCTGGCCCTCTAAACAAACTTACTTCCACTAGTAAGAAATCTAATCCCTTCCTTTGGTCTACAGAAGCTGAAGAATCGTTCACAAAACTAAAAGAACTCCTTGTCTCTGCTCCGATTCTTTCATGCCCTAACTTTGACCTACCGTTTGAAGTCCACACCGACGCTAGTGATTATGGTGTTGGAGGTCTACTAACTCAGACTATAGACGGAGTCGAGCATCCTATAGCCTACACTAGTAGAACCTTGACTGGGTCCGAGCGGAATTACAGCATAACGGAAAGAGAAGCTCTCGCTGTACTAGTAGCCTTAGAACACTGGAGATGCTACCTTGATAATGGCAAAAAGTTTATTGTATACACTGACCATTCAGCTCTCAAGTGGTTCATTAACCTTAACAACCCTACTGGACGTCTAGCTCGTTGGGGTGTTCGTCTTTCAGCGTTCAATTTTGAAATTAAACACCGCCGTGGTGTGGATAATATCATTCCTGATGCACTATCACGCGCTTGCCAGGTTTCAGCTATAGATACTATTCCTAATACTGCAGCTTCTAACGATCAATGGTACTTAAATATTTATAACGGTTGCCAAAATTCTCCTACATCATTTCCAAATTATCTTGTAAAAAATAATCGCTTATTCCGATACATGCAAACTAAACATTCCCTTAATAAAGAGTTCGAGTGGAAGGAGGTGATACCTGCTGAGTTTAGAACTGACATCATTTTAAAAAACCACTCAGAACCAACCGCTGGCCATTTTGGTATATTTAAAACCTACAAGCGAGTAAGTCTCAGGTACTACTGGCCTGGAATGCATGCTGATGTCGTAAAAACGGTTACGTCATTCGATACCTGTATTGCACATAAACACCAAACTCATTCTCCCTTAGGTGAAATGGGTAGACCTAAGCAATGTTCTAGACCTTTTCAAATTATTAGCGTAGATCTAGTAGGACCACTACCGACTACTAGAAAACAAAACTCCTACATCCTAGTTGTGACTTGTTGCTTTAGTAAGTACTGCTTATTATTTCCAATAAAGCGCGCGACCGCTGAAATTGTTACCAAGATCCTAGAGGAACATGTATTTCTAATACATGGCATCCCTTCTACCGTGATACTTGATAATGGTAAACAATTCGTAAGTACTACGCTAAGACAAATGTTTGACAAATATAAGGTGCCTAAACTACATTTTACTCCTAAATATTCACCACATGTAAATACAGTCGAGCGATACAATAAAACTATTATGACCGCTATCTCAACGTTTATAACTACCGATCAACGAGTATGGGACCTGCTAGTACCTAAAATACAATTCGCCGTGAATAGTTCTGTTAATGAGGTAACCGGTTTTACTCCTTCGTTTCTAGTGTACGGGCGTGAACTAATTGCTTGTGGATCACACTACGTAGATACGGAAAACGATGACGATCTTATTTTTCAACCTCGCGATTCCTACGCTGAGAACTTGGGTGTGTTGTCCAGTATATTTAATAAGGTTCAAGCACTATTACACCAGGCTCATAGTAGGAATTGTCAACATTATAATCTACGCAGAAAACCTGCCGAATTTAATATTGGTGACGTTGTTTGGAAAAGGACTTTTTATCAGAGTGATAAGGACAAATATTTTAATAAGAAATTAGCTGCAAAATTTATTAAATGTAAAGTAATTGGTAAAAAGTCTCCTCTTGTTTATGAACTCGTTGATATGTCAGGAAAACCACTAGGATCTTGGCATATCAAAGATATCAAACTTATCAACTATAAAGTCTAAACTCATTCATTTAATTATCATAGTACCTGATCCTGCTTCAATCTATACAAAAACCTACTACATAAACTCTAACGTGTTGAATAATTGATGCTAATTTAACACATGTAAACTTACTAATTGAGTATAATTATTTAATAATTTAGTTATTACTCTGTTGCTATGGTCTCAAGTCTTTATTAGTAGACTCGATGATTTTATGAAAGGTGACTATTTGCGTGAGGTATGAAAGATTAGATTGTATGAATTTAGTAAGTTTAATTAAGTTTAGTAGTGCCAGTCGGATTTTACATCTAGTATGAAAAATCCTTCGCTTTTTGGCGGGGTACTGTAACGTTGCACTTTGCAAGTTACAAATGAAAATAATCTAGTTTAGGAATCCTTAGGATTAAGAAATCTATGTACACTTAAAACTACACTATTTACACAATACTTTAAAGATATTATCTATTATAATATTACTAACTAAACCTAACACTTAAATAAAACATTAAAATTAAATATTACTGTACGGAACCTACGAGAATCTATTATATTAAGAGGTCCTCGCTTCTATGCGCACGCGCAACGCTAAAACGATCCTTGCCGAGTGTTGCCGAGGAGTTACGAATCGGTTCGGCCGGTAGGGCCCATGACCAGTCGTTTTTGAAAGCACTGATTTGACAGCTGTGTCGCTCGCTCCGATCGTACTTTAATAATTTTATTAAATACGTCGCGAAATCCCTCTAGGGTAAGTTTCCATGTATTTTATTAGAAGAGCTAATACTGTAAGGTGTTTCTAGAATTCTTAATCTTCTTCTTAATCTTCTTAGTCTTCTGCTGTATTTCTTCCTATCTTCCTATCTGGGACACTGTGACCTTTGGACCTACGAAACGTGGTTCCGACAGCTTGCTCACGCTTCCGTTTCTGTCTGGAATTCCAGGATTTCTAGTCTACCCTTCATCCTTTCGCCACGTCGTGGTTCCTGCGTCGAGAAGGACGCTTGAGGAAGATCCTCTGCTGCAGTCGCTACAGAGCGTCACCTACCCTACGCTGACGTCGGGTACCAAAGACAGAACCTGGGACTGGAGCCGTTGGTTGCTGGCTAGCTCTCTAAGTCGGAACCATCATCGCTGGAGACGGTTCAGGCCAGTGTTCCCTACCACTTCTTTTCCTCTGCAATCGAGTCGTGTGAAGGCCACGGAAGTAAAGGCATTAAATAATAAGTAACTGGATCTTCGAGCTTATTATTTACCAACCCCTACCTACCTACCTGCTGACACCCTCTTACAGGGCCTAAGTGTCACAAAGTCTTTAAACTAGGATTCATAATAGCGTGCATAGTTTAAATGGGCTGCCTGTACGGTTGTTTAGTTTGATTCCTTTATATTATGAAGTCATGAAAATGCAGAGAATGTTTGTAGCTTGCAAACAGGCGTTTTTCCAAGGGAAGTGGCGCAAAGTCGTTTGGGAATTGTAAAATGTGACTTTGGTGTTTTGATAATAAGACATGAAATAGAATTGACACAAAGTCTAATTTAGTCTTAAAGAAGCACTACTAACATCTGACGTGTAACGAGTTTCATGTGGCATTTTTTTTCAGTTTCTTGTGAACCATTCTAAGGTCCATGTTCACCAAAAAGATGATGGCCTAGTTATCTAAAAACAGCTGTATAAATCACATGTTTGTATGGGAGCATGTCACAGTGTCAGCTGTTTTAGATAATCAGACAGTTATCTTTTCGGTGAACATGGACCCAAGGTACTTTTACCATAACAATCAACCCATTATCTCTTTATATTCAGCTTAAAAATCAAAATTAATAATTAGCATAATAATGAGAAATAATCTTCAAACATTAGAAATAATGTGATTCTCATACTTATTTTTTATCACTTTTCAACTAAGCACTTATAAAGTTCCGGGACAAGACGTTGCGAAAAAATAATTATTATTAGTTGGTCTCAAGAGGCACTAATTAAATCAACTGATTAAGGACACAGAGTAGGAAAAGCCAGAGAAAGCAGTCTGACTATAACACAAACATACGCAGCAAATTTATCATCATAGCCTATTAATGTTCCCACGGCTGGGACACAGGCCTAATAGAGGGAAGCAACTTATACAATGGATGCAAAAATACCCTTGACGAAGAAAAAAAGACGCTTGTTCTCCCCGTCATTGCGATTTAGTTTTCGTTTCAACCATACCCTGGTACCTTTTGGTTACGGAGATAATGCCTGTTCCCCTATTTCGCCTCAGTAAAGTTCTCGCGTACTTGCCCGTTTTTCTACTTTAAATTACGGAACCTATACACCATCTATTTCGTGGCCTGCCATTAATATCTCCGATATATCCTTTCGTCAGGCATCATATTTGTGATTTCAATTAATCGTTCACCATTTTTCTTAGTCTCTTTTTATATTTATCATTTCCCGTTACGCTATTCCAATTTATTTTTGGTCAACGCTAAATGATTTTTCTGCCGTATTTATTAACCTTCATTTCGTAAGCTTTACTTTTCCAACCACATCAGTATTCACAATAATTCATGCATCGTGTATGTTTTTAGATTATCATTCACCTATTTACATATGTTTAACCGATCCATCTGCTAGGCTGACGTCTTCGTGATAACCTTCTACTTATTTCTCTGCGCGGGTGTCTCCGTCATTTCTCTCATTATTACTCTTAAGTTGAGCCGTCAGCACCGTCTATGTTTTAAATATAGTTTGCCCTTGGTGTGACTTCGGTGCTGATGTATTCTACAGAGCTCTCTCAATCCCACTTCCACCTAGCAGCTTTGTTTCCCACGTCACCGATTTCTACTTTTTTTTGTTTAGTCCTAATTCCATCAAATATTAATCAACTGAACTTCGTTACTCTGTGTCTTCCCCGTTGCATTAATAATAACTTGTCACCCACTTCTTTCCTTATTGGCCAAGTCGTTTCCCTAATGAAAACTTTTGAAGGATGTCTAGCACCCCTCTTCATTACAAACTTTGAAGGAATAATGTTTATAATTTTATGTTTTGGTGAACAGTGAATAATTCTATTCTTTGTTGTCCTCTCTCAATCTCGGAGTTAGGAATAAGTGATTTAATTTAAATAAATATGCTTTTGAGGATCTAGTCAGGAGGACTGGGGTGGGGTTTTAATGAAACTGGCTCTGTAACGGGTTTCTTGGTAAAAGTTTATGTTATTTTCTTCAGATTTTGTACCTGTTTTGATTGCTTGTTAACTTTGGGGCACGTTATTATATAGGATCAAGAAAATATAAATATCACGTTTACTGACTCACCTTCCAGTTGGTTACGACATACTTCTGGTTGGTTTATCATTAAAAATCAAATAATACGTTTTCACTTCATAAAGACTGAAACGTTAAACCAGAAAAATATATGAATTCTGCAGGATATTTTCTATCATGATAGTGATATGAAAACATAATACAATTAATTTGACCCAATAAAAAAAACACGAATTTATCTCTTAAAGTTTCTTTCAACCAAAAAAAACATACTACATAAACATGTGATCATTTTGATTTTATGGCAAATAATTCTACAAGAAATAGCATCATAGTGTTTTAGTTTTTTAGTCCAATCAATAGATTTTTTGTAAATCGATCGAAACCACTCATTTCGCACTATTTGGCCCGCAGTGACTGATGTAACAACCACTTTGTAGTGCAAGCTGATTAGAACTTTATTCTAACAGCTTTTCAAACGAAGTTTGAACCACCACAGATAGAGTTGCTAATTTAGCTCATCTAGTCGCCGTAGGCCGGGCACGCAAAGTAGGTGCTCCTGCATTCTCAAGGGATAGTTACATCAGTAGGCAATACATTCCCGATATCATTTTCCAACTACCAACCGGGTGAAGGTGCGAGTAGTATCTTATTAACTCAAGAGTGGCTTCTAGGAAGAAAGACTAACCAAAACGTCGCTAACAGCAAAATTAGTTATCTGGAAAAAAGTCTTGTCATACCGTTAATGAAAGTCCTGTGGTACACAACCATAACTGTTTTAATAAAGGCCTTACTACAATTTAATCAGGCCAGTTGTAGACTGAGGCTGACATAAGCTTAATTAATGTAAGCCTAAGGCCTTGAGGATAACGAAACGTTTGGAGAGATAAACAATAAGGGTCTTGAACTTTTTGGAGTTGTTTAGAGATCGAAGTTTAGCTGTTATGGATCGAACAGGCGGTTTTAAAGTCTGATATACCTCTTTCAGTAAAACTGGGAAACCTTCATAGAATTTATTTGTTAGTGTAGGTTACAATTTTAGAATGGATCAAGACAAGTGGGCTAGAGACGTCACCCAGTGGGTGTCTGAATACGGTCCTCATCACCGAGCGGCGGGCGGAGCGGGAGGGAGTGTCAGACTTTTACTAACTAAAACCAGGGCCGCGGTATCTCTATCGAACAGTCCCGTAGCCCTGGCAAGCTTCGGCCCCTTCAATGTGGTGACATCTCAAGAAAGAAAGAAAAGATGTTAATTTGACGTCAGTACAGTGTGCTAACACACAATAATATTAAAAAGTTACGAGCTAGCCCATAGCTCACCGTCCACAGGCCGGGGCCGCCTAAAAAACGCTGGCGGGATGATTTGGACTCGTTTTGACTGATTGGCAAGAGAAGGCAAAATACCAAAGGAGTTGGAAAAGAATGGGGGAGGCCTGCCCAGTAGTGGGACAGAATAGGATAAACGAAAGAAAAATGTTTCAACGGTCTGGTCATCATCATCTGCCTACACTTTTCTCAACTATGTTGGGATCGGCTTCCAGTGTAACTGGATTCTGATAAATACCAGTATATTACATGGAGCGACTGACTATCTGACCTCTACAACCCAGTTAAAACTGGGCAATACGATACTTTTGGGTAAGACGATGGTGGATTGGAGGTAGTTGTCAGACTTTTTGGCCCCTGAATACCTGTAACGAATGTCAAAGATCTACAAATGACAGCCGGAACTAGCAGATTAACATGCTTTCCGACAGGCCAACCTAGGCAAGCATGGCTTAACCTCAATATTGACCCGAACGGCTATTTTTATTGAGCCACGAGCTATTACCTGGTCACAATTCCTGGATAGGTCAGGCCAGATGGGCCAGAGTCGTCACACAGTGGGTGCCTGAAGACGGTCTTCGTCACCGAGGCAGGCCTATGAACGTTGGATTGGCCAGAGGAGACAAAACACCGAGAGTGTTGGAAAGGAATGAGTGAGACCTTGGCCTAGGGAAAGTATAAGCGATACCTAATTTAAAATAAAACGTTTCAAAAGAATAACATGAAAAAACATAACTGACAAAATGTGACTGTTTTAATGTACAACTTTGCTTAACCGTTCGGGATAACACGGATAACGTTATGTTATGTCATGTAAATAAAAGGTCTCGATTTCAGAAAATTTCCTTTTCGCCTTCGACCTACAGTTCTAGATAATGGCCTATTCAAGCAATTATAGCCTTAGTTAACATGGCCGCCCAATTCAAGGCCTCATTCTGTTCACTGAGGAACATGAGGAGGGCGTGTGGTCATTGGGAAACTATTGATTGTAGACAATGGCCGTATAAAGGTCAAGGTATTTTTTTGGTTAGTACTACTTGGATCAAAGGTCTCGAGTTCGAACCAAAGACACACTCCTCTGATTTTTGGGATTCTTATGTGTTTTGTGTAATAGGCTAGTTCCCACCATTAATAAATTGCAAATCTATTTAGTCTTTCACTTAGAGTATTAAAAAATTATGGACACAATTTTTTTGGTTTAGTAAATCAATGATAAAAAAAAAACAAAGATAAAACGCATCAAAACTCGGGTGTAGGGGATCGTGACGTCAGAACGTGCGATAAATTATACCACGGTGTGACGTTTTGAGAATTTTAAAAGCATCGTATCTTCGTTAATTTTGATTTAAGTTACAAACGAAAAAATATGGGTCACATATTTTTTGATAATCTAACTGACGGACCAAATATTTTCAGTACACAAGCCTATTGTCACTTGGTTCGGTTTAGGAAAACATCGCGAGGAAAGCAGCATGCCTGAGAGATATTTCTAGTCGCCATGTAAAGCCAAGTCAAAGGGCAGCATATAAACTTGGACACCAGGTTTGGCACTAACCACTCGAAAAAGAAGTCTACTTGGAAGAATCATCATCCTTTTATGACCCTTATTCCAATTTATTGGGAGTTGGCGCTGCTTGTCTTTTTTTGGATAAATACCAGTATTACATGGTGCAACTGCCTATCTGACCTCTTGAACCCACTACTAAGTGGGTTCTGGGTGATACAATCGACGAGGTTTAACGAGCTTTCCGAGTGCTAGAGAAACGAGTTTCTGGGTGGCCACCCATCTTCAGACCAACATAGGCAAGCACGGCGTAACCTAAAGATCAACCCGAGCGGATCCACCATCTCCCCGTTCAGTTCTGTAAGATATAAAAAAGTCTTTCAGTTGAAAACACCCACTAGAATTTTACAACTTCATCTGCCAATGCTTTTATTACAAGGTTGCTTCAAGTATTTCTACACCCCTATTACAGAATGTCTCCCTACAAAATCTGAACATTGAAGACACCTTTTATTTCCAAGATTTACATACCACGGCTAGGTGTACTCGTAAAATGGATTGTAATACGACCTTAGAGCAATTGCGTTGCGGTCCCGTTTACATATATACAGGTCTTTTCCAGTCATTTTACCTCTCACAACAGCAACCCACCCATCCAGGACCTTATAGTAACAGTAATAAAGAACATTCTAATTTTGACATCTGTACCTCTGGCATCAACTGAACATCTACCTTATTTTAAAGGCAATAAAGATCACATTGGTTTGACTGTGCTGCAGATGTGGGAGGTAAAACAAGTGTGAAAGGACTGTACCCTTAATTTGCGTTGTAAAAGTCAAGTGCTGCGGTTAATGTGAGGCTTATACTGTGCGCCATAAGGCCACAAATTGGTAATCTGAGTTGCGATGTTATGTTTGTACTTACGGTTTTGGGTAATGGGTTAATTATTTGATTAAGTTGACTAATTTATTAATCTATTGATTTTTTACTGATTCTGTTAGCTTTTGTCGTCCCACTTCTGGGCAAAAACCTTTCCCAATGACTTCCAAATCCTTCGATCCAGGGCTAAAGTGGACCACTAGTCGTTGGTTCTGTCCAGAAAATCTCCTTCAAATAATCAGAATCATTACCCTGCCCACATCCCAGTTTGTTTCGTGTTGGAGCAGCATGTATTCTTCTTCCATACTCCTGTATTGATGATCATTTCACGAGTTAGGTCATTCATAAGCCTACGTTGCCTAAACCGGACAGAGTAATTATTCTTTTACTGAAATACATAATATATTAAAACACCAACTAGAATGTATTCAAGTATCACGTAACTAAAACCGTTGACCTTTTCAACACAAAAAAGGCCTATCCACAACTTTCAGTTGGCAATATTACTGGCTGACATTACAAAAAAAAAACACTACATCTAAAAAAAGAATACTTTTTTCAAATTTTTTCGAAGGCCAGGTACGTTATAACGGTAAAGCTTGTAACACTGAACATATTCGTGCGAGCCCGTCCGATGTTTTACGATCCCCGTAAACGACAGCTGTACTGTAAAAAGTTTATTCAAATTCACCTTTTTTATTGTCCTGTTATCTTCGTATAGGTATGGATGTGGCGGCTACGTTTTATGAAAAAGCGTGAAAAAATCGACTGTTCTTTTTCGGCCTAGTTGTTTTTTTTTGTGTTGGCCTTTTGCCAGTTTCTTTGTAGGTTAGAGGTTGTGCGTTTGATAAGGTCTCTTTGGTGTCCGTATTGGTAAAGGTAGTATTTTTTTTAATGTACAACAAATACTGGTTGAAATTTCAATGCATTATAGCTTTTGTAGAACTCGAAACATACTTTTTTTGTGTTGTCTAAAAATTTTTAATTACCTATTATGAATGCCTCGTCGGTCGAGTTGTAAGTATGAGGTCCTGTGTTCGTTTCCCGGGTGTAGCAAATTGATGTTGGGTTTTTCCATTAGGAATTTCCTAACTAGCAATAGGCACGCCCCCTATTACATGGGACTTAAAAACATAACGGGTGTAATGTGGGTGTTTTATTAGGTACACTGCCTACCCCTTTGGGGGTAACAGGCGTGATGCTATATTATAACCCAGTAACTAGTTGTTCTTCTAATTATCTATTAGTTTGTTGTATCAATCAATGGTAATATTACTGAAAGTCAATAAAACCCTTAAGGCGACTGCAAGTGCTAAACGCGAGTTTTATAATGCCTGAAAGTATATGATTCACTGCAATAAACAAAATCAGAAAAATATATGATATTCTTCAGCAAATGCTGAAGCCTATCTTTTAAGATACAGGTTAGTCCTAGTTTAAAAGATAGAGGGCCAGTTGCACGGGTTGCGGATAAAGTGTCGGTTAGCATATTAGGAACTTATCTGCCAGATAAACTAACACTTTTGGTTTCACAGGTGTCGGATAGCGATATCTGGTTGATAAAGTATTAGTTATTATAACCAGCCTTTAAGTGGTAGATAGTATTAACTATCAGATAACTAACCGACACTTTATCCGGAACCGGATTTGCTGCATCATATTGTAAATATTATTTTCAAGCAATGTATACAGTGCAAAGTGCTATGTTTTTGTGAAATAAATACTTTTTATTATTATCTCCTTTATTTATTCTTCATCTTACTTATTACATTTTTAAATATTTCTAAAAAAGATACAAAAACATTTAAAAATATAAAAAATAGGGATCCGCCGGTGTCGGGAGCAGGGTCCAAGTCACCGGTGGTTAGGGTTGCAGAGACAGGAACCTCCTCACAATGCGAGCCGTATCGAGGAGTACTGCCTTCTGTATCAGGCCCTTGATCCAACCGCCTAAAGAGAGCTTCGACAGATGTTCGTCGAGGCTCTTGGCTATCAGGCCATTGGCCGTCACGACAATCGGCACAATGATAACCGAGTTCATATTCCACATGTCGCGAACCTCGTGTGCCAAGTCGAGATACTTAATTTGTTTCTCTTTCTCAGCTTTCACGAGGTTCTCGTCATGAGGGATAGTAACATCAATTATCATTACTCGGCGCGCTGATCGGTCTATCACCACTATGTCAGGCTTATTGGCAACAATAGTCCTGTCAGTAATGATAGACTGATCCCAGTACAGCGTGATATGGTCTTTCACGAGAACTGGGTCGGGCACATACTTGTAGTACGGTACCTCAGATTCCACAAGCTTAAATTTCAACGCAAGTTGCTGGTGAATAATTCTGGCTACTTGATTGTGTCTGTGTAAGTACTCGCCGTTAGCTAGACGGGAACAACCAGAAATAATATGTCTGATGGACTCACCCGGACAGTGGCATGCCCGACACACGTCAACCGTCCCGTCCTTCATAATATATCTCCGGTAGTTGTTCGTTAACATAACTTCGTCCATAATTGCACAGACAAAACCTTCAGTTTCCCCGAAGAGGTCACCAAAACGTAGCCAGGACACGGACGCTAGAAAATCTACATCGGGCCCATGAAGAGCCCGGTAGAAGCGCCCGTGAAGCACCTTGCCCTGCCATTCTTTCTTGCGGTCATCGATAGTAAGTATTACAGGTTTGCGCCAGTTCTCTTTAGCCATGGACAACGGGGTGAGTCCCTTGTCCACTGCGACCACATCTCGGTGCATACCCACTTCGGCTTTTAGAAAATATTCCCTGAGGCTGCACACCTCGCGGTTGTGGAGGGTCTTCGCATTTAAAAAGCCTCGACCCCCGCACTTCCGCGGGATGTACAGTCTCATCACCGATGATCGTGGGTGATGCATCCGATTTTCGGTCAACAGTGTACGGACTCTTCTATCCAGAGCGTCGAGTTCGGTCTGAGTCCATTTGAGTATGCCGAAAGAGTACATTAAAACCGGCATGACCCAACCGTTGAAGGCGCGCACCTTGTTCCCACCTGAAAGAAGGATATTTAATACCTTCTTTAGGCGACCAAAGAAGCGCTCCCTCAACGATTGCTTCATGTCAGTTACGTTGATACCTAACGCTTCCGACATACCCAAATACTTATAGCTCTCGGATGAGGAAAGGGATCTTAGGTGTATGGAATCCGAGAGCTGAAGCCCCTCGGATTCCATAATCTCCCCTCGCTTTACATACATGACTGCACATTTGTCCACACCAAATTCCATCCTGATGGCGTTACTAAAAGTTTCAGTTACTTTCAGTAGCTCCATCAGTCGCAATTTGTTGGGGGCAAAGAGCTTCAGGTCATCCATGTAAAGCAGGTGAGATATAACCTGACCATCTTTCCTCAACTGGTAGCCTAGCCCTGAATTCTCCAGTAATGTGCTTAAAGGATTCAGGGCTAAACAGAACCAAAGTGGACTCAGACTGTCGCCCTGGAATATTCCCCGTTTTATCCATACAGATTCATCGTTCCCCTGGATCTGTCGACATCCTGGATATCGAAGGACCGTCCTCCATTGCCCCATACATGACTTAAGGAAGGTGCATAGAGTTGCATCTATCTTGTACAACTCCAGCACCCTCATGAGCCATGAATGTGGCACCGAGTCGTAGGCCTTCTTATAATCTATCCAGCATGTTGACAGATCCTTGCGGGATCGACACACCTGTTGGCTAATGGCCATGTCGATGAGGAGTAGCTCCTTAGTACCACGGGACCCATTCCTACATCCATTTTGAGACGCAGACATAATGGAGTTATTGTCAATGTGTGTATTAATTTTCGTTCTCAAAATGGATGTAAGAAGTTTATAGACCGTCGACAAACACGTGATCGGTCTGTAGTTCTGGGGTTCCGTGGGACTACCTGACTTATGGAGCAGGTGAGTAACGCCTGTTGTTAAGAACTGCGGCAGGGACCCAGACTCTAAGGATGACTGGAATTGGGATGCCAGGCAAGTGTGTGAACTACTAAGCCACTTGAGCCAGAAGTTATGCAGTCCGTCCGGTCCCGGTGACTTCCAGTTCGGTAACGGACGAACTGCTCTGGCTATATCTAACGATGTGATTACAACTGGTGCCATTTCTGGAATAGGTTCACACACTCGCTCGACATCGCGCATCCAATCAGCCTCAGAATGACAGACGGGCACCGACCAGATGCTGCGCCAGAAGGAACTCGTAGCGGCATCACCCGGGTGGCACACGTCTTTTTTTTTAAATGGGACAAGCCCGCCACACACGCCCAAACCACTGTAACTCCTGAAAGCCAGAATCAACAGTGGCGACCACCAGAAAAGCGCCGAGACAATGAAGCTCGACGAAGTCCCAGAGAATGAATTTAACTGTCTTGGATCCCGCAACGAAATTAATCAGAAAGTATAGCGGAGGAGTAGGAAAGAACTGTAATTTCCACTTCCCTCCATATCAGCAGGAGACAGAACGAAACAAGGCCAATAGGCACAAAGGGACGTTTACAACTGGGATAGGCCCAGTTGCCAAGCACCACGGATAAATATTAACGTTAATGGGTCCTAGTTGAGAGCTGTTATATTTGATTCCAATAATAGGTATGGCAAAAACGCTTGAACGCACGGAAATTTGCTCTAGTTTCCACAAGGTCCGTATAGTAAATAACTCCGGATGTAACCTGTACACTATCCAACATAATATTGCGTTCATTTTGCCAAAGACTACACTCCCACAAAATGTGATGAGCAGATTGTTCATATTCGCAGTCAGATGTTGAACATTGACAAAAAGGCGAGTCAACAAGCTTGAAGGAAAATAATTTACTCTTAAAGTTGCCATGGCCCGTGAGAAATTGGGCAACACAGTGATCAACCTCCAGCCATGTCCTGACCAGCCGCTCACGAACGGATGGAAAGAACTGGTGGAGGTGCCTGCCCTTGATGGAATTGTCCCACCTACATTGCCATTCAGATAAAAGTTCCTCCCAGACGTCGGTCTGTGGTTTGAATAATCTAGAAATCCTAGCACGATCACGTACGGATAAAAAGTCTGCGTCCGTGGTCTCACGCGCGTTATAGTACATTGCAGCCCGCCGCTGCACCTCCAGATCGACTGGAAGTACACCCGCAAGCACCGGAAGAGCTTCGGTACTAACCGTCCTATACGCTTTGCATAAGAATATCAACGCCAAACGCTGGCTTTGAAGCAATTTACGTCGCACCGCTCCTATGGTGGCCCTATCGGCCCAAACAGGTGCCCCGTAGCACATACAACCCAAGTAAGTAGCCACGTAGATAGTCTTTAAAGTTAAAAATGACAATCCCCACGTAGATTTGGATATCCTCGTTAAGGAATAAAAGTTCTTTTTAGCTTTTTCACCGACATTTTTTATGTGATCTACGAATGAAAAATTCCTCTCTAAGACCAGTCCAAGGTAGCACACGGACTGCTTTCTTTTCACGGGAACGTTATTAAATTTAATGCTCGGCCACGATTTAAGATCACCTTTTAAAATTAGTTGAAATGTTTTATGCGGTGCAAAGGTCAGACGGTTTCGATCGCCCCACTGAGATATTAATCGTAGGCAAGTGTCAGCCAAATTCTCGAGTCCAGCCCGGGTACTTGACTGAATGAGCAGCAGGCCGTCGTCCGCGTAACCGGTTAATGAACAGCCCGGTGGAAGTGGGATCGCGAGGAAATCATCAAAACCTATATTCCATACATACGGAGAGATTACCGAGCCCTGTGGACATCCCATGGTAAGGGACTTTGACATAGAATGATGTCCGAGTTTTAGTTGCGCGGTACCATTTAAAAAGAATGAATGAACAAGATTATATATGTTTTTGTAGCAGCCACGATTTTTCATTTTAAGAAGTAGCATCGGCCACCAAGCGTTATCAAAAGCCCCGGAAATATCTAAAAAGATTCCAACCACGTACTTGTGTTCAGAGTTATTAACAATTTTTCTAACAGAAAGTGCCGCGTCAACAGTAGATTTACCCACGGTGAATCCGAATTGGTTGTTATGAAACTTTGGTCCGTCCGGTAGCAAACGCGGAACTATAAGGCGCTCCAAGAGTTTTCCCAAATTTGGTAGTAGGGTTAAGGGCCTGTACGACTTAGGGTCGTCCGGTGGCTTATCACCACTTTTTGGAATTATTCGTATAAAGCCACGTCGCCATACGCGAGGAAAAACGCCTTCCGCAATACATCGGTTGAAAACAGATAGAATGGCGTCGCCCGCTGTTTTACACGCTTCTATTATCATCCGATTAGATATTTTATCTTCACCTGCTGATTTTTTAAGAGGCAGTTTCCTGACAACATTAATGAATTCGTCAATGGATGGAAGGTCTGACGCTGGTGATTCAGGTGGCACAGCAGCCCACGCTCTGATCTGTTGATGGTAGTCATTGTCATTTACCGGCGAATCATCAGGTATCAGAGTATTTAATAGAACTTCGGTCGTTTCCTCAATACCGGTGGTGTGTTTATTATTTACTTTAATGTTTTGGATAAACGCTAGGTCGACCGATCGATTAGCTTTGAACTCGTGATACAAAGGAGACCACGGACCTTCTTTATCTAATTTTTCTACAATTTTTCGCAGTAAATTACCCTTAGATTTTTCAGTCGATGCTCTGTAGCGGGATCTGGCAACTCTAAACGCATTTAAAGCAATGGTATATGGGTCTCCGGTGACTTTTTGTTTTTTAAGCTTATTTAAATGTCTACGCGCTCGGCGATAGCTTTTACGTTGTTCAATTAAGTAGTCACACCACCAATCACATCTACGGAGGTTGGTCATAGATGCGCGACCAATAGCGATGTCAGCACAGTAAGTGAAGGTGTCTGACATAATTTCAGCACTTTCTTCAGCTGACAGCCCATCACGAGTGAAGTCTTTGGCGTGACTTGCAAAAAGCGAGCCAAAGAATTCCCAGTTCGCGCCTTTACTTTTATATCTAAAATTACCAGTGATATGAGTCGGACCTTGAGTAGACACCGGAACAAATTCGTACACGATCAGGCGATGATCACTACAGGACGCATCTGGTAAGACACGCCACCTATCCAAGCGAACGTCTGCACTAGAAAGTGTGACGTCAATACAAGATTCGCCCATTAGGCTGCAAAAAGTAGGTGGTGCATCAGGGGTATTATGAATCGATAGGTTCATTTCAGCAATAAAATCTTCAACAGCACAACGTCGGTCGGAATCCGTTGACCTAACCTTGCCATACCACAGAGACGATGACGCGTTAACATCAGCGCCAACGATAACTTTACAGCCCGCGAGTGACTGCAAGACGTGACGGAGGTTATGTATATGAGGAGCAACAGGATCTGAGTATTGAAAGTAACAGCTCACAACGTAAACTATGAAAGAAGCTGATGAGACTTCCGCAACGGCACAGTGGGGCGTCATGAGGTTACGCAAAGATGTTACTGTAAAGTTAGAAGAACGCGTCACGTAAATTCCGGCTCGTGCTTTGCTGTCCAGTTGAACTACTTTGTGACGTAAGTGTGCATTCTGGTATTGTTCTTGAACAAGTACAATGTCTAAGTTATAATCGATAATTAATTTGTCTAATTCAGAGGTCGCCACCCTATCGTTGTGGAGATTTAATTGTCCTATATTTAAACTATCCATTATTTTAGTAGTTAGTGTTGAGGATTAACTGTTCGAGCTTAAGTTTGTATGTGGTACACTCTGAAGACCCACAACGATGGTCAAACGGTTTTTTAAAACGTTTACACGCCACGCAAGTCGGTATATAATTTAAGTTATCCTTGTGCGGGCAGTTATTTGTTTCATGCGCTTCGGAGCAGTTAGCACAGGTAGGTGATTTATTAACGCAATGTTTCTTAACGTGACCGAACTGTTGACAATGTAGACAACGGACTACCTCGACATCATCGATGAAACGGCAAGTCGCCCAATCAATAAATAATTTTTCTTTGGTGGACACCACATGTTTACGTACTGAGGACTCGATTTCAACACCTATCCACTTGCGACCGTTATCTAAGGAACGCCGACGAATAATTTTAGTTGACTTAATAAAATCATCCTCATTTATTGGCAACTCATCTTTAATGTTTTGACGGTATAACGCGTGCAGAAAAACATTGTCTTCCATTGAGGATGGGACGTCCTTAACTAATATACGGGGCCTTCGGCCTTTCGGTTTTTCAAGTCTTAGACCGGCGGACCTAATAGCTTCGACAGATTGCAATTTTTTTATTTGGTTGTCATTAGCGACACGTAATACAACGCCAGATTTCGCGGTTTTCTTAACGCCTACAATTTGAAATCCGTCGTCACTAGGCTTAATCGCTTTCATAAGCGCTTGTTTAGTCGCGGACGATGACGAGTAATCGGCTGACCGCTCAGCAGTAGGGTAGGCGACGACGCACGGGAGAGGGGCGCGCGACTCCACCGCTGGCACACGTCTGTCACATTTTGGTCAGGTCGCTCCCAAGCTCTGTATACCCACCTCTCGTCACACTGGAACATGCGATTCTGCGAATACCGATCAACCCGTCGCTTATACCGCCGAATACGGCTCGCCCATGCATAAACTTTCTGCTTCAGGAAGTCGATGCGCTCTGTGACACGGGAAATGTATTCTTGAGGACTGATTTCAGTCCCCGAGAATGCCCGCCTCACAAAGCGCATCACGCGTGGTCGTGTATTGCCCTCCCTGAAGCAGTATAGTTTGCCGATGAGTACCCTGGCCCCGTCGATACGACGCTCAATCCTGCGCTGCCAGACTGGTACGGCAGGTTTTGGTCGAGTAGCTAAGTCACAGTTCGGGAACTTGACATTAGCTAAACGACATGCCGCAACAGCCCCACAGAACAGGATCGAGTGTGTATCAACGAGGTCCTCGCTACTCTCGAATACATTCTTGAGTTGCGAGTCCAGGGCACACACCAGCGCCCTATTTTTCTTATGCATGGGTAACCGTGGTAAGCGGGGCCTAAGTTCGGTAGGAGTTGATCGATACTCACGAAGCGCATCCTCCAGTGCGCTCCTCAATCGGTCGTTGCACTGGCTACTTACCGTGGCAACCCTACCATCTTCCTCTACAACAGCAGGATTGGACCGCGGTGGGGTTGCATCAATAGCTGACGCTTGCACCGCGGTTTGTGCCGGAGTCAAGATGATACGATTGCTCAGTACCTCTGAGCGCAGCCTATCAAGCGCGGCGTCATCCAACATGTGATTGCGTTGAATGACCCGCACCTGATCCGACAGTCGTTGGGCCGAGACGTTGACGGCTGGTTCAAGATCCTGGAACAGAGACAGCATCCTAACACGGTACGCAGTGAGGTTAGTTCCCCCCTCTGTAGACCCGTAGTATGCGCGCATGGCGTTCTCGTTCATGGACTGAGTCCATCTCATGCGCTGCACACAACCACCGGTAGCGGGGACCCGGCTCGGGGCCTGTTGGCCCCTAAGTCCCAAGCTTCCCGCACGACGTACAGGTGTTGGCGACGTCGGCGGAGAGAAATATTCGTCGCTCGAGCTCGACGCAACTGCCGCAACCGTTGACACTGGCGAACCGGGGTCCGGTGGCGGCGAGGCGGAGCTGAGCGACGAGTCCGGGGATGGTAGGCGTGCGCGTCGTCGGAAGGCAGCTCTCGTGATCATTATTTTATCGCATCATGCATTCCTTTTATATTTTTCGGTAATTTTCATATTTTGATTGAATGGTTTGACAGGTTTTGACATCCGTCATTGTAGTATAACATAATTTTTCATTTGCACTTTCTGGTTTTCTTTTGCTTTTTTTAAACTATATATTATTTGATGTGTTAATGGAGAAAATTGAACTGTTTTTGATAAATATTGTATAGACCTTCGTGTATTTAATTAAAATAAGAAATTGCGATGCGATGTTATAAACTGATATTATTATTAACTGTTATTATTATTATCTCCTTTATTCGTTGTATATCTTACTTGATACATTTTTAAATATTCTTAAAAAAAAACATATAAAAACATTTAAAAATAAAAAAAATAGGGATCCGCCGGTGTCGGGAGCAGGGTCCAAGTCACCGGTGGTTAGGGTTGCAGAGACAGGAACCTCCTCACAATGCGAGCCGTATCGAGGAGTACTGCCTTCTGAATTATTATTATTATTATTATTATATATGCTAGTATGACAGTGTTTTGAAAATACAATTAATTTTACTGGACAGAAAAAAATCACGAACTTATATCTAAAAATTTCTTTTAACGGGTAAAAACCATACTAAAATATATGCGTATTATTGTATCGTATATTTATCGTATAATTCTGTTTTTTGGCAAATAATTCCACAAGCAACATATTAGCATCATAGTTTTAGTTTTTAGTTCATTCAATTTTTTTTTTGTAAATTGATCAAAACCACTAATTTCGCACTATTCGGCCCGCAGTGACTGACGTTACAACCACTTTGTAGTGCAAGCTGATCAGAATTTTATTCAAACAGTTTTTCAGACGAAGTTTGAACTTCCTCAAATAGAGTTGCTAATTTAACTATGGACTATTTTTTCATAAAAGAAAATAAAAGCGATGAAAATAAGTAATAGTAATAGTTAATATTATTGCAACCGTCCAAAGGCCCCGTGACCCCCATAATGCCAACAGCACACTCTCCCAATAAATACAGTACAGGGACCCAAAAGTTTCGCGTCATAAAAAATCCATTTAAAGTTATTTTGTTCTGAGACCCTCGTTATCATAATGTGGGTAGAAAAACTATTAAATGCTGTTGTTTGATAACCCTACGAAGATTTATTGTAAAACTAGCTAGGCTTTCGTTAGGGTGAAATTATTATAAAATGTTACATAAAGAAACGTACCTATTTTGTAAAACATTTCCAGGGTTTTTAATTTTTGCACTGACCTCTAATTATTTTTCTGAAATAAACGTAGTCTATGTCAGACCTTCTGCCATCTTTCTGCCAGTAAACGTCCAGTTAAAATTGGTCTAGACGTTTCGGAGATTAGTCGAAACAAACGGACAAACAAACAAACAGAGTTTAAAGCTACCACATTTCATTACTAAACTTAACCCTCTGCAACTGACGTGGCTCAATTTTAACAATTTTACTGACGTGGTAGTACACGAGACACCATTTCAACTGCAAATATTTTCATAGAATAACATTGTGTAGCTATTTTATTTATATTTATTAGATGGTTATAGCCTATTTTTATGTTAAATGAACTTTAAATATAAAAACAATTAGTATTTTCAAAATTAAACGGTGTTTATTGACTTCGCACAAATCACTCCATGAATCTCTACTTAAATATTAATGACCTAGAAAAAATTACAAAATCAACTTTTTTAAATTTTACACTATACATAATAAAAATTAATTATTACAATAATCAGTCTAGAAAATATGATAAACATTCATTGGTTGACCTCAAAATTAGACGGTTTCAAAATCACAGTTTTTTTTTTGTCAATTATTACATAATGGCTTGGAGTGCTGAAGGTAAATTGGCTTCGAACAATCACAGCAACGGACAAATGGACTTATAGACCAGTTTTCTGCTACTTGGTGGAACAGACCAAACTGCTGGTGGTGGAGGAGGGGAAATACTTACCTGAAACCCTAGTGAGTCATGCGTAGTTTCCATGGCAAACTTTCATTGTATGTCTTGTGACTTGTCTGAAGATTTTTGGCGTTCAACCACTGTGGCAGTCTTATAGCACTTCTACTTTTAGCTCTGGACCTTGTTCACGTGAAATTACATCTTCTTCAAGGAGTAGGATTTCTGGCTCGAAAGTTGGGTCTTCATTTTCACCATCAGAATCGCTAAACGCATGTTCAATTGCCTGTTTCAGTCACTGTATTATTTGATCTTCGTGGCCTAGAAAATTCCAGCCGACATTCTCATACAAGCAGAAAACGTACCTGGCCTGGGGTGAAGTGGTGTATTTACGTCAGCCATCTAAAAAAACAAGTTTAAAAAATACAAAGATATCTCCTTTACAATATTAGTATGAAAGGATAGATACTCGTATGTATTAATTATGTAAATAAAATCAAATTCTATAATAACACGAAATAATACAAAAAAAATCCTTATTGTAAGATAAACTAAACTTAATTACTGATGTGGTTGTTTAAGAAACACTATGAAAGCAAGATCATTTTACTGAGGTGGTAGTCTTGTAGACACTTACCTTAACACTGATGTGGTAGTCTCGTGGACACCTTCCTCCCGCTACGCTCACGTGCGCTTGCTACGACTGCCCTCCGTACACAGACTGACGCGCAATCTTACTATAGTAAGGTACTAAGAGCGGCGGCGCTCACATTTAAAAATTAACAGTTACAAACCAAATTTTATTTTTCACGGTGTCTGTTGGACTACCACGTCAGCGGCAGAAGGTTAAAATGACAATCTCAATATAAGTAACAATTGCGGTAGATATCCCGTAAGTGACATTTTAAGGACAGACAAACAGACAAAAACGGATAAAAAATGGTATTATTATGTTAGTTTTACATTATGAACAAACACATCAATTTTATTTATTTATGTAGGGGGGTGTGGATGACCGAAATAATATTCTTAAATCTTCAATCTTCTTTTATTTAAATAAAAACTTATAAAAACATAGGAGTCGTCGTATTCGTCTTAACTAGCTCGCCATCATTCTCCCCGTCTCGCTCACACCCATCCACTCTCTTTCATTCATCGCTGCGTTCATGCTCAAGTACTTTTATAAAATTATGGTGCGTTCAGAAATAAAATCCTACATTTATTTAAATGTAAAAATGAACTATCTGTGCCCACTGCTTCACACTCGAAGGTGTATTCCATTGGCGTTATTAGTTACAATAAACGTAAAGTCGTAAAGTCTAGTACTTAGTAATTCCTAATAGATATCCTGTAAAACATCTGAGAGCAGCGGTGGCCCAGTGGTGGTGGCCCCGACTTACGAACAGTAAGTCGTGGGTTCGAACCCAGACAGGCTCATTACTTTGTGTAATTTATTTCATCACCGCTGCTCTCAAAACGGTGAAGGAAAACATCGTGAGGAAACCGGCATGTCCTAGAACCAAAAATTTGAAGACATGTGACATCTACCATTCCGCACTGGGCCCGCGTGGTAGATTATAGCCCATTCCCTCTCATTGTGAGGAGGCCGTGTCCCAGCAGTGGGAACATTATAGGCTGATGATGATGATGATGATGATGAAAACATCTGATGCTTTGTTATTTTAAACTAAAACTTACATCTAGCAGGTACTTTGTGTAAAAAGTGGTTTAATAACGTAAAACTGTTTTTGAAAAGAAGAATGAATATCAGCTTGGAATTTGGTAAGGCCTAATTATTTTAGGGTTAACGTTCAGTCTGTCTAGAATTCTAGATCATCACCATTTTCAGACCGCAACAGATGTGCCTGAATATCAATTAGCGTTTTATTACCAACTGAATACCATTTGAGCTTGGAATACTCAACTTCTGAACGAGCGCTATAACTGCTCATTCATTGTGTTGACAATTTTAGTTTAACGCCATTTATTGATAACATTTTAGACTTGTCGTCGCCAATCAGCGAAAATTACGTCCGCCAATCACGACTGCGGCGGCGACCTCTCATCCACATGACATACGTAAATTATAAAGAGTAAAAAATCTCTTCACGTAGCCGAAAGGCACTTGTTCTTTCCGTCATTGCGATGATTTTTTATACGACTGCCAACTGTTTTGTCCCTCAGCATACCTTCTAGTTACGGAGATATTTGCAGTCAAAGTTCCAACTTTTTGACTAGATTTTTTAGATACAAGTTTTTAATGTAGATATTTTAAAACCCTCCGCTGCAACCGAACTATTCAGTCAAACCATCAGCACAATGTTTTGAGCGCGTTACATTGAGTTCTACCACAAAACATGATTTTTCATCACAAAATAAAGTCGATTCCAAGCAATAAGTTTTGCGTAAAGTTACTTAATTTAATGTACGGGATGCTTGGTTGACGGCTTCGTTATGAGTCTGTTTACATCCTGTACAGTCACGTCTAATAATATGTATGTGTCACCGTAAAATTGTCAAATACGTTATATTGTAATATCGCTAGAGATATTGTGAAATCTCGAAATATTGTCAAATGAACATACTGCTTACAACAAAACGTATTATTTTTCATGATATGCATGCGATGGTAGTCAACTTACGCGGTGTGGAGGGAAGGAGGGGTCCTATAACCTAACCTTAAAACACTCATATTCCCTTATAAAGCGTTTCCCCTATTTCCGAGAGCAGGGTTTAAAGGAACCTAACTAACCTGACGGAGGGGTGCCCCAAGTCCCGATTATGGGGGCAGAGATACTTCCGTATGTTCAGTTGACAATAATTCGAGAGTTAACAATATCGCTAGAGAGAAACTCGTTATATTGTAATATAACGTGTTTGACAATTTTACGGTGACATACTTTCCTTAATATTATAGCTATTTTCGACAGAAATAACGATTGTAACTAGGAGATTGGATCTTTTTCATAAAAATATGAGTTCCAGAATACTATTTACGTAGTAACATTTTTTAATCAGTACATTGGGAGAAACACAATTTAAAAAATTCCTCAGTGTTTACATATTATTAGATGTGACTGTACAGATGCACAATTTTGTTAAATCGATATAAAACTGGAAAAAAGTTGATAAAGTGTATTACGTCATACTAGATATCAGATTCAATTTTATATTTATGTCAAGTTCTGATAGGCATAATTGGCAAAGTGATAGAGCGACTGGTATCCGATGAACAGTACGGATTTTATGGATTATGTTTTAGGCATAACGTATCGTTCATTGCTATTTTCAACCCCCGACGCAAAAACGACGGGATGTTATACATTTGACGTGACTATGTGTGTGTCTGTGGCATCATAGCTGCCGAACGGATGAACCGATTTTGAATTTGTTTTTTTTTTGTTTTGTATGAACGGTGAATTAGTCGTGAGTGTTCTTAGCTATATTCAATAATAATACGTCGAAGATGGCCGCCACTACAAAATGGCGGTTACATATTTTTCCACAACTCCCTCAATATGGGTATCAAACAAAAGGGATTGGCTAGTAGAATAAGTACACTATATTGAAAGGGAAGGAGGAAAACCTACTAACTAACGAAATGAGATGAGAAAAGTAGAGTGATGATTGGTACCTAGGTCCTAACGAATTATTGTGTCGGGGGTTTTTAACCGACTTCCAAAAGGAGGAGGTTCTTAATTCGTCGGAACTTTTTTTTTTTGTATGTTCCCGATCTCGAAGATGGCTGGACCGATTTGGGTTATTTTTATTTTGTTTGAAAGGGAATTCACAGATTGTCCCATAATCATCAAGTCAGGATCTGATGATGGGATCCTGGAGAAATAGAGAGAACTCTTCAAATTTTACCCAAATCTACCCAAAATCCAAAACCCAAATCTACCCAAAATCCAAACTACCCAAATTGTTCGGGTAGTTTTCGAATAAGTTCTTTCTCGGAGTGCTCCCACTTCAATTTGGTGAAGATCTGATGATGAACTTCGGAGATAGGTAACCGATCTCTTCAATAAATGATAGCAAATGGACTGGGATTGCTAAAATCTCAAGTCTGTCTATTGTTTACACCAGTGCATAACATTAACATCGCGCCAGTACGCTGTGAAGTGCATGTGTACTATTAAAAAGTGAAAAACATTTTTGCAAAAAAATAAAACCGACTTCTAAACCAATCAAACAGAGGTCACCGACTTCCGAATCTAAAGTTATTTTTCACTTTATTTGTGTTTTTAGAAGGCAGCTTTATTTTTTGGTTTTTTAAAATTTAATTATCCTCGTTATCTAAAGGTTAATTTTAAAGGTGAACTGACAATTTAAGGAATGTAGGTATACCAGTCTCAAACACAAACCTGTCTACAGCTAGTTAAATAATATTACACCCAGGACAAGACACATAATTTAATTCTAGGAACAGCCAAGTTACTAACAAGGGATTTGTCCCTTATTAACGAGTTACCTGTCTGCTTTGGCATGAGAGGACTATGGTAAACGAAGTTATGAACAATGTTTTGGGATTAAATTATATAATTATCCAGTTAAACTAAGAAGCAAGGAATCGCAAGTGACTATATGAGTCATCATCATCGTTTCAGCCGTCCACTGCTGGATATTGGCGTCCCCCAACTGGCGCCAAATTGACCAGTCCCGTGCTATTCGCATCCAACGGATTTCCACAGCTTCACCAGGTCACGTGTTCACACAGACAGACTATAAGAGTGATGAGTATAAATAAATATAGCTGGACATTAACACACAGCGCCATCGAGTGCCACACTAAGCAAGGCTTGTGTCGTGGACACCAAATAGAACAAAAAAATGTTTGGAAACATTCGATTTAGAATAGAAATGTTTGGGAACATTCGATTTAGAATACAAATGTTTGGACACTAGATTTAGAATACAAATGTTTGGAAACATTGGATTTAGAATACAAATGTTTGGATACAACTGGACGGAGAGAGAGATGAAGACTTTTGAAGTTTTGATTGTGTGAGAAATTAAATGAAGGAAAAAGGTGTAGGCAAATTAATCATGACGGTTGACTAGGGCGAATAGAAGAAAACGACGACGACCCGAATGGCGCAGCGGTAGTGAGGCTGTCTTATGTTCTTAGGGTCCCGGGTTCGAATCCAGGTAAGAGCAAATGTTTGTGTGATGAGTATGGACATTTGTTTCCGAGTCATGGATCATAAGTATGTATTTACAAACAAAAGTATAATGTGGTATATCAACTGTCTGGTGACCACGACACAAGCCTTGCATGTTAGTGTGTCACTGGATGGCGCTGTGTGTAATGTACAGCTATATTATTTATTTAAAAAAGTGTCTCGCCGATCCAAAGTAACATTCGACAAGGACAAGAATATGATGATGACTAAGAAGCAAGCTATTATGGAATAACATTACGAGTGACTTGAATAGCCGGAACTCAAGATTTTAATTATAATTTAGTATTTGTCTCTTCAATCACAAAAATGGCTAAATTAAAAGAATGAAGCAAGACAGGCTATCACAGTCCACTATTGAACAAAGTGGAGAAGAGGGTGGAGGTGGGTAGGTGGGGGTGGGTGGATTTGTGGGTGGTAGTGGTGGTGGTGGTGGTCTAAGATCCTGTTCTAGATTTAATGGTGCTTCTGTATGTTGTGCTATGTTTTTCGTGTGCACTAAATAAATGATCTATAATAATCAATCTATCTTACGCCTTGTCTTCTGCGCTTGTTGATATGTGGTCAGAGCTGCAGTAGGTCCTGGCTCCATCAGCTATAAGTCCTCCCATTGCTACCATGGCCAGCCATATGACAGTAACTACGGTTTTTTTCGAAGAACTGGTGTTGCTCATAGCTTGCAGAGCATCATCATCTGCCTAGCCTTTTCCCAACTATTTAGGGGTCGACTTCCAGTCTTATCGAATGCAGCTGAATAACAGTATTTTGCATGGAGCGACTGTCTATCTGACCTGCACAACACAGTTAGGACTGCGTACTTTTTAAACAGTGAAATTTCCAATTCGAAAGAAAAATACAAGTCTCTGAAACCCTCTGCAAAACCCGCCTTCCTACAAAAGTAATTTGCCAAAAATGCTCCCATACAAGCCCTAATGTGCTCCGAACAAATTACAGAATACTTGAGTGACATACATCAAGACATTACTCCTGAAATTCAGCGATCATCGCGTGTACTCGCAGCTTTTAAGCAAATTATGTGGAGCGTTGGCAGCTAACGTTTTAGTTCAGTGGCCCAGAAAATATCTTTTGTCAACTCTGTTCGTTCACATCGCTGTTAATCTGGTCTATATTTTTTTGATGTACATACCTGCTCTTTTGATGGGTTTGCGTTTTAGTTTAAATTACTAGATTTGGAGCAGCTTTGGCCCAGTGATGACGGCCCCGACTTACGAACAGAAAGTTGTGTGTTCGAACCCAGGCAGGCGCATTACTTTGTGTAATTTATTTGATCACCACTGCTCTCAAAAACGGTCAAGGAAAACATCGTGAGTAAACCGGCATGTCGTAGAACCACAAATTTGAAAACATGTGACATCTACCAATCCGCACTGGGCCTGCGTGGTGGATTATAGCCAATTCTCGCTCATAAGAGAGGAGGTCTGTTTCCCAGCTGTGGGAACATTAATAGGTTGATGATGATGATGATGATGACTAGATTTGAACGAAATGGACGTTCGATTGATTAGATCACACCCTTACCCCATTTTATTTAGGGTGGGACCAGCATGTCACCTTCTTCCATACTTCTTCTCCATTACTCATCATCTCAGCAGTCACCTTCTTTCTAGCCACATCATCATTCTTCAAATTTGACGACCCGATTGGCGTAGTGGTAGTGAGGCTGCCTTACGTTGTTAGGGTCCTGGGTTCGAATCCCGGTAGGAGCAAATGTTTGTGTGATGAGCACGGACATTTGTTTCCGAGTCATGGATGTTTATATGTAGGGTAAACTGGGCACGGTTGTAAAAATTTAGCTTTTATCGTTTATAATTTTGTTGTTTATAAACCGAGTGACGATTATGATACATTAAATTCAAAACGAATTTGTTGCAACCGTCCCCATGCCATGGGCGGTTGAAACAGCGATTGGAGTCAGTTGAAACACATACAAATAATACAATAAATACTAAGGAAGCATGTTTTATTTATCATTCAAACTAATTAAGGCACCACATAACAACATTAATCAGTCTTCAAGGTTTCATCAGCCTTCAACAAGTAGTAAACAATAAAAGAATTTCTAAAATCCAATAAAGATTAATAATAAAATTAACATTTTCAATAAACTAAATAAAAACTTTTTTTAATTAAACTCAAACTCAAAACATTCCAAATAAACTAAAGAAAACACTTCTTAAATCAAATAAACATAAATAAGAAAGAAATAACATGAAGAAAACAGAGCTTAGAGATTAATCAGAGTATTCAGATTCGCAATTGTGGCAAACGTAGCTAAGACCACTACTTTCCGTAACA
The DNA here is from genome assembly GCA_916618015.1 of Xestia c-nigrum. Lineage (NCBI taxonomy): Eukaryota > Metazoa > Arthropoda > Insecta > Lepidoptera > Noctuidae > Xestia > Xestia c-nigrum. Next base: position 3,987,914 of record OU745262.1, read on the forward strand.
ACAACAACGCGCGGGGAGCGGCGCGCTACTAAATTCGTGTTCGGAACTGCCGTCCGCTTCGTTTTCCCCTTGCCTCCCTCACTCCCCGCGTAACCGTTTACGAGATATTTGCTCTGTTTCAACCGTCCTTTGTTTCAACCGCCCAGTCTACCCTATAATAAGTATGTATTTACAAACAAAAAAGTATATATGTACTATATATCAACGATCTAGTGTCCACGACACAAGCTTTGCTTAGTGTGGTACTAGGTGGCGCTGTGTGTTAATGTCCAGCGATATTTATATATTTTTTTTATTAAATAGGTACGACCTTTAGATACCAGTATAAAATCTCTATTTTTATATACGCACTGTCAAAAGGCACCAAACGCGTAGTGCGGCCGGTTGCAAAGATTCTAGAACGTTGGTTTCACTTTGCTACTCACTGTAAAGTATTCTGCATCACTCTTTTTACATTACCGCCAGTCAGTGTTTTGATACTGTATCCAGAGGATTGCCACGACTTAAAAATTTACTTCATTGTGTGTTTTAGTATTTGTTGTTATGGTGGCAATAGAAATACACCATCTGTGAAAATTTCGACTGTCTAGCTATCACGGTTCATGAAAAGGCCTGTTGACAGACAGGCGGATAGACGGACAGTACAGTCTTAGTTAATTATTGTCCCGTTTTTACCCTTTTACCCTAAAAAAAGTAATTGATAACCAAATTAAAATGCGTTTACCGCAATCAATACCGAATCACTCAGAAATTAGTCGCATCACATTAACCGTGGATTGCGATTTGTGCACACCCGACTTCCGACCAATTGTTTGTTGATCAACCGATTTGTTGATGAGACGGGCTGATTGATTTACAGTTAATCGGATAATGGGTTGGTTCAATTATGTTGGTATTTACACTGATTTTCATCACGATCATTTTATTAATTTACATGCAAACGTACACAGATAGGAAGTAGCTCTATGCAAATTTCTGATATTCAGCTGCATTCGACTATTTATTTAATTATGGCACTCCAACGACTTATTCACTAATACATTCTTTGAGGTAATGTAACAATTTTTGCTTAAAATCTAGAATGAATTTGTCACTTACAGGTGTGCACAGCACTCACATAAGCATTTCAAGTTTTTAAATATACTCGTAACTTGAAGTACTTTAAGGACAACCACAAACAAAACTAGGTACACGAAAACTAAAAAGTAAGAAAAGAAAAGAAAATTAAATATCTAAATCTAATTTTTGCTCTAAGGAATAACACAATCAATGACTATAACTAATATGTAAGTAATAATACTAATATTAAGTTGGAAATTATAAACTATGTAACAATATTAATGCGTACCTAAGTAATTAGTGTCTAAGTAATAAAATAAAATAAAATAGACTAATACAAATATTACTAGACTATACTGGTATCCGAGTCTAATACAGAGTGTAAACAATATCATCACGAAGCCGTCAACTAAGAATTCTATACATCAAACTAAGTAACTTTATGCAAAAAATATTGCTGGGAAACGACTTTTTTTTTGGGGTTAAAAATCATGTTTTGTTGTGAAACTCAATGTAAACCAGGGGAGATCAACCTTTCGGTTTCGTTCTGCATCCTTTATGGTTAAGAAACGGATAAGCAGATGATGATGATTTGCAAAAATACACAAAGTAAAGCAGTGTTCCTGTGTTCCATCTTGAAGGGTAAGACTGTCTGTAAAATTAATGCACATGCATAAGATATTTCAGGCACATCTCTAAGATGGCAACGCATTTCATTTTAACAAAGAAGATGTTTATTTACACGAAGAAGATGATTGATAATGGGAGAGATTTATCATTAGGGCCTAAAGTTTGCAATTACATTAGTGTCAGTGTAGTCGATCATTGATTTCATAATGGTCAAGTTCTGTCAAGTTTAGACAAGTTTGTAAATCTACTATTATAATGGCTTTTTTTTTGGATGGGAAATCATCAAATCACTTCTCCCACTCTGGGCGTAGCGGGAGGGAGTGTCAGACTTTTACTGACTAAAACCCATCCATGTTCCTTCCTTGCCCTTTATGTTTCGGGGCCGCGGTATCTCTTTCAAACAGGCCCGCAACCTTGGCAGGCTTCGGCCCTTGCGGGCTCCTCCCCTTATGCCGACATCTCTTTGAGGCGCGTGTGGAACACGAACGCGCCGTCGACACGGCCTGTCGTCGTTAGACGGACGGACGGCTAGCTAGCCCATAGCCAACCGTCCACAGGCCCGCATCTACGGTGGCCGGTGGCCGTCCAGCCTGGGAGCCAAACGTCGGAAATGTTCCACGAAGTTCCATCGGCTGTCGAGCACGAGTCCCAGGTACTTCAACGTCGACTCGACGCCGATGGATACCCCTCCTACCGTCAGTGTGGATCCCGACGTTGGCGCATTCCGAGGCCTATGAAAGCACATGGCCTCGGACTTGTGCAACGCCACCTCGAGACCCAGTTGCCGGATCCTCTCAACGACTATCGCAACCCCGCGTGTCATATTTTCGGCCGCCGCCTCGTGCGACCTCCCCTGTGCCAGCACCAGGGTGTCGTCTGCGTAGCAGACGACGCTGACACCACTAGGGAGGTCCGCGCGCAGCACCCAGTCGTAACCGATGTTCCACAGGGGTGGTCCCAGAACCGATCCCTGTGGGACACCGCACGACACCTCTCTCCAAGCATGCGCTTAAGAGCCCCTTCAGTCGGGGCCCGAGAGCCTCCGCATCCGAGGCCAGGACCCAGGCTCTGCCAGGCCAGCCATCGGGTCCCGGGGTGGTATTTTTTACCTTAAGCCTACCTACCGCCACTCTCAGGTCTACCCCAGTTACTTCCGGAGTGTCGTCGTCGTCATATGGGTCCTCTTCCGGCACCGCAGGTGGCGGAGCCATGGGCGGGGGCGGGTGATGGAACAGAGCGCTCACCACGTCCTCCACGAGCTCTGGCCGGAGACTGCGTCAGCGGGGGGGCCCAGGTGCGGAGTTTATTCCGCACCATCTTGTAAGGGCGCCCCCACGGATCTCTGTCGATAGACTCCAGCTTCTCCAAGCGGGCCAGTTCCCTGGCCCGCAGGACAACGTCCCGGAGGGCGGTCTTCGACGCTCTGTATCCCTCGTACAGCTCCGCCTCAATGGCTGCCGCATCCGGCGGGGAATGGTAAGAAATATAAGGGCATCATTATGACTTTCCAATGGTCAACCACTGACGAGATAGCCATTCTATGAGTTCTTTCAATGGAGTGAAAGAACCCATAGAATGGCTATCTTGTACATATTGACGATAAAATGAAATCTGGCATTAATTGATCGACTATTCTGACACCGTTTACACGCGACAGACCGTTTTCGTCCGACACTCAATGCGTCAAGACAAAAAATAATAATATTTAGTTTGTCAGTTACATTATCAACAAATATTGGAACCCGTATTTTTTCTTTTGCTACATAAACCAAAATTGACGAAGATACGACGCTTTTTAAATTCTCAGTACGTCACGACTTGGTATAATTTTTAGTGAGTTCTGACGTCACGAGCGGACTCCCGAGTTTTGATGCGTTTTAACTTTGACAATAATCATTGATTTAGAAAAATGAAACATACGTGTCCTTTTTGTTTTTGACGGACTAAATACATTTGTAATGTTTTCATACTGTCGTCATGGCAATAGTATTCAGATTTTTGTAGATGCAGACAAATGTTGGAACGCATTATTTAAAATGCGGGTATAGCCTTTCAATTCATTTGTAATTTTCTTCGTCAAGTAACGTAGTTTATCTCTGTCTTACAAACCGAAAAAACTGTAAGAGCCAGCACATTTGCAGAACACATAACAATAAAAGTACGCAGAACAAAAATATTTTCTCTTCTGTATATCGTTTCTACTAAATTAAGTGTTTCCGCGCTAGACATGACTTGACTTGCTATGTGCAAAGTCCTTTGAGCTGAACTAGACTATTTTCTTTATAGAATAAGGAAAAAACATTTTATATCAGTGTCACTCAAGTAATTTTAGTGACTGCGTGGCTTACATTAGCGTTTTGTTTAAATTGGGGAGAACGATTCCAAATTTAGTCGAATGTTCTAAATTAACGTTTATTCTTAATTTACTTTGCATAGACCTATCAAATATGGAAGCCAACTGCTGGCTTCCATATTTTATTTGCCTCAGCATTTGGTATTTTTTCAGAGGAAATAATCTTTTAATAACCATACGACGTTCACATTTTAAAAGTGAATCATACATTTTGACTATTCATTCTGCTCATGAAGTCCAAATTAATCAATTTAGAGAATCATCCGTGCTTTTACTCATTTATGTTGGGATGTGCTTCCAGTCTAACCAGATGTAGCTGTGTTTTTCACGAAGCTACCACCTGTCTGACTACCACCACCCAGCAGCTTAGTAAGACTGGTTGTCAGACTTTCGAACATCTGACTGCCGGAAACAACTGTATCTATGCCTGTCGAAGATGATTGCTAGACAAAACAACGCCTCAGTATGTGAAGGACTATCACCCATCCCACCTTTGCAAGTGTTGCTTAACCTCGTAGATTAACCCGTGCGGCTGTTATTATTTAGCCACGAACTCCCCTCATTAGTGTGATATTACACACACTAAAGCTAAATACAACGTTATAATGAAGGTGTCAAAGCTCATTGCGTTTTACGATCAGCTTTCTGCGCAGTATTACTGCGATCTCATTCCGTCGTGGATTAAAACAGTATGTTCTGTTCTTAGTGGAGATTATGTGTAAGTAAGAACTTTGTTAAATATAGATTTGATGTTTTGCGGATACATTGTTTGGATTTGGATTGTTAATTGTTTTAAAAACATACATACATACACTGACAATCATTTAATCAGTATTACCAAAGGATGTCGTACAACCTAAAACTAACTGGGTTTCGGAGGTCAGAGAGACAGTCGCTCTATTTGAAGTATTGGTATTCAGTTGCATCCAGTTATACTGGAACCCGACCCCAACATAGTCGGGTAAAGGCTGGGCAAATGATTATGAAAACATACATACATGCAAGCTATTTCACCACAAAGGCAGGAAAAACTAGAGAACCCCACCAGCAAAGATCCTTGCAAATACCTAAATTATCTGTTCGTTACTGAGCTCGAAAAAAAATCTTTGAAATCGAATCTCGGTTAAACGCACCACAGGAAAAGTCCTATTCGCGTACCTGTGGATGGCGAGCTATGGGCCAGCTCGCCGTCTATCCGCCTTATGACGACAGGCCGTGTCGACGGCGCGTTCGTGTTCCACGCGCGCCGCAATGAGATGTCAGCATAAGGTAAAGGTCCGCAAGGGCCGACGCCTGCCGGGGCTGCGGGACTGTTCGAAAGAGAGACCGCGGCCCCGGAACATAAAGGGCGAGGAATGAACTTGGATGGGTTTTACTCAGTAAAAGTCTGAAACTCCCTTCCGCTCCGCCCAGTGTGGGAGAAGTTATTTGATCCCAGCTGTGGACGTTTTTAACCAAAATTATGTTAATGTCTTCCCTTGTCACTGCAAACGCTAATTTAAATGATTGCTACTTTAAATATGGTTATTTTCAGTTAAGATTGCCTACTGCAGATAATCCGAGGCAAAAATAACAACAAAATATTCCTCCACAAAGAAACCCAGATATTTCAATAAGAATTCTATATTTCTACTTAATCTGCAGAATGCGGAATCCCAGATACTTGTCATAGTATTTTTATCAACAGAGCTTTGAATAGCCCCGATGTGCTCCCAGATTAACTTGGAATTGCCAGCACAATGAGATTCCTACCGAGAAATTCTTATTGAAGAATTTTAACATCAAAAAGATTATTAGAATCTTATTGAAGATACTGTTTGTTAAGATCTACCGGATTTGTTCATTGGTCAAGTTCTTTTTAGCTGTTTATTTGGTCAATATCACGAATTATGAGTACTAATTCTATTATTTTTAAGGTAAGTAAATAAAGTCTGACATCCCCTCTCACCTAGGGGTTTCTACAGGGTGAAATTGAATAGATGCGACAAATTTAAATATACAATAATACGTGTTGTCAAGAAAATGTATAAAATATAAAATTAAAAAATAATTAATCAGTGTTACGAAAACCGTTAAAATAATAAAAGTATCAAAAATCTTGCCGACTCATCGCAGTGCTCAATATAGCGGTCATTTACCTAATTTTGCCTTAATTTTTCTTATTTATTTTGCATATTACTGGAATACCGATAATTGGTATTTAAATAAAGATAATAACATCAATGGACCTTTTGAAAACGATAATCGCGTATTTTTTTTAACGATTTAGATTGTAGAAAAAACAGTTTATAATTACTATGTTACTGTAACTGAAGCTCCAATTTCATTTTGTCGCATTAATTAAAATTCACCCTGTATAACCTGATTGTTCATATTCAAATCGGATAGGAAGTCGTTCCTTAAAAAATATTATTTACTATTCAGCTATTACATCCAGTTAGACTGGAAGATAGATAATGTCGTGTTCTATCACACTAATGGCAACATAAGTGCATACAGGGTGCGATCATTCCGGTTCTACGGTAGAACTAGTGGGAATTATTTTTCCCACTAGTCATACTTACGATTTCAGTTGGTACAAAATTGTAAAACTACTGGGAACAAAAAGTCCCATTACTACTACTGTTCCATATACACTGACCAAGTAGATTTTATGATTGAATGAAGACTGGCTGGCCTATCTCCTGCCACTTTTTTCCATAGTTGCGTCCTTACATTAAACCTATGTAATAATCGATAGATCGATTAAAAAGATTTTATGTGTATTAAATAAAAGTCGTGCTGAAGATAACATCAGTCTCAACGTTAGACTTTAACTTTGATAGTTCATATCTCGGACACGTGACACTTTAGAACATTTTACCTCGTATAAAAACTTGTAACGAAACGCTGCAACCCCTTTAGAGAAAGAAATAAGTAATTGTCAGCTAGTGTATTTTTGTTATTTAGCAGCTTAAAGAAAAGGATTATTGTTTGGTCCTTCAAACTTCTGAATTAACTATCAAGCGCCTATAACAAAATCACCAAAATACCTGGAGAACGTTTACTTCCGAAATTGTTTTTAATTATGATATCTGCAACCAGCAAAGCAGCGGTGGCCCAGGCGGTGGCGGCCCCGACTTACGAACAGTAAGTCGTGGGTTCGAACCCAGACAGGCGCATTACTTTGTGTACTTTATTTCATCACCGCTGCTCTTAAAACGGTGGAGGAAAACATCGTGAGGAAACCGGCATGTCCTAGAACCAAAAATTTGAAGACATGTGACATCTACCAATCCGCACTGGGCCCGCGTGGTAGATTATAGCCCATTCCCTCTCATTGAGAGGAGGCCGTGTCCCAGCAGTGGGAACATTATAGGCTGATGATGTTGATGATGATCTGCAACCAATGTTGCAGATCGATACCATAGTCTCTAGTTGACATTGTATTACATAGTTCACTAATACTAATTGTAATAAAACAGAGTATTTCTATTTGAAAAGTGTTAAAAGATTCTAAGGAGTGCTTGTGTCACTATACTGACTACTATGTTAGGGAAAGCCATTTTTTTTGCTAAGTACACTTTTAAAATAAATATTTTATGAATTGCAGACCAAGCGTAGAACGGTCAGGCTAGTAAAAAAAAAATGTTAAGTGGGATATTTTTAAAGGGGCGAAATTACAAAAGTGAAACCATTTCAAAATTCCAAAGAAATATTTAAACATTTTAATTTCATGTTACGTTGTTGGTCTTCTATTTTTCAGATTTTAATCTAACACACTGTATATTTCCTTCCTTAAACTAAGATTGCATTATTTGCTGTAATGATAAGCAACGCGCGAGTTTTCAGTTCAAATTGCCGGCTTTACCCATTTACTCTAATTGCATGGAGATTCTACATACTGTTGCAGTGTGTAATGAGTTTTAGGAAGCACTGGGTAGCTAGTATGTGGAATTCATTGAACTGATTTGCCTAGGTATGTTTTAATACAGCTTTAAAAGGCCTATCTGAAAATTGCTGAGTACTGTGGTGGGGTATTGTATAATAAAACTTGCTACGTAGTTTTGACTATAATAAAAAGGAAAGAAAAAATGGAAAACGGTAGACCACTATAGACTAGTAAGTTAAAGTCGGAGCTTTCAGTTTCACAAAATGGACATTAAACGCAAAACTTATGGTCGAAATTATATAGGCCTCTTAAGGCGCTTAGACGACTCTATTTTGTGGTGGTTCAAATTTCGTTTGAAATGCTGTTAGAATAAAGTTCTAATCACCTTGCACTACAAAGTGGTTGTTACGTCAGCCACTGCCGGCCAAATAGCGCGAAATGAGTGGTTTCGATCGATTTACAAAAACACTATTGATTGGATTAAAAAACTAAAACAGTATCATGCTAATATATTTCTTGTAGAATTATTTGCCGAAAAATCAGAAAAAAATCAGCATTTATTAGTATGATTTTTATTGTTTGAAAGATATTTTTAGAGATAGGTTCATGATTTCTTTTTATCGAGCCAAATTAATTGTATTATGTTTTCTAAACAGTATCATGCTAGCATATATATATCCTGAAGAATATCATATATTTTTCTGGTCTTGTTTATAGCAGTGAATCATATACTTTTAGTAATTATAAAATCGCGTTTAGCTCATGTAATCCCCTTAAATATTAAAAAAAAATCAGCGCTGGTAGGTAACGGACTAGCTATGGACATTGGAGTCTGATGGATACTAAATAATAATATGTCAGAATCTGAGTAATGCTTGCTTGCGTCTATTTGTGGTATGGCCATTTCATGGATGCTGTTGTTTGTTCTCAATTTGCTTACTAATTAATTTCCTGACATTCCGGTGGGCAACAATATTACTTAAAAAATTAAAATCACAATAATTTCTACCCCACCCAGGTATCAAACATCAACACCTTCGTATCGACCGCTGGAGTTAAGGCGCCTGTCCCTCCGTTGAGGAAAAAGCGACAAGGTCTTACTTACTCAAGAAACGTACTATTAAAGATTGTAACTGATTGGTCCCATGTCCGTAAAAGATTGTGATTGATTGGTCCCATGTCCGTAAAAGATTGTGATTGATTGGTCCTATGTCCGTAAAATATTGTAATTGATTGGTCCCATGGTCGTAAAAAGAGACACATACAACAACATGAGTGATCCTGGAATCCTCAAATCAAAAGTCAGACGTGTACCTAAAACATAATTATCACTTGCTCAAGTAAAGGAAAACATCGTGAGGAAACCAGCATATCAGAGAGATAGTACTCGACGGCATGTGAAGCCATAAAAACCCGAACACTAACCACACAATAAAAAAAGGAGAAGGACTTGATACCCACATTTTGCCAATTATGTTTGGTTTAAGTCCCATTAGGACGAGCCTAATGACATCAAACAGGCACAGATCCAAACTCTGTGGCTACCTCTGAGGAAGGACTTCAAGCCAGCCTCAACGTTGCTGGAAAAAGGCTAGACATAAATGATGCTCTACCCCAGTGGTTTCCAACCTTTCTTGGGCCAGAGACCTCTTTAGTATCTTTATTGTCAGCAGGGATCACGAGCTCTTAGATAAATAAAGACACCAACAAGATTATATATCGAGGAAGGTGAACCTTTAACTCACACAACCCAAACATTGGAAAATGTGATGAAGAATTGAGATAGTAAAGAATACAAAAGTGAAGAATAAGTTAGTAGATTCCCAAAAAATGTTAATACCCCTGATAGGTTCAATTAGGTTTGGTTGAGCTTGCATATTCCATATTCAAAAATACGAATAGCATTTTAATCCTTTCGCGGGCCATATTCGAGGCTTCGGCGGGCCACTGGTAGTCCGCTGACCATTGCATTATCATCACTAGTTGGGAACCACGTTGCTCTACTCGCTTCTCGTTTATCGCTGGCTTTAAGACTCGTGCCCTAGGCGTTTACTTAAAACTTATTATTTCTCATAACACAAACAATTTCACATTGAAATGTTATGACATCGAAGTTCATTCAATTATCTCTAATGGCTCCCGTGGGTTAGTTGGTGTGCGTGGATAAATAACCCTTAAGTATAACGCCATACGGTTTATAGAATAAACAAGCTGAAGTGGCAATGGCCTCGCCAATTGTCAAATGAGCGTATAATTTTTTATTTTCTTTTACGATGATTTACGCGGCTTGAAATCCTTGGTTATCTGCATCGTGGTTATAGGATTAACTAAGATTTTTACATAACATCATAATATCACGCTTTGTAATCCGTGTAGTTATGTTTTAAGTTCCATGTGTGTGTGTGTGTGTGTGTGAGAGAGTGTGGCGAGCTTTTTGCTTTCAACCGGGCAGAAATCCTTCGTGGCTCATCATCTGCCTAGCCATTTCCCAACTATGTTGGGGTCGGCTTCCAGTCTAACCGGGTGAAGCTGAATACCAGTATTTTACATGGAGCAACTGCCTATCTGACCTCCACAACCCAGTTAATACTGGGAAATACGATACCACTTGGTAAGACTGGTGTCAGACTATTGGGGCCACTGACTACCTGTAACGACAAAGATGGACAAATGACAGACAAACCCTTCGTGGCTGTTACTATGAAACTCCTAATGGACAAATTCAGTTAACCATTTGCCCGATCTGAAAACCAAGTACGGTCGAACAAGCTATTTGGTTTACACTTTAAAATGTAATTTGTGGGTTAACCTACATACCAATTAGCTTGTTCGACCGTAGTACCTCGTACTCAGCAGTTGCATATTTTGACACCAGTGAGGGCATGAAAGGCAATGGGTAATTGGAAATAGTTGTGAATGTTGTTATTTAAGGACTGCTGGTTGTACTTACTGCAACTGCTATATCTTCTCACCCTTTTGTTTTCGGGTGGGAAATCATCAAATCAGGTCCCGCTCTGGGCGGAGCGGAAACAAGGGTCAGACTTTTACTGACTTAAACCCATCCATGTTCCTTCCTAGCCATTTGTGTTCTGCGGCCACGGTATCTCTTTCGAACAGACCCGCAGCCCCGGCAAACAGTCCCGAAGCCCCATCAATTTCTACTCACCCCAAATGGCATTAATGTTCACAATTTTATCAATCTATGATATCTTATACTGCCGGTTGTTTACGTTTTACCTAGCATTAATAAATTGGTTTGTAACACTCAAAAGTTCCATTTTAAAACTAACTTGAAATGAAAAATGGGGAAAACTTATTTAATTAAAATTTTGATCAAAACATGTTATTGTTTGAATTTATTTATTGCATTTCGTACAGAAATAAAACATTTTATCAACACACAAATACAACAAAAACCAAGGCGTGCTTACACCATAATTAATTAAAAAGTTTAGAAGTTTAGAGGAAGAGATGGAAGAGATTAACCTATTCTAATAAACGTAGCGTCAGTTCCGGGCAGCGTGTGCACGTACCCTTAAAGTAGTTCATCTACTAACTGAAAATTTGGTGGTCTTATTTTAAACCCTAACTAGTGTTTATAGTGAACACCACATTTATATAGCAACAATAAAATTTAAAAACACCAATCCATCCCTACCAAATCATCAAAATAATTACAGAAACTGTTTAAATTCGGAATAAACCAGGGTCGGACGTAAGACACGGCGGTGCTCCGCCCACGCGGGGCAGACCTCCACCGTGTGCTCCACCGTGTCCTCCGGTCGATCCTCGTAGTGGAAACACCCAGGCGTTTCCTCGCGCCGGATTCGATGCAGGAACCTCCCGTGTCCGGTGAGGTTCATCGTCAGGCGGAAGGCGAGGACGCCGTGGCGCCTCTCAAGCTACTCCTCAAAGAGGGGACTAATCGCCACTATCGTGGCGTGCCCTACACGGGGTTGTGTCGTGCTGAGTCGTGCTGTCAGGCCTAAAGTCTGAATATAATTACAATACATAAAATCCGTACTGTTCATCGGATACCAGTCGCTCTATCACTTTGCCAATTATGCCCATCACAACTTGACATAGACACAAATTAAATCTGATAGTTGTATGACGAAATACATTGTATAACGAAATACATTATATTTACTATTTTTTCAGTCTCTGATTAAAGAAAATTATGTATCTGTATTTTATTTAAGAGGAGCTCGTGGCTAAATAATAACAGCCGCTCGGGTCGTGCTTGCGTAGGTTGGTCTGCGGATGGGTGACCAACCTTTTTTTTTTGGAATGGGAAATCATCAAATGACTTCTCCCACTCTGGGCGGAGCGGTAGGGAGTGTCAGACTCTTACTGACTAAAACCTATCCATGTTCCATTCTCGTCCTTTATGATCCGGGGCCGCGGTATCTCTTTCGAACAGGCCCGCAACCCCGGCAGGCTTCGGCCTTTGCGAGCCCCTCCCCTTATGCTGACATCTCTTTGAGGCGCGCGTAGAACTAAAACGCGCCGTCGACACGGCCTGTCGTCGTCGTTAGACGGACGGACGGCTAGCTAGCCCATAGCCAACCGTCCACAGGCCCGCATCTACGGTGGATGGGTGACCACCCTTACATAGTAATACCGAGTTTCCACCGTGCCTCGGAAAGCACGTTAAGCTGTTGGTCCCGGCTGTCATTTGTCCATCTTTGGCCAAATAGTCTGACAAAGTGACAACCAGTCTTACCAAAGGGTATCGTATTATCCAGTATTAACTGGGTTGTGGAAGTCAGATAGGCAGTTGCTCCATGTAAAATACTGTTATTCAGCTGCATCCGATTAGACTGGAAGCCGACCCCTACATAGTTGGGAAAAGGCTAGCAGATGATGATATATCTGTATTTTATTTATGACAGTTACCATTATTAACTGCCTTGGTGGTCTAGTGGTCAAAATCGCTACTGCTGAGCATGATGTTCCGGGTTGGATTCCCGGATCGGGCTAATTTTTCCATCAGGAATTTCTCAATAGTCACGGAGTCTGGATTCATGTCCGATTGATGGTAATAGGCTCACGTCCTATTACATGGGACTTAAACATAACTGGTGAAAGGTGGGTATACTTCTGCCTATATCTTTGGGAATTACAGGCATGATGTTACGAAGTTCGAACCCATATCCTAAAACTAGATAGGTACTACTGGGTTACCATTGCTCTCCATATAAAGGGTGTAAAACACCTCTTCACGAAGCCGAAAGGCACTTGTTCTCCCCATCATTGCAATCATTTTTTTGTTTTACACCATACCTGGGAACCTTCTAGTTACGGAGATATGGGGGGTCAAAGTTACAACTTTTTGACAAGTTTTTTTTTTTAAGTACAATCTTTTTTTGTAAGATTTACTTTTAACACCTCCACAACCCTCATACTATTCAATCCATCCATCAGCACAATGTTTTAAGTGCATTACCAAAAGTTTTACCTGAAAACATGATTTATAACCTCAAAAAAAAAGTTGTTTCCCAGCAATAATTTTTGCGTAAAGTTACTTAGTTTGATGTACAGAACGCTTGGTTAACGGCTTTGTGATGAGGTGGTTTACACCCTGTATGCATCCAATGGAAACATAAAACTTTTGTGTACTGACTGAAATGAGAAGCTTTCGAGGGTATCACCGACGTATACCGACGGTTCATCTGTTCAGAATTGCTCTCGATTGTCCCAGCTATTATTTGTAGAAGCTGTCTGTTGCCTAGGTAAGTGCCTGGATGGGTGACCACCTATAACATATCCAGTTTCCTCTGTGCCCCGGAAATTATGTTAAACCGTTGGTCTCGGCTATGCATTTGTAGATCTTTGACAGTCTTTACAGGTTGTCAATGGCCCAAAAGTCTGACAATCAGTCTTACCAAAGGGTGTCGTATTACCCATTTGTACGACAAATGTTTATTTTAAATTCCGGTTCCACAACAAACAAGACGGAACAAGGTAGAATTTATGATGTTTATTTATTTATTCATTTATTCATGTACACACAAAATACATAAAAGGACAATATATTAACATAGAAGAGCACAAAGGTTCTGCTTATTTCAAAAGAAATTTCTTCCAGCAGACCTGCGAGAGGAAAGTCTGATAAGAATGAATGGAATGAATGGTTGGTGTCTGAATTAGTTTTTGTTCAATAATTTAAAAGGACACCAAGAATTTCCATGTCCAGTTGTTCAGCCCTTTTTGAATTAAATATTCATATACTGTAAACATGTCAACAACATTGGTTTGTGGTACTGACACTTTCAAACCATAATCTTTTCACTAAAGGTAAAAATAAAAAGAGTAAAAATATGTTTACCTTTCAAACGACCATTGAAAACTCTTTGAAGCTGTTACAAAACGTTTTTCATTATATTCTATTGTTCTTGATTTCTTTACTAAATTCATATGTTGCCATAACATACAGCGTGTATCAGAGTGGTTATACTTTAAAGCCACTCTGATACACGCGATTCAAACTAACCAAGTTTCTCCACTACACTTTAATCGCGATAAATGCAAAAATAGCATGCAAATAAAAAAAACATATTTCTGTATTTTTATTTCGTGAATATGCTCCTTTTTTATTCGGATGGAAAATCATTAAATAACTTCTCCCACTCTGGGCGGAGCGGGCGGGAGTATCAGACTTTCACTGACTAAAACTCATCTATGTTCCTTCCTCGCTCTTTATGTTCCGGAGCCACGATATTTCTTTCGAACAGTCCCGCAGCCCCGGCAGGCGTCAGTATACCCCACAACTGCGACAAATAAATATTTTTTCTTTCTTATTTTGACCGTGCAGGTATTTAAGTATTGCACTCCATCCACGTCTCGCGAACCGTCCTCCTTCCAGTTCTGACGTAACTTGTCCAGTTCGTTCCACCATCTCCTTCGTGGCCTTGCGAGGCCTCCACCTCACTGTTTCAGGGCACCAGTTAGTTGGTAGATATGCAGCACAATGATTGGCCCAGTCCCATTTGAGTTGGGCAGCTTTTTGAGTCATGTCAGCTAGATTTGTTTTGGAGCGCGCTGTATACTTCAAACATTTTATGTCAGGCCTAAATTCTTGTCGCCCTGACATTCGGTCACGAACGGTCGGTCGTGACGACAGCAAGAACAAAATACGGTTGTCGGTCGTCGCTGACGTCAGTGTCGCAGTCGCGAACGATCATGCGCGACCGACCTTCAGCGTGATAAGAATTCAGGCCTCACTCACATAAAAAAAGTCTCTACGTTTCGAACACAGATTGTCATTACTATAGTACTCCATATTCCTTAAACTCTCTGTAGAGAATATTCAAGAAAAACATTTTCTAAATAGATTCTGTAGAAGGAATAGCCGAAGATTTCAGCAATTTATCGGACAGCGGTCTTACAAGCTTTATGCGATATCTGAATATTTTCATTTGCTTTTACGAAGCTCTACTATTCAGTAGCCAATTTTAATAAAGATTTACGTGTAGGTTTTTGAAAGCATGTAATCATCGACCTATCCGTTTTATAACTACTCGTGTGTTGGGGTTCGATGAATACCAGTATGTTTTTCATGGAGCGACTGCGTATCTGACCTCCACAACCCAGTTAGTACTGGGTAATACGATATGCCTTGGCAAGACTGGTTGTCAGACTTTCGGACCACTGACTACTTGTAACGACTGTCAGTCTGTCTGTATCTACAAATGGCAGCCGTGACCAACGGCTTAACGTGCTTTCCGAGGCACAGAAGAAACTGGGTATGTAATGGGTGGGCACCCATCCAGCCACCAACAGAGCAGCTGCTATTATGTGGCCACGAGGTCGTCTTTGCATATAATGTGAATTTGGGTAAGTAATGCTCCGCAGCAGACGTTCATATTTGCATTGGTCATCATGAGACGCGTGCGAGCGCGTGCGAGGTACTACGCCCAAGTGTTAAACGCTTACACGTTTAACACTTGGGCGTAGTACCGGACTCCGCATCTACATATTTGCTTCCATGTGTATTACAAGCACGTTTTTTATTCAACTTAAAATTACGTCTTGACTAATGATTCCCGGAGGGATAGTCAAAGAAGTACACTAGCATGTTGCTACGTAACCAGTTGCGACCAACAGCCACCAACCATTCAAAAAATGCTCCGTACTGGTACTGAGAAATTCATGATGGAAATATCCGAAAACACTTTATCGGACCTGGAAGTCCAACCCAAAACTTCATGCTCAACTGTTGCACTTGCAAGCACTAGACCACAACGCTGTATCTCGATTTTCGTAGGTGTTTCACTTATACAGGGTGTAAGGAACCTCATCACGAAGCCGTCAACCAAGTATTCTGTACATCTAACTAAGTAACTTTACGCTAGACTTATTTCTGGGAAACGACTAGTTTTTTTGGGGTGAAATTTTATGTGTTGTGATAGAACTCAATGTAACGCGCTTAAAACTTTATGCTGATGGATGGATTGAAAAGGACATGAGTCGTGGAGATGTTTAAGTAAAAAAATTACAACAGAAACTTGTATTAATGAAAAAAATACAAAGAGTTGGAACTTCGACCCCCAATATCTCCGTAACTACAAGGTTCCCAGGCATAGTGTTGATCAAGAAAATGATCGCAATGACGGGGAGAACAAGTGCCTTTCAGCTTTGTCAAGAGGTTTTTTACACCCTTGATATAAAATCTGAATATCGGAAACGGCTCCATGGAAATTTAGTATGCAGGGGGTTTTGGGGACGATAAATTGATCTAGCTAGGTTTCATTTTTAAAAACTTCACCAAAAACCAAATCCGACCAAAGCTCGATCACCCAGATATTTTTCCAAATAACTCCAAAAGAAGCTGCAAAATTCCATATCCTTAATTCCCTCTTACAAGACTCGACGTACTGCCTAGTAAAACATACTTTATAGAGTAATATATTACATTGCGTTATCGAGTCATTCGTATTCTGGATGCTTACTCTATCGATCGAAGCGAAACGATTACTTGCTCCATGTTACTGGGCCAAGCAATGTCTTTATATTAGGGTGACGTAGCCTATTACTGTCATAGCATAAATGGGCTAAAAATGCATGGGTTGTTATAGATTACATCACATTTCATTAATTTATCTTTTGTCCAACAAGGTACCTTTTAGATTCCGGTACCGGCTGTCATTTGTAGATCTTTGACAGTCGTTACAAAGGTATTCAGTGGCACAGAAAGTCTGACAACCAGTCTAACCAAGGGATATCGTATTACCCAGTACTAACTGGGTTGTGGAGGTCAGATAGTCAGTCGCTCCAAGTAAAATACTGGCATTCAGCTGCATCAGGTTAGACAGGAAGCCGACTCAAATATAGTTGGGAAAAGGAATGATGATGCAAATGAATGATGACATTATTTTTGTACTATTGGCCAAATTAATATCGTAACTCCTACTATTTCATGCTAGGCTCGTGAACCACCTTCCTACTTCTCTGCTATACTTTCCGACTAATTTCGTTGCGGGATCCAAGACAGTTAAATTTATTCTCTGGGACTTCATCGAGCTTCATTGTCTCGGCGCTTTCCTGGTGGTCGCCACTGTTGATTCTGGCTTTCAGGAGTTACAGTGGTTTGGGCGTGTGTGGCGGGCTAGTCCCAAAAAAAAAAGGCTCGTGAACCAACACTACGGATAGTGGCATCACCGTCTTCTTCAGCTTACAGATATCCACGACTGAGTTGGAGAAGCTAATGACCTCTGCATTCTCCCGCAACTCAACTCGATTCTCGGCAACCCTCATGTCGCTACTACCAGACACCCCAAGAAAAGCATAGCTTCACCTTGTCCATCTTATGCACATTTACCAGTTCTCGGTCTCCACTAAAGAACACTTCTACCCTAACGGTCATCGGTTCTATTTCTACTGCTAATAAGAACGGCTCAATACCACTCCAGCTAGCTAGCTGTGTCGGTAATTTGGGTTCTCCAAACGATCGGTCTATTTTCGAAGTGAATTCTTCTTTAGCCACGTTGACTAGTTTTTAGTGAACAACAATTATGGAACTTGCGTGACCGTCACCTAATTCTTCGTAGCACTCGTAGCCGAGATTGCCTACGAGTTTACACTTCTTTGGTCAGTCCCCAAAGACTACCCCGCATGTTTTTTTTAAGAGGTATGTTGTTCATTTTACCCTACACTTTGTACAACTGATACAACGGTCGAATATGAAAATATAAGCAGTACACATAAAAAATCATAGTACATACCAACTTCATACAAAATCATAAAACAAAACTATAACGAATTCTATCAATTCACTTAATTTCCTTCATTAGTTGCAGAGTCTTACAGCGGAAAATTGATTTTTTAATGACTCTTAACTAACGTTTTATTGGTTAAGTCAGTACATAAAAATCTAATTATAAGTCTTAATTACAGCTGTAAAAAGTAAAAAATAGCATTTATTCGAGTTTAAGGAAATAATTATGATTCGGATTGAAAATGAAAATTTTCACTTCTCATGCTCTGAAAGTACGTCAATATAACCCTACGAAGTGGGACTAAAGTGACCATTTTATTACTATGAACGATCTTTTACTCTGAAACATGACAAAAAAGAACAAAAAAGTAACTTACCAAAGGTTTTATTTAAATTTAAAATTTACTTAAAAAAACTAAATTTATTGAGAAAAAAACGCGAGAAAAATTGTTGTTGTTTGTGTGCATCGTTGATTTTCAAAAGTATGTGCAATGCCTCTGTTGCTAGCCGCTGCAGAAATGTAGGAACTAATTATCTGTGGAGTGTGGATCATCTTCATTGCGAAAATGTTGAGAGTTTGTGTTGCGTTTTAAATTGTTAATCTGTGACTGACCTGATAGAAGAAAAAACTGACTGCTCAGTTCAGATTTTTTGTCGAGTGTAAATTCGTTCGGTTTTAAATGACTATGCGGCGAAGTAAAAGTACAGTTTGCACCTCTAGACTAAACGCCAACTTAATATAACCCTCGCTTGACTTCCTCGCAAGCTCAGGAGTCAAACCAACTCGAGTATAAAGGGTGTAAAACACCTCTTAACGAATACGAAAACCACTTGTTCTACTCGTCATTCTGATCATTTTTTTGTTCTACACTATACCTGGGAACCTTCTAGTTACGGAGATATTGGGGGTCAAAGTTGCAATATTTTGACAAGCTTTTTTTAATTCACCACTTTTTATCGCGTGATTTTTACTTTAAATATCTCTACGACCCCCGTACTATTCAATCCATCCATCCGCACAATGTTTTGAGTGTGTTACATTGAGTTATACCACAAAACATGATTTATATCCTCAAAAAAAAAGTTGTTTCCCAGCAATATTTTTTGCGTAAAGTTACTTAGTTTGATATACAGAATGCTTGGTTAACGGCTTTGTGATGAGGTGAAATACACCCTGTATAGTCCCTCGTTATAAAATATATAATATCAACTTCCTACTCATTTCTCTAGTTACTTTTATGTTTGGCGCATCACTTTATTATTATGCATTTTATTTTTGTATGTATGAGGCACCTTTAGTTGCATACAAACTAAATGCAATTTCATTAACCTTGACTAATAAACATTAATTTTCCATGACATTTTTTTTGTTCTACACCATGCCTGGGACCCTGCTAGTTACGGAGATATTGGGGGTCAAAGCTCCAACTTTTTGACAAGTATTTTTTTAAATACAATGCTAGATTACTATGTAATCCATCCATCTGCACAATGTTTTGAGTGTGCTACATTGAGTTCTACAACAAACATGATTGTTCACCTAAAAAAGAATATTTTCCCAGCAATAATTTTTGCGTTAAGTTACCTAGTTTGTTGTACAGAATGCTTGATTGACGGCTTTGTGATGAGTCTATTTCCACATTGTATATTAATAAGTATAAATTAGTAAATAAATCATGTTGGGTCTGTTCAAATAAAAGCTTTTAATTCCCCTTTTGCTCTGGTTAGTGACTAGTATGAGGTGCCCACCATCTTCGCATATTTTTATACACACTCATTTGTTTCACTAAACGATCGTCATTGATAGCTCTACACAATGCACACACGTAGTCAGACTCAGTAGATTCTTCTGTATGATGATACGAATAGTGATTGGTCCATTTGAAGAATTCGTAATATGCTTCCTTATGTGTGATAGCATTAACCATTTCGAGCACTGTTCTCCTTACACCAAGTCGCCTTATATCCAAATAGGATCTGTCTGGCAAAAATCTGCAAATTTAAGTTACTCTATACCAGTGGTTCCCAACCTTTCTTGGACCAGGGACTACTTTGGTGTCTTCATTGTTAGCAGGGGCCACATGGTCCGTGATACACATGGTCACCTACAGGATTATATCTAGGGTAGTGAATCCTTAACTCACACAAAGAAAAAATTGGAATATGGAATGAAAACCTTTAGAATTAAGATAGTGAAGGATACAATCATTCATAAGGAAAGAGGAATAAGTCAGTAGATTCTCAAACATTTTTGACACCTCTCCTCTGGTAGGTTCAATTAGGTTGGGTTGAGCTTGCATCTACTGTAGAAGTTAAAAAGTACGAATAACATTTTAAACCTTTCGCGGACCATGTTCGAGGCTTATGCGGACCACCGGTGGTCCGCGGACCATAGGTTGGGAACCACTGCTCTATACTGACATAGTTACTAACATTACCGCTTACAAGTTTATCTGTGATCATGGCACATGACTTAAGTAAATGGAACTTATTCATGTGATCATGGTGCTTGCAACAGCGCTGAAATATAGGGGTTTCAAAAGTGTTATAATAATAAAATTACTTTCTAAATATTTACAGTAAAGATGTTTTTCCATCAAAAGGACATAAAAAAAAACTGTCGTGGGTACATACTGTTAATTTTTTATTAAGCTACTCGCTAGCCTCGGCTTCGCAGGTCAGTTATACAAATGAAAATTAAAAAGGAAATATCAACAGCATCATCATCTACCTAACCTTTTCCCAACTATGTTGGAGTAGGCTTCCAGTCTACCCGGATGCAGCTGAATCCCAGGATTTCACCTGGAGCGACTGCCTATCTGACCTGACTGACCTCCACAACCCAAAGAATATCAACGTATTCATTTATTCCCTGGTCGGGAAAAGTGTTTTGGGCTTCGTTTCTATTAGAAATTTCTCAGTGCAAAACACAAACAGTTTTTTCAGTGTGTGGGATGGGATACACACTGAAAAAAAAGGGCAAAAAGATGACATTAGTGATCTAACCTGTTGTAGTCAGCACCGCCATAGACTATGGGCACGGCATAGTGCTGCACCGCATTTAATAACTTCTCCGTGACGTAGTCTTCACTAAGTGAGTTCTCAAACGACAAATAGAAGTAGTAATCCCTCTCTATTTTCCGCAAACACGCTATGGCTGCTCGATTCGTTCTATCCTTAGGACAAGACTTTGTTTTTTTCCACTTACAAGTCTCGCTGTAAATATCTAGTACCAGGTGGTATTTCGCCAGTTCTCTCTGTAGTTCTAGTGCGAGTTTTTCTCTCAGGCTCAATGCATAACAATTCGATACAAACCATGCAGCCGCTAGGGTTTTGCTGCTCAACTTACTCTTGAAATCATTGTCAACATCTTTCATATCTTTGAAGTCCAACCAATGCATATCTTTTTTAGGGCCAATAACCTCACCATGTTTGTTTTTAATGCTAATGAAACCGAAATACACATCTGAATTCAATTTATATGTGTAAGTCCAGTTAAATATCCCATCGTATGTTCGTGTCTTAATAGGATAATAAATTGCAGATTCTCTACTTACAAATACATATTTCTGATGAGGTGATCTTTTCGGTGGAAATGTCACATGTTTTTGAAAAAACTCTGGGCCGTGAAACAAAATTGCATCAAAATCTGTCGTATAACTTAACGTAGTCAAATTTGGCGTTATAAAGCAATTATTGACGGGACACCCTCTCGCCAAAAATGTATCTCGTCCCACACCCATAAGATTGAAGGGATCCGCTTTTGGGTCTGACCACTGCAGAATATATTTTAGTTCGTGTTTATCAAGAGCCGGTAGCTTGATTGATGACCTGGGGGGGCCAGGCTCCATGCGTTCGGAATAGTCGTAGTGAGTTCTGATCGACACTAATTTAGTTAAAGAACTAAAGGAATCATCGTCGCGACGAAGAAGAAACACAATCTGCTTATTGATGATAAATATAACTGAAATGGTAATGAGGATAATGCTAGCACAGTGGCGAAATTTAAGCATCGCGTTACCTGTAAGGTGCAGAACTTTTATGCTGGTGTTTGTTTTCAGATAGATGAAGGCGCTATTAGATCGCTTCACTATACTAGTTAGAACTCTCAGTCCTGACTCGTCAGGCCTTTTTGCAATGAATTCAACGGCGGTTTCGTTTTTATAAGTGCTAAGTCAGGTCTTTTCACACTGAATTCAACGGCGGTTTCTTTTTTATAAGTGCTAAGTCAGGTCTTTTTACACTGAATTCAACGGCGGTTTCGTTTTTATATGTGCTCTCCGACCTAGAATATTCTACTTGCACATTACCTTTCAAATAGACGTTTCCAGTCAATGAGCATCCGCCTGTAATGTAGCAATCAGATACAATCAGGGTGTAAACAATCTCATCACGAAGCCGTCAACCAAGTATTCTGTACAGCAAACGTTACTTTGGGGTGTAAAATCATATTTTGTAGTAGAAGTCAATGTAACTTTATTATCATCATCTTGTATTATTACATACACATATGCTGCAATTAGGGAACGCTTGAATGTTTGGCGTTTTTCTGAGCATACGCGCAAACTCGTCACCCCGAAGAGCGCATATACAAAAACTTGGCAATGTCGCCATTAGCTGTAAAATATTTACCTATTTTAATTACTTGGCAAAATTACTGTATGGAAATGAAAAATATGGCTAACTAGTGAACTAGAATATCAATAGTGAATTACAATTAAAATACAGAATCTTACGTTGTATCAGTTTTAGGTGAAGAAAAGGCGTTTGGAAACTTTCCATATAGTTTTTCTCATCTGCAACTGATTTTTCGGTGTTACGACATTATTAACTTCTAGAATGTCTTAAGTTACACAGTTCGACTTAAGCTATTGTCTTACTATTGTGTCTCTAATTAAGACATTCAAAAGGTTAATTGCATTTCATAATCAATATCTTAGTTCTCTAGTAAGCCATATTTCTTATTACCATACAGCAATATTGCGAAATTAATTAAAATAGGTAAATAATTGTCAGATATTTGTGAGGTTGGCCACTTTCTGAATGCGCCTTCATAACAGTGTATTAGGGAACATCTAGCAGGAAACACAAACCCTCTTCGGATTCCAGTAAGTAGGTTAATATTCTCCAATTTTCCCAGCATCGAGTGAAAGTTCAAACGCGAATTAACCAAATCTAATCGTGAATGGAGGAACTTGAGGCTTATACGAGTATTCCCTATCTTCTAAAATAGTGTTCCCGTATATCACAACAAAATACACAAACGTACATGTGAGCATGAGCAACAAAATAAATAACACATAATGTATGCATCGATCGTAAAGCATCGTACAGTCAATTATAAACTGCAGTTTTAGTACTGTTTCATTAATTGCTCATAAGGCTAATTAACCTGAAAACAATCACTGTAGTACAAGAAGCTAAGTGTAGATTGGAGTCTCGCTACGTGGGTTCCTTACTTGTATTTTCCAGTTTTCAGGCAGCTTATAAACTTTTTGATTAATTATTAAAAAAAAAAACTAGAAGACACTCTCACGCATAAAAAGAAATGCTGGACAGTCTTTGGGGACTGCCGGTAGAAGTGAAAACTAAGTAATCCATATCTGCTACGGGTTGTGTTAAGTGCCGAATCGGCTACGAGTGCTATGAACCGTTAGGTGACAGCCACGCGGGTTCCATGATTTTTGTTCCGAAAAAGTGCTCAACGCGCCTAAATAAGTTTTCACTTTATAAACAAGTTCTATTTGGCCCGTGTTTTTTCTATCATGGACACTTTTCCTTAATAACAATGACAATTACATAATATTAAGGCACGAAGTAGATTTGCTTTACCGAGGTGTTCATAATGGCCCTAAGAGAAGTGTGAGATGCAGGGGTGTCGGGGGTCACGGAGTGGCTCCCAGCCACCGTAGGCGCAGGATTGTGGACGGTGAGCTATGGGTTAGCTCGCTGTCCATCCGTCTTATGAAGACAGCCCGTTTGTGTTCCACCCGCGCCTCAAACAGATGTCAGTAAGATGAAGGGGGCCCGCACGGACCGAAGCCTGCCGGGGCTGCGGGACAATTCGAGGAGATACCGTGGCCCCGGACATAAAGGGCGAGAAAAGAACATGGATGGGTTTTAGTCAGTACAAGTCTGACACTGCGACTGGACCTTCACGCGACTTTTTCATCATGGGTGTCATTGTCATGGTTTTCGGGGTCGCTGATAACGAAAATTTGGCCAAAATAAAATTACATTTTGATCTTTTTTCAATATTAATGTAGCATATCAGTGTAGTCCAAATGTCTTTTAGCGCAAGTGTCTTTCAGTACACCATGTCATACCACGACAGAGCCAGGAAAGTGCCAGGCAAAAAAGATGCCCGATACAATGTTCCGCCGTTGACTTGCCCGAGCCAATCATAGAGCGTATAGATCGTTACACCGAACTTTACCATGCTACATTTTTCAAGAAACGCAATCCCTTAAACTTTTTTTTATTTCTTTCAAAAACTTGTTAAACATTCCAATTTCGAATTCGTAGCGTTCGACATGCTTTCTCGAAAGTCTAATACGGAATTTGGATGTGATCCAGAAATCTTGGTGAGACAAAGTTTTGGCCCTGTGTCGTCCAGCTTTTCATTTTAAATATAAGATTTTGAAGTCTCACTACTGAGTGAGAGGTCGCTGACAGCAAAATAGGTAGGACACATTTAAGTAGGCGATTTAATTTTCATCGTCCTATTTTTAAAAGAGAAAAGTTTTGTTTGTATAGTTAACAAAAAACCGACCAACTGCAAATTAGACTTGCGCATTGATTCCGATACCATTGCCCCTTTGTATTTTTTTTATTTTAGTCCAGACCCCATATTCACAACGCTTCGATTCGATTTTGATTCGGAAACTCGTATGTCTATCTCGCTCGTTTTCGTTATGCCAAAAAAGGATAGACATACGACTTGTCGAATCGAAATTCATTCCGATCGTTTGTGAATACGGGGGCAGGTCATGAACTATCCGTGGGACTGTTCGAAACTGCGGGACTGTTAGAAAGAGATACCGTGACCCCGGAACATAAAGGGCGAGGCCTTCCTCGTCAATCAAATCTCCAAGGCATCCATATTGACTTTTAATCAGTGAAAGTTTGACAATTCCTCCCGCTCCGCCCAGAGTGGATGGGAAATCATCAAATAACTACTCCCTATTTGATGATTTCCCATCCAAAAAAAAGATCACAAACTATCTGCGTGCTATACCTATCTAAATCATTTCAGTAGTTTTTGTGTGAAGGAGTAAAAACATACAAACAAATAACATACAAACTTTCGCATTTATAATAGTGTGATTTGCAGAAGAATGTTTGTATAATTATGTTGTTTGGGTACCTATTTCGTTTACGAATACATGTAACTTTTCACTGCGTTTACACTAAATCAAGCAAACGCCAATACCAGTTTATTACCACAGCCCAAAAGCCTCCCGACACTTAAGCTAGGGTATCCTTAGGGACGCACAAGACGGTCTGAGAACCGCAGCGAATTAATCACAAGAGATTAGACGCGAACATGGTGTACAAGTTATTTGGCACGTGTTTGTCATTCGAGATGTTAAAGCCAAGTGAGAGAATTGTTTATTATGGATCGTCTGGTGGGTGCTTATTGCTGTGACGAATGTTAACCACAAATATACAGCGTGACTTTGAGTTGTCTTACATTAGCAGCCCATTTCATTTTTCCAATGGGTACTACGCCTTCATTAAATAGTTAAAGGTATTTGTGGTATTTGATAATTAAAAAAGTAACAATAATCATCTGTCTAGCCTTTCTCCAACTTTGTTGGGGTCGACTTCCAGTCTAACTGGACGCAGCTAAATACCAGTATTTTACATTAAACGACTGCTTATCTGTGCCTCGAAAAGCACGTTAAGCTCTTGGTCCCGGCTGTCAATTGTCCATCTTTAACAGTCTTTACAGATAGTCAGTGGCCCAATAAGTCTGACACCAGTCTTACCAAGTAGTATCGTATTTTCCAGTATTAACTGGGTTGTGGAGGTCAGATAGGCAGTCGCTCTATGTTAATACTGGTATTCAGCTGCATCCGTTTAGACTGGAAGCCGAACCCAACATAGTTGAGAAAAGGCTAGGCAGATGATGATATCACTAATGTTGTATAAGTCCCATGTAATAAAGGCGAGCTTATTGCCCCTAACCGGACACAACTTCAGACTCCGTGGCGGCTATTGAGAAATTCCTTATGGAGAAACCCAATAACACTTTGCCCGACCCGGTAATCGAACCCAGGACTTCATGCTTGGCAGTCACGCTTGCGACCTCTAGACAAAGAAGGCAGTCAACACAATTGTGTCAGTCTTTTGATACAGAATTTTTCAAAAACGAAATAGCCAAGACTAAAGAGATTTCTATTGTTTTCCCAAATCTCAACTTCCTTGATCAATAACAATCGCGATAAACTAAAATAAAACAGGAAAACGCGGTAAAATCTTACCGTAACCCAATTCTTTTGTTCACTAAAAACATTAATTAGAAATGGAGTTAACGAAGCGACCCCAAAGAACTTGATTGTATGAATTTGATTCCGTAGATATAAAAGTACAAGGCTGGGTTTGCGCTTGATTGATGGCAATGTGGCCGTTCCCTGTTACATGGCACTTAAACATAATTTACACACGGAACCTAAACGTGGTCGCTCACAATGGGCCTCATCAGAAGCCCTAAAGTCATCCAAAGGACAATGAAGAGGGCTATGCTCGGAGTTCCCTTGCGTGATCGAATCAGAAATGAACACATCCGCAAGAGAACCAAGGTGACTGACATAGCCCGAAGAATTGCCATACTTAAGTGGCAGTGGGCAGGGCACGTTGCTCGCAGAACGGATCGCCGATGGCGCCAAAAATTTCTGGAGTGGCGACCGCGAACCGGAAGACGATGCAATGGAAGGCCTCCCACTAGGTGAACCTATGACCTGGTGAAGGTTGTGGGAATTTGCTGGATGCGAGTCGCACGGGACCGGTCAATGTGGCGGCACTTGGGGGAGGCCTATGTCCAGCAGTGGATGTCTTTCGGCTGAAATGATGATGGTGAAACATAATTGGCCTGTATTATTAGAGACACTTTTGTCTAACCACTACCATCATCATTATTATCAGCCTATTAATGTTCCCCCTGCTGGGACATGGACCTCCTCTCTATGAGAAGGCTATAATCCACCACGTGAGCCCAGTGCGGATTTGTAGACGTCACATGTCTTCGAATCTTATAATATGGTTCTAGGACATGCAATAATTCAATGATTGTTGGCTAATTGCACAAAATTAATTTGGTTATGCATGTAATTTTAATAGCTGCATTCTCAGTATTTAAGCAAAACAAAAAAAAAGATCAATTAACGCACACTTTGCTATTCAAAAACGTGAAAATATCATGTGGTTTACACTTTATACCTAAATCTTGACCACTAAATGAAAAATCTTTACGAATGGCAATTTCACTTTAGAGTCACTTTTAAGAAATGCCTCACTGTCTGCCACAGAAGTGTTAAACGTCGTTAAAAACTACGCAGTGGTTTTATAAATTGTGCCTACATTTTTATATGCCAACTGCGGTTTCAAGACGTTTTTGGCACTTGTAAGCAACACTGTTTACCCGTTACGGATCGTAAACTGAGCAAGCAATTTGTTTAGATAGATCTTGGATCTGCTCCTGATTTTATACTTTACTAGTTACCACTTATCTGCAGTCAGGGCCCAATCACTGGATCGAATTTCACAAGCCACGTGTTTTTTCTAAGGACAAACATTACCTACCAAGGCTGACAAGAGAAGCAATTGAAATAAGGAAGTACAAACATTTCAATCGAGAGGATGGCTTCAAATTGTCGAGTACGTGGAATCTAGTTTTGAGTATGCTCAAAAGTAGCAGCCGGCATCATACAAAAAAATCCAAAAAACTTGGTGATACTGTGAGTGCGTTTTGTCGGGACTTAGTGTCCAGTTCCAATAGTGCGCGTAGCAAAAGACAAAGAAAGAGGGTAGACAGATTTGTCTGCTCGTAACAATTTAATTTCCATCCACCCGCATACTCCACTCCACCCGCGATCATGGCGCTTGCAACAGCGTCGAAATATCGGGAGCTCAACCTAATAAATAATCACGGAAGATATCCCGTAAGTGACAATATAAGTTTACCACTTATCTGTATCTGATCCGAATCCAAAATAATTCCTCCAAAGTAGATGTAATACTATAGTACTCCATGTCTGCAGTAACCAAATTATAAAATTAAATTGGTCACTGCAATTCAAAAATTCAATAGATATTTTCTGTCGTCGCGGCCTCTGTAGGAACGAGCAACTGCTCGTTCCTACATGTTATTATCGAAAACCTCCAAAACGGCTTGACCAATTTAAATGTTTTTTTTTTGTGTATATTTGATAGGTCAGAGAACTAGTCGTAGGATATTTTATACCCGTAGATGACACGGGTGGTTAATATAAAGTGAATGCAATGTTTGTACGATAATTGCTTTCTTACGACACGGTCATTAGTTAAGCCGCTCGGGTCGAATTGCCTAGGTTGGTCTATGGATGGGTGTCACCTCATTACATATCGAACAGTGCTTCAGACAGCACGTTAAGGCGTTGGTACCAGCTGCCATTTGGGATTGGTGCAGCGGTAGTGAAGCTGCCTTACGTTCTTAGGGTTCGAATCCCGGTAGGAGCAAATGTTTGTGTGATGAGCATGGACATTTGTTTCCGAGTCATGGATGTTTATATGTATAATAATTATGTATTTACAAACAAAAAGTACTTATATATGTAGTATATCAACTGTCTGGTGACCACGACACAAGCCTTGCTTAGTGTGGCACTAGCTGGCGCTGTGTGTATGTCCAGCGATATTTATTTATTATTTTTATTTATTTAAAGATATTTGACTGTCAAGTAATCAGTGTCTCGAAAGTCTAAGAACCAGTTTTATCAAGCGGTATCTTATAACTCAGTGCTAACTGGATTGTGGAACACAGATAGGCAGTCGCTCCATGATATAATATACCAGTAGT
The DNA here is from genome assembly GCA_916618015.1 of Xestia c-nigrum. Lineage (NCBI taxonomy): Eukaryota > Metazoa > Arthropoda > Insecta > Lepidoptera > Noctuidae > Xestia > Xestia c-nigrum. The sequence continues at coordinate 4,017,105 of OU745262.1, forward strand.
TAGGTGCATCGGGTTAGACAACTACAGTACTTTCACAGTTTTTTTGTCTTGTGACTGGGACTGCAGCTACATTTAATTTTCATATTTGTTTCGACAATTCAAAAGTGCCTGTGTGGCCTATTTGAAATAAATGCTTTGATTGATTGAGACTGGAAGCCAACCCCATAGTTGGGAAAAGGCAAAGATGGATGACTAAAGGCTGCTGAAAGCTGGTGATATATATGCTACACGGCACAACTCCTAAAGTTGCAAAAAAATACATGTTCGACTAAAATAAATAATCATTCCGATCATTTATTTAAAACGATTCAATCCTTGAAACTAGAACTATTCAAAACAGGGAAACTTGTTAGAGTTTGTAGTTGGGGCGCTGGACACCAGCCAGATTTCGGGCCAGATTGAAACTGGGGACATTCGATACAATCCCGACTGACTGCGCACTCTAACTTTGTTTATGTTGCCTATTTATTTATGGATTCAATAAACGGGTATTCTATAATGTAGATTAACGTGAACAAGATCAAATAATGTAGGTTTGAACTGAGGCGAGCGTTTTGACGTGACAACGTCTTATAAATTGGTTTGCCGGGTGACACTTCAAGAAACTGCGTTACGCTCCGCTCACGTTATGCGCTCACAATGAGAGCGAGTGAGAGGCACGCGTCCCTTCCACTCGGGCATGGTTAGCCCGCCTAAGAGCGAGAGAGACAGACATAAAAAGTGAAAGGCACGCGTCCCTTCCACTCGAGCACAGTTAGCCCGCCTAAGAGCGAGAGAGACAGAGCGAGAGAGAGAGAGTGAGAGAGATAGGCATACACACCGGTTCATTTCATCCTTCTTCCTACTATACGAATGAATATTCACATTAAAATTATTTTACCACTCAAAGTCGTTGTCACGTAAAACTTTCGCCCGTATACCGACTTTACAGGCAACCAATTTTTTTTATTATACGAGACTACGGGTATCTTCTCCTTAGCGCGTCAATGGCTAAATTGTATCGGCCCAGAACTGAGCCATTAGTTTGGCGTTTTCGGTAGCGTCCATTAGATCCTGCAGTGAACAAATACCAGGACACACAGCAGGACACGATATGAATTACCTCATCGTTTGTTGAACAGCACCACATTCATTCTCTTAGGTAGAATTACCGCGTACCTGTGGATGGCGAGCTATGGGCCAGCTCGCCGTCCATCCGTCTTATGACGACAGGCCGTGTCGACGGCGCGTTCGTGTTCCACGCGCGCCGCAATGAGATGTCAGCATAAGGTAAAGGTCCGTAAGGGCCGACGCCTGCCGGGGATGCGGAACTGTTCGAAAAAAATACCGTGGCCCCGGAACCTAAAGGCGAAGAAAGAACGTGGATGGGTTTAAGTCAGTAAAAGTCCGACACTTGTTCCCACTCCGCTTAGAGAGGGAGAAGTCATTTAATGATTTCTCACCCGAAAATAAAATGGATAGAGTATATAATGAATCTCCACTTGAGCAGGTTTCCCTTGCTGCGACGTGTATCTATAGGGTGTAAAACACTTCGTAACGAAGCCGAAAAGCACTTGGTCTCCCCGTCATTGCAATATTTTTTTGGTCTACACCATTATAGCTGGGAACCTTCTAGTTACGCAGATATTGGGGGTCAAACTTCCTACTGATTGACTAGTTTTTCTTAACACCTACAAGTTTTTACTGTAAGTTTTTTCCCGTACTATTAAACCCACCCATCAGCATAATGTTTTAAAAGTGCGTTACATTGAGTTCGTTCTACCACTAAACACGATATTTTACCACAAAAAAATATAACCGACTTCACACAAAAAAGTGAAAAATAACTTTAGCTTCAGAAGTCGGTGACCTTTGTTTGATTGATTTAGTTTTTTTGTCACCGACTTCTGAAGCTAAAGTTATTTTTCACTTTTTTGTGTGAAGTCGGTTATATTTTTTGCAAAAAAGTTTTTATTTTTCACTTTTTAGTGGTTCATATGTGCTTACCCTTTCACGTACACAGCGTAACGGCGTGATTTTTTGTTATGAACTGGTGTAAACAATAGAGAGACATGAGATTTCAGCGATCCCAGTACATTTGCTATCATTTATTGAGGAGGTCCCGTCGCCTATCTTCCAAAGTTCTTCATGAGATCTTTACCAAATTGAAATAGGATCACTCCAAGAACGAACTCTTCCTAAAACTACCCAAATCGCTTCTGGTGTGCCTATAAAATTTAAGGAATTCCCTCTATTTCTCCAGGATCCCATTAAATGGAACTTAACTCATCTAACTGTCGAAATCTGGGTGTATTATAAGAAGTGTACACTTCTGCGTACTCCCTCAGAGCATACAGGCGTGATGTTACGTCACTATGTTACATAAACAATAAACCTACAAGCGATTGCAGCAATGACTGTAGATTTGCCGTCTATTTTTGAAGAGTTCCATTGTATATCTCGGAAGATGAGCATCAGATCTTCAGCAAATTAAAATGGGACCAAACGACAAGCACCAGCTTTCAAATAAAAAAAAATCATCAAAATCGGTTCACCCAGTCGAAAATTCTGAGGTAACAAACACAAAAAAAAAATACAGACGAATTGATAACCTCCTCTTTTTGGAAGTCGGTTGAAAAGTCGTTTCCCAGCAATATTTTTTGAAAAGTTTTTAAAGTTACTTAGTTTGATGTACAGAATGCTTGGTTGACGGCTTCGTGATGAGGTTATGTACACCCTGTATTTAAAGACGAGTATGACTACAATTATTTTTTTTACTTTGTAAAATGTTTCCTTCAAGAATTTCTCAGCTGCAACCGGCCAGATGATAATAACGTTGATGATGACGTTGGGCCACTTTCATCAGACCATTACTTAACCAACAATTCAGGAATTACAGTCAAGATATTATAATGCCTTACTTGGAAAACAACAAAGAAATTAATAAAAGATAGAAAAATAAGCCCAGGTACAAACATACGCAATGTAATCGATAACAATGTGCACTTTATAGCTGGCCGGGACACTAAACAATGTTTTATTACGACTACCCTCCTTTACGCTCAGATTGTAAGTGGTTTAGCGAGGTATTGTTTGTCTAGTTGCGGACGTGATCGTGGTTTTATAGCTATTGATGAGCTGTGTTACAATGGTCACAAGATTTCTTTTTTGGGTGAAAAAATCTTCCTTTTATAAAAGATTCATCATCATCATTTCAAAACCAAAGACGTCCACTTCTGGACATAGGCCTTCCTCAAGTGTCGCCACAATGACCGTTCCCATGCCTCTCCCAAATAAACAATAATCTAACTATAAGCATTTATTTCAAGTAGACCAGTTACAGGTTCTTTTGAATTGTCGAAACAAAGAAAAACATTAAATGAAGCTACAGCCCCAGTCACAAAACTGTGAAAGTACTGTAGTTGCCCATTCCCTAGCGTAAATCTCTTCACCAGTTCACCGGTCCTTTTAGTGGGAGGTCTTCTAACACAAAGTCTTCCGGTTCACAGTCACCATTCTAGAACGTATCAGCCCCATCGGCCATCGGTATACGAAAGATTTGTAGCAGCTCTACAAAAAGAACTAAACAACATTGGACAAAAGCTACTAAAGCGCCATCCATGACACAGATGAAGAACTACCAACGAAACACGTCACAGATGCTACATCGCGCACGCAACATTCCCGACTACAACAGTCGGGCAGTAGCCGACCAGGGGCCTAATTCTGCTATTTTAATAAATTCGTCACTCCAACACGATTCCATTCTCATCCCATTGTCATTTTGCTTAAAGTTCGTAATCTGCTAAATTCACAATGGTCGGTCGATGGTCTCGTAATAAAACTGTGTTTTAATGGCATTTTCGTATTACCATTATTATAAAACCTTTAGTACAAATGATTTTCGATGTCTACTACTAAATGCGAACATTTATTCATGCCAGATTTCATGTACGAGATTAATATTCTATGACATTTCTTTCAATGGAGTGAATGGATTGAGAAGTCATAATGACGCCATTATATTAGTAGATTCCCAAACTTGTCAAAACTTGACAGAACTTGATCATTGTGACTTCAATGATCGTCTTTTCTTACACTAATAGCAGAATCGAGGCCCAGACATAACACCCGTCTGGTCGAAGGATCCTCCCTTTTCTACAGGGGAAGAAGAGCCTTACACCCTGTTCTTCATACCCCCAAAGATTCAACATTATTTATTTCTGTTTACACAAAACCCCATAATACAGCTTTTTAGCCAAATATTATGGAATCGCGTTCCAGTCTAGCTGGATAAAGCTGAATTTCAGTATTTTTTATAAGCGATGCTCCTCTCTGACCTGCAAAGACAAGTCGTCAAGTAAAACCAAAAGCATGTAACATCGATTATATTGCTTCGGGTAATTGTACATTCGCCATAAAGTTAATTGGTCACATTTTGTAAACTCTTAACACTGAATCGAATCGCATTATAGCATCTGTGTGAAATCCGATCCATAGTTTTTAAAAGCTCGGAGCCGATTCTTTGGATAATCTTAAAAGCTAATCGAACAAACAAAACCAGTAGAAAAGTTACTACCTACTTTCGATTTACTCGTGGGTTCATACGTTCATGCTCAATTCATTTACAGCAAGGTCGCACTAGTTTTATGTGAAAATGTTCATGTGTGCCGATTTTTACCTATGAAACTGATGTGTCAAAGAGACTAGAGCTACGTACCCATACAGGCATAAGAATGAAACGCAGCCTGGAGCGTCCTTTCAAAGGCATTTTACTGCCTTTTACTGCGAAAAAATCTCACCACACACCGCTTTGACCCCTCCCATTTACTGTATTCGACACAATCGGCTCATACAGGTATATTTTCCATCAAAAATTGGCCTTTAACCCTACGACTGCTACCACAAATTTGTATTCATCACGTGTGGGCGACCAGCGGGGCTCGGGCAGCAGATTGGGTCTATTATACCTCACACAATATCCTACGATCTTCGGTAAAATTCAATGTTAGGAGGGTTAAAAAAGGGTTTTGTGAAAGGTATACACTTGAGGTTGAAATGCGGGTTTTATGCCCATATGTTTGATAGCAGACGGTCGTGTGACCTTGCTATTTTATAGTTTTAAGATAGTCATTGATCGGAATCTAAATTTGAGTTCTATAACCTAAGACCGAAGTCATATGTCTACGGAGTTTCGCTTTTACCCGCGCACCTCGAAGATTGATTAAGTGATAATGACTCTGTAAATGTAGGTAGTAATCTAGCGGTAAGTGTATGGATAGTGACAGGAATTTATATAGTAAGGAATAAGTAAATAATAGGAGGTTTGAAAGTGGCAACTGTTTCAGTAAAAAATGAAAGGAAGACGTTTATCTTGGTATGGACATGTAATGAGGAGGAATGCAACGCATCTATACTATAATATATAATATTATAAAGCTGAAGAGTTTGTTTGTTTGTTTGAACGCGCTAATCTCAGGAACTACTGGTTGGAAATAAATTTTTTTTTTTGTGTTGGATAGTCCATTTATCGAGGAAGGCTTTAGGCTATATAACATCACGCTACAACTATTAGGAGCGAAGCAGGAATGAAAAATGTTGCAAAAACGGGGATGATTTTTTCCGTTTCGTTTTTTTTCTCTTATGTGACGCAGACGAAGTTGCGTGGGTCAGCTAGTGTGATTATAAGAGTGATGGACATGAATGTTGGTGTATGGAGAGGGAGAAGAAGGCCAAAAAAAAGATGGATGGCTTCTGTGTGTAAAGAATGATATGAAAGAAATAAAAACTTTTTTACAAAAAATAAAACCGACTTCAGAGAAAACAAAAAAGTGAAAAATAACTTTAGCTTCAGAAGTCGGTGACCTTTGTTTGATTGATTTAGTTTTTTTGTCACCGACTTCTGAAGCTAAAGTTATTTTTCACTTTTTTGTTTTCTCTGAAGTCGGTTTTATTTTTTGTAAAAAGTTTTTATTTTTCATTTTTTAGTGGTTCACATGTACTTACCCCTTCACAGCGAACCGGCGTGATTTTCTTTTATGAACTGGTGTAAACAATAGACAGATATGAGATTTCAGCGATCCCAGTATATTTGCCTATCTTCCGAAGTTCTTCATCAGATCTTTACCAAATTGAAATGGGATCACTCCAAGAATGTACTCTTCTTAAAACTACCCAAATCGCTTCTGGTGTGCCCCTAAAATTTAAGGAATTCCCTCTATTTCGCCAGGATCCCATTAAATACCCATTAACATATCTAACTGTCGAAATCTGGGTGTATTGTACACTTCTGCGTACTCCATCAGAGCATACAGGCGTGATGTTACGTCACTATGTTACATAAACAATAAACAACCACGCGATTGCAGCAATTACTGCAGCTTTGCCGTGTATTTTTGAAGAGTTCCATTTATATCTCCGAAGATCAGCGTCAGATCTTAACCAAATTGAAATAAAACTACACGGAAAGCACCAGCTTTCAAATAAAAAAAGAATCATCAAAATCGGTTTACCCAGTAGAAAGTTCAGAGGCAGCAAACATTGTCGAAATCTGGGAGTATTGTACACATCTAGGTACCCCCTCAGAGCATACAGGCGTAATGTTACGGCATGATGTAGTATGAACAATGAACCTACAAGCGATTGCAGCAATTACTGCAGATTTGCTGTCTACTTCTGAAGAGTTCCTTTGTATATCTCGGAAGATCAGCATCAGATCATCAACAAATTAAAATGGGACCAATCGACAAGCACCAGCTTTCAAACAAAAAAAGAATCATCAAAATCGGTTCACCCAGTCGAAAGTTCTGAGGTAACAAACACAAAAAAAAAAAAACAAAAAAAAAATACAGACGAATTGATAACCTCCTCTTTTTGGAAGTCGGTTAATAAATGATACCGTCTGACAGGGGAATATGGGGAAAACGACCCAAAACAGTATGGACAAGGGCAGAAAGATGATGAGTGTGGCCATTATAAGATAGACTTAATATTTAGAAAACTGTCATGTGATTGTGCAATCAAAAACCTACACATTCAATGGGTAGGTGTAGCTTTTTTATAATAAATATCTTTATTTCCTAAAATAAAAAGAAATTGAAGTAAAATGCTTCAGATATCAGTGCAGAATAAATTAAACTCGGTCTCTTAAATTAGGGTATCCTTTATCTTAAGACACAGTGTCTCACAATGAGGTTCCAATTGATTGATAAAAGAAGTTATAGGTTCTACGAGTATCTAGGTAGTATCTAGTTTTTGGTGGATTAATTTGTCCCACCCTTAGAGGGAGTTCTCTCCCTTTTCTCCTATACTTAGAACCACCACTGGATACACAACGCAGCCATTTTAAATTAATAAACTGAAAACCGATCTACAAACAATATTCATCTACAAATAGCTTTTAGCTAAGTGGACTGTCACCGTATTGTGACCGTTGATATAATTAATCTTGTATTTTGAGAAGGGTCCAAACTTGATTGTCTATGACGCTAATTGTTTAGATATCAATTCTTGACCATTTAGTACCCAACGGGCGTTCATTAATCATGTAGATTGATGGTTTCTCATGCATCTTTGCTAGCAAAATGAAAACATTTAATGTATAAATGTCACCGTAAAATTGTCAAACATGTTAAATTGTAAAATAACTAGAGACATTGTAAATTCTTGAAATATTGTTAAACGAACATACTGCTTAAAATAAAACGCATCATTTTTGTGAAATGCATGCGATGGTAGTCAACTCACTCGGTGTGGAGAGAAGTACAGGTCCCCTTTCCCAATGCTACCATTCTCATGAAAAGATAAGGTACCGTTCCTGAGAAATACCGATTAATATTATACTAACCCGACAACAATTTATATTCCTTCCCTATTTTCGAGTGCAGGGTTAAAAGGAACTTAACTTACCTAACGTGGGGGTGTCCCAAGTCCCGACTATGGGGGCAGAGATACTTCCGTATGTTCAGTTGACAATATTTAGAGAGTGTAGATATCTCGCTAGAGAAATTACAATATATTTTTTCTAGGTCCGTACCTTTATAGCAGTATTGATGCAGTTGTTGATTTACAAGCTTTAAATATCAAAAGGTGTAAGAATGAAGTGTTTGAGTACATTCGTAAACTGACATATGACGAAACTGAAAACCTCCTAAAGGTGCAATAGTAAATTGTACATACTCACCCTCCTTCACACACTCCCTCATCTACATTATACACAAAAGGAGGTCATCACTAAACTCTCCAATATATTTGCTTTGTTTGTATTTTTACTTTTATTTATGTTTATTTAGTTGCTCCTAGATGATTAAAACCTAATATAATATGTAATTAAAGCCAATTTGAACCACAAGCTTATAAATAAATGTATAATTTTAAGGAAGAGCGCTGTTGTCTTAGATACAGATATTCATTTATCTAGTTCAGACACAGATGTTACATCGAATTTCGGTTTACATAAGCTCCTATTATATTGTTTTTCACGAAATGTATGTCACCTTGTGACGACCCGAATAGTGCAGCGGTAGTGAGACTGCCTTACGTTCTTAGGGTCCCGGGTTCGAATCCCGGTAGGAACAAATGTTTGTGTGATGAGCATGGACATTTGTTTCCGAGTCATGGATGTTTATATGTATAATAAGTATGTATTTACAAACAAAAAGTATATATGTAGTATATCAACTGTCTGGTGACCACGACACAAGCCTTGCTTAGTGTGGCACTAAATGGCGCTGTGTGTAATGTCCAGCGATATTTATTTATTACTTACATTGAATAAAATTATTATCATTTTTAATATAACGTGTTTGACAATTTTGCGGTGACATATGTATGTAAACTAACACCACGTTTGGAATCAATTAGAGCCTTATCACACTAGCGAGTTGCGAGCGAGTGGAAAGCGGGGCGAGTGCGCAGCGAGCTTGCCACAAGTTCACAACATGTGCGCGGCAACTCGCTAGTGTGTTATGGCCCTTAAGGTTTTGGTTGTTCATTTCGTCACTTGTTTCGATTCCATGTACTAATTTCATCAACTGGTTATTGATATTGATTTTTATTCTGTGTTAATGGAAAAATCCTATAACATTTTTCATCAAAGTGAGGCAGGATCCACAGCTTACCGTTTGGGTTTGCGATAATTACTCCAATTATTTTTAAACCTTTGAATTAGGCCTGTCCTGGATTTTTAATTATTTTTTGTAGAAAATGAAGACAAAAAGCTTTTTTAAAATTGAATCGTTAGTCTTGCCGAGTAAGATAGGTGCTGCCAAATTAGGGATACATTCTAAACATTTTTGACGCACGCGGGCGTTACTTTCGGCCGCTTTTAGACCCCTAATAACACCCTTACGGGGCAAAAATTCAGAACAATGATCTCTAACGATGGCACGGTACAACGGAAAGAATTTCATCCTTTTTTGGTAAGAAATGACCTCAAAACGCTGCATAAAGTAAAAAGTTTGTATAACTATTCAAGATTTTATAAAATGGCCACTATAGAGTATTTGGTTCCTATTGTTTGTCCTTTTAACCTTCAAGCGGGCGCGCGGTCTTTTGTAACGGCAGCGGTCGCGCGTAACCTAAAAGACCTATTGGATATAACAGAGTTTAAAAAAAATAAATAATAATTATTATTTATTATTTCGACATGTTAACGTTATTAGAACTAAATTATACGAAAAGAAATAAACATATAAAAGCAAATAAAATACTAAAATTTTCTTTGGATGAAAAAAGCAATTTGGCAACACAAAATCTACTCAGATACGTTTATCTAGCTTTATATAGTAAAAAAACAATCAAATAAGTTAGTATCAAATAATTAAAATTAAAATCATCATAAACTTGGGTCTAGTTTTCTTCAGAATCAGTTTCTTTGACTTCATAGCATTCATTGCAAATTAATGCAGTGTGGGTCCTGCAAATATTTCTCAGATATAATGTACATTGTATCTTTGATTGCCTCCTTTTGTTTGCTGGGCATATTTTGCAGCTTCCTCGACATGTGCTGGAACTACCTATTGCTTGGTTCATAACCAGCGTCTTCAACACTCATATTGAAATGCTCTCTTATGTTTCTTTTGAGTTTTCTTGGAAGGTTCACCATCGTAGCCCTTCCTTGAACGTACTCTTTTGTCAGTTGAATGCCTAATTCACGTAAATATGTTCGCCTTTTCTATATAATCACTTGATTTACCCTCAATATTACCATGGCATTTATTCCAGCAATATACAGAAGACAAAAAAAGAATTTCCATCTATTATTCTTCCTTGACGTCGAATGCATCTTCACGCTTCTTTTTTTTTTCACTCTGTTATTTTTAGATTTTTGCCACTTGTTAACTTATTATTACACCCTGTAAAATATGTGCTTTTATCTGAAAGAGGCATATCCTCTTCATCTAAATCCAAGCTGCTTGATTCTTCAACAGATTTCCTCTGGAACTAGAAGGTGGTCGGAAGGTTCTGAACCTTGGTCACACAGCTCCGATTCACTCTCGTCATCTCCTCGTTGTATTTGCGCAAGTGTTGCACAACTATTAAGTGGCCTACTGGGCCTGAGGCATTTTTATATAAAAAACACTATTACAAACTTATATCGATGATATTTCAAAAAATAATATCTCGCGTTGAGCATCGCGCGTAACCTTTTCGACGACAGGCGCGTGACGTGCTTTCAACGCCTGCGCCGCAATTAAAGCAAATGCGATTTGTGTTCTCCAGAGGGCGCGGGGAAGGGAGGTAAAATATTTATTTCGTGCACAGTGAAACAATGACAGGCTATTAGGAATGGGAAGTACGTACGATAAGAAATAACAATATCATGAACGAAAAGGTATCGAGTGCGGTCGATTCGACGCCGCGCGACCGCTTGAAGGTTAAGTAATCCTAGGATATAGTCGGGATATTTTGTTTGTATCTTTTTATATTATTTGGTGTGTGTGTGTGTTTTAGTAACAGACGTCAAACAAATATTTTTTATCTTTTCACCCCCTTTCGTAGCAAGAATTCAGAACAATTATGACAATAAAAAACTTTTTTGCAAAAAATAAAACCGACTTCAAAAAGAAACAAAAAAGTGAAAAATAACTTTAGCTTCTGAAGTCGGTGACCTTTGTTTGATTGCTTTAGTTTTTTTTGTCACCGACTTCTTTATTTTTCACTTTTTAGTCGTTCACATGTGCTTGATACATGGAAAGAGCATACCGTTACAATTACAACAAGCCCAAACACGACTATGGTACATTGTCTCATTATGGAGTTCCGTGACTCTTGGCTTCATCAGATCTGATAGTAGAATGGTTCTTATCAAACGCAAATGCTTCATTTGTTGTAGAAAATAGCAAAAACGCAACTCGTTTTCATATAAAATTTTAAGAGTTCCCTCGATTTCGCCAAGATTCCATCATCCGATCCCGACTTGGTGGCTATGGGACCATTTGGAAAGAATACCTTTTCCAACAAAAAAGAATTTTCCTAATCGGTTGGCAAGCGACGGAGTTATGCCCGAACAAACAAAAAAATGTGTTAATCCAGGTTATAACTATCTGTGTCCTAAATTTCATTCAAATCCGTTCAGTAGTTTTGCGTTAAAAGAGCTGCAAACATCATTCCATCCATTCATCGTCATAAACTATAGAATAGTAAAATATAGTAGTCTAGTAGATAGAATTAGTAAAATAGATTCCGACGATCACTTTGAAAATGGTACAAACAAAAAAGTTTTTTACAAAAAATAAAACCGACTTCAGAGAAAACAAAAAAGTGAAAAATAACTTCAGAAAAAACGCTTCAGAAGTCGGTGACCTTTGTTTCATTGATTTAGTTTTTTTGTCACCGACTTCTGAAGCGTTTTTTCTGAAGTTATTTTTCACTTTTTTGTTTTCTCTGAAGTCGGTTTTATTTTTTGTAAAAAAGTTTTTATTTTTCGCTTTTTAGTGGTTCACATGTGCTTACCCCTTCAAAGCGTACCGGCGTGATTTTAAGTTAGGAACTGATGTAAACAATAGACAGATATGAGATTTCGGCAATCCCAGTACATTTGCTATCATTTATTGAGGAGTTCCGTTGCATATCTCCGAAGTTCTTCATCAAATTGAAATGGAATCACTTCGAGAAAGTCCACTTCCTAAAACTACTTAAATCCCTTCTAGTGTGCCTAAAAAATGTGAAGAGTTCTCTCTATTTCTCCAGAATCCCATCTTCAGATACGGATTTGATGATTATGAGACCACACAGAAAGCACCAGCTTTCAAATAAAAGAAGAACCATCAAAATCGGTTCACCCAGTCGAAAGTTCTGAGGGAACAAACATTTTCGAAATCTGGGTGTATTTTGCACATGTGCGTACCCCCTCAGAGCATACAGGCGTTATGTTACGTCATGTTGTAGTATGAACAATGAACTTAAAAGCGATTGCAGCAATTACTGCAGATTTGCCGTCTATTTTTGAAGAGTTCCATTGTGTATCTCGAAAGATCAGCATCAGATCTTCAGCAAATTAAAATGGGACCAAACGACAAGCACGAGCTTTCAAACAAAAAACTTTTTTGCAAAAAATAAAACCGACTTCAAAAAAAAAACAAAAAAGTGAAAAATAACTTAAGCTTCTGAAGTCGGTGACCTTTGTTTGATTGCTTTAGTTTTTTTGTCACCGACTTCAGAAGCTTAAGTTATTTTTCACTTTTTTGTTTTTTTTTTGAAGTCGGTTTTATTTTTTGCAAAAAAGTTTTTATTTTTCACTTTTTAGTGGTTCACATGTGCTTGATAAACATGGAAAGTGCATACCGTTACAATTACAGCAAGCCCAAACACGACTAGGACACATTGTCTCATTATGGAGTTCCGTGACTCCTGGCTTCATCATCAGATCTGATGGTAAAATGGTTCTTATCGAACGCAAATGCTTCACTTGTTGTAGAAAATACCAAAATCGCAACACGTTTTCATATAAAATTTGAAGAGTTCCCTCGATTTCGCCAAGATTCCATCATCAGATCCCGACTTGGTGGCTATGGGACCATTTGGAAAGAATACCCTTTCCAACAAAAAAAGAATTTTCCAAATCGGTTGGCAAGCGACGGAGTTATGCCCGAACAAACATAAAAAAAAAAAAAAAAAATAGAAACATCCGAATTGAGAACCTCCTCCTTTTTAGAAGTCGGTTAAAAAAGAATTATCAAAATCGGTTCACCCAGTCGAAAGTTCTGAGGTAACAAACACAAAAAAAAAAAAAAAAATACAGACGAATTGATAACCTCCTCTTTTTGGAAGTCGGTTGAAAAATACGATGGAACACGAAAAAAAATAACGGAAAGAATTTAAGTAAATACGAATAATTTGAAAATAGAACGTGTTCTTAATTTCTGAAATACATGGGGGAATTAATACATGGTATGTATTTGTAAAAGTTTTTTTGTTTAATTTTCTTCGTCATTTCGTCGTAAAAATACAGAAATTGTTATTTTTTGAAGAGGTTTTTAATTTCAAATGTGTATATTAAAAGTTTTTGGAGTATAAAGGTACTATTGCCAGGCGGTTGATCATTTATATCAAATTGATAAAACCAAAATTATGATTTAGACTCTCCGCTAGGCATTTCTAAATCAAAAAGTACTGTCACAATTTGACCATTTTCTCCCACTGCGACGCCCCAAAAAGAAATTGTCCAGAAATTTAATCTTCCCGGACGAATATAAAATGATTTATTGCTATGGCAACGTCGCCATTTCTATTCTGAATTCAGATGTCCTAGTTTCTAATGATATTGTTTTTGCCAAGTAGGTACTGTCGTCGATTTAATGAATGATGTTAAACTATTACATAGACCTACCAAAGAACTGCCTCGTTAGTGTAGTGGTAGCAGCCGCTACTGCTGAGTATGGGATCCCAGGTTTGATTCCAAGATCTAGATAGTGTTATTGGATTATGATGACCCAAATGGCGCAGCGGTAGTGAAGCTGCCTTACGTTCTTAGGGTCCTGGGTTCGAATCCCGGTAAGAGTAAATGTTTTTGTGATGAGCATGTGCATTTGTTTCCGAGTCATGAATGTTTATTTGTATAATAAGTATGTATTTACAAACAAAAAGTATATATGTAGTATTTCAACTGTCTGCATGACCACGACACAAGGCTTGCTTAGTGTGGCACTAGATGGCGCTGTGTGTAATGTCCAGCGATATTGATTTATTTAAAAGTATATATGTAATATATTCACTATCTGGTGTCCACGACACAAGCCTTGCTTAGTGTGGCACTAGATGGCGCTGTGTGTTATTGTCCAGCGATATTTTTTTATTTTATTTATTATTTCATTAGAAATTTTTAAGTAGCAGCCGTCAAATCTGGATTTATGCTCAATTTATAGCATAAGTAATAAGGGTAGAGTGTATAAACAAGGGTCTAGCCCTTATTATTTTGAGGAGCTCGTGGCTAATAATAACAGCCACTCGGTCAATGCCGAGCATGACTAGGTTGGTCTGTGGATGGGTGACCACCCACAACATACCGAGTTACCTCTGCCTCGGAAAGCACGTCAAGCAGTCATTTTTAGATCTTTGACAGTCGTTACAGGTGGCCTAAAAAGTATGACATCCAGTCTTAGCAATAGGTATCGTATTACCCAATAGACCAATGTATACAGGGTGTAAACCACCTCATCACATAGCCGTTAACCAAGCATTCTGTACATTGAAATAAGTAACTTTACGCAATTTTTTTTGCCGGGAAACGACTTTTTTTTTTAAGTTATAAATCACGTTTTGTGGTAGAACTCAATGTAACGCACTTAAATCATTGTGGTGATGGATGGATTGAATAGTATAGGGGTCGTGGAGGTGTTAAAAGTCAAAATCTTACAAAAAAAACTTGTATTAATAAAAAACTTTTCAAAAAGTGTTGACCCCCCATATCTCCGTAACTAGAAGGTTCCCAGGTATGGTGTAGAACAAAAAAATGATCGCAATGATGGGGAGAACAAGTGCCTTTCGGCTTCGTGAAGAGGTGTTTTACACCCTTTATACGAACGGCGCGCATCAAACTACCCGAATTTAACTAATTTACCCAATCAACTTTGAATCTAATGCTTTAGTGATAAAGTTGAAAATGTATTAAAAGAATTTGACGGATTGTATAAGCTTGATGTACTGGCGTATGTACATTAATAGAGGGAAGTGTTTAACTAATTCAATAAAAGACTCATTCAGATAAGTCATACCTTCGAAACCCCTTCCATTTCATCAAACAACTTCTATTTGAACTCCATATTCCAATTAATTAAATCCAAAACTTCGCCATTTCATTAACATAGAAACATATTCACAATATCACGGAAGTTAATATGAGCAGCTTCTACACACCTGTGTCAACTAATACATATACAAGTACGAGTACATAATGTATATTAGTTTGTAACGTTAAACTAGGTTGATCGAGCTCAACTTTGACGTTTTCTGTTTGTGAGTATTGAGAACTTGCCTTCATTTCTCAAACAAGCGTGTTCTGGGCAGGGACTCAAACTGTAACCGTAATAATGTGTTTTAACACTGTTTTTTAAACAGTTTCAGCAGAAAAACACTTTTAGATGTAACAGATACAATAATGTTACCGAATCAAACTGTAACCTTTTATATGTGTTAATAAGTGTTAATATGTGTTACTGAAACAATCAGTTTTACAACAGACTGCGACAAAATTACGGCTATCCAATGGCAACGCTGAGTTTACCGGTTAAACACTTATTACAACTGTTAAACCTTTTATATCTGTTACAGATATGTTACGCTTACACTTTTATAAGTGTTTTGGGTTAACACATTGAAAACACATTTATAAGTGTTACATTATTTGATTCTGTTACCAATTGAACATGTAACACTTATAATTCTGTAACCTTTATGAAGGTTTTTAAGTCCCTGGTTCTGGGTTACATTCACGATGAAAATCCTATAATAATTTTCCTGACAAGGGAATCAAACCTAGCACCTAATCTTCAACAACCAGATCTTCTTCGTCAGCGGGCGCAAGACGCATCGCAATGAAATGTGTTATAAAGTTATATTTTGAGTTGCTTAGACAATTCAGATCTACCTCCATGAATTCCCTACAGGCGTTATGTATTTATTAATGAGCAATAGTTTACTTGCTAGTGCAAACAAGATTTTTGTTCTATATGATGTTTTCAATTTTAGAAGCAACGTGCAGGTGGCAGTCCTAGTTATTAAGTTATTTTGTGCTACTAACACTATGGACTTCATGTCTGAAATAAACAATTTGAATTTGAATTTGAATTTATATCGTCAAAAGAGAAACTATGCGGACAGTAAAGGAAACTTATCAGCGTGACCTCGTGCTTTCAATAATGTAAGTAAAGGAGACAATTTTTTTTGTTCGAGGATTAGTTTCCCACATAAATTCTAGCATATAATAATGAAACTTACATTGATTTATTCCTTATAACCTCTAGATTCCAGTGGTTTCATTAGCTTAGCATTGTCTAACCGGAATAAATGCGAAAAATCTGCAAAAACACTTACGAAAACCAAAATAAACAGAAAAAGTAAATGTCAAAATAATGAAGTTGTCTGTCAATCACAAAAAAAGTGGGTTTATAACGTTTCATGCCACGTTGATTGTTTAAACCACCTATGCGATTTTAGTGTAAACCTATAAAAATGGCATTAAAAATGCTCATAGTTTAATAATATTTATTTTTATATTCTTTCTGATTCTATAATAATTATATAACACATATGATTTCCAACGGATAGGTACCGTACTTTTTTTAGTAAACAGAAAAACGCCCCTATTCACGTAAGTATTTGCTGTCAAATGACATTGACCAGAACAGGAATGATTTGACTCGCAAAAAAATATCATAACATAGCTTATTTATTATGATTTTAAGATTCCGTTTTCATTTCTACGTAATATTTCCTTTAAAACCATAGTAAAATGGTTACTTTTTTTTGGTGTTATTATGAATAATAAATGCAACGACCAGGTGGGCCCAAAAAAAACTATCTCCATTAAATATCTGTTCTATATTTGATATTGAAAATGATAAAACTTATAATATGTCAAAAGGAAGCTCTTCGAGGCCTTTTTGTTTCCAATGAAGTGAGCACTGCATATTATTCTATTTCTAGATGGAAGCCAATCATTCGGTTGTTGGCAGAAAATAGATTGAAAGATAAAGTTTAAGAGCCCTCTTACAGTCCACTAGCGCCGCCAATCGAAAAAATGTCATAACTCGTAAATAGAATCAAAAATACAAAATATGTTCTATTATTACTTTATTACTGTGGAAAAGGCAATAACGTAATTGTATAACACCTTATCAACACTTGAAATATAGCTGTTTAGCTAAATCGTGCATTCAAAACATAAACGGCCGTTTTTGTTACAAATGCACGATTTAGCTAAACAGCTATATTTCAAGTGGTGACAATGTGTTATAAAATTACGTTATTGCCTTTTCTACAGTAATAATAGACCACATTTTGTATTTTTGATTCTATTTACGAGTTATGACATTTTTTCGATTGGCGGCGCTAGTGGACTGTAAGAGGGCTCTTAACTGACTGTATTTATTACAAAACTGTTTTTTTTCACTACTAATATTTTTGATTATTTCTACATTTTTAAAACTCATACAAGTTACGTATCCTTCTTTACTGCTTGTATCCATTTTTTTACGTTTTTCCCATAACCAATTTTTCAAAGAATAGTTCTCTCATGCCATGAGAGACATAGTCTTTGAAAAATAGTAACATGTGACGCTATTTGATTTATTTTCATTTTTCGTGGATGCATTGGTACATCCAAAAATGCAACAATGCATTACGATTAGCTAAAATAATAATTTTCACTATTTTAATTAATTAAGTCTGTGTACTTGATAAAAATGGCAATGTTAAGTATTATTAACGTAACAGATTCGGACTGGCGACGCCAGTTGGCAGCACCATCAGTGTGCACATTCCTTATTTTCAAAATTCGATTACCAGTGAATCACAAACAGCTTTAAATTTTTTTACCAACCTTTTGAAAACAACTGTCAGAAATCCATAAATAAAAACTTTTTTCTAAACCCGTTCCCGTTTCGTAGGTAAATTGAAAAATCTTCTAAAACAACAAAACAGCCATTGGCCGAGTTATTAAATATTCTGAATGAGAAAGGATTGCGTCGAAATTCAACACTCGACTCTCATAATGAAAACTCTTTGTTTTTGTAATTTTATATCCGAAATAAGTTTTCTCTGAAGCCGGACTGCGAAATATTATTATCCTTTATAACTCTTAGGTACGGATTGCTCAGACGAGCGACTTGTCACCCAAAATCAAACAAATGCGAGTCGGACTCGCCCATGAAGGGTTCTGTAGCAGATTAAATGAAAGGTTGCTGTTTTCGATTTACGACGTATTAAAAAAACTACTTACTAGATCTCGTTCAAACCAATTTTCGGTGGGAGTTTACATGGTTAATGTACATCATATATTTTTTTAGTTTTATCATTCTCGTATTTTAGAAGTTACATAGGGGGGGGGGGGGGGGCACCAAATTTTTCCGCTTTGGAAGGGTCTCTCGCTCAAACTATCCAGTTTAGAAAAAAGTAATATTAGAAACGGATATTGAGGTTTCTAATATTACTTTTTTCTTAACTGGATTTTTGAAGACCTATCTATAGATACCCTATACGTATGGGTTTGATGAAAAAAAAAAAATAGTTTCATTTCTAAGTAAGGGGGACCCCCAAAATTTATTGTTTTTTTTTTCTATTTTTGTGTGAAAATATTAATGCGGTTCTCAGAATACATCTACTTACCAAGTTTCAACGGCATAGTTTTTACAGTTTCGGAAAAAAATGGCTGTGACATACGGAAGGACAGACAGACATGACGAATCTATAAGGGTTCCGTTTTTGCCATTTGGCTACGGAACCCTAAAAACCATTTATTTTAGTTAATCCCGGGTTTCAAATGTAGATATTTGACAGTCGTTTCCAGTAGTCAGTGAGTAGTCCAAAAGTCTGACAATCAATATTACCAAGGTGTATAGTATTACCAAGTACTGACTGGGTTGTGACAGTCAGATAGGCTGTCGCTCCATGTAAAATACTCCTACCTAGCTGCATCCGGTTAGACTGGAAGCCAACCCCAACATCAAAAAAAAAGCTAGGCAGATGATGATGTGTCGTTCACAATTGCAATCAACTGACGAACGTGTTCAGTTAAGCCGATTAATCTCGTAAGTGGGTCGGTTAGTTAGGATATACAAATACTGGACTGGTGACTGAGAATAATTCAGCCTTATTAATATAAAGCCTTATCAATTTGAATACGTTATTCCTTAAAACAGATACCTACCGATCAGTGTAAGCATTCGATGGGCAACTACAGTACTTTCACAGTTTTTATGTATTGTAACTGGGACAGTAGCTACATTTAATTTTCATCTTTGTTTCGACAATTCCAAAGTGCCTGTTATTGGCCTACTTGAAATAAATGCTTTGATTTTGATTTTTGATTTTGATCGTTGCTGTTAGAGCTTATCAGGCGGCAGACGCTGCGCGGACAACCTAATCTAAGAGTTAAGTTACTACAATGAACCCTTTTCGAACCACGGTGTGGACTTTAGGTCACCGTGGATCAAAAAAGTGGTCTCTTCGTGCTTAATTGCTTTTATTTTCGCTGGTTCTTTTACTTATCTGTCTACGTGCGGGTGCATTAGAAGTTCTCCGTATTTTTAACAGAAAAAATGTCTCATAGTAACCATCGACAACGTGAGTGCCTATTACAAATGAAGCACGTCACCACTGCTACGCTGAAAGCGCTTTCCGTATTTTCAAGCAATTAGACAATTATTCAGTCCAATATTCATATGAAGCATTTCATGAAGTTATAATTGATTTCATTGAAGCGCTTACGGATGCCAACGATCGCTCATGCAGAGTAATGAAGCGATCGAAAGCGCTTTGAGCAATTATTTAGTGTTTGTAGACGGAAGTTCAAAAGCTGGAATGCTATAATTGACTCTCGAAAATGTTGCAAAGTCACACCTAAACATTTAAGTATTTGTTTGACGGTTCCCGTGACCAAAGAGCTCTTTTTTTTGGATAGGAAATCATCTAATGGCTCTCTAAACAATCTCGATCTTCAGCCGCTCTCATCAAACAATTGGCAAAGATCATGGGTCACAACAACCCAACCGGACCAACCAACCGGTTGTGTGATCAACCTGAGCACATCGTCTCAGTCACTCCTAATTCTACTGATGAGCTTTAGTGGCCTATATGAAAAGTACTGAATCGATTGCCCACCCAAGTTGACTTTTTCGAGATGGGGGATTACAGATCCTTCCGACATTCAGTGCAAAAGCTGTGCTCCCGACTACGCCATGGCTTACCTGCTGGAGTGTCCAATATGTGTCCACACCTTTTTTTTCTTTTTTTTTTTCTGATTGGAAATCATCAAATGACTTCTCCTACTTTGGGAGTGGGAGGGTGTGTCAGACTTTCACTGACTAAAACCCATCCATGTTTTTTCCTCGCCCTTTACGTTCCGGGGCCATGGGCTACACCTGCGATATGAGATGAGTTAAAAAACGCTACAGTGGCCACCTATCATCTTCATCATTATCTTGCGCTTATCCCAATTAATTTGGGGTCATCGCAGCATGTGTTCTTCTTCCATTAATCTCTAATACTTGCAATCTTATCAGACACCTCCTTTCTAGCTATTTCATTCACACAGTCCATCCATCGTGCTTACGCCAGTTTCTGTAGTATAAGTTTTTTTACTATAGTATATACGAACGTGGTACATTATACATTTCCAAATCACGCATATTTTTTCATGTTGTCAACACTTATATGAATTTCCTATCTCCTTCCTTCCTACTACGATCCTCTGCGACAGAATGAGAAGGAACACCTGTTCCGCCGTGTTTTTGATAGAAAGACACCATGGTGGATCGTCCCTGTTCGTTTCGATTCGTGACAGCCACCAGACGCATAGAATCGAGCGCTCCGCTAAATCCGCTTATATAGCAATACCCATACGCTTACCGCACCGCTTTCTATTCTACCGCAAAGACTTTAAACTGTTAAATACGTGTTGGCCGACACAAAGTGGGACAATCAAAATTAGTGCAGTGCAGGAAAACCCCCTCCAAGCATTTCAGTCACATCGATCATCTGTCCAGGAGATCATCCTCGATCGTAGAAAATACGGGGCAGTCTTTAGCACAGCAGTGAGAACTCGTAGCCGATTGGCTACGGCTACACTTGGGTTTTCGTAATGCTGCGAGGTGACGCTCACACGAGTTCCGTGATTTTTGTTCACTCAAAAAGTGCTCACTACCACCGGGCCAATCATAACAATCTTCTCGATTACTCGTCATCTCGTCAGACACATCCTTTCTAGTCATATCATTCTTTAGACAGTCCACGTACTGGGCCCAAACAAATTGATAAGTTGTACCATCGAAACGAAAGAAGAATAATAATTCTAGTATTTTATTTATTTATTTAAACTTCATGTACAAGAGTGGTACATAGGCGGACTTAATGCCACAAGGCATTCTCTACCAGTCAACCTTTGGGTCAAATAAGACAGTATTGTGTGTGATAGAGTACAATAAAAATAAAAATACCATTTATAAGCATGAAAATTAAAACACATAAATAGGTATACATACTAATACATATATAGGCATATAAAATAAACTAATATATATTATCAAAAAAAAAACATACAAATAGACCGAAAAACGACAAACCTTATAATAATTAATATGACTTTATCAAAGACTGAGAAGAAAGCAATTTAGTCGGACTTTAAATAGAACTTCCGAACTGCTCTTTTGAAAGCCAATTTGCTTTCCGCTTTTTTAATGGCAAGGGGTAGCACATTCCACAGCTTTATAGTGGAGACAGCATATGAAGAGGACATAAAACCAGTACGGTGAGAGGGAATTTGAAGTATTCGGTTTTTGGAAGCTCGAAGGCTGCGACTGTGAGAACTGCCCAACAACTTGAAATAAGATTTTAGATACTCGGGAGCACATGGATCATTCATAATCGTGAAAAGCATGCAGAGAGATCTGAGGGACCTCCTGAGCCTGATAGGCAGCCATTTAAGCTGAGAGCGGTGCGAAGAGATGTGATCGTATTTACGTAGTCCAAAAATAAACCGAATGCAATTGTTCAGAAGACGATCCAATTTGTTAAGAAGTTCTTGGGTTAGATCAGAGTAACAAACATCAGCATAGTCGATAATCGGAAGCACAAGCGACTGGACCAAAGTGATTTTAATGCTAGATGGGAGAAAATGTTTAAATCTATAGAGAGATCGCAGTGAGTAAGTGACCTTCTGGCTAACCTGAGCAACCTGCTTATTCCAACTGAACGTCTCGTCAATGTACAGGCCCAAGTCTTTTACGTGGGGTGAGAGAGGTATTACGGAGTTGTCGAACACAAGCGGCACCAGCCGGCCAGTGTCCAAATTTCTCAGGTAGTACGAGCTACCAATGAGGATGGCCTGGCACTTACCGACGTTGACAGCAACCCCAAATTTGCGAGACCATTCTCCGATGGTTCGGAGATCAGCATTAAGTGACGAGATGCAATTGTCAAGGTTGGCAATATCCGATTGAGCGTAAAGTTGCAGGTCATCAGCATACAGATGGTAAGAGCACTTGAGGATAGTAGTAATAGAATTTATGAATAACGAAAATAAGAGAGGAGAGAGAATAGGGCCTTGTGGAACACCTGTTACCAGGTTGCACCAGTCAGAGTAATCCTGATCGGCACGCACCGCCTGCTGGCGACCACGAAGATATGAAGAAAACCAGTCACGTGATAACGAAGAGATTCCAATTTGTAACAGTATGGCGAGGAGGATATCGTGGTCAACGGTGTTAAAAGCGTTGGAAAAATCTATTAAAACCAACACCGTAACCCTCGAATTCTCCAAGCCATTCCTAACATCTTCAGTAACCTTAAGCAAGGCTGTGGCTGTGCTGTGACCAGGCCGAAAACCAGATTGGAATTCGGACAACAGGCTGTATGACAGTCTCCTTTTAAAATCTGATGTGGTCTGTGGACTGTACTTTAACTTTTACTGGCCATAAATCACTCTGTTCCAATTTTGAATATAGAACATGAAAAAAAAAGAACTGGGCTCCGCATGAAAGCGTAAAGCATAAAAAATCCATTTTCCATTTCAGTTCATTTTAAATCCACTATCTGAAATGCACTAGTGTTAGGGCAAGGTCTGAACTCAAGCTAAGCGAGCTAATATCAGCGTAACTTACTTTGAGAAAAATTAAGTAAATAAATGGTTTTGATCAGAGTAACTGTTCTTATAGACATTACTACTTGGAAAATAATACTTTGTCAGATCTGGAAAATGATCCCAGGACTTCATGTGTGTTCTTGAAACAGTAGCCATATTGGATTTTTATTGTTCTAATAGTCTATCGAAGGCAAATTATTGAAATGGGTTCGATTCCTGGCCCGGAATGTTATTTTTTTTAACTTCAAACACGCAGTTTTTTTTTTTTTTGTAAAATCGAGCTCGAGACTTCTTCGAGTATTTTTCGCTATTCCTCATAGTTTCAGATTTAAGCATCTGCGCCCACTTGCAAAAAAATACCCTGTATAACGGAGTTGAACGACACATTTTGCAGTAATACCTCAAAAAACCACTTGTTTTTTAACAGGAACGAATGTAAATGGGTCGTTCAGGCCGCATCAAATTATCCGGGCATTGAACGACACGTTATCCGGCTATGTTGACCGGTTTCAAATGGACTTTGATGAGAAGTGGTCCCGCTTTTTGAATTTAGAATAATTTAACGGTTTGGGAATTTTTCACGAGCAAAGAATAGATTTACTTTCACTGTCCTGATTTTATGTTCCTACAACGGAATTTTCCACGAAACCAAGTCGAAGGGAATTAAAAAATGGTCTATTTTACTTATTTTTATAGACAACTCACACTAGACCAAACAAATAAGAAAGCCAGAATTGTTTACCTTAAAAAAAAGCTAAAGTTTCCAAAGACAGGTGTTCGAATTAAAGCTTGCTCGTTTGAAATGAGCAGAAATCAACGTTGCGTACTCATTAGCTTGTAATTA
This sequence comes from Xestia c-nigrum, assembly GCA_916618015.1. Lineage (NCBI taxonomy): Eukaryota > Metazoa > Arthropoda > Insecta > Lepidoptera > Noctuidae > Xestia > Xestia c-nigrum. Next base: position 4,041,224 of record OU745262.1, read on the forward strand.
GATACTGATGCTGATTTTTGTGCTTGTTTTGATGTTTGCTTGTATTTAGTTTTTGGAGTTTCTTTGAAGAGTCATCTAAAATTGAACCACAACTGGTTTCAGTGTAACATTGCTTCTGCTCATATGAAAATTATTGTCGGCCAAATGTCCGTAGGTGAAAGAGTCTGCCGGGGAAACGGAAATAAATGAATCATCCTATCGACGAACAGTCCAATGCCGAATCGGTCTTCGGAGAATGGTTGCGGAATCCCTGCGTCCAAGTGGTGGAACCATAAGGTTATGTTTCCACCAAAGATGTCATAGGATGTGCAGAGAAAGATGTCACTATTCCTAACCAATTACTGATGATTCAGACCGAAATGTGATAAAAAAACGAAACAGGCTAGATTTCGCCATTACTAAATTGCAAATATATTTAATCCGTCAGGTAGGGTATTGAAAAATAATGGACACGTATTTTTTGTTTATGTAAATCAATGAATATTGACAAAGATAAAACGCTTCAAAACTCGGGAGTGGGGGGTTGTGACTTCAGGACGCACTAAAAACCACTGTGTGCCACGGCGTGACGTATTCAGTATTTTAAAAGCGTCGCATCTTCGTAAATTTTTGATTTACGGAACAAAAGAAAAAATACGGGTCAAATAATAGTTTTTTTGATAATCTAACTGACAGACTAAATAGGTAGATTATTTCAGTACACAAGCACAATTAGTAAGTCAGTTTCACACTTATCCCTCATTACGAATCCTTGCACGTCTCTTGTAAAGTCATAGTTGATTATGCAAAATTAAATTAAGAACACATAACATAACATCACGCCTGCATCCCCTTAGCCAGAGGAATACCTAAAAGTACGCCCTACATTTCGCCAGATACGAGTATATTTAAGTTCCATGTAATAAGTTGAAGATATTGTTGTAGTTGTTGATGTAGGAGCAACGGTGGCCCAGTGGTGGCGACCCCGACTTACGAACAGTAAGTCTAGCAGGCGCATTACTTTATGTAATTTATTTCATCACCACTGCTCTCCCAAACTCACCCACCAACCCACTCTCTCAAACGGAGAAGGAAAACATCGTGAGGAAACTGGCATGGCCTAGATCCAAAAACTTTGAAGACATGACATGTGACATCTACCAATCCGCACTGGGCTCGCGTGGTGGATCATAGCCCATTACCTCTCATAGAGAGGATGCCTGCGTCCCAACAGTGGGAACATTAATAGGCTAATGATGAGCAATATTTTGCCATTAACTGAGCACAAATCCAGACAACATGGCTGCTACTGAGAAATTCCTGATGGAAAGACCCAATAACACTTCCCGACCCGGGAATCGAACCCTCGTGTTAAACAGTCGCGGTTGCGATCACTAGACCGAAAAAACAGCTAAATAGGCTGGTTTTTCATAAATAAATTAAGAAACAATAAAGAAATATATAAATAACTAGCTGTTGCCCGCGACTTCGTTCGCGTGAAAATATTGATGGGTCATGTGTGAGACTGCATCTTTGTTCGAGTTGTCGCAAGCGCTACTGAGCATGAGGTCCTTTTTTTTTTTTTTTTAAGGATGGGAAATCATCAAATGACCCCCCCCACTCTGGGCGGAGCGGGAGGGAGTGTCAGACTCTTACTGACTAAAAACCATCCATGTTCCTTCCTCGCCTTTTACGTTCCGGGGCCGCGGTATCTCTTTCGAACAGGCCCGCAACCCCGGCAGGCTTCGGCCCTTGCGGGCCCCTCTCCTTTTGCTGACATCTCTTTGAGGCGCGCGTGGAACACGAACGCGCCGTCGACACGGCCTGTCGTCGTCGTTAGACGGAAGGACGGCTAGCTAGCCCATAGCCAGCCGTCCACAGGCCCGCATCTACGGTGGCCGGTAGCCACCACGTGGCCCCCGACGCCCGTTGCGTCTCCCGCGGCGGCCGGGAAGAGAGGATCTCTCCCCCTCTCGTTCCGCCACCTCCTTCGCTAGCATGACTGCTTCGCAGAAGGAGGCGACGGCTTCCCATTCCGTCTCGCTCCGGACCATGGATTGAACCAGGGCCGGACGCGAGAGGTCGCCGCCGCCGATCGCCGCCACGAGGACACGGCGGAGCTCCGCCCACGCGGGGCAGACTTCCACCGTGTGCTCCACCGTGTGCTCCACCGTGTCCTCCGGTCGATCCCCGCAGTGGAGACACCCGGGCGTCTCCTCCCGCCCGGTTCGGTGCAGGTACCTCCCGAAACATCCGTGTCCGGTGAGGACCTGCGTCAGGCGGAAGGTGAGGACGCCGTGGCGCCTCTCCAGCCACTCCTCAAAGAGGAAACTTACCGCCACTATCGTGGCGTGCCCTGAGCATGAGGTCCTGGGTTCGATTTGCGGAACGGGCAAAGTGTTATTGTATTATTTGTGCCCGGTTGATGGGATTAAGCTAAATGTGCGAAATGTGGGTGTAAGATTAGATACACCTCTACCTAACAGGGGCGCAGGGTGAAAATAGTGTCAGGGGAAGCGGTAGAAAAAAAAAGGAAAACTGTTTTTTTTTGCTTCTGTTAACTTTTTTCCCCGTGTTAATTTTGACCTCTTTTTCACTATCAGCGACACCAAAAACCACGGAAACGACACCAATGATTAAAAATCCAAAAACTTTCGTCGGCGCCATTTTTGATTTCATCTTCATTCATCAAAAGTAAGATCAGAAATGCAGAAGAGAAAAAAAACAGAAATCAACAAAATAAAAAAATCTAGTTGGTATCAAATACGATATCGACAATTACTCATTCTATCTCGTTCTACTATACATAATTTATTTATTTATTTATTTTATTTATTTATTTAAACAACACATACAACTATTATTACAGGTTGAGGTACCTAATACAATAGAGCAGTTATATTTAAAGTTAAATTATTTATGTTTTGAATAAATTAATTAATTTGACAAACTAAAGTAATTACGCAAAATGCGGCCCGTGTGAATTCGCTCAGTGTACAATTGAAGCACGAACCCTGAAATCGCGAAAAAAAAATCAGCTGTTCCCTACATTTATGTTCGCATAACTCGTCAAAATGTAGGGAAGAGCTGATTTTTTTTTCGCGATTTCAGGGTTCGTCCCATAGAAAAAGTTGTTCAAAATGATGAGTACAATGACCCCTTTTCGGGTTTAGTATAAACAAAAAATAAGGTTGTATATATTTAGATATCTAAAAAATATCACTGGACATTACACACAGCGCCATCTAGTGCCACACTAGGCAACGAGGCTTGTTCCGGTGACACTAGATAGTTGATATACTACATAGATACTTTCTGTTTGTAAATACATACTTATTATTTACTAGCTGACCCACACAACTTCGTCTGCGTCACATAAGAGAGAAAAACGAAAGGAAAAACAACCCCGTTTTGCAACATTTTTCATTCCTGCTCCGCTCCTAATGGTCGTAGCGTGATGTTATATATCCTAAAGCCTTCCTCCATAAATGGACTTTCCAACACAAAATCAATTTTTCAATTTGAACCAGTAGTTCCTGAGATTAGCGCGTTCAACCAAACAAACAAAGAAACAAACTCTTTTGCTTTTTTAATATTAGTATTGATATATACAGCCATGACTCGGGAACAAAATAATGTCCATGCTCATCACACAAACATATGTTCCTACCGGGACTCGAACCCAGGACTAAAAGTAGTCTCACTCAACATCAAAATCAAAAGCAATTTTATTTGTGTAACATAGGTAGTGAAGACAGTTCTTAAACTAAATATAGGTCGCTATGTTATGTCAAGAGGCGTACAAATATATGGTTGCATGCGAAATAAAAAATATTAATCATGCGAGAGGGAAACACAAATTATTTGGTGGGAAACCCTTTGATATTGGAATGTAAATTTGATTTGTTAACACCTATGATTCCGGATAATGTGATTACTCACAGTGGGATTGTATGGGGGGAAAGAACCAAGGAGCAAATTAATATGTATTCTAGTGAATGTCACAAACGATTAAAGCTGGTTGATTTTCCTGTACAATTAATTGATTGTGGTGATATTTTTTGTAGTGAACCCGCTCATAGGGTTGTTATTGATAGGCTGTATTCTGATATTGTCAGTGCTCTCAGTGAAGCGTCAATTTGTAGTGCGGAAAATAAGTTTGTTAGTTGTAAGAAAAGGGCTCAAATCACAGGCTGGAATAAGCACGTTAGTAGCGCTCATAGGCTGGCCAGGCAGAACTTCCACATATGGTTATCGTGTGGGAAGCCGTCGAATGGCCCAGTGTATGATGAGATGCGGGATAGTAGGGCACTGTTCAAGTCGCGGCTTAAATGGTGTCAGAACCACGAGGAACAAATAAAGATGGACATAATTGCCTCTAAGCATACAAAGCGTGATTTTCGCGGCTTCTGGAAGCAAACTAACAAACAGAGTTTTCGGCCGAGCCTGCCCGTTAGTGTGAACGGTATTAGTGATACAAAGGATATTGGGAACCTTTTTAAAAATCATTTTGTTTTAAAATCACCGCTAGGGGGTAGCTCTTGTGTAGTGTTGGATGCTGAGCCGCGTTGTGGCGAGGTGGGCACGCGCTTCACTGCCAAAGATGTGGCTAAGATAGTCAGGTCAACGACTAGAGGTAAGTCCCCTGGTCATGATGGGCTCAGTATCGAGCACTTACAGTATGCCGGTCCTCACTTACCTAGGGCTTTGGCGCTACTATACAACTTATGCATTGGTCATTCGTACCTGCCTTCCGACCTAATGAGGACAATCGTGGTTCCTATTGTTAAAAGTAAAACAGGTGATCTGTCAGATAAGGGGAACTATAGACCTATTTCTCTAGCGACCACAGTCGCGAAGGTGCTTGATGGTCTGCTTGATGCACAACTAAACGAGCGTCTGTTGCTGCATGACAATCAGTTTGGGTTTCGGCCGGGACTTTCTACAGAGAGTGCAGTTCTGTGTCTCAAGCAGACCGTCAGGTACTACACAAAAAGAAGAACACCTGTTTTCGCTTGCTTCCTCGATCTGTCTAGGGCTTTTGATCTGGTTTCCTACGATATATTATGGAAGAAACTTGAAGCCATAGGCTTGCCTATCGAGCTTATTAGTATTTTCAGGCACTGGTATGGAAGCCAGGTCAACAATGTTCGGTGGGCAGGTGTGCTGTCTGAGCCGTATCAATTGGAGTGCGGAGTGAGACAGGGGGGGTTGACCTCCCCTGCCCTCTTCAATTTGTATATGAATGCCCTGATTGAGGCGCTTAGTGGTCATCATGTCGGTTGTCATATTGACGGTATCTGTGTCAATAATTTGAGTTACGCGGACGATATGGTGCTGCTGAGCGCTTCAGTCGGCGGTATAAGGACGCTGTTGGCCATTTGTGAGTGCTTCGCGGTGGAGCATGGCTTATCGTACAATGTTCAGAAGAGTCAGTACATTGTTTTTGAGGCGGGGACCAAGTACCATCTTGATGTGCCTCCCATACGGCTAAGCGGTGTTCCTCTTGAGCGAGTGGAACAATTTAAGTACTTGGGTCACTTGGTCACCACAGACCTTAGAGACAATGCTAACATTGAGAGGGAACGGAGGGCTCTATCCGTACGCGCGAATATGATAGCCCGCAGGTTTGCTCGTTGTACTGCGGACGTAAAGGTGGCGCTCTTTAGAGCATTCTGTACCACTTTCTACACTTGCAGCTTGTGGGAAAATTATTCGGTAGCGTCGTATGGAGCCCTTCGTGTTCAATTCAATAACGCGTTTCGGAAACTGATGGGGTTGCCGTGGCGTTGCAGTGCGTCCGGTATGTTTGCGGCGGCGCGTGTAGATTGTTTTTACGCAATAATGCGGAAGCGCGCAGCATCAATGGTGGCTCGCGTCATGGCAAGCCCTAACAGGGTTCTGAAAATAATTGCTGGCAGATTGGACTGTCCTTATGTGGTTCACTGCTGTCAGTTACATGTGTCACCGTATCGTGTTGATTTCTAACACTTAGTTTTTAAGAATTATGTTACTAATCCTATATGAGCCTCCGCTCGAATTAAAGTATTTGAATTTGAATTTGAATTTGAAAATATGTCAAAATTCATAGAATGATGATAAAAAACAATAAAAAAAAAAACATAATGTCACTTAGGAAGTAATCACTGCCACTGTGCTATTCGGGTCGTCTACCAAAAATTGTTCCTGCAGCCCTAACGTCAGTTTTAAGGCTCACTAGCTAGTCACGTCTCAACTATAACTCATTATGTTCTCGATATGTACTCGTTACAACTTCGCCTGAGGTCACTGAATGATTTACTGCTCTTTTGCCTATGTTCAGCCTCGCGTCCACTTAGTGATATAGGTATTATCGAATTTTACCTAATGGAGTTATAAGTTTTGGGTAACTTTTTGTACGTACTTAAATATTTTTCTCTTTATCTTTTACGTATCGCATTAGTGCATAATATAGTGACAGCTGATATAGCAGCTGATAGTGATGCATGATGATGTATTTATTCTTGTTTTCAGAAAGCATCCTTTTTTTTTTAGGATGGGAAATCATCAATTGACTTCTCCCACCCTGGGCAGAGCGGGAGGGAGTGTCAGACTCTTACTGACTAAAACCCATCCATGTTCCTTCCTCGCCCTTTATGTTCCGGGGCCGCGGTATCTCTTTCGAACAGGCCCGCAACCCCGGACAGGCCCGCAACCCCGTTCAGAAAGCATCCTTAAGTTTTAACAAAATTGCAACGCAATCTTTTAATCTGTGGTTATTTTACGAATGGGGGACCCATGAGACAAGCTGACTTTACTTTAGCGATAATGATATTGGAAAAATAAATGTTAATGGAATTCGAACTAAAAGTAAAGCGATGACTTATATCACCAAACTTAAGGTAAAGGGAGATGGGCCGGAAATACTCTACGTCGATGGGAAATTGGGCCAGTTCCAGTGATCGCCGAATCGACGACGCCTGTAAAAGCTATTGGTCCAGGAACACGCTAGTGAAGTGAGATGTGCCGATATCCCTGAAGTACAAACTCATCGAAATGTACCTTTATCCTGCCCGTCCACCTTAAACTATGAATCAGAAGAATACGGACCACCACGCTTAGCTACAGAACTGCAATGATTAATATAGGGTGTAAAATACCCTATAATAATCATGTGGTGTTTTACACTTCGGTATGGTATGGTGGTACGAGGATAACACTTGTTCTCCTAGTAATACCATACCATACCGAGGTGTAAAACACCATTGCGATCATTCTTCGTCATTGCGATCATTTTTTTGTTCTACACTATACCTGGGAACCTTCTAGTTACGGAGATTTGGGGTCAAAGTTACAACTTCTCGTCAAGTTTTTTTTTAATACAAGTTTTTTTGAAAGATTTTTACTTTAAATACCTCCACGAACCCCGTACTTTTCAATCGATCCATCAGGACAATGTTTTGGGTGCGTTACATTGAGTTATACCACAAAACGTGATTTTCCCAAAAAAAGACGTTGTTTCGCAGCAATCATTTTTGCGTAAAGTTACTTAGTTTGATGTACAGAATGCTTGGTTTACGGTTTCGTGACGAGATGGTTTTCACCCCGTATAGGCAAAAAAAGGCTGCCAGGGTTAAAAAGGTAATCCGTGATAGGCTTGTGTTCTGAAAAAGTCTGATTGGAGTTGTCAGTTAGATTAAAAAAAAGCTTTTGTTACTTAAACCGAAATTGACGAAGAAATAACGCATTTAAAATTCTCAATACGTCACGGCGTGGGATTACTTTAAGTGCCTTCTGACGTCATAAACTCCCTCGAGTTTTGATGCATTTTATCTTTATCATTTATCTTTAAAAATACGAGTCCATTATTTTACAAAAACTGACCGACTAAGGTCTGATTATCTAATACCAGCTGTTTAAAACACATTTTTGAAGGGGAACATGTCACAGTGACAGCTGTTTTTAGATTATCAGACCGTTATCTTTTTGGTGAACATGGACCTAAAAAAAAACTAGCCTATTATGCATAACGAACGCTGAGCAAAAGTCTTCATGCAAAAAGTGCCTGACGATGGACGTCGCTGTCGACGCCCACAGATGAACTGGTCACGCGAGAGGTGAACCGCAATAAAAGTACCTGGGAGGATATGTGGGGGGCATAACCCCAGTAGTAGCCAAAAATATATAACTGAGAAACTCTTACTAAGTCAATCCTATAAAAAAAAAACTATTAATTTCAGATTCACGGAATCCATAGAATGTTAGTACAATAAGAAAAAAGAAACTTAAACAACTAGTGTTAGTAACTAAAATGAAAAATACAAAAAAAGAAACCAAAACCCCATATTTCATCACGTGGGTCCTGACCCAGTGTTGGACGTACCGCGTGTCAAACCTATCCGCTATAACGGCCAGGATGCCGTTGGTGCTGGCGCGCAGCCTGCAGAGCGCCGCGGCGAATCGCTTGCGGAGCACAGCGTGAAAGCCGTCTACGTGCGCATCCGCGAACATGCCTGACGCACTGCACCAGCGTGGCAGCCCCAACAACGCCCTGAACGCGTAGAAAGCAAGCAAAGAAAGCTGTTTTGGACATAGAAGACGCTTTGTAAACAATTGACACTAGTTCAGATTCGCAGGTGCAGTTTCTGAATGTCTCGCTTTCTGAAACCTCTTTTGTGATTTCCTCGCTTAATCTGTCTCTCTAAATAAAATCATCGCTTTATTTCCACCCTAACCCAAACGTGTTTCTAAAAAGCTTCACAATAAACGATACTAGCTTATTTTCTCCACCAACAAATCTATCTGTATTTCATCACTTCATCGTGAAACGGGAAAAATAACTTGATACATTATTTTCAATACATCCGCTGATTTCGAGTTCACTCGATGTTTCAAGTCAATGTTACGGAACACCAACTTACTTTTCACTCAAACCATTTGAAACTAATCTCTATGTTCTTGGGATAGGAGTTGTATGTATTGAAATGGTAATTTTGTAACAGAATAGACTAGTAAATTCGTGACCTTGGCAGTTAAGTGCGTGGAAAATCGCCGTCTTAGCTTCTTCATACATTTGGCATAGTTTTCGAGTGATTTTGCAGAAAAAAAAACTATCTTTGGAAGACTTAATATCTTGTATATAGACATGTTACGGATCGCTGAGTTGAGTAACTTCGGTTGTATCGAAATACGGTACCGTATGCTGAAATGTCTCAATTTCCTATTTTCTTTTATTTTGTCTAGGTTTCTTAGACAAGTCGTTCTTCAGACTACAATATCAATTGTTTCTTTTTACATTTTGAATTTTTGACAGTTTGAGGGTGACCAATATATGTTTGGCGTATAATGTTTACTTAAATAAGCTGAGATTGAATCAGTGGTAACGCTAATAAAAAAAAAGTATGTCAATCTATCTAGACATACTCTTCCCTTTTGCACCCCTTTTAATTATTTTTTCCGACCAATCTAGACCCTGTAATACCTACCTAGTGTCAATAATATAAAGGGTGTAAAACACCTCTTCACGAAACCGTTAGGCACTTAATCTCCTCGACATTGTGATATTTTTTTTGTTCTACACCATACCTGGGAACCTTCTACTTACGGAGATATTGGGGGCAAAAGTTACACATTTTTGACATGTTTTTTTTTAAACACAAGTTTTTATTGTTGGATGTTTACTTTAAATACCTACATGAACCTCGGACTATGCAATCCATCCATCAGCACAATGTTTTGAGTGCGTTATATTGAGTTATACCACAATACGTGATTTTTGACCCGAAAAAAAAGTTGTTTCCCAGGAATATTTTTTGCGTAAAGGTTTTTAGTTTGATGTAAAGAGTGCTTGGTTGATGGCTTCGTGATGAGGTGGTTTACACCCTGTATTTAGCTTTGTAAATTCCCTTTCATATTCTTATATTCAGTGGTTTAGGCTATCTTATTTGTCAGTCATACACAGAAGCTGCCGACAAACTGGGCTATCTGAAGACCAAGATATTCGTAGCTTTATTAAGTAAGAGGTACTACACACCATGTTCGGGTCGGCCTGAGTCGGCAAAGGCCGAGCGGCAAATTGAAACTAGCCGCTCGGCCTTTACTGACTTGACTGACTGGCTGCGCCAAATTAGGTTTTAAGGTGTCAGTAATAGGGTGTAAAGTTCCTCACACCCTGCTGAAAACAGAGGATCTTCTGACCCGACAGTTGTTAATAAAATTAAACTATTTTAAATATCAACCAACAATTATGACGAAAATCATACATCGTTTCTTTACCGACCGGGGCCGCGCTGAATATCTATCTCAATGTTTTTCTGCAATATTCCCGGGTACTTTCAATTATTTTGATGAAAAAATATATTTGTTGGTTGTGCTTTTTTCCGGCTGTTCGTGGCCCAAAAAGTCTGACAACCAGTCTTACCCAACAGCATTATTTAGATTGTGGAGGTCAGATAAGCAGTCGCTCCATGTAAAATACTGGTGTTCAGTTGCTGTGGTTAGTGTGGAAGCTGGCCCCAACATATTTGGGAAAGGGCTAGGCTATGATGAAAAAATGTATTTTGCCATAAATTACATAATTAAATATTCTTGTTTGTGTTTCTTGACCTGAACTAGTATGTAGCACGCCTAGAACGTTCTCACTCAATCTATTGGAAGGTGTTTCGTCTAGTCATTCGACCATATCGTCAAAGGATCTGACCCATACATACGGCTCTGAGGTAGTAAATGTTTAGCCTGTCTTTGGTCTGTGGTAGCAGTTTTGTTGTGGTCTTCAATGTAATTAGAACTCTGCATTTGTAGACAAAATCGATTGCGTGGTTTCCGGTAGAGGTTCAAAAAACAATGATGACATGATATGCGTATTTGACAAATGATAATTTTAAAAATTTGTAAAATGTTGTTTTGTTTTTTAGGGTTCCGTAGCCAAATGTCTGTCTGTCTGTCTGTTGAAACTTGGTAAGTAGATGTATTCTGTGAACCGCATTAAGATTTTTACACAAAAATAGAAAAAAAAAACAAAAAAAATTAGAGGTTCCCCATACTTAGAACGCAAACTCAAAAAAAAAAACATCAAACTCATACGTATCTATGAATAGGTCTTCAAAAATGATATTGAGGTTTCTAACATATTTTTTTTCTAAGCTGAAGTTTGCGCGAGAGACACTTCCATAGTGGAAAAAACTTTTTTACAAAAAATAAAACCGACTTCAGAGAAAACAAAAAAGTGAAAAATAACTTCAGAAAAAACGCTTCAGAAGTCGGTGACCTTTTTTTGATTGATTTAGTTTTTTTGTCACCGACTTCTGAAGCGTTTTTTCTGAAGTTATTTTTCACTTTTTTGTTTTCTCTGAAGTCGGTTTTATTTTTTGTAAAAAAGTTTTTATTTTTCACTTTTTAGTGGTTCACATGTGCTTACCCCTTCACAGCGTACCGGCGTGATTTTAGGTTATGAACTGGTGTAAACAATATACAGATATGAGATTTCGGCAATCCCAGTACATTTGCTATCATTTATTGAGGAGTTCCGTTGCATATCTCCAAAGTTCTTCATCAGATCTTCATCAAATTGAATTGGGATCACTTCGAGAAAGTACAATTCCTAAAACTACCCAAACCGCTTCTAGTGTGCCTATAAAATGTGAAGAATTCTCTCAATTTCTCCAGAATCCTATCATCAGCTTCTGATTTGATGATTATAAGACCACACAGGAAGCACCAGCTTTCAAATAAAATAAGAACGATCAAAATCGGTTCACCCAGTAGAAAGTACTGAGGTAACAAACATTTTCGAAATCGGGTGTATTTTACACATGTGCGTACCCCCTCAGAGCATACAGGCGTGATGTTACGTCATAATATAGTATAAACAATGAACTTACAAGCGATGGCAGCAATCAGCAGATTTGCTGTGTATTTTTGAAGAGTTCCGTTGTATATCTCCGAAGATCAGCATCAGGTCTTCAGCAAACTAAAATGGGACCAAACGGGAAGCACCAGCTTTCAAACAAAAAAAGAACCATCAAAATCGGTTCACCCAGTCGAGAGTACTGAGGTAACAAACACAAAAAAAAAAAAAAATACAGACGAATTGATAACCTCCTCTTTTTGGAAGTCGGTTGAAAATTGTGTAAACTTCCACCGAAAATTGGTTTGATGTAAGTAGTTTTTTTGAATACGTCATAAATCGTAAACAGCAATTTATCTTTCATTAAATTGCATGGGCGAGTCCGACCTCGCACTTGGTCGCTTTTTTTTACTTAAAAAGGTTCGAACCAAGGCAGATACTTTAATTTGTATAATTAATATCAGTTCCATTGCTTTCGTCCCTCATCGAGGACTATAGACTTATTCCTATATTAGAGACGATGCTTGTGTCCCCGTAGTAGAACCTTTATAAGGCATATGCTAATTGAGCTTAACTGAACGCATTATTATACCCTCAAAATAAGAGAAAGCTTCTGAAAAGACTTCTACAGAGTGGAGAATACAATACGACAATAAATGAAAACACGCGTTATACTAGTTCATAGGAATAATTCTACACAATTAAAAAAACCCAAAACCGAAAAAAAAAAAAAAAAAACAGACAAAATGTAACTCTAAGGATACTCTTTATGACTCTTATTGGCCTGGTTTAAGGTCTAATTTGCAGTAAATCAAATTTAGCGAAAGTTTTTAAATAGCGAGTTGGCAAGGGGTCGTTAACCTGTTAGTGCTTCCTTAAAATCAGATACATCCAAATGTTGAAGGTGAAAAATAATTTCCTGTGACTAAACTACTTGATATTTTCAAACGATTTTTTTTTTGTTTGTTAGGAACGTCTTGATGTATGCGTAGTTTAATTTATTTAATTGTCGTATTGTCATCACCACCCTGTATAAATTATAAATCAAATTTTCTTCTTACCTACAAACTGCAACCTCATAAGATATTCACCGAGATCCATATATTCTGCATCGGAAACTGCGCAGACGCTCAATATTCACATCCGTTTGGCTCCAAACACATGACCTATGGCCGATTGCCAGATGTCACAGAGCTCTGTGTATTCAACTACGAATACCGTGTGTTAAATATGTCTGAACTTGCAAATACGGACCTGAAATATATTCTGGAACTATTTTGATTTAGAAGTGATAGATTTAGTAGGTACAATAATAAATGATGAAATGAGTGAATACAGGATGTAAACAACGTCATCACAAAGCCATCAATCAAGCATTTTGAACATCAAACTAAGTAATTTCACGCAACAATTATTGCTCGGCAACGACTTTCTTTTTTGTTGAAAAAAATAAATGTTTTATAGCTCAAAGTTATGCCTTTATACCATTGTACTGGTGGATGGATTGAATAGTAGGTCGGGACGGACGGGAATAGGACAGGGGCCGTAGTGGTATTTAAAGTCAAAATCTCACAATCTAAACTTGTAATTAAAAAGACTTGTGAAAATGTCCCCTAATATCTTCGTAACTAGAAGGTTCCCAGGTATGGTGTAGAACAAAAAAAAATGATCTCAATGACAAGGAGAACAATTACCTTTTGGCTTCGTTATGAGGTGTTTTACACCCTTTATATGGAAGGGGTTCTCCAGCACCCGTGGTGATAATTGAGAACGTGGGGCATGGCAAGCGAACGCACAAATAAAGAGGGTGTAAACAAATCCTTCACAAAACCGTCGACCAAGCATTCTGTACATCAATAGTACATTTTGATACGAGTGGAGAAAGTTTTTATTGTATTTCGAGGCGGAATTAATTTTTTAGCCGAGGACTGCATGGGGTTTGCAGGTATGATGAGTTTCTTAACAAAAAAATCCGCTAAGAAAGTAGAAGTAGATGTTTTAGTTAATTAGTTGCCTAAATCCCTTCAACAATAATTACAGAATATTATTATGGAATAAAAACATTCGCGGCAGTCATTGGGGACTGTCGATAGAAGTGGAAACTCGTAACCGATCCGCTACGAGTGCTACAAAAAGCGTATGTGACGGTCACGCGAGATGAATTATTTTTTTGATCAGTCAAGAAGTGGTCGTTTAACTAGTTTTCACTTTAAAAAAATCAGGTCAAATACATAGTACAAAAAGTTCCTGTCAAAAAACTAACATTCCCTAGTAAAGTTCTACACAATATCGTGCATTGGCGTACTTCCAGAGATAACGGACTCCTGGACAATGCTCATACATAAATTACAGTTTCTGCGAATGCATGCCGGGAACGCTGCCATATCACATACCTAGTACAAAAATAATGGTGACTTTTCATACATTTCTCTCTTTACATTCTATTAAAAAAATTCGGATAGATTTATTATCGTTTTCAAGGTTTTTTTGGGAAATTATGGTAAAAGTTTGTTTAAAATTATGTATACATGGAATTGTACTTGCAATGTGGGCGTCACATTTGTTAATACTCTAGTAGTGTTTCTGTTAACCCGATGTGTCCCAATTATAAAAGTTATTCATAATTATTACTACAATGACTCTGAGGTTCCAAGTAATTTCAGTAACATATTTTGTCAGGTTCTTTTAACAAACTTATTATAACAATTTTGTACGAAACCTCAAACAAAAGTAGTTTTGGTAACTTTACGTAATCGGTACAATTACTTTTTATGTCAATTAAACCAATTATCGATTCCTAGAACCAATACTAAATATGTAGGTACTGTATTTCACAAAGGAGGAGTAAACGTATTACTTCCAAAACAACACGTATGTACCTATTTACAGAATTGTATTTGTATTTACCGAAGTGTATACTTTTTTCATGAAACAGTTCTTCAATAGGATTATATAAACATAAAAGGTTTGTATTGTATTGTACAACGGGTTGGTGTCCGCAACTCCACGTCAAAGCGCATATTTTGCGTTTGGGCTATATCCACCACGCGGCCCAGTGTGATTTAGTAGATGTCACATTTCTTCGAAGTTCTTGATTCTATGACATGCCAGTTTCCTTCACCGGAGCTTTGGGAGCAGAAGTGATGACATAAATTACACAAAGTAATGCGCCTGTCTGGGTTCGTACCCACGACTATTGTTTGGAAGTCGGGGCCGCCACCACTACTGGGCCACCGCTGCTCTCGGAAAAAGGTTAAAAGGTTTAATGATTTATAGCTTAGCTACGCCATATTTGTTGCAGTCGCGAATAATTATATAATAAAATATTTTATCAATATACAACCCGACACTAACCTGCAAATTGCAAAAAACCTATGAAAATTTGAATTTCAGTACCCTGGCGCTTCTCATCATAATTTCAGCTAGAAGAGGCCATTGCCGGACTAGGCCTCTCCCAACGGAAGGTTTCGCCATAATCGCAACGCTTGGCATGGTTGGTGATTACAGTGCAGTTGTTACAATAGAAAGAAAGAAAGAAAGAAAAAGCATTTATTAGCCCGACAGGACAACACATTAAAAAAAAATGTCAATAGCACAGAGCACGCTGCTGCTCACTCTCTAGCAGGTCCCTTAGTCACCGCTTACGACACTCACGGGAGTATATGGGATGGTGCTATTCTTTGCGACACCACACAGTACTGCCTGTGCTTTTATCTTAAGAACAAAGAAATCAAATCTAGTTAAACAACACTTAAAATTATAGTGCAAGAAATTATGTAATTTAAGAAAAAACAGACGATAATGGCAGTCCTTTCTACTTTTGAAATGATTACAACGTAAAGTGTTGTCCTTTTAACAGGTATTTCAGTTTCAATATCAAAATGCTTTGTATTTTTGAGCATCGGTTTCCTCCAATGAATAAATCCAAGGGTTTTGTTTCTTTTTTCTAGTTGATTAGAGAATCGCATGGCTGCAACCTAAATAAAATAGAACGTCGTTCATTTGTTTTTATGGCGGTTCAGCTCCATTATGTTCAAGTGAAATAGGCAATGAGTTGTTTTACTAGGTAAATGTATGGTGTAAGTATTTTTATTACATTGTGAACTTTTATAATACCAATAAACACAATGTTGATAGAAAGTGCTTTATCATAATTTTTCAGATCTTATTCCAATTTATTTGGAGTCGGCACTGTATGTCTACTTCTTTCATACTTTTCTACTACTCGCAATCTCATCAAACACCTTATTTCTAGTAATTTCTTCCTTCACACCATCCATCCACCCATTGTTTCTTTAGTCTTCTTCTACTTTTATATCCATTCATACTCAAAACTTTTCTCACGACATTTTACTCGTAAAAAGTGTTTTATTATTTTCAAAATAATAATCTTGAAAGCTATTAAGTGCAGCGTAACCATCCTAATACACGAATTAATCTTATTTGGGTTTCTTCTATCTTTGCTTGCTGATTAAAGCAGTACCTTTGTGCTTTTCTATCGTTAATGTAATGTCCTATTAAGTATTTTGTGTGTACATAAATAAATAATAAATAAATCAGCACTGCTTAGAAAACTCGGAAGCAAGACACCATGAAAAATCCGTATGTCCTAAAACCCCTCATAAAACTTCCTCTCACAGAGTGTGTGTGTTGCAGTATTAAACGTAACAAGCTCAATAGACATTGTACACTTTAACCAGTCTTAACATTACTACGATTTTCAGCTTACCAGAAAGAAAAACAAAACATTACTTTCATCGAAAAATCTTCCACAACACCAAAATAACTTCACACCTAATTCTACCAAAATTAACCTCAAATATTATGGCGTTTGAATTTTTACCAGCACATTTTCTAAAACCAGGTTCATTCTTTTTGCGACCTGTACCCATTACGGTAACAATGCCTGGCTTTAAAATATGAATACTCATTGGTATTCCGGTATCCGCCATCCTCCACTTTAATGCCGTTTATCTCGTTACTATAATATTTCCGGGCGTTAACCTCGCTGGGCGTCGAATAAGGCTAGTCGCATACCAGCGATTATCCAAAGGCATAAGAACTACAAAAAAGTCGTTGCACTGAGTGTGACGTTTACGTTCGCGTGCCGCCTTCGCTCTCGGTAGGCTCCACTACTTGCTGAATGCACGTAGCAAATTGTCACTCAAGTGCAAATTGCGCATTTACATCGCGTGCATTCGGCCCATCATGACGTACGCGTGCCCCGTGTTCGCGCATGCCAAACCCCATCTCCTTCATAGGATGCAGACCCTCCAAAACCGATTTTTACGTAAGGCCACGGGAGCCCCATGGTACGTTAGGAATGAGCAACTTCATGTTGACCTCAAGATCCCCACCATCCAGCAGTGTATGAAGCGACTCACTAAGGGTTTTTTCGATAGGGCCTAAAAACACCCTAACCCGTTAGTCGTTTCATCAGCTAGTTATGTCCCCTCCGCAATATCTAGGATTCGCCGCCCAAGGTCCACCCTCCTCCAACCCGATGACCCCATCACTCTCTTGCAGGAAAGTCGTAGGGAAACCAGCACTCTTAGAAAGCACACAAGACGACACACATACAAACCACGAATCCGGTCTCGCCGAGGCACGCCGCGACCTCCCAGTAATAATCACTACTCCCCGACCCTTGCTCGACGAGCCAGCCCGCGACGTTGAGCATGAAACGATGTTAAACTCCCCAATTAATAATCCGACCAAGCCTGTCCCTTGCTGCCCTCCGGATAATGACGCACTAAGTCGAGGCCCGAACCCCATAGGGGAGCCCTTAGTGATCGTCATTTAAATGTAAATATTTTTAGTTTGTAAGCCCTGGCTGGGGGCCTTAAAGTTATTTTTGCCCATCCACAGGAGAGTTGGGTTAAGTACGAGTGGTCATTCCTAAAAAAAAGGAGAAAAAAATTGTGACGTTTAATAAATGAGTTATGCGTGCTGTGGTGGGGGATGCACGTTGGAGAGAGCGCGCGCCAATGCGCCGCGCTCAGTCTAGAACGAGCAGCCCTAGCGACAGCACGCCTAACCCAATAATATTGGAAACTGTGTTTTATTGTACAACCCTGAACAAAGACACCACCCTGATATACAGTGGCTTTACTCCAAACCCTAACTAGCGTCAGAGTGAACACCACACTGAGTTTAAATTGTTGCTACTATCGACGACTTTACAACAAGTTTAGTGAATATAGCTGTTGGGTTATTTCTCCAGGGATTTCTCAATACCAGCCCGTATTATCGATTTATACACTATCATTAGGCCCATGTAAGATTTTGAAAAACCTCTTAGGAATTTCTGGACAGAACCCTGCACCAATTGGTCCGATCGGGGAACTGAAGAAAATGTGATGGCATTACAAAAAGTACTACAGCGCATATGAAGATATGCATCAAAATTATAAATCGTAATAATGCAGTTTTCTACTATTTAGGACCATACAGATAAACCCGTAGCGAATCTGGTCTGAAGATTCTTCTTTTTGATGGGGAATGAAGAACTTTACCCCATGTTCTTCATACCCCTATAACAACATTATGTTAGACTAGACCACCAAGATATGCAGAATATTTGTTTACCTGACAGCGAAGAAGCAAGGGATATGATTTTAGCAGTCTATGTTTGTATGTTCGTATGTTCCTCCGTAGCGCCTAAACTACTCATCCAATTTTGACGAATCGATTCGTTATTGTGACCAGGGTAACATAAATTATATTTTAATCGGCTTCAACAATAGAAAGAGTTGATTTTACCTTGTACACCCTCGTATCAGTAGTCGAGTTTTTTTGTTCTAGTAACTACAACAAGAATTTGTTTAGCATACGGTCTGATAGACCAAACAAATTCTTGTTGTAGTTCCAATTTCGTTTGCAAGTAGTACATGTGAACAAAGCTTTATAAACTTTTAAAGGGAAAAAATATCTGCATTTTATAAGTCGCTCTTTCAAACCTTACGTAGCTTTGATAAGGTTTTAAACGCTTTTGAATGGGATTTGCCTTGGGTGGGGATTCCGGTCTTCTGTAAAGGAATATCTTTGTAATTTTATTTGTATATGCTGTAGAGTGTAATCAAACGTGTTGAAAATAATTGGGGGGATATTCTTGAATGTTTCAAACTAGATATTTCGAGCATTTTCGCCTGCGTGAAGCTTAGAAAATACTGCATAGGTACGGAGACAAAAATAAACCTTAGTCATAATCCAGGTATCTTCTAAACATTTCATTTCGGTAAGCTTATAAGGCATAAAATGTTATAAGACAGATAGACACTTCACTACTTTCACATTTATAATTTTTATCTACCCAAATATCATAAACGCTCTCTTATGCGTTCAAAAACCATAGGCAATGACCAGCATTACCAACCTGCAGAAATAAACGGTACTGTAATGAACTCATAACGCAACTGTAAACAGTTGACACTCGTGTTGTAATGCCCTTCATTATGCACAATTGCATAAACTACTATTACGTAACTGTGATTTGTTTCATTCTGTTTGTCAATAGTATTATGTTTTTTTATGTACTATTATTGAGAGACCATTGAAATAAATCATTTCTTACGGAGGTATCGACGCTCTATTTTAAAGATAAAGTAATGTTAACGTTTCGTAAAATAAGACAACAATCAAAACATCTACACTCTAAAAACTAAATACGAAGAAGTTCCAAAACATAAATTGTACTTAAAGGAGACGCACCCTTTGCCGTTACATCATAAACTACGAAAAGCCCCACTGATCTCATATAAGTAGCAAAACAAACAAACAAACACACACACTGACATAATACCAACTATAGTGGACAAGCACTTATGATGAAAAATTTCAAACATGTATTACAAGTTCCGCGATTGCTTTTAGCGTAGAAGGGGGGGAAAGAGAGGGGTGAGGGTTGAGAAAACTTAGGCTGTTTATATTAACTGCATATTGTACGACAAATCAAGAAGATACGACGTTTTATATGGCATACTTAGGGATACCAGCTTTCGTAGTAATTTCGTAGCGCTTCGTAGTAATTCGTAGCAATCTCGTAGGTTCGTAGAGGCTTCGTAGCAAGGAGTTTAGTGTTTCAAAAGTGTTGACTATTATGCACAATAAAAGAGGATTATTGTTTTTAAATATATTATTTTATTTATGTGCGAACAGAATCCAAAATCACAAGAATATTAAATACACTTATAAAAAAATCCAAAAACAAACATAAAAATTGCGTAAAAACTCCTCAACGCTGTCAACTGGAAATGTTTCTGAAAGTTTTTTTCAGTGATGCGCACGCAGACGTAAGCGTGCTGCGTTACTACTGCAGAGGGCTCAAACAGTCTCCTGAATGCGGGGAAATTTGATTTCCCTTTTATGAATTATAATTATGTCAAATCTACATGTTCTACATGTTCTCCAAAAATTCGAAGACATGTGACATCTACTAATCCGCACTGGGCCCGCGTGGTAGATTATAGCCCATTCCCTCTCATTGAGAGGTGGCCTGTCCTAGCAGTGGGAACATTATAGGCTGATGATGATGACATGTTCTACAAAATTAGTTTTAAAGGTATGTTTAACAACAATTTATATTGATGTGAAGTAATCCTTCTGAAATAAAATGATTATTATAATTATTAAAATACCGTTGTACCGCACAAATAAATAAAGATTGAAAGTATAAATACAATTTTCGATTTAAACCTTTAACTGCTCACATGAAACTCAAGTAACTAACCGAAGCAGAGTGTTACACTAAAACAGTTAGGAGATAATCCGACTCGGGACAGCCTCTGACGTCACTAGTACTAAATCTGACGTTAGAGGCTCTATCTTAAGCTGAAAGCCTCTTAACGTCGCTTCATAACGTCTTTACTGTTTGATGTTTGATTTTGATCGTCGCTGTGGGTTATTTTTAACGGTTTGTTTTAATAATAGAACCAAAACCAAAATAAAACAAAATTTAAAAGAGGAATTTCGTCGTTTTTTTTCATGTTTCTATTCCTGGTTACCCCGTTACTAGATTGAGATGGTCATATAATAGTAATAATAATAATCACACTCTTCTGGCATCAATCCATTATCACTGACAGGACTGTTGTAGCCAATAGGCCTGATATAGTGGTGATGGATCGATCAGAGCGGTGCGCAATGATTGTTGACATAACGGTCCCGCATGATGAGAACCTCGTGAAAGCCGAGAAAGATAAACAAATAAACTATCTTGACTTGGCTCGCGAGGTTGTCAACATGTGGGAAGTAGACTCAGCTATCATTGTGGCGATAGTCGTGCCAGCGCATTACTTAATTGCCAAGAGCCTCGACCAACACCTGAGGAGGCTCTCGTTAGGCAGCTGGATCAATGGCTTGATTCAAAAAGCGGTACTCCTGGACTCGGCCCGTATTGTTAGGAGGTTCCTCTCTCTGGAGGCCTGACCGCCGGGTAGCTTGGACCCTGTTCCCGATACCGATGGGCTACAATATTTTATATTTAAAAACTAGCTTCTGCCAGCGGCTTCGCCCGCGTGAAGTTTTAAAATTGGGGTTGAGTGAGAATATTATAAACGTAAGAGTAAACAAATATAATAATAACAAATCTCCGAACTGCTAAGCTATCGGGAGTTACACGTGTTATTGTGAGTAAACTATAAAAAATAGACATATGCTGTCTTGGGATATTTTTTATATAATTTTATGTGGAATGTTTCCGTTATACATGATTTCTATGTAGCTTTAACCATTAAGGCTGCACACGCGACGGAAGCTAAAAAAACCAAGTAACTTCTCCCGTTTTCCCAACATTTCCTTTCACTGCTCTGCTCCTATTAATGGTAGCGTGATGAAAAGTATACTATTACCTGCTCAGGAGTATGTAGAATAATTGTACCAAGTTTCGTTAAAATCCGTCGAGTAGTTTTTTTTTCTATAAATAACATACAGACAGACAGACAGACAAAAATTTTACTGATTGCATTTTTGGCATCAGTATCGATCCCGCCGATAGTTATTTTGTAAATATATTTCATGTACAGAATTGACCTCTCTACAGATTTATTATAAGTATAGATAGATGTTTTTTATACGTATTTTATATTAATATTTAAAAATGTAAAAAGTTTGTATTAAATTGAATAAAGGAAATAATGATAATTTATTTGCATCAAGTTTAACATTTTACATTAGATACATGTTAATACATACAATTTAAGGAAAATTAAACAATAGTGTGGCGACACAAAACCCTTGCTAAGTTGTCAAGACAACTTGTGTTAAAGATGCTGGGCCCGACCCTTTAGAGGATGTTTCTTAATTTTAATTAGTTACATACATGCCATTTTACAAAATACTAGACTACTGTGAGACTAGACCATTATGCAGCATAAGTAAACGGGCAAATAAACTATTCAGAAAAGAAATAAAATGAAAACAAAAGTAATATATCTACGAGTATGGTATAAGCAGAGTAGTGTACAGTGTGTGTGTGTACGTGTGTTTGTGTACGTGCGTGTGTGTGTGTGTACGTGTGTTTGTGTACATGCGTGTGTGTATGTGTGTGTGTGGGCAGAAGCTCGATGTAAAGTCATCATCATCATTATTTCAGCCAAAAAACGTCCACTACTTGAAATAGGCCTCCCCCAGGTGTCGCCACATTGACCATTCCCGTGCGTCATCGGTCCACCTAGTGGGTGGTCTTCCAACGCAACGTATTCCAGTTTGATGTAAACTACTGTTACCGATTCAGGTGATTAAATTAAAGGTAAATTCGCGATAAATACCCGTATTCATATGTTTTACTAGCTGACCCACGCAACTTCGTCTGCGTCACATAAGAGAAAAAAACAAAAGGAAAAAAGAAACCCCGTTTTGGCAACATTTTTCATTTCTGCTCCGCTCCTAATGGTCGTAGCGTGATGTTTTATAGCCTAAAGCCTTCCTCGATAAATAGTCTATCCAACACAAAAAGAATTTTTCAATTTGAACCAGTAGTTCCTGAGATTAGCGCGTTCAAACAAACATACAAACAAACTCTTCAGCTTTATAATATTAATAAGTATAGAAATGTGATTCCATGAGGTCAATTAGATGGTGTAACTGTAACATTGTTTGACAGCTGAACTGTTATGAAAATGTGTTATCTACCTGTTTATTTATTGCCCATTCAAAAAATATCTTAATTAACAATGATATTTATCCTCTTTAGCACGATCAATTTATTGTTAGCATTCACATCTGCTAAAAAAAAGAGTAGAGGAATAAAATACAAATGTAATAACCTGCCATTCACGTACATCTAACATACAAATTCGTTCTTAAAAAATAAGAAAAATCACAAACACTTCCACTCGGCTTACGATGTCGAGGCTCATTCGCGTTCGTAATCTGCCACTCGTCAAATACTCCTCTAGATTTGAGGATAAAGAGGCTTATATTTGAACACTTATGTTAAAAACGGATGAGTGAAGATGTTGGGGGCTTCGAGAATTAAATTCAGTATTATATTATTACTTTTGAAGTACTTAAAAGGACGTGACTGCTAAGATAACAAGTACCAAGCACAAATTGATTGGTACGAGGTTAGGAAAATTATATGAAAAAAGCTTAAAAACACAGCATTCAATTTTCCACTTTCCTGTAGAAAATTAGTCATCGTTTTTCTACGATATATTTATCTAATAATTAGCAGACCCACGCAACTTCGTCTGCGTCACATAAGAGAGAAAAACGAAAGGAAAAAAAAAATCCCCGTTTTTGCAACATTTTTCATTCATGCTCCGCTCCTAATAATTGTAGCGTGATGTTATATAGCCTAAAGCATTCCTCGATAAATGGACTATACAACACAAAAAGATTTTTTCAATTCGAACCAGTAGTTCCTGAGATTAGCGCGTTCAACTAAACAAACACACGAACTCTTCCGCTTTATAATATTAGAATAGATTTATTTAGTTCTCCAACAAAGGATACACAGATATAATATAAGTAAGATCCTTTTGATCTTATTGTATTCTTTCAAAGGGCACTACACCATTAACAATGTAACTAGAAGTTAACACAGAACGTAGAAAAAAAAATGACTGAAAATACAGGGCGTAAACACTGACTCTTCACAAAGCCGTTAACCAAGCATTCTGTACATCAAACTAAATAACCCTACTATAAAATTATTGCTGTGAAATTACTTTGTTTAAGGATCAAAAATGACTTTTTACAATAAAACTTAAATGTATCAAAAAACATGGTGCTGGATGGATTGACTAGAGTGGAGGAGGACGAGGAATGGAGGCATTTAAAGAAAAGTTGTGAAAAAGTTGGAACTTTGACCCCCAATATCTCCTTAAGTAGAAGGTTAATAGATTTGGTCTAAGACACAAACAAATATCGCAATGTCAACATTGCGACGAAGCCTTCTTGTTCTCCTTGGGGAGAACAAGAGCCTTTCGGCTTCGTCAATACTCTTTTTACAGCTTTTATGTGTATATTATAGATAGAACGAGTACTTTCAATTTAAAATTTTCTCTTCTATTTACGTTACGTCTACATCACACGCTTGTGATAGATCCTGTGATCTCTTGAATCAAGCCAAACACACATCCCTCTATATCAGACAGCATATTAGTTTAGCGGTACGCCCGTAAATAAACCAATAGAAACCTCTTTACAAAACTTACTTCCTATACATATAGTACAACACTTAGGGGTTATATGCGTGATTTTCTTTTGTTATGGGGGTTTTGGTTTTGGGATCAGGGATTCCCGCGATCATGATGCTTGCAACAGCGTATCGGGTGCTCGTAGAAACAAAAGAAAATCACGGAAATAATCCCGTCAGTATATTAAATTGTAGTGAAAAATCTTGAAAGTCTAAAACAGTGTAAACGAAGTACAAAATCTTTAACACCCAACAATATCATAAAGACGCACAAAAGCTTTACACTTAAGAAAACTTACAAGTATTGCACCAAACTTACTGGTGCAAGTGCATAGCAAGTTGGTGACAAACTTGCAGTAACTTGGGTAATACGCAAGTTAAGTTGTACCAACAACTTGCTGTCGACTCGCTATTGGATAGTTTACAAGTTTGTTAATAAGGCCTTAATTGTTGAGGGCTTTGGAATTGAGTGGTTGTAGCAATAGTTTTGATAAGTACATAACTGAAATCGAGAACCTTCAAAAAGACTAGCACTATGCTTACGACTTCGGCCGCAAAAACTGTGATACTTCGGCTAATATGCACGATCTAAATATTATTTATAGCTTAAAGCACCCACGAATAATGTGGCTCCCAGCCAATGAAAGAATATTTGGAATTGGATTATGAGTTTTGGAGATTACACCCTACCTTCAAACTTTAAAACAAAACCTCTTTATAACAATTGTTATAAATTAGTATAGAGGGAATGATAGAAGAAAGCTGCACGTCTAAACCGTTACTATACATATAACGTCATGCTTCTGTTCTTTGAAGATGAAGCTACGTTTGGCCAGTTTTGTTTAACTTCTAAAGGGTGTAATGTTTTACACCCTTTAGAAGTTAAACAAAACTGGCCCCCATCACGAAGCCGAAAGGCACTTGTTCTCTCCATCATTCCGATCATTTTTTTGTTCTACACCATACCTGGGAACCTTCTAGTTACTGAGATATGGGGGGTTAAAGTTACAACTTTTTTTTGTAAGATTTTTTAACACCTCCACGGCCCCCGTGCTATTCAACACATCCATCAGTACAATGTTTTAAGTGCGTTACATTGAGTTCTACTACAAAACATGATTTATAACTTTAAAAAAAGTTGTTTCCCAACAATATTTTTTGCATAAAGTTACTTAGTTTGATGTAGGTATAGAATGCTTGGACAACGGCTTTGTTATGAGGTGGTTTACACCCTGTATGATGGCTTAACATTTCACTAATGTAAATAGGAGATAATCCACCACGTCAGCGTAGCTTGTTGGAGGTCATTATGTCTTCGTATTTTTCGTTTCAGAATATGCTAGTTTTCTCACGACACCTGTTTCCGACATCGTTTCATGAAAGCAATAGAAGTTAAAAAATGATCTGTATAAAGAAGAAGGTGAGTATTTTACTTCGAACTATGACTAACCCGACCCCGTTGTGTTTTGTATAAAAACAATTGTTCTACTGGAACCACTTTAATTCACCACAATATAAAAATACAGACACACAAGTACTTGGGTACTGATATTTTGGCAATGTCCCTCTTAATCGCTCCTTTAATTTGGGCAAATAGTTAACGCGGCAGCGTTCACAATCTAACTAACTCAATTACCCATATTATTTCTGTACATTGGGTAAAAATGCAACATAAGTGCTTTAGTAATGGAAAAGTACACTATAAACAAGTCCAAACTGACTTAGGCTCTATTGCCTTGTAATAAGGGTTAAAACAGAACCATGAGCTGATCTCGATTCCTCGCAAGACTTACGAAAAAACCAATAACACCATTTCGTCTAAATCTGTTCAGAAGTTTTAAAACATTCATCCATCCATTACATCCATTCTCACAAACTTTCGCACTTATAATGCAAACTAATAAGTCAAAAGTAATTAGGTAAAAAAGTGGTTGATCGTCAGTGAACTTGATAGTACTTTTTTAAAACTTTACAAACTTACTAGCTGACCCACGCAACTTCGTCTGCGTCACATAAAAGAGAAAAACGAAAGGAAAAAAACAACCGTTTTTGCAACATTTTACATTCCTGCTCCGGTCCTAATGGCCGTACCATAATGTTATATAGCCTAAAGCCTTCCTCGATAAATGGACTATCCAACACAAAAAGATTTATTCAATTTGAACCAGCAGTTCCTGAGATTAGCGCGTTCAACCAAACAAACAAACAAACTCTTCTGCTTTATAAATTACTAGCTGACCTGCGCAACTTCGTCTGCGTCACATAAGAGAGAAAAACAAAAGGATAAAATCCCCGTTTTTGCAACATTTTTCATTCCTGCTCCGCTCCAAATAATTGTAGCGTGATGTTAGCGCGTTCAACCAAACAAACAAACAAACTCTTCTGCTTTATAGTATTGGTATAGATACGTTGACAAAATACTTACAATGAGATTCTATGGCATCCCTAAAACTCAGTTGTGAGAAAACAATAGTATTGTATTGCAGCATTGAGTGACAGAATCGCAGTAACCTAGCGTCGAGGGAAATCTACATGCGAATGAATTGATGTATTGTGACTCGATTGAAACTTTGTTATATCTGGATACTATAGGAGTCGCAATGGAATCGAGAATGACGTGTTTTTAGAAAGCTACATTTTTCACGTTCCGTTATACGTGAGAATGTATGCACTCTTAAAAATAAATATTTTGTAAGAAAATACTGGGAAGTTGTGTGGTAATCGGTGGTCGCTGTATGCGAAGGCATGAGAAAATATACGTAAGGAAAGTTCTGAGTACTCGTATACAGGGTGTAAACCACCTCATCACAAAGGCATTAACCAAGCATTCTGTACATCAAACTAAGTAACTTTACGCAAAAATTATTGCTGGGAAACCACTTTTGTTTTTGAGGTTATAAATCATGTTTTGTGGTAGAACTCAATGTAACGCTCTTAAAATACTGTGCTGGTGGATGGATTGAATTGTACGTGGGTCCTGAATGTGTTTAAAGTCATAATCTTACAATAAACACTTGTATTTGAATAAAAACTTTTCAAAAAGTTGTAACTTCAATCCTCCATATCTCCGTAACTAGAAGGTTCCCAGGTATGGTGTAAAACTAAAAAAAATATCGTAATGATATGGAGAACAAGTGTCTTTCGGCTCCGTGAAGAGGTGTTTTACACCCTTTATAATATAAGAAAGATGATAAGGCAAGAAAAGAAGTGTCTTGATGAGATGACGAGTTATAGACACAGTCAACGCGCGCGCGCACTAATGAGCGGTCGCCGATTTGTACGTTAAAAATGTCTGTGAACAGTGTAAATACGGTCAAGTGTACCAGTTGTAATGTTGTTATTTCGGAGGTCCTGGCCTTCATACGTAATAGGCATGATGTAGTGGACAACGAAAGTTTAATAAAAATATGCTCATCCGCTTTTTCTGAAGAGGACATTGATGAAGCAAAGAAGTTATTGTTTGTTTCTACGAAGACAAGCCAAAAGCTTGTGTCGAGGCGTAAAAACAAAAAGCAAAAGGACCTAGAGGACATGATTACGGTGTTTAAAACCATGGATCCCGAACAAATCCCGGTTTTTGTGGCGTATGACCTTCACAAATTGCCACCAGTTTGCTTTGATCACGTAGACGTGACGAAGTTGCTGAAGGATTTGTTGGTTCTACGGGCAGATGTTAATGCAATCAAAAGTGATTATGTGACTCAAGATCAGCTGGAAAACATCAAACAAAGTACAAGAATTTCAATGCCGGCACCGTTACCCAGTTTGAATGTGAATGTTGAAAGAGAAGGGTACATTGAAAACAACAACTCAGAATCGTTGAATGTATCTCATAATATACTCTGCGCGCCGTCCCTGAGTCAACGAAGCCCTAGTTCTATGAGTCATGATCGTTCGAGTGTGCCGCTCACTAGCATCGCAGGTGATAAGGATATTTTACCTATCTTGCCCGCCCCGCAGCGCCCGGCCGGTTTTGCGATCGCTGAGAAACAGCTGACAACGGCAGAGATTGTAAGCAATGGCAAGTGGAAAGAAAATAAAAGAGAGGATGGCTGGACACTAGTGCAGAAATCAAAATCAAAATCTAGAAATCGCTTTACTGGTTTGACAGGGAAGGCTGTTTCAAATGTACCAATCAAGTTTCGCGCTGCAGATATGAAAATACCGTTGTTTATCTCATATGTAAATAAAGAAACTACAGAGAAAGATATTTGTGACTATATACAGAGTAAAGTTAACGAAGTGGTGACTTTGGAAAGAATTAATATGAAGGTTGATAGGCAATATAATGCTTTCAAGCTGTTTGTTCCTAAGCACAAAATAAATACGTTTTTAGACGACAACTTGTGGCCAGAGGGCATTGCGTTCAGAAGATTTATACATTTTAAGAATAGGATAGACAACGGGATTTTGAATGTAAACGCAACTCAGAATAATGGATAAGGAAATAAAAAACACATACCTAGCGACGTTTAATTGCAAAAATGTCACTCGATCAGCTGATTGTGTGAGAAGATTATGCGGAGTGGCTGACGTCATCGCGCTGCAGGAAACCTGGCTGTTACCTCATGATCTAGCCTACTTAGGCACATTGCATGATGACTTCGCGTATACGGGAAAATCTGCTGTCGATACGTCTGCCGGAGTACTCGTAGGCAGACCCTACGGAGGAGTTGCCCTATTGTGGAGGAAGTCGGCTTTCTCAAAGGTATCGGTAGTGTCGTGTAATAGCGATCGTTTAGTTGCTATTAGAATTGATCACATGAATCGTTCCATGTTAATTTTCTCGGTTTACATGCCTACTGACTCGAGTGATAATTTAATAGAATTTACTACATGTTTGAGTGAGGTTATTGCGATTACTGAGAATAGTGATACGGAGACGGTGTTCATGTTAGGAGACTTTAACGCTCACCCGGGCGAACGTTCTGCAAGTGAATTGTCATCAGTGTGTACGGAGCAATTGTGGTCGTGTGTGGACATGGATTTGTTACCGAGTGATACTTATACATTTACAAGCACAGCTAACGGTGCACTACGCTGGTTAGATCATTGTGTGGTGAGTAGTGCAGCGAGGCAATTAGTAATGAAAGCAGCTGTTTTTTATGATGTTTACTCGTCAGACCACATTCCTTTGATTATTGAGTGTAACATAAATTTGATAATACCAAAGTTATTGAGCAAAACCCACTCTTGTAACAAGGTCATTTGGGGTGATAGAAATGCTAAACAAATACACACATCAAAAGTGTCTAGGGATCAAGCATTTTTATGCGGATTTCTTGAGATTGAGATGTGGCTTTGTAATAAATTTATGATTTTATAAATTTATATGGATCCTTTTTGGTGCATTTCATAATTTGAATCAGGAACTGTGAATCAAATTCGAGTAAAAGATGAAAATCAGCTGTCAATATTTTCCCTATAAAAACATACAACGCATTGAAGACATTATTAGTGCTACTGTTTCCCTACTACTGATTAAAACCAACGTTATTATGGAGCGGCGACGTCATTTAAGCAGGGAAGAAATGCTCAGAGCCGTGGGAATGATAGAAGCTGGTTCCCGGCAACGTACTGTGGCTTTAGCTCTGAATACAAGTCAGAGTGTTATCAGTCGACTTTGGACACGTTACCGAAGCACTGGTACCGTGGCTGAGCGCCATGGAGGACGGTATCGCTGCACCACACGGAGACAAGACCGATACATTCAAATCTTAACTCGAAGAGCTCCAACAATAACCGCCATGATGTTAGCCGTGAGGCTTCATCACTCTTCAGGGAACTTAATTAGCGCCCAAACAGTCAGAAACCGCTTGCATGAAGTGAACCTTCATTCCCGAAGACCGCTACGGGTACCACCTATAGTAATGCACAATCGTAGGATTCGATATCAATGGGCTCTTGAACACAGAAATTGGGCAGAAGAACAATGGCGTTTCGTGTGCTTTTCTGATGAGTCTCGTTTTGGTATGAGACCGGATTCAAGACGTATACGACACTGGAGAACCCCTGGACGCCAACAGTGATTAAAATCCTGCCAGGAAGTCCATCCTTATAGTGGTGGAACCATCATGGTATGGGCGGGTATTTGGATCGGCGGAAGAACTGAGTTGATTTGGATCAGAGGCAACCTCAACGCTCAAATTTATGCTGAGACGATTGTATCAGACGTCATCGTTCCTCTACAAGTGCAAATCGGTCCCTTATTTCAGTTAATGCATGATAATGCACGACCGCACACCGCAAGAGTTGTAAGACAGACTCTCGCCGCAGCTAACATCAATGTCCTGCCCTGGCCTGCTCAGTCGCCAGACTTGAATCCGATTAAGCATGCATGGGATATGCTACAGAGAAGAGCTCTGCCGAATATGGAGGGTATCCAGTCGCAAGAAGACCTTTTTTTGTTGTTGCAACGAACATGGGCGGCCATTCCACAGCGTGATTTGGATGAACTCATTTTGAGTATGCCAAACCGATGTTCTTGTGTTGTTAGTGTTCGCGGTAGAAACACGGATTATTAATTGTTTAAGTTACCCAATAAAATTTTAAAGAATACTGTTATTTCAGTCTTTTTTTCAAACTTTTGTGTTAGTGGTTCAAATGTCAAAAATCCCTTTATTAGGAAAATGGCAAATTTCTTTATTAATGCAAAGGTGACTTGGTTTATCGTTACTGTGACAAACGAAAACACTTTATTTGATGAATCCTTAAAGAAAATTTTAATTAATATCAATCAGGAGAAAAGTTATTGCAAAAATATATGTTGATCCCTAGACACTTTTGATGTGTGTAGATGAATTCACAACCTTTTGTCATTCAAAGTTAAGATTAGTGGATTTTCCTACGGAATTTCGGGATTGTTCGCATGGAATGTGCTCTGATACTAGCCACCACAGACTGTTAGATGAAATGTACGACACAGTTATAAGTATTTTGAAAGAAGGCGCTGAAATTTCATACAAAGGTTCTGAAAATCTGCGTCGTAATAGAAAATATGTGACTGGTTGGAATGTGCATGTACGTGGCGCTCACAGGGAGGCTCGCATGCATTATCAGACGTGGCTGCTGCATAAAAAACCCACATCGGGGTGTATTTACACGAATATGTGTAAATCCAGGAAGGTTTTTAACCCTTAAACAAATGCAGCGCTGTGCAAGACTTATCAAAGATGTTAAAATGGATTTAGCTTACATTTAGAAGTAGTTTTAATGTATTTAAAATTATATATTAAAAAAAACATAGTATATATGTTTTTTTTCAGTGGGAATATATTTCCCTATATTTGGTTAGGATATTTTTTGTTTTTATGGTGGGAAATTATTTCCCTGTATCCTTTACTGCAATGCCTAGTTGTGCTACATGACTAGTTGTTGCATTTGACTTTACTTGGTTTTTGCATGTACATAAATATTAAAGAAAAAAGACAAAGTCATAGAAATTAGAAGGTAATTGATTGCACAAAAAGTGATAATCACGAAATGGAAACAAAACAGGAGCCTCATATATTGGTTACATGGCGAACTTCAATCAGATGAAATTTTTTAAAGCACTCTTGCTCACTCTCTCTCTCTCTTTTTCTCATTAATTGTCTTCTTTCTTTTAATTTTAGATTGCATGCGAGACATTTGAAATTCTTACGTTCCTAAAAATAACAATAATTTTAATTATTTTTTTTTATTTTAAAATAAAAATTATGAACAAAAAGATAAAATCAAAATTTTATATATATTGATAAAACAATGAACGCGAAAGGGATATAGGTAATTAGTTTCCCACTTAGTAGTTACGGAAATGGATATAGGGAAGATATTTCCCACATAGTTTAGACATGCAAAACTAGCACTTAGTTTTCTTTTTATACACCGTTTATACCATCATTATATCAGAAATATAGTCTACTTGCAGAAATAAGGACAGTTGTATACTTACAAGAATGTTTCTGCTCGTCAGACGAAAAACACTCCACAAAAAATCAAATTTAAAGCTAAATTGGCGGAAAAAACGAACCTCGAAGATTGAACTGATTTTGACGTTAAGGCATGTGACATTTAGGAAGAAAGTGTTGCCAGAAAATAAAAAAATATGGTTTATTTTGTGATGGATCGAAATAATTTCAAGTAACGATAATCGATTATTTATAAAATACCAAAATGTAGAACATTGCCGGGTGGGAAATAGTTTCCCTATATTTGAATAAGGGTTAAAGAAAAGCTCAAATATTGCCAGGATAATGAGCAGCAAATAAAAATGGATATCATAGCTAAAAATCAGACTGACAAGCAATTTGGTGCATTTTGGAAAGCAACAAATAAATTGAATCCACGGTCGAGTCTTCCTGTGAGCGTGGCGGGCGTGCATGAGCCAACAGAAATAGCTAATTTATTTAAACAGCACTTTAAGGTTGAGGCACCACTTATGAGAACAACACGGGTTGTCGATGCTGAGGCCGTTTCTGGGGACATTAAAGTTCGTTTTACTCCTAAGGAAGTTGCATCGGTAGTAAAATCAATGAAAAGAGGTAAGTCACCAGGTCACGATGGCCTCAGTATCGAACATCTGAAATACGCTGGAGTGCACTTGCCTCGTGTACTTGCGATGTTTTTTAACTTGTGTATCAGTCACTGCTATTTACCAGATAATTTCATGTTTGCTGTTGTGGTACCTGTTATTAAAAATAAGACTGGGAATGCCTCTGATGTCTCAAATTACAGGCCTATATCCTTGGCAACTGTTTTAGCCAAGGTGCTGGACAGTCTGCTCGACGCACAATTGGCTAAGCATCTAACACTGCATGACGCTCAGTTTGGCTTTAGGCCGGGGCTGTCCACTGAGAGCGCTATAATGTGTCTCAAGCAGACTGTGCAGTACTACAAGGATAGAAAAACGCCTGTCTTTGCCTGTTTTTTGGACCTATCGAAGGCTTTCGATCTTGTCAGTTATGACATGTTGTGGAATAAATTGCTGTCTGAAACTTCTGTACCAGTTGAAGTTATATCAATGTTCAGGTATTGGTATAGCAATCAACGCAATTGTGTAAGGTGGAACGGTTCCTTGTCGAGTGTGTACCAGTTGGAATGTGGGGTGAGGCAGGGCGGATTAAGCTCTCCTCGGTTATTTAACCTGTATATTAACCAGCTGATTGTTGAGCTCAGCAGCACCAAGGTCGGATGTCATATTGACGGAGTGTGTACCAATAATCTTAGCTACGCAGACGACATGGTGTTGCTGAGTCCATCAATCAGTGCTCTGAGGAAGTTAGTGTCGATATGTGAGTCATATGCGGTGACTCATGGGCTCAAATATAATGTTGGGAAGAGTGAACTGATGCTCTTTAAAGCCCGTGGTTTTACTTACCAAGCTTTTCCCAATGTTACACTGTGTGGCACTCCTCTGTGTAGGGTGTCTAAATTTAAATATTTGGGTCACTGGGTCACCGATGATTTAAGTGATAACCTAGACATAGACAGGGAACGTAGGTCGCTGGCTGTCCGTTGTAACATGCTGGCACGCAGGTTTGCACGGTGTACGAATTCAGTGAAAATCACGCTTTTTAAAGCATATTGCCAGAGTTTCTACACCTGCAGCCTGTGGGTCAGGTATTCGCAGCGGTCATACAGCGACCTGCGTGTCCAATATAATAATGCACTCAGAGTACTGTTGGGGCTGCCATGGCGATGCAGTGCGTCAGGGATGTTTGCTGAGGCGCGGGTGGATGGCTTTGCCGCTATCGTTAGGAAAAGATGCGCCTCCCTACTTGCTCGCGTTCGTGGCAGTACCAACACTATACTGGGTGTTTTCGTTGATAGGTGGGAGTCCCCCATGCTGCAAAGGTGGGTGCGGCTTCATGCTGTTATTTAAATTTTGTTTATGTTTTGCTTCTACTAACATTAGTTTTTTAAGAATATTGTTACTAACAAAATATGGACATAGTCTGAAATAAATGTTTATTATTATTATTATTATAGAGAAGTATGGAAGGAGACAGATACTCGTATTGCACCGACCTTAAATGAATTGGAATAAGGGCAAGAATTTGATGATGGGAATGGGAAGTTCCTCATCCTTTGTTGAACAAGGCGGGTTCTGAGTCTTGTGAGCTGAGTCAAGTACGCAGTGGTACAGATGTCGCCATATTTTCTTATCATATTATCTTTATTTATTTGGAATAAGCTTAGTCAACAACGCTATTACTGATTACTATCTATCTAGCCTATTTCCAACTACATAAATTATTATGTTGTGGAAAATTTATATTATAAATTTTAAATAAATATCGCTGGACATTAACACACAGCGCCACCTAGTACCACACTAAGCAAAGCTTGTATCGTGGACACTAGATAGTTGATATACTACATAATATATACTCCTTTGTTTGTAAATACATACTTATTATACAAATAAACATCACACAAACATTTGCTCCTACCGGGATTCGAACCCAGGACCCTAAGAACGTAAGGCAGCGTCACTAGCACTACGCCATTCGAGTAGTCAAAGTATGAACGTGTGCAGCTAAAAACCAGTATTTTACTTGGAGCGACTGCCTTTTTTGTTTTTTTTTTTTTTTGTGGGACAAACCCACCACACACGCCCAAACCACTGTAACTCCTGAAAGCCAGAATCAACAGTGGCGGCCACCAGAAAAGCGCCGAGACAATGAGGCTCGACGAAGTCCCAGAGAATGAATTTAACTGTCTTGGATCCCGCAACGAAATTAATCAGAAAGTAAAGCGGAGGAGTTGGAAAGAACTGTAATTTCCACGAGCGACTGCCTACCTACAGCCCAGTAATTAGACTAAGACACTCCATCAACACTAGTGCAAATCAAGAATATTATTACCAAGTATATTGGGGTAGAGTACCCAGTTAAAGAAGTGTAGCTGAAAACCAGCATTTCACATGAAGCATGAGTTTACCCATAGCACAGCTGCAGAGGTCCAATTGTGTAGACAGTTATTAGAACAACCCTGCTATTGCACTAGCTCAAGACACTATTCACTTTTTCTATGCTTTTAGCGATAAGACCGTCCATTGTGTTACCCCTTGTAAAATGTTTAAAACTGTTGTATTTTAATTTTTATGGTGTATAGAATAAAGAGTATTCTAATCTATTCTATTCTATACTATTCTTAAACTATAACCTACTGCATCTTCTAAAACCCAGAATCAATAGTGGAAAGTGGGACCAGGAAA
The DNA here is from genome assembly GCA_916618015.1 of Xestia c-nigrum. Taxonomy (NCBI): domain Eukaryota; kingdom Metazoa; phylum Arthropoda; class Insecta; order Lepidoptera; family Noctuidae; genus Xestia; species Xestia c-nigrum. The sequence continues at coordinate 4,076,867 of OU745262.1, forward strand.
CTACTACTACTGAAAAGTTCTGGAGTGCGGACCGCGAACTGGATGACGTTTCGTTGAAAGACCACCCACTTGGATGCGAGTCGCACGGGACCGGTCCAGCAGTGAACGTTTTTCGGCTGAAATGATGATGATGATAGTGATGAGAAAAACGCCACATTAACCCTGCTTTACTTGAAATTTTTGAACGTGATTTACTTGAAAGAAGAAAGAGAAAGAAAAGTTGTAGCTATACGATAAGTATACCTTTCACCAAAAATTAAAAAAACAACTTCACTAAAAAAACTCAGTATAACAAATCATCGTTAACTTCACCTCATAAACCCATTTACACCTTAATAATGTGGTCAAAAGTGCTAAAATATTTAAGTAGTTCCAAAGAGTTTCATTGCAAAGATTACTGGCACATAAAAAACCTTCTTTTTGTTTATTTAATCAGCCGATGGGCGAAGGCACAGAGCATTGAAACGTCTACAGATGTCAGTATTAATCAAATTCGTGGCATGGAAAGTGTTTAGCTCACAACTTCTGTGCTTTTAAAACCGTCAGTCAGTATTTATTAAAAACGTCATCGCATTATCATAAGTAAGTAAACGGAACAAAGTGTAAGCTGCTTAACAACGTGCAAAATTGTTACCTATTTTAGTAGGGTTGTCACAATAGGTTAATACAAATCAATCAAATATGTACAAGACTTACCTATTGCACTCCTTGGGATAGTTAAAGTATAATATACTTTTTCTAATATTATTCATACACACAGTACAATAAACAACCATTAGTAATAAATACCATGTTTTTACATTAAAATATTCTAACTTGTCACAAAACAAACAATGTGTGTTGCCCTGACAACCCTGAGATTTTCAACTGGCTGTGACAACGTAAACCGGTTTTTTCCACTTATGCCGCGTACGCTACAAGCGGCCAGTGGTCACGCACGTGGTGCAACAGATTCGCGCGGTTGTATGAAGCTTATACTCTGTGGTATTATCATGAGTAAGTAGTTTTATGTCGTTGAGCGAATAAACGGTGACACGCTTGGTTTGTATTTAAAAAACTGTTGACAATGAAAGATGTAGTGCCTGTTGAACACGTTCTAGCGTTTTAAGACATGTAAAAATTCAATTTAAAATTCATCAGTGGCTGCGGAGCCACTAATTATCGCCGTGCCACGTATTTCTATAGACTCTCTAAGGCGCAGGACATACAGAAAAGACGTTAGACGAGGATGAGGCGCGGATAAGTCGCAGATGGGGCGTCATCGCGACTTTTCACGCACATAGAAAATACGAGGAGCCGGCGCGCGGCGTGACGCCGGGCGCCACGAGAGAAAACAAGCGGTATTCTCGCCCGTCCTTCGTCCGCTCGCACCCGGCAACGCCCGTGCCTCGTCTTAAGTCGTCTTTTCTATTCGCTTTACAACGGCGCAGACGGGCAAATGTGTGCTTTGCGATGCGACGCTTCTGGACATTTTGTATGAAAAAGACGCGGAAGAGACATATATCTGCGCCTCGTCTGCATCTTACGTATTTTCGGTCTCGTGCTTTAGGAGACTGCCCATTTAGCACATTCTCTACATTGCGATTCTCTCATTCGTGGAGATGGTTCCACGACCCAGAGAATCGCGACTTAGAGAATGTATGGCACGACGATAATTTCGCCGCGATTCTTTCGCTCTCGCCCCGAAGAAGTTGAGACTGTGCCATTCTCGTGAGGGAAACCAGTCACGCATGACGCAAGTTGGATCACCCTAGCAGTGGTCCCCAAGACATGTTTCTTGCTCTGTGGCCAAAAGGTTTTCGGGCACAAAATTAGAAAAGTTTCGTCCTTATTTTTACGCGAACAACCGTGTTTAGTGAGAAGTGTTTAAATATTTCGTTTGTTTAATAATCCATGACCTCGGTCCACTTCCGAAGTGGCGAAAGATGGCGGAGACTAAATGTCATTACGGAATGTTATTTGAAGATTAACATGGGATGGATTTTTTACATTAACGTTATTTAACTTTGGTGATAGAATTATCTTTGTCTTGGATTGGTGTAGTTAGTTGTTGTCACCAACATCTTTATTGTTTTGTCTAACTCTAAGGTAATTTTTAGCAGTGCGGCATACCCAACCAACAACAACAATGCTTTTGAGGGCTCTATTTCTGGTTGCTGACATTTTTCAGTTAATATGATAAGTTTTCTTCATGTGAATCCTCAATTAAATGGTAATTACTCGTATGGCCTTTGCAACGGTGGTTTACAATGCTGTCTGTCTGACCGGCGATCACTATACCCGTTGATAGCGATGCTGATGAATCTTTGACGCCCTGCAATACTTTTCTCCTATCTGTGTTTATGATTTTAAGTTTGGCTATAGTTTGTATATTACGTAAAATATAGTACATATTCATTAAAAAAATAATTTTATTCCGTTTTCAAATTACATTTCGCAACTCAAAACCATAATAACACGTCCGATACTTCCAGCTCAATCGCTCAACTAACAATTTATTTCATTCACAATAGCGTACAGCACATCTGCACATAATAACCTATTCAGAACTATTCACAAACACAACAAGAGCAAGGCAAGGCATGGTAAGCTGATTTCCATACTATTATGAATTGTCTTGTTCGATATGACACGAGTATGTATAAACCGCACCTGGCTGATGTGATAACTGGCTTAGTTTCTGATAGTTATTTTCATTGGTTGTGTGTGTGTGTAGCTTTGTAAGTAAGCGGTTTCGACATTACATAACATTAAGTTTGTGTACCCCACTGGAGATTGGGTGGGGATGTATACAGGGTGTCAACCACCTCATCACAAAGCCGTTAACCAAGCATTCTGTACATCAAACTAAGTAACTTTACGCAAAAAATATTTATTTTATTACATTAAACTAAGTAACTTTTTTTTTCTAGGTTATAAATCATGTTTTGCGGTAGAACTCAGTGTAACGCACTTAAGACATTGTGCTGATGGATGGATTGAATAGTACGGGGGTCGTGGAGGTGTTCAAATCTTACAAAAACAACTTGTATTAAAAAAAAATTGTCAAAGAGTAGTAACTTTGACCCCCCATATCTCCGTAACTAGAAGGTTCCCAGGTATGGTGTAGAACAAAAAAATGATGGCAATGATAGGGAGAATAAGTGCCTTTCGGCTTTGTGAAGAGTTGTTTTACACCCTTTATGAAGCCCTCTTCGCTAGTTACGGTTTTAAATCCCATAATTTAAGGAGACGAACTCGATGAGCTCGTGACTAAATAATATCAGCTGCTCGGGTCGATCTTTAGGTTAAGCTTTGCTTGCCTAGGTTGGTCTGTGGACGGGTGGCCACTCTTACATACCGAGTTTCCTCCGTGCCTCAGAAAGCACGTTAAGCTGTTGGTCCCAACTGTCATTTGTCCATCGTTGACAGTCGTTACAGGTAGTCAGTGGCTCAAAAAGTCTGACACCAGTCTTACCAAGTGGTATCGTATTTCCAAGTATTAATTGGGCTGTGAAGGTCAGATAGGCAGTCGCTCCATGTAAAATACTGGTATTCAGCTGCATCCGGTTAGACTGGAGGCCGACCCCAACATAGTTGGGAAAGGCAAGGCAGATGATGATAAATTAAGAAGACGAACTTAATTTCAGTTGCTAATTATACCAACTACGACGTACGAGTAAATAAAGGGTGCAAAAGACTCATAACAAAGCCGAAAAGCACTTGTTCTCCGGTATTTGCGATATTTTATTTTGTTCTGGACCGTACCTCATCATCATCATCATCATCATCAGCCTATAATGTTCCCACTGCTGGGACACGGCCTCCTCTCAGTGAGAGGGAATGGGCTAAAATCTACCACGTGGCCCAGTGCGGATTGGTAGATGTCACATGTCTTCGAATTTTTGGTTCTAGGACATGCCGGTTTCCTCTCGATGTTTTCCTTCACCGTTCACCGTTCACCGCCAACCACGTACGAGTAAATAAAGGGTGTAAAAGACTCATAACAAAGCCGAAAAGCACTTGTTCTCCGGTATTTGCGATATTTTATTTTGTTCTGGACCGTACCTGGGAACCTTATAATCCGACAAGCATTTTTTAAAATACATGTTTTCATGTAAGATTTTTACTTGAAACACCTCCACGACCCCTGTACTATTCAATTAATTCACCAACGCAATGTTTTGTTTGCAGTACATTGAGTTTTACCGGGTATTTATCCTCAAAAAAGTACCTAGTTTCCCAGTAATGATTGTTGAGGAAAGTTACTTAGTTTGATGTACAAAATGCTTGGTGATGAGTCTGTTTACATGTTTAAAGATTAAAACAAAAAAAAATTACACACTACATTGCAAACATTTTGTAAATCAACCCTACACGACACACGGCAGTATTTGCGTCTATACCACTAAAGAAACACGATGTAAATTCTCAATTCAGAATTTAAAAAAATATTTATGTCTTTAGCACCGCATATAAATTGGCCGTCGGTTCAAGTCGACTATAACTCTGCTGACATCTCACGGTTGTAAAATAAAATACCAATTTTCAAAACGATAATGCCAATGTTTTGTGTCTATGTAAACCGTTCCCCTATTTTGATCGCTTACCATGCGACTCCGTGGCGCAACGGTAGCGCGTCTGACTCCAGATCAGAAGGTTGCGTGTTCAAATCACGTCGGGGTCAAAGTTGTCTTTTTGTCAACGTTTTTTTTTTTCTATTTAACTATTTTTTTTTCATATTTTGTCTGTAATAAACACAAGATAGTGAAGAAAAAATATTATGATTCATATGGCGTTCATATTTGTTAGCCATCTCCTCGAAAAGTGACATTAACAAAGAAGTGGATTATTATTCCAATTTTCCTTGTAATATTTGAGTATCACTCCTAAGTGTTACTCAAACTCATACAAAGTCCCATACAAAAACGTTAATATTACCGAATGTCCTTAAACAGGAGGGCTACGAAGTGCTAAGCAAATATCTTCGTGGGTATCTTATTTAGTTCCAATATACCACCGTAGAGGGGAAAACACACAACTCTTGGACATAATAACAAGAGTAGGGTAGTCAGTGCCATCTTGATAGTTTTGTTTATGAGAATATATCAGATTTGTGTGGACTGTCATTGTCAAGTATGTATTTTATTGCTTTGTCATTTATTATATACTAGCTTCTGCCAGCACCATCGCCCGCGTGAAGTTTGATTATAGTCCCATGGGATCTTACTACCGGTATAAAAAGTCCTATCCTATGTTTTAACCCAGGTTATAAACTATCTGTGTGCAAAATTTCATCCAAATCCGTTAAGTAGTTTTAGCGTGAAAGCGTAACAAACAAACTTACATTCACATTTATAATATTACGAGTATATTATAGGACTAGCGGACGTCACGCGGTTTCACCCGCGTAGTTTCCGTTTCCGTGAGGCTACGGAGATAAAATATAGCCTATGTTACTCAGGGTGAATGTAGCTTTCCAATGGTGAAAGAATTTTTTAAATCGGCACAGTAGTTTTTGAGTTTATTCATTACAACCAAACAAACAAAGTTTTCCTCTTTATAATATTAGTGTAGAAATAGGATCTTTACTAATACATATTATAAAGCAGAAGAGTTTGTTTGTTTGGTTGAACGCGCTAATCTACTACTGATTTGAATTGAAAAATTATTTTTGTGTTGGATAGTCCATTTATCGAGGAAGACTTTAGGTTATACACCACGCTACAATGATTAGGAGCGGAGCAGAAATGAAAAATGTTGAAAAAACGGGTTTTTTCGGTTTTCTCTCTTATGTGACGCTGACGAAGTTACGCGGGTCAGCCAGTATAGAATAAAGGTTGTAAAACACCTCTTCACGAAGCCGAAAGGCACTTGTTTTCTTCATCATTGCGTAATTACCATACCATACCTTCACCTTCTAGTTAATCTCCGATATCCAATATCTCCGATATTGGGGGTCACAGTTCCAACTTTAAAAAACTTTTTTAAACAAGTTTTTAGTAGCTCCACGAACCTCGTACTATTGAATCCTTTTGTTGTAACAGTTGTAAAACAGTCAAACAGTTGTTAAGTATGTGTTCTCAAACACACATGGCAGCACTATCTATGAAAATTTTGTTTGGCGCCAATGAATGGAAGTTTCACCCCCCTGCCTTCATGGGCGAGTCCGACTCGCACTTGTTTTTTTTTTATGTTTTATCCTGTCGGGCTAATAAATGCTTTTTTTTCTTTTCGTACGAAACGTGGTTGTACTATTAGGTATATACCTCTGCTTAACACTTCGAGTATTACAGGCGTGATGTTGTCTTCATCTGCCTGCCTTTTCCCAACTATGTTGCGGTGGGCTTTCAGTCTAACCGGATGCAGTTAAATACCAGTATTTTACATGGAGCGACTGCTTATCCAATCTCTTTAGCCTAGTTAATACTAGTAATACGATACCCCTCGGTAAGACTGGTTGTCAGACTTTTTGGGCCACTGACTACCTGTAACGTTCCGAGGCACGGAAGAAATTCGGTTAGGGTCACCCATCCACAGACCAACCTAGGCAAGCACGGCTATCCTAGAGGTCGGCCCGAGCGGCAGTAGTACCTAGTAATGACGTCCTTATCTTAGAGTTTTGAGAGCAGCGGTGACACAGTGGTGGCGGCCCCAACTTTTTGATATTTTGATTAGAACATTAACTACTCCCATTGTTTGTACAAAACATAAAACTTAGCAACTTTTGAATTCATAAGACTTCAGAGATCTTTGCAGTTTGTACAATTTCTTCCTTTTTATTTTGACTGCGCTTGAAGCAAGAACTTAAAGAACCCGGGCGAATCAATTGTTGATGAAATTATTGAGCGTCTACGTCTATTTCTTGGTCTCCATATAGACAATAATTTAAAATGGCAGAGTCATATAGAGTTTGTTTGCAAAAAACTTTCACAATCATCCTATGCACTATATATGTTGGCAAAAAAGGTTGGTCTCCCGACGTTACTTGTGGCTTATCACGGATATGTTGCTTCACGTTTGAGGTATGGTATCATCTTTTGGGGTAATGCTACTAACTGGGATAAGGTCTTCAAATGTCAAAAAAGATGCATCCGTGCAATATGCGGTCTACAAAAAACTGAGAGCTGCAAGCATTCTTTTACTAAACTAAAAATACTCACAGTACCGTCACTGTATATCTTTGAAATGGCCCTTTTTATCAAAAAACACACACATTTGTTTAAAATAGTGACGAGATCACGCAACAGAACAAGAATATTTACAAAACTAAGTACGCAATGTAAAACTGCTCTGTATGGGAAAAGTACATTTGTCATGGCGCCTAAAATCTATGATAAAATTCCGAAGGACATTAAAGACTGCAATAACATTGTTAAATTCAAAAATAAATTATTTAAATTTCTTAATGAACACGCATTTTACTCAGTAAGGGAATTTTTGGACTTAAAATGAGTAAACTACGATTTTATTAGTTTTTACAGTTTTTTTTTTTTTAAAGTGTTAATGTCTGGTTGAGCGCATTGTTAATAGAATAAATAATTGTTAATTGTTTATTTTTTATTGTTTGATTTGATTTAATTTTAATTCTCTCCAAATTGAATCTGTTTTTATGTTAAGTGAAAATGATAAATTATTTTGTTAATCTTGATTATTATTGTATTAATTAATTGCTAGTACCTATTGACATTTTTATTTTGTATTTTTCGTTCCTTTTCCTTTATTTAATTTGACATTTTATCTAATTTTGACTTTATCTGTAATTATTTGTGATTGTACTTTTGAATTGTTTAATGTAATGTTTTCTTTTCTTTTCTTTTGGTGACGATTTTTTTTTGTATTATGTTCTGATCCTTTAATATTTTGTATGCCTTTTGGCGGGGCACAGCTGGGATCTTATTCATTATAACATCTTCTATATGTATGTACCCTGTGTTCACAAAATAAATGAATTTGAATTTGAATTTGAATTTGAATACGTATGTCACCGTGATAGATGCCTACGAAATAATTTACAAAGATTTATCAAATCAAACTTAAGGTCTAACGAAGTCTGTAAAAAAATTCCTCATTATTATGAGCTCAATTGACTAGAATAATGATGAATGAGAAAAATAATCATGACTTACTTTTTTTCTTCCTGGATTGACTTCATGGCTTTTGGCTAAGATATACTTTTAAGGTGAACGCACACTTATCCGCGTCGAAACAATCGTCCGCACCAAAAGAATCGAATTTTAGAATAACTTGTATGAAATATTATAAAACCTAGCTCACTTATCCGCGTCGAATCGTACGAATAGATGACGACGACGTATGAGAAATAAATATTTCTTGCTTTTTTTATTTTATTATGATAAGACAAGTGTGTGTCCACTTTTAATGTCATCTCCAACAAAAAAAAAACATGACATTTTATTTGTCAACCTGCTTAATGACATGCGCTGTACCGTCATACGGTGAAAGGCCGTAACTAACATTTTTGCCAAATCTCAGTTAAACATTGATTCGAATTCAGCAAGAAATTCTAAATAAGTCGCCCGTAGCCACCAGATACACTTAGATAGAAGGGCGTTTGGCCTCAAAAACGATGTTTTCTACGAATAGTTTGCATACTTGTTGAAATCCGCATCTTCATTTGAGGCCTTTTCGGCCGTGAAAAGCCTTAAATAGAGTTATGGCCTTCCATCACATACATCATTGTATTGTGTCGCGAATTGTCTTTTCATAATAGGTACATAGAATAATAATAAAGTGTGTATTGTATTGTATGTAGTATAATGGCTGAGCTGCCTCTTTAGAGGAAAAAACCACGCTTGTTTTCGCGCCTGAAGGGGCCGAAGATGTCACACGGCGCGTATCATGCGAAAGTTCCTGAATGAAGTGAATATACATACGGGCGATGGACTGGTCGAGTCCAGATATGGACTGATATCGAACGCTTATGGGACGAGCTCAAGAGAAGGGTCCTGGGCAGAAATTCAGTCCCTTCAACCATAAAACGATTCAGCTGCAAAACAACTTAAGCAGCAGAAAGGGGGAAAGTAGAACCGTCGCTGAAACCTGCATCAGATTAATGAAGAATCGAATGCAAGCTGTGATTTAGAGCTAGGGTAGGCAATAATAAGAATTGACAGAATAAATTACTTTATGGTTTTAACAGAATTGTTTTATTTTTTAAATGACTAAGCACAACACATATCCCATTTTCTCTCTACTGTCACAGAATTGATTTTAAAAGTAAGTTTACCAGCCTATTACTGTCCCACTGCAGGGCAAAGGCCTTTTCTCAACAGAGAAGGCACGAACATTGATCTCCACGCTTGCTCAAGACGGGTTGGCGACTTATTTATCAAAATATATCTCTAACTAACTGTCCTATAGATAGTTGACTAAGGTAATTAAATAAATATTCTTCTGATCATTTATTTAAGTAGGTAAGTACCTAATTACGTCTCGTGTGACCATGTGAGCCATGTGGCAGACCTACGAACGTCTGTTGGACTTAATATTCTGAATACGGAGTCCTTAAACTATTCTCCCACTATCCTTATATTCTTCTAAACTTCGCGTGGCGCAGCTAGTTGTAAATAAATGCATTTATATTAATGTATTTAAAGTGAGTAAAGGTATTTTTAGATTTACTTTTCGAATAGTCTGTTGTTAACGAGATATAACCTCGAAAACTTCAAACTAGAATATCTTTAAATCCTGACTTCCTAGAAAAATATGACTGAAGACAAAACTCTTCAGGAATTCAAACTCTATACTTTTATATAATTTTCATGGGCAGACGCTAAAATAAAATATCAACAAAAATTTGTTCGCAAGTTGACCGGTGTTCTTTCAAAAGCAAACTCCACAAGGATTCATCCAACGAATTGCAATGAGAATTTTGAAGCAAAACTTTAAAAAAGCTTTCATCCTCTATGTACACAAAAACTAGGAATAAAGTCGTCTGGCAAAACTAGCCGCATTATTTATAGTAACATTTCAGAAATAGCCGTTATGGATTCTGAACCTTTCACCGGTTGATGGCAATTGGTTTTTAGAAAAAGATCAACAGTGAACTAAAACGAGGTTCTAATATGGCCTGCAATCGCCAACAAGTAGCCAGTAAGCATTGGTAAACCGATGTTGGTGATTAATAACTTTTTGCTCAGTCTTTCTTTGCATAGGGCGGATCAGGAATGAACAAACACAATTTTGAATCACATTTTACAAACTTCTAAACTAAAATTACAAAGAGGAAAGATTTGATTGTTGTTCGTTTGAATGTTTTCTGTTTGTTACGATTTTATTCAAGAACTACTTAGCGGATTTAAAAAATTCTTTCACCAAAAGAAAGTTACATTTTTACTTAGTCTTATAAGTTATAAATTATATTGATATCAAGCAAATTAGCTGAGCTATCACAGTTTTCGCGGATGAAGTCTCGTGCAAAGTGCTAGCTCTGTATAAAATCTCTTCTTAATAGTCCACAGTACTCTCAGGCACACAATACGTAACATTAATAAACAATGTAACCAACATCACAGACTCCCGGCTGACACAAACGCCAACATAATATCCTAAGTACGCATAACCAATCTTGGGCCGCAGTGAGGAACATGCGGGCCGCAATCCGAATACAAATAGGGTGGACATGGGACGTGGACGTAGTTAGGAGGTGGATGAGGCAAGCAAAGGGGGATAAGAAAGGAAGGATAGGAGAATAGAGAATGAAGAAGAATATAGACATATTGAAATCACCTGGCAAACTACAGAACGTCTGCTTCTTTTGCAGCGATGAAAGAGTAATTCTAAAGAGGCGACCTCTTGATCGACATCATTGGTGAATCCTCGTGAAGATAATGTACGTAACAAACACGGATTTATGGTTTCACGGTTTAAAACTAAACTTACTCGTATATTGTCACTTACGGGATGTCGAGTTCCAATAGCGCGCGTAGCTAAAGACAAAGAAAGAAGGTAGACAGATTTTTCTGCTTCTAACAATTTTATTTTCCATCCACCCGCATTCTCCAGTCAACCCGCGATCATGGCACTTGCAACAGCGTCGAAATGTCAGGAGCTCAAAATAATGAATAATCATGGAAGATATCCCTGACAGTTTAATGTGCGTTACATCCAAAATGTTATGATTGGATTTAGATGAATGGATGTTCAGCTTGTGGCAGTATAGACACAGGTTTTTCCTACTCCTCCGCTATTCTATTCTGAATAGTTTCGTTGCGGGATCCAAGAAATTGAATGTCCGAAAGAAATCGTTTTTTCGGCGCTTGTCTTGTGGTCGCCACTGTTGACTCTGGCATTCATTAGTTGCAGTGGTTTAGTAGGTAGAGTGTGGCGGGCTTGCCCAAATAAAAAAATAAAGTATAGATTCAGGCAATGTTGGAAAAGAAATATACTAGAATCTGTAAAATATTGTGGGCACACTTATACCCCGACAACTGTAGCTGATTGTCTCAACCCACTACATAGAATAATTTTGTTACTACGAACTTAGAACATGACGAGGACAAAACAGTACACCTTCAAAGATATAAACGGCTTAGTCTATACATAAATAATAGACCCAACGTCCACTACAAAGAAAAAACCTCGCCCAAGCCTTGACTACACATCCAGAAATAGTAAATCCATGTCATCGATTCAAGAATTATGACCGCCTCCATGGTCCACTCAATTATTCATGAACTCCATTCTAACGCCGATGGAACATCTTTTTTATATCACTATATTATTATATATTTTTTACATATTCCCTTGAGGGAAGTGTAATTCGATAATAGTATAATCTTACTGTTTTGTGAAGTCTTCAGATTTTCTTTGGGTCTTCCTGAGTGCTATACGACCCTTATCGTTTAGGTTATTTCAATTCTTGTTTTTTCGTATTCTTTGCCTTTTGGATGTAAAGCTTAATCCAGATTTGATATTTTGTTTCTTTTTCTTTATTTTTGAGGTAGTAACTAAACTGGATGATACCTTTCTGAAGGTTGTTTCCTAAGTTAGTACCTACAGTTCGTGGTCTCACTTTATTATGAAATAAATAGTGGTGGTCTAACGACAACCTTTAACCAGTGAGCCTTCATTTGACACAGTTAGCGCAGTGGATGAGGCATTGGTCACTGCGCTGCGTGTTGCTGGTTCGATTTCGGCATGGAACAAATTATGGAATGGCCTACAAGTTTGTTTATCTGTGTTTGTGAGTTTAAATGATTGTAAACACAATAACAATATATGTAGGGAAAGGTTTAAAAAAATACTATTGCTGAAAATAAATATGCACAATAACACTTGATTTCTCGCAGTTTGTACTGATTAATTTAAGCCAGTTTAAGCATCTAAAGAGCAATATCCCCGCGTGCCCTGGTTCGAGGATACAAGTTTTGGTGGGAATTATTAAGTTAGCACTAAGGCTACGTTCTGGACACTATCCATCGGCAAAGTTTGGTTTCCTAATGCAAAAAGTCGCATCCCCATATTGTGAAATTTGCTATAAAATTGAAGCAAAATTTGCTGATGGAGAGAGTTTACATTAAACATTCTGGAGGTTGGGCTAATCCAAATCATTTTAGGAAACCTCACATCAACGATTGCAAAGAGGTTGTGTGTTTTGTTGTATATTTAATCAACAATGATTCCCTTTCTATTAAGTACAAACATAGTAAGTAAGTATTCCTAATATTTATGTGAATAGGTAATAAGTTACGATGGGATTGGCATATCCGTATGGATACAAACCTTCTTTTAAATCTATACTTAATATTATAAAGCAGAAGAGTTTGTTTGTTAGGTTGAACGTACTAATCTCAAGCTTGAATTGAAAAATGTTGTGTTGGATAGTCCATTTATCGAGAAAGGCTAAGCTATATTAACATCACGTTACGATTATTAGGAGCGAAAAATGTTGCAAAAACGGGGATTTTTTATTCTTTCGTTTTCTCTCTTATCTGACGCAGACGAAGTTGCGTGGGTCAGCTAGTACTTGAATAAAAAAAGAAAAATAAAACTAAAGAGTCCCAAAAATGTACATTAAAAAATCTATAAAAATACCTAAATTCTACTATCTTAATATTCCAAAACTACGGATATTTCATTACAGTAAGTACCCTGATTTATCCCAAGAGGCATACCAAATTTTCCTAAGTGTTCTATGATTGGGCAAAAAATATATGGAAATAGTTCCCGTGAGTAATGTCTTAAGTGGTAGCTTTGGACCATGATTACCTTTTATCGTACTCGTTTAGTAATTAATTGAGGTATGGTAAGGGGTGGGGCTCATCCATTAAGTAGTTGAACGGAACTGATTATGTGAACTGGATTATATTTTTCCTGATAATATATACGCTCTGAGCATGTGAAGAGAATTTGTTTTGAGGAATGTATTCATTTTGAGAAAGAGATAAAGTGAGGAGTCAGTACAATCAACTCAAATCATATTTATTTGTAAAACACTGGTATTAAAATAAAGGTCTTATTATCCGTAATCCATATTTTTGTGCATCTTGCACATGTGCATTGCCACCGTAGTCAAACTGCTTAACCATGTAATTGTATAATCAGGCTAATAACTTGACTACTACACTTTTACCAAAGCCTCATAACTGTGAGGGGCCTAAACACAACGCGGATCTAATGTGTTTTGATGGATGTCATATTATTATGTCTTCGAATTTTCGGCTCTAGAACATACCAGTTTCTTCGTATTAGTGAGGAAGAAATAAACATAAAATAACACGCCTGTCTGGTTTCAAACGCACAAGCTACACCTCATAGATCAGGTCATTACCGCTGGCCCGCCACTGTACTTGCTGTCTAAAACCCCAAAAAAGTTTAAACCAAAAATCGGCACAATCGGTTAGTGCGTACTGGCTTGTGATTCGGTTGCAAGATGTGACCCATACATACTAACTAACTAACGAACCTGCAGTACAAGTACGTAGGAATCGATAGGGCTCTGTAAGATAAATTTGACAGTAATTCTCGATAAAATGAGGTTTTGACTCCATAAAAACTCATTTTATCGAGAATAACTGTCAAATTTATCTTATCGAGCCCTATCGATTCCTACGTACTTGTGTAAAAACGTATAAAATACCAAAAGAGAAACAAAAAAAAACGTCTACGAAATCACAAAACAACCATCACACATTAGCAGAGGAATTCTTTGAGCTGATTAAACCCATTGCATTTTTAATTTTACATTCCACATTTTAGTAAGTAAAAAATAATTTCATTTGCTTCGTATTTTCATGAGGACCGAAGTCTCGAGGGATGTGTTTTAATAACACTTTAAAGCAGAGAGCTTTCGGTATAATTGCTAAAAAGTTTTTAGCATCTCTTATAGAGCCGTATGGTACTTTTAATTTTGGATTTTTTGAGATAATGGCTGCAATTTTGATATTGTCTGTGTGTTTTTGGGGTACGGTTTTCATTTTTATTTAATTTAGCTAAAAGTTATCATTTTTGGAATTTAAGTAGCAATTTTTGACAAGGCAGGCTTATTTTGTATGTTTGGTATTTGCAAAGGTTTGCGAAATTTGATAGTTTGTCAAGAACCTGTTTATTGTAACTACAGAAAAGTCACAATAGGATTTTACATCGTAATTTGTGGGTTAAACTGAAAATCAAAAGCTACGTACATTCCTTATTGGCAAAATCTTTGGAGTATATAAAATTGACATAAATATATCAGTAAAACTAAACATCACTATATAACGAACACAAATAGCCTTGAAAGCAACGACATATAAGAACAAAACACATGATATGTTAACCCATTTCCTGCAACACGAGGCCATCAATACATTGACAGCATTCAAAATATCGGCCATAAGAAAATATTTCTCGTCCGTTCCACTTAACGTAACGAATCATTAACTTCTAACAACCCGTCAAATAATCCAAGGCTGACAATTAAGCCAGAAACGTTGACATGCCATAAATGTTAAAGGCATTAATGTAGTTTTTCGCGTGACCCGTTAACTGGCAACACCCAAACAAATAATAAAATAGTTAGTGTATTATAAAGTTTGAGTCTTATTGGTTTAATGGTGGAATTTTACGGTATAACTGGCATAATGGTTCTTGAAATGGTGCTAAACATAACTTGTAGAACACGCTTCACGAAACCACTCGCCTATTCTTTTTATTTTTTGTTTTTTGAGCATTTCTATAGGACCTTCTTGTTCCGAAAATAAAAAAAAAAAAAATAAAATAATAAAAAGTTTATTTCGGAACAATAACACGACACAAGGTTAACAGGTAAAACGATGGAAGCTGCAAAAGTATTAACTGTAGCGCAGCCACCAACGCCCTCCTCCAGATTATAATGGAAAGATGTTCCACACAAAACGTGCTTACAGTTAATTTAGGTTTACTTAATTAAATGGAAAAACAAAAAAGAAAATACATAAATAATACAATAAAAAATAAAAAAAAAGGAAAGTATATAAACAGTAGGACAATAGTTATGAATTGGTTTCAATAATTATGAATTGGTAACAATAATTTGACGTTGATTGACGATTTTGATGTTGAGAGTAGTGAGTCGGCGAATGGTTGTGTGGGTGAGTGTTAATGAGGTGTGCGAGGTGTGTGAGGTTTTGATGAGTTGTGTGAGAGAGTGATGTGTGTTTTACACTTCCACGAGTTTTTCTGTGTCATCGTAATTTTGTGATTTCAGCCAGGAGTCAAGTTTCATTTTGCATTTGATCTTGGTTAGTGGGTAGATGTTTAAGTTTTTGTTTAATTTATTGTAGACTTTAGAACTTATGTGTTTGTAATGACGACTTGCAGCTACGGTTCTACGGGACTCAGTGGCACAAACCCTATTCGAGCGGCGAGTAGAACAGCATTTAGGATCAAGGGTAAGTTGGCAGTGTTTGCGTAGAATAGTTTGGAGGATGAATAGTTGTCTGACAGTAAGGACCTGGCAGAGGGTATATAGAGAAGATGTCGAATATCGGATCGGTTTCCTTGCCAGCACTTTAAGAACAGCTCTCTGCGCACGTTCGACACGTAGCATCGCGGTTTTACCGGCACCGCCCCAGACCGTTAGGCAATACCCCAGGACAGACTGAGCGAGCGCAAAGTATATGGTTATCAGACATTTAAAATCCGCCGCTCCTCTGAGTTTTTTAAAAACATAGATAAGTTTTCTCACACGAGCTACAGTTGAAGCCATATGTTGCTTCCATTTCAAGTTGCTATCAAGGGTGACGCCAAGATATTTAATGGAAGAGGTATTTTCTAATTGTTGACAGCCACAGTTAGCGTGTAAGTTTGGACAGGTGTGCGCTTGAATTTCAATCGGTGTGGGAGGCTGACTTGACTTCATAGTAGAGAATGTGATAAATTTGGTCTTGTCTACATTTAAAGTGAGAAGATTTGCGGTCAGCCACCTCATGACGGTGATCAAGGCTAACTCCGAGTTGAGGCGAGTTTCAGTCCAGTCCCGGCCATGAACAATTAGAGCTGTGTCATCGGCATAGGCTATGATCTTGCAGTTGGGTAAAGATAACTGACACAGTTCATTCACGTAAATGAGAAATAGTGGGGGTCCCAGGACACTGCCCTGGGGGACACCAAAAGTGATCGTTTCCTGGTTGCTGAGGAAGTTTTCAATCTTTACAAATTGTTTACGATCTGTTAGATAACTCCTGAAGAGATCGTGGGCCGTCCCGCGAATCCCAAGATGCTCCAGCTTTGAAAGAAGTATGGGAATTGAGACAGTGTCGAAGGCCTTGGATAGGTCTAAAAATATGGCAAGAGTTTTATATTTATTTTCCCAATGGTCAATTATTGTTTCAGTAAGTTCCAGGACAGCGTCTTCGGTGGATTTTCCTGTCCTGAATCCATACTGATTATTGGATAGAAGGTTAAATTTATTTAGGTATTTGGTAAGTCGATGGTTTATTACCTTTTCGAAAATTTTGGAGAGGGTGGTTAACACTGAAACTGGCCTGTAGTTAGCGACATTGGCTTTGTCTCCCGACTTATAGATAGGGTGAACAACTGCAGTTTTGAAAACATCAGGAAAAATTCCTGTTGAAAAGCACAAATTAAAGATGAAAACAAGGATCGGAATAAGAATGTGACGAGAAAAATGTAGAAAGAAAATAAATTAGAATTAAACTTTAAACACCCCATGAACCGCATGTTTGCACATTTGTTTGTTGGTTTTTGTTTTCAAAACTAAAATTAATTAAATAATATTTAAATCGGGTTTCACTCGGGGCCGTGAGATCTGAAAATTTCCAAACGCCTAGTTGTCGCATCCCGTGCCCCAAGGGCTGGTCTTTATCTTAGCCAGAAGACCCATCCATGTTCCTTCCTCGCTCTTTATGTTTCGGGGCCACGGCATATCTTTTTAACAGTCCCGCAGCCCCGGCCGGTTTCGGCCCCTTCTTTTATGCTGACATCTCTTTGAGTTGCTTGGGCACATTACCAGGTAACAGCGTTGAGGAACAGTTTTTGATGCCCTTTTATAGTTTGTTGTTTGCTTATTTAATAGTTTTCTCAATGATATTTAACGTAGACGTAATCTACGCTTTTTAAAAACTCAATATTTTACACCCCGTATACGTGCAATGTCACATCAAAACATCATAACTTAAAATTCAATAGATGCTTTGGTAACAGCTGTTGGGTATGCGGTCGACATCAAAGATTTTAAACCCGTATGCGACTGGCACATTATTCACAGAAACGATGGCTGCTAGCTAGCTGATGGAGTCAAATTGTTAGCGTCTGGTAAAGTACAGTGTTTGTAAGAGTTCTTTAAGAAGGACCAATGATTTGGTCATTGACAGAAATCCGATATATGCGGGAAGAAAAGGACATGTTATGGTGGAAATGTTTACAAGTGGAGACAATATGTCTGAACAATAGTACTAGTCAGTTTAGCGTAGAAGAGTGAAATGGAATATAAAAGGTGTAAAAAACTTCTTAAAAGCCGAAAAGCTCTTATTCACCCAGTCATAGCGATCATTTGCGTTACATTGAGTTCTACTACAAAACATGATTTTTCGAACCAAAAAAAAAAGTTGTTTCCCAGCAATTATTTTTAAGTAAAACTACTTAGTTCGATGTACAGAATGCTTGGTTGACTGCTTCGTGATGAGGTGGTTTACACCCTACTGTATGACATGGGAAACAGAAATATTGGAGAGAGATATACGTACCAGACCATAGACCATCTCCCTATGTAGCAACAGGAGTCGGGATATGTCTGGTTTTCGTATCCGTCGGTCGGACTGTCTTACGTCTTAAGTTCGAACTCAAGATACGCACTTCTGATTTTACGGATTCATGTGCGAATTTTAAATCACTTGTTTCGGTGAACGAAAACATCGTAAGGAAACCAGCATGCCTGAGAGATATGTTTTGACGACATGCATAGCCAAGTTAAAGAGGCCCATAATATAGGCGGCATAGGCACTAACCAAACGATAAACGAAGAAATACCCTCTGTTATATGAGACTTTGATACAAAACATACGGGTAAAATGTGAAAACGGAAATACACACTAGTGGCACGATATATGCTGAAAAATATTACAGTGAAAAAGTTCTCAGAACGGATTTTTTAATTTTAAAATAAAAAGCGAATTTTAACCATGTTGTTAAAATTTTAATTAAGTTCAACTGATGCATAAACACTGCAAAATGTCGTAATTTGAAAACTCGTTGCGCCAGATGTTCCTAGAATTAACATTTTTCTTTTAACTGTTTTGCAGTTTGAGGCAGTTAAATTGTAGTGTACTTGTCTTTCATTAAATAGTAAGCGACAATTTTAAGAGAGACAAAAACGAGGACAGACTATGATAAAAGTTTAAAAGTTTCTGCTTTTTCTTTATCCTGAGGTTAGTGCCTTTCCTCGCCCTTTATGTTCCGGGGCCACGGTATCTCTTTCGAACAGTCCCGCAGCCCCGGCAGGCTTCGGCACTTCTCGCACACGGGCCCCTTCTTTTATGCTGACATCTCTTTGAGGCGCGCGTGGAACACGAACGCTCCGTCGACACAGCCTGTCGTCAGCCCATAGCTCAACGTCAACAGGCCCGCATCCACGGTGGCCGGTGGCCCCCGACGCCCGGTAGCCACCACGTGGCCTCCGACGCCCGGTGCGTCTCGTGGAGCACACGGTGGAAGTTTGCACCGCGTGAGCGGAGCAACGCCGTGACCTCGTAGCGGCGAACTCTCGCGTCCGGCCCTGGTTCAATCCATGGTGCGGAGCGAGACGGAATGGGAAGCCGTCACCTCTTTCTGCGAAGCAGTCATGCTAGCAAAGGAGGTGGCGGAACGCGAGAGGGAGAGAACCTCTCGCCCGGCCGGTCTCTGACTTGCTTTACACGCCGTCGAGAAATATCTCTCAGTAATGCTGTTTCCTTCCGTTGTTTTCCTTCACCAAAACAAGTGATTATTATACAATACGAAAAATCGTTTTATTCCGAACCCGACCCTGAAAATTGTTGGGAACGTAACCCTGTTCCTGACCTGACCCAACGGTTTTTCATGTATTCTCGTTTTTTTCGCACGTAAGAGCGTTTTTGTTTAAGTTATTCAAACAAATTGATGTGTTATCTTAGAAAGAGTAATTTGGATTTCGGGTCAGGTCAAAAATCAAACGAGCTTATAAGTGTATTATTCTTTATTTTCATCATCATCTTCCTGTAGCCTTTTCCCAACTATATGGGGTCGGCTTCCGGTCTAACCGGATGCAACACCACCACCAACACCACTACCACCACCAACAGTACCGTCACGAGTATTATTTTAAGCCCGGTTTTATAATGCTGTTCATGTACCCTTTTCTCTCGGAGTTGATAAAAACACTTTATAATTTAAATCAATTACTATTTTAGAAAAAATTAACTCCGTCCCTAACTGTAATTATCATCATTATTTTGTATTTTCTTCTTCTTCATAAACAAAGAAATACTTTCCCGAAGATTTATACGAAATCATTTTAAATTCTATTAAGTTGAAATCACCCCTAAAATTACAAAACCTGTCTTTACTATGTATAAAACTTCAAATTTCACGTAATGAAACAACGCCTGTACAGCTATGAATAATATTTGGTACAGACGGACTACTTTGGCGAATTACTTTACTGCCTCCTTGGCCTTTTAATGCTGAGATTGAGGCCCTGGGTTCGTTTCCCAGGTCAGGAAAAGTGGTATTTAGTTTATCGATTAGCAATTTTTCAGTAGCAGCCACAGAGTTTGGATTTGTACCCGGTCAATAGTAGTAGGCTCGACCCTTATTACTTCGGACATAAACATAAATGGCAAGTACATCTCTACCTCTCTGAATGATGAATTACGCCCTGTTCACAAACTCAGGCGATGGAACATGCGTCAACGCACACGTGCTTGCTATGCCCTTAGCGAGCGCGTCGAGAGTCACATCGCAGTGGATCGTGACATATTTTTTTTGACAGGTTTTTTTTTTAATGTTACAGCACCATGCTGAGATAGGAGCCTTTTGATCTTGTACAAGACAAATTTATTCTGTTTGTATTTGTTTTTGTTTTTTAATGATTTTGTTATTTTTTTTTTCACTATGTTCAATTTTTATTAGTGTTATAATAACAATTTAACATTTTTTTTTTATGTTTTGTCCTGTCGGGTAATAAATGCTTTTTATTTCTTTCTTACATATTCAACGCAATTTCTTTCATGTCCGTCCGCCATCAGTCACTGTCGTTAGAAAGAGAAGCTTGTGGCCTAGCAGTTATGGTACATAATAGGCTGTGACGTCAGAGACAAGATCTTTTGTAAAATATTCCTTCGTGGATTGGTGACCAGTGAAAATCAATACGTATTCGTACAATATTACTATAAACGCCTCCTTTGATAGTTAGTGTTCAGTTTGAATTTTATGGAGCGACACCATTTTATACAAGTGTTACCTGTTTTGGTCGATTGTTACATTATTTAAGACGCCTGCGGAGCATGCGACGTTCATACAAACATACTACCAAAATAGTTTGTAATTAAAACATATTCCTAAGGTAGTGTCTATTTATTTCGATTGGATCACAGAAAATCTAGGTTCCCAAATACATTTTGAATGGACACGATGATTTAAACAAGAGTCATGAGAAAAATAAGTTTTCTATAGAAATTTTAAATTCTTCATATCTCGTCTTTATATCATTGTCCTTACAAAATCACAAAGCCGTTAACCAAGCATTCTGTATATCAAACTAAGTAACTTTCCGCAAAAAATATTGCTGGGAAACAACTTTTTTTTTTGAGGTTATAAATCATGTTTTGTGGTATAACTCAATGTAACGCACTCAAAACATTGTGCGGGTGGATGGATTGAATAGTACAGAGGTCATAGAGATATTCAAAGTAAAAATCATGCGACAAAAAGTGGTATTTAAAAAAAAACTTGTAAAATTCTTGCAACTTTGACCCCCTATATCTCCGTAACTAGAAGGTTCCCAGGTATGGTGTAGAACAAAAAAATGAACAAATTGACGAGGAGAACAAGTGCCTTTCGTATTCGTTAAGAGGGGTTTTACAACCTTTAGATATTCTGTAAATCAATCGAAATAAATACACACTTCCTTTAGAATATGTATGATTTACAAATTGTTTTGGTATTACGTTTGTATGAACAACGCATGCTCCGCCGGCCCCTTAAGACCACACGAGAGCCTGAAGTAAAGTTAATCTCAACAATTAAGGATAAATTACGTCAAAGAGAACAAAAATAACCTTGTGAGGCAGTCATTGGGGACTACCGACAGAAGTGAAAATTTGAAACCGATCCGCGTTAGGTGACGGTCACGCGAGTTTCATGATTTTACCTTCACTCAAAAAGTGCTTAAGGGGCCGGCGGAGCATGCGTCGTTTATACAAACGTAATACCAAAATAATTTGTCAATCATACATATTCTTAAAGTAGTGTGTATTTATTTCGATTTGATTATAGAATATCTATGTTCGCAAATATATATTTTGAAAGGACAATGATACAATGACGAGATATGAGGAATTTAAAATTTCCGTAGAAAACTCAATTTTCTCATAACTCTTGTTTAAATCAGTATCCATTCAAAATGTATATTTGGGAACCTAGATATTCTGTGATACAATCGAAATAAATAGACACTACCTTAAAAATATGTTTTATTTACAATTTTTTTTGGTATTACGTTTGTATGAACGACGCATGCTCCGCAGGCGTCTTAACGCAACTAAAGAAGATTTCTCTTCAAAAAATTAAGTGTTGCCCGTCTGATTTATATCAAAAGAAAGACACACTTAATTTATGCTATCATAAACAATTTATTCATGAATATCTTTTGTCTTGTCTCTTGCCTTCTTTGGGAATTGTCGTAATAAAAATATTATTACATTAATAGGGTTGCCAGAAAATATTGTGAAAAAGGAGTTGCCGGTATTTTGTTGCGGGGTGAATTTAATTTTTGTTCGTAGAACTGGTGGAAAAAAGTTGCAGTCTAAAAAGTTTTAATTACATTCCCCTATATAGGATTAATCTGCTGCGTAGATGACATCTTGGATATAACTAAAATGTCAGATTTTATTTTAAACTTGCAGAAATAATTATAATTAACCTCTACGAATATAATTATCATTGGAACTGGAATGAATGTGACTAAAAGAGTGTTGAATATAAAATATTAATGGATGGAGAGGGAGAGGATAACCTTAGAAACAATGAATGAATTGAGTGAGGAAAGATATGACAGAAAAAGGAGTAAATGATTGCGGAACGATTGAAAGAAGAGAATGGAAGAAAAAAGCGTGTGGCGCCGACCACAATAAACATGGAACAAAGGCAGGTAGATAATGATGATGAATGATAAGTAGGAAAACCACGTGATTAGTTGGAACTGACAAGCCAAGAAAAAGGATAGTTCGTGGTTTTGCTTGACTAGTGGAGAAGTTCCAGCAGTAGAGCAAAACCAGTGTGTTAGTCTCTGTTAAGGCTGTGGAGCTCGCGGCTAAACCATAACAGCCGGTCGGGCCGATCTTTAGGTTAAGCCGTGCTTTTCTAGGTTGATCTGTGAATGGGTGACCACCCTTACATACTGAGTTTCATCCGAAAGCACGTTAAGCAGTTGGTCCCGGCTGTCTTTTGTCCATCTTTAGCAGTCGTTACAGGTAGTGAGTGGCCCAAAAAGACTGACAACCAGTCTTACGAAGTGGTATCGTATTACCCAGTATTAACTGGGTTGTCGAGGTCAGATAGGCAGTCGCTCCATATAAAATGCTTAATAGTTGAGAAAAGGCTAGGCAAATGGTAAGACTGAGTTAAGGCAACAGCAAAAGGTAAAACTTGAGTGATATTTTTGAAAATTAATATTATTATTATTTAATGATATTTAAAAATAATCATGATGGGCAACCACACCAGGCAACCCTGACCATTTCCATAGTTAATAGAAAAAACAATGTGATCATGTACCGTTGAAGGATTTCCAAAGTAATATAAGGCCATTATCATTAAACTAATGACCATCTCGAATGTACATCATACATGTCGCTTAACGGTAATTGCGCTGCCGCTCGGCTATTGCCAAGTAAAAGTACAGAGGATTTTCGACTTTAAAATAAGTGTAATAAGAGTCCACCCGTACATAGAATACTTTTAAGATTTATAATTATGGAGATGGGCTAAAATGAGTAGTCCAATCAAAAAGTTTTGTAGTAGCCATTACTTGTCGTTATTTTTAATGAAAATTCTAAATTTTTGTTGACTTCCTGATATATTAATGTTCTAAACGGGCGTTTTATTTTATTGTTGACCCTAATAATAAGATAAATTGTTACAACAAATTATCAAACTGAAAATTATTGGTAAAATATTATTCCTGCAACCTCCACCAATTCATGGGTCCCGTCTAGTGGAAGGCCATCCAACGGAACCTCTTCCGGATCGCGGTCGCCGCTTTAGAACTTTTCGGCCCCATCGACCATCCGTTCTGCGAGCATTGTGCCCTGCCCACTGCCACTTCTTCATCATCTGACGTCACGGGTTCGAATCCCGGTAGGAGCAAATGTTTGTGTGATGAGCATGGACATTTGTTTCCGAGTCATGGATGTTTAAATGTATATTAAGTATGTCTTTACAATCGAAAAGTATCTATGTGGTATATAAACTATCTGATGTCCACGACACATACCTTGCTTAGAGTGGCACTAGATGGCGCTGTGTGTAATGTTCAGCGATATTTATTATTATTATTATTAACTTAAGTTTGGTAATTCTTCGGGCTACGTCGAGTACCTTGATTCTATTGCGGATATCTTCCTTGTTTAGGTAATAGCCATTTTTATTCGGTTATAAATATTATATTTTACGTTCCTCGTAAGTGGGGGCCCGTTTAAAGACAACTCATCGTTGAAATTGGTTCATAAATACGAGATTATTACGTAAAACAGGGAAAGATCTATGATTATTACATAAAATGGGGAAACGAGGCTCAAACGTGGTTAAAACGAAGCACCGACACAAGCGGATACAACAAACGTCGATGAACTAAGAAAAGAAGGTGGTATGAGAAAAAACCACCATGTCACAGAGGTTATATATATATATACAACCTTATTTTTTGTTTATACTAAACCCGAAAAGGGGTCATTGTACTCATCATTTTGAACAACTTTTTCTATGGGACAAACCTTGAAATCGCGAAAAAAAAATCAGCTGTTCCCTACATTCTGACGAGTTATGCGAACATAAATGTAGGGAACAGCTGATTTTTTTTTCGTGATTTCAGGGTTCGTCCCATAGAAAAAGTTGTTCAAAATGATGAGTACAATGACCCCTTTTTGGGTTTAGTATAAACAAAAAATAACCCTGTATTTTTTATGTGGGGCATCTCGCAGTTCAGTCAGTGAAGACTGGCTTCTGCTTAACCGGGCAAGTCCTGTGGATGCCTTGAATTTAAGGCCTCCAGCCAGGGCGAGAATGACTATAAACTAAGCGACAGCGCTCTAATGGCACCCCCTGTGGGGTACGGATCTCGGCTTAGGGCGTCACTGGGTGCAGCAAAGGGACTGGCTGGATCTGGTTGTCATTATTCAGGGACTGTTTTATTACTACAGGCTCAGCATCACGGGCTGGCTCGACCAGGGTCGGGGAGGGATTGAACGGGGATTACGCGCCGGATCTCTGCGGCGAGTTCGGAATGTTTTCGGTCTGTATTTGTACATTCTACGAACTGTACTAGTATCTTTCCTACTCTCTTGCCAGATAGTGATCGGATCGTACTACAGAGGTTATAAGCATGAATCTCACCTTTATACGATTTCAAAGATGACTGACATCTTTGAAAGATCCGCAATGTTCATGATCATCATAAACGACATCGTAACATCGTTTTGACGACCCGAATGGCGTAGTGGTAGTGAGGCTGCCTTACGTTCTTGGGGTCCTGGGTTCGAATCCCGGTAGGAGCAAATGTTTGTATGATCAGCATGGACACATTTTGTTTCAGAGTCATGGATAATAAGTACGTATGTATAATGTGTATAATAATTACGTATTTACAAACAAAAAAGTATATACCTACAGGGTGTAAACCACCTCATCACAAACCCGTTAACCAAGCTTTCTGTACATCAAACTAAGTAACTATGCAAAAATTAGTGCTGAGAAACAACGTTTTTTTTTGAGCTTGTGAATCGTATTTTGTGGTAGAACTCAATGTAACGCACTTAAAATATTGTACCGATGGGTGTTCTGAACAGTACGAGGGTCGTGAAGGTATTAAAAGTTAAATCTTGCAAAAAACATGTAAGTATTTAAAAAAAAAATGTAAAAAGTTGTAACTGTGATCGCAGTGATGGGGAGAATAAGTGTCTTTCAGCTTCGTTAAGAGGTGTTTTACACCCTATATGTAGTATATCAACTATCTGGTGTCCGCGACACAAGTCTTGCTTAGTGTGGCACTAGATGGCGCTGTGTGTAATGTCCAGCGATATTTATTTTATTTATGTATTTATCACCTGCTTAGCCTTTTTCTAACTATATCGGGATCAGCTTTCAGTCTATTCGGAAGCAGCTGAATATATTAGTATTTATATGGAGCGATTGAAGTTGACGCCGATAAAATAATAAAAATAAGTAATCGTTTTTTTTAGATGAAATATTACTAATGTGTACATTATTTAGCACCACAACTGGACTGACTTCTCAAACAGTGCATCAAAATTATAATTATAATATTTCTATACCTATACCATATCTACATAAACTTCTAGATTTCTAAAGCAACAAAGGCTCGAAACAAAGGTGTATGACGTCACATCCTGCTATTATTGCACGGTACCCACAATTTGCCTTTAATAAATAACGGGCTGCCGGCAGTGGCCTATACTCGACTGTTTATGGTTCTTGCATAATTAAGGCTATTAGAACGAACTAGACTACCTGCGTTCTAGGTTTTGATTAGGTTTGGACTAAGTTTAGCTTATATTTTATTGACCGTCACTTTAAAGACGTCGTTTGTGTTATACATAATTTATCACATTATCGATTGTGTTGACAGAAACAATACCTGATGTAAACAAACTTATCATGACGCCGTTAACTACGCCTTCTGTACATCAATCTATGTAACTTACCGCAATTTTTTTTGCTTTTTTTTGGGGTGGTAAATCATGTTTTGTTGCATAACTAAATGTACTTAAAACATTGTGCTGATAGATGGATTAAATAATACGTAGGTAGTAGTAGTAGGTCATACAGGTGTTTAAAGTAAAAAAAATACAACAAAACATTTTAAAAAAATTACTTGTCAAAAGTTGTAACTTTAACCCCCAATATCTCTATCATTGCCCAGCTTCTATTCTAACCTAAAGCATCTGAGTGCTTTTTTTTTTGGGATGGGAAATCATCAAATGACTTCTCCCACTCTGGGCGGAGGGGGCGGGATGTCAGACTCTTACTGACTAAAACCCATCCATGTTCCTTCCTCGCCCTTTATGTTCCGGGGCCGCGGTATCTCTTTCGAACAGGCCCGCAACCCCGGAAGCATCTGAGTACTAATATTGATGTGGAGCGATTGTTTACTGCTAAGAGTGAAACTCATCATCTTCTTACCCTTGTACTATGTCACTTGGGGTCACAACGGCACAAACAGTCTTTCTCATATAATTTTATTTTTTCCTTTCAAATCTTTCCCAATTCGTTTCACCAACAATTAAATACACTAGTGTAAAGGTACGAGTAACATGCAATAGAGTCACAAATAAGTGTATCAACCTCTTACAGGTAAGCAGCTACTTAAAATCTGATGAGTATTTAAGTACTCAAAGCACTCAGCTGTTTTTTTATATACATTACTAAATCAAAAATTAAATTAAATTTAAATTCTTCAGTACATTGAGTCGAAATTTCTACCATGATAACAAATACCATGAAACGACACCCATGACGGAAAAACCTTTTTTTTTGTAAACAGCGACCCCAAAAACCACGAAAGCGACACCCATCACGGAAAAACCCAAAAAAAACCAAGGCGCCATCTTGGATTTCTTTGATCCCATTTTCGTAATCAGCGACCCCAAAAACCATGAAAAAGACACCCATGATGAAAAAAATAAAATAAACCCTTTCAAGTATTTTAAGGCGTGATGTTCTCTTTACTCCACAAAGTAAACCTCTGTGGCCATTAAGTCGCGCAAATGTCCAGTCGCGCAAGTTTCCATTCGCGCAAATGGGTTCGCGCAAAAGTCTCAGATCTGCTCAAAAGTCCTAATTTCTTGTAAATCATAATAACTGGTCGCTACTGAGTGTGTTGATAAAATAGATTTAGGTCTAGGTTCATTGAGAAGATAACAGTCTGAATATCTAAAAACAACTGTCAATGTGACAAGTTCCCATACAAAAATGTGTTTTAAACAGCTGTTTTAAGATAATCGTCCGTCTTCTTTTTGGTGATCAGTGATATACCAAAATGCTTAACAGCTATGATATTCCAAAAAGCTCCTTTTATTTACAATAATTGAGAAAGAAAAATAAAAATTACACATTCATGTATCAAAGTATGTTTAGCGAAGCAAGTTTTCAGAACCCCGATACTTATAATCATTAACTATTATTTTTATTAACAAGTAACGGCAAGTTCCATCAATTATAGAGTCTGGTTAAACTACAAAATTTATCATATCGTACAGAGACTAGTACATTCCATATCAGAGTTAATAGTAAGACTCAGATCCCAATAATTGCTCAGCCGCTGTACCGTGCAAACCATCTCACAAATTGTAGTTAAATTTCCACTTTAAAACGCTAGATTTTACGTATTACCCAATTAGAAACAATACCTAAAAACGAATACTATTGGAAACAGACTAATTTAGCCCGCGGGGTATCTGTAATTAGACCTGGATATTGAATGGAACTAGTCTAGCTTAGGATTGAAGTCGTAAAAATAAAAGAGACTCCGTAGAATAAATACGTTCCAATTCAGTGGTTTTAGAGCTCAATATCGAGTAACGTTTAGTATCGAAGTTAAATGTTTTACATTATTTACGAGAGATGTATCTATTTATAACCTAGGTCACTTACGAATTCAGTTAAGCTTTAATTTCACTCATTCGTTTCACAGCTGACGTCACATTTTTGAGTTTGAGTCATCGCAGCATCGTGGTAGATTTTAACAAAACCAACTGGTAGGAAATTAACGTTCCCGCATGATGAGAATCTCATGAAAACAGAGAAAGATAAACAATTCAAATGTCTGGCTCGCGAGGTTCTCGCTATGTGGGACGTGAGTATAGCAGTCATTGTGCCGATAGTCGTGTCGGCCAATGACTTGATAGCCACGAAACTTGACCAACATCTTAGGAGGCTCTCGCTTGGTAGCTAGATCAAGGGCTTGATACAGAAAGCAGTACTTCTTGACACGGCACGTATTGCTAGGAGGTTCCTCTCTCAAGAGCCTTCACCACCAGCAGCTCAGAGCTTGTTACCAGCGCTGATGGGCTACTGTGACGTTTAATAAATGAGTTATGCGTGCTGTGGTGGGGGATGCGCGTTGGAGGGAGCACGGGGCGCTGCGCCGCGCTCAGTCTAGTACGAGCAGCCCTAGCGACAGCACGCCTAACCCAGTAATATTGGAAACTGTGTTTTATTGTACAACCCTGAACAAAGACACCGCCATGAAATGCGGTGGCTTTACTCCAAACCCTAACTAGCGTCGGAGTGAACACCACAGCTACTATTTTGTTATACGGTTTATTTGAGTCCATCGAAACGCAAAGAAAAACTATATTTTTTTCGTGTTTTAGGAACTGTATCAAAACATTTAGAAAAGTGTGGTCTCCAAAGGAAAGACCGCGTTGGATAGGTTTCATAGGTATTTATTACGTCACTAAAACCTTGCCGTTAGTCTAGACAGTACCAAGGATCTTCGTGAGAAACTGGAACAAAAACCCCCTGATATAATAAATCCCTGAGAAGAGACTCCCATAACTATAACTAAATACTATCTCTCACTGTGAAAGTAGCACGTGATGCCTATAACATTAGACCCAGTCTTCAGATATTTCGTAATTCAATATTTACTCCGCTATCAATGTAGGCAATATAAGCTGTATTGATGCATTAATATGCTCCAGAGCTGTTGGCACGTTTCAAAAGAATGTTGCTACTTAAATACAGGTTCTGTTATGTCTGGAAATTGCTTCAAAATATGTAGGGAACTAAGTTACATTGAATTAAAATTTTAAGAAACCCCCGATACAGTGTCATAATTTCTGTTTTCTTTTTCTTATGGATAGTGTTTAAGTAAAATCGTCACGTAACGAAATGCTGTATGCCTTTCATTCGATACCCATACTGAGGGAGTTGTGCAAAAAAAATGTATTTCACCATTTTATGGTGGCGGCCATCTTGGATTTGAAATTTATTATAGCGTATAGCATTCTACTAGTCAAGTTCTTTCATTTGATACTCATATTCAGGGGGTTATTGAGTAAAAATGTAACCAGCGGCCGCGGCCATTTTGGACTGTTTATTATCAAACATAAGAACATACCCCACTAATTCACCTTTTTGAGACAAAATCAAAATCGATTCATCCGTTCGGGAGGGTTTGTCTCCACCGATCACAGTATCAGATCACGTAAGCCATGGATCACAGCAAGTTGTATCCACTGATACCGTTATCCGCTTCCCTGGTTATCGTGTTACCCACTGATCACGATATCAGTGGCGACATGAATGAAAAAAAAACAAAGTCGTAACAGATCGTAACGGTGTACCGCAGAGACAAGAAATAAAAATAAATAAACAAGTGCGAGTCGGACTCGCCCATGAAGGGTTCCGTAGCAGATTGAATGAAAGGTAAATTACTGTTTACGATTAAAGACGTATTAAAAATAAAACTACTGACTAGATCTCGTTCATGAAAACTAAATTTCGGTGGAAGTTTACATGGTGATTTACTCGTATACATCATGTATTTTTTTAGTTTTATCATTCTCTTACTTTAGAAGTTACAGGGGGGGGGAGGCACATTTTACCACTTTGGAAGTGTCTCTTGCGTAAACTATTCAGTTTAGAAAAAAAGTGATGAAAACCTCAATATCATTTTAAAGACCTATCCCTATACTCCACACGTATGGGTTTGACGGAAAAACAATTTTTGAGTTTCAGTTCTAGTATGGGATGTTTTTTATCTACGACTAAAAAACAAAAAGGTATGGACCCACGATGCCACACACACATACACACAGACACGTCAAACTTATAACACCCCGTCGTTTTTGCGCCGGGGGTTAAAAATACTGATCGCGTGAAATTTAGCACACAGATAGGTTATAACCTGAATCAACATACGGGATATGTTTAATTCCGGGAGTGCGGTCCCCTGGGACAATAACCGAACTCAACGCGAGTAAAGCCGCAGGCGTAAGGTAGTCACCAATAAATTGCATGCAGTCTGCTCATCTATTCTGTGTTTGAGAGTCAGAGTCTTCCATAGCTATCATAGAACTGAATGCCCTTGAACGTGACCATAATGTGCTTATCGCGCACAGTTTTATTATTCATCATCTGCCTAGCCTTTTCCCAACTATGTTGGGGTCGACTTCCAGCTAACTGCATGCAGCTCAATACCAATATTTTACATGGAGCGACTGCCTATCTGACCCCCACAACCCAGTTAGTACTGGGTATTACGATACTCCATGGTAAGACTAGTTGTCAGACTTTTTAAGCCACTGACAACCTGTAACGTCTGTCGAAGATCTACAAATAACAGCCGGGACCAACGGAGGCACGGACGAAACTCAGTATGTAAGGGTGGTGACCCATCCACAGACTATCCTAGGTAAGCACGGCTTAACCTAAAGATCGACTCGACCGGCTGTTATTATTTAGCCACGAGCTCCTACAAATGCGTTTATATTATTATTGTATGAAAATTCAAAGCAAGAAGTTAACAAAAGTCAAAAGATCAGTCTAACTTAATATTAAACTTTAAAATAACGCTGACACGATGCATAAGACCTGACATTACATAATCCTTCGTCGTGGAACAGGTGTTTTAATATTGTCAGATGTAGGAATCCCGCTGACGTGGCGTCTGACTGATATTACTGGAGACGGATAGAAAGGTTTATTTATAGCCAGTACCTGAGCAGAAACTTTGAGTAGAATGTGTATTTATGTCAGTTTTTCGTCTGGAAAGAGGTCGCATTTTGATTTTTTTTTTTAAGTTGTTCTTTCTTTCGTTGATCACATTTTGAGGGAACTAAAATCATGGAACTCACGTGACCGTCACCTAACACTTCATAGTACTCGTAGTAGTGCTACGAGATTTTTACTTCTATCGGCAGTTCCACGGCATGTTTTTTTTTTCTTTACTAGGTTTTGCCTGTGGCTGCGCGCAGCGCTTAAGTTGGATTATACGATATAAAAATAAATAAAATAAAATATAATTCATATCTTTCAGATAACATGATCCATAAAGTTGAAAATTAAAATAAACAAAATTATTAGTAATAAAATAATGGAACTCACGTGACCGTCACCTAACCTAACCTAACCTAACACTTCATAGTACTCGTAGTGCTACGAGATTTTTACTTCTATCGGCAGTTCTACGGCATGTTTTTTTTTCTTTACTAGGTTTTGCCTGTGGCTGCGCGCAGCATTCAGGTTGGATTATACGATATAAAAATAAATAAAATAAAATTCATTTATTTCAGATAACATGATCCATAAAGTTGAAAATTAAAATAAACAAAATTATTAGTAATAAAATAATGGAACTCACGTGACCGTCACCTAACCTAACCTAACCTAACACTTCATAGTACTCGTAGTGCTACGAGATTTTTACTTCTATCGGCAGTTCTACGGCATGTTTTTTTTTCTTTACTAGGTTTTGCCTGTGGCTGCGCGCAGCATTCAGGTTGGATTATACGATATAAAAATAAATAAAATAAAATAAAATTCATTTATTTCAGATAACATGATCCATAAAGTTGAAAATTAAAATAAACAAAATTATTAGTAATAAAATAAATTGACCCTAGAATCAAGAAATTAAAATAAATTAAAATATAATATTAAAAAATAACATTAAAATCAGATTTAATATACTTAAGATAAAAATAAAAATAATATAAAATCAAAATTATAACATTCAATTAAAATTAAAACATTCAAATTACCCTCTTCATAAACGACACCCATGTCGGAGAAGAGATCCTATTCGCTACCGTCTTCAGAATTCCGTTGCGGCTGCCACGCATTCTGCAGATCAGGGAAACAGTTTTCTTGCGAATCACGGCATGAAAGCCATCAGTTCGATACAGCGCAAACATCCCCGATGCACTACAGAAGCGAGGCAGCCCCAACATAAAACAAACATCACCCTGAAGATATTGTTATACTGGACGCGCAGGACATCCAGCGATCGTTTGGTATGCTTGACCCACAGATTTCCCGTATAAAAGCTTTGACAATATGCTTTAAAAAACGTTATTTTTTACTTGTTCAGAGCAGCGGGAAAATCTGCGGGCCAGCATGTTACCTCTAACTGCTAAAGCCCTGCGCTCCCTCTCAATGTCCATATCGTCATTAAGACCCTCGGTAATTAAATGCCCCAGGTATTTAAATTTCGTGACACGGTTTATGCACAAGCCATTAAGGGTAATATTATGTGAATACTCAGGGCATCCACCGGCGGCCCTGAAAACCATATATTCAGATTTTTGAACATTGTAAACAAGACCAGCAGTGCAGCAGCATAGGTCTCACATACCCTTAACAGCTCTCCAAGACCTTTCACCGTCGGGCTCAACAGCACCATGTCGTCCGCGTAACTAATGTTGTTAAGGCAGACGCCATCTATCGAACAACCGACACGCTTGCTACTGAGCTCGACAATGAGGTCATTTACGTATAAGTTGAAAAGCTTGGGAGATGTCAAACCTCCCTGTCTCACGCCGCTTTCCAACGTATATGCCTCAGAGAGCGTATTATTCTACCTCACAAAATTTGTTTGGTGGGAATACCAGTACTTAAGCAAATTGAGCACCCCCACCGGTACACCCACGCTCCCCAACTTTCTCCGGAGCACGAGTATGATACAAGATCAAAAGCTTTGGAGAGGTCAAGGAAACACGCATATACCGATGTCCTGCGGTCCATGTAGTATTGGACAGTGTGCTTGAGACCTACGATATGAATGTAATACGTAGATATACACGTTAGACATTTTGGCTGAATATAGATGAAATTATTGGTCTGTTTTGATAACCCGGAGCACACCTGCCTTTTTTCCTCTATAGACAATGGCCCAACTTCTATCTTGTGCTGCAAGTCCTAACACCTTCGTGAGCGATCATATTATGAGCATTAGCGAATGGAGTTCACATAGTTTAATTTTAGGCCAAATGTATTACGGATTTCTCAAAAGAACATAGGTACATAGTTCACTTAAATATGAGAAACTTAGTATAATAAAAAAACTTAAGTAGTAGTACTTAAGTAGTTTACTTGTCGTTCGAACAATCGAGTACAAAATGTAGGTAGTGGTATATTATTGTCGGTTGGCCAATTTTAACTTGAACCTATTTTTAAAAACATTAGATGAAGAATCCCGTATGTATTTTGGTAATTTAAATTGGTAATTTGGTTATTTAAATCTGCGCTCCCTCAAATTGAATAGTTTTTCGTCTGTATAAGTTCTTTCCTTATAAAGTATTTGATGAAAATTGCCTTCGAAACAATAAGGAGAAGACCAGCCTTTTCTAAGTTTTCTTTTAAGGGGGCTACGGGAGCTTATAAGCAACTCTATTTGTTGTAGATCAATTTTCTTTTGAAACACCTTTAAAATGAAGTTCTAATCAGCTTGCACTACAAAGTGGTTGTAACACTGCAGGCCGAACAGTGCGAAATGAGTGGTTTCGTTTGATTTACAAATAAAAACTTTTTTACAAAAAATAAAACCGACTTCAGAGAAAACAATAAAGTGAAAAATAACTTCAGAAAAAACGCTTCAGAAGTCGGTGACCTTTTTTTGATTGATTAGTTTTTTTGTCACCGACTTCTGAAGCGTTTTTTCTGAAGTTATTTTTCACTTTTATGTTTTCTCTGAAGTCGGTTTTATTTTTTGTAAAAAAGTTTTTATTTTTCACTTTTTAGTGGTTCACATGTGCTTACCCCTTCACAGCGTACCGGCGTGATTTTAGGTTATGAACTGGTGTAAACAATAGACAGATATGAGATTTCGGCAATCCCAGTACATTTGCTATAATTTATTGAGGAGTTCCGTTGCATATCTCCGAAGTTCTTCATCAGATCTTCATCAAATTGAATTGGGATCACTTCGAGAAAGTACAATTCCTAAAACTACCCAAACCGCTTCTAGTGTGCCTATAAAATGTGAAGAATTCTCTCTATTTCTCCAGAATCCCATCATCAGCTACTGATTTGATCACCCAGTAGAAAGTACTGAGGTAACAAATATTTTCGAAATCGGGTGTATTTTACACATGTGCGTACCCCCTCAGAGCATACAGGCGTGATGTTACGTCATAATATAGTATAAACAATGAACCTACAAGCGATGGCAGCAATCACTGCAGATTTGCTGTATATTTTTGAAGAGTTCCGTTGTATATCTCCGAAGATCAGCATCAGGTCTTCAGCAAACTAAAATGGGACCAAACGGGAAGCACCAGCTTTCAAACAAAAAAAGAACCATCAAAATCGGTTCACCCAGTCGAGAGTACTGAGGTAACAAAAAAAAAAAAAAAAAAAATACAGACGAATTGATAACCTCCTCTTTTTGGAAGTCGGTTGAAAAACCATTGATTGGACTAAAAAAAACAAAAACGCTATGATGCTAAAATGTCGCTTGTAGAAATATTTGCCTAAAAATCAGAAATATCCCATGTATTTTAGTATGGTTTTTACTCGTTAAAAGACTTTTTTAGAGATGACTTCGTGATTTTTTTGTTATTGAGTAAAATTAATTAAAAGAGTTAAATGTTTTTACAACACTATCATAGTAGTAGCACATATCCTGAAGAAAATCATATATTTTTCTGGTTTTGTTTATTGCAGTGAATCATATACTTTCAGGCATTATAAAAGTCTCGTTTAGCTTATAGTCGCCTTAATACTAATGCTATTATTTAGACTACAGCCAATTCCAAGAAAACAGTTGAACAGTTGCTTTAAAAACTTAAGGCTAGGTTCATCTAGTCTACTGTAATGTTCCTATTTTAGTTTGAAGGTGAACTGTACAACTTGGGCTCACTAATTAGAGCTCACTAATTAATTAGTTACTCGTCTGGACTCCTAAATACTTACTGTATTCAAAATAAGGAGTTCTTGTATTCTTATTCCTCTCTCTCTCCATTTGAAATTTGTGCAGCATAAAATACTGTTAAGAGCTGGGTACGAGGTAAATAAAGTACTACCGATTGAACAACAAAGTAACTTTATTAATCACGAAACAATTAAAACGTAATCACAAATACACTACTGTTCACTATTCGCTTAGGTATCGCACTTCTAGTTCACTGCGAATCGCTTCGTTGTGTAGCCAAAATCAGACCACCGATGCCGGTCGCGAGTCTATCCGCGCTTTTATAATGGTCAACAGACACACAAAAAATATGCACGGATATTCTAGAAGTATGTAGAACTGCTTTATAAAAACATTAACAATGTAGCGATATTTATATTATTTAGTAATTAATGTAGTTAGTACTGGGTAATAACATATCCCTTGGTAAGACTGGTTGTCAGACTGTTGGCACACTGACTACCGATAACGACCGTCACCATTTTGAGCTAATAAATTACAACTAAGTTTTAAAATCCTCCTTTTGAATCTTCTAATATCATGTTTAAATCCAGTTCTAACACTAAAATGCTATCAAACTAAACTACTGCACGCTGCGCGAGCATTGCATATAATATTCAACCAGCATTGAGTCGTTTTCCCAGTATTCATGTAAAGCGAGGAACAAAATGAGCACTATAAACGTTGTAAACATAAAATTTAAACAATAAACCTGCAACAACACGCAGTAACTTTTTTAAATGCAAACAAAATACTTTTGTGAGTTAAAAGAAAATAAAATGAACTTATCACTCCGTAAGTGCTGTAAAATCTTACCGCAGTAAGGTGTTACTTTGTATTTTTTACTAGATTTTTTAACGTTTTTGTTTAGGTACACGAGACATTGAAACTTTCTATCAGCAAACATTTTGTTAGAAAAGTAAAAATATATTAGACTTGCATCTGAACTCAGAAACCTTCGCAGGTCTTTCAAAAGAACCCATTTAAGTATCATCACAATCGAACCAATGGTTTAGAAACGCATGCTGTTGCCCGTGACTTCGTTGGCGTGGTTATTTTGATATGAATGTGTGAGAAAAAAAATAGCCTTTGTGCTATTCCAGGCTATATCGTCTAGATTCATTGAGCCGTTTTAGCTTGATTCGGTAACAAAAATCCATCCATCCAAACTATCGTATATTTTATAACAGTGATATTAAGGTTTTTAATGTTAGGAAACAAGCAAGCTTGAGAGATATATTTAACGGTATGTATAGAAACTCCGACACAAGAAGAAAGAAGAAGAAAGGTCTCCGAAAAGCCTAAATAATTTATGTCTATCCTGTTCAATGTCATTGTAGAAATAATAAAGCGATGCCTCTGATATAAACCCCAAGTACAGTAGTTTTAACTGTCATTTTAGTCAGACAATTATTAGCGAAATTAAATAAGAATTCAGAAAACAGCAGATCAGCCAGGTTAAACTATGATCACCATTTAAACCTATATCCCGGTATTTCTTAGCCTGGTTGTAGAGGTCAGATGGCAGTCGCTCCGAGAATAATAATATTCAACTCGCGTCAGCGTAAAAATCTAGCTGAAACTCGACTCGCATAGTTTACGCTATGCAGATGACAGGTAATAATATAAAGTTTTACACAAATGACACCAGAAAACTTGAAAAATTGTGTCACAAAAACCCTAATTTAACTTTTAACTATCCAAAGAAGCACAGGCTGAATTTCAGTGTTATCTTTGCCCGTATAATAACTGCCGTGGTGGGGTGGTATAAAATGCCGGTCAAAATCAAAAAATCTAAATAAAAAAAAAATCACATAGACCTAGATGGGCACTTATAAAACGTTGAAAATAGTTCACGTTGGTCGTTTCCTTGGAGAAGAACCGCAGGCACGGGCGCGGAAACTCCATGGTTAGTCTTTTCAAAATGTCAATTTCGTAATTCTTTGCTGATGGTCCTGATTTTGAGTTCAAGGTTAGGTGAAGAGGTACCGGTTTTTTTTTCGTAAGAAATTAACAGTACTATCCTTTTTTTCTTTTTTTTTTTGGGATGGGAAATCTTCAAATTACTTCTCCCACTCTGGGCGGAGCGGGAGGGAGTGTCAGACTCTTACTGACTAAAACCCATCCATGTTCCTTCCTCGCCCTTTATGTTCTGGGGCCGCGGTATCTCGTTCGAACT
The DNA here is from genome assembly GCA_916618015.1 of Xestia c-nigrum. Classification (NCBI taxonomy): domain Eukaryota; kingdom Metazoa; phylum Arthropoda; class Insecta; order Lepidoptera; family Noctuidae; genus Xestia; species Xestia c-nigrum. The sequence continues at coordinate 4,114,858 of OU745262.1, forward strand.
GGCCCGTAACCCCGGAACAGTACTATCCTGGAATTAGGATATATGGTCGGTTGTTAGATTTTTGTTCGCCTCTATCCAGTCACAGTTATCGCTCCAGTTGAAAACCAGCGTTGGGGACTAGCTGCTCGGCAGTTTGCTGAACTGGGCCTATTTGGCGCAGCCGTGAGACACACAACATTTTCTCTTTTTTTCTGTCTACTTTTTAGTTTTTACTATGTATATTTCTTCTTTTTTTTGTTTTTATTGTATTTGTGTAACTTGCTGTGTGCGCTTATGGCAAGTGGCGAATAAACATGTTTTCTTTCTTTCTTCCTATCGTATAAGCATAAAATATAACTGGAAAAATGTGGTAAACGTGGTGTACCTTCACCTCTACTTAACCTTTTAGCGAAAACAGGCGTCATGTAAAATCTCTAACTATGAATTCGTGAATAATTTCAAATACCTTGCAATATTTCTACAACACAATCCCTGCTTTATTCTCGTTTTTATATATCCACAAAACACGTGTTATCTGTCTCTAAACCTGCAGTTTTCCACTACATGCGATTTAGTACCACGACTCGTATGTCGTAAGCTAGCGTATACGAGATACAAAAGTAATAGAATCTTATCGGATTCGATCTTGCAGCGTCAACAAACATCCGTAATAAGCTCACCGTGTTTCATTTTACGTCGGCCATCAAATTGGTGGAGCTATTGTGTAACTTGAGCAGTTGCAGGGTTCGAATGTAGTAAAATGGCTGTCTTTGTTAAGCAACTGCGAAAAACTTGGGTTTTTTAATACAAAATATAATCGAATTGATATCACACTTCAGATTTTAATGTTAGAAAGGCGAAACTTTGTGTGTATGTGTGTACGTTTATTACTCCTTCACGCTCAAACGGCTTTACGGATTTAGATGAATTTTGGTACCAATATTGCTTCTATTCTGAATGAACACATAGAATACTTTTTATCGCGCTAGTATGATTGCGTGGAACAAAAATAAAATTCCACGCTGGCCAAACCGCGGTGATAAGCTAGTATTAGTACAATTTCAACATGGGGTTAGTTCACTGCTGGGAATAGGCCTCTCCTATCGCGTGGCTATATGTCGAAAATCTTGGTGCTCTATAGGATCATCGCGTACCAGATTTGGGCAAAGAGCAAAGATTTTTGAATAGCAAAATTACAAAAAAATACCACAAACCCATCTAAAGGAACACGGAAATTTATGAAGAATATGCTAACACAATTTTACTTCTATTTAATCAAAATTTTCAAAACAATCCTTCCCGTTAACAAACGCAACACAACTGCAACAAAACAACAGGTTTAATTTCCGTTTACAAGATAAACAACACTTATCTTCAGCAGCCCGAACAACTCGTCTTGTTTCATCAAACAACGACAATGCAACCGTCGCACAATCGTCGTTCATTTTATTTACACAATACTTACGCCACGGTTTTACAAGGAACCCAAAGTAAGTTTAGGGACACGACTGCGGAAAGTACGCGACAGTCTTACGAAATGCTTATGGCTTGCAATGCTTTTAAATTACTAGCTACATGTCAGGCTGAAATTTCGCCACTTCGGAACTTTTCAGCCCCATTGGTCATCCGTTCTGCGTGCGATATTTATGCTGTTGTATTGAGGGTAGATTTTCACCATTGAACTCATCACCAGCGGCGAGCCGCTCGTGAGCCAGGTAGCATTCGCGCGTCGATCTGAACGGATGTTTTTTTATTTGATCGTATCAAAACCTCATCTTTAGACATTTTAACAACTTTATTGTGTTTGTGGATTCACTGCCGTGTAGTGTGCTTTTTCCGAGACCTATTGAACCTAGGTCAGCCGTCCTTCCCCTGGAAACTCTGTAGTGTGCCGTGCATGCCTGGAGCCGAGCTTCAGCCCCCCTGGTCGAACGGAGGTAGGTGGTGTTCAATCAGCCTTCTTGGAGACAGCAGGAAAGAACTTTTTCATCCTCAAATAATAATATTTGAGAAGTACATACATCTATTCAGACACACAAAACCTGCCAGTAAAAATCTTTCAAAAACACTGCGCCGGCACATTTTTTTCCATAAAAAACAGCTCGAATTTTTTTGCACTTCGACTCGGATAATTATGTTAGACTCAAGGAGTAACTTGGCCGATCTATCCGAATAAGCCTATCAATTAAATAAAAGTAGGATTCGAAAAGCGAGTGTAGCGAGCTTGAATATTTTTACATCCATCTCGAATTTGATAAGTTTTCTTTTGTCCTTTATTAAAGAAATACGCCAAATTCTGCCTTTTAAAGAAAAGCTTATGAACGCAAAGGGCGTAAGCAGGTAATATGTCTGAGCACGCTCGTATATTTTCAAAAAAAATAAGTTGATTTTCCCGTTAATTACACTCAGAAAAGAAAATAGGAGTACGAGCGAGCGAAGCGAGCTCGAAAATTTTTGCTTTCTGTCTCGGATGCTAAGTATTTTCTTGTGAAACTGTGTAAAAAATCCCTGTAATCACTGTACTATAATTTACGTACTTCGGGTTTAGGCAGATTTCGGGGGGGGGGGGGGGGGGGGATAAATCCCAACTAACTAACTAACTAACTATCCCACCCCCTGGATACGTGCCTGTCTGCGTGTAATGTGCCCTGCCCATTGCCACTTAAGTTGGGCTACGTCGTTATCTTTGGTTCTCCTAAGGATGTCTTCAATCGATCACGCAAGGAAACTCCGAGCATAACCTTCACTAAGCGCACCAAACATAATAATCAAGCATTTGCCTAATATAGAATACTAGTTGACACGCGCAACGTCGTCTGCGTCACATAAGAGATTAATTTTCAGTTTTTGCAACTTTTTTCATTGCTACTTTTGATTTTATATAGCCTATTAACCTTCCTCAATATATATAGGCTTTACAACACTTTAAGAATTTTTCAAATCGAACCAGTAGTTCCTTATATTGGCATGTTCAAAAAAACTCTTCAGCTTCATAATATTAGTATAGATTGGTATCAAAGCTTTATTTGCATTTTGCGGACCTAGATAAATTGCAGGCACGGCTCGGTCAGATAATGCACTGAAATAACTGTCTTCTTTACCAGTTGGACCAACCCGTTACGGTTTGGAGCTTTTGACATAATTACGTTACGTTATAGCAACTAAAAACCTCAAAGCGTATTTACTTTAGCGACATAATTTCAGCAGGTGTGTCCGTACACTTAGGAACCCAGACAAGCATGGCGACCGCTCGCACACTACGCTGGTGTTCAGTGCTGGCTTTTTTACGGCGTGACGGAAATAAAGCCACGAAACACTTCCGTGGGAAGCGGTGCAAGCTATGAGAGAGGGAGGGAAATTAATCTATACTAATATTATAAAGCGGAGTTTGTTTGTTTAGTTGAACGCGCTAATCGCAGGAACTACGGGCTCGAATTGAAAAAATCTTTTTGCGTTGGATAGTCCATTTATCGAAGAAGGCTATAGGCTATATAACATCACGTTATGACTAATAGGAGCGCAGCAGCAATAAGAAATCTTGCAAGCGGGAAAAAAGCTTCTGTTGAGCAGACGATGCTTTGCGATATCAAACTTCACGCGAACGAAGTCACGGGCAGAAGCTAGTTGAAGATAAATATAGTCAATGGCATGCTCTTTTTGGTTAGCCTTTTCGAGTGTCCCACTAAACTAACTAACTGTGTGGCAAAAGCGCACTTTTTTTTTTCCATAACTCTCTGTCCTATGTAATATAAGGCCCCGCAAACGAGAACAGGCCCCTTATTCACAATTGTGTTATTAAGATTACATTAAAGAAAACTAGGAGTTTTATAATATTAGCAGATATATTTTGAATAGACAGTTTAATAGATTGAGAAAAATATGACAGAGTAAGCATAGACTAAACAAACTAAAACCTACTTTTATTGACTTTACAACAGCCCCCCTCAATAAAAGTATGCGTTAAGTACCTACATAAAACAGCATATTAAATAACTAAACAGACAACATCTAACTAAATAGTTAGACATGCCTTTACAAGGACATTCATTAAAAAATATCTATACTAGTACTTAACATCCAAACAAAAGATCTCTAGCATTTTTAAATACTTGAGCTGATAGAGGCTTTGTCAAAATGTCAGCTACTTGTTCTTTTGAACATACATAACAGATTTTAATATGACCACTAGATAGCCTTTCCTTTATAAAATGGTACTTAATGTCCAAATGTTTCATTCTTTTTGGTTGGACAAAAGAATTACAAGACCGAATAGTCGATTGGTTATCTTCAAACATAGTCACAACTAAGGATTCAGAAAAAAACATTTCTAAAAGTAAAGATCGAAGCCAGCACGCTTCACTGACAGCAGCCGCTAGAGCGACATATTCTGCCTCGCAGGAAGAAAGGGCTACAGTAGACTGCTTTTTAGAAAACCAAGCTACAAGGTTTCCGTAAACATAGAAACAATAACCACTAGTCGACTTCCTGTCTATAAGATTTCCACCCCAGTCGGCGTCAGCGTAGCCTATAAGTACATTGCTGTTTTTATTTCTGTAGTACATCAGTTTTAAGTCAATAGTGGCTTTAACATATCTTAAGACGCGTTTAAGACACACCCAAAGATCCTGACTCGCACAACTTTGGAACCTTGAAAGTATCGTTATGCTTAAACAAAGATCAGGCCTAGTGCCCAACATAGCGTACATTAAGCAGCCAATGACCTGTCTACACCGATATTCAATTGAATTATCTTCAGATTTATCCTTTTGAAGTTTAGACAAATTTATATTTGAATCAATCGGCGTGGACACACCATGACAATCAGACATGTTAAACTTTTCTAGAATATTTTTCAAATACTGGGTCTGGTTCAGTGAGACAAAACCTTTTTCTACGTCATGACGAATTTGAATACCGAGATAGCTACTCACCAATCCCAAATACTTCATTTTGAAAGCTTTAGACATTTCGTTCATGATATTTTGTACTACTGGACCAAACCCTGTGATTAAAATATCGTCCACAAAAATTAAAACGTAAACCGTATTATTATCGTTTTTAAAGCAATACATACATTGATCGCTACACGTTTTCTGAAAATTCTGACTGATAATAAAGTTATGAAACTTATCATACCAACAACGTGGCGCTTGTCTTAAACCGTATAATGACTTCTTTAACTTACAGGTTTTTTTAGGCGGTACGTCAAAATTTTCCGGTAACTTTAAATATATATTTTCTTTTATATCCCCGTGAAGGAAAGCTGCACAAACATCCATTTGGTGAACGGGCCAATTATTGTTGCACGAAATTGACAGTAAGGTTCGCACGCTCACCAACCTAACTACCGGGGAATACACCTCATTAAAATCAACATCTGTTTGCATAAATCCCCTCGCTACCAACCTTGCTTTATATTGAGCAATTTCATTATTTTCTTTACGTTTAAGCCTAAATACCCACTTACTGTCTACAGTCAGCACACCATCTTCAGACTTGTCAATAAAAGTCCAAGTCTGATTATCGGACAAAGCCTTCATTTCCATCTTCATGGCCTCTTCCCATTTTGAGGCACTTGGGGAAGCCCTAGCCTCTTTTAAGGACGTAAGTTCCTCGGAATCTAAAAAGGTAAAATATGTAGTGTCATAATCCTGTAAAGCAATATGTAGTTTTAAATTTGCTCTTGGTCGCAAAATCATAGTGTCGACACGGTCCATTACACTTGTAGTAGCGCTATCATTATTAGATGGTTCATTCTGAACCATATTGTCACTTCCACGACACTCCGAGTTATCAACAGGTACATCCTCGGCATCAGTAAAAGAAACAGACGTATCTGAACTTGATGTCGCATTTTCTTCAAGGTTGACTGTATCTAATCTTGATAACACTGGTGACGCAGCAGCACGTAGGTCAGTGACGTCGAGATTCACCGTGGCAACTTGTTCCACTTTTTCTGTAAGACTCATTGGCTCGAGGTGAGGCGATATAATTATTTCTCTCTCCAAAGAGAAAGTTTTACTCTCAGGATAAAATATCTTGTAGCCTTTTGTAGTTTCGCCATAGCCAACGAACAAACCTCTTCTACTCTTGCTGTCTAGTTTTCGCCGCCGTTGCTTGGGAATATGAGCCCACACTTCGGAGCCAAAAACGCATTTTAAACTAGATATATCGAACTGTTTCTGATAAAAGAGTTCATACGGCGTTTTATTTTCTTGAGAACTTACTCCTGTTCTGTTAATAACGTAGACAGCAGTATTTACAGCCTCCGCCCATAAATTGTTTTGGACTTTACTCGCTTTCATTAGTGTGCGCGCGGCTTCCATGACTGTACGCATTTCGCGTTCAATTTTTCCGTTTTGGGCAGGAGTGTACGGGACGGACGTCTGATGCTTTATCCCTTTCGACTCTAACAAGCCTTTCAATTCAGCATTTATAAACTCACCCCCATTATCCGTGCGCAATATCTTTACAGGTTTTCCTTCATTTTCGCAAAGAGCGAGATAAATTTTGATTTTAGAAATTACCTGACTTTTCTCTTTCAGGAAGTAAACAGATCGAAAACGCGAGTAGTCGTCCTTCAGCAGCAGAAAATAGCGTGAGCCTCCAAGAGATAATTCCTCTAAAGGGCCACAAACATCGGCATGAACTATTTCGCCTCGGCTACTCGTTTTGGAAAGGCTAGAATAAGCCGGCGTCCTGCACTGTTTACCTTCTACGCATGCAGAACAAAAATGCTGTTTCATGCAAGAGAACGGCACGTTATTTCTCAGCAATATTTTCTTTATATATGCAAAATTTTGATGAGCAAATTTCTTATGGAAAAGCATGAATTCGCAGTCATTATTATTGCACATATTTGAGGACGTTTGTACGTCAGTTTGACTTGACAACACTCTAGACGTACTAATATTTTTAAAAAACATTTTAAATAAACAGCCATCGCGCCTTGCCAGCGCTATAACCTCTTTGTTTTTAATGAACTTACAAATGTTTTGGTCAGATACCATCTGTAGGCCTTTGTCTAGCGTACTCGTCACAGAAAAAAGATTTACATTCAGATCTGGAACATACAAAACAGATTTTAAATTAACGATCTGCCATTCAGTGCCATTATAAGCCTGTAACCGGACGCTCCCCATGCCGAGGGCTTTTATATTAGTTCCATCGCCAAGCTGCACTAAATGTTCGTAGTCCAATTCTTTGTATTCTGACATGTCTTCTCTGCTCCTGCACATATGTTGAGTGCAACCGCTATCCATATACCAAATGTCATGTGGACTATTACAACCAGAAGCTATTAGAGCTTGTTCAACACCATGGCTCTTCTTCTTTGACTTATTCTTTTTGAAGAAGCAATTTTTAGTCGGATGACCCATCTTTTTACAAAAATCGCACTGCTTGGTTTTATAACAATCCCTTTTAGAGTGACCAGATTTTCCGCACACGGTGCATTCAGATAGAGCCCTACTCCCTTTGCCTCTGCGCTGTGCTATAAGTGCAACTGACACATCGTCTTCAGCCTTAGCTCGTTCTTCTTCTAGCAGCAAACGTGGCACCAGCTCTTTGAGTGTTTGTTTTTCAATCGGGGCAGACTCCCATGCTGAGCGAAAATGCTTATACTTTTCTGGTAGAGACATTAATATTTTGGTGATGACCATTTTGTCGTCAATAGGGTGACCAGCCTGTTTAAGTCTCACACGAATGTCTTCTATATTTGAAATGAATGTGGAGACTGAATCAGAACCAAACTGAATGGTGAAGAATTTCTGTTGAAGTAGATGGACGCTTACGACAGAATCTTTTTCGTATACTGACTTCAACTTCGTCCACATCTCCTCTGACGTCTCACACGACTGAATGTGTGCGAGCGGCCCATACTGCATTCGCGAGACAATAACTTCTTGGGCTTTGGCATCCAGCGCCACCCACTCTTCACATTCTTTTTCATCTTTCGGTTTTATCTTAGTCCCCGAAGAAATATTAAACAGCCCTCGACCCTTCAAAATTACTTGAGTTTCAAATTTCCATAACGGCCAATTGTCGCCGTTGAATTTTGAACTGGTCGATAAAGAAACCTCCATTTTGTTTTTCCCGTAGCTCAAAACCGTTACAAGAAATATGTACGTTTTATTTTAGAGAACTTACGGTTTTATATTTCTTTGCAGTAATCCAGATTAAATACGCTGGGCTGGGCCCATAACCAATTGTGTTATTAAGATTACATTAAAGAAAACTAGGAGTTTTATAATATTAGCAGATATATTTTGAATAGACAGTTTAATAGATTGAGAAAAATATGACAGAGTAAGCATAGACTAAACAAACTAAAACCTACTTTTATTGACTTTACAACATTCACAACCATTCGACTCGCTTCCGATTCGGAAAGTCGTATATCTGTCTTCTTCTGGCATTACGAAAACGACCGAGATAGACATACGACTTTCCGAATCGGAAGCGAGTCGAATGGTTGTGAATAAGGGGCCTGATCACCTCACCGCTTTTGCCGCGGTCTACCTCGATGGCGATTTCCAGTTTCTCTTATCCTGATCTATTCAGGGCTAGTGCAGCGTGTAGCATGAATTCTTCTTGCATACTTTGAAAATAGTCGTCACTTAGCCATTCCAATTTTTAAATAAATCCGCTTTGGATTTGATTATGTCTCTACTACCGTTAGTTTTGTTAATTTATACGTAGTTAATTTAATTTAAATTATTAAATTAATTTCAATCATTGTTTATCTAAATTACTAACTCGGTGATCGTAACAGTTGGATATGACTTCATTAAAATATGTCTACGTCAATAGTTTGAATTGTGCCAATCACTTTAAATAAATTCTACTACTACTACTACACACCACTTGCTTTCACGTCAGGGGAATCACAACTTTCAGTAATAAGGAGATGGAGGACAAAGATATTACTATCACAGCAATTTTATGTCTTCAACTAAAAAGGATAAAATCATTATCACCATCACCACCTTTCTGTTCTTGTCCCATGTTACTTGGGGTTGGCGCAATTAGTTGTCTTTTTAACCCCTGACGCAAAAACGACGGGGTGTTATAAGTTATACGTGTTTGTGTGTGATAAACCGATTTTGTTTTTGTTTTTTTTTTCATGAAAATCAGTCCAAGTTGGCCGCGGCCACAAAATGGTGAATTACATTCTTAATATGGGTATCAAATGAAAGGTCTTGACTAGTAGAATAATGTGCACTTCCTCCAATATTGAAAACCTTGAAATTGTGAACCTGTGCGTCGGGGCTTTTGAAATTTTTAATTAAATGTAACTTGTTCTCCACATTCAAACGTTACTCTCTCTCTTTCTCGCGATCTCTTTCTTCACTATCTTTCGTATTATAAAATATATAACGTTAAAATACGTACGCGTATGTCTCGGACCATACACCAAGCCGCATCACCATTGTCAGTAGAATCACAAGAGATTTCCGTCGCCCGTATTAGGAGATTGCCGGCGCGACCCAGTTATCTAGACCCGAAAATTATTACTAAACCTAGGTCAAAGAACGCGTTTGACACTTGAAGGTCATTCTAGGTCTTTGTAGGGATCTTTTCTGACCTTCAAACATTTCGTTGTTATTTTCTATACAAAGCGCACAAATTGGGGGCGATGAAATCCTTGTTTCGTTAGGCCTAATGCTACAGACTTTGTGCCCTATTGAACCATTTCAATAATTTTGTGATTGTTGTTTATAAAGATTCTTTGAATGGTGTACAACAAAGTCGCTTTTTGATTGGAGTGAACATTGAGTTCATCTAAAATTTGAATTTATATATGGTTTTACCATTATTTCGTTTTGGAGAATTTATTCCTGTAGGTTAATATATCTGCTGCACTGTGTGCCGCGGTTTCGATTCCCTGACGGAACAAATTTTTATATGGCCTAGAGGTAGTTGTGTTGGGTCTTGCTTTTTGTTAGTTTGTTGTAAATGTAAACTATTTTGTACCTATTAAACCTCTCTGATAAGTAAAAGAAGAAAATACTGGTTTAAAAGTGATGTTATAATTCTATCTTTAGCAATGTCATTTTTCAAATAAATTTTCACAACTATAACTCGTATTTTTCCTAGAAATTTACAACATAGTTTATTTTTTTTTAAACGTACACAGAAGAAATTCCTAGGATGTAGAAAAAAACTTTTTTTTTTAGTATGGCCTAAAAACGCTCCAAGTTTGAAGTCGCTATTAAAATAGAACGGATATCAAAACTATTGCGATAATACATTCTAGTGATGAATAGTTGCTTCTCTGTTATTTTCTTCAAAAGCTGATTTATAAAAGATCTTGACAAAGAACAAATACGTCCATTTTCCCACTTTAGTAATATAAACTAATTACACAAAGAATAATGGAATAAAGAGACCAGACTGCTAACGAAGAAAGATCCTTTTATTTATTTCAAAGAACGAATGTTTTTTGCTAATTAATGTAATGTCTTGAAGCCGATCCAGGAATTAAATACAAAAGACGAAACAATAATAAGGAAACTTTGATAACAATAGGTACAAAAGCTGTACTAATATTGATTAAAATGTATTTTTTGTAAAAGTGATGACAGTTTGACAGCTAAAGGCTCATACAAAAGGTTTTTGTAAATACTTTTTAGACATATAAAGGCTTTGAAGAATGTGACGTTTCTACAAAACGACAACGATAGCAGAAAAGTAAAAAAAAAATGGTTTTATCATACATATCAATTTGTCCATTTCAAATACGGAAATGGAATTTGAATCCATGTCTTAATTTGGATTGACAATAGCTACTGCTGATCTTAACAATGTTAAACCTGTCGCAATACATTTTTGGGTTTCATTGCAAAAATACGAAACGTTCTGAAAACGATTTCCTCGGGTGTATCCCACTATTTGTATTAGGTATTTCTATTGATTGAAATACTTCGAAGCCCTCATACATATTAACAGTTGCTCTGTTGTGACTAAGCAATGTAAATATCATGCATTCTAAAATTCATTTCAAGACGTAAGTGATATGAATACGTGAATCTTTGTTTTTTTTTAGGAACTTTGAGAATAGCAATGCGTCTGTCCTTCCTATAATCCAGAGATTCTTTTTAAATCCTTAGAATAATATTGGCACTGTCTGTATTTATCCAAAAATTCCGGCCATCCATAATGTCCACCCCGGTTGCCCATAATGTCCACCCCACTGTCACAGAGGACAGATTGGACCACAGAACATGGGAAACTACTCACAGAATATGTGTATGTCGATTGGACAGTGTTACGTCTGTGGTAGGCTAGACAGAAAATGCTGCAGAGAATATCTGACAAAATTATTAGAGAAAACAACATGAAAAAGTATTGTCAAAGTTTGTCTATTCCATAATACAATAACAATTTATAGTGATAATTAACAAGACATTTTGATAAGTAGGTTACTGTGGATTCCTTTTTTTTAAAGAAGAATAAATATTAAAAGAAATAAGATTAAAACAAGAAATTTTAATACTGTTTTAAACTTTCACGGTTTAAAAAGCCAAAGCCACGTATTTTGTCTAAGGACAAACATATTTACCAAGGCTGACAAGAGAAGCAATGGAAAAAAAAACAATATATAAAAATTTCAATCGAGAGAATGGCTTCAAATCGTCCAGTTCGTGGAATCTAATTTTGAGTATGCTCAAAAGTAGCAGCCGGCATTGTATTCAATTGCATCGTTATTATTATTGCCAGCTTTGTATTGTTGTTTTTTTTTTATTTTTATTGTCGATTCCACAAAACCTGGTGTTTTGTCGTGACTTTATGTCGAGTTCCAGTAGTGCGCGTAGCAAAAGACAAAGAAATAGGGTAGACAGATTTGTTTGCTCCTTACAATTTACTCTCCATTCACCCGCGATCTTGGCGCTTACAGCAACGTCGAAATATCGGGAGCTCAAAGCAATGAACATTCACGAAAGATATCCCGTAAGTGACAGTATAAGTTCAAAACAAGAAAAGTCAAATGAAATTAGAAAATGTCTAACAATTCCCTACATTTATCAACAGAAAAAGACATAAAAAAACCTTTGCAAAAGCCTTTGGGACTGTAAATGAAGGCAGTGTCAGAGTTAACTACGAAAAAAAACAAAGTCACTGCAGTTTATTTTTGTCACATAAGATAGGAAATACACTAGTTCAGGTGTTCCACATTCGCAAAACATATTTTGGTAATTCAGTACGTGTCGAAGATGTTTGGAAAAAGATAGATGAATACAATTACATGTAGTCGAAAGTGGAACTGCTCGCGTCTTTTGCTAATTTGTTCCGAATAGAAATAGACAGTGAATTCGATATATTCGCGTTTCAGTTTTCAGGTAGCTGTTTCCAAAATTGTATTACTTTTTAGACATATTATTGTTCTGCAAATGGCACCAATACTATAGCTAGCTGTAAGAAATAATAGTTTTATTTTATTTTCTAGTTAAAAATTTTGTCTTTAAGGCTTTTTAAGTTTTTATTCAAATATACTGCTAATTCAAAATATTATGTCAACGACCCAGATCGGATTATAAATATCAAAGACTAAATAAAATTCCAGGAATATTTTATAATTAAGTTCTGAAAATGAAACATATTTCACAAAATATTATTCCAGTAAACTAGCAAAACAATAAACCAACCGAAAACCTTACTAAGGTGCCACAAACATTATTTGCAATTCACAAATAATATATAATTTTAACTCATCACATTCTCGCAAAAAAAAGGACGGCGCCAATTTTAAGGTTCCGTAGCCAAATAGCAAAAACCGCGCAAACTGAAGGGTACAAGTTCCAAACAGAGGAATGAATAGAACCAAAACACATCAAGTTATTATTAAACCTTATGATTCAAAAGAAGATGGGCTTTCACTACATATTATAAACAAAGTCTCCCGCCGTGTCTGTCTGTCCCTATGTATGCTTAATTCTTCAAAACTACGCAACGGATTTTAATGCGGGCTTTATAAATAGATAGAGAGATTTAAGTGTAAGGTTTTAGTATATAATTTTACGCTGGTGAAGCCGCGGGCATCGTCTAGTTTATTCATAATTTGCAAGTCGCAGGCTTGAGGTTGGCTTTTATTTAACCGAACTATTCTGTGGGTGCCTTGAATTTAAGATTGTTGGGCCATCCAGACAGATAGTTTCGCTGAGTGACTTTTCTATTTCAAGAAATTTCTTTGTTTCGCATTACTTTGTTTTGACGAGCTTGTGTCTAAATAATAACAGCCACTCGGGGCAATCTCCTAAAGATTTCAGCCGTGCTTGCCTAGGTTGGTCTGTGGATGGGTGACCGACCTTACATACTGAGTTTCCTCCGTGCTTCGGAAAGCACGGTAAGCTGTTGGTCCCGGCTGTCATTTGACAGTCATTACAGGTTAACAACATAGTTGGGAAAATCCTAAGCAGATGATGATGGTGACTTTATTTCCCACAGATTGTTTAGTTTATATAATTAATGCTATTCTTTTTTATCCCCACGACGGAACCCTTCACAGTGCGTGATGCGACACGCAATTGACCGGTTCACAAATCTAAGAGATATATCATGCCAAGTTCTGAGCTGTCTACAGTGTCTGTGTCACTTATCATTATTTACTTTCGTTTTCACTTAATTTTACACAGTTTTTTACTGACACTGGGACATTATTTGATCTCTTTTTTTCAAATAGTTGGCAAGTCTTGATGGGAGTCCTCCGTCTGGTAAGGATGAAGGGATATGTCGAAATTATTCTTTGACTCCGAGAACATGGTGTTCTTCCTGCGACTTTGAGTCTGAGTGCAGAATTCATTCGAATAAGCTGTTTGGATAACTTAATACTAATTTGTATACTTACAAGGAAATAAGTTAACAATTTAAAACAATGTCTAACTTTAGTCATGTTACTTTGTTTTGTTCTAATCTAGTCACTGTGATTATATAAATAAATAATAAATAAAATAAATCGCTGGTCCATTAGACACAGCGCCATCTAGTGTCACACTAAGTAAGGCTTGTGTTGTGGTCACCAGACAGTTGATATACTACATATATACTTTTTGTTTGTAAATACATACTTATTATACATATAAACATCCATGACTCGGAAACAAATGGACATGCTCATCACACAAACATTTGCTCCTACCGGGATTCGAACCCCCTAAGAACGTAAAGCAGCCTCACTACCGCTGCGCTATTCGGGTCATCAAATTATATTTAAACATAATTTAAAAACTAATATATCGAATGTAACTAATATAACGAGAATTATTTAATTACAAAGAATTATATAATTAATTCACAAGCTTATATAACATTTTGACTTGTTTGTTTAAATATATTCGAGACGTTGTCTTTAAAACCAGACTTAATAATACTTAAATCATTATTTTGTTTTTTATGTATAAGTAATTTAATTTTAGTTTTTGGCTGTGTTAAATGTGTACGACTTACATTTTAACTTCTAACTTTAAGTATTTTGACATTTATATTGCTTTATTTTATTTCTAATTTTTCTGTTTTGTTTATCTAATTACGGGGACAACGGGAATACATCGGTTTCATTTATATTTAAATTTTTAGCATGTAAGTATTAGATTTTGCTGTGCCCTGACAGGGTCTACAACGGTTCTTAGCTCTTAGCCTTTTGTTAACACCATGTTATTATACCTTGTGGAATGCAAATAAATGAATATGAATATGAATAATATTCTTTAATTGCTATTACTTAACTATTCACTTAATTTTATGATATACACAGAAGCTCTATTATTAATTTCAAGACTTCAATTTTAGTTGCGATACATTAAATAATGGAACAAAGATTTTATTCCCAATTATTTCAAGATCACGCAATCTAAAGATTTAGTAACTAAATTATATTTCAAATGAAATACAAATTAATTTTACAAGTGTGTCATCTGGTTATGATTTCTTATGATAAATTAGCTAATTTATTTTAGTTAATTACTTACTATGTCCTTGATTACTTAAGAGTTAGTGGGCAAGAGGCACATGATATTGTGACAATTTAATATCTTATTTCATCTGAAAATAATTTATTTAACTAAGCAAGGCAGAATAATTTTGTTTATTTTCTTACATAGAGTAACCAGTCATAAGACGATCTTTGACAGTTGAAAGCTTCACAATCTGACAATCAGTTTTGCCAAAGGGTATCGCATTACCCAGTGCGGTGTTCACTCCGACGCTAGTTAGGTTTTGGAGTAAAGCCACCGTATATCAGGGTGGTGTCTTTGTTCAGGGTTGTACAATAAAACACAATTTCCAATATTACTGGGTTAGGCGTGCTGTCGCTAGGTCTGCTCGTATTAGACTGATCGCGGCGCATCGCCCCGCGCTCCCTCCAACGCGCATTGGTGGTGGGGGCACCACGGCACGCATAACTCATTTATTAAACGTCACACCCAGTTACTGGGTTGCGTAGGTCAGATGGGGCAGTTGCATCTTATAAAATACTGGTATTTAATTTAATATGTTCAAACTGGATGCTGACCCCAACTTAGTTAGACAAAGATGCAGATAATGACAGTAAACCCCAGTTTTTGAGTGTCCAATTATGTCATAGGATAATTAAATAAACCTTTTTTCAGGAAATTCTTTTGTGTGGTGTTGCCTCACATACGGTGGGATACTTCGTATCGTCTTCTGCCTGTCCTGTTGTTTACACATGACAGGAGCTGATGGACGCAGGTGGAAAGTGCCAAACTCTTCGCAAAATTTAGGGTTAAATCAATTTGAATCGGGTAGACGACGAAAAAAAGTAGGTATATAGTCCGTCAGATAACAACAAAAATAATTGACTCGTATTTTTCTTTATTAACATAAACCAAAATTGACGAAGATACGACGCTTTTAAAATTCTCAATATGTCACGCCTTTTTTTTTTTTTTTTTAAGGATGGGAAATCATCAAATGACCCCCCCCACTCTGGGCGGAGCGGGAGGGAGTGTCAGACTCTTACTGACTAAAAACCATCCATGTTCCTTCCTCGCCTTTTACGTTCCGGGGCCGCGGTATCTCTTTCGTACAGGCCCGCAACCCCGGCAGGCTTCGGCCCTTGCGGGCCCCTCTCTTTTTGCTGACATCTCTTTGAGGCGCGCGTGGAACACGAACGCGCCGTCGACACGGCCTGTCGTCGTCGTTAGACGGCCGGACGGCTAGCTAGCCCATAGCCAGCCGTCCACAGGCCCGCATCTACGGTGGCCGGTAGCCACCACGTGGCCCCCGACGCCCGTTGCGTCTCCCGCGGCGGCCGGGAAGAGAGGATCTCTCCCTCTCTCATTCCGCCACCTCCTTCGCTAGCATGACTGCTTCGCAGAAGGAGGCGACGGCTTCCCATTCCGTCTCGCTCCGGACCA
The DNA here is from genome assembly GCA_916618015.1 of Xestia c-nigrum. Lineage (NCBI taxonomy): Eukaryota > Metazoa > Arthropoda > Insecta > Lepidoptera > Noctuidae > Xestia > Xestia c-nigrum. Next base: position 4,131,210 of record OU745262.1, read on the forward strand.
TGGATTGAACCAGGGCCGGACGCGAGAGGTCGCCGCCGCCGATCGCCGCCACGAGGACACGGCGGAGCTCCGCCCACGCAGGGCAGACTTCCACCGTGTGCTCCACCGTGTCCTCCGGTCGATCCTCGCAGTGGAGACACCCGGGCGATTCCTCCCGCCCGATTCGGTGCAGGTACCTCCCGAAACATCCGTGTCCGGTGAGGACCTGCGTCAGGCGGAAGGTGAGGACGCCGTGGCGCCTCTCCAGCCACTCCTCAAAGAGGGGACTTACCGCCACTATCGTGGCGTGCCCTGCACGGGGTTGCGACAGTCGCTCTCTCCATGTCGCCATGAGATCGCGCCGGAGGTCAGTCCGCTGAGCGGCAATTTGCCGCGGCAGCGGAGTTTCCCCCCGGCGTAGCACCTCCGCGCGCAACTCATGCAGGCGCGCGAGTACTATCGCCTCCAGATCCCACGGCGGCAATCCGGCAAGCAGGCCCGCCGCCTCGCGAGAGATCGTGCGGTACCCACGGACCATCTTTACGGCCACCACTTTTTGGGGCGCGTTCAAATGGTGAGCGGCTCGCCGCTTCAGGGAACGCGCCCACACTGGGGCCCCGTAGAGGGCCATGGACCGCACGACTCCCGCGTAGAGCCTGCGGCAGGAGGCGTTCGGCCCCCCAAGGTTGGGCAGGAGCCGCCTGAAGGCAGCCCCTGTCCTTTCCAGCCTGGGGGCCAAACGTCGGAAATGCTCCACGAAGTTCCACCGGCTGTCGAGGACGAGTCCTAGGTACTTCAACGTCGACTCGACGCCGATGGATACCCCTCCTACCGTCAGTGTGGATCCCGACGGTGGCGCATTCCGAGGCCCATGAAAGCATATGGCCTCAGACTTGTGCAGCGCCACCTCGAGACCCAGTTGCCGGATCCTCTCTACGACTATCGCAACCCCGCGTGTCATATTGTCGGCCGCCGCCTCGTGCGACCTCCCATGTGCCAGCACCAGGGTGTCGTCTGCGTAGCAGACGACGCTGACACCACTAGGGAGGTCCGCGCGCAGCACCCAGTCGTAACCGATGTTCCACAGGGGCGGTCCCAGAACCGATCCCTGTGGGACACCGCACGACATCTCTCGCCGGTTCCAATCTCCGCAGCGACTGGGGTAGATGACGGCCCTGTCCGTCAAATAGTCCCCGACCACACGACGGAGGTAGGTCGGCACCCGGTGATACCGGAGTGCCTCCCTGATGCAGCTCCAGGGCAGGGAGTTGAAAGCGTTGGCGATGTCGAGAGACACCGCCAAAACAACCCCGCCCCGGGATATCGCTTCCCCCGTCGTGAGGGCTCTCACGCGCATGATGGCGTCCACTGTAGAGCGCCCCTTGCGGAAACCAAACTGGTTCTCCGCAAGATTCGGCCCCATCCCCTCAAGGTGCTCGGCGAGGCGGTTTGCAATGACTCTCTCAAAGAGCTTGCCCACCTCGTCGAGCAACACAATGGGCCGAAATGCGGACGGAGAGTCCGCAGGGCGCCCCGGCTTTTGGATGAGGACCAGTTTCCCCGTCTTCCAACGAAGCGGGAACTGGCCTCTCTCCAAACATGCGCTTAAGAACCCTTTCAGTCGGGGCCCGAGAGCCTCCGCATCCGAGGCCAGGACCCAGGCTTTGCCAGGCAAGCCATCGGGTCCCGGGGCGGTATTTTTGGCCTTGAGCCTACCTACCGCCACTCTCAGGTCTACCCCAGTCACTTCCGGAGTGTCGTCGTCGTCACTTGGGTCCGACACCGCAGGTGGCGGAACCATAGGCGGGGGCAGATGTTCCCCTCGCGAGGGGAACAGAGCGCTCACCACGTCCTCCACGAGGTCGGGCCGGAGACTCTGCGTCAGCGGGGGGGCCCAGGTGCGGAGTTTATTCCGCACCATCTTGTAAGGGCGCCCCCACGTATCTCTGTCGAGAGTCTCCAGCATCTCCGAGCGGGCCAGTTCCCTGGCCCGCAGGAGAGCCTCCCGGAGGGCGGTCTTCGCCGCTCTGTATCCCTCGTACAGCTCCGCCTCAATGGCTTCCGCATCCGGCGGGCGGATGCGGAGCCTGCGATGCCTGGCGTACAGGCGCCGCGCTTCGACACACGCCTCCCTCAGAGACGTTATTTCGCGCGACCACCAGTACACCTGACGTCGGGCGCTTCCTGGCCGGACTCGGGGCATTGCCACGTCACATATGTCGGACATGGCCCCCTGGAACCACTCTGCCTCAGTGTTAACGTCGGCAGGCCTGTCCGGTGATGTCACCCAGGCCTGCACGATCGAGGCTTCCAGGAGGAGCTCCCGGTCCAGCTGCTTCAGCGCCCAACGCGGACCACTCGGGGCCTGTTGGACCGGCGCGCTTGAGGACTGGGTGGAGACGTCAAACCGGATGTACCGGTGGTCGGAATATGTCTCCACCCCCTCCATGACACGCCAGTCAACGACACGCGGCGACCGAGCGGGGCTAGCGAACGAAATGTCCACCACCGACTCGCCCCGCATCCGCACACACCTGGGAACAGAACCCCGATTAAGGACGTCCAGGCCCCTCTCCAGGGCCCAGTCCTCCACCATCCTTCCCCGCACATCTGTGCAACGAGAACCCCAAGCCAAGTTCTTGGCATTGAAGTCCCCGAGGACAAGCACGGGGAGGGAATGGCTTCCGACGACAATATGTCACGCCTCAGTATGATTTTTAGCGAGTACTGAATCCACAAGCCCCAACTCCCGGGTTTTAATGCGGTTTATCTTTGTCAATAAAAATTGATTTTCAAAATTTAAAAAAATACGTGTCCGTTATTTTTTAATCCTCTAACTGACAGACTAAGGTCCATGTTCACCGAAAATATAACGGTCTGATTATCTAAAAACGGCTGTCACTGTGACATAATATGCCTATCATCGACGTGCTAAGTAGAAGCAAATTCATAATTGTGAAACATTACAAACTAACAAGATATCTCAATCTACAGAGTAATTAATTTTCTTGACCATAAATTCACTTTAATATACGGTTATTCTTCCGCCCTTGAACCCACAAAGTAACAAGTAAGTAAACACAAAATTTTAATAACGTTTTCTCTCTTCGGACCCGGAAAATTCCCCGACACGCTTGCTACAAATTGAGACAAGTCCTCCGGGGTCAGGGCTAGGGTCGACGGTATCAATAAGGTAGATACTAATTTTGCTGCCGAAAACAGATGATTGAAGATTAAGCTCAATTTTGAAGTTGTCTCTGATTAATTTGTAAAACGACGTTTTTACTAATAGCCTTTTTTTACACCATTAAATTCGCAAAATTCAAGTGTTTTTTTTGATATTTTTCTTACAAATCAAATATTTATTGTTCCGAACTACAAGGTCCATAATTATGGGTGCAATGAGTGTTTAAGTACTTAATGAAGAACTATGTTAGTGATAAGTTTGGTGATTCAATTAAATTAAAATAACTCTTCTAAATTATGTAGATAATACTTAAAGAAAGAAAGAAAAAGCATACACACAAAAAATAAAACGGCTAAATTATCCATCTTGGTTCTATTTTGGTTCATCTTGTATTGTATCGTACAGTAAGCGTTCATAAGCGCACAGGCACGCTAAAGATCATATTGCTGTGAACGCACGGGCGAGCGTCCGTGCGGCTGTATGTGTAAGCTGTCTCAATACAGTACCTACGCACACCACAGCCACAGAGTCGCCTACTGTCGCAAGTTGTCGCGTCGCTCTCCACGAAACATAAAGAAATATATTACCGTCTCTTTTGTTATGCACGCAGCAAACGCATGATCGTATTTGCATTCGATAGCTAAATTTCGACCATATTTACCAGGCGTTGATAGCTGTTTAGGTTAAGCAGTGGGTTCACGATCAACGTGTCTTGAGTTCAAATCCCGTTTACATAATATGGGTTTTTTTATTTTTTTTTTGTAACCACTTTAATTAATATTTGTATTTAATGCAAAAACTATTTACTTAGGTATTTATTTTGAAATGGGTTCATGCTCATTATTTATTTTTATAAGGATTTAAATATAAGTTAATAACCCATCATAACTATTTATGTGATTGTGTAATATTTTTTCGGTGTTGGAAGGTGGAAAAAAAAGTCGTGCTAACAGATAACAACAATTGTTTTATTCGTTTCATTTATTCATATAATTAACAACTTTAATGAGATTTGTAACGTCACATTCCTACCTAGATATAAGAAGTTCTCTTGTAACCGTTCATAAGATTTTTTTGTGTATCTTTATACCCACTTTGAAGTCATTTTTTATTAACATAACAAGGATATTCTAATCACACAAATATAATTGTTGATACCCACTTCTATCTATCGGTATTCAACAGAGCTTACTAAAAACTAATACATAATTTAGACTTCGTGAAAATGTTTTTTATGTGACGTCACAATAAATGTAACTCATATTGAGGTTATAGTTTAAGTGTTCATTTTCCCGAAGAAAAGAAGATTGAAACTAAACCTCAATTTAGGAATTATTCTATATTATATTATATATTATTATAGACGTGTTACAAAATGTTTAGTGATATTCACTAAACATTTTGTAAAACGTCTAATTAAAACTAGAACATTAGGATTAATATTTTGTATAACCCCCATTATTTTCAATGCAGTCAAGTAGACGTATGCGCATGGACCCCACAATGTTTCAACATATTTCGGTTCTTCTTAAATTTTCCCACACCTTTATGTAATGGGTTGTTAATTGTGTTATACATCTCTCATCTCGTGTATCCCACCTTTGCACTATTTTCTATGGGAGCACTCATTCATCCATAATTCGACCTGAGTCTGTATTAGGGATTACATTTCTATCGGACCAGCGAGTGTTATCCTTGCGCCATAAATGAAGTCTACCCTTTTGACTTGATGTAAAAGTCTTTTCATCAGAAAAAATGGTAGTGATCCCTTCAAAGTCTAAATATTCCCGTGCGAAACGTAATCGTTCTTCTTTATGTCTTTCTGTCAAGAAGGGCATTTTAGCTGATCTTCTGTGATGCAAGCCTTCAGCGTGGAGGGCATGGCGAACAGTTTGCGGTGACTCCGAGTGTGTCGTAGGTGTGAAACCATTGGTTTCATACTCGCCCACGATATGTTGTCGCTGCGCTTCGCTGCGCTTCGCTGCGCTTCGCTAATAAGCGACGACCTTCCACTTCGCTGTCTACTTGCAAAGCTCCCCTCTTCCTCATACCTTTTGATCCAGAGACTTACTGCATTTCTCTAAAACAAAAAAAAATATATGTAAGGCAGCTATAATACAGATGCTATAAATCAACACTTCACAATTCACTCTGCAATTGTAAATTCAATAATAAACACTAATTATTTATCTTGCATGATAGATTGAAAAAAAACAACGAATTATGTAAACCACAGGTCACCAAATAAATGGACAATTTATAATACCCATTCGCTTTTAATTTTTAATGTTTAAGTTACAATTCATAAATAATTATAATACTCACATTCAGTTCTATTAAGGCCACTTTTATGCAGCGCGATAATCGTCGCCCTCGCCTTAATATTAATATTTGCCCGCATTTTAAGAATCACACCAACAACAATACTGCTATCTATTAAACCACACGTCACTGACCATCAACTACCACATTATATAGTGTGTTATGTATGGCTACAACCAAACGACAAAGTTCATTCCGATCAAGTTAAAATATTCATAAAACTCATGTCTACCTCACAGAAATCTAACTAAATTCTTGACTTATTTTTCTATCTACCTCCTTAACTTTACGAAATGTGTGAACAAAGCAAACAAGTTAAAGAATATAATATTTCTGTAGAGTAAAAACTTACAAAAAGTCAAAAAGTAACTGTGCGGGATTTGAACTCACGGCTTACTGATTCACTCTTAATTCTGGACGGGCCCAACCGCTAGGCCATCATGTCTTAGATATTACCATTGAAATTATGAACTACAACTAGTTGCTGACAATATCTATTTTGTTGAAAGTAGAAGGTCGTAAGTCAAACTAAACGTCAAGCTATTGCTTTGTGAGATTGCCTATCGACTTTTGGTCGGCACTGTACAACGGGCTGGTGTCCGCAACTCCACGTCAAAGCGCATATTTGGCTTATCCACCACGCGGGCCTAGTGCGGTTTGTTAGATGTCACATGTCTTCGAATTTTTGGGTTTAGGACATGCCGTTTCCCTCACGATGTTTTCCGTCACCGTTTTGAGAGCAATGGTGATGAAATAAATTACATAAAATAATGCGCCTGTCTGGGTTTGGACCCACGACTTACTGTTCGTAAGTCGGGGCCGCCACCACTGGGCCACCATTACTTCATCTCACTGTGATGACTGAGAATAAACTAATATGATAGACACTAACGTATAGTATGAACTGATAGCAGAAACTTATGATTAACGCACCTCGTTTATTACTAAATAAGACATTCAAGTAAGTTTATGCACTGATAATTATGTTTTCGTAGTTATGCTAAAAGCTGTCATAAATTTTCGGTTATTTTTGCCGCTACTTCATAAATTGTTACCGCGGTAAAATGAGGTTAAGGTGAACGAAAATAAGGGCTACCATAAATAATGGTTCCGACACCTTAACCATTAACCAGCGATTACTTAATTTTGATCCATTGTCATCACTACAATCTAAATTTAATATTATGAAGAGGCCAGATGCGATTTTTTGTTTTTTATGTTTCTTACGATTTAAGTCAAGATCTACATAACGGATTTCAAAAATTCTTTCACCATCAGAAAGCTTCATTTTTACTGAGTAACATAAGCAATACATAATATTGATATCATGAAAATTAGTCGAGTTATCACAATTTTCGTGGACGAAGTTGCAGGCGAAGTGCTAGTCTATCTTCTATCTTCTATACTTATAATAAATCTGTAGAGAGGTCAATTCTGTACATGATGAAATATATTTACAAAATAACTATCGGGGGGTGATTAGTGATCGATACTGATGCCAAAAATGCAATCAGTAAAATTTTTGTCTGTCTGTCTGTCTGTCTGTCTGTCTGTCTGTATGTTATTTATAGAAAAAAAAACTACTCGACGGATTTTAACGAAACTTGGTACAATTATTCTACATACTCCTGAGCAGGTAATAGTATACTTTTCATCACGCTACCATTAATAGGAGCAGAGCAGTGAAAGGAAATGTTGGGAAAACGGGAGAAGTTACTTGGTTTTTTTAGCTTCCGTCGCGTGTGCAGCCTTAATGGTTAAAGCTACATAGAAATCATGTATAACGGAAATATTCCACATAAAATTATATAAAAAATATCCCAGGACAGCATATGTCTATCTTTTATAGTTGACTCACAATAACACGTGTAACTCCCGATAGCTTAGCAGTTCGGAGATTTGTTATTATTATATTTGTTTACTCTTACGTTTATATCATCACGCTATGACCCACATAAAACATAGGATACATTTTATTCCGGTAGTAAGATCCCATGGGACAATAATCAAACTTCACGCGGGCGAAGCCGCTGGCAGAAGCTAGTTTAGTATAAGAAAGCTGTGAGTTATTAAGAAGTTTAATTTTTGACGGGTTTTTTTACATCAGGAACGACCAGCCCAAACTTTGCATTTATCTTTTTACGTTCCTTATTTAGGTTTTAATGATTTTATTAAGAACTGAGAAAATCAGAAAGGTAGATAGATAGTAGAGATGGAATCGACCAACGCGAACCGTGCACCTTTTTCGACGTTTTAGTGAAGTGCCCATCCAGGCCTATGTGAAATAAAATATTTTGATTTGGATTTTTTTGATTTTGAGTCTTGTTTCTAAGATTTTCTTTCATTGGAAATCAACTCTCAAAACAATTAACAAATGTAAAATTATTACAAACAATACATCAAATAGCACCAAAACCACGGTGGCTAGCCAAACATTAGAAACTGAAGTCTTCTGATAACTGAATGCCATATTCATAGTCTATCTCAAATACTGTTGGCAAGCTTTATACCATGTACGTTACTAATCATGTCAAATCCGAGACGTAAATACAGGGAAGTGCAACAAAACGAAGGCCAACAAGATAAGAAATAACAGAAATTCTTGGCAAACGAAATAGTAAGTAAGATGTTTGTTTTATTAAAACTTCAGTTGGAACAATGCCTGGCGTTATTAAAATTGTACTTTCGACTGTCCTTGTTGATAGTGGAATAAATATTGCGAATTGGATTTGGTTTCTTGACTGTAAATGAATGTGTTACAAGAATTTTTAAAATACATTGTTTAAAAAATCGTTTTTTCTTTTCGTAACTTATTTTTCCACAGACATCAATTCAATCTGTTTTCAGACTGAATAATTTATTTGTCTGGTTTCAACTACCCTTCATATTTTGTATCATACTTTCCATACTTAATTGAATAAGAAAAATATCTGATATCATCTGCAACAATATTTACAACATAACAGTGCGGCAAATGAAAAACTCCATTTCTCCTAACTGCCCTACTTAACCAAGACAAAAGCGTATACAAAAATAGAAGTAAAAAAAAAATTGGCATACAAAGTGTAAGTTGCTGTTTGTTTTATTGAAACTTAACTTGGAAACATGCCTAATTTTATTAGTTTGCAAAGCTTTCCTTTTTGATGTACGGCAACGTTTTGTATAACTCCTTTGTTATTATCTCGTACATGATATATTTACGTAGATATTCCATTTAATGACTAGGTCAATGGGAATTGCTTTCCGGAAACAGTACCAGTTGCCAGATTATAGCGTTAGTCGCTTCTGTATCGGATGCGGCATTGCGATATATTTTGTATGCCATATTATTTTATGGGTGAAAGTGGGATAAATCTTAATGAAGATGTTGTTTTGTTTTTAACCGACTTCCAAAAAGGAGGAGTTTCTCTATTCGACTGTATGTATTTTTTTTTTATGTATGTTCACCGATTACTCGAAGACGCCTGAACCGATTTGAAAAATTCTTTTTTTGTTTGAAAGGGTATACTTTCAAGTTGGTCCCATAGCCACCAAATCAGGATCTGATGATGGAATCTTGGCGAAATCGAGGGAACTCTTCAAATTTTATATGAAAACGTGTTGCGATTTTGGTATTTTCTACAACAAGTGAAGCATTTGCGTTTGATAAGAACCATTCTACCATCAAATCTGATGATGAAGCCAAGAGTCACGGAACTCCATAATGAGACAATGTACCATAGTCGTGTTTGGGCTTGTTATAATTGTAACGGTATGCACTTTCCATGTATCAAGCACATGTGAACCACTAAAAAGTTGAAAATAAAAACTTTTTTGCAAAAAATAAAACCGACTTCAAAAAAAAACAAAAAAGTGAAAAATAACTTTAGCTTCTGAAGTCGGTGACAAAAAAACTAAAGCAATCAAACAAAGGTCACCGACTTCAGAAGCTAAAGTTATTTTTCACTTTTTTGTTTTTTTTTGAAGTCGGTTTTATTCTAGAATGCCTTGTGTGGTTATTGGTCGGTAGTGCGACTGCCAAGTGAAGTTTTTGGTTACTCTTTTTGATTCTCTAATTGAGCCGAATTTTCCATGAAAAAGATTTCTGTGGAACTTTGACACAGCAAAAAGGTGACGCAGTAGTAGCCCCAGGAAGGCGGGGTGAGTTGGACAGGGCCAACGACCAGTGGTCCACAATGGCCTTGGATTGTAGTATTTGGAACTGCACAGAGTCACCTAGTTGCGTGCTATGCGGACAGTCTGGCCACCCGGTAAACTACAGGGGCTGTCACAAAGCCCCTAAACCGTCCGCTGGTATGTCGCGTAACGCCAGCAGAGGGAAGCTCCCTCCTCCTACAAGGTCCCCTCCAAGGTCCTCCCTGAGCGTCTCAGCCCGCAAAGGCCCTCCCCATGGAACATGCTGAACCATCAGTAAGCGTTCCCAGCCCATGAGTCAGGCTAACAGGTAACAGTAATTCTCTGCAGCACCTCATAGTTTCAACATAGGACCCCAAAAATGACTTGATGAATTGTACTGTCTGTACTGTACCAGTGTTCGTTAATATCTTTGTACTGTGTTTGTAAACTGTGTACATAATATGATAAGCTAATTAAAATAACCTCCTAAAATGTCTTCACACAGGTCACCGTCACACACAAGTACTATTGTCCTTTTTTAAAGGCTTGGGCAACTACAGTACTTTCACAGTTTTATATCTTGTGACTGGGACTGTAGCTACATTTAATTTTCATCTTTGTTTCGACTGTTCAAAAGTGCCTGCAATTGGCCTACTTGAAATAAATGCTTTGATTTTGATTTTGCTTCCAGAAACTTTTTTCTCACCACCACCCCTCCCGTTATGCATCTTCATACTGGGTCGACCTCGATGCCGCCGACCATCCTCACACCGTGTATGGAGACTTTTGCCAAGCGGTCAACGCGGCTGGCATGTCCCGCCCAATTTCTTTAGAGTCTAGAAAACGCCAGCTTTCTTGCCAACGTACATTATGCCCGTTTTGAACACACCATGCAATGTGTTGCTTGAACCCTGTCTTGTCTTTTTACGCCCAGAATGTTGGATTCCATTGTTTTTTGACAAGCTGCTAGGAACTCTTGAGAATTGAGTTTAGTTGCTAGGCGTATGTTATATATTTTTTTATTTTACATTTGTATGTTTAATTCGATGGAATGGCTAAACATGATATAGTACGTGACAAGAACAATATGAAACTAAGTGATGGATGGTTCACTCAGAATTTATTTGACGTCCACGTGCAATACTCGTCGCACTTTTTTAGACACGTGTTTATCCCTGTTGTGCTTTGAATAGACTCACATTTTGTTAGATATGTTTTCGTCCCACGTAGGTGGCGCCTTTTTACCAACAACCGGGCACAAATCCAGGCTTTAGATAGCTACTGAGAAATTCTAGACGTTAAGGCGACTACATGAGCTAAATTAGCTAATCTATTTGTGGTGGTTGAAACTTCGTCTGAAATACTGTTAGAATAAAGTTCTAATCAGCTTGCACTACAAAGTGGTTGTTACGTCAGTCACTGCGGGCCGAATAGTGCGAAATAAATGGTTCCGATCGATTTACAAAAAATCTATGGATTGTACTAAAAAATAAAACACTATGAATGAATCGCATGTATTTCAGTGTGATTTTTACTCGTTAAAATATTTTTTTAGAGATAAATTCGTAATTTTTTTATCGAGGAAAATTAATTGTATTAAGTTCTCAAAACACTATCATACTAGCATATTATATCATGAAGAATCATATATTTTTCTGGTTTTGTTTATTGCAGTGAATCATATACTTTCAGACATTATTAAACTCGCGTTTAGCTCTTGTAGTCGCCTTAAACCCAATAACTATTTGTTCATCCTAGGAATCAAACCCAAGAAAATCATGTTAAGCATTAACACACGTGACCTCTGCTAAACTGTTCAAATTAAAAGTAGCAATTTGTGGATCATTACTAAAAAGTAAAAAAATCAAACTTAGTAACTGGCACGCTCCGAGATATCACTTAAAAAAAAATTGAAAAACATTTATTTAGACACTGATCAACAACTGAAACGTCTAACTGACATATTTTTGACTGATGGCTGTTGAGCACCGAACGCGGCGGTTGTTCGCCAGTACTAGGTATTTGAACTTTAAGAGTATGTACAAAATCAAAATCAAAATCAAAATCAAAATCAAAGCATTTATTTCAAGTAGGCCAGTTACAGGCACTTTTGAATTGTCGAAACAAAATTGAACATTTAAAGTAGCTACAGTCCCAGTCACAAGACATAAAAACTGTGAAAGTACTGTAGTTGCCCATTCCCTAGCGTAGATCTCTATGGAGAAGAACGGGCAAGAAACTCCATGGACACTCTTTTAAATAAAAATATTGTTACAAAATCTTGGTTACATCATTCATGTTGAGATGGTATATTATGTGAGAACAATGTAGCAAGATGTGCACGTTAAAAGTGTCCATAGCAAAACAAAAATAAAATACAACTCAAAAACAAAATAATTAATTCAAATAAACCATGGCGACTAAGAGATGACCAGTCACAACTGACAGCGCCCGTTCACGAACATGACGCATGGATCAGCACCATTCAGCTCAACCATTTTGAAGGGAACTAAATGGTCCGACACACGCGCCACCATCAGCGAGACATTTGAGAGAGCATGACATACTCTCAACCGCCAGGGCACATTCTAGTCAAGAACTGCCGTAGGCTTCCAGTGAATGATAGCTTTCTAGTACATAGTACTCACACAATATGGGCTATGCGATTATATAATACTAACATTGAATCTATACAATGCAAAGATAGTTAAGTACAATCTTCAGCAGCTCCAACAATACCATTTATTGCTATCAATTTATGCGTCCTTGTCCTTATGGAGCAGGACCAGCATTGAGCCAAGCATCTCTATCAGCGATATAATCGCTCAACTTGTAATATGCTCGTTGACAAAGTGTGCGTTTAATGCATGTTTTAAATTTCGTCTCATTCAGTTCAAGAATACTTTGTGGAATTTTATTATAGCATCTCAAACAGTACCCCATGAAAGATGAGTCTACTTTAGCGAGTCTAAAGCCTGGCTGAACTAATTGTTCCCTATTTCTAGTACTGTAGTTATGTCTGTCACCTCTTTTACCAAAAAGATGCAATTTTTTTCTGACGTACATTATGTTTTCGTAGATGTATTGACAATGTACCGTCATAATGCCAATATCCTTAAACAGCTCTCTTAGAGAATCGCGCCTACGAAGATTATATTATATGGCTCTAATGGCTCTTTTCTGCAGTACGTAAGGTCGAGTGTAAATAAAACGACCGAAATACTATTGAACTAATTTTATCCACGTTTTTGAACTTGTACAGGACCCCAACCAAACGGCGGAGAATCTTAACACCGACTTCTATTTCGACGTCAACGCCATCTAGTTAGGAATGTCTAACTAATACATTCTTTTTGAACTTAAATCTTGGTGAGCGTATTTTGAAGTTGAACATGCATGGTTCTAATCATGGCGTTCTAATCATGAATTTCAGCGTTCAGCATGTCTTTTTCTATACTTCTTTCCAAGCATTGTAATATGTATACCTACTTGTGACTTTAATTTGACAACTATATTAAAATGCTTAATTGGTATATTTTTAGTAAAGATACTTAGTAGTACCATTACAATCTTTCTATACATTCAACCTCCTCCTTAGGCCAAAATAATAAGTAGGTCACACTAACAGACGCGTCGTACATCTTGCTTATGCAGTAATAGCCTTGAGATCCTAATGAATCAGGAAATATTGACATGTTAGTTACGCCTCCGCGGAAATTTATTATTCTAACGATCCTCCTTCTAGTTTGACTTTTAGATTTGTGTAACAATGAAATGTTTTTGCATTGCTCTGGCTTTATTTATTAAATCTTGTTCAGTTTTTTTATTAATTCAATTTCATAACAACTCCAATTTTACTATCGGGCCTGATCTTAACAATCAGTATCCGTCAAAACTTTTCTCAACCTTATTAAGATCATCTTCCAGTGAAACAAGATGCAGCTGAATGCTAGCATTTTAAATGGAGCGACAGCCTACCTATCTGACTTCCAATTACTGAATAATAAGATAAGCTTTGGCGTAATAGTTCTGGCTAAAATTTACAATAATATTGACTATTATTGTACATCCTAATTCGAAATTCATCAAACTGTGGCCTTCAACAATAAATATCAAAATGACTGATTATTTAAAAAGTACTCTTTTATTGTGATACTTTTTATTTTCATATTATCAACAAACGAAAGATCGTTCTTTTGAAAACAAAGCTGTAACCAATTGCCACTTGAAAATAAAAACAAACAACTCTGTACACAAAAATAACATTTTCAGATTTCTGTTGATACAAACTGTTACCAATCAAAAGTCAGGATTCAGTTAAAACACTCCAAAAATCCATTGTGATAAACATGTACAGGGAAGTGATCCATCAAGACTTGTGTTTGTTTTTAAATACGGCCCAATTTTATTTGCCTGTATCATATCCGTTGTTTTAATTAATATGTTTTTTTTTTCATTCACTTTAATTGTATAGTTACGTTTGTACATTAAAATCTGTTTAAATTAGGAACCAATTTTGATAAGTATTGTGCTAAGAGAGGCCGAGTATACAACTTTGGAATACTCCAATTGTAAACGAAGCATTTTAAGCAATATTTTAACATTTAAATAATCATTAATCATTATTATTTATAATACTTTAATTTATCAAATCTTTCCAAGCTGATCATGTATCGTTTTGGTAAATACAAAGTTAAAAAGTTCTCTTATTTCCACAAAGATTTTATTTCTCTATCAATGTTTAACAATGCACTGAATTCAAAGCATTATTACATTGTTTTCTCAGTTATTGACAACCAACCATCAAAAGGTAGGCAAAGGTGATGAATTAAATTGTGTTCCTTCGAATTTTACGCTTTAGTTTAACAGAATGTGTGACATTTTTAGACAATTCACAAGTAATTTACCTTCTCAAAGGAAATAGAAGTGAAAGAAGGCAAGCCATTTATGTCTTAGACTGAATGGAAGTTGGGGGAAGAAAGTCCTGAAGTGGAGACCACGGATGGGACGGAGGATATGGGAAAACAACCGATTTGGTGGACAGACGGTCTCAATAAAGTGGCTGGAAGATACCGGTTAGCTATGACACACAACCGCTAAAACTGGACAAATTTTAAAGAGACCTCACACAGACACTCAGCATTAGGTGGTTATATGTTGAACAAGAAGAATTCTCAAAGGTGCATACAGATAGCTTTAATGACGAATATTTATTATTGTGATGAATATTAGAAATGGGGAGTCATCAAATGTCTTCTCCCACTCACTCTGAGCGGAGCGGGAGGGAGTGTCAGACTTTTACTGACTAAAACGCATCCATGTTCTTTCCTTGCCTATTATGTTCCAGGGCCATGGTGTCTCTTTCGAACAATCCCGCAGCCTCGGCAGGAACAATTCAGTTTTGCTAGACAAAAAAACTGTTATCAAACTGAACTCTTCTAATACGCTAAGTCCCAAAGCTACCCTGCTTCAAATGTTAACGTAAACACAAATATATATGTACTGTTTTCAAAAGACTCATCCTACCCAAACAAATTATTTTTAGGTTATACATTTTTTGTCCTAAGTAAATAACGCTGATTTTCATATGGCCGTAATAGAGTGGGTCGCAAAAACGTACCAGATTTGATTCGCCTGTTCATATTTAGGTTACACGGCGGGTAGAGGACAATCTGTAAATGTGTAAAAATGAAAATTTATCGTCGAGCACAATATATCTGGTAGTCTGCCGTGAAAAAATGAGCACTTTATAAATGTGGACGTTGGTCTGTTTCAAATTAGTGTTTTTGCCGAAATAACAGTTTATTTATATTATCATGTCTGTGGCCTAAAATATACTTACCAAGGTTACGCAAATTTAAAGAGAAAACAGGTCATTGACCTGTCTGTGGAACCTAAAGCGATATTCAAAGACGAGACCTATAACTCCGCCTTGTGGTATAACTCAATGTAACGCACTCAAAACATTGTGCTGATAGATGGATTGAATAGTACGGGGTTCGTAGAGATATTTAAAGTAAAAATCATGCGATTAAAAGTGGTATTTAAAAAAACTTGTAAAAATCTTGCAACTTTGACCCCCTATATCTCCGTAACTGGAAGGTTCCCAGGTATAGTGTAGAACAAAAAAATGATCAGAATGACGAGTAAAACAAGTGCCTTTCGTATTTGTTAAGAGGTGTTTTACACCCTTCATATATTTTTTTTTCTTTATTTATTTAGGGACATTTCTAATCGCAATGCGTATGTCAGTCCCATCGTATCCTAAATATACATTTATCAAATGTGGGCCATGAACCTAAACAGACTCTTCGCATTATCACAGGCACTATTATAACTATATGAAAAAAAAAAAAGTTTTCATCGATAGTGCGTTTACTTCCCGAGGAGCTCCGGACTAAATAATAACAGCTGCTCGTGCCAATCTTCAGGTTAAGCCGTGCTTGCCTAGGTTAGTCTGTGGATGGGTGACCACCCTTACATACCGAGTTTCCTCCGTGCCTCAGAAAGCAGCGTCGATACCGGCTGTCATTTGTCCATCTTTGGCAGTCGTTACAGGTAGTCAGTGGCCCAAAAAGTTTGGCAACCAGCCTTACCAAGTGGTATCGTATTACCCAGTATTAACTGGGTTGTGGAGGTCAGATAGGCAGTCGCTCCATGTAAAATACTGGTATTCAGTTGCATCCGGTTAGACTTGAAGCCGACCCCAACATAGTTTGGAAAAGGCTAGGTAGATGATGATGGGAAGAACGATCCGAGTATGAGGTAAGCCTGATACAAGTTTTGTTTACAAATACTTGTCCCAGCCTTCAATGGCGCGAAATATGAGGAAAGAAAACAGGAAAAATAAACAACATTCAACCCTACCCAACTAATGTTCTCAGAATCTTTCAGAATTGACTTCAATTCTCCATTATACGATTTTACCGTTCTCGTCAATGAAAAACAAAAACATTGATAGACGATACTTTTTTTTGTGAATGGCATCTCGCAGAACAACCTAAGATTTTGGCTTTTGCTTAACCAGACTATCCTGTGGGTGTTTTGAGTGTAAGTCACGAGTCCAGCCAGGAGATAGACTGTACTTTCTTTTAGTACGTTCCAATCAAAAAGAATAAAAACCCATACAAGACAATCAATCAAGCAATCATGGCCAGACTAATTTATTCACACGATATAATTATTATTCTGAATAGTCATTCAGAAACAATTTGCAGAAAAAAATATTATTATACTTAATAGTATTTTTTCTAGGTAACAAAATATAAGCAATCTGAAAAAAATAAAACTCACTGGTTGTAAACAAAAGTAACTGACTTCAGCATAAGTATGTAACTCTTTCACTATTTCAACAGATTCCGTAGAGGTTGGATGCGGAGGCTCTTGCAATACACCAGCAAAAAAAGGTTGCCAAGTGGTGGTGGCAGTCACAATGTAATAGGGGTTCAAAATATTGCCATTAAGCAAAACCGGTCCAGCCGTTTCGAAGATAAGCCGGAACAAACAGACAATGAAATATAACGTCCATTATTGTGAAATTACACAGAAATACTTCAATTTTATTTATTTATTTGTATAACTATACAATTTGTGTGTATTCTACCATATCTAGATGTATAGATAAGCAAAAACTAAAAAGTAAGTGCTAGAAAAAAAAAAAACCCAAAACTGCTCTGATTACAATTCCACGCAGGGTAAGTCCTCTAGTTTGTCAACTAACCTTGAACCAGCGACCCACAAACCCAGCGTCTGAGCATAAACTATTGGATACATAATTCATGGGACAAAGGGGAGCGCCCACAAATAAAAACTATGAGTTTTACGCAGTTGTGATTATGCGTAAATCGACGAAGTTATGTGTAAGTAGTTTGGTACCTAACCTCTTTACGATTGGAGGAATACTTTTAAAAATATCGTAAGAAAGAAAGAAAGAAAAAGCATTTTTTTTGTAACATAACATCACATCTGTAATCGCCCAAGGGTTGGCAGAGCTGGACCGTATTATATCCACATTTCGTCAATATTTTTTAAGTCCTATGTAATGGGAGCGAGCTTATTGGCTATTGGCATAAATTCTTTATAAATTCTTAATGAAAATCCCAATAACTCTTTGCCCGGCCCGGGAATCAAACACAGGACATCATGCTCCCTGCCGGGGTGGCGGGACGATACCGTGGCCCCGGAACGTAAAGGGCGAGGAAGGAACATGAATGGGTTTTAGTCAGTAAGAGTCTGACACTCCCTCCCGCTCCGCCCAGAGTGGGAGAAGTCATTTGATGATTTCCCATCCAAAATAAAAAAATAGGACATCACACACTTGACAAAGATTCATAGATGAGTTTTTATAATTATACACTTGGAAATCAAGTAATCATAGACAAATACAGACGAAGCAATAATAATAATCATAAGAAGACGGGTACGTATCATAATCCCGAAAGTTCATAATACCAATGATTGAAATACCGACGTCCAAAACATCGAAATTCAAAATACCGAAAGTTTTAAATGCCGATAGTCGTTATATCGAAACACAAAATACCGATGTTCAAATGGCCGAAAGGACGAAATCCCTAATGGACGAAATACCGAATTGACGAAATCCCGAATGAACGAAATACCGATGGTTGTAATACCGATGGATGAAATCCCGAATTGACGAAATTCCGAATGAACGAAATACCGATGGTTGAAATACCGATGGATGAAATCCCGAATGGACGAAAACTTTTATTTAGTAACGTATTATTTGACAAACAATTCATTATTTATCGTTTTATGTCATTAAACGTTTGAAACAAAGATATTAACTGTGGAATCCAAAAAAAAAAAAGAAATAAAGAAATAATTATGGTTTCCTATAAGCACAAATTTTGTGACAGAAATGAATCGCTGCAGAACCGACTCCACGTAGTCTTTTCTGCCTTACCCCGAGAGTGTAATTTAAGCCCGCGTAGGCGCGGAGGGGCGAGGCGGGCCGCGAGCTGAGGAGCGGGTGGCTTTGACACTTGCCGCCGCGGCTGAGGCTGGCCGGCATCAGCCGGCCAGCAAGCCGAAGCTGCGGTGGTGAGTGTTAAAACCCTCTGCGACGATAAGGTCGCGTATGACCGCCGGAGCCCCGCAGCGTCGGAGCCGTGACAAAAACAATGCCTGCTGCATGCTCCATGCTTGCATACTGCATGCTTGCTGGTTGCATGCTTGCTGCATGCTTGCTTCAGGCTTGCTGCATGCTTGCTGCATGCTTGCTGTATGCTGCATGTTTGCAAATCGTTTTTCTTGGAAACGGTGACTATTTCGGGATTCTGAACTACGGGATTTTGAACTTCGGTATTTTAAACTTTCGGGATTTTGAACTTCGGTATTTTAAACTGTCGGACAAATGAACTTTCGGGATTTTGAACTACGGGATTTTGAACTACGGGATTTTGAACTACGGGATTTTAAACTCCGGGATTTTGAGCTTCGGGATTTCAAACTTTCGGTCTAATGAACAGTCGGGATTTTAAACTTTCGACCAAACAACCATTCGGCGTTTCAATTTTCGGTATTTCGTCCATCGGTATTTTAAAATTCGATCTTTTAAAATTCGGGATTATGATACGTACCCAAGAAGACATTACCAAGATTTAAGCCAAATTAATGTCGACAAGGAAGCTTCGAACGCATGGCTTAAACGAGGTGAGCTCTTCCCGGAGACTGAAGGCTTTATGCTCGCAATACAGGACCAAATAATTAAAACAAAAATATATAATATAGGAAGCACATTATTAAAAACCTAAGCACTGGCATGTGCCTTAAATGTAATAGTTCACCAGAAACCATCCAGCATATCAATAGCCCAGACAGACTACAAACATAGACACGACCTATTCGCTAACGTCATACATCAGAAACTAGCACACCAACACAAACTAGTAGACTCCATCGTGCCCTACTACAAATACGAGTACATCCCCGAACCTATCGTGTCTTATCGATTCCTACGTACTTGTACTGCTGTGCTGGAAAACCCTTCGACTAAATTATATTTTGACTGAGGGATTTTTACAGACCGAACCATATACTTTAATAGACCAGACATCACACTAATAAATAAAACTAACAAAACTGATATCTATATATCTCATCTACATAGCTGTACCAAATACACACAACTTACAAACTACTATTCCAAAAAAAATATCAAAGTATATCGAATTAAAAGACGAAATAAGCCGCCTCTGGCACCTGGAAAAAGTGGCAACAGTCCCGATAGTGCTGACCACAACAGGAGTAATACCAGAACAACTCCACCAGTCCCTTACTTCGCTAAACTTGCATGTCCTCTAACACCTACCACCTGTTGCAGAAGGCAGCAGATACTAAACACGTGTAGACTGGTGAGAAAGTTCCTGCAATGTGAATCAGATAACCCGCACCAACATATCCACATAAACGTACCCTTCTGTCAAGCTACAACGCAAAATCGTAATGTAGCTACTACTACATCTACTATTACTATTAACCCATCACCTGATAATCACTTGGCTTAGGCCCGTACTATCAGTAATTTCCGGCTACTTGGTTGGCCAAGCAAAAAAAACGAATAGATTTAAATAATAATAAAAACGATATTGACAATGATGATGATGATTAGATTTTATTTTTATTTATTTATTCTAATCTTTATTTTTTATTTATTAAAACTTTATGCACATAATGTACAAAGGCGGACTTAATGCCTTGGGCATTTTTTAACAGTCTACCTTAGGGTGATGCAGAGATAAAACAGTAAGTGCAATCTATACTTCTATACTAATATTATAAAGCAGAAGAGTTTGTTTGTTTGTTTGTTTGGTTGAACGCGCTAATCTCAGGAACTACCGGGTCGAATTGAAAAACTCTTTTTGCGTTGCGATAGTCCATTTATCGAGGAAGGCTATAGGCTATATAACATCACGCTACGACTATTAGGAGCGGAGCAGGAATGAAAAAGTTGCAAAAGCGGGGTTTCCTATTTTTCTTTTGTTTTTCTGTCTTTTCAGACGAAGTTGCGTGGGTCAGCTAGTAGTTTATAAAATTATGAAGAATAAAATAAAACAATAAAAATAAAGATAAAAAACAATAAAAATAAACGAAGATGAAGAAAACAAACAAATTAAATGTGGGATAAGTCTGCCAACTTCTATTCTGAAATCATTAACATGGTCAACCTACGAGGCCTAACGCACACATGGTTACCCCCAAATGTTCCAAGTGCTTGGACACAAATTGGCTATATTCCACCAGTGGGCCCAGTACGAGTTGATGAACGTCACATGTCTCCATTTTTTTTTGGTTATTTCAAAAATTTCAAGAATGTTCTGTGACGCTAATCATTTTTTTTTTTCCTAGCCTATCGTGTGTCCCACTGCTGGGCAAAGGCCTCCCCTTTTTCCTTCCAAACCTCTCTATCCTGTGCGGTATCTGGCCATGTTCGCCCCGCAAACAAGATCAGATCGTCACACCACCTTCGCCGCGGTCTACCTCGACGGCGATTCCCTCCGTCAGGCGTCCAGTGAGTGACGATCTTTGCCCATCTCTCCGGGTGCATTCTAACTACGTGGCCGGCCCACTCCCACTTCAGCTTGGCTGTTTTTTCTCCGACATCTGCAACCTGAGTTACGGAACGCAGGGTCGTGTTTTTTACGCGATCTGTACGCTTCGCACCGATTACACTGCGTTCCATTGCCCTCTGGCAAATCTTGAGTTTGGACTTAGCTAATCATTATGGTCCATAATTATAGGGGTATGAATTGCAGGGTATAAAATATAATCTGAAATCTGAATTTTGGTGCTAGTTATTTCACATATGGTACTGATCAAAGATATACTATAGCTCATTTTGTGTTATATTGCTCTGGCACTTTTTATAGTGCCGCTACAGTCCTCAATAGACCAAGATAATGTCTCCAGTTTGAAGAGACTCTGACTTCACAAATTATTTTGGTGTATAAAGTTGGATAGAAAACCCTCACAACCATTCTAATGTGTTTTAAAACAAATTTATAGATTTAAATTTAATTCATCATCACTTATATCTTCCACCATTCTACTAAGTTTTGGAATTACCTGCGTCGGCCTATTCAGCAATTTCAATGGGCTTGTAAATAGCAGCTGTGAATGGGAGATAACGGTGAGATCAATCATATTGATAACATAGTGTACATTACTGAGTAAGTATGTTCTTGATTATAACGGCATTCATCAGTTTACTACAGTCTATTAAGTTCGGGAGAAATGTATACCTAAATTTTCATCGTTCTAGTGGTCGCAAGCGTGACTAGTCCTGGGTTGGATTTCCAGTTCGAGCAAAGTGTTATAGGCTGATGATGATGATGATGATGATGAACAATTATTTTAATTATTTTAACAAAGTCCATAGACAGGACTCTTATTTTCCTCGTCATTGCGGTTTTTTTTTGTTCTACACTATACCTGGGATCTTTCTAGTTACGGAGATATTGGGCGTCAAAGTCTAAGTTGAGAGAATTTTGAGAAAAATAAGTTTTCTAGAGAAATTTTAAATTCGTCATATCTCGTCTTTACATTATTGTCCTTTCAAAATAAATATTTGGGAACACAGATATTCTTTCTGTAATCCAATCGAAATAAATACACACTACCTTAGGAATATGTTTGATTTACAAATTATTTTAGTATTACGTTTGTATGAACGACACATGCTCCGCCGGCCCCTAAAAAAGAAACAAAAAGGGTGAGAGAATTGAAAAATAGATATTTGTAAAATGTATTGCTGTCACGCAGTGGCCAAATCAATTAAACGTACACAAAAACGTTTCGTAGTCTTTGATTACGTCTCCAAAACTTGACCGATTAACTACTTTTTCCATTAAAAATTAAAGAAATGTTTTGGCCGTGTTCCTATGTGATCTTTTTACATATTCGAATCAAATTGTTTATTGTTGATGGTTAACACAATATAGACTCGTACACAACCGATCTTGTGCGGTGCGACCGACCGTCATCACGATGAGAATTCAGGCCTTAAGGTAAAGAACGTGCAAGGTAAAGTTTATAGAATTCGGCCTACATAACTATGAAAATCCTAGTTGGAAATACTAGCAAGCAATATTTTTAGAGCCTTTTCAAAGAAAAGACTTCATTTCTATCCTGCTTATGCAATATTAATGAAAAGCAATGTTTTATTCTCAACATTTCCGTTATCTAACTCTCTTTTACAAAATTCCATGAAATCCGGAAAGTGTCTAGCTAGTTTATGTATTATTTAATCTCATAGCCTTATTCTGAAACACGCGTACAATTGCAATGCCTTTCATTTGACAATTCAACAATACTGATTACATTATTTCTATTGATGAGAAGGCGGGTACTCCAAACAAATGCAGCAATGGTTTAGGAATTTTCTTCAAAACCTTTCGGATTGTGATTGCAAATGTGTTACGCAATTGAAGGCCTGCACACTTTTCCATTAGACATGAAATTCACAGAGGGTTGCTATTATGCTTTTAGTGGAGTTGAAAATTTTTGAACAAAATGTCACAACTTCGCACTCACTGAGAGAATGCGTGATAATTCTCCAA
This sequence comes from Xestia c-nigrum, assembly GCA_916618015.1. Taxonomy (NCBI): domain Eukaryota; kingdom Metazoa; phylum Arthropoda; class Insecta; order Lepidoptera; family Noctuidae; genus Xestia; species Xestia c-nigrum. The sequence continues at coordinate 4,154,397 of OU745262.1, forward strand.
CGCCATACTTTACAGATAAACTTTTACTTTTAATGTCTTCGAAAAAATATTCTGCGATTTATGAGCGTTTTAAAATGTTGAATGTTAGTAGAGTTGAAAAGAGGTGTGATAAGTTAAAAAAAAACTGGGGTTAAACCCTAGTTTTTACCATACCATATGCCCATGAAAAAGCTTAACTTTTAAAACGGTTCTGTTATAAAATATGATTTGCATTCTTATTTGAATGTATTTGATAATCTATAGTTACTAATATTATAAAGCAGAAGAGTTTGTTTGTTTGTTTGTTTGTTTGGTTGAACGCGCTAATCTCAGGAACTACTAGGTCGAATTGAAAAATTATTTTTGCGTTGGATAGTCCATTTATCGAGAAAGGCTATAGGCTATATAACATCACGCTATGACCATTAGGAGTGCAGCAGGAATGAAAAATGTTGCAAAACGGGTTTTTTTTTTCCTTTCCTTTTTCTCTCTTATGTGACGCAGACGAAGTTGCGTGGGTCAGCTAGTTTACCATAAAATCACAGATTCGATTATGCGTCAGTTCACACCGAGATACGAAGCGATGCGAAGTCAGGCGACAGTTCTGGAAGAAGTCATGAATTCCCTCCGAGTCGCGCGTCGGCGCGATACGCATCGCAATGAAATGTGTATCTTTTCGTGTAGTAAATAAAGTTATATTTTGTGTCGCTCTATTAACCTGTTGTATGCTGTAATTAAAGACACAATTGAAAAGCCATTGTGTCTTGTGTAGATCTACGTTCGGCATACGAAGGGTCAAAACGCGCCACGTCGCGTCGCACCTTGGTGTGAATTGACCCTAATTATCACTTACTTTGTTCATGGAAAAAACATTGCGAGAAAACCAGCATGCCTGAGAGATATTGCTCGACGGCATGTTAGCCAAGCCAACGCACGTGGGCGAAGAACTCTGACACCAGGTTAGGTACTAACCACACGATAAATAAAAGAAGTAGACTGATTCAAGTTTTGATGTAATCCTGCTCTATGTACGTACAAACAGATTTACTTTTATTTCTTCCTAGAATCTTCAGCTTTTTTTTACGTTTTTAGGATGCAGTACCTCATAAGGATATCAAACATGGGCACTTAACTAGAAACAACTCAAAAGAATCGAAGTTTGCCAAAATGGAATGGTAAGAAGCGTTATTGGAGTGAAAAGAAAGGATAAGGCGAGAATAGAAAGTAAAACAAAAGAGTAAAACAATTTATTGAGGAGTTCCGTTGCCTATATCCAAAGTTCTTCCTCAGATCTTTACCAAATCGAAGTGAGACCACTCCGATAAAGTACTGTTCCGAAAACTACCCTAATCGTTTCACGCGTGCCTATAAAATTTGAAGAGTTCTCTCTATTTCTCCAGGATTTCATCATCAGATCCGGATTTGATGGTTATGGGACCACCTGTGAAGTATACCTTTCAAACAAAGTAAAAATAATCTAAATCGGTCCAGTCATCTTCGAGTAATCGGGGAACATACATAAAAATAAAAAAGATTCCGACGAATTGAGCACCTCCTCCTTTTGGAAGTCGGCTAAAAAGTTGGAACGGATGCGCGGTGTGCGAGTCCAACTCGGTCTTGGCCCGTTTTCTTTTGCTTAATAACAGAAAATACTTTCTTCATTTAGCTTCTAGAATTAGCCCATCTTTAATTGATGTCTATTTCCAGTACATCCACCTACACGTCATGGTGGCTTAGTTATACAAAATACGGTAAAAATGACATATATACAGGGTGTAAATAACCTCATCATGAAGTCGTCAACCAAGTATTCTGTACATTAAACTAAGAAACTTTATGCAAAAAATATTATTAATAATCATGTTTTGTAGTAGAACTCAATGTAACGTACTTAAAACATTGTATAGACTGAATTAAAAGGGAGTCTTAGAGGTGTTTTAAGTAAAAAAAAATCTCATTTAAAAAAAAAGCATTTAAAAAAAGGGTGTTTAAAAGTCGGAAATTTGACCCCCAATATAACTAGAAGGTTCCCAGGTATTGTGTGGAGCAAAAAAATTATCGCATTGACAAGGAGAATAAGTGCCTTTCGGCTTCGTGAAGAGATGTTTTACACCCTTTATAAAATTACTAATTTGTAGACGTGGCTTTGGTCACAGACATGGACAGATACTGAACTGATCTGAACTGAATGATGAGCGTGAAGTTATCAGGAAAGGTAGGTTTATGATGGGGTAGACGACCAAAAAAAATGATTAAAGTACATGTTCACCAAAAAGATGACAGTCTGATTACCTAAAACAGGTGTTTAAAACACATTTTTGTTTGGGAACTTGTCACAGTGACAGCTGTTTTTAGATAATCAGACGGTTATCTTTTCGGTGAACATGGTCCTTAGTCCGTCAGTTATATTATCAAAAAATATTTGATCCATTTTTTTCTTTTGTTACGCAAATCAAAATTGACGAAGATACGACGCTTTTTAAATTCTCAATACGTCACGCCTAGGTATAATTGATGCGTTTTATCTCGCTTAATATTCATCGATTTACAAAAACAAAAAATACGTGTCCATTCTTCTTCTTCGTGTCGATGATTCCCGTTGTTTTTTTGTTAAATTTGTTTCGACCAGAACTCAGCCACGTCGATGGAGCTGGTGGTGGCTTCGGACAGGTCCCTTAGAGTGCAGGTGGAGTTGCACAAAGAGCATGTCAGGAGGTGGGCCATGGTTTGAGACAAGGCTCCGCAGTCGCACTCAGCTTTATCAGAATACCCCCACCGGACCAAGTTTAACCTGCAGCGGCCCACTTGGCTTCTAAGGTCCATGTTCACCGAAAAAATAACAGTCTGATTATCTAAAAACAGCTGTCACAGTGACATGTTCCCATACACACGTATGTTTTAAACAGCTGTTTTTAGGTAATCAGAGCGTCATCTTCTTTGTGAACATGGACCTAAGTCGGTTTAGAGTCTTTTACGTGTCCATTATTTTCCAATACTCCAACTGACGGACTTAATAGACTTAGACTAGATTTTTTTTATTCTGTCGCTATCCCTATTAGGTACACTTCTGCTCAACCATTCGGGGAGAAAAGGCGTGATGTACTGAAAATTCAGTTTGTCCGTACCAACTTTTGCGTAAAATGACAAAACCATTAATATAAACTAATCAATCAATCATTCGTATTTACAAATTCTAATTTAGAATCTATTTCAATGTAAGTTCCATTTAATTTTAACCAGAATTTATAATACAAAACACAGTATTATACGCAGCAGGGTCTCAGTGTATGGACTAAACGTGTAACATAACAGGGATCCGTTGTTAGCTTAGGATCTCCTCGGCCCTTAACTATGGCAAATATCATAAGATGCCGCGTCAAAATTCATCACATTTATATCAATTTTTTAAAATTATAAAAGGTTTTCATACCAACCCCGTATAGATTACATTATTATTGGAATAAAGTAACTTTTTCTTCCTATTTCGAATATTAACTTTTTGTATACTCAGCCTAACTACGGACTTGCGCCGTCGTAGCACCGCGTAGCCGCGTAGCTTCAGTCGAGCTACGCCAGCCGTCGCGATCGCTACGCCGTAGCAAACCATGAAGCGCGCTACGATCTAATCTAAAACGTGGTCAAACTTTTCCTAGGATACATTTAACTAGTTAAGTGAATACTGTGTACGTTATAGGAATATGTAGTGAATTTTATTAGTGTTAAAGTGTATTTTAGAGTTTCAAGTGCGAGTGTACACTTGGGTATAATTATTATGATCGTTGGCCATCGCTGTCCAATTTGCAGAAACAACAAACGATGACCTTTTCATTTTGCAGGTTAGTTGTGTTTTTAATTAATATGAGATGAGAGGGCAGTTTCCATTGCCAGTTTTAATTTTTTTTCTCGGTATATAAAAACTTATTACCTTTTGCGTCATTACGGTTATTTCGTGAAGTTTTATAGGGCTATAAAAAAATTCGGAATACATTAACCGGAATTGGTCGACTGTATGCGTCATAAAGTTGATTTTTTATATTTTTATGTGTTATAAATCTGTTGGGATTGGCACAAATCTCATGAACATTGGTAGAAGGTAAAATAGGAACAAATATTTGAGGCCTCTATTTAAATTTCGCTTTGAACAAAATTCTTAGAAAATGAGAATTTAGTTTTTCGTCTCGCAGCTGTTTTACTTTATGTAAATTGTTTTAATTTAATTTAGTACTCAAACTTAACGGTTTTCGTCCATATTTTTTCATTAAAACTGTAGGCGGCTGCCTAGCCCTAGAGATTACTGGAAATTATGTAAATTTTAATATACTAAGTAGACATTAATGTTACTCAGAGTTTAATTAAAATGAAACCTAAGTTTTTCTGTGAAGACTTTTCGTAATTTTTTTCATGGTTTAAATAATATATTTTTGTTTAAATAATCAATAATTATGGTCTCTTTGCTCTTTAATATTTAAATTTTAAAACCTTTACTGGAAAATATGTAATTACATATTGAAGTTACTCAAAATGTAATTAAAATGAAAACTAGGTTTATTTTGTGGAAAATTTGCGTAACCTTTCACACCTTAATAACATTTTTTGGTAAAAATTAAGTACGCTTTTTTTTTAAAACGATTAACACGGTACTTACTTCGTAATTAATATGCGGATTTTTTTTTATTAATAAACTCAAAAATTGTTTCACAAAAATCGGAACAGATTTTTTAACAGGAAAAAGGTCATGAAATATCTTTAACGCTGAAATGTGATTTATGTTTTGGCTCATGAATATAAGGCAATCTTTATGAGAAACAAAAAGTATGCGTAATTTTTTAAGAGTGATATGAATTTCTTGGGGATATTTCATAAGGAAGATTTAGTTTTTATAGAGGTCGTGGATACTGAAGTGTTTTGTAAAATAATCGTTGGGATAAGACTAGGATAATTTTCAGTATAATGCGATTGAAGAGAGTAAAGCTTAACTATGAGTTAAATTTATAAAAGTGTTAACCTTTACTTTAGTATTAAACATGTTTTAATTTCATGTTATAACTCTTTTAGTTCTAGATTTAGTTACTGTCATTGGTTTTATAACTGTTTTTATTAAATAAATAAATTTATATAAATAAATAAATTTAATTTAACAAATTAATTTATTTTTCTAAATTTAATTTAATAAATAAATTAACTGTGGTTTACTTAAGGCAGCCCGACTATGATAAAAGAGTAACCAAAGATCGTTTAAAAAACGGGTATTTTTATTAACTATTAGTTTGTTACAATTTCTTTTCGTAGTTTTTAAAACAACTGAAATAAATTTTCATGAAAACCGGTTCAGAAGTCCAGAATTCTATAGGGTAACAACAGATGAACAGGTTTTTTTTATACAGAAAGGTCCACACTGTTACTACAGCTCTTACAAGGCTTTATTGAGGAACAGACAGCTGGCACATGAAGGGCCGATTACACCATTGAACACGATTAGTACATCTAAACCACGATCAAGAGCTGTTAGATCAATGATAACACCAACAGATTTGTAATCCGCTCTTATTATAGCAAATGTTGTGTTAAATTCACCAAAGTAACAATATCCACTCAAAGCAGTTAATCAGTCGTAAAATAGTTCACGTACACCGAAGAACGAGATACTTGAGGGAGGCCTTACTCCAGCAGTAGAGATGTCTACTGCTGGAGTAAGGCCTTCCGATCATTTCAACCGAAAGATGTTTCGGTTGAAATGATGATGATAATGATGACAATGTTACCGTATTGAAAGAAAAAATAACTAAAAACATTCTGTTGTCATACTGGTTACAATTCAAAAAATAACAACAGTCAATTCATTCAAATTTCTCACTTACTCAACTGAAACCTATAATATTAAAAGAGAACCCCAACATAGTTGGGAAAAAGCTGGGCAGATGATTATCAACAAAAGCCAGTCAAATTACTTAGGAATTACATTTTGCTCAACGTAAGGCCTGAATTCTTGTCGCGCTGACGGTCGTCAGCGAGAATAAAAGCGGTGTCGGTCGCCGCTGACGTTAGTGTCGCAGTATGGCGCTATATTATATAGCGCCATACTCTATACGCCATACACGTATACTTATACGCGACCGGCTGTGTGCGACCGACTCTCATCGCGACAGGAATTCAGCCCTTACGGTTCCGACGGATTGCGGATGTACTCCGGCCACTTGACTCTGATATATCTCAAGAATCTTTCAGTATCAGGCCCCATTGCGTATCCGCAATCTGTCCATTTCATAGAACCTTAAATTAAAAACCGTCAATCAGAAAAAAAAACGCTTTTACTGTAGTAAAAAAAACCGTCAAAAATAAAATTTATGACAAACAGTTTCCTCTGTAAGCGACGAAAATATCTTCTCCCCAGACGCCATTACTTACCACGGGGTGTAAACATTTTTATCAACTAAAGTACTGTGACCGAGGAACACTGATGACAGTCTATTCATATCCTCCTTCTTATCCCTGAGGAGTTATTGTGATACCTATCTGAGGGACAGGATAGGTATACTCTAGAAAATTACAAAGATAGATAATATTGTTTGTACTTAAAATTAGAAAGAAAGAAAGAAAAAGCATAAAATGCAGGAAAACTTGTTTAAGTGGGACCAGGATAAGTGAAAAGCCTCCATCGCTGGAACTCATGCTGAGGTCCCGATATTAATGCCTGAATATCTGGGACACTGGGTAAGTAGAATACCTCTTCAAGTGAAACCAACGAGCAGGTCCCTTGAATTTCCCAGTTATCCAGGTTTTTTTTTTCTATTTGGGAAAACAAGCAGTAGTATATTAAGTATAAACAGTGTTGTCTTAAAATTAAACTTACCAAATATACTACCCACAACATTTTCCACAGATTACAATGCTATATAACAAAAACAAACTGTTAGCAAACGTTAACTGTAATGTAGCAGGGCTATATTTATGGCATAGAAGCTAATAGTTAAAATATATATATATAGATACAATATTTTGGAAAAGATATACAAACAAACAAAAAAAAAAAAGTAAATACAAAAACAATACTGAAAATAATGCGTGATGTATCATACGGGTCCCCAGTCTATTAACAATGATACAATCATTGTGTAAAACATATGGAGCCTATTGCTGATCCTTAAGAATCTTAATAATATCATTTCTAAATGTATGTCTGCTTAGGAATAATATGTCTATTGCACCAAAACGCGTATTGTATGTGTCGACTAAACGGTATAGCGGTGAGCGCACCCCAGCATTGGATCTACAAAAGCTGGTAGCAAACAGTCGCCTAGTGCGTACCTCTCGTCCATGTATTCATTATTTTGATTCTCCAGTCAACCCGCTATCATGGCGCTTGCAGCAGCGAAATATCGGGATTTCAAAATAATGAATGATCACGGAAAATATCCCGTAAGTAACAGTTTAAGTTTAGTTTGAAACCGTGAAAGCTACAGTGTAAAAAAAAGCATTTATAAGCCCGATAGGACAAGACACACAAAAATAAAATGGTGACTTCTTATTAAATGATAACAAGCCGTAAGAATCGATATTCAGGGTTGAGCTACGCGTGCCGAGATTGCTACGTAGATCATCAAATCATTTATTACTTTACAAACATGGGTAATAAGTACATAGATATTGTAGTATAAAAAGGATCTCCACATTTTGCCGATGGGTGAACATCCATTTAAATACCGAGTTTCCTTCCAAAACACGGAGTTTTCAAGAATTCTGACATTTGAAAACTGTCAATCAGCTAACTTACGAGTATGTAACACTAGCCAACGTCACGCGGTTACACCCTCGGAGTTCCTGTTCCCCTGGGAGCACGGGAATAAAATATAGCCAATGTTACTCGCTGATAATGTAGCTATCAATTGCTGAAAGAAAATTTCAAATCTGTCCAGTAGTTTTTAAGTTTATTCGTTACATACAAAAATATGAAATACAAACATAATATAAATCTTTCTTCATTATAATTATTAGTATAGATATAGATAAGATCACGCTTGTAATCGCAGAAGAGGTAGACAGAGGTGTCCCTAATATACACCCATATGCTGCCAGTTATGTGATCGAACATATTACCACCAACCGGGCCCAAATCAAAACTCAAAAACATGGAGTTAATATCCTCGTTAACCTAAATTTTTTATCTTCATCAAATCGCGAACTTAACGGGGTTCTTTCTTCAAAACACTTTCTCAGACACTAATCTGCATAGTTCTCATGTAAGTTGAACAAGACTATATCTGGACTTTAAAAGAAACTTAGATCCATGATCACCGAAAAAATAACAGTCTGATTATCTAAAGGCACTGTGACATGTTCCTATAAAAAAATGTGTTTTAAACAGCCGTTTTTAGATAATCAGAGCGTCATCTTTTTGGTGAACATGGACCTTAGATGTCTGATTTTGTTTCAACTGTTTCTTCTAGAGGAATCAGGTACGAAACACTTGTCCTATCTAGTTTAAAAAGACGGCGTGTAAAAGTGTTTTAAAGATAAATATAATTTATCATTTAACGCGTAAGAAGTCGCGGGTAACAGCTAGTACCTCCATAAAACAAGGATAAATACCTACATATTCAAACAGCCGAATTTTCAAGGAATACGATTCATCACTTTCGTTTTTTTTTTGTATTCCGTACTTCTTTCCATCCCTAAGGACTGTATTGACGACAATCTCTTACATAAAACAACATACACTTTTTTTGCGATCTTCATAAAAAGATATCAGCCTGTTTTCACAGCAATATTTCGTACCGTCAAACAAAGAATTTGATTTAATAATAATAATAAATAATGACAATAATTTGCAAGCAAAATATTGATCTTTTACGTAACTACAAAAAAAAGGGAAAAAAGGGTCTAAAAATAAACTCTTAACGAAACCGAAAGGCACTTGTTCTCCCCGTCATTGCGATATTTTTTTTGTTCCACACCATACCTTCTAGTTACGGAGATATTGGGGGTGAAAGTTCCAACTTTATGAATATTTTTTTTATTGTATTTTTTTTACTGTTAACACCTTCACGACTCCCGTTCTATTCAATTCAGCCATTAGCGCAATGTTCTAAGTGCGTAACATTGAGTTTTAACACAAAACATGATTTTTCACCCCAGAAAATAAAGTTGTTTTCCAGCAATTATTATTACACCCTGTATTTTTTAGCCGTTTAAAGTCTCAACTATGTTTGTAAAAGTGGGTGAGCATACTGCCGTTCTTCACAAATTTGGAATGTTACTGAAAATTCCTGATGGAAGAACCAAAACTGAACTAGAAATTGGAGCTAGCATCTCATGTTAGGCAATAGCGCTTGCGAACACTATACCAATCTAATTGTCAACGTAAAAGCTTTGGAGAGTGATGTAAAAGAACTGTGAATACTTGGACTCACTCACAGTGCAAAGTCCGCTAAAATTAAAAATATTCATAAGTTTTTAAACAGACAAAGTCATGGTGATTACTAATTACTTTGAGTTTATCGGTGATTCTGGTGCTTTCAGCGGCACCAACAAAATAAATAGTAAACATTGTAAAAGGTGTCGATTCTGTTGTGCTTAAACTAAACTTAATTTAGGCTATTGCTATTTTTTTTGTCTCTAGTAAATTTCGTACGTAATTTAGAGCTCAGTCACATTTAATTGGAACTAATATTTCCATTCAAATGAAGGGTGCACGTAAAACTATGTCGACTAAAAACACGGTGAAGCGCAAGGCATTAACAAGCTTACTTAGTTCATAGCTATAGCCATCTTTTCTCGCACTGCCGTTTAGTAAAAGATAGCAATAGCCTAAATTAAGTTTAATTTGTGCACAACAGAATCGACTCCAGTATCTAGTTTTCGAATTTAGGAACTGGAAGATGTTGTGTTGGTAGACCTCCCACTGGTTGGGCCGATGACCTGGTGAAGGTTGCGGGAATCCATAGGATGTGAGTCGCACGGGACCGGTCAATGTGGTGCCACCTGGAAGGCCTATGTCCAGCAGTAAACATCCATCAGCTGAAATGATGATGATGATGATCCCGTTTTTGAGTGTAATTATTATTGTTCTAAGTTATAAATTTCGCTGAACATTAACACACAGCGCCGTCAAGTGCCACACTAAGCAAGGCTTTGGTCGTGGACACCAGATAGTTGACTTATTACATATATACCTTTTTCGTTTGTAAATACATACTTATTATACATATAAACGTGCTCCATGCTCATCACACAAACATTTGCTCCTACCGGGATACCAACCCAGGACCCTAAGAACGTAAGGCAGCCTGACTAGCTACTTTTTTCTTGTGTGTTCTGTACAATGAAACATGGCCTTCTTTATGATATTTTCTGCAGATATTAGTATTCTTATGCCGTACTATCAAGGTCGAGAATGTAATAGTGTGAGATATCTAGTGTTGCTTGTAAAAGGATCATGTTCTTGTCTTTATTTGTCTTATTTTGAAGAGTGACAGATACGATGATAAAATAAAAGGGGCACCCTTTTTTGTGCGTGTTGGGTATTTTTGACAGCGAGGCGCTTGAAATTTGACACTTTTATTTGTTTCTATAGGAGTGTCTTTTCCGTGTCGTTTCGTCTGTAGATTTTTCCTTTATATATTTTTCATCGTCGTCATTAATGGTGCCCATAGTTTTAAGTATTCTTTGACTAGAACTTTGTTTTTTAACTCACCTATAAATTGGAGTTGGATATAACTTATTGTTGACAATACCATAGTTAAAGGATCGTATAGAATTTAGAGAATTTTATTCTCTGCTAAGAGTTTATTTTTATTCTCTTCTAGAGTTTATTTTATTTTTAATCAGTATTTTTTTATTTTGTACTGCAAAGGGATAAATGTTACAATTGGGTTTTGTGTTACGTAGTAATTAGAATGTGGAGGGCAAATAGGAAGTCGCTCTATGATAATTAAAAAACAAAACTTTGACAGGCACTACCTATAAGTACAGGGTGTATTTCACCTCACCACAAAGCCGTTAACCAAGCATTCTGTATATCAAACTAAGTAACTTTCCGCAAAAAATATTGCTGGGAAACAACTTTTTTTTTTGAGGTTATAAATCATGTTTTGTGGTATAACTCAACGTAACGCACTCAAAACATTGAGCGGATATTTAAAGTAAAAATCTTGCGATAAAAAGTGGTATTTAAAAAAAAACTTGTAATAATCTTGCAACGTGGTCAACGTTGCAAGATTATTACAAGTTTTTTTTATATCTCCGTTATCTCCGTAACTATGAGGTTCCCAGGTATAGTGTAGAACAAAAAAATGATCAGAATGACGAGGAAAACAAGTGCCTTTCGTATTCGTTAAGAGGTGTTTTACACCCTGTATAGTGGGTGCATTTTACAAACATTACAACTAACAGACACAATCAGTCAGAACTGGAACAACTACCATTAGGCCATACAAATATTTGTTCCGTGCTGAAATCAAATTTTGGACATGCAGCCAATCACTTAGCCATTGCACCAATCGTGCCGTCAATATATCTGGGGTTGGTAAGGCTATACAAGTCAACCCCAGCATATGTAGATTAGAAAAAAAGACTAATAGACTAAAAAAAAAGGTACATGATGATTAACTCCTGCCATTTTCTTTTAACTGAAAATTCAAGTTAAACTTATTAAACACGAGTTTAATAATAATATTAAATTGCTTGGTATTTTCGAAGAAAAACAGAATTGGTGTTAAATTTCCCGTGTAGACAATTACACAATTCTGAGAACACCGATTTGATTTCGAGGACATTAATTACGGTTTTATTTTTCAAAGTTTCAAGAGATGTTATTAGAAGTTCGTTTTACCTTGCAATTTTATTGTGGCCAATTTTAACCGACTTCAAAAAGGAGAAGGGTTCTCACTTCGTCTGAACCTTTTTTAATATTTTTTCTTATGTACGTTCCCCGATTACTCGAAGATGGCTGGTTCGATTTTAAATTTATCTTTTTGTTTGAATGGGTACAGTTCCCAGGTGGATGGATCAGGATCTGATGATAGGATCCTGGAGAAATAGAGAGAACTCTTCAAATTTTATAGGGACACTTTAAGCAATTTGGATAATTTTTGGAAGAGTACTTTCTCGAAGTAATAGTAGTAGTAGTAGCATTGCAATTTGGTGAAAATCTGATGAATAATTTCGGAGGTAGGCAACGGAACTCTTTTGGATTTGATAAATGATAGCCAATGGACTGGGATTGCTGAAATCTCATGTCTGTCTATTGTTTACACTAGTTCATATCTAACATCACGCCGGTACGCCGTAAAGGGGAAAGCACATGTGAACCCCTAAAATGTATTTTTTTTTAATCTGTTTTTAGCTGGTATAAATACAAATAAGTTTTGTATGACGCAATTTTTTTTAAAGTAACACGGTTTCGAGATACCTAATATTGCGTTGTGATCGCTATAAACACAACTTTGAAAGCTTAAATCTCGGAAAAGTGACGTTGTAGAAGATTTTGTCTCAGAAAAAACATGTTTGTATTGACACCAGCTATCGTTGAATTTAGGTGTTATGCGTGGCCGTAATTTAAATTTAAAAAAAAAATGGCAGAAGAAAATCTGGCAAAAAAAAACAAAATTCATTCGAGTGACGCATTTGTTTTTTATGTTTAACAAGAACAAAATCTTGTTATTGAAAATTTTTCGATAGAAATCTCTTTTTGGGCTAGTATCAAGAAATGTAGTGAAAAACGCCTCGAATGTTAATTCACCGTACACCACGCTTTACTATATTACTTTAAAGTGCTCGGAATCGCAAAGGAGTCGTGTTTTTAAAAAAGTTGCCAAAATATTAGTTTTCTCGTGTTGACCTTGTCAGTTATATTTCAGTAAGACTGTCTACATGTTTAAGAACCAAATTGAATTTATGTTTCATTATGGTAAAGCGAGGGGAGGTTAGGAGCTTGTGACTAAATAATAACAACGGCTTGGGTCAATCTTTAGGTTAAGCCGTGCTTGCCTGGGTTTGTCCTTAGATGGGTAACCACCTATTACATACCGAGTTTCCTCCGTGCCTCGGAAAACACGTTAAGCTGTTGGTCCCGGCTGTCATTTGTCCATCTATGACAGTCGTTACAGGTAGTCAGTGGCTCAAAAAGTCTGACGCCAGTCTTACCAAGTGGTATCGTATTTCCGAGTATTAACTGGGTTGTGGAGGTCAGATAGACAGTTGCTCCATGTAAAATACTGGTATTCAGCTGCATCTGGTTAGACTGGAAGCCGACCCCAACATAGTTTGGAAAAGGCTAGGCAGATGATAATGATGATACATTATACGAATCCACCATTGCATTTCAATTAGAACACCACTGATTCAGGATTCCGCTTGGTTCCGCATTTCTCCAATAAATTCATAGAACACTCAAATGTTCCATCACTGTCATACATCACTTACCAAGCCGATTTGAATTTCGAATACTATTTTAATCCTCCATAGTATCCCAAACTAAATCGAGTAAACCCTCAATTGGAAAATTGGCGAAATCTCATTGGATAACGTACTGCAGTTGTTTTTTTTTAACATTATATTCACCAATCAGTAAACTCGTTCCACTGTCGTTTAATATTTTAAACGTAATAAAAATGGCATAAATAAAAATGGTCGGTTTTTTAAATGGTACTTCCAATTTTTAAAAGGTTTGCATTGGATAACTATTTTGAGCCTGGATTTAGCAACAGATTTTAGCTGAACGAATGAAATTAGCCAATCACAGTTGGCTTTATCTTGTGTATTCGGGTAAAGTGTTATTGGGTTTTTTCCATTAGGAATATCTCAGTAGCTGCCACGGATAATGGATGGTTGCCGGACTTAAAACATAACTGGGGAAATGAAGGTATCGATCTTACAAGAGACTCCTCTGTCTGACCCTGCGTGGTGTTATGTGTGTAGGTATGTTATATTTAGAAGTAGGTACCTTTTGATGGCCTTGAAATAAATAGTTTGACTCCTAACAATATATGAAGCCATGCCCGCGTTCGCATCTCTCAGGAGCTCGTGACTAAATAATATCAGCCACTCGGGCCGATCTTTAGGTTAAGCCGCGCTTGCCTAGGTTGGTTTGTAGATGGGTGACCGCCTTTATATACCGAGGTTCCTCCGTGCCTCGGAAAGTACGTTAAGAGGCCTCCGGAGCATGCGTTTTTCATACAAACGTAATACCAAAATAATTTGTTAATCAAACATATTCTTAAGGTAGTGCGTATTTATTTCGATTAGATTACAGAATATATAGGTTCCTAAACACATTTAGAATGGACACTGATTTAAACAAGAGTTATTAAAAAAATACATTTTCTAAAGAAATTTTAAATTCCTCATATCTCGCCTTTATATCATTTTCCTTTCAAAATATTTATTTGGGAATATACTCGTAGATATTCTGTAATCCAATCGAAATATATACACACTACCTTAAGAATATTTTTGGTTTTCTACTACTGGCATTATTTGCTCAGATATAGTTAAAGCTGAAAACATACTTTGCAGAATAAGAAAATAAGATTCAGAATAAAAGAAATAGCGGATATGCAAAGTGAAACTTGTCACCCGAAAAGGTCAAAGATGACAAGTGAAGAAAAATAGATTTCGGAAATCTCGAATACAATAGGATCTGCACTTACTGTCCCTTTGTCGCCCTCTACGACTCTCAAGGGAACCAATCCGGCAATCCCATCCCACGGAACCAAATGGCTTGTGATTGGGGTTCCGTAACTCCAACAAAAACGTAAGCCAATCTTTGTTTATTATGCTTGTAGGGGAAAAATGCCGCCGACGTAAAATATATCTTGTGAAGGAAATATCTGGAAAATCTAGGCTGTTCTGAATGTTTTTCTTTGATTTTTTTTTGAGGTTAAAGAATGGCGTCAAAAGCTAAATCCAAGGAATAATAAAAATTCAAAGATGGATAATGCTACAATAAGGAAAAGTATAACGAAAGACATAATTATTTCACTTTAATTGTATATCACGAGATTGATATAATTATTATGATTAAAATTAGGGGCTATTAGGCTGTAAAACAAAAAAGACAGAAAGACGTACTGGGAATTCCCCGACTACTGACCTGACCAAAATTGCAACACAAAATGAAATAATGGTGAATAGGTGGTAGGGTTGCCAACATTTCTTCAGAAAAATATAGTATTTTTTTCGAAAGAACGTAGGTGACCTGCGGAGCATGCGTCGTTCATAGAAACGTAATACCAAAATAATTTGTAGATCAAACATATTCTTAAGAGAGTGTGTATTTATTTCGATTGCATTACAGAATATCTATGTTCCCAAATATATATATTTTAAAAGGACACTGTTTTAAACAAGAGCTATGAGAAAAATGAGTTTTCTATAGAAATTTGAAATTCCTCATATCTCGTCTTTGTGTCATTGTCCTTTCAAAATATATATTTGGGAACATAGATATTCTGTATTCCGGTAAAATGGGGGGAATAGGGATCCAGGGGTGAATGGAATCAAAACTTTGAAAGGGATTTTATCGCTGAACTTATATTGTATATTGCCAACAAGGTACCTTTATAATTAAGTATAATTTAGTTAACACAATAGCGTACTTGTTGGTACCATATCATGTGAATTCAACTTTAAAATCCATTCCAAAATTTTGTTTCAATTCACCCCAGGATCTCTATTCCCCGCATTTTACGGTTTCAATCGAAATAAATACACACTACCTTAAGAATTATGTTTGATTTACAAATTATTTTGGTAAATGATAAATGATATTTATTTTGCAAATTGGTTTCACAAACACTTTTACACGTCCTTATTTTTTAAACTAAATGGGGCCAGTGTTTCGTACCTGACTACTCTAAGAAGAAACAGCCGAAACAAACTCGGAGGTCATAAAGGTATTACGTTTGTATGAACTACGTATGCTCCGCCGGCCGCTTAATGCTCAGCAGTCGTTTGCGACCACAAGACCAGTCAGACACAACAGGCAGTCAATCGAATTCAAACACAAAATATTTAATTCCCCATATGCCTCCATGCAGTAAATACAGCGCGATGGTTGACAGGGGGGGGGGGGAGAATGGAAGATAAAAACGTGTAGTGTATATTAGTACATGATCTTAGTATATTGCTTACTTGGCTAGTCCTAAATAGTGGCAGTGTAATAGTGGTAGTGACACTGCCTTACGTTCTTAGGGTCCTGGGTTCAAATCCCGGTAGGAGTTAATGTTTGTGTGATGAGCACGGACATTTGTTTCCCAGTCATGGATGTTTATATGTATAATAAGTATGTATTAATAAACAAAAAAGTGTATAATATGTAGTATATCAACCATCTAGTGTCCACGACACAAGCTTTGCTTAGTGTGGCACTAGGTGGCACTGTGTGTTAATGTCCAGCGATATTTATTTAATTTATTTATTTTTATTTATTTAAATAAGGTATGGTTACACACACACACAATAATGATACTGATACTTACTAACATACACTACACTTACTATTTAGCCACGAACTCCTCCCTCCATATTCCCTCTAGAATACAACAAATAAATTCTGTAACATGCATTGAAATGTAGAAGTACTCGTATCTGTAATAAACCAAGCTTGCCTATAAAATATGTATAATTGCAGTTCTCTGACGTTGAAATCATGAGTAATGCTGTCGAAACGCACCGTGTCGTGATATTATTATATTATGATCGCTAATTCAGTTAGCAACGCGCTTTGATGCACACATGCTGGTTATAATGGAGTAGCATACATTAATGGGGAAAACGTGTTGTAATTTAATTATTCTGTGTTAAATTTTGTAGTTGCAATTTCTTGTTTAATGCAAGTTACTTGTTATAGAATTTCTCATTTGTTTAACAATACAAATTATGTGTTCGAATAAAATATTACTTTTGCTTTTGTTATTATTACGTTTAATTGTTATTTTACTAAACATGGTTTAGTAATTAATAAATTACGATCTTACATGACTTCTCAAACACTTTAAATACTCGTATAGCTCTATACAAGAATTACCTGAATCATTCCTTACTTCATAAAACCAGCACCAAATGTTTTTTTCCTTAAACCTAAAAGGCAAATCAAAACTCTCACAATCTTTCTTCTTCAATCTTTGTCCACACAATGCTGAGACTAGGTCTAATTCAAATCTCTCCACTTTTGGTGGTTTTGTGTTATGGCCACCAAGTTTCTTCCAGCTACATTACTGAGATTGGTGTCTTCCCATTAAACTAGAGTATCGCATTCTTCCTATTTTGACCTATGTATCCCAAACTTGTTCTTTGACAAACATTCAAAAGTCCAATCTCAAGGTCTGCCAACGAGCAATGAAGCGCAGCATTCTAGACGTCAAACTAACCGACCAAGTACGAAACACCACACTGCGCTCCAAAACAAAAATTACTGACGTTGCTCAAATTGCCGCTCAGCTGAAGTGGGACTGGACTGGCAACGTCTGCCGCATGCCCGATGAGCTGTGCTTCAAAAGCCCTGATACAGCCAGAAAGCGTCGTGGCAGACCTCGCAGAAGATGGCGGGACGAGCTGTACAAAACCAATGACCAGTGGCCAACATTAGCCCTGGATCGAATCAACTAGAAGTCATGGGGAGAGGCCTTTGCCTAGCAGTGGTATGATGCAGGCTAGCAGTAACAGTAATCTGTTTGCAAAAACATTTCATCACACAGATCCATTGCTGCTTGAAAACATTTTTTTGCAAAAAAAATACCGACATAAAAAAAACAAAAAAGTGAAAAATAACTTTAGCTTCTGAAGTCGGTGACCTTTGTTTGATTGCTTTAGTTTTTTTGTCACCGACTTCAGAAGCTAAAGTTATTTTTCACTTTTTTGTTTTTTTTGAAGTCGGTTTTATTTTTTGCATAAAAGTTTTTATTTTTCACTTTTTAGTGGTTCACATGTGCTTGATACATGGAAAGAAGAAGTGCATACCGTTACAATTACAACAAGCCCAAACACGACTATGGTACATTGTCTCATTATGGAGTTCCATGACTCTTGGCTTCATCATCAGATCTGATGGTAGAAATGTTTTTATGAAACGCAAATGCTTCACTTGTTGTAGAAAATACCAAAATCGCAACACGTTTTCATATAAAATTTGAAGAGTTCCCTCGATTTCACCAAGATTCCATCATCAGATCCTGATGTGGTGGCTATGGGACCATTTGAAAAGAATACCCTTTCCAACAAAAAAAATATTTTCCAAATCGGTTGGCAAGCGACAGAGTTGTGCCCGAACAAACATAAACAAAAATAGAAACATCCGAATTGAGAACCTCCTCCGTTTTTAGAAGTCGGTTAAAAAGAACACATTTAAACATTCTCCCATTTTACAATATCAGAAGGATTTCAGTACCGTAACATCACATTGAACTGGCCACAGCAAGTCCCTAATAACAACAACATTCGCTCTCCACCACACAGAGACACAATTAATTGTGGCATTTCGCCTTCGACTGTGAACTGAACGGAATCAGTATCCTGTTTGATTTGATAGCCAGCATTATAATGATTGCTTTGCTCACTGAAGTGATGTGAACTCCGGAGTTTACGCTTGGCTTATGTTTGCTTGCTGATATCTATATTAACAGGATATAAGGGTGTGGAATGTTATTGGATATTATTCATAGTCATGTATCAATATCATGGGATAATATTGTCATATTTTGATGAGGTAACTTTAGAGACAAGCCTACCACACTATTTCTAATCACTAAAACTACTGAGAGCAAGAAGATGCCACCAATATCTACTTGTAAATTATTTAGGTTACGTAAGTTACACATTACGTACCTGTTTTTAAATGTCATATAAAAAAGTGGTAACGTCCTGGGACTAGGCTAAAAATGTTTTAAAATAAACTTTAAATACTCAATACTCAATGCTCAATACATTATTTGCATTCCAAAATGTGTACTTAGGTGGTTAATTAAAAATGAGATCATTATGGACCCTGTCGGGCACAGCAAAAGACAAAGACATAGTAGGAGAGAGGAAGCTTTAAAAATACAAAAAATATATATATCTAAAAAAAATCCAATAAAACAATAATAGGAATTCTTTACATACAGTGCCGACCAAAAGTCGATAGGCAATCTCACAAAGCAATAGCTTGACGTTTAGTTTGACTTACGACCTTCTACTTTCAACAAAATAGATATTGTCAGCAACTAGTTGTAGTTCATAATTTCAATGCCAATATCTAAGACATGATGGCCTAGCGGTTGGGCCCGTCCAGAATTATGAGTGAATCAGTAAGCCGTGAGTTCAAATCCCGCACAGTTACTTTTAGACTTTTTGTAAGTTTTTACTCTACAGAAATATTATATTCTTTAACTTGTTTGCTTTGTTCACACATTTCGTAAAGTTAGGGAGGTAGATAGAAAAATAAGTCAAGAATTTTGTTAGATTTCTGTGAGGTAGACATGAGTTTTATGAATATTTTAACTTGATCGGAATGAACTTTGTTGTTTGGTTGTAGTCATACATAATACACAATATAATGTGGTAGTTGATGGTCAGTGACGTGTGGTTTAATAGATAGCGATATTGTTGTTGGTGTGATTCTTAAAATGCGGGCAAATATTAATATTAAGGCGAGGGCGACTATTATCGCGAATTATCCGCGCTTCATAAAAGTGGCCTAAATAGAACTGAATGTGAGTATTATAATTATTTATGAATTGTAACTTAAACATTAAAAATTAAAAACGAATGGGTATTATAAATTGTTCATTTATTTGGTGACCTGTGGTTTACTTAATTCGTTGTTTTTTTTTCAAACTATCATGCAAGATAAATAATTAGTGTTTATTATTGGATTTATAAATGCAGAGTGAATGAAGTCACTTTAGTATTTATTACAGCTGCCTAACATCATTTTTTTTGTTTAGAGAAATGCAGTAAGTCTCTGGATCAAAAGGTATGAGGAAGAAGGGAGCCTTGCAAGTAGACAGCGAAGTGGAAGGTCGTCGCTTATTAGCGAAGCGCAGCGACAACATATCGTGGGCGAGTATGAAACCAATGGTTTCACACCTACGACACACTCGGAGTCACCGCAAACTGTTCGCCGTGCCGTCCACGCTGAAGGCTTGCATCACAGAAGATCAGCTAAAATGCCCTTCTTGACAGAAAGACATAAAGAAGAACGATTACGTTTCGCACGGGAATATTTAGACTTTGACTGGATTACTTCCATTTTGTTCCGGTTCGCGGTCGCCACTCCAGAACATTTCGACCCCATAGCAATTCTTCGGGCTACGTCGGTGACCTTGGTTCTCTTGCGGATGTCTTCATTTCTGATGCGATCACGCAAGTAAACTCCGAGCATAGCCCTCTCCATTGCCCTTTGGGTGACTTTAAGCCGCATACGTCTACTTGACTGCATTGAAAATAATGGGGGTTATACAAAATATTAATCCCTAATGTTCTAGTTTTAATTAGACGTGTTACAAAATGTTTAGCGATATTAATAATTCCTAAATTGAGGTTTAGTTTCAATCTTCTTTTCTTCAGGAAAATGAACACTTAAACTATAACCTCAATATGAGTTACATTTATTGTGACGTCACATAAAAAAACATATTCACGAAGTATAAATTATGTATTAGTTTTCAGTAAGCAAGCTCTGTTGAATACCGATAGATAGAAGTGGGTATCAACAATTATATTTGTGTGATTAGAATATCCTTGTTATGTTAATAAAAAATGACTTCAAAGTGGGTATACAGATACACAAAAAAATCTTATGAACGGTTACAAGAGAACTTCTTATATCTAGGTAGGAATGTGACGTTACAAATCTTATTAAAGTTGTTAATTATATGAATAAATGAAACGAATAAAACAATTTGTTATCTGTCAGCACGACTTTTTTTTCCACCTTCCAACACCGAAAAAATATTACACAATCACATAAATAGTTATGATGGGTTATTAACTTATATTTAAATATTTATAAAAATAAATAATGAGCATGAACCCATTTCAAAATAAATACCTAAGTAAATAGTTTTTGCATAAAATACAAATATTAATAAAAGTGGTTACAAAAAAAAAACCCATATTATGTAAACAGGATTTGAACTCAAGACACGTTGATCGTGAACCCACTGCTTAACCTAAACAGCTATCAACACCTGGTAGATATGGTCGAATTTTAGCTATCCAATGCAAATACGATCATGCGTTTGCTGCGTGTATAACAAAAGAGACGGTAATATATATCTTTTTGTTTCGTGGAGAGCGACGCGACAGCTTGCGACAGTAGGCGACTCTGTAGCTGTGGTGTGCGTAGGTACTGTATTGAGACAGCTTACACATACAGCTGCACGGACGCTCGTCCGTGCGTTCACAGCAATATGATCCTTCGCGTGCCTGTGAACTTATGAACGCTTACTGTACATAGAAATTTTTATACATTATTAAATTATATTTTATCGTTTAAATATTCATTTATATATTATAATAGCATTTTTCTGTTAAAAATTGTTTTAGTTTTTTTTATGTTTAATTTCTCTTCTTTTTTTATTGTTTCAGGTAGTTTGTTATATATTTTTATTGACATATTTTAGGAGGATGTATGAAGCAAAAACTACGAAACGGATTTGAATAAAATTTTGCACACACATAGTTGATATCCTGATTTAATATAAAGGATAACTTTTATCTCGGTAAACCCCGTTGGACAATTAATCGAACTCCAAGCGGGCGAAGACGCGGGTATAAGTATGTATATCATATTTCCTTGTTTTTTACAATCATAAGTGTATTTTAACTGCCTAAAATAAATTGTTTGACTATTACACTTTATCTATCGACCCGTGAATAAGGAACTCTCATTTAGCAAGCATTTTGCATTTTATCAATGCGACAACACATTCAAATTTTCATTTCCACTAACATTTTACCGTCACAATAAATAACCACACATGTGACAGAATTCCGAGTGGAACCCTTCTAAAAGCCAAGAACACAGAAATACGGAAGAAGACCTTCCTCAAAGCAAGGATCATGACATTACATAACGTATGCGCGCTTAACTATTCAACAAGTTATTTGGAACACGAATTAAATAAATAATTCATAAGTAGAAGACGGTTTGGGACGTACGGTCGGCCACAAAAGTGGACTGCCGTTTTTAGCAACTAGTTTTTGACCAAGAAAAATGTGCAAACTGTCTTACTCATCTAAATATACTGTGATCAGGTGATTGAAATTATTAAATACATTGTAATCGCTTGCTATGAGTTACATAGGCTGTAAACATTTGTGACAATGAAAATATAGGCATAGTTTGATTATACATCGCTAACATTGTCTTGAAATACTTAATATATTAGATTTGGACCATAGTCTATTTGTAGAACTAATAGTTTATTCGGAAAAACAATGCATATTTACTGGATAAAGTATAATACGTTGTACTTTAACATAATGCTGAGTAGAAGATGTCGATGCTTAGTAGTGACGTCATACACTCCTTGTGTATGCACAAAACACTGTCATCTTGTTTTTCCAAATCAAGTTCGTAGGAATCTTTCACAAATACTTACCAACATGTAACCATATGAATTTCATTCACGCACAAAAAAAAATCTTTAAAACATCACAGTTAAGGTCATCCACGTCATATGACTGGACTAGCAATCGAAAACTGATAAACCACTTTTGTGGCCGACGCGACATTATTTGTGATGTGGTCTGAGACTGACCGATCGATAGTGTAGACTGTACATACATGTGTTTTACTTGTTGTTGTACAAGTCATTGGAGTGTCCTACATCGTGGACGTCTTAAGGTTGAATGTAGATGCCAGACGATTGTCACAGTTGCGAGTCGACGTTTCGTTAGTTAATGGTATTTTGAACTCTGCCTTTTTTAAAACTATAGACTATACTACTTTTTCAATAAAAAACTGGTGCTTTCTTAAATACGAGATTATTTAAATTCAAGTAAGCGTTATTTTGGGACTTAATAATTAGGGATAAAGTGCCTTATTTATTTGGAATCTAGAGATCAATGCACGAGATATTGATCGAGTATTTGCAAGGCAGGGAATGGCAAAAATAATTGTTATTGGGTTGCTCCGCAAGCATCGTTATTGCAAGCGAATTTTTTTGTGATCGAGCAAGGATCGATAAAGGACCATCTCCTGTCAACATGATTAATATATACATACTACCAAGGTGCTATCTAAGGTGTATGTATACGTATATTTTATTGTATGTATGTAGTTTTTAAGTTTAATTAATTCAGGATGTAATGTAAATGCAAATACGTAGGTAAGAAAACCCTCTTTTGCAAATCTCGCTTTCAAAATTAGGTTTGCTGTAAGAAAACCCAACTCTGGGTTAAGCTCGCCTTTGTACATAAGCTATATTATTGCAATTAATACGTAAAAGTATTTGTTGTTTTGTGTGCAATAAACATTAAGAATAAAGTTTGAGATCGTGTCGTTATCTATTTCAAGACAGTCCAAGACATTCTCAGTATACACCCACGTACTTTGAATTTGTGCCCAGTTAATGCTCCAGTTATATAATTACCTGTGAAATTTTAAATTACGTATATTTTAAATTGTGTTGGCAATAAAGGCTTCATAATAATGCTCCAGGCTTGCCAACATAACATGTGACTTTAATATAATTATCAAAATATGGGTGAACTGTCA
This sequence comes from Xestia c-nigrum, assembly GCA_916618015.1. Lineage (NCBI taxonomy): Eukaryota > Metazoa > Arthropoda > Insecta > Lepidoptera > Noctuidae > Xestia > Xestia c-nigrum. The sequence continues at coordinate 4,178,074 of OU745262.1, forward strand.
TAAAGGTACACCTCTGCCTCTAACCGTTCGGGGATTTTAGGCGTGATGTTCTGTTCTGCTAACTAATTTGCTTTGCAATTCTTGACGGTTCCTAGCAGATATTCCTTGTGTCTTCCTAAAATAATCTCGCATTCCTTGTACCAAGTATAAAACAAGGAACTAATTAGGACTTGTCTTGAAAAATTACACTTGCGCTTTTGGGAATACTCAAAAGGTGTTGCATACAATTATGTTTGTATACCCTATCTTTCGTTTATTCATTTTGGTATGGAACTTTTTGAATATAAAATTAAAATCACTTCAAATACAAATAGTACAAAATAGTATAGCGGTATCGATACCGCTGTATACCTTATATAACAATTAGAAAAAAGTATCGCTTTCTGAATCAGGCCTATGATCAAAGGGCACGCCACGATAGTGGCGGTAAGTCCCCTCTTTGAGGAGTGGCTGGAGAGGCGCCACGGCGTCCTCACCTTCCGCCTGACGCAGGTCCTCACCGGACACGGATGTTTCGGGAGGTACCTGCACCGAATCGGGCGGGAGGAATCGCCCGGGTGTCTCCACTGCGAGGATCGACCGGAGGACACGGTGGAGCACACGGTGGAAGTCTGCCCTGCGTGGGCGGAGCTCCGCCGTGTCCTCGTGGCGGCGATCGGCGGCGGCGACCTCTCGCGTCCGGCCCTGGTTCAATCCATGGTCCGGAGCGAGACGGAATGGGAAGCCGTCGCCTCCTTCTGCGAAGCAGTCATGCTAGCGAAGGAGGTGGCGGAACGAGAGAGGGAGAGATCCTCTCTTCCCGGCCGCCGCGGGAGACGCAACGGGCGTCGGGGGCCACGTGGTGGCTACCGGCCACCGTAGATGCGGGCCTGTGGACGGCTGGCTATGGGCAATAGCTGGCCGTCCGGCCGTCTAACGACGACGACAGGCCGTGTCGACGGCGCGTTCGTGTTCCACGCGCGCCTCAAAGAGTGTCAGCAAAAAGAGAGGGGCCCGCAAGGGCCGAAGCCTGCCGGGGTTGCGGGCCTGTTCGAAAGAGATACCGCGGCCCCGGAACGTAAAAGGCGAGGAAGGAACATGGATGGTTTTTAGTCAGTATGAGTCTGACACTCCCTCCCGCTCCGCCCAGAGTGGGGGGGGTCATTTGATGATTTCCCATCCTTAAAAAAAAAAAAAAAAAAAAAGGCCTATGATCAAACAACTCAACGAGATCCTATTCAGTGATTGTTGATGCTCGTTTCAATTAAGCTATTGACTGACACGATTATCGGCACAATGATCGCTTCTTCATTCGTATTCATTTGATAACAAATAAATACATCATCATTTGCCAAACTTTTTCCCAACTATAGTGAGTTCGGCTTCCAGTTTAAGCGGATACAACTGAGCACCAGTATTTTACATGAAGCGACTGCCTTTCTGACCTGCTCCTCAAACTTACAGAAAAATATACTTCCACATCATTTCATAATTTCAATCCAACACCAATGCATGCTTATTTAAAAATTGCCACATAAAACTAACTCATCATCATCATCTCAGCCGAAAGATGTCCACTGCTGGACATAGGCCTCCCCCAAGTGTCGCCACATTGACTGGTCCCTTGCCACTCGCATCCAACGGATTCCCGCAACCTTCACCAGGCGACTGCGAACCGGAAGACGATGCTTTGGAAGACCCCACTAGGTGGACCTGGTAAAACTAACTCAAGAGAAAATATTACACTTCCACACTTTTGAGAACCAACAGGTGTAATATCTTCCTAAAACCATATCTCATTCCCAGTACATACAGCTGTGAACTAATTAGGACTGTCTTGAAAAATGGCGTCATTCGTCGCTGTCTTAGAAACTCTTACACAGGTTTAATATTTCATTCCAAGTTTTCTTAAGGAACCATTTATTGTAGGTTTCTGAATAACTGCTGTGTTTTATGTTCTACTTATCTTTCTTGGAGAAAGAGTAGAATCTTAGTTGAAATCGCTATTTGCAGCCGCATTTGTATGATGCTGTTTGTAAAAAGACTTGAAAGTTTTTTCAGTGTTACTCCGTATTTATAAATGTGATTTTATCTTGCAAAAATAAAAAACTTTTTTGCAAAAAATAAAACCGACTTAAAAAAAAACAAAAAAGTGAAAAATAACTTTAGCTTCTGAAGTCGGTGACCTTTGTTTGATTGCTTTAGTTTTTTTGTCACCGACTTCAGAAGCTAAAGTTATTTTTCACTTTTTTGTTTTTTTTGAAGTCGGTTTTATTTTTTGCAAAAAGTTTTTATTTTCAACTTTTTAGTGGTTCACATGTGCTTGATACATGGAAAGTGCATACCGTTACAATTACAACAAGCCCAAACACGACTATGGTACATTGTCTCATTATGGAGTTCCGTGACTCTTGGCTTCATCATTAGTTCTGATGGTAGAATGGTTCTTATCAAACGCAAATGCTTCACTTGTTGTAGAAAATACCAAAATCGCAACACGTTTTCATATAAAATTTGAAGAGTTCCCTCGATTTCGCCAAGATTCCATCATCAGATCCTGATTTGGTGGCTATGGGACCATTTGGAAAGAATACCCTTTCCAACAAAAAAATAATTTTCCAAATCGGTTGGCAAGCGACGGAGTTATGCCCGAACAAACATAAAAAAAAAAAAAAAAAAAAAAAAAAAATAGAAACATCCGAATTGAGAACCTCCTCCTTTTTTAGAAGTCGGTTAAAAATCACACGGTGTAGCACTCAAAGAGAAGAAGGAAGGGTTTCTGAGATTTTCTTTTAGAGAGATAAACACTCAGTCAGAGGCAGAGAGTAGCAAACTGTTTCTGTTTTATCGTGATAAAATTATGCAGAAGTAAGTTAGTGTTTGAGATTGAAATACTTATACAGGTGGGCTAGAATAGTTTCTCAAAGAAGCCATAATCATCCGCCTCGCTTTTTCCCAACTATGTGGAGGTCGATTTTCAATATAACAATATGTAGTTGAATACCAGTACTTTACATGGAGCGACTGCCTACCTGACCTCTATAACCCGGTTAATACTGGGTAATACGATACCACTTGGTTAAGACTGGTTGTCAGACTAGCAATTAGAGACAAGCCCGCCACACACGCTCAAACCACTATAACTCCTGAAAGCCAGAATCAACAGTGGCGACCACCAGAAAAGCGTCGAGACCTTTAACGACTGTCAAAGATCTACAAATGACAGCCGTGTTTTCCGAGGCACGGAGGAAACTCGGTATGTAAGGGTGGTCACCCACCCACAGACCAAGCTAGGCAAGTACGGCTCAACCTAAAGATCGACCCGAGCAGCTGTTATTATTTGGCCATTTAACAATAGCTAGTTAATATTTTATAAAAAAATGTATTGTTTTATTATGACACCAGTGTGTAGAATAAGACTGATGTGAGTCCATAGAATTTCTTACTCATTCTTCTCGATAGAGATCTATGCTTTAGAATGGGTAACTATGTTACTTTTACAAGTTATATATAATGTCCTTTGACTATAGCTTCGCTTACTTTGTTTTTCTGATATTCAAAAGTGCCTGTAATGGTCTAATTAAAACAAACGCTTTGAGTTTGATTGTGTGGGAAAGAGACGAAAAAAGAAGTCTTGAATAGCTCCATCTCTTTCCCACACTCGAGTCACAAGAAAACGTTTCTGCTTGGTAACCCCCAGAACCAAAATTTGCTTTAGTTTTATTTTTCAGGAAGAAAAAAACGGATTATCTACGTTTTTGGCCTAAACGCAGCTATCCTTTCCTCCTAATGATCGATCAATAGTCCATTTGCCTAATGTGGCATTTATGGTTCTAATTATTTCCTAATGACCCGAATAACATTATCATTACCAGATTTGTTCGTAAACAGGCCTACATTTTGCTACGATAGTAATTTTTGAGGTACTCCCTTGATTGTCCTAAATTTTTTTGTCCGAAAATCATTATCCATAACACGTTTGCTATAAATTTCAGTAACCATAATGTTCAAAACACCGAAATTATGTTTTACATAACTAACTGTACTTCTAATATTATTTTGTCGAATACTATAATAATTGAGTCTCCTAATTTGACATGATATAAAGTCGTATGTCCTAAGTATTGTATCACATAATGTGTATGATTCCGAATGGTAATTTATAAATTGTTCCCAAAAAGTTAGGTTTTATTGACAGAAACGAATTGCTATAAATCTGACACCTCGCAGTCTTGTCTGCCCTACCCCAAGAGTGTTATTTAAGCTCGCGTGAGGCCGCCGGTGCCCCGCAGCACCGGAGCCGTGACAGAAACCATGCCTGCTGCATGATGCTTGCTCGTTTGCATGCTACAAGCAAGCGTTGCATGCATGCTTGCTGCATGCTTGCCTGTTGCATGCTTGCTTGCTGCATGCTTGCCTGTTGCATGCTTGCTTGCTGCATGCTTGCTTGCTTGCTGTATGCTTGCCGCATGCTTGCTACATGCATGCCGCATGCTTGCTGCATGCTTGCTTGCATTGCAGGTCAACGCCTACATACGATTAAACATTTACTTAGAATAGTACTTATGATTTTTATTGAAAACGATTTTATGTCTTTTGTATATTATTGATTGTAATACTTATGGCAAACGGATGTAGAACTTGTTATATTTAGGCGTTTCAACTTTATGGCATATGATATTATGTGATTTAAAGTTCGGGTAAATTATCATTCGGACGAATGATGATTATGACAAAAACAATAATTATGTAATTTTAGATTATGGATTAAAAAGTTAGGTATTACGATAGAGAACCAATTTTTGAACCAAGGAAGACCAAAATTAGATGTAATTTTTTTCCTTCTACTTGACGTTACCATAATATAAATTTTTCTATCCATTTGCATAAAATTTTAAGACCTAATACAGATTGGCATACTTTTGTTACTCTTAATTATATTTTAGGATAATATTATCTACGCATAACACGCATACGCATATTTTTCAAACATCATTTCTTTAATCATAATAATGTTTTAGCATATCATTCTTATACATACATTTATTTACGCGTAATGATATTAAAACATATTATTATAGGCATAACAAAGAAGCATAATAATTAACTCCTAAAATAATAGACTGTATTTCTTATTTGGATATACCAATTTATTTCGACGATTAGAATAAAAGCAATATTTCCTGAAGCAGATTATGCATAACTTGTAATTTTTTTGAACATAGTTGATTGTGAATATATAATGTAGGTTTTTGCACTGCAAGAAGTATCCTTACAAGCATACACCATTCATGCAGCAAGCATGCAACATGCTAACACGTAAACAAGCATACACCTTGTATGCAACAAGCATGTAGCATGCAAACATCTAAACAAGCATATACCATGAATGCAGCAAGCATGCAGTATTAAAACAAGTATACACCATGCATGCGGCAAGCATGCAGTACACAAACAAGCATGCAGCATGCAAGCAAGCATGCAGGATGCAACATGCAGTACGCATGATTTCTGTCATGGTTCCATGGGTCAGATGTGTTAAGCGCTGACCACCTTAGCAGCAGCGGTGAGTGTTACAACCACCTGATCCTCAACTCAACGCCCGCCTCTTTCCTCTGCGCCTACGGGATTATAAATTACACTCGCGGGATAGGGCACCTAAGACTACATGGATTTACAGGGATTCGTTTCTACCACTTACTTTTGTAGCACAGCTTAATGAGTTTTTAATTCAAAATAAAATACTCAAAAATTTATAGAAATAAAAATAATTAATCAAATTGAATAACTTCAATTTGATTACATTATTTTTATTGATTGTACGCCTAAATACTATTATGCTAATAATCATTATGCCTAGTATTTTTATGCGAATTAAAATTATGACAAAACAAATTAATCTTCAAGATAATTATGCCAACCTATACTACGAGTATATGCCAAAAAAATATATGGCAAAGAATTATTATGTCAAAAGAAATTATGCCAAATAGTTATGCCAAAGTATATTAGGAAAGAAAACATTATGCAAAAAGGCAAAATACACATTACACCCAAAAAGTTAGGCAGAAGAGTACTTAACAGTGCAGCGACATTTCTCCAGTTATGTTTAAGTCCCGTGTCATCAACTGGACACCGACAGAGACTCCATAGTACCTACTGAGAAATTCTTCATGATAAAACCCAATTTTCCAGACCTGGAAAGTGAACCGAGGACCTCATGCCCCACAGGCGCGCTGACGACCACTAGACTAAATAAGTATACACCATGCATGCGGCAAGCATGCAGTACACAAACAAGCATGCAGCATGCTGCATGCATGCTGACGACCACTAGACTAAAGAGGAAGGCTTATCCCTTAATCACATTATTGTAAAGATGAAGAAATATTTGCTATCAGTTTCAAACCTAAATACCTAAAGTAGTCTTAAAAAAACGTCGTAAGATTTACTGAGCCGAAGAAAAATAATAAAAACAAAGTGTTTCCTCCAGATTATTCTGAAGGCCTTCAGAAAATTCGTTTAAGATTCTGAGCTCGCTGATTGGAAGAAAGGATGTCCATAACCCGAGTCTGATATTACAAAGCCAACCTAGGTATTCACGTTTTTTCTATTTTTATTTTTTCTATTTTCATTTCTTTGGACATTTGTTGGATAAGGTGACCTATTATAAAAGAGTAATGGAAAGGTTCTGTACACATTGATGATCTATATAAAGTCCCTCATATAATAAGTTGTATCGCAAACGACGTATTATATTAAGGAATTTATCCCATGACGTTTTATTTAATAATAGTATTGTGGAATTAACGGTTTCTGTGCGACAGACACGATCTCAGATTTTAACAATACTAAATTAGGCTTGCATTTGGCCGCAACTCACCCGATGTGAAGCAAATGATGCAGCCTAGAACGGAACTCGCTTTCCTGAAATAAAAAATAGATAAATATCGCATTATACACAGCGCCATATAGTGCCACACTAAGCAAGGCTTCTGTCAGGGACACCGGATAGTTGATAAACTACTGAAATATACTCTTTTGTTTGTAAATACATACTTATTATACATATAAACATCCATGACTCGGAAGCAAATGCAAGCTCATCACACAAACATTTGCTCCTACCGGGATTCGAACGCGACCTTAAAAACATAAAGCAGCCTCACTATCGCTGCGCCATTCGGGCCGTCTGAAAGAAATAGATTCACTCGAACTTTAAAAGATTATAACGATCAGGCAACAGAGAATACGGCAGTGAATGAAATTGATAGGATATACGACAAAAAATTTCATTAGTTCGTCAGTTAGATTATCAAAAAGTATTTGATCCGTATTTTTTCTTTTGTTACGTACGCGAAAATTGACGAAGATACGACGCTTTTAAAATTTTCAATACGTCACGACTTGCTATCATTTTAAATGTTTTCTGACGTCACGAGCCCCCACTCCCAAGTCTTGATGCGTTTTATATTTGTAGATATTCATTGATTTACAAAAACAAAAAATACGTGTCCATTATTTTATCCATTATTGGATTTGTAATTTTTCGATACTGTATTTTTGTCCAAGCAAAATATTTGTCGTGATCTGTATGGGGCGTTGCGCGTCGTAGAGGACTCAGTGGAGTCTCCGAGGACCTGTGCAGTGTGCAGTCACAAAGTCAGATGTTGCAAGTAAGCAAAACAGTTTTGCCTGGCCATAACAAAAGGTCTTTGTTGTCACTGTGTGTGCTTTCATTGTATTCATTGAGTGATAGTCAGAGTAGAGATTGTATTTACTTAAGTCTGTTCACTGACTTTAGCTATCTTTATAAAGTTTTAGTTCTGAAAGTGTTGTGAGCTTGTGACTAAAGTAACAGCCGCTCAGCTGAATCTTGCCTAGGTTGCTCTTTGGATGGGTGACCACCCATAATATACCCAGTTTCCTCCGTGCCGGTAGTTTCTAGATCTTTAACAGTCCTTGCAAATATAAGTCACTGGGCCGAAAGTTTAACAACCAGTCTTACCAAGGGGTATCGTATTAACCAGTACTAACTGGGTTGTGGAAGTCGTAGACTGAAAGCCGACTCCAACATACTAGGCTAGGCAGATGATGAGTTTGGAAATTGTGCAGATTTTGCTATATTTACTGTGGTGGGTTAAAAAAAACTACATAAAGTGAGAGATACGGTACTGATTTATTAAACGTCGCAATTACCGGCCAATATATTGAAGCGTTAATAAAAACAATACTCGTTTAACTTTTTACTAGGAATCGTACAACTAGGAAAATCGAATCATAGCATCCAAAAACTTTCTATCCATCTATCACAGAACCCCAAAAATAAAACATTTCATCGTATCATCGCATTTTATAGATGGTCGTCAAACATGAAATGTTGTAAGGCACGAATTTTGGAACTAACATAATATCCAAGTTAGTACTACCAACAGTCACGGTTTGTCAAAATTGTCGGCTATGTGTCCATGAAATGTAGGTCAAGAACTAGATTTTTTCCTATAAGATCCAAAACTGGAGCTTTTATCTCCAGGTTCATATATCACTGTGATTGAATTTGCCAAATTTTAACCCTAGCATTGAACGAGGTTTGCCAGCAGCTAGTATGTATTATTCTTGTAACAAACTACGTAGATCAAATTCTAAGTTTATCTGAAATCGTTTTTTTTTTAATTGGTGAGGTTTTGTAGTCAATCAAAATCAAAATCAATCAAAATCAAAGCATTTATTTCACAAGTAGGCCAGTTACAGGCACTTGAATTGTCGAAACAAAAATGAACATTTAAAGTAGCTACAGTCCCAGTCACAAGACATAAAAACTGTGAAAGTACTGTAGTTGCCCATTCCCTAACGTAGATCTCTATGGAGAAGAACGGGTAAGAAACTCCATGGACACTCTTTTAAATCAAAATATTGTTACAAAATCTTGGTTACATCATTCATGTTGAGATGGTATATTATGTGAAAACAATGTAGCAAGATGTGCACGTTAAAAGTGTCCATAGCAAAACAAAAATAAAATACAACTCAAAAGCAAAATAACTAATTCAAATAAACCATGGCGACTAAGAGTGCAGGTGAGAGGCAGACTAGGGTGTAACAAGATGCGCACCGTAGCCAGTAAAACAAAGCTTTTGCACCAAAGCATCTTTTGTATGGGCCCACGTATCTTTAAAAAAATTGTACTGAGGCAGCATTCCTGCGAAAAACCTGTTAGCAAATCTCTCAGAAGAGTGCATGAGGTATATGAAGTCCCAGCATGCAAAACCACTTTTGCACAGTGTTTCTCTTATTTCTTGGCTCCACTATTGTACAATCGTATTAGTAAAATTAAACCTCTTAAAGATATGACGAGATTTGTGTGTGGAAGGGCTCTGGATGAGTTTCTGAGTAACATGGACTATGAACAGACTGAAAAACTTGTACAAATATGCCAGTAACTATTTATTTTGAATATATATTTTATTGAATACCGATAGTACTAAAAAAGTTTATAAAAAACATTATATATGAATATATGTAAGTAATATAATATAAATATAATATAAACATATATATGTAAATTGAAGTTTATTACACAAACATTATTTGTATTAAAAAATATGAATATAAGTATATATTTATACGTACAGTAAACACATTACACGCATCATTTACTTTAGTCTTTTAGTTTTAGAAACACCTTCTTTGTTTTATTCTTACACGCTTGTCTAATTATAAATTACGAACAATTAATAATGTTATTGTGAAAACATTTTGTTTATATTGAAATAAGGTTAGTAGTTGCATTGTCTGATTTCGTTGCATATACTACTTGTTTACGCTAAACTTGTAACTCGTTATCGGCATCTATGATTCACAGCAAAACAAATGTAATTAGTAAAAAGTGTCTTAACGTGTTTACGTTACGACTATTATCCCATGAGTGAGGATCTTACCTTGCCGTAACACAGTCCTTGACTAGCACGGGAGGTAAAGAACTTATCTCTGTATACCGTCATTCTTTGCTTTACTTTGTTATAATATGTGAATATTATGCTTTACCGGTGTACTGTAACCTAAACTTTTGATCAATAAACTTTTTATTATTATTATTATTATTATAATAATTTGCCACCTTTTCTCAGAACTATGAGCGATATATATACCTTCAAAAAAAAACTACACGAATTACTGATAAATAAATGTTATTACTCCATTAGAGAATTTCTGGATGACAATACACTAAAGCAAATGAACGATTAGTTAATTTGACTTAAATAATTATTGTACGAGTCTAATCATAATGTATTGCATGACAATTGGCTGTATGTTAATTGACTATATATTTACCGAACCTGAGACATGAATTTTGTACGCCTCAATGGCGATCCACAATAAATTACTTAAATTTGAAATCCATTGAATAAATATTTGCTAATCTGACATAAATATTTTGCTAATTTAATCATAATGTACTGCCTGACAAAAATGTATTGTATTTTAATTTTATTGTAATTTTATGTAAATTTAATTGAATTTAATTAATCAATTCATAGTATTGTATTTTAATTTAATTGTAATTTTATATAAATTTAATTGTAATTTTATATAAATTTAATTTAATTTAATTAATCAATTCATAGTATTGTATTTTAATTTTATTGTAATTTTATCTAAATTTAATTGAATTGAATTAATTAACTAATAGTATTGTGTTTTTGTTCCAAACTTGTGACATGAATTTTGTATGCCTTAATGGCGGGACATAGCAGACACCTGTATTTATCACAACATCTTATGAACCTGTGATCCACAATAAATTATTTGAATTTGAATTTGAATTTGAAGATACATACAGATACATTACGGTACATTCATGCGATCAACATTTATGTGCTGTTATATTACAATATTGAACATCATCGTCATCATTTCAGCTGAAAGACGTCCACACACATAAGCCTCCCCCAAGTGTCGCCAACATTGAATGGTCCCGTGCGTCTCGCACGTATTGTATTTGCATGTACATATTGAACACTAGCTTCTGCCAGCGGCTTCACCCGCGTGAGGTTTGATAACTGTCCCATGGGATCTTACTACCGGGATAAAAAGTTATATGTGTTAATCCAGGTTTATAAACTATCTGTGTGCAAAATTTCATTCAAATCCGTTCAGTAGTTTTTGCGTGAAAGATTAACAAACATCCATCCATCTATACATACTCACAAACTTTCGCATTTAAAATATTAGTTGGATATGCACTTACAAAACATCACGCCAGTAATCCCAGAAGTTTTGGCAGAGGTGTACTAAATAGTACATCCACATTTTGGCAGTTATGTCTAAGTTCCATGTAATAAGGGGTGACCATATTGCCATCAATCAGACAAAACAGATCAAGACTGCATGGCAGGACAGGAATTCCTGATGGAATAACCCAATAACACTTAGCCCGACCCGGGAATCGAACCCGGGACCTCATACTCAGCAGTTGCGCTTGCAACCACGAGAGCAACGAGGCAGCAACAATATTGAAGTGTCATTTTAAACGTTCTACACGTGTTACTTTTGGACACACTGCACGCAGAGAGCCATCAACTCGAAGAGTTCAGTATAACAATGCATTCAGGATGCTGCTGGGGCTGCCACGCTTCTGTAGTGCGTCGGGAATGTTTTAGGGATGCGCAAATGAAATGAAATGATTTTTTTTTTCTTTTTTTTTTATATAATTACGGAAGATATCCCGTAAGTGACAAGATACGTTTAGTTTTAAACCGTGAAAGCCTAAAACAGTGTTTAAATGAAATTTTATTTGCTAGGATTGTAGTATATAAGTAGATGGTCGAGTTTTAATACATATGCTCACACAATTCGCTAAAACTAGCATGCAAAATTTAACAATACAATTACGAATACATGAATTTAACGCAATTAGTATGTAATAATAATAAGGACGTCAACAAAACCATTGGCAATAGTTAGATTGTCAATAATAAGAATATCAGTTATGAATGTCCATCATTTAATTTCCATGTTCGTCGTTTCGTTGAGCTCCTTGAGTTAAAAGTCGAGCTACACGATAACTGACAAATGCTTGCACTGACTGGACAGGTCCACTCAAATTTGTATGGTTCTTTCTTCGAAAGACCATCTCAGACACTTATCTGCATAGTTCTCATGTAAGTTGAACAAGATTGTCTGGACCTTAAAAGAGACTATGACCTCTGAGTTTGTTTCGGCTGTTTCTTCTCAGAGTAGTCAGGTACGAAACACCGGCCCCATCTTGTTTAAAAAATAAGGACGTGTAAAAGTGTTTGTGAAAACCAATTTGCAAATAAATATAATTTATCATTTATCATGTAATAAAATGACAATCTTTAATGTTACGATACTCATTCACATAATAAAATGTCTTTTCTATGAGCCTTCTGAATAGCATCGTTTAAAATCGATTGATTGGCAGTTCCCTATATGGTTTTGGTAGTTTGTTAAGATGGCTTCGTAGCTATCCGTCCGGGGCAGCTCAAATAGTCTCCTGAATGTCATTGCGGGGAAATTTGATTGCCCCTTTATGCATTATATCGACGCAAGAAAGCAATCTTGTAGTATCTCGAAAAGTTGAACTTTACACCAGAGCCAAAAAACTATTTCAAAAATTCGTAACTCGTAAACTAGCTGAATCAGAGTGGTAATTTTTGGAACACTTATTTCTTATAATCGAATTTATCAGATGGCAATAATGACAGCATTCTAAAGTTAGTCTAAATGCGTTTTATACTAGTTACAGCAATTGGTATTTCAATTTGAAGCAGCAATTTTGCTGTATTTTGGTAGTTGGAACTTAAGGCACAACGAAATAGGTGTGGACTGCGAAAAAAAATACTTATTGCGATTTTGATGTATCTATGTATAACTATTAAAAATAGTTGATTTTATGGTACTTACAGCATTTTGAAGTATGTTTTGTTAAAAAAGTTTAGAAAAAGTCAACGACGTATAAAAAAAAACACATCGTAGGAAAACGTTGATCAAACCGTCTGACGCAGTATTTTTTTCTTATTTCAATAATGCAACAAAATCGCTTTCCAGCGTCGATATGTCAAAATTACATGTTCTACAAACATAGTTTTTTTAAAATCATGTTTACTAACAATTGTTATAGATGTGAAATTTATCTGAAATAAAATGATTATTATTATTTAAAACATTTCCTTTTGAATCGTCGTTTATGATCCGGTCAAGGCTTTCAAAGCTCTGCTGTACATTCAAATATGAACCTAGATATAAATTATAACGTCTAAAAATAGCCTATAATCCTGTACTCGGTACAAAATCATAGCTATAACAAATTCGACACGCGTACGTAACCATTATCTTTATTACCAATGCTCAGAGCAATAAAATTGTGTTCGAAATCTAGATAGGGAATCTAGACTTTTGAAAAGGAACTTTTGGATAACGTAAATAAGTTACAGAAGTTCCTAATGAAACCGTAATATGACATAATAATCATGAATCTGTGTAATGAATTAACTTTCAACAGTTCATACAGTTCAGTTCCTAATACTCGTAATACTGTAATTCCTGTAAAGGCAAAAATATATATATATTTTGTTTCTAATGCAATAAAATTATATTACTTTTTACACAGGTATATTAATTTTGTTCAGTTTGATTGGTGTCGTCGTTAAAAACATATAATGCAGTGTCACAGCCATGAGCAATCGTCTTATGCTAAAGATGGCGGATTACACACAACATAAAAAATATATATTGCAACAAACGACCGCCCTCTCGCGGCACTTACAGGCAACATTTGAATTACTTAGTATTTTAGGACAATATCCATTAAACAACTGAAAAGGATAAAAGTTACATAGATAGAGGATGAGTTCTATTGTTCACTATCACGAAGAATCGACCAGTTAATGAACTGACAAATGACAGATGAACAAAAAAAATCTATAATTTTGTTTATTCTTTTTTCGAAGAAATCCGTTTCTACGGTGGTCATGCTACGCGGGCACTTTGAAGTCACCATAATCTGCCTAGTCTTTTCCCAACTATGTTGGGGTCGCCTTCCAGTCTAACTGGATGCAGCTGAATACCAGTATTTTACATGCGCTATCACTTTGAGGTACCATAGACAAATACAGTTATTTTACCTAAAATACACAAGGTCAAAGTGATGCAAAAACAAAAGTACATTATGGGCGTTCAATTTAGACGTTTCGTGTCGCGCCGCTGCAGTGCCGAAGCAGTGCATTTGTCGTTTGCGTACGGACGTTCTCTTGTTTTCATACAAAGCGCGCGGTGCCGCAACCGTGCGGCGTCGGTACCGCCACGCATATCGTACATCCTTACGCAGTGCGACAAACGCATTGCTTCGACGCTGCAGCGGTGCGACACGAAACATCTAAATTGAAAGCGCTCTTACTGTGACGGTAGGTGATTAAAAGAGAAGTACATTTTTGACCAAAAAAACAAAAAATGAAAAATCTCTCAAAAATAAATAAAAAAAAGGCTTCAAAACAACGAATTTCCCATTACAGATTTTTTCAAACAGGTGGATAAGCCGAGGCAACGAAGTGTTCACAAAATGATGATAAAACCAAAAACTATTGCCTCTGAGATTTATTACAAAAACGCGGTGTATCCAAAAACGGATCGCTGGTAACCATTATAGCTTTTGTTTCGGCAATGTTTAGATGCAAAGAAAGCAGAAGGTGCAACGTATACATCGATTACTCATTTTTTCACAAAGACACGTAAAATGTACAAAAAATTTGATATAAATCATTCATTCATTCATTCATTCATTCATTCTCTTGCCCTTATCCCAATTTATTTGGGGTCGGCGCAGCATGTCTTCTTCTTCCATACTCCTCTATTTTGCGTCATCTCATCAGACACTTCTTTTCTTACCATATCCGTCTTAAAAAATATTTGATATAAATATTTATATAAATCTCGTTTATATTAAATATTTCATAACCTCACTTTTTTTTTTTAAGCAAAGCATCTTCCTTTTTGAAAACATTGTGCAAAGTAAATTAGCTTATTTAGTAGCAAGCTGCTCAAGTGGTTAGTAGAGGTTATTGGCTCAATAATAACAGCCAAACTGGTCGAGCTAAAGTTAAGCCAGGCTTTCTGAAGTCGTGGTCTACAGTGGGTTGTGAAGATGACATAGATGATAATTGCTCCACGTGAATGACTGGTATGGTATTCAACTGCATACGCTCAGTGTAGTAGCGGATTCCCCAGCTTAGCAAATGATGAATCTGTTAAAATTAAATCAAAAGTCATTTATTTAAAAATAGATCGTCAAAGTTTACAAGCGATATTCCTTTGAAACGACCACCCTTCTCCAGTTTCTAGTGCTTAGGCTGGGCACAAGGATTAACTCTCTAGCAATAAAAATAAAAATAAATATCGCTGGACATTACACACAGCACCATCTAGTGCCACACTAAGCAAGGCTCGTGGTCAACAGACAGTTGATATCCAACATAATATATTCTTTTTGTTTGTAAATACATACTTATTATACATATAAACATCCATGACTCGGAAACAATGTACATGCTCATCACACAAACATTTGCTCCTACCGGGATTCGAACCCGGGACCCTAAGAACGTAAAGCAGCCTAACAAACGCTGCGCCATTCGGGTAGTCAAGTAATACATCAAAAAAGTATCAGAACCATTGCCCCATGCCTATCGTGCGAGAGAACATTTTTCCGAAGCAATCCTTCTTACACTTCCCTGCTCAGTGGAACAGGGCAATAAAACTGTAGTTACGGTATCAATCGCATGAAGGTAGCATGGGTCGTTAGGTAACTTGAGTAATGGCGAAGTTATTATAGCCACGACTGTAATCGTTCTGAAGAAATTCGGGATTTTTTTTATAAATAATAAACGTTCGAAGTTTCTAAGGCAGTGCTTCCCAACCTTTCTTAGGCCAGGGACTACTTTGGTATGTTCATTGTTAACAGGCACCATATGGTCCTAGATAAACATGCACACCGACAGGTTTATAACTAGGGGAGTGAATCTTTAACTCACACTATACAAAAATTGAACAAAAGCGATCGAATTGAGCTCGAAAAATTGAGCAATCATTTAGTAATTTTGCCTCTGATAGGTTCAATAAGGTTAGGTTGAGCTTTCTTTTTTTTATCTTCTGTGTTAAAAAGTACGAAATACATACAATCTTTCGCGGACCGTAGTCGAGGCTCCTGCGGACCACCAGTGGTCCGCGGACCACCAGTGGTCCGCGGACCACAGGTTGGGAACCAGTGTTCTAAGGGAACATGAAAGGGAAAATATAACGGTTTTTGAGGTTATGTTACGCGTGTGGGCATGATGATTTATTTTATGAAGGTTTTATGGTTATTTATAGAAAGTTACATTTAACTGAAGTCATGGATTTTACACGCTCACATATTTTAAAAAGAAATGGCATATTTTTGCTCTTTCTCTTCGCTCGTTAAAAATATATGACGCATGCTTCATGATTCATTTGAAATACCTAAGATTTTATAGAATTATGTTAGGTATAAGGTATTGAATAAGTCGCATATAAGTCATTGACCTGTTGTAGGTATAGACCCAAAATAAGGCCATAGGGCCAAGATCCACAATCTAAAACCTATCATAATATGCTTTGAATGAAACATCGTATGGACGGTTTATATTTTGCATTAATTATAGCTTTGTGATAGTAACAAGTAAAACCACTATTTAAAGTACTAAGCAACAAAGACAAAAACATTAATTTGTAAGATACGTTAGACACAAAGTTGTTATAATGATTTGTATAATGCATATTATAATATGGCTAGGATTTAGGTAATATTAAATTATTTTTTTAAACCTTCACGAAATTAGGAAACATTTAAATTTAATATCGCTGAGCATACAGGGTGTAAACCACCTCATTACAAAGCCGTTAACCAAGCATTCTGTACATCAAACTAAGTAACTTTACGCAAAAATTATTGCTGGAAAACAATGGATGGATGAATTGAATAGTACGAGGGTCGTGGAGATGTTAAAAGATAAAATCATACAAAAACAACTTGTATTTAAAAAAAACCTGTCAAAAAGTTGTAACTTTGACCCCCCTTATCTCCGTAACTAAAAAGTTTCTAGGTATGGTGTAGAATAAAAAACTGATCGCAATGATGGGGAGAACAATTGCCTTTCGGTTTCATGAAGAGGTGTTTTACACACTTTATACCTAGCTGACTAACACTGTAACGTTAACGTTACGTCATTCTAAGGCCTTAATTCTTGTCGCACTGACGACGGTCGGTCGTGCACGGTCGGCCGCGTTCGAGTATGACATTGTGTTATATAAAGGTGTTTTACACCATTGTTTCCCAGCAATATTTTTTGCGTAAAGTTACTTAGTTTGATGTTCAGAATGCTTGTTTAACGGCTTTGTGATGAAGTGGTTTACACCCTGTATAGCTCTATACTGCGCCGCTGACGTCAACGGCGTCCGCCAGCCCTATTTTGTTCTCGCTGATGTCACGACCGAGCATATGCGACCGACCCGGCGCGCGGCGCGACAAAAATTCACACCTAAAGCATTTTCTCATTCAAACAAAAAAAAACATCAGTTACTACGACTGATCGACTGTACCAGTTGCATACCCAAAACGTGCTTAAAAATTGGGACAGAAATTATAATTGACACTTATATTACTCCGGATTGAAGCTCCACGTTTTAATTGATCTGCAATGCGATATGTGGCATATTGAAGCAGTGTTTCCGATCACATTATATTCCGTGATGCCATGAATACGATCAATGAACAATATTGAACATAATAATGACATGATAATGCCTTTTGTTATAGAAGGGGTAGTCAGAGCTGAGCCTGTGGTGTATCTGTCACCGTAAAATTGTCAAACACGTTATAAGTATTACAATATAACGTGTTTCTCTATAGCGATATTGTAATATCTCGAATTATTGTCAACTGAACATATGGAAGTATCTCTGCCCCCATAATCGGGACGTAGGGCACCCGCCGTTAGGTAAGCTAGGTTCCTTTAAACCCTGCACTCGGAAATAGGGGCCGTCGACTACGCTTTTTAGGGGAATATAAAGTGTTTTAAGGTTAGGTTATAATAATCGGTATTTCTCAGGAATGGTACAATATCTTTTCATGAGAGTTGTACCACTGGGCAAGGGGGACCCCTCCTTCCCTCCACACCGCGTGAGTTTTTATTTTCCTTTATTGGCCAACCAACAATTGTTTACACTGTAATATTTCGAGTAATTATCTACCATTATCTAAGGTTAGTGTAACAATTTCTTACAGGTTAGCACCGCATGCCCCATAAACATATTAGAAGTGCCACAAGTATTCTATTATAAAATTAGTGTCTAATTAACTAAAACTAACAAGTGTAAGTTCAAATTATGTGTAGGAATATAAAACTAACATTAACAGTAGAAGTAAAATGCAATAGAACAAAAAACAAAGACACAACAAAAAAAATATAAGACAATTAAAATTGAAACAAAATTAGATTACAAGTAAAATTAATGTAACAATCAAAATTTACATTAAATAACAACGAAAACCGTAATCGTGATTACAGGTAAGCTAACTCAAAATCAAAATTAAAAGCAATTTAAAATTAAAATCAATGTACAAGAAAAATGTTAAAATTATAATTAGGGTCAACATATACGTTAAACTCAACATTAATAATTATTAAGTTAAAATAGAAATTAAAACAAAATAAATTCAAGCAAAAATCAGTTCAAAATTAACATCAATGTCAGAATCACAATTAACATTAATATTAAAATCAAAATCAAAATCAAAATTAAAATTAAAATTAGAATTAAAAACAAAATTAAAATCAAAATTAAAATTAAAATCAAAATTAAAATCAAAATCAAAACTAAAATTAAATTAAACATTACTGATAGTACTACGAAATTTGGCATATGAGTCAAAGTGCACGTCGACAAGATCACTACAGCTATTTAACAACTTGCAAAGGCGAGATACGACAGAGTTTGCACCCAGTATTGTTCTGCGTAGTGGAGGGTGTAAAGGAGTAATAGGAGCACGAGGGAGTCTAGCAGGAGCCCGAAATTGAAATTTAGATAATAATTGGGGACAATCAATTTTGCCTCGGAGTAGCTTGTATATGAAGACGGAATCAATGGTTATCCTACGTTTTTGTTGACTACCATCGCATGCATTTCACGAAAAATAATGCGTTTTGTTGTAAGCAGTATGTTCATTTGACAATATTTCGAGTTTTTACAATATCGCTAGTGATATTACAATATAACGTATTTGACAATTTTACGGTGACATATCTATATTTTGGCAGTTTTGTTTTGTATAAGCCCCGTATGATAGAGCCAGCCTACTGGTGGCGGCCCCGACTTACGAACATTAAGTCGTTGTTTTGAACCCAGACAGGCGCATTAATTTGTGTAATTTATTTCACCACCACTGCTCTAAAACGGTGAAGGAAAACATCGTAAAGAAACCGTCGTCCTAGAACCAAAAATTCGAAGACATGTGACGTCTGCCAATAGTGTGATGGATTATAGGCCCATTCCGACTCAATGAAAAGAAGCTGTGTCCCAGCAGTGGGAACATTACAGGCTGATGATAATAGAGGTTAGTCTATTGCAAGCAACCGGAGACAAATAAATATCGCTGGATTAAAACACAGCGCCACACTAAGCAAGGCTTGTGTTGTGGACGCCAGATATTTGATATACTACATATATACTTTTTATGGTAATGATAAATGATATTTATTTTGTAAGTAAGTTTTCACAAATACTTTACACGTCAATTTTTTTTTTAAACTTTATGTGGCCAGTGTTTCGTACCTGACTACTCTGAGAAGAAACAGCCGAAACAAACTCAGAGGTCATAGTCTCTTTTGAAGTCTTTTTGTTTGTAAATACATACTTGTTATATATATGTTACGGCTAATACCCGAAGTGCGGCTACACCTAGTTTTAGCCGGTTAGAATTAGGTGTAGCCACTTACTCTTGGTTAAACCTCGTACGAGCCGATTGTTTTCGGGTAAAACTAGGTCTAGCCTTCATCATGCCGGCAACAGGGAATGGCCGAACCTAGTTGTAGCCGGCATGATGAAGGTTGATGATGATGGTTTAACCAAGAGTAAGTGGCTACACCAAGTTCTACTTCGGGTATTAGCCGTAACATATACATATAAACATACATGACTCGGAAACAAATGTCCATGCTCATCAGTCATCAAACAAACCCCGGTCTATTACTAAGACGTTGCTGAAATAAAAACGAGACCTCTGAATCGACATGGGTATCCAACGCAGAAAGAACCTTATGCGTAGAAATAGCCCTTGTGACCACTAAACCAGAACATCTAAAAATAAAAATGATATAAAATTAAAATTTGTATAAAAACTTGTATCAAATGGATACGGTATGAAATTGATTAAATAAAGTGGTTTTTATTTTTAGCAATGTTTTTTATCGAAATGAAATAGAATGAACTTTTCACAGAGGCATAAAATAACAAAAACGAAATTATTTTTTAATTGAATAGCAGGTTAGTCTTTTTTTGTTAGCAGGGCAAATGTAAAAAATTGTATTTTGTGTGGATATAAGGGGTTTATAGGTTTTTTGGAGAGTATCATGAAATACAAACGTATTTTTGCGGGCAAAAAACTCGACCGTAACTGTTCAGAGGAGTGGTGAAACACGTTCTTGACCGGTTTGTGAGATTTTCACTATCGAATTTGTTAGTTTGTTTATCTATAGCAACAATAATAAATTATTCAAAAAATTGGAGCAGAGAACCCTCAAGTATTGAAGTTTCGCAAAATCTTACAAAGGGGTTATCATGACCTCTTAGAGCATTATGTTTTAATCTTACATTAGTGGGGGAATGTGATGAGAAAGAAAGAGTTGGAGATATACCAAGTTATTGAACAGCTACTTCTCTTTCCCACATTGACGTTACATTAAAATAAAACTGCTGTACGTAGAAGAATGATACATTCAGGAGATAGGTTATATTCTTTCCCCATTAGAAAGCAACATCTTTAACATAACCTATTGTAGTGTGATCAGGTCGCTAGGTCGGAAGAGTTGAAATGATACGTCTGATTGGTTTGATGGTCGGGTTTAATGTGTCTTAAAATACTTACAATTTGTAATAAAACAGTATTGCTGAAGAAGCACTTTAAGTAAGGCTATCTACATACATGCTTACTGTTACTTACACACTACACCATCCCCGTTTGTTTATAAAAATAAAAAAAAGATAAAAAAGTTTCTTCTGCTTATCTTTTTTTTTTGCAATTATATTGATATCATGCAAATTGGCCGAGCTATCAAAATTTTCGCGGACAAAGACGCGGGCGAAGTACTAAGTCGGAATAAAGAGTTGTCATAACAATCCTATTAAAGCTGTATTCACACAACGCTATCAAAACACCAGCTGCAACCGAGCACAAGTACCTCGTTTAGCGCGTAGTAATGCATTTCTGACGAGTAAGCCGTTTTGCCCAATGTATACACAGCCGTAGCCGTGTGTTCTACAAAAAACGGAAACAGAAATACGTGGGCAGAAAATATTAAAAAAAAAAATACAAAAGGTAGGCAAGTCACGTACAAAAAGATAAAAGATCACTTAACGAAATTCAAAAGCGATTTTCTTTTGAATCTTTTTTGGAATTGGTGAGTTATTTACTGGAAATAAAATTATTGTTTGCGAATGCCTGATTTGTATTACGTATCAAGTTTACTGAAGTAGCTCAAAGCGGTGCTTTGGTTCTTTAAAGATATTGAGACGGTTAATTTGAAGATAACACTAAAGAAAGCTTAATAAATATGATAATTTATTTAAGCATTTATTTATTGAAACTTATATTGTCACTTACGGGATATCTTCCGTGATTATTTACTATGTTGAGCTCCCGATATTTCGACGCTGTTGCGAGCGCCATGATTGCGGATTGACTGGAGTATGCGGGTGGGTGGAAATTAAATTGTTACGAGCAGACAAATCTGTGTACCCCTTTTTTTATTTATTTATTGTTCTGTAATTTAATTCTAATTAAATTAAATAATGTTTCTAATGCAATTCTGTCTTTTCAATATTTTTTGTTTGTATTCGTGTTTATCTATTTTTATTTGTGTTTATTATTTTTTTTGGTTTTTTTATGGGTCTTGGACCTGAAATAAATGATTTTGTTTTATTTTATTTATAAAAATCATCTTTCTATTACATCGAGGAGGAGCTCGTGGCTAAATAATATCAGTCGCTCGGGTCGATCTTTAGGTTAAACCATGCTTGCCTAGGTTGGTCTGTGGATGGGTAACCACCCTTACGTACCGAGTTCCCTCCGTGCCTCGAAAAGCACGTTAAGCCGTTGCTCCCAGCTGTCATTTATCCATCTTTGACAGTCGTTACAGGTAGTTAGTGGCCCCAAAAGTCTTACCAAGTGGTATCGTATTTCCGAGTATTGTCTGGGTTGTGGAGGTCAGATAGGCAGTCGCTTCATGTAAAATACTGGTATTCAGCTGCAATCGGTTAGACTGGAAGCCGACCTCAACATAGTTGGGAAAAGGCTTAGAAGAAGATGTACACACACATTTCTCAAGGGTTTTTTTGCCCCATGTAATAGGGGCGAGCTTAATGTCATAATTCGATCACTTATTCCGACCCGAATGGCGTAGTGGTAGTGACGCTGCCTTACGTTCTAAGGGTCCTAGGTTCGAATCCCGGTAGGAGCAAATGTTTGTGTGATGAGCATGGACATTTGTTTCCGAGTCATGGATGTTTATATGTATAATAAGTATGTATTTACAAACAAAAAAGCTATATATGTAGTATATCAACTATCTATTGTCCACGACACAAGCTTTGCTTAGTGTGGCTCTAGGTGGCGCTGTGTGTTAATGTCCAGCGATATTATTAGTATTAATAATCCAAATTACACTTTACCCTACTTGAGAATCGTAAGCAGAACCTCTTTCTCTGCAGTAGAGCATGCCACTACTCCAACAAGTAGTCTTTTAGTATGTTGTCATAATGTGTCAATGTCATACTTAAGTAGATAAGACGTATCATAACAAAACGGATAAAACGAAAATGTTCCACTAACATGGCCAATACATCACACACCTGTTATTACTAAGGAATCCACTCAACCGTAAAAGTATTAAGAAAGCGATACAAATCAATAAACGGCAATATACGTAGACTTTTCCTTATAAAGACTTAATAAATTGTTATATTACTGCCTCATTGGCTTGCAAACGTGACTGCTGAGTGTGAGGTCCCGGGTTCGATTCCCGGGTCTGGCAAAGGGATTTTGGGTTTTCCATGAGGAATTTCTTTGTTGTGGTATTTTTCGTTTAAGACCCATGTTATAAGGGGATGACCCTATTGCCATCAACCGGGCATGAATGCAGACTCCGTGACTGCTACTGAGAAATTCTTGATGAAAAACCCAATAACACTTTGCCTTACCTGGAAATCGAACTCAGAACCTCATTTCCAGCTATCGCTTGCAACCATTAGACCAACGAGGCTGTTGACTTTAAGAAGACACAGCACGGCCGTTTCCCGTGTAGTCTAAGAGCCCGTGAACCCCAGACCTACGTCTATACTTAATATTATAAAGCAGAAGAGTTTGTTTGTTCGTTTGTTTGTTTGAACGCGCTAATCTCAGGAACTACTGGTTTGAATTGAAATATTCTTCTTTGTGTGATATAGTCCATTTATCGAGGAAGGCTTTAGGCTATATAACATCACGCTACGACCATTAGGAGCGGAGCAGGAATGAAAAATGTTGCAAAAACGGGGATGGTTTTTTCCTTTCGTTTTTTTCTCTTATGTGACGCAGACGAAGTTGCGGGGGTCAGCTAGTTATTTTATAAAAGCTGAAAGTTTGTCAGCGCATGCTCCCAACACAGGTAAGAACGATGGACCATTATGGAGTTTGGGTTACAGCTTAGGCAGGTAAACTGTACTAAAGGTGTGTAAAATATCGTTCTAAATATATCAAATAATAAAGTTCGATTTTTCGGTATTACCTTCAGAATATTATTAAAAATCACGTTATTAATTGCCAGACACTTAACATCGTGGCAACCCCTTGCCAGGCACCCTTAATGTTTATGAAATTATAATTTTACTAACTTTAAACGTAGCCCCCTGGTTCCTTCCTGGATAATGCCAGTAGAGAAATATTTTCAGTTTCAAAACGTGTATGACAACTGTTTGGCATGTCCCCATGTTTTCTTAGTTGTCATAAATTATTTATTAAAAGAGATATGAATCTTCATAAACCTATAAAAATGACCAGATTTTCCGCTATGTTCAAACTAAATTATGTAACAAGTCAAATTTATAAATTGAGTAAAAAAAAATATCAAAAAATCCCCGACATAATGTACTAAAAGTTAAATACAAAATAATTCGTTCATTCGCCATTTTGTGACGGCGGCCATCTTGGTTTTTTTTATTTATATAATATTCTAGTAGTCAAGCCCTTTCATTTGATACCCATTTTGTGGCAGTTGTTGAATAAATATGTAATCCGCCATTTTGTGGAGGCGCGGCGGCCATTTTGAACTGATTTTTATCAAACATAGCTAAGAACACTTCCGACTAATTCATCTTTCAAACAAAAAAAAAAACAAAATCGGTTCATCCCTTCGAGCGCTACGATGCCACAGACAGACCGACACGCACACACACAGACACCCCGTCGTTTTTGCGTCGGGGGTTAAAAAATTGACAGCGGTTGTTGGGCACTGCGCGACAGCAATACATTTTTACAAATACCTATTTTTCGATTCTCTCGGCCGTCCTCTTAATTTCTCTGTACAAAATATTTAAGTTCACTCATATTATATTTCCGTGGATAAACTCAAGAGCTAAGAACAGCCCGTCAACCTACATGCTATCACCAAGTCGCTAACTTCGTAACCCCGACATAGTTGAGAAGTTTCACTGTAAAACTCGCTATCATCTTTATGTAAAAGCTTTAGCTTCAACACTATCCTCTAGCTGAATAGTTTAGTGTCAGTTAAGTTTTTGTTTTAATTTTTGTTGTTGTTCTTTGTTCATTGGAACACTTGAATTACTCGGTCCGTTGAATTTTCCGACTTCTAATAAAGTAAAGTTGTTAGTTATGTATTACACCAGAATTTTTTTAAGTGAAAACTTCTTTCGGCGCGTGGAGCACTTTTTGGATGGACAAAAACCATCAAACACGTCATCGTCATAGAACGGTTATTCAAAATCAACTTTATACATTTGTCTTTTTTAAACTTTCACGATCAGAACACATTATAAAACTAAGGAAGACGGAACATGTGATAGACTCAGGACCCAACCACTGGATGGAGTTACACAACCCAAAAATCCTTGCCCATGAGAAGCACTATTATAAGAGAATGGTTCGGGAAGTGATTGAGATCAAAAAGTACCCTAATTTCAATCGCGAAGACGGCTTCAAACTCTCTTCAGCTTGGAATCCAGTAATCACTAAGTGTACTCGTCAAGTGGAATCGCCTCAATATACGGACACTGTTAGTGTAGTGTGCTGTCCTAGTGTGAACCGGCCCTAATTAACATTTATGAAGATGAGTGAGGGTAGTTGAATAAACGCCTTAACTTTGCTGTCGCGGTACCTCCAGTACTTCAGTCTCCCCGCGACCACGGCTGGTGCAATCCGGTCGAAACGTCGGGATTAAATTAAAGGTAAATTCGCGATAAATACCCGTCTTCCTTAGTTTTACAACTTTATACAATTAAGATGAAGTTTATTTTAGATTACTTAGTTTTGCACTTCTATCAGCAGTTCAAAGGGTCGTACAACAAATAGAAAAATAAAAATGAATAGTGAAATTCAACATTATTAATGAAAAAACAATCAATTCATTAATTAAAATAACAACAAATTTTACCACACACCAGAACAAACAACTTAGGGTTTGCGGAACCTGTTTTCTTCTTCAATAGGCTAGTTTTCACCATCAATAAATTGCAAATCTATTTAGTTCGTGGGTTAGAGTGTTGGAAAATAATGGACACGTATATTTTTAACCGACTTCTAAAAAAGGAGGAGGTTCTCAATTCGGATGTTTCTATTTTTTTTTTTTTTTTTTTTTTTTATGTTTGTTCGGGCATAACTCCGTCGCTTGCCAACCGATTTGGAAAATTATTTTTTTGTTGGAAAGGGTATTCTTTCCAAATGGTCCCATAGCCACGAAGTTGGGATCTGATGATGGAATCTTGGCGAAATCGAGGGAACTCTTCAAATTTTATATGAAAACGTGTTGCGATTTTGGTATTTTCTACAACAAGTGAAGCATTTGCGTTCGATAAGAACCATTCTACCATCAGATCTGATGATGAAGCCAAGAGTCACGGAACTCCATAATGAAACAATGTGTCCTAGTCGTGTTTGGGCTTGTTGTAATTGTAACGGTATGCACTTTCCATGTTTATCAAGCACATGTGAACCACTAAAAAGTGAAAAATAAAAACTTTTTTGCAAAAAATAAAACCGACTTCAAAAAAAAAACAAAAAAGTGAAAAATAACTTAAGCTTCTGAAGTCGGTGACAAAAAAACTAAAGCAATCAAACAAAGGTCACCGACTTCAGAAGCTTAAGTTATTTTTCACTTTTTTGTTTTTTTTTTGAAGTCGGTTTTATTTTTTGCAAAAAAGTTTTTGTTTTTGTAAATCAACGAATTTGACAAATTGACAAAGATAAAACGCATCAAAACTCAGGAGTGGGGGCTCGTGACGTCAGAAATCACTATGAATGATACCAAACAGTGACGTATTGGGAATTTTAAAAGCGTCGTATCTCCGTCAATTTTGGCTTATGTGAGAAAAGAAAAAATACGGGTCCAATATTTTTTGACAATCTAAAACACGGACTAATTAGATTTTTTCAGTTAACAAGCCAACATCCTTTATCAGATGTCACGGTGACCTACCTGACTGCAACCTTCCTACTGAACAACAAGCACTGGCGTATAAATTATTATTTTCGTTCTTCATAAAAAAATGTATCAAACATTTTAATTCGCGAAAGATGCTCTACTTATAAAACTCCGCCCAATGAGCTCTTAGTTTTTAAAAAACAGTAAAAAATATTTCAGTAGCGCGTCGCCGCAAAAAATACTGTTAAAACTTCTAAAAGATAACTTAGCGGCAGAATTCTCTTTTGTCTTTGAATCATCATAAAACAAAGTGGGTAAACTGTGTTCGGAACGGTTCGCGACAAGTTTTTTATATTAAAATTCCTTTTTGTGATATTAAAAGAGCGTTTCGAGAATAGGCTCAAAGATATAATGGCAAAGCTAGATATACGCATCTTTAGTAATACTTTACTTTACTTTTAGAGCAGTCGTGACCCAGTGTTGGCGGCCCCGACTTACGAACAGTAAGTCGTGTGTTCGAACCTAGACAGGCGCATAACTTTGTGTATTTTATCTCATCACCACTGCTCTTAAAACGGTGAAGGAAAACATCGTGAAGAAACCGGCATGTACTAGAACCAAAAAATCGAAGACATGTGACATCTGCCAATCCGCACTGGGCCTGCGTGCTGGATTGTATCCTATTCCCTCTCATAGAGGAGAGGTCTGTGTCCCAGCTGTGGGTACATTAATAGGCTGATGATGATGAGTGATACTTTGAAAGAAAATTTAGTATTTTTTATAATAGGCATATCCCAATGCTGGGCAAAGGCCTCCTACCATTCATAATGTTCTTTTCCCATGTCTCCTTGAAACAGCCCTCGCGGTACGCGTCCAATTTGGCCTCGGCGGCGCCTCGAGTCTTCTGGCAACCATCGTGTGGAGACTTTTGCCCAGCGGTCGTCTTACCTGCAGCTGATGTTAACCGCCCAATCCCATTTTTGTCCAGCAGCCTTCTTGCTAACGTCCACTATGCCCGTTCTGGAACGCAACGTTCTGTTCCGAACCCTGTCATATCTTTTCTAAGATTAGTAATATGACATGTTTCTCATTTGTTGATGTTTGGGTAGTTAGAACCTCAAATGTCAGACAACCAGACTTACAAAAGGGGATATAGTGTTATCAAGTACTAACTGTGTGTGGAGATGATAATATAGGCAGTATAGGTGCTCCATTTATTTTATTTATTTATTTAACAGAAAATAGTACAAGGGTGATGATTATTTCTAAAGAGATCTCTTCCAGCATACCTGCGAAAGGAGATACTAAAAAAAAGAGATGTAGACATAGTGTGTAAAAGAAGGAGAGAAAATGGAATACAAACAGCATAAAACAAATTAAACACATACAATATAAGAATACATACTATAAATATACTATACTAACTATACTACTTACTACTTACTTACTATAAAAACAATAAAATAACAAATAATAAATACTTATGCAATTATGACGATATGGATAGGTAATGTTCTTTTGCACTCTTCTCTTAAAAACTGCAACAGTCTCTAATGTCAGGTGAAAGTGAATTCCACAACTGGACGGCGTGGACAGTGAAGGAATAGGAGTAGAAGTCGGTAGAGTGTGGAGGAGATTTGAGGAGGTTCCTAAGATGCGACCTGCAAGGTGCATCAGAGGGACGAGAGTAGGAAAACCGCTCCCGCAGATAGGATGGCGTTTTAGGGTTGTGTAGGATGTTAAATGGTAGACACAATATCCGAGAGTTCCTGCGAAGTCGAATTGGGAGCCACTTGAGCATTTTGCGAAAATGAGAAACATGATCGTACTTTTTATGATTATAAATCAAACGAATACAGATGTTTTGTAAGCGCTCAAGTTTATTTAGAAGCTCCTCGGTGGCATCCAAATAACAGGCATCAGCGTAGTCAATGATGGCCATGTGAAATATCAAACTGAAAACTAACATAGTTGAGGCTAAGCAAATGATGAGTGATTTGATTAGCAGAGTGTTTGTAAACACAGTGTCACAAATAACACGGAAGTCTTAAAAGTAAAAAGAACTAACATAAATCCTGAGGCGTACATAGATACTTCGACAACTTAACATAATCCTTAAGCCGATGTTAACACAAGAACAAACAAGCAAGAAAAGTAAGACAAAACAATCTCTTCATCATTATTATATTCTTAAAATTCGACACATTTCCCCACGTTCAAGTTGAAACCAGGTTCGTTACAAAACAACTAAGTTAGTCGTGTTTCTGAAAACGGCTTCCATTAAAAGTTATATCCGAAACAAGTATAAAATGTTTTATGGAGCTCTTTTTAATGCAATGTTAAGATAAATTTATTTTGTGAAATGTATTTTGAAGCCGATGTTGGAAATTAACTGTGTGAAGTGATTTTTTAGTTAAAAAACAATTATCAAACGGTATACGTACACAACGTGTAACGTTAAATGCGCAAAAGGTGCAGCCCAAGTGAATTTTAATTCAATTGAACTAATTCTGAGAGAATTTTTTTTAGTTTAGTTTGACTGGCAATTAGATTTACTGGCAAGAACTATTATTATCCCGCGTATGAGACAATTTAAATTGGACGACAATCATTTGTGTTTGTTTGTTTACCTATTTTGGCGGGTTTGCGCACGTAATGGCTTGACCTATTAAAAAATAGACGGGGCAACTTTTTGATGTTTTTTTTTTTTTAAATGTGACCTATGCAGGGTGTAAACCATCTCATCACAAAGCCGTTAACCAAGCATTCTGTACATCAAACTAAGTAACTTTACGCAAAAAATATTGCTGGGAAAGACTTTTTTATTGAGGTTATAAATCATGTTGTGTGGTAGAACTCAATGTAACGCACTTAAAACATTGTGCTGATGGGCGGATTGAATAGTGTGGGGGTCAAAAGTGGTCAAAAACTTGTAAATTTGACCCCCCATGTCTCCGTAACTTGAAGGTTCCGTCAGTCTGTGTATGAGGATTTTTTTCTTTTAAATTACAACAGAAAGCGGCGTCAAAATCTGTTGCATAATTTAAAACAAGTACAGTATAGTATCATGGAACGTTCAGAGAATGTATTTCAGAAAATTTATTAAAAATAAATGAATTTGAAGATACTGACTTTAGTAGTGAGGTTCTTCAGAAAAATCAGGTGCGTGCGTGTACTCAATGGTACTTGTAGTAAACTTGGATATCTCAATGTTTAATAAAAAAGTCGGTATAGTAATGCGAGGCTGGAACATTTCGCCATTTTGTAAAAAGATGTATCTTTTTTATGATTATTTTTATTTAATAGGTAATATAAATGTACATTATAAAACTTAAGAAGACGGGTATTTATCGCGAATTTACCTTTAATTTAATCCCGACGTTTCGACCGGATTGCACCAGCCGTGGTCGCGGGGAGACTGAAGTACTGGAGGTACCGCGACAGCAAAGTGAAGGTGTTTATTCAACTACCATCACTCATCTTCATAAATGTTAATTAGGGCCGGTTCACACTAGGACAGCACACTACACTAACAGTGTCCGTATATTGAGGCGATTTCACTTGACGAGTGTGATTACTGAATTCCAAGCTGAAGAGAGTTTGAAGCCGTCTTCGCGATTGAAATTAGGGTACTTCTTGATCTCAATCGCTTCCCGAACCATTCTCTTATAGTAGTGCTTCTCATGGGCAAGGATTTTTGGGTTGTGTAACTCCATCCAGTGGTTGGGTCCTGAGTCTATCACATGTTCCGCTATAGCAGACTTGTTCGTTTGTCGATTCTTAACCGCTGCTATGTGTTCTTTTACCCTTTCAGCGACTGTTCGCTTTGTTTGGCCTATGTAGGAACGCCCGCAGCTGCAATCGATCTTATAAACACCAGGAACCTGGAATGGTACTACATCCTTTGGTGTACGCAGGCGCTTCGCCACTTTGTTTAATGGAGCATAAACAGACTTTATTGAAAGCTTCTTGAAGAGGTTCCCAATTTTGTCCGTTACCCCCTTCACATAAGGCAAGAACGCCGGCTGTCTGGTTACCTCAATGTGTCTACTCTTCTGCTTGCGGTTGCCATCTGGATGCCATCCATTATT
The DNA here is from genome assembly GCA_916618015.1 of Xestia c-nigrum. Taxonomy (NCBI): domain Eukaryota; kingdom Metazoa; phylum Arthropoda; class Insecta; order Lepidoptera; family Noctuidae; genus Xestia; species Xestia c-nigrum. The sequence continues at coordinate 4,209,086 of OU745262.1, forward strand.
CCTGTATAATGTGTTCTGATCATGATAGTTTAAAAAAGACAATAAATGTACATTATTTACATTTAGCTAAAATAAACTAAACTAACTAAATTGTTTGTATTTTTTAAATTATATTTAGCAAAAATAACAATAACACTGTAAACGGATTGATCTGTTGATTATAGGCCATGGCCTGCTAATTAGTGCAATGAGAATGCACTACTTGGTAGCTCAAACCCGGTAACCTAACATTGCTTTCTGAGGAAATATGTACAATCAACAACTGTACTGAGTACTTTAAAACAAAACTTTGTTCTAAAAGTGTAATAAATGCTAGAGTTTGTAAGGATATTATAAGAGTATGTTTGGTACTCTTTCGCTTAAAAACTGATAATCAGATTTGTATGAAATCCGGCACACAGATACATAGTTTAATCAACTAAAACTAACATTTTATTTATGTAAGATCCCGTGGGATATTTATCACAATTCGGTCCTGTTACCGAACTCCACACAGGCGAAGTCGCGGGCAGTCTTAGGAAAATAATGTTAATTTTAAGTGTTAATTTACGGTACATATTCATTAAAAGTAAGAACCTGTGTGCGTTTGTATATCAAAGCAATTGAATTTTTTTGTTAATATACATAGTTGTCTCTAATCCCCATTCTACATCAAAAAGTCCATTAAAACCTTAACTAAAATAACACACAACATGAATACTAATTCAGGTGTAAATCAAATGATTCTACGAAGTTATTAAGTAACCCATTACGACCACAAAAGTTGAAAAAGTTACGACGAAAAGTGAAATATTTACGAGCATAAATATTTAAAGGCCCATCCACAGCGCGAGTTTGTTCAAATTCATTATTTAAAATCATTTTTAGGGTTCCCTACATAGGTGGCGGAACGAGAGAGGGAGAGAGCCTCTCTTCCCGGCCACCGCGGGAGACGCACCGGGCGTTAGGGGCCACGTGGTGGCTACCGGCCACCGTAGATGCGGGCCTGTGGACGGTTGGCTATGGGTTAGCTAGCCGTCCGTCCGTCTAACGACGACAGGCCGTGTCGACGGCGCGTTCGTGTTCCCCGCGCACCTCAAAGAGATGTCAGCATAAGGGGAAGGGCCCGCAAGGGCCGAAGCCTGCCGGGGTTGCAGGCCTGTTCGAAAGAGATACCGCGGCCCCGGAACATAAAGGGCGAGAAAGGAACATGGATGGGTTTTAGTCAGCAAAAGTCTGACACTCCCTCCCGCTCCGCCCAGAATGGGAGAAGTCGTTTGATGATTTCCCATCCTAAAAAATAAAAAAAGGGTTCCCAACGTAAAGGGTGCCTGTCAATCTGCCCGTCTGTCCCAAAGTTGTATTCCTTGACCCATAATACGAATGGCCACAAAGAACCACGCGTTTCGCGCTGACATTGTAGCCACCTTACAAAAAGTACTACAGAAACATAGTACAAAAAGTAGTACAACGCCATCTACGACACAAATGAAGAACTTACATCCAAATTCTCAATCGCGTAGTTGAAGTTATCCGCCACTTAAAACTATATAGAGAAACCCCAGAACAACTGTCTACTGTATGACAGTTTGCCCACCAGACATAAAACCCACCTTGTTGAAAAAACCTCCTGCTTTAGTCGGGTATTGAGGAACTTTGCATCATATTCTTCATTTCTCTAAAACGTCTATCCTTTTCAATACAGTAAAATTGTGCATTTCATAGGCAAGACCTCAAAATTTTCACAGAGTGTGTAATACTATAACCACTTTAGCGACAAATTAAATAAATTAAAAATTAAAGGGATATAAGAAACGCGGACGTTGTTACGGAACCCTTCTTGTACAAGTACGACTCGCACTTGGGTTTTTTTCCGACTCAGTTTCGTGTTTGTTAATTAAGTCGAAAGGTGGAGGTGTTAAATGTAAACAAACTTTGTCAATACATTAAAAGATTAAAAAAGTTTAATATTTAATGCTTACATAAAAGCGTGAGGTGACTTTTGAAGTTTATAAAACTTGTAACTAATATTTTATTTAAATTGTAGTGTTTTTTCTAGGTAGGTAAAGTAGGGTTTTAGTCAGTAAAAGTCTGACACTCCCTCCCGCTCCGCCCAGAGTGGGAGAAGTTATTTGATGATTTCCCATCCTAAAAAAAACGAAAGAGGTATGAAGAGACCACGGTGTAAAGTTCTTGATCCCCCGTAGAAAAGGGAGGATCCTCCCATTCCCGCTTAGTATGACCACCGTAGACACGACAGAGACTACCTCCCGTGCGTTCCGAGATACGACATAATCACTCTCAGCGCTCACAGCAATATTTTGCGTTCCGTTTTAAATTTCACGATTATGACAGCTAAGATCTGTCATTAGGTCATTTGACAGCGCTCACGGTGATGTTTCTTTTGGGCATGGTCGGTGTAATCGCAAGATGGCGCGTGTCATGACGTCATCTATGACGACTCAAGGAACATCGATATCGTGCTCACGGTTACTCGGAACGGGTTTATGGACGCTCATAGCGTTTACAATCTATCTGATAGATAGATAGATAGATAAATCATTTATTTGGTGCATACAAAAGACAAAGCACAACACACAGTTAAATGAAACAGTTAATTTAAAACAAAAGAAAAACATATTTACAAAATAAGTATAGTAACACCATGACTTACTTAAAAAAATAAAAAAAGGAAAATAACAAAGAGGGTATGCAAGGTGCGGTGTGCATCTCAATGTTACACCAAATGGGAGTCCAGCTCAGCATGTGTCAGGCATGCACCTGACGCTGATATTCTGCTGGATCCTTGTAGTGACGTACGGACGTCGAGCAGACGAGATAAATAATTCGTGTATCTCCGAACGCACTGCTCGTTTCTTCGGTGGTTATGCTACGCGGACAGACGGGTTTTGTTGTCTGGTGGGGTTCTACAGCCCGTCAGTTGTTTAACTGTACGATTTAGAATATCGATGTTAGTTATTCTTTTGTGTCATATAATGGTGCTGTGGTACTTTTTGTAAAATGTTGCTGTAGTACTTTTAATAGTGCCACTACAGGTCACTGCTGGCAGTCAAAATTAGTCCAAAAATGCCCTACAATGTCACGATGACATTACATGTCACAAAAACACGCATGCTAGAACAAAAGCAAAAAAACCTTCAAGATATTTTCTTCTGCTTGAATGCGAGACTGACTTTTGTTTGTGTCTCGTTCGCTTGAGTGTCCCCTTTCGCTAAACGTCATAAAACTTATGAAGGCACTGTCCACATGTCAAGTTTCAAACATAAACCGTTCGGCCGTAAAAATCTTGTATGTCAGACTTTAGGGTTAACTTGGAGTGTCAATAAAATGTCAATATTTGTTTTTGTTTACGATTTTACTTAAGTTTTCGTTTTAGTAATATGTGACCCTTTTACTGTCTTATTGCATAATATACCTATAACATCATAGGTATAAGCTATATGCCGGTTGCTATGCGTGATTATTAAAACCGTTGTAATCATCATCATCATCATCAGCCTATTAATGTTCCCACAGCTGGGACACAGACCTCCTCTCTATGAAGGGGCGGGGCATTTGTAATATACTGAACGAACTGACTGTTATTCAATTAAAAGTATAGAAATAACACGACCAAAAAGAAGAATATTCTCAATATCCGTTTTATTGAAATAGTCCTAGTGAAGCTTTTGCAGGTTTTTCTTTAGATGCTCAAATAATTTTTTAGCTGATTATTTTATTTTAAAAAAAGTATCTTATGTACAACCACCGCATCACGAAGCCGTCAACCAAGCATTCTGTACAACAAACTAAGTAACTATACACATTTTTTTATTCTGGGAAATCCCTTTTTTTGGGAGATAAGTCTAGTCATGTTTTGTGGTAGAACTCAATGTAACGTACATACTCAAAACATTGTGCTGATGGATGGATTGAATATTGCGAGGGTTACGGAGGTATTTTATTTACAGTAAAAATATCACATTTAAAAAGATGTTTTAAAAAAAATAGCTTCTGTAAAGTTGGAAGTTGGAGGTATGGTGTAGAACAAAAACATATTCGCAATGATGGGGAGAGCATGTGCCTTTCAGTTTCGATAACATGTTTTCTACACCCTTTAAAATTATATCTCCCACATTTTAAGCTAGAAAAATACCAGCGTTATACGCACAGGACATAAATGAACAAACATACAAACATTTAGTTTAACATCGCACACTCAGAGTTTACTTTGACTTTGTAGTGTCAAAGTTTGCAGACATACAAGCTGTAAATTGTTTTGATATTATTTGAGTTATTTTACATAATTTCATGGCTTGTGTTCGCTTAGACTTTAAACAAATATGGTTAGGAAAATATGATGTCAGATTACGTTTATGTGCCTTTTTTTAGTGTAGATAAAACATAGAAGCTTTTACCAAAGTCACATTCTAATTATAAACCGTGTAGGTAGATGCTACTTTAAAATTGTCCCACGTATAAAGAGATTTCCACAAAACATATTTTGTGCTCTTAAATTATCTTTTAGGTAAAGCAGGTTTAAAAATATATAAACCCGGCTTCAGATGTCAAAGTTCGCCTCATTAGGTATAATTACAGCCCAAAAATAGAATCAATAAGCGGTCTCGTCAGCCGGTCTGGTCCAGCCGACAGGATAGCCTGGATTATTTCCTTAGATGACCAACAAAAGTTCATTAAAAATTAAACATCGGGCAGTAAACCACTAGACACCACACCATCAGAAAACCCATCCTTCTCATAAGGACTTTACCACCATTTTTTCACACCTTCAAATACGATAGCGACCTGCCACATGTTTACAGTGAAAACTTCTTTATGCGCTTGAGCACTTTTTGAGACAGCAAAAATCACGGAACTCACTGTTACTCGCTTGACCGTAACTTTATGCTTCGTAGCACTCGTAGCAGATCCGCTACGGCGTAGCGGTAGCTAATCGGCTACTACGCCGAACGAATGATTTTTTGTTCATATAAATGAGAGTTCAACCTTGCAACACGAAAGTTGATTTATTTTGTACACCAACAGTAATAATCATTATCATCATCATTTCAGCCGAAAGACGTCCACAGCTGGACATAGGCCTCCCCCAAGTGTCGCCACATTGATCCCTCGTCCCTTGCGACTCGCTGCATCCAACGGATTCCCGCAACCTTCACCAACAGCAATACATGCTAAGAACGTATCTCAAACAATGAAAATATCATAAAAGCGCTGGTATGTTTGCCTCATTAAATTTGATTGGTGTATAATCATCTGCTTTTCCCTACCTTGTTGGGGTATGCTTCCAGTCTAACCGGAAAACAGCAGAATACCATATTTTACGTTTAGCGATTGAAAGATGTAGCGCGTCAAACAATGTCCACTATAAAATACTCCGCAGTTTTATTTTATTGCGACAATCTGGATTTTTTTAGAATAGCCGAGTAAAGCCGATGCGTACGTGCCCTAGTTAGATTATTTTGTTCTGTACTTCTAATAAAAATAGTTGTGCAAAAATCCTGCCATTGTTATTATTTTTGGGGCGGTTGTTTTTTTTCTCTAACCTAAGTATGTTAAAAATGGTTTCCTAATTGTAAAATATTTGTAATTTTTTTTATATATTCTATTTAATAGTTCTTTATAGCCATTTCTTGCAGTCATGGTTATCTATAAGTAAACGTATCACGAATGTGGCGTGACGATTTGATCATGTTTGCGGGGCTAACATGGCCGGTGATCGCGCTGGATCGAGAGCTATGGAAGGAGATAGGGAAGGCCTTAGCCCAGCAGTGGGACAGAATATGCTCATAAAAAACTGCTGATAGGAGTAAAACCTCTTAGCCGATCTACGAGAGCTACGCGGACGCGTTAGGTGACGATCATGCAAGTTTCATAATTTTTCATCACTTACCTCACTTTAACGCGCCTGAAGAAGTTTTTACTTCAAAAATCTTTATTTTGGACTAAGTATCATAAAATAGTTTTCAACGATTATGCAAAAAAGCTTTAACAAAATGTTTTTGATCATAAATAACAACAACCGTTATTAAACTTCTTCACTACAAGACTTACCAAGACTTTGCATCTTAGGCTCTAAGCTTGAACGATCTCAGATGCTCTCACAAGTTAGTAGCACAAACATTTTCGTTACAAGCATATACACACACTCTAAACTCGTGAACGAGTTTGTTGATTTTATAAGTTTTGCTAATCAAGAAACCCTGTTTTTAGCAAGTTGTGGCATGTGTGTACTTAAGTTGATGTGTACTTTTGGCAGTCTAGTGTTACTTTATTACGATTGCATCAGAAATCCCTTAACGCATTTAATGAATGCAGAACATCGTTCTTCTGGCGCGTGGAACTGTTTGGGACTAGCTTATGCCTGCACTTTGCCCAAGTCAATTTCGATAGTAAGGTAGACGACAAAATATAATTAGTCCGTCTGTTAGATTATCAGCAAAAATTTGACCCATATTTTTGTTTTGTTACATAAACCAAAATTGACGAAGATATGACGCTTTTAAAATATTATAACTTTTAGTGAGTTCTGAAGTCACGAGTTTAGCTGCGTTTTATCTTCGTCAATATTCATTGATTTACAGTCACAAAAATTACGTGTCCATTATTTTCCAATACTCTAACTGATGGACTATAGTTATTTGCGTAATAAGAGAGCAAAGTAGGGTTTTGCTGCGAGTGTCGATTTTGAATCCCGAGTAAGCGAAGGAATCCTGAGCGTAGCAAGGGAATTAAAAGACACGAGATGCAAATAACTTGGGTTTCGTGTAAAACATTCAACTTTTCACCTCGGCAGCAAGAAAATATAAATAAATAAATATTGCTGGACATTAACACACAGCGCCATCTAGTGCCACACTAAGCAAGGCTTGTGTCGTGGACACCAGATAGTTGATATACTACATTTATTATACTTTTTTGTTTGTAAATACAACATACACATAACACAATACATATAAACATCCATGACTCGGAAACAAATGTCCATGCTCATCACACAATCATTTGCTCCTACCGGGATTCAAACCCAGGACCCTAAGAACGTAAGGCAGCTTCACTATCACTACGCCATTCGGCTCGTCATATACCTAAAGGTAGAAAAAAACAACATGGCAAATTAAATCACGACCACCAATATACAACAATTATTTGATTTGCTTGATTTAGCATTTTTGTTTCATTATGCTTCAATTATTCGGGTGTTTAATAGCGGACTTCGTCACTGGACTCACTCATATTTATTTACAATCGTACATTAACCTAGTCATAGCAAGCGTAACAGAGAATAAAACACCGGAAAAAGCTATAAGGATGTCCTAGTCCAATCGGGGCTAACAAAACGATCATGCGAGTAACTAAAGATAAAATAAAAGGTGGATGAAAGAAATGTACTGAAAATCTTACACGTGTATCATCTAGCTAAACGTTTCCTTGAAAATTTCCGTGACTTCAGACAACGTCAACATTAAAGAGAATTGGTCAAAAGGACCTCAATCAAAATCAAAGAGATTTTGCTCACTAAACTTATCTTTGAACAAAGACGTATCATTGATACCAAATGTCGATGCTGGTAAAATTTTGGTGGAATAATATTCTCCATAAAAAATTGACAGAATTTCACGTAACATCACTCTTGTTACCACCGAAGAATTAGTTAGAAGTGTAGCTAATAGTACTTCCACAGTAGTTACACATGTAAAAGGGGGAGCCTAATGCCATCAACCGGACACAAATCCAAGCTCCACGCCTGCTTTAATAAAATTTGAAATTTTCCAAAAAACTAGGTTTTTTTTTGTAAAATTTCAAGTTTCAAGACGCAACTGTTTCAGTAGTAGCGTTGTTTGTCAGTACAATTTAAGATATTTTCTTAAGTACCTAGACAGTGCCACAATCATAAAGCTCAAGTCTTTTGCCTCACTATCACCAAACCTCATCACCATAATCCAGCACTTCAAATTTTGCCTAGACACAACCCTTAAACTAGGCTACCCTTACAAAACCACATCTCTGACTAAAAATAGCTCCAGCTAAGCTTCTCAGACATTTACAAATACAGTAAGAAAATCTCCTCCAAACCCCGAGACACAAATTAACTCGTCCATGTTAAACATTCAGATTGTAAACATTTGCCGAGTCAGTGTGCCATTATACTAACGAGCAGAGGCTAGAATTAACTGACTGAGTGATACTTAGGCTGCAGCCATTTAAGCTGTGAGGAGCGAGATGTACATAGTTGCCATTAACAGATAGAAATTCACCAAATATACATGATGTAAACCACCTCGTCATGAAGCCGTCAACCAAGCATTCTGTACATCAAACAAAGTGACTTTAGGCAAAAAAATATTACAGTGAAACAACTTTTTTTCTGGGGTTTAAAAATCACTTTTTGTGGTATAACTCAATGCAACGCACTCAATACATTGTGCTTATAATTATAATAATAATAATGATTTATTTTCTCACCACAATATAGGCACATTAGACACTATCAATTCAAATTACATAACAACTATAATTATACTGTGGGAGACTGGTGCCTAAGCTAGACTTGACGTCTGTATTCCAGGACACCAGGTCTCCACCCCTTAGGTAATGTTACATTTTAATGTTATATACAATGCAATAATTAAAGCGGTAAGAACAATAAGCATAAGTTTTTTTTAGAGATAAGAGTAAAATAAAGAAAATAGTGACAATAATTGATTATGGATGTATAATTCCGTTCAGAAATAGTTAAATCGCAAATCGTTCACTGTTATAAATTATACACTTACAGGTGGTAATTCACTACATAGTATAAAAAAAGTCTTCCGCCGCGTCTGTCTGTCCCTGTGTATCCTTTAAAACTACGCAATGGATTTTGATGCGGGTTTTTGTTATAGATAGATTGATTTAAAAGGAAGGTTTTTGTATGTAATTTTACGCGGGGGAAGCCGCTGACATCGGCTAGTATTAAATAAAATAGAACAAATAATATACGTAGAAAGAAGAAAGAGCGCTTTATTACTTTTCTACTTAGTTACTTACACTTTGAAAGCGATTGCATTTATTAAGACTCTCTTGTCTATTTTCACCGCTTACTCGCTCCACGGCAACAGAAACCCGGCTTTAGTGAGGTTACATCCTGATGAAGTAAGATTGAGAGCTACAAATGGTTCGCTGATAACTTTAACTCGTAACGAAGGATTGACACAGATTGAATTAGTAATAGGTGGTTACTAAAGAGTTTTTTGAAGTGATTGCAACTAAGGTCAAATGAGTTGAGTTTTTTTAATTGTGCTTGATTTTTAAATACATCAAGTAGCCTATTTGATGAAACTAAACTTTCAAGTCTGTGTCCCAGTAAATTAGCATTGATGTTATTAGTCACCGGCGTAGCCCGAAGAATTGCCAAACTTAAGTGGCAGTGGGCAGGTCACATTGCTTGCAGAACGGATGGCCGATGGGGCCGAAAACTGGGGCTGGAGTGGCGACCGCGAACCGGAAGACGATGCGTTGACAGACCTCCCACTAGGTGGACCGATGACCTGTTGAAAGTTGCTGGAATCCGTGGGATGCGAGTCGCATGGAACCGGTCAATGTGGCGACACTTGGGGGAGGCCTTTGTCCAGCAGTGGACGTCTTTCGGCTGAAATGATTACGATGGTGAGCATTAATTTATACACTTCGGGACTGGGCAGGACATACCAGCCGCATACCAGACAAACTGGGCCAATATAAGAAGAAACTGCCATGGTGTCCTAAAACAGGGAGGGAAGGTCGCGTCAGGCCACGAACTAGATGGCGGGACAAACTGGACAGATACCATCAAAACTGCAAGGAGGACGCACGAGTTTGCGCAAAATAGAACGAGTAGACGGCGGCCTTTGCCACGAGAAAAAAAAAATTGCTGGACATTGCACACAGCACCATCTAGTGCCACACTAAGCAAGGCTTGTGTCGTGGTCACCAGACAGTTGATATACTACATGTATACTTTTTGTTTGTAAATACATACTTATTTTACATATAAACATTCATGACTCGGAAACAAATGTCCATGCTCATCACACAAACGTTTGCTCCTACCGGGATTCGAACCCGGGACCCTAACAACGTAAGGCAGCCTCACTACCGCTGCGCCATTCGGGTCGTCAACGCAAGGAAAGCAAGGAAGGAAAAAAATCTCAAAATGATGTAAATTAATTACTGTCGTCGTTTTGGCATAGGTACGCGTTTTCTAATAAGTTAACAATCATTTTTGAAACATGCAATGCAGTCTTTTGGGGATTGCCGATAGTAGTGAAAACTCAGTAATCCAAAATAAACTTTATCTTAATTAGTCTTTATGGTTGATTTTGACTAACCGTTCTATGAAAGCATTCGGTGACTATAGTGCGAGTTCCATGATTTTTAACCGACTCCTAAAAAGGAGGAGGTTCTCAATTCGGATCTTTCTATTTTTTTTTGTTCGGGCCTAACTCCGTCGCTTGCCAACCGATTTGGATTTTTTTTTTGTTGGAAAGGGTATTCTTCCCAAATGGTCCCATAGCCGCCAAGTCGGGATCTGATGATGGAATCTTGGCGAAATCGAGGGAACTCTTCAAATTTTATATGAAAACGTGTTGCGATTTTTATGTTTTCTGCAGCAAGTGAAGCATTTGCGTTTGATAAGAACAATTCTGCCATCAGATCTGACGATGAAGTCAAGAGTCACGGAACTCTATAATGAGACAATGTACCATAGTCGTGTTTGGGCTTGTTGTAATTGTAACGGTATGCACTTTCCATGTATGTCAAGCACATGTGAACCACTAAAAGTGAAAAATTAAAACTTTTTTTGCAAAAAATAAAACTTTATTGTTTTTTTTAAGTCGGTTTTTGATATCCCAAAATAAGTTTTCACTTCATTAAAGTAAAAAACAAATGGCGATGTGAATAGTGACATGTCGGCAATAAAACTCATATCCTGTAGATACTGATCGTCTACTGTTTTTCAGATACAATAGTGCCTTTTGTGGTATATAGTCAAATGTTTTGGTCAAACGATGCCCGAAATGTTTGACGAAAAGGCTCGATATAAAACGTTTGAATGCGATTGCACGTGCGATCACAAAGCGGTCACCTATGCTAGTCACAAAAAGACAAAATATCGCAAAAATCCATTTGCTCTGTGCGAAATATATTTTCACGGAAGTTCTACAATACAGTAGACCTCATGTCAGTGGTAACTTTCTGTCTTTCAGCTGGCCTGGTGTAATACAAAATTTTAATTCAATGTGAGGTCAGAATAGACTGGTGCTGTTACTACCTACGTGAGACCTACGCACGGTTTCTACTGTACTGTGCATATTTTAGCTAATTAATTCTATTTTTTTTTTTCGATTTTACATACTTACTCGATCTACCTGCCAGTTTCCCATTGAAAAGGCAAGCCACTTCTCTATGATAGAATAGACAGGGGATGGCTCGTGATACACTACACAGGCCAATGAGGATTCGGTAGATATCATACGAGTTCATTTTTTTTGTCAATTACATAGAAAATGAAAATTAAACTTTTTTTCAAAATGAATTATTTAAATTTTCCATTTTTAGTTGTTGCTCACTCATAAACTACTCAAAAAAAAAAATATGAGGCCATATATCGGCATAATCATGGAGTAAACGGTGTCTTTATATAAAAAAAGAAAACAACAAGATACTAGTGGATAACCCGACATCCTCCTTTTTTAGAAGTTGGTTAAAAATAACACAAAAAGTCTAATTTTCTCTAACTGACATAGAAAAAACTATTTCCAGCACTTTACGTTGTATCCTCCCGAATAGTATTAAAAAAACATGGTTCTTGTATTACTAAGACCCCAGTCTGTAAGTACTTTGGCGTAAGGTTAGACCCATTATGATACGTAGTTTGAAGGGTCAATGTTAATATCAGTCCGCACTCAGCTCTATGAAAGGGATTGAACCCTCCATGATATACCTACGGATACAGGGTGTTGCAATTTGTGTAGTTTCGTGTATCTTCAGGACGTGCCAAAATGTGTGTGGCTAAAATTTTCTTATCCTTTGGTAATATGGAATATGAAAGAAAGAAAGTAAGATAGAAAAAGCATTTACTAGCGCGAATGGCCGCCGCGTCTGTCTGTCCCTATGTATGCTTAGATCCTTAAAACTACCCAACGGATTACGATGCGGGTTTTTTTTAATAGATAGAGTGATTCAAGAGGACAGTTTATGTACATCATTTTAAGCGGTCAAAGCCACGGTATCGGTTAGTAACTAATAAAAGTAAACATAGTCAGAAAAAAAATAAGAAAACCAAAAAATACAATCACTATTTGTCCCGTACGAGACCAAAACGGAGCTTTTTGGTCTCGTCGAGCGTATCTACCAATAATGAAATACGAAAAAAATTGAAACCTGTGTATGTAAAAAAATTGGCTTTTGTTTTATTTTCCAGGGAAAAACTGTGATATACGTTTAATTGAGTGAAGCGCCGTTAGCCGATTTGGCGAAAAATCTGTGCCGGGTTACGTTTTTTCAATGTGGCAAAAATTTCTGCGGCTGCTATATTTAGGATCGTGGCTCCTCAGTATCGAATGACGTGCCGAATTAAAGGCCTCTTATTTATGTATGTATGTTTGTATAACGGGCTGGAGTCCACAACTCCACGTCAAAGCGCGTATTTTGCGAATGAGCTAATAATCCACAACGCGGGCCCAGTGCGGGATGGTAGATGTCACATGTATTGTCTTCAAATTTTTGGTTCTAGGACATGAAACGTTTTTGAGACCAGTGGTCTTATTTATAAATACACCCTGTAGATACAATTATGATCCCGAATAAGGTCAAAGTCATGGCAAAGATCTTGGGAAGCTTATCTAAAATGTATGCAGTGGATTAACGGTTTTGGAGTATCATCCCGATTTAGGCTTGAAAGGCGGTCGCAAGATATTGCCTCTCTCAATATGGTAGAAGATAAAACGAGGATTGCATTAATAAATTTGGCGACCCTCTTTTCTGTTCAATGTCTTTTTATGCGATTGTCTTCATTAGTGGTGTGAGTTCTCTTACAAACAACTCTTTGCCTTTGTGGAGGCTGTTTGAACTTAATGGATGAAGAAAACATATTACCTGAACGTTTACACCATTAATAAAGTCATCGGTTTACTTTATGACTGTTTAAAGCCGTTTATTATTTGTTTTTGGTGGTTTAATATAGAGTAAAGTTATGATTGCAACACGTTCGGACTCATGCCCTGACAACTGGTAATTTGAGTCATTGTTCATTTGTTTTAAGTATATATGGCCTTAAATAAAATGAGATTCTGTCAGCAAATACGATGATGATAAAGTCAAAAATGTATTAAGCTGCCGAAAAGTTTATTTAAATCCTGATAAAGGTTGCCACAAAAACACAAACCGTCGTCACACAAGTCTCACATTTCAGGTTGATATGGATAACCAAAACGAGAAATATTATATTTGTAGCATCCGCACCACGCCCAAATACCGTGGTGGCTTTCTGCTACCCAGGGAAGACCTGGATGAGAGGTCTGACGAGTTTTCCGATAAAAATAGGATGTTCACTTTGATCTAGGCAGCCAACAGTAAAGATATGTGCAAAGTACGTACCTCAGACTGCAAACTGGCACTCGTTGACCTTCCACCTTTCGAATCTGCATAAGCTGGTGATGGGGCTAGGGTTCACAATTAATATAGATGAGACGATATAGTGATCACACGCGGAGGCGGTTAGAATTTTTGAATCCTTTACAGTCCCACTGCTGAGTAAAGGTCCCTTCCCTAAACCACTTCACTGTGTGCAGTTTTCTATGACCAATCTCTCACAAATGCCTATAATCAAAAAACACAAATCAATAAACGAAAATCGAATAAAGCCAAAAAAACTAGGAAGTAGAATTTGTAACTTTTTATACCTCGCAATTTGTCTCCAGATCACCTACTCAGATCTTATATTTCTTTTTCGTAAACAACTCGATCTTTGTTTACAAAACAGGCTTACAAGTAATTCGCCTTTGTCTCGAAAAGAACAAAGAAATTCTGGGTTTTATTTCATTCAAATGCCTAGCTGATAAAATATAAGCACAAAATTACTAGTGCCTGAAAGGCGAAATTCAAATTTCATCTTAGACGCTGTAATCAATCTTGTCTCCGGCTTCTTTTTTATACAATAGTACCTCTAAATAACCTCTCAGAGGTCAGAAAGGAGACACCAACGTCTAAAGTACCACCCACAATTCTAGTTCAAATAAAGTAGGTACAACATAGCTACACAAAAGTACATAGACTCCATAATGTCTCCAAAGAACCTTTTCTGGTGTCGTAGGAAACTTAAATTGACTTAGAGAGAATTTAGAAGAAAAGCAACAAGGTTCCCAAGTTGAGTCTAAGTTGAGTCTAAACTAAGGGACGAAATTAGATAACACACAATGAGTTCAAGACTAAAAGTTGTGGCTTCAGAGTTCTTGCTTGACATGCTAGTGAAAGTTAGGGAAACTAGGAATGTGCTTGTATCCTGCGACTTTGCTTGCAAAGATTTAGTTTTTGATTTCCCAAAAGCATACGTTTAATGTGCGTGATGAGGCATTAAATCGGCAGCTTTGCTCTTTTCCAGAAATCGTTTACTTGTAAGTAGAAGTCGGCGTTTCTGTCTTAATAAATGTCAAACTTCCACATATGAATGTTCTATGTAGACCTTTTTATGGGATGTGTTTAAAAAAAATGCCTATCTTCGTTCTCACCATGATTATTAGAAGTCTTTTGCACAACTGTATACTGGACCCAACTGTTTAACTTTAAACCATGCGTTGACCGTAATTGAATCATTTTAGGATTTTATCAAATAGACTTCTTCATCAGATACACCCGTCGTACATTCCTAATCAACGCCACCCCCAACGCTGTCGAGGTAGCAGAGTACTGGTCGACAATAATTTAAAAATAAAAAGGGGAAATCATCGACACGAAGAAGAAGAAGAAGAATCACTGCTACTCTTAAATTAACAAAAAAGCGCCAAAGCAATTAAAACCGACGAGTCCCGAAGAAACGTTTTAACTGTCTCAAATCCCGCAGTGAAATTCTTGGGGATGTCTTTGGGACTGCCAATAAAACTACGCCGTAGCGAATCGGCTACGAGTGCTACAAAGCGTTAGGTGATAGTCACGCATGTTCCGTGATTTTTGTTCACTCAAGTGCTCAACGCGCGTAAAGCAGTATTCTTTTCAAAAAACAGTAACGTTGGGTTAACAAAAAATTTTTAGACTAACTTAATATACTCGTAATATGATATGGCTTACTCCAGCATATCTGTAAGGTGGCAGTGAACCTCACTCCTAGGGGTGCGCAAGCCGGGCGTGCATAAGTATCACCACTTGCGAAGGCTAGTTAGGTTATAAGCATACCAGTACTGGGTCTAAGTATTCTGTAGAGCTCACTTCGAAGCTCAGAAAAGTGACTGTACGTATAGCCCGGTCTGCAATTTTAAAGTGAATCTATACTATATAATATTATAAAGCAGAAGAGTTTGTTTGTTTGTTTGATGGAACGCGCTAACCTCAGGAACTACTGGCTCGAATTGAAAAAATATTTTTATGTTGGATAGTCCATTTATCGAGGAAGGCTGTAGGCTATATTACATCACGCTACAATCATTAGGAGCGGAGCAGGAATGAAAAATGTTGCAAAAACGGGGACGTTTTTTTCCTTTTGTTTTTCTCTCCTAAGTATGTGACGCAGACGAAGTTGCGTGGATCAGCTAGTTCATAATATGATTTGAAATTAGATTTCTCTCACATCACACCATTTTGGATTGGAGTGATGTTTGAAGCTTAACAGAACAACCCAAGATAGAATTTGTCATAGGTTTTAAAAAAAAGTTGCAGTTTCATAGATTTTGACCGTGTATGGGTAGTAATTTTCTTCATTTTATTTTATTGTGTTTGGGTGGCTTACAGTTAACAATACAAACATTTATGGTGAGGCAATCAACGAAAAACCATTTTCAAGCCTACACAGTTAGCGGTAAACTATGGAAGCATCAGATTTATATTTTGTAGCGATGTCAGAATTTATGTAAAATAATAAACGGTGTAAACACCTCAGAAGGTATTTGTTTTTCCCGTCATTGCGATCTTTTTTGCTCTAAACCATACCTAGGAACCATCTAGTTGGAGATATTCGGGGTCAAAGTTACTACTTTTTGACATATCATTGTTTTGAAATACAAGTTTTTATTGTAATATTTTTTTTAAATACCTCCACGACTATTCAATCCATCCATCAGCACAATATGCTGAGTGCGTTACATTGAGTTCTATCACAAAACATAATTTTTCACCCCAAAAAGTGGTTTCCTAGCAATATTTTTTGCGAAAAGTTACTTAGTTTGATGTACAGAATGCTTTGTGATGAGCTGAATTCTATATAGAGTGTGATGTACGGAATACGTGGTAACCGTTAATGCGTCAGTTCCACTCTGTATACGTATTTAGAAGAAGACAATAAAATACACTAGAGACACTACTATTGGGTAGGTGCCAATTAGTAATAATATCGATTCAACCTAGTTTGATTTGGGTTCTGGAAGTGAGTATCCTTGGAAGGGAAAAATATGACACGAAAGTTGATTTACTAAAAATATCGAAAAGATAAAGGTTGTATTATGTAGAACCTTATTTTTACGGTACTAGGTTCTAGTTGAGAATTGTCTGTATTTAATACTAGCGGATTCACCTGCGTAGTTCCCGTTCCCGTGGGACTACGGGGATAAAATATAGCCTATGTTACTAAGGTAAATGTAGCTTTATAATGGCGAAAAAGTTTTTGAAATCGGCACAGTAATTTTTGAGTTTATTCAATACAACCAAACAATCAAAGTTTTCTTCTGTATAATAATAGTGTAGACAACATTTTTAGTTTGTAACTATAGATTTATTACTACCAACGTCTCCCAATAAGTTAAACACTTGAAAATCACTAAAAATCTCTATCCTATTTCGATAGTCGAAGTAGAACCTTTCTAGTTTTATCGATGACACGTTGATTGGCATCGCAAAACCGTAGCCGCCATTTTGAGTTTCGAAATTCTCCGAATGGCCGGCGGCGACCGCAGTCAGCCATGTTCCTTTTTATGTGGCCAGTGAGTGACAGCCTAGTATTGCTGGGTAGCTGTTTCTAAATTCTATGGCTTACTTGTTCATTGTTTCTGACGTCGGTAAACAGATTACTTATTAAAGAGGTGTCGAAGAATTTTGATGAACTGTAGAGGACTTTAATTGATGGGTCACTTGCAACTATTCGTATTTTAGCCGTGTAATGCAAATCGTATCAAATACTTATTCGTACTCATGAATGTATAAAAGTACAAAATTGGAAAGAAGTGAAAGTGGCTTATCAATTGAAGTCCGCGACTCGAGGTTATAATCAATAACCCGTGTTGGTAGATGTCACATGTCTTCGAATATTTGGTTCTCAGACATGACGATTGCCTCACGCTGTTTTCTTTCACCGTTTAGTGAGCAGTGGTGATGATATAAATTACACGAAGTAATGCGCCTGTCTTGGTCCAAACTATCACGACTAAGTGCTTGTAAGCCGGGAACGCCACCACTGGGCGACCTTTATATTTGGATGCAACCTACAGAAATACCTGAAAAAGCATTAATGATGAAATAAAAGCTAACTTTTATAACTAATTTATTTAAATGCCATTGGTACTTTCAACCTAGCTTCAAAATCTCCTATACAGCTATCGCAAACCAAAAGGTTCTCCACTGATCTGATTCAGGATAAAGTTCAGACCTAAACGATAGGGAACTAGAACAATTCACATTACTGCGGGGGTCAAATTGACCCCGAACGTGGGGAATGACTTTAATTGCCTGATTCCTGGAGGGGAAGTAAGAATATAGTTTGTAATGACATTTTGATAGCTCTATAGTAGGTTGGGGTGTTCATTGTGCTATTTGGGGATGTAAAAGGCTTTTTATTTGTTTTTAGGATGGGAGGTTGTGGTTGATTTTTGTCTATTAGAAAATATTTGCGTGGTTTATTTTTTTTTTTAATAAAAATATAACATTACTGTTTTTCTCAATTTGGGATTATTTAAAAATTATAAAGGGAAATTAAAAAAGAAATACTTTTTTGTACAAAACAAATCCTTCACATAAGATAACATCATGCTTGTAATTCCAGACGAGTTTGACAGAACTGTTTATAATCGAACACCCATATTTCGCCAGTTATGTTATAGTCTCCTAATTATAATATGGGGCGAGCCTATTGCCATCAAACGGGCACAGATTCAGACTCCGAGACTGGTACTAAAAAATACCTAATGGAAACACCAACTTGCTCAGCAGTCGCTTAATATCTCTCTAAGGAATTATAAAATAGAATTTGTTAATCAAGTTTTAATTGAAGAACAGGTGTCTGTATTTTCTTCTGTATATTTTAGTGATGAAAACCGCCTCCTAGTTACAATAATTGATGACCCGTATGGCGCAGCGGTAGTGAGACTGCCTTACGTTCTTAGGGTCCCGGGTTCGAATCCCGGTAGGAGCAAATGATTGTGTGATGAGCATGGACATTTGTTTCCGAATCATGGATGTTTATATGTATAATAAGTATGTATTTACAAACAAAAAGTATATTATATGTAGTATATCAACTGTCTGGTGACAACGACAAAAGCCTTGTTTAGTGTGGCACTAGATGGCGCTGCGTGTAATGTCCAGCGATATTTATTTATTTATTTAATAATTTTATTATGAAATAAATACATGTTCCTTTCAATTTTAATACTAACCTACTATCGAAAAGACCACAGCCTCTCGTATTAATTTAAACAAAACCTCTTCACTATATTTTAGAACTTCACTCTCAAGTGGTTTTCACATCTCAATGGCTCTCAAAACCACGAATAACAATATCTTTTATGGTTCTGGATACGCTTCGATATTATGATTGTATTAGTGGTAGTTTCCCGGCCCCTCACCCTTGGGTATACCGATTCGTTATACTCTATTGAGAAATCAACTTCGGTGTCGAAGTGTTTTGAAAGTTGATTGCGTATTTTCTGAGAGGGTTAGGAGTCAAGGTCGTTGATTTTTGGGATTTATTGGAGAGTTTTGAAATATTATAAGGTTTTCTTGACACTTTGAAAGATCGTTCTACTTTTATTTTCCAGAAGCATCATAAGTCAGAGGTCATAAGTCGATAGTCAAAGTCAGAGGTCATAAGTCGATAGTCATTGCCAATTTTTAAATGGTAAAAAAAAATATTCGTGTAGGCAGTGTTTGGAGACTGCCGAGAGAAGTTAAAACTCGTAGCCGATCCGCTATAGCTTAGCCGTAGTGCTACCAAACGTTAGGTGACGGTCATGCCAGTTCCACGATGTTTGTTCACTCAAAATGTGCTTAACGCGCCTTAAAAAGTTCTCACTTCAAAAATAGAAAAAAGAAATAGTGGGGCCAAGGATGTGTTATTAGAACAATAGTTGCAACTACCACCAGAGGGGGTAGACGTAAAACTGAATTTAGACCGACAGACCAACAGATAGAGTTACTTTTGCATTATTAATGAAGCTCGTCACCATGTAGATCTATCTTGGTAGTGTTAAGTTAAAAAGTATTTATAACAGCTATAAAATAATACTTGTAATAAGACGGACGGTGGCTTGTTTTAATTCTTACTGACTAAATAATACAATTCAATATCAACAAGAAATGTTTTATTTAAACTAAAGCTTAGAGTTCTATTTCAGATACTCGTGTACCTATCGGTTTGAAATTAGCACATTTTAGCATAAAATACTCCTAAATTACAAGGCATACCTTTGTTAAAGTCTGTCTCTTAGACTAAGACAAACCACAACTATCCAACTAGTTTAGGAGTAGATTACAATTTCGTGCTGAAAACGTGCCGTCTGGGACCGAATTGTCTCAAATACAACGAGACGGATACTTTGAAATAAGAATAAACTCTTTAGACAAAATCTTACTTAAAAAGCCTAACAACTGAGCACTTAAGACTCGGGTTCACTTGGCTAAATAATAATAAAAGAAGATAAAACAACTCATGCCGGTCGGTCCGCGTGTGTCCATGTCCGGTGGTGATCATTAATTACATGTCCAGGCTTCCCTGCAGTGTTGAAAGCTCATTTGGCGATCTTTGACAGCCAGTAAGTACAGTCAGAACTTCGAAAGTCGGACAACTAAGACCAGTCTTACCAAGGGGTATCGTTTTACCTATTTTAGTAACAAGGTCAGATGCAGTCAGTCTCAGTCAATGGCAGTCACTATGACTAATAATAATGAAAAATGCATCATAAGATTTAAAAAAAAGGTCGAAAGTACATTATCAGCATTACTCATCATCATCTGCTTAGCCTTTTCCCAACTATGTTGGAGTCGGCTTAATGTCTAATGTATGCAGCTGGATACCAGTATTTTACATGGAGCGACTGCCTATCAGACCTCAACAACCCAGCTAGTACTGGGTAATACGATACCACTTGGTAAGACTGGTTGTCAGACTTTTAGTGCCACTGACTACCTGTAACGACTATCAAAGATGGACAAATGACAACGGGACAACAGTTTGCTTGTCAGTTTGGTTGTTTGTTTTTCAGTTTGCTTTCCGAGGCACGGAGGAAACTCGGTATGTAAGGGTAGTCACCCATCCACAGACCAACCTAGACAAGCACGGCTTAAGTTATCGACCCGAGCAGCTGTTATTATTTATTTATTTATTTCAATTTTAGGAAAACTTACAGCTAAACAGACAGCGAGTAATAGCTTAAACAAAATATGGCCAATTACAAGTTTCCACATGTAGTATATAAATAATATGGCATGCAAAAAAAGACTTATACATAAACACCAAACAGAAGAGTCACTAAATATGAGTACGCTCGAAGAAGATATTGGTTAAAGTTTTCTTCAATTTAGCGGTACTAGTATTAAAAATGTCAATCTCAGCTTCCCGGTAGGTTGTGTTGTGCACACGACTCGCTCTCACCATGTAAGAGTAACGTCTATACGTTGTAGTTACCACTGGGGTGGATAATAAATGAGGTCTACGCAAGAACACAGACGGCACTCGCAGCCCCATTTTGTGCAGCAACTCGGTAACACCAGTTGTTCCATTGGCGATCATGAAAAGAAACACAAGATCTGATATTTTTCGCCTTTCGTATACCTAGTGGAAGGATATGAAATTTTTTGCAATGGTTGGTATAATTCGTTAAAAACGTTTTAGACCGGTATTGAATTTGTGCCTTAGAAACCTTTTCTGTATGCTCTCAATACGATTTAGCCATGAGCTCCTCATTAGCAGCATTACTATAAGATTAAAATCGTCATAACAAGCTCATTCCATCATATTGATTGCACATAATGATTCTTTAACTGCTTCAGTAAACGGAGTTCATGTATCTCTTTTAGTTCAAACATATCCAAACTCTTTGCCATTGATTCTCTAAGAAGAAGACACATTTTCAAGGTTGAATCCATAGTAAAACTTGTTTGTTTTGATTAGTAGGGACATTCACCCTATGTAACTAAGTATACTGGGTAGTAGAGGTCACATAGTTTTATTAGTAGGTACTAAGGTCACAGACATCAGACGCTAGGATCGATCTTTTGGTTAAGCTGAGTTGGTTGGTTCGTCGATAGGTGACCAACCATTACACGCCTCAGTAAGCACGATACCGTTGGTCTTGACTGTCATTTGTAGAACTTTGACAATCGATACAGGTTTCGGAAGTCCGCCAACCAGTCTTACCAAGAGGTGGCGTATCAAAATCAAAATCAAAACCAAAGCATTTATTTCAAGTAGGCCAGTTACAGGCACTTTTGAATTGTTGAAACAAAATGAACATTTAAAGTAGCTACAGTCCCAGTCACAAGACATAAAAACTGTGAAAGTACTGTAGTTGCCCATTCCCTAACGTAGATCATCTATGGAGAAGAACGGGCAAGAAACTCCATGGACACTCTTTTAAATCAAAATATTGTTACAAAATCTTGGTTACGTCATTCATGTTGAGATGGTATATTATGTGAGAACAATATAGCAAGATGTGCACGTTAAAAGTGTCCATAGCAAAACAAAAATAAAATACAACTCAAAAACTAAATAATTAATTCAAATAAACCATGGCGACTAAGAGATGACCAGTCACAACTGACAGCGCCCGTTCACGAACATGACGCATGGATCAGCACCATTCAGCTCATTAGCAGTATTACCCTGTATAAACTGAACTGATGGTGGAGGTCAGATAGGCAGTCGCTCCGAGTAAAATACTGTATTCAGCTGCATCTGGTTGGACTGGAAGCCGACCCAAACATAGTTAGAAAAAGGCTAGACAGGTGATGACTAAAGTCGAAGGAACTATTTTAGAATCAGATCAAGAGCCTCGTGGAGCATACGTATACAAACGTAATTGGATTACAGAATATCTAGGTTCCCAAATATATATTTTGAATGGACATTGACTTAACAATGGTTAGGAGAAAAATAAGTTAACGATAGAAATTTTAAATTCCTCATATCTCGTCTTTATTTATTTGTCCTTT
Source organism: Xestia c-nigrum (assembly GCA_916618015.1). Classification (NCBI taxonomy): domain Eukaryota; kingdom Metazoa; phylum Arthropoda; class Insecta; order Lepidoptera; family Noctuidae; genus Xestia; species Xestia c-nigrum. The sequence goes on from OU745262.1 coordinate 4,231,673, forward strand.
CAAAATCTATACTATATCTATACTAATATTATAAAGCTGAAGAGTTTGTTTGTTTGTTTGTTTGGTTGAACGCGCTAATCTCAGAAACTACCGGCTCGAATTGAAAAATTCTTTTTGTGTTGGATCACAACATCACGCTACAATTATTAGGAGCGGAGCAGGAATGAAATATGTTGCAAAAACGGGGACGTTTTTTTCCTTTCGTTTTTCTCTCTTATGTGACGTAGACGAAGTTGCGTGGGTCAGCTAGTATAATATATTTTTATGTAATATATATTTTGGGAAAATAGCTATTCTCATACAACCAAAATAAATACACACTACCTTAAGAATATGTTTTAATTTATAAATTATTTTGTAATTTCGTTTGTATGAACTACGCATGCTCCGCCGGCCCTTTAACAGAATCTTCTAAAAGGCAAATACTAAGTCTTGGTCCCAAATAATCTATTTGAACATATTCAATCGAGATTTGCATAAAATTAATCAATAGACCCAAATAGCTAGTCAGACAAACAGATTTAAGACGTTTGTTTACGCAGAAACCGAAATCGCTTACATTGATCACAAATAAAGCTATCCGATTTGATTTGAATGTAAATTGCTTAGATTATCAAAAGTAAATTATGTTAAGATTTAGGGAGGATGAACAAATAATATTATTAAGTAGTAATAAAGCAGCGGTGGCCCAGTGGTGGCGGCCTCGACTTACGAATAGTAAGTCGTGGGTAACCCAGGCAGGCGCATTACTTTGTGTTATTTATTTCATCACCACTGCTCTCAAAAACAGTGAAGGAAAACATCGTGAGGAATCCGGCACCGTAGGGTTTCATTCCGTGGACGTGACTTTTAAAGTATTGCAGGTTTTAAATGATGACTTTGGACCTTTAAGTAAGCTTTATTTTAAATTGATTTCTACCAGCAAATTGGATTTATATTTTTTTGGCTTTGTTTATATCTATCTAAAACTTAAAGTGAAATTTACTTAAAATAAGGTACGTTGCGTTGGTGGAGCTCCCACTAGGTGGACCGATGACCTGGTGAAGGTTGCAGGAATCAGCCGGATGCGAGTCGCAAGGGACCGGTCAATGTGGTGACACTTGGGGGAGGCCTATGTCCAGCAGTGGACGTCTTCCGGCTGAAATGATGACAATGATGATGAGTATAAGTACTTACAGCTGCATCCTGTTAGACTGGAATCCTAAACCAGCATATTAGCGAATTGCTTGGCTGATCAAGCTTATTTTGGAAATTACTACGATATAAATAGTGCATCTGCCAAGCCTTTGTGTTGTAGCGAACGACTTGTCTTATTATGCTTATTTTGTAAATAACGTAGCTACAAATAGTACAACATTATGATTTGCCAAGCCTTTTCCCTATTACGTTGGTATCAGGTTCTAGCCTAACCAGATGTTGTAGCATTATTTGACATGAAGGGACTGCATATCAGACATCCCAAACTTTGTTAAAACTGGATAATACGATACCCCAAAAAATGTGACATACTAAAGGTGCATCCACACCTCAGTTACTTGTTGTGGAGTAACACTGTGCAACACGGTAACATTAGGTTACAACATGTAAAATTAAATTATAAGTAGTTTAAAAAACCCCCACACTATGTACTAAAAGTTAGATAGAAAATTATTCGTTAATTCGCCATTTTTTGGTGGCGGCCATCTTAGATTTTTAATTTATCATTGTGTACAGTATTTTCTACTAGTTAAGCCCATTCATTTGATACCATTATTGAGAGAGTTTTCGAATGGATATGTAATCCGCCATTGTGTGGCGGCGGCCATCTTGGACTGATTTTTATCAAACATAGCTAAAAACACTACCGACTATTTCACATTTCTTTCTTTCCTAGCATCCTATATACTGACAATAAACATCTCAGCTACCTAGGCATACGTTCAGTAGCTAAGAAATCTCTTAAACCTGCGAATGCTATAGGCAAGCTGATTTCGAGTTACCTAACTAACTTTACTAATTAAGTGTAGGTTACATACACAACGTATTAGAATTTCTAGGAATGTTTCTCGCTAAAGCTAACGAGTAGACTACTAATTTATGCCTGAGGTTTATTTGACGACCCGAATGACGGAGCGGTAGCGAGGCTGCCTTACGTTCTAAGGGTCCCGGGTTCGAATCCCGGTAGGAGCAAAATAATGTCTGTGTGATGAGCATGGACATTTGTATCCGAGCCATGGATGTTTATATGTATAATAAGTATGCATTTACAAAAAGAAGTATACGTCATGTAGTATATCAACTGTCTGGTGACCACGACACAAGCCTTGCTTAGTGTGGCACTAGATGATGCTGTGTGTGATCTCCAGCAATATTTATTTGACAGTAGATTAGTTTTCTTCGACTTTAGAAAGTTGATACATCATCATCAGCCTAGCTTTTTCCCAACTATGTTGGGGTCGGCTTCCAGTTCAACTGGATGCAGCTGAATACCAGTATTTTACATGGAGCGACTGCCTATATTATGACCTCCACAACCCAGTTAGTACTGGGTAATACGCCTTGATAACACTGGTCAATAAACTTTTTGGGCCATTGACTGCCTGTAACGACTGTCAAAGATCTACAAATGACAGCCGAGACCAACAGCTGAACATACTTTCCGAGACACGGAAAACAGGTTAATCCGAAGAGCCACTGTTATTATTTATCCACGAGCTCCTAAAACTTGAATAACAAAAAATGAACCAAAAAAAACCGTTGTAATTAGCACTATTACTCACGTTCAATAGCCCACAGTAATTACATCACACCGCACTGAATACCAAAACCACAATTCAAATAGAGACAGAGAGATACTTCTATACTTATACTTAATATTATAAAGCAGAAGAGTTTTTTTGTTTGTTTGTTTGTTTGGTTGAACGCGCTAATCTCAGGAAGTACTGGTTCGAATTGAAAAATTATTTTTGTGTTGGATAGTCCATTTATCGAGAAAGGCTATAGGCTATATAACATCACGCTATGACCAATAGGAGCGGAGCAGCAATAAGAAATGTTGTAAAAACGGGGGAAATTTTATTCCCTTTGTGAGCTCTCTCTTAAGTGACGCAGACGAAGTTGCGTGGGTCAGCTAGTCACAAATAAAATTCACACGCCAATAAAAACATCGCCATTAACACCTAAAAATGTCCACAAAATGTACATAAAATTCTACGGAAACCCATTAATCATTCTCCCCCCTCTCCCCCGTCACTTTGCTCTTCCCCCTCCTATATATTTATATTCAACGAGGTTACAACACTATTAATCCAATTGACAGTCACTAAAAGCCCGAAGGCGGTTACAATAGCCCTCCTGATGGCTATAACGATTTCCGTTATCGTTAACACCCGTCAAAAACACGCTAACGTTAACGATCTCCGTTAAATTCCGTTATTGCTTATAGAGGGTGTTCAGAATCTTTTGTTGGAGTTGAACACGATTGTTTTATAAAGGGTGTGATTGTCTTTGTGGTAATGGTGGTATTTGGATTAAAATCTTGATTGTGATAAAGGTGGGTAGTTGGTTTTTTTATTTTTCAAAGTAGACAAGTATCTTCGTGGAATCTTTAACTCAGGTAGAAGTAACTTCACGTTCAAAAACCAGTCACCAGTAACCAGTTTTTGGCGCAGCCGTGAGGCACACCGCACATTGCTACTAAGTCCAACTTATTGTTTTGTATCTTTTTTATTTATTATTGTGTGTGCTTTATTAACTGACGTCAAATAAATATTTTTCTTTCTTTTCTTTCTTTTCTTTCTTTTCTTTCTTTTCTTTCTTTTCTTTCTTTTCTTTCTTTTCTTTCTTTTCTTTCTTTTTTTCTTTTCTTTCTTTTCTTTCTTTTCTTTCTTTTCTTTTCTTTCTTTCAGTCCCAAATTACCTTTAGTCACACTCCGAAGGAAATTTCCTGGATCCCTGGTGATACTGTCGGTGCCGTGACTTAGTGAAGAATTCCAGTAGTGTGAGCAGAAGACAGAAAAGAAAGGAAGAAAGAAAGAAAGAAAAAGGGTAGGCAGATTTGTCTGCTCCTAACATTTTTTTCCATCTACCCGCATTCTCTAGCTAACCCGTGATCATATCGCTTGCAACAGCGTCGAAATATCGAGAGCTCAATATCAATATCAATCACGGAAAATATCCCAGTAAGTGACATTTTAAGTTTTCTTGGATCATTGGTCTGAAAAATTCGTCAGTTCTAAGACGTAACTATTTCCATTGAAATTCAAATGTGTGTGTATCAAAATTAAATCCTATAAGGGTGTGCACGCTATAGCGTGCAACCGCCGAAAATAATACTTAACGACGCATTTCTATCTGCGAGGCGACTCACCTGGCAACACTGCACGCCGCCCGTCAATACAGACAATATCCGCAAGAATCGGCGCAAGCGTCCATCTTGTGAAAACTTATAATACAACTCGATACTTACCTTGTAGCAGTTGTTGAGCAGCGGTGGCCCAGTGGTGGCGGCCCCGACTTACGAACAGTAAGTCGTGGGTTCGAACCCAGACAGGCGCATTACTTTGTGTAATTTATTTTCATCACCACTCCTCTCAAAACGGTGAAGGAAAACATCGTGAGGAAACCGGTATGTCCTAGAACCAAAAATTCGAAGACATGTGACATCTACCAATCCGCACTGGGCCAGCGTGGTAGATTATAGCCCAATTCCCTCTCGCCGTGTCCCAGCAGTGGGAACATTACAGGCTGATGATGATGATGATGATGACTTACCTTGTAAATGCAAGTAAGTATAACAATAAAAAGTTGATAAAAGAAGACGGCCCAATAAATAAAAACAACAAATGTAGTCCCCTTCAAGGGGTAAAATAGGGTAGACAACAGAAAAAATCTAATAAGTCCGTCAACTAGATTATTAAAAAACGTATAACCCGTATTTTTTCTTTTGTTACGTAAATCAAACTTGCCGAAGATACGACGCTTTTAAAATTCCCAATACGTCACGCCTAGGTATAATTATTAGCTAGTTCTGACGTCACGAGCCCCTACTCCCGAGTTTTGATGCGTTTTATCTTGATCAATATTCATTGATTTACAAAAACAAAAAATACGTGTCCATTATTTTTCAATAATCTAACTGACGGACTAAATAGATTTGTAATTTTTTGATACTGTCGTAATGTGTATTATTTTATTCGAATTCCTCGTTGGTCTGCGTTAGTTATCATGAGGTTCTAAGTTTGATTATCTGGACGGGTAAAGTGATATTAGGTTATTTCCTTCAGGAATATTTCAGTCACAGCTACGGAGTCTGGACTTCTGGACGGCTAATGGCAATTGGCTCGTCCAATATTATCTAGGACTTGAAAACAACTCTTCGGTGATAAAAGGCATAATATTATGTGTGTTTTACTTCCCTTCTATTTAAAAAACGCCATTTCCCAATTTACGCCATTACTATAAGGTGCAAATAATCAATTGTTTTTTTCACTGAATCATCATCATCATCTCAGCCGAAAGACGTCCACTGCTGGACATAGGCCTCCCCCAAGTGTCGCCACATTGACCGGTCCCTTGCGACTCGCATCCAACGGATTCCCGCAACGTTCACCAAGTCATCGGTCCACCTAGTAGGAGGTCTTCTAACGCATCGTCTTCCGGTTTGCAGTCGCCACTCCAGAACTTTTCGGCCCCATCCGATCTGCGAGCAATGTGCCCTGCCCACTGCCACGAAACAATGACACAAATCAGAAAAAGAGGCTGACTTTTCAGGGCTCAAATACATGTTCCCACAACCTGTATTATATTTCCCAATAAAAACAAATATCTACCTACTGTACCACCCCTACATGCATGAGGTTGAGGGTGTCATTCCCACACCCCTTGTTGTTGTCAGTATTTCATTGTTCCAATAAAGATTTTTGTTTATGCTCCTCCAGGCGTGAATTGTTGCAAATTATCTTCGAATTTATCGTATTTTGTGTCACTTTTACACCATTTTCGGGACGTAAATTTTAAGTAGAGTATATAAGGGTGGTGTGTAGTTAGTTTCGGGGTCAACATTCTTGGTATTTAGAAAGTTGTAAAAAAGGTTTAACTGGAAAAGTTGGCACCTTCTTGGACCTAAAAAAAACACGTCATCAAGTTTTTGCCTATTATGATACACACTAAATTTAGGAAACGACTTTGATTAAACTAAAAAAAAATGCTAAGTATACATTTTTTACAGTTAATCAATGCCAAAATATTTTCCAGTGTTTGTAAGCCAAACCTTGTCTTTTTAACCTATCAAGTAACAATGTTTTCACGACTTCATTTAATTAGATTTACCGCAAATCAGCTCTTAATCCCAAATACCATTCCCAAACTAAACCGCGCATTGAAACAAACTTTCGTGTAGGTAAACTATCAGAATGCGGTCAAATTCCAATTATATCGGTTAACTAACCACGGATTAACGTACAGTTAATTTCCCAACCCACGTCTCAGGGGAGCTGTTAACGTCAAAATAATGGTGTAAACCACCCGTTTTGTTTGTATTTAGGAAGCTGAGGTGACGTGCGGGTTTGAGGTCGATAATCACGTTAGCGCTTAATGTATAATAGGTAGGTAGACGAAGAAAGTGTAAAGAGAGAGAGATTTCGAGTAGAAAATGATGTGAATGAAAATGAAAAATATTTTTATTTTAACAAAATGCTTCATACACAATTAATTGTGTTTGGAGCCTCCTTTTGGACAAAAAAAGCCTGTGTTAGGAGACCTGCGTGGGTGAGGGCTAAATGCTTTTTTCATATACGTTGGATGCACTAATGAGGCCAGGGGGGTGAAACTTCCATACACAAACAAAATTTTCATAGATAGTGCTGCCATCTGTGCGTTTGAGGACACAAACTTTTCAACCGTTTGACTGTTTTACAACTGTCATAAAGAGAACAGCAATTTTGGACAACTTATGAGTGAAGTAGATAGCCCAGAGGTGACAGCGGTTGACTAGTGAATAATAGTTAGCAAGTTCGAATCCGTAGTCAAGAATTACTTTTTGTATATTTATTTGGTTGAACAGAAACTAACAGTGCCATCTAACAGTTGAGGTACACAGTTTTAAAAACGAAAACCAGAGTTGCGCATCTATCTTTGAATCGAAAGCGCGCCATTGGTGACATTACGCTACCTACTTACAAGTCTACCCCCGCCATGGAGTGCTTCTACATAGTCCTGATATTAACAGCTCGCCGCGAGGACGACAGACTGGATCTGATTGCAGCCGAGTTAAGACGTCTTGAAACTGTAGGTATCCGATTCATTGTGCCCAGTGTTATTGTGTGAAAGTGTAATGTCAAGTAATTTTTTAGTTTACTCAGTGTAGGTATCTGTTTGAAAAGAGTAACCATGGAGTTTCTTGCTCTTTACTTCTCCATGGAAATGACCAACAAGAAACGTGCACCTGGACAAATAAACAGTGTATCGCATTCAGTGTGTTTTCATTGCATGAAACCCATCTTCTGTCCATAGTGTCATAGACCCATCTGGCAGTGGTGTAGCAGAAATGTTTATGTATGAAAAACAGCCTTAGAAATATTAGATACTAGCTGACTGACCCACGCAACATCGTCTGCGTCAAATAAGAGAGAAAAACGAAAGGTAAAGAAATCCCCGTTTTTGCAACATTTTTCATTCCTGCTCCGCTCCCAATGGTCGTAGCGTGATGTTGTATAGCCTAAAACCTTCCTCGATAAATGGACTATTTAACACAAATATATTTTTTTGATTTGAACTACTAGTTCTTGAGATTAGCGCGTTCAACCAAACAAACAAACAAACTCTTCTGCTTTATAATATTGTAGTATAGATAATGACCAAAATTATAGTGTCTCTTCTAACTATCTTCTAACATCATGATCGCGGAATGACTCATCCTGCGATCAAGGTGCTTGCAACAGCGTCGAAATATCGGGAGCTCAAAAAATGCACGATCACGGAAGATATCCCGTAAGTGGCAATACTCCCACTTACGGGAAAAGTTTAGTTTTTAACCGTGAAAGCTTTAAACAGGATATTTTAACCAGTCAGCATAGCGGTAATTTCTTTAACATTATAAATGTTATTTTTCTGACCTCGCTTCGGTACGTTTCAATTTAAATTCTCCGCCTTGTTATTTTCTTAAGTTTTTATTTACATCTTGGTTCAGTCACGTTTGCGACTGTGGCGTTGTAATAAATAGTGTTGTTAGGCTTCTTTGTGTGCACAATAGGCACTACAAACCAGCCTTGTGAAAGTCCTTTCTAGGTTCTGACTAGGTTTCTTTGAAAGGTTTCAAGTAATGAATTGATTTGTAAGTAATATAAGGTCTGGAATGTATTTTTCTAAAAATGTTGTTGATTTTTTTGGAAAAAAAAAAGTATAATAAAAATAACTTCACGCCAGTTTGCCCCTTATAAAGAAGGCAGACGTAATCAAGACATAATCAATCGGGAGAAACCCGCCACACTATTCCCAAACCACAGTACCTCCTGAAAGCCAGAATCATCAGTAGCGACCACCGGAAAACCTCCGAGACAATGAAGCTCGACGAAGTCCCAGAGAATAAATTTGTCTTGAATCCCGCAACGATATTAGTCAAAAAGTATAGCGGAGGTGTAGGAAAAAACCGTAATTTCCACTTCCCTCCATATCAGCAGGAGACAGAACGAAACAAGGCCAACAGGCACAAAGGGACGATTACAACTGGGTTAGGCCCAGTTGCCTGGCACCACGGATAAATACTAATGGATCCTTAGTTGTGAGCTTGTTACATTTGATTCCAAATCAAATCAAATCATTTTATTTGTGTAACATAAGTAGTAGATACAGTTCTTAAAGTTCTTAGGGCGCTATGTTATGCCAAGAGGCGTACAAATATGGTAGCATGCCAATAAAACGTTCGAATCGAATCTATCGTTATGCTTAAGTTCCATGTAATATGCCTATTCGCATAATTCGGTACTTATTAAACCTGGTGCTACTATGAATTTATTTGTAGAAAACCCCAATTTCACATTTCTTGAGCCGGGAATCAAACCCAGGATCCCTTGTGCAGCAGTAGTGTTTGCGACCTAAGATACCTACGAGGTACGGTCGAACCAGCTAATTGGTATACATTTTACAATGTTATTTGTTCGTTAAACTGTAAACCAAATAACTTGTAACGTACATACTATATGCTAAGTGTGATTATTCATAATGTTGAGCTCCCGATAATTTTCGACGCTGTTGCAAGCGCCATGATCGCGGGTTGACACCGTTGAAACCGTGAAAGCTAAAAACAGTGTTTGATCTGTATGCTTTTACCTAAGTTCTAAAATATCAAACAAATTATTTCAGTCAACGTACAAAATATAACATTGAATTGAGTTTGAAAAGAAGAATTTACAAAGTAACGTAAGATTATGTCAATTTTCTTAATTGCGTCACAAATAACGCATGTTTGCCATTACATCCTTTAAATCGTCATTATTAGAGTCGGTTTCCCCACAAAGCCGGTTACAGGTTATGTCTGGCAGAATCAACTGATTAACGTAACGTTCGTGGTTACGTTCACTTGAAAACGACGTCGAGACACATTAAATTAATGTAATACAGTTGTTATGGAAATGTTTACGTTAAAGACTTGATATTAATATGTATGGAACGGAAGTTAGATGTTTGTAAAACAGGCATTTCATTAATGAGTTTGCTTCCATTTCAGTTTCTAGAATAAAGTTTTAATGAATTGAGAGGATTTTGTAAGTAATTTGTTAGGTGGAATATCGCTGTTTTGGATTAATACTAACTTTTATGACTTGTATATAGGTCACAAACGCGAATGCTAAGTTTCAGGTCCTGAGTGAGATTTCCGGATCGGGCAAACTGTTCTTGGTTTTTTTACCCTAAATAAAGCCTAAATAACCCAAAATAAACCATCCATGTTCCTTCCTCGCCCTTTACATTCCGGGGCCGCGGTATTATTGGTTTTATACCTAAGGTGCCATCATCAAATGACTTCTCCCACCCTGGGCGGAGCGGAAGGGAGTGTCAGACTTTTACTGACTAAAACCCATCCATGTTCCTTCCTCGCCCTTTACGTTCCGGGGCCACGGTATCTCTTTGGAACAGTCCCGCAAACCCGGTACCTAAGGTGCCTGGATTTGTGGCCCATTGTTGGCGATAGGCTAGCCCCTATTACATGGGACTTAAAAGTAACTGGCGGAATGTACAGTCAGCAAAACAGTTAGGTTTACAGGCTTGCAATTTTTTTACTACTATTATAAATGGAAAAGGGTTATAATCAATCTGTTTGCAATTTCATCCGAATTCTTTCAGTAGTTTTTGCGTGAAAGTATAACAAAAATCGACCTTTACAGACTTTTACATTTATAATAGTCGTAAGAAGATTGCTAGCCTGCATACCTAACTGTTTTGCTGACTGTACCTGTACTAATATTATTAACTACACCTCTGATTATCGCTTAAAAGAAAACTTTACACGTTGGCATTTCATTAAATAACATTAATGACTCCGCTCCCCTTTTGATTTGTAGGATAAAGTTTTAATGAATTGAGAAGATTTTGTAGGTAAATTAGGTGGAATATTATTAATGCAGAATGAAATTTCACTTTGGTATAATTTTGTGTGTCTTACTTGCTGCGTTGCATACATCCTGTCCAGGCGAAGTAAGGATTGGTCTGACTTGGTTTCATCGTCATCATCATCAGCCTATAATGTTCTCACTGCTGGGACACGACCTCCTCTCAATGAGAGGGAATGGGCTATAATCAACCACGCGGGCCCAGTGCGATTTGGTAGATGTCACATGTCTTCGAATTGTTTGGTTCTAGGACATGCCGGTTTCCTCACGATATTTTCCTTCACCGTTTTCGAGAGACCTGGTTTATAAACAGCTATCGTCACTATGACTATGACTACATATTTTAAAACAAAGTCTTCCACCGCGTCTGTCTGTCCCTATGTATGCTTAGATCTTTAAAACTACGCAACGGATTTTGATGGGGATTCAAGAGAAAGGTTTCAGTACATAATTTGACGCGGGCAAAGCCACGGGCATCGGCTAGTCTTATAATTAGACTAGCATTTCACCCGCGAGTTTGTCCGCATAAATTGTGGCTCGGCTAATTTGCATAAAATAAATATAATTTAGCTTTTAACCACTTCAACGCACGAATAACGTAACTTTCTGCCAATGATATACTTTTAAGATTTGAATAAAAAAAATAAAAATAAAATAAAAAATCCGGATAAAATAAAAACTTATATTACAAAAGAAAACCAAAAGAAAATTATATATCCAGCAGCAGATTTACAAGCAAATCCTTCAGCAGCTGTATATTGCTTGTAAAAAAAAACTCCAGACTCAATTCAAGGTCACATCTCAAAGTATTGGCGGCTGGCCAACAGTAAATTCGATTTAGTATTTGCTAGAACTTTAGGTGCCTGGTCGTATCACCTGAGACTTTATATATTCCAGTCAGGAAGAGTATGAAACTTATTTAAACATAACACGTATAGGTAATCCCAGAGGAAGTGTGCTGATATATAGGTACAGTAAACTGTACGCTGTACTTTTGACCTTGAGTTTCACTAGTATAGTTCGAGAGCTTCATTATAACGTAGGAACAGAGCCCTAGAACGAAGTTTGACTTTTCCTTAAGGCAATATACATGAGCTAAACGCGAGTTTTATAATTACTAAAAGTATATGATTCACTGCTATAAACAAGACCAGAAAAATATATGATATACTTCAGGATATATGCTAGCATGATACTGTATTGAAAACATAATACAATTAATTTGACTCGATAAAAAGAAATCACGAACTTACCTCTAAAAATATCTTTCAAGCAATAAAAAAACATACTAATATGTATGTGATCATTCTGATTTTTTGGCAAATAATCCTACAAGTAATATATTTAGCGTGATACTGTTTTAGTTTTTTAATCCAATCAATAGTTTTTTTGTTAATCGATCGAAACCACTCATTTCACGCTATTTGGCCCGCAATGGCTGACGTAACAACCACTTTGTAGTGCAAGCGGATTAGAACTTTATTCTAACAGCATTTCAAAGGAAGTTTGAACCACCATAAATAGGGTTGCTAATTTAGCTCGTCTAAGCGCCTTAAGGTACCTAAGTCGATTTTAAAATTAAAAATACTGGATTCACAAATAATATATTTTCGTAAATTAAAAAAACGTGTTCATATCTTTGAATAATACTGGTTATGCTCGCAAACAATCTAACTAAAGTGTTAAAAGATAATAAATTGTGTTTTCGATTAAAACAGTCCTACTTACGTTAAGTTTATACCGTGCATACGTGTTGGGGAATCACGCTAATTTAACATCAAACTTTCTGTACAATAAAAAGCCATTGTATATCGATAAAATAATCCAGTAACTTATATTTCTCTTTCATGTACGGTATTACGTACTGTTGAGTGTGTTTTGTAATCAATATTAATTTGATTTTTTTCTCTCTTTTCAGGTATATATTTCACTTCGTAACATGGTTTCTTAATAGACTACTCACAGGAACATCCACAGCGAGATTGGTAAACTGATTGGTGATTAACGTTTTCTTGTTAGTTTTTATCAATGTTCAGGCCTAGTCTCTTAGGTCTTCTATTACAGGTATTTCTATACTTTAACAAAAACCTCTAAAATGTATCTGTTAAAACCTAATTGTTGGTAGATAATATGTATTGAATAGGATTATTGTGAGCACCCTATTTTTTTTTTTTTTTTGGATGGGAAATCATCAAATGACTTCTCCCACTCTGGGCGGAGCGGGAGGGAGTGTCACACTCTTACTGACTAAAACCCATCCATGTTCCATCCTCGCCCTTTATGTTCCGGGGCGAGGCGAGGGCGAACAGGCCCGCAACCTATTGTGAGCACCCTTCACATAAAAAGTTTATTCTGTGCCTTAGAAAGCACGTTAAGCCACTGATCCCGGCTGCCATTTTTGTAGTTCTCTGACAATCGTTTTAGGTAGTCAGTGGTCTAAAATTCTGACAACCAGTCTTACCAAGGTGTATCGTTATTTTCCCACTCTGGGCGCAGCGGGAGGGAGTGTCAGAATGTTACTGACTAAAACCCAACCATGTTCCTTCCTCGACCTTCATGTTCCGGGGCCGCGGTAACTCTTTAGAACAGTCCCGCAGCAATTACCAATCTACCATAAATTGGGAAAAGAAAAAAAAAGAAAAAAGAAAGTTGTAAAATAATATCAGAGTAATTCATCGAAAAAAAAAACATAAAGTCCGTGTATTTCAAAGTAATTTCAGTTAGTTGTTTGAATTCAAAAGTCCTTATTAACTTCCTAATCCAGTTGAATGAATATAATATTCATAGGAAAGTGGACTTTTAGTACGATACTTGTTAAAATTTCTTTTCCCTGTAATCGCTTTGACAATTTGAAACATTGTTTGAGAACTTTTTACATAACCAAGTACTGAAGTATGCTTTTTGGAGTTCTCTTTCAAATTCGAGTATACCTGCGATACTACCTTTTCGTAAAAGAAAGAAAAGAAAAGAAAAATCGTCGCAAAGTCGTGACGTGCATACAATAGTAAGTTCTGTATTTTTACTAACATTGTGATTTAATATAATTTTGTGTACGTGGATTATTATGATTGTACTTATATGGATCTTGTGAAATCTGAATTAAATAAAAGAAAAAAAGAAAGAAAAAATGTTTATTCGTCGCAAAGTCATGACGTGCATACAATATTAATAAAGTAAACATAGAACGCATTAATACAAACACAAACACTTAAATGAATTTATTTTTTTATTTATTAATACAAACACAAACATTTAAACTAAAACCGATACATACACAACAACATTAGCATAATTGTAAGACCCCTAAAAGAATTAGTTCCCTTCTCTGAACTGAACATAATTATGAACCTGAACAAAATTATGAACACTGTTTTAGGCTTTCACGGTTTAAAACTAAACTTATATCGTCACTTACGGGATATCTTCCGTGATTATTCGTTATGTTGAGCTCCCGATATTTCGACGCTGTTGCAAGCGCCATGATCGCGGGTTGACTGGAGTATGCGGGTGGATGGAAATTAACGCGCGCGCGTTTGTTGTGCTTGCAACAGCGTCGAAATATCGGGAGCTCAACATAACGAATAATCATGGAAGATATCCTGTAAGTGACAATATAAGTTTAAAATTATGAATGCTGAATAAGTGCCGATTTTTCACAAGTATGCTCATTTCCAAGCATCAGCAGCATCAGTCCCTAGTGAATGATGGCAATAACGTCGAACTGCCAAGGCATAGATCTCGGATCTCAAGCTTGAACTCAAGATACGCCCACCATAGATTTCTTGGATTAATTTGCGTATTGTATAATTATCACTTGCTTCGGTGTAGGAAAATATCGTGAGGAAACCAGCATCATCATCATCAGCCTATAATGTTCCCACTGCTGGGACACGGCCTCCTCTCAATGAGAGGGAATGGGCTATAATCTATCACGCGGGCCCAGTGCGGTTTGGTAGATGTCACATGTCTTCGAATTTTTGGTTCTAGGACATGCCGGTTTCCTCACGGTGTTTTCCTTTACCGTTTTGAGAGCAGCGGTGATGAAATAAATTACACAAAGTAATGCGCCTGCCTGGGTTCGAACCCACGGCTTATTGTTCGTAAGTCGGGGCCGCCACCACTGGGCCACCGCTACTCTCCACCAGCATACCTGAGAGTTATTACTCGACGTCATATAAAGCGCGTGGCCCATGGGCAGCATATTGTTACGAGCTGGGTATGAGATAAATTAATTACTACCGATTAAACAACACAATAACTTTATTGATCACAAAACCACTTAAACTTAATCACAAATACACCACTGATCACTATTCGCTTAGATATCGCACTTCAAGTTCTCTTCGATTCGCTTCGTTGTGTAGCCAAAACAAGAATGCCGGTCGCGGCCCTGAGCGCTCTATTTATACTCGCCAACAGACACACCAGAATAACCACGAACATTCGAGAGGGTCATAAAAACACAATGGAAGTAGGTACGTAGGTAATAAAAACAGTAGGTATAACCTATTTATAAAAGACAAACAAATATGAACCTTATGCCCTAGGCGTACGGTCGAAATTCTAATGTCTTTTTACAAATAGGTCGCGAGTTTGTACCTACCTAACTTTAAAACTAATAATAAGAGAATGCTCTCGAACTTCTAACGTACACACACTGTAATCACGTGGTTTCTCGAATGTTCTAGTAGGTCCAATGTAACACTGCCCCCTCCTTAGACATGCTCGTCCCGAGCATCATTAGTCCCGTAGTATCGCGCCAACCGGTCTACATGCACAATCTTAGGCGCACCTCGTGGACCCTTCTGTATTCGGTAGGTGACATCGTTGATCCTAGTCACGACTCGGTATGGCCCATCCCATTTTGCTTGTAACTTCGGAGACTTCCCCTTGCTCCGCACTGGGTTATGCAACCACACCAGTGAACCCTCGTCGAAACCCCTACCGTTTGCCTTCCGATCATACCGGGTCTTCATCTTCTCAGACATCTGTTGGCTGGATTGTCGTATATGCTCATAAACATCGTTCAACTTATTACGCAAGTCATTCGCGTAATCTGTTACACTACATGGAGCATCAGGGGGAGTTCCAGTGATTAAATCAGCAGGTAACCGTAGTTCCCTTCCAAAGTTCGCGAAAGCTGGTGTCACAGTCGTACTTTCGTGGACTGCACTTCGGTAAGACAGAAGAAACGGCTGTATGTGCTTGTCCCAATCCCTTTGCCGCCTTTCCACAACTTTCGCCAGATATCTCTCCAACGTTTGGTTGAATCGTTCTACCATTCCATCGGATTGTGGGTGGTAAGAGGTGGTTCTGGTTTTATGGGTACCCATCAATCGACAAGTCTCTTGAAATACTTGCGATTCAAAATTTCTTCCTTGATCGCTGTGTATTTCTAAGGGTACTTCAAAACGACAGAAGACTTCTTGAACTAATTTATCTGCGACAGTTGTTGCTTCTTGGTTAGGAATGGCGAAGACTTCCGGCCACTTTGTGAAGTAATCCATGACCACCAGGAAGTACCTGTTTCCACTCTCACTTACTGGAAATGGTCCCGCAACGTCTAGTGCTATCCGTTCCCAAGGGGCTCCAACGTTGTACACTTTTAATGCACCTCTGCTGCGTGTCTGGGGTCCTTTCACGGCCGCACAACTGGTACATTTGCGGCACCAGTCCTCCACATCATCTCGACAGTGGATCCAGTAGAAGCGTTCTCGAATTTTTAGGAGAGTCCTTTTAACCCCCATATGTCCTCCAGAACATCCATCGTGGTAGAGCCGTAGAACATCCGGTACCTTAGCTTTAGGGACAACCATTTGTAGATGACAACTGTCCCCTTTAGCGTTTTCCCATTTACGGCACAAGACTCCATCCTGGATCACCAAGCTGTTCCATTGCGCCCAATAACTCTTCGTGATGGAACTCATCGCAGCCACATCACTCCACTTGGGTTTAGGAACACCAGCTTTGATCCACTCGAAGATCGGTTTGATGTCCGAGTCATAGTGCTGAGCCTCCTGTATAGTTACCTTCCATTCATCGCTAAGATCCGTTCTTAGCATCCTCACAGGCACCACTTCCTTAGACTCCTGTCTGGAACTACGCTTACAATCTTCAGGCAATGGTCTTCTTGACAATTCGTCTGTGTTGTTGTGGTTTCTCCACTGTTGCTGACCAGTCTTCTTAGCCGCTTTTCCCTGCTGAGATTGACCTTCTCTAGGTGCGCTTCGCTTTTTACAATTCGACCGAAGGTGACCCCTTTCTCCACAAGTGTAACACCTAGGGCTGTATCGTCGCGGACGCTGGCGTTCAGGTGATGCCACAACTTGCTTTGGACAACTTGGCCGAAGATGATCCCTTTCTCTAGCTGTGTAGCAGCTAGGTCTGTAACCTTGCGCACGGTCGTGTACAGGTGATGCCACTACCTCCCTGACGTAGTGTGTTCGGTGGTCTTGCCTCACTGCCTCTACTTCCAAGGCATGGGCCAAGGCGTCCTTCAAGGTCTCATGATGCCCAAGTCTCACGGCAGCTCTAACTTCTAAGTCACGTATTCCATCAACGAACGCCTGTACCAGATTTCCATCAATCAGCGCAGGGGCAGACTGGTAGGCTTTCCGAACAAGTTTTTCAACTTCCAGAGCCCACTGCTGTAGGTTCTCGGCACTTCGTTGAAAACGGTCCTTCAACTTGGCACGGAATACGTGCTCCAGGTGCGCGTCGCCGTATCTGGACTCCATCGCCTCCAGTAGCTGCTCGTAGGTAACGTCCTTGCCGAGCGCCTCCAAAATAGTCAGGGCCTGGTCTCGGAGGCCCAAGGTGAGCGCGGTCATGGCTTGTGGTTTTGTCCATCCATTAGCCTTCATGACGGCCTCAAACTGTATTTTGTAAGCCGACCACGAAGATGTGCCGTCGAACGGAGGCACTTTAAAACCACGCGAAGAAGGTGTAGCAACCACCGAAGCTACAGTTCCACCTTCAGTCTTCAGTTCGCTCAAAGCCTTCTGCACCCCAGCAATCTTAACTTCGGCCTCCGAGATGCGATTCTCGTGCTGGTGGACCTGATCTTTCATCACTTTCAGGTCCTTGCCGAAAGTTGCATGAAGATCCTTTATGAGGATCATCTGCTCGTCTTGGCGGCGGACTTGTTCCTCCTGGCGGCGGGCTTGTTCCTCTTTGTCTTGCTGCAACTGCTCTTCCAACCGGCGAGCGTGCTCCTCTTGACGGCGAGCCTGCTCCTCTTGACGGCGAGCCTGCTCCTCTTGACGGCGAGCCTGCTCCTCTTGACGGCGAGCCTGCTCCTCCTTGTCTCGCTGCAGTTGCTCCCGTAACTGGCGTCCCTGTTCCTGCAGCAGCGCCATTAAAGTAGACAAGTCTGGCGCCACGGATGTTGAAGAAACTCCAGATGGGCCAGCGACGTGCTCTGACGTAGGCTGGACACCACCCGGTGTCTGTGTCGGAGAATCTCCAAACCGCCTTTGGTCCATATCCTGCTGTCGCTGGCTTCTGGTACGGATACCCTCCGTGTCGTCCTTTGGTAGAATTGGCATAATTTATCTCTCACTTCTGACACCAATTTGTTACGAGCTGGGTATGAGATAAATTAATTACTATCGATTAAACAACACAATAACTTTATTGATCACAAAACAACTTAAACTTAATCACAAATACACCACTGATCACTATTCGCTTAGATATCGCACTTCAAGTTCTCTTCGATTCGCTTCGTTGTGTAGCCAAAACAAGACTGCCGGTCGCGGCCCTGAGCGCTCTATTTACACTCGCCAACAGACACACCAGAATAACCACGAACATTCGAGAGGGTCATAAAAACACAATGGAAGTAGGTACGTAGGTAATAAAAACAGTAGGTATAACCTATTTATACAAGACAAACAAATATGAACCTTATGCCCTTGGCGTATGGTCGGAATTCTAATGTCTTTTTACAAATAGGTCGCGAGTTTGTACCTACCTAACTTTAAAACTAATAATAATAGAATGCTCTCGAACTTCTAACGTACACACACTGTAATCACGTGCTTTCTCGAATGTTCTAGTAGGTCCAATGTAACAATATAAACTCTGATACCAGGTTATGCACTAACCACACGTTAAAGATAGACTCATTTCTGAGTTGTTAAAGCAGCTACAGACTTAATTCTAGATACTAACAGGCATTGCAATAATTTTATTACTTAGCTTGCCAAAGCGCGTTTTTTCAGGGTTTTGAAATGGAAACTGTAGAACGTGTGACGACCCGAATAACGCAGCGTTAGTGAGGCTGCCTTACATTCTTAGGGTCCCAGGTTCGAATCCCGGTAGGAGCAAATGTTTGTGTGATGAGTTTGGATACATTTGATTCCGAGTCATGGATGCTTGTTATGTATAATAAGTATGTATTTACGAACAAAAAGTATATATGTTCAACTGTCTGGTGACCACGGCACAAGCCTTGCTTAGTGTGGTACTAGATGGCGCTGTGTGTAATGTCCAGAGATCTTAATTTTATTTATTTATTTAAACTTTTTTAGGCGCGTTGAGCATTTTTGCGGGTGAATAAAAATCATTTAACTAGGGTGACCGTCATCTAACGCTTCGTACCAGTCGTCACCGATCCGATACGGTGAAGCACAACCCGTTGCAGATATAGATTACTTAGTTTTCACTTCTATCCACAGTCTCCAAAGACTGCCCATTGTTTTACGGTATTTTTCGTCATAAGTAATAAAAAATTAAAAAAAAAAACAGTGCTCCAAAATAAACTTGTAAACATCTTTAAAAGTCACGTTAGATCTTCCTGTGTTTCAAACTTACATTCTCGTACTTTCAAAACAGACCCCGACACTGATGGTACATATCGTAATTACTTTGACAAAACAACAAACAAAGTTAAACGAACCTTAACAAAAAGAAAAAGTAAAACCATGTACTTCTTACTTGTAAATTCGTTGTCTCAACGTAACAACATAAGCAAGATAACATTACCAATACATGTAACCTTTAACCTTTGTCCTGAAATTCAATTTTACACGAGCAAGAGCATCTCTCGCGAGGCACAGAATTTAAGCAGTATTACTGTAGTATTAAAGTCGTATTCATTTTAGTAAAGTTTTAAAAGAAGAGGCGTTTAAGTACTTGTCTCTTTTAATTACGAAATTCGAATTCGTTTTCGTCTTAATTTCGAGATATAGAACGAAAGCTGGTTCACTTATAAAGGACGACGCACGCTAGACCGTGTCGGGTCTGAGCAGAGTGTCGAACGTGCAATTTTGTATGACTCACGCTTCCGAGTAGCGGCTCGTCTCGTGAGTGTCTCGAGCAACG
The DNA here is from genome assembly GCA_916618015.1 of Xestia c-nigrum. Lineage (NCBI taxonomy): Eukaryota > Metazoa > Arthropoda > Insecta > Lepidoptera > Noctuidae > Xestia > Xestia c-nigrum. The sequence continues at coordinate 4,251,583 of OU745262.1, forward strand.
TCCATACAAAAAAATTGTACAGTTGACACTCGGGTCGGACCCAGCACGGTATCCTTTAGTATGCAAACTACGATTACAAAAAGGAATTCTTTATCAATTCAGTGTTATTTAACATTAGTAGAGGGTAAATTATTAGATACGAGCATAAGTGGTAAAAATCAAACTTCTTCAAGCTTGTTGGCTTTTACAGCCCCTTGAGGTGTTCGACAAAGCGACATTCTATCAACGATAATGATGAAGGAGTTCGCTTCATTTACAATTCGGATTAAGATGCATCTGGTTAGACTGGAAGCAAACTCCTCATTTGAGAAAATTAAAGGCTAGGCTGAATGAGATGTAGAAAAGCTCAATAGGCTGTTGCCTCTTGTTTAGGATTTAAAAATAATTTTCCTTAAATCATTTGGCTAATAACTGGATGGTTTTACAACCACTGATGACCTGGTGATGATTGCGGGAATCCGTTGGATGTGAGTAGCCCAAGATTGGTTAATGTGGCGACACTTGGGCGAGGCCTATGTCCAGCAGTGGACGTCTTTTGGCTGAAATGGTGATGATAATTAAAGACTAACCTGCTTATGACGTCATATAAGCCACTACGACTGTTCGAGTACTTTAGTCTAGTGGTCCTAAGCGCGACTGCTAAGCATGAAGTCCTGGGTTCGATTCACAGGTTGGGCAAAGTATTATTGGGTTATTTCTACAGGAATTTCTCAGTAGTAGGACCACGGAGTCTGGATTCGGACACGGTGATGGCAATACGATCGCCCTCTATTACATGAAACTTAAACATAACTGATGAAATGTAGGTGGACTTTTAGGTGCAAGTCGGCCTTACATTTCAGGGGTAACAAGCGAGATGTTATGTAATATTATATCAACTTTTTCAACTGTTGATAATTTTTCCAAACCGTTTTTATTTTGTTATCGGCTGATTTAATTTTATTGCTAATGAATAAGGATTCGGCTACCTTGGAGGTGTTTTTAAAAATTTTCGAGTAATTAGCATCATATTTATTAAAAGATTCTGTGTTGATGTAAGGCTTAAGGCCGTACAGCTCAAACAATCGTTCCCTACTTTTTCTAATACCCTGTGTTGCCCAGTCACTAAAAATAAACTTGGGGCAATACATATAAATAGGAAGGACAATAGTTTTGGTTTTCTTTTTTAAAGTGTTATTGAACTCAGTGTGCACTACCAAAAAGAATTCTTCATACAATTCATTTACATTGTTTCTAATATGGCCTGGTATATTTAGCTTGCTAATTAAATTATTATTCGACTTTTCTAACTTGCTGGGTGTTATTTGTCTGGTCTGAATCTTAATTCTTTGTAATTGTTTATTGTAGGCGAAAGCAACCGTCTGCCCGCTGTGATCTGAAGGAAGATAATTTACTATAGATTTATCTAAGTAGTCGCAGCAACAAAAACCATTATCATTACATTATCAACAGACCCATTGTTCTTAACTAAAAAATGAAAATCCTACCCGGATATCCCAACACTACATGACCTTGAAAGCGCCTCTTCAAAAATACCCGTTGTATACCCACGCACGCGGGCTCAGCCATACCAAACCTTACCTAAAGCCTTAAAATTCAATTTTCCACGGCCATTTTTCCGACGCACCCGGGTAAGTGCTACGCGATAACTTCTCTAAATAAAATATTAAATGAATCCGGCTTGCTATATCGATCGTGGCCGTTGCGTGGAAGTATGCTGCATGTAATATGTATGGAAGCTCTCTTTGAAGTTGTCTTGCTACTTCGTTTTGATTATGTGGGTTTTTAAGATTATTTTTATGTTTGTTTTGTATAGAAAGATGAAGAAACGAGGGTTGGAATGTGTGAAGGATGACATGGTTTAAAGGATGTCCATGCAGAGATGACGAGTATTGAAAAGTATGGAAGAAGTAGGCATGCTGCGGCGACTCCAAATCAGGAAAATAATAATGTGTTGTATCGACGGAATAGTTTTGGAGAATTATCTCAGAAAATGGGTTTGCAGACGATGAGACGACAAAGAGACTTTAGAAACTCAAAATAAAACCATGAGTGGAGAATAAAATGCATGTTCCGTCTTGGTTAGATTCGCGTAAACGATTTTTATCGGTTTAACTGAAATTGAATTGATGGTGGGCTGTTAATTATGATAGCACTAGCTTCTACCAGCAGTTTTTTTTTTTTTAGGATGGGAAATCATCAAATGACTTCTCCCACTCTGGGCGGAGCGGGAGGGAGTGTCACTTTACTGACTAAAACCCATCCATGTTCCTTCCTCGCCCTTTATGTTCCGGGGCCGCGGTATCTCTTTCGAACAGGCCCGCAACCCAGGCAGTACCAGCAGTTTCAGTGAAAGTTGATAATATTGTCCTATGGTGCTTTGAAGAAAATGGGTTTGCAGACGATGAGACGACAGAAATAATTTTGAAACTCAAAATAAAACCATGAGTGGAGAGTAAAATGGTTGGGAATATGTCGGATTATCGGTGCCTTACACGTAGATCTCTTCCTAAACCTACAGAGATTCATCATCATCATCATCATCAGCCTATAATGTTCCCACTGCTGGGACACGGCCTCCTCTCAATGAGAGGGAAAGGGCTATAATCTACCACGCGGGCCCAGTGCAGATTGGTAGATGTCACATGTCTTCTAATTTTTGGTTCTAGGACATGCCGGTTTCCTCACGATGTTTTCCTTCACCGTTTTTGAGAGCAGCGGTGATGAAATAAATTACACAAAGTAATGCGCCTGTCTGGGTTCGAACCCACGACTTACTGTTCGTAAGACGGGGCCGCCACCACTGGGCCACCGCTGCTCTCTCGCTACGGAGATTACAGGCATTTAAAGCAGAATTTTATGATAACTATTTACACAAAAAAATAAATGGTTTATAAAATAATCAGCCAATAACGCACCCTGTTGGGACAAAATCCTCCTCTGTTAAAAAATACGTAAACACTTCGTGACACTTGCGAGGCAGAGGGAATTAAAGAGTTAAATAAATCCAGGTTGCTGTATTGATCGTTGCTGTTGCGTAGTAATACTGTATGAGATAATATTATTGAGGGTTATTTTTTTAAGCTGTTTTGTTACTTCGTTTTTGATATGGTGTTTGAGAATAAATAATCTTGTGCACAGACCCAAATGTGTAATGTTTGAGACAGATAATTTATTTTCTACAGGTGATATCACACTGAAAAGTTGTGTGGTAATCGGTTGTCGTTGTATGGGCATGTGATGCGGAGGAATGAGGAAAATGTCGTGAAAAAAGTTTTGAGTATGAATGTGGATGGGTATTTGAGTAGTCTTCTACTTAAATAAAAAAAAGACCAAATAAACGATGGATGGATTGTGTTAAGAAGGATATGGTAAGAAAATAAGTCTCTAATGAGATGACGAAAAATAGAGGAGTATGGAAGAAGAAGACATGCTGCGCCGACCCCAAATGAATTGGGATAAGGGCAAGAGAATGATGAGGTAATAGCACATTATTTTTCTTCTTTGAAGCATCTCTAACTTTGAAGCATCTACAATGCTAAACCAGAGATAGACTAGTTTATATTGGCGATTAAACCTCTGCTTTATGTTTGACACACAGGTTTTTTTGGCCCCACCAACCGTGTCCCCACTGGTGGGGCCAGCGGAAATTAATAATTATTATTAAAAATGGTCCGGTTGGCCTAAAAATACACCAAATAACATCTGTGTCAATCATAAACCAGAGGTTTAACCATCAATTAAGGAAAGTCTATCTCTGGTCTAACATTTGCTTCGGTTTTTACTTGTGGGCTTTGCAAAAATCAACACACCCAACGAATTCCTTGAAACATCCCTCGTACAACAGTAACTCCTCTATCCTACAGATAAAAAACACAATCAAGCTTTCCTTCCTCACTACAATCCTCTAAGATAAAACCTCATTTCGCACGCAATCAGCAAGAGAAAAAACAAAACACGCTCTTGGACAAACACACGGTCCTTTCATCCCATTAATTCCCCTCACGAAATTAGAAAAAGTACAGCCAAATCAATACGATGAATTAACGAAATGAAGAAAGAACCTCTTTCACAGGTTTTTACCGAAATTAATCTACCGGGACATTTGGGCATAGTGAATTGAACCGTGTTGCCAGTACCAAGTTATTGGGGTTGCCAAGAAAAAAATAAATGAAAATAAGGCGCATGAAAATGAGGTTGGCTTGCGTTTTTGTGTTTGCTCAGGGAATTACTTGTCTTCGGTCTTTTTCAATTATGGCGGGACCAAATTCGAGGGCCAAGGGTAAGTGGATTTGCGATTATAGCCACAAGTAGTTCCCTTTTTTGTTTGGTAGCTTGGTCTACCTACATGGATTGTGTATAAAATTCGTTGCTAAGGACTTATGAGATCGAGCCAATATCAATTTTTCTTCGCTGAATAAATCATTAAACAATGAATCAAGCCAAATTGCTTTTTTTCTCATGGGATTTGATAGTTTTATCGGTGGATTTAGTTATTATTATTGCGCATGTAGGGGCTCTTGCTTGATAAAACACTTGATTGTTTCGATGGAAGACAAAATGTTCTTGTTGACGTCTTGATAAAATAATAATTGCTTATTACCAAGGTGTTTACAGTAAAACGGCCGATTGTGTACTCAATTATATTTCAATGATATTCACATTACAATAACTATAAATGCTTATGTTAACGAATTAATAAAATGCTATGTAATCATACATATTCCCGGACGAGATAGGGAGGATGAGGAGGAACTTAATTTACAAAAATAATTTTATAATACTTGAAAATGCAAACAAGTTATAAAACTTAGTTTTTTGAATCTAGGGGGACGTTCCTATATGTACGCGAGGGTTACGAGGATGATGGACGCGCACGCTGTCCAAGTGTCCACTTGTTTCGCTGCTGCGGGGCGGCGCGGCCGGCAATGTTCTTGATTCCTCAGCGACTGGCGGAGACTGTAATGATGGAACTCGCCATCTACATCTTGTGCGGCGAGTTATAATTATTATGATTGCGATGCACCCTATTCCATACAAAGTGTAGATCATAACGTAGTGATGAATATCGTGATTGGACAGGTCATCAGATAACATCACTTCAGCCTTTTTCAAAGACTGTATCCTTTTGTCTACTTTACCGATTTCTTGTTCTAAATCTTCAGTTTTGTTATCCAAAACTAGTTTAGGTATGCTGATATTTATGATGTGGTTGATAGGGGCAATCACTGGTGCATACAGGTCTGGTTTGATCTCGAGTTCACTTGAGTAAGGCTTGTGGGAATACAACGTAAAGTTGCTTGTCTTGAGAATGCATCCTTGACCTAGGTTAATTAGTCCGGATTGTGTCAGCTGGTGTGCGGTAACTTGATCGCCGCATATGGTTCGAACTTGACACTTATCACAACAAAAGTAGAAATAACTATTCAGCGTGTAGGTTTCTTGCCAATTGTCTTTACACGAACTTAAAATAGTTTTACAGTCCGAATTTTCTGTTTCACAGAAGTTTTTGTCCCCTTTGATTTGGTAAATGGGTCTGAGGATGTGGCAGTAATATACTTCGGAAACAGTTTTGCACGATCTTAGGTCTTCTTCCGACATGTCAACGTAGGTATCTTTCTTCATGTTTATGGAGATGTACTTAGATACTGAGAGGATGCTGACCATGTCATTTCGGCCTGTTGTTTTAGGGATAGGAATTATTTTGAAAATCTCATATGAATCTCGACTGATAAGAGGTATTTTCATCTCAAAAATGATAATGTCTTCCAGAAGTCTTGTTTTTATTTCTAGAAGATTGTATATCTTCCTAAGGTCCGAGTGTATGTTGTCAATCGGTAGAGAGACGTCCTTCGGTAACTTGCTAGAAATAGTGCTTAGCTCGTCGATGAGTTGTTCAGGTGTTATCAAGTGTAAGTTGAAACGACCATTGTAAATATCCGTGACGGTATCTAATAGCATATTTTGTATGCACTTCAAATTGTACATCATGTTACTTGCTATAACAGCTCCCATGTTGAAGTCATTAATAACACTGTTTGCTTGGACGTTGTTCTTCAGTTCTCCTACAGCTTCGTCTAGCTTGTTCATGTGTCGATTTATCAGTTTGAGTTGTTGATTCATGTCATGCTCTGTACGCTGTAGAAGGTTGTTTTCTGCTTCCATGAGCGAAGTCTGATTTCTCCAAAGAGAAACTATGTGCTTCTCGTTTTCTCGGATGAGAGAAATGTCCTTTCTATATTTTTCCGCGAAACTTTCATCGAGCACTCCAAACAGGCTGTTTGCGATGTATCCCACGCCGTTGATAAGGCCTCGGCGCTGACGCAGTGTCCCAAGTCGCGTGCCAGAATGCTGACTTAGTAGTACTTGGTTGTAGTGCTCAAGTTCCGAGAACGCGTGACGTAGTTGGAGTACGATTACGTCACAGTGAACTTGGTCTTGTATGGAATCACATGTTTGTTTGAGAGATTGAATGTATTTATTGAATGTTGTAGTCGATTGTCAATATGAATCCATGCTGTAGTAAACTACAAGTTTCCAATCATCTCTGATTAGCATCATGTTTGACACTTTGTCAAAATACAAACTTTGGTTTGTTTGGAATGGAGTTATTTTCATGTTGCATTCTGAACTTGTGATGAACGTGAAGAATAACATCAGCGTAGTGACCAAAGTTGTAAAATTAAACTTGCTGTTCGTTGACCTCCTTGTTGCGGGTTCTTTATCTTGTTGCTGGTCAACTTCTTGCTGTTTTTCTCGCGCCTTGTCGCACTGTGAGGCAACTTCTTTGTGTTCTAAAAGTACGGATACTTTTATGACAGGACGTTTCATTGTGCCGCCCTTTGTTTTTAAGGTCACGACACGCACGTGGCCGTCCTTGCCTGGATGTAGTTCTACGACCCTTCCCATCATCCACTTGCCGGCTGGTAGGTTGTCGTCGTGGATAAGAACAATATCATCCAACTTGATATTGGATTGCGGTTGCCTCCATTTGCTTCTCACAGTTAACTGAGCGAGATACTCAGTGCGCCATCTTTTCCACAGATCTTGTAAGATTTTCTGTGTTAGCTGCCAGCGTGTGCGCATATCTCTTTCAGTCTCAACTAACGTTAACGCAGGCCCACCAGTTAAAAAGTGAGACGGGGTTAAGAAATTTAAGTCTTCGGGATCTTCTGAGATTGCACACAACGGTCTTGAGTTGAGACAGGCTTCAATTTGTGTTAAAAGTGTGGTGAACTCTTCATACGTCAATTTCTGTTCGCCAATCACTTTCTTGAGGTGTTGCTTGAAACTTTTCACGGCTGCTTCCCATAGGCCTCCTGCTGATGGCCAAGAAGGAGCGTTGAAATGCCATGTGATCTCCATATCCGCGATCTCAGACAATAGCTTGTTGTCAATAATTTCCTGCAGTTCTTGATACTCCTTTTGTAGCACCTTGCTTGCTCCTACGAAGTTACGACCATTGTCACTATACAAATGACAAGGAGTGCCTCTTCTAGCTGCCATCCTGCGTAAGGCGGCGATAAAGGATGACGTTGTAAGGTCGGAGACTAGTTCCAAATGCACGGCTTTCGTCACCATGCAAACAAATACTGCCACATATCCTTTAGTGGTCTTGACACCACGGCCCTTGTTGGTTTTGATATAGATATGACCAGTAAAATCCACGCCAGTATGCATAAATGGACGAGATGGAGTGATTCTTGCTGCAGGTAAGTCTCCCATCAGAGGTTGTAGTTTTCTTGGTCTTTGTTTTCTACAGATAACGCATTCACGTAGTTGTTTTTTAGTTGCATTATTTCCCCCAATAATCCAATATTTTTGTCTGATGTTTGCTAAAGTAATTCGAGCTCCGCCGTGAAACGTGAGTTTATGCGCGTGTTCTATAATTAATTCTGTCAGACGATTCTGATGACGTAAAATTGTAGGGTGTTTTAGATCAGGATTGATTGCAGCATGATGCAGTCTCCCACCCACACGAAGTATTCCTTCTTCGTCAAGAAACGGGTTCAAATTCAAAATCTTGCTTGTAGTAGACACTTGGTTGTTTCGATGGAAGACAAAATGTTCTTGTTGACGTCTTGATAAAATAATAATTGTTTATTACCAAGGTGTTTACAGTAAAACGGCCGATTGTGTACTCAATTATATTTCAATGATATTCACATTACAATAACTATAAATGCTTATGTTAACGAATTAATAAAATGCTATGTAATCATACAGCGCATAACACGGAAATAGGATTGATTCTAGTCGCTCTTTTACACAGTTAGTTCCGTATGGAGAAGAATGGCTGAGAAATTTATTTGTCGTTTGTTTCTGTAATAACTGCCAGCATATTGGAAGTTATGTGATGTAAAATACATTTAAGTAATTATATCAATGGCTGCTACGATTGGTGATTAAAAAAGAGCTAATTTATACCTAATTGTCTGCAAAAATACGAGTATGTTGTCAGGTAAAAAAATTGAAAGGATAAGGATTTTTGTAGTCGCCCAATTTTCTACAAAAAGTGAAAGTTATGAATACATACATTGAAGTATGAAAAGTATCAAAACGTTAGGTAACTAATTAATTATTCATCACAGTACCTATACAAAAGATTTCATTTTTTTGTTTTATAAAAACCGGTATCCTGTATCATAAGATCAAAATACTAATTACGATGATTAGTTCCGAGTTGCTCGTATTTTCGAAAGAAACTTGAGGAAGTAATTAAAAAGATACTGTTTAATTATCATCTCTGATGTAATATTACTTTCGGGTGTAATGGAACGTTTATTCTTTTTAATCTAAGACTCGCTGGGCTGGGCTGTCTTATGATTTTTATTCTATAAAAGGACCAGTTTTGTTATTTACTTTTGGTCTTCCTTCTCACGAGGTTTTAGTTTTTGTATTTATTGAAGACTTTCTTAAGGGTACTTTTATTTCTATTTATATTTGTGGAGAAAATTGGACTTTGTTCTGCCTAAATAACCCAACCCACAATTCCTTAGTAATTCAGGTATTTATGACAAATTAATCCCACATTTCATATGAATATTATTTTTTCAGCAGATTATGTCCCATTGACCTAAGATTTGGACGTAGTCACGGAAATTTAATCAGTATAAACTATCCAAAATTATCACATTACTTCGGAAATAGGGAGAAATTTTAATGAGGTTTGTCAAGTACACTTTCGCAGAACGACGCTCAAATATTTTAAATACTTCTATCTCTCGGATCCCTTTTTATTGTTTTTTTTTTTACGATGGGAAATCATCAAATGACTTCTCCCACTCCGGGCGGAGCGGGAGGGAGTGTCAGACTCTTACTGACTAAAACCCATCCATGTTCCTTCCTCGCCCTTTATGTTCCGGGGCTGCGGTATCTCTTTCGAACAGGCCCGCAACCCCGGCAGGATCTCTCGGATCCCTGACGTATAGCTTCCATGAATAATCTTATTCGGATACTCAAATAAAAATCTAAAACTTATATAAGCTCTTCCAGAACCTCATCCATCATCTAAGTTGACCTGAAAGATCCACAATATCAATAAGACCGCGTGTGCTTAGAGTTTCCACGGAGGACCATTTATCTCGTTCCAAGTCACTCAAGAATGACAGATTTATTGGCCAGCAAATAGCTGCTTGTGATATCGTATCGAATCGACCTCAATACATCCCTGATATTTTAAAACTTAGTTGAAAACGGTGTGATAACCTCATGTCCAGAAATTGGACTTAACATTAGGACCAACTTTTGGAAGATTTCATTGAATCTGAAAGCGATGATCAAATCTAAACCTTATAAGAGACTGTTGGAGTCTACATTTCTTGAAAAATGAAAGAAAAACAGCTGTATAGTACATTTGTGTTCGCCTAATGTACTGAACAGCTGATTTTTTTTCGCGATTTCAGGTTTGGTCCCAGAGTAAAAGTTGTTTGTTATCATAAGCAGAATCACGTGTTAAAGTTTCGTACACTAATTACCAGTTACCCTATATAAGATAGGTATCAATTTATCATAATCTTGAATATCGTTTAAATGCACATGATGCGATGAAAACTGAACGTTTAGACATTAAATCAAAAATCTTCGTCCAAAACTTGGGCCATTTTGGGACGTAAAAAGAAGTATCGGTCAAGCCGGCCAACATTTGAGCAAACATTGGCCATGTTTCGGCCAGTCTGATCGAGTCTTATTTCAGTGTCCAAGTACTTTAGTCGAGTTTCAAATTACGTAGATACAAGATGTATATTTAGGATAGAGGTCAGAGATAGGAAAGTTCTGGCGAAGCGGCGAAATATATTTGAATTTTCGTCATGTCAGTGAACCTCTGTTGTATGGAGTGTAAGCATTTTTAGTTTTACACAAAGTTTGAATTTCCTTTTTCAAAATAATTATGTTTACAAAACGAAATTAAATCATCATCATCATCATCTCAGCCGAAAGACGCCCACAGCTGGACATAGGCCTCCCCCAAGTGTCGCCACATTGACCGGTCCCATGCGACTCGCATCCACCGGATTCCTGCAACTTTCACCAGGTCAGCGATCCACCTAGTGGGAGATCTTCCAACGCATCGTCTTCCGGTTCGCGGTCGCCACTCCATAACTTTTCCGCCCCAACGGCCATCCGTTCTGCGAGCAATGTGCCCTGCCCATCTGCCACTTTAGTTTAGCACTTTTTCGGGCTACGTCGTTGACCTTGGTTCTCTTGCCTGATGTCTTCATCTCTGATTCGATCACGCAAGGAAACTCCGAGCATAGCCCTCTCCATTGCCCTTTGGGTGACTTTAAGCCTTTTGATAAGGCCCATTGTGAGCGACCATGTTTCGGTCCCGTATGTAATCACTGGCAACACACACTGGTCATAGACTTTTCATAGAAATTAAATAAATAAATGTTTTTAATTTTTAATAAGACTTATTCGAGACGAGAAATAGTACCTACCTCATAGTAGTCTCTGAGGGTAGAAATATTTATTAAGAACATTAGTGGATTTGGATTTACGTCAACATAATACCTATCAATATTCATATATTTTATTAATGTAAGAAGAAGAAATGTTTATTTAACGAAACTTTCAGATGTAGCTGAAACAGTTTTCTTATTTTCTTATCGTATAATCGATAATATTTCACTCAAAAATACAGGTACGGTATAAATAATTCTTTCTACACTTCGATAATACATTTTAAAACCCCCTAAAGACTTGAGACGAGCCTATCGCTCCATCGGGACTGATTCCGATCCTGGTTTGTAACTGTGAATTTTCCTAACAGAAAAATCCAATTATTCTAAATTGGCCCAATAACTCTCTTCAATATTGAAACCTTCCCTTTTTTACCAATTTTCGCTTCACGACACTAATCAATTGCATCACCTTTTGACGTATTTTACTTTCTTACCTTTTCTCGTATCCAAGTTATCAGCATTAAGTCCAATAGAATATTCAGTAACAAAATATTACCATGTCTTAAGAGATTTCACGACAAATCATCAAAACATGAAAAAGCTTTTATTTTGTTTAAAATTGATAGGCATTCCCTTATGAGATTTCGTAAAGAAAATGTATTTTTTTTATTAAGTTACTGAATTTAGGCCGTTGATATGGGAGCACAATGTGAAAAGTCAACCGTTAAAATGGCGTCGGTGCCTACCTACGTTCCTTTTTTAAAATACCTCTTTTTTATTATTGGCTTATTTTCGGGGTAAAGCCATATGAAAGAGGTAAGTACAAATATGATTCTTATATAACTCCGGATACCGTCCATTTGTTGGGACAGAATTTTAAGTTTTTTTTATACAACTCAATATTAAACAAAGATGTGCAATTACGAATCCTCAGATTCTTTGGACACGTTACCCGTAAGAATGATTCTATGGAGCGTTTGGTAATCCAGGGTAAAGTCGAAGGCACGTGACCACGTGGTCGATCACCAACCCGTTGGAAAGATTCCATTAAAACTGTCACCAAGATCCCTCTCGAAGAATGTACTCGCCATACGGCCAATAGAGACCGGTGGAAAAGGATCGCGAAGGCAGCGACCGCAGCTGTGAGAGACCCCTCATGAGCACGACCACTCTGTCAAGAGTGAAGACTATGATGGCACGAGCGTACCCAGAAGATCCCTGTTCAGTCTTGGTTAGATTCGCATAAACGCTTTTTATCGGTTTAAATGAAATTAAATTTTATTAATGGTGGGTTGTAATTATGATAGCACTGGCTTCAGCCAGCAGTTTCAGTGAAGTTTGATAATTGTCCTGTGGGATCTTTCTATGAATAAAAATGAAAATAAAAAAGGTTTATATTTCTTACTAATTAAAACAAAAATAAAACTTATTTCTAATTATTTACCAGTATTTATGTTTAAACTTATGCCTTATATTTGAATAATTGACTATTTATGTAAGAACCCCTCGTTCTCGAAGGTGAAGGCCTCCTCCAGAGATTTCCAACTGTTTTTCAGTGCCTCCATTCACTGATAATCTTACTGACTGGATTAAAAGTTTTTCATGTTTTAATCTAGGTTATATTACTATCTGTACGCTAAATTTCATCGAAATCCGTTTTGTAGTTTTTGCGTGAAAGTGCAGCAAAGACAAACACACTCACAAACATTCGCATTATAATATTAGTTGGATTTGACGTGACCTACATTCCTGCAGCATATCTGCCTTTTTACAGTAAAACCACTCGTTGGTATAAAACATTGTGACTCGGATAAAGTAATTAAAGGAAGAGCTCTTCTTTCCAAAATGTAATAAAAATACAAAAACAAATTATCGTTCACTCGCCGTACCTTAATTGAAAGGGAAGCGTTTCTGTGGGCGCAGAGGAAACTGGAGAACTTTAATTTTTTATATTCCTTTAGTCTACGTATGATTGGAGCGGGTTTTACTTTTAAAAGATGTATAGTAGTGTGGATCATCTTCATTGTGAAAACGTTGAGAGTTTGTGTTGTGTTTTAAATTGTTAATCTGTGACTGGCCTGAACAAAGAAAAATCTGAACAGAATCTCATCATTCTTTCAGAATTTCTGTCGAGTGTAAATTTATTCGATTTTAAATGTCAATATTTCTCACAGTTGAAGTGAAAAGTACAGTTTGCACCTCGAGACTAAACGCCGATTTAATATACCCTCGCTATCATTGACTCCCTCGCAGCTCGGAATTCAAACCTCCTCGGGTATATTATAATGGCTTCGTTTAGTCCCTCATTATAAAATATGATATAACTGCTTTGTTGGTCAAGTATTCGCAAGCGCGTCTGGTGAGCTGGGTTTTCCATTAGGAATTTCTCAGTAACAACCACGGAGTTTGGATTCGAGCCCGGTTGATGGCAATAAACTAGCCCCCAATTACATCGCACTGCCGAAGTAAGTGTCTGACCCAGCCCAGCCGGCGAAGTGTCCGGTCAGCGAAGAGTCCCGTCGAAGTAAAGTCTTGTCGGTGTTCAGTCAGTCGGCGTAGTGTCTGTCGACGTTTAGTGGTACACTCGGCGAAATGTTTGTGTACTAGGTACACCTCTGCCTAACACTTCGGAGACTAGAGGCCTGATGTTTATAGGATAAAAGAAACGAGGCGAAAATAACTTGTTGTATATGTCACCGTAAAATTGTCAAACACGTTATATTACAATAAGACGTGTTTCTCTCTACCGATATTGTAAACTCTGCCCCCATAATTGGGACTTGGGGCACCCCCCCGTTAGGTTAGTTAAGTTCCTTTAAAAGCTGCAATCGGAAATAGGGGCCACGCGAAGCGGGGCTCCGTCGACTACGCTTTTTAGGGGAATATAAAGTGTTCTAAGGTTAGGTTGTATTAATCGGTATTTCTCAGAAATGGTACAGTATCTTTTCATGAGAGTGGTACCACTGGGCAAGAGGGACCCCTCCTTCCCTCCACACCGCGTGAGTTGTCTACCATCGCATGCATTTCTCGAAAAATAATGCGTTTTATTGTAAGCAGTATGTTCGTTTGACAATGAATCGAGAGTTTACAATATCGCTAGAGATATTACAATATAACGTATTTGTCAATTTTACGATGAAATATATATAGAAGAGATCATTTTAAATAAAATAACAGACAACAGTGACAAGGAATCACAGCTGAAGAAAGTACTTCAGAACATACTTTTCTTAAACTCGATTTTACACCACAGAATTTTTTTTTTAGAATTTCTCTTTTTTCTAGTATCCACGACTCAAAAGCTGTTAGTAAAACTTACGACTATGTTAGTAAGCACTGATAAAAAAAAATAAGACAACAAATAAATGTGGATCGCTGCTGCGACAACCTATGAGTTAATGCACAGCAGCGACCCACATAAACACAGTCCTGGCGACTGGCAATCATGCTTAAGATACTGCTGGTGCTGTCCCACACACTACGCACCAGGGAAGCGCATCTTTTACGCAATGTTGCGTAATAACAATCCATGTGCGCATCAGCAAACATCCCCCCGACGCACTACAGAAGCGGGGCAGCCCCACTAGCTTCCTAAACGCATTGTTATACTGAACGTGGAGAGCACTGTGCAATCTTTGCGTACACCTAGCCCACAGGCTGCACGTGTAATAAGAAGTACAGTACGCTCGAAAGAGCGTGATCTTGACTGGACGTGAGCATCGTGCAAACCTGCGAGCCAACATGTTCGCACACATACACACAAAAAAAAAGTATAAATAAAATAAAATTAACTAGGCTGAAGGAACTCATGGATAAGTACTTTAGTACTTAAGTGTTTTTGTGTGAAACCAACTGATATAGTTACACTGGAAATAGACGAGCTAGATTTAGATTAGATTACGATTTTATCGCGTTATTCCTCATAAATATCAGGCTACTCGAGTTCCGCATACAGGTGTTCGTGGCTAAATAATAACAGCCACACGCGTTGATCTTCAAAGTTAAGGCGCGCTTGCCAAGGTCGATGTGTAGATGGGTAACCATCAGTTACATACCGAGTTTCCTCTATACATGATTTCGTGTCGCAGACAGCCGTTGGTCCCGGCTGTTATTTGTAGATCTTTGACAATCATTACAGGTTATGAAATTCTGGTTGCCAGACTTTCACGCCCAACCAACACACACAAGGGTCAAACCAAAGTGTATTGTATTACCAAGTACCTACTAACCAGGTTGTGGAGGTCAGATAGGCAGAGTCACTCCATGTGAAATTAAACAAAATTAGCGGCGGGGCCAGGAGGTATGCTTCCTAGCCGCGCCACCACGTACACAGCAATAAATAGTCGGGATATAATTATAACCTACAAATTATACCTATCATACGAAAAAAAAATGAGTATCCTTACAAAATTAAACCGAAACAAATGGAAACAAAGTAAAAAAGATAGTTAAAACGCTTGAAGCTCGAGTGACTAGAGTTGCAGCTTTTTTTTACTTCCACGCTTTTTTCCACAACTAGGTGACTCGCTCCGGCAATTTTTACGCAAAGGTAAGCATCCGATATGACTTTTTTTCTTTACTTTCTCATCGTGGAAATATGATTTCATTATAAATTCAGTTTTTGCGCGGTAGCCGTACTGAGCGGACGTCGTGTGACAATGTCGAGTAACACTGTGAAGTGTAATAACTGTAATGTCGTGATTAACGAGGTGCTTGCTTTTATTCAAAATAAAGCGGCAATTATGGACGAAGATAGCATGATAAGACTTTGTGTTACCGCGTTTACAAGTGATGAAATAACACTTGCGAAAAAGTTATTGTTCGAGTCGGTGGATACATCCCGCCGTAAAGTTAATAGAAGGAAAGAAGGAAAAAGTCAAAGAGATATGGAGGATATTATCGTCCTGATAAAAGAATCGGATCCTGAGTTGCTGCCAGTTTTTGTTGCCAGGTATCTCCATAAACTTCCCCCGGTCACTTTCGACCACCTGGATGCGACAAGGTTGCTGAGGGATATAATTAAACTTCAGGATGATGTGGCGATAATAAAGGAAAAGTACGTTACTATGGATGACCTGACTCATTTAAAATCATCGTGTGATCATCATCAATATAGGAATATAAATATGAATCGCAAGAGAGGAGGGTATTTACTAGATAATAGTTTTGAGTGCGAGAGTGGTCCGGTTGGCATATTGGCTAACATTACTTCGGAGGGGTCAATGAACGCTGCGAGTGACAAGCGCGCAGGTGTAAACGAGAGGCATAATGATACCATCATAAACGTTAGTAGTGTCGTCTCGCCTCCGGCGCACGAAACTAGTTCTGGTAGATCGTGCAGTGTTGAGCGCGTGGAGGCCAGCACCGCGGTTTCGTCGCCGATACCGGTCCGTGCGACGGATACGGGGACACTGGAGAGAGAGAAAGAAAGAGACGGAGTTATGAGGCCCACTGCGGAACCAAACGTCGAGTCGTCGACGCACTCGGAATCGACCGCGGGCGGTGGCAGTGATCAGCGTAAACAATTAATATCAGATGTTTTAAAACAGGACGGTGAATGGAAAAAGGAGCTCCCAAGTGACGGTTGGGTCAAAGTTCAGCGTAAAAGGTTGCAAAATCGTTTTGTTGGCTTAAAGGGCAGGGCGGAAACCTCACCTCAGTGTTCTTTTAAGGCAGCAGATGTCACTGTTCCTTTTTATATTTATAATGTTGACATTGAAACGGAGACCAAGGATATTATTTCGTATATTAAAAGTAAGACAAATGTTGAAGTTTCGTTGAAAAAAATGGATATGAAAAGGAGCAAGGGCTATGCGGCTTATAGGTTTTTTATTCCTAAACGGAAATTGAATGTTTTTATGGATGAAAACTTATGGCCTTCTGGAATATCATTCCGTAAGTTTGTTTATTATAGTGACGTACCAGAGAGGAAGCAGAGTGATCTGGGACCGAGTGATAAACATAAACATCGTTAATGGATAATTCTCATTGTACTTGTTTTGCTAACTTTGTGAGTTATAATTGTAAGTCCCTTAAGAGGTCGACTGTATGTATACAAAATTTGTGTAAAACTATGGATGTCATTGCTTTGCAAGAAACGTGGTTGTTGCCGCATGATGTTTGTTTACTTGGTAGCCTAGATATAAATTTCGATTATTGTGGGAAATCTTCGGTCGATACGTCGGCAGGAGTTTTGAGAGGTAAACCTTACGGTGGTGTGGCTCTGTTGTGGAGAAAGTCTATATTTACATCCGTGACTGTTATACATTGTACCAGTGATCGTATAGTGGCGGTTAAAGCGACTTGCGCTAACTGTAGTGTGTTATTGTTCAGTGTTTATATGCCGACGGACTCTGTGGATAATTTAAATGAATTTTGTGAATGTTTAGGTGAAATAGCAGCTATTGTTGAAAGCGCGAATGTAGAATATGTTTATATATTAGGCGATTATAATGCTCATCCGGGTGAATTATTTAATAAGGAATTACTGAGTTTTTGTGAGGAACAAAGCTGGTTTTGTGCTGACTACAAGTACTTGGGTATTGATTCTGACACTTATACCTTTGTCAGTGATGTGTGTGGAAGCAGACGGTGGCTTGACCATTGCCTGGTCTCTGAGGCGGCGTGGAGATCACTCAAAAAGGTTGAAGTGAACCATGACATTTACTGGTCAGACCACTATCCACTTGTGTGTCAAGTTGATCTAGGTTTGGTGAGGCCAACGGATGCATCAGTACATCAACTGATTAAAAATGTTGATAATGCTGTATGGGGTGAGAGAAATGTTTCGCAAATAGACCGGTACTATAACTTATGTATGGAAAAGCTTAGGGATATAGACTTTCCCCCAGAGTTGGGAAACTGCTGTGATCATTTCTGTCAAGATGAAAATCATAGATTGGTGATTGATAAACTGTACAGTGATATAGTGACTTCCCTTCGGGAAGCGGCAGAGGGCAGTTCTGGCCTAGTGGGAAAGGGTAGGAGACGGCGTCCTGTGATTGGATGGAATCGGTATGTCAAAGACGCTCACGGAAACGCCAGGAGAGTTTTCCTTAACTGGGTGTGGCATAATAAACCGCGCTCAGGGTTGCTGTTCGAGGAAATGAACGAGACGCGAAAGGTTTTTAAACAAAGACTGAAATATTGTCAAGACAATGAGGATCAATTAAAAATGGATATGCTTGCGACTGAACACAGGCGTAAGCATTTTCAAAATTTCTGGAAATTGACTCGAGGTTTGAACCCGAAACCTGCGGTTCCGTTGAGCGTTGATGGCGTTACTGAACCGGGAGAGATTGCGGGCAAATTTAGGCGGCATTTTGCCGTAGCTTCGCGTCAGGTGGAGGAGCAGACTCCTGTTGCTGGGTGCATCATGTCTGGAGAGCCAATACACATTTCGGCTAAAGAAATAAGAGACATTATCAAAAGTATGACCAGGGGCAAATCTCCTGGACATGATGGCCTAAGCATTGAACACTTACAGCATGCTGGTCCGCACCTCCCTAGAGTCTTATCCATGCTATTTAACTTTTGTGTTCGACACTCGTATCTGCCTAAGGAGCTGATGAGGACGATAGTGGTGCCTATTGCCAAGAATAAGACAGGGGATGCGTCGGACAAGGACAACTATAGGCCTATCTCTTTGGCCACCATAGTGGCCAAGGTTCTTGACGGTGTGCTTGAGCGTAGGGTGGCCGAACAGCTCAATCCACATGATTCTCAGTTTGGTTTTAGAGCAGGATTGTCCACGGAAACTGCTGTTCTAGCGCTCAAGCACACGGTTAGGTACTATACCGACAGAAATACCCCGGTGTACGCTGCTTTTCTGGACCTCTCCAGGGCGTTTGACCTGGTTAATTATAAGATCCTATGGTCAAAATTGCGAGAGAAAGCTATACCTCATGAGCTAGTTAACCTCCTCGAGTACTGGTACGACCACCAGATTAACCAGGTTAGATGGGCAGGTGCATTATCTGATGAGTATGGACTGGAGTGTGGGGTGAGGCAGGGGGGCTTGACTTCCCCGGCGCTCTTCAGTTTATACGTCAATCAGCTGTTGGAGGAGCTTGGTAGCACTGGTGTCGGATGCTCTATTGATGGTAAAATTATCAATAGTTTAAGCTATGCAGATGACATGGTGCTGCTGAGTCCCTCGATTGATGCTCTCAGACGGCTGCTTGGAGTGTGTGAAAGATATGCCATGGCTCATGGTCTCCTATACAATGTCAGGAAAAGTGAGGTCATGGTGTTTCGTGTGGGATCCAGAAAACCAGCGATAGTCCCTCCTGTGTACTTATATGGGGTGGCGCTTAAAAGAGTGTCACGTTTTAGATATCTTGGGCACATTTTGACTGAGAGCCTGTCTGATGACGAGGATATAGAAAGGGAGCGGAGGGCGTTGTCGGTTCGATGTAATATGCTCGCCCGCAGGTTTGCGAGGTGTACCAAGGACGTCAAAACTACGCTGTTTAAGGCATACTGCCAGACGTTGTACACTTGCAGCCTGTGGGTCGGATATACGCAGAGAGCCTACAGCGCCCTCCGTGTCCAGTATAACAATGCTTTCCGGGTGCTGGTGGGGCTTCCGCGGTTCTGTAGTGCGTCGGGCATGTTTGCCGAGGCTCGCATAGACAGTTTTGAGGCTGTCATGCGCAAAAGAACGGCATCCCTAATGCGTAGGGTACGTGGAAGCTCCAACAGCATCCTGAAGGTTATTGTGGAGAGGCCAGACTGCCCTTTTCTGATGCACTGGTCCCGTAGGCATAGCTGCGGGCCTGGTGCTGAGGAAAGATATTTAAATTAGTTTGTTTTTGTTTCCTCCAGAAGTTAGTACTTAAATTAAATTAAGATTAATTTAAATTAGATTAAATTAATTGACATTAATTACATATATTAAATTAATTGGATTATATTAAATTAGGTTACAGTGTATTAATTAACTAATTTGGACTGTCTAATTGGGCTATTGTGTGATATTGTGATGTTGTGTTGAATTGATTTTTATTCTTATTGTTATACTAACATAGCTCCTAGGTTCCCGCTACTAACCTATATGGACTCTTGTTCGAAATAAAGTATTTGATTTGATTTGATTTGATTATACCCAACGACATCTAGTACATAAATGAGAAATACCTTTTAATTTTAAGGTCACTCTAAAATCTAAACTTGCCGCGGCCCCGGAACATAAAGGGCGAGGAAGGAACATGGATGGGTTATGAATTCGCATTCTAAAAAAAAAAAAAAAAAAAGGCTTCTACCTAAACAAATGAAACACGATTTCATAATCAGAAGTAATTATTCATTCATTGAAATAAACAATCGACTAAGGTCCATGTTCACCAAAAAGATGACGGTCTGATTATTATAAAAACAGCTGTTCCAAACACATTTTTGTATGGGAACATGTCACAGTGACAGCTGTTTATAGATAATCAGACTCTTATCGTTTTGGTGAACATGGATTTAGGTATGCGATAGTTTTCCAAATAATTTGATCACCATGGCAAAGGTTTCGGCAGAGGTGACGTATTCATACACCCACATTTTGACCAGTTATGTTCAAGTACTTACTGTGTAATGGGGGTGGCAATTTTGTCCATTATATTATTTTGCCCCGCCCAGGAACCGAACTTACGATGTCATGGTCAGCATCAGCGCTTGCGACCACTAGACATCTAGGTCAGAAATCAGAAATCGGAAACCAAATAAAATACTTAACTGAAAATCAAAAAAATCAAAGCATTTATTTCAAGTAGGCCAAATACAGGCACTTTTGAACTGTCGAAATAAATATGAAAATTAAATATAACTACGTTCCAGCCACAAGACATAAAACTGTGAAAGTACTGTAGTTGCCCATTCCCTAGCGTAGATCTCTATGTAGAAGAACGGGAAAAAAACTCCATGGACACTCTTTTAAATCAAAATTATTGTTACAAAATCTTGGTTACATCATTTATGTTGAGATGGTATATGCGAGAACAATTTACCAAGATGTGCACGTTAAAAGTGTCCATAGTAAAAACAAAATAATTCAATCAACTAAGAGATGACCAGTCACAACTGACAGCGCCCGTTCACGAACATGACGCAAGGACCATTGCCATTCAGCTCAACCATTTTGAAGGGAACTAAATCCACACACGCGCCACGTCAGCGAGACATTTGACTGAGCATGACATACTCTCAACTGGTCAAGAAAAAACGTAGGTTTCCAGTGAATGATAGCTTTCTAGTACGTAGTACTCACACAATATGGGCTATGCGATTATATGATACTAAAGATATTGAATCTATATAATGCAATGATAGTTGTAAAATCTTCAACAGCTCCAACAATACCATTTAATGCTATCAATTTTTGCGCCCCTGTTCTTGTGGAGCAGGACCAAAATTTAGCCAAGCATTTTTATCAGCGGTATAATCGCCCAACATGTAATAAGCTTGCTTACATAGTGTGCGATTAATGCATGATGTGTGGAATTTTATTATAGCATCTCAAACAGTACCCCATGAAAATTGAGTCTACTTTAGCGAAGCCTGGCTGAACTAGTTGGTCTCTATTTAACTCACTTCACAATTAAATCCATTCACTGTATTTTACGTAACGATTTACAGTATTACTAAAAAAAAAGGATTAAATTGCTTTAGTGAGTATTAAGTCGTTAATAACGTTTTTACTTAATTTGTAAACACATACGTAAAAATTAACGGTTGAGTGATTTACGACAATAATTTATTATTTATGATTTACGAGATCCTTTGTTATTTATTTATTACATTTGGTGGATACCGTGTCGTGTGTTTTTTATTGACGTCGCAATGTATATTTTTTATTGGGTAATTGACAAGCATTTAATTTGTAAGCAGTAAAAGCAAAATGGGGTGTAAAAAGCTTTGATTTCGAACAACATTTATTTTATCCTATTAATTTCGTCACAGGCCTATTAGAGCCGTCTTTATTTCGGGTACTTCTTCTAAGACATACTCGTAATGTACAAGTAAAAGCGTATTAATTAACAAGTGTTATAGTTAAAGGCTAAGATTAATCAGTGTCGCTTTACTTATTATCGTCGTTACAAATGATGATACTAAAAAATAATAACTAACACGTCCTCTGATTCAAGTAAATTACGTGCAATTTAAAGTTAGTAGCTATAAAAGTTATTGACCGTGTCTGTCTCTGGCTAATCTTCGACAAGTAAGAGATCGTGTTCTTTTTATTGATAAATAAAACGAAATTAAAAAAAAAATATACAAAAACCGACTTCAAAACCACAAAAAGTGAAAAATAACTTTCGCTTCAGAAGTCGGTGACCTTCGTTTGATAGATTTAGTTTTTTTGTGTTGCAAATGTCCTTCCCCCTTCACAACGTACCAGCGTGATGTTATGTTATGAACTGGTGTAAACAAATAGACAGACATGAGATTTCAGTAATCCATTAATTGAGGAGTTCCGTTGCCTGTCTCCGAAGTTCTTCGTCAGATCTTCACCAAATTGAAATGGGATCACTCCGAGATAGACTCTTCCTAAAACTATCCAAATCACTTCAAATGTGCCTATCAAATAAGAGTTCTCTCTGTTTCTCCAGGATCCCATCATCATATCCTGACTTGATGATTATGGGGCCGGGTGAAAGAATGTTTAAAATCGGTTGAGTCATTCTTGAGTTGAATTGTAACAAACAGACGAATAATAAATCAAATCTTTCTTCTTTATAACATAAGTTTGGATTGGATTTAACAATAAATTATTGTAAGTGAACTATTCAAAATCCGATAGCTCAAGAAGCCGACGTTTGTAAGCAATAAGAAACTACCTACATTGATGTCAGTCTATTCGCTGTAGTTCACAGATGGAGCTCTAGAGGTAATGTTGCCAACACAAGTAATCAAATAGAGCATAACAATCCAATCTAATCAGTACTGTAAAACTGGTTTTACTATTTGACTAGCATTGTGAGCCCCTAAACTCGAGTACTGATTCGTTAAAAATTTTCATCCTAAAGTTTTCATTCATACTATTTGTAGTGCTACCGGCGATGTTGATAACTCTCATGATTCCTTCATTTATTTTCACTCATACTCAGAAAGAAACATTTACCAAGTGTAATAAAAAATATATGTGGGTAGGGTGGGTGGGGGTGGTATGTGGTATTTATAGTATTTTTTTGTTTTTGATTAAAGGTCGTTTCACTGATTTTTGTCTTAAATTAATGAAATTCAGGTCAGAGTGTCGTCTTGGGGGCACTATGAAAAAAAGACTTTGAAAAATTTCGTGACCACTTTCGAGGTAGCTTGGTCACAGTTCTAACCTAACCTTACCTATGGATCCCTTCCACATCGTTTTGCAACAAACGGTTAGTCGGACACAGTCGGTAAAGGGAAAAACCTGAAAACCGCAAATATGTAGGTTAATAACAAAATACCTACAAGATTATACGGAACCCTCGGTGTGCGATTCCAATTTACACTTGACCGGTTTTTTATCAATCTCAGCATAAAATCAACATTCACCAAGTACTGTTTTGAGCTATCAGAAAGAAGAAAGAAAAAGCATTGATTATCCTGTACAGGACAAAACACATCAAAATTACCAGTATTTAAAACTTACTAATAAAAATTAAACAGAAAAAATATATTCATATATTTAAAAATTAAAAGAAGCGAAACTCGTCCTGTACGAGGCCAAAAGGCTCCTATCTCAGCATGGTGCTGTAACATTAAAAAAAAAGGTCACAGCGCTGATATTCTGATGTGAAGGTGATACCACGGTCAGGCCAGATACGGATAAAAATAAAAATATAGTGTAGACGAATAAACAATACAAATAAATTAATGTGTGAAGTATAAATAAATATGAAGAAAATAATAATAACACCTACACCCACGTAATGAATACTGTTCGTCAATCTGTGCCAAGGCTTTCCACTGGCAACACTGACGAACATAGACGGTTCACAACTAAACTTAAAATATCACTTACAGGATATCTTTCGTAAGTTTTATTAATGACAACCAGTGTTACCGAAAATGATAACTTATTACCCAGTATTAACTGGGTTGTGGCAGTCGCATCATGTAAAAATACTGGTTGACTAAAACCCATCCATGTTGCTTCCTCGCCTTTTACGTTCCGGGGCCACTGTATCTCTTTCGAACAGTCCTGCAACCCCGGCAGAAAAACACCCTCGCCTACGGCTCGGCGAATGCAATTATTATTGTAAAGCATTATTAACCCAAACGTTGCTTCTAAATTACAATTTTCTTTTATTACTGCTCCCAAAGCTCATACTAATTCCAGTATAAAAATAATCTTGTAATTGGCTTTCTGAAAATTGAATTAAAAAGTTCAGACAAAAACAAAAGACCAGTGACTTTTCGCATAAACTAAAACAAAGTATCTGACATTAAATAGCTCTGAGTACTGAAGAAATTTAATCGCCAATTAATAGTTTGACAAAGAGAACTTACTCTAAATTGTTGACAATTCTAAGTATATTGTTAGACAACTTCGGCAAGTTTAAATGTCTGTAGTTTCTTATATAAATTCTGGGAATCGCTAATTACTAACGAATAAATTCGGCTGCAATAATGATGCTTGCGAGAAATGAAATTATCCATCCTAGATGAGTTTCTATAAGCATAATTATTGCATCCGAATTGATTATTTAGTTATCAGCGATCGAAAGAAAGCGATTTTGTCGTAATCTATGACGAGACTAAAATAGAAAGTAAAAAAATATTCAGTACTGTGTACCTACATTATTTACAAACAACAAATAAATTTAAAATATGTACAGTAATCGTCGTTCGTCTCGTTTTTCTGTTTTTTTTTTTTTTAATATATATTAGTTTATTTTATATGCATAATACATACGTATTAGTATGTATACCCATTTATGTGTTTTAATTGAATGCTTAAAAATTGTATTTTTTATTTTAATTGTACTCTATCACACACAATACTGTCCTATTTGATCCAAAGGTTGACTGGTAAAGAATGATTAGTAGGTGGTAATAGGATTTCATACAAGTCATTCTAAAATTCGATTCTTTCGGCGCGGTCGATTCTTCCGGCGCGGTTAAGTGTGCGTCCACCTTGATTAGTATGTTTTACATTTCGCACCTACAGTAAAATGTTCGATTTCTTTCATATTTTCGATAGTGTATAGTATCAAACCTCAAACTACTTGAACCCGGTAGGAAGCTTCTTAAATTAATGGTTAAGTAAAGATAAAGATAAAGATAAAGAAGCATTTATACGATACGACACGACAGACTACGATACGATACGATAGACTTTAGATAACAAATCTTTGTTTGATTATTTTGCATTAAATTGCGCTTTGGAAATCATCAAAGACTCAGTGTCAGACTTATTACTGACTAAAACCCATCCACGTTTCTTTCCTTCCCTTTATTTTCCGGGGTCACGGTATCTCTTTCGAACAGTCCCGCAGCCCCGGCAGGAGGTAGTAGCCTACCTAAGTAATACACCTAAATTGTTTCACCATAACTTTTCAATAACATAATGGTGGGTAAATAATAACAGCCGCTCGGGCCGATCCTTAGGTTAAGCCGTGTTTGCCTGGGTTGGTTTGTGTTTTTTTTTTTTTTACATACTGAGGTACCTCCCTGCTTTGGAAACCACGTTAAAGCTGTTGGTCCCGGCTGTCATTTGTCTATCTTTGGCACTCGTTACAGTCAGTGGCCCAAAAAGTCGTATCGTTGTATCGTATTACCCAGTATACCGTACTGTTGAGTGTGTTTTGTAATCGATATTAATTTGTTTTTTTCTCTCTTTTCAGGTACTTTTTCACAGCTAAACATAGTTTCTTGATAGAGAACTTCCACAACAAGAAGCTCGGTAAAGTGATTGACGTATGATTTTAGGTTTTTTTTCTGACGTTCTAGCGTAGTGTTTAAACATAATGTATTGATAGACTTTATTCTGTACACCCATAATAATATAACGAATTTTCTCCGTGCCTCGGAAAGCACGTCAAGCCGTTGGTCCCGGCGGTCATTTGTAGGTCTATGACAGTCGTTACAGGTAGTCAGTGGCCCGGAAAACTGACAAACAGTCTTATCAAGTATTAAAATTGGTCCAGCCATCTTCGAATGATCGGGGAACATGGAATTGAGAATCTTCTCCTTTTTGAAATCGCTAAAATAACATCGATATGGTAGGCTCAAATATCCGGATAGCCTATGAAAGATTCGGCCGAGTATCGTTAGTAAAATTTGCTCCTAAGAATTTGTATTGTATTATATAACGGGCTGATGTCCGCAATTCCACGTCAAGGCGAGTATTTTGCGTACGGGTGGGAACTTCACTCGATTTATCCCAGCTCCCCAAAGAAGGCCAGCAGCGCCCCGATGTTGCCGACAATCTCGCGGAGAGTACCTGGACAACCAAAGTACTTTGCCCTATATGTTGCAACCGCTGGGCAGTGTAGAAGCTCGTGGGCTGCTGTCTCGTCTTCCTCCATGCATGCGCGGCACAGGGGGCTGTATGTGACTCCTATGACAAAGAGGTGTTTGTTAAAAGAGCCGTGACCGGTGATGGCGGCTGTAATTGTACGCAGCTGTGGCTTGGTTAGCCTAAGCGCGCGTTTGGTGAAGCGGCCGTCGATGGCAGGAAGTGCCTCCTTGGCTTGCCTACACTCGCCGTGGTCAAGCCACAGCTTGTGGTGTATTTCACTAGTTCGTTTCCTTACCAGTGTGCGTAGGTAACCGAAAGGGAGTGGTGCGATGGGTTCTAGTCCCACCGCTGCCATGCTCGATCCCCTTCTAGCGAGTTCATCCGCCGCGTCAAACCGCGGCGGGAATCGCTGTGTCCTTTGATCCATTGGATGGTTATGTTATTGAGATTACCAACCTGGTTCAGGCGTTGATGACACTCGTGTATTAACCCGGAGTTCACTGTGTGGTTGTTTAGAGCCAGCAGCACCACCATGCTGTCCGACAGTATACGGATTGAGTGGCCCACAACGTTCCTGGCTATGATGGCCGATGCCGCCAGGGAAATGCCCATGCATTCTGCCTGAAATACCGTGTTGTGGGCCCCCAGAGGTGTGGCTATGTGGATGTTGAGGTCTTCCGAGAAGACTCCTGCCCCAGTGCCAGTACCTGTTTTAGATCCATCTGTGAAGATCCGTAGTTCCGCGGGGTTTAATCCCTCGCAGCGATGGTCCTCGTGAAGCTGGATTTTGTATTTCTTGTCGAATACAAATTGCTTCGGTATCCGATCGTTATATGCTTCCGCCAAGGGGAACTCGCAATAGAATTCCTCCAGTATCGCATTGTGCTGTGTTGTCTTCTTAACCCATAGCCGAAGTGTTTTAAGGCGTACTGCCGTCATCGTCGCCTCCTGTTGTATGAACAGATGGAGCGGTGGGAGCCCCAACATGGCTTCGAGAGCAGCAGTCGGAGTTGTCCTCATGCAGCCAGTGATTGCCAAGCAGGCAAGCAAGCCTAAGAATTGAAGAGTTCAGTTATTTTGTCATGGATCTCATAATCAGAACCTTACCCAACTCTCATCAAACTACCCTTGAAGTATAAAAAATAATTTTGATTTTTGAAGAGTTCCATTAATATCTCCGAAAATCAGCATCCGATCTTAACCAAATGGAAATGGGACCACGCGGGAAGCACCAGCTTTCAAATAAAACTCAAAATTAAAATCGGTTCACCCAGTCGAATGTTAAAAGGTAACAAAGACAAAAAAGAGAAACAGTCGAATTGAGAACCTCCTCTTTTTGAAAGTGGGTTGAAATAAAAACAGATTTGGCGATCACAAGAAAATCAACTGTACCTAACATATGGATTAATTTTGAGCAACCACGTTCTTATAAATCCTCTAAAATCAAATGCTTCTCTCAAAAACCATGTATGTCACCGTAAAATTGTCAAACACGTTATATTACAATATAAAGTGTTTCTCTCTAGTGATATTGTAAACTCTCGAAAATTGTCAACTGAACATACGGAAGTATCTTTACCCCCATAATCCGGACATGGGGCACCCCCCGTTAGGTTAGTTAGGTTCCTTTAAACCCTGTACTCGGCCCCGCGAAGCGGGGCTCGACTACGCTTTTTAGGGGAATATAAAGTGTTTTAAGGTTAGGTTATATTTATCGGGCAAGGGGGACCCCTCCTTCCCTCCACACCGCGTTAGTTGACTACCATCGCATGCATTTCACGAAAAATAATGTGTTTTATTGTAAGCAGTATGTATGTTCCTGTGACGTGTATTTCGAGAGTTTACAATATCGCTAGAGAGATTAAAATGTAACGTGTTTGACAATTTTACGGTGACATACACATAATAATATCTTATGTCCTATGAATTATAATTATAATAACATACCCCCATACGAGCGCGAGAATATAACCTATAATATTATGAGCTCCTTCGCGTGTAAGGGATCAAATTCTGACCTTTAATTTTCACACGCGTATTATTAATTATTACTAAAACCTGTAACGTAGATAATAATATCGGACAAGAATAGGCTCAGATTAATTTTAGTATTTATTTTCTTTAAGAAAAACAAACAGTAACACATTACAGTTTTTTTAAATAAGACTTAAATACTAAACTATGATAATTATGCTACCCGCTACGTTTCTCACAAATTACTATAAATATTGTACAACTAGAGAGACTATCTAAGAATGTAAACTATGAATTTAAGAACGTTAAACTATAATATTGGTAACAGGTATAACAGTAAGTCATATAGTTATTGTCTTTATTAAACTTTCACGATCAGAACACATTATAAAACATATGAAGACGGGTAATTATCGCGAATTTATCTTCGTTTCGACCGGATTGCACCAGCCGTGGTCGCAGGGAGACTGAAGTATTGGAGGTACCGTGACAGCAAAGTGAAGGCGTTTATTCAAGTACCCTCACTTGCTCTTCATAAATATTAGTTAGGGTTGGTTCACACTAGGACAGCACACTACACTAACAGTGTCCGTATATAAAAAAAACTTAAATCGGGGCCGGGCTTAAATTAAAGGTAAATTCGCGATAAAAAGGTACCCGTCTTCATATGTTTTATAATGTCATATAGTAAGTTATAGTTGTGTGATGTACTTACAATTTACAAAAAGTTTCATAAATCGGCACACAATACGTAACATATAAAAGATGCATAATCTTTGAAAGGTTAAGCAGAGTTATAACGAATGGTACACCCAATGACGTATTATAAATAGACGCGTCTTGCATGAACATCACGGCTGTCGAAAACAGCGTAAATACTGTCGGTAGCTAGATAAATACTTAGACGCACGAAGACAGGGAAAGAAAATGAATCGTCATCTACGGAATTTTTGTTGTTAGAGAGAGATAAATAAATTTCTTTAATTCTGTTGTCATTCTGTGGTGCATGCTCATTGGCCGAGCGCGAACAAAAGGCGCCAGCCGCCATTAGAAGGTATCGAAAAAAATTAAATAAAATACATTTTTCTAGATACTTACGCATGAAATGATACTTTTCTATCTTTCACAGTTAAAGTATAGTTTTTACATGTCCTAAACACACAGAACGGCATTTTTTTTTCGTTGTTTGAGGAAGTTATACACAAAAGTTATTTTAATGTCACGTACTGCCGCGGCACCGGTTGGTACGCGACTAAATGAAATTGCCTTGCATTCATGTTGTCACTACAGAGCGCGGGCAACGTATCTATAGTTAATATATCATTAGGTACACCCACATAATTTCGCCAGTTATATTTTAAGTCTCTTAAAATGGAGGGCGAGACTATTGCCCAACTGGACACTAATCCAGACTTCGCGGCTGCTACTGAAAAAGTCTTGATGGAAAAACCAATAATACTTTTGCCCAACCCGGAAATCGAACTCAGGACCTCATGCTTGGCTCAACATTCTATTATCCATGGATTTATAAAAACGATTAGTAATCAGCAAATATTTACCTTATTTAACCAATAATAATGGAGTTTTTTCCCCGTTCTTCTCCATAACCAGCAACTAATTTAAACCAGTAGACCGCCTACACTGAATCCTTGACAATTCCGAAGTATCTGCAAATGCTTTAAGTTTTAAATGACTTTGAGTAACAGTCTCTTCACACTAGCGAGTTGCGAGCGAGTGAAAAGCGGGGCGAGTGCGCAGCAAGCTCTCCGCCAGTTCACAACGTGTGCGCGGCGAACACGGCGCTAATAAACACAAAATTAATGATTGTACAAAACGCGGATCGCACACCGCGAACTCACTGTTCACCTGCGGCGTGTTCGCCGTGCACATGTTGCGAAGTCGTGGTAAGCCCGCTGTGCACTCGCCCCGCTTTCCACTCGCTCGCAACTCGCTAGTATGATAAGGCTCTTAGATAAATTTTAGAACAACTAATGGCACGCTTGGTAAAAACCAAGCGTGCCATTTTTTTACTACCTCACACGATCCGTATAAAATACGAATTGTGCTACTTGTATTATCTAGGAACATTAACATCTATGTATATAACCTTGATAGTAAAATTAGCAAAGCCTTTTACACGTATTCAGCTTTCTATTTAATCAACCAACCAACCTGTTACACTATCAATCTTTTTAACTAGATTATTAATTATAGAACTTTGGTCATAATGATTAAGTTTGGGACTAACTTTAAAGTTAAAGGGCCTACTAGAGACGAACTATTGTTAGTTTACGTTTTACATTAAGCGATTGGATTACTTATTCATCTTTTGAAGTTAAGAGAACTGTTTTAGTTATTTTAAATGCATTAAGTTAGTTCGCTAATTGCATTTTTATTAGAGCTTGAAATTACTTTTCTATTAATAAGTTTGGCTGTTAATGTAACGCTATCTTATAAATACGACTGATTCAAAATACATTATTAATTTAAATTTGGCAGCTGTACATTCTTTTCACTTTTCTGAACCTCAAAAAGTAAATTCTATACCGATATTTACTTTAGATTACCAAAAATATTTTTACCCACCAACACATTGGAGGCTTTAGCAAAATTATCACCCTCAACATTCCGTATCTCACAAAATTAAATGTCTTACCAACCTTACCCTTACATATCTAAACATACACAAAATACATTAACAAAATATAATTTACGACACCAATTGCCGCTTGGCTCACGATAACAGTAATAATCGTATGTGTGCGTCACTTAATGACGTAACACAAAATTTTACATTCAACCGTGACGCACAGGTAATGCCTGCTACCAACGATGACGTATGAAGCTGAAACTGTATTCAGAGGCATTCGCCGACTCATAGCAGATAAGCGAATGGGGACGTTTAGGTGGCGCAAGTCTAAAGCGAATGCGATTAAATGTTTGGTCCTAATGTTCTGGAAGATAGGCTGGTCCTTTGAGGGTTGATTGATGAAAGGGTTAGCATTGATATGCTAAATCCTGAATTTCTGGTCGGGTTTGGACCTTGAATAGATTAAGGGCAGGTTTGAATGAAAATTTCGGTAATTGACATTTAGATACATGATACCTGGTGGATGGAGAAATAAATGGAATTCTTGACTGATTGATACTCGAACCCAAGTTGCTTTAAGGTGCCAGAAAACATTCAACAAACGCGTTTTACTCACTAACAAAACCAGTCTGTAGTGTTCCTTTTGTTAGGTTATAGGCATCTTCTTTGTGTAATAGAGCGGACTGTTAGTGTACGAGACCACGTGCGGTTTGGTAGATGTCACAAGACTTCGAAATTGTGGTCTTAGGACATGACGATTATCCCAACACATTTTCCTTCATAAGAGAAGTGGTGATGAAATACACTATTGTCGCCACAGTTGGCGCAAAAGCTGAGCGATGGGCTGCTGCGCTGCGTGCCACGTGTTCGTTTCCCGGACGTAACAAATAGATATTCCAAGTCTGGCTGTTTGGTTTCAGTTAAAATGTTTGTTAATGCACCCAGAAAACAGGAGAAATTAGTGGTAGCACCATAGTCAAAGCTGTAAGCCCGCTGTTTGCTCACACCTCATCCACAAAAGTAACATTACAAAGTATAGCGGAACAGTGAATGCAAACGACTATAGAAGGCGTGTAATTGCGTCCGCCATTGTATGTTCAACGTTTTTTTCCGTTCTGCTACGAGTTTCAATGGTAGATAACGTATATTTATCGATGAGTCGATGAGTTTCGGATCACAAGGGTCGGAGTTTGAAAGTAACTTTTTTTACGAGAGCTCTGCGGTGTTCGGATCAAAAATATGGCTTCGATTTGAATTTGAAATTCGAAACTTTTTCGGCTGTTTTATATTAGGTACTTAGGTTTTGTTATCCGTATATTTTATTTGGAGCCGCAATTGAGTGAGTCAAATAATACCTTTAGCTTTATCCCACTTTAACTCATACTTAGGTCTATTTTAACACATAAAAGGCACGAGCATTAATCACGACGTTTGCTCAAGGCGAATTGGTTATGTCAAACTCAATTTCATTTTATATCGTGATTTCATGACGATATTTCCCTTCATCGAAGTTAGTTATGTCCACGACAGTTAAAAAGTACATGCATTGAAAAAGTCACATTGTTTCTTTCCCGAATTTTAAACGACTCCTCATGCGTGAGAAATTTTGAATCATCACGACTTGAATGTGTCGAAACGTGTGAATTAAATGTTTACATTTTTTAATTGAACTCAAGGCAGGTTTATTTATGACAAAAACACAATTACACAGCATAAAGGAAGTGAAAGATAAAATGTGAAAATTGACCTATAAATCCAAACACAAAATTATTATTTGAATTTCGCTTTTTCAGAAGGTATAGCCTGACTTGATTATATCGAAAGCCTTCCTTTTAGAACAGAGACTCATTAATTACGGCCTCTACTTACTCCGTTTGACATTGTCATGGCATGATGCGCGAAGTTAATTTTATCTTCATAAATTTTTGGGAAGTGAAATCAATTAATTATTTTACGACGTGTTTCCTTAATTAGTACTATACAGAACATTCTATACCTAGTCATGATTACTTTTTGTCTAGTATCTGCTATGTTGGTGTAGTGGTTGCAAGCGTTACTGCCGGGCATGAGGTCCTGGGTTCAATTTCCAGGTCAGTCAAAGTGTTATTGGGGTTTCCCTTCAGAACTTTTTCAGAAGTGGCCCATCGTCAGTATTTGTCCCCTTTGTTGACTATAGACTTGCTCCCTATAAAATAAGACTTATAAACAACTGACGCAATATGGATAAGCTAAGTGTACGTACACATCTACTGTACTTTTCTAGAATTACAGATGTGAAGTTACGGTTATGCAGCAAAAACATATTATATTTCCACGTTGTTCCAAAATGAATTGTTGGGAGAAAATAGAAAGAAAGAAAAAGTCAGGACTTGATCGCAAGGTCATGACTAACACAATATTATTAAAGTAAACATACAACGCATTAACACAAACATTAAAACACTGTTTTAAGCTTTCACGGTTTAAAACTAAACTAATATTGTTACTTACGGGATATCTTCCGTGATTATTTATTATTTTGAGCTCCCGATATTTCGACGCTGTTGCAAGCGCCATGATTCGTCTGCTCGTAACAATTTTATTTTCCATCTACACGCAGTCTCCAGTCAACCCGCGATCAAGACCCCGATATTTCGACGCTGTTGCAAAGCTTGCAACAGCGTCGAAATATCGGGAGCTCAAAATAATAAATAATCACGGAAGATATCCCGTAAGTGACAATATAAGTTCA
Source organism: Xestia c-nigrum (assembly GCA_916618015.1). Lineage (NCBI taxonomy): Eukaryota > Metazoa > Arthropoda > Insecta > Lepidoptera > Noctuidae > Xestia > Xestia c-nigrum. The sequence goes on from OU745262.1 coordinate 4,285,215, forward strand.
CAAACATTTAGACTACAACAGAAAAATAACACAACAACATTTATAAAATACAGGTATAATTACTTTTTGGAACGGCCTGTTTCCAGACTCTTCCAAATTGATGAACTACCTCGTTTGTGTATGTTATGTTCAGGTCATAAGTTTCAGCTTGAGCAAATTATGCTCACTAGTGAGCCCAAGATTCAAATGGTCCATAAAACTAACCTTACCTGGCGTTCATAAAGTCTATGTTTGTATTATGTTCAAACCATCTAACTAAATTAAGTAAAGATGAGAAATACAAAAACTACTGAGGTGTTGGCAAACCACAGTAGTTTTTGTATTTGTCTTGTTTCTGATATTATTTTTGCTGTGGTACTGTTAATTTTGTACCCAGAGTATGCATTTTTTTAAAAGGTTAATGTGGCCCACTGCTGGCCATAGGCCTCCCCCATGAATGAAAGATGAATGATACATTTATTTGCAAGAGTATAAGTAGTTTACATAAGTTCTTAATATAGATTTTAAGAACTTATGTAAGCTACTGATATGGGGTTTCACTATATTCGGCATTTCGGCCATAGATATACGATATGGCCTGGCATTCAGGTACTCTTTTCCTGCGCCACCTCGAACCAGTAATGCAATAACAATTATCGAAATAACCACTTTCTCAAGCTTTGTAGGATATTGTTTCTGGTCCTCACACAAGTTCGTGAACTTCTTGAAACTCGATTTAACATAATATGTGTGTATGGCCGAATACTTTTCTGTCAAGCCTGTACTTTTGCTACAGCACTCTTGAAACCTTGTCGTTCTCGACTGCTCAACTCTCAACTTTACTAAATGGCGCTCAAGTGAAGTGACACTCAAACAGGCTAATTTCAGTTTCGCTTCTTTTTTTCCCACAACTAATGTAATTCAGTCCATCATTTAAAAATGCACCAAAAATGTGTGTCTTCTATTTTAATGTTCTTTTGTTTTTAAATTTTAATGTTTTTAATGCTACTACTGTTTTAGCAAATTGGATACAGTAGAGTGTCTAACGCTTATGTTTTTGATTCGTTAATTAATTTTGAATGAATGGAGCTTTAGTTATACAAGACCTAATAATAAACACGCACTCAAAAAAATGCGATACCAAAATCCCAAGCACTCTAATTTTACTACACCATTACCGAAGAAATATTCTTCATACTTACACCAATTGATTACACTATCATCTTCAACCTCCACTTGATCAAAAAACATTGCGTGCCTCAAATAATCAGGGTTTACTCAAGGGTCCATAATAGGACCAACACTACTTCAGAACCTAATTGCTAATAAATGGGACCTATCAACTAGACTTATGTTCCGCCGTTAAGTTAAATAGTAATACATTTAAAAAGGTAGGTACATTACAGTCACTATCAATCCCGGGAAACGGGTCTAATCAAGTGGAGAGCCTTGGATGCGTGATTAAGTCGGATCTTACTCAACTCATCCTTGCATGTGATTAAAAGTCGGGGTTCTCGGAAACGGAGTTCGGATCGCTTCTTTTTTAATTTAATTGTATTGGAATTGTTTGATGGCTGTGCTCTTCGAAATTAAAAAGAGGAAAAGAAAAAATAAAATGCTTGAGATGTTAGTACCGCAGAGTTCTAATATGATTACTGGCTCTGTAATCTTGCTATGGTTTTGTTTGATTGTTAGCTGAGACAACAAATAATAATTCATGAATTATTTTAGATAGTGGAGTTCTCGTACAAATTGTTAAGAAAGTATCCTGCTTGATTTGATCCGATTTTATATTTTGCCATAATTTCTGCAGCAAAGTTTTTTTTTATCGAAAACGGTAGCTGTGATGAGAAACTGACCTTAATAATTAAAAACAATTTTTAATCAGCCTTGTAAATTTAGAATATTTTTAAACGAAGGAATTATTGTTTTTTTTGGTGTTGGAAAAAAACTGTCATCGAAGTCTTCAAATAGCATAAATGCTCACAGTTTAACAATATTTATTTTTATGTTCTTTCTGATCGTATACTAATTATTGCAGATATGATTACCAACCCTACCCGTTGGTAATTTTATACCGTACTTTTTTAGTAAACAGAAAAAAAACGCCCCTATTCACGTAAGTATTTACTGTCAAATGGCATTGACCACAACAGAACTAATTTAACTCGCAAAAAAAATATCATAACATAGCTTATTTCTTATGATTTTAAGATTCCGTTTACATTTCTACGTAATATTCTTTTAATACATAGTAAAATGGTTACTATTTTTTGGTGTTATTAAGAATAATAAATGCAACGAGAAGGTGGGCCAAAAAAGAAAATTCCTTTCAGACGATACAATAAAACAATACTCACGTTTCAACCATCAATAGACCAACTTCAAAGCGTGAATCAAAACAATAGCTTCCAATCCACTAATGTATGAACTAAGTGATTAGCTGGAAGATCTAACGGACGGTACGCTAAGCTGATGAATGGAGGAGGCTCTGCCGCTTCCCAATCGTTAAGTTAACGGTCCGATTAGTTCTCGACTTTAGTTAAGTTTATTGATAGGTTAAAATGGTTCGTTAGTGCAGGAAAATGCTATTTTAGTTTCAGTGGAACAAACATGACTTTATTTAAACAAAGTGCTTGTTTATTTATTATTAACATTTTCTAGATAAGTATTTACACGTAAAAATGTTAATTTCGCAGATGATGAAATTAAAGACGACGCTATTTTTATAATTTTAAATGGAATTTCATAAAATGTATATTATCTGCTTAATTACTATTGCTAAAACATTGGAACGGTAGAAGTTAATTGAATAATATCTACTTTAGCTTTTATTCAATAAGACGCCAACGGTAGATACCAATGTTCTAGTTAAAATGGCGACAAATTCCGAGAATTTCTATTAAAACTTGAATTATTTATTTACATTTAGGTACTTTAGCCATTCATTACCTTCTCCGAAATTGTTTAGTAGAACTAATTGAAAGCTTAACTTCTCTATGCCGATTTCCTAGAAATTGTGTTCAGATCGCTTTCAGTCTAAGATTAAATGAAATGAACCATTCTATTATATTCACGCGTCATTTATGTTAGGAAAACCTTCTACAAGGTGTACTGATGACCTGACGAAGGTCTTTTGAATCCTCTCAATACGGCAACCTACGAGCAACTAAGGTTGACAGCTCGAGCTTATCGAATATAGAAGCAACTACAATTTTTCAAAGGACATGGACAAATCCTGCCCCAAGTAAACAAGAATTTCGAAAAATCACTAACGTACGATACCAGAAAAATAAAACTGTTTTGCAATCGATTTCGCTCGGAAAGTCAGACCCCTTAACGTTGCCATACAATAACAACAAAGAACAGAACAGGTGGTGGTGACGCTGCCTTACGTTCTTAGGGTCCTGGGTTCGAATCCCGGTAGGAGCAAATGTTTTTGTGATGAGCATGGACATTTGTCTCCGAGTCATGGATGTTTATATGTATAATAAGTATGTATTTAAAAACAAAAAAGTATAGAATGTAGTATATCAACTATCTGGGGTCCACGACACAAGCTTTGCTTAGTGTGGTACTAGGTGGCGCTGTGTGTTAATGTCCAGCGATATTAAGTTTTTTTTTTTTATTAATAATAATTTATTGTTACATTATTAGTTTTGTTTCCAAAGTCCATAATTGAGTATACTGTCAGTCTTACTTTATTAGGGAATTTTGAACAGAAAAAGATTTTTTAAATGAACTTTTAATATGGGTATAGATTTTTATTACGCTGGGAACACTATTATTGACATAACTGTGTATGTTATGAAACAGCTTGGTGTAGATTTTTGTTAATTTAAATTAGTAATTAAAAAAATAAAGAAAAAAATATACATATTTGATGGACTCACGTAGATCTTAAGTTACTAATAATAAGCTTAGTTTAATGTAACGTGTCCAATGATGGAGCACGATCGTAGTTTTAATTATTTCTAAATCAATTAAACAATAAATAAAATGTAAATAAGAGCGCGGACCCCCACGTCTGCGGTAAAAAACTAAATAATAAAAAAAAAACTGTGTATGTTGTTATAATTTGAATGTATTTTGTTTTTTATCAGACTTAAATCTATTTGTGTAAAGCAAAGAGATTATATACCTTACCATACCTTTTCTCGGTGATCTAAATGTTACAAACGAATAAGTAAAGATTGTTTCATTTTGAAAAAAAAATATCTAAAAGTGTGTGTTAAGTGTTTTTTAACCAATAAACTGTGTTTATTAAATGCCTGGGACAAATATATACATGATTTACACTAGAATATAGATAAAAGTACTTAAGACGTAGTGACAGAAACAACTTCTTTAAACCCTTCTAACTTTTGTCCATAACTGCTGAGCAACACGTAGGTACCTTTTTGTTTTTGTTATAGAAGATTTTACTATTAAATGACATAGATTTTATATTTATTCATGTTGGGGTACAGGCTCATACAAGTTTTGGGCAAGTCATTTCTTTAATAGATTTTCTACTTTATAGCTAAAGCTATAGGATCAAGTTTGATCAAGAATGAACCTAAATAAAAGCTTTAAAAATTATGACAGTTTCGGGAGACTTGATGTGCTCGTGTCTGTACAAAACTTATGTCACTACGGTACAGTATAGTATGGCCACTTTAAGTTTGCAGTTCAAAGTGACGCTGCTTGTCAAAAAGCATTGACATGTCAAACTTGGTACATTTATTTTAGTTCGTGTTTTCACGCACTGAAATTGCGTAATTGAAAGCATTTTCGTATCTGTAATTACTAAAATATTCTGCTCATTAAATTTCAAAACACAAAACTGAAAGTCCTAACTTCAAACTCTAAAATCAAAAGTAACTTTAGTCCTAAAAACAATACCTGACATAACAAAAATGAACAACATTTTCCGAAATACAACACGTAACGGAATAACTTTGTATAAACACAGTTTACAGCACAAGTTGGCAAATAAACGTCATTGTACTGAAACTGGAAGTTCAGAAACTCACTTATGACCTTAGTCTGAACTCTTGGATGGCTGGGGAAATAGGCTGAAATGTGCTGAAATTGGTTATAAGTTTATTCGGTATGATATTGAAGCTAGTGACTTCTCTGAGTTTTAAATACATACTAGGCCGGTAATGGATTTTCATACAAACTTTTAGCCCCTATTTTATCAGCTTAGGAAATTTTGTGAAATTCTATCCGACTAATATTATAAATGCGAAAGTTTATGTGGATGGACGGACGGATGGATAGATGGATGGATGTGTGGTTCTTACTCTTTCAGGCAAAACTTCTGAACAGATTTAGATGAAAATTTGGCACACCAACAGTTTATAACCTGGTTTGGCATAATAAGGGATACTTTTTAAATAGGTAATACGATCCCGTGACCCAATTATTAAAGGAGATGTTCCTCCAGAAATGTATGGAGCCTGGGCCAGCACGATGTACACTAAATGTAAATATACTAACCGTTTTACATTGTTAATTTTCTTTAATTTAACTTCGTTTCAATTTATAGGTATTCAAATTAACTTGGTCAAGGAGAGCACAACATAAAATAAAACATGGCGGATCAGAGCAGCAGTATGCGCGAACAATGTCATTTTGATAATGACATTTGATTGAACACAACCAAGCCAAACTCAAGGCAAAGACAGACTCAAAGACGTCACTTGTCACACAACTGTCATGGCTGCCCAAAAAGTAGGGTTATCTTATTAACAAACGTAATTTTGTACACCTGTACCCTTTTTCAAATTAATTTAGTTAGTATTCTCATGAAATTCTTTCCTATTTAACTATGTAGTGTACATAGTGGTGGGCCAAAATCAAACATTTCCTTTACGCGAGCAAAGCCGCGTACATAAGCTAGTAGCATTTTAATAGCCCTTGTCAATGTTATAATGATGTCTTTAGGTGCGTACAGACTATGTAACATTTTATATATTTTGTGTTTTATAACACTTCCACATTATGTAACCTTGTTATTCAACATTACAACATAAAACAATACTGCACATATTAGAATAACAATGCAATACAACAATGTTATATAACCATTGTCATTTGTCGTTCTTCAGTGCTATCCACAATGACTAAGTTACATAACATTGTTGAACATATGAATAACATGTTATTATAACATGTTTTATAACATTCAGTGTCGACATTATCTGAAACATGTTATATATAACAATGATGTATAACATTTTATGTGATGAAATCTGTACGCACCTATTTTACATTACTATCACGAATACAAACCTAAAATATTTCATAAACACCAAATCCTTTCACTCTAAGACATAGCTACTCTACAAACTTAAAATAATAGTCACGTAGTTCGTATCCACCTCTACCAACCCATTATCAGCGTACTCAAGAATAATGATAATAGGTGTACCACAGTAGTTGCTGTGCTCAGAGTCTTATCTTTATCGTACAGTTTTGAGTCTATTACAGGTAAAACTAAATGTCTGGTAGACGTGTTATTAACCAATTTTCAACCTAATTGACACCTTATCCTGAACTTAGGTCCTAGTTAATGTCTTCTTGTTATTGAGAGACGTAATATTATGTCTTCTTGTTATAGAGAGTATCTTGTCTTGTAGTTATTGAGATACTTCACGTGTGATATAGATATACTAAAGGATACTATAGTAAAAAAACTACCCTTATTGAAATTTTGCCTTTTATACAACTCCTGAAGAACATCTAGTTTCATCACTTGGCTATGTTACTCAAACTTAAACTTTTTATTGCATTCATAATGTACATTTATATGTAAGTAAGTACCAACATGTAGCCCGGTTTGGGCACGGCGTCATAAATGTAGGATACATCTTGTATTGACTGCTAAGTCACCATCATATGCCTAACCTTTACCCAAATATTTTGAGGTCGGCGTCCAGTCTAAGGTGCGGGACAAGTAGAAGAGGCGTCGGGTGATGACACGGCGAGGGCGAGGTGATGGTGTGGCGCCGGCGCAGCGCAGAACAGGCGCACTAACGGTGTCGGAAAGGCGAAGCGCGGGCGCATTCTAGTCTTTAAAAAGTCTATATTGTCACGCATTTTCGCCGTCTTATTCCCTGTGCATGCCACTGCTAACTGCAGGTGCGCCGGGGGCAAGGAAGCGGCGTCATCACCACGCCTCCACCAGTATGTCTAACGCCACACACATTCAATACATTTTGTATGAAATATCAAAGAAATGGCGCCGCGACAGCGCCTTGTCCGCGCCACAGCACCGCCCGACGCTTCTAGTATTTGTCCCGCAACTAAATGGATGCTATCCACTGCTGGGCAAAGGCCTTTCCTATCTCCTTCCATATCTTTCTAGCCGTTGCAATCTCTGGCCAAATTTACCCCACAAAGACATGATCAGATTGTCACACCACCTTCGCCGCTGTCGACGCCGGCGAAGAATATCCTCCCTCAGGCATACAGTGAGATGACGACTTCGGACTCGTTTCTTGTCAAATGAAATCTGATCTGAGATGGATGGTTTCTGTGATGGAGAAAATCTGTGTCTAAAACAAAACTATTTATTGCTGCTTTGTTTTAGGCTTTCACGGTTTAAAAGTAAACTTATATTGTCACTTACGAAAAACTATCTATCTATCTACCTTTCTACGGAAGATATCCCGTAAGTGACAATATAAGTTTATTTACAGCTGGTTGGCATGGAAACTTGTTTTACATTATGCCCAAAATATTTTGCTGAAAAGTTGAATCTGTGAAAATTATAGAGTCTTCTAAAGAGAAGTTTCGGTGTCGGCATTTGTAGGGCATTAAAAATGAAAATAAAATTAGCAGGTATAGTCGATTTATTCTTAGACTCTTATAGAGCTTTCTTTTGGACCTCCAAAAGAGATTTTTAGTGACTACTAAAATAATATGATTCTCCATATTACTGTAAGCTATTTTTTTTAAGGTTTTCAGAAGGACTGACATCTAGCCTAACCAAGCATAGGTATAAAGGGTGTAAAACACCTCTTCACGAAGCCGAAAGGCATTTGTTCTCCCCATCACTGTGATCATTCTTTTGTTCTACACCATACCTGAGAACCTTCTAGTAACGGAGATATGGGAGGTCAAAGTTACAACTTTTGGACAAGTTTACTTTGTAAGATTTTGACTTTTAACACCTCCAAAACTCCCGTACTGTTCAATCTATCCATCAGCACAATGCTGTAAGTGCGGTTACATTGAGTTCTACCACAAAACATGATATAGGTATAACCTATAAAAAAAGTTGTTTCCCAGCAATATTTTTTGCGTAAAGTTACTTAGTTTTATGTACAGAATGCTTGGTTACGGCTTTGTCATGAGTTGGTTTACACACTGTATACTACCCAGTAACTGGGAAGTCAAAAAGACAGTCGATTCATGTAAAATACCTACTGGTATTCAACTGCATTCGGATAGTTCTGAAACCGCCCTCAACATACTTACATAGTTGGGCAAAGGCTGGGTCGATAAAATACCTATGAATGTTCATGTAATATGTCATTAGTCAGCTAGTTGAAAACAGTGGTCTTATCTTAAACATTCTTAATGATATTAAAGGTAAAACGAGCAAAACGTACGTAATCCGATAACCAATATGAGCTATACGCAAATATTCAAAATAAAAGTCACATTTGTTTTATCTTATCATGTACTTTACAAAACTTATCGAATACATTATCAAAATTGTTCAAATATCCAATATTTACAGAAGACAAAAATGTACAATGTTCATTTTATCTACACTAGGCGACACCTCATGGGATGCTTGAGTAAATGACAGATGTTTTATTTTCAACTCTAGACATATCATCTAAGGTTTGAACTCCGTTGTATTTGTTTCAGCCTAGTGTTAGTGACAACGAGTAATAATGTTATAGTCTATTTAAATCCGAATGACAGTATTATTAAATACAACATAAATATAAGAAAGCACCTTTTTTTTTTTTTTTTTTTTTTATTATTCAAAAACAACATTATTTACATTGATCATACAACACTTACATACCACACAAACCATCGTGAACCACTTAATGATTTCTTCCTAACTAAAATTACCATACTTCGTTAAAAGTAACCATTATTATTTGTATAATCTAAAAATAAAGCTAATACAACAATATAAACAGGCAATTATATTGCTCACTTACTTGGGAACACCGAACAATTCGGGGCGAAAAAAAGTAAAAAAATGCGCGTTAAGCACACTCTTGTAGTGTGGTTTGATATGTCACGTTGTGTCATACATTTGATATAAGATAATAGTGAATCTGTGCAATACACAATCAATGAAGATCATTGCTGATGGAATTACAACGTTAGACTCAGCGGCGATACTTGAAAATCCAATAACAACCTCAATGTCGCTTACAACATTCAAAATATTCACCGTCAAAAAAAATGTTGGATAAGCAATAAGTACTATTATAGACGCCGAGACATACTTAAATTTGACTGAAATAAAACATTAAGAAAGTACACGAAATTAGACAAATGGGCCATAATATTGTTAGTAGCAATTACAAAAACTCACTTGAAAAAATATACTTTTAATTTTAATTACATCATCAATGGATTAATAACAAAATGGCGGATATAGTACATTAATTTAATGTATACAGATACATTTCTCACGTGACAGTCTCGGGTAGGTACTTGTAGAACAAAGACACTTCTTTTCACACAAAATATCACTTTCACATTGCATAGAAAATATTACGAGTTACCACCTAGTAGTTGAAGTAAACCCTTTGTATCTGGCACTTGGTCGGCTAATTGATTAGCTGGTACAGTGACGGTAGTAGCTGGTGTAGTGGGTGTCGTAGCAGGAGCAACTGTTGTAGGGTTCCTACATTCTTCCAGCTCCCAGTATAGGGTGTTCTTCCGACCAGCCAAAGACAACGTAGACACGAACAGCGCGAACGACAGCAGGGACAAGAAAACGATGACCTTGTTGTTCAACATCCAGCCCAAAGTCACCTCCATATAATACTTGCAACTTCCCATTTTTTCTTGTTGTAATTTTTACTTCGTTTCGCACAAGTATCACTATCCGTTCTGTTGCGACGAATACTTCAAATTCGTTATTATCTTTTATCGACATTATTTGACGATATCTTATTTTATCAATTGCTGATAAAGCTTGTCCTCTAACTTTGTCATTTTTGAATTGAACTTTGTAACATAAGCGATTAAGTTGTATTTACATTGAAACTTTCCTCGTTATTGATCTTAGGCTAAATGAGATAGTATGTGAGTCATAGATTACTGGTATAATATAGATATTTGGGCAGTGTAATCGTCAATGAAAACGTTGAATCATCAAGCTTAGGCTTACAAAACACGTATGATGACTCAACTACAAACAAAGAATTTGAATCTAAAGACTACAAAGAAGAAAAGGCCTCAACCTTATCAAATAAAAACAAAAGAGGTTGTAAATAATTAGTACCTACTGTAACGGCGTAACTAGCTTTGTGTTTTCATGAAACCTGAGGTGCACGTATCACAGTTGCTATGCAAACTGCGAACAGATTTGTTTCGTAGACAAATAATTCAGGACAAATATGGTATTTGTCAGCACGGTAAAATAAATAAATAAATATCGCGGGACATTAACACATAGCGCCATATAATCCCACTCTAAGCAAGGCTTGTTTCGTGGACACCAGATAGTTGATATACTACATATTATTAATATAACTATTTTGTTAGTAAATACATACTTTTTATACATATAAACCATCAAGACTCGGAAACAAATGTCCAAACTCATCACACAAACATTTGCTCCTACCGGTATTCGAACCAAGGACTCTAAGAACGCAAGGCAGCCTCACTACCACTACGCCATTATACTACATTATACTTTGTGTTTGCGATGGTAAGGGTGTAAAAAACTCCTTCGAAAAGCACTTGTTCTCCCCGTCATTTCGATATTTTTTTAGTTCTACGCCATACCTGGGAACATTTTACCGAAGATATTAAGGGCTCAAAGTTCCAAGTTTTTCACAAGTATTTTTTAAATAAAGCTTTTAATGATAACATTTTTACTATTGATGTACAGAATGCTTGTTTGCGGGTTCGTGATGAGTCAACTGACACCCTGTATAAATAAAAGAGGTCCAATTAAACAGAAAAAAGTGAAGATTTTCAGGCAACGACTAGCATATTTTCTCAGCCTATCGGATTATGCGTGCCACATATTCGTCACCATCATCATCATTTCAGCCGAAAGCTGCCTGCGTACTGAATGTAGGCCTCTCCAAAGTGTCGCCAAATTGAACGGGCTCGTGCGACTCGTATCCATCAGATTCTCGCAACCTTCACCAAGGTCTACCTAGTGGGCCCTTCCAACGCAACGTCTTCCGGTTCGCGGTTACCACTCCTGAACTTTTCGGGCCCATCAGCCATCCGTTCTGCAAGCAATGTGCCTTGCACACTGCCACTTAAGTTTGGCAATTTTTCAGGCTACGACGGTAACTGCGTGGCTCTTTAGTAAACTCATCCCACATAATAAATTAGGATATTATCCTAATTGCTAAATCCTGAAATGCGTTCATAATGTATCACTCTAGGATTGTTAGTACAATCTCCAGAGTATAAATTAATACTGCTAATAATATGTTTTACTCTGGATAATATACATAGTTTTCTAAAACGCATCCGGTGACAGTGACCGAGATAAATTCCCTCTCTCTATTGCGTTTTTAAAATTCAAACGCGCGTACACGCGTTCAGTCAATAACAATGTGACAGTGTCTTTCGCGGACTTGCGCTAACACGAGCTGATAAGCGCGTCAACGCTCGTGCTGGTTACGCGTGTGGCAAAAACGCGACGACAATATGCCTATCAGAACCCAAATAAGGGTTTATTGAATGGCGTTACTTTATTCGCAGACTGCAAATGAAAGGATGACACTCAAATAAAAGACAGACCGTATTGTTATCGGTCATCCGAGATTTATTATACCGTTTATTGAGCATCGAACTATCTTTTCCTACGTGGGATGAACAACAGCTGACTTGTCAGTTGCAGTCAGTCTTGGTATTTTCTTTTCCATTCATTGGAAAGATACAACCGGAATTGACGGGCATTGTGTTATTGGACGTACGAATCCCGGTAGGAGCAACAGCTTGTGTGATGAACATGGACGTTTGTTTCCGAATCATGGATGTTTATATTTCAAAACGGCACCGGTACGTCGGTATTTCCCGCAAATACCGACGTAACAACCAACTTTATTTTAACAGTATTTCAAATGAAGTTTGAACCACCACAATAGAGTTGCTGATACCGCTCCTGTAGTCCCCAAAAAAACCTATATAGTCTACTAACTATATAGTCTCCGTACCTAGAATGACGGGAAGGTACATGGGTAATACTTCACCTTTACCCTACTTTATAAACACGCATTATAAAATAATGTAAAATTAAATTTGCATGCCCTAAAAAAGGCAAAATATGGTATGTGCCTAAACCACCGACTTTAACAACTGGGAACGGCATTTAAAGCAAATAAATAATTCTTATTCCTATTGAACTATAATTTAACAAGATCTAAGTAAGTATTTCAACAAACCATAATAACTTTATTATTATGCCCGTAAGGTAAAGGTCGTCAATCAAAGGACTACCCGGTCATCATTGGGCCCAAATTATGATGGTCGACTGGTAAACGACCAGTCATTGACTAACCGAGTGTCTTGACCCATTTAAACATTGAGTTTGGGATACACCGGTCGTAAGATTAGGTATTTGTGAGACTTACATCTATACTAATATTATAAAGCAGAAGAGTTTATTTATTGGTTTGTTTGTTTATTTGGTTGAACGCGCTAATCTCAGGAACTACCGGCTCGAATTGAAAAATTCTTTTTGCGTTGGATAATCCATTTATCGAGGAATTAGAGGCATTTATAGGATTTTTTTTTATTTATAGGATGGATGGCATAGGATGGTGGATAGGATAAAACATCACGCTATAACGAACAGGAGCGGAGCAGCAATAAGAAATGTTGCAAAAACGGGGGAAATTGTATTCCCTTTGTGAGCTCTTTCCCTCTTAAGTGACGCAGACAAAGTTGCGTGGGTCAGCTAGTTTAGAATATAACATGATGCCCAGGGCCGGATTTAAAGGTAAAGAGCAGCAATGGAGTCCTGAAGCAATCAAGAAGTGTACGCGGAAAGCTTTTCGGAACAAACGAAACTGTTGTATTATCTGTGTAATTGTACAAAATAGTATATATGCTTTTCTCGGCTGGGGAGCCATCTCGATATCGAGAAAAGAACACGAAACATGTTTCGATTTAAGTTGATACTATATAATAACCGACGATATTAGACGAACAGAACTTTGGGTCAATATCTATTAAAAAATCAAGTTTTGGAGGCCTCTTCCTTGTGGAGGACCGGGGCAAGTGCCACTATTGCCTTGCCCTAAATCTGGCGCTGGTAACGCCAGTTATCTCCATAGCTTTAGGCAAAGGTGTAGGTAATCTTTAAGTCCCATATGTAATAAGGGCGAGCTTATTAGGGTACAAGTCCAGACTCCGTGGATACTATTGAGAAATTCCTAACAGAAAAATCCAATAACACTTTGCCCTACCCGGGAATCAAACCAAGGATCTCATGCTCAGACGTCGCGCTGGCAATTACTAGACAAACGAAGCAGTCCAGTCGTGTCAAAATTCAGCAAGATTAAAAATTCTTGTGCTATTTCTTGGTAAAACACAAAATTAATAATCCTTAAAATTATCCTTATATTTCATACTAGCTGATGCCCGATACAAATTATATACTAAAACCTTCCTCAAGAACCACTCTATCAATTGATGAAAACAGCATGAAAATCGCTGCAGAAGTTTTTGAGTTAATCGCGATGAGACAGACAGACAGACGCGGCGGAGAAAATTGTTTTGTAAATGTAGTGATGTTTTGAGATGACGTGTCTTACTTTCTCAGACAAGACGTCTTGACAGTATTCTATTTATGTTAAACACGTGGTGTCACTTTGTCTCACAAAACCAGAACTATAATGACAATGAAGTTTCCTCAAAGGGAAGGCCACATCAAACGAAGTAGCATGAAGGGAAGTCATACTTTGATCAAAGTTTCGTACAAGTCAGTATGTAAGCCAACTTTAACTATTGTTATACTTAATTTATCATAGTTTTACCTAGAGATTCGATGAAGAAGTTATTTACCTATATGTATATTTGTTGTTTTTTTTGGGTGCAATAAAGAGTAGGAATAAGAATAGGAATAATAATATGAATAAGAATAGGAATAAGAATAGGAATAAGAATAGGAATAAGAATAGGAATAAGAATAGGAATAAGAATAGGAATAAGAATAGGAATAAGAATAGGAATAAGAATAAGAATATAATCAGTTCTGCTAATAATTGTTTCCGACTAAAGAACGTTGCAGAAGAATGTGTTAGAATTAAAAACATAAATAAGTTTGAAATGTCTGTTTGTAATTTCAAAATAATAGCTTCTAACTAAAATAATTCATATTATTATGAAAGTATTTACGGTACATAGATTTTTTTTTTATTTAAATTTTGGTTTGCCTGTCCGTCTATCTCCGAGACGGTCGGGCCGATTTCGATAGAACTTTTACTGGCAGATAACTGATATCAGAATAACTTAGGATTTTATTTAAAAGAAAAAATACGGTTCCGTTCAAATAATTAAAACTCGTGCAATTGTTAAAAGTTATATTGCTATAATATTTTTGTGAACGAAGTCGTGGACACCGACTAGTATGTAGTCGTAAAATATATAATCACTGTGACATGACGATATTGAGATTTTTTATTTATACTTTTAATTAACAGAAAAAAAGAGAGCAAAGAACGTTTTTATTAAACGATTTAATAATTGAATTTTATGTTACTGTTTTGTCAATAAAGTTAATGAACGATTTTGAAACAAATACTCTGTGTAGCAATTTCATGAAATGTATAATTATTGGAATATTTTCCAAAGAATTGTTTCATGACTCATAAAACGATCGATATTTCCTTCTAAAAATAGCAGTATTTCATTAGAAATACCCACAGCTATTACTGACTGTCTATTATGGGTCATTACGTTATATTTTATGTATGGATTCTTCCTACAAGAGGTGTATTTAAAAATATACAGGGTGTATTTCACCTCATCACAAAGCCGTTAACCAAGCATTCTGTATATCAAACTAAGTAACTTTCCGCAAAAAATATTGCTGGGAAACAACTTTTTTTTTTGAGGTTATAAATCATGTTTTGTGGTATAACTCAATGTAACGCACTCAAAACATTGTGTGGATGGATGGATTGAATAGTACGGAGGTCGTAGAGATATTTAAAGTAAAAATCACGTGACAAAAAGTGGTATTTAAAAAAAAACTTGTAAAATTCTTGCAACTTTGACCCCCTATATCTCCTTAACTAGAAGGTTCCCAGGTATGGTGTAGAACAAAAAAATGATCAGAATGACGAGGAGAACAAGTGCCTTTCGTATTCGTTAAGAGGTGATTTACACCCTTTATAAGTGCTTTCATCCTTACTTATTACTGCTCCCCTAAACGTGCCTACGCTACTAATGTCACAAGGGATAAATCTGATGCGTCGCTGCCTAAGTGACAAACCAGAAATGGGGAAATATTGAAAATGGGTGTCAACCTGCCCTATCTGCGGTCCATAGCTCCGTGCCAAGAACGAGTCAAATTGATGAGGAGTGCTTCCCGAAAGTGCAAAGGAGGAGGAAGAAAAAGCCCAGTTCTCGCAACCTGTGCGGTACCGCACCGAGTGGACCCAATATGCTGCTGGGTCCTGCTGTGCCCACAACGCAGCTGTACATTTCGCGTCTGCATCACTCCACTACAACTGAGAAAGTGGTGCAGTATTTGAAAGTGAAGACCAACTGGACTCTGAGGGTCAAAAGATTGGAATCACGCCTAAATATTAACTTCATTCGTGGTACGAGTTCCAGTACACCATCTACAGACCTGCATGAAGGAGGACTTTTGGGCGATGGGTGTCGTTTATCGACGTTTCCGAGTACGGTTACGCGACACCACGCAGCGAAATAAGACGCCGACAACGTTACGTGTTTAGTTTTATTTTCATAAGGTTTAAAATATGTATTATAGTATATTTGATATTGTTGTTATATTTTATTTTGTATATGAACCTTAGTACCCTAATAATAAAATGATTATCATTATTATTAAAAATGTATTTGATCAAGATATTTTCCCAACCCAAGAATTTTAGTAACGGTTTTACTCGTATTTTCACGATTTGTCAGCAAGATCCGAACTCAAACCTACGTTAATGATGACTATAATGCCATTTATTTGGTTTCTAGGGTAATTGAAGAGAGTATTGGTGCCGTTCCATAGTCATAAGTTCTATACCTACATAGTCCTTACTCATAAAGAGATCAGCCGATAAGATAAGAGCAAAATTCTGCGATAACAACAACTACAACAACAACACAACAACAAAAACAAAAACACAACACACATCAACACATACAACATTACATTGTCACACAAAACCTATAAGTTCAAGCCTCAAATAATTCACAAAATATTAAATTCAGATCAACCAAAGAGACTCCAAAATCACAGCAAACAAAAACAAAATGGCCGCTTCAAAGATCCATCAATTACGAATATGTACAAACCGTCAGTTAACTACTAACAACAAGTGTCCCTTTCATCTGAAACAGCATAAATATTTCAAACAATATCTCAACTCTGTGCTGGCCAGTACCAAAATTCCAATCGTACCAACAACCGTAATACACCCGTTCGTATCTCAGTGTACCTCCTACATTACTCGCTCGCTTCGTAATAGAGCGGGCACTTTGCGTAGATGGCCGTCATTAGAACCAACAGCGGTTTAGGATAGTGTAACACTCGCTGTGGTACTAATCAGAAAATTGCCTTCAATTATTCAGCTGCGTGTTCCGAATTGAGGGTCGGTTTATATTAATATATGGACATTATTTCTGGGTAGGTAGTCTGGAATAAAAATGAGCTGAAGTATGGAAGAAAAATGTTCCAGGTGCGTCATGGCAGGTAATTTAGAATGGAGGATGAAAGTGACTTTTTGCGTTTAATCAAAATGTTTTCAAAGAAGGCCTGGGGGATGTTATACCTTTGTAGATTACGCAAGGGTTGGAATCACGACGATCCTTATATAATTACCACCTATTCTTTTGTTTTTACTAACAGAAGGTTTTTATGCTGTATTTACTACTAGCTTCTGCCAGCGGCTTCGCCTGCGTGAAGTTTGATTATTGTCCCATGGGATCTTACTACCGGAATAAAATGTATCCTATGTTTTATGTGGGTCATAGCGAGATGATATAAACGTAAGAGTAAACAAATATAATAATAACAAATCTCCGAACTGCTAAGCTATCGGGAGTTACACGTGTTATTGTGAGTCAACTATAAAAGATAGACATATGCTGTCTCGGGATATTTTTTATATAATTTTATGTGGAATATTTCCGTTATACATGATTTCTATGTAGCTTTAACCATTAAGGCTGCACACGCGACGGAAGCTAAAAAAACCAAGTAACTTCTCCCGTTTTCCCAACATTTCCTTTCACTGCTCTGCTCCTATTAATGGTAGCGTGATGAAAAGTATACTATTACCTGCTCAGGAGTATGTAGAATAATTGTACCAAGTTTCGTTAAAATCCGTCGAGTAGTTTTTTTTTCTATAAATAACATACAGACAGACAGACAGACAGACAGACAGACAGACAAAAATTTTACTGATTGCATTTTTGGCATCAGTATCGATCACTAATCACCCCCCGATAGTTATTTTGTAAATATATTTCATGTACAGAATTGACCTCTCTACAGATTTATTATAAGTATAGATAGATTTAAAAATACCTCTTTGTCTAGTTTTGAGCTGAGCTAAGAATCTAAAAACTAAAAAAGTTAATTTTCACATTAGTTTAAGTATTAAAAAAAAAAAACAAAGAATTTGAGCACCTACATAATTACGAGTATATAACACCGACAATAATTCATTAACTATTAGCGGAGTAAACAATCGTGTCAGGCCAATTCGGTCGGGGTCCACAGATGATAAGAAACGTAGTCGTCTAAGTACTCCCTCGCATAGCTATCATCCGAGAAACCCAGTTATTACTAATTCATCGCTCAAAATCTACCAGAAGCTAGACTAACAGACATGAATGATTGAAGTCCTGAAAAACAATGTATCAAGTAATGTTGTGTCAATTTAGATCACATTGTGTAAAAGTTACTTACTCAAACAATCGTTTGAAAAACAAACAAACATATATAAATAAATGTGGCAAACCTCAAGACAGAAGTCGTGTCTACACCATCATCCCTTATTCCCAAACACATTACGCCATTACGCGTGACTTCATCCGCCATTTTTCCTCCAAAAAGGAAAATGGACGAAAGAATAAATAAGTCAAAGCACATACGAATGGATAGATTACTTGGCCATCACCTGTGCCTCCACGGCCCATTGCCACAGTGGCCGAGCTAAGATAGATAGAGTGGGCCGTTGTTTTAAGATTTCCGTATACAAAAGGAAAATGAAAAACCTTTATACCTCTTTGGTTATAAGGTGCAGTTTTGTGTGAATGTATTTTTCGTGTAGTAGGACGATCATTGTTACGATCTTTAGGTTAGACAAACCCTAGTGGTATTAAGTTCTTCCATTAGGAAGTACTCAGAGAAAACCTAATATTTGATGAATACTGTTCGTCTTATGAAATTCAGAAATCGATTTAATGTTACATCGTGTTCATATCATTATTTGTAATCTCCTTAAAACCAATGTACACAAACGTCTCTCTGTTTATTCAGAAGTGAACTGAAAACTCAATTCGAAGTCGGTAATTACTTGAATATGTTAATTAACAGTTAATACGATCACTGGTATTCAGCGCGCTTAACTTGCTTGAAATATATGTTTGTGCTTAACGTGACGGAATTATTGAATTTACTATTTGGTGTATTACGTTTGTGTAAGATTCACTACAAATTATAAAACAAAGTTTTCAGCCCGCGTCTATCTGTCTCTTTGCGATAAACTCAGAAATTACTGCACCGTTTTCAAGCCGTTTTCACCAATTGATAGAGTGGTTCTCAAGAAAGGTTTTAGTATTTAATTTATACTCGAAAAAAGCCGCGGGCACAAGCTTGTATAATATTATAAATGCGAAAGTTTGTGAGTACGGATGTTCGTTTGTTACTCTACAACGAAAAAACTACTGAACGGATTTGGGTGAAATTTTGCACACAGATAGATTATATATAACCTGGATTAAAACATAGTATACTTTTTATCCCGGTAGTAGGATACCATTAGACAATTATTGTCAAACTTCACGCCACATTTCGACAACCTCGCTAGCCGAGAGATATTTGAATTGTTTAATTTTTTCCTGCTTCCGTGATCATTCACTATTTTCAAATCTTGGTACATTTTGCATGAGTTATTAATAATAAATAATTAGTTCCTCAAAATCTACCAGGTGTCCATAGTCCGGTCAAGTTAGACCAAATAACAGAGGTGAGGTTACCAAAATTCGCATAGAGCTGAAAATTGGTAGAGATGGTCAGGATACCATTAGAAAGAAAGGGTGAAAAGTCCCCAAAAATCCCATTGTTGCTAAAAAAGTTATTCAAGGTTAAAGGTTGCGAAAATGGGTTTTTTGCTTTTTTCAGCCAAACGGTGAGTTTTATCATAGAAATAGCTCAGACATAAATTGTAGATCGTGCAATTATCTACAAAAATTGTCTCTATACTTTTTTTCGTGAGAGTCACCGTTTCCGAGATATGAGCGAAGAAAGTTGTATGCTCCATAAAATGCATAAGTACGCCACGTTCATTCGTCACTGGCGCCGTAATGCGAGTTGAATTCTTTTTCTTTCGGTATATTAACTTTAAAAAAATCAATATTAACTCAAAAGAAACTAAGTCCATTGCCTTCTACGCCAGTGCAACCTTGACAAACATCTGCCTGCTATTCGACTATCCACGTGGGTCGTATACCTGCTCTTCTTTCAAAGGCCTAATAACCGAACGACTACTAGTCTGCAACTTTCGTTCGTAGTGGAAACACGTGCTTTACGTTTATCGTTTATATATTTTAACCTTATTTGTATTGTATTAGTTACAAAAAATATGTCGCAATTTTGTTTTATTTGTAGTAAACTTTTAACTAAAAATGAAAGTGTTACTGTTGAGCGTGGAATGAAGACATTAATTGATGCAAGTATTGAAAGGGCTGATGAATTTTCGGAGTACCTGCAGAATCAAATATCAGTGACAATCCACTTGGAATGCCGTAAAAATTATACTCGAAAGAGTTCGATTGCATCAGCTAAAAGACGACACAGTCAAGAAGAAGCCAGTACATCGAAGATAAGTCCTCCTCGTACCAGAGCACGCGTAAGTGATTCTGCTTTTTGTTTTAAACAATGTTGCCTGTTTTGCGGCGATCAGTTGAATGAACAATATGAGACGAAAAAACCCAAACATCTTCGCCGTAAATTCTTTAATGTAACTACACTTTCATTCAAAGAATCTGTACTAAAAGCAGCTCGAGATCGCAATGATGATATGGGCAGAGCTATTGTTGCTCGAGTTGGTTTTGAATTTGATTTAGTTGCTGCAGAGGCCAAGTATCATAATGACAGCTACAATTCCTTCTTGAAACCGGTTAATGGAGGTAAAGTCGGTCGCCCTAATCAAAACCAACTCGAGCAACAATAGCTCTGCCCATATCATCATTGCGATCTTGAGCTGCTTTTAGTACAGATTCTTTGAATGAAAGTGTAGTTACATTAAAGAATTTACGGCGAAGATGTTTGGGTTTTTTCGTCTCATATTGTTCATTCAACTGATCGCCGCAAAACAGGCAACATTGTTTAAAACAAAAAGCAGAATCACTTACGCGTGCTCTGGTACGAGGAGGACTTATCTTCGATGTACTGGCTTCTTCTTGACTGTGTCGTCTTTTAGCTGATGCAATCGAACTCTTTCGAGTATAATTTTTACGGCATTCCAAGTGGATTGTCACTGATATTTGATTCTGCAGGTACTCCGAAAATTCATCAGCCCTTTCAATACTTGCATCAATTAATGTCTTAATTCCACGCTCAACAGTAACACTTTCATTTTTAGTTAAAAGTTTACTACAAATAAAACAAAATTGCGACATATTTTTTGTAACTAATACAATACAAATAAGGTTAAAATATATAAACGATAAACGTAAAGCACGTGTTTCCACTACGAACGAAAGTTGCAGACTAGTAGTCGTTCGGTTATTAGGCCTTTGAAAGAAGAGCAGGTATACGACCCACGTGGATAGTCGAATAGCAGGCAGATGTTTGTCAAGGTTGCACTGGCGTAGAAGGCAATGGACTTAGTTTCTTTTGAGTTAATATTGATTTTTTTAAAGTTAATATACCGAAAGAAAAAGAATTCAACTCGCATTACGGCGCCAGTGACGAATGAACGTGGCGTACTTATGCATTTTATGGAGCATACAACTTTCTTCGCTCATATCTCGGAAACGGTGACTCTCACGAAAAAAAGTATAGAGACAATTTTTGTAGATAATTGCACGATCTACAATTTATGTCTGAGCTATTTCTATGATAAAACTCACCGTTTGGCTGAAAAAAGCAAAAAACCCATTTTCGCGACCTTTGACCTTGAATAACTTTTTTAGCAACAATGGGATTTTTGGGGACTTTTCACCCTTTCTTTCTAATGGTATCCTGACCATCTCTACCAATTTTCAGCTCTATGCGAATTTTGGTAACCTGGTATGTATACTTTGACCGGACTACCAGGTGACATAAACCATTTTAGTTACTATAAGGGCCCTTGTACTTTAATGTTTTGGTAGCAGTTATGAAACTTTGTTTTTACTGTTAATTGCTTGTCTAGACTTGCAAATGAAGCTTTCAATGACGGTTCATTTATATTATGTTGAATTTGTACTCAAAACTGTTCGCAGTTTGACACCAAACTTCCATCTATTAGAGCTCTAGTAGCACATATCTACACTGTTTTTTTGTCGGTTATTATAATTCTTCTGATTCGTACAAATGTGCACCTAAGTGTGAACAAAAAAGACAGCTATTCCATTTTTTTTTAATCGATGAATGGTTTCCATGCGGTGAGATATTAGAATAATTTTCTGAATTCTTGGAAATACACCCTCTTTTAAACGGTATAATCTTTTTAAATGATTCAGTAATACGATACAGTCAAGATTCATGCATCAAACCGTTGATATAATTTCTTCACACAAACGCCTCCAATTTTCTAAATCAAAATAAAACACAGTCAAAAGAAGGCACGACAGGCGGAAATAACAATTTCCTGTTTAGAAACGGTATAAAAATAACATGAAAAGAGTAACATATTACCTCGTAACATTTTACCAAAGGATTAAGAGGAATTTGTGAACAATCTTCTATGTAAATCTTTTGAAAGTACGTAAGACCGTACATTACCATTTTGTGAAGAAAAATGTATGGTACCCGAGGGTGGTAGAAAATCTGTTCCAAACGAGCGAAGCCGCAGGAATTAAGTAGCGTGTAGCTGCTATTTATTAATAGCTTGGCTATTTTTATTTAAAGAGCTTGTTCTTGAAGTAATTTAGGTTTGTAATACTACATAATCAATTTCAATGGTGACGTTTATTTTTCGGTAGATACTATTTTAACTTAATTCTGTCCCACTGCTGGGCAAAGGCCATATTCTTTTCCAACTCTCACGGTGTTTTGACATCTCTGAACAATCAGAAACGAATCCAAATTGTCAAACCAGCGTGTCTTGGGCCTATCTCGGTGACAACGTCCGTCTTCAGGCACCTAGTACCTACTAACTAGAAAAATGAGTCTTATGTATTCCTGAATCTACAGATTGAATTCTATTATCTTTAGTTCTCTTGTCTCTTGTCTTGAGTCTGCAGGATGATTTCGAATCTGGGATGCGATTTCTGTGATGCGACTTCTGGGATGTGACTTCTAGGATGCGACTTCTGGGTAAAATTATGAACAAAGAAAAAGTACCGGGTAGTAGCGGTACCGCTTAACTAGTAGAAAAGTGCAAAAAATAGTCTTAAGTCTCTTCTTGAATCTACAGGGTGATTTCTCTTGACTTGAGTCTACAGGGTAATTTCTGGGATGTGACTTCTGGGCAAAATTATGAGCAAAGTAAAAAGGCTTGAAGCAAAAGTGGAAAATCTTGCTTAGATTTACTTGGATAAGTACTACCTAAATAGATTTTAGAAATACCTAGATACCTAAATAGAATTAAGAGATTAGATCATCTTATTTTATTCTCTTATTTTAATGTACTTTGCTCTTTTATAGATTTAACTCGAATTCCATACACTCAGCACAAATGATCTACAATGTTTTATCAACAAAGGTTGTAATGTAATATAACAATACATTTTGAAATTATAATTATGATCTTATTTATGTATTTAGTTTATTACTCATTAAGTTAGTTCAACCGTGCCTAATTTGTTAATTTCACAAATATATTACTGTAAATGTTTAAAATATACCATTCCATACCGCATCGTTCCAAATTGTGTATGATATACAAAATGGTTGCCCCCGTTTTATTTAAATGTAAGTAATATAAATTGATAGGTTTATTACTGATGGTTTCAGCGATTCATAATAATACGATTAATTTAATATTTTAATCGTTTAGTTGCAAACACATATAGTTATGGTACTCGTAGGTACTTAGTTTAACTAGTTTTTGATGTCAGCTGTCATTTATTTATTTCCAGTTAATACTAGGAAAATGGGACAACACATAAAAAAATAAACTACATTTAAGTTAAAAATGAAATCATCACCGCGGTTGAAAATTCGAAACTTTGAATTTCCGATATTATTGGACTCAAATCAATTTTGTTTTTAGAATGAAGAATCCAATACCAAAACAAAGTATTTTGTTATACTTTCAAGGAGTTTAAAGCCAATTCTGGAAAGTCGATTCATTCTTACGTCTAGCCGGCTGACATTGTCTGCGATGGATGGCTTTAAACAACGGATGGTTCATCCTTACGAGGAGATTGCTGGAAAATCTCACTTATTTCATCCTCATTTGTTTTACGAGGGAGTCGAAAAGAGCCGTCAAAGCTAACGCGGGGATAATAGGTATGTCTGCTAGTCTAACAACTCGGAGAAAAAAGAAATGCACCCTATTCATTGTATTTTTTTACAAGGATAAAAAAAGGCAGTGTGGTCGTAGACATTAGGGATCATGGCAAGCTTTACAATAAAAAAGAAAAGAAAGAAAGAAAACCATGGGAATGCTTTATGAGGACATATTTTTTTCTGTTGCCGTGGTCTCAGAAAAAGCAGAATCGAAGGATCGTAACACGTATTGGGAAAAATGATGTTATGTTTATAATTATGTACAATATACAGGTACAGATTCTATACACAACACACTTGATGGTACAAATTAGAAGCATCTATAGTATATAAGTTCACAAGGGCCACGTACTCTATAGCTTGAAAGGTATTTATAAAGAAAAATATTTTAAGCATTTTTTAGGTTACTTTGTCGCATTAGACTTGTCATCTGTAATGGCAAAGGAAACATTGTGATAATAATAAATAAATTTAAAATACGTGTTCAGTTGTAAATTTGATTATTAAAAGATTTCAATGATAAACTAATTCTTTGTTGGAGGATTTAATTAATGCGTCATTGGGGTTATTGAAAGATAACTTACTTATAAATGTAAGTGAAACAATGAGTCAACAGCCTGATGCAATATCTTTTAGTTGTTGACTCATTGCATGCCTCTATTTTATATAAGGCGACTGCAGGAGCTAAACGCGAGTTTTATAATGACTGAAAATATGTGATTCACTGCAATAAACAAACCCAGAAAAATATATTATATGATATTCTTCAGGATATATGCTAGTATGATAGCGTTTTGAAAACATATTACAATTAATTTTACTCGATAGAAAAAAATCACGAACTTATCCTACTTCCTACTATCCTTCCTACTAATATTATAAATGTGAAAGTTTGTAAGTATGGATGTATGTGTGGATGTTTGTTACTCTTTCACGCAAAAACTACTGAACGGATTTGGATCAAATTTAGCACACAGATAGTTTATTACCTGGATTAACACATAGGATACTTTTTATCCCGGTAATAAGACCCCGTGGGATAATTTCAAACTTCACGCGGGCGAAGCCGCTGGCAGAAGCTAGTTTCGAATAAAGCTTTGTCACTCTTATGTGACGCAGACGAAGTTGCGTTGGTCAGCTAGTCCTTAAATAATAATTCAATCCGTTCGTTACGGAACGCCATAAAACTGTTCATTTTGGTTCCCACCTTGAAGAGTTTGGGTTGGTAACTGCTTTAGCGTTAAATCGATTAACACGTACTCGGTATATCAAAAACCAGCGGTTTCCTACAAAAGTGCAATAACTACACGGTAAAATGTATGGAACAGCAGATTTTATTTTAATAACTGACAAATAAAATCTATGTGCCGGGTTCAGAATAATGTATTGAAAACGTCGTAATCGTCTTAAGCCGGGTCCAGCCCGCGTAGCATGACCACCGGAGAAACGAAAGAGACTCGACAAATCTTTTGTTCAACTGTCTTTAAAGACAGATGAACAAAAGATTTGACTCTATGTCGTGTCTAGGGTGATAATGCTACGCGGGCAGATGTGTGTAACGCGTATTGTAATTTATCGAGAAATGTAACACGAATTCTCTGTTTGGACTGAGAGCGTTACAGTAATACTCATAGTGACGTCCACACAGAGTTTACGTTACATTTCACGATACATTACATTACCCATTACACACATCTGGACCCAGCTTTAGCGTCAATGTCCCATCCACTCTGTATACTGAAACGCAAACTCACACATAATGACCATAACGGCCTTATTTTGAATCGGCTCAAGCTAGCAAAAATTGAGATGTAATCAGGTCATGTGATTTAGATGCAGTAAGAAAAACAGGGTCCTAAGTCCTTCTATGCAAGACGGAAGGGCAGTAACCCCCGACGTAGGCCCACTGACAATTTTGGAGTAATTAATGATCAAACAATAATCTTTGTAACACAAGTGATTACAAATTGTGTGAAGTCTCTGCCTTCTGTACTAGATAATAGATCTGTGGTACAAGAGCCACTGACCTCTCCCAAGAAGAAAATGCAATAAGAATAACGAAAAATAAAACTGTAATAAGCGAAAGCTGAAGAAATGCTTGTAACAGTCTCAAACTCAATAATGCCGCATAACACGTTCTATCTGCTGAGACACAATCCATTTCTCAATGAGAGGGAATAGGCTTTAATTTACCACGCGGGCCCTGAGTAGTTTAGAAGATGCCACAAGACTTCGATTTTTTTTTTGGTTTTGTCATGCCACGATGTTTTCGAACCCACGACTTACCGTAAACACATATGTGTTTGTGACTGTGTGTGTGAGAAAGTATTATGTCTATTCATTTAACGCCGGTTCGTGGCATTTAGAAACAATAATTGTTACGTAAATATTGTATCAATGATCATTCATTTATTCGCCTCGCATTTTAACGAGGCCATTTGATTTCTGAACTCATATAAATGTTAAATTTTGCCAAGCAATTAAAATCTGATATTGTAATGACAAGGTAAATAACGTGAGACGAAATTGTGAAATAAAATCGCTCTAACTGACTGTTTTTTCAATTATCTCTGAAATCGTTTATCGGTCCTACGCCATTTGGTAGGTTAAATAAAATCGTTGTTACTTTTTATTTGGAATGAGTTTTGATTTTATTGGAACAGTATGAGCGGCAATATGTATATTATAATTGCGAATTTTAATTGTTTTAATGGAGGTATAAAAAAGTGGCCCCGGTTATTAAAAAAAAAATGGCGTACGGCTTGGTAGGTAAATAAATGTAATTACATAATGTAGGATAAGAATAAAAAAGGCACTAAGGAACTAAGGATTTCATTTTCACAGTCCCGAATCTATATTGATGAAATTTATATACTGATGGACGGAAAGTTAAGACTTAAGATGGAGAATAAGGTACAACGACGTCTGACGGGGAAGATTTACAAAAATAAAACGTATTTCGTCGATCCCAAATAACATAAGACCACCAAGAAAGTGATGATGACATAAATACGTGCGTATATCAACCCTGAAAACATAACACTTCTTTTTTTGGGAAGTCGTGTAAAAAAGCGTCAAATAAGAACAACAATATTAATATTACTTGTCTTATTGATACACTGTCTTATTTAAAATCAGCCATGGACTTTATAACTCACCAGCATTTAAGGGGCCGGCGGAACATGCGTTTTTCATACAAACGTAATACCAAAATAATATGAAAATCAAACATATACTTAAGGTAGTGTGTATTTATTTCGATTAGATTACAGAATATCTATGTTCCCAAATATATATTTTGAAAGGACAATGATATAAAGACGAAATATGGGGAATTTTAAATTTCTATAGTAAGTTTATTTTCCTCATAACTCTTGTTTAAATCAGTATCTATTCCAAATACGTATTTGGGAACCTAGATATTCTGTAATCCGATCGAAATAAAAACACACTACCTTAAGAATAATAATATGTTTGATTTATAAATTATTTTGGTATTACATTTGTATGAACTTCGCATGCTCCGCAGGCCTCTTTACAGCTTATAAATATAAATTCATACCCTAGTTTCTCTCAAAGCAATCCTTGACTGAAAAAGCAAAATAACAAGAAAATTCCTTAATTTATTTAAAGCAACACTTTTAAATTAAGTTAAATAACATTTTCGTTTATTATAACTGTCTACTGCATCTTGCGGCAATATGAAGCACATCGAAATTTGATAATGAAAATAAATGATGAAGTTTTAAATTAAAATAATTATTTCATGTAAATTCTCTTTGCAACAAGTACGTCGGTAGAGTACTGATTTCGACATAATGCTGTGGTGATAAGTTTAAAGTAATTAAAACAGATGATATAATTACCAGAATCTAGGATCGGAAATCCGTTAATTATAACCCATTTGGAAACAGTGCTGAAATGGCAATCGCTCAATGAAAAATACTGGTATTCAGCTGCATTCTGCTACAATGAAATCCAACCCCAATATAGTTGGGAAAAGGCTAGACAGATGAAGACGAAATATTCAAGCCTAATAAAGAAGCAGTTTTAAGGGTGGAAAACACCTGTTAATGTCTTAATGAAACTGAAAGGTACTTGTTCTCCCTGTCATCGTCATTGCGATCATTTTTTTGTTCTACACCATATCTGCCAACGTTTTAGTTACGGATCTCCGTAGTTGAGGATCAAAGTCACATTTTTTTTAATACAGGTTTTTGCTGTTATATTTTAACTCTAAACACCTCCACGACCCCCGTACTATTCAATCCATCCATCAGCATTAGTATTGAGTGTGTTATATTGAGTTCTACCACATTTTATGTTTTACCCAAAAAAAAAAGTTGTTTCCCAGCAATAATTTTTGCGTAAAGTTACTTAGTTTGATGTGCATGGTTTACGACTTCGTGATGAAGTTGTTTGCGCCCTTATTTGAGTCGGCATCCATTTTAAGAGGATGCAGCTGAATACCAGTATTTTTCATGGAGCGACTGCTTATCTGACTTCCACAATCCCGTTGAAACCTGGTAATACGATACTCTTCGTAGAGTGGTTGTCAAACTTTCGTGCCACTGACTAAAGATCTGAACTAAAAATCAGCAAATGGCCACCGCAACCAATAGCATAATGTACTTTCCGAGGCACGAAGGAAACTCTGCATGTAATTGGTGGTCACCTACATACAAACTAGGTAAGAGGAGTTTGATCAGAAGATCGACCCAAGTAGCTGTTATCGTTCAAGAGTGCAACAAAATGCATATCAACGTAAATTATTTTACACTGAGCTCCACTAAAGTTCAGAAATTTCGTATTTTATTTATAACTGACCCGCAACTTCGTCTGCGTCACATAAGAGAGAAAAACGAAAGGAAAAAATATCCCCGTTTTTGCAACATTTCTCATTCCTGCTCCGCTCTTAATAATCGTAGCGTGATGTTATATAACCATAAGCCTTCCTCGATAAATGGACTATCCAAAACAAAAAGATTTTTTCAATTCGAGCCGATCATTCGGTATTTCATGAATGAATCCTACTTTCTCACACATTCTCTTCATCAGCACCCGCCTGCGATCCCGGTTCCGATTCCGATTCCGATATATCAAATCCAAAATCTCCGATTCCGATTCCGGTTCCGATATAATCGCATCCAAGATTTATTCAATTTAAACCAGTAGTTCCTGAGATTAGCGCGTTCAACCAAACAAACCAACTTTTCTGTAATGTAATAATATTAGTATAGATTAGTGTATAGATTTGATCGTTTAGCATAGGATGAGTCTATACAACATGTAAGCGGAATCTCCACGAAGCCGTCAACTAAACATTTGTTGTCCATGTTTTAGAACTTACTTAAACTCATATACATCACATAAAAAATAACCAACGACGATAACAATAAATCAAGTCGACAAAAACTATGTCCCACACAGCTACTAAAAAATAACCTACCCAATACGCCTATAATTTTCAATACTTCGCCCAAAACCATTTTACTGCCGCGTTACCAAATCTTCTGATAGCATAACCTTAGGTTTTTTGCGTCAATAAACGCAGAAATAGTTGGAAACTATATGATTTACGATCGTCGTAAAGAAATGTTGGGACGTGCCAACCGGGGATGGTTACGGGTGTTATAGATACGTGTAGACGATACGCCGATCGGGGGATTCGATTCCGGTTGTGCACTTTATGATCGGATCAAAAAATAAAGTATTGAATCTTAAAGTTACGTAAAGTTGTGATATTGCAGTGAATCATAATAATATCGTATATTTTTTCAGTATCTCATTTAATATTAATTTCAGCTTAATTATTATTATTCATTTATTTCAGATAAACATCCAAACATCCATATAATTGTTAGTAACACAAATACTTATGAGAAACTAATGTTAGTAATGACAGACATGAGACATTTTAAAACTCAATACAAAAACAAAGTAAACATGACCAATTGGATACTCCGATACTCGTGCGAGTGTTTATTTGACCGTGTGTAGTCGTATCCAGCGCTCGAGCATTGGAGAATCCCACCGATCCGACAATACGCACAAGATGCTAATGTTAATGCCTCTTCGTGTTCCTGAGAAAAATTGTCTTGACAGACGGAGAGACGAGCAGCGAAGTCATCCATACATATACAGGGTTTCAGTTTTTGCCGACTTAGGTACAAAATCTTAAAAAAATGACGACCACTTCGGTAAACTTATCTGTGCAGGCGGCAAAACACGAAACTAAAAAAATAAAATATCGATGCATTATTTCTTGACAAGCAGCGCCACCTTGAACTGCACACTTAAAGTGGTCGAACTGTTATTGCTAAGTTTGACACTTATACCGTTGGCAACTAGTCGGCACATACACACTTCAAGCACAAATAACAGAGGTGGAATTAAAGCAAAAAGCATTTTTTTGAGTGAACAATAATCATGGAACTAGCGTAACAGTCACATAAGCTTTTTGTAGCACTCGTAGCCGATCCGCTACGGCGTAGCACCACATAAGCATCCGCTGTGCATAGCCCGTAGCAGTGCTACTCGTGTTTTATTTTTAACCAGTCAACCTTTGGGTGATGCAGGGACAAATAGTTAGGGTTGTAAATCTGGAAATAATCTATACTAATATTATAAAGAGGAAAACTTTGTTTGTTTGTTTGTAATGAATAGGCTTAAAAACTACTGGACCGTTTTTAAAAATTCTTTCACCATTGGAAAGCTACATTATCCACGAGTAACATAGGCTATATTTTATCCCTGTAGTCCCACGGGAACGGGAACTACGCGGGTGAAACCGCGTGACGTCCGCTAGTGCTATATAAATCATATAGATCGCGTTGTCCCGTCTATCCTATAACAAACGCCTTTGTTTGTAAGAAAGCTTCAACAAAATCAGTCTTGAATTGGGTTTCAAACCTTATTTAAGACGATTTCTATCAAAACAGACTCGATTTTCAAGCAAATTGTTTTACCATTGACTTTGGATCACTGTCACAAATCATAATAATCTTTACTCTCGTAAACAAAAGGTTGATTTTCGACTGCAGCTGGCAGGAGTAAGATAACATTGTTAAAGTATTGAAAGCAACCACCAAGGCACGAACTCGCGGTCATGCAACTGCAAATTTCAATAGTTTTTATTCAAAACATAAGTGATCATTCAAGTTGATTGTGTAGGTGCAGCTCTTTTACAACAGTACTTGATATTTAATGTCAAAATAATGAGATTGCTTTTAAGTTGCACTGCCACTTCGGTCAAAACCCTAGTGATCTTAACTACTCTTGCAATAAGGTTGGTATTTGGTAGGTAAAAAATGTAAAAGACTTAAGTACTAATAGTAGTTAGTAAAACTATAAAACGAACAAATAATGAAACAAAAAGGTCTTGACTTTGATGTATTTTCAAACAAGATTTGATTTACAGGCAGGTTTTGACGTAATAAACTAGTAAAAGTGGATTGTATTTTAGAGCTAGCAATTCTATTTGAGATTTTGGGTCTGAAATAATAAATGAATGGTTGAGACTGTGATAGACGGTTTCATAGTTGGGTTTCTTCATAAACGTGGATTGAATTTCAAAATAATTGTATTAAGTAATTTCAAAAGAACAAACTTCTAGGGATCGCCTAGCTGAAGCAGGATTTTTGCCAAATGTCCAAAATCAAAGCATTTATTTCAAGTAGGCCAATAACAGGCACTTTTGAATTGTCGAAACAAAGATGAAAATTAAATATAGCTACAGTCCCAGTCACAAGACATAAAAATTGTGAAAGTACTGTAGTTGCCCATTTCCTAACGTAGATCTCTATGGAGAAGAACGGGCAAGAAACTCCATGGACACTCTTTTAAATCAAATTATTGTTTCAAAATCTTGGTTACATCATTCATGTTGAGACGGTAAATTATGTGAAAACAATGTAGCAAGATGTGCACGTCCGAAGGGCTATGGGCCAAGACAGCCAGAAGGCGATGCAGTAGACCTCGCAGGATATGGCAGATAGAACCAACGACCAGAGATTCGTATTAGCCCTAGATTGAACGATTTGGAAGTCATAAGGAAAAGTTTTTGCCCGGCAGTGGTATAAAGCCTCTAGCAACCCGCCCTTGTTTTGAGCGGATAACAGAGCATTTAAATGACTACATTTTACTTAGACATTTTACGTTGCTGAAGTTTGATAGATCTTTATAAGAAGAATAATTCTGTAATCATTTTCAAATTCTGTGCAAGACAGCAATTTATTTACTGATATCGTTCTAGAAGGTGAGTCAGCCCGTCATATTAGACAAACTTTCTCAAAGAAACTCATATTCGATTCATGAATAACATGCTGCGTACATTCAGCATCATTCTCCAGCATGGGCTAAAAACTCCCATTTTCTTTGGAATCAGTGCAGCATGTCTTCTTCTTCTTCGATACTTATCTATTTCTCGTCTTCTCATCAGACATCTCCTTCGTTGCCAGATCATCGTTCACACAGGTTTATACAGGTAATGAACTATCTGTGTGGAAACATTTGAACTTTTTTACTTTTGCATGAAAGAGTTTCTCGTCTATAGTAAGTAAGATTTATAAGATTACATCTACCCCTATCTTTATTAAAACCACAGACTCAATTCCCAAATCAGTACCCAATGTATATCCACCGACCGACCCCAACAAACTAACTTAAACATAAATACTACCACAAAAGCCACCTTTAATCACAACGGCTATAAAGCATAGTTTATCTTCCTTAACGTTACCTGGTTTACGTCGTAAATCCTGGTTACCATCACATGTGACAACGTTATGAAACTATCGCGTTATTTCCAGTTACGTTATAACGTTTTCATGAGTTTAGATTGGTGGTTATTTTTTCACTATCTTGATACGATATGACAGTTTGGGGTTAAGTGAAATTGACCGTTTGAAAGCTAGACTATTACGATCTTTGGAAGCTTAGTGGCTGACTTTTATATAGTAACATCCATAAAATAGAACACTACGCCTGTTTTTCAAGAAAGATTAAGATCCATGTTCACCAAAAAGATAACCGTCTGATTACCTAAAAACAGCTGTCAATGTGACATATTACCATACAAAAATGTGTTTTAAACAGCTGTTTTATATATATATATAATCAGACTGTTATCTCTTCGGTGAACATGGACCTAAGGCGCTCCACCCACTGCACCGCAGATGGCAGACTTTACCATTGTAGGTATGCAAGTATCTCAATGCCGACGCGGAAATGCGCGCAGTTTCTGCCAATCTGCGCGGGAGCGCGGGGCGTGCCGCGGGATATGATATGAACATTTGAGTTTAGGCCGTCGTAATCTGCATCACCGTGCGGGGGAGCAAATTACACCGCTAAGTAAGGCAGACCTGCACCTCCGTCGCCGCGCGCGTTATCCGTTGCTCCGCGCACTGCGGCGGGACGCATTTTCAGTGGGTGACAACGATTAGATTAACGCACACTTATCAGAGCCGCAGGAAGCGAAAGTGCCGCAATTTTTTTTTTCTTTTCGGCACTTTCGCTTCCTCCATAAATTGTATAAAATCATAAAAAAACCTCGTCCACTTATCCCTGCAAATCTGACAAATAGATAACGTTATACGGATAAGAATCGCCAAACTTAAGTGTTAGTGAGCAGGGCACATTGCTCGCAGAACGGATGGCCGATTGGGCCGTAAGTTCTGGAGTGGCGACCGCGAACCGGAAGACGTTGTGTTGGAAGGCCTCCTCCCAATAAGTAAACCGATGAAAAAAAAAGCTGCTGGAATCCGCTGGATGCGAGTCGCACGGAACCAGTCAATGTGGCGACACTTGTACGAGGCATTTATCCAGGAGTGGACGTCTTCGGCTGAAATGATGCTGAAATGGGCTAGCCAGCCGTCCGTCCGTCTAATGACGACAGTTCGTGTCGACGGCGCGTTTGTGTTCCACGCGCGCTTCAAAGAGATGTCAGCATAAAGAAAGGGGCCCGTAAGGGCCGAAGCCTGCCGGGGCTGCGGGACTGTTCGAAAGAGATACCGCGGCCCTGGAACGTAAAGGGCGAGGAAGGAACATGGATGGGATTTAGTCAGTAAAAGTCTGACACTCCCTCCCGCTCCGCCCAGAGTGGGAGAAGTTATTTGATGGTTTCCCATCCTAAATAAAAAAATAAAAAGGCAGGGTATCTCCTTAAGCAATGTCTGACACTTTTGTCTATTAGAACTACCATTGGCATTCTTAAAACATGGCATAAGCTGTCAGTGGTGTGCAATGTTTCAAATGCCTTGGTGATGCAGCACGAGCGCCAAGTTCGCGGCAGGCTGCGCGTTTTTCTAAAAGACGCTGCTTTGAAGCCTAAACGTCCCTGGCGGCGCCGGTAAGAGAATAGTACCACAGTCCCCCCCCCCATACAAGGTGGCAACGCCGATTACAGGCCGATTACCGAATACGCTGTAAAAAAAAACATTTGTTTCCATTCTCAACCTTCCCTTGACTTTCGTCAAGGTCTGCTGGGCAGCCATGAGGAACCCCACGAAAAAGGCCCCCGATCACTTAGCTACCTAAATTACCCAGTCCTACCTATTACTTACGTAAGGTAACATAGATACATAACCACCTAACATAATGTCTCTAGCTCGAGATGAACATTATAATGTTATACGGCCTACATCCATCGCTATTACTCTGTAACAATAAACTGTACCCTAGATACGACTCTTCAGGATTACGACGCACCTTATGTACGGTGTGGATATTTGAAGTAAAAAGTTCTATAAGCGCGTTGAGCCCTTTTTGAGTTAACAAAAATCATGGAACACGCGTGACCGTCACCTAACGCTTCGTTAGCCGATCGGCGACGGCGTAGCACCACTACGGCGTGCGCGGGGCAGAACCCGTAGCAGATCTAGATTACTTAGTTTTCAATTCTATCGGCATGTTTTTTTAAGTGGGACAGTGTAAGGAAATTCGAATATAGAAGACATTTGCAAACTAAAGGTTTTGTTTTGCATTTAGGTATTTTTTATATCTAGGTACTTATTTTTATATTTTTTTGTTATCCATAATAATGAGTAAAATTTGCCCTTTTTTATAAGATAATTTCACTGTGTCAGAAGAAAAATGAAGTCAACTCCAAATACATTTTGTTTGGCCTAAGTTACAAATTTTTGTGAGTTTTTAGTTTGACCACAATCATGAAAAAGGAGTTACAATTTCCCAAAAAAGTGTCCGATTCCAAATGGGAAAATCTAGAGATACTAGATTTTCCCATTCCGTCCCAGTTAAAATAATCACACTGTAGATGTATAGCGGCGCACGTAAAATCTTAGGATATGAATATACGGGCGAATACTAAGCCTAGCTCAAGGTCATACACGGATTTAGTCCTAGTTTAGTATGCAATGTAGACTTAGGCTTATATTATGTGCCTTGAGTAAAGATTCATTTCAATATGAGCGCGTTTTGAAGATGTAAAGGGGTGGTGTAGGTTTTAGTTAAGATTTAGGGAAATATTGAGATTTGTTCCACGGTTATTACATGGGAACAGGAATACAACTGGCAAAATGTACTGTTTATCTACATCCGTCTAACTTTTAAATCGCCATTTTGTGGTGGCGGCCATCTTGGACTGATTTTTGATCAAACATAGCTAAGAACACTAAGGACTAATTCACCTTTCAAACAAAAAAAACAAAATCAAATTCGGTTTATCCACACACATGCACGTCAAACTTTTAACACAGCGTCGTTGTTGCGTCATAAATTATAATAAATAAATAAAATAAAATAATCTTTAATTCGGATAAGCAACATCTATATGGGTTAGTAAAAAAAAACAAAAAGATAACTTATACCTATGTTAGTAAATTTATATAATGTTCTATTTGACAGTAAGGCTGTTGTTCAAGATGCATCTTTGAACAAGATCACCTAACAAAGGAAAATCGTACCTCCCCGCTATGGTCTTCAGAATGGAGTTGGAGCTGTCCCGCACTCTGCAGAGCAAAGAGGCAGATTTCTGTCTGACGATGACATGAAAACCATCGACGTGTGTTTGTGCAAACATACCTGATGCACTGCAGAGGTAGTGACAACTCGTTTTTAACCCACGACTACATTTCAGAGCTACATCGTCACTTCAGTACAAATAGGGCCTTACGAACAAGATAAAAGTCCGGAAAACTCAGGAACACCGACACCCACGTATGTACATTACAGACCATTCACTGTAAACCTCTGACAGCTGCAATCGAATAACAACCTTAAAGCATCAAGAATATAGATTACTGGCATCTTGACAAAGCTGTCACTGGAAACAACCTAACTTCTATCACAGGGCCTCAATTCTGCTATTACAATAGTGTCAGAATAGGCGACCATTGATTTCATAATTGTCAAGTTTTGACAAGGTTGGTAATCTACTATTATAATGATGGTCATTATGACTTCTCAGTGAACAACCACTGACACTCCATTGAGAGAAATGTCATAGAATATTAATCACGTGCATGAAATCTGGCATGGTTCGCATTTAGTAGTTGATTTCGAAAACCATCTGTACTAATGGTTTTATATTAATGGCAATATGAAAATGCCCTTAAAACACAATTTTAATACAAGACCATCTACCGACCAATGATCGAACGTTGTGAATTTAGCAGATTACGAACTTTATGCAAAATGACAGTGGAATGGGAATGGAATCGTGTTGGAGTGACGAATTTAAACAAATAGCAGAATTAGGCCTCAGTACGAATTATTGTGATTTATACAGTGACAATCTTTATATACAGGGGTCGGTTTTACAGGTTAAGCAGTGCTTAGGTCTGTGGATGGGTGACCTGCATTCATAACATATCGAGTTTCCTTTGTGCCTCGGAAAGCACGTTAAGCTCTTAGGTATAGGCTGTCGTTTGTAGATCTTTGACAGTCGTTGCAGGTAGTCATTTGGTTCAAAAGTCTGACAACCAGTCTTTCTATGGGGTATCGCATAACTATCTCTGTCTTATGTCGGTTAGATAGGCAGTTAGTCCATGTAAACAACTGCATCATGGGAGAGTGGAAGCCGACCCTAACATGGTGTGTTATGTGATGATAATGCTATCCGGCGGATTTCAACCACAGTGAATGCATTCGATAGCTTTTTTCTTTCTTTCTTTTGACTCCGAAATAGTTAAGAAAAAGCTGAGCTAGTTAAGAGTCAGACGTAAAATAACACTGGAAGGACTGTACTTTATAACCTTGAGTGAATATTTAGATTAGGGCACGCTCGTACTGAAAACGTTGGGAGATAAAGTTAGGGGTCTGTCTGAGATGGGTACACTCTTAATATTGCGTAGCCTGATAATTGTTGTGACTTCATTGAAAATCGGGTTTTGTTAAACTCCACTCAAAATGTGTTACGGAACTAGTGCTAAAATGTATTGGGACAAATTGTAATCGCAAGATAACGTCTCAATGCTGGTCAACTTTCAGTCTTAAAAAAAACTGTCAGATGTTTCATATACAATCAAGTAACGAAAAAAAAGGTCAAATAACTTTATAATCTGCAAACCGTTACTAGACAATAACAGCCACTCGGGTCGATTGTTAGGTTAAGCCGTGCTTGCCTAGGTTGGTCTGTTGATAGGTGACCACCGCAATATACCGAGTTTCCTCCGTGCCTCGGAAAGCACGTTAAACTCTTAGTCACGGCTGTCATTTGATCTTTGATAGTCGTTACAGGTAGTCATTGGCCCAAAAAGTCTGACAACCAGTCTTACCAAGTGGTGTCGTATTACCCAGTACTAACTGGGTTGTGGAGGTCAGATAAGCAGTCGCTCCATGTAAAATACTGATATTCAGCTGCATGCGGTTAGGCCGGAAGCCGACCGAAAAGGATACGCATTTATGAAACCGTTGCTACCAGTACGTGACATGATACTCAACCAACTTATCTATGCAGGCCCCTTATTTACAACCATTCGACTCGATTCGGAAGTTCGTATGTCTATCTCGGTCGTTTTCGTAATGCCAGAGGAAGACAGATATATACGAGTTGTCGAATCGGAAACGAGTCGAACGTTTGTGAATACGGGATCTTGAGTGAAAACATAGAACTAAAATAGATTACCAAGTTTGATACACCGATAACAATTTTCATCGCAAACAAAACCGTCTTGAACGGCACTCTTAAGGGGCCGGCGGAGCATGCGTATTTCATACAAACGTAATACCAAAATAATTTGTAAATCCAAAATATTCTTAAAGTAGTGTGTATTTACTTCGATTGGGTTACAGAATATCTTTGTTCCCAAATATAAATTTTGAAAGGAAAATGATACAAAAACGAGATATTAGGAATTTAAACTTTCCATAGAAAACTTATTTTTCTCATAACTCTTGTTTAAATCAGTGTCCATTCAAAATATATATTTGGGAACCTAGATATTCTGTAATCCAATCGAAATAAATACACACTACTTTAAGAATACGTTTGATTTACAAATTATTTTGGTATTACGTTTGTATGAATTACGCATGTTCCGCAGACTATTACAAGTAATATCATGTCACCACATGTCATGTGCCATGTGCCTTTTCGAAATGTCATAATAATGACAGCTCACAGCTGCAAACACAATAGTAAACTTTTCACTTAGCTGCTGCACAAGAAGACATTCATTGTTAAATGAATACTCCTAGAACTGAATCTGATTCAACAGACGGGGAATGTATTTTAGATAAGAATACGCACGCACTGACTAAATTGAGTCTGTTGTAGATAAACTAGAAATAATGATAAATGATATATCACCAAGTTTGACATACAGATAACAATTTACTACTACTTATTACTTATTATTACTATTACTTATTATTACTTATTTTGTACTAGCTGTTTTTAATAGTCGCAGATTAAATTATGTTTTATTTTATTTTGACCATGTTAATTTTTTGTGTTCATTTGTTTTTCTCGGATTGAAGGATAATTCTAAACATTTGCACGCCATAGTATATGGCAAACATGTCTGAACCAATTTTATTTATGTTATCCTGCATACACTTATTATATATTATTGTATGTGTACACATGTTTGAGCAAATAAATTTTTATCTTATCTTATCTTATCTTATCTAATTTTCATCATAAGCAAAACCGTCTTGAACGGCACTCTTAAAGTGGAGATACTATTACAAGTAATATCATGTCACCACGTCATGTCATTTGCCATGTGCCTTTTCGAAATGTCATAATAATGACAGCTCGCAGCTGCAAACACTATAGTCAACTTTTCACTTAGCTGCTGCACAAGAAGACATTCATTCATTAAACGAATACTCCTAGAACTGAATCTGATTCAACAGACGGGGAATGTATTTTAGATAAGAATACGCACGCACTGACTAAATTGAGTCTGTTGTAGATAAACTTTAGGGTCTGTCAGTGGTTTGAGTTAGGTAAGTTATTCCCTCCTGTATAATAAAAATGTAGTTTCTGAAGAGTTTCTGGTTTTCTTATTAAATTGTTTATATCATCATTAATTTAGATGAAAGTCAGACCTTTTTGACTTTAAAATCAAACAGAGAAGCCCCCAAAACTTCCGCCTTTTAGCCTGTTTTGTTTTGCCTAATTCTAGACAGAAGATGAAATAAGTTGTTCATTATTTACAGTAACTTGATTGTATAGTAAACAAATGATATAGTGCTTCTGTCATCATAGTAGGTAGTCAAAAAATGGCTTGGTCTTCATATGGATACGTGCGAGGTTTATCTATATACTAGCTGACCCACGCAACTTCGTCTGCGTCACATAAGAGAGAAAAATAATCCACGTTTTTCATTCCTGCTCCGCTTCTTTTAGTTGTAGCGTGATGTTATATAGCCTAAAGCCTTCCTCGATAAATGGACTATCCAACACAAATATATTTTTTTAATTC
Source organism: Xestia c-nigrum (assembly GCA_916618015.1). Taxonomy (NCBI): domain Eukaryota; kingdom Metazoa; phylum Arthropoda; class Insecta; order Lepidoptera; family Noctuidae; genus Xestia; species Xestia c-nigrum. The sequence goes on from OU745262.1 coordinate 4,325,322, forward strand.
GAACCAGTAGTTCCGGAGATTAGCGCGTTCAACCAAACAAACAAACTCTTCTGCTTTATAAGATTAGTATAGATGTGACTAGCACCCAGTTTCTACAAGAAACAACATAATAAGGTAGATGACACCTTATGACAATAATTACAAGACACCAATCTCTAAAACAAATAATATTTTGAACCTGAAAACCCGATTTTTAGTTGCTTTGAAATCAATAAATAGTTGAGTCGTCATCGAGTTCACCTAACAGGGACGTCACAGCGAAATATTGTCATACGAAATCTATGAAAGAACTGCGTTTTGACAACTCTTAAAAAGTATTTCAATTGATTGGTGTGTCATCTGTCTTATCATCATCATCATCATCAGCCTATAATGTTCCCACTGCTGGGACACGGCCACTTCTCAATGAGAGAGAATGGGCTTTAATCTACCACGCGGGCCCAGTGCGGATTGGTGTCATCTGTCTATTATTTGCCAAATTAAGTCCCTCAAAATCTGTTACCCAGTATCTCGGTTGTGGAGGTAAGATAGGCAGTCGGTCCATTTCAAAATACAAGATATGGATTTGTTTAAAACCAACCCCAAAAAAATATAATTAGGAAAATACAAGATTAACACAGTATTATACGTAGGTAAATTTGTTATCCACGAAGTGAAATAAATACACAGAGTGAAAATCAAGCATGTTGGAAGTTGACGTGTAGTGGTAACGTATTTAGATTAGGACACGCACGGGATAAATTTAGGGTCTGACTGTTTGAGATGGGTGTAGCACTTCCAAAATTAAGCCTAACCAGATAAAACGGGGTGTAATAATTGAAGTGACTTCAAATTGGATTTGCTGTATCATCTTATACGGAGTAAGATTTATACGAATCGGTCTGAAGCCATTGTTTTACTTTATAATTATAGAAGAAAAATAATCTTCAACTGCTTTTTAGGGTTTCGTTGCCAAATGGCAAAAAACGGAACCCTTATAGATTCGTCATGTCTGTCTGTTCGTCCGTCCATATGTCACAGCCACTTTTTTACGAAACTATAAGAACTATTGCTGTTGAATCTTGGTAAGTAGATGTATTCTGTTAAACGCATTAAGATTTTCACACAAAAATAGAAACAAAAACAATATTTTTTTGGGGTTCCCCATAATTTGAACTGAAACTCATTTTTATTTTTTCATCAGACCCATAAGTGTGGGGTATCTATAGATAGGTCTTAAAAATGATATTGAGGTTTCTTATATTATTATTTTTCTAAACTGAATAGTTTGCGCGAGAGACGGTAAAATGTGTGCAGCCCCCCCCCTGTAACTTCTAAAATAAGAAAATGATAAAACTAAAAATAATATATGATATACATTACTATGTAAACTTCCACCGAAAAATCGTTTGAATTGAACGAGATCTAGTAAGTAGTTTTTTTTTTAATACGTCATAAATCGTTAAGCAAGCAGCAAGTAACATAACTTGCCCTTCGTGGGCGAGTCTGACTCGCACTTGGCACCTTTTTTTAGTATAGTGGTAACAATTGGTGCTACTTGAGCATGAAGGGCTGGCATCCTGTCCAAAAGCAGGCAAAGTGTCTTCAGAATGTCTCAGTAGCAGAGGAGTTTGACCGGGAAGTGCCCAGAAATACCTAGTTCTTGGCGTCCAACCCTTTACTTGATCACTCTAAACAGGGGCCAAAGCCTCTCTATTCTCCGCTCAGCATTCCAATAACCAGATCTCACTGCTTAATCAAATTGCAGACCATTTTGAGTTACCACTCCGAACTAATATTCTCACTATTCCGGCGGCGGTGGCGATACGTAACGTATTTAGATAAGGGTGTCGACTAACTGAGCAATGAACAGCTGTGTGGCGATAAAGTTAAGGGACAGGATGTTTGAGTTCGGAACACATCCGACCATGCTGCGTCGTCAGATGTTTAGGTGTTGTCGTGTTAGGGAATAATCGGAGCCATTTTGGCACTTATACTCAAAGTCTAAGGTTCACCAAAAAGATGACAGTGTGATTATCTAAAACAGCTGTTTAAAACACATGTTTGTATGGTATTTATGTCACAGTGACAGCTGTTTTTAGATAATCAGTCTGTTATCTTTTAGCGTTTGCTTCAGGAATATTTTTGGGACACGACTCCACAGTTTTTTGTTCTATAATTATGTTGAATATTCACCCCATCAGTCTGCTGAGGGCAAACAAAACTTGTGTTCGCCCAGAATGGGAGAAGTCATTTGATGATTTCCCATCTGAAAAAAAGGGTTGTCTCTTACACACTGTTTTTTTTTTAACCTTTTTGTAAAGGTCGTCTTTAAAAGATCGCTTTTAGCGTTAAGACCGCCCATTGTGTTAACCCTTGTAAAATGTTTAAAACTGTTGTATTTTAATTTTTATGGTGTACATTATAAAGAGTATTCTATCTATCTTTGCTGTCCCACTGCTGGACAAAGGCCTGCCTCAATTCCTTCCAAGTGATCTTATTTCGGGTTTCTCCGGACCTACTAGCCGATGCCCGTGGCTTTGCCCGTGTAAAATTATATACCAAAACCTTCCTCTTGAATCACTCTATCTATTAAAAAATACCCGCATCAAAATCAGTTGCACAGTTTTAAAGATCTAAGCATACATAGGGACAGACAGACGTGATGGGAGACTTTGTTTTATAATATGTAGTGATAGTAATAGTGATAAAACCTCTTCATCATCATCTGCCTAGCCTTTTCCCAACTATGTTAGGGTCAAAACACTGTTTTAGGCTTTCACGGTTTAAAACTAAACTTATATTGAAGAGAAGAAGAAAAGAAAAAAAGAAGAAGAAAAAAAGAAAAAGAAAAAAGAAGAAAAAAAGAAAAAGCAAAGAAGAAGATATCCCGTAAGTGACAATATAAGTTTATGTTAGGTTCGGCTTCCAGTCTAACCAGATGCAGCTGAATACATACCAGTACACATGTTTACATGGAGCGACTGTCTATCTGACCCCCACAACCCAGTTAGTACTGGGTAATACGATACCACTTGGTAAAGACTGGTTGGCAGACATTTTAGGCCACTGACTACCGATAAAAACTGCCAAAGATGGACAAATGACAGCCGGGACAAACAGCTTAACGTGCTTTCCGAGGCACGGAGGAAACTCGGTATGTAAGGGTCAAGACCAACCTAGGCAAGCACGGTTTAACCCAAAGATCGGCCCGAGCGGCTGTTAATATTTAGCCACGAGCTCCTCAAATAAAAACCTGTTATTATACAAAATTAATCATCATAGTTTAATTTTGTTTTCCTAGTTGTCTCCGTTTACATTTTTAATATTCTTATCCGTTATCTTTATAAACATGTATTTTAAACAAATGTAAACAGTCATCAATATAAATCTTCGTAACAAAAAACAAAATCACATTTAATCTTGGAAAGCATCAATAAAACAAATACTACAATGCGATCGTTGATAAATATATTTCCCTGTAGATGCTTCCGTGGTATTAATGATTCGCGACCAGGGAAATCAACGCAGATAATATTATAGTGACACCGTGCCTTCGAGGTTCGACAGAATTGGAGGATGATACAATCACTACGAGTATACAAATAAATAAAATCGAACAGTCTGTATATAATTTCAACATAGGGAACAGCTTTTTGCTGAATGCATATTAATTATGAAACTTAAAACGGTACTTATAAGAAACAAAAAAAAAATATTACTACTTCGTAAAAAACATCGGCAAAATCAAACAAATACTTCAGTCTGCCCGCGACCACGGCTGGTGCAATCCGGTTGAAACTTCGGGCTTAAATTAAAGGTAAAGTTCGCGATAAATACCAGTTTCCATGAGTTTTATACTTAATGCAAACTTTATTTTAAAAATAACTAGAAAAATAATAAAAAAGAAGGCACAATAAAAAAATATGAAAAGGAGACCTAGTTTTTCACAAAGTGAGTTTGAGGTCAACCATTAATTTAAAAAAAAAAAACATACTGCTTTACCATTTTCATCGTTCTTTTATAAATACCAGCCAGTGTTAAACCAACATTGGTTATTTGAGTTCGAACAATGGTTAGCTACAAAGGCTAGCTTTAAACTACACCACCCGCCGCCTCGTTTGATTTGTAGCGTAACCTTTATTGTTGAAAATATTTGAATTCAAACAGAACTTGATATTCTTTTTATTTTTGTTTTCGTTTCAGTTTGTCCCAGTGTTTTTTTCTGTTTAACCCAGTTTGATTTTCCTATGATTTATTTTCTTGTTTTGTCGTAAATCATTTGCAATGTTTTTTGTTTTGATTTTGGTGTTTAAAGATTTGTTAAATCATATTTCTGTAAATAAATAACCACCAAGTACGTTTTCATGCCAAATGTTGCCAAGATGAGACCACATGGCTCGCACAGTCAAAAAGTTATGAGATCTTATGTAGAGCCAAGCTTCTAACTCTACACGCCCTATCTCTACAAGCCTAGGATTTCACCAACTCTTTACCTACGTCAAAATATGTGGCTTGGCCGTTTCGTGACTACAAGAACGATTATAATTATAACAGATTCGCCCGCGACTTTGTCCGCAAACATTGTGATAGCTTGGCAAAGCATAATATAATAGTTATTTATCCAACATGTGAGGAAAGTTCGTTTTTCCTATGAGTTGTGATTTTGAGTCTTTCGCTTACTCAGGATTGAAATTTATAATCACTCGATGCGCTCGTGATTCTATTTTTCAATCCTTCATTCGCACGAATAGCAAATGAACTTGCTCACATGTTGCATACAAAACTTTTCACCATGGGAGTTGTGAAAAGTTTTGTATGCAAGAAAGTATTCAGTCATCATTGGTAAATAAATTAATGTTTCAGAACACACTTACAATAATTTGATAAATTTTATAGAAAAGACGAATATTTCAATTCTAAGCACAAAATTATTTATATTTAAAAAAATAAATCTGTCTAAAAGTCAAATCTTTTCCTTTTCACCCTCACTTAAAAATAAATTACCTACGACAAATGTTTTTATTTTATCAATTCTTATCATGTCTGATGACGTCACCCGAGTGTTTTTACTCGACGCTTCAGTGAGCTTTGGGATGAGTTTGACTGCCATGAATTTTAAATACATAGGTACAAATTGTATGAGAAGAATTTATAATGATAATGAAAATGTATTGAGTCGGTGGTAAAAGTTTGACTTCGAGTTGGCCTAGCGTAACACGAAGTTTTTGGAGTAAGGGGCCAGTTCTCGAGTGGCAACCGTGAACCGAAAGACGTCGCATTGGAAGGCCTCCCACTAGGTGAACCGATGACCTGGTGAAGGTTGCGGGAATCTGCTGGATACTAGTCGCATGGGACCGATCAATGTGGCGACACTTTGGTGAGGCCTATGTTCAGCAATGGACGTCTTTCGGTTGAAATGATGAAGAGGCCAGTTTATACTGGTTTTCTTGCCAAGGATGTACAGTTACCGTAAATTTTGAGGTGAAAACTTGTTAAGGCGCGTTGAGCAATTTTTGAGTGAACAAAAATCATGGAACTCGCGTGACCGTCACCTAACGCAGCGGCGCTTTTTTTTCACTTCTATCGGCAGTCTCCGAAGACTGCCCTGCATGATTTTTTTTTAACTTTATTGTCTCACTGCTGGGCGAAGGTCACTCCTAAACCTTTTGACTTCTACCTGTGTGTCTTCTATCTTCGTCTTCTATCTATTCTTCCTCTATCTTCTGCCAGTCTCCCACAAATGCATGTAGGTCATCACAACAGTGTTTAGTACCTGTTCTGACAAAGTTTGTCTTCTGGCACCCATTAAGTGAAAATCATTTACAAAAAATGTTTTTCCTGTACCTGACAGATTTCAAATGTACTGTATATGATGGATTGTTTTTTTTTTTTCTATAAAATATTTTAACCATATTGTTTTATGTATTCATAAATAATCAACTTTAACCCTCAAATGAATTATTTTTAAATATCTTAAAATATCAACGGTAAAAATCTTCGATGGTATGACATTTTCAGGAAAGCATTAATTTTAAAAAAAATAGGAAAAATATGATTTCAGAGCAAGCCGCTGATTGATTGCCTTTCGATGCTTCTCAATGATTAATCAATCAAAAATCACTTCGATATTTCAGAAAATATATTGTTAATCGTAACCATTCCTCTGAAGCGTCTCCATAACTCAAAATTCTTAATGGATTACAAATAGTATGAGATGAAAAACAGCTGCGTTCTGTTATGTTCAGAAAGGCAGTGAAATAATGAGAAGTGTTTCCACTTCTCGTTATTATTGCCACTCTAAGCGATGCATATGGTGACAATTGAACGCGCAAAATTATTGTGATGTAAATTCGTAAATGACTTTTTAATCATAACATAACATCACGCCTGTTCTCCCCAAGTGGTAAGGCAGACGACGTGTACCTATTTCCACATTTCGCCAGTTAGATTTTAATCCCATGTAATAGAGCGCGAGCCTATTGACTGGAATTGCGCCCCGTAGATGGGGGCGCCACTGCAGTCTCCGTGAAAAAAAAAAAAACTGATGGAAAAACCCATTTGTTTTAGCAAAGAATATAAATAACGTAGCATTTTAGTAATATTTTTTAAACTAGATGATGCCAGCGTCGATCATTTGCGTTAAATTATAAAAAAGCGTCGATCATTTGATTTATTCCCTTTATGTCGAGTCCCGTTATGTCGAGTCTGGAAGTCTATTGTTCTCCAAAGTATTGATATTTTACGCTTTTACCTTTATGTCGAGTTTGGTGAACAAGTACAGTCAGGGACGTAAATTAATGCCAATGGCATACAAATCTTGTTTTATTATTTGATCTTTTACTTATTTTCATAATTATGTATATCTAATCCTTCTTAATCTAAACATATAAATCACAGTGTAATCATCACGTATAATTATATAATTCTTTAAAAAATAACTTTCTTAATCTAAATAAATCATAGTATAATGATCACTTTTGTTGCAATTAATGTGAAACAGCTTATTACAGTGACTGATGAGAGCACCGGTGGCCCAGTGGTGGGAGAGCAGCGGTGGCCCAGTTGTGGCAGCCCCGACTTACGAACAGTAAGTCGTGGGTTCGAACCCAGGTAGGCGCATTACTTTGTGTAAGTTATTTTCATCACCGCTGCTCTCAAAACGGTGAAGGAAAACATCGTGAGGAAACCGGCTTGTCCTAGAACCAAAAAAATAACTTTCTTAATCTAAATAAATATTTAGATTAAGAAAGTTATTTTTTAAAGAATTATATAATTATACGTGATGATTATACTGTGATTTATATGTTTAGATTAAGAAGGATTAGATATACATAATAATGAAAAAAAGTAAAAGAACAAATAATAAAACAAGATTTGTATGCCATTGGCATTAATTTACGTCCCTGACTGTACTTATTCACCAAACTCGACATAAAGGTAAAAGCGTAAAATATCAATACTTTGGAGAACAATAGACTTCCAGACTCGACATAACGGGACTCGACATAAAGGGAATAAATCGATCATTTGCGTTAAATTATAAAAAAAATACCTTCTATCTGTTAACAATTTCGTAAGGGTTTTAATTCTTTCCCGAAACCTAATTCTTTCTTCTAAATGAAAGTATATCAAGTGAGCTAAGCTAACTTATGTACTAGTAAAGGTCTCGTCAAAATTAGTGAAGTCGTTTTGAAGATTAGCCTGAACAAACAGATTGACAAAAAAAAAGTGTTTATTGTTTTAAGTAAGTACCTACCGCTTAGACTTTCATAATATGCTTAAAGTAAAAAGTTGTTATTTTAAAATCACAAATAGACACAAATTTATAGTCTAGTTGAACAACTCATAGATATGAATGAAGTCCTAAAACAAAGTAAATTAGTGGAAAACGAGTACTATTCAATGTTATTCGAATTAAACTTACGTTACGTCTCGCGATCTTGGGGTCGCAGCTCTCTGTTGTGTTTACATAGGCAAGTAAAATAATAAAAATTGTCGTTAAGAAAATTTCAATTTGCCGAAATGTTGACAGTTTGTATTGCAATTAACGTTTTCATTAAAACCATTTTGATGGTAAGAAAACACTGTTTTGTGGACAAAAACTACGTGTTTTATGACATTGAGTTTTTATTAAAACGAGCGGACTAGATACCGAATTTTGACAGCTAATGCGCATCAAGTCGGCAGTATCATACTGTCGAATTGATGCGGTCAAACTGATGTCAGTTTGAACGCATCTTTTTAGTGGACAAATTGAACGATAATAAGTCTTATACACTGAAAATCAGAGTATAACTGTACAGTCTCTCTCTTAATACAAGAATGGATAGAAGCGCTGTAAAACGGTGTGATGGCTTCCATCAGAGATATGCGAGGTGCAAAGATAGGAAACGAATCTGTGTGTGTGAGTGTTGCGAGGATGTTTAGCGGACTCTTTTCAGCTCCCTACACTGTTTTGCACACATCACTTGCACATATTTTTCGATCACGTGTCTCTCGAACACATCTTTCGCTTTCTTGCGTCTTGTACCAAAATCTAGCTCCTGCTGGTCCTCTTGCACCAAAGAAGAGAAATGCAAAAAGCGAGACCGAGGTCTAAAATGGCCGCTTTAGCAAAACATAATTTGAATCACGTTAAAAATTTCAAATCCTTAAAAAGGACTTTATGAGTATGACTTTAAAGTCCCTTTTCAGAATGTAATTTTTTTAACATAATTCATTTATGATTCAAATTTTAGGCCCGCAGCGAAGAAAACGAATTCTTTCCTTGCGTACCACCTGACTAACTCACACATAAACACGAAACCAAATCGTTTTAAATTTCCAATCGATTCCCAGCTCAGCACATTTTGACCGTTCCATTACACCAAGCTCCTTGTGGGCCGTACCTAAATGAATACAAAACACTATGCCGTGGTGACGTCAGAGATTGATGACGTCGACGATTGAAATCTTGGACGATGAAATTGTAATGGAGAGAGATTTCGGGAGGAATGGGTAAGATTGTGGTTGGGTTGAATGCTGTGAAGCAGTGATTGCTAGAGATTGTTAGAAATGTTTGGCCTGTATTGTAAAGTTTAATCCATGCTACTATTTCACCGTAATTTTGTGAAATGTATGCGATGGAAATCAACTCACGTGGTGTGGAGGGGGAGAGGGGAAGGGTCCTCAAGGGGGAATTCTGGACCTCTTGTTTTTTACATTCCTGTTTTCCCCCTCGTGGGCACTTTCAGGGTGGATTTGTGGAATAAGTAATTTTTCGATTCCATTTTCTCCCCTTAGAGGGATTATCAGGGGGGAATTGTATACTTTTCTTTTTAGATTCCACTTTTCTCCCCTAGGGGGACTTTTAGGGGGGATTTCAGGAATAAGCCTACTATTTCAAGTGCCAAAGATATTATGGCAGTGTGTCTATAAGGTTATGAAGAATAGGGTGTAAAATTCCTCAATACCCCGTAAAAATGGTAGGATCCTCCGCCCAGACGGTTGTTGTGTCTATTGGAGTACACGCCCAATAGTGGTTGTCAGATTTGTTCTAGGGTAACTTTAGTTTAGTAAGTCCTTTATCAGTCCGTCGCTTGTGTCGTTGACAGCGTTGTAGTACTTCTTAACCCCCATAGCCTATAGTATTATAGCCTAATCATCGCCAAAGAATGTAATTATGATTCAAACATGAGCAACTTAAAATTAGTTGTCATATTGATCAATAATTCATTACCCTGACTTAACCTGGCGAATAACATCAAACTCCTACAGTTTCTCGTAACAGAATATTGAATCTATCATTTAATTTATTTATGAAAGAGAATAAGGTTTCATAAAATATTCAAGAAGACCAGTCAGTTATGAAAGAAGTTTGACTGACACGAAGCAACGGGAATATATTATTTATATCAGTATAATTTTATTACACTCCAATCATGACAGGTCTTCCTTAACCGACCTGAAATGTTACAGAAATCAGTCACGACACAGTAATTACAAAGCAGTACTGACTTAAAATATCATCAAAATCAAAATCAAAATCAAAGCATTTATTTCAAGTAGGCCAGTTACAGGCGCTTTTGAATTGTCGAAACAAAATGAACATTTAAAGTAGCTACAGTCCCAGTCACAAGACATAAAAACAGTGAAAGTACTGTAGTCTCGCATCTCGCCTGAATTCTCCGTAGACCAAAACGAACAAAAGGTGAAGAAGGAAGAGGACGTGTACAAAAGTAAACCACATTTCGGCAATTATGTTTATGTCCCATGTGATACTCCCGTATCACTCTTTACGTAGATACCGAGCTTCATCAGTGTCTCACGAAAGCACGTTAAACCATTGGTTTTTATTTAAGGTGGATGCACACTTATCCGCGCCGCAAGAATCGAACGCGCCGAAATATTTTTTGCTCATCCAACGTCATCTATTCGTCCGATTCGACGCGGATAAGTGTGCGAGGTTTCATAAAAGTCATTCTAAAATTCGTTTTTTTTTTCTTTCGGCTGTTTCGCTTCTTTCAGCTCTGGTAAGTGTGCGTTCACCTTTAAAGATCATTGACAGTCGTGACCAAGTAGTCAATGGCCCAAAAGTTGACAGCAATCAGTCTTACCGAGGGGTATTGTATTACCCAGTACTAACTGGGTTGTGAAGGTCCGAAAAGTACTCGCTCCATAGTTGGGATAAGACTAGGCAGGTGATGTAATAGAGGTGAGTCTTTTACTAACAACCGGGCACAAATTTAGACTTCAGGCTGCTACTCAATCGAAAGAGATACCGCGGCCCCGGAACATAAAGGGCGAGGAAGGAACATGGATGGGTTTTAGTCAGTAAGAGTCTGACACTCCCTCCCGCTCCGCCCGGAGTGGGAGAAGTCCGATCCGATCCTAAAAAAAAAAAGAATTTTCCTGAAAATCCAAAACTAAATGGTACAACTACAATTAAACAACGCCACAATTTAACAACAAAATGTGCACTTGAATTCATGTCGTTCAATAGAAAACATACACCTTACCTTTTCCGGAAAATCTTTTAGCTCACAAAAATCTTCGAGAATCTTCGAAAATCTTCGGAGCTCACAGTTCAACAAAAAACCCGTAACTTGGGGTTGCTCTAAGTAAAAACTGAAAAGGTCAGCTTTCCCTGATTTCCTTAACTTTTGCGTCAAACCCTAAGCGATTTTTGTGGAAAAATCCATGGAAATAAATAAAACACAATTGCTAGGTCGTTAAAAAGTACTTAGGTTTGCCAGTTTTTTCTTTTATTTTTACTTAAGAACTGGGCAGGTCTCCAACGCACGTCAGAAACACGTATGAACGTTTTCTGGGCTAAGTGAGACATGAGTACTGATTTCCTATTTCTTTATTTAGGTCACATTTAGTGTAGGATTCATTTTTGCTAAGAGCGAGAAAAATATCTTATAACTCCGTGAAAAGGGCTTTCCATTAATCATTTATTCCGAGATATTCCAGCCTCCTTTTTGGACCCTTAATCTGTCAATTTCGTAATATCAAAATGTTAATATGCTTTGAAGGTTTATTCAGGATCGAGAATTTAAGCGGGTAAAGATCAGAGAATCTTTAAGGTAACATTTATCACATAAAATGATGTACAGCTGCTGTCGCCATCTTGTGTTTTCAGTACAGAATTATAGCACCTTGAACCGTAGACCCCAGCTGTCTTTTCTATATCTTTGATAGTCTATACAGGGTGTAAACCACCTCATCACAAAGCCGTTAACCAAGCATTCTGTACATCAAACTAAGTAACTTTGCCCAAAAAATATTGCTGGGAAACAACTTTTTTTTTGAGGTTATACCTAAATCATGTTTTGTGGTAGAACTCAAAGTAAGGCACCAAAAACATTGTTCTGATGGATGGATTGAATAGTACGGGGATCGTGGAAGCGTTAACAGCTAAAATCTTACAAAAATACGTGTATTAAAAAAAAAATTGTCAAAAAGTTGTAACTTTGACCCCCCATATCTCGGTAACTAGAAGGTTCCCAGGTATGGTGTAGAACAAAAAAATGATCGTAATGATGGGGAAAACAAGTGCCTTTCGGCTTCGTGAAGAGGTGTTTTACACCCTTTATAGGTACTCCGTGTAGTGGCCCGAAAGTATGACAACAAGTTTTACCAAAGGGTATCGTTTTCTTAGGTAACTGTACTGTACTGGGTTGTGGAGGTCAGACAAGCAGACGCTCAATGTTACATTCTAGTATTCAGCTGCATCCCGTTAAACTTGAAGCCGACCCCAACATGGTTAGGAAGAGGTTAGGCAGGTGATGATGACAAAATGAAATGAAATGCTCACTAACAACGTCCTTCAACGTTGTCCAAGCAAGCCTTGTTGCCTTGCACTTTAACAACCACTTTATTCAGTACGCATTTTATGAAGAATCGCTCGACCAATTTTGTGCAAACTTCACATAAACCATCTACTAATAAGTCTAAACATTTGGTTTGGATAGGTAAGCCCGTTTTTGAGTTATGAAATTGCAACGAAAATTGGTATTGATATTTATATATTTTATTGATATGTATACTGTGTGTCATATCGCTTAATATTACGCCCACATAGCTACCAAGTCTACATACATAGATTCTAAAACCCCTACCACTTGTATCACTATTTATAAGACCTCTAACCCTAACATATCCACGATTTAGAGCCACCAACCCACGGCCAACGCAACCCTACCCACCGATCTATAAAATTCGTGTCGTATCTGCCATCGCGACAGCATTGTCCCAACCCGTCAACTTTTTAGGGTTCCGCGTATCAGATAAAAGCCGTGACCTTGTTCAATGTCAGTTGAAGTTAAACGGAGTGGGATGACGTCAATTCTTCGAAACAATTGTGCTGTCACATGAAATGGAGGCTGTAGAATTTTATGTTTTAGTCGAGTGATTTCAGTGGCAGTTACAGTTTTGTTTGACTGGTTGCCTTAGGCACTGACAATTTTTATTACAATTTATGATATTGGGTGTAAAATGCGGCTGTTAATTCATAAAATCCCAAAACACCGGATATTTTATTTCTTAACACAACATATTCTTGCATTTGCCCTCAACTCGCCTATCATGAAGCTATGAAGGTGGAGCATGCTTGCCTAGAAGAAACAAATTCAATCGAACTTTGAACAAATTCAATTATAATGATTGGGGAACAACAGCTGGCAGTGAATTCCAATGAATGGCTGTTCTCACATTAAATGTGGAATCATAGTGCTTTCTTCCGGATCGTAGAACTTCAACCACATAACGATTACACATTTTTTTTGTAGCTACCTCTTAGTGATACTTAAAACGCGCAATAGTAACTTAATAAAATGTGAAGGAAGCTAGAAACCATAAGCCCTTTTCCACTAAACGAAACGTCACCAAAAACGGTAGCGAGAAATATAACACCAAAAAAATCATACACCCACTAAACTTTTACTCAACCATTGTGCGAAGTCATCACAAAGAGGCGTGAAAAATAAGTAACTCAATCCATATCAACGTCAGAAAAATTAAGCACGGAACCCATTTGTGAAAGTTTGCGTCGGACGTCGACCTTTTTAAGGTCATTTCAGACGTAACAGTGCGTGAACGTGCCTGTTGTACTAGATACGGGTATGTTAGAAGTATGATGTTGTAATTTTGTTTTTTCATTGGTGGTTAGGCCGCGGAATATTTCGCTTGTAATCTGAAAAGTAAGCGTTGTGTAATCTGTGAATTCAGTCAGGAAAAATAAATAGTTAAATAGCTGTGTGAACTTAGTGTAGATTTTATAGTTGTAATTAGTATTTAAGGAAATAATAACAATTGTAAAGCCTGAAGCCTATGGACTCACGTAGATTTTAAGTTACTAATAATAAGCTTAGTTTAATGTAACGTGTCCAATGATGGAGCACGATCATACTTTAAAATATTAAAAGAAAGCAAATAATCAATTAATGTAAATAAGAGCGCAGATCACCACGTCTGCGGTAGAAAACTCATTAAAAAAATGTGTGAATTAGAGTTTTTGGTTACCTGTGTTTTGTATCTAACGTGCCAGATGGTTTTTTAAGAGAGCACTGGCGGCCCAGTAGTGTTGGCACTGATTTTCGTGTTGAAAATCGTCCAAACTCAAGCTGCTACTTTAATTTACATGTACAAAGTATAGTTAAACACCTAGATTGGTTTGATAGGTTATTTTCTTCATTATTGGTAACGGTATAGGAAAATATTTTGACGAAACCGGCATGGCACAGAACCAAAAATTTCGAAGACATGTGACAGCCAAAGGTGGGATGAATGGCGGACTCCTTCTTACAAGGAAAAATTCAATGTCCTAGTTGTGAGAATAGGCTGTTTATGCTTTAAGTCACCAGTACCTCATACTCTGAACATCATTATCATCAGCCTATTAATGTTCCTACAGCTGGAACACAGGCCTCCTCTCTATGAGAAGGAATGGGCTATAATCCACCACGCGGGCCCAGTGCGTGTTGGTAGATGTCACATTCTTCGAAAGTTTTGGTTCTACGACATGCCAGTTTCTTCACGACATTTTCCTTCAACGTTTTGAGAGCAGAGGTGATGAAACGAACGATTTGTTCGCGTATGAATGGAAGGAGATTTTATAGGCATATCAGGTATTGTGTTTTTTTTTAATAAAATTATTGTCCAGTAACATTTTTAGTGTTTCATGTTTTTTACTGTTACTGAGACCTTGTTGTGGAGGTCAGATAGGCAGTCGTTCCATGTAAAATACTGGTATTCAAGATGATGATAACCGAGTCCTTAATTATTATTATTCGTTCTCAACCATTTTACTTAATTAAAGAATCCTGTAAAGTTAATAGTAAGTACTTAAAAAGTGGACTTGACAGGCGTTGCGTTACAATAATAAATATCTGGAAGATCCTTTTCAAGTAAACAAAAACTTAACGGTAGCCGAGCAAAAAAATAACCTAAAATAACCACCTTTTCCCGTGTTGACATTATAATTATAAGTTTTTGTCCTCCTGTTTCCATCGTGTCGTCATCCACTTAGCTAGATTATTTGTCTCTAGCGCTCAAAGCGACGCGCGAATAAAAAGGTTTTTTGCTCTGTAGCTATCTACAAAATTCCTTTATTTGGTGTTGCAATTACAGATACTCGTTATGAATATTGTTGTTATTATAGCGATATACTTAGTAGAGTGTAGTGCAGCTTTGTGTTTCGATGAGAGGGTTGATGAAAAAATAATAATTTAGTCATAGTCTTTTTTTTCTATAAATTTTCCAAAGATTTTGGAATGAAAATGAGCGGAAAATACACTTTCCGCTGAAAATAATAAATCTGTTACTTTTGCCCGCTGTTTTAATTAACAAATGGTGAAAGGCAGGAATTTTTGGTCAGTCTTATATTTTTCTACATTTTGGGAATTCGATACGTCGTGAAGCAATGCGAGTGCAACATATGCGACGCGCGTGACAATCCTTTAATACAGCATATAAAGCACTTTGAACCTTAATCCTGGTACAAATATCGCAACTCACATTAACTCTTGCTATTTTCTGTGTCAAATTCGGACCGCTTGGTCAGACCGCAGTCCAGTAGCGATAAGGGGACGGGCCGGGATTTTTATCGGACCGACTGCACCCTCTGGCGACGGGCGACGTTTCTGTCTGACAGAAAATCTTGTTTCACAGAATGTCGATAAATTCAGAAAAAGAACAATGCCTCCGGGTTGCCAGTACTGTATCCTTGCGGAAAATGTATCAAACGAGATTGTTTCAATATCATTTTGGAAATAAAGATATTTATATTATCATTAAATGTGTTTTTTTGTTTGTTTCAGGTAAACTGAGTAACAACGTTGTTTGAAACATTTTTGGGTTATTAGGTATGTTTTTTGAGTAAATAAGTAAGTAAGTTTGTAAGTTTGAATATACTAGGAGGAGGAAATCTTTTAAATTACTCATCCGATTTCGAAAATTATTTTGCTTACTTGCTTCATTATTGCCGAATACCATACAATGAAATATTTTTTTACGCTTGCGAAGTCACAAGTAGAAGTTAGTTATATTTTTCTTAATTCATGAATCTAAAAATTGACGTTAGAAGGAATGAAGTAAAAAAGATACAAATTTAACAAATTGTTCTCGGAAAATATAACCACCCACCACACCTATTTCTACCGATAACATTACAGACATAATATGCAACTCTTGAATCTAAAGGGTCGGTGACGTCGGTACGGCCAATATGTGGACAGGGACCCGGACACATTCATGGGTGTTAAAAACCTGTTAACGAAGCCGAAAGGCACGTCTTGTTCATCCTGTCATTGCGATAATTTTTTTGTTCTACACCATACCTGGGAACCTTCTAGTTACGGAGATATTGGTGATCATGATCAAAGCTCCAACTTTTTTTTTTAATGCTGGTTTTTACTTCAGACACCACCACGACGCGACCTCCGTACCATTTAATGCATTGAGTTCTACCAAAGAGCATTGAGCATTTAATGCATTGAGTTCTTCTAAAACATGATTTTGAACCCAAAAAGAAATTGCCTTCCGGTAATCATTTTTGCGTAAAGTTACGTAATTTGTTGTACAGAATGCTTGGTTGATGGCTTCGTGATGAGGTTGTTTTCACCCTGTACACGAATTCTATGTCAGTGGCCCCAAAAGTCTGACACTAGTCTTACCAAGTGGTATCGTATTTCCCAGTATTAACTGGGTTGTGGCGGTCAGATAGGCAGTCGCTCCATGTAAAATATAGGTATTCAGCTGCATCCGGTTAGACTGGAAGCCGACCCCAACATAGTTGGGAAAAGGCTAGGCAGATGATGATGATGATGATGATACGAATTCTATGTCAGTAGCAGTTGGCTAGGTTAAGGAATATGTCGAGAGTAAAGTTTTGAGTATGAATGTGGATGGTGATAAGATTATAGATGAACTGTTTGAAGAAATAAAGTAATAAAGGTGTCCGATATAATGACGAGACTGTGGGCTAAAATAACAGGAAACTGGTGCCTTAACACAGTAATGCGGGGTTGCGGCAAGCCACCAAGGAGATAACGGGACAAACTAGACCGAGTCCGTCCGAACCTGAAAGAGGACGTGCGGGCTCGTGTTAGATGAAGGAGTGGAGGCCTTTGCCCAAGAGTGAGAGAGAACAGTCTAGAACAAAAAAGAAGACAGAGGAAGAAGAGATACCATGCTGACCGCAAATAAATTGGGATAAGAGCAGGAGCCAAATATATAAAAACAGAAATAAATCTGAAACCTCTTAGCTTCTGGAGAACTTTAAGACTGTTTGCCAAAATAAAAATCATCTTTACAGAAATAGCTTTTCCTGGAACCACTTCGAAATTTGAGAAACACTTAAAATCTCCGAGAATGCATAATAAAATTCATGAATGAATTCATTACAACATCGCTCAATGTCGCCTAAAGAGAGTAGGTCGACGGAATTTAAAAAATGCCATGCATCCATAAGATTTGTTAAAGAACCAGTGTATAATAGACTCGGTTGGCACGCCACATCGGGTGGCTTGCCAACCAGGCTGGCTTTGAAACGTCTACGTGTGAATTTGCAATTTTTGGAATTCCGTGCCATTTGGCTTGGCATATCTATGCGGTATTTAAAGGGGTAGTTTGCTGAATTGAGTAATGTGTTTTGGTTTAAAATGTAGCTTCTTTTTAATGCTTTAATGGTTTTATAATTTCATTTTTCGTGTCGTATTTTTTTATGTACCTACCCGAGTTATTCGAGGATTCCGAAGCAGTTTTAACTGTAAGTTAACGAGTGTTAGGACACGATGTAAATGATCACTCCTGCATAGCTCCAAAGGGGTCCGTAGAGGTGTACATAAACAATTTTAAATTCTTAAAATAGACTTTTTAGTCCTAACTATGACGCCCATTTTAAGAATTTAATTTTTTAACGTGATTCATATTATGATTCAGCTAACGCGGCCATTGTAGACCCCTAGTACTCCGTGGTTTCGGCACTGAGGTTTAGACTCAGGCAGCTTATTGTAATCAATAACGCACATCTCAAACCTGGAATTATTAGGATTTGTCATAATAGGTGTTTTACACGTGTTGGGTATAGATTTGCCTTGCCCCATGCCAATAACCTTTGAAAATGTATTCTGTTTGACAAACAATACAGACTGAATTTGTTCGTCTTTGAAACAAAACACAAAGGAATTCGATTCTCTATGTTAATTCTGAACAAAACAAAAAGTACGGATACCCTTTATTTAGCGAATTAAAAAAAATAAAAGTAGTTTTATAGATTCCGTTAACCATCGCAAAAGTTCTTTGAAATAAGAATCTAACAGAGTAATCGAAGCACAGTTTTTTGAAGTGGAAACTTCTTTTTGGGTGATTAAAAGTCATGGAACTCGCAGTTTCATAGAACGGTTAGTCAAAATCAACCTTACAATATTAACATAAACTCATAAAGTTTAGTTTTTTACTTCTAGCGGGAGTTCTCAAAGACCCACATGGTTCTTTAAACAATTGATGATCAGCCGATTTGAACCACGTTTAAGAGCTGTCACCTCATAGCTACGGCATATTGACATTCACAGGTCTTGAACACGGTTTGGAAGGGCTGATTGCGTTCGGTTCCACTGGTTAACTTACGTCCAAAGATAAACGGACATTATGCCTGTCATTCGGGTTAGGCAGAGATGCGCTTAGTACACCTACATTTCATCAATTATGATAAAGTTTCATGTTAAATGGGAGCAGCGGTGGCCCAGTGGTGGCGGCCCCGACTTACGAACAGTAAGTCGTGGGTTCGAACCCAGACAGGCGCATTTCTTTGTGTAATTTATTTCATCACCGCTGCTCTCAAAACGGTAAAGGAAAACATCGTGAGGAAACCGGCATGTCCTAGAACCAAAAATTCGAAAACATGTGACATCTACACTGGGCCCGCATGGTAGATTATAGCCCATTCCCTCTCATTGAGAGGAGGCCGTGTCCCAGCAGTGGGAACATTATAGGCTGATGATGATGATGATGATGATGAGCATAAATACGGTCTCCGTGGCTGCGACTGAGAAATCGCTACTATAAAACCTAACAACACTTCAGAATCGAATCTCGAACCTCATGCTAAACAGCATCTGAGAGCAGCAGTGGCCCAGTTATGGCGGCCCCGACTTACGAACTGTAAGTCGTGGGTCCGAACCCAGACAGGTGCTTTACTTTGTGTAATTTACTTCATCACTACTACCTTCAAAACGGTGAAGGAAAACATCGTGAGGATTACCGGCATGTCCTAGAACCAAAAAAATCGAAGACATGTGGAATCTACCAATCCGCACTGGGCCAGCGTGGTGGATTATAACCCTATCAGGGAGGAGGCCAGTGTCCTAGCAGTGGAAACATTCATAGGCTGATGGTGATGATTGTGATTAATAAATAAATAAATAAATATCGCTGGACATTAACAAACAGCGCCATCTAGTGCCACACTAAACAAGGCTTGTGTCGTGGACACCAGATAGTTGATATACTACATAATTTTACTTTTTGTTTGTAAATACATACTTATTATGCATATAAACATCCATGACTCGGAAACAAATGTCCATGCTCATCACACAAAAAAGGCACAGGCTCAATAGTCGAGCTTGCGAGGCAATCCAAATGTAGTCTACTAAAATCAATGTCACCAAAAACTAAGATCATTTTCCAAAACATCAGAACTGTGGTGTCTTTCGCACGATCAGTCCATTTATATCCTGATCTTGGATAACGACAGTTCGTCCGCACGTACCGGGGACTAAGTTGGTCGCCTTATAGTCCTTAATACGTTTCCTATCTGTTCGAACCGTTGTTGATGGGGTAAAGATGGCGTATTGTTTTTGAGATTTTTCGTGGAAATAGAGACTCAAATACTTCAAGTCAGATCGGTCACTGGTAAATCTTTTTGATTTCTTCCTTTGATTCATATATGTACATTAAGGAATGATATACAAAGAATGTCATTATGTCGGCAGCAAAAGGGCAAAAGCAAACACACGGTAAACAGTTTTTAAACATCTTATTACTTAAAGTTGGGTTTGTTTGATAGTAAAACACGAGAATATACACGTTAGTAACACAGAACAAAAACCCGTCGTGTTGGTAAGCTGTCGTGTTGATTAATTGTATTATTTGACATTATGAAAATATCCTTTAAATCAAGCCCTTTAAGGTGGAAGCGGCAGAGTAGTAAGCCCACGAAATTCAAGTTTTCTTACGTGTTTTGCAATTTGCAGGCCAGGACTAGGTTGTATGTTCATGAAACTATAATTCGCGACTGTAAGACGTATTTAGTTACAGAATTATAACCATCAAAATTACCAATACGACCCTCCAAACTCATGTAACTCGATTAAACGACTATTTCATTGAAATAACGCGCTACAATCAATCAATCGGTTTACTTATTTCAGGATAAACACTGTTTTAGGCTTTCACGGTTTAAAACTAAACTTGTAACTTGTTTCAGGATATAATGGCCCATAGATACATACCTTATAAACTAACATATAAAGGGTGTAAAACACCTCTTCACGAAGCCAAAAAGCACTTCTTCTCCTCATCATTGCGGATCATTTTTTTGTTCTACACCATACCTGGGAACCTTCTAGTTACGGAGATATGGGGGTTCAAAGTTACAACTTTCAACAAGTTTTTTTTTTAAATACTAGTTGTTTTTGTAAGATTGATCCCTGATGGACCAAAATCTTTCAAGTGCGTTACGTTAAGTTCTACCACAAAACATGATTTATAACCTCAAAAAAAAAGTTGTTTCCCAGCAAAACTTTTTGCGTAAAGATACTCAATACTCAATACTCAATACTCAATACTTTATTTGCATTCCACAATGTGTACTTAGGTGGTAAATTAAAAATGAGATCATTATGGACCCTGTCGGGCACAGCAAAATACAAAGACATAGTAGGAGAGAGGAAGCTTTTAAAATACAAAAAATATATATATCTAAAATAAATCCAATAAAACAATAATAGGAATTCTTTATATACTTACATAGAAATTTTTATTCATTATTCAATTATATTTTATCGTTTAAATATTCATTTATATTATAATAGCATTTTTCTGTTAAAAATTGTTTTAGTTTTTTTATAAATATGTTTAATTTCTCTTCTTTTTTTATTGTTTCAGGTAGTTTGTTATATATTTTTATTGACATTACATAGGGACTTGTTGAGTGTATTTTCAGTCTAGATTGCGGAATGTTTAATCTTGATTTGTGTCGGAGTGTGAAACGTGATTGTATATCTTCGCGCTTTGTGTAAAACTCTTGATATTTACGAACAAATTTGCAGGTTTCTAATATATATATACTGGGGAGAGTTAACATATTATAATTTTGGAAGTGAGGTTTGCAACTGTCCGTTTGCTCAATATTTGCCAAGATTCTAACTAATTTTTTTTGAAGGATAAAGAGTGAGGGTGCATCTGTGCTATTTCCCCAAAGGGTAACACAATATATTAACGACTTACCCAAAATCATAGAAGGACCATGTGTATTATTTGCGGATGACATTTCTCTATTAGTCTCGTGTAAAAACAACTTCAATCTAAACGAAGAACTAACTTCAATACTCGCCAAAACCATCACTTGGATGAAAGCACATAACCTCGAAATAAATTATTCCAAAACTAAACTAATTACCTTTCATCCCCACCAAAAAGCACCATTAAACATAGATTTTACTTTTAATAACACAAAAATAGAAATAGTTAAAGAATTTACGCTACTTGGTCTCAATTTAGATACTCATATAAATTGGAAATCTCACATACAAAAACTAAGATCAAAAATTTCAAGTTTTTCATATGCTCTACGTGAAATAAAGAAAACCACAAATCTCCAAACAGCGCTCACCACCTACTATGCATATGCTTATGCATGGCTAAGCTAGATACTTAGTTTGATGTACAGAATGCTTGGTTAACGGCTTTGTGATGAGGTGGTTTACACCCTATATAATCTAAATACAAAACAAACTGACACGAAAAATTATATGCTGATATGTTACAATAAGAAAACTTATAAGATTTTGTATATATTTATGACAAATACTGCGGCGAAGATTACTTCACCGCTACGGCGAAGTGACAGACGGCGGTTCTTCACCATCGCGGTGATTTGACACCTGCTACAGTGAAGATTTTATAACGCAAAGCCACGTAACAATATAATCATAATACGAAATTTCCTAACCCTATAATAAGTTTTAAAAACAACCTCGGATAAACTATTCATCTCGCTAGAAAAATAGATCCTCTTAAACTTCAGAAGAAACTACATTACGCCGCATATCTAAAACCTTGTCAGACACTTAGGTAGAAGTTTTTTATCGGATGTTTTAAATCGGCCTTCATCCTGAAACGGATTTGTTATTCATAGAAGTAGCTCCGCGAAGTAAGGAACACTTTAACTTATTGACTTAGATAACAGGGAACGGAATTAAGAATTTAAAGAGTTTTTAAAGTTTGATTAGGCTTTTTGGTTTTAATGAAGTGACGTGTTTTACGAAATGTTTCAATTAAGTGTGATGAATGATGTGACCAAGATTTATAGCAATATTTTGATTTCCAATGTTTTATCCATGGAGTTTTTTGTTGTTCTTCTCCATAGAGAGATCTCCATGGACACTACAGTACTTTTTCAAGTTATTATGCCTTGTGACTGTGACTACAGCTTTGCTTTTTTCTTGTATTTTTGAAATTCAAAAGTGCCGTAATGGTCTAATTGAAATGAATGCTTTGAGTTTGAGGATTTGTCCTGTTATATTAATTGGGTATGTTGAATATAGATGTAATTGTGGTGTTGTTAACAGCCTCGTGATTTAGTGGTCGCAAGCGCCAGCATGAGGTCCTGGGGGTTTGATTACCAGGTCGTGATGAGATGTGATATTGGTAATTCTATCAGAAATTTCTCAGTAGCAGCCAGGTTGTCTGAATTTGCGCCCAGTTGATGGCATTAGGCTGGCCTCCTATTATATGGTACACCCTACTTTCATCAGTTAAGTAAGCTTAAGTTTCATGTAATAATAGGGGGCGCGCTTATCGCCATCAACCAGGCGCAATTCCAGACTCCGCAATAGCTACTGAGAAATTCCTGATGGAGAATTTTGATTTTGAGATTGCCCGACCTGGGAATAGAACTCAGATCCTTATGCTCTACGGTGGAGGAAGCCGTCACCTCCTTCTGCGAAGCAGTCATGCTAGCGAAGGAGGTGGCGGAACGCGAGAGGGAGAGTTCCCTCGCTCCAGCCACCGCACGTCGCACGTGCAGAGACGCACCGGGCGTCGGGGGCCGTAGGCGCGGGCTTTGGGCTAGCTTGCCGCCCATCCGTCTTATGACGACAGGCCGTGTCGACGGTGCGTTTGGCTGGGGGACTGTTCGAAAGAGATACTGTGGCTCTGAACATAAAGGGCGAGGAAGGAACATGAATGGGTTTTAGTCAGTAAAAGTCTGACACTCCCCTACCGCTCCACCCAGAGTGGGAGAAGTTATTTAATGTTTCCCCATCCGAAAAAAACGACCTTATGCTCAGCAGTCGCGCTTTAGACCTCTATATCAACGAGAGAGTAAAAAAAAACACAAAATAATTATTTCCAAAATACTCATAAAATAGACAAAATAACTTTCAAATAAAACCTTACTATTCTCACCTTATAAAAGCCTACGATACTATCTCAATGAAATATAACAATTGCGATGTCTGCCACGTTGAAACTTTACTAACAGCCGCGCTGATAGCAGATTAGGACCGCAACTTTTGTTGGGTACGACCTAGATATCAAAGGGTTTTTACGAAATCGTTTCATCTTTTTGTTGTTAAAAATATATAATAGGTAAAGGTCACGAAATAAATATACGAAGGGGAACCTACACGTGTTATTGTAATCTCGGTTTCTTTTTGATATTTTTCTGATTTGCCTTCATGATTATTAGTAAGAAACATAATGTCATATGGTTGTTTAGAAAGAAAGAAGGTACACGTAAATTGTTACAACTCCTTATAAAGGGTGTAAAACACCTCTTCACGAAGCCGAAAGGCACTTGTTCTCCCCACCATTGCGATCATTTTTTTGTTCTACACCATACCTGGGAACCTTCTAGTTACGGAGATATGGGGGGTCAAAGTTACAACTTTTTGACAAGTTTTTTCTGTAAGATTTTGACTTTTAACACCTCCACGACCCCCGTACTATTCAATTCATCCATCAGCACAATGTTTTAAGTGCGTTACATTGAGTTCTACCACAAAACATGACTTTAATCTCAAAAAATAAAGTTGTTTCCCAGCAAGATTTTTGCGCAAAGTTACTTAGTTTGATGTACAGAATGCCTAGTTAACGGCTTTGTGATGAGGTAGTTTACACCCTGTATATTTCATAAGTGAAGAAACCTGTAAACCCTTCAGTAACACTTGATCCAATTGAATACGATCGCTTTGCATCAGTCATATCAGACGGAAATCACCCACGAATGAACACTGAACATGATTCTCCTATCGATTGAATCGGTAAGCAATAGGGTAGCAGTCGTAAGTACCTAACACTCAATTGATTACGTCAATGCCTTTCTGCTTATGATTCGTAACGTCGACGTGGCTTGGTTGAGATTGATTTGAATGTAGTTTATGTATTCTATTTCTGTAAATTTGAACCGTACCTAATCTTATTTGAGGCTTTACTCTGTTTGTAAAGTATTTAAGTCATCATCATCATCAGCCTATAATGTTCCCACTGCTGGGACACGGCCTTCTGTAAGATGTAAGTAATATGCATGACTTCAGTTTTATCTATACAATAAGTATCTATAGAATAATTATATTTTAATTTAATAATAAGTAATATGTAATTTAATTTAATTTAATAATAATAATCGAATCTAATCTAATCTAATTTAATTTAATCTTCAATCATTTATATATAACTAGCTTCTGCCAGCGGCTTCGCCCGCGTGAAGTTTCAAAATTGGGGTTGAGTGAGAATATTATAAACGTAAGAGTAAACAAATATAATAATAACAAATCTCCGAACTGCTAAGCTATCGGGAGTTACACGTGTTATTGTGAGTCAACTATAAAAGATAGACATATGCTGTCTTGGGATATTTTTTATATAATTTTATGTGGAATATTTCCGTTATACATGATTTCTATGTAGCTTTAACCATTAAGGCTGCACACGCGACGGAAGCTAAAAAAACCAAGTAACTTCTCCCGTTTTCCCAACATTTCCTTTCACTGCTCTGCTCCTATTAATGGTAGCGTGATGAAAAGTATACTATTACCTGCTCAGGAGTATGTAGAATAATTGTACCAAGTTTCGTTAAAATCCGTCGAGTAGTTTTTTTTTCTATAAATAACATACATACAGACAGACAGACAGACAGACAGACAGACAGACAGACAAAAATTTTACTGATTGCATTTTTGGCATCAGTATCGATCACTAATCACCCCCCGACAGTTATTTTGTAAATATATTTCATGTACAGAATTGACCTCTCTACAGATTTATTATAAGTATAGATAGATAACATTACGTAGCTGCAATGCCTGAAACAAAATGATTTTATTTATTTAAATGGGCTATAATCTACCACGCGGGCCCAGTGTGGATTGGTAGATGTCACATGCCTTCGAATTTTTGGTTCTAGGACATGCCGGTTCCCTCACGAAGTTTTCCTTCGCCGTTTCGAGAGCAGCGGTGATGAAATAAATTACACAAAGTAATGCGCCTGTCTGGGTTCGAACCCACGACTTACTGTTCGTAAGTCGGGGCCGCCACCACTGGGCCACCGCTGCTCTAAAAGTATTTAAGTGACAGTTAACAATTGCATGCGGTTCAAAATCGCTTGTTACGTCAAACAATGACAGTGAGGACAGTGGAGGTTCCATCAGTAATCAGTAGTAACAATGAAAAAGAAAACAAAATAAAACAAGTAAAAAGATTGGACACGTACTACAAAAAAGCTTAAAAACCCTGTTGTAACATGTTTTATTAAATGTGAGACCTTTTCCACTTGTCTACACTTGTATATCTTTTTAGTCATTTTAGATTTCCGTTTTATCTTATATCTACTTAAAGTTTAATGATTAAAACTTTAATAAATAAGGGCACTCTATTATCTTGTATAATATTAAGTTACTAGCTGTTGCCCGCGACTTCGTTCGCGTGAAAAATTTGATGTATCAGGCGTTGTCCTAATTGGCGAAGATCGCACGATGACACGATGCGTTCTCGTCGTGCGATGAGTTCAAACATACAAATTTCATCAGAGTGCCCTATTTGGACCTCGCAAGTAATCGTGCGAGCACATGAAATGCTTTAACGATCGTACGATTCGTTTGATCATGCGATCATGTAATCAAAGCAACGGATCTCTTTTGAGTGTCCTAATCGGACACGAGTCTCTTTTCAATGTCATTTGCAAATTTTAAAGCAATATGGCCCGACAGCAAAAGGTATAGGTAGGTAGGTATAGGTTTTTTAATGCCAAATAAACACAATTTTCTTTCTTTTCTTTCTTTATTTCTTTCAAAAACTGTGCATCTCTATAAAGAGCCATCGTTAAAGTGGCGTGAGCGCGACGCCAGACATCGACCGACGGCATCACACGATGGACATCGCGCGATCTATTAGGACACCTGTTAGGTCATCGCACGAACACTTTGATCGTGAGATGAAAAACGCATCGCACCATCGTATGATCGCTCCTAATTAGGACGCCGCCTC
Source organism: Xestia c-nigrum (assembly GCA_916618015.1). Taxonomy (NCBI): domain Eukaryota; kingdom Metazoa; phylum Arthropoda; class Insecta; order Lepidoptera; family Noctuidae; genus Xestia; species Xestia c-nigrum. The sequence continues at coordinate 4,352,055 of OU745262.1, forward strand.
ATGTGTGAGACTGCCTCGTATTAAGTTAATATCACTGTTAGCTCTTTATGGTTTTCCGAAATAACATTTATTCAATCGATTTTTGTCATTTCATAGCTTAAACGAATTGAATTAGCGACATGTACTTTTTACATAATCTAACCATTTTAGGGTTCTTGAACCCAATCTAATAATTTAATTCTGTACTAATCTTAACTCAAAACTCTTAAAACTTGCGAAATTGGAAACCGTAATCCAATAAACGCTCCAAATTAATTACTATGCCATCGAAAAATCCCTTTAATCATTACGAAATCTGAAGTTTTAATTGAATGAAAAATTCGTCCCTGAAAAAAGTAAAACAGGATTGTTTAACAATTTAAAAACGTCCACAAAATAAAAGGGTTTACAATAAAGTGTCGTGATTCGTGAAATTGTTTGAAAAACAAAGTCGTTTCGAGATTCAGGATGCGGTCGGAACCATCCTGTATAGTCGATAGGGTGACCATGGTGTTGTAGGTACTTAAGAATAGATTCCTTATCTGTGATTTATCAGTCACTTGATGCTTATGTAGTAACTTCAAACACTTTTTACCGCAATCATCTTTTTATACAACGTGTAACGTTAAATGCGCAAACCTGAAGATAGTTTGATCAGAATCACGTGCCGAATCAATTAAACCACTTTTTGGCATAGGTCACATTCTTCAAAAAAAAATCTTTACAAATGTTGCCCTGGGGCCTAATTCTGCCATTTTAATAAATTCGTCACTCCAACACGATTCCATTCTCATCCCATTGCCATCTTGCTTAAAGTTCGTAATCTGCTAAATTCACAATGGTCGGTCGATGGTCTCGTAATAAAATTGTGTTTTAATGGCATTTTCGTATTGCCATTATTATAAAACCATTCGTACAAATGGTTTTCGAAATCTACTACTAAATGCGAACATTTATTCAAGCCAGATTTCATGTACGAGATCAATATTCTGTGACATTTCTTTCAATGGAGTGTCAGTGGTTGTTCATTGAGAAGTCATAATGACGCCATGATATTAGTAGATTACAAAACTTGTCAAAACTTGACAGAACTTGATCATTATGACTTCAATGATCGCCTATTCTGACACTATCGTAATAGCAGAATCGAGGCCCTGTCTATTTCTTAATAGGTCAAGCCATCACGTGCGCAAACCCGTCAAAATAAGTAAACAAACAAACATAAATGGTTGTCGTCCAATTTAAATTGTCTCATACGCGGGATACTAATAGATCTTGCCAGTAAATTTAATTGCCAGTAAAACTAAAACAGCACATAAAACCTTAATTATTATTTTTTTCTCTCAGGTTTAAAAAACGACTTTCAATTGGGTACTTTGGTTACTAAACTTTAAACACCTGACAGCAATTTTGTCTTTCTTTCACACAAATACTGCTTTTTAAACTGATATCCCATTAGGAATATTTTATTATTGTTTTGTTTGCTGTGCAGACTCTTTTTTATATTTTTGATGGTTTATTCTAAACAAAAAAATATGTTATTCTGCACGCCATAAATGGCCAAACATGCAGTTCTATAAGTTATTTTAAAACCTTGCACATGCTATTTGAAGTATACTCATGTTTTACATTAAAACTAATTGTTCTATTATATTCTATTCTACAACCTAGACAAAACGATACGTATAGTTTTCAAAGCATGTGTCGACATAGTACGAAGGTGTAGGATGCTTCCCAACTAACTGATTAAACTCATTTGTCACTTTTAACGACACCCCCGAGCAAGGAGGTAGTAGTGACCTCCTTAGCTTGAATAATGGTTTTAAGAAATCAATTTCTTCTAGTTTTAGTACCTAAGGAGCTAAAATAGAAGATTGCAAAATCGATGGGGTTGTTGCCAGTAATCGATTGGTAGTCTCAGTTGTCAACTGTTAAAAATATTAATTTAAAGTCAAAGTGAGACTCCTTTGGCCAGTTGTGGGTAGTTGCAGACTGAGATATAGATTTCTTGAAGCGTGCCACTCTATAATACAAATAGATGGATTATCTATGTATGCCAGTGCTGAGTGAGAAAGAGCGAGAGCATGTAATAGAGAAAGAGGTAAAGGAAAAATATAGGTGTGCATGTGGCTGTTAATGCGATATTAGACGATTTAAAATGAAATTGAACGAGGTGTTTCTGCCATTGATTTCCCAAACCCACATCTTCATGAAAAAAATTATAACCGAATTATAAACAATTCGCCATCTCACGCTTTTACCAAAAAGAAATCCTCGTGTTTCCCCAAATCATGGTCGCAATACCCAATGAATAGTACCTCGAGTTTATACAGCGTGTCATCCGTAGAATAATGACGTCACCATTTCGGTGAGTCGGCGACGGTCGTAAAGTTTGTATTCAGTACGATACGCGTTAAACGCGCAGAAAGCGGTTGAAGTTTTGACTGTCCCGTGAAAGTGGTGTCTCCGGAATGATCGTGGTTCTGCTTCTGCTTTTGCGATATAAAGTGCTGTCGTCTAAATTTTCGTGGTACTCATCTGACATCATGGAACCGGGAACGTAAACCTTTGGAGCACCATTTTGAAGTAAGTTCACACTGACGCTGTCATTTTTGTATTTGATCCAAAGGTTGCGAACTCAAATTTAATGTGTGATTACAAAATTTGTAACTTCTCGTGGCATGAACACGCCTTTTTCCTAAGTGAGTAGGTATTAACCATAGAACGCCATTTGCTACGATCCTTTTTTTTTTTTGGGATGGGAAATCATCAAATGACTTCTCCCACTCTGGGCAGAGCGGGAGGGAGTATCAGACTCATACTGACTAAAACCCATCCTTTTCCTTCCTCGCCCTTTATGATCCGGGGCCGCGGTATATCTTTCGAACAGGCCCGCAACCCCGGCAGGCTTCGGCCCTTGCATACACCTTACATACTCCTTGCGCCTCGTCCACGTTCATACATTTGGTCATACAAGCACGATGGTTACAAGTACGGTCGAACAAGCTATTTGATATACAGTTTAACCCACAAATTCCATTATAAAGTGTAAACCAAATTGCTTGTTCGACCGTACTACCCACCTGACCTTACTGAAGAACTTCACCAATAAGGTCAGTCTATGTTCTTCTAGGGCATCCCCTCCCATTTCTAGAAGACTTACAAAAGTAACGAGTACCTATTTTTGTTAGAGAACCCGAAAGGGCGGTGGAGTTTACTTAATTCACCTAGGCTAGTTCACCCAAGTGTATTAAGTATACTAAAAGTTACGGTAAATTTTGAATAGATAAATAATTAACGTTTTCCAATTGTCAGTCTCAATTTAAACTAGATCTAGGTATAAATCTATTGAATTGGATTAAGCATGAAATTCATAGCTAATATCGTTCTATAACACGATCCTAAGATAATAATCCAAAATCAAAAGCAGTTCTTTTTACAATATCAATTTCAGCATAAACAAAAAGGTTTTTCCGAGGTCTTTTGAGTCAAACTCTAAGTCCACGTCTAAATTAGAACCACTTCACCGAATTATTCGTTTTTAAATGAAGCTTTCTCTAAGTAGAAACCGGAATTATCGTCTAAGTTACCAGTCCCGAAGACACCTAAAAAGCCTATTCCAACTGACTTCCTTCCGAGAACAAGTCATTTAATGCAAGTGTCTAGAAGTCTAAGGTCCGAAAAGATAACGGTCTGATTATCTAAAAACAGCTGTCACTGTGACATTTTTCTATACAAAAATGTGTTCTAAACTGCTGTTTTTAGATAATCAGACCGTCATCGTTTTGATGTACATGGACCTAAGTTACACCAAAAACAATAGGGGTAGTCTTTGAGGACTGCTGAAAGAAGTGAAGTGAACTAAGTACTCTCTATCTGGTACTAGTTATGCCCCGCGCACGTCTAAGTGGTGCTACACCGTAGCGGATCGGCTAAGAGTGCTACGAAGCGTTAGGTGATGGTCACGCAAGTTTTATGAATTTTGTTCACGTGCTCAACGCGTCTAAAGAAGTTTTCATTTAAAAAATAATATCTATAAAGTATAACTTTGCAGTGTCACTAGCATTAGAAAAAAAAGACCCAAAGATTATCCCACTTGATGGACATGTGGATAGAATGTTGATGACGGTTTTTGTCACAAAGGTTTTTTACATCTAAAGTGGACCATTCTTGCTAATAATGGCCAAAAAAGTCGCAATTTAAGTGGGATGACAACGATCTTTTTTCGGTTTTAGAGCTGGAAGGAAACAGTTTAGAGGTACTTATGGACATTAGGTAATAAAACCATTTTCTTTTTTGTACCCTTAATTATTTCTGGTAGGCCATAGTTTAAGTAAACTGTTCGTAAAGTTATGAACATAAGGTTCGGTTTGCGCTACAGCTAATTTTTTCAGACTTTTCCAATTGGCAAAAACATCAACTCAACATAAATACAAAGTTGGTATAAATTGGAAATGGCATCAATTAAATTATTAAATAGAAATTGCAACAATTGTTAAAATGGATTTGAATTTATAGACCTTGCATCTCTGTCTGTATTTCCTGATACTTAGTTATAATTTGGCCATAATTATTCTTGGCCCTAACAGTTCATATCATTGCTTTGAATCAGAAATATGTGATCTTAACAACGAATCCTCAACCTTTTATATTTTATTCAGTAAAGTCTATTTCATTCGTTGATTTCCACACATACAATATATGATTTACGATGATATATAATCTAAAATAACAATAAAAGTGATGTACAGGTATCAAAACCAGAAAAGGTCGTCAAAATATTTGTCCCTATTTTTAATCTAAAACATAGCTAACTAAGTTCCATTACTACATAAAGAAGATATTCCTGTTCGTTCAAATTAAATATTAGTTCTACTAACTCAAACGAGCAGGTATACAACTCCTGCTTGCGAGCAGTATTGCTGTGTTCTATTTTCAGCGGAAATAATAGGTCGGGATAAAATTACCAGCACATAAGAATTTTCAACTTTACGAACGACGATATAGGTGTTAGATTTTCACTTAGTAGTGAACATTTAACACCTATATCAGTCGTTCCCGATAAATTGCAGACCTTAGAGAAAAGTTGAGCAAAGTTGAAAATTCTCATGTGCTAGTAATTTCACCCCGACCTATTACAGCTGTCAGGTGAGAATGAAGAAAAAAAGATCGTCTACCTTGCAAGAAAACCCTGATTTTGATCGAAAAGGTGACAAATATTATTTTTTTCACAGATCGACTATAAGACCCAACGCTTATCTGGTGAACCAAGCTAAGCACCTAAGCATTGGATTTGATAGTCGATCTGTAACAAAAAGTAATATTTGTCAACACCAGGGTTTTATATGTTTTCTTTCTTTCTTTCTTTTCTATATACACATACACAGACACGTCAAACTTATAACACTCCGTCGCTTTTGCGTCGGGGGTTCAAAAAAAATCAAAGACCCTATAGATAATCCGTTCATACTCAAGATTAACAAGACCTTGTCTCCAAAAAAAAAGATCTAAAAATATCCCAAGTACGTAACAAAACATTTTTCATTATTCTCCATATCAAAGTTTCATAAAGCGACCGACGATGGTAAGTAGCAGTCTCCAAGTGCGGGGCTCTTAAGTTAAAAGCTTTCTAGAGCTGTTCTGAACACCTGCTCCTCTTAACAGCTACTTACAATGTTGCGTGCGTGTTAGTTACTGTGTCCCTTTCGCGAAGATATTAGGTGTCGTCGTAAATGTTTTTGTTGTCGGTTCTAACGGCGGTTATAATGGTTTTATTTTGGTTAAATGTTTCCGGGTAAGGATTTGTGATGAAAGGCTTTTTATTTGGGTTGTTCAAAACAGGGATAGATGAAAGAATAATCTTTGTTATGTACCATAAGGACCGGTTCCTGTGGCGAAAAAACTGGCCCAATTCATGTGAATGTATTTTTTTGCGATTACCCCGTTTCATTTTCCCTCTCCTCGTTTGCCCCTGTAATAAGAATGAGATATACAAGCGTGCTGTTATGTACCTCGTTTTCAAAGTTAATGCTAGTCCAATTTCACTTCAAGTGTAGTTTCGTCATCATCATTATCATCTACCTATAAATGTTCCCACTGCTGGCACACAGGACTCCTCTCTATGAGAGGTAATGGGCTCTAACCTACCACACGGGCCCAGTGCGAATTGGTAGATGTCACATGTCAAGTATAATTTGTATAGAGCCTTCTATTACATTTTAAATCGTGACTGTTTAAATGCCACAGCGAAGAGTTATAGTAACGACAATATCTTCTTAAGACCGGTGTTTATAAACCTCCTCTCCCTGCAGTATACTACGTTCTAAGGCGGACACATACAGCCATCTTTATTGCTTGAAAATTTTTTTTGGACATCCAAGTTTTGTGCAGCTTTGACCCTCAGTTCAGGTAAACTTTGCTGTTTTAATATTTCCCAGATGCACTACAAGACGGAAAGTTTTGGATGGTCAAACTTGGTTGGGTGTTTCCGTTTATCATATTATTATATGAATAGCATCTTACCCATATTTCACGAAGAAGCTCACTCTGGGAATTTTAGGCTTGTGTAAAGTATGTTAAGTAGTATATAAAGTAAGTTCTGGAATGTCGATCTTCAAAAAATTAACCATACAGAATTCTTAATATGGATACACAGCGTGATTTTCTGTCAGCGGAGACGATGACAAAAAAAAACAGGCATTTTCAGTAGTTTTTGTCAATGTAAAAATATTGGCTTGAAAGCGAAGGACTTTTGTGTAACCTCCAATTACAATCATAATTCGTTTTTTTTAATACAATAGAAATGTCAACGAACGAGTTTTTATGTGACATTTTCAATCAATTCATTGAATTTTGTACAGGCCTTTTTGAATGATATTTTGACATCCTAATTTGTTTGTAGTCTTTTAGACTTTGTTTTTTATGGTAATTGATAGTTTGACATTGAATAATACTTTGACATTAACCTAGATAATATGTTTAACTGACAAGCCTCATATTGTCTGAATAATTCGTATATAAATTCAATAGTATCAATACTAACCCCCTATATTTTAATTTTGTGTTGTTATAATAAATACTTAATATTTGCGCACCCCACGTGGTAGAATATTATGATGAAACAATATAATATAAATCTTCATAATATTCCTGTATTTATTAAACACATACTAATTATTTACAATATTTACACGCTAACTCTATTGTAGAAATAAAAATATGTACAAGTATCAAAACGGGTTACAGGGCATCGAAAAATTCGTCCACATCGCTGCCAACAGAAAAAGTGCTGAAAGTGTGTGTGGGAAAAGTGTGGCTGGCCAACGTGCAAAGGGCAATGCTGATTCTTTGGGCAAAAAGTTGGGCAGGGTGGACACAATTTTGGACACGTGAAGAGTCGACCAACCGTTTGGTGGTTTCCCGAAATACTAGGTGGGGAGTCGGATCCCATGGCCATAGTGTACCATTTATTAATTAAAGACTTTCTATGATCTGAGGTACAAATAAATAAATTTGTCCGAAAGTGGTAATAAAGTTGTACACAATTGGTCTTTCGTAAGGTACACCCACATTTTGTTAGACACGGTAGTAATTTTCAGTGAATACAACTATTGTCACGAACCGTGCATAGATCCAAATTCCGAAACTGAGAACCGCACATAATATCTTGTGTAATATACGAGAATTCTACATTTGCTTAAGCAGCTCATGTCTCTCTAAATTCTGGATTTTCTTCTAGTGTGAGTAGCGTGAAATGAATACCGGCAGGACCAACAGACTTTGTCGCAATTTATTTTCTGCTGCTATCTGAATGTGGCTTTATAATTCGAGAATTCCAGACTATCCAGTATCGTGTTCCATGTGATAATGTTTCAGTGCGATGATGCCGTTCCGATGAGTGTTTATTTTGTCCCCACTACTTACTTCCTCATTGCTGTACATAATTAATGCTTTGTAGTCGTATTCAAGGGTAATTAAACACATGTTGCCGCTTTGCTTGCCGATTAGAATTGTGGAAGTCAATCAATTTCTTTTCAGGTTTTTTTTAGAAGTTATGCTGTTTTCACTAACGTTAAATTTAGCAGCGCCTATAATGAAATTTACATGTTTGTCAAAGTTGAATTTTGTAAAAATTGAAAAAAAACGTCAGTTTCAATTCATTTTCTATCAGCAAACTCTTTCATTTGATACCCATTTCATAGGCATGCATAAAAATAACTAGTCCGCCATCTTTTGGAGTCCGCCATATATAAATACCATATTGAATGATTTTACTTAGTTTACAATGCATTGTCATCAAAATTTAACATGTAGGCAAAATTACAACTCAATCGGAAACCGAAAAGTAGGTCAACTTTATCTTCTAAGATTATTTTGCGTTAGTTACAGCCTACAGACGATGTTAATAAAAGTGTTTTGAACAGTAGCTCAGCAACCAAGCGAAACATCTGCTTAATACCTACGCATTACATTTAGATCTTCTCATTTAGATATCGCTTAGTGTAATTGTTAACGGGCTTACAGACATTTGGTTTCTAACGCCTACGATTAGAATTTAGGCCAAACTGCCAACAAAAATCAATCGTGCAAGCACGACGTCCCAATTAATCTCAAATACAATGAATGCGACCTTCAAAGAGAAACTGACCTAGTAACTGAAGAAAAGTAGCAAGAAGGAATTGTTTTATACGAACCCAATGGAGTGGGTCAAATACGTGATCCCAATACTAAACGTAAGGTCGTTTTATCGAGCAATAGACTTCTATTTTCTAATAATAAATTGGTTGTATCAGTAGTAGATCTGAGTTTAAGTTACCATAATATAGAGGGGATGGGTCTTAGTGGATGTGGGCTTACATTTTTAAATATATTGCTTCTATTTGTCCCTTGGGTAGTATTTTAGGTGATAGATGGGGTGCTTGTGGAAAGTAGGCAGCTGTTTTCGCTTAGCTGTTAATATTAATCATAATCACATTATTAAATTTTTACTGCGGTCGTCTAGCGGTGGCAAAGGCTACGGCTGAGAAATGGGGTCCTAGAATTTAGACAAGCAGCAAAATGTTGTTTTGTATTTCTGTGACTACTTTTTTTTATGGATTGTCATTAAGTTTATCGACAGGTGATGTTGACAGCGTCGGTGACTTTGAAAGGTCACCGATAGTTTGAAACTTTGTGTAAGACCTCTGGATTCGAGAATAAGTAAGGCAATGAGTTGTTCTCTCAGTCATTAAACTACTTATCTTCGTAATACTCGTCTATTTATCTTATTTTGTTTATTGCTAGTTTATGGTATTATGCTTGCATTATTATTATTGTACTAAAACTTAAATCTTTCTTTCTTTCAATATTGTAACCCATTGAAATAACATTTTACGACATAAATTCGAAATCAGTACCAATTTAAATTTCAAATGAATTTATTATATTATTGAACCTACATATTATTTTTACATACGCCACAAGTGCTAAAAATAATAATAAAAGGCAACCAAATAAACAAAAAACCTTAAATATGATAAAAAACCTTACTTGAAAAAACTTAAATCTAAACAAAAAATAAGCTAAAATAATGTGACACTGTGCGCCTCAAGGCTGCGCCAAATAGGCCCAGTTCAAGATACAACTAGTGCAAAAGACAACTAGAGCCCGACGCTGGTTTTCAACTGGGCCGCGGTTAGTGAGGTTTTGTTTTGTCACGTATCAGTACTTATTATGATTGTTAGCGGGGAACTCAAACTCAACTCAAACTCAAACTCAAATCATTTATTTCAATTAGACCATTACGGCACTTTTGAATGTCAAAAATACAAAACTAAATCAAAGCTACAGTCACAGTCACAAGGCATAATAACTTGAGAAAGTACTGTAGTTGCCCATTCCCTAGCGTAGATCTCTATGGAGAAGAACGGGCAAGAAACTCCATGGACACTCTTTTCAATCAAAATATTGTTACAAAATCTTGGTTACATCATTCATGTTGTGATTATACATATATGTGAGAACGATGTAGAAAGACGTGCACATTAAGAGCGTCCAGAGAAAAGATTAAATCAACTTAAAAAATTAATAAATTAAAATTAACCGTGGCAGCTGAGAGTTGACCAGTCTCAATTGACAGCGCCCGTTCACGAACATGACGCATGTATCAGCATCATTCCACTCGACCATATTGAAGGGAATTAAATGACCCGACACACCCGCCACCATCACCGAGACATTTGAGTGAGCATGACATTCTCTCAGCCGCCAGGGCATATTCAAGTAAAAAAAAAGATAACTAAATGTAAAATGGTGGCTTTACAATACATAGAACTCACACATGTGGTATGCAATTATATAATATTAAGAGATGGAATCTATACGATGCAAGGATATTTTTACAATCTTCTGCAGCTTCCACAATAACTTCACTGGGAATCAATTAGTTTGCGCCTATGGTTGTGGAGCAGGACCGGCATTGAGCCAAGCATTTTTATCATCAATGTAATCCCCCAACTTATAATATGCTTGACTACATAGTGTGCGTTTTACACAAGATTTAAATTTCGTCTCATTCAGTTGTAGAATGTGGGGAGGTATTTTATTGTAACATTTTAAACAGTACCCCATGAAAGAGGAATCTACTTTAGCAAGCCTGAAACCTGGCTGAACTAGTTCGTCCCTATTTCTAGTATTATAGTGGTGTCTGTCACCTCTTTTACTGAATAAATGCAGATTTTTCCTAACGTACATGATGTTTTCATAGATGTATTGACAAGGTACTGTCATGATATTAATTTCCTTAAACAGCTCTCTCAGAGAATCGCGTCTACGTAAATCATATATGGCTCTGATGGCTCTTTTCTGCAGAATAAATATAGACTCGATGTCTGCAGCCCGTCCCCATAGTAAAATACCGTATGACATAATACTATGAAAATAACTAAAATAAACTATCCTCGCGGTATCAACATCGGTAAATTGACGGATTTTTCTAACAGCATATGCTGCTGAGCTTAGGCGTCCTGCAAGAGATGTTAAATGAGGGCCCCATTGTAGCCTTGAATCGAGCGCGATTCCCAAGAAAATCGTTTTATCGACAAATTCTAGTTTCTCTTGATTTAATACTATGTCACAATCACTACTTTTGACATTAGGAAGAGCAAATCTGATGCATTTAGTTTTTTTCCCATTTAGAACTAAATTATTTACAGTAAACCAATTATGAACCTGCAGTAGGGCGTTATTTACGTCGTCAAAATTAGTGGCACGTCTGTTTATTCTAAATATTAAAGAAGTATCGTCTGCAAACAACACCATTTGCGGGCGATTGTTAAATAAATGGGGTAAGTCATTAATATAAACCAAAAAGAGGAAGGGACCCAATATCGAACCTTGTGGTACACCCATTTCTACTTTTAAACCCATTGAATTGACACCATTTATTTGTACCTGCTGCTGTCTATCACTCAAATACGATTTAACTAAACTGAGCGCAAGTTTACCTAAACCGTAATGCTCAAGTTTCAAGATTAAGGTTTCGTGATTTACGCAATCAAATGCCTTCGAAAGGTCACAGAATATTCCTATGGCATCATGTGCCTCTTCCCACGCAGTAAATATGTGTTTTAATAAAGTGACACCGGCGTCAGTTGAACTTATTCACTCTGTTCCTCGAGCTAGTATAGACTATTCTAGACCACACCTTTCTGATACATGCTGAGTATATCCCATGCGAACTTCCAGCTGGCACTGAGAAATTCTGGTAGAACTAAATAGCACTTACACAAACAAATAAATAAGATGAGTAAGATACATTATTTGATTTAATGTACCAAATCGTACTTAGCACAAGATGTTTGCAAAACTATTCAGATTAATTACATCAAGAGCTTGCCATGTTTTCTCAATGTAAATTCCAATTCACCATCTATCGTTACCTTAATGAGATAACTACTTATTCGTAACGAGCTTAGACATTAGTATCGAGGTGAAAATTTGTCGCCATACGGTGGTATCATTAATCTGTCTGCCAAGCTCGACATGGACCTAAGACCCTGTGGGACTCCATGAAGAGGATCGTTAATTACTTAACATCGATTAATAACAAGTGAATTTAGACATTGTTTTCTAAACTAAATTGACCATCGCCTACACTCTCAAATATCCCTCTTTCTAGTAAACCCTCTCAGTTGTAGTGGATCCAATTAACAGATATGTTATTCTTTCATCAACCGTGGCAATTGCTATACGTTAAACAATTCTTTCTTTTTTCAACGGTAAATTGAATCCAAATGTTTTTTGTACGTACCTACCAATACTACTAACATTGTCGAGGATAGGGTAATCATCAAAGTTCCTTCTCCCATCTATCATTTAAACTAAGAAGCCTATAAAAGAATCGCCCTCTCAATAAAATGTTAATAGATTCTCCTTTGATTAAGGTTCACGCACTTAATATAACCGGTATAAACTGGTAAATGCCAGTTTCGGCCGGTATTTTCCAGGTAATTGTAAATGCTGTCTCCTTCAAATCGAGTGTGTCTGAGGGAGACAATGATACGGGGAAAAGGCACTCGACCGATAAGTGACGTATTAATTGCGGGCGATATGGAATTACTGATATTTTGAAAGGGTCGACCGTGTATTTATTTACTGGTTTCGCTTTGGGGTTGGTGATAAAGTGGGCTCATGTATTAAATGGTGGAATATATTATGGTATTTCACAAAGCTGATATTTATTGTCCCACGTTTTCATATAGGGTGTAAAACACCTCTTAACGAATACGAAAGGCACTTGTTCTCCTCGTCATTCTGATCATTTTTTTGTTCTACACTATACCTGGGAACCTTCTAGTTACGGAGATATTGAGGGTCAAAGTTGCAAGATTTTGACAAGTTTTTTTTTTAAATACCACTTTTTATCACATGATTTTTACATTAAATATCTCTACGACCCCCGTACTATTCAGTCCATCCATCCGCATAATGTTTTGAGTGTGTTACATTGAGTTATACCACAAAACATGATTTATAACCTCAAAAAAAAAAGTCGTTTCCCAGCAATATTTTTTGCGTAAAGTTACTTAGTTTGATATACAGAATGCTTGGTTGACGGCTTTGTGATGAGGTGAAATACACCCTGTATATTAATGTTAAACACCATTTGCTTCGGCTGTAACAGATGATTTTAGAATGTACCCATACATTCCACTGCCGACAATTAAAGAGTAGAGGTCGCGACTAAGATCTAGTGTTCTCTTTGATAGAGTTTTTGTGGTGTTCAACTTATTTATGTCTTTTTAGGGAAATGGATTCTGGAATATTCCGTCCGTGCCCTGGGTGTTGGTAAATAGTTGCTTCCTTGTCAGCTGTGGGACTGGCGATTTAGTTGTAGCAGCAAGGTATACTTCTGAACTAATGGTATAGTAATTCCTCATGAATATTCCTCCTATTACAGCTTCCTCGTACATCGTAAAATAGAATATATTGTGTCCGGAGAACGGGCAGGTGGTATTATCTTGTGCAGAGCAAGTAAACGGCGCGGCGGTAATATTCCCCTAGGAGTAATTAGTAGCGTTCTTAGCAAAATACTAAGGTGGAGAGGGGCACTGTTAAATAGAATTTTAAGCCCCCGACGCAAAAACGACGGGGTGTTATAAGTTTGACGTGTTTGTGTGTGTGAGTGTGTGTGTCTTTCTGGGGCATCGTATGTGAAAAGTTAAACTCCCTTTCTAATTGCCCCCTTTAAAATAAAAAAATGAGCAAACGCACACCCCACACAAACATACTCTCCTCTCCTACACACACACACACACACTAACACACATATACACCCAATACAATACACGCACAAAACGTACACATTCCGTCATACATACACATAAACTCGCATAAAATTACAACGTGAAATATTACTATTTTTCCTAATATTAAGTTTAAATTGTTAGTTTTTAATTTTATTTCATTTATTTTTAGTTTTTACCTTTTAGTTTTTCTTTTGTTTATATCTCGACTGTTTGGAGGTGGGCGTTAATCAATCAATCAATCAAATACTTTATTTCGAACAAGAGTCCATATAGGTTAGTAGCGGGAACCTAGGAGCTATGTTAGTATAACAATAAGAATAAAAATCAATTCAACACAACATCACAATATCACACAATAGCCCAATTAGACAGTCCAAATTAGTTAATTAATACACTGTAACCTAATTTAATATAATCCAATTAATTTAATATATGTAATTAATGTCAATTAATTTAATCTAATTTAAATTTAATGACTGCGTCACAGTTTTATACTAATGTAGTTGTTATCGAACACATTCAACTGAGTTTTCTTTTCAATAAATTATTATTATTATTAAAATTATTTCCTTTATTATTTACTATACATGTCTATTACATTTTTAAATATTTATTTATAAAACGAACTATTTAAAAATATAAAAAACAGTAGCCCACTAGCGCTGGGGACAGGGTCCGAGCAACATCCCACATGTCGACAACCTCGCGAGCCAGATCTAGATATTTGTTTTATTTTTATATTGCTCTGGTTTCACGAGGTTCTCGTCATGCGGGGCCGTTATATTATTATAATTATTCTTATAATCGTAGCAGCCGAACGTATGAACCGATTTTGATTTTGTTATTTTGGTTTGGAAGGTGAATTAGTCAGGAAAGTTCTTAGCTATGTTTTACAAATATCAGTCCAAGATGGCCGCCACCACAAAATGGTGGATTACATATTTATTCCACAACTTCCTCAACATGGGTATCAAATGAAATGGCTTGACTAGAAACATACTATGCGCTATAATAAATTTCAAAACCAAGATGGTCACCACAAAATGGTGAATTTTTTTTTCATCTCTTCGTCAATTTGGGTATCAAACAACTTTTTTTTGGCATTTCTTTGTTTGAAAAAATCATGTTTTATGGTTAATATTACGTACTCAAAACATTGTGCTGATGGATGGATTGAATAGTATGGGGGAAAAGTAAGAATCTTACAATAAAAACTTGTCAATAAGTTGACCCCCAATTTCTCCGTAACTATAAGGTTCCCAAGTATGGTATAGAACAAAAACATGATCGCAATGACAGTGAGAAAAAGTGCCTTTCGCCTTCGTTTAGAGGATTTATACCTACACCCTTTAAGGGGAAAAATGATCTATCCTTAGATTTACTCAATGTGGCCGCACTTGGGGGAGGCTTATGTCCAGCAGTGAACGTGTTTCGGCTGAAATGATGATAATGATGATGAATGTTCCAGAAGCCAAATTAAAGGTTTAATGGGCTCTTCTCTATGATAAAAAGTGATCTATAACCCACCACACCGGCCCAGTACGCAATGACAGATGGCACATTTCTCCAAAACATTTTGGACATGATTTCGATAAAATCTAAAGTTGAAAAGTTATGAACAGAACTTTACAAACAACTTTGTCTATTTCCTAAAAATCAAAGTCCATTTTGAGTATCATTGAAAAACTTTGTTGAATCCATTTCAAGTACTACGTTGTGCTGTTGTTCTTTGCACTGAAGATGGTTTTAGTCCAATAACATTTGAATTCAAAGTTTTCGAACTCCATGATCGAGGCACTGTTTTCAATGAAACATTACTTTTGTTATTCGAAATGGCATAGAATCTTCGCTAAATTGTTTGTAAGTGATATTTTGTAACTTGTTAGCGAGACTTTCCATTAATTTTAATCGTGTTTCTCGGTTTGGGTCGAGTAGCTCTTTTTATTAAAATTAGTATTTCTCGTTACCTTTTCTAATTCTATTTTAACTCGTTATAAATTAATGATAAGTATAAATTATAGTATTTCGTAGATACTGTTTGGATTTTATTTTGTTAATTTCAGTTTGTTTTATTTTTGGTTTCAATAGTTAGTGAATTGATTTAATGTTAACTGTATTTAATGTAGAAACCGGGTCTCTTCGACGACCGATTTTAAAAAAAGGCCTTGAACAAAAAGTTTTCAACTAAAAACTGATAAATCTCTTTGTTATAATATACAAACCGAAGCTGAGTTAAAAAGTTGATATTATTAAGAGTAATGGATCGAGTTTAGAAGGAAATTACAGTATATGTCAGGAACGAGGATCGATCTCAATTAATATTATGTGGAAGATCGATGGATCCACTCGTGGGAAATAAACTAGGGAAAAAGTATGTGAGGTGATACGCTAGTTTCAACCATTCACCCCTTTTAATTATGTGAATAACAACGACGTAAAGATTAACGTCGTCGTCGTCGTGTCGTCGTTTTTAACCCCGACGCAAAAACGACGAGGAGTTATAAGTTTGACGTGTCTGTGTCTGTGGTATCGTAGCTCCCAAACGGATAAACTGATTACATATTTATATTGTCACTTACGGGATATCTTCCGTGATTATTTGTTATTTTGAGTTCCCGATATTTCGACGCTGTTGCAAGCGCCATGATCGCGGGTTGACTGGAGTATGCGGGTGGATGTAAATTAAATTGTTACGAGCAGACAAATCTGTCTACCCTCTTTCTTTGTCTTTTGCTACGCGCACTATTGGAACTCGACACTAAGTCACGACAAAACGCACTCACAGTATCACCAAGTTTTTTGGAGTTTTTTGTATGATGCCGGCTGCTACTTTTGAGCATACTCAAAACTGGATTCCAAGTACTCGACAATTTGAAGCCATCCTCTCGATTGAAATTTTTGTACTTCCTTATTTCAATTGCTTCTCTTGTCAGCCTTGGTAGGTAATGTTTATCCTTAAACAAAATACGTGGCTTGTGAAATTCGATCCAGTGATTGGGCCCTGACTGCAGTAGATGCTCCGCTATGGCAGACTTTTGCTCATCCTTATTTTTCACAGCCTTTATGTGTTCTTTGATTCGGCATGAGATGGTTCGCTTAGTTTGACCGATATATGAACTGCCGCAACTGCAGTCAATTTTATACACACCAAGATGTTCAAAGGGGATCTTGTCCTTCGGGGAACGCAGACTTTGCGCAATTTTCTCATGAGGAGTAAACACGGTCTTAATTGAGTATTTACTCAGTAAACGACCTATCTTGTCCGTTACTCCTCTCAGATATGGCAAGAAAGTTGGTTGACGTTCCACTGTAGATCTGCTGGCTCGATTCTTATTTGGTCTTCTTGCTCCAGTATTGGTATTGTAGCCATTCCTATTTAAAACCATTTTCATGTGGGATAATTCACCAGTTAGATGTTGGGAATCACACAGATCAAATGCGCGATTAGTTAGTGAGGTGACTACCGACTTGAGGTGACCAGGGTGATGATGCGAGGTAGCGTGCAAGTAGCGGTCAGTGTGAGTCGGCTTCCTGAACACTGAATGGCCAAGGGTCCCATCACTCCTTACCATGACTTGAACGTCAAGGAAAGCCAATGTCCGACCTTTCTCTACTTCCGCTGTGAAACGCATGGCGGTATGGATATTGTTTAGATGGTTCAAACATCTCTCAACTTCCGGTAATCCACCTCTGAGAATGCAAACAAATAATCACGGAAGATATCCCGTAGGTAAGTGACAATATAAGTTTAGTTTTAAACCGTGAAAGCCTAAAACAGTGTTGATTACATATTGTTTTTTTTTTGTTTAAAAGGTGAATGACTCGGGAGTGTTCTTAGCTATATTTGATAAAAATCAGTCCAATATGGCCGCCGCCACAAATTGGCGGATTCCACATTTATTCAACAACCCCCACAATATGTGTATCAAATGAAAGGCTTAACTGGTAGAATAGTAATAGTACTACCAGTAGAACACTGTACGCTATAATAAATCTCAAATCCAAGATGGCCGCCACAACAAAATGGTGAATTACATTTTTTTTTCACAACTCCCTCAATATGAGTAACAAGTGAAATAAGTGAAATAAAATCATGTTTCGAAAATAGAATCCAAGCAGCGACGACATCATCCTCTGCAGTCGTCAAAGTGACAGATAAAAATGATACTCCATCAACAGCCTAGTAATGCTTCCGCTAATGGGACACAGGCCTCATTACTATGGGAGGGAATAGGCTATAAGCGCCTACGCGGGCCCAGTGCGTCTCCAAATTTTTCATTCTAGGACATGCGGGTTTCCTCACGATGTTTACCTTCACAGTTTTGAGAGCAGTGGCGATGAAATGAATTATTATTATTATCATTAAGGCAGGCGCCTGGGTTCAAACGACTTAGGTTCATGTTCACCGAAAAGATAACCGTCTGATTACCTAAAAACAGCTGTCAATGTAACATATTACCATACAAAAATGTGTTTTAAACAGCTGTTTTAGATAATCAGACTGTTATCTCTTCGGTGAACATGGACCTTACTTTTCGTAAGCCGGGGCCGCCACCTCTGCGCCACCGCTGCTCTCAAAAACAATGTGACGCTATAATTAATGAGTTATGTTCCTAGTGAGATTTCCGATTGGCCACTGATGATCTCTCATTCTAAGGTATGAGCTTCCGATTACTAAGATTAAAGTAGCTTTTGCTTTAAATGAACACTATGTAAATTACTAGCTGACCCGCGCAACTTCGTCTGCGTCACATAAGAGAGAAAAACAAAATGAAAAAAAATCCCCGTTTTTGCAACATTTTTCATTCCTGCTCCGCTCCTAATAATTGTAGCGTGATGTTATATAGCCTTAAGCCTTCCTCGATAAATGGACTATCCAACACAAAAATAATTTTTCAATTCGAACCAGTAGTTCCTGAGATTAGCGCGTTCAACCAAACAAACAAACAAACTCTTCTGCTTTATAATATTATATATATAGATTTGGAGGTAACTGCTGCCATTTCTGATGTAGTTCTTTATTTACCCTCGCTACAATACTCCCCGTTTTAGTTCATCCGTGAATTTATCCGCTTACAACGATCTTTTTTTACGCAACCACAAAAAAAACTAGTGGTGTGCCTAGTCAATATTAGTTTTGTGCCAACATGTAAATGTTCGGCGGTGGAAATATTCGGCTCTCCAAACTCAAGGGCTGTTCGTCCGTTGTTGATTTTCGAATGTTTGGTTGATTTTTTTTGAAGTAGAAATAGTTCAAACCTCACTTGATGGCGTCAAGTGTACAACGCTGTAGTTTTTACAAGCGAATGTGGAAAATATTTGAGCGGATTTTTTTTTGTCGAGTGGTCAACCAAAAACTTAGAACCTGGAAATATGCATGAGTTTTAGAGTTTTGTCAGGTGGAAGTTGGAATATATATGACGAGTTTAGTATAGAAAGACAAATGAATATAAATAAACATTATTATGATAGACAATGTGGCACGAAAAAGATCACCAGAAGAGTGTCACAATCTAGTCAAAAATAAGGAGATAAATAAGTACAAAAAAATAAAGAAAGTAAAAAATAACATCCCTATAAGCTAGAGCATTACAACCAACCATAAAATTTATTTATTTATTTATTAGATAAAGCACACCAACGACATATTTACAAGATTGGTTCCATAAGGTGATTATAAGTCTACAGTGCGTGTAAATACGTCACTTAAAGGCATGCACAACATTCACAACAAACAATTATTAGATTCGATTAAATTAAAAATGATTAAAAACAAAAGTGAGTTAATTATGAACTAAACAAAAAAGTGAGATACAAATACAATCCAAATATAGTCAAATTAAAAGCAAACACAGCAAAACTTTTCAACCGTATCGCATGAACACTATTTCATTTCAAACTTTTCAACCATTGTAACGTGTCCCAAGAAAAACTCAAAGTCAGCTGCTAATTCCCACTGTCGTTTTAGTTTCCAGCCAAAGGAAGTAGGGCACTGTCGCGTCGTCGCCGACCTGACATCGTCTAATGCGCTTAAGGAAAGTCATTCAACCAATGACTGCACAAGTGTTCCAATCTTACACTGTGTTGCATTTGAATAAATTGTGGGCGGTGCCTTTGATAGGTGTTCATTATTATCTTAATATATATAAATTACGTGTCACGTTGTTTGTCCACGATGGACTCCTAAACTACTTAACCGATTTTAATCAAATTTGTACACCGTGTGCAGTTTGATCCAACTTGAAAGATAGGATAGCTTACATCTCAATTTATGAGACGCAGACGAAGCTGCGCGGGACAGCTAGTTGATTATAAAATATTTAAATGAACCATTCTCAACTTTAACCAAGTATACCGTACATCAAACTAAATAATTGTACCGAAAAAACAGCGTATTGCTAGAAAATGCTAGAAAACCACATTTTGTTGAGGTTGAAAAATGACTTTTTACTTTAGAACTCAATGTGACGCACTCAAAACCATGTGCTGATGGATGAATCGAAATAATAAGGGGGCTTGGAAGTATTTATAGTCAAACTAGCTGACTCGCGCAACTTCGTCTGTGTCTCATATTTTGAGATTTAAACTATCCTATCTCTCAAGTCGGATCGAACTGCACATGGTGTGCGAATTTTATTATAATCGGTTAAGTGGTTTAGGAGTCCACTGAGGACAAACATTGTGACACGAGATTTATATATATTAAGATAATAATATTAAAAAGCTGTAGGTACTTAAAAAATAAACTTGTGAATAAGTCCGACCGAAAAACTTTGACTTATAATATCTTTGTAAAAATTTAATTTATAATTTTTCTTTGTTTCATGACAAGGTGTCTTGTAAATTAGGATCACCCTCCTAAGATACGAACCAGCCTATAGCTACTTGTTCAACCGCCATGGGGATCAACAATTAATTAATCAACAACATGATGGAAAATTAATAGGTGCACAGTATCATAACGTAATCAACGCATAAAGGATTCACAAATTCACCTTCCTTAGACCCCGAAATTTTAATCCCGACATCTTAATTAATTAATTTTAATCTCTTCTGACATGGCTGCTTACGACACCCAGGGGATTTGGACAATCTTCTCCGTGGAAGCACCGTTCCCCAAACAACCAACGAAGCTTAAAATATTTAGAGCATCTTATTCTCTTTACCAAACGTATTTCTATTGCAACAATAAAAAGTTTTCTTTTTCTGATGGAAAATCATCAAATGACTTCTTCCACTCTGGGCGGAGCGGGAGGGAGTGTCAGACTTTTACTGACTAAAACCCATTTATGTTCCATCTTCGCCCTTTATGTTCCAGGGTCACGGTATCTCTTTCGAACAGTCCCGCACCCCCGGCAGCCTTCGGCCTTGCAGGCCTCTCCATTATGCTGACATCTCTTTGAGGGGCACGTGGAACACGTCACGGCACTTGTCGTCATTAAACGTAAGGACGGTGAGCTAGTCCATAGCTCACCGCCCACAGAATCAACTTCTGGGGCCTCAAGTCTGCTATTAAAATAGTGTCAGAATAGTCTATCATTGACATCATAATTGTTGATTTAGCAATTTTGGTAATCTACTAACACAATGGCGTAAGTATGACTTTCCAATGGTCAACCACTGACACTCCATTGAAATGGCATCGAATGGTAATTTCGTACATTATGACAAATTAATGACTGGTGCTATTTACGATCTTGTTACTACTGCAGATTGCATATAACACTAATAAAAGTAATATATATATATATATATATATATATATATATGTAAATAACTGAAATCTGGCGTGTTTTATAACAATGGCAATACCATAATGTCATTATAACACAATTCTATTACGGGACCATTGACCGGTCAATGATCGATCATTATGAATTGAACAGATTACGAACTTTAAGCAAAATGAGAATGGGATCGTGTTGGAATGACGAATTTATAAAAATAGCAGACTAAGGCCACAAGACTGTAGTAAGACTCAAAGCTTTCTTGCTTTTAAATTTATTATCAAGAATAAATTCGGTTGCGAGTTCCGGTGTGCATCTGACATCATAAACATTTAACTTGACGTGCACTCTCCTCAAATGACGAATGTACTGCATAGAAAGCTTTTAAAGGAGCTTTGAAGTTAGCGATTCTGTGTGCAGAAACGTGAGTGCAATATTATTATTCTTGCTATCGAGTTTTGATTATTCTAAAACCAACTAAGATATTCTCTGTACTTAAACCTGTTATTTACATAACATCACACCATTTATTGGAATTAAATATAAAAGCTCACAATTTAGGATCCATTAATGTTAATATTTGTCCATGGTGCTAGGCAACTGGACTTATCCCAGTTGTAAACGTCACTTTGTCCCTATTGGCCTTTGTATCCTGCTGATATGGAGAGAAATTGAAATTAGGGTTATTTCCTACTGCTTCGCTATACTTACTGATTAATTTCGTTGCGGGATCCAAGACAGTTAACTTCGTTCTCTTGGACTTCGTAGTACATAATGACAAATGAATGTCTGGTGCTATTTACGATCTTCTTACTACTTCAGATTGCATGTAACACAATAATTAATATATAAAAATATATATAAATTAAATCTGGTTTTGTAGTAATGGCAATGCATAAGCTTCATTGTTTTGGTGGTTTTCTAGTGGTCACCACTGTTGTTTCTGACTTTCAGGAGTTACAGTGGTTTGAGAATAGTGTAGATGGCTTTCCCAATAAAAAAACAGCACACTGTCCCCCCGTATGACCAGAGGTGTACTTAGTAGTAGGTACACTACACTTGTGTTTTACCAGCTATATTTTTGCCCTATGTAAGACCCAGAAGACGAGCCTCTTGCTATCAACTGGACACAAATACAGATTTCGTTGGAATTGGAGAAACCCAACAATGTAAATCTAATTCAGTACCTTCAAAGGTTATTCAAAGTTCAATTATTCATTACTGCTTGGAAACGTATACATAAAGTACATCAACCCCGACTAACAAAAAGAAACCACGAGAAGTTAGCTCCGAGTGTTAAGCACTAGTATTACAAATGCTACCAATATGCCCGGACTAAGTAATAGGTTTTTAACTATGATTCGTTGCGTCGTTTTTGGATGACTGTAAAGTAAAAAGTAACTATTATAATAGTGCCATATTCTATCTCCAATTGCTATTTGAAAGTAATACTACATTTTCATTCATAGCCATCTGTTTGTCGTCGTCACCAACATTTGGTTCGTCGAGTTCACTAGCAAGATACAAGGCGCACTATATGACGTAATAAACATCTTATTTGACGAGCACTCGCTTGGAATGACAGAAACATGCCCTTGGGTAGCTTGTGACGAAACTCGTGAAATAGCTAAGTCTAGAATTTCGGTGAATTCAGAAATAGGTTTGAATAAACATTTGAATGTCAAGCAAATGTGTAACATACCCTTGAGGTATTAGATATAAATTAGGCTAACAAAGAATACAGGGAATTTAACCAATCAACGCGTAATGAACAAAAAAATATGTAGCACATAAGACGAAGATTAGACAAAATAAATAAATATAAAAAACTCTACAGAATACGCCAAAGTAATTTGAACCCAATAAATGCCTAAAGACCGACGTTCTTTACAATTCAATTCCCAAAGAAAAAAAATCACTCTCCTTCAATAAAAGTCGAAATAAATTAAGCTAAGGTAATGCAAACAACAATGGAGGGTAACCAAAACATCTAGATTGGTTCCCAGGGCAGTAATTGATGGCATTTGTTTGTGGGACCCTTAAAACGTCTATTCAATTTCGTTACGGACCGATTACTGCTATTGTATCGGTTTAGGAAAGAAAAATGGTGGGACGCGCGAACTCAATGCTACCAATCCGTCTGACCGTAAATAGTTGAGGAAAAGTAAACAGGGTGTTTATTTTTTCTTTTCAAGTGAAGTCATTCAAACTGGTTTGGAGGATTTCTTTGGACCTGAAGGTTCAAGCAAGGTTCAAGCATAAATGAATTGTTGGGTCATGACTGAGAAAAAATATAAATCTTTCACTTTTTGTCTGAGATTTGACTATTTTTTATCTACTTACAAGATAAATTTAAAGTAGGAATAGTGTTAGATAACTGGATAATTGAAATAAAACTACAACTTGCTTGATCAAATTGGGAAAACTTGCTTTAGGCTAAGTGTATTGGAACTGCGTGCTGGCGCCATTAGCTTGAAGCCATTTTTTGGCACTTATTCCAAATAAAAACCTCTTAAGAGGCCTGCGGAGCATGCGTTTTTCATACAAACGTAATACCAAGATAATTTGTAAATCAAACATATCCTTAGGTAGTGTGTATTTATTTCGATTGTATTACAGAAAATATAGGTTCCCAAACACATATTTTGAATGGATACTGATTTAAACAAGAGTTTTGAGAAAAATAGTTTTTCTATAGAAATTTTAAATTCCTCATATCTCGCCTTTATATCATTGTCCTTTCGAAATATTTGTTTGAAAACATAGATATTCTCTAATCCAATCGAAATAAATACACACTATCTTAAGAATATGTATGTGTGTATTATTTTGATATTACGTTGGTATGACAAACATATGCTCCGCCGGCCCCTTAAAATAGAAACGGGAAAATTTAAGTCACCACACTTAACACAATTTATCAAGATGCTGTTGTTCATCTTCAAATCTACGGTCTTAACAAATTCAGTTAAGTTAATAAATTACTGGCTTTATTGCCCAGGGTAATCAGAAGCTGAAGAATATCTTCCTTACAATTGACTCAATAATGTACTTTAACTAAATGAACTGTAAGTTGATTTTCAAATACCAGTAAACATTTGTAAAACTATTCTAAACGGCAATGGAAATTAAACCGTGGACTATGAAGTTATGGTTTGTAATCCGAATACTCGGTCATTTTAAATTCAAATGGGCTGATGTTTGAAGTCTAGCTTTGCAGTATTACTATCAAGCAACAGGTTTATCTTCTTAAGCCTTCGTTATTGTTATTTCCTTGCATATTTACAAATTAGAACCTTGGCTAATTTGAATTTAATCTAATTATTTTTGTCATCTTGTTTTCCGGTGTTCTAAATTAAAACGTCTGGTAGCGTTCTTACCGTGATAAAGAAAATTGGTAACAATTAGCCCTGTGGCTCTTTAATTTTCATTGTTCTGCTTATTTTTTTTTATCTTTTGTTTACTGTTTGTATTTTTTTTGGACATACCCTCCTTGTTGCTCGTAACCACTGCAAAATGCCGAGGCAATGAAACTTTAATAGTCCTCCTAAAATATTTAAACTTTCTTCGATTTCGGAACGAAAAAGTGTAGTAGTAAGAAAACATAATAACCTAAACTTTCTTGGCCTACATATTGGCCCACTGCTGGGCAAAGGCAAATCCATTTTTTGTGTGTTTAATATTAATAATTATTTATTTATTTCTGCTCTAACAGCCTGGCTACGCTGCTTTTCTGCTGAACTGGGTGTATTGGACGCAGCCGTGAAAAACCTTGTGTCGCGTTTAGTATTCTAAAATATATATGTAAAAAAAAACACTTAAATGTTAACAAAATTTTGTTTAAATACTCGTATAAGTAAGTGCATTTTATTTTTTGGTATCTTTTTTTTCAGACTCTGTGCAGTTGTGGCATGTGCCAAATAAATGTATTTTCTTTCTTTCTACAGTTCCTATAGCTTTATAGCAAGTGTATACTTCTTGTGTAGTTCCTACAAAAGTCTTTGCAAAGCCAAGTGGATGGCACTACAACAAAACATTAACCTACTTCCATAGGCGAATAGGCACTGCATTTGCCATGCGGTACCAGATCAGCATAGAAAGTGCTAACGGCAACATTTGTTTACTCTGTGTACGTTGCGTGACCAGTGTTTCTCAACATTATAAATCGCCCCTCTTGTGGCTCGGGTTTAAACTTGGTTTCACGTGCGGAGAATGGACTTTCGTGCATGCTGCTATTACGTTGATGACGTTGTGCTTTAAAAATGTCTGTCTTAAAGTGGTGGCGAAAGCTAGCGAAGGATTTAGTTTTTCGATTGTAATTTTGAAAACATTTTCTTTTGAATAAATGTGGTTAAGTAATGTGTGTTTTATCGGGTGTATGTGACACTTAATGAAACCGACATAATATTCCCCTTATCTTTTGTTAAAAAAATTCTGGACTATGTTCCGATTCGTATTCATATCATATTATACGGAAACGTTACGAGTACATTTTCACTGTTTTCAAAATAGTTATTAAGAATATAGCAACATTTTTGACAAGCAATATAGTGCTTGCCTATCAACCCTTATGTTTGAGCTCTGTATCGACTTTTTTGAAAGCATTGTTTAGTGTAAGACAGTTCACTTCCGAAGCAAAAGCGATTGCAAGTAGAATACTTTAAAAAATGTCGATACAGAGCTCAAACATAAGGGTTGATACATTGTGTGTATCAACCCGCTATAAGTTCAAGTCGCTATAAGCAGAACTGGGCAGCAAAAGTGAATACAAACTTATAGTTTAAATTTTGGCAAACCAACCCCAAAGAAGGTAAGATATTAAAAGCCATGATCAAAGAACTACTGCCCAATAAGGTAGACGACAAAAACGCAATAACTAGTCCGTCGGTTAAATTATCAACAAATATTTGACCCGAATTTGTTTTTTTTACATAAACGAGTTACGACGCTTTTAAAATTATCAATACGTCATGCCAGTCAGCCAGTCATTATTCATTGATTTACAAAAAAAAAAAATACGTGTCCATTAGTTTCCAAAACTCAAACTGACGTACTAAATAGATTTGCAATTTATTGATATTGTCGCCATGCCTATTAAACTAGTGAGTAGCAGTCTTATATCCAAGTCCAGCGTATGTCAATGTTATGAATCACCCCTTTTCTAGCGTCCTTCGTAAAGGACATTCGTCCGTGTGTAACGGAATGGACTTCCGTCCATGTCCGCACAGTAATGGAGATTGGTTCGCCTTTTAAAACGTCAACTCGTCCAAATAGCCGGCGTAAAACCAGAAGTTTGTTAGTTTTGGTTTTATATTCTAAAGTTAAATTCAGGATATAATACTTTTAGGTTTTCCAAATATTTTCAAACGTTTGGCAAGTTTTCCCTTTGGTTGTATTTTTTCAATCTTAAATACACATTTACTTAATACGAGTAAAAAAAACTGTTTCATAGAACTGACTGCTATAAATCCTACCGTAGTTTATGTGCATGACGTAAAGTAAAATCGTGAAACGATTTATTTGTTGTTATTGTATTTTTAACTTAATATTTGATTTTTATTAAGGAATTTCACTGTACTCATAGCAACCAAAGAGTCTTGATTTGTGCGCGGTTGAAGTCAATAGACTCACCCGGATGAGACTTAAACATTACTGGCGAAATGTTGGTGCACTATTAGGCACAGGCCTAACCATTTTGCTATTAGAAGTAATATTATACATAGACTCGACACATACTATCTATGTATGTATGTGTGTATACATACATAGACTAGATCTAGTTTACTAACTATGGTGATTGAGTATCACGTGAAGCCAAGCACGCTTTTTGAAGTTTTTCTACTCAGAAACAGGCTAAAGAATATACATTGAAAGGTCAGGTACTCACAGGATGCTGGGAACCAGGTCATCACGACACTGTATCACTAGCCGTCGTATTTCGTGATAAAATTTTAGCCGCTTAGGTTGAATTTCCTGAATAAAATATGATTTTTATTCAAGAATTTCACTGTACACATAGCAACCACAGAGTCTGGATTTGTGCGCGGTTGAAGTCAATAGACTCACCCGGATGAGACTTAAACATTACTGGCGAAATGTTGGTGTGCTATTAGGCAGAGGCCTAACCATTTTGCTATTAGAAGTAATATTATACATAGATATCTGATCTAGTTTGCTAACTGCAGTGATTGAGTATCACGTGAAGCCAAGCACGCTTTTTAAAGTTTTTCTACTCAGAAACAGGCTAAAGAATATACATTGAAAGGTCAGGTATTCACAGGATGCTAGGAACCAGGCGATAACCACACTGTATCACTAGCCGTCGTATTTCGTGATATTTTAGTGTTGTTTTACCGCGCGCGCGGATTTCTAGCCGGCCGGCGTTTTTATTGAGTTCGGACTCGTTTTGCGTCTTCACGCCGTCAGATGGCGGGAGCGTTGCGTTGTCCTTTTCGCACTCACAGTGAAAAGCGAGTGCAAGTTGTGGCATATTCAAAATAGGAAGGGCCAGGAAAGGATTGGGAAATCGTCCAGAAGCCTGTTCATACAGGAGGGACAATTTTTAAGAGCGTAGACGGGCTGCATTTTTCCATACAAATGTATTCCCCTATTTTCTTCCTGGATAATGCCTCTAGAGTAATCGTTTTTATTTATAAAAATCTAGGTCTTTTGAAGGCATGCCCCTGTAATTTTTTTTTTTTCAAAAAATGTATTTAAAAAATAAATATGACTTACCAAAAACCTAAAAAAATACCCCGTTTTTACCTACGTAATCAGACGACTACCAAAGAAAATTGAAAAGTTTTTAAAATAAAAACAAGTAATAGGGGCATAGATCTATTCTTCCTTTAAATTTTGATACCAAATATAATTTAATTGGCTTAGGTTTCGAGGAGAAAACAGGAGAATACGAAACGTCGATCGGTCAAGGATTTTTGTCGGTAAAATCGTTCTTAGCTGCAGTTGTCTCTATCGCACTCTACAGGGGGGAGACGAGAGGCGAGGGAGACGGCAATAGTTTCTTCAAATACCTATTTTTCAATTCCCGCGCAGCCCGTCTACGCTCTTAATAGGTCTCATTTGACACTTCATCAAAATACAATAAAGTCACTTTGTAACGACTGGTATAAAATATTATTCTTTTATTCGAAATTAGAACTGAACAATTACATGTTTTTTCAATTACAATTTCATTTATCTATAGTAATGTTGGCAAAAGAAAGTAATCTTTACTTTGAACCGACAGATGTTCAATGTGATCCACACAAGACATAATGGCTTTTTTATTGTGTCTATAATAAGATATAAAATACAAGAATACAAGAGGTTAAATTGGCCCTATTTTAATTTATGAGTATACTAGCTGACCCACGCAAATTCGTCTGCGTCACATAAGAGAGAAAAACGAAAGGAAAAAAACCCCTATTTTGCAACATTTTTCATTCTTGCTCCGCTCCTGATGGTTGTAGCGTGATGTTACATAGCCTGTAGGCTTCCTCGATAAATGGACTTTCCAACACAAACTTTTTTTCAATTTGAACCAATAGTTCCTGAGATTAGCGCGTTCAACCAAACAAACAAACCAACAAACTCTTCTGCTTTATAATATCAGTTTAGAATTTCACGAAAAAATAACAATCCAAATGTTCATAAGTTCAATGTTCAAATCAGAATCATACTCGTATGTGTTTACAACACATTGGTTTGCTTTGCTCGTTGCATTGCTTTACACGATTTCCCTTGTGAGAAACAGCAAAAAGTAATTGAAGTTGTGGAAGAAAACCGCTGTTTCACAACATAATAATATTGTTCTGCTCGTATACACAGTAAGATGATAACTATAGTCGAGTTAAAATTAATATTTCTGAGTAAATTTGGGAGTTGTGGTTTGAAAACCATCTCGTGTATAAATCCGCTGAATAAATATAAAAATAAAAAAATAAAAAAAAAATATTGTCAGGCATCAAGGCCCATAGGGTGTTAATATTGCCACAGGCGGTTTAAATAATATTCCTAACCATTGAAAGCTCCTAAAACCATTGAGACTGGTTGTACTAATTCAGATAAAGGTCCCAGAGCGGGAATGTTAAGATCATTGTTTTACCTTAAAGGAATTGGCGCCTCGTAACTAAACTCACTTAAATTGGTAGATTTCACTATACTAATAAAATCCATCTGGATATTGGCAAATTGGAATGCTTTTCACAATAGGCGCCACTTCAAACAAATGACGACGCCACAGAGAGGCAGAATAATAAAACAAATTCCACTCGCAAATATAAATCCCACACAACACCCCGATGCCAGAATCTAGACCATACAACCAGGCGTAGAATACAATGCAGATTGTCCCACTCCATCAAACGAAAATCTTTCTTCCGCAGAACCGCTTTAAATGCAAAGATTTCTATTGTATGCCGCAGTGATAAAACATAGCCATTACCGAAAGCTATAACTATCGTAAAAACCCCTTTCTTTTTTACAAGTCCTCTCTACCTACTGCTGAAATAACCTTCGGTTTTTACATCGGAACAGTTCGGAAACCATTCGGTTTACTTTTTAACGTGTGACGTCTAAGCGTCCATAAAAGAGACTGGTTTTATTGCTACCCTCTTTAGGTCCAATTTACGAACTCGATCGAATGGAGCCGAAATTTTTAAGTGGACTTTTTAAAGAACCGAATTTCAATGTTAATCGTTTGGTAACTGGGGCGTTCTATATCGACCGATGGGCAATGGACCAAAGGAGTACTGAGGATCAGGACAAAAAAAGAGTTCTATCAGCAGAAACATAATGTCCGCGCGGTCGTAGGTGTTGGTGGAGTTGGCGAAGATTTATATGGTGGTGCACCGCTCTTAAAGCATCAACAAATCTCATACAAGAGATCGCCACGTGAAATCCGCTTCAACGTCCGACTGCGTGATATTGTCAGACTTACGGGCCACTGACTTCCTCTAACGACTCTCAAAGATCTACAATTGACAGTCGAGACTAACGGCTAAAAGGTGACGCACGCTAGACCGTGCCGGGTCCGACCCGAGTATCGTCCGTGCAATTTTGTATATTTGTATTACAATCCATTGTTCGATGCTCGGTAGCGGCTCCCGACTCGGTCTAGCGTGAGTCACGCTAGACCGAGTCGGGAGCTTAAAGGTTGAGGCTCGCTAGATCGTGCCGCGTCCGAGCCGAGTGTCAACCGTACAAGTTTGTATGGACACTCTCACGCTTCCAAGCCGCTACCGAGCAACGGACAATGAATAGTGCTTCGGTTGACACTCGGCTCGGACCCGGCCGGCACGGTCACGCCTGCGTCAACTTTTAACAAACTTTCCGAGGTACGGAACAAACTCGGTTTGTGTCACCTTTTAACAAACTTTTCGAGGTACGAAAGAAACTCGGTTTGTAACGGGCGGTCA
Organism: Xestia c-nigrum; assembly: GCA_916618015.1. Lineage (NCBI taxonomy): Eukaryota > Metazoa > Arthropoda > Insecta > Lepidoptera > Noctuidae > Xestia > Xestia c-nigrum. The sequence goes on from OU745262.1 coordinate 4,382,964, forward strand.
TTCATCCACGGACAATCCAGACAAGCGCGGTTTAATCTGAGGACAGAATGGAGCGGCTGTTATTATTTAGCCACGAGCTCCTCCTCTTATTGACTGTATTAGTACTCGGTAGCAAATGAAGCCAGTGAAGAAATGTAACGTTACATTCTGAATCACTAAGGTATTGTAACATGACCGACTCAAATTGCTTTACGTTGTTTCATTCTCTATAAGCTTAAGTCATAAAAATTAAAGTTTACTCACGGAAAGATGGCTCTATAGCTAAATAATTTATTTTATCGCTATAACATACAAACTCTACAAATATAAGTCCATTTCAAGATAAGTCTTGTTAATTTTAAGATAAATAAATTCTCTGCTATTTCCCAAAATTATTCAGTATTTATTTTTAGTCCTGAAAAGGGACGACGATTAAGATTCGTTGGTTTGTGACCTGATCATACATCATGAATTTCTCAGTTTTATACTTGCTACCTATACCAGCGCTGTGACGTTTTAATGTTACAGCACCATGCTGAGATAGGAGCCTTTTGGCCTCGTACAGGACGAGTTTCGTTTCTTTTAATGGTTTTTCTTTCTTTTCTTTCTTTCTTTATTTCATTACGTGGACCTTAAAGATAAGTGGCGAAACGTGGGTGCATTACTCGTATTATAGAGATCTACAACTGTGCCGAATTCGTTGAGAATTTACAGGCATGACGTAATGCTAGATGACGGGGTTACAACCCATAGCATCACCACTTGCGTCGTTTTAATGCTCCGTATAAAGACCACATAATATTTTACCTCAGACTTCCAGTTGAGTGCCTTTCACAACATAATGGTAAAAGCACAAACGGTGCACAAAGACTATAAAATGCCATCAAGCCCATCAGAATACGTAAATTTTGCTGCGTACTTCTCTAGCATGAGTAAGTTTGGGCTTAATAGCGTTTGTTCATAAAGATATATCTTCATTTATAAGTGCACTGACAGTTCTGACCTCTTAACTTAAGGGTGTAAAGAACCTTTTATTGAAGCCGAAAGGTACTTGTTCTCTCCATCATTGCGTTATTTTTTTTGTTTTACACATAACTAAAACTAAAAGAGACCTGAGAACCTTTTAGTTACGGATATATTGGGGGTCAAAGTTCCAACTTTTTGACGCGTGGTACTTCTTGGCCGCGCCACAAAAGCAATTTGGATCGAAGTAAATACAAAAACATGTTCGTAATATGTTTATTATTGTTCATGATTTAAAAAAAAAGTACTATAATGGTTTTCGAGAGATTTAACAAAATTGGTGGCGGGGCCAGGAAGTATATTTCCTAGCCGCGCTAAAACGTACACAGCAAATAATTGTCCTGCCCCGTAGTAGGTACACCTCTGCCTCACTCTTAAGGGATATAGGCGTGACGTTATGTTATCACCAAAATATTCATGTCCTTCTAGGGCGTCCTATATCAATGTTATCACTTCTACAGACGCCAGCACATCAAAATACTACAATCTGTCAATCATATTTAATGGATTTTCAGCTTTATCGTTAATAAGGTGTTTCCAGGGCCAGCTTCCACAGAAAAACAATAGATGGCGCTGTGCAAGATACGACGTAAAACTTTTTTTTAAGGAGCTGGCGTTCAAGGCCTTTAAAATAAAAAGTGGCCAATGCATTGCGTTCTTTGGGTGCATTATTTTATTTATTCCTTTCTTGCTTGCTTAGTAGTAGTATTTGATTTTCGAAGGCATTGAATGGCAGCTCCATATACCCAGCCTTGCACAGTGGCTTCTATCGTTTTTCAGTTGAAGTTGGCCCAGAAAACATTGATTGAGAAACTTAACAGTTTCAGATAGTTTGTTGCTGGCGTCTGTTTCTCATGTTTATCGCCTTTTAAAGATCCTCCCAACATTACCAAACTACATTGAATCTATTTATTCTTCTCCATTCTTATCTATTCTTCTAAATTATCAGCATACTTCCCTAGTAAAATCATAACCAAGTTTGCCCTTAATAGCGTTTGTCCAATAAAAATATATCTTCATGTATTAGTGCACTGTCATATATGACCTCATAACTTGTTCGTCGTAAATAAAGGCCTCTAAATAAACAAGAGTTATATGCAATATCTTTCATAGTTTTATGTGCGTATGTATAGGCCAGCCTATATAAGGAAATGAAGAATATTTTATGAATGATAAATAGGGGAGATTTAGGTTAAATCTATTGCGTGTAGTTCCGTTTTTCCTTGAGGAAAATAAAATGTAGTATAAAGAAATAAGATATTGTGTATACTACTCGTATTTTGAAATCCTCTGACACCTTTCTTTAATAAATTGACTGTGACAAAATTTCTATCTATATATATAAAATGGTAATATAGAAATAAAAGTGTCTGTTTGTAATTACGAAATAACACTTTTTTACTGAATGGTTGGTTAAAAAGTAATTTTTTTTTTTGTCTGTGCCTGTTTGTTTCGGTTAATCTCTGATACGGCTGGACCGATTTTTGACTGGAAGACAGTGGTGTTATGCCGAGTCTAAACCCTAGGGGACCTTAACTTGGTACTTTTTAAGTCTAGTAATTTAACTTTTTATTATTAAATTCCACGTGGATTTAGTCCCAGCCGATGCCCGTGGCTTCGCCCGCGTAAAATTATGTACAAAAACCTTGAATCACTATCTATAAAAAAAATCCCTCCGGCAAGCCGTAGGAGGAGGTAGATTTCGGAGAAGGTGCTGGAGCGTCCGACTATTGAAAATTTGTATGAGTTGTACTTAGGTGTACAATCTACGATAAAAAAATATGATTTCAAAATCGTTGTCCTGTAATGGAAAGTTTACCCTTTTTTAAATCCTCTAAGAGTTTAGCATGGAAACGCCCTCAATTTTTTAGTCATCATTTTTTATTTCGAAATCTATAAGTTTTATCGCTAAAGTTTAAAGGTAATTGGTAATTGTAGAATAAACAATTTGCTTTCAATAAAAATATTTGCGACGCTCAAAATGTTTACTGTTTCGGAGATACGATTTTTTTCGCAAAAATTTTAGAAATTTCAATCTCCTCAATTCCTTCCTTCCAATTTAGGGATTGCATCAAAAAAGTTTTTCATAATTGCGACCTGTAGAGTGTGCTAAATTTTGCTTGTCACCCATATACATGCGTGAATATCCCCGTAGGTGAGAGACCAAAAGGTAGATTTAAAAAAAAAAGAAATCTACCTAAAACCGCATCAAAATCCGTTGCGTAGTTTTAAAGATCTAAGCATACATAGGGACCGACAGACGCGGCGGGAGACTTTGTTTTATTATAATGTAGTGATGGTATTGTGAAGTGAAGTTCTATGATGCGACTTAGGGTGGAGCATTATCATCGTCATAATGACATTTGCAATTTATCCCAATCGATTTGAAGTCGTCGCAGCGTGCCTTCTTCTTAGTCGTCTCCTTTACAATACAACGTGACAAACTTATTATGCCAGAATTACTAAAATAACATTCTTTTCTCATAAACTGTGTTTATTTTAAGCCTGCATGCCTAATTCTTTTGTTAGCTGTACATTGTAAGGTTTTGTGCCTATTTGTTTTAGTGCTTAAGTGTACATTAAGTTGTAGGTCGCAGTGAATTGTGTGCTCGGCTGTACAAATAAAACATGGCCCCTGTAAATACAAGAACTACAAACTAGGTTGTGTTTCTTAAAGTATTATATTGTTTTGTAAAGTTATAAAGAGCGGACTTTGCCATTTTTTAAATTGTTGGTACTATTGCGTAAACTTAAACTGCTTATTTATAATACATTTCGAATCTCGAAGAAAAAGTCAGAAGGAATTTTTTGGTCCATAATATATATCGTCATTGTGCCTATTATTATTCCCAAACCACAGCAACTCCTGAAAACCAGAACAGAACAGTGGCGACCACCAGAAAAGCGCGACAGTGAAGCTCGACAAAGTTCCAGAGAAACGATTTAAATGTCTTGCATGCCCCGACGAAAGTAATCAGAAGAGTATAATGAAGCAGTAGGAAATGCGTAATTTCCACTTCACATGTGCAAAGTCCATATATCGTTTCTTTATCTAAATTGACTAATTATATCTAAATTATATTGATACTAGCCGACTCGACAATCGTTGTCCTGTCACTTACTACTTTTCTACTGCTACCTACTACTACCAACCTACTACTCTACTATCTACCTACTACTCTATTACCTACCTATCTACTACTCTACTAACTATCTACCTACCTACTACTATCTACCTACTACTACCTACCTACTACTACCTGCCTACTACGACCTACCTATTATTCTAATACCTATCTACCTACTACTACCAACCTACTACTCTACTACCTACCTACCTACTACTCTACTAACTATCTACCTACCTACCTACTACTACCCACCTACTACAAAAAAGAATGAGTGAAATCGGTCTACCCGTTCACGCGTGATGCCGTGACCAAGGGAAATAGGGATTACTTTTGATATGTATAGATCATGCAAATTATCTGTGTTATCCCAATTTATGCAGACAAAGTCGCGGGTGAAGTGCTACTAAGGTATTTTTAACGAAAAATAAACGCAACATTTTTCTGCAGCCAATTTATAACTTTCATCAACACTCAACCTGATTTTACCAATCCCTTCACGACTTATTTAACTTTTTTTTATTTTCCCGTACATTTGCAAAGCGCTGTAATTTTAAGTCCCCACAAACGCACCGCAGAGCTCAAACTCAAAGTGAGTTAAAGTAACCATGAAACTAGTTTCAATCCAATGTAAAAAGTTTCGTATGAAACCCTTTACGTTGGTTTACCTTATTTTCAAGAGAAATTTCATACGATACGTCGTAAGGTAAAGTCGCTTAAGTAAATTAATTTAAGTTTTGAATGTCCATTTGTTCGACTCTTTCGCGGTTGCAGATTTTTGGATTTGAGATCGAGATAAACGATGAGTTTTTTAAATGAAAACTTTTTTCGGCGCGTTGAGCACTTTTTAGGTGAACAAAAATCATGGATGTTGAGTGACCGTCATCTAATGTTTCGTATCACTCGTAGCAAATCCGCTACGGCGTAGCACTACTTGGGCGTGCGCGGAGCTCAACCCGTAGCAGATAAAGATTACTTAGGGTGCATTCCGTTATAGAAAACAATGGCTAACAGCGCTCACATCAATATTTTCCGATTTAGATTTCACGATTATAACAGCTAAAAGCTGCCGTGATGTGATAAGTGATAATTATTTGGGGCATGGTCGGTGTAATCGCAAGATGGCGCATTTCATGACGTCATCTATGACGATTCAAGGGACATCGATATCGCGTTCACGGTAATTCGGAACGGGTTTATGGACGCTCAATCCGTTTACAGCCTGGATTCGGAACGCGGCCCTAGTTTTCACTTCAATCGGTAGTCCCCAAAAACTACCCCGAATCTTTTTTTTGTCTTGATGATATTGCAAAATAATAATAGTCGCTGGCTCGATCTTCAAATAAAGCTGCAGTTACGTAGTTTGGTCCGCGGATTGTACTTACACCCACATTTTGCCAGTTGTATTAAGGTCACGTGTCATAGATGGCGAGCCTAATGCCATCAACCGGGCACAGATCCCAACTCCGTGGCTGCTACTGAGAAATGCCTGATGAAAAACACAATAACACCTTGCCCGACCCGGGACTCAAGCCCAGGACCTCTTGCTCAGCAGTCACGCTTGCGACCACTGGACCAACGAGGCAGTCTTTTGTTCCCAATGCCAACAAATCATGCCTATTGAAAATAGAAGCGTATTTTGATAACAATTTTATTGGTAGTTGTTTCAATCAGCCTTGTTTTGTATCTACATATATTGGGATTATTTCGGGTCAAATAAATTACAAATGTGAAAGGTTATAATCCCATATCCTTTATTGATATTTCGTCTATTGTCTGAACAAAATGGAAACAAACCCGGAGCTATTGATTTTATAATACAAGAAGGTCTTTTGTGGGCTTACCCGGGACACGGGTCCGTCAGACCTTTTTACTACCCTAAGTAGCTTCTTTGTTACTTTTATATCATTATAGCAAATCGTAACATCAAACAATATTCTCCCTAGCAAAAGTGATGGGTATATTGTAAATCTGATATTACCGAAGTAGCAACTGAGTAGGTAATGGCTTTAAATAATATCTAACTAATAAGTGGAACACCGTGGATACAGGGTTAGTCCTGCGAGGTTGTTGGTGTTTAACAAATAACTCTATATATTATGTATAATAAAAATAATGCCATGCTATAGGGTATGCTCTATAGCATGGCATTAATGAACTTTAATCATTAGTAGCATAAGGTTCCCAGCCTGCAAACCTGTGGACGCTGAGCTAATGGGCTAGCTCGCCGTCCGTCCGCTACTGACGACAGGCCGTGTCGACGGCGCGTTCGTGTTCGACGCGCGCCTCAAAGAGATGTCAGCATAAAGGGAGGGGCATGCAAGGGCCGAAGCCTGCCGGGGCTGCGGGACTGTTCGAAAGAGTAAACGCGCCTCCGGAACGTAAAGGGCGAGGAAGGAACATTAATGGATTTTAGTCATTAAAAGTCTGACACCCCCTCACGCTCCGCACAGAGTGGGAGGGTTCCCCACCTGAAGGGTAATCAAAGGGAATTAAAGCCTCCGCTGTTTGTCCGTTCGTCTGTCTGTCAGCGTGCTGTATATCATGATTCGTGATAGGTAGACAGTTGAAATTTTCATAAAATGTGTATTTCTGTTGCCGCTATTACGACAAAGTACAATTACAATAAATTAAAAGAATAAAAGAGGGTCATTACGATGGTACGCAACCCTTCCTGCCCAAGTCCAACTCGCAATTGACCGGTTTTGTTTTGCTAGCCAACCACTGAGGTCGACATCCTATAAACGTTTGTTAGCACGTTGTTTCGTACACTTTCGAGTTTAACAATTCGCCCATGACTATTAACAAAGTCGGATCTGCAAAATCGTGTTTTTTTGTTTATTGCATAAAACGTGCCTAAATATCTAAGGCTATCATTAGCTGAAATAAAAAGTAATAAATTATACATAGTTTTTAAAATAACTATATTAAAAATGTCGGAAGTTACCTAGATAGTCCGCTAACAATGTCGGATAATAACAACCGACGTTCTTAGCGGGGCGCGCGGGCGGGTGAGCGCGCGCTATCTGCCAGTTCCGACTTTGTTCACGGGATGAAAGGACGTCGCGTTGCGCGCTCCGCGTATTCGTTTTTACGACCGTTTTTGTTAGTTTTTACTTTTTATCATAGATTACGATGTCTACTAGATCAGCACGTTTAATCAACTTGTTACTGAACGTGATGAAGAAAATCAGGTTGATAGAAATAAAAATGCCGATGAAAACGTGGCCGAATATAGTGAGGAAAGAGGTATATATTTTTATTTATTATTGCTTTTACGATATTGAACAATCCTGTTTATGGTTTATCTACTCTATTATTTATCTATTTATCTAATAATGCGATTTAATCCTAATATATATTAGCATTTTCTAACGCGAAATTTAAAATTGTAGGATGTACCACATCCGACGTTATTAATCGCTTTTTGAAGTGGATAAAATGTCGGTTGTACCACATCTGACATTGTTAATCGCTATTTAAAATGGGTAAAATGTCGGATGTACCACATCTGACATTGTTAATTGCTATTTAAAATGGGTAGAATGTCGGGTGTACCACATCCGACGTTGTTTAATGTTTTGGAGATGGGGTGAAATGACGATAGAGCCATAAGATAGACGTGGTAGTACCGTGTACCACTACGGTAGCATCTAACATTATAGCAAACATGCTCACTTCATAATATTGTATGATTAAAATAAGCCATATTTGCATGAAAATTAAGCTTTTGATACATGCATGCATGTATGCATACATAATAATAGCGATGTTAAATTGTTATGCTTTTAGAAAATATCTATAACATTTAAAAAAAACTTTTTTTTTGTTTGTGTTTTAGTTCCTCGGGAGTCTCCTATACCGGAAACTTTCGACAATGATTTAATTCAAATGATAGATTTACTCGACGATGCTGATGAAGGTATAGTAAATAATACAGTTCAAATTCAAGAAGATAATAGTACTGCAACTCCGATGCCATCACCACCTCCGCTACATGAGTGCCACAACGATTTTTGTACCTGTTTTGAAAATGGAAACCCACCGATTTTGACCAATGAAGACCTGTATGGCAATTTGCCTACACCTTCTGTGGCATCCATGACAAGTTTTACCACTCCCACTTCTGTCAAAAGCGTTCAAACTCGTCGATCTGCTGTTAAAACAGATAAAGGGAAGAAAAGGCTCATACATAAAGAAAACTGGATAGTTAATAAGTATTTAAAACATCAAGCTTCAAAAATAGCTGCGCGACGTTTAAAGCTGATGGATAAAGATGAAGCAAAGTCAAATGAAGAAGTAGAAGTAGTAGAAGAAAGATTAGCAGCTACTTTTGATTTTGAAAAAGTGTTGATAACACCACATGGTTCTACTATAAAAGAAAGTTGTCTACCTTAAATTTTACGGTATATAATTTAGCTACCAAAAAAGCTACATGTTTTATGTGGCATGAAGCTATTGCCAAACGTGGGGCAAATGAAGTTTCTAGTTGCCTTTATCAATATATAAAAGAACACGCACTTAAAGGTGTAAAAGTTTTTAAATTTTGGTCTGACAATTGGGCGGGTCAGAATAGGAACCGCATTGTGTTTTCTCTATATTTGCTTGCTGCAAAAGAATTTGGAGTCACAATTACTCATCGTTTCATGGAGAAGGGGCATACCCAAAATGAAGGGGACAGTGTGCATTCAACAATCGAGCGTGCTAGTGACCGCAAGATTATATATGTACCAGAGGAATGGTACTGCCTCGTTCGCTGGGCCAAAGCTGAAGGTGAACCTTATGAAGTTAAAGAGATGACAACTCCGGAAATATTTGACTTTAAATCATTGCTTCAAAATAAAAATTGGAATAAAGATACGAATAATGAGAAAACACAATGGACACGTATCAAAGAGGTAACAGTTAATGCACAAAATAAGTTTTAAGGAAACCATAAGCTGTGATTATTTACCTCAGTGCCATATTAAATCTAAGGATAAAAGTTAATTATTAGAATATAAGTAATAAGAAGATTTTCTATTTTGTTCAATTTATTTGGAAAAATGTGGTGGCATAACCACCACATTTTCATAAGACGACTGATTTTAATTAGTTAATCTAAATTTAATTAGTATAAGCTTTTAATAAAACCAAGAACTGTGATTATAACCTATAAAAAAACTGAATTATAATAAGTCATAAAAAATATTTTATATTTTGTTTAGATGATTGTCTTTATTTGAATAAGTTTTCATAGTTTGTTCATTGTCAATAAATATATTTAATTTCTTTACACATTTTTGGTATTTTCTTCAGTAGTTTTTACATACGACATGCAGTTTTAACAAATATAAAAATTTAACAATGTCGTAAGTGGGACTTCCGACAAGCAATCATTAATTTTGTACAAGCAACAATGTCGGTTCTGGTACTTCCGACAAATCATCATTAGTTTTACCCCGTTAAAAAAGTATTATGTGACTTTTCTTATATTTACACATTAAATAACGGCTATTCATAATATTGTTCCGAACACAAATAGATAATAAAGCATTACTCTAAAATTTCATAAGCCTACTTTAATTAAGAACAAAGATATATGCAATTAATACTTTGCATCTCTCTCCTGTAAAGTTGCCGATTTTCACATCCGACATTGTTAATAGTCATGGGCGAATTGTGCGATAATGATAAGAACTGCTTCGTCAAGGATCTTGCTAAAGTAAGTTATCGTTTGATCAAGATAATAAATTATGTCAAGAACATTTGAACTAATATTGGCTTGCTCATTGCATGTAGCGATTTACATGCAATGAGCCAACGTCTGAATCAGTGCTTAATCCCTTTCTGCATATGAAGAGAACTTTGTCTTGCGATGAGCAGGAATAGTCCAAAAGCTATTAGTTTAGTTGGAGAGATTAATTGAAATAGTTTGCGAAACTAACATTCTTTTAGTTCGTTTTTTTCTAGTTCTAGTAAGTATGAAAAGAATCTAGGTATTTTCTCATATAAAGGGAACACCATACTTGTTCAGTGTCCAGGGTTGCCTCCCAATGTTTTCCTTTTGACTGCCTCGTTGGACTTATGGTCGCAACCGCGACTGGTGAGCAAGAGGTCCTAGGTTCCATAAGAGCAAAGTTTTATTGGATTATTCCATCAGTATTTTACATAGAGCATTTGCTTATCTGACCTCCACAACCCAGTTAGTACTGGGTAATAGGATACCCCTTGTCAAGACTGGCTGTCACTTTCGTCCCACTGACTACCTGTACTGTCAAAGATCTAAAATGACAGACGTGCTTTCCAAGTCACAGAGGAAAATTGGTATATAGTGGTTACCCATCCATACACTAAGCTATCCAAGCGCTGCTTACCTTGAAGATTGATCCGACCGGTTGTTATTATTTAGCTCATATATTTCTGCTAGAGTAGTAGGAAGATATTCAGCAAAAATCTGGCTGACCGACGAAAAATAAGGTAAAGTTATTTGCAGTCAAGTTTCTATTAATCTATTCTATGGGGCTGGCCACAATTAATTGCATCCTTTTCTCGGCAGCTGGTTCTAAGTGCACCCTTCCCCTCAGTGACACCATAACGGCCATCTGCCACTTACAACCGTTCTTGTCAGATATTCGATAACTTGTTGCGGTAACTTCCCTTATCTAGATTGATTAAATGAGAAAAATGGAGATATCAAGTCTGTCCGTATTTCTTTAACAACTTACAGCAGGTTTGAAATAATGTTTTTAGTACCGAGCTAGCTCATGTCAATCCAATACAAGAATGGCTTAAGCCAAAGACTCGTGGAAAGAAAATATGTTTGTTATTGGTGAAAATTACTAACAATAAACTTAAAATGTCACTTACAGGATATCTTCCGTGATTTTTTATTAAGCTCCCTATATTTCGACGCTGTTGCAAGTGCCAATGTGGGTGAATGGAAAAAAATGTTAGTAGCAGACAAATCTGTCTACCCTCTTTGTTTTTCTTTTGCTACGCGCACTACTGGAACTCGACACTATTCACGGCAAAATCATCATCATCGGCATCGGCCGGTTATTTTGAATATTGAAAAAGGCGGTGGTCACTTCGAGCACCTACTAAAATAAATTAAAGTATTTGGAAACAATGCATTTTATTCATTTTAGACATCATGCTTCATACAGACATTTACTGCTTAAGACCTACACAATCGATATCTAAATAGAAATAGTGTAGGTTTTTTTTCAAAATAACCGGGTTCGATTCCCGAACGGAGTACAAATGTTTTTTAAAATGTATGAATGCAGTTTTTCTTGTTATTAAAATCGATGACATGGTTCCTCAGAACAGATCTTCGTATGTATTATAGTTTCATACTGTCCCATACTGACCGATTTGAATGAGACACCCTGTATAGTATGTAGTATATCAACTATCTAGTGTCCACGACACAAGCCTTGCTTAGTGTGGCACTAGATGGCGCTGTGTGTAAATGTCCAGCGATATTTATTAATTACTATTATTAGTCTAAAACCATTTGAGAAGGTGTCAAAGCGTTCCCTAAACAGAGTCAGAACACTGTCCTTTAATTCAAAACTGTAATCTGAACTAGGGCGCTAAGGCGTTACAAAGTTGAAGCCAAACTAATAATCAACTTAACTGTTATTAGACCCAGAACTATCTCTTGATCCCTTAGTAAACAGTGAACGTTGATTGATTAACCGATTTAAGTTTATCATAATGTTGGCCGAATTAATCTTTGTTTAGCACTTTGAACCGACATTTATCATAATTGAAAAGATTTAAGATACTAGATAGGATGTCAGGAGAAATAAGTTATTTTATTTTTTATTTATTCATTATTAAGAAATGAGTAATGCTTTGGCTAATAATAATAATAAGTTTATTTCCAGTAAATTGTTCACAATGGTTACAATATAGTAATATGGTACAACATAAAGTGCGTTTAGTATTATCTCCTGGCACCCAAACTAGGTTTTTAGCCTGTGACTTGGGGACCAGTGATTCCCTAAGGGTATATGATCAAAAAGTTTTAGTAAAACCGTTTTGACCAGTAACATAGTTGATATAAATGTAATTATTATTTATGTGGTTAGAAAAAGAAAAAGTTAAAATTATTCATGATAAAACTGTTTGTGAGTGTTTGAGTTAGAGTGAGTAGGTCGTGGTAGGTGTAGTACTCGTAGGTATGTTGTGTATGTGTAAGTAATGTGATGGTGCGATTCGTGAATCTTGTGAATGTGTCCTGGTAGGTGTAGTAATGGTGGGTATAATCTGAAAGTCAGTAACAAGACTTACTCTTTAGATCCATGTAGCTCGATCCATCTCCTCTATATGCTTACAATGCTCAACGCGCTTGTGGAGAGCAACCCACTTTTTTTTTCGGATGGCAAATCATCAAATAACTTCTCCCACTCTGGGCGGAGCGGGAGGGAGTGTCACATATTTACTGACAAAAACCCATCAATGTTCCTTCCTCGCCCTTTATGTTCCGGGACCACGGTAGTGGAGAATCCAGGGATTGGACTTGTTTTCTGATGAATATAAGACGATAATGCTAGAATGTTTGTGGTTCTATGAGAAGACGTAGTAAAAGGATTTCTTTATGTAATTGTAGTTTTAATAGGTTGTGCTGTACAAAACGTCATAAATATAAAACTGACTTCAACATGTGCTTGGTACACATGGAAAGTGCATACCGTTACAATTACAAAAAACCCAAACACGACTAGGATACATTGTCGCATTATGGAGTTCCGGTCCCTGACTTTTGGCTTTATCATCAGATCTTATGGTAGAATGGTTCTTATTAAACGCAAATGCTTCACTTGTTGTAGATAATACCCAAATTGCTGTAAGTTATCCTATAAAATTTGAAGAGTTCCCTCGATTTCGCCAAGATTCCATCATCAGATCCCGACTTGGTGACTATGGGACCATTTGGAAAGTATGTATATGTCACCGTAAAATTGTCAAATACGTTATATTGTAATATCTCTAGCGATATTGTAAAGTCTCGAATTATTGTCAAATGAACATACTGCTTACAACAAAACGCATTATTTTTCGTGAAATGCATGCGATGGTAGTCAACTTACGCGGTGTGGAGGGAAGAAGGGGTTCCCCTTGCCCAGTGGCACAACTCTCATGAAAATATAATGCACCATTCCTGAGAAATACCGATTAACATAACATAACCTTAAAACACTTTATATTCCCCCTAAAAAGCGTAGTCGAAGCGGAGTCTATTTCCGAGTGCAGGGTTTAAAGGAACCTAACTAACCTAACGGGGGGGTGCCCCAAGTCCCGATTATGGGGGCAGAGATACTTCCGTATGTTCAGCTGACAATAATTCTAGACATTACATTATCGCGAGAAAAAACACGTTATATTGTAAAATAACGTGTTTGACAATTTTACGGTGACATATACACTTTCCTACAAAAAAAAAAAACAAAAAGTCGACAAGCGACACAGTTATGCGCGAACAAACATAAAAAAAATAGAAACATCCGAATTGAGAACCTCCTCCTTTTTAGAAGTCGGATAGAAACGGCGATAGCATAAACTTCTACCACATAGGGCTATAAGAAATCTTTGTTTTGGACATTTATTAAAATATCAGATTTCAAGAAACAGTCAAGTAATTAATTTCCTCGTAACAAATTGCGCAAGTATTAAATTAAATGGAAGATTCAAAATTCAGTATTTTCCGGGAAAACATAACCAAGGTAATTGGTTTCCCTGAAATAACGCTTAGTTACCCACGTAATTATTTGGGAACGACGTTAGTTGCTAAATGGAATTAAGATTATCAATTTGTCCTTAATCCTGGTTTGTTTATGAAATAAAGTTTGTTTAACGTTAACCTTATTTTATCATTATCAGCCCATTAATGTTCCCACTGCTGGGACAGGCCTCCTCGCTATGAGAGGGAATGGGCTATAATCATTGACGCGGGCCCAGTGCGGATTGGTAGATGTCACATGTCTTCGATTTTATGGTTCTAGGCCATGCCGGTTTCCTCACGTTGTTTTTGTCCACCGTGTAGAGAGCAGCGGTGATGAAATAAATTACACAAAATAATGCGCCTGTCTCTGTACCCCACGACTCACTAAACGTAAGTCTGGACCACCACTGTGGCCACCGCTCCTCTAACCTTATTGACGTCCTCGTTAAAAACCTTGTTGGTCTAGTTCTTGTTAGCGCGACTGCTGAGCACCAGGCCCTTTTCTGGGAAATCATCAAATGACTTCTCCCACTCTGGGCGGAGCGGGAGGGAGTGTCAGACTCTTACTGACTAAAACCTATCCATGTTCCTTCCTCGCCCTTTATGTTCCGGGGCCACGGTATCTCTTTCGAACAGGCCCGCAACCCCGGAGCACCAGGCCCTGGGTTTGATTTCCTAGTCGGGCAAAGTGCAATTTTTTCCCAGGTAATAGAGTCGCTACCAAACATACTCGCGTGTGTTTGGTAGTCTAAGGTAATCAAACTTAACTGGCGAAATGTGAGCTCACTGCTACACCCTTACCTAACCATTTATTGATTTCTGGTGTGATGATATGTTAGACTGGTTAGACTTTCGGAAATTAATAAGATGTCAGATGAGCTGCTGTGCCGACCTAAATGAGAAAGTGACTGAAGACGATGTGTGGGTGGCCTATGCTTTTTTTTTTCTCGGATGGGAAATCCTCAAATGACCCCTCCCGCTCTGGGCGGAGCGGAAGGGAGAGTCAGATTTTTGCTACTAAAACCCATCTATATTCCGTCTTAGCCCGTGGAACACGAACGCGCCGTCGACACGGCCTGTCATCATAAAACGGTTGGACGCCGAACTAGCCCATTGCTCACCGTCCAGAGGCCTACGCTGGCTGGGGGGCACTGATGGTAGCCCCCAACGCGCGACGCCCGGTGCCCCGTGCGTTTCCCGCGGCGGCTGAGACATGAGGTTTTTTTCCTTTCACGTTCCGCCACCTCCTTCTCTAGCATGACTCTGATGGTAACTCCCTTATGCGCAGTTTCCTTATTTCGTTGTTTTCGTTTTTTTTTTTTTTAATTTAATGCAAATACAATGAAAATTGGACCCATTTTGAAACTTAAGAGAAACAACGCGTTGCCATTTCACGGTTCCCAGACAACATTAGTTGTAAAAGTCCTGATTTAACAAAAATTTCTCTGTTCTCGCCTACCTCAAAACTTTCAGAGCCATTGCCCATTCTCCACGGCTACATTTGTAACGTACACTGCGTTTGAATAATTCAAAAGACCTTCGCATTTTGCACGGCACAGGTTAAAATTAAGGCTTCCAAGGATTTTCATTTATTAAAGGAGTAATTTTAGTATAATTGGGCAACGCGATAGCAGGAGCGAACCGCGGTGTAGTTACATTTTCATACTTAATTCTTTGTGTTAAGATTTAAAACTAATTAAAAGAGATCTGCTACACAAATGAGAGTGAAATATCATCATCTGCCTAACCTTTTACCGGCAGTATTGGGATCGGCTTCCAGTCTAACCAGATTCACCAGTATTTACATGGAGCGACTGCCTATCTGACCTCTACAACCCAGTTGGTACTGAGTAATACGATACCCCTTGGTAATACTGATTGTCAGATTTTTTGGACCACTGACTACTTGTAACGATTGTCAAAGGTCTACAAATGACAGTCGGACCCAACAGCTAAACGTGCTTTCCGAGGCACGGAGGAAACTCGGTATGTTAGGGTGGTCCTCCATCCAGAGACTTATTATTTAGCCACGAGCTCCTTCAATGAGACTGATAAATGAGCACATCTAAATTGCTTTCACTATCATATGCGGATCAGCAGCAGTGATGGCCTCCTGGTGTGTTCGTTGGACTGTCAAGTGATAGCTATTACATATTTCATTTGTTTTGTATAACTTCACCAACACGTATCGGAGGCAAAATGTATATTTATATTTAGATTATTAGAAAAAAATAAATTACTTTGTATCTCATTCTAAGTGAACCTATGTATTGTTCTTATGATATTACATTCTTTAAACCGAAACCGATAGATCTTGAGTTCAGTTATGGATCCCGTATTATCATTTTCCTGCCCTCGTCCCATTCTATTTGGGGTCGGTGCAAAACCTTTTCTTCTTCCATTCCCCACTGTCAAGACGTTACGGCATCGCCTTCTCCTTTCTCCTTCATATCATTCCTAACACCTTACATCCATCTTTTTCTTCGGCCTTCTTCTCCCACTTCATACAGCAACATTCATGTCCATCACCCACTTTTAGTCACGTGCCACATCGTTTCATCTCTTCTCAATTTTTCTGTAACAAGTGCCTCTTTCAAACTTCTTCTAATATACTAATTCCTTACTTTATCCATTTTTATCACTCCACATATCCATATAAACATCTCATTAAGGTCAAATCCCTGATTTGACCCGTTTTCTTAATATTTTGACCTGGAATTCGGGTTGAATGCAAATGTATGCAGCTTTTTTCTTGAATATGCATGTTTCACGAGAGACATCTACGAAACTGTGGGTAGCTCAAACTCTGCCCTACGGTTGTTTTGTGTTTGTCTAAAAATGTTATTTTCCGAAATAAGCTTGACTCACGATATACCGTTTCGGGTACTTGATAACAGGTTTCAACTAAATAACGGTTACTGAATTATCATCGCAATGATATTCTGGGTGTCCTCCCAAAGCGGCCTCCAACCTCCTCTTATAGCCACCGTTGTGTTTGTACGTTTTTTCGGAACTACGGATCTGATTCCAAAATTTATTTTACTAACGGTAAGCTACTTTATCCTCTGTTGTCTAAGGTTACATTTAAAACATTCCCTTGGGCGAATTTCCGTACATAACAGTAGCGAAACCTAAATTAATGTAAAAATAAAGGCACACAACAATCCGCTAAGCACTTAAAGTTAACAAAAAAAAAACAAAATCAAAATCGGTTCATCGGAATCGGAAGCTGCGATGCCACAGACAGACACACACACATAGACTAGTCAAACTTATAACACCCCGTCGTTTTTAGCGAGTTAGAATAAAAGCATGCAAATAAAATAATTTTAGACAGTCAATTCGATAACAACAGTGAAAATGGTCATTAATGTGTTTAATTGATGCCTAAATAAGGCTTGGCCATTACAAGGACATTACCTACGTAACGGGGACAACTAATAGCATTAGTTAATTGGCAAGTCCTAATTAACTTAGACCAAATTAGGTTAAATTGCTACTAACTGAATCAAACCGAGTTAGTCTTCAGCATATCTGCTCAGTTAAATTAACACATAATGTTAGTAAAGCCACTGAAACTATTACCGTTAAAACCATATTCGGCTCTACTAACACTAAATTAGGTCAAGTTACAAACTTTGTTTAATCCCTAGGTTTCACTTATTAAATCTATGTTAGGTCTTATGCTCACTGGGTTTTCAATTGTGGTGCTCAATTTGCGTCGACCCTATACCTTTTAAGTTAAGTTCAATTTGCTTAGTCTCTTTCTTTCTTTATCGTGTGGTTGGTGCCTAAAATGTTGTCAGAGTTTTTATGTCGTCGTTTTACGTCAGACGGGCGTATTAGTTTGTGTAATTTTTTCACCAGCACTGCTCTCAAAACGGTCAAGGAAATCATCGTGAAGAAACCGGCATGTCCTAAAACGAAATATTCGAAGATATGTGCCGTCTACCAATCCGCACTAGGAACGCGTGATGATAGCCCATTCCTTAAAAAGCCTGTGATGATATGATCCAGGCTACATGCCTATCTCTCAGCCTACATGCCTTCCGAGGCACAGAGGTACTGTGTTATAGATTAATGATAGCCCATCCACAGACTGACCTCAGTAACCGTAGCTTAACCTTGAAGGTCGACCTCTTCCAGCTGTTATCATATAGCCGTGGATAAACTCAGTGCAATGTAAACGCACTCGATGTATGCACCTCTTAACACCGCACTATGTCTTAAAAGGCCTGCGGAGCATCTGTTTTTCATACAAACGTAATACCTAAATAATTTGTAAATCAAACATATAATAATATATAGGTTCCCAAACACATATTTAGAACGTACGTCGATTTAAACAAGAGTTATGAGAAAAAAAAAATTCTATAGAGACTCTAAATTCCTCATATCTCGTCTTTTTATCATTGTCCTTTCAATATATTTATTTGGGAACATAGATATTTTATAATACAATCGAAATATATACAGATACACACTACCATAAGAATATGTTTCAATTTCATATCATTTTGGTATTACGTTTGTATGTAAAACGCATGCTCCGCCGGCACCCTAAACACGTAGGTACACACCCTTTGTTCGACAAATTTGAGACAAAACTTTTAAAAATTCCGCTGAACTAAATTCTATTAGTTCGGACAAATACAGGGCATGTTAGTAGTTTATTGGAAAAGTTTCGTAACATAAATAAGAACTGTCTAACATTGATGAAGTTTCAAAACATTAGTTAACTTTAATAGCCCAGTTAGGTCTTGTGGATGTCAGAAGTAATTTTGGATGAATTTTGGGATGTGGAAAATAAATTATTTATTTTTCCATTAGTGAAGTTGACTTCGTAAATCTTTTGACAATACCCAATATTTATTTATTTAAACTTCATGTACAATAGTGGTACATAGGCGGACTTAATGTCACAAGGCATTCTCTACCAGTCAACCATTGGGTCAAACATTGTGATTGAGTACAATAAAAATAAAAAGAAACATACCACCTTGTAAGCCTAAAATAAACACATAAATAGGTACCTACATACGAATTCATAAATAGCATATAAAATAAACGAATATATATTATAATGCATACGAATAGTCTGAAATACGAGAAATCTTATGATATATTTATTTATTTATTTATTTACTTGCTCTCATGCACATCACACATTTTACAATAATAATAATAATATTACTGTCGGTTTTAGTACATGAACCCTGTCAGGGCACTGCAAAGCACATGCTGATTTGCTGTTGATTTTTGATTGTTAAATTAAAATAATAAATACATCGAGTCAAAACTTATCAATAATACAATTAAACAATATAATACATGTCATTTAAAACATGTCTAAAAGTCGTCTTGATGTCCGGTTAACAGTAAACACATTAGGTCATAATAATAACTGAGTCAGATTGAATGGAACAAAAATAACAATAAAAATAATGGGGAATAGGTAATAATTACAGTCATGTCATATCGTAAGTGATTAAATTGAATCGAATTAATGAATGAATTATGGTGAGTCATTTTACAGTACAAAATAAAAAATAAAAATACAATAAAAATACAATGTCACTTAAATAAACAGTAATTATGTCTTGACCAGACCGGATCTTGCAGTAGAAATAAAAATAAGTTATAATCGTAATCGTAAATTATGTAGGTACACCTATAAAGTTTTATCCTTCATGTATTGGTCTACCGTGTAATAACATTTCTCTATTAAAAGCAATTTTAGTTTATTAAAGAATGCATTTGAATTGTTCTCATCTTTTAAATGTTTTGGTAGATTATTATAAATCGTTGCTATTCTATAGTTAGGGCTACTTTTCATAATTCTTAGTTTATATTTACAACGACTCTATGAAACTCTGACTCCCCCTCCCCCTCCTCCTCCTGTCTCTCTGTCTCTCTCTCTCGATTATAGTCAAAAGGCTTCAACAAGTTATTGGGGGGGGTCGGCACGGTATAATAATAATTATTTTCTTTCACACTTCTCTATTACTTAGCAGTCATCTCCTTTCGTACCATATAATTCTTCAATCAGTCCATCCATCGTTTCTTTGGACTTCTTCTACTGTTATAGCCATCCACATTGATACTCGAAACTTTCCTCACAATATTTTCCTCATTCCTCCGCATCACATGTCCTAATCACGATAACCGATTACCACACAACTTAAAGTGGGAAGGCTTCCAACTGTCAAAATATACAAAAAGATATTGTTGATCAATTTGATCATGTAAGCGAAATTAGGTAACGTATGCATAGTCATCGACTTGACTCAAGTCGGACTTACAGTGTTGAGTTAGGATCCTTAACTGAGTGCAGTAGTTCAACGTTACGTATGCACGTGTGTGTGTGCCCTCATATCAATAAGAAATTATACTTTGAAAGTAGTCGCAAATAAATCAGCTTAAAGAAACGACGTTTTCCGGTCTATTCGAAATTCCCACTATCAAAAGTGAACCTTAACCATACCCACGTATACGTGAGTTAATTTTTGTCCTTCCACACGTTATTCTCTTTTTCCATGTATGTATTATCATATTTTTGTGAGACAAGGATTTCTCTGTAACAACTGATATTTTAAGAAATCATATCTCTGCGAATTATCTACGTTTTGTAAATCTCGAACTACAACATAAAATTATATCAAGCTCATCTCGTTACAAAAGTACTGTCAAATAATATGGAGAATATCATTCCTCATTCATCTTTACTCTCAGACTTTATCTCTTGTAAGATCATTAACGCAAAATTGAGATATAAAGCGAGTTATGATGAAAAGAAAATTTAGGAAAGGCTTGACCGCACGCACTTGGCTTCAAAATGTAAATCAACTACCCTTGTAACCGAGAAAAAGCTACCCGCAAAAATGTCCTTCTGATTTACATAATTATACTTTTAGCATAGGTACCTAAATCACGATTCATTTTCCTTATTTCTTTGGCAGAGAGGAGTGTAATTAGCTAAGCGAAAAGTACGAAACATTTTCAGACATTTTCGTACTTTTATTTTACCTCGGTTTGATAACTGTAGAATAGCTAACTAGTAGTTATTCTGCAGGCGTCCTTTTTTTACTAACCAAGGAAAAAAACAATTATTATATTAAATATTTTGTTTTTCTTTAAACTACCCACACACATGGTGTTCTAACTTTCCTTTCTCCCACCGGTGACTAAAGAAGTGATGAATATAAATGTTGATGGATGGAGAGGGAGTGGAAGACCAAAGAAGAGATGGATGAATTGGAATTGGTTTGAGCTGGTCAGCCAATCGAGGTAATTCTGCGTCGAATGCTGTCGAACTATTGTGAAAGTGTTTTGTTGAAGCAAACTCCTTTGTTGTATAGGTACAAACATAAATTTATTACGCAAACCAGTCAACAACAGTAGACACTTTTTACAGTAGGTATTTTTCAATAGTTTACTTATTTTAATAATAGTTATAGTCTAAAGCGTTACTAGTTTTCAGTCTCAACCACAACGTCGATTTTCCCTCCGACCATTTCCCGCCGCTTCAACTGACGTTTTTTTTCTATTTGACAGTTTATTTTGACAAACGTTAAAATCAGAAACTAGTGACTGCGGGTCACACCAACCAAATGTTGCCAATTACAAAACTATAAAGACAATTTGTGACGACAAACATGAATAAAATCTCTGGTTTGATACATAAATATTTGCACATTCAAAGACCTGTCTGTCTTTGGTAATTACATAATAGTTAATACATTTGATATGTTAAATAAAATCTACATAAATCTTTACTAATATTATAAAGCAGAAGAGTTTGTTTGTTTGGTTGAACGCGCTAATCTCAGGAACTACTGGTTCAAATTGAATAATTATTTTTGTGTTGGATAGTCCATTTATTTAGGAAAGCTTTAGGCTATATAACATCATGGCCATTAGGCCAAAAATGTTGCAAAAACGGGGTTTTTTTTTCCTTTCGTTTTTCTCTCTTATGTGACGCAGACGAAGTTGCGTGGGTCAGCTAGTCTCTAACTAAATTAAAAATATTGCTAACTACTCGTAGTATCACATTAAACACTGTTCGTTATGTTTAAAAGCTAACTTGTACTGTTTAATAACCTAATTAAATCTTTTAGTCTAACACCATAGTCCAACACTCCAGTCGCGTTTTAAAGGTCTTAACATAATATCGAACTGATATCTTCAACTACACTTTGATTATCAGACCCGGTGCCTTGAAAATAAAAGAAAAATAATCTCTTTTCCAAGTTACAGGTGCCAGTACTACTATGCCAGTAATACTAACGGCCCATTCTACGACACAAACTACAAGCATTTAATAAAATGTCAAAAACCTCCTTTTTCTTTAAAAAGAATAGCCGCTACGGTCCCCCTACCACAAACTTTACTGGACTATTATATCATACTCCCCTACCAGCCCGTATTGTACCGTTTCCTAGGAAATTCCGACAGTCTTGAACGGCGTTGAAAGTTTCCAAAGATTTACGAGTTATCTTTTCTATGGGGGCATGTGCTCCTTTTAAACTTTGGCGCCTTCCAAAAGAAGCCGTGGGGAATATTAATTGTGTCGTCTTTTGTTTTTAGGTGATGACGCGGTGAAATTTTAATTTTGGAATGTTAGTTTTTTTAAAGAGGTCCTTGAAAATAGTTCACTATACGTGAAGAACAACCTTTTGTGTGATGCCAGTGACACAAAAATCGGAATCTAGGTTGACGTTTTCCTTCAGATTTTGTCTTCAAAATAGTTTTAAAAGTTCATGAAGTTCTTTTTTGGGATGCCAAAGATACATTTGGCTGCTTTGGAGCGTCATTTTGCACTTCGATTATACATATTATTTATTAATTCCAAAGTGATAAAAAACTTTAAACATAGTATTATGCATAATTTAGTTGACACAATTGGTGCGATTGTCCCGAGTACCGCGAGAGATTTGTTTCAGTTTGACAAGAGCTTAAATATTTTTTTTTTCCTTCCTTAACTACCTCACAAATCAAACAGTGATGTTAGGTACTGAAGCCTGAGGCAGACGGGACGAAAACAGAATATCCGGGAACACCCACGTAAAGAGGAAATCTATTTCATCTTAATCAAAAACACGAAAATTACGACAATCATCATTCAATAATTTTTCTAATTCCTAGAACATCGTAAAAAAATATTAACTATAAAATCGTATTTTGGTTAACAAAATATTATGTATTAAAATGCTTTGATTTATGACAAAGCTATTCATTTGTTCATACATTTCTTTTAAACATTTTGATGACATACCCTTCTGTAATAAACATAGCTGTAAGAAGTCCTTAAACAAAAAAAATTGGTTGTCTGTAAAGTCGGTTTACGGAGATAGATTTACGTGATAACGTCATAATCATTATTTTATGTAATACAAAAAAGGAGGTGGAACGTTACTATGGAACGTTACTATGGAACGTTACTATTTTTCATGAGTGTTGCTGGTATTATCAATTTATAAGACGTTATCACGTCAAAAAAAAATTGGTTGTCTGTAAAGTCGGTTTACGGACGATAGATTTACGTGATAACGTCATAATCATTATTTTATGTAATACAAAAAAGGAGGTGGAACGTTACTATGGAACGTTACTATGGAACGTTACTATGGAACGTTACTATGGAACGTTACTATGGAACGTTACTATGGAACGTTACTATTTTTCATGAGTGTTGCTGGTATTATCAATTTATAAGACGTTATCACGTCAAAAAAATTGGTTGTCTGTAAAGTCGGTTTACGGACGATAGATTTACGTGATAACGTCATAATCATTATTTTATGTAATACAAACAGGTGGAACGTTACTATGGAACGTTACTATTTTTCATGAGTGTTGCTGGTATTATCAATTTATAAGACGTTATCACGTCAAAAAACATGACTTTCTTCTTTTCTCTCTTTCTTTTTTCTAACTTTTTCTGTCCATTATTATTTCCAGCCAATATATCGTTAAATGTAAATGTCACAAACACCTAAAAAAGGCCAACACGTAAAATTCAAATACAAATAGGGCCTCGGCCTGTGTTTGCGGAATTTCACATTCAGATTTGGTCCTCAGGCATTTCCTCAAACATTCACAGAATTAAACTTTCGACTTCCTAAAGAAATTAAATGCTAACATAATTAGCACTTTGTCACAAGTTTTGAGAGATTCGAGGAAGGAGCAGATGATTTATTAGATGACATTTGACATTTTAATCTGGTACAATTCTGAGTGATTTATTGCTGAAAAGAAAAGCTTTAACAATGTTCTCGGATAAAGCAATTAAATAAAACAGCTCAAACTACGACTGAATAAATTTTGAAACAGCTGTTGTTTAGTGAAAACCACCTAATAAAATCTTCCGAGTTAAGATTCAAAACTTGATTGACTTTTGAAGTTTATCTATAATTGAATCAGGCCATTAAAGGTAGATTTAAATAAACCCAAAAAGAAAAAAAATACGTATGAAAAAAGAAACCAAACTACTGCACTGAGTTTGACGAAAATTCTTTGGAACCAGTCGTAAAGTATTTCCTTGCACATAAAACTATTTCAAAAAGGTCTTATATGACAGAGTTATAGGGTAACACAAATTTAAAAAAAATACAACATTATTGAGAATTTCCTTCGTTTTTTGAGGTCGGTTAAAAATAAATCCATACCAAGAAAGTCTGTTGAGACATAACCTTTTGAACGCCTGAGCACAAACGCCCTCTACGCCAAGCCACAAAAAAAACTTGTGTGCTGAAAAAATCAAATTAGTCTGTCAGTTAGATACTTAATTAAAAAACATTTGACCCGTATTTTTTCTTTTGTTACGTAAACCAAAATTGACCAAGGCACGATGCTTTTAAAATTCACAATACGTCACGCCGTGGCATAATGTTTGGTGCGATCTGACGTCACGAGCCCCCACTCCCGAGTTTTGGTGCGTTATCTTTGTCCTCTCCGTTGTCTTTGTCTTTGTTCTTTCATTGATTTACATAATAAAAAAATACGTGTCCATTCTTTTTTAATACTCTAACTGACGGACAAAATAGATTTGCAATTTATTGATAGGGGAAATTAGTCTACAGTATTTCACCCACCTTTTTGTCACTTATTTGTGTAGTTGAGGTAACGCACTCGCTTGTGAAGTTTATGTGGCCGTGGCGGTGAAAAAGTTAGCCACTAGTGTCTATTTAAAAACCCCGACGCAAAAACGACGGGGTGTTATAAGTTTGACGTGTCTGTGTCTGTGTGTGTGTGTTTGTGTCTGTGGCATCGTAGCTCCCGAACGGATGAACTGATTTTGATTTTGTTTTTTGTTTGAATGGTGAATTTATCGGTAGTGTAATAATAATAATAAATAATAAATATCGCTGGACATTAACACACAGCGCCACCTAGTGCCACACTAAGCAAAGCTTGTGTCGTGGACACTAGATAGTTGATATACTACATATATACTTTTTTGTTTGTAAATACATACTTATTATACATATAAACATCCATGACTCGGAAACAAATGTCCGTGCTCATCACACAAACATTTGCTCCTACCGGGATTCGAACCCAGGACCCTAAGATCGTAAGGCAGCGTCACTACCACTACGCCAATCGGGTCGTCTAGTGTTCTAGCTATGTTTGAAAAAAATCGCTTCAATATTGCCGCCGCCACAAATTGGTGGATTTTTATTCAACAACTCCCTCAATATGGATATCAAATGAAAGGGCTTGACTAGTAAAACACTATACGCTTAAATAAATATAAAATCTAATATGGCTGCTATTACAAAATGGCGACCAAATGATGACTTTTTTAAACAC
Source organism: Xestia c-nigrum (assembly GCA_916618015.1). Classification (NCBI taxonomy): domain Eukaryota; kingdom Metazoa; phylum Arthropoda; class Insecta; order Lepidoptera; family Noctuidae; genus Xestia; species Xestia c-nigrum. Next base: position 4,408,623 of record OU745262.1, read on the forward strand.
GATTCCCTTAGTAAGTGTATCAAAATCCTTGAAATTATGACCCAATGTGTCTTGAAATTTTTAATGTAATGGAACTTGTTCAATTAATCAGTGTGCACCGCTACCTCTTATGACTTCCCCCAACCATCTTGCGGGCTGTAAAGAGTTAGAACAAAGGACGCCTAGAGGTTAACGACTGGAACGAGCCACAATTACAAATGAAACCTTGTACGGTTGTATTACTGTTGATAATGCACCCTCACTCTTAATGAGGACTTGCAAATTTTACCGTACATTTTTTGCGAGTCAAATTTTGAGCTAAGCTTCTCCACAGATTAAAGGACTGACCAACTTTAATTAAAGTTGGTGCTACATTGGACTTTGGTAGCAAAGTTGGTGCAGATATCTTCATTAGAAGCTGGTATCTATCGTAATGTTTGCTTAGGTGTAGATCTTATTTAGAATCTAATCAAGTTTTCTATTTAAAAATGGAAACTGAGTTTGCATGTCTAGATATCCTTTGACTACGCTAAAGAAGAGGATTTTGAGGACAGCCGATACATTAGAGATATACATAAGTAATCTTGCAATTTTGACTTTTTAGTCGTGGTAGAATGATAGAAATTGGATAGCATAGCGGACCTGTTTTTTTAGTCCACATTTCTATCATAAACTTTACTTGCAATATTTTATGAAACTATACTCACATTGACATTGATATTCAAGAAGATTTCATGTTATTAAAATAAAGTCTACTAATATCTTATCAAAAGTATCTTCTATTTCAAAATTTCATTAATGGCCTATTAGTGACCTTCGTTTACCCAAACACTTCAACCCAATTCTACAGCTCTAACAATGTTGTCAATGGTGTTTTGACAATTCCGCTTTGCGCTCGAAGTTTTTCAGCCAAAGTTGGATATGCTAGCCACTCGAGAGCACAATGAGCAGCAGACCAAAGTTCTCAACTACCAGCATAGAAAGTCATCAAATGCAATCACTGTGGCCAAAATCTGCTAGATCATTATCATTAAGTTAATTCTAAAATCTAATGCTAGGACTGAAAAATAACTAGAGGATTTAGTTTTCTGACCTCGTTTTTTTTTCAGTTTCATCCAACCTAAATTATTCGAGCAATACTTTTCTCACCACGATTTTCCCGAGGAACAGTGAAAAGTGAAAAAAAAGTCGAAATAAAAACAGGGCGACTGCTTTTTCAAACTTTTAATTGCTTAAGCTATGACCAAAGACAGTAACTAAGTTACTTTCTGAAATAAAAAAACAAGTCGTTATTTTTTACGGCAGGTCTTATTTCTCTAGAATGATTGATGCTTAAGCTAGCAACGAAGATATTTTCAACGCTCTCTTTCGTTATTAAGTTTTGTCAAAAAATGGGGACCACGTGGAGAAAAACTGTTGTTCAAATTCTGGTAGAGCCCTGAGTTATATTTATGTTTATTTCTTATATTAAAGTCACAGGTGACAACGACCATTATTTTTAAAGTATAATTATGTTTTGGGAAAGTCTTCTTGAAAAATCATATAAATATTATCTTATGTTCAGTAAACGATGATAAAATGTATGACATCCTTCTCAATTATTCGCCATCTCATCAGAGGCACTACTCTCTAACGTTTCGTCTGTTTATTCAGATCCATCCGTCTCTGTCACTCGCATTCGTCTGTAGACGAGCGCGATAGAGACGGATAGATCCGACACCTCCGTGTCTGAGGTTTCTTACCATATCATTATTTACACAGTCCACCCATTGTCTATTATGATACAAACTAACGGTGAACGCATACTTATTAGAGCCGAAGGAAGCGAAAGAGCCGTAAGAATCGAACTTAAGTTATTCTTAATATGAAATTCTATGAAACCTCGCACACTTATCCGCGTCAAATCGAACGAATAGATGACGTTATACGGATGAGAAAATGTTTCTTTCGGCCCCGCCGCCGTCGAGCGTCGGTTCTTTAAGCGCGGATAAGTCTGCGTTCACCTTAATAATGACGAAAATGTCGTGAGTTTTGAGGCTCGTATGAGTAAATGAATGAATGGAATGAATGTGAAGGGCTATGAGTAGATGAGGACCAAAAAAGCGATGACTGGACTGCGTGAAGGATGATATGCCTATAAAGGAGGAGATTGCTCAGGTAACGAGTAACAGATAAGTATGGAACAATAAGAAATGTTGTGCTGACCCAAAATAAATTGGGATGTCATATTACGGCCTCTTTCTTCCTTACGTTTAACTGTTAGTTAAAACGCCTACGTCTCGTAGCTATATTTCTATAAACAAAGTTAGCTTGGAATGTCCTACCTGCGTCATCTCATCTACCTTCCCACTCGGAAGACGGCGATTCTTGAATAAAGTTTTTCTGAGACGTTTACCGGTTCGTAAGCTAATTATCACAACAATAGTTAGTTTGAGCAACCGAAAAATAAAAAAAAATAAAAAATGCTGGACATTAACACACAGCGCCACCTAGTACCACACTAAGCAAAGCTTGTATCGTGGACCTAGTGTCCACGATACAAGCTTTATAGTTGATATACTACATATATACTTTTTTGTTTGAAAATACATACTTATTTTATATATAAACATCCATGACTCCGAAACAAATGTTCATGCTCATCACACAAACATTTGCTCGTACCGGGATTCGAACCCAGGACCCTAAGAACGTAAGGCAGCGTCACTACCACTACGACATTCGGGTCTTCGGAAACACTAATGAACATTTTTTTTTTTAAGTTTAGTGTCGTATTTATAATATTCCCCATTCACCACAATTGTAACCTATTACGCATTTTCAGAACCCAAACATTATAATATTACTAGCTGACTCGCGCAACTTCGTCTGCGTAAGTTGAGATTTAAACTATCCTATCTCTCAAGTTGGATCGAACTGCACATGGTGTGCGAATTTTATTATAATCGGTTAAGTGGTTTAGGAGTCCATTGAGGACAAACATTGTGACACAAGATTTATATATATTAAGATATTTTTAAGCATCTAAGAATAATATTTGTAAGGAAAATATTCAACGTGAATTTTAAGGGGGCGACTACAAGAGAAATAAGGCAATTACGCTAATTGGCGATGTTTTGTTACAGAGTACACCTTAAATGTAATCTCAAAGTAAAATACAAGAACAAAGGTTTAACTTGCTTATCATAGCTTGTAAGCCGTTAACTCGATTGGAGGATAAAGGGGTCCTTTTTTGTTATATTTAGAAAAGAACAGAGTGAAAATAATTACATTTATTTTAAAAGTCACTCCGCGGGCGGACCTTTCGCCGCTGTATTAACAAAATCTAAAACAAACCTAATATAAGTTTGGAAAATACTCGTATGTACTTATGTGCTATCGTAACATTGTAAAACAGGGCGCAAGGGCGACCCCCCTCTCTCTCCCCTACCAAAGCGCAGTTCCGTAACATGCATTTTACAGTACGGTTTCACTTCGTAAGATTTTAATCTACCGAAAAATAATGCGTTAAATTGTAAGCAGTACGTTCAGTTGACAATCTTTCAAAAGTTAAATCACTTCTAGCACCCGATACCTAACTTGGCAACGCCTGTCGGTAGCCATGTTGGCTAAAGGGACTAAGGCCCAGTTACTATCCAAGCGAAGACAAAAAAGCAGAGAGGAGAACGGTTGAAATCCCATGATCTGTCTGCTGTGATTGGTCAAATCTTGCTTCAATCGTCTTCACTTTAGTGGACACCGGGATTGTCTGTTGCAAAATCTGCCTGTTCGACGTTTGAATCGCGGTTAAGTTGGGTTATAGTGGGAGCTTCTCGAAGGACCAATATGCGGGATTATATTTCTTGCGCGGGAAAACAATTTAGGGGAATGTATGTTGACAACACTTGGAGGTGAGGATGATCGCCTGGACAGATGATCGATGAGATTGGAGTGCACCGGGTTGAAGTCCAGCACGTGTTCCGGGTGATTTCCTGCACTGCACTGATTTTGTCCCACTTTGTGTCGTCCAACACGTATTTAATAGTTTAGAGTCTTTGTGCGGTACGGTAAGCGTATGGTATATAAGCGGATTTAGTTTTAAAAGCGGTCGATTCTATGCGTCTGGTGGCTGTCACGAATCGAGACGAACAGGGACGATCCACCATCGGAAGTATGGTGTTCCTTCTCATTCTGTCGCAGAGAATCGTAGTAGGAAGGAAGGAGATAGGTGATTCAAATAAGTGTTGATAACATAAAAAAAATATGCGTGTTTTGGAAATATAACATTAAGATAAACCACGTTCGTATATACTATAGTAAAAAGCTTATACTACAGAAACTTGCGTAAGCAAATCTCGTAATGAGCGATGATACCTCTTTACGTGGATTCTAATGTGTATTTTTTTCTTTTGTTTTTCAGATTATGAAGCCCTGCGGGGGGCAGAGCCTCGTCCAGGCGCTATGTGGAGTGCGAGCGTGTTCTTCCTTACACAGATAGTTGTTTGTCAATTTACTACAGGTTAGTACTTACACTTTTGTCTTCAAAAGGCTAGTTTACACCATCAATAAATTGCAAATCTATTTAGTCCGTCAGGTTTTGGAAAATAATGGACACGTATTTTTTGTTTTTGTAAATCAAACGAATATTGACAAAGTTAAAACTCGGGAGTGGGGGCTCGTGACGTCAGAACTCACTAAGAATGATACCAAACAGTGACGTATTAGGAATTTTTAAAAGCGTCGTTTCTTCGTCAATTTTGGTTTATGTGATAAAAGAAAAAGTACGGTCAAATATTTTTTGATAATCTAAGTGACGGACTAATTAGGTTTTTCAGTTAACAAACCTATTCTGTATACATCTTCCACGAACCTAAACGAAATACCTACGCCTACGTGTATGGGCCAGACCATGACCATGACCATGACCTGGCGAAAGCGTTATTATGTCCAGCAGTGGACGTCTTTCGGTTGAATTGATGGTGATGATGTGCCAGTATAAGTTGAGGAGCATCGGAACAAAGAACGATATATCCAAGTTACCGTATTTTACACAAATTAGGAAAAAGGTTTGTAACTTTTTTAATGTTACAGCTGTGGAAAAATAAATTATGTCAATATGAAATTAAAAGGGACCCAGATTGATTTGTGAAACGAAACGGAAGGTAGATACATAATTTGGCGAGATATTGGGTGAACACGTTTGGATATATCGGTTCTTGACGCGATCATTCGGATATGTCGGTTTTTGAAATGATTAAAATAGATTTATCGGGTTTTGGTAAAACCAAATCATGTTAACTGCAAATTAGTTTTCAAATTATGTACCTACATGGTATAAATTTGAGAATTACAGTAAATTTGCCTTGTTTTATATAAAGTAGGTACTTAAATAAAAACAGATAGGTAGATATTATAATTTTTATTATTATACAAAATCGTAATTAACTAAAATTCTTAAACAATATTCGAGATTTCGTATTCTAGGCAATCACATTGTTCATCTTCACAATCTTGAATCTCGTGATCATCATTCTCCTCGTCTTCATCAATGTTTTCATCATTTAGTACTTGTTTATACCATAGCAATTCGCATTGACAGGTAGCCAATCACGTCAGCGTAAGAGGGGTGTTTACGGAGAGTGTTAAGATACGTACAGGGAATCGATTTTTAAAAAGAATCGAAATAAAGATTAAGCTTATTTGAAAACATGTATTTCTCGGCATTTGAACCGACCACTATTAAATTATGTTAAACTTCATAAGGAATTATCGGTTTTTGATACGACATCTTGAAACTGAACCTCCTCAGATATGTACGAGTATGTGTCGGGTTTTGATTGGACCACTGTTTTGTGATATTTTTTTAAAGCTGGAAATGTCTGTTTTTGAATAGATTTTTTTCCTGAAGGGTATGTAATACAACATTTTGCAACGGAAAAAAAAAAAAAAAAATGGCATAAATGCGACATATCGGTTTTTGTTCCGACGCTCCTCAGTTAACTCCGATCACTCAGCCTTCCTCCTCCGATATGGAGATAGTTGAGTCCGCGCCCTCTGCCGCTGAGAGCTCCCCCGACTCCCCCAACACCACCTCCTCGTCCTCTGAATCGGAGGACTTTCAGCTGGTGCAAAAGGGCAAGAGGAAGAAGGGAAGGAAAGCTAAGGCCAATAAGGCCAAGAAGGCTGTTACAGCCCTCAATGCGCCTCCCCTTGCTCCTCTAGCCTCCCCGTCCCCGATAGCCCCCATCGCTCCTCAAGCTGCCTCCCAGGGCAGTCGCCCGGCAAGCCCTATGGCTATTTCGCAACCGCAAGGTGCGGCTCCTGTCAGCCGCCCTGCAAGTCCCACGGCTGCTTCACAGCCAGCCCCCTCCTCAGCTGCTCCTTCTTCAAAGAAGCAGCTGAAGCCACCCGCTCTATACATCCAGGAGAAATCCAGATGGACAGAGATCTCAAAAATGTGTGTGGATCGCAAGATCCAATACACCAATGCCACTTCTACCCTTCAGGGTATCAAAGTAAAGACCCCCACTTCTACGGATTTCCGTAATTTGGTACACGCTCTTCGTGGAAGGAACGTCGCCTTCCACACTTACAGCCTCCCTGAGGAGAAGCCGACCCGTGTGGTCATCAAGCGGATCCCCAAGGAGATTCCCTCCTCCGACATCCTGGATGATCTGACATCCCAGGGCATCCCTGTTTCGGCGGTCCACCGCCTCCACAAGAATAGGTCCCAAGGGGGTGACGAGTACGATATGGTACTCGTAATATGTGACCCGGTTGAAGGGCACCACCCTATCTTCAAGGTCCGATCGGTGTGCTCGTTATCGGGCATTATCATCGAGAGGCCTAAGAAACTCAAGATAGTAGGGCAGTGTCATCGCTGCCAACTATATGGCCACAGCCAAAAGTACTGTTACGCACCGCATAGGTGTGTAAAGTGCCTCGGCGACCACGCCACGGCAGACTGCACCCGTCCCAAGGACAGGAGTCTCTGCACAGAGCCGCCTAGCTGCGTGCTATGCGGACAGTCTGGCCACCCGGCAAACTACAGGGGCTGCCCCAAAGCCCCGAAACAGTCCGCTGGCAAGTTGGCGAATCGCGCCAACCAACGTCAGCAGAGGGAAGCTCCCTCTTCCTTCAAAGTCCCGTCAACAGTCCTCCCAGAGCGTCTCAGCCCTCAGAGGCCTTCTCCTTGGAACATGCTGAACCATCAGCAAGCGTTCCCTGCCCTCGCGAAGGGTAAACCCAACCCCCCCATGCCCGGTCTTTTGGACAACCCTGTCCCAGCGCCCACTCCTGTGGCCGCACCTCAGGCCCCTCAGGCCCCTCCGCAAACCCAAGCTCCCGCTGCTCCTACCCGCGCTCCTGCTTCTCAGAATTCCAATCTGAATTACTTGATGAGGTTCCAACCTCTCTGCACCGCTGAGGCCGACCGCATGGTCGCTGAGCTCAAAGCGGCAACGGACCTCCAGCAGGTCGTCGACATCATTGATGCCTATCCAGTCATCAAGGCCACTCTTCGTAACCTCAACTTCGCGCCGTAATGGATATCACACCAAATCCCTCTTGCACCCAACCCCGGTCCCTTAGATTAGGTTATTTTAACGCCAATGGCATGAGAGGACAGCGCGACGAGATCGCCGCCTTCCTCCGTGACCATAACGTTGACGTTCTCCTCATCCAGGAGACGTTCCTCAAACCCAGCCACCGCGACCCCAAGATTGCCAACTACCGCATAGTTCGCAATGATAGGCTACGTTGTCACAAGGGCGGCACCCTTATTTACTTTCGCAAAGAATTGCATTGTATTCCCATCGATCCCCCTCCTTTAAAGTCCTTACTTGAGGTTTCAATCTGTCGGCTTGCTATGACCGGTCATCAACCGGTACATTTAGTTTCTGCTTATTTGGCCCCCACTAATACTTGGGAAGATCACAACCTCCTGGTTAGCGATCTCACCCTTCTTTTCGGCTTGAGTGACTCCGTGATCATCGCGGGCGATCTCAACGCCAAACACCCGGCCTGGAACAGTAGAACGACGAACCCGAGAGGGAAAGTCCTCTACGATCTAGGCCAATCTCTTAGTTTCGACGCGGTCGCTCCTATGGAGCACACGCACTATCCTGACACTGTCAGTCATCTTCCCGACGTTCTCGATATAGCGCTGCTCAAGAATGTGAACCTTCGGTTACACATGATTGAGACGTTACACGAGCTCCACTCCGATCACCGTCCAGTGCTCATGCACTTAATTCCTCGCTCGGGTATCATTGACCCCAGCCAGCCCCTTCCCACTATTCTCACTACCGACTGGAGGAAAGTAAGCGATATGCTGAAATCCGAAACGTCACCACTTCTAGATGGTATTCCCGACCATATCGTCTCAGTCGCAGACACCGAGGCTGCAATCGACTCGTTTACAGAACACGTACAATCCGTACTGAAGGATTGTTCTCGTGAAGTACCGGCGGTGAGTGATCGCCGCTGGATACTTCCCGACGATATACGTGAACTGATAACCGAGAAGAACGCGGCCATACGTGCCTACAGCTCTTGGCCCTGCGATGCGAACAAGGCTCACATGCGTTCCTTACAGCGTGCTGTAAAGAAACGCACTAGTGAGTTTCGCTCGAGTCAATGGGACAAGACGCTTAGCGAACTCGAGCCCACTCATCAAGCCTTCTGGCAGCTTCAAAGGAAGTTGCGCACCTCGGAAGAGGTCTCTTCTCCACCCCTCATACGTCCCGACAAGAGCGTCGCTTTTGACGACTCTGAAAAAGCAGAATGCCTAGCCGACAGCTTGGAATCTCAATGTTCGCCAAGCACTCTACCAGTAGACAAGCAGCACCTTGATGAGGTGGATGCAGAAGTTGAACGTAGAGCATCGCTTCCCCCTTTTGAAGATCCCGATGACCCCCTCCCCGCCATCACCCCGGAAGAGGTCAAGGATATTATAGATAAGCTGAAGCCTCGGAAAGCCCCAGGCGCCGACGGTTTCACGAATAGAGTTTTTAAAGCCCTCCCCGCTAGGCTCATAGTCCTTTTGGCTGCCATCTTCAATGGCGCCCTGAGCAATAATATTTTCCCCCAAACGTGGAAAGAGGCCACTGTTATAGGTATTCCCAAACCTGGGAAACCGAAAGCCCAGCCCTCCAGCTACAGGCCGATCAGTCTCCTGAGTGCTCTCGGCAAGATCTATGAAAGGCTTATATACAAGCGTCTCAGAGATTTTGCCGAGACAAAGGGCCTCATCCCGAAAGAACAGTTCGGCTTCAGGACCGAACATTCTTGCATACATCAAGTCCACCGCATCGTCGAACACGTGAGCGCTGGTTTCCAGCGCGGAGCGATGACGGGGGTGATGTACTTCGATATCGCGAAAGCCTTTGACAAGGTCTGGCACAACGGGCTGATATACAAGCTTTATCAGCTCGGTGTGCCCGACCGTCTCGTGCTCATCTTACGAGACTTTTTGTCAAACCGTACCTTCCGCTACCGTGTGGGTAAGACGTTATCTTCTCCTCATCCGATTCGCGCCGGAGTCCCTCAGGGCTCCGTTATCTCTCCCCTCGCGTTCACGCTGTACACCAGCGACATTCCGAGGAACCAGAAGGTTCAAACAGCACTTTTCGCTGACGACACCGCGATTTATTACACCGGCCGTTCTCCGGATAACATCCGCCGCATTCTCCAGAAAGCTGCCGACTCGCTCGGCGCTTGGTTCCGTAAGTGGAGAATAGAAGTTAATCCCGAAAAAAGCCAGGCAGTTTTATACTATAAGGCACGCCTTAAGCGTTCGCCAGGTCCCCCCATCACTATGTTCGGTAAGCCTATCCCTTGGGAAAGGCAAGCCAGGTATCTCGGAGTTATTCTGGACGACCATCTGTCGTTCAAGGCCCACATCAAAGCAGCTCGCGACCGGGCTGCCTTTGCTATGGGCCGGCTCCACTTCATGATCACTAGGAAGAGCAAATTGTCACTCAAGTGCAAATTGCGTCTTTTCACCGCAGTCATCCGTCCCATCATGACCTATGCTTGCATAGTATTCGCGCATGCCCACCCGCGTCATATCCACACGATGCAGACCTTGCAGAACCGATATCTCCGTAAGATCACCGGTGCCCCCCCTTACGTCCGTAACGATAGTCTTCACGTAGACCTTAGAATCCCCACCGTTAAGCAGTTCATGAAACGCCTTTCCAAGCGTTACTTCGACTCTGCTATTAAGCATAGGAATCCCCTAATCGCATCGGCCGCCCGGTACGACCCATCGCGTATTAGCTCCGTCCAACGTCCGCGTCACACCCTAGTCGCCCCCGACGATCCGATCACTATCTTGCAAGAGAGTAGGAAAGATACCAGTACGGTACGCAGAGCATACAAATACAGACCGAAAACCTACCGACCTCGCCGCAGAGGTCCGGCGCGAAATCCCCGATCAATCCCTCCCCGACCCTTGCTCGAGCCAGCCCGCGACGCTGAGCCTGTAGTATTAAATCAGTCCCCAAATAAGGACAATCAGATCCAGCCTGTCCCTTTGCTGCCCCCAGCGACGCCCTAAGCCGAGGTTCGTACCCCACAGGGGGTGCCCTTAGTGCGCTGTCGCTTAGTTTTTAGTTATTTTCGCCCTGGCTGGAGGCCTTAGAATCAAGGCATCCACAGGACATTGCCCGGTTAAGCAGAAGCCAGTCTTCTCAGACTGAACTGCGAGATGCCATATCCAAAAAAAAAAAAAAAAAAAAAAAAAAGCTCCTCAGTTAGAAGGAACGTTATGGTCCTAAAATTAGAGTTGTTTCTTGAGTTGTTGATTCATCGCAAAATAATTAATGTTCAAATGACCTTCACAAACAGCGTAGCCTTGAACTGAAAAGATGCTGTACACAATCGTGTTACACGTGTAAAATGTGCTAAGTGACTATATTAATTTAGCAGTCTCTTAATGAGGTAAGCACGCTCATACCTACAACGTACCTCATTTCCTTTTAGTATAGTCTCTGCCTCACAACTCAAATTATATAGGTTTACAAGATGGAAGGAACACCTCGTTGCTAAATTTTCTATGCCGTGGAGGGGGGGGGCGGCACATTGAAAATTTTCATCAGTTAAAAAAAACAGCTGTTACTGCAAAAAAACTGTTAAAACTGCAGTACCTACACGGTCATAAGGTTTGGAACAACATATTTTTTTAATTTTTGATGGTCCATGCTTGTCTAGCGGTTTTCCTTCCAATCTGTATTCTATAAATTTTCATTCTTTTCTTTTTATGAGCGTTTTTTGAGTGATAAAAAATCATAAAACTCGCGTGACCGTCACTTTTTTTTGCACTCGTAGTTGATGCGCTATAGCGTCGCCGTATAGCGGATTGGCTAGAAGTTATCTCTTTCAGTAAAAAACATGCGGCGGTCCCGAAGACTGCAGCATGTTTTTTTTTTAATGTTACAACCGCGATCTCAGCCAACCTTTGAATGGACCAGACAACATAAATTCACCAACCACCATCTTTCTTCCCCAGAAACTCCCACAACAACGGCAACAGAAGAAACCCAAACGGTGACAACATTCTACGCGCTCAGCACAGGCATAGTTCCTGCCCCAGTGATGCTAAGACTTGGTAACTCGACCATCGACAGCACCAAGTCTTTCAAAGTACCACAACCTTCCCAAGACCCTGCGACCTCTAAACCTTTGAAGGTAGACATGGTACCGCATGTGGTACTAAAGAACACGTATTTTGACCATGATAGAAAGTATGGGCCGAGTTTTGAAGATGCACCTGATGGGAATATAACTAAGATTACTGTGCAGTTGGGAGAAGATGCGCATTTGAACTGCAGGATTAGTTTGCTGCAGGATAAAACGGTGAGTATATAATGTTATTTTTATTACTAGCTGACCCACGCAACTTCGTCTGCGTCACATAAGAAAGAAAACCGAAAGAAAAAAAAACCCCGTTTTTGCAAAACTTTTCATTCCTGCTCCGCTCTTAATAATCGTAGCGTGATGTTTAGCCTAAAGCCTTCCTCGATAAATGACTATTCAACTCAAATAATTTTTCAGTTCGAGCTAGTAGTTCCTGATATTAGCGCGTTCAACCAATCAAACAAACAAACTTTTCCGCTTTATAATATTAGTATAGATTAGTATAGATTTTAAATACCAGTAATATTGATTTCCTTTACTGTTCTGGTAACAAGGTCATTGCTACGATGGGCTAACGACTTTGGTTACATACGAAAAAGTCAACCCATTCTTATTTACATGGAACTCTCATGTTAAGTGTCCATTATACGATTTGACAAATAAAGGAACCCAAAATGGTTTAATTCATAAACAAATAGTTTTAAACCGACTTCCGAAAGGTGGAGAATCTGTGTTTTTGTTGTGTGTTCAGCGATATATACGACGTCGTCGGCCGATTTCGATGACTTTGTTGATCAGAAAAAGGGAGATTCAGGGGTGGTCCCATGTACGATGAGCTATGGGGTGGCTCACCTTCCGTCCGTTTTATGGCGACAGGCCGTGTTCGTGTTTCACGCGCGCCTCAAAGAGATGTCAGCATAAAGAAGGGGTAGGGCAAGGGCCGATGCCTGCCGGGGCTGCGGGACTGTTCGAAAGAGATACCAGGGCCCTGGTACACAAAGGGCTAATGGCTTTGACGCTCCGCTCAGAGCGAGAAGAGACATTTGATGATTTCCCATCCAAAAAAAAGGGTTGGTCTCATACTAATTTGGTCAATAGTAGTTTTTTGTGATTGCTTCCATAATGCGTATGGTAATCTACGTCGTCTATGTTGATGGCGTTACGACACCACATGTTGTGTAATACAATAAAGCCATAAGAAAAATACTGTATTATTATTATTGTTTGGAAAAGTACTCTTCCTCTCCTCATTCAAGTTTTGTGTAGGTCTGATGAAGATTTTTGAAGACAGACAATGGAATGTTAGTAAACATTCGTTATTGTTGCAACCACATTGTAACACAAAAAATGGAAAAAAATAAAGTAAATTTTTCAACAGCCTTCTAAAATTATTTAAAAGTGCAAAATAACTTTTATTACGGAAGTCGGTAGCAAAAAAACGAAAGTCACCGACTTCCAGGCGATGCCGATTTCAAAACAGGCGTCGCGTCGTTTACTTTTTCAACCGACGTCATTGTTTACAAACATAATTTCAAGTACCTTTCTCCACGATTATATCATTTCCTAACTCTCTTCCGGGTCTAAACTACTGAAAGCAACAACGAGCGTATTGCGTGGGATAGCAAGGTTTTAGCCACTTAAGGGGGATGTTCCAAGGTAGCTCGCGTAATTTAAATTTTCTTACGTTTTTTGCAATTTACAGGGCAGTGCTAAGTTGTGTGTTGATAAACATGTCGGTCGCGGCTGTAAGACGTATTAAGTTACAGAATTATAATCATCAAAATCATCAATGGGTTGTATTGATGATTTTCAAGTTTCCAAGTTCATAAGAGTCGATGAACAAATTTTTCACGGTCAAAGTCCTTCTTCGACTTTTATCAACTTTGAGTTGTTGTATTGATAATTTTGATGATTATAATTCTGTAACTACGAGTACATACGTTTTACAGCCGCGAACGATATGTTTATCAACATAAAACTTAGCACCGCCCTTTAAATTGCAAAAAACGTAAGAAAATATGAATTTCGCAGGCCACCCTAACGCCTTCACCTTAAGCTAGCGTGTGTTTCCATATCCAAGATAAGGCTAACTCCTTTTTCAAAACGGACACCATTTAGATTGTGCCACCATATAATTTGGTAACTATAATCTACTTAAAACTGTTGGCGTGTGAACAGCCGTTTTGTTAAACCAAGCACCTATTATTCACTTTGGAAAAACCACTTGATTCACTTGGCTTTGTGGAAAATTAATTAGGTTAGTTTTCGTGTTATGGTTAGACAAATACAGTGTTTAGGTCTACATTTGGGATAAGCTAGATTTAAAGTCTTGGTAAACAAATTACTTTAAGCTTAATAAAGCATTACGTCAATTTAAAAAGCGTCCTGGGCGTTCTTACCGTATAGTACCTACGATGTCATCCATATTTTGTGCAGGCAACGTCTCATTATCAATCTTTTTAGCCCCCGACGCAAAAACGACGGGATAAGTTTGACGTGCTTGTGTGAATGTGTGTGTGTGTCTGTCTGTGTGTCCGCACGCGCGTGCCCTCCACGCCAAGCCACAATTTCATTTACTATTTTGTCACATATTTGTGTCATTTGGTGTACAGACCACACGCTTGTTTGTCACGCATATGTGACAATGGCGTCCAAAACGTTAAAGACTATCTAGTCTATAGTATAGTAATGTTAGTATTTTAAAAGAGGCGAATGGTCAGATCATTTTTAAAAATGTTGGTCTGAAATTAGTACGGGAATTCTTCGTTTCCCGCCTTTCTCTTTTATTTTCTACTTCTCATAAATGTGAAAATAAACCCCTTTGCTCTCAACATGTTTCAAATAATCGTTATATTATAATCATATTATGAAGGAAGGGTATAAGCATGCTCATAAATTTTTATCACAACATAAACTAAAATGTTATTATATTATGGAGCGGTTAGGTAAAAATGTTATCTCCGAAAATAACTAAGACCTATTTTCTTCTTGAAGAGTTTACAAGTTATGAGATTTTGTTCTAGTTATACAGGCTGTTTCTCATTTTCTGTTTGTTATTTTTCAAACATGTGGAATACTTACTACAAAACAATAAAAATAACCTAGGATTCAATGTGAGATATTTAATTTTTTTAGTTTGCATGCTGATGAAGTCAGCGAAATATGTGAAACCTTTTAATTCATAAGACCATCAAAGTCAAAGTCAAAGATTTATTTGCCGATAAATATGGTTACAAAAGTTCTTAATCGAATGGTATAATAGTAGCCTAACATATTCAATCATAAAATAATGACATGCAAATTTTTGGTACAATGATAGTCATTTAAATTTAAACTGAAAGAATTCTTTTACATTATAGAAAGGATTATCAATTAACCATCTGTGTAAAGCCCTTCTGAAGCGGACCATTGGAAGTTCTTTAATTTGGTTAGGAATCTTGTTGTATATCTGAATACTGCACATAGGATAGCAACATCGCCTATAAAAAGGGTGTAAAACACCTCTTAACGAATACGAAAGGCACTTGTTCTCCTCGTCATTCTGATCATTTTTTTGTTCTACACTATACCTGGGAACCTTCTAGTTACGAAGATATTGGGGGTCAAAGTTACAAGATTTTGACAAGCTTTTTTTTAAATACCACTTTTTATCGCATGATTTTTACTTTAAATATCTCTACAACCCCCGTACTATTTAATCCATCCATCCGCAAAATGTTTTGAGTGTGTTACATTGAGTTTTACCACAAAACATGATTAATAACCTCAAAAAAAAAGCTGTTTCCCAGCAATAATATATGCGTAAAGTTACTTAGTTTGATGTACAGAATGCTTGGTTAACGGCTTTGTGATGAGGTGGTTTACGCCCTGTATAGAAGAGAGCTTGTAAGCAAAAATAAAAATATCTAAGAAGGCACAGATGAAAGAATTCATATATGAGAGAAGGTGTTGGTAAAGATTGTATCCTAAGTAAAAATGTGTTTTAAACAGCTCAAATTACATTCTATTAATTCACGTTATTAATCTTTTTGTATTCAGAATCATCCTGTACTTGTTACGACGTATTTTCGGCAATTTTCTTTAACAGTTTTTGATGGATCTTGTAAACGGAAATAAGATCCTCTTTTAATTTATAAGGTTTCTTATTCGTATTCTTGAGCCTAAAATTGTTCAGAAGTTTGTGTACTTTGGATATTATAATAGTGACTACATTTCTGTTGTTTGGATCTTGTGTGTTTTTTTTTTTTTGATTGGTGACTTTATTATTTTTAGTAAGCCGATATTTTGTTGGTTTGATGTAAAACATCTATTTTTGTTTGAAGCTAAAAATAGTAGTAACAATAAGTAGTTCTTCTTTTTAATAGGAAGGCAGTAACGATCTTACCCTTAGCTTATGTTAATTACTTAGATCAGAGGAGGAGGAGCTAATTAATAACAGTCGCTCGGGTCGATCTTCAGGTAAAGTCACGCTTGCCTCGGTTAGACCGTGGATGGGCGACTACCTATAACATACCGAGTTTCGTTTATGCCTCGCAAAGCACGTTAGACCGTTGGTGCCGGCTCCCATTTGAAGACCTTGGTCAGTCGTAACAGATAGTTAGTCAATGGCCCAAAATTCTCACAACCAGTCTTATCAAAAGAAATCTTATAACCCAGTACTTACAGGATTATTCAGGTCAGATGCCTATCGAAATACTGGTATTCACCTGCATCTTCTTCTTCTCAGTCGTTCACTCTTGACAGAGTGGTCGTGGTCATGAGGGATCGTTCACAGCTGCGGTCGCTGCCTTCGCGATCCTTTTCCACCGGTCTCTATTGGCCGCATGGCGAGTACATTCTGCCAGAGGGATCTTGGTGACAGTTTTAATGGAATCTGTCCAACGGATTGGTGGTCGACCACGTAGTCTCGTGCCTTCGACTCTACCCTGGATTACCAAACGCTCCATGAAATCATTGTTGCGGGTAACGTGTCCAAAGAATCTGAGGATTCGTAGTTGCACAAGCGACGACTGTCTTTGTTTAATATTGAGTTCATTGAGTATTGACACGTTAGTCCGATAAGCGGTCCACGAAATCCCTAGCATGCGCCTCCAACACCACATTTCAAGGGCGTCAATCTTGCGCCGCTCCTGCATACGCAATGTCCACGTCTCCGCTCCATAGAGGAAGATCGGGAAGACCAAGGTGTTCATAAGGCGAATTTTGGTATTTTTAGTCATTCACCTGTATATGGTTAGTTTTTAAGCCGGCCCCAATATAGTTGAGAAAAATCTAGCCAGATGGCAAACAACTATTATAATTTCTAACGCTAGAAAACATGTTGAAATCTGACCTTATCAGAAAATTACGACCCGCATAACAGGATAAGCGGACGCCATCTTTTTTCTTTAGCTCCCAAATCTGCTTGAACGAAATGTAATTAATTATGTACCAGAATACGGCCATTATTTATTTAGATACCAGCCTTACACCACAGAATGAAAATGTACAGTAGGTCGGGTCTGTACAATAATCTGAAACTAGCGCTATACGTGCGACGGGCGATCTAAGATCTACAAATTTTAAGTAGATATTGTTGTCTGCGACTTCGCTCCAAAATTTGAAGTTTAAGCACGAGAAAAAACGCTTTTGTGGCATTTCGGACTATATTCTATTTCTGCTCCAAATTTTATTCGGATCTATTCAGCCGTTCTAGTGTGATTTAAGAAGAAACATCCATCCAAACTTAAAGCTTTAGCCTCTAATAAATAAGATTAGCACATGTTTATTATTATCCCAAAGTACATAACTCATACTTTAAATAATCTGTTATAATCAGCCTGCAATTTTCTCACATATTTTCGGACAGAGCTTCTCACATATTTCACAGACGTTCTACCGTTTGACCGGTTTCCTCACAAAGTTCTAATGTACCGTTTTGAAGGCAATGGTGATGACACAATTTACATAAAGTGAACGGCCTCCCTGGGATCCGTTTATTTACAGTTAGTAAGTTGCGACCGATTCCGTTTCCGTTTCCGTTTCTCTGGGCCTTCAGAATGAGCTATCCGAGATCGCCAGTTTTTTTTTGGGACTTGCCCGCCACACACGCCCAAACCACTGTAACTCCTGAAAGCCAGAATCAACAGTGGTGACCACCAGAAAAGCGCCGAGACAATGAAGCTCGACGAAGTCCCAGAGAATGAATTTAACTGTCTTGGATCCCGCAACGAAATGAATCAGAAAGTATAGCGGAGGAGTAGGAAAGAACTGTAATTTTCACTTCCCTCCATATCAGCAGGAGACAGAACGAAACAAGGCCAATAGGCACATAGGGACGTTTACAACTGGGATAGACCCAGTTGCCTAGCACCACGGATAAATATTGCGAGTGCGCTTGCACTCTCTGTACGTGAAACGTGTATAAGTGTGCGTAAACTCACTGTATAAACTAACCTTCTGTTTACGCTTTATACGGAGATAGCCGAAGAGATCCGGAGTTAGCCGAGCACCCTAGACTATTACTTTTACACACTTCGTTAGTCGCCTCCATTAAACAACATGATGTTTTACGAAATCTCATTCCAAGGCCTTCAGTTTACGACACTTCTAAACTTGCAAACTAAGTAGTTGCAGAATCACTATAAATTAAAGTGCTTACTTAATTTTGGGATGATGTTGCTGAATTTTGGGAATAATTTATAAGCTTGTCTATTTGTTATTCAACAATCTTTGCTAGCCATGTGTACGCCTCTCACAGAAAATTATTTGGCATTTTATGGTTTTTCTTCAAAAATATCCCGGAAAGATTGCTCATACGAAAATAAAAAATGAGCCTTCAAAATAACAAGTATTCATAAAAACAAAAGAAACAAACAGTATTTATTAGACTCGCACAGGCCAAAAGAAAGAAAGAAAGAAAAAATATTTATTCGTCGCAAAGCCATGACGTGCATACAGTATTAATAAAGTAAACATAGAACAAAAAATAACAACAAAAACAAAGACACACACTAAACTAAATTGGGTCCTGTACGAGGCTAAAAGGCCCCTATTCTCAGCATAGAAAAATAAACAACAAAATCAAAAGGAACTTACCATTAGTCAAGTTCCAGTCCCTACAGTCCATTCGCTCAATCAGCGCACAGAAAGGAGCGATCAGCACAAGAACGACTTAAAATTCGTTAATGGCGGCAAGAGCGGCCATTGTTAAGACAGTGGCGCCACCTAGTCTCATTACTGGAATTGTAACAGCCATTGTCTACAAAGTGGTCGTCCAGAGAGCTATTAGAAAGGATTATTAATCGGCTGCTAAAATTTATTAGAGCAAAATTATCCGCACTTTAAATATTGGCTGGATTAAGTCTCGAAGGGTTGTGTGTATTAATATTTTAGAGTTAATCTCTGGGAAGTTAAGATAGGTATCGTTATTGAGTGCTATTTGCGAAATAGATGGTAAAGTTTCTGAGCTTTAACGCAAATAGTTGTAAAATATTTATCGTTATTGATTGATTCGAGTTGTGAAGGTCAGATAGGCAGTCGCTCCATGTAAACTACTTATATATAGCAAATGATTTTATTTTCCTTGAATTTTTTTTTTTTTTTAAATTTATCATTAATTGCAATAACACTAACACTTATAAATTTATATTTTTTTAAATTTAATGAAACCAGTGAAAAAATATTTGACAGGACAAGACGTTCCCGACTTTCTGAATAAGCTCTCTTAAATCCCTACTAATATTATTAATGTGAATGTAAGTTTGTTTGTTACGCTTTCACATGAAAACTACTCAACCGACCATCATGAAAATTTGTTCACATCTTCTTGGAGGTATTAGAAGTAACATAAAAAAGTAACCCTCACTCGCAGACGAAGTTGCGCGGGTCAGCTAGTATAAATATAAGTTGGTACGATGTTTTTAGTATTCACTACAAACAATGAGTGGAGTGGAGTACCTACCTCATCTCATCACCCGTCATCTTAAGCCAGCATCTGCAACAATCATCATTATTCTTTAACCCTTACCCCAATTTATTTGGGGTAGGGGCAGCAAGTCTTCTTGCCGATCAGTCTCCTGAGTGCTCTCGGCAAAATCTATGAAAGGCTTATTTATAAGCGTCTCAGAGATTATGCCGAGACAAAGGGCCTCATCCCGAAAGAACAGTTCGGCTTCAGGACCGAACATTCTTGCATACATCAAGTCCACCGCATCGTCGAACACGTTAGCGCTGGTTTCCAGCGTAGTGCGATGACGGGGGTGATGTATTTCGATATCGCGAAAGCTTTTGACAAGGTCTGGCACAACGGGCTGATATACAAGCTATACCAGCTCGGTGTGCCTGACCGTCTCGTGCTCATCTTACGAGACTTTTTGTCAAACCGTACCTTCCGCTACCGTGTGGGTAAGACGTTATCCTCCCCCCATCCGATTCGCGCCGGAGTCCCTCAGGGCTCCGTTATCTCTCCCCTCGCGTTCACGCTGTACACCAGCGACATTCCGAGGAACCAGAAGGTTCAAACAGCACTATTCGCTGACGACACCGCGATCTACTACACCGGCCGTTCTCCGGATAACATCCGCCGCATTCTCCAGAAAGCCGCCGACTCGCTCGGCGCTTGGTTCCGTAAGTGGAGAATAGAAGTTAATCCCGAAAAAAGCCAGGCAGTTTTATACTATAAGGCACGCCTTAAGCGCTCGCCAGGTCCCCCCATCACTATGTTCGGTAAGCCTATCCCTTGGGAGAGGCAAGCCAAGTATCTCGGAGTTATTCTGGACGACCATCTGTCGTTCAAGGCCCACATCAAAGCAGCTCGTGACCGGGCTGCCTTTGCTATGGGCCGGCTCCACTTCATGATCACTAGGAAGAGCAAATTGTCACTCAAGTGCAAATTGCGTCTTTTCACCGCAGTCATCCGTCCCATCATGACCTATGCTTGCATAGTATTCGCGCATGCCCACCCGCGTCATATCCACACGATGCAGACCTTGCAGAACCGATATCTCCGTAAGATCACCGGTGCCTCCCCTTACGTCCGTAACGATAGTCTTCACGTAGACCTCAGAATCCCCACCGTTAAGCAGTTCATGAAACGCCTTTCCAAGCGTTACTTCGACTCTGCTATTAAGCATAGGAATCCCCTAATCGCATCGGCCGCCCGGTACGACCCATCGCGTATTAGCTCCGTCCAACGTCCGCGTCACACCCTAGTCGCCCCCGACGATCCGATCACTATCTTGCAAGAGAGTAGGAAAGATACCAGTACAGTTCGTAGAGCTTACAAATACAGACCGAAAACCTACCGACCTCGCCGCAGAGGTCCGGCGCGAAATCCCCGTTCAATCCCTCCCCGACCCTTGCTCGAGCCAGCCCGCGATGCTGAGCCTGTAGTAATAAATCAGTCCCTAAATAATGACAATCAGATCCAGCCTGTCCCTTTGCTGCCCCCAGCGACGCCCTAAGCCGAGGTTCGTACCCCACAGGGGGTGCCCTTAGAGCGCTGTCGCTTAGTTTTTAGTTATTTTCGCCCTGGCTGGAGGCCTTAGATTCAAGGCATCCACAGGACATTGCCCGGTTAAGCAGAAGCCAGTCTTCTCAGACTGAACTGCGAGATGCCCATACCAAAAAAAAAAAAAAAACACATACAACTTTATTAGCATCTGCAACAATAACAAATGTAAATTAAACCTAATACTTTCACAAATGCACACATTACTGCCCTAAAACTCGTAGATCGCACAAGAACCATAAAAATGCCCTTCAAACATTGAAGTATTATTTTCCCAGGACTTCAAGTACGCGAATACTTGAATATTGTAACAATGTAAACATTAACAAGTTCTGTGCATTGTTATTAATCTCTTTACCGCTAACTTACTGCTGCGTTTAGTTAAGCCAAGTATCTCGCTATACTATTAAATATTTATACCGTGGAATTTGCTGCCCATTTGCTGACATTACTGCCCTAAAAATCGTCATGTAAGCACAAGAACCATAAAAAATGCCCTTCAAACATTGAAGTATTGTTTTCCCAGGACTTCACCTACGAGAATACTTGAATATTGTAACAATGTAAACATTTTCAAGTTCTGTGCATTGTTATTAATCTCTTAACCGCTAACTTACTGCTGCGTTTTGTTAAGCCAAGTATCTCGCTATACTATTAAATTTATAACGTGCAATTTACAAAATACGTGACCAAGATAATATTAACATTTATGAGAATACGAGAATAGTAATGTTACTAGTTTCTGTAAACTTATTAAAAGTCACATTCAATTTTAATCATGTTTTGTAATTTTTGATGCCAGAATGCTTGTTAGATTGTAAAAAGTATTCATTAGTAAATAGCATTCGTTTAGGAAGATAGTGCCACTCTTTGAAAGCAAATACATAGAAAAAAGGACGTACAAAGGACTTTATTTCTGCTCCAACTATTATAGTAGGAGTTGGACTTTAAAATTTTACAAGATCAAATGGTAGATAAGTAAAAATAACATTATGAATTAATACCAGTGTAAAAACAGTATATAATAATGAAACACTGTTTTAAGCTTCACGAGTTTTAACAATGATCCACAAACGATACCTTTTGTAATGATTTGTTTTAACCTTTTACTAGCCTAAGTAGACACGTAAAACCGGCACAGTGCGAGTCGGACTCAGGATTCCGTACATTAATCTTCCGCATAAAATAGGTTTGTTGTATGGAAGCTCCCTTTAATTGTTTATTTTATTCTGTTTTTATGTTTTTTATTATTTGTTGATAGAGCGGCATCAGAGATACACATTCTGTGACAATTTCAACTGTCTAGCTATTGCGGATCATGAGATACAGCCCGGTGACAGACGTACGGACGGCCAGCGGACGCTTAATAACAGGGTCTCGTTGGTTACGGAACCCTAAAAATAAACCCAGTCAGAATACTGTAACTTTCTGTTAACAAAAAGTGTAATTACGGTTGCTACAGAACTCGCCTGCGGGCGTTATGGGTTGTTATGTTTATTCCGGGGAACTAACTTGATTCGTTGAGGGCTAACTCATCTATAGTAATATTATAAAGCAGAAGAGTTTGTTTGTTTGGTTGAACGCGCTAATCTCAGGAACTACTGGTTCAAATTGAAAAAATATTTTTGTGTTAGATAGTCCATTTACCGAGGAAGGCTTTAGGCTAATAACATCACGCTATGATCATTAGGAGCGGAGCAGGAATGAAAAATGTTGCAAACACGGGGATTTTTTTTCCTTTCGTTTTTCTCTCTTATGTGACGCAGACGAAGTTGCGCGGGTCAGCTAGTTAAATGTAAACAGTATTATGTATTACGAAATACGTAGAGAGATGGTCGGTTAAAGGTAAAAACTAATTGAGTGATTGAGGGAGGAAAACATTGCGAGGAGACTTTGATCCGAATACTCGAAGACATGTGACATCTACCAACTTCTCCTCCAACTCAACCCAACAACTCCAACAACAACAACAACTCCTCCAACTCCTTCAACTTCTTCTTCTTCTTATGATAAATTAATGTAGACCTGTTTTATTTATTTTAACTGGAGATTACACGCAGTAGACAATTTCTAGTTGAATATTGACTCTAATAGTAATTAAGCATTGACTGTAGAAACTAGCTCCTGTTGTGACATTTTGATTACTTTTATTTTTTGTTTTTATTGTTTCATTATCATAATCCTATAAATTTTGACATATTTTCCAATCAAATAATTTGTGTATACCTCTCGCATGATTAATATTTTTTTATTTAGCATGCAACCATATTTGTACGCCTCTTGGCATAACATAGCGACCTCGCTTTAATTTAAGAACTGTATTCACTACCTATGTTACACAAATAAAATTGATTTTGATTTTTTGATTGTTTTGCACTCGGCTCGCGTGGTGAATTGCAGCTCGTGTCCTTTCATGGAGAAAAATACCTATGCCCTAGTAGAGGGAACATAATAACTATAGGCCACACCTTGGTTAGACTGGTTGTCATGCTTTCAGACCATTGCTTACCTGTAACGACTGCCAAAGATCGATAAATGACAGCTGAGACCAACGGCTTAACGTACTTTTGGAGGCACGGAGTAAAATCGGTTTGTAATAGGTAGTCAACCATCGAAGTAGTAACCAAGGCAAGTGCGAATTAACCTACAGATCGACTCGAGTAACTGTTATTGACAAGATTTGATTTGAATGTAATATTATTTGATTGACATTTTATCTTGGTTATCATCTTATTAACATGATTGTATTTTCGATTATAATTTTTATGACAAGATGTTTTTATTCGACTAGAATTTTTTATTTTATTTTATTCTCAATTTCGTCTTTTATTTTATCCGTTGCCATTATTTTCGGACTTACAAATTTTTAAATATTTATGTTTTTTAAATGCTACTTACTGTCAAATACTATAAATTGTTGTGCCCGACAGGTCCATGTGAACTTTATTCAAATGGTAAGATCTTGTTAAACACATGTGATATGCAATAAAGAATTGAATTGAATTGAATTGAATTCTTAAGCCACGAGCATTAATATAAAACGGTGAAGGTAAACATCGTGAGGAAGCCAGCACGTCCTAGAACCAAAAAAATCGAAGACATGTGACATCTACCAATCCGCACTGGGCCCGTGTGGTGAATAATAGCTCATTCCCTTTCTAGGGAGGCCGCTGTCCAAGCAGTGGGAACATTAATAGGCCAATAATGATGATGATGATGAAAACAAGAAAGTTCCTCACGTATCTTCTGGTGATTAGCCGTTCAATTCGGCTAAAGCTGTGGTGTAAATATAAAATCATTTTACAAAATGAGTTAATAGGTACTTAGTCCCACAAGCAAAGGCCCAAATGTTTTTAACAGCTCTATTTTATTACTCAATTTAGTACCAAATTCAGAACTATGCCGCAGAACAGCTGATAAAGACGCAAAAGGGTCCTAATCACTTAACTTTTCAGGGAGTATTTCATTTCAGAAATTCTGAAATGTCATGGTTGGCGATTAAGGGAGGATTTAGCGAGCGAACAACAATTGATGCCTCGTTTGGTTGATGGGTTAATCACCTGGGGAGTAAACACCACAAACGTAGTGATTTTCATATAAATGTTACTGAGTCAATCGTTTTACTGGTAAAAGAATTATTGGGATTTATTTTGTTAATGGTAATATGTTTATCGGTTGTTGATTGTTTCATAAACATAGTTCTAGCAGTATTTATAGTAAATCCCAGTTCAAATGCCATCGATTGGCTATGTTTGTTCTACGTTAACCTACCTTTGTTCTACGTTATTTTGAGTTTTCTTCTTCCATTCTCCACTGTTTGCCAACACGTTGTTATTCACACGAACAATCCATTATCAATAAGCTGATTAGCTTATCTTCGAACAAAATTCCAACGGTATCTAATGCATATCTTGTTTTTTTTTTAATAAAAATTATCTTCCTAAATCTTGCTTATTATTGAAATGAAATGAAATGAACTAACTGATGCCCGCAGCTTCGCCCACGCTTTAATTATATACTAAATCCTTCCTCAGGAACAGCTCTATCCATTGGTGAATACAGCATCAAATCGGTGCAGTAGTGTTTGAGTTCATTGCGAACGGACAGAAAAACGCGGCGGAGGAATTGTTTTGTAATATGTAGTGATGGTAGTTATATATTCCTCTTTTCTCCTGCTTTGTCTTTGCGTGTCCTTAGACACAAATAATACTCGACCAGTACGTTGCAATCTGCACAGATCTGTCGTTGGCTTCGTTTGAATTCTGGAAGGTGCAGGCTGCGCAGTATAGGTAAGAAAGGAGTTGGGATATGTCCTACAGAAGGGCTCCACACTAACCTAAACTCGATGACTGAAGAGAAACCATAGAGTAATTTCTTGCCGGTTCTTTTCCATGAAAACG
Source organism: Xestia c-nigrum (assembly GCA_916618015.1). Lineage (NCBI taxonomy): Eukaryota > Metazoa > Arthropoda > Insecta > Lepidoptera > Noctuidae > Xestia > Xestia c-nigrum. The sequence goes on from OU745262.1 coordinate 4,434,111, forward strand.
ACCAACGCGAACCGTGCACCTTATTCGACGTTTTATTAAGTATTAAGTGCCAATCTACGCCTATATGAAAGAAATAAAATATTTGAATTATGTTTTTTTTTACTCAATCTCAAACCCTTCTCACCTAATGTTAATCTTTTGTGTCAGGTGTCCTGGGTACGACGCAGAGGCAAGGATGAAATGCCCGAGCTCCTCACAGTAGGAGCTGTGACCTACGCTGCTGACAACCGGGTGACAGTAGCCCGAAGATACCCTGGGAACTGGAGACTACTCATCAGGGAAGTAAAACCTGACGACGAAGGAGTATACGAGTGCCAGATATCGACTCATCCGCCTAGAGTTAGCAGGACCTATTTGCATATTAATAGTAAGTGGTTTTGTAATCCTACTTCCTACTATAATATAATATTATAATATAATATTATAAATGCGAAAGTTTGTGAGGATGGATGTATGTTTGTTACTCTTTCACGCAAAAACTACTGAACGGATTTGGATCAAATTTAGAACACAGATAGTTTATAACCTGGATTAACACATAGGATACTTTTTATCTCGGTAGTAAGATCCCATGGGACAATTTCAAACTTCACGCGGGCGAAGCCGCTGGCGGAAGCTAGTTTTACATATTTGTAGATCTTGAATTTAAGTACTTCACAGCAGTCTGGGGCTGTTCTGCGATTATGTAACCTTAGTTTGAATGAAAATGCAGATGAGGTCGTCCAATGTATGGTCCTTCAAGTCCTCCTACGGCTATGCTAGCCACAAATTCAAGGTTGACAAGCAAATTAACCTACCTGCCTTTAAATCTGAAAGTCTAAGAAGCAAAACCAAATAGCGCGTTGCCTGAATTCTCAGTTTGTCGAATAACTCTTGCTGAACAGACTTGTAGATTTTCAAGACTTACATATAAAAATAATAGTCCCTGACATTTCATTTGCCTTGGCAATATGGTTGGTTTAAAAAAAAAAAAAATATATATTGCTGGACATTAACACACAGCGCCACCTAGTGCCACACTAAGCAAAGCTTGTGTCGTGGACACTTGATAGTTGATATACTACATAAATACTTTTTGTTTGTAAATACATACTTATTATACATTATAATGTAATAGTTCCGAAACTCTCCGCTTGACTGCCTTTGTATATCAGATAGTAATACCTTTTTGTTTTAGGCTAATTCACTTAGTCAGCAATTATTGTTAACGAAAATGGCTTATTTCCGTTTTCACTCGTACTAGGCGACTTATAAATGTATGCCCAAACAAATGTGATTTTCAACGCTCGCCTCAGCACGGAGAGTTGAAATTCCGACAAAGCTATCGTATTAAGAGGGGACTGGGGCTATGAGGTAGGCATTTGAAGAAACTATTGCCGTTTTACTGCGTCAAGCCTGCCCCTGCAGAGTGCGATGTCAGCTGCCGCTCAAACCGATTCCTAATTCAAAAATTTTGGCGGGTTCAACGTTTCGTTTTCCCCTTTTTTCTCCTATAAAACAACCGATTTAGTTAGTTTCGAAATATATTTTATTTAAAAGAGTATTTCTAGGTTTCAATCAATTTATTTTATTTTAAAAATTCATATTTGTCTGGTAGTCTTCTTATGACCTATTAACTGTGTTGTGGAAGTGAGATAGGCAGTCGCTCCATGTAAAATACTGGTATTCAGCTGCATCCGGTTAGACTGGAAGCCAACTCCAACATAGTTGGGAAAAGGCTAGGCAGATGATGATGACTATTCAAATCTTATCCTAAGGTCCATGTTCACCAAGAAGATGGCAGTCTGATTATCTAAAAAAACTATTTAAAACGCATTTTTTTATGGGAACATGTCACAGTGACAGCTGTTTTTAGATAATCAGACTGTTATCTTTTCGGTGAACATGGACCTAAGAGATTTAAAATGAATTTTACGAATGTATAAAATTTGTATTTCAATCGATGCGACGTTTTAATTTATCTGCTGTCACTACCATACAGTCTGTACCATACAGTTGAGATAGGGTTAGTTTGGTGATAAATCGATGGCTGAACTTTCTGCCAAACTTTGACAGAGTCAGTAACAGCAATGACTGAAAAAACTGTAGTGTCATAACTCTCGGATCGAATCAATCGCTGCATGTCTTCAACATTTATGTTTCCTTGCGATTGAAAATTATAAGGATTTTTGTTTAATCCAACTATTTGCCAAACGTACGTAATAAATAAGAGAGTCAAGTGGGCCAGTTACAGGCACTTTTGAATTGTCGAAATAAAGATGAAATTTAAATCAAGCCAGTCACAAGACATAAAATCTGTTAAAGTACTATAGTTGCCCATTCCCTAGCGTAGTTATCTATGGAAAAGAATGGGCAAGAAATCTTACTGTTGTTACAAAATCTTGGTTACATCATTCATGTTGTGATGGTACATTATGTGAGAACAATGTAGCAAGATGGTGTGCGACAAAAGTGTCCATAGTTAAAACAATAAAAAAGAACAATTCAAAAATATATAATTTAATGTAAAGAGTAAAAGACTTCAGCCATCTTTATGAAGGCCATGTTCAATTGTTCATCAGAAGGGACGTTGTCTTGTCAGTCTTCGTCCGTCATCGTCAAATCACCTTCCTTTTAAAGACCATTTACTCCTTATTTATCATATCATTCTTAACACAGTCCCTCAATCTTTTATTTAGCCTTCCTCTCCCTGCCCATCCATCAAAATGTAATAACGTTATACTTGACATTAGGCTACCTCGGAATAATACAGGTAAATCCTATTTTCGTCGTTGAAATAACAAAATATCACCTTTTCAAGGATCACTTTCGTTAATCCCTAGCCACTGAAACTATTCCTCTCACGATCCAAATATGACGATATAATATGAGAGTAGACGATTTAAAATTCAACTCAGCTTTAATCCCAGAGGCACGACATAAGTATTACATAGAAAAGCAATTATAAAGCTAATCACGTACCTATTGCTGCCTCCATCATTTGTAGGACATACTCATAAATAATGTACGCTGTACGTCCCTAGACGGTCTTTTTACCGGAATACGGCCGTATCCGACGTAAAGGTCAACTATGAACCTTTTTAGAGGTCCTTAGGGTAATGCAAAATCTCACGGATGCTTGAGGATTGTTAGGTCGAAGTTTATATAGACGTTTATTGAGATTGTGTGAGTTTTACGTATTTGTTAGCTACATTGATTGGTGTTAACTCAAAATGGATAAAACTGATATCAAGGGCTTTGCTCGAATTCATGTTTTTAATAGCTATAGCCAATAACAGTGAAATCTTAGTGGTGTGAGCAAGACACTCACCTCCGATTTTTCGACTATGTTTTCGGGGGCCTAAAATGGCCGCTTTTGCAGAATCATAATAGGATAACAATATGAACTAAGTTAAAATTCATTAAATGGTCTAAAGTGACCATTCATAAATACTGAGTGTAAACACACTCATCACGAAGCCGTTAACCAAGCAATTTGTACATCAAACTAAGTAAACATTATTGCTGGGCTGGCAACGACTGTTTTATTTTGGGGTGAAAATCATGTTTTGTGGTAGAACTCAATTTAACGCGCAAGTTAAAACATTGTACTGATGGATGGATTAAATAGTAGAAGGGGGTGGAGGTGTCTAAAGAATAAATCTAATATCAAAAACTTGTATAATTAAAGAAAGAACTTCTCAAAGAGTTGGAATTTTGACTCCTAATATCTCCGTAACTAGAAGGTTCCCAGGTATGGTGAAAAAGAAAAAAAAATTGCAATGAAGAGGACAAAAGTGTTTTTTATGAAACATCTGTAAACGGGTATTAATCGCGGGTTTTTAGCGTTTTATAATGTGTTCTGTTCGTGAAAGTTTAAAAAAGACAAAAGTGTTTTTTGGTTTTGTTAAAAGGTTTTGTAAACCATTTATTTATTAACTGTGACAATTTTTTTGAATTTCAACGTGATTCATGTTACTATCGTATCTACTAATGTGGCCATTTTGCCTGATAATAACCACGATGCCTGGTTTTAGCCAATTTCAATGAGATCTAATATCCGCGCACGTTATAGCACCCATTAAATTGCCCGAAGCGTTACCTTTGATGTTACTGAGAAACAAGATCACGTATTACCGTGAGCACCCTAAAACAAATTAACTTTCGTGCTCTAAGGAAGGTTAATCCAGTAATGTTTTGCTAGATAATATTTTGTGTTATGTATTTTAGTAAGTACTAAAATACACCAAAAAAACACCCACCACCAACAAAATGTCATGTTTTTCCTATAATAAGTATTATAGGAGAAACATGACATTTTGTTGGTGCTAACACGGGGATAAGTTATCTTTTTGTTTTAACTAACTCATATGGATGTTGCTTATCCGCCTTAATGATTTTTAAATTTTATTTATTTTTTTATAATTATCCTGAACAAACAACACCTTCTTGAAGGTGTGTGGTAACACAGAGTGGACTCAACTCCGTAACGCACTACGGACACTGGACTTTAGTAGATATAATCATGTAATAAAGCATCTATCATGACCAGATAAAGTCTGCCATTGGAGGTTCAGTCAATGAATGCGGCAGGATGACCTCTAGCAGGCAGCGCGGTGGCAAAATGTCGTGGAGTACAACACATCGGTCACTTCCAATACTGCTACGAGTACCTACTTTACGATCACGACCGCTCTGTCAAGAGTGTACCGAATAAGAAGAAGAATATTTGTACATAATTTTTCTCTCTATTATAATGTTAGTGTGTATATATTGTAAATAATGATTACTCTAATAAATATATATTATGTCTATTGGGGAACCTAGATATTTAGAAGAAGAAGCTTCTGTCAAACTTTAAAGTATGACCGTAGAGATGTTCAGAGTCACACGACAACGACAATAGAACACTTACGTGCCCCGAAGAGCATTGGCACGTTGATTGGCAATGCTAATTATTTTGCAGCCTTCTGGTCACGCGAAGTGTAGACCAGTCGGCGACAGATTTCCGTAAAAAGGAGACGCGCACTTGGACCCCATGATCAGAGCGTTTTGATCCCAAAAGTAGAATGGAGGATCCCTAACTATTTTAAATTAAAATTATGATTCAAGTACTTCAACAAATGATTAGTGAAACGATAAATCTTTTCAAGATCGGCTTCGGGAAGGATTTAGATTCGGTCTAGTGGGCTTATTTGCATAAAAATGTATTTCAAATTATTATAATAATATGCTCTGAATGTTCAGTTAAAGTATATTATATTTTTTGGCCAGTAACAAATGGTTAAGCTTTAGTTGATGTAGGTGACTTAAATGTCTTCGAAAGTTGTTCCGTCGAGTTCCAATTACGACACAAGATAATTTAATTGGATACGAGTGAACCATCTTATTTTTTGTTTTTATATTAGATATTAAATTTTACCACGTAGTTTTATATGTTGTATAAAACTAAAAAAGGTGAGGCTTTTTTCATATTATTAGATCAGGAATTACGTAGAACACCTACACCTTTTTATAAAAATAACATTGATTCTGAAAACTAGATGTTGGAAAACAGTTGGGTGGATAAATATGTGTATTTTTGGTGGATATTCTAAGTAAAGTACAAAAAAATACAAGATTTTAAAACAATCCTAAATTTTCCCACTCGAAATTCAAGTACATGAAAGATAGCTACGCCCATTTATTACAGTCTATCCCAAAAATAAAGGCCTACCACTAAAGTATACACTCGATTGATCGTCCCCATCTATCCTGACTAGGCCGAAATCTAGGCAACCTTTTCATCGAAATTGTCTCTTCCACATTTAGGTCTAAATCCTTACATTGAAGATATAATCTAGATATGCTACACAGAATTCAGAAGGTCAGCTCTGACGTAAATACTATGAACTTAGGTTTTTTCTTTTTCGGATGCGATATCATCAAAGACTTCTGCCGTTCTCGGTGGAGCGGGAGGGAGTTAGACTGTTACTGACTAAAACCCATCCATGTTCCTTGCTCGCCCTTTATGTTCCGGGGCCACGGTATCTCTTTCGAACAATCCCGCAAATCATGAATTACGCACCTACACCATTCTTGATCGCTGCTCATCGTCGATTTGATTTTGAATATTAAAGAGAAGTCAATACTTTTACCGTTTAGACATTGTAATTTTGGATAAACCAACCTTTATTTTCCTTTGTACAACGTGTAACAGAAAGGGTATAGTCATACAAAAAAGGGTGTTCCACAGACCATAAAACTGAACAACTTCCTCCATGGAACCACCATCATAATCGCCAAAAAAATAATCGACGGCCCCATACAAAATTTCAATTCCTACTCGACCAAATGTATGAGACAGCTGCTTAGTTTTTCGTGGTTACGATGGTGGTCCCATTGAGAAAGTTGTTCAGTTTGATGCTCTATAACACACCCTTTCATATGACTATACCCTTATTGTTACACGTTGTATAACTAAGTCAAACGGCGCCGCGGAAAGTTTAAAAAGAAATCGCGAGACAATCTAGACGTGCATCGCGAGAGCTGGACCGAGGCGGCGCAGAAGAGTATCTGGAAGGATACGTACAATACGATATGCGGAGGCCTGTCCCACCACTGGGATGTAATGGCTATTGAAAAGAAAACTGACAAAAAGTGTCTGAAACGTCTAAAATCATGTGCAGAATTCATGGTAACATTTTGTTTGACGATATTCTACTGTTACTGATTCCCGCGAACATCTGTATCAAATAAAGCCAGTCGCGAATCGTGAGACACCAGACTTTGCGTACAGTGATTGCAAATCGCAACTCGTGAAGCGTGTCTGTGTGCTTTTCTACTTTTGTATGAAATCGATCTTCTGTACTTATTCTCTAAAGTCGACTTTCGGCCAGACACGCCGGCTTCCGAAAGATTCTCGGCTGTAATCGATATTTCGGCATTATTAATGTCCAGGATTTTACGGCATCTAGTGCCGGATATTCGGTGGAAGTTTTAGTAACGCTGGTAGAAGTAATGAGAAATTCTGTGCAATATTAATTGCAAGTTTGACGTTATTTTTGTATTGGGTTAAATATAGGGTGCTGAGGCGGTAGTGATATCATATCAAAACATTTAATTTTTGCAAAAAAAAAGAGGTGATTATTTTGTGTTTCCACTGTGTTTTATAGGTAGTTTTTTAATCATAAAATATGATACACTTCAAATTCAAATAAATCAAGCAATAGGACCCACAATACACAAATAATACATGAATTGTGTTTTTTTTTTATAATTAGAAATAGTCTAGTGATCTCAGGACTGCTGTGTCCTAGGTTCGATTCCCGTGTTGAGCATTTTTTTTTGGACGCTGCATTTGTGCCCGGTTGAGGGCATTAGGCTCGCCCCCTATGACATGGGTCTTCATCATAACTGGCGAATGTGATTGTACTATTACGTACACCTCTGCTAACTGTTCGTGGATTATACAATGTGTTTGGGCATGGACTAGCGATTTTCTAAATACTTAAATATAAACTATTTTAAAGTACAATTACACCCTAGGTTTGGGTCAAATACACTTACCCGCTATGTGGCAGTTGTTTTGTTTTTTTGTTGAAATATGCTCTATGCGAGTACAAAAAAAAATTAAATCTCTCAAAGTTTTAGTCATACTGAGATAAAAAATAAGCTTATTTAAAAGGCAATAATATTGTCTACCGTTAGCATTACAAATCAATGTGTTCACAATTCCACAACGTTCGAAAAAAAAGGAATGTCAAAAAAAAATCGAAAAGTTACGTATTTAAGTATTTAGAATATCGCTAGTCCATGTCCGGACACACTGATATACTCGTATGTATACAAAAATCGTTTGCCAAATAATTATGTCAGACAATGTCATAATTAAATTCAACAGGAGCTTTCTAAATCACTCTCAAATAACCCAAACTCGATTATAATCTTCCTCGCATCGTTATTAATTGGTGCCTTTTACTCAAAGAACAAGTAATCCATACTTAATGTAATACGGAACTCCTGAGTTTCAATAAATAGGTAACATCGAAGTTTTAATGAGTTCCCTCAGCGAAGTGTGATGGAGTTATGAGTGTTACTCGAATGAGGATTCAGTGGGAGGTGTCGCTACAAAGTTGAGTGTCATTATTTTGTTTTCCTTTAGAAGGGAAGCGAGCATTTCTGCTGCGTTGGCCAAAGTTTTACGTTATAGAATTTGGTTTTGCTCTTCGTGTTGTGAATCGTGATCTTTTGTTTTTCTGTTTTTAATACGAGTAGGAAAAGTCAAAATTAAAAGACTCGTCAACTCGTTCGGGCATAATTTAGAGTGCACGGTCAGTTTTGTCAAACATGTTCGAGCAAGCATTTTATTTTGTCTGTTTGTTTGTTTGCTGTTTTTGTTGTTTTGTTATTTTATGTGGTCTGACCGCTACTGACTGGCTTTGTACGCCTGTTTAGGAGAGATCGTTGGGTAATACAGTACGATTAGAAAATATTGATTGATTGATTAGATTGGCAGTCTTTTATTGATATGGCTATTTGCAGTAAAAATATTAAACAATATTAAGTGAACGTCTTCTACTGAGGTGCGTAAACCTCAAAAAAATTAATCGATACACAGCAAAAAAAAAACACTCATCACTTTATTGAATCAAAATAACAACTACTTTTTTTCTCTCCAGCGCCTCAGGTGTGGGTAGTTGATGAGGCTGGTGCCCCACTGTTGGAGAAGTACTACGAAGCCGAGTCGACGCTGGCGCTGCTCTGCAGAGCGCGGCACGTGGAAACTCCTACCCTGTTGACGTGGCTGCACGAAGGGAGGGCTCTGAATGCTGACACTACTCGCGGAGGGATCAGGTGAGCTATCTTGCAAATAGAAAAATACTACATAAAACGGAGTCTTTCTGATATGTTCAGAATCTAAAAGATAAAAGAAAAGAAAGAAAGATGTTTAATTGACGTCAGTTAATTAAGCACACACACAAAAAGATGAAAAGATACAAAATAAGGAAAAAACACATAGCATGTGCTGTGTGCCTCACGGCTGCGCCAAAAAGGTCCATTTCAGCATTCATGACAGACAGATGATGCTTTCTGAAGCAGGTCTTCCAATGCACCTAAGGGGGATAAGTGCCGGTAAAACCGTTTCAAACAAATAATATAAATAAAAATTGCAAAATAAATAGACATCAAGTAAATTCATAACGCTAAACGCTAAACGAATTTGAAAAAAAAAGTGCTTCTTTCGTTTATTTCAAAACTAGCTGACCCACGCAAATTCGTTTGCGTCACATAAGAGAGAAAAACGAAAGGAAAAAAACGTCCTCGTTTTGCAACATTTTTCATTCCTGCTCCGCTCCAAATGATTGTAGCGTGATGGTATATAGCCTAAAGCCTTCCTCGATAAATGGACTACCCAACATAAAAATATTTTTTCAATTCGAGCCGGTAGTTCCTGAGATTAGCGCGTTCAACCAAACAAACAAACAAACGAACAAACAAACAAACTCTTCTGCTTTATAATATTAAGTATAGATTGCAACTACGAGTTCGGATAGCGAAAAATGTAATTAATAAGTATCGTATTGTTTAAGAGAGATTAAATTCCATGTGCATAAACTAGATTTTACTCAACTTTGGAATGACTGCTCTGAAAACGCTACAATCAATGAACAAATCCATCATTCACCCATAACCAATTTATATTGTCATACAGTTTTCTCAATCGATTTCGCATATGGCGTCCAATCTCAGAGGAGTCAAAGCAGGAAAGCACTATTGTTCGCAAATACTGGAGCGCTCTCTTATAATCTAGTTGAATGCCAATCTGGGCAAAGATCAACGAAAATTGCAAGCCTCTAAGCTATAATATCGCGTGTTGTTGCAAGAATTTCTGAACTAAGATTTCCCCTCACCTTCTTCTTCCTCCTGGCTATTATCCCAATTTATTTGGGGTCAGCCCTCCTAGTATTTCTGCGCCACACCGCACGGTTGTGGGTTGTCTCTGTCGTTGTGTTGGTCGCTGTCATGTCCTTCGCTAGTGTTCGTATCCAGGTTATTGGTGGTCGTCCACGGCCTCTTTTTCCGTCTGGTATGTTCATGACTCTTTTTGTCATTTGGGCATCATCCCGCCTCATCACATGTCCGTACCAGCGCAAGCGGTTTTCGCAGAGCTTATCCTGTATCTTTGCGACTTTAAACGATAAGATTTCCCCTCACCATCGTCATAAATAAATAAATAATAATAAATATCGCTGGAAATTTACACACAGTGCTATCTAGTGCCACACTAAGTAAGGTTTGTGTCGTGGACACCAGATAGTTGAATACTACATAATATATACTTTTTTGTTTGTAAATACATACTTATTATACATACAAACATCCATGACTCGGAAACAAATGTTCATGCTCATCACACAAACATTTGCTCCTACCGGGATTCGAACCCTATGAACGCAAGGCAGCTTTACTACCACTACGCCATTCGAGTCGTCATCATCTACCTAGTCTTTTCCCAACTATTTTGGGGTCGACTTCCAGTCTTTTCCGATGCACTTGAATACCAGTATTTTACATGGAGAGACTGCCAACCAAACCTCCAAAACCCAGTTAGTACCGGGTAATACGATACTCCTTGGTAAGATTGGTTGTCAAACTTTTTGGCCACTGCCTACCTGTAACGACTGTCAAAGATGGACAAATAATAGCCGGGACCATCAACGTACGTGTTTTTCGAGGTACAGAGGACACTCGGTATGTAAGGGTTGTCACCCATTGGCGGAACGAGAGAGGGAGAGAGCCTCTCTTCCTGGTCGGCGCGGGAGACGCACCGGGCGTCGGGGACCACGTGGTGGCTACTGGCCACCGTAGATGCAGGCCTGTGGACGGTTGGCTATGGGGTAGCCGTCCGTCCGTCTAAGGACGAAAGGCCGTGTCGACGGCGCGTTTGTGTTCCACGCGCGCCTCAAAGACATATCAGCATAAGGGGAGGAGCCCGCAAGGGCCGAAGCCTGCCGGGGTTGCGGGCCTGTTCGAAAGAGATACCATGGATGGGTCTTAGTCAGTAAGAGTCTGACACTCCCTCTCGCTCCGCCCAGTGTGGGAGAAGTCATTTGATGATTTCCCATCAAAAAAAAAAAAAGAAAGGGGTTGTCACCGACCCATCCACAGACCAACCTCAGCAAGCATGGTTTAACCTAAAGGTCGACCCGAGCGGCTGTTATTATTTAGTCACAAGTTCGTCTTATATACGATGATTCCCCGACGCGAGGATTCCCCCTAATACACCTTAAAATAATTTGCATTCTAGTTGCACGTTCAAACATTTTCTGATCGCGTTCATCAAAGGAAGCTTTGTCAGCAAATTTTCAAGTCCTTAAGCCCGCATACACTGCGATAATGAACTCTCGGCTATTTCAATTTAAGTTACGGTGATGTATTTTAGAAGAGGAAAATCTAGTTAAAATGTGTGTAGATTAATAATTCTGCTGCGACATGCTTCCTAGGTTGAGCTTGGTTTTAAATTAAATTGAACTTATCTTAAACTTACTGGCTGCTACAAGATTTTGGGATTTAAGTGAAGATGAATTTTATTAGTAAGCTATGAAAGTCTAAAATAGATTACACGTAATGAGATGGGTATATCAAGCTAGAAGGAGGATAGGTATATTTTTTTTGTAAAGTCTCACTGCTGGGCAAAGGCCTCCCTCAATTTCTTACGTCATGTGATCTTTCCCGAGCCTCCTCGGATCAAACATCGCTGTATGCGTCCAAATCGTGTCGAGGAGAAATTTTTAATAAAACACGTAATGTTTTTTTTTAGTATCATGAGACCAATGAATAACTTAATTAACCTAATTGACTCTGGGGACTTAGGTGTTTTCATCTACTTCAAAATAAAAAAAAATATCTAAAACGTAAAACGAGAAAAAAAAACGATTCTCATTACGCTATTTGAAGAAAATGTCCCACGTGACCATTTGTTTTCGTCTAGAAAAAGTACTTGGAACTGCCAGTCTAGTTTAAATATTTTGATGACAGCAAGGGTCAAATAAACAAGAGAAAACTTTCCAAGTGCGGACCTACGAGAGGTCTTAAACTTGAGACACCAAATTATATGAATTTATATAACAGACAAGTAGCTCGGTGTTTTACATAATTCTTTGACAACTTTCGTATTAAATTATATGTGGTAATAATATTTGCCTAAATTTTTGTGACATTATAATACCCGGAAATCATTAACACGACTCTAGATATAAGTTCTAGGCCAGTCAAGTGATGCAATAGGCTTGTGTCCTGAAAAAAACTAAAATAGTCCGCCAGTTATATTGTGAAAACATATTTGACCCGTATTTTTACTTTTGTTACGTAAACCAATATTGACGAAGATACAACGCTTTTTTAAATTCGTAATACGTCACGCCGCGCCGTGGTATAAATTTCAGTGCGTTGTGACGTCACGAGCCCCCACTCCCGAGTTTTGATGCGTTTTATCTTTTTAATTATTCAATGATTTACAAAACCCAAAAATACGTGTCCATTATTTTCCAATACTCTAAATGACGGACTAATTAGATTTGCAATTTCTTAATGGTGTAACTATTGTATGTTTATTAAGTGCGGATTGTGTCATGGACACTAGATAGTTGTTATACTACATATTTACTTTTTTAATATCTCATCTATACTAATATTATAAAGCGGAAGAGTTTGTTTGTTTGTTTGTTTGATTGAACGCGCTAATCTCAGGAACTACTGGTTCAAATTGAAAAAATTCTTTTTGTGTTAGATAGTCCAGTTATCGAGGAGGCTTTAGGTTTATGTAACAACACACTACGACTATTAGGAGCGGAGCAGGAATAAAACATGTTGCAAAAACGGAGATTCTTTTTTCCATTCGTTTTTCTCTCTTATAATACGCAGACGAAGTTGCGTGGGTCAGCTAGTAATCTTATAAAATAAAATTGTAACAGTCGAAGCAGATTAATATTATCTCTAAGTACATAAATGTTATTTATCAACCAAATTGAAATACCTATTTGGAACACCATTATTTTGTATTTAAACAAAATAAACCAACCCCTACAACCTCTTTTCACTCACTTTAAATTATAACCTCCCCATAAAGAATTCAAATCACCTTCCGAACAAGGCAATAATGGTTTATTCTACATTCTATCGGTACATTATAGTGTAGTACAGAAAAAAGAGAAGCAAACCGGATTGCTTATAAATATACAATGTAAACGGCACCGGCTCACGCAAACGTGAAACTTGATGGCGGGCCAGACATTTATGAAATTTTAAATAGATCCCGGTGGAAAGCCCGTTGACAAGAACCTAATAGAACGTTGATGTTTTGGATATTGTTATTTAGATTCTTAAGAGCATTATTTTTGTAACTAAAAACTAAAAGAACGAAAGAAAGAAAGAAAAAGCATTATTTAGCCCGCACAGGACAAAACACATTAAAATTATTAGTATAAAAATAACACAGAAAAAAAAAAAACATTAAAAAATTAAAAGAAATGAAACTTGTCCTGTACGAGGCCAAAAGGCTCCTATCAACTACTAGGTGGATGCTAAATTCACAATGGTCGATCAATGGTCTCGTAATAAAATTGTGTTTTAATGACATTGTCGTATTGCCATTATTATAAAACCCTTAGTACAAATGGTTTTCAAAATCTGCTACTAAATGCGAACATTTATTCATGCCAGATTTAATTTATAATAGATTACCATTCTATGACATTTCTTTCAATGGACTGTCAGTGGTTGACCATTGAAAAGTCATAATGACGCCATTATATTAGTAAATTACCAAAGTTGTCAAAACTTTACAGAACTTGATCATTATGAAATCAATGATCGACTATTCTGACACTATTGTAATAGCAGAATTGAGGCCCTGGCGAAGGGTGCGCCCAAATAACACAATCGCATCTATAAACGGACTATTAGATATCTAACAGAATTTAATTTAATTGTCTACTATAAGAGTAAAATATCTCCCTAGTAGTAATCAAGAACGCTTATAGACACAGTTTAGTAAAAGTGGGCACAACCTTATCCGTTCTCATAAGAATGAGTTAAGAAAACATGAATAGATAGAGATAAGAGTTGTAAATTCTCAAATTGTCTGTAGAGATTTTTCTAGTGCCTCACTAAACTGTTTATAGACCACAATTTTTACTAGTAGATAGTTTATAGATAAAGTTGAGACCTTTGAAAAAGTCTTTACTCGTCAATTTTTTAACCAAAATTAACTCAAGACTACCAACTTTAAGTTACATTTGATTTGTAATAGACAACGACACATAATGGTGCAGAACTTACAAGAGTTATTTAAACTTATAATTGCATCATGGCGTAACAAATTTCTTATTTTACTTGTGTTTTAGCTAGTTGATAATGGGTAAACAAGCAAATCTATATGCGATTGACATTCTATCGTCGAATATTATGTAAAACTCTCTTAAAATAAGAGCGCCCGCTGTAAATACAAGATTTAATATTTTTTTTACCACATGAATATTATTTTTAATGAGTATTTTTTTTTTAATTGCTTTTAAATGCTTAAAATATTCATTTTATTAGAAATATAGTTATTTAAAACATATTAAATGTTTAATTAGAGATAATTTAATAATAAAAACATAAAAATAAGCATTAGAATATTGTATCGAAAATCATTTGAAGCAAAAGTAGATCATAAAAATGGCGTCAAGATAAAATTTACTACAAAAACGAATTTAATAAAACAAACACTCTAGAGAATTTTCTGTAGTATGGCTCTAGCACTATGACAAGAATAATTTCACTTGCTACATACTAAACTATCTAGTGAAAGAATAAACCGATTTATGAATAGTTTAAGATTACCTAGTAACTGTCATCTATGTATTCCTTTTTATCTTCTCACAGTATTTCTAGACGTTCATCAGTGAATTTGATGTGTTGTGAACGGCAGACCATTTTATGCAATAGCAGAGCAATTTAATTAATCAATTCAAGAGGGTAAGTAAAAGATATTTCTGTTTTATCTATAGACAATGTGTAAAATAGCAGGACAATACCAGAATTCAACTTTCGAGTTTTTATACGTAGGTAGTCCATCAATGTTAACATCGATTGTCACTATTTTGTTCTCTGTCAAATTTTGAAAATATCTTGTGAGATTAATCTTCGGCCCGTGATGCCAGTATTCGCCATTAGCGATTTTTTTAATTTCAATCGTTCTTGGAGTCTGGAGCAATGTTCTCGGATCCTTTGGTAGAGTATCAGGTTGAAAATTATTTATTATTTGAAATAAGTACTTCAAGGCTATGTGAGTTATAGCATGAGTTGCTGACCACTGGCGCAGATCACTTTTGAGGCAAGTGGATCGAATTTCGTCGTCGTCATTTGGATTGTTTTTATCCGAGTCGGACTGCTCACTAACGTAATTTTGTAATGTTCTAGGAGACACTTCAAATTCAGTTGTATCTTCTGTCTCAGAACAATTTCTTGCGTTTTGGAGGAAGTTACGAGTAAATTCCGAATCGAAATCTGAACTATCTTGAATCTCTTCTTCTTTTTTTTTTCTTTTTAAATATTTGCCGATTTTTCGACGAAAGCCACCAGACCTTTTAATTTATTTCACTGTCTACATTGCATAAAATCATCCAATTCAAATACACTCGAGAGCAATGAATCCGGGTCTCTTAAAGAATCCTAAAAATCTCGGAAACTAAAAATGCTAGGTTAATGCAATAAATTGTATTTAATAGACAATGTAATATTCCTTAAATGAAGGTATTAAAACTTCTTAGTTATTGTAAAGTTATATCATAAAAAATCAAATTTGAAAAAGGGCCACTTTCGAAGATGGAACTACGAAATTACAGCATTTGGTTTTGCTTTTGTTTGTAATCTGTCATATATGTGGGTACATAAACCATGTTGATAGTGCTCTATATTCATTATTCAAGCTGAAATTATGTCGCTTACGCCTGAAGAATGCACCAGAATACTTACAATGCTGGAAACCGGCCGGAGTCAGCGCGATACAGCCAGGACTGTCGGTGTGTCGCTGTCAACAGTACAAAGAGTTCTCCGACGTTACGAAGAAACTGGTTCTAACCTACGCAGACCAGGAACGGGCAGAACCAGGTGTACCACAGCACGAGAAGACCGATACTTGGTGAACACCATGCTTCGAAATCGCTTTCTCACAGGAACTGAACTCACAAATCAGTTTCGACGCCTCGGAGGAAGTAACCCAAGTGCATGGGCAGTAAGACGTCGGCTTGCTGAATCTAACTTAAAACCCCTTAGACCTGCAAACGGCCCTAAACTGGAGCGTGGGCATCGTATTTCAAGACTAAGATATGCCCAGAGCCACGTAAATTGGAGTATTGAAGATTGGTCAAAAGTTATGTTCTCCGACGAATCAAAATTTATGCTCTACAAGCACGATGGAAGACACAGAGTGTATCGAAGACCAGGGGAAAGATTCAAGCAAGCATGCATCGAAGAAAAAGTAGCCTACGGTGGTGGGTCTGTAGGTACTTGTGTGGGCCGGAATTTCTTCTGAAAGTCGCACAGAGCTGGTAATCATAGAAAACGGCTCTTTAACTAGCGTAAGATATGTGGAAAAAATCCTCAATGATCACGTTGGTCCATTTATGGTCAATTTAGGTGAGGATGCTATATTTATGCATGACAATGCCCGACCTCATACAGGTAGGATTGTGAATGACTACCTTCAAGAGATGAACATTACTCGTATGGAGTGGCCAGCGCGCAGCTCGGATATCAACCCGATCGAGCATGTTTGGGACGAGCTAGGCAGATGCGTAAAACAACGAAACCCTCCCCCAATCACGCTTCGTGAGCTCAAAATTGCTCTCACAGAGGAATGGGAGAATATTCCCCAAAATCGTATAAGGAACTTGGTGTACAGCATGCCAAACCGCGTAAACGCAGTAATGGAAGCACGAGGAGGCAATACGAAGTATTAAAATTCAAGAAAATCGTAATAAAGTTAAAAAATTTCATGTTTCCTATTTTTGTTTTAAGGAGAGATCAGCAGTTTTTTTCTTTATGTAATTTTGTGTTAATAAAATGTATGGTGACTCATATTTTTTTTACTTTCATTTAAGGAGTATTACATAGTCTATTAAATACAATTTATTGCATTAACCTATCATTTTTAGTTTCCGAGATTTTTAACATTCTTTAAGTGACCCGGATTCATTGCTCTCGAGTGTATTTAATACAAATGCACTTAACTAAGCCATTTTTAGGAATAAAACCACTAAATACACGTTTTCACTATCACTTTTTTAGACAAACTAAAAAATATCTATTAAAGTATTTTATCAAGACTTAAGTGTCTTTATATACAAAGATAAGAGTACCAATAGCTAAATAATAGAAATAATAGAATGTTTTATCTTAAAATATACCATCTTTTCTATAAAATTACTTCAAGTTAGGTACCTTTAGGCTTTATTCACTTTTTGTAGAGCATTTTATCCTAAAACATTCAATATACCTATAGACATGCTTGAAATAGGTGTGCTATAGAACAAGTGCTCTAAAAATAATCGAGCTTGAGAAAAAAAACTCTATAAGAATACATTTTCTTTATTGAAACCATCTTTAGAAAGCCCCTATCTAAAGATTAACCATGAATAGACTGTCAGTAGACAGATTTGTTTTAAACCTCCTAGACTGTGTTACTTGGGCGGGAATCCTCTGGAAGCGAGTCGCACTGGATTGGTCAGTGTAACGACACTTGGGGGAGGCATATGTCTAACAGTGGACGTCTTACGGCTGAAATGATGAATAATAATGATTATTTTAGGGATAACTATGGCTGCTTTATCTGGACGGGTCGATTTTTGTCAAGTTCGGTCTTTAGATAGGAAATTTCAAATTCCCTATGGATAATCTTTTTGAGACAAAGGGTCTTGGTATGTAATAATATGAAGACCCCTCCGTGTCTCAAAAAGCAGGGTGAGTTGACGCCGGTTGCCATTTGCGTCATAAAATGTCTCAAAATGTCATTCTAAGTAGGTACTGATAAGTATTGAGTTCTAACACTACCTTTTTAATAAGCATTACTACTACAAAAGGTGTAAAAAGATCCATAACGAATTCGAAAGGCACTTCTTCATCAGAATCAGAATCACTTCTTCATCCCTTCATTGCATTCTGAACCATACTGAGAACCTTCTAACTATGGAGGTATTGAAGGTTGTAGTCCGAAAATACTCTCATTTTTTTAATCCAGTTTAAAGATTGAGACTTTACTTAAAATACTTCGATTACGCTTATTTTAATCAATGTATCAGCATAACATTTACAGTGCGATATCTTAAATGGTGATTGACCACACCAAAACCAAAATTCATATCCCAGTAATATTTTTCATATCGCAGTGCTACTTAGTTTGATGTACAGAATGCTTGGCTTCGTGAAAAGTCTGTTTACACCATAATTGTTACCTAATAATAATATTTCAATTGAGAGAAGACTTATAACTCAGCGCCGTCTAACTCTTTGTGGAATCGGTTTGCATTTAAATGGTGTTCGTGTTCTATCATCTGTTCCATCTAATTATTGCCAAAAGACTTTTTAAGTGATTCCTGTTTTATCAATGACGTAAATATTGTTGAATTTTATTCATGTGCCTCAAGAAATTAACATCAAGTTTTGTTACAGTGTGAAGACCGAACAAGTGCCAGGCGGTGCTGACAGTCAGCTGCGACTGGCTCGTGTGAACAGCAGCGATGCTGGCAACTACACATGCGCGGTCCGCGGCGCCAGGTCCCACACCGTGTCGGTGCATGTGCTCAACGGTATGTATTGGGGATGTCGTGGAAAATAAATAGATCTATCCATGTTGGTAGGTGGGTAACCAGAAGACAAGTGACAATCAACTGCGTTTAGCATATGCCAATAGCAGTGACAGTTAGCTGCGTTTGCATGTGTCATTAGCAGTAACAGTCAGCAACGTTTGGCACGTATAATGACGCTGTCAACTACACATGCACGGTCCGCTGTGCCAGGTCCCACACCGTGTCGGAGCGTGCTTCATCGGTACGTATCGTACGTACGTATGTATATGGAGAAAAGATAGATCCATTCATGTCGCTAATGTCGCTAGGTGAATGAAGCACGTAGCACGCTCGACCGTGCCGGGTCCGAGCTGAGTAACGACCGTGCCATTTTGTATGGACACACGGTTGCGAGCCGCTACCGAGCAACGGACAATCTAGTGCTATGGTCGACAGTCGGCTCGGACCGTGCAGTAGCATGCGTCATCCTTAAGTGGAAGATAAAATAAGTGACAGTCAGTTGCATTTAGCAAGTCTCAAACAAAACACAATCAGGCTACCAAATTGATGGACAGAAATCTTCAATACCTGAGGCATCGCGAATACATCGCTTTCTTAGTGATAAGTTGGAAATGTTTTTATGCCAGCAATGTATTGACATCGAGTAGATAAAGCTGTTTTTAGGTTGAAATAGTACAATAGACCTCTCCTGCAAATCTTGCAACTCAAGTATGGTTTTGCTGTAAGAAAACCTAATTTTGGGTTAAACTCGCCATTGTACATAAGCTTTATATTTTAATTTTGTGCATATGTTTGTGTGCAATAAAGAATAAGAATAAGAATAGTATTTATACCTGTAAGCAAGCAATCAAATGATTATGTAATTTAATATTTGTGAAAAAAACTTCGCCCGCTAGATAGCTTTAGATAGCTCGGCTAATTTGCATGTAGCTTTCTAATGGTGAAAGAAATTTTAAGATCGGTTGAGTAGTTTTTGGGTTAAATCGTAAATCTATCTTAACATAAACGGGGTTCAAAATTCAATACAGTACCTCCAAATAACAAAGGTTACACGTGCGCATTTTGCTCTTAAATAGACATGCTTTTCAGTACAGATAGTAAATATTATCCTCGTCATATTTTTGTTAAATCCATTGGAGTGAGATCAGCACGTGTCTAAATAAACGGTATATTCTTTTGAAATATATTTTTATAACTTGGAGTCCATTTAATTCAACAAGAGAAAAATCTATGTAATGAGAAATAGTTTGAAACCAGCACATGAAAATAACAAGGAATACAAGTTTCCTGAATTTCTAAAGCAAAAGATCATCATGGCACAGCGATTTAATTAAGAAAACTTCTAGTTTAGAGAAAATACTTTCTTTTTTATCAATTCCAGTATCATATACAGGGTGTATTTCACCTCATCACAAAGCCGTTAACCAAGCATTCTGTATATCAAACTAAGTAACTTTACGCAAAAAATATTGCTGGGAAACAACTTTTTTTTTTGAGGTTATAAATCATGTTTTGTGGTATAACTCAATGTAACACACTCAAAACATTGTGCGGGTGGATGGATTGAATAGTACGGTGGTCGTAGAGATATTTAAAGTAAAAATCATGCGATAAAAAGTGGTATTTAAAAAAAACTTGTCAAAATCTTGCAACTTTGACCCCCAATATCTCCGTAACTAGAAGGTTCCCAGGTATAGTGTAGAACAAAAAAATGATCACAATGACGGGGAGAATAAGTGCCTTTCGGCATCGTGAAGAGGTGTTTTACACCCTTTATAAGTCATTATAACAATACCAGAGTTAGAGGTTTAGACTAGATGAAGTTAAGATCTATGACGAAGACAAGAGTCATTCCTTTTCTAAATAGGGCAGGTGACAGAAAAAAACTAAATAGTCAGTCAGATAGATTATCAAAAAATATTGGACACATATTTTATCTTTTTTCACGGAAACAAAAATTAAGACGACACAGTGTGAGTACATTTTTTAACGGAAAGTGACGTCACAACCCCCTACTCATGATCTTTGACGCGTTTTATCTTCGTATTTTTTTAATAATTTAGTAAAACAATAAACACGCATAAACAGTTGTTAAAACATGAGGCGGGTACTTTGGTGTTCACAACTTGTTCTGGGTTCCCTACTTGTTTTCGAAAGTTGATGATTCGATTTTTATTATATCGAACACGGTGTGTCGATAATTCAGTTGTACGATGTTTTATTCCGTCGATGCGTTATTGGTGCGATGTAACGTTTGTGCGAAAAATCCTACAACGATTGCTCATTTGTTCGTTAATTTATTAGATCGAAAGTATGTCGGTTTGAAACGCCTACTGTTGTCCTTGACATTTAATTAATAATCTTATGTGGCATTATAGACGTTAAGGAAATACATTAAATACCATACATATCTTCACGTCAACTTTCCTAAATTGAGGCAGACAGGTAACAAATTCACCACGTTTAGCTGTGGCATGGGCCAAAGATAACGTAGACAATATCAGTGATCGGTTGCAAGCCAATCGGCTGATACCCTCAAAAGCCAAAACTGTCATACCTCAATAGTCTATTTCGATGTGCAGCATGGAAAAGAAAGCAACTAGGGCATTCTAATTTTTTTTAATCCTCGCCCACTACGGAAGCAAAAACGTCATATTTTTGCTTCCGTACTGCTTCCGTTTTGCTACACAACACCTAAAATACTCATTTAATAATGATATATTTTAATAAAAATCATACAACAACAAAATAATAAAAAAGATATAAACTTGAACATAATCAGCATAGATAAAGAAATAAAAAAAAAAATCAGAATAATAATAGGATTAAGTACTGTAGGTATGCCAATTTATTTTAGGATTTCATTTTTAGAATAAAATTTACAGTAAGTAACATAGATAAAACATTTTTTTGTATTTATTTTAATTTAAGTTATTTAGGTATAGATAGAATAGGATTATTTTAATATATTTACTTGATGTAAATAATAAACAAGAATTATAATTACATTTTTTTCAAAAAAAGGAATGTATTGTCTTAACTTCTATAATGCAACATAAGAATATTAATTAAATGTCAAGGACAACAGTAGGCGTTTCAAACCGACATACTTTCGAACTAATAAATTACCGAACAAATGAGCAATCGTTGTAGGGTTTTTCGTAACAGGATTTTTCGCACAAACGTTACATCGCACCAATAACGCATCGACGGAATAAAACATCGTACAACTGAATTATCGACACACCGTGTTCGATATAATAAAAATTGAATCATCAACTTTCGAAAACAAGTCCCCTCTAGCTCGGTTAGCTAAAGAAGCGTTTTAAGAATGAAAGACCGAATGGAATATAAAACAGTCAAATAGGGTGGGTAACTTAACACGTACAAATGCGAAACATCTCAAAATGGTTGCATTATATGACGAGAAGACAATGGAGATGACAGTTCTTTATAACCATAAAATTATCTGTGGTGTGTGGACTTTTGAAGTTTTGTTTGTTTGAAATAGTTTTTAAATTAAATTTATTGGATAGTAAAAAGAATCGCATTACTAATTTTACGTATGCATGACGAAAAAGAAAAAGTCACTGATGGAGTGTCAAAGCACCAAGGCGTAATTGAGAACAAACGCACCGAGTGATGCCGCCAAATAACAAACGAGGAGTTCTCAAAAGTCTTTCAACGGTTTCAAACTCGGCCAAACCGGCAGCCTCTTTCAAAGCAGACTGCATGATAAATTCTCACAATCATCAATAATCAGTACATATCTGGATGTACCTTAACTTGAAGATATACAACCTTCATATTGTGTCAATGATATGTTGCCTAGCAATGTTCGTTATATCTGTCTTGTCACCGGAAAACGTCTTACAAACATCAAAATACACAGTTTAACTACAAACCGGGACTTTAAACAACCTCCCCCACCTTTTTAAGGATGGGAAATCATCAAATGACCCCCCCCACTCTGGGCGGAGCGGGAGGGAGTGTCAGACTCTTACTGACTAAAAACCATCCATGTTCCTTCCTCGCCTTTTACGTTCAACAGAAGATTAGCATGTCTTATCGGTTGAATGTGTTTCAAACGCCTTTTTTTATATAATCAGACCGTCATCTTTTTGGTGAACATGGGCCTAAACGGAATATTTTTTTATTCGGAAATCATCCCTACTGTACAAATGCAATTGTTACTCATTCTACACAACTATACATATTTAGAATCGACATGCTTTAAGATATAAAATGCCATGCCATGATTTAAGATATAAGATTATTTGTTCATCAAATTGATGACCAATAGTCTACTCGGCGATTTTAAAGAAAAATTAATCAACAATAAGCATAAAACTATACAATCAGTCAAAACACAGCGCTGGCAAAATACTAGAAAATTCTGTCCACAAGAATCAATACAATTTTCTAATAAAAATAAATCAACCACGTTTGATCACCAAATGTTCTAAAATAAAACGAATATAACTGAAGATCAAAAATAAAATATCAAAATTCAATCTTAGATATTGAGGTTTGGGCCAAAAATGTTTTCCAAGTTTGATCTCAAGTCACAAATGATATTATTATGCAAATAAAGAACTCCGAACTTTTATATGAGTATCACAAAAACTGATTTAGGTAGTAAAAGAGAACTTGAAAGTTGAAGTCGCGCCCGAAATAATAATGGACCACTTTCTACTAGTACCATTGAAATAGGATACCATAATAAAAACCAAACACGGCCTCTTGGACTTCAAAGGAATGTGTAGCAGTCCTTTCAGGGTTATTTTTTCTCAGTTTTTGCAATATTGTTGGAATGAAAGTGAGCTTTATAGAAGTTGAATCAGCGTTGATTCGACGTTTGATTTCAGTGGTACATTAATTGTGAGAGGACTATACTACATCTTGTTTATCAACTACATGTTTTTCAGCTAAATCTTATGCATATTATTTTACATATTAATTATTATATAACTATTAGAAACTGGGTAATTCCTTTCAGATGTATAGAATGAAAACGTGTTACAAAAAAAACTGAGATAGGTATAATTTTTTATTTGTATCGGGCCTGGGTAAACTTTCTATGGGTCGTGACCGTTCTTCTTTGCTGTAGTACATTATATGGATAGAAAACGGGTTTGGCTAATGGAGATAAATATATTACATAAATTACTAGAAATAGGAGCAACATTCATGATGCAATTGAGTAGGAATGTGGATCACACCAACAAAGATATTCAAATATTTACGAACAATAGACGGAACAGGTCAGTGAAAATCGTAATCCATTACAAGTAATGGATAACAGACAAAACGAAAAGACAGAACGAAAAAAAGGTAATGTCTCTGTCTAGTGTGTTGTCATGAAAGGTAGCATTCGTGTGTCAAATTCGAATATGTGCGGGATCAAAATGTTTGTATGAAAATATTCCTCTTTACTAGAAACAACGAAATACCCATTAGAAAGAAAGAAAAAGCATTTATTAGCCCGACAGGACAACCCATAAAAAAGAGATAATTAAATTGTGATTATAGAAAAAACAAAAACAAAATACGAAACAGAATTTGTCCTGTACAAGACCAAAAGGCTCCTATCTCAGCCTGCTGCTGTTACATTAAAAAAAAAAACGTCACTGCGCTGATATTCTGATAGGGCCCAAAGTGATGCCACGGTCAGATACGGTTGAACATTAAACCTTTTCATAACCCGACTAAGGTCCATGTTCTTCGAAAAGATAACAGTCTGATTATCTAAAAACATCTGTCACTGTGACATATTAATATCATACAAAAATGTGTTTTAAACAGCTGTTTTAGAAAATCAGACTGTCATCTGACGACGACCTTTGATTTGAATTTTGCTTTGACGATCCGATTGGCGTAGTGGTAGCGACGCTGCCTTACATTCTTAGGGTCCTGGGTTCGAATCCCGGTAAGAGCAAATGTTTGTGTGATGAGCACGGACATTTGTTTCCGAGTCATGGATGTTTATATGTATATAAGTATGTATTTACAAACAAAAAAGTATATATTTAGTATATTATCAACTATCTAGTGTCCACGACACAAGTTTTGCTTATTGTGGCACTAGGTGCCGCTGTGTGTTAATGTCCAGCGATATAAAAAATATATAGCGATATCTTTTTGGTGAACATGGACCTAAGGCGAAGCCAAAAGGAAGCGTTGTGATTTTGGCAATCAATGAAATGTGTGAATGTATGTTTGTATTTACGTACATTTCTCCGTAGCGCCTAAACTAATCATCCGATTTTCATGAATGCTCCCAATCGATTTGTAATTAAAGCCCGGGTAACATAGGCTACATTTTAACCGACTTCAACAATAGGAGGAGTCGATTTTACCTTGTTAACCATGAATTCAATTAGAGCGTAATCTGCCCCCGTATTCACAACGCTTCTATTCGCTTCCGATTCGGGAAGTCGTATGTCTATCCCGGTCGTTTTCGTAATGCCAGAAGAAGACAGATATACGAGTTGTCGAATCGGAAACTAGTCGAACGTTTGTGAATACGGGGTCTGGTTATTTAAACACTGTTTTAAGCTACCACAGTTCACAACAAAAGGGGGAAGCGTCAGGGTAACCCGCAAAGTTTAAATTTTCTTACGTTTTTTGCAATTTGCAGGCCAGTGGCAGGTTGTATGAAGTTGAAAATATCGTTCGCGACTGTAAGACGTATGTAGTTAATGTAGTTAATTATGATCATAGAAATAATCGATACAACCCTCCAAGCTCACATAAGTACAGGAACGTCTTTGATCTTTTTTTTTTTTTGGGATGGGAAATCATCAAATGACTTCTCCCACTCTGGGCGGAGCGGGAGGGAGTGTCAGACTTTTACTGACTAAAACCTATCCATGTTCCTTCCTCGGCCGCGGTATCTCTTTCGAACAGGCCCGCAACCCCGAACGTCTTTGACCTTGCAAAAATCTTTCATCGACTTATATGAACTTAGACGGTTGTACTCATGATTTTATGGTTATAATTTTGTAACTACATACATTTTACAGTTGTGAACGATCTTTTCAATTTCATATAACCTGCTACTGGCCTGTAAATTGCAAAAAACGTTAGAATATTTGAACTTCAGCCTACCTTGACACTTTCAGCTTAACTTAAAATTTTACTTACGGGATGTCTTCCGTGATTGTTGGAAAGAAGTGTAATAGTTATATACCACACAAATTCTTGTTCTCTAACCCATACACTTTGTTCCAGAAGAAAGCCTAGCAGAGCTGCACGCCGGGACCCAATCACTGCATCCGCCGTCTGTGACGACGCTCATTCTACTCCTAACCATACTTTACCTAGCTGAAACAACACTTTTATTGAAACCTGTGATTACGTTCGCAGCTATAGCTAATGTTGATGCGGCCCAAGGCCCCCAAAATGAACTACATATATTATTGTTGCCGACGTGATACGGAGCGTTTAGAAATATGTAAATATACGTTTGATTATGAAGATAAATTATGAATAGTTATTGGGAAATAAAATTTCATTATATACTCTTGGTGTTTTATTTTAGAGTCTTGATTTTTTTTTAGTTTTTTTGTACCTATTATTCCCCAGCCACTTCTCATGAAGGCCAATTTCAATTTTTTTTTTCTAGTCTAGTCTTGCAATATTTGGCCCCACAGCTGTGCTTTTGCTGGCATCCGGCAGACACAAATACACTCGAGAGCAATGAATCCGGGTCACTTAAAGAATCCTAAAAATCTCGGAAACTAAAAATGCTAGGTTAATGCAATAAATTGTATTTAATAGACAATGTAATACTCCTTAAATGAAGGTATTAAAACTTCTTAGTTATTGTAAAGTTATATCATAAAAAATCTAATTTGAAAAAGGGCCACTTTCGAAGATGGAACTACGAAATTACAGCATTTGGTTTTGCTTTTGTTTGTAATCTGTCATATATGTGGGTACATAAACCATGTTAATAGTGCTCTATATTCATTATTCAAGCTGAAATTATGTCGCTTACGCCTGAAGAATGCACCAGAATACTTACAATGCTGGAAACCGGCCGGAGTCAGCGCGATACAGCCAGGACTGTCGGTGTGTCGCTGTCAACAGTACAAAGAGTTCTCCGACGTTACGAAGAAACTGGTTCTAACCTACGCAGACCAGGAACGGGCAGAACCAGGTGTACCACAGCACGAGAAGACCGATACTTGGTGAACACCATGCTTCGAAATCGCTTTCTCACAGGAACTGAACTCACAAATCAGTTTCGACGCCTCGGAGGAAGTAACCCAAGTGCATGGACAGTAAGACGTCGGCTTGCTGAATCTAACTTAAAACCCCTTAGACCTGCAAACGGCCCTAAACTGAAGCGTGGGCATCGTATTTCAAGACTAAGATATGCCCAGAGCCACGTAAATTGGAGTATTGAAGATTGGTCAAAAGTTATGTTCTCCGACGAATCAAAATTTATGCTCTACAAGCACGATGGAAGACACAGAGTGTATCGAAGACCAGGGGAAAGATTCAAGCAAGCATGCATCGAAGAAAAAGTAGCCTACGGTGGTGGGTCTGTACTTGTGTGGGCCGGAATTTCTTCTGAAAGTCGCACAGAGCTGGTGATCATAGAAAACGGCTCTTTAACTAGCGTAAGATATGTGGAAGAAATCCTCAATGATCACGTTGGTCCATTTATGGTCAATTTAGGTGAGGATGCTATATTTCGCCGTCTCTTCGTGTTCTGTAGTAGTTTTATTCATGTTTTTGTGGTTTTTAATAAATATGTATGTTAGTCTGTAAGGTATATGTAATATGGGTCTTTTGTTACCCGAATTAAATGATATTATTATTATTATTATTATTATATTTATGCATGACAATGCCCGACCTCATACAGGTAGGATTGTGAATGACTACCTTCAAGAGATGAACATTACTCGTATGGAGTGGCCAGCGCCCGGATATCAACCCGATCGAGCATGCTTGAGACGAGCTAGGCAGATGCGTAAAACAACGAAACCCTCCCCCAATCACGCTTCGTGAGCTCAAAATTGCTCTCACAGAGGAATGGGAGAATATTCCCCAAAATCGTATAAGGAACTTGGTGTACAGCATGCCAAACCGCGTAAACGCAGTAATGGAAGCACGAGGAGGCAATACGAAGTATTAAAATTCAAGAAAATCGTAATAAAGTTCAAAAATCATGTTTCCTATTTTTCTTTTAAGGAGAGATCAGCAGTTTTTTTCTTTATGTAATTTTGTGTTAATAAAATGTATGGTGACTCATATTTTTTTTACTTTCATTTAAGGAGTATTACATAGTCTATTAAATACAATTTATTGCATTAACCTATCATTTTTAGTTTCCGAGATTTTTAACATTCTTTAAGTGACCCGGATTCATTGCTCTCGAGTGTATTCCGCTTTATTAGAATATTGTTGAATACGTCGTGAAGAATATAGTAGTTATTAGTTCTCCGGCCGTCGTGTGTCTGGAAACTCAAAAATTATCCTGAATTGTTTTGGGTAAAAAAACAGTGTATTCAAGATAAGTTGAACCCTTCATCTGTGAACCCCAACCGAATCGGTCTAGCGTGATTGTTTAACTACTGTCTACTTCGCTAATAGATAATGAATTTATTGAATAACTTGCTCTCCAGTCGGGTACTTATTTATCACTAAGTTCAAGAAAAACACAAACTCTTTTGCTATTTCACATTTTTACGAGTCAACTTCTAGTATGACTCTTGACCTGAATTTGGTATCAACAAAACCTTTTAAAACTTCGGTAATAAACTTGGAGCAGCGGTTGAATTCTCAGAAAATAAAAATAAGCAAAACTCTATTTTTAAGTGCTGTACCTGGCTGAAATTTAGAAAGAGGAAAAGTAGTCTAAAAAGCCCTTTTTCAATGTTTTACACACCATAACATTACACCTGTAATCCAAGATTGGTAAGGCAGAGGTAATAGTACGTACAGTCACGTCTAATAATATGTATACACTTACCTTAATATTATAGCAATTTTC
Organism: Xestia c-nigrum; assembly: GCA_916618015.1. Taxonomy (NCBI): domain Eukaryota; kingdom Metazoa; phylum Arthropoda; class Insecta; order Lepidoptera; family Noctuidae; genus Xestia; species Xestia c-nigrum. The sequence continues at coordinate 4,462,932 of OU745262.1, forward strand.
GCGAAAAATAACGATTGCAACTAGGGAATTGGATCTTTTTCATAAAAATATGAGTTCCAGAATACTATGCACGTAATTACATTAAATTTTTATCAGTGAGAGAAGGGAGAAACACAATTTAAAAATTCTTAAGTGTTTGCCAGATATTGCCAGTATGGATTCGTATACTACACCTGAGTAAACCAAACTAGAGATCCACAGTCAGCTTCGTGTGTGGTACTCCCCTTGAAAACACCAACATTTGAACCCTTTTACTGGGGTACCTAATTGATGCAGTCTACTGTATGTACCTAGGATCGATAATGAAGCAATACAAGTATAAGGATGGCAGCTGCAGAAGGAGATGCAATTTTTATTATAATATACCGGCTCCCAAGGAAGAGTGACGTGAGTATACAGAACTAATTTTTAATTAGTACAATTATACGGCTTGTCAAAGATGGTCTTGTACATGTGAAGTCTTAATAAATATTTATTTATTTATTTATTTATTTATTTATTTATTTAAACTTCATGTACAAGAGTGGCACATAGGCGAACTTAATGCCACAAGGCATTCTCTACCAGTCAACCTTTCGGTCAAATAAGACAGTATTGTGTGTGATAGAGTACAATAAAAATAAAAATACCATTTATAAGCATAAAAATTAAAACACATAAATAGGTATACATACTAATACATATATAGGCATATAAAATAAACTAATATATATTAACAAAAAAAAAGCATACAAATAGACCGAAAAACGACAAACCTTATAATAATTAATATGACTTTATTGAAGACTGAGAAGAAAGCAATTTAGTCGGACTTTAAATAGAACTTCCGAACTGCTCTTTTGAAAGCCAATTAGCGTTAGCGTTGTTTATATCCAAAAATATCAGTCAATATATGGAAATATGTTACAGTTCATTAATAGTTTTTGCGACCATCATCCGTCATTGAGTCAGTCATCCGCTCATCGTAGCGTCATTCAGTTATGAGTTTACGAATTATGACTCGCAGACAATTTTAGGATTTCTTTTTTTTTTTACTTGTGACTACACAAATATGACCACTAAAGGGTAAGGATACAGCCCCATTTCAATTGTACTAATTTAAACTACATATATTGTGTGTGTGGGTGTGTGAGTACGTTCACAAAAAAAAAACATTACTTGATCTTTGATACTTGATCTTTAAGGCTTTTTCGAAGACTTAACAGTCTTCGAAAAAGCCTTAAAACTACACAAAATTCGTACAAAAGAATACCTCTACCTTTAGTAAAAGATAGTGAAAGCCGAAGAGGCCTAGATAATATGAAAAATATTTATAAAATACCGTCAGAAAGATAAGCATAATTTCCACTGACTTCAAAGGATTGCCTTCGATATTTTTATATTGAATTCAATATTTTTCTAGTTATCTTGGTTGATGCTTCTACAATATTATAGTAATGTGTATATTGGTGAACGAAAACAGAAGCACATTAGTGTTAATCACACTTAATAAGAAATCAGAAATAATGACATCCGCAAGAGATCCAAGGTCACCGACGTAGCCCGAAGAATTGCTAAACTTAAGTGGCAGTGGGCAGGGAACATAGCTCGCAGAACGGATGGGCGATGGGGCCGAAAAGTTTTGGAGTGGCGATCGCGAACTGGAAGACGATGCGTGACGAGACCTCCCACTAGGTGGACCGATGACCTGGTGAAGGTTGCGGGAATCCGTTCGAAGCAAGTCGCACGGGATCGGTCAATGTGGCGACACTTGGGGGAGGCCTATGTCCAGCAGTGAACGTCTTTCGGGCGAAAAGATGATGATGTTGACAGTAGTAATAATTGTAAGGGTTACGTATGTTTGAAAGAAATAATATTTGTTCGTCGTAAGTTCATGACGTAACGTGAACATTAAACATGAAACATGTAACCGCCGAATTTTTGACGTGATAACGTCTTATAAATTGATAATACCAGCAACACTCATGAAAAATAGTAACGTTCCATGTTCCATAGTAACGTTCCACCGTTCCACGTGTTTTATTACATAAAATAATGAATATGACGTTTTTTGCGGAGTTTTAAAACAGGCCGACTCAAAAGTGTCCTTGTTACGTAACATCTCAAACGGTAAATGATAAATGATAAATGATAAACGATAAATGATAAATGATAAATGATAAATGATAAATGATAAATGATAAATGATAAATGATAAATGATAAATGATAAATGATAAATGATAAATGATAAATGATAAATGATAAATGATAAATGATAAATGATAAATGATAAATGATAAATGATAAATGATAAATGATAAATGATAAATGATAAATGATAAATGATAAATGATAAATGATAAATGATAAATGATAAATGATAAATGATAAATGATAAATGATAAATGATAAATGATAAATGATGAATGATGAATGATGAATGATGAATGATGAATGATGAATGATGAATGATGAATGATGAATGATGAATGATGAATGATGAATGATGAATGATGAATGATAAATGATAAATGATAAATGATAAATGATAAATGATAAATGATAAATGATAAATGATAAATGATAAATGATAAATGATAAATGATAAATGATAAATGATAAATGATAAATGATAAATGATAAATGATAAATGATAAATGATAAATGATAAATGATAAATGATAAATGATAAATGATAAATGATAAATGATATATGATAAATTATATTTATTCAGCAAGTAGGTTTTCTCAAACACTTACACGTCATTTTGACGTGATAACGTCTTATAAATTGATAATACCAGCAACACTCATGAAAAATAGTAACGTTCCATAGCAACGTTCCATAGTAACGTTCCACCGTTCCACGTGTTTTATTACATAAAATAATGATTATGACGTTATCACGTAAATCTATCGTCCGTAAACCGACTTTACAGACAACCAATTTTTTCACCAGATCTTAAGTTTAAGTCCCATGTAATAGGGGGCGAGCTTAATGACATCAATCGAGTACAAATCCAGACTCCCAGAGAGATGTTCAACATACGGAAAGTCCTAATTATATAGTGGCGTCGATTCTGTTGTGCCCAAACTAAATTTAGTTCAGACTTTTTTTTTTTTTTTTAGGGCAACACTGGTTGAGTGACTTGTCAAAATTTTGCTCCGTATTTTAAAATTAGTTTTAAATAATTTTTAAATGTATTAATCTTGTATAATTGTAACTAACTATCAAATAAGTGTATAAATACCCAGGATTACTGTTTTCATGCGAAAATACACGGTGAAACATAGTGTGCTTCAACCGGTAACTTAAACAGCTGATGTTCCTGTGATACTATCTGGGGAGTATATTTGTTTCTTTTTAATGTATAAGTAGCGATCATTAGTTAATTAAAAGCTCTCATGGGAGCACTAAGTTCATTATTCAGATAAATCTGGCACTCTTGTAGTTCCAGTTAGATTCAGTGTCACTTGTTGGATAATTATTTGTGTAGTTTAAAATAAGATCATAAAGTAACTGTCTATATATTTAAACTGCTAAAATACACAATAGTAACGAACGTTGGTTGTTCTTTAATTTAATTTTGGCAATTTTAGTCAGCTAAGTCCATTAATTTTCAAACCAAGAGTCCTACCCACTTTAGAAAAAAGTAAAGGACAATAAATTAATTTAAATAATAGACTTCATTACACTTAATTTAATCATTTTATTGCTGTATCTTGTGTAAGACTTATAAGCCTACCTCAGTTACCAGTTCTATAATCACATATTCCAGTCTATTTTCATTTTCTCTTTTCATTCTCTTTACCTTTCCCAATTTTATTCATCTAATTAGTTCTCAGTTCTCACCATTCTTTGTACTCCTATTTTCAGTTATATCCCCTGAAACCATGCCTGTGATGACCCGTAAGGCTACTACCCAGGAGTTGCAGGCTAAGTTGAGAACGGCCCTTGATGAACTTAAGGAATCAAACAGCAAATGTCAACAGCTGTTATTGGATAGAGAGGAACATGAGATCGAGATTGAGAAGGTCGTTCTCAAAAACACTAGCTTGAAACGGGAGCTAGTGGATCTGCACCAACAATACACGGATGTTGTTGATGAACGGGACAAACTTCGGGTGGTCACAGATGGTTTCAACGACTGCAGTAATTATTATGAAACGGCTTTATGTAAGGTTAGGGACTTAGAAGATGAACTGCTTCATGCCAATAAACAAATAATTGAGTTTCAGAAACAAAGAGAATGTACTCAGATTAGGGAAACTGATCATCTATATAATCAATTATTAAATTCCAATTGCAACCCACATTCTTTAACAACTATAGATCTTACTGAAGATTCTATTCTGAAATATAATTGTAACAGTTATAAAGTTAGCCAGAATAAAATAAAAAAATATGCAAAACTTAACAGAATAATAAAGAAATGCAGTAAATTTAAAAAACAACAAAAACATGGTTCCAACAATATTAAACTAAGAAAAGAACGTGTTTTTCTCATTAAAAAGTTACATAACTATCAAATTAAATTAGAGGATAGTAAAAATTTTTATGAAATAGACACTCAGAACTTACAGTCTGAGATTCAAACATTAGAGCATCAACTTCAATCATGTTATTCCATGTATGTGAAATCTCAAAAACAAATAAAGGAACATATCCTTGCTACAAACAAATTAGTCAATAAGGATAATAGTAATGCAGACTGTGATGACATGATGACCTTCAATAACACCCAATGTACATCACAAAGGGAACCCAGCCCGGACACTCTCCTGCCTGAGGTAACGGAGGACTCGACCCGGTTGAGCAGTGTTCCGGGTTGTATCCCCATTCTAGAATCACCACACATTGTCCAAGGTTCATCATTGGTAGGTCAAACAGAATGTAGTTCTCCCCCTTGTTGTAGTACACATTGTGGTTCCTTTATTATGTTTTCTGATAGTTTAGGGAAAGGCTTGGGAAAATTAATTAGTAACAATCTGAGTCATTCTACTCAAAATTATTGTACACCTCAGGCTTCATATAACCAGATAACGGCATCCATAACTCGGAAGGAATTCAATCCTAATGATATTGTATCTATATTTGTTGGTAATAGTTTGAACGTAAAAATTGATGATATCACTGACAATGTCACTCAACTATTGAAACTAAATTGTAAGAAAATCATTCTGTGTGCCTTTCCATACTTTGAAAAGTTGTCGAGCAGGCAAAATCATTATATTCATTGTCTCAATAATCACATGTGTTTATTAGTAAGTCACTATTGTGACAAGTTGACGTTTTTCGACACTAACAGTTTCGTCCAGAAATTGAAGTCAACGAGGAATAATGCGTATCTGCCTATTAGTTTTAGACGTCAAATAGCTCGGCTATTAGCTTTTAATTTAAACTCAGACATATGTGGTATGTCGCAGTCTCTTGTAAATAGTTCCACGGAAATTAGTAATTATACTAATTGTAATTTTACACATTTTAGCTTAGATTTAAACTAGTCAGTAAGACAATGGAAGCTACGAGTGATAATTTAGGTAAACTTATCAACTCTAAGGTATCTTCTAGCTCTCAGTTAATTAGTTGTCAAAATGGGGTTAAGCAGAATTCCTTTACATTATTTCATCAGAACATTCAGGGTTTTTCTTCCAAACAATTAGAAATCGAACTATTTTTAGAAAAAACCCAGTTTGATATTATCTGTATAACTGAACATTGGATGAAGGATTACGAAATGCAATTTAATTACGAGAATTATAGTGTGGGCAGTTGCTTTAACCGGAAGTCTAAGATGCGTGGGGGTTCATTAATCTTAGTTAAAAATTGTTTTAAATTTAAGCCTCGTAATGATATTGTCGATCTTTCGGTTGAACATAGCATAGAATTGTCTTGTGTTGAGCTAGATAAGCATATAATAGTGTGCGTTTACAGACCCCCTAATTACCTGAACTACTCTGTCTTTGAGTCAGTAATGGAAGATGCTTTAGCAAAACTTGTAACTGGTAGTAAATTAATAATTATCTGTGGTGACTTTAATATCAATATTTTAGAGAATAATGTTAACAGCAGTAGATTTTTAAATCTCTTTAAATCATTTAATTTGTCAAATGTTTTTTCAGAACCAACCCGAATTACTACAAATACTGCTACATGTATAGATAATGTTTTTTGTTGCTGCGACTACTTAGATAAATCCATCGTAAATTACCTTCCTTCAGATCACAGCGGACAGACTGTTGCTTTCGCGTCTAATAAACAATTACAAAGAATTCAGATTCAATCTAGACAAATAACACCCAGTAATTTAGAAAAGTTTAATAATAATTTAATTAGCAAGTTAAATATACCAGGCCATATTGGAAACAATGTAAATGAATTGTATGAAGAATTCTTTTCGGTAGTGCACACCGAGTTTAATAATACTTTAAAACAGAAAACTAAAACTATTGCCCCAAAGTTTATATTCAGTGATTGGGCAACACAGGGTATTAGGAAAAGTAGGGAACGATTGTTTGAGCTATACGGCCTTAAGCCTTATATCAACACAGAAACGTTTAGTAAATATGTGGCTACCTACTCGAAAATCTTTAAAAACTCTTGCAAGATAGCCAAGTCTCTTTTCATTAGCCAAAAGATAAAATCAGCCGATAACAAAATAAAGACGGTTTGGAAAATTATCAACAGTGAGACCAATAGATCTAAAAAAACAAGTAATGACATAACACTAGAGACCGCACATGGTCTCGTGAGCTCTAATAACGAAGTCGCTGAAGAATTTGTAAATTTCTTTACCAGTATCCCACTTAAAACTACTGAAACCTTAAATTCCTCTCCCTTGCTCTCTATGGATTTATTGAAGGCGAACGTTTCAGCCTGTTCAAATGAATTTAAATTTCATCATGTAAACCCCATAACAGTCATAAAAGCTTTTAAGCAAATCAAGATCAAATTAACTGAAGATCTATGGGGTATGTCTATCAAAGCCTGTACCTCAATTGTTGAGACTGTAGCGCCGTATTTAGCCTCAATATTTAATTTGTGCGTAGATCAAGGGGTCTTCCCGGATCTAATGAAATTCAGTAAGGTAATACCGCTTTTTAAATCCGGAGACGGTAAAGACACCAACAATTATAGGCCCGTATCCGTGTTGCCGGTTTTCAGCAAGGTGTTTGAAAAGATAATGCTCAATCAGATGCTTAACCATTTTAACACCAATAAAATCTTACACGAACAGCAGTATGGTTTCACCAAAGGACGTTGTACGACTGACGCCGGTGTCACTTTATTAAAACACATTTTTACTGCATGGGAAGAGGCACAAGATGCCATAGGAATCTTCTGTGATCTCTCGAAGGCATTTGATTGCGTAAATCACGAAACCCTTATTTTGAAGCTTGAGCATTACGGTTTAGGTAAACTTGCGCTCAGTTTAGTAAAATCTTATCTGAATGATAGACAGCAGCATGTACAAGTAAAGGGTGTAAATTCGATGGGTTTAAAAGTAAAAATGGGTGTACCACAAGGTTCGATATTGGGTCCTTTCCTCTTTTTAGTATACATTAATGACCTACCCCATTTATTTAACAACCATCCGCAAATGGTGTTGTTTGCTGATGATACTTCTTTAATATTTAGGATAAACAGACGTGCCACAAATCTTGACGACGTAAATTTCGCCCTACTGCAGGTTCATAATTGGTTTACCGCTAATAATTTAGTACTAAATGGGAATAAAACTAAGTGCATAAGATTTGCTTTACCAAATGTCAAAAGTAGTGATTGTGACATAGTATTGAATCAAGAGAAACTTGAATTTGTCAATAAAACGGTTTTCTTGGGAGTTACGCTCGACCACAGGCTACAATGGGGTCCTCATTTAACATCTCTTGCAGGCCGGCTGAGCTCAGCAGCGTATGCTGTTAGAAAAATCCGTCAATTTACTGATGTTGATACGGCGAGGATAGTCTATTTTAGTTATTTTCATAGTATTATGTCATACGGTATTTTACTATGGGGACGGGCTGCAGACATCGAGTCTATTTTTATTCTGCAGAAAAGAGCCATCAGAGCCATTTATGAATTACGTAGACGCGATTCTCTAAGAGAACTGTTTAAGGAAATTAATATCATGACAGTACCTTGTCAATACATATATGAAAACATCATGTACGTTAGGAAAAATTTGCATTTATTCAGTAAAAGAGGTGACAGACACCACTATAATACTAGAAATAGGGACCAACTAGTTCAGCCAGGTTTCAGGCTTGCTAAAGTAGATTCATCTTTCATGGGGTTCTGTTTAAAATGTTACAATAAAATACCTCCCCACATTCTACAACTGAATGAGACGAAATTTAAATCTTGTGTAAAACGCACACTATGTAGGCAAGCATATTATAAGCTGGGAGATTACATTGAGGATAAAAATGCTTGGCTAAATGCTGGTCCTGCTCCGCAACCATAGCTGCATAGGTGCAAACTTATTGGACAATATTATTGTGGTAGCTGCAGAAGATTGTAAATATATTCTTGCATTGTATAGATTCCATCTCTTAGTATTGTATAATTGCATAGCACATGTGTGAGTACCATGTACTGTAAAGCTACCATTTGCATTTAGTTATCTTTCATTGACTTGAATATGCCTTGGTGGCTGAGAGAATGTCATGCTCGCTTAAATGTCTTGCTGATGGTGGCGGGTGGGTCGGGTCATTTAGTTCCCTTCAATATGGTTGAATTGAATGGCGCTGATCCATGCGTCATGTTCGTGAACGGGCGCTGTCAGTCGGGACTGGTCATCTCTTAGCTGCCATGGATCATTTGAATTGCTTTATTTTATAAATTGTTGATTTATTTCTTTTTTTTACTCTGGACGCTCTTATTCTGCACGTCTTTCTACATCGTTCTCACATATATGTATAATCTCAACATGAAAGATGTAACCAAGATTTTGTAAGAACATTTCTGATTGAAAAGAGTGTCCATGGAGTTTCTTGCCCGTTCTTCTCCATAGAGATCTACGCTAGGGAATGGGCAACTACAGTACATTCTCAAGTTATTATGCCTTGTGTCTGTGACTGTAGCCTTTTTTTTTTCGTATTATCGACATTCAAAAGTGCCGTAATGGTCTAGTTGAAATAAATGATTTGAGTTTGAGTTTGAGTTTGAGTTTGACTATTGCTATCTTTTACTAAAAAGCAGTGCGAGAAAAAGACGGCTATAACTATGAACTAAGTTAGAAATGTCAAACTAGTTTATGCCTTGCGCTTTACCGTGTTTTTAGTCGATACGTTTTTACGTGCACCCTTCATTTGAATGGAAATATTAGTTCCAATTAAATTTGACAGCTCTAAATTACGTCCGTCTCTTTCTCGTTTTATTAGAGAGAAAAAGATAGCAATAACCTAAATTAAGTTTAGTTTGTGCACAACAGAATCGACACCTTTGTCCAGCCTGGCAATCGAACCAAGGACCTTATTCTCAGCAGTTGCGCTTTTAACTACTAGACCATTGAGGCAGTTAACCGTTTTCTAAATCAAAAGCTCATAATAATACAATTTGAATAGACCATCATCTGCCTAGCCTTTTCCCAACTATGTTGTGGTCGGCTTCCAGTCTAACCAGATGCAGCTGAATATCACTATTATATATAGAGCGACTGCCTATCTGACCTCCACAACCCAGTTAATATTGGGAAATACCATGCACCTGAAAAGACTGGTTGTCACACTTTTTGGGCCTCTGACTACCGACGACGTGAACTTTGGGTAACGACTGTCAAAGATAGACAAATGACAGCCAAGACCAAAAGCTTAACGTGGTTTGAGAGGCATGGAGGAATATCGGTATGTAAGGGTGGTCAACAATTTACGAGCGGCTGTTATTATTTCGCCATGTGCTCCTCTCAATTTTAATAGACCACTATACGTATACAATTAGGTCCAGATCGCGGTGGCCAGTGTACAGCAGTTAAATGGTTAGTATAAACCTACCATTCCGCTATCCATCTGTATGATATGTGGCGCAAAATGAAAATTACTAGCAATATCTAGATTAAAATAGGTGTGAATGAAGCCTACGAAAATGTAGACACTGAAAACTGCTGTTAATTTGTAAAAATATCTTCGCTTACTGTTTTCGTGCGCTTATAAAGGCGAAGGTAGAAAAAATGTACCCAACTCATCGACGCCGTGCCTGATAATACTGAAGACTTCAGAATCAGCTGCTTTGTCTACTAAAATTCCGGCTCCAGACAGAGGTATCGTTTTGGAAATACATCCAAGTACACGTTGTATACCATAATTGAATTTCGTGCGTTATCTTATAAATACGGCTCCCATTCTTATTCAAAGCATAGCGGTAGATGCTCACTCACGTACTTATGTACATATAGGTATATGCTAAGAATTTTATGAATATCAAGGATAAGTGTATTTTTTAGGGTCTCCTGTTTTATAGGTTGAGCTAGGTAAAAGTATTTTAGTTGAAAAGGTGTTTGAAGTGAACTTTTCGATCAAAAAAATATGGTTATGATGATCATCTGTGCTAAACTCAAGTAGATAGTATTAATGCCATCAACATATAAACCAGTTCTCATGGGTATGGGGTAGTTGTCAAATAATAGTACATTTTGATACAAGTGGGGAAGGTTTGTTATTGTAGTTCAAGGCGGTATTAACACACGAGCTGTAGGCGAGGGTGTTTTTCAGCCGAGAACTGCAATAAGAAATGTCCACGTGTATTTTTTCAATACACTTTTGAAGAAATAAAGTAAAAGAATGTAAAATAGTTGTGTCATATATATTAGGTACCAGACTATGTTTTTTTTTGCGCGCTTTGCTATCGCCAGGTTGAAGAAGAGGCAAAGGTATGAAGCCGTTATACAGCCTAATATACAAAATAGTTTTTTATAAAGTTTTGAATTTAGAACACAAATAAATGTTAATTTGTTTATAAAAGTAAATATTAGTTTAAAATAATCAATCTGTGCTATTGAATGTATAAACACAATTACATTTAATTTACATTTACAATTAATTTAAATACACTGCATTTTGAACCTAATCGTAGTGCGAAAATAACCAGTTTTCGTGGAAGTATATTGAAAAATATTTTATTTACATAGAAACATAACATCACGCCGGAAATCCTTGTAAAGTTAGGTACAAGTGTATCATCTAGTAGTAGGTAAACACTCACATTTAGCCAGTTATGGTTAACCCAGTGTAAAAGGGGGCGCCTCCGTAGCTGCTACCGAGATACTCATCATAGAAAAAAGGACAGTCGCACTTCAACCGCTACACTAACGAGACATTCAATCATAATGTTCAAATCAGAACACAATGCAAAATGCTGACACAGATGGTTGAAAAACTGTACAGAACACGGATTAGAACGAGTGATACGATTGGGACCAATTCAAAAATTCATTAGGTCGACTGATCCCGCGGGATCCACCAGCATGGGATCAGTTTAATAAAGAGCTTGGTTAGTATGAAAAGTATCATCATTTAACAGTGAAAATTAAAACTAGCCGGAAACGAAGAACGAACTTAGTACAAAAACGTCCAACGTTTAAATATGAAAATAACCCTTATCTTTAGGCAATCTATGCTACATACAAGTACTAAGACCTCAGATTCAGAAGTTTGAAATAGTTTTCCTTTTACAAGGAACATGAAAAGACCAAGGGGTTTCTTTACCTAGCTCCGGGGTACAAAGGACAAGATTAAATCAGATTCTGTGTACGTACAAATAGAGGCGTCGAAAGAGAGATCTACTTACTATGTCTTTTATTTGTTCCGAGGATACGGAGAAACTGCAAAGCGGGTTTTGAGGTACGGTAGAACAAGCTATTTGTTGGTTTATATTTTACAACGTAATGTATAGGTTAACCTATAAACTAAATAGCATGTTCGACCGTACTTAATAGACAATGGTGTCGATTCTGTTGTGCACAAACTAACCTTAATTTAGGCTATTACTATCTTTTTCTCACTAATAAAACGAGAAAGAGACGGACGTGATTTAGAGCTGTCAAATTTAATTCGAACTAATATCTCCATACAAATGAAGGCTGCACGTAAAAACATGTCGACTAAAAACACGGTGAAGCGCAAGGCATAAACTAGTTTTACATCTCTAACTTAGTGCATAGCTATAGCCGTCCTTTTCTCGCACTGCCTTTTAGTAAAAGATAGCAATAGTCTAAATTAAGTTCAGTTTGTGCACAACAGAATCGACACCATTGTGAATTAAAAATTGTACTAAAAAAATGTGATCAAATCTTATAGTATGACGCACGTATGTAATCTCTAAAGAGTACCTATACTACACTTACATTTCTCCTATTTAGTTTAGGTCCTACGTAATAGTGATGAGCCTATTGCCAACACATTCAGACTCCAGGCTGCTAATGATAAAACCCTGATAGAAAGCCATAAATTACTTCGCGACGTACCGACGTAGCCCGAAGAATTGCCAAACTTAAGTGACAATGGGCAGGGCACACTGCTCGCAGAACGGATGGCCGATGGGACCGAAAAGTTCTGAAGTGGTAACCGCGAACTGGAAGACTTGTATTGGAAGGTCTCTCACGAGGTGGACATATGTTAAGATATTGTATTAATTTGGTTTAAATTTTATAATAATTTTAAAAGTAATTCAGTTGTGATTTTAATTTTTATGATGATGTTTATTTTAATTTGATTTGACTCTGATTTGGGTAGACTTTAGTTTGATTTAATTTTTTTAATAATTTTAATTTTAATATTGATTTTAATTGTCATGTTGATTAGAATACTATTGATTTTGTTATTTTTATATAATAATAATAATATGATCTGATGAGGGCTGCGGGAATCCGAATGCAAATGATGATGTGGATGCAAATCGCACGAGACCGGTCAATATGGCGACACTTGGCCTATGTCCAGCAGTGGACGTCTGTCGGCTGAAATGATGATGATGATGATGACTTCCCCCTGCGGCTTTTATACGTACAAACCAGTTCACAACCATCATTATCATCATACACAGCCCGAGTTCACCAACCGCTGGACATAGGGCTCACTTTATTTATGCCAAGCTTTATGCTCTTGCCCGCCTCGTCCAGGATACACCCGCAACATAATAAAACCTATTTCTTTCTTGGTCGGAATTTGGTTTCCTCAGCACAGCACATGAATTGGACCCACCGTACGCGAGAAATCGTCTTACCAAACTTTGGTGCTCTGAATTGAGCTATAAGTGCAAAAAGTGGGCACCTAAATCCATTTCTATACTATCTGGGTTATGGTCTGATTATGTAAAACATTTTTAAAATATTGAAGTTATAAATAAAACGAGAACGCTTAACCCAAAACATAAACCATCCCAGTGGGATAATTCATCATGTAAAAATGCCCAAATTCTATAAAATTCGAAGTTCGTCCTTAGCCAAAAATACTTTTTCATACATCTTTTTTAAACTAAGTTCGAAAAGTTACCAGGAGATCAGAAATTCGAACGAGTTTATAGCGCGGCTGTTATGTTGATATTACGAAGCAACTTATCATCGTCTAGTGGTTTGGAAGCTCACAACACTTTTCTTGAACGTTTTTGGAGAGATCTTGTGAAGTCATGTTTGCCTAGTACTTTTATGCGAACAATTTATTTTTTATGGGTGTTTTATGCTGACACAATTTGTTGTTACTTAAATGATAGGCAAACAAATAATTATACGAGTAGGTGGTTCAGCTTTGATAAACGGTTCAGTTTAATTAATAATCACAAGAACGCTGACCACACTACCAAATGTAGAAAATATAAATTAAAAGAATACAAGTCTGTTTGACGTCAAGTCCTCAAGTTGTAAATTAAATATCTTTTCGTTTTTACAGCTTCAAAAAAGATTGTTAGTCAATTTTGAACTTTAGTGTCCATTCATAGAAGTTGATTATTTTGATTGGAATGGCAAACATAAGTTTGTTGTAGGTGAAATCCTTTTGAGACTGGTTGAAAGTATCTGAATGACTTTAATAATTAAGTGAAGGCAAGGGTGTTAATAAAATATGTATGCGGCCAAATGGTATAGTATACACGGCTGAATATATTAATAATGAGGTTAGAGTTTTAATAAACGTAGAGTAAACTAACATTATTATTTTTGTAATTATATGTAGTTTTAGATGTAGTATGTTAATTTGAATAATTTAATAAAATGGATTTTCAACTGAACATTCAATTTAAAATTCAGATTTAAGTAATATGTCTTAAGGTATAAGTTTGCATAGCTTACTCCACGTTGTAACGTTACGGTTTCCTGGATAGGAAAACGTAAGGTTGCGTTATATAAAATAAGAAAAATGGCAAGAGTAAATAATAGCAAGATGATTTAATTATACTAAGGAAGCCGAGGTAACGTGAGGATAAGAGTCCAGGTCCGAAGCTCGCAGTAGGTAGAAACGCCTCGCCGCAGTGATAGTCTCACTCGCAGACGCCAATCTTGCGAGGGTTCGAAGGTCGAGGCTCACCCGCTGTCAATGTCCAGGTTCTTAGAAATTGTAGTAGATGCCTTTTCAAGGCCGACAGCGTCCAAGCTCTCCGTAGTAGTGTAGCAGTGTAGTAGCAGCAGCTTTTCAAGGATATTAGAGTTAGACTTTGCGGACTTAGCGATCACATCAAATAGCTCAGAGCTCCGTCAAGCTTCTTCCTCCCTCGAAGACCAAGGATAGACTTTGCGAACTTAGCGATCACATCTTCAGAGTTATGTCCAGCTTGTTGCTGGCTCAAGGACCACACGCAGACTGACTATCCAGGCTCGGCTTCCTGTCATCATGCAGTTATAATTTTTATAGTGTTCTAGAACATGGAAGAATAAAATGGTTACAAAAGAGGTCTAGCATCAAACGTATACAACCTACAATTAATAGTTACAGGAATAAATTAAAAAGAAAACTAGGCTTGTCATTGTCATTATCTGACATCACAAAAGTAAACAAAGATTTGGAAACAAAAATGTACAGAAATGCTTTAAATAATACTAATTAAAAGGCGGAAAAGGCATGCCAAGCCTCCACATAAAAGCTATGAAGTTATTCGGAAAGAACATGTGATAATGTTTTGGATTATAATAGTTAAAAACGTAAGTACAAAAACACAAACATTACATTACCCCGAAAACCCCGGAAAATTTTTGAATACAATGAAAAAATTTTCTTTATCAATAAGAGCATTACGAGAGTATTAAAAGCACCATAAATTACAACTTAAATGAGTATTTACAGTGTTATAGAAAGATTAAAAAATTAAGACTAAGATTCCCCATAACCCCTGAAAATTAACTAGAAAAATTTTGTGGTTTTAAATAAGACCTTGCTCTTTCATACACCTTTCATCAAACTACCCCCCTGCAACCTTCCTCAATCATACATCACCAGCATACTTAGGGGATATGGTTCACATTCCATGACGCATACTCCTCAAGGAATTATTATTGGGTTTACGAAGGCCTATTTTTTTTAATTAGGTGTCGTAACCCGCACCTTTTTAATAACCCACTTAAGATTAAAATTAATATTTACAGATTTTCCTGCTTTCAGAAAAACAGTCAAGGCCTAGGATGAACAGCTAAAGAGAAGCCTTTAAGTCCAAGTTCAAGTTTCAAGGATACAAAAATACAATCTAAGTTATTATCTAAGTTAGGAGACCACTCCATAACAAAAAGAAAACAAAATCAAGAAATAAAGTAGTGGATAAACAAGCCAAAAGTCCAAAAGTTTTTGAAGGTAATATTATGAAACTTAAATCTAAATGGTTTTTACAAGAATTAAAAAAAATATATACATAAAACTGCCATTTTCTTTTTACCATTAAAAAAAAATATATATTAAGTAAAATTAAATATTAGCAAAAAAAAAAAAACAATATTTAAAAGTCTGCAGAGGACTCCCAAATGAGTGAGTGAGAGAGTAAACGAGAGGACTCCCAAATGAGTGAGTGAGAGAGTGAACGAGAGGACTCCCAAATGAGTGAGTGAGAGAGTGAACGAGAGGACTCCCAAATGAGTGAGTGTAAAAGAGGTTCAAGTCAAGAGAGGGCTCAAGTCGAAAGAGGGCTCAAGTCGAGGGAGTGCTCAAGTCGAGGGAGTGCTCAAGTCGAAGGAGTGCTCAAGTCGAGGGAGTGCTCAAGTCGAGGGAGGGCTCAAGTCGAGGGAGGGCTCAAGTCGAGGGAGGGCTCAAGTCAAAGGAGGGCTCGAGTCAAAGGAGGGCTCGAGTCAAGGGAGGGCTCTCAAGTCAAGGGAGGGCTCTCAAGTCAAGGGAGGGCTCTCAAGTCAAGGGAGGGCTCTCAAGTCAAGGGAGGGCTCTCAAGTCAAGGGAGGGCTCTCAAGTCAAGGGAGGGCTCTCAAGTCAAGGGAGGGCTCTCAAGTCAAGGGAGGGCTCTCAAGTCAAGGGAGAGCTCTCAAGTCAAGGGAGGACGAGCACTCAAGAGTAAGACGTTTTAAATAATGATCTACGTTTAAGATTTAAAAAAAACATTCACCACGAAAACCCTTAAAAGAAAATCGCAAAAATAGGTAAAATCGGAACTAACCTTAGTACCTATTTTTGCCATGCCAGTAGGCTAGTACAAAGATTATAAAACTCTATGGCCTATTACTTAGCAACCATGTTAGCAACTATGCTTATTAGTAACAAGATCAAAAACATACTGTCAAAAATGAAAATTTACGTAGTAAATTTTCTTTAAAATGAGGACTTTCGAGTTATGATTTCAGGTTGCACTATATGAAATTAATAATGTTAAGATGAGTTGATCAAGGTGAAGTATTTGAAATGAGTGTAACGGTAATTTTAAAGGTTTGTGCAAACGTTTACAGGATACTCTCCTGGTTCGGTCGTGAAGTACCCCAACAACCAACTTGGGAGTGTCCACGAATGGATTAACACATCAAGTGGCCATTGGGTACGAATACCAGGGGGTATTCGCTGTGGTGTGCAAGTCTGTGGGGATGCAGTGTCGTGGTGTTTTTGTAGGGAGTAAAGTATTAAGTGTCAAACGACTACAGGATATTGTCCTATAGCCGTCGTATAGTGACCAATCTCCAACCTTGGCAGTGCCCACAAGTGGGTTAACACCACCACGAGGCCGAAAGGGTGCCAATTATCTTTCGATAATGGAGTGTCTGTGGGGATGTAGAGTTGAGTGACGGTAGAGTAGAATAGAGTGGTGATAGATGAAAAATAAGATGCCAAATAGAATAGATTACTTGTGGAAGTTTATTTTGGAATTTTGGGAAGGATGGAATATTAAAGAACACAGGGCGGGGTTTTAAAAGATGGGCGCCAAACTGTAACGTTACGGTTTCCTGGATAGGAAAACGTAAGGTTGCGTTATATAAAATAAGAAAAATGGCAAGAGTAAATAATAGCAAGATGATTTAATTATACTAAGGAAGCCGAGGTAACGTGAGGATAAGAGTCCAGGTCCGAAGCTCGCAGTAGGTAGAAACGCCTCGCCGCAGTGATAGTCTCACTCGCAGACGCCAATCTTGCGAGGGTTCGAAGGTCGAGGCTCACCCGCTGTCAATGTCCAGGTTCTTAGAAATTGTAGTAGATGCCTTTTCAAGGCCGACAGCGTCCAAGCTCTCCGTAGTAGTGTAGCAGTGTAGTAGCAGCAGCTTTTCAAGGATATTAGAGTTAGACTTTGCGGACTTAGCGATCACATCAAATAGCTCAGAGCTCCGTCAAGCTTCTTCCTCCCTCGAAGACCAAGGATAGACTTTGCGAACTTAGCGATCACATCTTCAGAGTTATGTCCAGCTTGTTGCTGGCTCAAGGACCACACGCAGACTGACTATCCAGGCTCGGCTTCCTGTCATCATGCAGTTATAATTTTTATAGTGTTCTAGAACATGGAAGAATAAAATGGTTACAAAAGAGGTCTAGCATCAAACGTATACAACCTACAATTAATAGTTACAGGAATAAATTAAAAAGAAAACTAGGCTTGTCATTGTCATTATCTGACATCACAAAAGTAAACAAAGATTTGGAAACACAAAAATGTACAGAAATGCTTTAAATAATACTAATTAAAAGGCGGAAAAGGCATGCCAAGCCTCCACATAAAAGCTATGAAGTTATTCGGAAAGAACATGTGATAATGTTTTGGATTATAATAGTTAAAAACGTAAGTACAAAAACACAAACATTACAACGTTTATGAATAAGTTGTGGATCGGCGCGGCAGCGATGGACATCGGGCTTCGACTGACAGTTCAGTTTGACTAAACCTTTGGATTCTCAAGTTAGTGGGTTATATGTAGGTAGACGAATAAAAACTTCACTGCTTGTCATCAGAGCAGCGGTGGCCCAGTGGTGGCGGCCCCAACTTTTGAACTGTAGTAAGTCGCAGACGCATTACTTTGTGTGATTTATTTCATCACCACTGCTCTCAAAACGGTGAAGGAAATAATCGTGAGGAAACCGGGCATGTCCAAGATCCAAAAAGTTCGAAGACATGTGACATCCACCAATACGCGCTGGGCCCGCGTGGTTGAATTATGGCCCATTTCCACTTATAGAGAGGAGGCCTGTGACCCAGCAGTGGGAACATTAATAAGCTGATGATGATGATCAGGGAGCAGGATCTAATAGCAAAACAATTGAATTTAATAAGAGATTGGTCATTGCTTTTCATCAACTATACAGACTATCGAGAGCTGAGTTTTGAAATATTGCTTTATCACCGCCAAAATGCCGCGAAAATGCCGCAAACGGAAAGCTAATGTTCTACATTAGCTTTCCGTTTGCGGCATTTTTCGACGAAGTCGTAATTGAGCAACAATTGTTGAGGATAAGGTATACGTTGCCCCTATGTGTACGGCAATAGAATACATCACCGAACTGACGACGTACTGCGAAACTAACACAAAAACTGAAGAATTCGAAAAAGAAGTGGGCGTGTCCTTTTCTATGGAATATTATGGTGACAACACAACGTCAACTGAATAATAAATAACTTTTCAAAATAATACTTTTTTTGTATAATTTTATGATATTATTATTCCCTCTCATTGAGAGGAGGCCGTGTCCCAGCAGGGGGAACATTATAGGCTGATGATGATGATGTTATTTTTTATGGAACTTCGTAGAAAGATCGTGTTATCGTAGAAAGCTAGTGTTGGAACACTAGCTTTCCGTGTATGTAGCATTTTTTTTTGTTTAAAGCAAAATTTCAATACACCCACATTGCGTCAGTTACGTTTTAATACCTATATAGGCAACAGGGGGCGAGCTTATTGCCGTCAACCGGGCACAAATTCAGACTCTGTTTCTGCTACTGCGAAATTCCTGAAAGAAAACCCAATGACACTTTGCACAACCCTGCAATACAACGTATCTAAAGGATGTCAAAGACTCCGAAGGGCACTTGTTCTCCCCGTCATCATAGCGATGTTTCTTTCAACCGACTTCCAAAAAGAGGAGGTACTCAATTCGTCTGTATTTTTTTTTTGTGTTTGTTATCTCAGAATTCTTCACTTTTTTTGTGAAGTCTGTTATATTTTTGGTTGGTCGCTTGTTTTTTTGTTCTAGCTATTTAATGCGATTTATTATTTTAGTTTTAGTATTTGTTATTTCAATAAAATTATTAATTATTAGAATTTTATTAAATTATAGAAAATAGAAAAATATAATATATTAATATGTAGATTAAAAAAAAAATATCATACTATGAATCTCATTAAAAATATACCTGGGAACCTTCTAGATACGGCGATATTGTTCCAACTTTTTCACAAGTTTTTTCTTTTCTTTTTAATACATTTTTTTAACGTAGGATTGTTCACTTTAAATATCTCCACGACCCCCGTTCTATTAAATTCATATATTAGCATGATTTTAGTGCGATAAATTGAGTTCTCTACGTTAGAAGTCAAACCAAACGTGATTTTCACCCCCAAAAAAAGTCGTTTCCCAGCGAACATTTTTGTGTAAAGTTACTTAGTTTGATGGACTTACAGAATGTTTGCTTGACGGTTTCGTGAAGTCTGTTTACACCCTGTATGTAATATACTATACTTACTAATATTATAAAGCAGAAGAGTTTGTTTATTTGTTTCGTTAAACGCGCTAATCTCAGGAAGTACTGGTTCAAATTGAAAAATTATTTTTGTGTTGGATAGTACATTTATCGAGGAAGGCTTTAGGCTATATAACATCACGCTGCGACTATTAAGAGCGGAGCGGGTTTTTCTCTCTTATGTGACGCAGACGAAGTTGCGTGGGTCAGCTAGTATCATATATCTGGTGTCCACAACACAAGCCTCGTTGCTTAGTTCGGCACTAGATGGCGATGTATGTAATGGTCCAGTATTTTTAATTTCATTTTAACGTTTGCTCTCTGCTGTGAGCATTGACAGCGAACGACTGAAGAAGAAGTTACTGTGGTGGCTCCTATGAAACGAACAATTAAACTTCCTGGTGAACTGAATTAGCCGGAATTGGTAAAATAAAACAGAATTAAATTGTTAACTAAGTCGTAATTTTGTATTTACGTTTATTACCACATAAACTGTTTTACAGCGACGTTACAATCGCGGGAAATCTTCTGAAATCCAACTAGACGTTAACAGAATCGTAAATATCAAAGTTTAAAACATATTAAGTTGTTCTTAAATTCAGCTGAATTCAGTCTTTGTGTTCTTTTCGAGTCGAGGGCAATTTTTTTGATTGATGCGTCGGGCCTGGAAGGTTTCCTTAATAATAGTAGCCGTATCAGTGCCTTTAGTGGCTTCAAGGAGAGGGTTTGTTCGATATAGGGGCATATTATAAGATTTAGAGCAGCGGTGGCCCAGTGGTGGGAGAGCAGCGGTGGCCCAGTGGTGTTGGCCCCGACTTACGAACAGTAAGTAGTGGGTTCGAACCCAGACAGGCGCAACACTTTGTGTAATTTATTTCATCACCGCATCATGGTCTAATTGAAATAAATGATTTGAGTTTGAGTTTTGAGTTTGATAGAAAGACAGAATGAACTCATCATTATGAACAACTCGGGACCAAACCCTGAGTCGCGACAAAAAAACAGCTGTTCCATACATTTAAACCTCAACTATAATCCCAGAGGTGTACCTACATGAGTCCCATATTCTATGAAAATAAATGGCGACCATGTAACCGCTCACGAATCCAGATTCTGTAGCCGCAAATACATACTAGCAGGCATTATTTTAGAGGATAAAGTCGTTAAGCTTAATGAAGTGGTGGAAGATTGTTCCTCACCCCGATTAGCTTCGTCTAGACCTTATTGAACGAGCAACAGATGCGACCTCGCGTAGGCTTGACCAGAATAACTAAGGGATATGCCTGGGTTCGGCTTAGAATCAATATTTTTACATAACAGAGATATACTTCTGGTTCAATTGGAACCCGTATAAAGAAATGAAATAAATAAATATCGCTGGACATTAACACACAGCGCCACCTAGTGCCACACTAAGCAAAGCTTGTGTCGTGGACACTAGATAGTTGATATACTACATTACAAAACAAAAAACAAAACCAAATGAAAAAATAATAAACAAAATCAAATGAAAAATGCAATTAAATTGTAAACAAAATTGTATGCCACTGCATTTGATGTATTTTGATACTATTTCTAACGACGTGTAATATTCTCTTAACAATAATAGTACAAAAGTACATTTGAAGCGCGAAGGAGTAATGACAATGATAAAATCTTGACACCATTTTTATTTCCAAGACCAAATGATGTTTGGTCCATAAAAATGAAATCACCATTTCTCCATTAGGCTTTGCTCTGAAAGATTATTAAACCAAAATCATTCATTCTCCAGTAATTTCTCACAAGCCACGCCAACTTAACACCTCTGAATTCATCCCTTTCATAAGAAACCCCGTCAGTAAGGTAATTAACAAGATCATCTTACACTATCTCCTAATTACAGTGGTGGCATAAGAACTGATAAGCTTTGACCGGCGCTTCTAAATGGATGTCCTTTCTCGTTAATGTTAAAACCTATGTGGGTAGTTGTGATAACGAGCTAGATCCAATTATACAGGGTTTAAACAGACTCCAAGCCGTCAACCAAGCATTCTGTGCATCAAACTAAGGAACTTTACACAACAAAATTTTTAGGGGAGAAAAATCATGCTTTGTTGTAGAACTATATGTAACGCACTAAAACATTGTGCTGATGGATAGATTTGGATTTAGTACGGGGTTCGGTGTTTAAAGTAAAAATCTTACAATAAAAACTTCGGTGTTTAAAGTAACAATCTTACACTTTCAGTACATTTGTGCCAACCATAATAGGAGTCTGCGATCATCGCATAACCGTGTTCTCCAATGCCCCACTCACCACACTGACTTCATTCACCGATCATTCTTTGTCCAGTGTATTTCTCTTTGGAATGCGCTTCCCCAGGAAATCAGGATGGCAACCAATCGTTTATATTTCAAGATTAAGGTTCGAGAGTACATTCGCAAGAAATTGGCAGGTTCATCACATCAGTAGTGTTTTCTCCAATTGTTTATCTTTTTATTTAAGTATATCCGCGTTAATTTTCTTTTTACAGTAATATATAGTTTGATATTTATTTATAGTATTTATATTTAGATAAATATTTATAGTATTTGATATATCTTTGTAGTTAACCTGAGTATTAATAGAATTATTTTCAGATGTACACCTACCACTGCTTGTCTCTGCATCACCCAAAGGTTGACTGGTAGAGAATGCCTATGGCATTAAGTCCGCCTCTGTACTGTGTGCTTGAAGTGTTAAATTAAATAAAAAGATTGACCTTCATTATCTCCGTAACTAAAAGGTTCCCAGGTATGGTGTAAAACAAAAACTGATCGCAATGACGGGAAGAACAAGTGCCTTGCGGCTTCGTTAAGAGATTTTACACCCTTCATTTTACTTACGTAAGGTTAGAATATGTCTGCCGAAAACTGAAAGCAACCTTCCCATATAATAAGGTAATAACTTAACTGTTACTGTTAGACGATAATCTGCTTATGCTTGTCATCTATCTGTGTGTCACGATATTAATTGTGAGACTTTGTGTAACATCATTTAAGGCCTGAATTCTTGTCGCGCTCACGGTCGGCCGGGTACGGTCGGTCACGTACGAGTATACATTGTGTTCTATAAAGCACCATACTGCGACGCTGACGTCAGCGGCGACCGACAGCCTTATTTTGTTCTCGCTGATGTCACGACCGTTACCCATTTTTACGGCCGTGATTTGCGGCTGCCAAACAAATTAGAAATATAAATAAAGAAAACATATAATAATAATAATATAATCATAATTAATAATAATAATAGAATAATAATTAATAATATTGATTGGAAATGAAACATATTCTTCTTAAAAATTTCAATGTCAAAAATTGTTAAATTGGCTCAGTTTTCTAGCAGAAAAAAGGTAAAGCGAAAACTTCGCTCTCGTCAAAATTGTTGTGATAAAATAATTGTTCTGTGCTGCAGCTATCCTTACCGCACTCTACGGCAGCAGGTTTGACGCTTCGACAGCAATACGTAGTTTCTTCAAATACCTATTTGTCAAATACCTCGCCAGACTTGTTCCCTCTTAACCAAAATCCTGGAAAACAGACATAAGAAGCTTTAAAATTATTCAAAACTGTAGCAGGAGTTCCTGTCACAAATCATCATAGAAATCTCAGCTACAATATCAGTTTCGCAGCCATTTATTCAACAAGATAAGACTATTACTTCGCCCGGCGTCTCCATTTTGTGCCAACCGAATTGTTTCCCTATGTTTAATATCCACTAAATTTGAGGTTTACCACAGATCTAGGAAGACGGTACAGCAGCTTTTGGAGTAAATTGCGAAATTACTGTTTTAGTAAATTTCGTAGGTACAGATTTTAGTTAGATGAATATTCTGGTTGGCTGATTTATAGATCTGCTTAGAGAAAACTACTTACCGGAGTTCGTTTTGCCTGAAAAGTTATAAATCAGAGTCTTCAACTCCCTTGATCGAGATTCTTTTTCGATAAGTTTTTCTTTAACGTGGCCCACACACTAGATTTTTTTGCACTGTGGGTGTGTTTACAAACACTGAAACTCACATACTTACACAGTTAGCCAGACCCGGTACAACTACCTGAAATATTTGTTCCGTGAGGGGATCAAACTCGGGACACGCAGCGTAGCAGCCAATTGCTCATCCACTGCGCCAACCGCACTGTAAAAAGAAAATTTAAAAGGTGTGTAGGTGTATATTGACAAATAGATGGATAGATAAATCTTTAATTTAGTGCACACAAAAGACTTAGCACAACACACAGAAGCACAATTAAATAATACAGTTCACTTATAAAGAACAAGGTGTCAATATACTAGCGAAGGAGGTGGCGGAATTAGCGAAGGAGGTGGCGGAACGAGAGAGGGAGAGCCTCTCTTCCCGGCCGCCGCGGGAGACGCAACGGGCGTCGGGGGCCACGTGGTGGCTACCGGCCACGGTAGATGCGGGCCTGTGGACGGCTGGCTATGGGCTAGCTAGCCGTCCGGCCGTCTAACGACGACGACAGGCCGTGTCGACGGCGCGTTCGTGTTCCACGCGCGCCTCAAAGAGATGTCAGCAAAAGGAGAGGGGCCCGCAAGGGCCGAAGCCTGCCGGGGTTGCGGGCCTGTTCGAAAGAGATACCGCGGCCCAGGAACGTAAAAGGCGAGGAAGGAACATGGATGGTTTTTAGTCAGTAAGAGTCTGACACTCCCTCCCGCTCCGCCCAGAGTGGGGAGGGGGTCATTTGATGATTTCCCATCCTTAAAAAAAAAAAAAAAAAGGTGTCAATATACAAAGAAAAACATATTTACGAAATAAGTACAGTAACACCATGACATATTATAAGTACTTCAAATAACAATGTCACACCAAGACCGAGAACATCCTATATATTAAAAAATTTAATAAATTATAGGTACATCATTGCTTCACGAAAAGGCCAGTAACATATCTGTTGAATGACTAAAATTCAAAACAACTTCAAGCTGTAATTGAACCTGCTATCCCAGTGCAAAAGCCACTGCGCCAATCACAAAAATATGCCCCTATCGAAAAGTTAAATCATCCAAACAGAGCATAATGTACTGTTTTATGTACATTCCAACTCGATATACGGGATGTGACCTTCAAGAAACGTTTCAGTAAACGAATGTCATTGTTTATGTGTTTTGTATGGTAATCGTTTATTTTGTATCAGCGTTTTGTTTGGCAAGCAACCCGGATAGAAATGAGAATGAACATGTCGTTTAAAGTTCTTATAAACTTCGCTTTCTATTGCTTTTTTATGAATGTTAGTTACTTGCCCTTTTTCTTTTTTGTCGACGCCATCCGAAACTACTGTAGAATCAGCTTACCAAAGAAACTTTTGTGGTCTGTTTAGATGGAGTGGGTTAACACGGTAAAATACTCGTGGCAATGTGAATTTATCATACTTTTTAACCGACTTCAAAAAGGAGGAGGTTCTCAATTCGCCGGAACCTTTTTTTATTTTATTTTTTATGTATGTTCCTCGATTACTCAAAGATGGCTGGAGCGCAGATCTATATAGCAGATCATCTATTTAGCAAAAACTCATTTTTAAAATGTACTCATAATGCAAAGTAAAAGTTAATTGTAAATTACATTAAAGTTATTTGATTAACAAATAATTGGGTTAAAAAACCAAGCCTCTTCATTATTATTAGGACACTAGGCACAAAAAGTGAAACAAATAAGTATTGCTAATCACATTGCATTCAAGACATTAGCTGTCATTCACCATAAAAAAGATATACCCTACGAGTACCGACCATGTACGCAACACCGCGCTCCAGAACACAAATCATTGACGTTGCTCAAAAAGCCGCTAAGCTAAAGTGGGCCTGATGATGATAAAAATGGTTATTTTGACCCACAGCTCGTCAGGCTTACGGCAGATATGGCAAGTCCCCGCTCTAACTCACAAATTAACTTTTCATTCAAATTAGAGCCTTATATCGTGTGTCGTTTAATATATTTCATGTTGTCAATATGAAAAACCCAACACTGGTCACACCCCGCGTTATTTATTTTACTACTCGTAATTACGCAGTGGGAAGACATTTAAAATAAGCCATTTATGTAAGAGTATCGATAGTTCACTCGTACAGTTCTACACACATTTTTACAATTTCGTATTTAGATTAAAGAGGTACCCAAGGAAGAAACATATACGGTTTATTTTAGAATTGTTGTTGCTAGAGAAATTGAAGTAAGATAATATTGTCTTTGGCAGCACAATAAGTGTAGCTGTTATACAACTTCTTGAAGGTTGTGTGAAACTAGTGGCAAATATAATATTCGGCGTAATCTGGTGACATTGCTCACGCATACACTGGCACACTCACAAAAGCGAACAACTTGAGTTTACTTTGCTGAATTCCTTTCACATGCACACTGGTTGAACATACGGAGTTAAATTTGGAATGGGTCTGCTTTTCCTTGCAAACCGCTGGCATCTCAAAGAAGTTTGACAAACTCCAATGAATGGCAAAGTTGAAGAAGACTTTGTTAGCTGCAGTTTAAGGGTCGTTTCTATGTAATATCTTCAGGATACAGAGTATCCCACTTGTAGTACTTGCAACTTTGATGAATGTGATGTGACGAATTATTGTTATTCTAAATATAGCTAAAATATATATATTTTAGATTCGAAATCAATGGCTAACGCCAAAATATTGCACTATGATTTTGTTCAGAAGACTTAAAAAAACATCGTAATTGTATGTGACTCACGATACATTAATAATGGAATTTTTCAGGTGTTGGAGCTGGTTTATGTATTTTTAATAATCATATAATCATGTTTTATTTTTATATCTGTTCTACAAAACCTCTTCGAATTTCCAGTTACCGAAAAAACCGTCACAATATAGAATCTCGTAAATAAAAAACGCACAGAATCTCGACACAGAAAAAGCTTTATTGTGTGAATGGCATCTCGCAGATCATTCTAGGAGGTTGTAGTCTGCTTATCCTGACTAAGTACCCTGTGGGTGCTTTGAGTGTGTCTATTTTTGTGTGTTTTATCTAAATAGATGTAAATGCTTTCATAAAAAAAAAAAATTAAAGTCAAAGTCAAAATAATTTATTTGCAGTAAATGTGGTACAAAAAAGGGTAAAAAACTTACTACTAAAACTTACTAGTGCGATGACACATTTCGCCATAATAATAAAAAAAAAAAAAATACCAGAACAAAATCAAATGGCAATAAGTAGGTTTTAGGCAGAGTTATTCAGAATTGTGTTAATATATTTATGTTGCATTTAATATTACAAAATAACTAAGATACGTTGGATTTGTGTCGGGACTGGGTAAATTTTCTATGGGTCGTGATACTTGAGGTCGTGATACGTGATGCGTGAGCATTATTTTAACCACCTTCTTCGAGATAAATTGGAATTGCTATACTGGCCAGATACATCCGACATGCGGCCGGCAACAGTTGTATGAAAATCTATATCTGTCGTGTTTAGAGGCCAAATAAATTACATAGTACACTCATATCTATCGTGTTATTTAAAAAGGGAATGGTATTTTACTCTGAAACATGGCAAAACGTATCAAAGGTTTTATTTAAATCTTGAATTGGCTTGCAAATTAAGCGGATTATTGAAAATAAACAAATGTACTCTACAACGCAAGAAAAAATATTATTGTATGTGTGCATTATTGGTTTTGAAAAGTAAATGTATTAATATCCTAGAGAAAAGTACTATACAAGCCTTGGCCGCATCGAGGCATTGATGGACATATGTATGTGTGCCTCGGCTTCGCCTCAACAAATCGATAGGCACCTTTTCATCAAAATCGGATGAATAGTTTGGGCGCTACGGAGGAACATACCTTAATACAAACATATAAACATAGACTGGTAAAATCATAACCCTTCCTTTTGGCTTCGCCGTAGTCAGTTAAAAATGAGGTAAAAAAATGTAAAATAACATTTTAAATTTTAATAAACCCCCGACGCAATGTACTAAAAGTTAAATAGAAAAATAATTCGTCAATTCGCCATTTTGTGGTAGCGGCCATCTTAGATTTTTAATTTATCATAGTGTATAGTATTTTATTTACTAGTCAAGTTTTCTCATTTGATACCCATATATTTTTTTATTAAATCCCCACCATTTCCCCGCCATTTCGTGGCGGCGGCCATCTTGGACCGATTTTTATCAAACTAGCTATGTTTGATAAAAATCGGTCAGAACACTCGCGACTAATTCATCTTTCAAACAAAAATAAACAAAATCCAAATCGTTTCACCCGTTTGGGCGCTACGATTGCCACATACAGACACGTCACACACACATAGACACGTCAAACTTGTAACACCCCGTCGTTTTTGCGTCGGGGGATAAAAGAAGAACATCACGGATTATCCCCGCCGCGTTCCCGTTCACACTCAAACCCCGTATGGGATATATCTCCACATGAAACGTTTAGCGTGCCTCACGCGAATTCCCAGCTCTATTGAAGTGGCATAATGTCGTACCCGGATCGCTTACCACTAATGTAACATATAAGACAGCGATAGTCTAGGTATGTGCATTTTGTTCAGCACTACTGACACACCAATCGATCTTCAATTTTATTGTGAAGCAATAGAATTGAAAATTGATTGGTTTTCGTTTGCGAATTTCGAAGTAATGAGTTTCGCTCTATTTTGGGTTGTTTCTTGTGTGGTTGATGGATGATGGCAGATAATGAAGATGTTCTATTTTGGAGTTTGGTGTTCACTACGAAACCAACTAACGTTCGAAAGGAGTGTACAAACAAGGAGAGCTTTCCAAAATCAAATACAAAACTAAAACAAAATTATGTATTGAGAAAACTTATTTATCTTCTCATACAGAATCGGAGCTCATCATTTCAGCCGAAAGACGTCTACTGCTGCACATAGGCCTCCCCCAAGTATCACCACATTGACCGGTCCCGTGTGACTCACATCCGACGCCACAGCCGCTCAGGTCTATCGCTCCTCTCTTCGTTTGTAGATTGCTCACCACCCATTTTATTCCGAATTACTTTCGTGCCCCGGAAAGTACGTTAAGCCATTGATTGATCTCGGCTGTCATTTGTCGATCTTTGACAGTCGTTACAGGTAATGAGTGGCTCGTAGGTCTGACAACCAGTCTTACCAAGAGTGTCGTGTAACCCAGTACTAAGTTGTGGAGGTCAGATAGGCAGTCATTCTACGTAAAATACTGGTAATTAGCTGCATCTCTTAGACTGAAAACCGACCCCAACATAGTTTGGAAAAGACAAGGCAGAAGGTGATAGCAGATTGAACTTGCAATGGGGTCTTTAAACTCCTAAAGGATCTACTGTAGTCTTGGAAACAAAACAAACTACGTTTTTTTTGTTTCAAAACATTTCAGTGTAAAAGCTGCCCCAAAATGTTAGAGGCACTCAAAAGAACACTTCACCTACATTCTGATTACCTTTTATCTCCACTTACCACAGACGATTTTTATTACCACACATAAAAAAAGTAATTTCAATAAACTTTATAGTTCCCACTTGAACACATTTAATTCTAACTAATAATATGATTCCTAACTGATATTCACATATACGAGAAGTTTACGAACATTTAAATTCTGGTATTCCAAAAATAAAACGGTGGTTTTCAATTAAATTGTCATTAAATGGCTCCACATTTAAATCGCCACGCATTTTACTGCTAAGCGAAAAACGGTTCGTGTCGTTTTAACCACAAAAAAGAAAGAACAGAAAATCTTCCGTTTCTAGTTGTGCTGAGACATAGTACACAAGGCGACCAATCCAAATATCCAATACTCGGCACAAGAAAATACTGCAAAAGTGATCCTGACGTCAATTGTTTGGAAAAAAAGATACCCTGTGTCTATTGCAAACACGTAACAAATGTTCATACTAATGCATCTATTGTCAAGCTTTTGGTTCAGGAAAATTGTACAATTCGTTTTGGAATTGACAGCAGTATGTAATTGTGTACAAAAAAGGCATAAAATCCAAACGAAGAAAGAAAGAAAGAAACATATCATTTATTTGACGGCAGTTAATATAGCACACACACAAAGAGATACAAAACAATGAGTAAAACATAGTAGGTATAAACTTATATTGTCACTTACGGGATATCTTCCGTGAATATTTGTTACGTTGAGCTCAACGTAACGTTAACGTTACGTAACGTTTTAAACCGTGAAAGCCTAAAACAGTGTTTATAGTAGGTATGTGCTGTGTGCCTCACGGCTGCGCCAAAAAGGTCCATTTCGGCATTCATGCTAGACATAATAATATATAAAAAAATAACGACCCTGCAACGTAACCTTGGTCGTTTTTGTAGATTCTAAATATGTTCTGATGCTTAAGTAGGACATACACTTTCTTTTAGTAAAAAATAGACCGACTCTATTTGAATCGTTTTCCATACATCAGAACTTTATAAACTTTTTTTTGTATTATGTTTTTACCATAATACACACAAAAGTTTCAAATGATCAAATAGCTCTTCTGCACAACTTTATTCAGTGGTTTGACGCAAACCGGTCCGCGAGCTGAATTCAATTGTAAGACAATTTGTCGACAATACCCGGGTTTCACACTCCGGTGGTGTCGCTCTCGCATCAAACAGAACTCGCTTTTTATAAATATATCAAAAGATAATCTACATCTAATGTTAGAAAGAGAGGTCGTATTTCTGTGTAATCTGATCTGCGATGTACTCAAGGCTTTTATCAGGTAAAAGAGGGGTGTTTAAAGACAATATATAGGATGGTCTGGTCTAATAACGTTAAATTTTGCTACAGATGAAACAATTGCTCGGCCTTGCGATGTCCTTGACCGACATTGAAAGATATACAGTGTGTAAACCACCTCATCACAAAGCTGATAACCAAGCATTCTGTAGGTACATCAAACTAAGTAACTTTACGCAAAAATTTTTGAGGTTATAAATCATGTTTTGTGGTAGAACTCAATGTAACGCACTTAAAACATTGTGCTGATGGATGGATTGAATAGTGCGGGGGTCGTGGAGGTGTTAAAAGTCAAAATCTTACAAAAAAAACATGTATTTAAAAAAAACTTGTCAAAAGTTGTAACTTTGACCCCCCATATCTCCATAACTAGAAGGTTCCCAGGTATGGTGTAGTACAAAAAAATGATCGCAATGATGAGGAAAACAAGTGCCTTTCGGCTTCGTGAAGAGGTGTTTTACACCCTTTATCATATCCCTAGCGTGAGCGACTCACATCACGTGTAGTGATGTGCATCGCTCACGCAGGGTGCGCCGCTGTGTTCTCCCTGCGGCACAGCGCGCGGCGCGGGGGCGAGAGGAAGCGCAGCGACGGGCAGTCGGCCGGCGGCGCCCACGACGATGCTCGACTAAACGCATACCGGTAAAATGGGGGGATCCAGGGGTGAATAGAAACAAAACTTTGGAAGGGATTTTATCGCTGAACTTATATTGTATATGGCCAACAAGGTACCTTTATAATTAAGTGTAATTTAGTTAACACAATAGCGTATTTATTGGTACCATATCATGTGAATTCAACTTTAAAATCCATTCCAAAGTTTTGTTTCTATTCACCCCTGGATCCCTATTCCCCCCATTTTACGGTACGAAGCTACTCACTGTCAATCTGCGTGACCGCACTGGACGGGCGATTTTATTTTTGCTCTGTATTATTCTGTTTTTTACAATATACTCGTAATTACTATACATAATTTTGGCCTATTTAATTTCCGACATCACCCCCAAAGATATCATGCTAAGTCAGATTCAGAACATGAGCTAAATACTCGTATTCAGCCACGTTTAGACTGAAAACCGACCCATCCTTGACAACAAGAATTTGTGTGGTATATATGTTAACGGCCAAACTCGATTTCAGGACAAACTAGTTTTGCCTAGGCTAAACTATACCGACTTGGGGCACTCCGACACGGACAGATTAGGTTAGGTATGGCGGGGTCTATTCGCTCGCTCATTTGACCCCGCCACACCCTTCGTGGTTATTTTTTATAAACCATTCAGAGCTGTGTGTTTTGTGTTTTTGTGCTTACACCATAGATAACTATAATATGTCTATCCGTGAGGACTTGTAATTGGCTTTCTGGTGACTACGGTTTCCTTATTTTTTCCTGTATTTATTAGCTGTAAGTCTTCCATGTACTAAATCAACAAATAAATAAATAGAAGTAGACAAAGTCGACCGTCGACCAGGTCTCCGTCGACTAGGATGCAAGAACGAGCTCAAGTTTCAGTTTAGCCTAGACAAAACTAGTTTGTCCTGAAATCGGGTTTGGCCGGTAACATTACATACTACAACTAAAGTATCCGACTACTGAAAAATTATGTCCTAATTTAATTCGGGAATACAAGGTAAAATCGTCTCTTCGTGTTGTTGAACTCTGTTAAAATGTTAATCATGTTACCCGGATCATACTAACAAGTATATTGACAACTCACAAATATACATATACTGCTAAAATCATAATGATTCCTTCGACTTTGCCGTAGTCAGTTAAAAAGCCGTTGCAGCTTCAGCAGACGATGATTTATGCATTGATAATACAACTAGATTTGAAGGTCTCAAGTGCTTTCCGAAGAACAAACAAGTCTCGTCTAAAGAACCGTATGTTATTCGAAGCACGATCCTAGATCGATTTATCTGCGAGTTGTTACCTATAGAGCCAAGAACGTGTTCTAGGAGCGCACCGATAATTGCTATACCGATATTTTTTTGCATTATTGCTGTATATGTATAAGAAAGCCAATTTATCTGGGCTTCTCGCTCTTGTTCCATTTTACTTGGGTAACATGCGTAACACCTCTTTTTAGGGTTCCGTAGTTGTTTTGGCATGGGATTGATCCAGGGTACCAAATGAATAGAATCTGACTCCAAATAATTGCGTATATTCTTGGTTTTACAAGTAGTTTATTGCACTGTTACGTCTGTTACACAAGTGTTAGCTATATCGTAGATGGCGCACGACCGCCTAATGAACGTTGAAACGGGTGAAATGACGTAGGCCGAATGAGATGTCATCGAGGTGCTCGAACATACTGGGGGGCGTTGGAGTGTCCTGACTCCAATTAATCTGCAGCAGCATCCAGCAGGGGGCACAGATACTTCACACCCCTTCGATAGGTGCCTGAAGCAGTTTTAATCTCGGCGACCCGAGCCACGCCGTCCTTTCCTGGAAACAGGCATTGAAATCGACCCAATTTCCATGACATGGGTGGAGTATTTTCTTCTTTTATTAATACTAAGTCGCCAGCTTGAAGTGGTCGATTTGGAACCTTCCACTTCCGCCTCTGTTGCAGCTCAGCCAAGTATTCCAGCTGCCAGCGTCTCCAAAAATCCTGGCGCAGACGTTCTAGGCGCTGAAAGCGATCTAGCCTGTTGAGGTTCAAGTGTTCCAGACTGGGAGACGGCATCGAAGTTAGCGGCCGCCCGATCAGGAAGTGACCTGGGGTTAAGGACTGAAGGTCATCAGGACATGAGGATAAGGGATATAAAGGGCGGCTGTTGAGGATAGCCTCGATTTGACTGAACAAAGTGGCTAATTCTTCGAATGTCAAATGTGAATTACCTAAAATTCTTTTTAAGTGGAACTTGGCGGATTTTACGCCAGCCTCCCATAAGCCTCCGAAATGGGGCGCATACGCTGGTTGAAATTTAAATTTAATACCCTCCCCAGAAGCAAAGCTCGCAATATCATTAGTATGCCTTGAAATCAAGTCCTGAATTTCCCTGTCAGCGGCAACAAAGTTACGGCCATTGTCGCAAAATATCTCCGTAGGTTTTCCTCTGCGAGAGATAAAACGTCGCAACGAAAGTATAAAAGCATCTTTCGAAAGCTCACTCACAGCTTCGAGATGTAAACATTTAAATCGTAAACATACAAAAATACAAAGGTAACATTTTGTAATTTTACATCCTCTCCCTTTCCTATCTGTTATCAAAAATGGTCCAGCGAAATCGACACCAGCACTAGCAAATGGGAAATCGGGGTTCACACGCTGCTCGGGTAAGGAACCCATCAGAGGAGCCAACGTATTCCCGCTAACCTTCCTACAAACAATACACTGCCTAGCGGTAGTTCGTGCAAGATCTCGTCCAGCAATGGGCCAGACGTATTCGCGAATGGATGCAAGTAGTAGCTGTGGACCAGCATGGAGAAGACGTAAGTGCTCATGCCGAAACAACAATTTCACAAGTCTATGCTTAGCATGTAGCACCATTGGATGACGTTTTTCGAATGAATAACAAGAATATTTCAGACGCCCTCCAACTCTCATCATATTTTTAGTATCTAAGAACGGACTCAAAGCCAACAATGGATTTTTAGAACCTAATGTCCTTTGAGAATGAAGTGTTTTCACTTCTGAACTGAATAGTTCTTGCTGAGCTAGACGCACTAGTTCTTCTAACGAAGCTTTAAGCTCATCAGGCTGTAAAACACCTGTGAGTTTATTGTTTGAATGCTTGCAATTATGCACAAATCGAAGTACATAAGCAAAAGACCGTTGCAATCTTGAAAAATTAGAATATTTATCGAAATTAATTACATGATTTGTCTCACTATCTACATTCACACATACATTTGATTTTACCTCGGGCAAATCACTAATATTGTTTATTATTTTATTATTTGTAGGCCAGAACTTTTCCGACATAAGTAAGTATGAAGGACCGTTCCACCATAAGCCTAAGATATTTATTTTGTCTGCATCTACCCCTCGTGATGCTAAGTCTGCCGGGTTGAGTGTGGTAGGCACATGACGCCATTCCGAACCTTCAGTAAGCTCTAAAATACTGCACACTCTGTTAGCAACAAACGTTTTCAATTTATCATACCTAGCCCCCAGCCATGCTAGCGCGATGGATGAGTCAGACCAAAATATCTGTCGAGTGATAACACATCGCAGTGCGCGACATGCGGCCGCAGCGAGCTGAGCTCCCAACAGACACGCACACAGCTCAAGCCTGGGCACCGTAGTCGGCTTCACAGACGCAACGCGAGCCTTAGCACACAGCAATCGTACTGTGACGTCACCTTGACTATTTACCGATCTTAAGTAAACACATGCGGCATAGGCGGTCGTCGACGCGTCACAAAAACAATGTAATTCTATCAAAACCGGATTGTTACATAACACGTGACGAGGAATGAATAGATTACGAATATTAGACATGTTTTTTATGAAAGATTGCCACGATTTTAGTATATTGTTGGGCACTGGTTCGTCCCAGTCTATTTTTTGTACCCATAACTGTTGAATTAATATTTTAGGTTTAATAGTAAATAAACTTAACAGGCCAAGAGGATCGAAGACCTTACAGGAATCTGATAAGATAGATCTTTTAGTAGGGTTGTCACTTTTGTTTTCATAATTTGTGGGAAAATGAATGTAATCCTCATTAGGGTTCCACCCTACTCCTAGGGTGTGTAGTGAGGAACTGATGATCAGATTGCGTTGAACATTTTGGGATTCAGAAATCAAAGAACGTGAATTTGACCGATATTTACGTAATGTAAAACAACCAGCTGTCAAAGCATTTTCTATCGCGTCTCTAATTAGTATCAATTCAGCTTCACTGTCGCAACCCGTCAACAAATCATCCACAAGAAAGTCATTTTGTATTACGGTTCGTATTTTAGGGTCACTACACTCCTCGCCTAATTGCCATAAACAACGAGTGCTTAAAAAACTTGAACTGGTGTACCCGTATGTAACCGTATTTAATCTGAGTGACTTTAATGGCTCATTGTCACAATTACGCCATAAAATTAGTTGCAAATTACGATGATCTTCGCGAATCAGTACTTGCCTATACATTTTCTCTATATCGCCTGACAACACATAAGTGTATTGACGAAATCTGAGTAAAATATTTAACAACGAATCTTGTATGTTTGGACCGGTTAACTGTAGATCATTAATGGAATATCCTGACGTTGTAGGTGCACTACCATTGAATACGACACGTAACTTTGTCGATTCGCTGGTTGGTTTTAATACTGCATGATGCGGAATAAAGTAAGATTGTTCGGGAATCAAAACTTTGGATTCCGATAAATGCCCTAGATCAGAGTACTCTTGAATGAATTTTGAATACATATCTTTCAGTTCCGGATTTTTATTAAAACGTTTCTCTAACGCGAAAAATTGCCTTTTAGCCATTATGAATGAATTGCCTAGACAATCGGGTTCTGTATGGAGTGGCAATTTAACTATGAATCTGCCTTCATCATTTCGGCTAGTATTCATAACAAAATGATTTTCACATGCAATCTCCTCTTCAGTTTCAGTATTGGTTGAGTGAGGGATTTGTTCCAACTCCCAGAACTTGGTTAATTGCTGGTCTAGTACTTCATTTGAGCAACTATCTGAACAATTGATAAAAATGTGATGACAATTTACAGTTTTATTTTGTGACTTGCTAATATCTCGAATATACAGTGGGCCTGCCAAAATCCAGCCTAGCTTCGACTTACGCATGATAGGTTGGTTGGGACCAAGAGATATTTGCTCACCCTCTATAACCGACCAAAACAAATCAACACCTATTAACATATCAACTTGAGCACATTGGTTAAAGGTGGGATCGGCTAACTTAATATTAGGAGGTAAATTAAGTTGCGAAATATTAAATGATTTCTTAGGTAAGTTACCTGTTAATTGAGGCAACACTAAACACGACACATTTGATTTAAAATCATTGTGTTTTGATTTAACTTGCACTACACATCTTTGTAGTGAATGAGATGTAGACACATTACCTATACCTACAATATCGACCTGGATTGGCTGAGGAGTCAACTGAAGCTTATTTTTTAAACTATCAGTGATTAAAGAAGACTGACTCCCGCTGTCTAGCAGTGCTCGAATTGTTGTGTATTGATTTGTAACTGGATTAAAAACATCAACCAGGGCTGTTGAAAGCAGCACACTATGGTTGGCCTTGACCGACATACTAACTACGTCATCAGTAGCAACATTATCAGTCGAAACTCGCTCGACTGCACTCACAGTTGAGGATGCAGACGTGTGAACATTCGATGTGGTCACAGGTTGAGACGGTTCCCTATGCAACAGGGTGTTGTGTCGCCTTTTACAAGTAGAACATGGACCTAACCTGCATTGGCGTGATGAGTGTCCCTTACGCAAGCAATTGAGGCACAGCCTCAATTTCATCGCCTCCGCGGCTCGATCTGCTGGTGACTTGGCCAAAAAAGCCGCACAATCGTAAATCCGATGCCTACCCTTGCACAGGAGGCACGCGTCACTAGAACCCGCATTAACATCAGCTGAAATTGCAAAAGACTTAGTATGAGACTTATCACACTTATGAGAAGAAGTTGTTTCACCTTTTGATTTATTAATTTTAACAGCGTCTAAGACATTAGCTCGACTATTGAGAAATTTAAAGAGATCCTGTAATGTAGGAGAATTTTCTAATGAGTTGGTATATTCCTCCCACTTGAACTTAGTGCCACTGTCGAATTTCGCTGAGGCCAATTCGACAACTAAACCGTCCCACGAGTCTGTGGGCTCACCCAAAGTCTTCAAGGCACGTAAACCTTTTGAAACATGATCTATTAAATTTCGCATAGATTTAGCAGAATCTCGAGTGGTAGGTGGAAAATTACAGAATAAATTATAATGATTCTTTTTCAATTGCTTGACATTGTTGTATCTCTCACAGAGAAGATTCCAGGCATCCTCATAATTAGCAGAGCATACTGGCAAGTTACTAATGACATTGGAAGCTTCCCCCTCAAGGTAAGAGTTCAAGTAATGAAACTTGTGTACAGGTTCAATTCTGTCATTGCTGTGAATTAAAGAAATAAATGTATCACGGAACTCCATCCATTTAAAGAAATCACCATCAAACTTTGCTACTTTAATCAAAGGCAATTTGAAGCCCATAGGCTTAGTGCTACAGCATTTAGAAGAATCACGTGCAGAATGTAAAGAATCAGCATTACTATTCGGTTTTAAAAGATTAGTATCTATAAATAGTTTTGTCTCTGCAATCAAAGAACTAAAGTCTCTTTCTATGGCATCTCTGATGTCGAGTTCACTATCTAACTCAGAGGAATTTAACAATTCTATGTCTGATTGCAGATCTTCAAAATAAATAAACAATTCACGAAACCTTTCGTACCTATTTAATAAAGTATGCATTTGAGCATCGGTAGGTTTTTCTAAAGAAGTGACTTCATTTAAAAGGTTCTTAAACTTTGTAATTCGACCTTTAACTGAACTACGTTTTACAATTAAATCTTTCAAGTCTTTTATTGAATGACTAGCTGTAGGAACTTGAAGTTTAACACCTTCAACTGGTGATCTTGAACGGAAATCACTCATACTTGTATGCGACATAATAAAAATTCAGCAATACAAAATGGAACACACACAGATAATGAAATAAACAAAGAAATACTTAAATTCACTCCAGCGTATGCGACGGTGATTCAAAGTCACGATCGCAGGTAACGGGACAAATCAGCTGATGGGACGGCTGGCGATAGATAACGCGCCGAAAGAACAATAGGCGTCAGCTGGTCCGCACGCACCTCGCTCACACACAATATGCACTGGAATGCGTAATAAAATAAACATTAATTACATATAAGAAATGTTTGGTTTTCGGCGAAACCAAGGGAAATTAAATGGACTAGCGATTAGGTAATGTAACTAACTATAAATTGTATGAGATGAATTTTAGCAAAAATATTGAATATTTTATAGTTTTAATGGCAACTACGTGCATAAATAATGAAAATCTTTAGAAATATGTGCGATTAAACTTTGGATTGGGAATTTGCGCATGCGCACGTGGCTGAGAAAAACAGTGAGCTGCACGGCTTGCGACTTATTACTGATTTTAGACAGTATTTTAATGAAATGTAATGATGGATAGCTAACAAACTTGTGTAAAAAACCTATAAAAAAGATGACATTCGCTTAATAATCGTGCTATTTTGTCAGCTTTTCATCCACCCCATTTACACATATATTTTTTTTTTTATGTTAATAGGGAATAAGGATTATGTAAAAACTGGTATGATCTTGCCTTTGGTTTTGCGTTAGCCTCACAATGAAGTAACACTTCCCCCGCAGGCGGATAACTAATGAAGTAAATTAGCACAATGCTCAGTCAAAAAGAGGACGGAAAAATGGGAATAATAGGGGAACCACAGGATGGATCACTTCCCTGGCTTAACCGTGGCTGCGGTGCTCCTCGTTCACAAGTCTGACCGGCGGGCTACAAGCTGTGGTTCAGATGATCTCCTGGCGATGTGGTGTTTCACTCCACTCGTGGTTCCTGTGTTATTTCTCCGTGTCCACAATTGAGATGTTCAAGCGGTTTCTCCTCAGTTTAAAGAAACCAATCTCTAAATTAAAAGATGCAACGATTTTCAACGGCTGGGCAACGTTTTTTCAATTAGCGTGCGTCGAGTCCAAAGTCCGCTTTGACAAAGGTACGATGCGATGAATAAAATATGCCGATAGCTGCGTCGATCACGTCGGTGTCACCATGTTTTGGCATGGGATTGATCCAGGGTACCAAATGAATAGAATCTGACTCCAAATAATTGCGTATATTCTTGGTTTTACAAGTAGTTTATTGCACTGTTACGTCTGTTACACAAGTGTTAGCTATATCGTAGATGGCGCACGACCGCCTAATGAACGTTGAAACGGGTGAAATGACGTAGGCCGAATGAGATGTCATCGAGGTGCTCGAACAGTAGTCAACTACGAAACCTTATAGTTTCACCATGTCAGTCTGTTCGTCCGTCCTCGCTTAATCGCTGTGACTAGAAAGCTGAAATTTGGTACCAATATGTGTATCAATCACGCCGACAAAGTGGTAAAATAAAAATTTAAAAAATGTTTTATTCTACTTATATGTTAAGTGGGAAGTAATTTTTTTTTTTATTTCAACCCTAACGTGTGATATATTGTTGGAAAGGCATTTAAAAATGAATAGGGGTTTACTAAAATTATTTTTTGATAATGTCAATAATTTCGGAAATAATCGCTCCAAAAGTAAAAACAATGTGTCCCCCCCCCCCCTCTCTCACTTTTGAACCATAAGTTTAGAAAATATGAAAAAAATCAGCAAAGTAGAACTTTATAAGGACTTTCTACGAAAATCATGTTGAAGTTGGATGGAAACAAGTTTTTGCACAAAAAAGACAAAAAGTTATACAAAATAATTCTGGACTAAGTTTGTAGTATAATCGTATTAGAAGCATTTATTTTAACTTCGTTTACATATTTTATTATCCTGAACGTATCTTTATTCAAACAAAAAAAGAATGATTAAAATCGGATTGGATTGAACACTTTTTGTGACGGACGGGAAACTACGGAACCCTACACTGAGCGTGGCCCGACACGCGTTTGGCCGGTTTATAGTTTCCGTCTCACTATCACTCATGCTTTAAAGATTCTTTGGTCTCTTTTCCCTCTTAACCATCAACATCATTCTCAATGCCTTTTTACTCAAACGCGTTTCATTCCTACTCTTCACATGCCCATGCCACAAATACAGTAAAATTAGGTCAAATTAGAAACCTACTTCATGAACGTAACCCAAAGCTTAATTAAATATTGGTCTGTATGTGGTAAAAAAAAAATATGATTATGAACAAAGTAATGCTGTCAAAACATCTCCACCAGAATGTATGTGGAATGATGAAACAGTACATACCAATACAAAAAGTATATAGGGTGTTCTTAAGGAGCCGGCGGAGCATGCGTTTTTCATACAAACGTAATACCAAAATAACATGAAAATCAAACATATTCTTACGGTAGTGTGTATAAATTTCGATAGTATTATAGAATATCTATGTTCCTAAAAAAATATTTTGAAAGGACAATGATAAATAGACGAGATATGAGGAATTTAAAATTTCCATAGAACATTTCTTTTTCTCATAACTCTTGTTTAAATCGGTGTACATTCAAAATATGAGTTTGGGAACTTGTACAATCTGTAACCCAATCAAAATAAATACACACAACCTAAAGGATATTTTTGATTCAGAAATAATTTTGGTATTACGTTTGCATGCTCCGCAGGCCTCTTAACCAAGGTCGCGTGCAACTGGCATCTAACAAATTACTTCCGAGTCGATATCCACCGCGCCATTTATCTTTTGTTCAGCTCCCATTATACGTGTCTACCCACCTGAAGACAAAGCGTGAACTTATAATTGACTTGTATATGTATTGTTATGGGTTTTGTTATCGGTGCGAAGGTTTTGTCGGTGAAAAGGGGAAAAAATACTTTGGCAAGTTATTTACCATAAGCGCATCGATCCACCTTTTAGGAAGGCTTCCAACGCTACCCCTTCCGGTACGTGGTCGCCACTTCAGAACCTTTCAACCCCCATCGGACATCCGTTCTGCGAGTAACCACTTAAGTTTGGCAATGCTAGATGGGGCTGGCGTTTCGTACCTGAATACTCCGAAAAGAAACACCCAAAACAAACTCAGAGGTTATAGTCTCTTAATGTCGAGACAATTTACATGAGGACCATGCGGATTAGTATGTAAGATGAGCTTTTGAAGAAAGAACCACACAGATTTGAGTGGGCCTATTCAGTCAGTGCAAACATCATCTCGACGACCCGAATGGCGAAGTGGTGGGTGAGGCTGCCTTACGTTCTTAGAGTCCTGGGTTCGAATCCCGGTAGGAGCAAATGTTTGTGTGATGAGTACGTACATTTGTTTCCGAGTCATGGATGTTTAAATGTATAACAAGTATGTATTTACAAACAAAAAAGTATATATGTAGTAAATCAACTATCTGGTGTTCACGACACAAGCCTTGCTTAGTGTGGCAC
Source organism: Xestia c-nigrum (assembly GCA_916618015.1). Lineage (NCBI taxonomy): Eukaryota > Metazoa > Arthropoda > Insecta > Lepidoptera > Noctuidae > Xestia > Xestia c-nigrum. The sequence continues at coordinate 4,504,851 of OU745262.1, forward strand.
TAGATGGCGCTGTGTGTTAATTTCCAGCGATATTTATTATTTATTTATTTATTATCGTGTAGGTCGACTTATAAGTCAACGAGCTTAAGTATTTGGACTTTTGACTATGTTGGTTGACCCTTTTAAAAATGGCACAGACAGTGTTCTTTAGACAAATAATATAATCACATTAAACATTATGTACTCCGGCTTAACTTTTATAAAAACTGACCCTGCGCTGCTGCTGCAAGGTACGGTAGTTCTGACGAGACCTGACCCCACATTCAGAACGTTACGATTCGATTTCGATTCAAGAAGTCGTGTGTCTATCTCGCTCGTTTTCGTTATGCCAAAAAAGGATCGATAGTGGGTGACTATCATCAGCACCTGAATGACTGAGATCAGCCCCCGTATTCACAACGCTTCGATTCGCTTCCGATTCGGAAAGTCGTATGTCTATCTCGGTCGTTTTCGTAACGCCAGAAAAAGACCGATATACGAGTTGTCGAATCGGAAACGATTCGAACGTTTGTGAATACGGTGTCAGATGGACGAGCGGTGTCGTATAAAAACCGCCTAAAACTGCGTATCATCTAAAAAACATAACAGATTTTATATTCCATTTCAAAAGAACCAACAAAATGGCTACCACAACCGTTCTGTGTCGTCATTTGCATGGAACACATACAATGTCATATATCGCCCTCTCTCATGATTTATGTTGTTATAAAATAAAATATATATTTGGTACACATTACTAACGGCTCCCAGTTGAATGTTATGGCTGCAGCCCATGAGACGTATAAAACATTCGTTAAGTGCGAATCTTCCTAAGATGTATGGTTCTAAAGAAAATGTTGCGTGCTAAACTTTAACACGTTCTCTGTCTAGTGACTTAGATATTACCGTGCAAGGTTATATGGTTCAATTTATAGTGGCTGTCTTAAAGATAGTACGTCTGGTAAAATGAATGGATACTTGTGCAGATCCACGAAAAGTGTTGTGAATGAACCTCATGCAACAAAAATTTTGACTTAACTTTCTACGCAGTATCTTAACAAATACTTAAATATCCGTTTACAGTAAAACTATACTGTCCAAATACAAATGCACTGAGTTTTCAACTCGCCTCAGCGCTAAAAATTAAGAGAGAACAGGATAGGTATTTGAAGAAACTATTGCCGTCCGTCGACCGATTCTATTAAAAAAAATTGGTGCGATCAAAGTTTCGCATTCCCTTTTTTCTCCTCAAAAAATGAGCCGATTCAGTTACATTAAATTTTAACAAATATTATGTCTCGGTTTCTGTCATTTTTCATATTGAAAACTTTTCGAATTTATGTGGTAGTCCTCTCTTTAATCACGACCGTAAAAAAGAGTTTTTTTCTGTCATTTTAGAAGGTTATTTTCTTTACTCATTAGTTAGTTGAAAAAAACTTAGTGTCAAGGAAGTGTCTACAGTAGACATTGAATTTATTCACTTTGTTTTCTATTCATACTTTTTTCTTTCTTTCTTTCCAATTTAGATATTATTTAGGGTGAATGAAATCGAAAAAAACTGTTCTTGTCATTATTCCACAGCGTAAAACTGGTGTTAAGAAAGGACTCTGATTTTATCGGTAATGACGGCAATCAAAGTGTATACAGCATTTTTATGACCATTCATCTTACCGATTTTTATGAGACTATTCGGTACTTCACATAAAAATGCAGAAAAAAAGATAATTCCATAACCCATTTAATAAGATAATCATAACCTCGTTTTACGAAACACGAAAACCACACACATTGACCTCAATATACCATCATCTATCATACTTGAAAATAACTTTGCACATAGTTTCACACTTCAGACCACGGAATCCTAAACCTACTTCACGTCGCTCGAATACCTCAATTTATAGGTCACTAAAAATTTATGTCGGTGATTCCTTTCCAGCTGACTTTGATGTGTCAAGACCCTAATATCCTGTGTAATGACGTCATAATCGTTTTGTACGTAGTTTTGGTCTGAAAAAAAACCACAATGGTCATTTTATGGGATACATTTGTATATGTTTGTGAGGACATTTTGTTGACCCTCATGAAAATATTTTTTGGTGTCGTGGTTTGTTTCTTTTTAGTACATAGTTTGCAGTATCACACTGAAATATATATTTATGTAAGTTAAGCAAATGTGCAGTTATTTTAATCACATAAAGTAAGCAACAGTAGAACTTATTATTTCATACTTGGTACCTATTTCATGAACGTGTAGAAAAGTTCAGTTTAATATAGGTGGAAGTGGTCAGTACAATATTAGTTATAACACACAGTTTAACAACAATTTAACGACGCGTATAAAATACATCTTAAAATGCTACGAAGTTGTAGCCCGTTCGTGGCAGTGCTACGCCGTAGTAGTGCTACGCCGTAGCACTTCACGTAGCAGTTTGCGCCTGCAATAGCAATTTCCCATTCATTTTTATACGTAGGCTCAAATGTTATAATGCTGCGTATACTTCCTCATACGCCTAAAGGGCTATCGGTTTGAATATCTCAATCCGTTTAAAAGGGTACCGCCATTTTCGTGCTGTTTCCGGTTATCTTTTGCTTTTATCTTTAACCGAGTAAGCAAGTTTTGTAGAAACAACATTGCAATATATGCGCATATGTATGTTTGTTTATCGCAAACTGTTAACTTTGTCCTGATGATATGTTCTTCCAATGTGTAGCTTTCGTCGAGGTAGTTGTCGTTAATATTAGTGTTTCCACAATCAATCAGTTCTACAATGATTTTATTTGGATTTGGCCCTCCGGAAATGAAAATTAGTTTTATTTATTCATTTTTTAGGTAAAGTATGGCGCATAAACTAAAATGTTATGACTGTTGTGAGCAACAGCCTCTAAAGCTAACGGTTTTGTCAAATGTGCTATAGCTTTTTAGCTATTTTTTAATAAATTATAAAAGAAGTTATATTTAATGGAAATTTAAAAACTAAAATCTTACAAAACTACCAAAGAAAAAACTTTTTTACAAAAAATAAAACCGACTTCAGAGAAAACAAAAAAGTGAAAAATAACTTCAGAAAAAACGCTTCAGAAGTCTGTGACCTTTGTTTGATTGATTTAGTTTTTTTGTCACCGACTTCTGAAGCGTTTTTTCTGAAGTTATTTTTCACTTTTTTGTTTTCTCTGAAGTCGGTTTTATTTTTTGTAAAAAAGTTTTTATTTTTCGCTTTTTAGTGGTTCACTTGTGCTTACCCCTTCAAAGCGTACCGGCGTGATTTTAAATTATGAACTGATGTAAACAATAGACAGATATGAGATTTCGGCAATCCCAGTACATTTGCTATCATTTATTGAGGAGTTCCGTTGCATATCTCCGAAGTTCTTCATCAGATCTTCATCAAATTGAAATGGGATCACTTCGAGAAAGTACACTTCCTAAAACTACCCAAATCCCTTCTAGTGTGCCTATAAAATGTGAAGAGTTCTCTCTATTTCTCCAGAATCCCATCATCAGATACTGATTTGATGATTATGAGACCACACAGGAAGCACCAGCTTTCAAATAAAAAAAGAACCATCATGAAAATCGGTCAAAAATTGACTGAGAATACATACAGTCGAACATAGACTTACTTCTGTCGGTTTTATTTTTTGCAAAAAAGTTTTTTTATTTTTCAATTCTTTTTATTAGTTGTAATATCCTATACAAATATTTGCTATGCATTTATTTTACATTGTTATTATTAACAATATTTTTCATGGTAATAGGCTTATCCCCAATAAAATGGAACTTAACATACCTAACTGTCGAAATATGGGTATACTGTACACATCTGCGTACCCCCTCAGAGCATACAGGCGTGATGTTATGTTATGATGTCGTGTAAACAATAAACATCCAAGCGATTGCAGCAATCACGACAGATTTGCTGTCTATTATTGAAGAGTTCCGTTCCATATCTCCGAAGTTCGTCATCAGATCATGACAATATTTCTATGGGACCAACTTGGAAGTATACCCTTTCAAACAAAAAAAGAATTTTTCAAATCGGTTCAGGCGTCTTCGAGTAATCGGTGAACATACATAAAAAAAAAAATACATACAGTCGAATAGAGAACCTCCTCCTTTTTGGAAGTCGGTTAAAAAGGTTCATAAACGGTTAAAACGTATTTTACTATTAAACGCATTTCAGTAAAAATAAAATATAACATTTTCCAAGCTATATAGGATAACTCACGGCTAAAGCACACACACTAAATTAGACCAAGTCCAATGTACTAGATATACTGCAATAGTTACTGCCAGTACTCTGTGATACTGCACTGCGACATAAATATGCATATTTTCAGAGCTAAATCACTATTCGGCTTAAGGTCATGGCACACTAAACAAGCACCGCACCGGCACCGCTCCAACCCAGCAATTAAGTTGCCATTCAAATTAGAGCATTAAATCGTGTGTCGTATAGCATATTTTATAATGTGCATATGAAAAAGCTTACGGCGGGCGGTCAACGCCCTTGCCGTTGCCATACGACGACTAGACGCGAGGGCAACTCGGCGTGCTCGCGCCACCCGCGCGCCGGCTGTGCTTACGGCGCGCCGACCGCATGCTGCGTACACACTGACTCCAAGTGGTCCGCAAAACCACGTACAGTTACTTATTTAGTTAGAAAAAAAACAACTCAACCGCTGTTGCCTGTAATTGCAGCCACAAAATCGACTAAACTTACTTTGTTCATGCATTGATCGTCTGCAGTTCCCTGTATACAATATTTCCCAACACTGTACCGATTATAGAGCTCACGATACTAAACCTAGTTCGATAACACTCCCAGATGATATTTATACACGGTCACGTTAACACTTGAGATAGATAACTTTAACCTCATTTTCGTTATCAGCGACCTCGCGACGACGCGTGGTAAGCGCGCCGTAGCCTATAATCGAAGGAACGTCGGGCAACAGCTGTCCTGGTGCGGTGCTGGTGCGGTGCTTGTCAAGTGTGCCACGACCTTTATCTGCATGGAATGCTGTGTGACATCACATCACGCCTGTGATCCCTGAAGGGTTAGGCAGAGGTGTACCTAACACCCATATCGGAATTATTTATGTTAAAAGGAACTTAATAATGGAGAGAAAATAAACTTGGATTAACTTTTAAGTATATCTATAGTAGTAATTCACTTGAAAACAATACAGGACAATAGATAATTTGATTGAATAAGAAAATGCATGTGTCTCCGATGAGGTCCAGCGTGACTAATGAGACAGAGGTCGTAGGTCGCAGGGCACGCGCCGCGCTTGCCAAAATCACCCGAACATTGGCGAAGATAGCCGATGCACTTCCTTTTGTTATTCTTTGCTTTCGTACAATGTGGAGCTGTGTCAATTATTTGTTCCAAATAATTATATTCGCTATATACACCTAAATTGTTGAATGTCTCATTTAGTCGCACGTCATAAAATTCGATTCAAATGGGGAAGAAATATTTTATAACAATTTCACGCTGTTGAATGTCACTGGAAATAGCTAGTTCTTCGTAAAACATATCTCTCTTTCCCTCCAACATAGTAGGACCATGATCGGAAACAAAACTACCTAAATCCATCCGTACTAAAAAACACAGGAAAACACGTACAATCGAGTACACAAGCCCTGTTTACTGAGCCCAGGTGTTCGTCGCGATGAAATATAGTAATTCCAGCGAGTATAGATGCGCACAATATTAATCGTATTTACGTATGATCGACTGTTGTGTACGACTGTATGTGTTTTATGGCCAAATAATAACAGAGCCACTCGGGACGATCTTTAGGTTAAGCCGTGCTTGCTTAGGTTGGTCAGTGGATGGGTGACCCACCCATTACATACCGAATTTCCTCCGTGCCTCGAGTGTATGTTAAGCATCTGCTTAATATGCTTGCATGCGGCGACCTTCAGGACCCCGCTGTCATTTGTAGATCGTTGACAGTTGTTACAGGTAGTCAGTGGCACAAAATGTCTGACAACCAGTCTTACCAAGGGGTACAGTATAACTCAGTAATAAATGGGTTGTGGAGGTCTGATAGGCAGTCGCTCAGGAAGGAACCTTATCAAAGCCGTTTACCAAGCACTCTGTATCTCAAACTGTGTTATTCTGCCGTCATAACAAAGAAGGCCGTAACTAACAATTTTGTCAAAAATGAGTTATAACCATATTTGGAATCAGCAAAGAAAATGCTATCTTGTGGTACTCACAAAGCTGTATCTCGTATGAGATCAAAGATAGCATAAACATTTTAGCCTTAACTACGACATAAATTATGGTTTTTGAATCTGAAAAGCCTTAATTACACAATAACGGCTTTTTTTGTTAGTATTTTCGTAATTCTAGTCTGGAAGACCGCAATTACCAATTAAATATTGTTAAGCTTTAAATATTAATTAAATTTACTACTAGAAAAAGCCCTAACTACGCAATAAGGGCTTTTTACATAAGTATTTTGAAGGAACGCTTCCTCATTCAGATGCCATGCCAAGCCAAGCTAAGCCGTAATTACATTCTACGCAATTACGCCCTTTCAGATAAGTATTTCACAAATTATAATTATTTTTTTGCTAAGACAAAAGGGCAAAAATAAAATAAAATGAATTATGGTTCAACATATAGCCTATATTTTTTGACGTTTTATAAAATAAGCATCACTAACTAAAACCATTCAGTAAACCGCGGGCCTCCGTTTTAGATAAAACTTCAATTATCTCGGAATCAACGTTGACGTAGTTACGGCCTTCTTTCTAATGACGGCAGTATTGCTGTGAAACGACTTTTTTAAAACTTTGACTGACAATATCTATTTAATTATAAAGCTTCCAGATATGGTCAAAGACAAAAAGAATGGCTACGTAAGAGAGCTCTGGCTTATCTCGTAATTTTCCCATTTCGACATCTAAACAAAATAGTATCACAAAAGTCCCATTTCGTAACTATTTTGATCTTCATACATTGAATCCCATTATACCCAATTGGACCTTTTCAACGTTTCAGCTCCTACCTACCACCCTGAAAAATCGTCATTCCACCTTTTTTTTTTTTTTTTTTTTTTTTTTTTTTTTTTTTTTTTTTTTTTTTTTTTAGGATGGGAAATCATCAAATGACTTCTCCCACTCTGGGCGGAGCGGGAGGGAGTGTCAGACTCTTACTGACTAAAACCCATCCATGTTCCTTCCTCGCCCTTTACGTTCCGGGGCCACGGTATCTCTTTCGAACAGGCCCGCAACCCCGGCAGGCTTCGGCCGTCGTCAATCGTCATTCCACCTTGGATAAAGGTTTACTGCTGATTAGCAGACAGAAAGGAGATGGAAAACGGTGACCCAAAATGTAATAAGTTGAGATACGGTCTAAAAAATTTGTCATATTTTTCTATTTAAAAATCTGAAAAATCATGCACTTTGAATACTAGTTTACAATATAATGCATTTAATTAATAAAGAAAATATAAATTTAAAAGCTGAAAAACCTTAATGGTTCATCATCTGCCTAGCCTTTTTCCCAACTTTGTTGGGGTCCGCTTCCAGCCAAACTAGATACAGTATTTTACATGCAGCGACTGCCTATCTGACCCCCACAACCCAGTTAATATTGGGAAATATGATACCACTTGGTAAGAATGGTTGTCAGACTTTTCGAACCACTGACTAACTGTAACGACGGTCAAAAATGGACAAATGACAGCCGGGGCCAATAGCTTAACGTGCTTTGCGAGGCACGGAGGAAACTCGGTATGTAAGGGTGGTCACCCATCCACAGACCAACCTATTCAAGCATGGCTTAACCTAAAGATTGACCTGAGCGGCTGTTATTATTTTGCCACGAGCTCCACACCTAAATGATTATCGATTTCGTATCGATTGAAATCAATCATATTTTTAATAACAGCACAGCATTCAATTATCTGTGACAGCATTGACAGCGGACCAACATTGACACTTGCCCATTACTTCTGCTTGTATCGTTTTCCGATACGTTTTGAGTGAATTCTCGATTATTTTATAATTTCAACTACCACTGCTTTGTTTATTACGGATTCCGACCCTGCTTTTCATGTACGACACTTACTTCCATACTGGACACACCGAAGATCGCTCACACGTTTGACTTGGAAATGTTTTGGATTTTGCCATCGGCGTTGAAAATATGGATCGCTGTGTAAAATGTAATTGTGGGATTGCAGCTAATCACTGTAATACCCCAGGTCGACGACCCCCGGGATGTGAAACAATATCGTCAGTTATTCGGCAGTGGCTTGCACCTAACTCTGGAAGCAAATATAACCTAGCTGGGCGAGGTACCAAAATCCCTGCTACAGTTCCACCTGCTCAATTTTTAGACGACATTTTAATGATAATATAAGATGAATAAACCATGTACGAATCAAGGCATCCAGAATTAATAAAAAACACATTTTAAAGTAAATGTGTTTTTTATTAATTCTGGATGCCTTTTCGAAAAATCCATTTGTGTTCACTATTTAAGGCTTCAAGTCATAGGGCACGCCACGACAGTGGCGGTAAGTCCCCGCTTTAAGAAGTGGCTAGAGAGGCGCCACGGCGTCCTCACCTTCCGCCTGACGCAGGTCCTCACCGGACACGGATGTTTCGGGAGGTACCTGCACCGAATCGGGCGGGAAGAACATAAAGGGCGAGGAAGGAACATGGATAGGTTTTAGTTAGTAAAAGTCTGACACTCCCTCCCGCTCCGCCCAGAGTGGGAGAAGTCATTTGATGATTTCCCATCCTAAAAAAAAAAAAAAAAAAGTCATTGATATTTAATCATTATATCATTCTCCACTAAATGTAACACACATTAGTGCTTATAGAACTTACAAGTAATCAGCTCTTTTATAGAGACTAACATAACCTCACTTTTATTAAACCTCAAATAACTCAGCTCTCAGGTTGTCAAAACTTACAGAATTTTCAGCGAGGAACTGATAAGTCTGAATCTATTAATTTATATCATTTTCATCTCATTCCTCTGGTTCCCGAGAGGGAGCGTGGGTTCGTACCCCACACCTGACACCATATTGTGTTTGTTGGTTGATAAATTAAAGACACCTTTGGGAAGACTTGGTTTATTGTACAGGTTACATAGTAGTCGACATCACAGACGGGGTTCACAGTGAGACAGCCATTAGGCAAGTGAAGACAATCATAGACAAGACATAGATAATGATAGTGATGTGTATACTAATAACATACTAAATAGTGATGTTCCAACAATTCCATCCAGGCCCGGGAATGTATCTATGTAATAGTTTCCGTCTCCTTTTATTCTAATGCAGCGAGGGTGACTTTGTTATAAAATTAACATGAATCCTAACGCATCGTTTCTCCCGAGATGTGAGAAAAACCCAAGAAGGCAAACACTAAATAATCTTAAATTAAAGGTCTTTCGACAGTTTTTTTTTTGATTTAAGATTTTGGAAACTACCCAAACATTATCTGAGGTTAATGAACTTTAAAATAAGATAAAATTATAAATGTTCTACATTTATCTCAACCTCGAATTAACGCAAATATTATTCCAGATATTTAGATTTTCTTAGCCAGCTTTCTGTGAAAATTCCAAATATCTCTGTATCTAAGATCGGCGTTGCTAAATAGACTTAGCATTAAAACTCACAAAGAGAATGTAAAGTATTTTCTTTGGTTCTATAATTTTGTTAATTTGAAACGGAATTGAAAAACTTTAATTGACTACGCTTATGGCGGAAGTGCCAAGGTAGACCGCGAAATTAAATAAATATATAAATATAAATAACGCTGGACATTTTACACACAGTTACGAGGCTTGTGTTCGTGGACACCAGATAGTTGATATACTACATAGATACATTTTGTTTGTAAATACGTACTAATAATTTACTTACTTACTTATACTTTTTGTTTATAAACTAAAAGAGAATGAAAAAATAAAGAGTAACCGGTGGTATTCGATCACAAAAAAGGAATATGAAACGAATGTCAAATTCAGCATAAGTATTCGGTTCAGACATTTAAAACAAATTCCCGTACTTTTGATAAAACAATTGTAATAATACTGTTTACGTCGTGCGAGCTTCAAAAGTCCCGTCCTCCATTTCAGAAATCACCGGAGGCTCAGGATGATCATTTAAATACACATATAGAAATAATTTGAAAAATGTTTTTACACAGTTATTTTCCGTTCAAGCAACCCACTCAGGCAACCCAAAAAATCTACATGTTTTAAATAAATGAATTTTCATACATTTTCACATGAGGAAACCACCCATAACAAAACTGCCTTAGGCTCTATTAAAATCACTGGAATGTTAAATAAACACGAAATACGTTTTATCGAAAAATAAAGGAAATGGATTTTTGGAAAAATAACCGGCAGTTTTAATCCAATTTTTCCCTGAGTTATTAATATATACTGTCATTCTGTCAGTTATTCGTCGATCGCTATCTCGTGTTGCCATGCACTAACAAATTTCAACATAATATGTTGTAAATATATGTAAATCGATGGTAATGTTATGCACTGCAACATTATGCTTCTGTAACTTGCGTATACTATGTTGTTTTTGAATTATTCATGTATGTAGTACTGAACGATGTTGTAAAGCGGTTTTTTGAACTGTACAACTGATTACGAGTGTTTAGATAAGTCGGTGGTTTAAATTCAGAGGGTGTATATGGGATTATCTGTACATTTATTGGAGTTTTCTTTTGTTTTTATTAAATTAAAATTGTTTTAGACCAGATTAGTATTGGTTGAAGGAGGAGCAGTGTTTCAATTGATTGATCTTCACGTTATGGCACTAGTCACGGCTGTCATTTGTAGATATTTGACAGTCGTTACTAGTAGTCAGTTGTCCAGTCTTACCAAGGGCTATGCAAATGTTTAAGTCGGTATGATCAGCACATAGCCTTTTTTATGTTTTTTTAGGTTGGGGAATCATCAAACTAAAAACGAACTTCTCCCACTCTGGGCGGAGCGGGAGGGAGTGTCTGACTTTTACTGACTAAAACCCATCCATGTTCCTTCCTCGCCTTTTACGTTCCGGGGCCGCGTTATCTCTTTCGAACAGTCCAGCAGCCCCGATCAACACATGGCCTGACGATTACATCGAATACAACATGTATACGTATGAGAAAAATCCGCTAGGCTTAGCTCGAATTGTAAACCAACCCAAGCATGGTTCAGTTATGATAAATGCCAGACAGTTTTCTGATCAGCACACAAACACGTGTGTTTGTTCAGGTCAGCTCTTTTACTCAAGATCCGGCTTGAAGGACCATTAACAAATCCAGGGCTCCGTTAGGTGAGAAATAATTCGACTTTAGTACAACTAGTACTCTTCTCTTCTCTTCTTCGTATATTCTAAGAAACGATACACCCAAAAGAATATGTCTTAAAATACTTATACTACTTATACTAACCGCGGTAACGAAACCATAGCGAGATCTAATTCGACGTCAACGCCATCTATCGAGGTCAATCAATTAATATCAGCTAGCAGCAGTACACTGCCGGACATACGAAGAACCCTCAATCAAACGACATTGAACTCAATACTTGGCAACTCTCACCCATATGTACCACTCATCCTTAGAACAAGTCTGCAGCACATCGTAATACAGAATGGATCACCATCATCTGCCTAGACTTTTCCCAACTATGTTGGGTTCGACTTCAGTTTAACCTAAAGTTTTGTATTAATTTGATTTAAATTTAATAATAATTTTAACTGTAATTTAGTTGTGATTTTAATAATATTATGATGTTGATTTTAATTTGATTTGACTCTGATTTGGATTGTATTAATTTGATTTAATTTTGTTAATAATTTTAATTTCAATAATGATTTTAATTGTGATGTTTATTTTAATACTATTGAGCATTTGATTTTGTAATATTTAATTCTGTGTAGTTATACCTATGATCCAATGTTGATTGAGATAAATAAATAAATAAAAAATTAACCGGAAGCAACTGAATACCAGTATTTTATACAGGGTCTAAACCACTTCATCACGAAACTGCTAACCAAGCATTCTGTACATCAAACTAATTTATGCAAAAAATATGTAGGTACTTTTTTTGGGATGAAAAATCATGTTTTGTGTTAAAACTCAATGTAACGCACTGAAAGCATTGTGCCAATGGACGAACTGAAAAGTACGGGGTTGACGGAGGTCCTTAAAGTAAATATCTTAAAATAAAAAATTGTTTTTTTTTTTTTTAAACATGCCAAAAAGTTGGAACGTGCACCCCCAATATCTCCGTAACTAGAAGGTTCTCGGGTATGGTGTAGAACAAAACAACGCCGGGAAGAACAAGTAATTTTCGGCTTTGTTAAGAGGTTTTTTACACCGTTTAAAGAGCGACTGCATATCTAACCTAAACACGATACTCCTTGGTAAGACAGGTCGTCAGAGTATTGGGCAACTGACCATCTGTAACGTGATAAAAGATCTACAAATTACAGCCGAGACCAATGACTCGAAGGAACTCGGCAGGTAATGGGCGGTCTCCCATCTCTGGACCAACCTCGGCAAACGCAGCTTAACCTTAAAGATCAAAATCAAAATCAAAGTCAAAGCATTTATTTCAAGTAGGCCAGTTACAGGCACTTTGGAATTGTCGAAACAAAAATGAACGACGAAAACGGAAGTAGCTACAGTCCCAGTCTCAAGACATAAAAACTGTGAAAGTACTGTAGTTGCCCATTCCCTGGCGTACATCTCTATGGAGAAAAACGGGCAAGAATAGATCGACCCCGAGCGGCAGTTATTATATTATTGTTTAACCGTGAGCTCCTCCAGAATAGAATAGATGGAACGTATAATTTAAAATACAGACAGAGAGAAACTTTTATTGAAGTAAAATGATACATATAAACGTATAATTTTCTATCTCCAGAGTCAATGACAATTTGGAACAGCTGCCTAATTTCCCTGAAGAAATTCTACAGCCATGTGAAAATGACGGACACTTTGTAGACTGAAAATTGCTTTTCACACGAATAAGAAAAGAAATAAGAATCATTTTAACCTCAATGTTAAATTCAAACCAGTCACGTATGTAACTTTTTGTCTGTACATCGGACTGCTGTGCATCGGTGCTGTAGTTCCGGAGATTACCCCCTCTTTTAATATCGATTAAAAGAGGGGGTAATCTCCGGAACTAGTGATTCAATTCTAAAATTTCTTTGACTAAAAGAAAGCTACATTATTAGTGGGTACTATAAGCTACAAACAATTTTTATGTCATGCATGTTAGCAGAGATATTACGATTTTTGCGGACGAAATCGCGGGCAAAGTACTAGTTAAATAAAAAAAACCTCACAAAAAATATTTGTTTCAAAACCTCTTTGCACATTTCTTTATTTTAGACAGCTTTATGTTTTTTACATTGAAATAGTATCTTTTTCATATTTTGATCAGAAAATATCACGTCTCGCCCCACCGGGGATCACCTATATCTGTCAAAGATAAAAATTCCCATCGTAATGCTGGCTATCATTTGTCATATTCACCCCACCTACGTAAAAGTAGGGGCCGCAAAGTAAGCTGTAATATGATAACCGGAGTTGAAACGTTCCTATTTGTCTTTTATGGATTTAGTTAATTGAGTATTACAAGCCAGAATTTTGTCGTTTTGACGGAAAACGTAAGTATAATCTTAAAGAACTGGTAGTCTATCACATCACAACTTAAGAATTAGAAAAAAAAAAAGCCAACGGGCAATAGAGCGCAGCATACTTAACGTTAAACTTACCGAACGAATAAGGAACACCACACTGCGCTCCAGAAATCAAATCGCTGTCATAGCTCGGAAAGCCGCAAAACTGAAGTGGCACTAGGCAGGTCATGTCTGCCGGATGCCGGAAAAGCTGTGGGCCCGCATATAACAAAACTGGAGCCCTGAGACAGTTATACGGGGTCGCGGCAGACCGAAGAGAAGATGGCAGGACGCCTTGGATGGCATTCTCGTTAATTGGCGAGAAGAGGCGCAACAACGAGAAAAGTGGAAAGAATGGGGGGGACCCCAGGAGTGGGACATCTCTATCTAAATAAGTTTCGAGTGTCCGATTTTTTTGCACAAAAATGACGCAACAAACTTCCATTTTCTGTCCTGGCGTGTTTTGATGGAAGACCGGCTGTTTTATCCAAAAAAGAAAATGCTCAAGTCGTAATGTATGACAAGAAAAAAACATTAAGTCGCTCTTAATTACACATCCATGTCCACCGAACGAAAAAAGAAATGCAAAGGCATGAGATAATCGCAATCTTTAGGCCCCCACTGAGAAAGATATGGCGATGCGTTGTAGATCATATCGGACTTTTTGTTTCGCGCAGAGAATTTATTAAGTGCCCCTGTGGGTGACAGATTGCCTTTCAGATCCTACGTGGACAACCGCACGTCACTACTAAAACTTGGTGTGCGAAAACTAACCGTAATACCTACGAAATAAAATCGTCGTGAATGCCAAATTGTTTCTTTGGACGTGAGGTTTACTTTGTGTGGACAGTGAAACAAATGAAGGTTGTATTGAACCTATGGTATAGTGTGATCTTTTTTTGAGTGGCTCGTTGATCTAGGGGTCGTAAAAGCAATTTATTTAAAAAAAAACGTTCCTTTTCAATTTATGATCTACTTGATCGAGCTAAGATTTTGAGGAATTTCTCATCTTCAGTTCCCATTATTTTCCAGTTTTTTAACAATTGCTTCGATTTATTTGGAATTAGAAATCCTATTAATGGGTGCAGATATCTCATATTCGTCTCTACTTATATGTTTAGGAAATAGATATAATCATCAACATCATCAGCCAATAATTCCCACTGCTGGGAAATGGCCTCCTCTTAATGAGAGGGAATAGGCTATAATCCACCACAAAGCCCAGTGCGGATTGGTAGATGTCACATATCTTCGAATTATTGGTTCTAGGACGTGCCGGTTTCCTCACGATATTTTTCTTCACCGTTTTGGAACGAATAGGTGTAGTAGTGGTAAAGTTCTAGTACTGTTTAGGTTAGCTTGCCTTGTGTGACACTGCGGCAGAAATTGGCATGCAAGTGAGAATTGTATGCCAAACAGTGTTTCAAGGTTTTGGCAATGCTTACGGTGTTTAAACATGTTGTGACGTGTTTGTGTAGGTTGACATTGTGTTTAACATGGAAGGAATGATTTAGAGAACTGTAAAGCATTTGGCTATTTCTGCTAAATCATTATCTGCCTAGCCTTTTCCCAACTATGAAGGGGTCGACTTCCAGTCTAACCAGATGCAGCTGAACACCAGTATTTTACATGGAGCGACTGCCTATTTGACCTCCACAACCCAGTTAATAATGGGTAATATCACTTGGTAAGACTGGTTGTCAGACTTTTTAGGCCACTGACTACCTGTAACAACTGCCAAAAACGGACAAATGACAGCCGTGACATGGCCGTGACCAACTGCTTAACGTGCTTTTCGAGGCACGGAGGAAACTCGGTATGTAAGGGCGGTCACCCATCCTCAAACCAATGCGAAAAGCAATGTGTAAAGCAGCAAAATTCAATAAATACTAAATGTATATTTTTCAGTTTCTTTGTTTAAAAATTGGTTCACAATAAAAAAAATATCAAACTTCAAGTAATATACCTCTTTTCGATAAATAGAACTAACACAATTTTGTAAGGTTTCTTTAAATTTTCATAAAATTCTGCTTCTTTATAAAACCTCTATTTGACAAAAAAAAGCAAATACCTTTACAATAAAAACCAAACGGTCTTCTAATAACGGCGGACCTACCGAACCTTGACAACATTTTTAAGTTAACCAACCCGTTTTTTCCATAAACTAGAAATGCACATATTCAGACAGTTTGTTCACACATTCAGAGACACATCTAAATCAAACCTCACAGCGATTACATAAAACAATAACGATCAATCAGAAACACGCTTCTCCCAGACATACCCACAGATGGTCACGCGGTAATCAGTCAGTTTTACTCGGCCCTTATTCTTAGATCAGAGCCAAAATTAATTAAGTGATAAGGCCACTTTGGCCAAAGCCTTCCAAAAACTCGAAGATTTTTTGTGGCCCCTAATCAATCAGCTTTTGTCTTACTAATCCCCTTCTAGGGCCTAATCACTATAATTACCAGTTAATCTTGCATTTTGGTGACAAATTTTCTAAAGATCTGAACGTAACGAATTGGTCTGGATTTCTTAGAACTTGATTTAGTTCTTAGAAAGAAATAAAAGTCATTTATTACCCCGCTATAGACAAAAAAAAAACAAAAAAACGGTTAAATTTTCAGTACAACTAATTTTTATAAAAGTAAGAAACAAAATTGGTCTTGTACGAGGCCAAAAGGATCATCTATCTCAACATAGTGCTGTAACATTAAAAAAAAACGACACAGGGTTCGTATTCTGATAGGGCCCAAAGTTCAAAGTATAAACGTAAAGTTGTTAAAAGTATTGTTGGGACGAGCACTCATGGAATTTTTCGTTAGTTAAAACAACAAACGACTTGTTTTAATTGAGCAAAGTGATAAGCAGCAAAATTTAATAAATACTAAATGTATATTTTTCAGTTTCTTTGTTTAAAAATTGGTTCACAATCAAAAAATATCAGACTTCAAGTAATAGACCTCTTCTCGATAAATAGAACTAACACAATTTTGTAAGGTTTCTTTAAATTTTCATGATAAAATTCTGCCTCTTTATAAAACCTCTATTTGATAAAAAATATTCAGCAAATACCTTTACAGCAAAACCTAAACGGTTTCTCTTCAAATAACGGTTGACCTACCTAATCTTGACAATGTTTTAAAGCACCAGAATTTTTTTAGGTTTCCTTTAAAGCGATTCCTTCAATGAAGTCTGCGAAATTTCACAAAATTGATAAAACTCTTTCCACAAGTTGTGTTGATTTTTTACATTGTCGCCATTATCAATCGTCACGGTATAATTTACTCCTGTTTATTCATGTATTTAAAACTCCACGTACAATATGAATGACGAAGGTATCAAAAAATTACAAATCTATTTAGTCCGTCAGTTAGATTATTGAAAAATAATGGACAGGTATTTTTTGTTTTTGTAAATCAACGAATATTGACAAAAATAAAACGCATCAAAACTCGGGAGTAGGGGCTCGTGACGTTAGAACTAGCTAAAAATTATACCTAGGCGTGACGTATTGCGAATTTTAAAAGCGTCGTATCTTCTTCAATTTTGATTTACGTAACAAAATAATAAATACGGGTCAAATATTTTTTAATTATCTACCTGACGGCCTATTTCTTTTTTGTCGTCTCTCCTATAGTGGTACATAGACGGACTCAATGCCACATGGCAAAAGTTGACTAGTTAACCTTTAGGTTAAATAGCACAACAGTGTGATTCGGTTTTGTTTATAATTTGTCATTTTGCACAATCCTTCCATCGTTTCGTTGTTTTACATTAAAATAAAATAAAATAAAATAAATATCACTGGACATTAACACACAGTGCCATCTAGTGCCACACTAAGCAAAGCTTGTGTCGTGGACACTAGATAGTTGATATACTACTTATATACTTTTTTGTTTGTAAATACATACTTATTATACATATAAACATCCATGACTCGGAAACAAATGTCCGTGCTCATCACACAAACATTTGCTCCTACCAGGATTCGAACCCAGGACCCTAAGAACGTAAGGCAGCGTCACTACCACTACGCCAATCGGGTCGTATGTTACTTCTAAGAGAATTTACGACAATGATGTTAAAATAAGTACTATTTAGAGCAGCGGTGGCTTAGTGGTGGTGGCCTCGACTTACAAACAGAGTCGTGGGTTTGAACTCAGACAGTTTATTTCATCATCACTGCTCTCAAAACGGTGAAGGAAATCACCGTGAGGAAACCGGCATGTCCTAGAACCAAGAATTCGAAGAATCTACCAATCCGCACTGGGCCTGCGTGGTGGATCATAGCCCAACCGCAAAATACGCGATTTGACGAGGAGTTGCGGACAGCAGCCCATTGTACAATACAATACAATGCAAAGTACTAGGTATATTCGCTTTAAATAGTAAACTTTCTACTTTCGAAGCGTTTATTATTTCTACTATGACTTTTCTGAATTAGAATAATCTTTTCTGCAGTTTACGAAGATAAACTCACAGAATTTTACCTTGTCCATGTCCTAAAGAATTAGCTTAGGTTCGCTTTAATAAGAAGATCCATTCTACATCTGATTGATTTAGACTAGGTTGGAAGTCAGGTCTTAACAGCGTCTACAGGCCCTTAAAGTACCTATAAACAATCTTCAATAGCTATTGGGAGAGATAAATTTAAATTAAGTACCTATTTAATTAAAAGTTCTAGATTTTATAGTTTTTCAAATTGTTCTTTTTTTGTTTTTAAGGTTTTCTAGCAATCCTGGGAGTGCATTGAATTTTAAGTTAGAATAAGATGCATTGTCCAATAGATTGGAAAGAATAAAAAAATATGTTGAATTTTATTTAATGCTCTACTAAGATCAAAATTCATAGTTTTGGAAAATGATTAAAAATAGATTGGAAATTATATTTCTGCTTTGATTTTCTTTATTTAAAAACCTACATTTACCTTTTTTAAAACCATGTTATAATAGATTATTGGTAAGATTTTACGTTCTGTAATTTTTAATATTTAATTCATGAGGTTACCATTTTGTTTTGATATGGAAAAAAAATAACCCCTGTATTTTATTAATTTAATAAAGTGTCAAAAACAAAATCAACTCGACTATACACTCACTTAACTCATATTTTCATAACGTATCTACCAAAATTACAAAACACTCAAAAACATAATATAATCTGGTTTACCCGGGTCACGTAAGCACTTTTTCAACATCAAGCCATCAAAATTGTACCAGGATTATCACCGGAAACTCACCTACAGATTGGACGTTACATCCGGAAAATCTCTCATTTATATCCGGGTGGGGACGACCCGGATAAACAGATTTACAGCACTTTGTTGAGGTTCTGGACATCAATAGGATTAGATAGCCGGGTAAAAAGGATAGCCCGGATATGAAAGTAATGAGTGAATAATGTTACTGGGTATCTCATTAGCTTTGGAAGTATTTTTTTGTAAATGGACTTCAGTAAAATAAGGTACGATTTTAGATGACATATACGGGCAGGTCACTTAAAATTATGCTGTTAGTACAGTCGTCAGTGCTTATATTACAATAAGTAATGTTTAATAAACTGTAAAATTTTCTCAATAGATTTTGAACTTAATCACAAATATTTAAAGGTTTAAAATCATTTAGAGAAATGTTGCCAGATTGTAGTAGCTTGATGTGATGATGTCGCGTGGTTTCAGATTTGGTCATCCACACCCACTTGAAAAAATTAGCCTGTTAATAGCCCTCTCACTCTCACAAAATGGTAACCTGTGGCTTTACGCTATAACACCATAGACCGATTGACTTCTGCGTGATAAAACACTTAGACAAATGAACACTTGCATGACTGGACTTTGGCATTATGGTCGCGTTTTTATAGTTTTCGGGGTCACAGTTTACGAAAATGAGGTCTATCGGGAACGAAAATTTTCCAATTTCGTTATCGACTCATGATGGTAAAACCAAAAAATTTCCTCAGCGCCATCTTAATAAAATAATTTTGATCTTATTTTTGTTTTCAGCGACTCCAAAAACCATAAAAACGATACCGGCCATTATGAAAAAGTCGCGCAAAAGTGTAGTTTCTGTTTTACAAGTATCTACAAGTTTTAAAACCTGCATCGAAAATAAAAAGTGAAAAAGTTAGTACCAAAGTCGTTTCTAGGTAACAGGATACCTGTCTGCCAAATTTTACCAATATCGGTAGCGTATTTTATCCGTGAAAATGTTTCTAGCTAGTAACGGGCAGACAGTGACTGTCGCATTTTACCTAATATTAAAGATATTGAATTTTATCGAAGTAAAATGTGGGAGAATTATTTTTTTTATAAAACTCTTCTTATGAGTGTGTTTAAATGAATTTCTACAGCTTCTCTTTTGGCTGACCAGTTGATACGAAACAAATAAAAAAAAACACGTTCAGTCTTTGGAGACTGCCGATAGAAGTGAAAGCTTGTAGCCGTAGCGCATCGGCTACGAGTGCTACAAAGCGTTAGGTGACGGTCACGTAAGTTCTATGATTTTTTTTCATTCAATCAAATAGTGCTCAACGAAGAACTTTTATTTCAAAAACTGCCTTCTTACCCGACTATGTCTAAGCCAAAATGTAGCACATAAACTACTTATCTGTTTGTGTTTTAAAATGCAATTCAAGAAGACCGTCTGTAGGTAGGTCCATTTTACTATAATTAGTTTTGTCGAAAATTCTACTTTCCTTTTGTAACTAAAAGTCTCACAGTACCTACCGTTCCTAGTAGCCAGTTCTCTTTAGATTAGTCGAAACTTGCAGTGTGGGACGATTCCCAGCTGTTTCATTGGCATGTGGTTTCGTCCCGAACTGTGGTACAAATGAACTGTGGTACAGTCACGAGCACCATTGTGTATCATCATCTGCCTAGCCTTTTCTCAACTATTTTGGGGTCAGCTTTCAGTGTAACCGGATGACTGCGTCCGGCTAGACTGGACCCTTAAGATCGACCCGCGTGGCCGTTATTACTATTATAATTTAGTCACATGCTCCTCACCAATATATTGTATTCTATCTATCTATCATGGGGTTTTTGTTTCCGCACTTAGTCCTTACAGTGGACCATTGTGCGTGAGCCACGGTGGTCAACACCATGTATATAGGAAGCAAATTTTAAAAGGGATTTTGCTCCTGTTGTGTTAATTATCGTTTAACGTTTTCACTAACATAGCATTTTGGTCACCATACCAAAACGAAATAGGTCTTATCTCAAAGTAAAAACCGTTCTATGACAAAAAAAAAACTTTCGAATTTTTGCTAGGTGTACACAATATATTGGGTAGGTCTTGGCTAACTAAAAACAGCTGCTCGGGGCCATCTTAAGGTTAAGCCGTGCTTGTTTAGTTTGGGCTGTGGATGGGTGGCCACCCTTACATATCATCTAGTTTCCTCCGTGCCTCGGAAAGCACGTTAAGGAGTTGGTCCCGGCTGCCATATGGTATATCTTTGACAGTCGTTACAGGTAGTCTGTGGCCCAAAAAGTTTGACAACCAGTTTTACAAGGTACTAACTGGGTTGTGGAGGTTTTCAGCTGCATCCGGTTAGACTGGAAGCCGACCCCAACATAGTTGTGAAAATGCTAGGCAGATGATGCTAAGCATAGTGGTGCGTGTGACTGTACAATATACTGTGGTACAGTAAACTGGTCTCACTCCGTTACAGGGAATGTTCTTGGTAATTAGCGTGTGGTACTAAAGTTTGGGCCGATGGGAAACGTGGTGGGTCGTCTAGACTTGTTACTTCTGTGGCGGTTTTAATTTAATTTGAAATCTGAGTTGACTTTAACCAGTTTTCATTGCTCGCAGTTTCTTATGGAAGGTTATTCAGTCCCCGGTCACGAATACCCAATTAATAGTAAATGGCTTAAAAATAAACATTAAATTTTAAATCGTACTGAAGATATACATTACACATACACTATGACAAACACCGTAGGTAACATCACAGGAAAGTACCACTTTCCATAGAAATTCCTCAAATTACCAAAGTAAGGTCACCAAAAAAACAAACACGAATGAGACACCTTAACTTTAACTGAACTCTCAATTAAAACAACCTCGATTCCTGACCTTTTACAACAGCCAAAATGTACCACAAAACAAATAGATCAAAGACTAATATAGAGTGGCTCGCAATAGACGCGGGAGAGAGGGGTTAATTGGAACTCTCATTCGAACCACTAATTGAACCGTCTTCTTTACGCCGCGCCCCGTGCCGTCTATGTCAGCCTTAATACCAGTATCACTTTCTGTAATTATTATTCTGTGGCCCCAATGGTGCTATTGGCTTTTTGAATTGGATGAGTTGAAAATTTGTTTGAGTTTGTGAAAATTTAAATTGATGAGTAAAATATTTTTCTGTTGTCACAAAATTGCAATGGAGTCCTTTTTAGAAATAATAATTGGGTGTGGTTTGATATGAAATAATATTGAAATTTTGAAGTTTATAATTTTCATGGGCATAATATTTAGCAAAAATAAATTATAATATCTACTAGGAACTGGAAATAAAAATCACACACAAACGTTGCTGACACAGACAGGCCTCGTTGGTCGAGTGAATGTAAACTCGACTTCTGAACATGAGGCCTTGGGCTGAATTCCCGAGTCAGGAAAAGTGTTATTGGATTTTTTTTCAGGATTTTTTCAGTAGCAACTCCGGAGATTTTTGCCCGGTTGTTGCCAATAGTCACGGATAATTATATAGGTTCTTTAACTAACATCTCTGCCTTGCCCTTCTGAGATTACAGGCGTTGTATTATGTTGCTCCCGTAACGTTCTATGGGCGAATTGTTACACCAAAAAAACTGAAAGCAATCAAAACGTTGTCACTATTCCTTAAGGCGATTACATGAGCTAAATTAGCAACTCTATTTGTGGTGGTTCTAACTTCGCCTGTAATACTGTTAGAATTAATTTCTAATCAGCTTGCGCTACAAAGTGGTTGTTTCGTCAGTCACTGCGGGCCGAATAGTGCGAAATGAGTGGTTTTTTTTGGATTAAAAAAATAAAATATTATCACGATAATATGTTGCTTGAAAAGTTACTCGCCAAAAAAATTTGAATGATCGCATGTAATTTAGTATGTTTTTTACCCGTTTAAAGAAATATTCAGAGACAAGTTCGTGATTTTGTATGGAGGAAAATTAATTATACTTATTGTGTTTTCAAAACCCTATCATACTAACATATATTAAATAAGAAGAATATCATGTACATATTTTTCCGGTTTTGTTTATTGCAGTGAATCATATACTTGGCATTATAAAACTCGCGTTTAGCTCATGTAGTCGCCTTAACAATAATTAAACACAAATAGTACCAACACTTCGTTTTTATTGGTGAAATTGACCCCGCGCTGCAACCATCTTGATTTTTGTAAAAACAATGAGCATATGAACCATTTATATTGTCAACCCTACAATGGTAACTTCCAGTCTAATTAGGCGTAGAAAATGTAAGAAAAGTCTCATGTAATCTTGCAAGTCTCGGTCTGGAAACGTTAGTGTCTTTTTTTATTCTTCAAGGAGCAAAGACTAACTTTCTCGTGCTAGTTCTTTTGTGATTGAAACTAAACGGAATTAAATGAGTTGGCAAAATGTTAGACGAAAAGCTTTTGTGAGTCAGCGTTTAATTTGTGGGTGGGTTGAATAATAGTTTGATCGACAGTATTTGTTCTTGCAAAATTAGACTGACCGTTGGTTTCTGTTAGCTTAATTTGATAGAATTCCTGTACGGAATGGGAAGCCGTCACCTCCTACTGCGAAGCAGTCATGCTAGCGAAGGAGGTGGCGGAACGAGAGAGGGAGCGAGCCTCTCTTCCCGGCCGCCGCGCCTGGCGTCGGGGGCCACGTGGTGGCTACCGGCTACCGTAGATGCGGGCCTGTGGACGGTTGGCTATGGGCTAGCTAGCCGTCCGTCCGTCTAACGACGACAGGCCGTGTCGACGGCGCGTTCGTGTTCCTCGCGCGCCTCAAAGAGATGTCAGCATAAGGGGAGGGGCCCGCAAGGGCCGAAGCCTGCCGAGGTTGCGGGCCTGTTCGAAAGAGATACTGGATTTTTCCACTCTTGCCGCGTACGCGAAGCTGCCAGTGGTCACGTACATCTGTACCGCGTGCTTGTAGTAGTTCAGCCGATTCGGGCAGTTGTATGGCCGCGCGGTACCGAGCGGAAACACTAACCGCGCGGTACAAGATAAAAGTGAGTATTGTCTACATTACCGCGCGTTAATGCGCGGCGCGCCGCGACCTGCGCGCGCGTACATTTGCCGTCATGTGAACGCGGTGTCGCGCGGTACCGCGTGGTCATGTGAACTTAGCCTTAAACTCTGTTCTGGTGAACCCTTCATACACGATTCCGACTCTCACTTTTGCCGGTTTTTTTTATCTGTTTCATGAACCGGAAATGCGATTGAATTTGTACACGTTCGAAATCCATACCAATTTCTCGGCGATTACTATTTTTTTATACAATAAAAAAGCCCATACAATTTTCAGATAATTTGAAAACCTTTAATAAAGTTTACATAACTGTGTATAACATTTGCATTTCTATTATTTTTCCCATTTACTGTTCGCGGTATTATGTTGCGCGGCCATTTTGAATACCATCGGTTTCATTACCATTCTTGTATTGAGTTGGGTCGAAATCAATTGAATTTTTTCGCTGTGCGCAGATTTTTGCTATAAATCAAGTAGTTTATTTAGCTCTTTATAGTCATAGTTACCTAGTACATGAGAATCTAATTTTCTATGAAAGTGAAGTCTTTGTGAAAAAGGAAATTGATTTTCGACAGTTTATTTGACGAGAGATTGAAAGAAATTGTTAATTTAAAAGCAATTTTCTTTTGACCTTGCCAATGTTAATAAAACTGATCGTTAAAGGTGAATGACCTAGGAAATTTATCAAGGTGAGGAGCAAAACGCCGCTCGGAGTTTCCTTCCATAATAAGAAATAAAGACATCTGCAGAAAAATCAAGCTAACAGACGTAGCCCGAAGAATTGGCAAACTTAAGTGGCAGTGGGCAGAGTACACTGCTTGCAGAACGTATGGCCAATGAGGCCTATAAGTTCTGGAGTGGCGACCGCAAACCGGAAGATGCCCTCTTGGTGGACCGATAACCTGGTGAAGTTAGCAGGAATCCGCTCGATACCAGACCCACGGGACCGGTCGATCTGGCGACACTTGATGGAGGCCTATGTCTAACAGCTACCAACCCGCACTTGGCCTGCGTGGTGGATTATAGCCCATTCCCTCATAGAGAGGAGGCCTGTATCCCAGCCGTAGGAATATTAATAGGCTGATGATAATGTCTAGCAGTGGACGTTTTCGGCTGAAATGATGATGATTATAAGGGGCAGAAGCGTTATAACTGAATGTTCTCGTCACCAAACCGCATGATAACTAAAACAATATTATTTATTACTTATCTGTATACGGGCTTATAAAAACCAAATTAAAACTGGACCAACAGTAGACGAAGTTGTCACCTTCTAATGAAAAGGGGAAAATCCCACTATAGAAGAAACATCCTAAACGTGATCTGGGTCAATTTTCCCGCACGCCAGTTGATATCTGACGAACAAAAATTCCTATTTGGAAGCGGGACAAAGGCAAAGCGGCGCCGGCATTAGCACTACAGTGTAAATTGACACCTCCGAAGCTCCATTTACTATAGAATCGCTTAGAGCGAAGCCAATGCACTCTATTGTTACCGCATACGATGCTGATAAAAGAAAAGTAGCTTAAGATAAGAATGGGCGGTAGGTACCTTTTAAAATTTTACTTTGAAATAGTCCGGACCCTTGATGGGATAATTTTGTTGAAAAACTTGTCCTAGCAAGAAGATAGCATACCTATCGCATAATCAGCTTTTGGCCACATGTGACTGTTCCTAAAGTCTCATTTACATGATGCCATTTTCTTGAACATTGACCTTGCCTTCAAGAATTGCAAGCTATTACAAGCAAATATTATATATTAGCAACAATCAATACGCCGTCACTCACTCACTGCACCCATATTTGCAAATGAACAGAGAATCCAATTGAATACAAAAATTGCATTATAAATCATTTTATGTGCAGTTTATACCAAGAACAGTTTTGAATGAAACATTGCCTAATAGACACTAGAATGTGATATGTTGTTTAGACGATGCCAGTCATTTATTGCTTCAATATTATTGCATGCAACATGCAATAAACTTGCACCATGTAAATGGGCCTTAAATTACAATTGGCTGATACAATTTGCATTTCATTGACAACATAGTTGCTTTGATACCTATTCACGTATCAAACAACTGTTTGACACTATGTATGTCACATGTCCTGACCAGGCTCCAATGTATCAGCATGCGACATGGTATTAACGTGGTAACATGGTATTTGACGACTCGAACGGCGTAGTGGTAGTGACATGTCCTGACCAGGCTCCAATGTATCAGCATGCGACATGGTATTAACGTGGTAACATGGTATTTGACGACTCGAACGGCGTAGTGGTAGTGACGCTGCCTTACGTTCTTAGGGTCCTGGGTTCGAATCCCGGTAGGAGCAAGTGTTTGTGTGTTGAGCATGGACATTTCATTTTGTTTCCGAGTCATGGATGTTCATATGTATAATAAGTATGTATTTACAAATAAATAAGTATATATGTAGTATATCAACTATCTAGTGTCCACGACACAAGCTTTGCTTAGTGTGGCGCTAGGTGGCGCTTTGTGTAAATGTCCAGCGATATTTATACTATTTTTTTATTATTAAGCTATTAAGTTTCGCAGGAAAACCGTCCTTAATACTAACCTACGATTATACGGAAAGTCACATGTGGTACGTTCCCATTGCTGTGACGTACGACCCTTCTGAGATTGGAAGTGATATCAACCACGTGGGTTCAGTGTAAGTTGGTAGATGTCATATGGTGTCCAATATTTAGTTCCAGAACAATCAGACGGATTTCTGGAAGTTTTCCTTCGTCGTTTAAGTTGTGTCCAGCATTTTGTATGACTGCAGAGCCGACTGGAACTTAGGTCCATGTTCACCAAAGAGATGACGATCTGATTATCTAAAAACAGCTGTTTAAAACACACTTTTGTATGGGAACATGTCAAAGTGACAGCGGTTTTTAGATAACGGTCTAATTATCTAGCTTAGTCGGTAAAGTTACTGTTACATGTGTAAGTACAAGACAGTTCATTTCTGCAGCATTGTAAATCATCTAAGTGTTGCGAACGTCAGCTGTACGGCTGGTCAGTGAGCCCAATCACTACCCGAGAGAGATTAGGCGCAACATGAACATCTTATCTGTTTTCAGAGCCACGAGGGTGTCATACCACCAAATTCCAAACAACGGGCTACTCATCATCATCTGCCTAGCCTTTTCCCAACTATGTTGGGGACGGCTTCCAGTCTAACCGGATGCAGCTGAATACCAGTATTTTACATGGAGCGGCTGCCTATCTGACCTCCAAAAGTTACAGTAATAGTAATAGTAGTTCTGGTAAGACTGATTGTCAGACTTTTAGGACCTATGACCACAATCACAGATCTGCAAATGACAACTGCTTAACGTGCTTCCCGAGGCACGGAGGAAACTCGGTATGTAAGGGTGGTCACCCATCCACTGACCAACCTAGACAACCACAGCTTAACCTTAAGATCGACCCGAGTGGCTGTTATAAAACACGCCGCTAAACTATGGGCTATTACTGAGACATTTTGTAACGGAAAAGTCCAACAGTACTTCTCGCCCGTTCCGGGAATTGAACCCGCATAAGGGACTTTACGCTGATTGTGAAGATGCTAAGTGCAACTTCATCAGAAACCCAAATCAAAGAATACAGTTCTCAACTATGCTCAGTTAATAAATTATTTATTTTAGAGTGATTGATTCTCATTTTCGATTTTCTTTTTGTAAGAAAGTGAAAAATCTTACGTTAGTGCGGAGATATATTATTAATGGTTTCTGAAACTACAAAGAAATATATTCTTTTGTTAAAATAAGTCCTAGACATTTTGTCAATACTTTTTGCAGCTGAACAAATCCTTCTTTCTTTCAAAAAGTCAATGACATTTATTTCTGTTTGCGTATTTTTAAGATTTTTAGTACACAATGCTTCGGAGAAGCTCTTCATAAATTTAAATAATATGAAAAGTCATGGAAATTGTTTGTACAAATGGCATGAGTTGAAGGGTACATGAACTTTCCATGCATATCATATTTTTGTAGACTGTCCATCTCAACTTTATAGAAATACTAGCTGTACCCGTATACTAGCTGTAACTGCATACGTTGCAATGCATTTTTTTTACATGCATATCAACTACCTACCTACTACTACCTACTTACTACTACCTACCTACCTACTACCTACCTACTACCTACCTACTACCTACCTACTACTACCTACTTACTACTACCTACCTACCTACTACCTACCTACTACCTACCTACTACCTACCTACTACCTACCTACTACCTACCTACTACCTACCTACTACCTACCTACTACCTACCTACTACCTACCTACTACCTACCTACTACCTACCTACTACCTACCTACTACCTACCTACTACCTACCTACTACCTACCTACTACCTACCTACTACCTACCTACTACCTACCTACTACCTACCTACTACCTACCTACTACCTACCTACTACCTACCTACTACCTACCTACTACCTACCTACTACCTACCTACTACCTACCTACTACCTACCTACTACCTACCTACTACCTACCTACTACCTACCTACTACCTACCTACTACCTACCTACTACCTACCTACTACCTACCTACTACCTACCTACTACCTACCTACTACCTACCTACTACCTACCTACTACCTACCTACTACCTACCTACTACCTACCTACTACCTACCTACTACCTACCTACTACCTGACTTTCACAAATAATTCAAAACCAAAATGAGTCAAATCGGTCCAGCTGTTCTCGAGTTTAAGCTAGACTAACGAACATAAATTGGTTTTTATATTCGATTATTCAAATGATTTAGCTTAAGTAGTTCCTTTAATATTAAAAAAAACAAGCGGGACAGTCTTTAGGACTGCCGATAGAAGTGACAACTAAGTAATAAAAAAATATATATATTTAGGAACCTAGATATTATGTAATCTAATCGAAATAAATACACACTTTCATAAGAATATGTTTGGTTTACGAATTATTTTGGTACTACGTTTGTATGAACGACGCACGCTCCGCCGGCCCCTTAAACATAATTGGTAAAACATGGCTGTACTAGTAAGTTCACCTCTGTTCAACCCTTCCTGGATTACAGGCGTCATGAATGTTTTAATTTCACTGAAAGCCTGCTGGTTAGAAAACGCAAATCCTCCATCGCAAAATAAATTAAACCCATCTATTGAAAGAAAACCCAAAACAAAAGTATATCGCCAAAAATTCACAACCGCGACCTCAAACAAAATCTTTACCACCATAATATATTCGAAGCAAAGGCAAGCAAAGATGAGAAAACATAAACTAGAGATGGCCTGTCGCATCGGATATTTGCTTAACAATATGTGTTACCAATATGCAGTATACAGCGTACGGCTTGACGGCACCGTAAAACGGAATATGGCCGGGTATATCCGCCGTACCTTGAATATCCGAAGGGGTTTATCCGCGCGGCGGTTAAATCCGCGCCCTGCTTATGTTAGACAATGTGGCGACGATTGTGGTTGTGGACGAGTGGACAAGCGGTAGCGATTAGCGGGAGCGGGTTTGGTGTTGAATGTTTTTTATTCGTGATATTAGCGAGAGCGGGTTTGGTGTTGAATGTTTTTTATTCGTGATATTAGCGGGAGCGGGTTTGGTGTTGAATGTTTTTATTCGTGATATTAGCGGGAGCGGGTTTGGTGTTGAATGTTTTTTATTCGTGATATTAGCGGGAGCGGGTTTGGTGTTGAATGTTTTTATTAGTGATATTAGCGGGAGCGGGTTTGGTGTTGAATGTTTTTTATTCGTGATTATTTAGAGAGTTGTTATGTGGAGTAAATCTAACAAAAATTATAAAGGGTGTAAAACACCTCTTAACGAATACGAAAGGCACTTGTTCTACTCGTCATTCTGATAATTTTTTTGTTCTACACTATACCTGGGAACCTTCTAGTTACAAAGATATTTTGGGTCAAAGTTGCAAGATTTTGACAAGCTTTTTTTTTAAATACCACTTTTTGTCGCATGATTTTTACTTTAAATATCTCTACGACCCCCATACTATTCAATCCATCCATCCGCACAATGTTTTGAGTGTGTTACATTGAGTTATACCACAAAACATGATTTATAACTTAAAAAAAAAGTGGTTTCCCAGCAATATTTTTGCGTAAAGTTACTTAGTTTGATATACAGCATGCTTGGTTAACGGCTTTGTGATGAGGTGAAATACACCCTGTAGATTCAGAAGTTTGTATGAATGGATGTTTGTTACTCAAGGGTGTTAGGGTCTGCGGGCTTGTTCGAAAGAGATACCGCGGCCCCGGAACATAAAGGGCGAGTAAGGAACATGGATGGGTTTTAGTCAGTAAAAGTCTGACACTCCCTCCCGCTCCGCCCAGAGTGGGAGAAGTCATTTAATGATTCTCCATCCGCAAACAAAAAAAAAAGCTGTTAGGGTCTGGATGAAATATGGCACAGAAACTACTAAAAGTACAATGTTTTTAGTACCTAGTGTATTTCATCTATTTTTATTTTTAGAAGTTGTCCGTTTTATAAGAAAGCTGAATCCTATTAGTGGGTTTCTTTAGCTCGTTTTAGCTTCGCTTTACTAACGACTGTATTTTACCATCTGGTATCTGAAGTGAAACAAAAAGTTGCATTATATAATTTTTGCATATCACCATGGGAACAAGGCGTGGCTTAATAATTTAAAATCAGAAACATAAAAGGTTTTCGGTTTGGAACAGGATTTCTGATCGTTTTCGTAATAACAGTTTTTAGCAGCTGTTTAATACATTAATCAGGCCCCCGATCCAAAACAAATTATACCACGAGGGTCGCTCTAACGTGATCATTTAAACTTCCATTACATTTCTCGCTGTCTTTTTACACCATATCCTGAGCCGAACGTTCTTAGTCTGGCTAACAGACATGATATAAGGTCTAGACCCACTGCATATAGTTGATGCGTCTATTCCACCGCGTCTACAGTTTCTGTATGAAAACTATTCTTTATGCTTCGATATAATATAACGCATCAAATATCCCAATGAATAAATATACGTATAACAAAGAATTGTTTCTACTGTCATGAATTTTTATTGATCTTGATATATCTGTATTGATGTGACAGTCATAACCCAAAACCAGTGAAAACTATTTTTGGCTGGTTGCTGACAATACTTTTATTATGTAAAACACATTTTCTCGACGAAAACCAGTTTTTACGAAACACCTTGCTTTTCTGTAGAAAAATCGCAATAAAGTGGCAGTTTACCTACAACTTCCATATTTTACCAGTTCTTAACCAGTCTCATGTAAAATACCGATCATATCAACAGGGCACCTATTTTTTTTTTTGTTTAAAAACTATTAACACGTAAGCCAACATAGGAATCGAACCAGGAACCGCACTCTGAGCAGTCTAGCTAGTTATCACTACAAGATGTATTTCCAATCCAGGTTTTCTCTATCATTAACACTTCTTCTTCTTCTTCGTGTCGATGATTTTACCTTTTTATTTTGAAATTATTGTCGACCAGTACTCTGCTAACTCGACAGCGTTGGGGGTAGCCTCGGGAAGGTCCCTCAGAGTGCAGGTGGAGCCACACATAGTGCAGGACAAGAGGTTTGTTGATTTTTTAATGTTTTTTGTAGTCAACAGTGATTTTCACCGGTAAAGAGTATTGACCGTGACATAGATACAGTCACAACCAATCTCAGAGATTATGAAGATAATGTCAGACATTGACAATACATAGACAGATTGGACAGAAAACATTCGATACTCGCAGGCTTCCATTATCGGAGAAAGGCTGAATTATTTGTACTGAAATATTTATGGACTGCTTACAAATAAAATATACAATACTTTGTTATTTATTCATGAAAGAAAGACGATGAATTTATTAGCCACAATTCTCGTAGTTAGAGAGTATTGTGAGAGTTCGATTGGGTCAGCAGTACACTTGAATACACCGTGTTTTTACTCCGAGAAATAAGTAGGTATTACTTTACACACACCTTTGTCTTATCCTTTGGGGATAACAAACGCGAGTTATGTTTTAAATTATGTATGTTTTAGTCCGCTATCCGCGGCTCGGAATACGCTTTAGTCTGCTCGATGCTCGAATAAATCATTACTAATTACAAGAAATAACCAAGTCCTTGCCGTTTCCCAACTATTTCGGGGTCAGTTTCCTGTCAAGCCGCATGTCAGCCTGTTTAATACCAGTATTTTACATGGAGCGATTGGCGATCTGACCTCCACAACCCAGTTAATACTGAGTAATATGATACCACTTGGTAAGACTGGTTGTCAGAATTTTTGGGCCACTGACTACCTGTAACGACTGTGAAAGATGGATAAATGACAGTCGGGACTAACAACTTAACTTGTAATCTGAAGCACAGAGAAAACTGGGTATGTAAGGTCACCCATCCACAGACCAACCTAGGCAAGCACGGCTTAACCTAAAGATTGACCCGAGCGGCTGTTATTATTTTAGCCACGAGCTCCTCCAACCAATAAGGTAAAAACCTCAAATCAACCTTCATACTTTTCATCATCAATATGCACATCTTTGAACCGAAATACTGGCCAGATATTCATGCGAAGTACGTAAATCGACCATTCGATTCAAATTTCGAATTTGGATCCAAAATTCATGGCTGTCTCCACAACGGATTAAATCAACTGCCATCATTGGTGAGCCATTTTTGCCGGACATTTGAGGAGTTCGAAAAGTTTTCCATATTCAAATCTGGGAAAACGTATTTTGGTTTGAGCGGTTTTGCTTGGAACTAAACGGTTATAATGATAAGAGAATATATTACGTGTACATGCATTCGATGTATTTTGAACTAGAAATATGTAAAAAATGTTAAAGGTTATGAAGCAACGGAAATCATAGAAAATTGTCTTTGCTATATTCTGCTATCTAAGTAGTGTTGTGTGTTGTAGTGTTGTATGTAACGAATAAACTAAAAACAACTAGACCGATTTGAAAAAATCTAGCTAGCTTCATTTCAGCGAGGAACAAACAGTACTTTCACAGTTTTTATGTCTTGTGACTGGGACTGTAGCTACTTTAAATGTTCATTTTTATTTCGACAATTCAAAAGTGCCTCTAACTGGCCTTCTTGAAATAAATGGTATGATTGATTGATTGATTGAACATAGGGTTTTATTTTATCCCCGGTGAACCGTTTGATGTCCGGTAGTGTTGTTACTAAAAACATGTACTTAAACTATACAGGATCTATCATATTTCAAACTACAAAAGTCAACCAAACGTGTACATAAAGCTAGTGATCGCAATACCTAAGCTAGTTGGTTACAGTCTAAAAATACTCGACCCTTTCCCTTATAATGAATACTTTAGCGATTGGAAAGCAATGCTGCATACTCGTTGGGTATTACCTAGTTTTACTGACAGTAACATAACGTACTCATGCATTATTAAAGACTGCACTATTTGGCTTAGGTTTGTTTTAATATGATTTGTTTGATAAAACAATGTAAAAAGTGGTTTAAGCGAATATCGTCACTAAACTGATTAGTGCACTGATTGATTTATTATTAGACTTTCTTCCAAAAATGGTGCAAAAAAATCTTAATCTCTTTTTATGAAACTTACCCAAAAATATGCGTCCGAAAATATCAAACCAGGTTCCAAGAGTAACAAAGTCTTTCATGTCAAATATTCGTACGACATTCGTTCGTTTGTTCGTATGTCATTATGTTTGGTTGACCAAAATAACATTAGCCACTCGGGTTTGGACTGAACTAAACTGAACTGCAATATTACTACATTCGTAAATAAAACTATACTCATTATTTGAAAGAAGGTTTAATTCCTCCTCCGTTTTATTTGGTCGGCAAAGTCCTCTACATACTTGGTCGGCTGATATTATACGCACGGTATAAAACGATTTTCCTACCCCAAGCAGATGTTTCCTACAAACCCCTACATCATTTGAAAAACTAACATTATTCTACCCCCATTTCACAAATACAGAAAATAACACGAACAAAACATAAATCATCTATATTCCTACCAGGATTGCCAACCACGTGAGCATTTGTGCGACATAGCTGGGCGTTCAAGCTCGATCCACCGGATAGCTCATGAATATGAATGCCCTATACAGGCCATTGAGACAGTCTACACGAGCGAATACTAGACAAATAGGGCTTTAAATACCAATTCTAAGCTTGGGGCTATGTAGTTGTAAAAGGTACATGGGTTTATAGAAAGCGATGACAACGGTCGAAACTAGCCGATTTAATTGATTTGGTGACATCAATCTATAGAAAGAAAGAAAGAAAAATATTTATTTGACGTCAGTTACTAAAACACACACAATAATATAATAATATAAAAAAGATACACAACAATGAGTAAAACATAGTAGAAATGTGCTGTGTGCCGCACGGCTGCGCCAAAAAGGTCCATTTCAGCATTCATACCAGACAGGTCATGATGCCTTTTTTAAACTTTCACGACCAGAACACATTATTAAACCGTCGCTGAAAGGGTCAAGGAACGCAGTCACAGCAGCCTGAGTCAAAAATCGTCAAGCAAACAAGTCTGCTATAGCGGAGAATGTAATGGACTCAGGCCACTGAGAAGCACTATTATAAGAGAATGGTTCGGGAAGCGATTGAGATCAAGAAGAAATCTAATTTCAATCGCGAAGACGGCTTTTTCTTTTCCGCTTGGACTCCAGTGATCACTAAATGTACTCGTCAAGTGAAATCGCCTCAATATACGGACACTGTTAGTGTAGTGTGCTGTCCTAGTGTGAACCGGCCATAATTAACATTTATGAAGATCAAGTGAGGGTAGTTAAATAAATTGAATGTCGCGGTACCTCCAATACTTCAGTCTCCCCGTGACCATAGATACTCGTAGTACACTATATAATACAAGACCCGCGACCACGGCTAGTGCAATCCGGTTGAAACGTCGGGCTTAAATTAAAGGTAAAGTTCGCGAAAAATACCCGTTTCCTTAATTATGTTTTATAATCAATGTATAAGCTCTGGAAAAACCGCTTGTGCTGGTATGGAAACGCGATGAGGCGGGATGATGCCCACATGACAAAAAGAGTCATTAACATACCAGACGGAAAAAGAGGCCGTGGACGACCACCAATAACCTGGATACGAACACTGGCGAAGGGCATGACAGCGAGCAACACAACGACAGAGACAAACCACAACCGTGCGGTGTGGCGCAGAAATACTAAGAGGGCTGACCCCAAATAAATTGGGATAATAGCCAGGAGGAAGAAGAAGAAGAATCAATGTATTTGCTAACGTTTCGCCGCAAATCGCGCGGTGAAGCACGCCTGCCTAGAAGAAAACGAATCACTCAAAACTTGAATAGAACTATTTCCAGTACAGAGGAGTCACCTAAATTGTATACTGGGTGTAAACAACCTCATCATGAATCCGTCAACCAAGCATTCTATACATCAAACTAATTAACTTTACACAAAAAATATTGCTGAGAAACGACAAATGTTTTCGGGGTGAAAAATAATGTTTTGTGGTAGAATTCAATTTCACGCACTCAAAACATTGTGCTGATGGACTTATTAAATAGTAAGGGGGCGGGGCGGTGTTTAAAGTAACAATCTTGTAACAAAAACTTTTATTTAAAAAAAAAACTGGTCGAAAAGTTGGAACTTTCCACCCCAATATCTCCGTAACTAGAAGGTTCCCAGGTATGGTGTAGAACAAAAAAATGCTTACCGTAATGGGGAGAACAAGTGCCTTTCAGCTTCGTTAAGAGGTTTTTTACACCCTTTATCTATTGGTATATTCTGTGCAAATAAATAAAGTATTATTTAAGTTTGTTTGCCATTTAAAAATAACGTCTTTTTACTGAGCTTGATTTGACTTTGACTTGACTAATGAATATACGGAACTTGTGACAGTACGATTTTTTTTTGCCACCCTGTTTATTTTTCAGTCAATCTCCGAAACGTCTGAGCCGATTTTGACAGGATTGTTACTGGCAGGTAGCTAATATTGTTAGGAGTAATGTAGGTTTCTTTTATTTGGAAGTTTCCAAAACTAAAACCCACAAAATTGTTAACAAGATCCGATTTCAATAGGGAAATAACACTTTCACAATACAGACTACAGCTAAATTAGATGAAAAATAAACTTTCTCAAGTAAAATTCGAAAATAAAGTAACTCCTCAAATTGGCTGCTTAAATTAATTAATTCAATTTATCAAATTTTAAATTAATTGATATTCAAGCGATCTACATAATTGCATTACGCCTTTTTACTGTAACAAGATCTGAAGGAATCCATTTCATAATTGAAATTCCCTCAATGTAATTTGATAAGGTGTAACTTACTTATTTTCGGCAAGGTGTTTAGTTACATGACTACATAAATTTATATAAAATAGGCAGCCATGTTTTTATAGAACTCTGTTTATTTTCTGACGATTAAAATGATACATGTACATAAATTGTTCACTAAGAATCACTACATGCGTTAAGTGCTAAATGTGTTTTAAAACTTTGCTCTACTTCTATCAATTTGTGTGAAAAAGGCAAAGACAGAATTTTACGTTTTACTAATATTTTAAACGCAAAAGTTTGAGAGAATGGAAGACTAAACCGATTTGGAAGAAATTGAACACACAGATAGTTTATAACCTGGATTACCCCTTAGGATACTTTTTCTCGAGTCCACGCAGAAAAGTCACAGGCAGAGACTAGTGATGTTTAAGTTTCTACACGCATTTTGTTAATTGTAGCCCTAAAGCGTCAGGATAGCCAGCAAAATAAAATTTTCTCAGGTTTTTTGCAATTGGCAGGCCAGTACTAGGTTGTACGGAAAAACTTTTTCTAGGTCAAAATCGTTCCTACACTTAATGAACTTGGAGGGTTGTATTGATGATTTTAGTTCTGTAACCACATACGCCTTACAATAACAATATTTTAACCAACATACACCCTGAATTCCTGAATTTGCAGGCACTGGCCTGCAAATTGCAGAAAACGTATGAAAACTTTGAATGCCTCGGGTTTCCCTGAAGCATCCACCTAAAGCTGCTTCGCTCTCTAAAACATAATAGGAATAAGTTTTCACATATTGTATCAACTTAAAACTATCACAGTTTATTTCATTAATCAATTACGTTACATAAAATATCTTACCAGGCGTTAATGACTTAATTAGGTAACTACAATAATGGATAAGATACAGGCTAATTATATACAAGATCTTGCTAAGATTTGTACAACTAAATTAACTACAATTTATTAGATTGTTCTCCAAGACAGGTGAAAACCTTATTACTGTTCTCAGGTTATTTTCACGTACATTATTCTACTACAATGTTATTATTTCGGTGTATTATTTTGTTCTATTTGTAGGTTTATGATTAGGGAGTTCGAAATGCGTATGATTTTGGAATATGATCCAAAAAAAACCATTCAATCGTTTGATTTACCGTCAATGTTTTGCCGTGAAAAGTGTCTAAACCCATAATCTCATTTTCATGACAGTATAATTAACATTGTGTGTGTACACCTGGAAAAAAAAACTATAGGTGTCAATAAAAATAAACTGGCAAAATGGGGTATTATTGGTTCCTCCAACACCGAGTGCGAGATTTTTTTTGTTCTACACCATACCTGGAAACCTTTTAGTTACGGAGATATGGGGGGTCTAAGTAACAACCTATTGACAAGTATTTTTTTTTTAATACAAGTTTATTTTTTAAAATACAAGTTTTTTTGGAAGTTTTTAACTCACCATTCTCCATCACCATTTTCAACGAGACAAAACTACGCCTTCCGTCATAATAATGCATAAAATTTTCATTTTTAAATTTTTCTAATCTCATCAATAGGTACCTATTTTTTATTATGAACGTTTACTAGTCATTGGATACATGAACTGGACTGCCTTTGTAAGACGACAAAAAAGTCACGGTGTATACGTAGATAGTTTATTACCTTGATTAACATAAAGAGGTAACGGTAGTACAATTCCGTATGATAATGCCGAACTCCACGCGAACGAGGCCGCGAGTACAAGCTAGTAAAATATAAACGCAACTTACTAGCTAACGTGGTCTTACGATTTCAATATATAATCTGACTAGAATCTTTCCAACGTTCAATTTTTAGTGCAACCGTCCGGACAGACTGGCAGACTTTCGTAATATAAACTGATAATTGATTATTATGCATGGATTTATATTTGTACGCTTCAACGCAAGTCCCATCAACCACCCGTTCTGCGACCAGTGTGCCCTGCCCACTGCCACTTGAGTTTGGTAATTCTTCGGGCTACGTAATCTTGGATATTTAGCAGATGGGAATAAACCTAGTAAGTAAATGTATAATAAATTCATCCACTTTATATCATATTTGATTTGAAATTCATTGTGCTCTGTAACTGACTAAACCTTTGAAATTTGGGACAGTTTGGTTCGTTCTATCTATGCATTCGTTGCTCAGAACATAGAAATGGGACGCTCTTGTTCAGTTTTAGCTCATACGTCAAATAATACTCGTACATATGTACCTCGTTTTAGTGTCATAGTAAATTATAGTATTCTCTGTGCGCTAGCTTTTACGAAGTGTTCTTATTAGGATTAGACTAAGGGTTGTATTAAATTCCAAGCTATTGCTAACATTTGGGATTGTACATGACGATAATTTATTAAAAGTGGCAGAATGCCTACTAACAGGCAAACCATTTCACCATAAATCATCTATAATTTTGATTAAACTGATTTTGAATACTATCTCAGTTGGTGACAAGCGATCATATTGTCGCTATTGCTTGGATACATGCTATGCATTCTGTACGTTACTAACCGAATGTTTTGCTTTAAGGCCAATGCTTACAATGGAAACCATTGGAATACATTACAACATTATTTTTATCCAGTTTCGGAGGAAACCAAAAGGAGGTTAATGTTTTTTACAACATTGTCTTTTGCGTTTGTAACTCAACACACTTCTAAGGTCCATGTTCACCGAAGAGATAACCATCTGATTATATAAAAACAGCTGTCAATGTGACATGTTCCCATACAAAAATGTGTTTTAAACAGCTGTTTTTAGGTAATCGTCCGTCATCTTTTTGGTGTACATAGACCTAAGACACCACATTTGCAATGGTCACCTCTAACTTAGTTTAAACTAAAGACAAAACCACCCAGTATCCCTATGGTCCAATTATAACTTATTCTCTAAGTTAGCAGACTCTTAAGCAATGCAATGCATATACAATGCAGTCTCTAAGCTCACCACTATGCATAACTTGAGAGCAAACTTCCCTTTAAAGTATATTCTAGGATCTAGTTTGATGCTTAGATTCCGTCTGCGAGGAGAAATGTTTCTCTAGCGGTTGTTGGGTGAATAAGTTTTGCACCGGGTGTTGTGGCGAGAGTTGGGGACTGGCCTCTACTGTATTGGTAAAATGGGCTAAGTTGTCGCTACGACTTTGATAGTTTTGGAAAATATTTAGGTTGCTTGAACGATATCTCAGTACTGTTGCTGGTAGCCTGTATCATTCTACAACTGGGCGTCCCCGCCACGTCCAAATCTATCGATCCAGGGTCAAAGTGGACCACTAGTCGTTAGTTCTGTCCAGCTCATCCCATCATCTCCTGCGAGATCTACCGTGACATCTCAATCATCATCATCATCAGCCTATAATGTTCCCACTGCTGGGACACGGCCTCCTCTCAATGAGAAGGAATGGGCTATAATCTACCACGCGGGCCCAGTTGGAAGATGTCACATGTCTTCCAAATTTTGGTTCTAGGACATGACGGTTTCCTCACGATGTTTTCCTTCACCGTTATGAGAGCAGTGATGATAAAATAAATTACACAAAGTAATGCGCCTGTCTGGGTTCGAACCCACGACTTAGTGTTCGTAAGTCGGGGCCGCCACCACTGGGCCACCGCTGCTCTCCAATAGACATCTCAATAGGTCAATAAAATTAACATTAAATGCTATGCATAACACGTAGTTTTAATACCGCAAAAAGATCCAGGCCTGGATGCAAAAGGCGTTTATGTGTATATTTTAAAGCCATAGTTTATAATTTATTTAAGACAATGTTATTATGTGTAAGAACAATACATATAATTATGCACTACAATAGCATGTCATAAACAGCGAGATTGTTTTCTAACTACAATGAATAGGCGCTTAGTTTAGACGTAACTGACTTAAGTATTGTTATAAGAGTGTGGAAGAAACCCTTATACTGCTATTGATATTTTCTCAGCCCTGAAAATAAAGACATGACAATATGACATCATCATGACGGCTGTTATACCTGGAATAATATCGTTTTATCAATGTCAAAATCGTTCCTCGACTTTTTTGTACTAGAGGTCCATGTTCACCGAAAAGATAACGGTCTGATTATCTAAAAACAGCTGTCACTGTGACATGTTCCCATACAAAAATGTGTTTTAAACAGCTGTTTATAGATAATCAGACCGACACAGTTTTGGTGAACATGGACCTTAAAGGTTTGTATTGATGATTTGGATAATAATAATTCTGTAACTAGGTCTTAAAGTCGCAAACAATATTTTAATCAACATACAATCTAACACTGACCTGCAAATTGTAAAAATGTAAGAATATTTGAATTTCGTGGGCTATCTTGAAGCTTTTGCCTTAAGTACTTCTTTAAATAATGTTTGAAAGTAGTGCCGGTGACACCACCATTCTGGTGGGACATCCACCAGTTATGTTAAACTCACGTGTCGTGTAACCATTTTTTTTGGCAGGTGTGGGAAATCCCGCGGACACCTCGATTACCTCACCAGGTTTTGAGACAGTCGAGGTAGTGCTGGACTCGAACCAGCTAAAACCACACTCCTGCCCCACCAGTGTCCCTCTGACATGGGAATCAGAGCCCTTTTTTTTTTAGGATGGGAATCAGAGCCCTTGTGTACAAAATTTTTGAACTTATTTTGCGACAGATTTTTAAGAGGCCGAAGAGACCAAGCACTATGCGATAAAATATTGACAATGTTTTTACTAATACTGTATGATTCTAATATTTTTATTTTTACTATTTATTATCTTAATTTTCAGGGTACTGTTTATCTAAAATATTATTATTAAAACCTTTTTGTACCAATTAAAATATTTATATGTAAATGAACTTTTCTTCTTTTATTTTTTTACAATTTCACGTGTCTTTATATTTAGCCCACATAATCTTGATTTAATTTACATTGTTTCGAAATATTGGTTTTGTTTTCATGAAATCATCTTTTTTATTAATAAACAAATTCGAAGACGAACGATTTACGACCAATTTGACACAACTTGCCGATTCCACTAGAGTTGACTTACAGACTAGCATAATTCTAGCCACTTTCTCACGAAAGTGACTCACACGTGTAACCATTAACCGGCTGTACATCCATACACAGGGCTACTACTGAGTAATTCGTAATATGAAAAACCCAATAACATTAAATCCACCCTGATAATCGAACCTCAAACTTAGCACCAGTCGACCAATGAGCCACATAAAAAAAAACATTGCAAACATTAAATAAAATACGGACAAAACACAAATACAACAAGCGAATCACTTATAAAATAAAATGTACATTTTCAACACCAATATTTTGAAAGCGAACGAGACTAGACGCCCCGCCGCCATAATAATAATTGTCTTCTTAACAATTTGACAGATGTCAAAATGCTTTTGCTCGGGCACAAGAACTGTCACAGGCTGCCAACATTTTGAGGTTTCGTGCTTCCAAATTATTGTTTTACCGTTTTAAATGATTGAACATGATAAGGGGTTTTCAAATTAATGTTTTATTAGGCTTCTTCGATTGATATGTTTTTGTTGATTTATTATGACATCGGTTGACAGAAAGGGGATTGGTGATACATTTCCTGGTTTATACATAAGTTAATAAGGTTTTGTGATCGGTTTATTAAATGACTAGCTGTTGCCCGCGACTTCGTTCGCGTGAAAATATTGATGGGTCATGTGTGAGCCTGCATCGTTGTTCGAGTTGTCGCAAGCGCTACTGAGCATGAGGTCCTGGGTTCGATTTGCGGGACGGGCAAAGTGTTATTGTATTATTTGTGCCCGGTTGATGGGATTAAGCTAAATGTGCGAAATGTGGGTGTAGGATTAGATACACCTCTACCTAACAGTGGCGCAGGGTGAATATAGTGTCAGGGGAAGCCGTAGAAAAAAAAGGAAAACTGTTTTTTTTTGCTTCTGTTAACTTTTTTCTCCGTGTTAATTTTGACCTCATTTTCACTATCAGCGACACCAAAAACTACGGAAACGACACCCATGATTAAAAATCCAAAAACTTTCGTCGCCACCA
Organism: Xestia c-nigrum; assembly: GCA_916618015.1. NCBI lineage: Eukaryota > Metazoa > Arthropoda > Insecta > Lepidoptera > Noctuidae > Xestia > Xestia c-nigrum. Next base: position 4,547,113 of record OU745262.1, read on the forward strand.
TTTTTGATTTCATCTTCATTCACCAAAAGTAAGATCAGAAATGCAGAAGAGAAAAAAAAACAAAAATCTAGTTGGTATCAAATACGATATCGACAACTATTATTACAGGTTTAGGTACCTAATACAATAGAGCAGTTATATTTAAAGTTAAATTATTTATGTTTTGAATAAATTAATTAATTTGACAAACTAAAGTAATTGCGCAAAATGCGGCCCGTGTGAATTCGCTCAGTGTACAATTGAAGCAATCAATCTGTTGTGACACCATATTGAGTGCACGCAGCGCGCGCGTCAGCGGCGCGTGCTGCAGCAAGTTGGTGCGAGCGGGCGGCACCCACAGGAGCGGCGACTGCCATACTTTCTTTTTCTGCTCCTGCCGTAAGTCCATAATCTTCGACTTACCTAGGTCCCTACAAAACGGTAAGTACTGTCAGCCGCGAAGTCACTATTAACTTGTGTACGGCCTATACTATTAACTTGCACTGCTGCAAAAGGTCTCTCCTGCTGCTGTTATTCGTGAACGAATGAACAACTACAATGCAAAACTTCATCCCCCCTTTACCCCTTTGTGGGTTTAAATAAAAAAAACTAACGACTTACTAATTTTGATACTTTTTGGTGACTCAAAAAATAAAAACTTTAATTAAAAACAAAATGTTGCTCTTTCTTCACCCCTCAAGGGTTGAAATTCTAATAAAGCCGTTGCGTCACCTTCCAGTCATAAGCCCAGATAACAAATTTCGTACTTTTTACGTCGAAAATTAAGGATTTTTCACATACAATTTCATCCCCTTTATAATCCTTCGGGGTGGAGTTATCAAAACACGCTGAAACACGCATAAATTAATTTTAAATCGTCAGCCTAAACACAAAATTAGAAGATCCTAAGTTTAAAACTGAAGGACTTTCATATAAGCTTCCATCCCCTATTTTATCCCCTTGGGGGTAGAATTGATCAAAATCCTTTCTTAGCGGATGCCTACGTCATAACATCTACCTGCATGCCAAATTTCAGCCCGATCCGTCCAGTGGTTCGGGCTGTGCGTTGATAGATCACTATGTCAGTCAGTCAGTCACCTTTGAATTATATATATTTAGATTATTTAGTAATGCGACTGAAACTCGATTAGAAGACTAAATTTTGAATTGCTACGTTGGTCTTGGGGTGGCAAGAGCAACTGGTGCGCGTGGCCCTGAGTTCGTTTCCGTGCTGGGAAAAACGTTATTGGATTTTTCCACCAAGATATTCTCAAAAGCAGCCACGCATTGTAATCAAGTGCTCTGTTTGTGGCAATTGGCTCCAATTATTTGGGACTTAAACATAACCGCAAAATGTGCGCGTACTTAAAAGTCCACCTCTGCCTTACCGTGCACGGATTACAGGCTTCAGATTATATTATGTTATTCATTTTAAAATCATTTCAATTCGTAAAATGTTTATTTTACGATTTGAATATGAATTTCACAGCGGTTCAGTTTGCTGGGTATAATCATTCTTATAACGAGTATCGGTGATTAAGGGACTACGCACAGTTATTCAGCTCTATTCAGCTTAAGCCTATAGAGCTGAGTGTCCGTAGTCAGTAAATAGCCACAACGTCTCTGAATAAGAAGTAGAAAAACTAGGCCAAATCTAAGATAGTTTCAACAATAATTCTTGCTATCTTCAAAAAATCCATTCTACCCAAACTGAAAACACTTCATAACAGACATTTGAAATCAAACGTATTTTATTTAAATTCATTCCCGTCTTGGGACCGAAGTTTTGCACGAGTTCGGGGATGTTCGGCTAATCCTCCCGAGGGAACCCGACGATAGGTGTCGCTGTACTGTTTGAGCAAGCTTTGAACCGAGGACACAATATAGGATTGGATGGCGCTGTTTTATTGTTTGTTTTGTCTGTTGGGAGTTTCCGCAAACGTGTTTGCGCCTTTGCACCTTTGCCTTATGTCACAATGTGCCAGAGGTACTCGTATTTGAATAACTTCCATATTGAGCATTACTTCTTTTTCGTGTGATTAATGCCTTTTATTTTTTTCTCGACGTGGTCATTCTCAATGGATGTCCTCCTCCCTGGGGAGAGCGGAGGGGTCTGTCAGACTCCTACTGACTGAAACCGCACCGGTGTTCCCTCGCACACTTGCTTTGGGGGGCAGCGGGCTCTGATACGATTTGCGTTTTCCCTGACTAGTGCTGGCCCGCTTGACTTGCGGGCCTCGTCCCGGGGGGAGTGAGGTGTATAACTCCCCCTGTTACGTCTCAGAGAAGCGCGCGTGGAACACAACGCGGTGCCGTCTCACCTAACCTAACCTGGGCCCCAATTCTGCTATTACACTAGTGTCACAATGGCCTATCATTGATTTGATAATTGTTGATACTTGATAGATCCCAGTGTCATTTTGCTAAAAGTTCGCAATCTGCTAAATTCACAATAATAGTCGATCATTGGTCGGTCAATGGTCGCGTAATTGTGTTAGAATGACATTGTTGAATTGCCATTATGTTAGTAGATTACCAGACTTGTCAAAATCAACAATTATGAAGTCACTAGCTTCTACTACTACACTAGCCCGCGACTTCGTTCGCGTGAATTTCCCGCTTGCAACATTTCTTATTGCTGCTCCGCTCCTATTGGTCATAGCGTGATGTTATATAGCCTATAGCCTTCCTCTGTAAATGTACTATCCAATGCAAAAAGAATTTTGCAATTCGAGCCGGTACTTCCTGAGATTAGCGCGATTATAATATTAGTATAGATTGATAGACTATTCTGACACTATTTTAATAGCAGACTTGAGGCCCTGGTGTCAAAATTGTATTCTCTCAGGCATGCTTGTTTCTTCACGATGTTTTCATTTCTATTGGTACGCACATGAATAGTTTTAATTTGATATGCGTGCCTTGCGCATCACCGTGTTTTTAGTCGACATGTTTTTACGTGCACCCTTCATTTGTATGGCAATATTAATTCAAATTAAATTAGACAGCTCTAAATTACATCCGTCTCTTTCTCGTTTTATTAGAAAGAAAAAAATAGCAATAGCCTAAATTAAGTTTAGTTTGTGCACAACAGAATCAACACCGTCTGGCAGCTTATAAATATTTCTAAAACAATCAAAACGAAATAAAAACAGACAACCCCAGTTTCGTTTCGATTTTACAAAATAAGGGTTCCTTCAGATCACTGTCCTGAATAAAAAATCTTAGATATTCGATCAGGCCATCCTTAGGGAATATTCTACGTCTAGACGAATTTGATTTTTTTTTAAATCAAGTGTTGACGTCCATTTTGAATTTGTTTTTTTCTAATACAACTTTGACGGGTTCTCACGAAGTTTTGTTTATTTTAAATTCACTGAAGAGGGTTTGCCCTTCAGCTTAGGTATTTGCGTCGAAAATCTTTATAGATACTTGATTTTATTATTCGTGAAACGGCGTTTAATAAAGGATTGTAAATGTATTTCCGTTAAATTTGCAATTCGACGCATACATTAAAAGTTTATGCGCGTGTGCTCAAGGATGCGCTCTTTGGTTCCTCGATTTTGTTCTAAATACAATATTCAGACAGTCCTTTATTTAGTCGGCAGCGCGTTCGTGTTCTACGCGCACCTCAAAGAGATGTCAGCAAAAAGGAAAGGGCCCGCAAGCCTGCCGGGGCTGCGAGACTGTTCGAAAGAGATACCGTGGCTCCGGAACAAAAAAAGGCGAGGAAAGAACATGTATGGGTTTTAGTCAGAAATATTCTGACAACCTCCCACTCCGCCCAGAGAGGGAGGAGTCATTTGATGATATTCCGCCCGAAAAAAAGGAAGAAGTGAAAAGTAAAGTAATCCAAAATAACCTTTATCTTAATTTTACTAGTCTGATTTTGACTAGCCGTTCTATGAAAGCGTTCAGTGACGATAACGCGAATTCTATGATTTCTGTTCACCCAAAAAGTGCTCAACGCGCCTAAAGATGTTTTCACTTCTGAAATGTTTACACTCAAACCACTAACTTGCTTCTTTAAATTTTCACATTACAGCTTCAAACCACGACGTCACTAACTACTAACAAGAGTACAATGAGATCAACGTCGCCGCCATTTTGTTACGTCACCGACTCACCACGAACCAGGTGTAGACTTTTATTGAGACAAATGGCTCCGATCTGCAACTCAACGCTTAGCACGACTTTGTCAGTTAAAGCGGTTTTGGTTCTTTTGAATATTTAACACTCTTTGATGGGTGTTTCAATGTTGGCTGGAAATTCAATAAGCAACATTGTTGACAGCAATATAAGTAGTTAGTTTCCGATGAAGCCCCTTTACTTAGACTTAGTAAAAGGAGGCTAGAATACAAACAAATATATTCAGGCCATGAAACATTACTTTTTTCGAAAACTTTTTGCAATAATTATATATATATATATTTTTTTTTTTTTTTTTTTATTATTATATTTTTTATTTATTTTTTTATATAAATGAAGGGAAACTTTAAAAAAAAAAAATGAAAAAACAAGGGGAAGGGAATCTGTGAAAGGTAAAATATACAAACGGTTCCACTAAAACTCTCTCTTGAACTATCTCTCTACTAAAATTACTTTATAATTGTCATTTTTTAATTATTCGTCATTCATGCAGCAGAGTTAATGAGTGAATGCCTTTCAGTTTAAAGCACACTTAGGTCTGTATCGGTTCGCAGCGCTTAAAACTTAACCTTATCGGCTGGGCCACAAGATACACTATCAAGCAACAACAAAGTAGGCACTATAATCATCATGATTCTCCTGACCTTATTTCAATTTATTTAGGGTCATCTTCTACTATACTTCACAATTACTTGTCATCTCAGGACTTCTATAAAACTATAACTCTTTACCCAAAGTACTCAAAGAATCGAAATTACTTCCAACTTTTAAAAGGCTTAAAGCAGTTCTTGTATATTTTATAAATTGTATTTGCATTCTTATGTGTTTTCCGTATCTTAATTTATGAAATTACCAAGCGAAACCGACGCTTAATTGTATCATAATTTGTATGTGTTTACTCATAGAAGTGAATAATTGTGATCTTTTTGAGTGAAATACATTTCTTAAACCGTAAACCGTATAAAAATCACCGGAAGGAACTGGATAGCCATGACACATTAAACCGCCAAAAGTAAAGAGATTTGGAAGTGATTTTTTTTTTGGCTGGGGAAATCATGAAAAATCATCGCTCTGGGCAGAGCGGAAGGACGTGTCAGAGTTTTACTGACTGTAATCCATCCATGTACTTTCTTAACCCTTTGTATTTCAGAGCCGCGGTATCTCTCTTGCACAGTCCCGCAACCTTTTGAAAGAGATCTGCATTCAGCATTGGTGGCTAAAGATTGAAGAATAAAGTATTTAACAACTAGTGACACTTCTAATTTGAAGTAATTCTTTATAAAGGGTGTAAAACACCTCTTCACGAAGCCGAAAAGCACTAATTGTTCTTCCCATCATTTCAATCATTTTCTTGTTCTACATCATACCTGAGAACCTTCTAGTTACGGAGATATGGGGGGGTCAAAGTTATAACGTTTTTTTTTTAAATACAAGTTTTTTGTAAGACTTTAACTTTTAACATCTCTACGACCCCCGTACTAGTCAAGTGTGTTACATTTAGTTCTACCACAAAACATGATTAATAACCCTAAAAAAAAAAAGTTATTTCCCAGCAATATTTTTTGCGTAAAGTTACTTAGTTTGATGTACAGCTTTGTGATGAGGTGGTTTACACCCTGTATAGATCTCTAGCACTAAAGAAAATGAAGGTACAAAAACATATCACCCAGAAAACCGATATCTGCCAACTAGGCTAAGAAAACTAGAGTAAGGACACTTTGAAAGTCCTCTTAAAACAAAAACATACCATCATTTTCTCAGCCACTGCTCACAACTCAAGTACTCTCCAATATTTTCCTTACTTCTAGACCAAAATCTAAACATTGTTTTCTTAATATCTAGTGCTCAAATAAAAATATAAGTACTAGGATATTGCTTGGCAAGTTGGCAAATATTGGAAGGAGCCAAATACTTGGGAACTGAAGACAAATCTGGGTTAGGTTTGAGTGGGTGATACGTACTGAAACTGGAGATGGCGTGTTTTATTCGAAATGTGAGCGGTTGAATAGTCGTAGGTGTAAAAATACGAGATTTTCGTTGGCTTATAGGTAAAATAGCAGTCATTCTAGAGAAAACGAATTGTGTGAAATGCTAACCTTGGTTGTTTAAGTTTTGGGTTTGCTATGGTCGTCTATGATTTGGTTTGCTAATAGGCATTTTTATTTTTGGATGCTAAACACAAAGGTTTCTGCACGGCGTTGCATCTCTGAGCGACCGTTCATACAGCACTTTTCTGTGGGATACTTTAACGTAAAGCACAAACCACACCACCGCCCGCTAGCGAGCAAGTGAGCGAGCTTGGCGAGCATCGGTTATCCTCTTTCCATACTTCGATCACAGGTCAACCTACCATTGCGGAAAAAAAAGCAAAAACATGGGCAGTCTTTGGGGACACCCGATAGAAGTGAAAACTACAAAAAAACATACGTGACGGTCACGCGAGTTACATGATTTTTGTTCACTCAAAGAAAAGAACTACAAAAAAAAGTACTCAACGCGACTTTAGAAGTTTTCACTCCAAAAATGCCATTTGAAATTGCTATGCGATCGCAGAATCATGCAGTAAAGTAACATCACAGGCAGTTTTCGTACTACAGCTCCGAATAACGTGTTACAGCTATGGCAGCTATTTAACTGCATACAGCTCTCAGCCTCATCGAAACTAGCAGCACGAGCAAAATGACAAGCTATTAAGCTAACAGTGGCAGCACATGGTGTAATGCAACCAAATTCGCAAAGTTCGGCCATTTTATTACAATGGGATGCACGTTTCAGGTCCAATTTGACTTTCCACTGCTCACTTACTTGGAGTTCAGGAATACAGAACACGCTCGAATTCTAAAAGAAATAGTCCTATTAGTTTCAATCTACTTTCTTTTAGAATTATAATAAAAATCTACACTAATATTATAAAGAGGAAAACTTTGTTTGTTTGTTTGTAATGAATAGGCTTAAAAACTACTGGACCGTTTTTAAAAATTCTTTCACCATTCGAAAGCTACATTATCCACGAGTAACATAGGATATATTTTATCCCCGTACTCCCACGGGAACGAGAATTACGCGGGTGAAACCGCGTGGCGGGCGCTAGTGTTGTTATAAAACATATGAAGACGGGTATTTATCGCGAATTTACCTTTTACCTTTACCTTTAAATTCGCGATAAATACCCATCTTCATTTGTTTTATAATGTGTTCTGATCGTGAAAGTTTCAAAAAGAAAAATGTTGTTAATTGAAACACAAAACTATTCTGAAATTAATTTCAGTAATGTAGGTAGTTTTAATTTTTAAATGTAAATCTCTGCTTAAATTGCTTTTTAATTTAGATTGTGTTAATGGAGAGTGAATGATTTTTATTTCTGAATGTAACTTTAAGGTCTTTAATGCCTTTCAACTTAAAGCACACTTAGGTCTGCATGGGTTCGCAACGCATAAAACTTAAACTTATCCGCTGAGCCACAAGATACACTATCAAGCAACAAGCATATTGCGATAAAGACAAATTTAAAAAAATGTTAACATCAAGCTTCGAGTCACCGCGATGTGACGGTATTGTATTGTATTGTACAACGGGCTGGTGTCGGCAACTCCATGTCAAAGCGCGCATTTTGCGTATGGGCTATAATCCACCACACGGGCTCAGTGCGGGTTGGTTGATCTCACATGTCTTCGAATTTTTGGTTCTAGGACATGCCGGTTTCCTCACGATGTTTTCCTTCACCGTTTTCGAGAGCAGTGGTGATGAAATATATTACACAAAGTAAAGCGCCTGCCTGGGTTCGAACCCACGGCTTACTGTTCGTAAGTCGGGGCCGCCACCACTGGGCCACCGCTGCTCTCGCGATGTGACGGTACTCAAACGAAGAAATAAATTGACACGAGCGTATCGCTTGTCAAAAGTTGTGTCATCTGAGGTCGTGGCTTTCAGTAATTGAGCTAACATATATATCTATGTTCACAGTTTACAACTAAATTAACACTGTCGCTTACAGAATACTTCCGTGATTTTGCATTACAATAATTAAAAATAACGAAAGATATTCCGTAAGTGACGCGAGTGTGAGTTTTGCAATGGTCATTTACATAAAGTGTATGAAACGAACACATGATAATGTTTGCATTGCGGTGGCCCCCTCCTCAAACTGGATCATGAAGACATTTCAATCGAAAACCAATTAACTAATGTAGACGTATGTCCAAACTCAACATTTCCCAATAACGCGGTAACCAATTCAAATAACTGCAGCTTGCAACTGGGACTCGTTTAGTTCGCTCGCTCCGCTTCCTTCGCTCCACGCATCACTGCTCCGCTCCGTTCGGCTCAACCACAGCTCTATTTGCAGCTACGGATTAATTTGTTGCTCGCTCTCTTATTGGTTGTTTCGAAAACTCGAAGGCTTGAACTGAATTGAGACATGTTCCAGGCCCGGAGGAGTTTAAGTTGGAGTCTATGCGCAGTTGAGTCATTGAACTTGTAATTAATAATTGTCAACGTAACGAAAAAGGTCACAGTTTTTTCAAATGCTTCTTAACACCTGTAATCCCTGAAAGTTAAGGCAGATCTTTGCCATTATTATATTGTAAGGGCCCGCCTATTACTTTTTAATCATCATACATTTTCAAAGCTGAAAGATCAAAAGGACTAGTACAGTCACGTCTAATAATAGTATACACTTTCCTTAATATAATAGCTATTTTTGCGAGAAATATTGTAACTAGGAGATTGGATCTTTTTCATAAAAATATGAGCTCCAGAATACTATGTTCGTAATTACATTAAATTTTAATCAGTATATTAGGAGAAAAACAATTTAAAAAGTTCTTAAGTGTTTACGTATTATTAGACGTGACTGTACACATTTGTCACAATAATTAAGATATTTCAAAACACTGAAATCTCTAAAGTATTACATAGTTACATTGGAACTTTATCAAAAAAAAAAGACGTGTGGCACTCGGGGACTGCCGCGGTAAAGCTATTGCATTTTGTTTTTTACGGAGGGTGTTAGGTTATTTTCGTTACAGAATTTCTGGATTCGGTCTCCACGCTCAAGGCCCGCGATAGAAGATATGCAATAGCTTAAAAAATTAAAAGAACGAATAAAACACATCGTACAGATTCATAAAAACTAATCAACTAAAAGGAACATCTTGAATAATTTTAATTTCAGACGAAGCTGACAGTATCTCCTAGAGAGTGAATTTCCAAGATAGAGATAGCCGCCATTTTGCTATAACTCGATAGTTCTCTGAATTAAACTGAATGTAACTCAATCTATTGGAGTGAACTGCAGAGGGAACGATTAAATTTTGATTGACTATTGAAAGGTTGACATTTGGCAGTGTTCTAACTATTACTGATTGGATATTCTGTTATTGCGTGTTGACGTTATTTGATGGGACATGTCAAAGGTAAAATTTCGAACAATGAAACGATCACCACATTTAGTTTTAACTAACAATAATTCATAGTTTTAGTAATAATTTGCAACGAAATCGATCCCAGGTTCGGCAAAGTGCTACTATGGTTTTCCATGACATTTTTTTCATTATAGCAACCACGGAGTCTAGAATTGTGCCCGGTTGACTGCAATAAGCGACATGAGACTTAAACGGACTTAACTGTTGTAAATAGGATTTATTATTTTAAAGTAAAATTTATTTTTTATAGTAAGAATCTGCTATTTGGTAACCACTGAGTGGTAATTTTATCCCTGCAGTGGGACAATGTAGGCTCATAATAATAAATAATAAATAATAATAGTAAGAATCTATGTCAATTTTAATCATTTTATTGATTTTTCTATGTTTTTATATCCTACCAAAATCGTATATGTTTTATTCGTTTGTATTATTTTATTTTTCTATATTATATTTTTATTTAGATTATATTTTTATTTTTTAATTCATATAATTGTGAATGCTGTGGTCTCCTAAGTGATGGAGTACACCTAGGTAGGTGTACTCCATCACTTAGGAGACCACAGCAGAAAATTGTCCGAGTCTTTCCGATAAGGGTCATTATGTCGACGACCTTTCTTGCCAACGGCTTTCAACGCACTTTTGCAGAATTTCGAGACAAGGAAAAATAAATGAGTTGAGTGCATCTTGAGTGCCATTAAATAAACACGTTCATGACGGCTTCGTTGATCTAGTGGTTGCAAGTGTTAGTGCTGACTAGAGGATTTGGATTCGATTTCGAGGTCGTGCAAAATTTCATTAGGTTGTTTTTCTGAAATTCAGTAGCTGTCTGAGTCGACTCTGAATGGTTACATGAATATTTAATTGTACGTAACATGAACCCAATTAATTTATTTCTCATTTACTTTTTGCTAGACGGATAGATTATACCCTAGGTACTAAAGTAGGGCCAAGTAAATACATTACATTTGACACTTCAGCAAAAAACAACAACGAAACAATTATAATGGCTGGAATAAAATATTATTTGTTTTTTTTTTGAGTTAAAGATGCACAATTAGTTATCATTTTTCAATTGCAATTGCATATTTATTGTAATAATGACAGAAAAGCTAACCTTTCCTTAGAACTGACAGTTATCAAATGTGATCCTATTAAATTGGCCCTACATAATATAATATCTAGTAGTATCTATCTGTCTAGCTCTTTAAGGGGTATAAAACACCTCTTAACGAAGCCGAAAGGCACTTGTTCTCCCCGTCATTGCGATCATTTGTTTGTTCTACAACATACCTGGGAACCTTTTAGTTACGGAGATTTTGGGGGTCAAAGTTCCAAATATTTAAATAGATCTGTTTTTTTAATTCATGTTTTTACTGGAAGATTTTTACTGTTACTTAGTTTGATGAAAAGTACGCTTGGTTGACGGCTTTGTGATAAGGTGGTTTACACCCTGTATATTGGGTAAAGGATATAATGTTATATGGGTATTCAAATAAACCGTTTCAGCATTTATTAGGCTAACAAACATATCCAATCTAAAATGAAACATTACAATTCTACTCGTTTGTGAGCGATCGACCTATCTCCCAAAATAAAAAGCCTATTTTTCTAACACGGAAATCGAACCCGGCACCAATTCGAGTAGCTCGCCACTAAACAAATGGAGCGTTCAAAACAAAGATTATAGAAACAAGTTAGATACGCTACTGAAAGATTTATTCTTCGTTTGCTCAATGAGTTTTGTCCTACTAAAAATCACGGGGCGTTTCAAACTATATTATAATGCTTCTTTTGTCCCAAAAAAAAAAACTAAAATAAAAACATGTTTAATTATTTTATATTCCCACTTCGTCTTTTTTTATATTACTTCTATGGCTCGTTTGTTTTTTTTAAATATGCCAAAATATTAAGACGACTTGTTTTGGCATGTCAGGTTCAACGCTTGGATAATACATAGTTACCACTGTGTTTTTCTCTTTTTGTGAAAATTGCATACTGTATACAATCCGTCTACCAAGGCAGGCGATTTGCATCTCAAACACATCATGGTAAATAAAGTCAGTAGAGTTTCAAGTATGTTAACGTAACATAATATGTATTACGCCATAATCCGTATGTTTTTTTCAGATGGGAAATCATCAAATGACTCTTCCCGCTCTGGGCGGAGCGGAAGGGAGTGTCAGACTTTTACTGACATCCATATTCCTTCTTAATGTTTTGTATACCAGGGCTGCGGTATCTCTTTCGAACAGTCCCGCAGCCCCGGATGCTTGTAATCCCTGAAGGTTAAGTTATGTTTTTACATGATTAATAAGGGACGAGCTTGTTTGCCATCAACCTGGCACTAGACTCCGTAGCTGGTACTGAAAGACTCAATTTCACTTTGACCTGAGCTTTAAACCAATAGTGCCTCATTATCGTCAGTCAGAAATGAAGACATCCGCAAGAGAACCAAGGTCACCGACGTAGCCCGAAGAATTGCTTAACTTAAGTGGCAGTGGGCAGGGCACATTGCTCGCAGAACGGATGGCCGATGGGGCCGAAAAGTTCTGGAGTGGCGACCGCGAACCGGAAGACGATGCGTTGGAAGACCTCCCACTAGGTGGACCGATGACCTGGTGAAGGTTTCGGGAATCCGGTGGATGCGAGTAGCAAGGGACCGGTCAATGTGGCGACACTTGGGGGAGGCCTATGTCTAGCAGTGGACGTCTTTTGGCTGAGATGATGATGATGATGATGATAATCGTCAGTCGCCTTTACGACCACTAGATCAATAAGGCATAATGTTACTCGCCCAAAAAAACTCCCACTGGACAAATTGTTGACAGAAATTGGACATTTCTGGGGACAAAATGCCCTCAATATCCTGTGACAGTACAGCTTATCCTCTTGTTTCCATGATTCGAGGTTGAGGCCAATTTTACGTGCAATTTATCACGGATTAACAATTTACAATCTGCGTGAGACCAGGGGCCTCCACTCGTCATAAATCCACGTTCACGGACGATTGGCCTCAGCAGGCCATCGGAGGTCTCGACTCTGAGGGTACTTATCTTAATGATTTACATTTGGGGAGCTGAGTTTATTTTATTTTGGGTGAGCTGGTACTGACTGTATGAAGTTGTGTTAAGTTATGGTTTTATTACATGTTTTTCGCGTGTGCATTTTCTAGATGTTATAATTCATATATTGTGTTAGTTAAATATTACAATACTATTTTATGCATAATATGTGCAAATATTGGATACATCGTACAAAATATTGTACTGGTTATTTCTTAAAATATAATTAACTAGCGGACGTCACGCGGTTTCACACGCGTAATTCCCGTTCCCGTGGGAGTACGGGGATAAAATATATCCTATGTTACTCGTGGATAATGTAGCTTTCGAATGGTGGAAGAATTTTTAAAAACGGTCCAGTAGTTTTTAAGCCTATTCATTACAACCAAACAAACAAAGTTTTCCTCTTTATAATATTAGTGTAGATAAAAATAAAAACCATTTATTTTAGGACGGAGACCCATATAAAGCAAATATAAATTTAAATAGATAGACACAAATACAAACACATAAATTATAGAAATGTCACACAAATAAATAAAAATAAATAAATAAAAAATAAAATTACATTAGAAACATTATTGAATTAAACCATAAATAAATTAAAAAGTAATAGGCACAATCGATTCAGAATAATAAATAAAAATGACAAAAAATATATACTTTTTCTATAATGTCACTTATGAAAAGAAACCATATTTCAGGTATTTATTACATTTTTCATAGATTAATGTGGTTCTGCTTGCAAACTTACACCATTTTTACCACGACATTGAAGTCAAAAAACACAAACAACAATTCCATGAGACATTTTCTACTCGCCATTTTGACAAATTAAATGTTTAGGCAATCAACTTAAGGGTGATTATAGAAGCCTCTCTTCCCGGCCGCCGCGGGAGACGCACAGGGCGTCGGGGGCCACGTGGTGGCTACCGGCCACCGTAGATGCGGGCCTGTGGACGGTTGACTATGGGCTAGCTAACCGTCCATCCGTCTAACGACGACAGGCCGTGTCGACGGCGCGTTCGTGTTCCACGCGCGCCTCAAAGAGATGTCAGCATAAGGGGAGGGGCCCGCAAGGACCGAAGCCTGCCGGGGTTGCGGGCCTGTTCGAAAGAGTTACCGCGGCCCCGGAACATAAAGGGCGAGGAAGGAACATGGATGGGTTTTAGTCAGTATGAGTCTGACACTCCCTCCTGCTCTGCCCAGAGTGGGAGAAGTCACTTGATGATTTCCCATCCTAAAAAAAAGGGGTGATTATAGAAGACGATTTTGATGAGGTTAACAGGAAACAAAATAAAATCCAAAGATACTGATTTCAGTACTAGATATTTTCAAACTTAGAGCATGCACTAACTCAAGTATCAGTCTTTGTCGTGAATGCACTCAATTTATCTGCGTCACCCAGTAGTTAATGCCAACTAGATAGATGACGCTCCCTGTTGCCCATGTCAGGGTAGCTATTATGTCACAGTGCCATGTACTAACTTGCTTGTTACTGGAGAATTTAGAAAGAGACGTTTCCGTCTCTCTTCTATTTTTTCGATTTGCAACAGTTGTACGAACCGAAGACTTTTTTTTTTTTTTTTTTTTTTTTAGAATGGGAAATCATCAAATGACTTCTCCCACTCTGGGCGGAGCGGGAGGGAGTGTCAGACTCTTACTGACTAAAACCCATCCATGTTCCTTCCTCGCCTTTTACGTTCCGGGGCCGCGGTATCTCTTTCGAACAGGCCCGCAACCCCGGCAGGCTGCGGCCCTTGCCTTGGGCCCCTCTCCTTTTGCTGACATCTCTTTGAGGCGCGCGTGGAACACGAACGCGCCGTCGACACGGCCTGTCGTCGTCGTTAGACGGCCGGACGGCCAGCTATTGCCCATAGCCAGCCGTCCACAGGCCTGCATCTACGGTGGCCGGTAGCCACCACGTGGCCCCCGACGCCCGTTGCGTCTCCCGCGGCGGCCGGGAAGAGAGGATCTCTCCCTCTCTCGTTCCGCCACCTCCTTCGCTAGCATGACCGCTTCGCAGAAGGAGGCGACGGCTTCCCATTCCGTCTCGCTCCGGACCATGGATTGAACCAGGGCCGGACGCGAGAGGTCGCCGCCGCCGATCGCCGCCACGAGGACACGGCGGAGCTCCGCCCACGCAGGGCAGACTTCCACCGTGTGCTCCACCGTGTCCTCCGGTCGATCCTCGCAGTGGAGACACCCGGGCGATTCCTCCCGCCCGATTCGGTGCAGGTACCTCCCGAAACATCCGTGTCCGGTGAGGACCTGCGTCAGGCGGAAGGTGAGGACGCCGTGGCGCCTCTCCAGCCACTCCTCAAAGAGGGGACTTACCGCCACTATCGTGGCGTGCCCTAACCGAAGACTTCATGGTGATTAGTGGCAAGTGAAACGAGGTAAATGCTAAAGGAACAGCTTACTTACTGTTTCATTTCCTTGGATTAATAACAAAAACCCTTCGTGACTCGGAAAGCACGTTAATCGATTGGTCCCGGCTGTAATTTGTAGATTGGCAGTTGTTACGGGTGGTCAAAAACTCGCAAGTGTTACAACCAGTCTTAAGGCGATTACATGAGCGAAACGCGAGTTTTATAATTACTAAAAGTATATAATTCACTGCTATAAACAAGACCAGAAAAATATATGATATTCTTCAGGATATATGCTAGCATGATACTGTTTTGAAAACATAATACAATTAATTTGGCTCGATAAAAAGAAATCACGAACTTTTCTCTCAAAATATCTTTCAAACAATTAAAAACATAATAATATGCATGCGATCATTCTGATTTTTTGGCAAATAATTCTACAAGCAATATATTAGCATGATACTGTTTCAGTTTTTAATCCAATCAATAGTTTTTTTGTAAATCAGTCGAAACCACTCATTTCGCGCTATTTGGCCCGCAGTGGCTGACGTAACAACCACTTTGTAGTGCAAGCTGATTAGAACTTTATTGTAACAGCATTTCAAACGAAGTTTGAACCACAACAAATAGAGTTGCTAATTTAGCTCGTCTAAGCGCCTTAACAAGAGTGCTGACTGATGGTTTTGAACAAAAATATCATCCTGAGAAGGGCGGGGCATTGCTCTTAGATTATGCTTGTATGCGAACAAAGTCACGAACAATACCCCAAATACTTAGTCATTAAATCTAGTGTTAGCTTACACAGCCAAAATATTTGTACAAGCTCGAAATGGGATTTCAAGCTTCAGCACATTACTAGATAGTATTAATCCAAAAGGAAACGGGGAAGGCAACTTAAGAGATGGGAAGACGAGTTGAAGCTTGCAGCGGGCCCTTACTGGAGAAGGGTTGCCAGAGATAGAACACAATGGAAAATGTTAGAAGAGGCCTTTGCCAAAAGGCACACTGAACTCGGAGATATCCACTAAATGAGGAAAACACACATTTTGCAACAGATGAAAGTTCAGGATAGAAGGCTTATTGATAGATTGATTAATCCAATACAAAAAGTTGTTCAAAATGATGAGTACTATGACCCCTTTTGGGGTTTAGTCTAAACAAAAAATAATGTTACATCTTTATGCACCCTTTTTTTAGGATGGGAAATAATCAAATGACTTCTCCCACTCTGGGCGGAGCAGGAGGGAGTGTCAGACTTTTACTGACTAAAACCCATCCATGTTCCTTCCTCGCTCTTTATGTTCCGGGGCCACGGTATCTCTTTCGAATAGGCCCACAGCCCCAGATCTTTAGGCACCCTACAGTGTTGTTATAAAAATAAAAATATAAAGCACTGATTTCAATTAAAAATTCTCCCACAAATGTTGGAAACTAAAATTAAGTTTTAGTGGTAACACTGAACCTAATTGTCAAAATATGTAGCTTCATAAATAAAATAGCTTCATTCTTGAAATACTTGTAACAAAACTTACTAATAATCTAGAAAGCACTTAGGTCATTGACCCAATCTTGAACCCGAGGCTGTTCAATATTATCTAGATACAAATCACAATACACAAGCCAGAGCCAAATTACCTACACAAGACATATGAGAGCATGGTGTTGGTAAACTCAATAACTTATGTCATTAATTACAAATATTGTGGTAGTATTAACAGTTGATGGTAAATAATCTAAGTAAGCGCCACAGGATTATACGAAGATAGTTTTGTCTTATCATAGATTATTATTCATTTATTTTCATAATCAAAAAATATATTCCAAAACTTATATTGTCACTTACGGGATATCTTCCGTGATTCCGATTTGTCTGTTAACATAAAATGTTGTTATTTGTACTGTATCGGGTTGTTTGCTATATATATTCAGGCTTTGTTTAACTGCGTTTTGTACGTAGATATATGTTATATGGACTATTGGTTGGTTTGTTAAGGGAGTAAAATATTTATTATGGAAATAAAGTAATAATTATTTAGAAAATATACACACTAAAATGCAGAGCAGCGGTGGCCCGGTGGTGGCGGCCCAGACTTACGAACAGTAAGTTGTGGGTTCGAACCCAGACAGGCGCATTACTTTGTGTAATTTATTTCATCACCGCTGCTCTCAAAACGGTGAAGGAAAACATCGTGAGGAAACCGGCATGTCCTAGAAACAAAATTTCGAAGACATGTGACATCTACCAATCCGCACTGGGCCCGCGTGGTAGATTATAGCCCATTCCCTCTCATTGAGAGGAGGCCGTGTCCCAGCAGTGGGAACATTATAGGCTGATAATGATGATGATGATGACACACTAAAATTATAATAGAAAGAAAAAATATTTACAAATATCAAAAAGGGGTTACAGGGCATCAAAAAATTCGTCCACATCGCTGCCAACAAGAAAAGTGCCCAGAAGGCTGGCAGCATTGCCACGTTGGATGGCAATGCTGATTCTTTGGCCAAAAAATAGTCCCGCCCTCTGGTCACGTGAAGAGTCGACCAACCGTTTGGCGATTTCCCGAAATACTAGGTGGGCACTCGGACCCCATGGCCCTAGTGTTTCGACCCCAAACGGCTCAAACACATAATTGCCAATTAGATTATTGTATTTGCGCCGTTTGAGGTTTTCAGCACCTGCAGCAGCCGCCCCAGCGCAGCACACCGTGCTAGGAAGATGAGATGGCGCAAGGGTGTCGACGCAAGTTGCGTCCCACACCAAAGGCCTACCCAACTTCCGTGGCATTATGGTCATACCATCTGGTCTCATGCCATCGACGCGTGCCAAGCCAGTAGGTTCTATAATATAGCTAATTTACAAAGGCGAACATAACCCAGAGATGGGTTATCTTTCAGCAAATCTAATTTTGAAAGCGAGATTTGCAGAAGAGGATGCACTTAGGTGCATTAACATTACATCCTATATTATTAACAAATGCAAATGCAATGTTAGTGTGATGAGCATGGACATCTGTTTCCGATGTTTGTATGATAATAAGTATGTATTTATAAACAAAAAAGTATATAAGTAGTATATCAACTATCTGGTGTCCACGACACAAGCCTTGCTTAGTGTGGCACTAGATGGCGCTGTGTGTTTAATGTCCAGCGATACTTACTTTCAATTTTTTTATTTTATTATTTCAACCTATAAACTAAACTACTTATGTACTATATACTATACATAATACATACAGCTTAGATTTATATGAATACAGGGTGGAAGTTTTCAATGCCACCTGGAGGGAAAGTACTCTAAATAAAAACGTGGCAAGCGAATTTTCGAAAATCTGTGAATGCAGGCCCCTTATTCACAACCATTCGACTCGCTTCCGATTCGGAAAGTCGTATATCTGTCTTCTTCTGGCATTACGAAAACGACCGAGATAGACATACGACTTTCCGAATCGGAAGCGAGTCGAATGGTTGTGAATAAGGGGCCAGGTTTGTTTTTTTTTTTTAAATAAAGGAATGTTATCTCTAAGTAAAATTTGCTAGCCCCAGTATTTCGAGTACTTTCGCTCCAGGTGGCATCCCTATATTGTTCCATAAAAAGTATGACATCTCATCAGCCGCAAGAACACAGATTCGTGGACAAAGTAGTAAAAATACAGGGTAGGTATATTACAAAATCCAATGGAATCAAAAGACGCAACGTAAAACATTCTTTGTATATGTCACCGTAAAATTGTCAAACACGTTATATTGTAATATAACGTGTTTCTCTCTAGCGATATTGTAATATCTCAAATTATTGTCAACTGAACATACGGAAGTATCTCTGCCCCCATAATCGGGACTTGGGGCACCCCCCCGTTGGGTTATTTAGGTTCCTTTAAACCCTGCACTCGGAAATAGGGGCCTGTCGACTACGCTTTTTAGGGGAATATAAAGTGATTAAAGGTTAGGTTATAATAATCGGTATTTCTCAGGAATGGTACAATATATTTTCATGAGAGTTGTACCTCTGGGCAAGGGGGACCCCTCCTTCCATCCACACCGCGTGAGTTGACTACCATCGCATGCATTTCACGAAAAATAATGCGTTTTGTTGTTAGCAGTATGTTCATTTGACAATATTTCGAGTTTTTACAATATCGCTAGAGCTATTACAATATAACGTATTTGACAATTTTATGGTGACATATACATGCTAATAGAAACCAACTATGTTCATTCAGCAATCCGTTTGTCAAGTCTGCTCGAAGCGAATTCTAGTTTTCCAATTTATGAGTATTATTGTTGATTCTGACATCCATTGACTACTAATGTGAAAGGGCCCAAAACTATAATATAATGATTGATGCTCATCTGTTCAATTATAGTTAAAGCGATAGTTTGTCACGTTTTCATAAAGGGTTCACTATCATCAATCTATAACATAAACTAACTAAGTTTGTGCCTCCGGACATTAATATCAGCTCACAATATTTACAGTTAATTATTTACTTATCGGATGTACACATATTATTATGTATCATGGCCGTGGCAATTTGGTTTCAGCTTGTATTACATTGTTATGTTAGATAATTAAATAAAATAAAAATAAATATCACTGGACATTAACACACAGCGCCACCTAGTGCCACACTAAGCAAAGCTCGTGTCGTGGACACTAGATAGTTGATGATATACTACATAATTACGTGCTTTTTGTTTGTAAATACATACGTATTATACATATAAACATCCATGACTCTTTTAATTACCATTACCACCTTTCAATTATCATTGTGTAATAATATCCACCTTATGTAATTTAATCGGCATTTTGGGATCTACGTATAATTGTGAATTTTATATTTGAAGGAACAGGGATACAAATCACAACACACACGCCACACACACACAGGGATAGTTTTTAATGACCGGCCAAATTTTCAGAGATGGTAAAATCTGGGATGGATGGTGGTTTCAATAATATGTTCGTTGTACTTAACGAAAAAAAAACATTTTTTTTTAAATAAAATTTAATTCCTGTCTACCACAAAAAAGCAAACGTGTGGATATTGCAACAGCACAATTCAATTCAACAACCTAGACGAGTAGCAGTTAGCACACACATACATTTGACGGTGTGTTCTATTCTATTCTATTCTATTCTATTCTTCTATTCTATTCTATTCTATTCTATTCTATTCTATTCTATTCTATTCTATTCTATTCTATTCTATTCTATTCTATTCTATTCTATTCTATTCTATTCTATTCTATTCTATTCTATTCTATTCTATTCTATTCTATTCTATTCTATTCTATTCTATTCTATTCTATTCTATTCTATTCTATTCTATTCTATTCTATTCTATTCTATTCTATTCTATTCTATTCTATTCTATTCTATTCTATTCTATTCTATTCACACAAGTGCATTGATTACTACGGGATAAATTCCGTGATTCCGTGATTGAAAAAAGAGGGTAGACAGATTATCTGCTCGTAACAATTTAATTTCCATCCTCCCGCATACTCCAGTCAACTCGTGATCATGGCGCTTGCAACAGCGTCGAAATATCGGGAGCTCAACTCAATAAATAATCACGGAAGATATCCCGTAAGTGACAATATAAGTTTAGTTTTAAACCGTGAAAGCCTAAAACAGTGTTTAAATATATTCCATACGTTGTTAATAAACCATACATAGAACTATGTTTGCATTTATGATTGTTTTTAATTAATAATATTAATGTCAACATTGACAATTTTTTATTTATTACATTTACAAGGATCCGTCAACGATCCTTTGATGGTCTATAAAAAAAAAAAACAAAATATCCATTTTAAGTAAGCTAGTTACAGGCAATTTTGAATTTTCGAAGCAAAGATGAACATTGAATGTATGTTTTATTATTATATCTACAGTCCCAGTCACAGGACATACAAACAGTGAAAGTACAGTAGTTTCAAACTCCATTGACACTCTTTTAAATCAGAATGTTTTTACTGAACCTTGGTTATATCATTCATGTTAATATTATGATGGTGTATTATGTATAATTATATTAAATCATCATCATTTTCATCAGCCTATAATTTTCCCCACTGCTGGGACACGGCCTCCTCTCAATGAGAGGGAATGGGCTATAATCTACCACGCGGGCCCAGTGCGGATTGGTAGATGTCACATGTCTTCGAATTTTTGGTTCTAGGACGTGCCGGTTTCCTCACGATGTTTTCCTTCACCGTTTTGAGAGCAGCGGTGATGAAATAAATTACACAAAGTAATGCGGGAGCAGCGGTGGCCCAGTGGTGGCGGCCCCGACTTACAAACAGTAAGTCGTGGGTTCGAATCCAGAGAGGCGCATTACTTTATATTAAATAGAATCAACAAATTATAAGTCCAGAGTTCCAGACTAGGTCTCCCGGAGTTTTTGCCAAAGCCAGCATGGAAGAAAAAACAAATAAGTTATCTAACATTCGCTTTATTATTATTATAGTAGAGACAAAACAGTCAGTCTGTTATGCAAATACAGGGTTAGTTTTCAATGACCAGCCAAAATTTTTAATTAAGATCTAGATATCAAACGAAAACTGCATTTTAAATATTATTGTCTAAAAACATAAAATAAAATAATAGGATTCATTCGAAAATGTCCTAAAAATTTCCTAAATAATACCTTGTGGAAATCAATGCACTTGTGTGCGTGGATGCACCACCAAATGTATGTGTGTGCTAACTGCTACTCGTCTAGGTTGAATTGAATTAGTGCTGTTGCAATATCCACACGTTCGCTTTTTAGTGGTGGACAGGAATGAAATTTTATTTAAAAAAAATGTTTTTTTTTTTTTCGTTAAGTACAACGAACATATTATTGATTCTAAACCATCTCTGAAAATTTGGCCGGTCATTAAAAACTATCCCTGTGTGTGTGTGGCTTGTGTGTTGTGATTTGTATCCCTGTTCCTTCAAATATAAAATTCACAATTATACGTAGAACCCAAAATGCCGATTAAGGGGCGTTTTACAGTCCACTAGCGCCGCCAATCGAAAAAATGTCATAACTCGTAAATAGAATCAAAAATACAAAATGTAGTCTATTATTACTGTAGAAAAGGCAATAACGTAATTTTATAACACATTGTCACCTCTTGAAATATAGCTGTTTAGCTAAATCGTGCATTTGTAACAAAAACGGCCGTTTAAGTTTTGAATGCACGATTTAGCTAAACAGCTATATTTCAAGTGTTGATAAGGTGTTATACAATTACGTTATTGCCTTTTCCACAGTAATAATAGAACATATTTTGTATTTTTGATTCTATTTACGAGTTATGACATTTTTTCGATTGGCGGCGCTAGTGGACTGTAAGAGGGCTCTTAAACTACACAAGGTGGATTTTATTACACAATCATAATTGAAAGGTGGTATTATATGGTAATTAAAAGAGTCATGGATGTTTATAAGTATAATAAGTATGTATTTACAAACAAAAAGCATATAATTATGTAGTATTTCAACTATCTAGTGTCAACGACACGAGCTTTGCTTAGTGTGGCACTAGGTGGCGCTGTGTGTTAATGTCCAGCGATATTTATTTATATTTAATTAAATTATATAACATAACAATGTAATACAAGCTGAAACCAAATTGCCACGGCCATGATAAATAATAATACGTGTACATCCGATAAGTAAATGATTAACTGCAAATATTGTGAGCTGATATTAATGTCCGGAGGCACAAACTTAGTTAGTTTATGTTATAGATTGATGATAGTGAACCCTTCATGAAAACGTGACAAACTATCGCTTTAACTATAATTGAACAGATGAGCATCAATCATTATATTATAGTTTTGGGCCCTTTCACATTAGTAGTCAATGAATGTCAGAATCAACAATAATACTCATAAATTGTAAAACTAGAATTCGCTTCGAGCAGACTTGACAAACGGATTGCTGAATGAACATAGTTGGTTTCTATTAGCATTAATTTTACGGTGACATACGTAAAATTGTCAAACACGTTACATTGTAATCTCGATATTGTAAACTCTCGAAATATTGTCAAACGATCATACTGCTTACAATAAAACGCATTATTTTTCGTGAAATGCATGCGATGGTAGTCAACTCAAGCGGGGTGGAAGAAAGGAGGGGTGGGGTACCACTATTATGAAAAGATACTGTACCATTCCTGAGAAATACCGATTAATATAACCTAACCTTAAAACACTTTATATTCCCCTAAAAAGCGTAGTCGACGGAGCCCCACTTCGCGGAGCCCCTATTTCCGAGTGCAGGATTTAAAGGAACCTAACTAACCTAACGGGGGCGTCCCCAAGTCCCGATTATGGGGGCAGAGATACTTCCGTATGTTTAGTTGACAATAATTCGAGATATTACAATATCGCTAGAGAGAAACACGTTATATTGTAATATAACGTGTTTGACAATTTTACGGTGACATATACAAAGAATGTTTTACGTTGCGTCTTTTGATTCCATTGGATTTTGTAATATACCTACCCTGTATTTTTACTACTTTGTCCACGAATCTGTGTTCTTGCGGCTGATGAGATGTCATACTTTTTATGGAACAATATAGGGATGCCACCTGGAGCGAAAGTACTCGAAATACTGGGGCTAGTAAATTTTACTTAAAGAAAACATTCCTTTATTAAAAAAGAAACAAACCTGCATTCACAGTTTTTCGAAAATTCACTTGCCACTCTTTTATTTAGAGTACTTTCCCTCCAGGTGGCATTGAAAAATTCCACCCTTTATACATAAACTATAGTTCTAAGCTGTATGTATTATGTATATTATATAGTACATAAGTAGTTTAGTTTATAGGTTGAAATAATATAGGATGTAATGTTAATGCACCTAAGTGTATCCTCTTCTGCAAATCTCGCTTTCAAAATTAGATTTGCTGAAAGAATACCCATCTCTGAGTTATGCTCGCCTTTGTAAATTAGCTATATTATTGCAGTTAATTTGTATATCTGTTATTTTGTGTGCAATAAATAATTAGAAAAAAAACAATACATTAAAATATTTTATATGGAGCGACTGCTTACCTGATCTCCACTACTCAGTTACTGGATTTTTGAACTTCTGCACTAAACCTTCCAAAGTCAGCCTATAGTGTTCCCACTGCTCGGACACAAGACTCCTCTCTATGAGACAGAATGAACTATAATCCGTCACTCTGCCTCAGTGCGGGTTGGTAGATGGCGGGACCTGCCGGTTTCTTACGAATCTTTTCCTTCCCCGTTTTGAAAGCTGCGTCTGGATTTGAAACCATGACCTACCAAGTACCGCTGGGCTAACACTGCACCAAACCTTACTGGCGCTCAACTACGAGTATATTGGCGCTTAATCATATTGTTGTTTAACCATATTGGCGCTCAATCATATTGGTGTTAAACCATGGAGTTTTATTAGTTAAGATAGTGATTTTGATGAACTTTTCAAGAATCCAAGACAGAGAAGAAAAAATATTGAATACTAGCTGACCCACGCAACTTTGTCTGCGTCACATAAGAGGGAAAAAGCTACCTACTACTACCTACCTTCTACTACCTACCTACCTACTACTACCTACCTACTACTACCTACCTACTACTACCTACCTACTACTACCTACCTACTACTACCTACCTACTACTACCTACCTACTACTACCTACCTACTACTACTACCTAACTACCTACTACTACATTTTTTTATCATAAGAACCTTCTCCTGACAATAACAAACACAAAAAATAAATTAAGCTTCTGAAGTCGGTGACCTTTGTTTAATTGCTTTAGTTTTTTTGTCACCGACTTCAGAAGCTTAATTTATTTTTCACTTTTTGTTTTTTTTTGAAGTCGGTTTTATTTTTTGCAAAAAAGTTTTTATTTTTCACTTTTTAGTGGTTCACATGTGCTTGATAAACATGGAAAGTGCATACCGTTACAATTACAACAAGCCCAAACACGACTAGGACACATTGTCTCATTATGGAGTTCCGTGACTCTTGGCTTCATCATCAGATCTGATGGTAGAATGGTTCTTATCGAACGCAAATGCTTCACTTGTTGTAGAAAATACCAAAATCGCAAAACGTTTTCATATAAAATTTGAAGAGTTCCCTCGATTTCGCCAAGATTCCATCATCAGATCCCGACTTGGTGGCTATGGGACCATTTGGAAAGAATACCCTTTCCAACAAAAAAAGAATTTTCCAAATCGGTTGGCAAGCGACGGAGTTATGCCCGAACAAACATAAAAAAAAAAAAAAAAAAAAAAAAATAGAAACATCCGAATTGAGAACCTCCTCCTTTTTTAGAAGTCGGTTAAAAAAAAAGAATCAGACAAATCGGTCAAGCCGTTTTCATGCTATGTCGTGACAACGGAAAACGGGTTTCATTTTTATATACGAGTATATAGATATATATAGATATCCAAAATTTCAAACAACAACCAATTGTCCAAATAACATATTCATACACAACGCAGTTAAACAAAGCCTGAATATATATAGCAAACAACCCGATACAGTACAAATAACAATATTTTATGTTAACAGACAAAGCCGTGAGCAAACACGAGTGTTCCCTCGATTATTTATCGTATTTAGGTCAAGTTGCCGCTTCTTATAAACGTCAGATATAAGACGTATCGGCATTAGATCGCCTCCTGAGAATTATATCAATGTTCTAAGATACAAAGGGCAAATATGTTGTTACTTATTTGGTCATTTCTTGAGGAAGATTGACAGGCTAAAAGGTAATTATATCATTTTACGTGAGTTATGCTCATATAGAAGATGACATGACGAGCTAGACTTTTACTTACAGGATTTGGTAAATTGTCAAAGAGGGAAGAATTTTCAGTGCGTTATTCAACCGCCCCACTGGTAATAAATACTTTGAAAATTATATATGTCACCGTAAAATTGTCAAATACGTTATAAATTGCTGACATGGCATTCTTGTTTAATATAGCTAATGGTTCAACCGATTGTTCTGAACTGATTGGCAAAATTGGGTTACGTGTTCCATCCATTAGCCTTAGGAATCACCAACCTCTATATGTTCCCTCGGTGCGGTGTATTTATAGACAAAATTCTTATATGATGAGAGCTTGCAGATCATACAACTCAGTCTGTCAAAGTGCTTATGATCTTGATTTATTCACAACCAGTGTCACTAAACTAAAAAAAACATTAGGTAACCATTTCTTCAATATTCACTGACACTTCAAATGTTCTTTTTTAAATTCACTCCGAGTTCTTTTACTTTCTTTTATCTGTCTACTGTCTTTTATTCTAACCTAATGTTGTCAGTGAGAACTTGTAATTGGCCTTTTTACATTATTTTTCAACTACCTGTAGCCTAGCTGTAAGTTTTCCTAAGATAATAAAGTAAAATAAATAAAATATTGTAAAATCTCAAAATATTGTCAAATGAACACACTGCTTACAACAAAACGCATTATTTTTCGTGAAATGCATGCGATGGTAGTCAACTCACGCGGTGTGGAGGGAAGGAAGGGCCCCCCTTGCTCAGTAGTACAAATCTAATGAAAAGATATTGTACCATTCCTGAGACATACCGATTATTATAACCTAACCTTAAAAAACTTTATAATCCCCTAAACAGCGTAGTCGACGAAGCCCCACTTCGCGGGGCCCCTATTTCCGAGTGCTCGGTTTAAAGGAACCTAACTAACCTACCGGGGGGGTCCCCAAGTCCCGATTATGGGGGCAGAGATACTTCCGTATGTTTAGTTGACAATAATTCGAGATATTACAATATCGCTAGAGAGAAACACGTTATATTGTAATATAACGTGTTTGACAATTTTACGGTGAAATACACACGGGAATCAATATTATGTTGTCAATGCAGCGAATGCTGATAACTTGACTGCTCACATTTTTGCCCCATTTCTCCACACAAAGTATTCTTCTACGTTTCTCTTTTAACTGTAATAGTGAAGTAAGGTACATCACACTTTAGGTTAGTAACCTCTTGAAAATTGGTTCTGTAATTTACGCTTGAAAACGTTCCAAACATTACTATGATATTGTATATCCAGCGCAAAATAGAAACAGAATTATTTTACTATGAATTGCAAATTGAATATTATTCGGCATGTGACGATGCACAGCATCGGTGAGAGGGCGCTGTATACTTCCCTTTAGTTTTCAGCCAATCACAGCTCTCGAAGTCACGTGGTTCCGGTAGTCACGTGGTCCCAGGTGGCGTGTTCGCTAGTGGCGGACTTTTACCTCATAGCGTCGTTACTTCTCGAGCAAGCAACATCTAAATTAGAGTTTGCTGCTAGTTTTTAGTACTTTGAATCTTATTTTAGTTTAATTTTAAGTACTTAGCGTTTGCATTGTGTCGTATTACGGGCTGGTGCCCGTAGCACCACGTCCAAGCGCGTATTTTACGAATGGAGTGCTAAGTGTTATAAATAAATAATTAAATAAGTGAAAATCAAATAAATAGTGTAATTGTGTTTCGGATCAAGAAGTGCAGGCAAGTGACGACTTGTAGTCTTCATGGAGCCATAAACGCCGGCTACCAAGAAGCAATTCGAGCTCTTCATAATTTGATCCTTCAGGTTCTGAGGTAAAGCGACGGAAATGCGGTGAGTCATCAGACATTTCTAAACTTGTGAACCAAGTGCT
Organism: Xestia c-nigrum; assembly: GCA_916618015.1. NCBI lineage: Eukaryota > Metazoa > Arthropoda > Insecta > Lepidoptera > Noctuidae > Xestia > Xestia c-nigrum. Next base: position 4,574,779 of record OU745262.1, read on the forward strand.
GTGCTAACGAACCTTTTAATGCAAAATGTGGGTGTCCGCAGGCAGATCGACTCTGACTAGCGGCTCAGGTCCCCAGAACCAGTTTCTGGACCTAGCTCCACGTTACCGTTGGATTTTAAATTTAAATCTGGTGGCTGCCCCTAATATGTTCAGTGGAGTTCCGCGATTAAATTTAAGCATTCTTAAATTGTTGAAGCGTTACAAAAGTTCGGTGATTCTTTGTGGAAGGTTGTGCGCTACGCATACGCCTTGAAGATTCATAACGCTGCGCCTAGCTTCGTCAAGCTTGATATTAACGATGAACTTCGACAGTTTGTTAAGGGTAAAGGTTACGGCGAATTCCGCGAGAATGGTACAGCCCTGAGTAATGCTTTAATTTCAAAACGCGAGTTACTCAATCAAAGCTTACAAAGTATCAGCGAGTGGACAACTTATGGTGCGTCATTTACAGCCTCTAGCATTGTTGATAAAATTTCGGAATCATAACTACCCTCGTAAAAATTCCACAAAAATAGTAGGGAAATCATGCAGCTAGTTTGCAAAAAACGAGCTATGTATTTATAGAAAATCGCCGGGAGCGTACCCTTAGCGAATTTACAAATAAGAACCTTCGTGACGGTCTGCATAAGATCCCTCCAAGTTCTAATTGCCTATTTGACGAAATTAAACTGCCTACATAACACGCATACATTCAGAATACAGGGGGCATGGATAAATGGCTACGTCCTTGGCTCCGAGCGTATCGGAGGCAGTGGCAGACGCTGCGCCCTCCGAAGGCCCTTCCCGAAATGGGCGGGAATGCGTCAACCATTTACCTCCAAACCACCAGCCACTTCACTTTTACGGAGGCTGTATCCGAGCGTATCGGAGGCAGTGGCAGACGCTGCGGGCTCCGAAGGCCCTTCCCGAAATGGACGGCGATGCGTCAACCATTTACCTCCAAACCACCAGCCACTTCACTTTTACGGAGGCTGTCTCCGAGCGTATCGGAGGCAGTGGCAGACGCTTCGGGCTCCGAAGGCCCTTCCCGAAATGGACGGGAATGCGTCAACCATTTACCTCCAAACCACCAGCCACTTCACTTTTACGGAGGCTGTCTCCGAGCGTATCGGAGGCAGTGGCAGACACTGTGGGCTCCGTAGGCCCTTCTCGGAATGATCACGGGAATGTGTCTGTCATTTACCTCCAAGACTGATTCATCCATCAGTACGAACCACAATCGCTAGAGATGTCAATCCAGCAATAATATTTTTCATTATTATATATTTATATATTATTATTATATATTTATTTTTTTGTTCAAGGCGTTCTAGAAGTGGATCATCGGGATGCCGGTCCGAGTTTTTTCTCAACAATCTTTCTTACAAACTCGAGGAGCCCGTGGCTAATTAATCCGCCCGGGTCGATCCTTGCGTTGGGCCAGGCTTGCCTAGGTGCATCTGTGGATGGGTGACCGCCCATTGCATGCCGAGTATCCTGCGTGCCGTGGAAGGCCCGTTGAACCGTTGGTCCCGGCTGTCATTTACCTATCTCTAAAAGTCTTGCAACCAGTCTTGCCAAGGGGTATCTGATTACCAGGTACTAGCCGGGTTGTGGTTGGCAGATAAGCAGGCGCGGGTTGTGGGGGTCAGATAAGCAGTCGCTCCATGTAAGGTACAGCTATTTGGCTGCATCCAGTTGTACTGGAGGCCGACCCCAACATGGTTGGGAAAAGCCAAGGCAGATGATAAATGTTTCTTACAAACAAGAGCGACGGGTTCAAGAGGCCCATATTCAACTTGAAGCACCTAACCCAGAACATAGTTCCGAAACCATTCAGACTGGTCTCTAATTTCAGATATCCCATTTTTAACAAAAGGAAGATTGAACGGTGAAGCTCCACCTATCCTCAGCAAGTCAGCATAGTTTCACGAAAACCTACAGTGGTCTCTCAGACTAATTTATTGTTCTGCAGATGAACTGGCTGCCGTTCGGCCAACCTTGCGCACGAAAAATTTCTTGGCCTTGGCCAACTGGGTGGGCCAAGTTCTACCATCCAAAAGCACGCGAGTCGTAGTCTACTTAAGTCCGTTTTCTATGACTTGCTTACGTGTTCTCTCGTGGCTATTGGTGTTCTTAAAGGCGGGGTCAACTCGAAATGTCATGTCCACGTCACCTTTCTCTCGCTTGATTTAATGAAGAATCTTGCACCCGGAGTTGATACACCAGTTCATGACCACTATGGGGAGCACAATTGAACGATCTTTTGGATTCAGGTTATCTCGCGGAAAACAGGTGGCAGAATGGCATCTTCTTAGACCAGCTCTAGGATAATTGTGTTTTCGCAAATTAAGGGTTCCCCCGATAGACCTCTTTGCCGCCAGAGAAACCAGGGTTGTGAGTCAGTATGTTACCAAAGATTGTTCAGACTCAATTTCGCAACGCCTTTAGTTGTCAGTGGCTATTTCATCTGGCTTGGGTGTTTCCGCCTAGACTCCCGATCCCTAGAGTTCTTTACCATCTGAACTCGGCTCAAGGCGTTTTCGTAGTGGCTCCAATGTGGAAGAGAGATTATTGGTTACTGGATCTTCGACCTCGAGCACTCTGCTCAAAACCTAGACGGAGTTCGAGTGGATCGGAGCACGGGCCTGTGTCCCTAGCATTCAAGACCTAGAGCTCTGTTTGGAAGTTAGCGGGTGAGGCGAAATAACTAGGAATTGGTCAGAAGCTGAAAGGTCCCTGCTCCAATCTAGCTGGGGAGAATCCACTCTGGGCACTTATATACTGGCCTGGTCTCTGTGAGTCAAATGGCGTATAAAGCAATTATGATTTCGGTTGTTCCAGTAATATTAGTTTGATGAGATTATTAAAATTCCTATTCACTGAGGAGAGATTGATTAGCGTAAACCCACCATACTGTTTACTAAATCTGTAATTGTGATCTTTAGACGACCGACCTGTATCGAAAATTTGAATTCCGACTTCTTAGTACAACACATTCTCAAAACTATCTCCTTGCAGTCTCCTAGAGCAGAGAAGTCTCCTTTTTTGGGATCCTAGTGAACTGATTGCTTGTTTGCAGACGAATCCACCAAATAACGTCACTTTATTCAAAGCGTGAAGACGATGGGCTTTTCTGTTTTTGAAAGCGTCGAGAAAACGAGTTCATGACCTTATGCTACTCAGGGTCTCGTCAAGTCACTATATTGATCAGGGTGATCATACCATTCTGTATCCTGTGTTTGATCACGCTAACGAAAATATATGCCCAGTTATTCGGTTTGGGAAAATTTTGGAATTAGGAATACCAGGACGCACACGCGATTTTTCTTTTCTTTTTTTTTTTTGTGACAATTCGAGGTTCCACGCAAACTGCATCACGAACATTGATAGGTAATTGGACTAAAACCTTACTAAAAGATGCAGGAACATCTGCATATCTTGTAAGTCGTAGTTTCCTTAAATTGGTACGAAAATGTTCCAGTTGGAGAAATCCCCTCTCGTGGTAATTGGTACTGACCGAATTCTTTTGCCAAATATTATTGTAAACAGAGGTCAATAGCTATAACCAAGTCCGAGTAATGTTTCGAATAATTTTGAACCAATCAATGTAAGATAAAATCGATGGCCTCTATATCGTGGTTTAGCTGATTGATTCTTGTTTTCTAGATTATTACATTTTCCGAACTGGAAGTATCACTGATCTGTATAGTATGATGATGATCTAGATGTTGCTATGTTGTTATGGATTTATTTTTCAGGAAATATTATCATATTCTCACATAGCGTCGTTGTGGTCACCAGGAGTTATAAACACGTCTCTCACCGATGCTGTGCATCGTCACATGCCGAATAATAGTGCAAGTTTTACATAAAAATAAAACTTGTATTATTTAGCAGAGACGATGCACAGCATCCATTTAAGGTCTCCTGGTGAGAGACTTCTATGAGGTAAAAGTCCGCCACTAGCGAACACGCCACCTGGGACCACGTGACTACCGGAACCACGTGACTTCGAGAGCTGTGATTGGCTGAAAACTAAAGGGAAGTATACAGCGCCCTCTCACCGATGCTGTGCATCGTCTCTGCTAAATAATACAAGTTTTATTTTTATGTAAAACTTGCACTATTAAATCTCGAGGGTTTTGCAGTGATTTTAATTTTAACATGAATCAGTTCAAAATAGGCTGGTCTGTAGATAAATAGTACTTTATAAAGGGTGTAAAGAAACTCTTAACGAAGCCGAAAAGCACTTATTTTATTCTCCCCGTCTTTGCAACATTTTTTTTGTGTCTGACCATACCTGGGAACCTTCTAGTTAGGGGAATATTGGGGGTCAAAGTTCCCACTTTTCCACAAGTTAATTTTTTACATGTAGGATTAAAATATGATTAGTAAGTAGGCTGTATAAACCAAATATTTCCAAACATTAAAAAGGCGTATTTCTGAACGAATGATTGAATTGGTGATTGAATGAGTAAAAGGTTAAGAAAAATGCAAGATGGCGAGTTATATAAAATACTAAAGACCTGTGGCAGCCCAATTTGTAGAGCAGCGGTGGCCAAGTGGTGGCGGCCCTGACTTACGAATGGGTTCGAACCCAGACAGGCACATTACCTTGTGTAATTTATTTCATAACCGCTGCTCTCAAAAACGGTGAAGGAAAACATCGTGAGGAAACCGGCATGTCCTAGAACCAAAAAATTTGAAGACATGTGACTTCTACCAATCCGCACTGGGCCCGCGTGGTAGATTTTAGCCCGTTCCCTCTCATTGAAAGGAGGCCGTGTCACAGCAGTGGGAACATTATAGGCTGATGATGATGATGAAAGACCTGTGTGTCGTGTTCGTTGGTTACTCGAATCAAAGACACCGTTGGAAGACTTGGTTTATTGTATTGGTTAGATAGTAAGAGTATCACAGACGGGGCTCACAGTAAGACAGCCATTAAGCAAGTGACGACAATCATAGACAAGACATAGATAATGGATAGTAATGTATAGACTAATAACATACTAAATAGTGATGTTACAACAGTGTGTAATGGAGTGCATTTTTATTTATTATTTATTTATTTAAACTGCATGTACAATAGTGGTACATAGGCGGACTTAATGCCACAAGGCATTCTCTACCAGTCAACCATTGGGTCAAATAGACAGCATTGTGATAGAGTACAATAAAAATAAAAATAAACATACCACCTTGTAATCCTAAAATCACATCACATTGAATTTTACAGTAATATGTGATTTATCACCCCAACCAAGAAGTCGTTTCCCAGCAATAATTTTTGTGTAAAGTTACTTAGTATGATGTTTAAAATGCTTGGTTGGTGGGTTTGTGATGAGTCTAATTTTATACTCTGCATGACACCAATAAACATAGCATGAGCATAATTAGCCATTAATATTACCCGCTGAAGGGACACGGTCTCTTCCCTATTCTGCTGAGCAGCTTCTTCGAGTGTGGGTTCATCTTTGAAGCTCAGGAACTGGCTCATAGGTGAGTTTTCTTTTGGTATTCAGAAGTTAAGATTGTGTATGACGTCACTGCGGTGGCCCAGTGGTGGCGGCCCCGACTTACGAACAGTAAGTCGTGGGTTCGAACCCAGACAGGCGCATTACTTTGTGTAATTTATTTCGTCACGCCTGCTCTCAAAACGGTGAAGGAAAACATCGTGAGGAAACCGGCATGTCCTAGAACCAAAAACACGAAGACATGTGACATCTACCAATCCGCACTGGGCCCGCGTGGTAGATTATAGCCCATGCCCTCTCATTGAGAGGAGGCCGTGTTCCAGCAGTGGGGAAAATTATAGGCAGATGAAGATGATGATGATGATGATGATGACGTCACTGACACCGTGAGGAACCCTAGGCTTATTCGTATAAGTCTGAAATTACCAATCTACATTTAGCAAGCGTGGTAGTCAAGGACTTTGACCTGCAGTGGGACAGGCTGCTGATGCTTTGAAGATATTTCCTTGGGCTTAACCTGATGATCGAATCTAGTGACTTTTATTATTTAACAACGAACCTATCACACATGCCTTATCTTATGAAAGAAATTGGCTATGTATAATCCACAGTTAATAACAAAAACCAACGCTCTAGAAGTCGGTGACCTTTGTTTGATTGATTTACTTAGTTTTTTGTCTCTGACTTAAGTTATTTTTCACTTTTTTGTGTTTTTTGGAGTCGGTTTTATTTTTTGCAAAAGTTTTTTTATTTTTCACTTTTTTGTGGTTCACTTCTGCTTACCCCTTCACAGCGCAGTGGCGTGATGTAATGTTATGAACTGGTTTAAGCAATAGATAGACATGAGATTTCAGCAATCCCAGTCCATTTGCTATAATTTATTAAGGAGTTCCGTTGCCTACCTTTTTTTTTTTTTTTTTTGTAGGATGGGAAATCATCAAATGACTTCTCCCACTCTGGGCGGAGCGGGAGGGAGTGTCAGACTCTTACTGACTAAAACCCATCCATGTTCCTTCCTCGCCCTTTATGTTCCGGGGCTGCGGTATCTCTTTCGAACAGGCCCGCAACCCCGGCAGGCTTCGGCCCTTGCGGGCCCCTCCCCTTATGCTGACATCTCTTTGAGGCGCGCGTGGAACACGAACGCGCCGTCGACACGGCCTGTCGTCGTCGTTACACGGACGGACGGCTAGCTAGCCCATAGCCAACCGTCCACAGGCCCGCATCTACGGTGGCCGGTAGCCACCACGTGGCCCCCGACGCCCGGTGCGTCTCCCGCGGCGGCCGGGAAGATAGGATCTCTCCCTCTCTCGTTCCGCCACCTCCTTCGCTAGCTTGACTGCTTCGCAGAAGGAGGTGACGGCTTCCCATTCCGTCTCGCTCCGGACCATGGATTGAACCAGGGCCGGACGCGAGAGGTCGCCGCCGCCGATCGCCGCTACGAGGACACGGCGGTGCTCCGCCCACGCAGGGCAGACTTCCACCGTGTGCTCCACCGTGTCCTCCGGCCGATCCTGCGAGGATCCGTTGCCTACCTCCGAAGTTCTTCATCAGATCTTCACCAAATTGAAATGGGAGCACTCTTAGACAGTATTCTTCCATAAACTACCCAAATCACATCAAGTGTGCCTATAAAATTATTTGAATAGTTCTCTCAATTTCTCCAGGATCTCATCATCAGATCCCGACTTGATGATTATAGGCCCACCTGGGAAGTACCTTTTCAAACAAAAAAGAATCATTCAAATCGCTTCAGCCACCTTCGAGTAATCGGGGAACACACATAAAAAAAGATTCCGACGAATTGAGAACCTCCTCCTTTGTGAAGTCAGTTAAAAATAAAACATCTTACTTTGTGAACGTTCTCCTAAATGCTTTCAAATCAAAACAACCGCGTAGAAACCATAGAAACACTCAAATGAATTGTTCTAATAGGCTTATAACGTATTTATGACAACTCAATTATTGCGCTGTCCACGGAACAGAGAAAAACAGGCGCTGTCGATGTGGAGCGATTGGATTTCTGCAAACTGAATAGTGTGTCGAATTGCAGCATGAACCAAACACCGCTTTTATTATTTTTTATTCAATTTTTGTTCTAATTCTAATAATCACAATTTAAATACGTGAAGAGAAATCTTTTTCCAACTGTTTACGAAATTTGCGCGGACGTAGGAGTAGGTATGAAATTTCGCACACTTAAGGTCGTGGCTCTCTTGACAAGCACTGCACCAGCACAGCACCAGCACAGCTCCTGACCGGCGTCGCCTCGAATATAGGCTACGGCGCGCGGCCCGCGCGGCGCAAGCGAGGTGTAAGCACGCGGTCCCCTCGTATGCGGCGCGCGGTCGCCTCGCTTGCGCCGCGCGGGCCGCGCGCGGACCCCTCGCTTGCGGCGCGCGGTCACCTCGCTTGCGCCGCGCGGGCCGCGCGCGGTCCCCTCGCCGTCCGCAAGGCGCTAGCTCACAGTCCGCACGCTGGTAATAATAGTCCAGGAGGTAGCATTGTATTTTAGGGAATTATCTCTAGTAATTATATTTTGTTGACGTGGATTCGTGGTTTAATTTTTCTTTCCATTACAGTTCTGTGATTTTTTTAAGTTCAGTATATGTAAATTATTTTTTAAAATAGTTTCAGCCGGTGTACTGTAACGATTGGTTACAGACCGACCGACCGACCGACTGATACTGTTGTAATCGAAGGTTGATCTTATAAGATCATGGTCTCTAAGATCTTATAAGATCAACCTTCGATTACAACAATATCAGTCGGTTTATTAGGGCATTTTTATTTGCACCGCTATCTCCCGGAATAAGAGCTTGCTGTCACCGCGAACACAATTGTAAGGTGTGATTGAACACGCGTAGGACTTACACGCCTTTGGGAATAATCGGATTGGCTCCAGAGCTCTTAAGCAACTAGTTTGTGCTACTTCGGTGTCAACAAGCTTTCGATTTGTACTGAATTTCACATAACTTGGGAGTCTTATCATAATAGTAATGGTTTTTTTAATAGCGCCGCCAGGTTTATGCATTGCAGCATCGTGACCAATTATATATTATATAGATATTATCTGGGAGTCTAACCGAACTAGGTTTAGTGTCGTGGGCTCTCTAACTAAATTTGTAACTGGCAATACATTAAACAAAGAGTAGCAACGACGTAGAGAAGCACGACGGCGCAATGACGTTGTTTCGCGGGCCACTCGGCGTCCGCGCGCGGTCCCCTAGCTTGCGGCGCGCGGACGGCGCGCGGTCCCCTCGCTTGCGGCGCGCGGACCGCGCGCGGACGCCGCGCTTCCCGCCATGCGAGGCGTATGGTAGCGGCAAGCGCGTTGACCACCCGCCGTAAGCTTTTTCATATGGACATTAAAAAATATGTTATGCGACACACGATTTAATGCTCTAATTTGAATGGCAAGTAAATTGCTGGGTTGGAGCGGTGCTGGTGCGGTGCTTGTCAAGTGAGCCACGACCTTTATAGTTGATATGGAGAAGGAGTGCAGAATGTAAATATTTTTTTACGCGCACTAATTACTGTAATTGTTGTAAAACTAAAATTATTGTAATACAATTAAAGGGGATCGGCACTGTTACTTCTTAATACAGGCTATTAGAAGGCTATTCTATAGCCTAGCAAGGAGGACAGCACGTCACCCACTTGATTGTCAGTGATTTAATACTACCCACTTTGTGAAATGTTTTACATGTCCTACAATCTGTTTTTTTATATAAATAAAGATTATTATGATTATTATTTTCAAATTATGCATTAAAAATACATTAAATCTATACTTATATTATAAAGCAGGTTTGTTTGTTTGTTTGTTTGATTGAACGCGCTAAGCTCAGGAACTACGGGCTCGAATAATTTTTTTTTTTTGTGTTGGATAGACCATTTATCGAGGAAGGCTTTAGGCTATATAACATCACGCTACAATCATTAGGAGCGGAGCAGGAATGAAAAATGTTGCAAAAACGGGGAGGTTTTTTTCCTTTCGTTTTTCTCTCATGTGACGCAGACGAAGTTGCGTGGGTCAGTTATTCAATAAATATAACATTACACACACTATCATGTATTTGACACACATGCAAAACTGCGGACGTTTCGCATGTTAAAAGACGTAAGGTCGTCATGGCAACGACTTTGTTGACATTTGACAATTTATTATCAAAGACTATTTATTATTACGTGAAGCATAAACTGTGTACCCCTATTAAAATTAATTAATTATAGTCGAATTTCAACCACTGGTGACTACTAGTGCACCTAGATATGCAAGGAATCTATTAGGTGAACGCACTGCATGTGATCAGTGTCGTCTCAGCTCGGGAGGTTTGTGACTATTTCTATCAAAACATACTAAAATACACACTTATAAGCGACAAGTGTAACCTGGATCAGCTGATTAAAATAAAAACTTTTTTGCAATAAATAAAACCTACATCACAAAAAAAAACAAAAAAGTGAAAAATAACTTTAGCTTCTGAAGTCGGTAACCTTTGTTTGATTGATTTAGTTTTTTTGTCACCCACTTCAGAAGCTAAAGTTATTTTTCACTTTTTTGTTTTTTTTTTGAGGTCGGTTTTATTTTTTGCAAAATTGTTTTTATTTTTCACTTTTTAGTGGTTCACATGTGCTTGATATACATGGAAAGTGCATACCGTTACAATTACAACAAGCCCAAACACGGCTAGGATGCATTGTCTCATTATGGAGTTCCGTGACGCTTGGCTTCATCATCAGGTCTGATGGTGGAATGGTTCTTATCGAAAGCAAATGCTTCACTTGTTGTAGAAAATACCAAAATCGCAACACGTTGTCATATAAAATTTGAAGAGTTCCCTCGATTTCGCCAAGATTCCATCATCAGATCCCAACTTGGTGACTGTGGGACCATTTGGAAAGAATACCCTTTCCAAACACAAAGAATTTTTCTAATCGGTTGGCAAGCGACGGAGATATGCCCGAAGAAACATAAAAAAAAAATAGACACCATTGAATTGAGAACCACCTCGACAAGTTTGGCTCCAAATGGGGATGGCTTGGCTTGGATGGCTGTACCGTGTACACAGTGGCGTGGCATGGCCTGGCGTTGGTCAATATAATACTGGAGCGTTACACTAACTAAAAAGATCTTTCCAGCTATTCTAAAATACTCTTCTTCAACGAATCAATACAGCACACTCTTCACGTACATTAGTAAACACATCGTGAACATTCCCAGACGTCGAAATTAGCATTTGTCGCAACTCCAAGGATAAAAAGCTAAGAGGACCGTTTGAAGATGTGTTCATCCGTGCACTTGAAACAGGGACTCTTGAGTTAAGAGTCCTCGCCTAAGGACACCCTATGAGGACTGAGGACACCCTGCGGGGACTTGAATTTGAATATTTTGAGAATATTTGAAATGCGAAAAAGTTTTTTTTTTTTTTTGTTATTTTTTTTTTGTGTGATGTTTTGACTTCGATTAATAAATTGATCGAAATGTTTTGTTGTCATTTTTTTCATTGACAAGAGGTTGATGTTAGACTACGGTTTAAATGCAAACAAAATAAAGGTTTCAAAGAAAATTCAAGTAATGTAGGTCTGATGAAACGATGGATTTATTGTGTGAGAAATAATATGAAACAAAAAGAAGTCAATAATAGCGTGACGGTTGACAAAATTGAACATTAACAAAAAAACGTGATGCGTCAACTCCAAGTGACCAAAGCTTTTTTGCAGTTCCTCAAAAGTATTCTTGACCAATCATATAATTGTTCTCAAGTCAAGAATTTCCTTGAATTACGAGTCCTTTTTTTTAGGATGGGAAATCATCAAATGACTTCCGGGAGGGAGTGTCAGACTCTTACTGACTAAAACCCATCCATGTTCCTTCCTCGTCCTTTATGTTCCGGGGCCGCGGTATCTCTTTCGAACAGGCTCGCAACCCCAGCTGAATTACGAGTCCTTGAAGTACAACTTATTGCTGATTTTCTTAATCAACACAACGTACATTGAGTATGATTACGAGTATCATCAGCAAGAACAAATTCTTCATCTAGCTCATAAATCTACAAGACGTACGAAATTAAATTAAACTAATCCCTAACAACTAAGGGAAACTGCTGTGAATTGTTAAATAGTTTAATATTAACATGACTGTTCAAAGCTACTAAGTTATGGCCTACCCAAGACAAAGTTAAAACTGGTGGTGAATCACCCTTTAACTTTCGAATTCACTTGCGTGCATTTGTACTTTTTAACCGACTTCTAAAAAGGAGGAGGTTCTCAATTCGGATGTTTCTATTTTTTTTTTTATGTTTGTTCGGGCATAACTCCGTCGCTTGCCAACCGATTTGGAAAATTCTTTTTTTGTTAGAAAGAGTATTCTTTCCAAATGGTCCCATAGCCACCAAGTCGGGATCTGATGATGGAATCTTGGCGAAATCGAGGGAACTCTTCAAATTTTAGTATTTTCTACAATAAGTGAAGCATTTGCGTTTGATAAGAACCATTCTACCATCAGATCTGATGATGAAGCCAAGAGTTACGGAACTCCATAATGAGACAATGTACCCTAGTCGTGTTTGGGCTTGTTGTAATTGTAACGGTATGCACTTTCCATGAATATCAAGCACATGTGAACCACTAAAAAGTGAAAAATAAAAACTTTTTTGCAAAAAATAAAACCGACTTCAAAAAAAAAACTAAAAAGTGAAAAATAACTTTAGCTTCTGAAGTCGGTGACAAAAAAACTAAAGCAATCAAACAAAGGTCACCGACTTCAGAAGCTAAAGTTATTTTTCACTTTTTAGTTTTTTTTTTAAGTCGGTTTTATTTTTTGCAAAAAAGTTTTTGTAAACATGTACCATTTTATAGTCAACAATTTTTCTTATCAGCTGATTATTTTCAATAATATGTGTTGCTTACTTAAAGCTTCATCATCTTAAAACGTCCCCACTGCTGGGACACAGGCTTCCTCTTCTGTTAGTAGAAATGTCTAACGCAAATGTCTTTGAAATATGGCTCTGCGATAGGCGTTTTCTTAAATATGTTGACTTTCACCGCTTTGAGAGCAAAAAAAAAAAAAAAAAAATTATAAAATTAATTTCAAACTCGTGGTCGGGGGTCGAACCTACGATTTAAAACCAGAGAGTCGCGATATAATCACGGGGCCACTACTGCTCTCTTAATGGGAAAGACTGTCTAAAGCCAGTTGTTGATAAAGAGTGAGGACTGAATCGAACTGGAACTAGATCAGGCTCAGTGAAAAAGGTTTTTAATCAGATTTACACTTACAGTACAAAAAATAATTTAAAATGGAACGCAGCCAAAATGATATTTTTTTTAACACAATTTCTTTGACTTTCCCTCCCAAATCGACTAAACGAATTTTAACAACACTCTCAAGTAATTTTGTAATACCAACAAAGATATGGCCATTTAAATCTACATAATATATTTATGCTCAGAAAAACGTTGAGCTTCAAAAAACAGAAACTTTCGTATTTATCATATTTAGTAAGAAATGAGATTACTTGCCAGTACGATGGTACTGCTGGGTTTAACACCGAGAAATATTATAATAAGAAAGCTGAAACAAGGACAGAAATCCTTTGTCTCCCAGGCTACCCTCCAACCAGCTCGCTCTATCAAGACCAGCCCAGGACCAATTTTAAACTGGTATAAATAGAATAAAAATACTAAAAATCCAGTTAGTCTGAGGTTGTTTGTTGATGCTAACCATCCTGTCAAAAAAACAAAGAGAGAATGAACAAGGAACATAATTCAATTAAAACCTTAGCGACCCGCCCTTATAGAAATAGGGCTTGAAGTCATTATTCACAGAGACCCTCAAAAGAACACCAATTTAATTAAAATAATATTTCTGAACAGGTAAGTCTATTACATTTTCTACAGGCTGTTTTATTTTAATAAAAAAATTCTTGCATGATTCTGGGCCTCCATTTTGAACTGTCGTTCCGTAAATTCGTCTTCTACAATTTTTAATATAAGCACTGGGCTATTTTTCAAATATTCTCCCTATTTGTAATGGCTTTATTACAATGTTTTAGATGCCATCTCTAAGAGAGCGTTGGTAGTAGGTAGAATTTCATCAATATAAATCTGACGGTAACTCTGTTAAAGATATTTTAACTCCGGTAGTACGTTACGGAACTCAAATTGAGTTAGGCAGGACACCTAGCAAGAAGCAGTGACGACAGGTGGACTGACACGGAATGGCGTTCAAGAACTGGCAAAAGGAACGTGGGTCATCTGGCGGCGAGATGGGCAGACGACATAGTTGCCGTCGGGGGAGAAACCTGTATGAGGCACAGGACCGTGGAGATTGGCACAAGAAAGGAGAGGCCTAAACCCAGCAGTGGGTGAGCTCAGGCTGTGGATGATGATGATGATATACGATCCTGTGGGAAAATTTGCGACCTCCACTCGAAGCCTAATCGATGGGCTATAATTACGTAACACATTTTGTATTAGATTTATGATTTTTTTTAACTTCAATATTTACAAAATTAAATTATATCAATTTTGGTTCAAGCATGGACATCTGGTTGTGCTTTAAATCATAAAAACAAACCTAAAAGCCTCATATTCTAGAAGCTATTTTTATTGCAATCAAATACTATTTATCCGTGGTGCTTGGCAACTGGGCCTATCTCAGTTGTACACGTCCTTTTGTGCCTATTGGCCTTGTTTCGTTCTGTCTCCTGCTGATATGGAGGGAAGTGGAAATCATGTTTTTTTTCCTACTCTTCTTAGATCCGAGACAGTTAAATTCATTTTCTGGGTTCCTCTGGCTTCATTGTCTCGCCGCTTTTCTTGTGATCGCCACTGTTGATTTTGGCTTTCAAGAGTTACAATGGGTCTGGAAATAGTGTGGCATGTGTCGTTTGACGTTCAAAAACCATCATAGCCTTGTTTTTCTACGAAACTTGAGAACGCGTTTACAAAACGTGTAAAATCCCAAACAATTTTCCAAGAACCACCTAAACCCACTTTCATAAATTTTCCAGCCACAAATTTATTAAATGAATCAACAATATAGACCACACCATCTTTGATAGACGCGTACCGCTTTCATCAGACGCTAACTACATCTTAATTGACTTTCAACTGCTACACCCCTTTTCAGTAACTTCATTATCTCTCAAAGGATTTAAATTAAAGGAAGGGCTGTTACTCTAAGCGAATTTATTTTAATTATCAAAGGATGTTGTAACGAGTTATGATTTTATTTGGATAGTGTGTGTTAGATGTATAGTGTGTGAGTGGATGGCCGATGGGGCTGAAAAGTTTTGGAGTGGCGACCGTTAACCACTACGCACTAGGTGAACCGATGACCTCGTGAAGTTGGTGCACGGGACCGGTCAATGTGGGTGACACTTGGCAGCCTTTCTCCAGCAGTGGACGTCTTGCGGCTGAAATGATGATGATGAGTGTGTTTTAGGTTAGAGTAGGTTCATACCAAAAAAGATGAAATTGAATCGACTGTTTTGGTATGGACTTGCAATGAGCAAGGGTGAATTGCATGGGACTAAAAGAGTTATGAATATGAATGTTGATGGACAGAGAGGGAGAGAGAGACCAAGGAAACGATGGATGGGTTTTATGAGTGAAATGAAAGAAAAATAAGTAAATGATAGAGTGACGGACAAAGGAGAATTGAAGAAAAACAGGAGTTGTACCAACCCCAAGTAACAGAAAGATTATGTATTAGGTTAGAGTGTCCATGGAGTTTCTTGAACATTCTTCTACATATAACCTTAGAATAGACAACCACAGACCTTTCACTTAATATGCCTTGAGACTGGACTGTAATTTGATTTTTTTTTTTGTAAATTATGTCGTGCGTGTGTGTCGTTATTCGCACTACGACTCAAATGACGTATGGTAACTGACAGCTTTGAATGGTATTACTAGGTGCCTATTTTATAAACTTTCGGAGGTAATTTTTGATGAAAAAGTACTTAATGATCAAGACAATTTTTCTGATCAGGTTTTGAAATAAAATTCATAGACTGACGAAAATTACTTCCAATCTACAATACAAGCTAATGAAATTACACCACTAGTTTTGATGCAAGTTGTATACGTGTTTTTGTACAATTCTACGGCGAGATGGGTAGACGATGTCGTCTGCCCATCTCGCCGTAGAATTGTACAAATCCGCCTCGTCCAGGTTATTCCCCCGACGGCAACTATGTAGTTGCCGTCGGGGGAATAACCTGGACGAGGCTGGCACGGGACCTTGGAGATTCGCAGAAGAAAAGAAAGGCCTATGCCCAGCAGTGGGTGAGCTCGAGTGGATGTTGATGATTTACACGTGTGTTCTTGAAGATTGGACTGACATTAAAAAGAAGAAGAATTATATGAAAACCTTTTTATTACAAAAACTCTAACAATGTTCTTATTAATTGGTATATAGAAGATACATTTCAATTCTTTACTTTATTTTCAGTGCCAAATAATTCATTTCAATAGATATTCACTAAAATTATTATCTTATCGTTGTTACACCAATATGGCGGCAGGCTCGTTTCTCAGAAAATTAATTATCTAGAATGATGTGACGTTAATTAATTTCAGAAGTTATGAGTATATTAATGTGTTTGTATTATATCTTTGTCTAAATTAATTTGCTGTCTATTTTGGGATCCATTTGAACGTAGCTTTATGAATAAAAGATTGCTTACATTTATTTTTGTTACTAAATATGAAAGAGAAGTGAGCAGTAATCGTTGGCATGAATAATATTTCCATGCTGTTAGCAGTTTTAAATAAGTTTACTGTCCTTGATAAATTAAGCTAATTCTGATGTGCTACTGTTTTTTTTTTAAGTTAATCTAATTCTAATACAGGTTCGCGCAACCAAACGGTTTTTTTAAAAGCTCTTGGCGGAATAATAACAGCTGCTCGGGTCAATTTTAGATTAAGCCTTGCTTGCCTAGGTTGGTCTGTGGATGGGTGACCACTAATTACATACCGAGTTTCCTCCGTGCCTCAGAAAGCACGTTAAGCCGTTGGTCCCAGCTATAATTTGTTGATCTTTGACAGTTGTTACAGGTAGTCAGTGCCTAAAAAGTCTGACAACCAGTCTTACCCAGGGGTATCATATTACTCAGTACTCACTGGGTTGTGGAGGTCAGATGAGCGGTCTCTCCATGTAAAATACTGGTATTCAGCTGCATCCAGTTAGACTGGAAGCCAACCCCAACATAGTTGGGAAAAGGTTAGGCAGAAGATGATAATGGACAAGATGCAATCAGAAGACAGCAATGGCAGAAGATGATATTTGGGAAATGGGAAAGGCTAGGCAGATGCAACCACTTTTAGCGGTAGGAAGTAATTTCCAACAAAAAATAACCTCCACGTCCAATAAAGTAAGCCCGGATATTTGTGAAATTATTTTGCAAAACCCAACTGTTCTACGTAATTTTAAAACAAACAACAAAATATTTCGCACAACTATTCTCTGTTTAATAAACAATGCTTTGACGCATCCCGGGAAACATGAATTCCACCTCAATATTTGGGCTTTGAACATTTAAGCAACAAAAACAAAACAGCGCTGAAACAAATTGAGGCTTTGTCTACGGTCTGTTTTGTAGGCTGTGTGCGGTAGCTTTGACTGCATTTTTGATAATGCATTCAATGGTACCTCACAAAAACCTCAAGAGGTGTAAATATTTGTGGAACCTATATTTTCGATCGGTGGGCGAAGGCATTACAATCCTGTTTGCAATAGGGTGTAGACGACAAAAAAACCAATTAATCCGTCTGTTTAATTAAGTATTTGACCTGTATTTTTTCTTTTGTTACGTAAACTAAAATTGACGAAGATACGACGCTTTTAAAATTCTCAATACGTCACGCCTTGGTATATTTTTTTTAGCGAGTTCTGACGTCACGAGCCTCCCAGTCCCGAGTTTTGATGCATTTTATCTTTGTCAATATTCATTGATTTACAAAAACAAAAATTATGTGTCCATTTATTTTCCAATACTCTAACTGACAGGCTAAATTTGCCCTCTCTGACCAATCTGTCAAGAACGAGCTCATGGCCTATTATGAAACGACCAACCCGAACCGAGCTATCTATTGTATTGTATTGTATTGTATAACGGGCTGATGTCCGCAATTCCCCGTCAAGGCGCGTATTTTGCGTACGGGTGGGAACTTCACTCGATCCATCCCAGCTCCCCAAAGAAGGCCAGCAGCGCCCCGATGTTGCCGACAATCTCGCGGAGAGTACCTGGACGACCGAAGTACTTTGCCCTATATGTTGCAACCGCTGGGCAGTGTAGAAGCACGTGGGCTGCTGTCTCGTTATCCGGTACCGAGCTATCTATTGACGTTTCACACATATGTACCTATGTTAAGTTTTATCAATAAAATACGTGTGGCACTCGGGGACTGCCGCGGTAAAGCTATTGCATTTGTTTTTTACGTTAGATTATTTTCGTTACGGAATTTCTGGATTCGTTCTCCACGCTCAAGGCCCGCGATAGAAGCTATGCAATAGCTTAAAAAAAATGTTCGAATTTAACTGAAAGAAAGAAAAGGCAAGACGTTAGCATGAATAAAATGCAAATCTATTTAATTAGTCAGTTAGAGTATTGGAAAATAATAGACACGTATTTTTTTTTAAGTCAATGAATATTGAGAAAGATTTAAAACGCATCTTAACTCGGGCGTGGGGCTTTGACGTCTAAACGCACCAAAAATTAAACCAAGGCGTGACTTATTGAGAATTTTAAATGCGTCGTATCTTCGTCAATTTTGGTTTGCGTAACATAAGAAAAAATACGGGTCATATATTTTGAATATTCTAATAATATAAGTATAGATTATAACTAACTTTACTATAGTATTGATTTAACGTAACTAAAAATAATTAACTGGAAACATAATATCCCAAAATGAGCCCATTTTACGTAGAATTTAATAATTAACTGAGGTTAATGACACCGCAGTAGTAATTACATCATATAGGGACATCCTAATTCGTATCGAAATAATGATGGCCACAGTATAGAGGTAATTAATACAGTCTCATTATATTGGAGGTAATAATGGTGTGTGCAGGCGGAAATATTGTAGAAAAGTATTGCAACGTTATTGGTGTTATTTGTTTGTTAGAAGTTGTGATTTCACATGGGGAGCCTTTCGCAATTGCAATTGTTTGCTTAAAATAAAATAATTAAATGCACCTTAGTTCTTTGAGATTTTTCATTACTAGTGTAAACAGTATTCATGACTTGGGGCGTAGGTGTAATTAATTTATGTTTTGTTAATTTGTATACACTTTATTTTTATTGTTATCCGTATCTGCAGTACAAGTACGTAGGATTCGATTAGATAAATTTGACAGTTATTCTCGATAAAAATAAGTTTTGATGGAGCCAAAAACCCATTTTATCGAGAATAACCGTGTTTATCTAAGCGAATACTATCGAATCCCACGTACTTGTACTGCTGATCTGACCTCATCACCTTCACTTTGGGCCCTATCAGAATACCAGCGCTGTGACGTTTTTAAGGTTCCGTAGCCAAATGGCAAAAACCGAACCCATACAGATTCGTCATGTATGTCTGTCTGTCGGTCTGTCTGTCTGTCTGTTCATCCTATATTCCGAAACTATAAGAATTATGCTGTTGAAATTTAGGAAATAGATGTATTCTGTGAACCACATTAAGATTTTAACACAAAAATAGAAAAAAAAAACAATAAATTTCGGGGGTTCCCCATACTTAGAACTGAAAGTTAATACATTTTTTTTCGTCAAACCCATTTGTGTGGGGTATCTATGGATAGGTCTTCAAAAGTGATATTGAGGTTAGTAACATCATTTTTTCCTAAACTATATAGTTTGCGTGAGAGTCACTTCTAAAGTGGTAAAATCTGCCCCCCCCCCCTCCTGCAACTTATTAAATAAGAGAATGATAAAACTAAATAAAATAATTGATGTACATTACCATGTAAACTTCCACCAAAAATTGGTTTGATCGAGATGTAGTAAGTAGTTTTTTTAATACGTCATAAATCGTAAACAGCAATTTTCTTTCATTCAATCTGCTATGGAATCCTTCATGGGCGAGTCCAACTCGCACTTGGCCCCTTTTTTAATGTTATAGCACCATGCCGAGATAAGAGCCTTTTGGCTTCGTCCAGGACGAGGTCCGATTCTTTTTTTTATTTTATTTATGTTTAATTATTATTAGTTTTAAATACTGTTAACTTTGATGTGTTTTGTCTTGTGCGGTATAATGAATGCTCTTTTTTATTTTTCTTTCTTTTTTTACCTTTTGGACACAAAAATAAATAAACATAATAAAGTAAAAATGGAGTCCTTTAGAAGATATTTTTTCATACCCGACTGGCATTTAATTATATTTCTCGTTTTATTATAAGATCTTATTAAACTTTTTGATTTCTATTCAGTACTTCTCTGAAAAAAAATCCATCTGAACTAAGCCTAATACAAATTCGTTACGACATAGTCGGCGATATCATAGGTCGGCACAATTTACGAACTAATTGTTATCGTCCATGATTTGTGATAGTTCTCATATTTGCGATATAAGCACATATGGGATATGGACAGTGATTGAAGCGCCCATATTTTCATATTTACAGATGGTGGATTAATAAATAATTATTATTAATTACTTTAACTATGGTCTGCTAATTACCATGGAGTTACTCAGTGCTGGAGGATTTAATTCATAATATTGCAACACCAACATTAAAAAGTAAATCGTTATTACATGTAAACGGTGGCAACATTCTGCCCTCCTATGACACTGGTCCAATACAGAAGTGAATTTTACTTTTCTGACGTTTTGTTTTCATTTCTCTCGGCAACGTACCAGCACCTCATCAATACTTACCACCTCAACTACAAAGCTACACACTAAGTCAGCAGAACAATAAATAAGCAATGCTTGAACGACTAACGATTACCTATGCAACTCCAGCCACAGCTAGGCCCTCGGTCCAGCACCTGAACTATCCCCGGTCATGTGGAAAGCCGTCCTTATGGACTATTCCAGACAGGGAAGAGTGCATCTCTCAGTCTACACTTGTGGACTACAATATTTTCCACATCGATGACAATTCCCCGCTGCAATTGCAAATAAATTCAGATTCTCCGTGGCAGCTATTGAGAAATTCCGGATGAAAAAAACAATAACAATATTTGGTCCGACCCGAGAATCGAAGCCAACTAGTTGTAAATTGATCCATAATAAATCAAATAATATATTTTAAGAGTAGATTTGTCACCGTAAATTTGTTTAACGCGTTAGATTGTAAAATTACTAGAGAGGTTGTAAACTCTCGAAATATTGTCAAATGAACATACTGCTTACAATAAAACGCATTCTTTTTCGGTAGATTGTAATCCGTCAATCCGAAACCGTGATATTGGGAAATGCATGCAATGGAAGTCAACTCGCGCGGTGTGGAGGAGAGGGAGGGAAGGAGGGGTCCCCTTGCTCAATGGTACCACTCTCATGAAAAGATAATGTACCATTCCTGAGAAATATCGATTAATATAACGTAACCTCAAAACACGATATTCCCCTAAAAAGCGTAGTTGACGGAGCCCAATTTCTGAGTGCAGGGTTTAAAGGAACCTAATTAACCTAACCCATAATATGGTTTCACTTCGATAGATTACAATCTAGCGAAAAATAATGCGTTATATTGTAAGCAGTATGTTCAGTTGACAATATTTCGAGAGTTTACAACCTCGCTAGAGCGATGCCAATCTAACACGTTTGACAATTTTACGGTGACAGATTCATTATGTGCAGTCTTGCATTCCCATTGGTGCTCATAGCATTTGATGTTCACCACTCTCAATATTCAATTGAAACATTTATCCTAAAAGCTCGAAATAAATTACTTTACGTTCACGACGCATTTAATATTCATGTATATTTCGTATATACATATTTGGAATGCTTGTTTCCCATTCGCATACAAATCATTCATTTCCGAATAAAAATACATTCATTCATTTCGTTTATTCGCCGGTTGTTCCGTGGGTTTGCAAACAGATCAATGGAACATATTTACTTTTGTCATTACAATTTATTGTTGAGACTGGAATTCAGTTTGTCCTGCATTTTGCATTGTATGTAGTTTTTGTCGTATTTACAGTGGAATGTTTTGTCCTTGATTAAACGTCCTAGTGTTTGTGTTTTCACCGGTTTTCTATGGCGCTGTGTGTTCTAGTTTGTAATTATAAATGTTTTCACAATCAAAATGATTGTGTTGCTATTAATAATTGCTGTATGCACCAACAAAACAGTAGGTGCTAGTTTGGAGCATTTATTTATTTTACTTTCGTGTATTGAAATATTCACAATACTGATTGTTCTTAATACTTATAGTTTTTCATAATAAAGGGTGTAAAACACCTCTTCACGAAACCGAAAGGCACTTATTCTCCCTATCTTTGCGATCATTTGTTTGTTCTACACCATACCTGGGAACCTTCTAGTTACGGAGATATAGGGGGTCAAAGTTACAACTTTTTGATAAGTTTTTTTTAAACTACAAGTTTTTTTGTAAGATTTCGACTTTTAACACCTCCACAACCACCGTACTATTTAATCCATCTATCAGCACAATGTTTTAAGTGCGTTACATTGAGTTCTACCACAAAACATGATTTATAACCTCAAAAAAAAAAGTTGTTACCCAGCAATAATTTTTGCGTAAAGTTACTTAGTTTGATGTACAGAATGCTTGGTTAACGGCTTCGTGATGAGGTGGTTTATACCCTGTATGTATGTATATTTAAAACTATATGATGGATGGAGAGAAAGTGGTAAACCAAAGAAAATATGAATGTGTTGTGTAAAGAATGACAATGAAAGAATACCTAAATGATCCCGTGACGTCTGTCAGGGGAGAATGGAAGAAAAAAACGTGTTGCACCGACTCCAAGTACATAAACAAGGGCAGGATAATGATGATTCCTTTTAAATATAACGAATTGCTTCTGCCATTTATTCTGATGAACAAACATTAAGAGGCCTGCGGCGCATGCGTTTCGCATACAAACGTAATAACAAAATAATTTGTAATGTTTTTAAAATAACAGGTTCCGTCAATCAGTTCTATCCCCACAAATTGTATGAATTGGAATGTTTTTTTAACGTTTTTAGTGACGCAATTCCAACTGAACTTTTCCATATGATAAATGACATTTATTTTGCAAATAGGTTTTCACAAACACTTTTACACATCCTTTTTTAAACTAGACAGGGCCGGTGTTTTGTACCTAACTAGTCTAAGAAGAAACAGCCGATACAAACTCAGAGGTCTTTTTATAAAGTCCAGACATAAACTTGTCCAAATCACATGAGAACTAGACGTGAATGAACTAAACAACATACAAATTCCACTACACACACATACACAACACGCACAGATTTTACTATAAAATCTAATATAATGCGTAACACTAAACCCATTAACCCTTCATTACTGGGGCACCTGCACATCACGGCACATTAGGGTCATTTGTACCTGCGTACCTTGATTTATTCCCCCATCGCGTTGAAGGGTTAACGCATTGACGTCAACGCGAATAAGCGTCTTAATCATAGTATTCAAGGAATATGTAGGGTTGGATTTGGGTTTGCGTAAATGTAAATTATTTTCAGTAATTTTTCTAGCTTTACTACGAAATAATACATTTCGTCTTGAATTTTATAACTCGATCATGTTGCAACGTACTCCTATATCGCTGTTTTTTTTTAAAGTAAAAACTTCACACGAATACACAAGAACACTACACAGAAATGATGGAACTCGCGTGACCGTCACCTAACGTAGCACTCTTAGCCGATCCGCTACGGCGTAGCACAATCCGTAGCAGATATAGATTACTTGGTTTTCACTTCATCACTTCATCATCTGTTTTGAAAAGATTCTCCGTATTTTCTAATGACAAAATGCAAAAACGCTTTGCTAGGTGAGAGTCAGGTCTGAAACCTTATGACACATTATGAATAAGACTGTTCTCTTTTCTAGATATTTTTGATAATTTATTTCAAATCTATAAAAACATTATAAAGCTGAAGATTTTGTTTGTTTGAACCCGCTAATCTCAGGAACTACTGATTAAAATTGAAAAAAAAATGTGTTGGATAGTCCCTTTACCGAGAAAGGTTATAGGCTATATAACATCACGCTACAACCAATAGGAGCGGAGCATACATGAAAATTGTTGCTAAAACGGGGAATATTTATTCCGTTTGTGGGATTTTTCTCTTTTATGTGACGCTAACGTAGTTGTGTGGGTCAACTAGTCTTGCATAAGTGGTTCAAGAATTCATTTTAACGACCCAGGGAAGTGAATTTGTTTTAAACTGCCCTCCATTTAATCGTTTCCTAATGTATTTATAACTTACTTTTTAGTACTGAGACGAACTAATTGATATTTTTGATAATTTATTTCAATTCTATAGTAACATTATAAAGCTGAAGAGTTTGTTTGTTTAAACACGCTAATGTCAGGAACTACTAATTAAAATTGAAAAAAATGTGTTGAGTTCATTTATCAAGAAAGGATATATAGGCTATATAACATCACGCCACAACCAATAGGAGCGGAGCATAAATGAAAATTGTTGCTAAAACTGGGAACATTTATTCCGTTTGTGGGCTTTTTCTCTTTTATGTGACGCAAACGTAGTTGCGCGGGTCAACTAGTCATGCATAAGTTGTTGAAGAATTATAAACAAAATAAATAAATATCGCTAGACATTACGTACAGCGCCATCTAGTGCCATACTAAGCAACGAGGCTTGTGTCGTGGACACCAGATAGTTGATATACTACTTTTAAAGATACTTTTTGTTTGTAAATATATCCATACTTATTAAACATCCATGACTCGGAAACAAATGTCCATGCTCATCACACAAACATTCGCTCCTACCGGGATTCGAACCCGGGACCCGAAGAATGTAAGGCAGCCTCACTACTGCTGCGGTATTCGGGTCGTCAAGGATTAATTTTAACGATCCAGAGAAATGTATTTATTTTAAACTGCTCTCCATTTAATCGTTTCCTAATCTATTTCTAACTTACTTTTTAGTACTGAGACGAACTAATTGTTTCTTTACGAAGCTCATTTCAACTTCCTTGAAAAAGCAACTAGAGAATGTAAAGTTTTATACAAAGCAACGCTTCTGCCTAACTTAGATGATCATCACGAATATACAGGATGAAATTGAATAGATGCGACAAATTTAAATATACAGTAATACGTGTTGTCAAGAAAATGTATAAAATATCAAATGTAAAATTAAAAAATAATTGATCAGTGTTACGAAAACCGTTAAAATAATAAAAGTATCAAAAAATGTCGTCCGACTCATCGCAGTGCTCAATATAGCGGTCATTTACCTAATTTTGCCTAAATTTTTCTTATTTATTTTGCATATTATAATTCGTATATAATTCGTACTTAAATAAAGATAATAACATCAATGGACCTTTTGAAAACGATAATC
This sequence comes from Xestia c-nigrum, assembly GCA_916618015.1. Classification (NCBI taxonomy): domain Eukaryota; kingdom Metazoa; phylum Arthropoda; class Insecta; order Lepidoptera; family Noctuidae; genus Xestia; species Xestia c-nigrum. The sequence continues at coordinate 4,599,780 of OU745262.1, forward strand.
GCGTAATTTTTTTTAACGATTTAGATTGTAGAAAAAACAGTTTATAATTACTATGTTACTGTAACTGAAGCTCCAATTTCATTTTGTCGCATTAATTAAAATTCACCCAGTAGACTGTTATGAATAGCAATAGAGCTCTCAATAGGTTAAAGAGATTAAAAGGACTTATTAAGTCGGACAAAGTGTAATGAATGTCTCTAGTAGCCCGAATTCTCCGCCCGAGTTCTTGGTTATACTGGCATTGCATCAAAAGCCCATTTATTCCATAAATTGACGTTGACCAAAAGTAAGTGTAACAAACATTAACGCCTAATTTCTTCAGGAAAGACAGAAGGTATAGGCTGTGAGGTGAATTTTTATGTGTGAATTTAATTTGACGACTCGAATCTCGAATGGCGTAGTGGTAGTGACGCTGCCTCACGTTCTTAGGGTCCTGGGTTCGAATCCCGGTAGGAGCAAATGTTTGTGTGATGAGCATGGACATTTGTTTCCGAGTCATGGATGTTTATATGTATAATAAGTATGTATTGACAAACAAAAAAGTATAATGTAGTATATTAACTATCTAGTGTCCACGACACAAGCTTTGCTTAGTGTGGCGCTAGGTGGCGCTGTGTGTTAATGTTCAGCGATATTTATTTATATATTAATTATTTAAATAATTTAAGCTATTACTTATTTACGTTTTACTATTACTTAAGATAAATTCACACCGAGACGCGACGCAACACGCACATTTTTTTATCGCGTCTAATTTACTACTCGAAACGTTACACATTTTATTGTGATGCGTTTCACGGTGCCGCGCAGCGCTGCGCGAAATCACTTCCAATATCGTCGCACCGCGTTGCGTTGCGTCTCGATGTGAACTGACGTTTAGTCCATATCCATGTGTAGTTTTATTTGACCATGGTTCGCACCCATGGTTCCATGGGTGCGAACCATGGTCAAATAAAACATATTATTGTACCATGGTGCAAACCAAGACTTCAAAACCACGTGTCTACATTCATAACACTCATGCACCATGCTGAGATAGAAGCCTTTTGGCCTCGTACAGGACGAGTTTCGTTTCTTTTAATTTTGTATTTTTTTTTTAATCTGTTTATTTTTTTATTAGTAAGTTTTAAATACTGATAATTTTGATGTGTTTTGTCCTGTGCGGGCTAATAAATCCTTTTCTTTCTATCTTTATAACAAAACAAAACGTAACATCACGCCTGTACTCCCCAAAGTGCTAGGCAGAGGTGTTCCCATTGGTACACCCACATATCACCAGTTATGTTAAAGCCCATGTATTAGGGGACGAACCTATACAGAATTCGTGGCTACTACTGAGAAATTCTTGATGGAAAAACCCAATAACACTGAGCATGACCTGGGAATCAAACCCAGGACCATTACAACAACGAGACAGTCCATATAAGTCTCTAAAAAGCCTTAACAGGTGGTTAAAGCTTCATATTTCATCATCTGCCTAGCCATTTCCCAACTATGTTGGGGTCGGCTTCCAGCCTAACTGGATGCACGTGAGTACCAGTATTTTATATGGAGCGGCTGCCTATTTGACCTCCACAGCCGAATTAATACTGGGTAATACGATAACGGATGGCCGATGCGGCCAAAACTCCTAAGAGTGGCGACCGCGAACCGGAAGACGATGCGTTGGAAGACCCCTCACTACGTGGACCGATGACCTGGTGAAGGTTGCGTGAATCCGTTGGATGCGAGTCGCACGGGACCGGTCAATGTGGCGACACTTGGGGGAGGCCTATGTCCAGCAGTGAATGTTGTTCTGCTGAAATGATGATGATGATGATGAATACGATACCACATCGTAAGACTGGTTGTCAGACGTCTTGGGCTTCTTACTACCTTGGCTTGGTTTCTAATAACTGTCAATTATGGACAAATAACAGTCGGGATCAACAGAGTTACGTGCTTTCCGAGGCACGGATTTAACTCGGAAGTAAGAGTCACCCATCCACAGACCAACCTACGCAACGCGGCTTAGCCTTTGATCGACCCGAGCGGCTGTTATTATTTAGTCACGAGCTCCTCAAGATTAAAGCTTTGTATTTGACGGGTTAATTTACATGACGAGATTCTGTGTTTCCATCCTAATCCATAGCTATTTGGGTATTGTGTACCGTTTTATCGCGGTAGAGATGTTAGGTTGGTCCAACTACGTAGGTATGTTTGCCAAAGCTCCAATATGTCGATGACATGACGTTTATCATGATTGTGTGGTTACTTTTAAGTCGCATCTGGCAATAGAAAATTTAATCAGAAACTTTAATCCAATCATACATACAAGAAAAGTCCTTTCATGTGTATATGATTGGATATAAGTTGCTGATTAAATTTTATGAAGAGAAGTTACTTTCTGATTAAATTTTATGAAGAGAAGTTATATTCGTAATAGCCCATGTGTGGTAATCGGTTGTCGTGGTATGGGCATGTGATGCGGGAGAATCTTACACGATCAACAGTATGGCTTCACCAAGGGACGTTGTACAACTGACGCCGGTGTAACCTTATTAAAGCACATATTCATGTCGTGGGAAGAGTCCCAAGACGCTGTAGGAATATTTTGTGACCTCTCCAAAGCATTTGATTGTGTGAATCACGACACATTGCTTTTGAAACTTGAGCATTACGGACTAGGTAAACTTGCACTTAGTTTGGTAAAATCTTATTTAAGTGATAGACTGCAATATGTTCAAATAAATGGTGTTAATTCACAGGGCTTGAAAGTAAAAATGGGGGTTCCGCAAGGCTCAATATTGGGTCCTTTCCTCTTTTTAGTATATATAAATGATCTACCCTATTTACTGAAAAACCAACCTCAAAATATGGTATTATTTGCCGATGACACTTCCTTAATTTTTAGATAAATAGACGAGCCCAAAATCTAAATGACGTGAATAATGCCTTACTTGAAGTCCATAATTGGTTCACAGCAAACAACTTAGTATTAAATGAAAAAAAAACGAAATGCATAAGATTTGCTTTACCGAATGTTAAAAGTAGTGATTGTGAGATAATATTGAATAAAGAGAAACTCGAATTCGTAGATAAAACGGTTTTCCTGGGGCTTACGTTTGATTCAAGGCTTCAATGGGGTTCTCATTTAACATCTCTTGCGGGGCGCTTAAGTTCAGCAGCATATGCCATTAGAAAAATCCGTCAATTCACTGATGTAGATACCGCTAGACTAGTCTATTTTAGTTACTTCCACAGCATAATGTCTTACGGCATTTTGCTGTGGGGACGGGCTGCTGATATTGAGTCTATATTTATTCTGCAGAAAAGAGCCATCAGAGCCATATACAATCTTCGTAGGCGCGATTCTCTAAGGGAACTGTTTAAGGAAATTAACATCATGACTGTATATTGTCAATACATCTACGAAAACATAATGTATGTCAGAAAAAATCTGCATCTTTTTGGTAAAAGAGGTGACAGACACAATTACAGTACTAGAAATAGAGACCAATTAGTTCAGCCTGGCTTCAGACTCGCTAAAGTAGACTCGTCTTTCATGGGGTACTGTTTGAAATGCTATAATAAAATTCCACAAAGCATTCTTGAACTAAATGAAACCAAATTTAAAACTTGCATTAAACGCACACTGTGTAAGCAAGCATATTACAAATTGGATGATTATATCGCTGATAAAAATGCTTGGCTCATTGCCGGTCCTGCTCCACAAGGACAGGGGCGCATAAATGGATAGCATTAAATGGTATTGTTGGAGCTGCTGAAGATTGTACAACTATCTTTGCATTGTATAAATTCAATATCTTTAGTATTATATAACCTCATATCCCATATTGTGTGAGTGCCATGTACTAGAATGCTATCATTCGCTGGAAACCTACGTTTCTAATTTTTATTTTTTGACTTGAATGTGCCCTGGCGGTTAAGAGTATGTCATGCTCACTCAAATGTCCCGCTGATGGTGGCGCGTGTGTCGGGTCATTTAGTTCCCTTCAAAATGGTTGAGTTGAATGGTACTGATACATGCGTCATGTTCGTGAACGGGCGCTGTCGGTTGGGACTGGTCAGCTCTTGGTTGCCACGGCTTTTGTTTTTATTTTTTTAATTAATTATTTTATTTTTGAATTGTTTTTGTTAGTTTTAACTATGGACACCTTTATCGTGCACATCTTGCTACATTGTTCTCACATAATGCACCATCTCAACAGGAATGATGTAACCAAGATTTTGTAACAACATTATGATTTAAAAGAGTGTCCATGGAGTTTCTTGCCCGTTCTTCTCCATAGAGATCTACGCTAGGGAATGGGCAACTACAGTACTTTCACAGTTTTTATGTCTTGTGACTGGGACTGTAGCTACATTTAATTATCATCTTTGTTTCGACAATTCAAAAGCGCCTGTAACTGGCCTACTTGAAATAAATGCTTTGATTTTGATGATTTTGATTGAGGAAAATGTGAAAAAAGTTTTGAGTATGAATGTGGATGGGTATTTGAGTAGAGGAAGACCAAAGAAAGAATGTTAAGAAAGATATGGTAAGAAAAGAAGTGTCTGATGAGATGACAAAAAATAGAGGAGTATGAAAGAAGGAGACATACTGCGCCGACCCCAAATAAATTGGGATAAGGGCAAGAGAATGATGATGATGAAGTCATAATAGCCCAAAAAAACATGCGGGGCAGTTTTTAAACAAACTTGAAGCAGTCTTTGAAAACTCATAGCTGCTACAAGTGCTACGCAAAAGGAGTATGTGATGGTCACCTGAGTTCCATGATTTTTGTTCACTTAAAAAGTCCTTAACGCTCCTTAAGAGGGATGGTCCAAGGAAGCCCGCGATATTCAAAATTTTCTTATATTTTTTGCAAATTACAAGGCAGTGCTAAGTTGAATGTTGATAAATGTATCGATCGCGAATGTAAGACGTATTAAGCTACAGAATTATAATCATCAAAATCATCAATACAACCCTCCAAGTTCATAAGAGTCGATGAACGATTTTTTCACGGTCGAAGTCCTTCTTCGATTCTTTATGAACTTGGATGGTTGTATTGATGATTTTGATGAATATAATTCCATCCTCACGCTTCCACCTTAAGAAGTTTTCTCTTCCAGAACAGACAACGTGACATCGTTTTACAACAAAGATAAATTCAGCCAAATTGTGAAGCAGTTTTTTGCAGCAGACTGCGTACTGCAACATATTTGATAATATAAAATCACGCTTTTATCGCACGGGGTTAGGAAGAAACCACAGAACACAACCTGTTACGATCTTGCACACTCCTTTTCCCTCGTCCACTTTCATACATCTGGTCATACACGCTCGCTGTTTGCGAGTATCTACGTTAATCCACCATTATTGAATGATAATGATCTAACTTTAAGTACTATTAGTAATTAAAAGACTTTTTATACACAAATTAATATTTTAAGCAGTTTTACAAAATAAAATCACTGTAATCTCTTTTGCCGCGAAATCATACAAATGTCAAATAGTAAAATTAGTGATGTTCCACATAGCGTCTTCATGTAGTGCTGTGCTGTATCGATTGAGTAGGTTTTCGGTTTTCTTCCGTCTAACAGTACTGATAATTCAACCATTCTACTTTTTTTAAATGATATTTTTTTTTGTTTATTCAGTATTATCTATTTTCACTTTTCAAGAATGTGAAAATATCCCCAATAGGGGAGACGGTAAAAATATCTAATTAGTTCGTCTGGTCGATTATTAAAAAATATTGGACCCGTATTTTTTCTTTTGTTACGTAAATCAAAATTAACGAAGAAACGACGGTTTTAAAATTCTCAGTACGTCACGCCTAGGTATAAGTGTTAGCTAGTTCTGACGTCACAAGTCCCCACTCCCGAGTTTCGATGCCTTTATACAGGGTGAATTTTAATTAATGCGACAAAATGAAATTGGAGCTTCAGTTACAGTAACATAGTAATTATAAACTGTTTTTTCTACAATCTAAATCGTTAAAAAAAATTACGCGATTATCGTTTTCAAAAGGTCCATTGATGTTATTATCTTTATTTAAGTACGAATTATCGGTATTCCAGTAATATGCAAAATAAATAAGAAAAATTAAGGCAAAATTAGGTAAATGACCGCTATATTGAGCACTGCGATGAGTCGGCAAGATTTTTGATACTTTTATTATTTTAACGGTTTTCGTAACACTGATCAATTATTTTTTAATTTTATATTTTATAATTTTTTTTGACAACACGTATTATTGTATATTTAAATTTGTCGCATCCATTCAATTTCACCCTGTACTTGTCAATATTCATTGATTTACAAAAACAAAAAAATACGTGTCAATTATTTTTCAATATTCTAACTAAGGGACTTAATAGATTGAGGAGAGGGTCGAAGCCTGCCGGGGTTGCGGGCCTATTCGAAAGAGATACCGCGGCCCCGGAACATAAAGGGCGAGGAAGGAACATGGATGGGTTTTAGTCAGTAAGAGTCTGACACTCCCTCCCGCTCCGCCCAGAGTGAAAGAAGTCATTTGATGATTTCCCATCCCAAAAAAAAAGGGACTTAATAGATTTGCAATTTTTTTAAACCGTCGCCATACCTATTTCTCATACGTAGTTAAGACCCATTGTTTAAGATTAACATGATTTGTCTTGATCCCTAAGCCTCCTTTAAAAACAGGTCATTGCCCTACAACATACCGAAATGCCCTTCATAGCATCCGGGCAGCCATCCCATTTATGAAACCGTTCTTATCATGCCAAGGTGACGGGTTAAGTTACCATAAGCCATTACTGACGAGATTTCCTGTTACCCGCGTAATCCGCGAGACGGGTTTTGTAGATGAAATCTGTGTGTGTATAACGAAACTCATGTGTGGGTATCCCGTAGTGTAGCAATAATATTTATATAATGACGACTCGAATGGCGTAGTGGTAGTGACGCTGCCTCACGTTCTTAGGGTCCTGGGTTCGAATCCCGGTAGGAGCAAATGTTTGTGTGATGAGCATGGACATCTGTTTCCGAGTCATGGATGTTTGTATGTATTATAAGTATGTATTTACAAACAAAAAAGTATATATTATGTAGTATATCAACTGTCTGGTGACCAGGACACAAGCTTTGCTTAGTGTGGCACTAGATGGCGCTGTGTATTGTGCGATATTTATTTATTTATTTATTAATATTCAAAATGTTGTGCGTTCGTAAAGACCGCGCGGTTTGCGAACTGTTACAGGATCTAATCTATGAAAAAAAAACATAAATACATTTTACACACACTTTTATCCCATGGGAGTAAACAAAAGTTTATTTACATTATATATTTAGCCACAAGAAGCTAGTGACTAAATCGTTCTTTAGATTAAGTCGTGCTTGCCTAGTTTGGTTTGTGGATGGGTGACTCGATATGTAAGTGTGGTCACCCTTTTTTTTTTTTTTTTTTTTTACATGCCGAGTTTCCTCCGTGCCTCGGAAAGCACGTTAAGCTGTTGGTCCCGGCTGTCATTTGTCCATATTTGACAGTTGACAGACTCAGTGGCCCAAAAAGTCTGACAACCAGTCATACCAAGTGGTATCGTATTACCCAGTATTAACTGGGTTATGGAGTTCAGATAGGCAGTCGCTCTATGTAAAATACTGCTATTTAGGTGCATCTAGACACTGGAAGCCGACGAAGTTACCGAACGTCACTTGCCACGTTGCTTTCATACATGTACACTGGTTACAACAGCAACTAACGTGTAGTACATTATACATCACCTACTAATAATAATTATAGTTGTTACGTAAATTGAATTGATACTGTCTAATATGCCTATATTGTGGTGAGAAATAAATCATTATTATTATTATTTCGTTTATTCATTTTAAAACATATTATAATTTACATTTTTAAATATATCTTAAAACAAAACTGAAAAATACATTTAAAAACATAAAAAAAAATATATTATTATTTTTATTATATTAACAAAATCCCTGCATGCCACAGGTCTAGTCAAAACTAAAACAGTTTTGTCAATTTGGAACGGTCGTGCTCCGCTAGTAACGGCCTCATCTTCAAATAGGTCATGGGTTCCCACCATTTATCTCAAAACTTTAAAAGCAAACTTCGTGAAACCGACATGTCCTAAAACCAAAAATTTTGAAAACTTGTGACATCTACCAACCCGCACTGGGCCCGCGTGGTGGATTATACCCCATTCTGTCTTATAAAAAGGAAGCCGGTATTCCAGCAGCTGGAAGCGTTCATCATCATCTCAGCCGAAAGACGTCCACTCTCACAACTCCGAGCATAGCCCTCTCCATTGCCCTTTGGGTTACTTAAATTATTTGCATAATTCGATTCACGCCGTTTCCCCATTAGATTACGGATCTTTTTACGCTCAGAAAAGCCAAAAAAATTTGGGTGTGCCATTTTTTGATCTAATAAAATTTCTGGCAACATTTGGCTTCATCCACCTTCAAAGATCTAGCCATATCCGCCCCCTAGTACCAATACAATAACGTCTTTCAAAATATTACACTGAACAAATATCTTAACTAAATTATCCGTGAAATTATTTTAAAAGCTTTAAAGCCAGTTTCAATAACGAGGAATTTCAAACAGATTGAATAAAATGAAGCTTTAATAATTTCAAGCTTTAATAACTTCAATCAAAATAACTTGAAAACTATTTAGACTGCTCCGTGACAATTTAACAGCTTGCCAAAAGTTCCATCTTAACTTGTTCCAAATAATTTGAACGTCACCTTGAAATAATTATACCTAATCTTTAGTCAAAGTTTCCCAAACGGAGGATCCGTTTGGGAAACTTTGACTAAAGATTATTAAAATTTATGTTTACAGAAATTGATAAATTTAAACTGAATTCTGTGGGTGCTTGTACATATACAGGGTGCTAACCACCTCATCACGAAGCCGCCAACCTTCATTCTATACATCAAACTAAGTAACTTTACGCAAAAATGACTGCTGGGTAAAACTTTTTTATTGGGGTGAAAAATCATGTTTTGTGGTATAACTCAATGTAACGCACTTATAACATTGTGCTAATTGATGTATTGAATAAGACGGGGGTCGTGGAGGTGTTAAAAGTGATAATCTTACGAAAAAAAAACTTGTATTTAAAGAAAAACTTGTCAAAAAGTTGTAACTTTGACTCCCAATATCTTCGTAACTAGAAGGTTCCCAGGTATGGTGTGGAACAAAAAAATGACCGCAATGACGGGGAGAATAAGTGCCTTTCGACTTCGTGAACACCCTTTATGTGGATTATCTTCACTCAGCATAGGCTACTGGATCAATCGAATATTTACCTAGACATACGTTCGAAAAAAAATACGTGGGCAGTGTTTGGGTACTGCATTTAGAAATGAAAAATAAGTAATCGATATCTACTACGGGTTGTGGTGCTACGTCGTAGCGGATCGGCTACGAGTGCTTCGAAGCGTTAGGTGACGGTCACGCAAGTTCCATGATTTTTGTTCACCCAAATGTTATGAATTGTGCCGAGCCGACCCGAACATATTCAGAGATTCCGGATGAAGTTTGCGAGTCGGTATCGGCTAACAATTTATAATAGCTCCTGATCCGTGTTTTTTTTTTCTATAATACCTACCGAATCAAATGTCTTGAGTTGTGTGGCACACCACAAACCGCCATCATAGATAAACAGACCATTCACTTTGATTAAACATTAACTAAACACCGTTATATGAATGGTTTAAAGTATTAACCTACTCAGGTTCCTTAAATAGACACTACTCGTATTTGGTTTCTGATTAAAACATAAACAATTTGGTCCTCATTACTAACTCACCAACATTAATGATCACTTATAAGAGCGGCTTTAACATCAAACATGAATAACAATTCAGCCGTCTAAGTCGCAAAGGTTCAAAGCACAACCCACTGAACTACTACTAAATAAATAAATACCAAAACCACATACAAATAAGTATCAAGTTCCCACAATCACCTACGACGCTACGTCGCTACGAATTTCGTAGAACCCGGTCAATACGTTACGCCTTTGCTACGAAGATTCGTAGCGCTTCGATTAAATCGCAGACAAGGTTTACAACGCTTTACTTGATTTTCAAGATGGCTGAAGTAATTATTCTCCATCTTATCTCTAAAAATCTTAACATCAAAGAGTGATAAAATCAACTTTTCACAACTTATTATTACAAGCCCTTCCGCGAATTCCTTTTGGCGTCGAAATAAAGATTTTATTTCCAACATTAATTATTATATCTACGACTCAAATACCAACAGACTGTTTCTTTAACTGCCAGCAATGATTAAGTGGCTATAAATAAATGTAATTAGGCGCTTTCACCGGCATCGTAAAACATTCGGTCGTAATCGTTTTACGTTGTCTTTCAGTTTTACTGTGTGTGAAATGCGTATTGAGTCATTTGGAGACGAATTATTGCCTGAGTTCACATGCAATCACACACATACATGAGCGATTTGCACACAGACGTGGATTTGTTTGGGAAATAATCGTTTCTTAGAATTACATTACGTAATGTTAGAACCGGGTTCCGTTTTAGGATTAAAAAAAAAAGAATTACTCGTAATTTGGCTAAAATAAACTTGTATAATAAAACAATAAAAACACGAGTGCAAGATACATGTGCACGGTAGGATGGTTTGGAGGCGACTGGAATGCTGGACTGTGACGAGGGCGAAAGAGGAAATCAGAGGATGCTGCGTCAGCAGCAGGAATGCAGCGTAGGTTGCTGAGTAGACCAGAAGGGCTACAGATGAAAGAAGTAACACTAACATCATCACACTTGTAACTACTGAAGGGCTTGGTAAAAGTAGTTTATACCCGCATTTTGTGAGCTTACTTCCAGCAACCCGACACAATTTCAGTCCCCAAGCTGTTACTCAGAAATTCCTCCCACACTTCTCCGACCTAGAAATCGAACACGAGACCAACGAAGCAATCCGGTCAAGTTCACATAAAACTTGACTAGATTGCTTCGTTCGTTGAACGGACCCCGACCACATACAAGCTTTGGACTGAAATCCCCACGGAAAAAGAAAACTTGGCCGTCCCAGTCAGCCGGGGTTGCGGGCCTGTTGCCGGGGTTGCGGGCCTGTTCGAAAGAGATACCGCGGCCCTGGAAAGTAAAGGGCGAGGAAGGAAAATGGATGGGTTTTAGTCAGTAAGAGTCTGACACTCCCTCCCGCTCCGGGAAAAAAAAGGCCGTCCCAGTCAAACCTAGCATCACACCGTATTGGCAGGAGCGACGAGCATTGGAATAACGTGGAGCGAGGTGAAACGTGAAGCTCAAGATACACAGAGGACATCTGTGGACGCACTCTGCCCCATCTAGGGGACATTAAGTGAAGTAAGTCAAGATTACATCGTTTGGTCTTAAGTTTTCCGTGTAACATTCTGTGAAACAGTAAAATATGTGACATCTTCTGCGTCCACCTAAATCATGTCTAACTAAATCCAACCAAGCATAAAAAAAATCGCGTACACATGCAACAAAACCTATCAAATAAACGTAAAACACCAGCAAAACATGTTACATTTAAAACATAAACTAAGGGATTGAAGTAAAGTCGACCGCATGTCAGTTGTAATACTACAAAAACCAACCTTACTACAACGGCATAAAAGTGATGTCAATATCAATTTGTTACCCTCTCGGATATGCGATTGAGCGTACAATATAAAAACTTTATCGCGTCCATATAAAAAAGTGTTGGCATATATTTACGACTGTTTGGGAATTTAGATAAAAAGCAAGATGTACTCTTTGATCATTAGTGTGGCGTATGTTTCGGGGCAATAGATTGAAGAAAATAGGAGAATATGATAGGAGTTTAAAATATTCTGTGAAAAGGTTTTAGTAGGCTTCAACTTCCGAGTTGAACTGAGTTGATAGTAGATTCGCACACAGGCGCAATATGCCCCTAACAAATATGTCTGCCCCCGCGTCTCTGATTGTCTGTGTTGCCAGTGAAAGTCATGGCACAGATTGACGAACAGTTTGGTTTATTATACTTCCCATATTTATATATGCTCGTTTACACATAATTTATTTTTTTATTCTTATCCGTATCTGACCGGGCATCACTTTGGGCCCTATCAGAATATTAGCGCTGTGACGTTTTATTTTAATGTAACAGCAACATGCTGAGATAGGTACCTTTTGGTTTCGTACAGGACAAATATTGTTTGTATTTTTTTATGATATTTTTATTTTTCTCTATTTTTTACTTTTCACTAGTTATAATCATAATTCAACCATTTTTATTTTGTTTGTATTGTCCTGTCGGGCCAATAAGTGCTTTTTCTTTATTTCTTTCTAATTTATTTCATCACCGCTGACAGCCGCATCAACCATCATTTGCTAGAGCAAGAAACAGAGCGGGAATGCTGTCAAGTTAACATCAACGAAGCCATAAGGTTCAAAGGGGAAGACCGTTAAAAGCTAATTGTAAATGGCCATAGCTGGTCTCAATCTGACCAACTGAGGTCAAGGTATTTTAAAATAAAGGGTGTAAAACACCTCTTCATGAATCCGAAAGGCACTTGTTGCACACTCCCCATCACTGTGATCATTTTTTTGTTCAACACCATACCTGGGAACCTTCTAGTTACGGAGATATTGGGGGTCAAAGTTACAACTTTTTGACATGTTTTTTTTTAATACAAGTTTTTCTCGTAAGATTTTGACCATCAGCACAATGTTTTAAGTGCGTTACATTGAGTTCTACTACAAAACAAGATTTATAACCTCAAAAAAAAAAAGTTGTTTCCTAGCAATAATTTTTGCGTAAAGTTACTTAGTTTGATGTACGGAATGCTTGGTTAACGGCTTTGTGATGAGGTGGTTTACACCCTGTATGAAATGACATTCCTTGATTTTTAACCAATGACGATGCTTGGAACCAGCTATGCTAGCGCCATTAGTTCCACAGTGTCAAAATCAAAATCAAAATCAAAGCATTTATTTCAAGTAGGCCAGTTACAGGCGCTTTTGAATTGTCGAAACAAAGATGATAATTAAATGTAGCTACAGTCCCAGTCACAAGACATAAAAACTGTGAAAGTACTGTAGTTGCCCATTCCATAGTTGTGCATCCCCATTCTAAATGTAAAGGGTGTACTTATTCATCCAGTCATTGCGATCATTTTGTTTTCTTCTGGATCCTTCTAAATATAGAGACATTGGTAGTGTTCTACTTTTTCACAAATAATATTTATACCTCCAAGACTCACGTACTATTTAATTCATCCAACAGCACATTTGGAGTACGTTACATTAACTTTTACCGTTATAGAGGATTATTTACCCCAAAAAAAAGTCGCCCCCTAGCAATAATTTTGCGTAGAGTTACTAGTTTTATGTACAGAACGCTTGGTTTATGATTTCGGGAAGAGTTCATTTACACTTCGTAGATCATAGTTTTGCTTAATTTAAATAATTGAGAATCATTTCCTAACTTTTGAGAGGGGCTAAATTTAAAATACAACAGACGTTAAAAGTGTCGTAAATTATCTCTAGTACCTAGTTATAATAATATCATTAAACAAAGCGAATTCTCAAACTTTCTGACTTTAATGATCTTACGAAACTTTTAGTTTTTACGGCTTTCTGGAGTAAAAATAAGAGACAAATCGTTTGAAATGTTTGGTTGGACAAATTTTCGCAAAAAGTAGCAAATCTTCCTTTAAATACTTATGTCAGGTGGACGGCATATCGACGAACAAATGATTACCATGTATGTTACCAGTAAATCATTACGAACAGCATTGAACTTTTTCATTAAAAACAGCTGTTTTTTACAAAAGTACCTTAAGAACCTTAACGCTCAAAATATATGGTGTATTGTAAAATTTAAAACGGTAATTAAAACATTAAAAGTACAAACTTTTCATGTTTTAATTACCGTTTTAAATTTTCTATATTCACACAAACGCGGTGTTTGCTGTAGAATAATGTCTTGGCTGAGAAACATTCGCGAATCGACTAGATTCATGAGCTCTGACGAGTTATTTTACTTTGCAAACGAGAAATATTCGGACTTGATGGCTAACCTTCGGTAATTAGAGAGATACTTGAAATGGAAGAACGGGGTATGTCAATATTTCTCATCATCATCATCATTTCACCCGAAATACGTCCACAGCTGGGCATAGGCCTCCCCCAAATGTCACTTCATTGACCGGTCCAGTGCGTTTCGCATCCAGCGGATCTCCGCAACCATCATCAGGCTTCGGTCCACCTAGTGGGAGGCCTTCCAATACAACGTATTCCAGAACTTTTCGGCCCCATCGACCATCCGTTCTGCGAGAACCGAATCTGCCCTGCCCACTGCCACTTAAGTTAGGCAATTTTTCGGGCTACATCGGTATTTTTGGTTCTTTGGCGGATGTCAATATACAGTGAAACTTGGTTAAGTGGGACCTGGATATGTGAGAAACCTCCAGAGCTCTCGTTCTGAGGTCCCGACATTTATGTCCCAGTTATCTAGGTTTCACTGTTTCTGTACGGAAACCTGGATAACTGGTACATTTAAGGGACCTGCAAATTGGTTTCACTTAAAGAGGTATTCTACTTACCCAGTGTCTCAGATATCCAGGCATAAATGTCGGGATCTCAGAATAAGTTCAAGCTAGGTTTTCACTTATCCAGGCCCCACTTAACCAAGTTTCAGTGTAATATGTTTCCCAAAAAAATCATCAAACATATTCTTTTGTCTTTTTATCATATTTACTCATTAATTCTGCAGCGTTTTGCTAGCTAACTTAATTTGACCCAATATTCAAAGCATTCTCAATATTTACATAAAAAACACATCTCCCTTATTTCGACGCTTGAAGACAGTTTTTATCGCTCGTTCAATCATTCATCACTCATTGGCGTCACGTGGAAAAAATATTTAGATTCACAGTTGATTTTTCTCGTTTGATGCGAGACCTTGTTGGGCCATGAAAACAGCGAGTTGAAGAGGAAGCCGGTTTTTGTGTGCGTAAACAGAATTTTGTTTGAACGGTTATCGTAGAACTGTTTCAAAATCGATTTATTTTAGATCAGAATGATAGGATTATAAAAGATCCATTACTTTTTTGACGTGACAACGTCTTATAATTCGATAGAGCCGGCTGCACGCACGAAAAAACATGACTCATGCGGCGTTACCTCATGCGGCGTTACCTCGCTGATCGCTCTGAGGCGTTCCATGAAAGGCTTGAAGTGCAAGCGAGAGCGCGAAACTAGTGACAAAGAAGCACAATCGGCCTTTGCGTTCGGCAGCGTTCGACATCCGTCTCTCTCCTACTTGAGTGAGCGATGCGTCTGCGTGGACAGCTGCTATACTATAGTACATTTACATGTTTTGATCGAGTATCAAGTGCAGTGAAAAGTGAATGTGGTGTCAAAAAATGCTACCATTCCATCAGTATTTTCTTAAGACGTTGTCACGTTCAACTATCGTCAGTAAACCGACTTTACAGACAACCAGTTTTTGTTATCATCAGCCTATTAATGTTGCCACTGCTGGGAAACAGGCCTCCTTTCTATGAGAGGGAATGGGCTATAATCCACCACGTGGGTCCAGTGCGGATTGATAGATGTCGCATGTCTTCGATTTTTTTATTCAAAGCCATGCAGGTTTCCTCACGATGTTTTCCTTCACCGTTTTGAGAGCAGCGGTGATGAAATCAATTACACAAAGTAATGCGCCTGCCTGGGTAAGAACCCACGACTTACTTTCGTTCGTGTGGTATTGCATTACCCAGTAGTAATTGGGTTCTGGATGTCAGACGTAAAACTTACTGGTCGTAAGTCGAGTCCGCCACCACAAGGCCATCGCTGCTCCGTTACTTGTGAATGCATAAATTACGTAGAAGTTTTGTAGATTCAACATCATTCTAATATCATGTACAGCCTGATTTCACCCATTGCTGTGTATAGGCCTCTCTTTGTTTGTGCCAAGCTCCACGATCTTGGGCCAGCCTCATTGATGATCCACCCGCGTTGGAAACAATGTCGTCTGTTTTGTTGGGCACTATGTAATTATCGTTAATTCCATCTCGGACGACCAACACTTCTTTTTCCAGCCCATGGGTGTAGATTAATAATTATTTATGACGACCATCCTTTTTCTCGATAATTTGAAAAATTAAAGATGATATAGGTGATACAACAGCACAGATAAGTAATTGGAAGGTTATCGGGGAGACATTTGCTCATGAGACTATCAAGGTTAATAAAAAAGGGCTCCCCAAGTCGTAATCAATTATTTTATTAGCAAGCAACATTTATTTCTCTACAACATTCCTATTTGTTAAACCTGAATGCTTTGGGAAAATACCGGAATTGATTTTCTTAGAAATTGATGTTTGTTAACGTAACTCATACTAAGAAAAGGCTGTAATTTCCTTAACCTGTAGATTGGACAAGAGGTTCTCGGAAAAGTGGCCTTTCGTTCCTAAGCAGCTTGTTCGTTTATAAATAACTAGCTGGCCCACGCAACTTCGTCTGCGTCACATAAGAGAGAAAAAGGTCACAAAGGGAATAAAATTTCCCCCGATTTTGTAACATTTTTCATTGCTGCTCCGCTCCTGTTAGTCATAGCGTGATGTTATATAGCCTAAAGCCTTTCTCGATAAATGAAATATCTAACACAAAAAGATTTTTTCAATTTGAACCAGTATTTCCTGAGGTTAGAGCGGTCAACCAAACAAATAAACAAACAAACTCTTCTGCTTTATAATATTATAGTATAATAGTATGTAGTATATAGTATAGATATAACAAACTTATGCCCGTGGCTACGCCCGCGCCGAGTTCGATAATTATCCCTAGAGATCTTACTACCGGGATAAAAAGTATCATATATCTTACAAGTATAATTAAAATTAAAAATTAAAAACTCCTGCAACTATGTACTAAAAGTTAAATAGAAAATAATTCGTTGATTCGCCATTTTGTGGCGGCGGCCATCTTAAACTGATTTTTATCAAACATAGCTTAGAACACTCCCGACTAATTCACCTTTCAAACAAAAAAAAAACAAGATCCAAATCGGTTCATCCGTGCGGTGCTTCATGTCATCATTATTATCATTTGAGCCGCAAGATGTCCACTAATGAACACAGGCCTCCTTCAAGTGTTGACCGAGCACATTGACCGGTCCCGTGCGCCCCGCATCCAGCGGATGCCCGCTACCTTTACCAGATCATCGGTCCACCTAGTGGGAGGCCTTCCAACGTAACATCTTTTGGTTCGCAGTCGCCACTACAGAACTCTTTGGCCTCATCGGTCATCCGATCTGCGAGCAATGTGCCCTGCCCACTGCCACTTAAGTTAGGCAATTCTTCAGGCTACACCAATAAGTTTGGTTCACTTGTGGAAAATGCTTCATATAAAATACTGAATTTAACTTCCTATTATTCTCCTAGCCCCACACTATAAGACAAAGACCCTCTTAATGAAGAAGTGTTTGCATAGTTCACGAGAAACGGTTCTTGATCGAACAGAATTAAAATTAGATCGAAGAGGAAAATTCGGACCCCAAGGTTCAATTTGGTACGCTAGGTTGGTACGTAAAATTGGTTTTTCGAACGAAAATCTTGATAGCATTATTTTAAGGTATTTTAATTAAAGAAGCATCATCCATTTTTGAAAATAATCATTATAATTGTCTGAAAATGAATGAAAGCCTGTGTTTTAAGGTAACTTCCTTAGACTGATTATGATACCGGTTTTGGGCAATAACCCAGTATGACTTTAAAAGTTATAAAAAACCAAATCTATCCAATCAACGTGTTTTTAGAAACGCGGAAAGGTCTGTGTATGAAATAAATGCTCACTTTTTCACGTGTTAAACCGGCAAGCTTTTAAAAAATCCTCAACTGCAGACACTGCAGTTAACCGATGGACATCGTTACATAAAAGAGAACTTTCTCCCATCGACCGATTTCACGGTATAGGTCGGTAAATGTACGACAGCAAAAAAAAAGCCATATTCAAATGCAATAAGCCAACGTATGACTAAGTCGAAACTCGGACACAGTATCGATCCTCAGTCTTATCGGTGCTTAGTCCGGCAACGTATTGGTCGGGCAACTTAACGTCATACCACATGGGTATAACGATGCCATATCTGTTAAGATATTGTTTGAACGGGTGTAGTTTAGTTCAATCACTTTTAAGGCGATTAGACCAGCTAAATTAGCTACTCTATTTGTGGTGGTTCAAACTTCTTTTGTAATGCTGTTAGAATAAAGTTGTAATCAGCTTGCACTACAAAGTGGTTGTTACGTCAGTCACTGCAGGCCAAATAGCGCCAATGAGTGGTTTCGATCGATTTACAAAAATACTATTGATTGGATTAAAAAACTAAAACACTATCATATCATGCTAATATATTGCTTGAAGAATTATTTGCCAAAAAATCAGAATGATCGCATGCATATGTTTTTTTTTGTTTGAAAGATATTTTTAGAGATAAGTTCGTGATTTTTTTACAGAGTCAAATTAATAGTATTATGTTTTCAAAACACTATCATGTGAGCAAATATCCTGAGGAATATCATTATATTTTACTAGTCTTGTTTATAGCAGTGAATCATATACTTTTAGTAATAATAAAACTTTTGTTAAGCTCATGTAATCGCCTTAAAGCCAGTTTAAGGCTTCTAAATAACAACAACCACTCTTTACGTTAAGTCGCGCTTGCTTAGGATGTGTTCATGGATGGGTCACCCATTACGTATCAAGTTACCTTTATGCCTGGGAAAGGGATGGTCCTGGCCGTCATTGTAGATCTTTGACAGTCGATACAGGTTGGCCGAATGTCCAACCACCACTTTTACCGCCCAGTAATAACTGAGTTATGGAGATCAGATAGTCAGTTTATGTAAAATACTGGTATTCAGCTGCATCCGGTTAACGTTAGCTCGAAAAGATAGAGAAAGGAAAGGCTTTCGGTATAAACGTTAATCAACCAAAAACCCAAACAAATATTGACACCAGACATCATTTTTCATATTTGGCCACACAACTTTCACTTCAAAACCAAACCTATACTCAATCACAGGAAACAAAAGAAAAAAATATATATCATAAACCCCGAACACACTACTATCGAAAACGCGCTCAACCGATCACGTAACAGAAAAATGCTATTTGTAACGTTAGTTGAATACGTCCCACACAAAATCGTGTTTAATGGACGCGCGACATATCACCTGAACGAAAGCAAGATTGATGAGTAGCGCGCGACCGATAAACGCTGACGTGGCCACACCTTTATAACTGAAGGTGTTCGTGGTTCCAACACGTTGTATAGATGTAGGGTGTATGTGTTTGGGTGAATAATTTGGGACAGTTTCAATTTGAAGTTTTCTGTACGGTTTTGACGTGACAACGTCTTATAAATTGGTTTGCCGGGTGACACTTCAAGAAACTGCGTTACGCTCCGCTCACGTTATGCGCTCACAATGAGAGCGAGTGAGAGGCACGCGTCCCTTCCACTCGGGCATGGTTAGCCCGCCTAATAGCGAGAGAGACAGACATAAAAAGTGAAAGGCACGCGTCCCTTCCACTCGAGCACAGTTAGCCCGCCTAAGAGCGAGAGAGACAGAGCGAGAGAGAGAGAGTGAGAGAGATAGGCATACACACCGGTTCATTTCATCCTTCTTCCTACTATACGAATGAATATTCACATTAAAATTATTTTACCACTCAAAGTCGTTGTCACGTAAAACTTTCGCCCGTATACCGACTTTACAGGCAACCAATTTTATTTTGTACATTTTTGTTTGCAAATAGAAAGTGGATGTTTCTCTAACAGACTTTGTTTATGAAGTGCTCTAGAAATTATACCCATTTTTTTTAACCCAAAATAGGTTTGCTTTCGGTTGCAATTCATCTGATGATTCGGGGTACTTACTTTATTTTATTTATTTATTGGTTTACACTGGTTATGGATGTTGCTAGCAACACAAGTTGTCTATGATAGTATAATAATAATCTGTATAATATTAATAGTCTGGATTGAAGAGTTTATTTTTGTCTCTGAATGGTTCACTCTCTCTTCCTAATACGCTGCGATCTAGACGTGTCCGTGTATAATAAAACTCACAATAAATAGTTTTGATTGTGCCAAGCTTGTACTCCTTATATAAACCGACTTACAACAGTCCACACAACATCGAATAACCTAACAACGGACATAAAAAAACAAGCAAAAACAGATGCACAATAGTGCACTTATAGGTAATTCGAGCATGCAAAACGAAAATTATGCGTACAATAAAAAAAGAAAAGAAAATAAAACTACCTTAATCTATGTCAACTACTAGTATCAAAATTGGAGTAGTGGAGAGTTTGGGTAGGGTGGAGCATGCTTGCTTTGGAGAAACCCATTCATTCGAGCTTTCAACAAATTGAACATACTGCATCATATTATTTTGAAGATTCATTTGTTAAATTACTCTAATCCAGGTCTGTCACTCTCCTTTATGACAGCTGTAGTTATCGTGGTTGTTTCTGTGCAATAGTGATTTCCAAGCCAGATTACCGTTTTGCAAATCTTACAACTACTTTTACTAATTTTACGTATGTGTGTCTATAACTTCTAATAAAGCAAAAAAATACAATGATAACGTGACCGCAGAAACTCATCAAATGCTAGCAACGATTTAAAAAAAAAAAAAAAAAACATGTCCCACAAATCCCAAACCCATACCCAACCTACACAGAGGCTTCAGACAACTTCATCTAGTGTCATTAGGGCGTTATTCTAGATAGAGTTAGTCAAGAATAGGTCGTTAGCGAACCTCATTTATAATGGAGTTTGACGACGAGTTTTAGCAAAAAATGCCCGCTAATATACTTACCTATTATATAGTCAAGTTATCGAATATGACAGAATAGTAAGGAGATTGATTAGCAAGTTTTTTTTATGAATACATTTATAATGTCAGTGTGTTTTTCGTGTTTTGAAACTCAGTGGGTATCAATATTGTTTAATACGTCGTGTTTTCAAATTTTATTAGTAAATATTAATCGCATGTGAAATTTTCTGACCAAATTTATTTTGATAATTACAAATTCATAATTTAAATATATTATTTAGACGCCACGATTGTTGTAAAATTTATTTGTGAAAATTATTTCAAACACTCAATTAATAGCATAGCATATTTAGGTCCATGTTCACCAAAAAGATAACAGTCTGATTATCTAAAACAGCTGTTTAAAACACATTTTTGTATGGTAAAGTGTTGCGCCGACCCCAAATAAAATGGGACAACGGCAGGAAGATGAATATGTCACAGTGACAGCTGTTTTTAGCTAATCAGGCTGTTATCTTTTCGGTGAACATGGACCTTAATAAGTGACCGTTTGTCACCAGTTACGTTACACCAACACATTGACATGAAATGTTTGATTCTCCGTATTCGCCACAGAGTCAATGAAATCGTATTTGGCAATATTATTTTCTGAGAACTCAATTTGGACACTCGACACTGTTTGTAATGTTCACGCCTACGCGCCTGTATTTTGAACAATTTATTGATGACGTACGCTGTCTGTAGGTATTATTATGCGGTATCCAGAATGAAATTTATCTCAATATTTATCAACAACTCGAGTAACATAACTTCACACCGGTATTCCCTTAAGTGTAGGGCTGAGATATACCCAATAATACACCAACATTTTAAGGCAGTTGCAGTTGGTTGTTGTTGCTAACCTGCTTTAAAAGCTCTTAATCAGCCCATCAAAGCAATCAAAAACAAAGAATCTATAAAAAAAGCGTAAAACATAACGATAGTTTAAAGCAGTTGCCCCGTTTCTTATATCATAAACGTCCCTAAAAGACAATTCTGTCAAAATACTGCACTATACTGTCCTACTTTTGAAGTCCACATAATCATGTATGTCATACTAGCCCACAAACTTATCCTTTGTCGCTGCCACAGTGAACTCACCCATATTTTTATACGTATAGGGTCGTCCATACATGCATATGTTAAGTTTGGAACCCAGTGAAGTGGAAAGGCAAGTAGCTTTACATGGATTAGTCATTAATACTTATGCTGATTTTTTTCCTTGATCGTAAAAATGAGTGTAATGGCAGGAAGTTTTTTCGATATCAAAATGTAAATGTATCTTTGTGGAACAGATATAATATTACATATGGGGATTTTATAGGAGAGGTAACACTAAACGTAATTAAGACATGTATCTCCGTAATAAAGGTGAAAAAGGCAATAATAACACTTCGCGTGAACTGGGAATCGAAACCAGGGTCTTATAATAATAATAATAATAATAATAAACCATTTATTTCAGGTAACAAAGACCCATACATAAATACCTTAACCTAAATATACATACTAATAACATTTTTTGTTAGTATATATAGTAACTTAAAAACTATGTTAGTACACGATGCACTTCACTTGCACGATCTTTTGTGCGTTCTTGTGGAATCTGTCCGCGGAAACGACGGAACACCACATCCTGCGGCCAAAAACTTTCTTCCATCACCAAATGGAGCATACACGTTGGGATACGCACCACAAACGCCTTGAAATTGACGTTGCGGTGCGACTCCAGTAGTTGTACTCTTGGCGTGTACTTTAACTTTCGGCGCACGTACTCCTCGATGTCCTCAGCCTCCGTGGTGTAGTGTAGGCGAGAGATGTACACCGGGGTGTTCGGCTTCGCTGCGCGTAGTTTAACGTTGGGCTCTGCAGGAGCCTTGCCGGAGCGGTTCTTACAGCTTCGCTGACGGCGTTTCCTCCGCTGCACCGTCACGAAACCGACCTCATCAGCCAGGTCCGTTACCTTTGCAGGCATGGGCTTTGCGGGAAGAGCAGCAGGGATGCTCGAAATGACCACTGGTCCAGGTGGTCGCGTCGGTTTGGCAGCGCTGCGGGGAGGAACTGCGGGGACGGGGGCGGGGCTGCGAGGGACACTTACTGCGCGCAACGCAGACTCAGCAATCGGCGCCGGCGACAAAACTGCTGACGCGAAACTTGTAGCTGACGCATTGAGGCAGCTGGCTTCACGACATGTGTTTACGTTGCTAACACGTGCCGGTGACGGCGGTGACCCAGTTAATGCCACAGAGTTGCGCAACTCAACTAATTGTTCGCGCAAGTCTGCAACGGTGTTCTGGGATGCAGCCAGATTTCTCTGCACATCAGCCAAACTAGCCTTAAGGAAGACAATGTCCTTCAGCAGGCTC
This sequence comes from Xestia c-nigrum, assembly GCA_916618015.1. Taxonomy (NCBI): domain Eukaryota; kingdom Metazoa; phylum Arthropoda; class Insecta; order Lepidoptera; family Noctuidae; genus Xestia; species Xestia c-nigrum. The sequence goes on from OU745262.1 coordinate 4,623,023, forward strand.
GTAACATCGACGTGGTCGAAAGTGACTGGAGGTAATTTGGTTAAATCCCTCGCCACAAACGTCGGCACGTCGTCAGGGTCGGTCGCTTTCAGCAGCGTGATGATATCTTGCAGGCTTCTCTTTGTCCCGTCACGCCTACGGGACACCATCTGGTCGATTTTATTGAGCGATCGAAACAGCAGCAGCTTCGCAGCAGCAATGTCTTCTTTACTGAAGCTCGATCCACAGATCTGGATGGCGGACACCTCGTCCATCACGTCCAGTTTCTGTTGCAGGAACGCCAGCAGCTCGTTTGCCACAAGTGTGTCACTCATGGCAACAAAAGTTTCGAGCGACGGCTTGCGCCGCGCTATACTATAATAATTATATTATTACGTATCACCAACGTCCGCCTAAGAGCGCGGAACACACACGACTGCTCAGCAGTCACGCTCATGACCACTAGACCAACGAGGCAGTCAGAATGAAGAAAGAAAGAAAGCTCTGACCATTGGCAGCTCTGTCCACTGGCAGCTCTGTCCACTGGCAGCTCTGTCCACTGACAGCTCTGTCCACTGGCAGCTCTGTCCACTGGCAGCTCTGACTACTGCTAGCTCGGACCCTGTTCTCAGCGCTGGTGGACTATTATATAATTAAATATTCTTTTTTTAGAAAAAATTGAATTAGAATATTTTAAAATATATGTGTGTGTGTGTGTCTGTGTATGTGTGTGTTGTAAAATAAATAAACGGACATAGTAAAACTACAACAAAGTTAATTCGATTTCTACGAAAATGAAAGGGCATTAATAGTTATTCGTTTTTATCGTCGTGACGTATCAAACTTTGTAAAATCTATCATCATCTTTCGTTTCTGCTGCATTAATACTACGTAAGCAGAATACTGTCAAAACCTATAAAATTAAAACCCTATTGACTTCTAAAGCAACTTAAAACCATAGTCTTGCGTTACGATACACGAGACTCAAACAACATTTCAACAAATTCCAAGCGCCGAACGCAAAAGCGAAGTCTAGATTAAATTCCCCTTAGCTCTCTACGGAGGTTATAACCTAACAAAGTCTAGAATATTCCAGCCTTCGGTATGTTAGACCTAACTTAAAAGACTAGACCCGCAGTTAAGTTTGTAGGTTGGTACGAGTAGGTACTTATTTTTGTACTAATAGCAACTTTGTTGGAAAGATAACGCTGGGTTCTAGTTTTAGAATTACTAAACCCAAGTTACTTACCGTAATTTTTGGAGGCAGTGGTGTTAAGTACACCTAAATTATAACAGTTTCTTTTTAGGCCGTGTTAGCAAAAAAAAAAAACGAGTCCATAGAATGGAGTATGTTTATCGGTAATTTATTAATAGAAACACAAGCTCATGGCTTTCTCCCTTGGGGTTAAGGGGACCACATGATTTAAATAAGCAACTCTGTTTGTAGTGGTCCAAACTTCGTTTGAAATACTGTTAGAATAAGGTTCTAATCAGCTTGCACTTCAAAGTGGTTGTTACGTCACTGCGGGCCGAATCTCGCGAAATGAGTAGTTTCGATCGATTTACAAAAAAATCTATTGCTCGGACTAAAAAAATAAAACACTGTGCTGCTAATATGTTGCTTGTAGAATTATTTGCCAATAAGCGGCCAAGTGCGAGTCGGACTCGCACATGAAGGGTTCCGCAGCAGCGAGTAACATAATGTAATGTATGTGTATGTTTATTTATTTATTTATTTAGTAAAAAAAAATATGTATATAAAAAAAGAATAAAAATAATAAAAAAAATAAATAATAAATTTTAATTTTGTTTGAGAATCTAAACCAATCTACAACGTGTAACAGAAAGGGTATAGTCATATGAAAGGGTGTACTACAGACCATCAAAATGTGCAATGGAACCCTCATCGTATTCGCGAAAAAAAATTTCAACGGCCCCATACTAAATTCCAATACCGACTCGGCCAAATGTATGAGACAGCTGATTATTTTTGACGTGATAACGTCTTATAAATTGATAATACCAGCAACACTCATGAAAAATAGTAACGTTCCATAGTAACGTTCCACCGTTCCACGTGTTTTATTACATAAAATAATGATTATGACGTTATCACGTAAATCTATCGTCCGTAAACCGACTTTACAGACAACCAATTTTTGACGTGATAACGTCTTATAAATTGATAATACCAGCAACACTCATGAAAAATAGTAACGTTCCATAGTAACGTTCCATAGTAACGTTCCACCGTTCCACGTGTTTTATTACATAAAATAATGATTATGACGTTATCACGTAAATCTATCGTCCGTAAACCGACTTTACAGACAACCAATTTTTTTATGATTACGATGAAGGTCCCATAGAGAAAGTTGTGTGAGAAAGGTGGTCTGTAGCACACATCCTTTCATATGACTATACCCTTTTTGTTACACGTTGTATATTTCAGGCTCCTATAATTGTGAATTTCCCGATTAAAAAAACCAAATAACTCTTGGCTCAACTTGGGAGTTAACTCACGACTAAAATACCAAAAAGGGTAGAATTTGGAAGCTAAAAGCAAAAACAACCATTCGATCAGCTGTTCATTTCGATGAAACATATGACGAAAATAAATCCTTCAAACGACATTTTTTGTCAAACAAAATTCAAAATGAAAATGTAGGAACCTGAATTACATGACCCGAATTGCACTGTGACGACTCAGAAACTAAGCGCCCGCAATTTTCAGAGAATATTCCAAAAACATATTCACGTATAAAGTTGTGTTGGACAGATTACAATGCTGAAACTTTTACTGAAGTTGTTAATACATGAAAATATCGCATCAGCCCTGTTGATGATAAAATGCGAAAATATGAAAAGTTCATTTTTTCGCATAAAAGGAACATTAAGTTATTAATATGGAAGTCCAAGAGGGGCAGGATTTTCTGCTTAATATACTTTTAATGTTTATGATTCGGGTATCCCGACATGATTCAGTTCAGACTTCAAGGTGGTACAAAACAACCTATAACAAAAAGTACAGTAAAATTTTCCCGAGGACCAACCAAATGCTTATTTCTTTCTTTCACTACTTCAGCCAATAATGTTTCTACAATGTTCAGCCTGTAGTCACAAAATTCATTAACAAAACCCTGAACTGAATGCATGAACAATCTGATTGAACTAAATTATTCAGCACCTAACTGAGCGTTGTACTACAAATAAACATTTAATACATTAATTATGCTTCACCATCTACATTAATATGAATGTAAGACATAACAATTGAAAATACTCGTAGTTCGATATTGCCTAAACCGTAATCTATGATTATAGCAGACAGACTCGCGTTTGAACGAAGTAAATCGTTCGGAGGGTTACCACACTCAAAGTGTAGTTAGGATATCCGAAAAGTTTAGCTTCTAGACATTAAAGAATCGTCAGGATTTTATGCTGAAAATATTATAATCTTCTTAGGATGTTACGTTGAGAATAAGTAATGGAGGAATAAAAAAGATTTGTGAAAATATCTTCAGAGCTTTAGTTTAAGTTGGCTTAGGAATTGAATTATTTGAGCTAGATATTAGGAAATGAATAGTTGTGGATTTAAAACATTGAAAACTGATTCAATTTCAACAAAGCGGACTTTTCGTTTTAGTCATTTAGCCTTATTACAGCCAAGTAAATGAGTAAATCAGTAATCAGTCAGTAAAGAAGCGGTGGCCCAGTGGTAGAGGTTCCGACTTAAAACAGAAAGTCAATACTCAATACTCAAACTTTATTTGCATTCCACAATGTGTACTAAGGTGGTAAATTTTCAAAATGAGATCATTATGGACCCTGTCGGGCACAGCAAAAGACAAAGATATAGTAGGAGAGAGGAAGTTTTAAAAAACAAAAAATATATATATATATCTAAAATAAATCCAATATTACCATAATAAGAATTATTTATACATATACATAGAAATTTCATACATTATGAATTATATTTTATCGTTTAAATATTCAGTCATGCTATAATAGCATTTTTCTGTTAAAAATAGTTTTAGTTTTTTTATAAATGTGCTTAATTTTTCTTCTTTTTTTATTACTTCAGGTAGTTTATTATATATTTTTAAAGACATTACATAGGGGCTTGTTGAGTGTATTTTTAGTCTAGATTGCGGAATGTTTAATCTTGATTTGTGTCGGAGTGTGAAACGTGATTGTATATTAACGCGCTTTGTGTAAAACTCTTGATATTTACGAACAAATTTGCAGGTTTCTAATATGTATTTACTGGGGAGTGTTAAGATATTGAGGTTTGCAGCTGTCGGTTTGATCACTATTTGCCAGGATTCTAACTAAGTCGTGGGTTCCAACTCAGGCAATGTATTAACACCTGCTCTAAATACAGTAAACGAAAACATCAAGAGGAAACCGGCTTGTCCCAGAACCACAAAACAATCGAAGACATGTACACATCCCCAGTTCGAAAAATATTTTAATTTATTTGTTGTCTCTATACACCGTGATCTGTTTTGATTTTTTTCTCATGTCGACACGGATAACGTGATCAGTGGGTAACACGATAACGAGGGTATCGGATAACGGTATCAGTGGATTAAAATCGCCATGATCCGTGGTTAACGTGAACTGATACTGTGATCGGTGGTGACAAACTCAACACATCTACCAACCCGCACTGGGCCCGCGTGGTAGATTTATAGCTCATTCTTCCTCATAGAGAGAGCTAAGCTTATGCTAAATCAGTCTATGGTCTGAACTAAATAAATAAAAGTGGTACATTCATTACCATTAGCCTAAAACAAAATACCCTTGGCCTAGCTAAAAGATCAAAAATTTCACCTTTTTCTATCAAATTATACACACAGCCAATTCAAGTTAGAAAAAACCCACGTTAAACCCGTTATTCGCGTCCAAATTACAAAGGTTTACGTAAAATAAAAACAAATGGTTCCACATACACACGTGGAACACCATGAATTTATGTTATTGCATCGTAGACTTTCACTTATCTCTAGAGAAGGAAAATCGTAAAAAAACTCCATGTAAACCCATAAATAATATTATGTGCCCCTTTCATTATACCTTTAAGAGTAATTCGCGGGGTCTGAGAGACCTACATGGAGTTTTAAAGCCGAGAAATAACGATAAGGTTCATTTGCTGTAATATGGTAGATGGTTATGGTACGTGTATGTGTTAAAGCAGAGGTTGCCAACCTTTTTTGAACCGGGTCGACATCTTAATTCTAGTAAATAAAAAATAAACACAATGAAATCACAAACACAATCACAATTTAACAATTTTTTTTTTTATGTTTTGTCCTGTCGGGCTAATAAATGCTTTTTCTTTCTTTCTAAATAAAAAACTAACTCTTGATCTGTGAACTTCAACCGTATCGGTCTGAAGCCATTGTTTAACTGTTGTGTCTACTTCGCTAACAGTTAATGAATTAACATACAATTAAAACATGATTTTCTATAATAAGAAAAACATATGATAGACGTGCATAATTTACTTTTCACCAATTTTATAATGTCTCCCACAGAAGTTAATGGAAGTTCAATCAGATATCAAGTAAAAAAATGGTGTACCTCATGTTGAGAAACCCAGACTTAAAGCTTCACTTACGTACATTAAAGCTTATCGTAAAGTTAATGTTACTTTAACAAGAAAATAAGCTGTTGTGTTGTTATTTTTTTATTAAAAACAGATGTAAAGCTGCTCTACTTTACGTGTATTTTTATACATTCCAGGAAAAAGTATTTATTTATACAACCACATTTGATGAGGATTTCTATTGTGAAATTTTCGACGAAATATAAATATTTTTGAAAAGGATTATTTTCATTTAAAAACGAAAATAAATAAATACGCCAACCCGCTTGAGCAAACGTGGTGATCAATGCTCTTGCGTTCTCTTTTAAAAAGAGACCTTTGCCCAGCAGTGGGACAGTAATAGGCTGGTAATATATTGTTTTTTATTAATTTTATTACAAATTATTCAAAAAATATAAATATTTCATTAAAAAAAAATGTGGTTATAAATCACGTTTTGTGGTAGAACTGAAGGTAACGCACTTAAAGATTGTACTGATGGATGGATTGAATAGTACGGGAGTCGTGGAGGTGTTAAAAGTAAAAAAAAACTTACAAAAAAAACTTGTATTTAAAAAAAAGTTGTAACTTTGACCCCCAATATCTCCGTAACTAGAAGGTTCCCAGGTATGGTGTAAAAGAACAAAATGATGGCAATGACAGGGAGGACAAGTGCCTTTAGACTTCGTGAAAAGGTTTTAGTACACCCTTTAGGTGTAAAAAGACTCTTAACGACGCCGAAAGGCACTAAACTTGTCCTCCCTGTCATTGCGATCATTTTTTTCTTCTAGACCATACCATCTTAACTACCATCTACGAGTATAATTAATTATAGCCAGGACCAACTGTTTAACGTGCTTTCCGAGACACAGGAAACTCGGTATGAAATTGGTGGTCAGTTGGTCTCCCATCCCCAACCCAACCTAGGAAGGAGCAGCTTAACCTGAAGACTGACTCCTAACGGCTTTTATTACGCTTCAAATAACCACGACCATATTTTTTCGAACAATCCCCGTAAAAACAAATAAAAATAGGCATCAAAACATGAAAAGTGAGTTTGAACTCTTCAAGTTGTGTTTATTCTGTGAAAGGCGAATCGTCCGACTAAGGGAAGGCGAGCTTAAACTTTCGAAACAACAATATTTGTGTTTTACAAATGTGTCTTGTTTTTATTTGTTAAAGTAAAAGTTATGTTTGACTTTGCGTTGTTGTATTCTGTTTATTCTTTTTAAATGTTGAAATGGACATGATCTTAAATTTTCACTTACTGTGTTTTTGTTTTCCGGTCTTATAAAGTGGTATCGTATTAACCAGTACCTACTGGGTAGTGGAGGTTAGATAAGCAGTCGCTCCATGTAAAATACTGGTATTCAGCTGCATGGTTAGAGTCGTAGAGAGGTCAGCTTCCTGACCCCAACATAGTGGGGAAAAGGCTAGGCAGAAGTGGTGGTATATGGTCGAGTTGAATGGCGCCGATACATGCGTCATGTTCGTGAACGGGCGCTGTCAGTTGGGACTGGTCATCACTTAGCTGCCATGGTTAATTTTAATTTATTTTTTTGATATTGTTGATTTAATCTTTTCTCTGGGCGCTCTTAATGTGCACGTCTTTCTACATCGTTCTCACATATATGTATAATCACACATGAATGATGTAGGTAACCAAGATTTTGTAACAATATATTAATTTAAAAGAGTGTCCATGGAGTTTCTTGCCCGTTCTTCTCCATAAAGATCTACGCTAGGGAATGGGCAACTACAGTACTTTCTCAAGTTATTATGCCTTGTGACTGTGACTGTAGCTTTGATTTTATTTGTAATTTGACATTCAAAAGTGCTGTAATGGTCTAGTTGAAATAAATGCTTTGAGTTTGAGTTTGAGTGAATGATGATGAATGTGTTTTCCGGTTGATTATTGCCTAAAATATGTCGTTGCACTTTCCGTCGCCGCGTCGTTGCATTTTCCTCACTCAAAATAGAAAATATTTTGCATCACGTCGACTGAATCGTTGGTCTAGTGGTCACAAGCGCGACTGCTGAGTATTAAGTCGTGGGTTCAATTTCCAGGTTAGGCAAGTGTTATAGATTTTTCCATCTGGAATTTCTCAGTAGCACCTTCAGTCTGGATTTATGCCTGGTTGATGCCAATATCCTCGCCTTCTATTAAATGGGTCTTAAACATAAGTAGCAAAATGTGGGAGAGCCAATAGGTACATCTCTGCATGACCCTTTGTTGATAACGCGTGACGTTTCTTTTACGACTCTTGAGATTTCGGGCTGTCGAACCAGAGTTCCGTATATCAATTATTCGTCGTCATTAAAACTTATTCAAAGTTCTGAAACAACACAACGTGACACAAGGTCATCACATAACAATATATTATCACGTCCATATTTCCTCTGAGATTTATTCATATATTATATCCTGTAGTAAGTACAGAAATGTTGCTGGTTATGTTAATACTAGCTGACCCACGCAACTTCGTCTGCGTCACATAGGAGAGAAAAAGCTCACAAAGGGAATAAAATTTCCCCCGTTTTCAACATTCCTGCTCCGCTCCTGTTGGTCATAGCGTAATGTTATATTGTCTATAGCCTTCCTCGATAAATGGACTATCTAACGCAAAAAGAATTTTTCAATTCAAGCCGGTAGTTCCTGAGATTAGCGCGTTCAACCAAACAAACAAACTCTCATCTATCATCTATCATTATAATCCACAAAATACAAGCAAAACACAAAAAAAAACATTAAATAAAAAACACAAAAATTAAAAAATAAATCACATAAAATTAAATTAAAATTTAATAAGTAAAATTACAAAATCGTTGTTTTATATGGGCAAAAAACTGAATAGACCTGAATAATTGTGAGTAGTCCCTTAATGGTCATCTCAGCAGTTCCTTAGCAATCACCTCCTTACTAATCATATCATCCTTCAAACATCGTTTCTTTGGTCTTCCTCTATTGAGATATTCATCCTTTATTCTATTTTAAAGTTAAACTAAAGTATCTATCCGTCTACAATTGAAACACGTAGGGAACCTATCCAGAATATATGATTGCGTCAACACGGTTGATTCGAGCGTGGGATTCGAGCAAACTTGCGGATAGAGCTGTCCGTTTAATGTGTCCACAGCGCTTTTTTTAATTGCTTTCCTTTGACTGAATTCCAAATTTGTAAATGTTACATGTTTTTGTGTAGTCACATAGCTGATCGAGACTGGGTTTCGGTAGCAAGCAATAGGGACATCTGGCATTCTCCGGAGGGGGCCTTCACCTGAAAGGGGTTATTTCTCACAATTATTTGATTTTGTATTTAATTAGATTAAAGAAAAAGTTCTATATTTCAAATGTTACCTTATTTAATAAAAGTCGAATTAATCAAATAATCTTATGTAATAACAAAATGTATAAAATCTAAAAACAATGTAAGTGTTAATAAAATCTAACAACGTATTCTTTTTAAAATTTTTGTTAATATAATCAATCTAACTGGCAAGAAAAAAAATGCTTTTTTTATTTATTTTCATGTTTTTGGGATATTTTAAAAAATTCCGTAAAGTAAATATATCACTGGACATTTACACACAGCGCCATCTAGTGTCACATTAAGCAAGGCTAATGTCGTGGACACCAGATAGTTGATATACTACATAATATTTACTTTTTTTTTGTAAATAATTTTCAAAACATTTATCATTTCATTTCAAATACATGTAAGCATCCATGGCACGGAAACATATGTCTAAGCTCATCACACAAACATTTGCTCCAATCGGGATTCGAAACCAGGACCCTAAGAACGTAAGGCAGCCTCACTACCACTATGCCATTCGGGTCGTCAAATAGATTGGTATGCTGATTTTCTTTACTGTCACCTACAGAATGTTTACAGGAGAGTCTCCAAATGGGCCTCCAATATTTATGTTTCACTCATAATATTCAGTAACTCGTGGCTAAGCGAATCAGACGCAGGTATTAATCTCCAAAGTTAAACAGTGATTTTCTAAGTCAGTCTGTAGATGGGTATTGATACCCAACTACAGACTGACTTATAAAATCACTGTTTAAACTGACCACCACCACCACGCCACTGACGCCAATGGCGTCCGATTAAACTGGATCCTGGACAAGACTCCAACATAGCTTTGGAAAAAGCAAGGCAGATATTTATGATATCGATAAATTAATGAGATAAACAAAACTGAAACATAATTTTGACATCTCTTAAAATCTCTCATGCTGTATGAAGAATCTGAAAAAAACCTGTGAAATTTCATATTTTTAAGTCCTCATCCCAATCATGGGTAATAGGGAAACTCGTCCCAAAACTGCGCCCAAGAGCCATGAACTTTATAATGTTCAAAACCATAATTTCAGGTTATAAACCTGCCAAACCTCAGCAACACTTCCGACACAAATTCCAGGAATATAAAGTAAGAAGTTCCGAATAACCCAACTTCCCCTCTCCAACTGGCGAGAATTGTTCAAAAAACAATTTTATGCAAAACCTCCTTTGATTTTTATTCAGCGAACTCTTTAGACGCGCTTTTGTTTCACAAAGGAGAAAATGCTCTATTCAGTTGTTTATTTAGGTAATTATCTCGCCACTGCCTAGTTTTCTTCCAATTCGCGTAGGTATTTTAGTCTAGGAGCCCGCCTTAGATTAACCTGCACTCATCTGTTTACTGAATATTAAAATACGGATACTTTTACAACAAAAGAGGTACAATTTTTTTTTTTAACCTTAACTTGCCCGGGCAATGGGCTTCTCATATTCCTTCCAATTCAATAGATGTTGTGCCTCTTCTCACCAATTCATTAGGAAGCCATCCAAGGCGTTACACCATGTTTCCCTCGGTCAGATTTTTGCAATGTACAATCCTACAGATTCGCCGGCATCAGGCAGACAAGGCCCACTTAGTCCCATTTAAGATTTCTAGCTTTACGAGCTACGTCAGCGATTTGAGCTCTGGAGCAAAGGTTGTCTAAGTACTATCGGTCCAGACTCACATGGAAAACCTTGGCTTAACCATTATCAGGCAACTGTTTCGCAATATTTTCTTGTTTTATTCTTTTGATGAAATGTACTAGATGACTAGGATATAAAAGTAAAAAACATTGTTTGCACAGAGAAAATTTTATAACAAGTGAATGACACAAGTCATTATCAAAAACACATGTTCGAATATCAATTTGAAATGATGTTTCAACTAAAAAGTTTCACATATTCGGATAGCTAAAAATTTTCATTCGGTAACAGGATGGATGGAGGTCGATCATAGTCGAGCTCTTGTACTATTTCAAGCCCCTTTGGCATTCTTTAACCAAACAGTGTAATTTGAATCGGCTCCCAGTATCTACGGTTTTATTTTAAGAGAATTTTGTTTCTGTTATTTTAAAACGGAATATCTTGAGGCGTTTTCTGTGAGTTGTGGATTGAAATATATTTTCAGATGGAATTTTTGGGGAAAAGAATAATTTTGTCTTTTATCGTGTTATTATAACGAGAGATTGATGAAAAAAAAACGTCATATTTCCATCAGAAATTCCAAGTAGCAACCCCATTACAAGACTTAAATGTAACTAAAGAAATGTGGGCGTATTCTGTTTAACTTTTAGGCGTGATCTTATATTATGTTTAAGAAGAAAAAAATATTAAAAACTCTTCATACAATTTAGAAAAATGCTGACATGGTTTTTTTTACAAATAAATACCGGTATTTGAACACCACCACCGTTTATTTTTGGACGTTTTTACAGCAGTGTGTAAAGCCTTCCTTTTATCGAATATCGGGTTGTTGTTCGCAAGTCTACCCCTAAAGAGCGTATTTTTCAAATAAAACATAAAAGATGGACTTCAAAAAGCAATCCTAGGTACCTGTCAACTTCACAATACAATAAAAAAATTACTCAAAACCCACATTTTATAATTCCCAAAAATAATAAACAAGAAATTAAAATACGCAACCTTATACAAACACAGGATTTCAAACTTTATTTTGTATTCACTAAAGTTGAAAATAACATGAGCTATATCACACATACGAGTACTCCATCATAAAAGGAACTCCTTTCCATGAATAAAATATTTTATGAAGAATATAATAACAACGGCAAATAATTGTAATATGTAGTGTTGTATATAAATCTTTATGATGTAGGTACATATAAATTATTATGTGAAGTCACATGAAAATGATTTCATAAAATATTATATTACAATTTATTGTTATGTATAAGCTGAAAGTGTCTTTATTTTATACCAAACATTAATCATGATGTAATGCTTGATTTAACAAAGAGAATGAAGTATATACTACTCGTATTTCTATACATGAAATATATTAGTACACAATAAAATTGACAACTGATATTCAGTATTTTGTCAACAACTTACCGTTAATGTCAATGTATCTAGTTTTTCAACGAAACTTGAAGTAATTTGCAATGCAGACTACGTGATCTCAGCGATCGAGTGGGAGCTATGCCGTTTCGGAGACTGAGCTAATCCGTAGCGCATACTGAACTACACCGTAGCGCATTCTCAGCTAAGCCGTAGCGCATACTGAACTACGCCGTAGCGCATACTCAGTTACGATGAAGCGCGCTTAGCAGGTAAGCTATAGAATTAAACAAACTAAAAAGTGATCACTTTTTTTTAAATTAGTCATTTAATAACTTGAATGTTAACACTTTGTCAAACGTAATTAGTACATCTACTCATGCGTCTGGGTTCAATCAGATACTGGTCTATTTGAATGGTTTCTAAACAATATCAGACGTTCATTCTTCGTTGTACGATCTTCATAATTTGTAACATATGTTAGTTGTGGTATTCACATATTTTTTACACAGAAAAAAAGGTGTAATACCACAATTAACTTGGTAACAAATTATGAAGACCGTACAAAGAAATGCCCGGAGTGGCCGACGCCTGTGAGCTCATAGAGTGGAAGGGCGCGCAGCGGCGCTCGCGTAGCCAGGTTCGGTACCCTGAGCCCCGCGCCCTCCCCGCGGTTGTCCACGCATATGTGAGGTTCCGACATCGTTATAAACATAACATAACATCACGCCTGTGTTTTCCAAAGGGTTAGGCAGAGATGTACCTAATAAGACACCCACATTTTGCCAATTACGTTTAAGACCTATGTAATATGGAGCGAGACTACTGCCTTAACTGGGCAAAAAAAAATACGTTCTTAGGGTCCTGGGTTCGAATCCCAGTAGGAGCATAATATTTGTGTGATGAGCATGGACATTTTGTTTCCGAGTCATGATGTTGTTTATATGTATAATAAGCATGTATTTACAAACAAAAAAGTATATATGTAGCATATCAACTATCTAGTGTCCACGACACAAGCTTTGCTTAGTGTGGCACTAGGTGGCGCTGTGTGTTAATGTCCAGCGATATTTATTTATTTAATTAAAAAGAACAAAAAAAAACGAAAAACGATGATGATTATTACTGAATAATTCCTGCTGAAAAAAAAATAACAACGCCTACCCCGGGAATCGAGCCACGGACCTCATGCTCAGCAGTCGTGCTTGTGACCACTAAACCAACGAGGCAGTCCTTGGTTATAATGGCAAATAACACGCCAATACGGTGTTGCCTTAATAAATAAAAAAAAATTGGTATCCCTTTCCAAAAAGACAACCTATTTTCTTTTGAAACCATAATTTCAAGCTCCTTGGTCATAAATTTTAAACATCACTTAGTATAACACCCCACCCTGTATACATGTAAAGGGTGTTAATATTCACGAGGGACATAGAACGTAATTAGGGGTGCGTAATTTAGATTAGAACCCTTACAATCTGATTAGCATTGGGACGCATTATGGGGTTGAAAAATGAATTTTATGTTCAACGTATGTTTTTTAATGGCAGGTTATGATAAAAATAGATTTTTATGCATTTTGGGTTTTGTTTTTATGCTAGTATGAGTGTATTACGTGGTAAAGTATGGCATTAAGTTTTTCGTTTAAATGGTGGAAAGCAAAAGCAAGTCTGACAATCTGTCTTACCAAGGGGTATCATTTAATTGAGTTGTGGAGGACAGATAGGCAGTCGCTCCATGTAAAATACTAGTATTCCGCCGCATCCGGTAAGACTGGAAGCCAACCTCAACATAGCTGGGAAAAAGCTAGGCACATGATGATGGTGGAAAGCAGTTTTGTGCATAAACTAGAACAATACAGGGTAAAAGATAAGTGTGAATAAAATGGAGAAAAGTTTACAATCTATTTTTCCAAATAAGATACATGGACCTATGTTCACCAAAAAGATAACGGTCTGATTATCTAAAACGGCTGTTTAAAACACATTTTTGTATGGGGACATGTCACAGTGACAGCTGTGTTTAAATAATCAGGCTGTTATCTTTTCGGTGAACATGGCCCTAAGTAATGTTAAATGGAAGCCCCGTGACAACTGTTTTAATTATGTAGGTATGTTAATCATTAAAAATCCGGTCATTAGCGAGTAAGACTCGTGCACCAAAAGTTTCCGTATGAACTAGTGGGTTTTGTGTTATTTAACTACATATTTACGGTTTTCAGATTTTTCTTTAAATATGTACTCTGAAATACTGCTTCTTGTCCATGATTCTAGGTCAACGGAAAGTGTCTTATAGGTTCAAAGATAAAGGTAACGGTCTAATTATCTAAAAACAGCTGCCACTGTGACATGTTCCCACACAAAAAATGTGTTTTAAACAGCTGTTTTTAGATAATCAGACCGTCATCTTTTTGGCGAGCATGGACCTTAGAAGTTTATTTCTTCACAGCTTCAAAGCATATTGCGTATTGTTATTACTTTCAACCTAATACCTCCACGCGTTCCTCAGAAAAAGGGTCTTGATGGACGTACAAAAAAGTGATCCTATAAGGGTTCTGTTTTTTTCCTATAAAAGAACGGAACCCTTTTTTTCGAATTCATCACATCAAAGTACTTCTTCCACTCTGGGCGGAGAAACCCATTCATGTTCCTTCCTCACCTTTTATGCTCCGCGGCCACGGTATCTCTTTCGAACAGTACCGTAGCCGCGGCAGGCAGATAAAGAACCCTAAAACCATAATTATATAAACAGTTTATCACCAAGCCTCCCTTAAACCCTTTAACTCTTAGTATTAAACCAACTTCCATAAACTACCCACAGTAAACTGCTGGGTCCTCTTCTATAATAACTTCTCCAACTTTATCACTTTAACACTTCAAAAATTCACACGCGAAAATGTCCGGCCACGGTAAACATTTTCTCGTAATTAAACCCATGACATGACATGAATAAACCATAAGTGACTTAACGATGCGGATAACAAAACGCGTCCTAGTAACACAAACTATATTACATTATTTGTCTATGAGCATCGTTATCATAGACCAATGGTTTCCAACCCAAGTCTATGGTACTTACATGGATCGCCAGCAGTGGTCTCAAAGGTTAAAGAAAAAACAGACACGTGGCACTCGGGGACTGCCGCGGTAAAGCTATCGCATAACATTTTTATCAACTTATGCAATTATAATTATTTATTTATTTTATATTTCCGCTTGTTGCCGGCTCGAGGACCAAACGCAGACTGAATGTTCAGGCTCTAAAATGGATAAAAAATGGTTACAAAGAAGGTTTAACATCAAATTAATGTACACAACCTACACCTCCTAGTTACGGCAATATATTAAAAAGAAAACTAGCTTGTCATTGTTATTATCTAACTTGGGGTGACATGGGGTGTTAGGTTATTTTCGTTAGGTTATTTTCGTTCCGGTATTTCTAGATTCGGTCTCCACGCTCAAGGCCTGCGATAGAAGCTATGCAATAGCTTAAAAAATAATAAAAATAAAAAATCTTGTTTAACGTTTTACCTATTGTCGGGCCTACGCTGTCCTCCCTACTAAAATAACTAACATAATGAAAAGAGTAACCATGGAGTTTCTTGCCGATTTTTCTTCATGGAATCGACCAACGCGAACCGTACACCTTTTACGACATTTTATAAGTGCTCATCTATTCCCATTCCATTCCATTGTGTTTCGTCCTAAATGGGCCGTTATGGCATGTGGGACGAGTTGCTGAATTACTCGCTCATCCAGTCCCTTCCAGCCCCTTCCCTTCCCTTCCCCTCCCTTCTACTGGAAGAGACTTTTACTGACTAAAACCCATCCATGTTCCTTCTTTTGTGTTCCGGGGCCACGGTATCTCTTTTGTACAGTTCCACAGCCCCGGCTTTTAGATACACCTCTGCCTAACTTTTCGAGGTTTACAGGCGTGACGTTAAGTGTAAATGTTTTCAGTTTGGCCACAAAAAGTTTGAAAGCCACTGGTCTATGGTCTGCGTTACCATAAACAACGGCACATGTCCTTTCCCATAACTCGAGAGGCTCGTTATTTATGATGGCGGCCGCTTGTAAATACAGATTATACACAATGGGAGGCAAACGTATGTCGACATTCAGCCTGGGAACAGAAGTGGCCGGCGACACTTGAGATTATTTTTCCGTGTGCTTTTTTTTTACCTTATATTGCAAAACTCATCATCTGCATAGCCTTTTCACAACTGTGTTGGGGTCGGATTCCAGTCTAACCGGATGCAGGAGCGACTCTCTATCGCTGGGCCTCCACAACCCAGATATTTATTTATTTATTATTTATTTAACACTTCAAGCACAAAAGTACAGAGGCGGACTTAATGCCATAGGCATTTTCTACCAGTCAACCTTTAGGTGATGCAGAGACAAGCAGTGGTAGGTGTCATTACTGAAATCTACACTACAAAGATAAATAAAATACTATACATATTTAACGAATACTATAAATATATTTTTAAATAGAATTAAGTGGATAATACTGAGTAAAACGATACTCCTTGATAAGACTGTTTGTCAGACTTTTTGGGCCACTGACTACCTGCAACGACTGTCAAAGATCCACAAATGACAGTCGAGGTCAACAGCTTAACGTGCTTTCCAAGGCACGGAAAATTTAGGTATGTTACCCTATATATATTTTGTGTGTTGGTTGTATTTGTGTGCACTCCACATATGAGTTAATGTTGCTCGAAATAAATGTATTTTATTTATTTCATTACAAAAACCCACAGGTGTTTTTCTTAGCCACAGAAACTAAAGAACGAATACAGCATTTTTTTTTAAAGTCTATAATAATTGACAGAAAAACAGACCAGATATTTTTTGTATTCTTGTTTCATAATTAACTTTTAATTGATCCTGATACTGTTAGCTTGCATCATCCCACAGCTGGGCAAAGGTCTTTCCCAATGACTTCCAGTTCTTCGATATAATAACTAAAGAAAATAAAACATGCTGGGCAGTCGTTGGGGAGTGCCGATAGACGTGAAAACTAAGTAATCTTGCTACGGGTTGTGCTCCGCGCACGCCTAAGTGGTGCCGCGCCACCAACCGCTACGCCGTAGCGGTTCGGCTACGAGTGCTACGAAGCGTTAGTTGACGGTCATGCGAGTTTCATGATTTTTATTCACCTAAAAAGTGCTGAACGCGCCTAAAGAAGCTTTCACTTCAAGGTTCGACCCTTTTTAAATAAATCTAAGTTTCTGTACCAAACCGGTCGAATTGTCAGTAGTCTTCATCATTTAAACTTATGTTACGATAGTTGAAAAACCAACCCTGGATGGGAAGACGCGTTTCCTTGTTCTACTTTATTGTTTTCTAAGGTGAAATCAGCTATTATTTAGCACTCCGCTCTAAGTGTTTTTCGGCCCAGCGTTTCTAATAGGGAAGCGAAAATTCGACTTGTGTAAGTGGTTGAGGGGAAAAGCGTGGCGAGAATAGCGCAGTTTTATATGAAACTAGTATACACAGTGAATTTGTTGAGTTAGCGTGGATGTTTAAATATGAAACTATGAAAAAAAATTCAGCCGTCTGTTGGACATAGGCAAGAGTCGTCGCATTGACCGGTCCCGTGCGACTCGCATCCGGCGGATTTCTGCATCTTTCACCAGGTCATCGTCCCTTCTAGTGGAAGGTCTTTCAATGCAACGACTTCCGTTTTGCAGTCACCACTCCAAAACTTTTTTAACTTTGTGAAGAATAGCGAAAAAAACCTGAAAAGTGTCTACATCTCGATTTTGATGAATATTAAAACAACATAATTAGATTTGTAGAAAATCAATATTTTAGGATGTTTGAACCCGTTGTTTTTTTTTCAACGAACGATGTTTTTTATTTAAAAAAAACATACACTGTCAAAGAGGAATATCAACTGTCTGGCAACCACGACACAAGCCTTGCTTAGTGTGGCACTAGATGGTGCTGTGTGTAATGTCCAGCAATGTTTCATATTTATTATTATTATTATTTACTTATTATACATAAGAAAGAAGTAAATATTTAGTGAAAATCTACTCCCATCCCTAAACAACGTCCTAGTTTCCCACAGAACATCTATCATGTCAACCCACACATAACTGTTATGAAATTAAGAAGGTCCGTTTGTCACATCTAGTAGTAAATTGATAAATTATCCTTAATGCTCCGTTGTAATTATACTTTATCAGGCGAAAGTGACGTTTTGACGTTCATTATGTCTGTGTTATCGTTATGATAACGATTATTGTAAATAGAATTGGCTGGATGTGGGTTATTAGGTATCGTCATTGGTAATTACTTCAGCTATTGTATCTGTTTCAACTGATTATGATAGAGTCGGCAGTAGAAGCTACGGAATCTGGATTTACGCCCGGTAGATAGCAATAACAATAATACCAGCTGGAATGCTTTGACGTTTTTTAATGTTACAGCACCATGCTGAGATAGGAGCCTTTTGGCCTCCTACAGGACGAGATCCGTATATTTTAATTTTTATTAGTAAGTTTTAAATACTAATTATTTTGATGTGTTTGGTCCTGTGCGAGCTAATAAATGCTTTTTCTTTCTTTCAATAAACTCGCCCCCTATTACATGGAACTTAAACATAACTTGCAAATTATGGGTGTACTATTATGTGCACCTCAGTCCAACCCTTTTGGGGGTAACAGGCGTGATGGTATGTTATGATGAACTCATGGAGTCGGTAACCAATAAAAAAATCATGCTGGGTGATCAAGGCTGGTTTTTGGGGAGTGCCGATAGAAAAGAAAACTAAGTAATCTATCAGTGCGTTCCGAGATAGACTGTAAACGCTATGAGTCCATAAACCCGTTCCGGGTAACCGTGAGCGCGATATCGATGTTCCTTGAGTCGTCATAGATGACGTCATGACACGCGCCATCTTGCGATTACACCGACCATACCCCAAAGAAATATCACCGTGAGCGCTGTCAAATGACCTAATGACAGATCTTAGCTGTCATAATCGTGAAATTTAAAACGGATCGCAAAATATTGCTGTGAGCGCTGTGAGTGATTATGTCGTATCTCGGAGAGCACGGTATATCTGCTACCAGTGGTCGTCGGCCCGTGGATCGGCTACGAGTGCCACAAAGCGTTAGGTGATGGTCACGCGAGTTCCATGATTTTTGTCCACCTAAAAGTGCTCAACGCGCCTAAAGAAGTTTTCAATTCTAAAACTTCTAGCGTTCCTAATTAATATGGGATATGGGCAGAAAGGTGACAAGGTTTTGTGTTCCAACTTTTTTTTATATTATTGTGTGTGTGCTTTATGTACTGACGTCAAATAATAGTAGTTTATGCGACTGTGCATAATGAAGGGCATTACAACAGAAGTGTGGGTTTAAGAAACGAGCCGAAGGCGAGTTTCTTAATAGCATCACACGAGTGTTGTAATGCCTAATTATGTATAGTTGCATACGCTACTTTATCTACCCAAATATCATAAGGGCTCTATGATGGGTTCAGGAACCATAGTGAAATGACCAGCATTACCAAACAGCAGATTGCATTCGTCGCTGCATTTACGATATCTGGCGGAGTGGTCATGTCAATTTCTGAGTCACTATCACTCATTTTCGACAGAAATAAAGAACTTGTCAGAAAATTTGTCTACTCGTAACTGGAAATAAAAAGCTAACGAACAAAATATGACAGCTCGAAATGGCGGCGTTTCGGATATCTGTAATTTTTTTTAATCATAGGCAAACGAACAAAGTTACTATTCTTGTGTCACTCAAGATCGAAATGTAGTGCAATTTATAATTAAAATCATACTGAATTGGGGTTTCGTATCGATATCTGATTTAATGTAGATACAGAATAGATATAGAATAGCACACTCACTTGAATTTGACCCCTGTTCCAAATTTAAACTCATAACCTACTGTTTTCAGTAGGTTATGAGTTCATAACAGTTCTGTTTATTTCTGCTGGTTGGTAATGCTGGTCATTGCCTATGGTTTTTGAACGCATTAGATAGGGTTTATGATATTTGGGTAGATAAACAATTTTTCTTCCTTTCTTTTTACATAAATGTTCCCCAAAAAGTACCAGGCTGGCATGAACTCAAGGTTGTATGAGACACCCCTCATGACATAACGAGACTTTCGTTGCGGTCATCCATTCACAGGTCAACCTTGTCAAACATTTCTCATCTTTAGAAATGACATACCTATTTAAAAAATAAATCGGTCGTTTTTATCATAGCTCTTGTAATATGAGCTAGAATGCACTCAATTTGCTCTCGTCTAATTTAAATAGAGCCAATTCATAAATGATACTGCACAAGTATGACTTTAATTGGCAAACTGTCCTGACCACAAAGTATTGGCCAAATTACTGCATTCGCCACAAATTATTGGCAACAGGGGATTAAATATACGTCGGTCACACAGTTTGTTAAACCAAACATTACAATATTTCAACATCTGAAATAGTTGTAATATTTCTTGAAAATGCTACGCAACTGAATTAGCACTTTGTCCTTTTCAAGTTAAGGTAGGATTCAGAGTGGGAGAGCTTTTGTTAGAGAAAACTTGTAAACAAAGTATGATACCAAAATGTTACACAAACGAATATTTAATTTTCAAAGGCAAAAGGCACACCGAAAACTCAGCTTACTTTTGTTTAGTTCAGTCGTAATTAATGTGTTTTTACTTCCCACTGGTTTTCCGTTTTGAGGCGGTTCTAAGTACCGACCTACCTAGTTTTGGAGTTGAGTGTTTTTAGGATAAACAAGGTATTTATTTAACTTCTATAGTTCGATGAAAATAGGTTAAAATCATTTACAAAAACTTAGTGATATTAAAGTGTCATATTTTTTTTTCTTTTGTGCTTATCTGCAATCAGTAGTGTACTATAAGCAGATACTTTGTGAGATTTTGTCTGGTAAAGTGCTTCCCCAAGTGGGGAGAGCTACTCATAGTATTTATGCAGGGGTTTTCCACAACAGTACGTCTTTTCTCTTAAGACGTATTTGATAGCTGTGGTTCATTTAGATTCGCCGCAAGCACGTTTTGGTGATTTTCCAACCGCTTTTGGTATTCTCCTGTAGAGGCCTGTATTTTCTCTTTTACAGTGGTCATATTTAGGTTTGTGTGAATTTCAGAGTTGGTAGTGAACCACGGAACGTGCGCTATTGTTCTTAATATTATTGCGTTCTGCATTCTTTGCAATATTGCGATGTTAGAATTACCTGCACTGCCCCAGAGCTGAATGTCATATGTCAATCAATCAATCAATACTCTTTATTTGTAAACACAGGTTACATCAGTGTGCAAGATGGTACATTAAATACATATTATATTAAAGTTTCTCTATGTTTTGCCATTTGGCGTACAAATATACATTTATAGGAGGGTTTTGCCAATCAAGTAAATTATCTAGTATTATAAAGGGGTAAAAGTTTAATTAGCATAATCAATGTCCAAGTTGGTTTTAATATTGACTTGTAAATGAGGAGTTTGTTGTCTAACGATAACTTGCTATTGCGACCCAGCATCCAGTACAGGTTTCTGTGCCGTATGTTGAGTTCTTCCCTCTTGTTTTTGATATGATGATTCCAGGTCAAACGGCGATCCAGGTGCATGCCCAGGTACCTTACACTGTCTTTGTGTGGTAATGTGGAGTTATCAAGGCATACAGTTTTTTTTTCCGAAGTGCGAATGTTACCTGCACTGACTTTGTTGCACTAGCTTTGATCCTCCACTTTGTAATAGCATCGAGGCCTTGTTGTAACTGCTCTGAGGTCAGTTCTGGCTGCTTGTTACTCGCCAAAATGGCTGTGTTGTCGGCATATGTAGCAGTCATTACTCCGTCGACCTGTGATAGGTCAGAAGTGTATAAAATATACAGAATTGGTCCCAACACTGATCCTTGAGGCACGCCTGCCCTTATGGTATAGAATTTGGAGGTTGATTCAGATTCTTTCACTTGCAAGACTCTGTCCGTGAGATAGGATTTTGTAGTAGCTGTGTGGTGCCGTGTGTTTTTCTTATCTTACAGAGAAGGCCCTCATGCCAGACCCTTTTCAAATGCCTGCTGAATGTCCAGAAATGTAGACGAACAGTACTCTTTTTTCTGATTTTCTCGACCACTCTATGTATTTGTTCGACAGTAGAATGCTGATGCCTAAATCCAAATTAGTGGTTCGGGATGGCATTATTGTTTTCTAATAGAGGCAGAGTTCGTTGAAGGATCAGTTTTTCACAGACTTTGACAAGATGGGTAAAAGGCTGATGGGCCTATACGAAGTGGTCTGGTTTGCTGGCTTCCCTACCTTATGTATCAGAAGGATTTGTGATACCTTCCAAAGGTCTAGGAAGCGTTGAACCCTTAGAAGTATCATAACATAACACGCCTGTAACCATCGAAGGGGCTGGCAGAGGTGTATGTAACAGTACACCCACATTTCGCCAGTTATGTTAAGTCTTATCTACAAAAAGGCGAGCCTATTGCCATCACCCGGCACAAATTCAGACTTCGTTACTGCCACTGAGAAATTCTAAAATGGAAAAACCCAATAACATTTTAATTGACCCGGGAATCGAATCATGCTCAGCCGTCGCGCTTGCGACCACTACACCAACGTGGCAGGTAACTTATATAAAAAACGATAAATAGAAATGTATTTAATCGATCAGGCAAACATCAAGAACGTTTAGAGAAAATTTCAACTGCATCAGTCTGAAGTCGACTTGACACCTCGCAGAACTAAGTAACTTTATGCAAAAACTATTGCTGGAAAACGTTTTTTTTTTTGGGTGAAAAATATGTTGTGGTAGTACTCAATGTAACGCACTCAAAACATTGTGCTGATGGATGGTTTGAATAGTACAGGGGTCGTGGAGGTGTTTAAAATAAAGATCTTACAATAAAAACTTCAAGTATTAAAAAAAAATCAAATTATTGCAACTTTGACCCCCAATATCTCCGTAACTAGAAGGTATGGTGTAGAGGCATGGTCAGTCGCGTACTCGTACGCGACTGACCATGCGCGACCGACCATCACCGTGACAAGAAATTGACAGGTTTACTTCAACTAGCTTAATCCTAAGCCAACTGTAAACCTCTACGCTAACGATGCAAAAAAAAACAAACATTTGAAACTACACAAATCCCATCCCTAACAAACACTGTCCACACGCTAGTGTTGTCCTCACCGATCAATCATTAGTGACGTGCCGGATACAATCAATCATAGTGTCAATAACGAATACTTTATTAATTTTCCTGCTACCGGGTGAAAGATATTATTTTTTGTGTTATAAATAATTGAGCTTTGGACACGTCGCGTAGTTAGGTTGGTTTTGATTGATTTTTGTATTGCGTATCAATATTTGGACTAAGGGTTTAGAAAATTTGAATCATTCCCTGCTATGACGACTCATAAAACCGAACAAAAACATTAAAAAAAAAGAAAAAAAAAATGTTTTATACAAAATTGGCCTGTTTTGATCTCAATCACGTCTGATGGAAAGCGATGGATGAGTTCTATGATGATGTGTGATATCATATAACCTCGTGATATCATACTGTCAAAACATTTTTTATGATGATTTGTGTTTACAACCGTCATTTTGTATTAGGAAAAAAGCATAGATTTTTTTTTATCTTGAGTTTTCTTCAATGCAAATTTAAAGCAATGCATTTGAGTACGGTCGAACAAGCTATTTGGTTTACAGTTTAACCCAAAAATTCAAATCGCTTGTTCGACCGTACATACGTAGTTTCAAGGTCCTCTTATACAATAAGGTAACAATGGTAAAATGACTAAGGACTTCCCAAAATATTTTCCCAAAATTAAAAATGGTCTTCAAATATACATTTTTTTAAAATTTACCTCACAAAGATTATTATGGCCGACGTAACCATAAAATAATTTATTACTTGAATTAATTACTTTTTATAAGGGCTTGCAAAATACTTAACTAATGTTTTTTTTTAAATATCGATACATCCACTTTCACTTTTGTTAGTTTTAGTGTTTATAAACGATTTTTTTTTTTAATAATAAGAGAGTGTAGGTTTTTTCTAAATTCTTGAGTTCTCTGTACACTACAGTTCATAGTTTTTTAGTCGTCTCAAATAATAACGTAAAAATGGTAAATTAACATAGGAACTTCCCAAATATTTTTCAAAGTTAAATAAAAATTATATGCAATTACCTTACAAAGATTATTATGGTCGACATTACCATAAAATAATTTATTACTTGCATTAATTACTTTTTATAAGGCCTTGCAAGACACTTAACTAATATCTATAGAAAGTATCGATACATTCACTTTCATTGTGTTAACCAGTAGTTGGGAATTAGGCTAAGGCTACACTGGGCAGCGATTGGAAGAGTGAAACAAGAAAAATTTGGTATGGCTACATTACAAGCAAGATTCCGGCGTATTTTCTAGATGAAGAAGAAGATAGAAGTCTATAAATTCATACTTACTATACTTTGTTGTTTGTTTGTAATTATATACTTATTATACATATAAACATCCATGACTCGGAAACAAATGTCCATGCTAATCACACAAACATTTGCTCCTATTGGGATTCGAATTCAGGACCCTAAGAATACGTTCTTACGTGCCTTACGAGGCACGATGGACTATGTATCATCGTAAAAAGCTGGGAGAGCTTTTTAGGCCAATTTCTTGAGCATCTGCCGACCCCTTAGTAAAGACAACTGTTTCATTTTGCTAATGCGAAGGTGTCAATCAAATGTCGTGATCCATTATCGCGCGAATTATTGCGGGAATTTGACCCAATTTTATTATTATTTTAGTAGATAATTTTTATATTGGCGTCGGTTTATTTTTTTTGTTAAGTACCGAAGCTACCTTCAGCTCGATTTCTCGGGGATTATTAAGATAATTTCATCGCGCCCCTTATCCCGAAGGGTTGGGCATAGGTGTACACATAGAAATATAAAAAAAAACAGTCCATGGGTGTACCTATCAGTATACCCCACATTTTGTCAGTCTGTTCAATTCCCAAGTAATATAGAGAGCGAAATTACTAAAACTCCCTAAATTGTAATAATTTTGTTACTTTATGCATGCACATTTATATAATAAGAGCTCGTGGCTAAATATGAACAGGCGCTCGGGTCGATCTTTAGGTAAAGCTGTGCTTGCCTAGGTTGGTCTGCGGATGGGTGACAACCCTATTTTTTTTAGGATGGGAAATCATCAATTGACTTCTCTCACTCTGGGCGGAGCGGGAGGGAGTGTCAGACTTTTACTGACTGAAACCCATCCATTTTCCTTCCTCGCCCTTTATGTTCCGGGGCCGCGGTTTCTCTTTCGAACCCCGACAGGCTTCGGCCCTTGCGTCTACCAATCACCACCCTTAGATACCGAGTTTTCTCCGTACCTCGGAAAGCACGTTAAGCCGTTGGTCCCGGCTGTCATTCAGGTCATCCAGGAGAGTCATTACACGTAGTCAGTGGGCCAAAAGTCTGACAATCAGTCTTATCAAGTGGTATCGTATTTCCTAGCATTAACTGGATTGTGGAGGTTAGATAGGCGACTGCCTATCTAACCTCCACAATCCAGTTTTCAATCCACTATTTTGCATGGAGCGACTGCTCCATGTAAAATACTGGCATTCAACTGCATCTAGTTAGACTGGAAGCTGACCCAAACATAGTTGGGAAAAGGCTAGGAAGATGATGATTTATGTAATAGTAATTAAATGATATATTTGTTTTAATAAGTCATGTATTATGGAAATAAAGAGGCTATAATAATATGTATAAATGTAAACAATAATAGTGGTACAACAACTACAATAATAAAAGTAAGTAGGCATTCATTGTCAGTGTTTGTGAAAACTTTGAGTAATAAGAGACCTTTTATCCAAATGATCTATTATTTTGTCAACATAACAACTTGGACTTAGACCTGTAGCCGTAGTCTTGGTTATCGGAATCGCTAAACTAACAGGTGAACTTTTAGAATGATGGATGGTCCAAAAACGGGGACTTTAAATGTTAATTGTCGAATATCAAAGAGTAACAAAATGGTGGCATGACAGGTAAACCATTTACGAAACTTTTAACTTCTACTTTGTTTAATTTAGATTTCTGATCCCGGAGATCAAATGCAGAATTTCTCAGAGGTCGTGGTTTCTTTTTAGTTAAAACAGTATATTATTAAGATTATGATAATCTAACAACGCAAGACCATGCCTGAAAGGGTGTTTAGACGAGAGAGCCATTTGAGTTGGGCAGCTTTTTGACATTTGTTTTAACTCAGTCATCATCTGCTTAGCCTTTTTCTAACTATTTTGGGATCGTCTTCCAGTCTAACCGGATGCAGCAGAAAACAGTATTTTGACATGGGGCGACTGCCTTTCTGACTATCACAACCTAGTTCATACTGGTTAATATGATACCACTTGGTAAGACTGGTTATCAGACTTTTTGTTTTAATTTAGTACTCAATTTATTTAGTTGTAATAGCTTTGTTTCTTCAAAACTTTTTCGAAGACACCAACCATCACTCTACACAAACAGATCGACGTAAGTAGGCAAGTTCTGTGTTTGTCGAATCTCAAATGTAACGGAATGAGAGATAGCTACAGATCCATTTCCTGCTTACTGTTTACATACAACTTTATACATAAATACGAGACGAAAATAAATCTCACTAATGGTATTAACACGAACTCGCATGTAAATATGGCTATGTTTGGCAGTAATTCGATAGGAACTGAGGAAGTGATGTTATCTGTATCTTGCAAAAAATTCTTTGTTTTATTCTTCTTTAAAACTGCTTTTCACACGCTCGCTTCGCTCTACGGTAATCTGAAATATTATACTTGATACTCTAATTTGTTAGGTGGATTTAATCCATGACCTGCTCTCAGTCGCTGCGACATTTCTTCTGTCCTTCTCTCAATTTATTTGGGGTTAGAGCACCATATCTTCTTCTGACACACTTCTCCATTACTAGTCAAATCAGTATTCTTACCCTTTTTCGCTGTATCATCCTTCACTCCCAATTAGTGGGATTAAAACATAACTTCTGAAAGTGTGAACTTTAAGGAACACCCGTGACCAGGTTATGTTATCATCTTTCAGAGAGTTCATCCATAATCTTTTTGGTTGCCTACCCTTAAGGCCATCCGCATTTTGATTTTCCAATTTGAATTCGCTTTTTCCCGTTCATCAACCTCGGAAAAAACCATTAAAAACAACAAGCAGGCATTACAATATATCTACAAGAGAAAACCTTCCATCACAATAGAGGCTACAGCTGAAAGGCTAATTAATCTTCATTTTTCTGAGAATAATATTGTTAGTACAGACATTGCATTGTAAACAGAACAATTCATTTTTCTTAGAAGTAATTTATTACTATATTTTTTCTCTGGTATTCTTTCTTCCATTCAAAGCATATTTTATGTGAAATTTACATTTATAATAAGTCAGTTTATTTCAGTATTTAATGATATTATACATGCACGATAATAAGAACAACATGAGACAAACTTGTACCAGAGATTAAGTATACGTCATTCTACAATATCAGGAAGTACTTATCAACCAATTCTTGTAAATTCCATAGCATCATGTCTTACGGTATTCTGCTGTGGGGACGGGCTGCAGATCTGCCTTGCCTTTTTCCAACTACTCGTAACCTTGTTGGCTTCGACCAGACACGAAGCCAACAAGGTTAGACTGGAACCCAACCCTAATGTTGCCTTCCTGTCTAACAGGATGCAACTGAACATTGAGCGATTGCCTATTTGACATTCTTTTCTTTTCCTTTCCTCGAAGAAAAATGTGTCAAAAAAAAAGTATATAAATATTTGTATCTATACAACAAGTAGGCTTCTCTTTGTCAATCGGGAATTACAGGAGTATTGATATGGTCGCTAAACAATCCCTTAATTTTTATGATACATAAATTTCCAGTTTTTCACTTTATTACTTATTTTTAAACCTTTCAAAAACAATAAAAAGGCACTAATGTGGTTTTTTATAGGTATAAAACAAATTATAAACTTAACTTAAAACATCACATTATATAACGTGCCCAAAATTAATTAATAAACATAACTAGACATTTAAATTAAGGCAATTAATTTAAAACATTTCGAGAAACGCTCCTGCCACGCAGATTCCCTTAAATCTTCTATTGTTTGTAAATTTTAATTAAGATTCGCATTTAAATTAGATTTTACAACAAAAGTTTTGTAATAATCTCATTATGTATGGTGGTAAACATATTTATGAATGGAGTTTCTGAATGAATGTGCTTAAGCCTTAAATGGCTCGTTAGGGAGTCATAGGGGAAATGTAATTTGATGAGGATGAGTGTTACTCAGCAACTTCCGCATATGAATAGATTGTAATTAATTATAATTAGTCTGTAATTATCCTATTACAAGTAGGATTATTAAGGAAAATGCGTTTCCTTGTGCAGAATGATGGCATGACGACTGTATCAAAAAATTACAAATCTATTTAGTCCGTCAGTTAGATTATTGAAAAATAATGGACACGTATTTTTTTGTCTTTGTAAATCACTGAATATTGACAAAGATAAAACGCATCTAAACTCGGGAGTGGGAGCTCGTGACGTCAGAACTAGGTAAAAGTTATACCTAGGCGTGACGTATTGGAAATTTAAAAGAGTCGTATCTTCGTCAATTTTCATTAACGTAACAAAAGAAAAAATACGGGTCAAATATTTTGTAATGATCTGACGGACAAATAAGTTTTTTTGTCAATTTTCATTGATTTACAAAAACAAAAAATACGTGTCCATTATTTTTCACTGACGGACTAAATTGATTTGTATTGTTTTTGATACTGTCATAATGAGTATTCTAATAATAGTGTCGATTAAAAGTTAAGTTTGCTAATTGGGCTACTGAATTTCTTATTAATACAATTGTGTCCATCATACAAAATAATACCGTAACCATTTGCGTTCCTTCTAGGCTGAGAATAATCAAGCCCTGGATAACGCCAGGACTTCTCAGATGCATTAGACATAGGGATAACATGCATAGAGAACACAAAGATACACCAGACGACTATGTTCTAAAATTAACCTATTTACGGTATCGCAATTTCTGCAATAAACTTCTGCACAGGCTTAAAAATAATCATGAAAAAAATGAATTGGAGAAAGCAAAAAGTAACCCTAAAAAGACCTGGAAAGTAATTAACAACATAATTAACAAACCAACATCCAGATCTTCTCCTAGGGAGTTGTTGTCTGTATCCAACCTAGACAGCAAGGCTTCATTAAATGAAGTCAATAGCTTTTTTGGAAATATAGGCAGGGAACTCGCAGCTAGGCATGCACATTCTGGTACAAAACATGAGTCATGTGACAGGCAGTGTGAACAGGTCAACTCAATGGCTCTACTTTCCCCAGATAATGCCGAGGTTGAAAATATTATTATGGGTCTTCGAACTGATTCAGCCCCGGGATGGGATGGAATCAGTTCTAAACTTCTGAAATTGAGCAGACAAACTCTTGTGCCCCTCGTCAGTCACATATGTGAAGTTTGTTTCTCTCAAGGTGAATTCCCGAGAGTTTTAAAGAGAGCGGTCGTACATGGTACTGGATAAAAAATCCAAGTGTCTAGGCTTATTTTTGGACCTTTCCAAGGCATTTGACACTGTCTCTGTTCCTATTCTTCTAAAAAAACTTGAGCAAATAGGAGTTAGAGGTCCTGCACTTGCAGTCTTCGCAAGTTACCTTTCCGGGCGAACGCAGTGCGTTAAAATCGACACATATGTTAGTGACGAGTGTACATTGTCTTTCGGTGTGCCTCAAGGCTCCATCCTGGGGCCTACACTTTTTCTAGTGTATGTAAATGGCCTATGTGAATTAGCACTCCCATATTGTTCCATTTATACTTATGCAGACGATACAGCCCTTCTGGTGCACGCCGAAAATTGGGACGAAGCCAAGAGGAGAGCTGAAACTGCCCTTAGCATTGTCATGTCCTGGCTAGCGGCGAATAGTTTGACTCTAAATGTAGAAAAAACGAATTTCATCACTTTTTCACTGAAATCTTCCTCGCAACCAGACAATTCATTTACAGTTAAGGCGTACACTTGCAATGCACTACTGAATCAATGCGCGTGTCTTCCCCTGACAAGAGCCACCAGTGTAAGATACTTGGGTGTACTTATAGACAATCTTGTTTCGTGGAATGCTCAGGTCAGGATGTTGTCTGGCCGAGTTAGAAAACTAATTACCGTATTTAAAAGCCTGCGATATAGTGCTGATGCGGATACTTTACGTATGGTTTATTTTTCTCTTTGCCAGTCAATATTAACCTTTGGCATTACGGTCTGGGGTGGTGCTCCTAAAACAACCATGATACAACTGGAAAGGGCACAGAGGGCTGTCCTCAAGGTCATGACTTTCAAACACTACCGGCATAGTACCGCACAACTGTACAAGGAATGTAAGGTCCTGACCGTGAGACAGCTCTTTGTGCTGAACTCCACGTTGCGTAAGCATACCAGCCTGCCGTTGGATCCCGCACGTCCTGCAAGACGTCGGACTGCTAACGTCTGTCCCTCCGTTAGACATAGAACAGCGCTCGCACAGCGTCATTACGCGGTACTTGGTGGTCGTAAATACAACTTGGTCAACAAACAGTGCAGTATTTATAATTATAATATAAATGATTGCAAGGCTCTAGTCACGAAATGGATCAGCACTCTTTGTTATGATGAGGTCGAAAGAATTCTGCATTCTAATTCATATTCATGACCATATCATTACCCTCCCCCCTTCCCAAACCCTCCTCCATCCCACATTTCCTCAATCACACACACATACACACACACATACACACATATTCCAACACAAAACATAAACACAAAAGACGTAATTATGGTTTGCCTTCTAATTAAATAATTAATATTTACTTGCATATTTTTCTTTATTTATCTTGTTTCCCGTTTGACGTGTTCCAAATTCCGAACTATGGTGTATTTAACGTTCTAGTGAACTAAGAGAGCCCTGACACTCATAACACAAGTTTAATCTTAGCTTGGGTGTCAGAGGTGTATTACGTCTGTGTTAAGTACAATTCTCAACTTAAATGTTAATCATATTGTTGAAAGAATGTTGTGACATTGGAATTGTAAGCTGGAAATAAAGATTTTTATTATTATTTATTAGTTAATATGCTTGATGGAGTTGCAGTTGGTTGCATGGACATGACTTTCACTGTAAAGCATTCAGGGCAATTTCTAAACTTAAATAGGCGTGCCCGTTTGATGGCAATAGGCTTCGCACCCTATTACATTTGACTTACACATAACTGGCTATCACACTGTATAAAACTTTCCGCTTCTCGTCTTAAATTGACATACCACATATTAATTGCGAGTGCCTTAAAATTGCCGTCTAGCACCTTTCACTTCATCTTGTAAGCCCTAACCGACTAAAGGAGCACTCCTTAAGTTTTACACTGAGCCTCTCAAATCTTGAGCAGTTTCTTACAGAAAGAACGCGTGTAAAGTAAGAGGACTTTCGAGTCATTTCACTAATCTTCCACTCTGTAGCTTCATAAAAAAATAATTAAAGGTTTTCTCGGTTTTAATTTATTTCTTTGAAGTTATTTTCGCGCGGTACCAGCGCGTATTTGCAATGCGCAAAAAAAAAAAAGTCACTTAAAGTACCGATTCCACAGGCTTGTCCTCATTTGGTAACTCTATACAATATTCCTCCACGTTTGAACGAGAATATCAAAGTTTCACCCGCGCCTCGGAAAGCACGTTAATTAAGATCTTTTTCAGTCGTAACAATCGGCCAAAAATCTGTCAACCACTCTTCCCTAGAGCTATTGTATTCATCATCATCATCGTCAGCCTATCCCTAATGTTCCCACTGCTGGGACATGGCCTTCTCTCAATGAGAGGGAATGGGCTATAATCCACCACGTGAGTCCAGTACGGATTGGTAGATGTCACATGTGTTTTTGTTCATGATATGCCAGATTAAGTAGAAGAAGTAGTAAGAAGTATTTTTCAAAATCCATAATCCGCAGCTGGTTTGACTGAATCTTTATACCGAGTAATTACTAATTAGCTGTTAATAAGACTGTTTAGGTATCGAAAGAAAATAGTTTTAGAGCCAGTAATATTCATTCATACTAAGTTAACTGTTAAAAATTATTCTGCAATATTATTTTATATCTGTCGGATTCGGTCATTAGTACGGACCTTAAATGAATCGCGGGCGCGCCATTTAGTAGCCACCTACTTACTAGTGGGGACTACACACACCCACAGCTTCGACATAGTCGTGATGTTTTAAGCCGGAAACACACTTACGTGGCGTGGCGTAGCGTGGCGCCCCAGAAGCATATCGGTTTCGTACATTAAGTATGGTTAGAGACATATTTATAGATCGTGTCGTGTCGTGGCGAATTCTGGCGTGGCGATGACGGCTCACCACCGATTGCGCTAGAGCAGTGGTGAGTGTTATGGCGCGACACGCCACAACAGGCAAATGTGTTTCTACACCACGTGCCTCGTGACGCGAGCTTGCCGAAGAAAACATTACGCACGTTTGAACGTTGCAAAGGTTCATTATGTGCTGTTCAGAACGTCACGACTGCAAGCGCCACGCCACGTAAGTGTGTTTCTGGCTTTAGGCTCGCGGTAGGAGCGATATGCGAACTGTATCCGATTTATTGTACCTAGTGTTATTGTATTAAATTGTAATTTCGAGTATGTTGTTTCATAGAAGTAGTGTAGGTACCCCATCTTCAGCTCACATTTAACAGTCTGTATCCTGATAATCCGCCAACTTTGTCTCAATTTGTTTTTGACCAGAAAAGCTTAACTTGCTTTTTTCAAAATGAGGATTTCTTGGTGTGTACTTTCCGCCGTCAACGACCACGCTATCACTACATGGTTTAAGACGTTTGTTTTCCAAAAAGAATACAATTCACTTTATATGAGAAATACAAGGTAATCTGAAAACTAAATAAAATAATTACTTATGAAGAAGAAGGTAGGTACTCGAAAAATATTAGTTGAGTAGTAGACACTGGACACACAATCTTTTTGTGGGTAAAAGAAAAAGGGAGTGTACAGTCACGTCTAATAGTATGTAAACACTTAAGAATTTTTAAATTGTGTTTCTCCTAATGTACTGATTAAAATTTAATTTTATTACGTACATAATATTCTGGAACTCATATTTTTATGAAAAAGATTCAATTTCCTAGTTACAATCGTTATTTCTCGCGAAAATAGCTATGATACTAAGGAAAGTGTATACATATTATTAGACGTGACTGTACTATTACATATCGATTCTTGAAGGCAAGTACATAAACATCTAATACCTGCAATAATAATCACTATAAAAACACATCCCACACTTTCTCTCCAAACCCCAATGTAACACGCTCAAAGAAAGAAAAAACGTTCCACAAAACCTTCCCTTACAAGTCCATTCTTCTCTTCCGCACCCCTGTAAAACTACCCTCTACCTGAAAGGTACACAATGTTGCCCCCAACTGTCCTTTGTCACGTGACAAGGGTCTCGATCGTCAAAAGTGTCAATTTGTCTATCAAGAGAATCCTAGCTATCATAGGTATATAGAGGCACTTGGGAAATGTATACCTATTTATAGATTTAAATTGGGATTTTCTATCATAAACTGAAATAAATTTTGATTGGTTTTATTTTTGGGTAGAAAATATTGGTGAGATGCTTGTGAAATTGGTTGTTTGTTTTTTATTATACTTGGCGTAAAACATAATTGCAATGTTCCCACAATGTTCCCAGCGCTGGGTCACAGACTTCTTTTCGACGAAAAAGAAGATTCTCCACACTAACTTAGTAAATATCTCATAAATCTCGGAATGTGTTGTCCAAAGATAATGATTAGTACCACTCATTGTCATAATTCATAAGAGTTAACGTTTCCTAACAATACGTCCTTTCTCACAAAAATCTATCACCTACAAACATTTCCGATGACTAAAATCTGAAAGCTAACTAAAGATGCTAAACCATTGATTCGGTTATAATTATGCTTGTTTCCGATTCAAACTCCATCATATCTGAAAAATAAAATAATACAGTAAAATAAGCCCTTTATTGCTGTTTAATAAAAAATAAAAAAAAGATTAGTTACTTATGATCGGTTTTCACACCACAGCTTGTCCTTCGACAAAGGCCTGCTCCAAAGAATTCCACCTATCTCTGTCTCTTGCAATTCTGGGCCATTCTGGACCAGCAACTCCTTTGAGATCGTCTTCCCAGCGTTTTATTGGTCTACCTTTACTTCTTTTGCCATCCATGGGGTAACATTCTGATATTAGTCTAGTCCATTTCTCATTCCTCCCTCTTAACATATGTCCTGCCCATTTCCATTTAAGTGTTCTGCATACTTTATTCACATCTCTAAAGGAAACATTTTTTTTTGTTCGGAGAACAGGCCACCTCCATATATGGAGCATATATTGATTTCTTCCCTATAGTCTCTAGATTACAGTGGTAATATTCACTAAGCTTTGTCTAACCGGAATGCTGAGAAATTCGATAATGAAAACGTGAATCTTACAATAACCTCAAATGAGCGATATTGCCAAATTAGATATATTTTCCGGTATTTATAGTTAACGTAGTTCACTGTTTAGTAATAAAATTAGTCACTCGTCCTTGACTGTACTACTTTAAAGTTTTTGATGCGATTTTCATGATTTGATAGACTGAATACGAGAAATGATATAGAATTAGTGAAACGTTTCTCGTGAATATTTTTTTTTCATCATCATCATCATCAGCCTACAGTAGTCCACTGCTGGACATAGGCCCCTTCAATCACACGCCACTCAACTCGATTCTCAGCAACTCTCATCCAGTTGCTACCAGCCACCTTGCGACACTTTAACGATCCTGAAGGTGACCCACCTTACGTTTACCGATTCGTGGTCTTCCGGTTAGACTTCAATGTAATATGTCGTTTATTTACTATAATAAAATGGTTACTTTTTTCTGGTGTAATATGAAAAATAAATGCAACAATCGAGTGGCCCCAAAAAAAATAACAGTCTCCTTTAGTTACATTTTTAATATTGTTTATCAACACCACATCTTACTCAGACTAAACTCAGGTAATACCAACTAATACCAGGAACATTTCACTGTTCCATTTATTTTGTCCAGTTCATTCCTTCATCTCTTTTGCGGTTCACCGCAATACACGGTTTGATGTAACATAGCTCCAATTTCCGCCAACATTGAGCTTACTGCACACGAAAACAGGTCAATCCCCAGGATATATTATCCGCGTACACATTATTTCACTAATAATGAAAGTAGTTGGTACAGTCGAACATGCTATTTAGTTGGATGGTACAGTACACGGTGGAAGGAAAAGGGACGCACGGTTATGTTTACGGCATGCTAAAATCAGTGATAAGAAAGCAAGTTGCATTAAATTAAAAATGTATTGAACCCCCGACACATGTAAAAACTTTTTTGCAAAAAATAAAAACGACATAAAAAAAAAAAATTGTGAAAAATAACTTTAGCTCCTGAAGTCGGTGACCTTTGTTTGATTGATAAATTTTTTTTGTCACCGACTTCAGAAGTTAAAGTTATTTTTCACTTTTTTTTTTAGGCGGTTTTATTTTTAGCAAAAAAGTTTTTATTTTTCACTTTTTAGTGGTTCACATGTGCTTGATATACACGGAAAGTGCACCGTTACAATTACAACAAGCCCAAACACGACTAGGATACATTGTCTCATTCTGGAGTTCCGTGACTCTTGGCTTCATCATCAGATCTGATGGTAGAATGGTTTTTATCGAACGCAAATGCTTCACTTGTTGTAGAAAATACCAAAATCGCAACACATTATGCTATAAAATTTGAAGAGTTCCCTCGATTTCGCCAAGATTCCATCATCAGATCCCGACTTGATGGCTATGGGATTATTTGACAAAATAATCCGCTTTCCAAAAAAAAAAAAGGTTTTTCCAAATCGGTTGGCCAGCGACGGAGTTATGCCCGAACAAACGTAAAAAAAAATAATAATAGAATCATCCGAATTGAGAACCTCCTCCTTTTTTAGAAGTCGGTTAAAAATAATGTACATCATTTTACTAGTCAAGCGGGAGTTGTGAAAAATGTAATTATCATGTTCAGGTGGCGGACATCTTGGATTTGAAATTTATCATAGCGTATAGTATTTTTCTAGTCAAGCCCTCATTTGATACCCATATTAGCCGCCGTAAGTACTCTAAGTGCATATTGAGGGAGTTGTTGAATAAATATGTAATCCGCCATTTTGTGGCGGTGGCCATCTTGGCCTGTTTTTTATCAAACACAACTAAAAACACTACCGACTATTTTACTTTTCAAACAAAAAAGAAGGAAATCAAAATCGGTTCATCCGTTCTGGATCACACAAGTTTAACGTGTCTGTGTGTGTACACAGACACGTTAAACTTATAACACCCCGTCGTTATTGCATCAGGGGTTAAAAAGAAATGACTAAACAAGTATACAACGCACTAACATCATTGATTAAAACAAGTTGTGAAGTTGCTGTGTACCAAATAGATTGTCCGATTGTACGTGTATATGACAAAGTAGCTTAACTTTTTCTTCGCTCGCGTGGTATATAATATTTTTATCCATTTTAACCAGAGAAAATACTATACCTTCCGTTAAGTATGCTATTATACTTACCCATTACATTTGTAAAAGTAAAACATTCGACCAGTACTGTAGTCTACCTTAGCCCTGGATTAAAAAAAATGGACGTCATGTGGAGATGCCTTTGTCCAACAATAGGATGGCACTTGCCAACTGTATCAGTAACAACCAGTTTATATGTGTTCATTTTAGGATTACAAGATGGTATGTTTATTTTTATTTTTATTGTACTCCACAATGCTGTCTATTTGACCCAATGGTTGACTGGTAGAGAATGCCTTGTGGCATTAAGTCCGCCAATGTACCACTATTGTACATGAAGTTTAAATAAATAAATAAACCAGTCCTCCTCTAACTTAAGCATTTGTTACAGTAATCAACATCTTTACATCTTAATATGTGCAGGTAATAGCCAACGTTCCCAAAACCACGCAATTTTTCCAACTTCCTCCTACATTTTATTCACCACGAATACCCACCCTAAGTACACTCAATAAGTCAGAGAATAAAATAAACGCCTCCCACTCAAACACCGCAAGGAATCCCTTCGGCTTAGCCACTACACAAGTACGTTCAAACCACGTGGACAAACACCCAAACATTCAGAGTCGGAACAAATGTCTTGAGGCCTGCAAATATTTGTCCTGAACAAATAGGACACCCTGTTAGAGACATGGATCATCTGTATTGTAAGAATTAAGTGGGATAGTGTCCTGTTTGCTGTTGGTACGGATGCTGAACATACTGACGCTTGTTGTATGATACAAAGTGTGTAATGTATTTTGAGGGTTGTGTTATCATGAAGTCATTTGATGTTACATGGAGCAGGAAGAAACTGCGTCAAATTCGTCGGACAGTGTGGGTGCAAATTAATGCTGAATAAGAAATAACAGACTTCAAATAACCTTTAAGTGTTCTTTTTTGGAAATGGGTGACAGAAATGTTTGTATTTTAGCTAAAAGCACGTTAAGCAGTTACTCCCGGCTGTCATTTGTAGATCTTTGGCAGTTACAGGTAGTCAGTTCAGGCCCAAAATAACTCACAACCAGTCTTACCATGGGGCATCATATTATCCAGTACTAACTGGGTTGTGGAGATCAAATAGGCAGTCGCTCCATGTAAAATAGTGGTCTTCAGCTGCATACAGTTAGACTGGAAGCTTCCCAACTTAGATGGGAAAAGGCTAGGCAGAAGAGGATAATGGACAAGTACAGTCACGAGCGCCAATATGTAAACACAAAATAACATTTAAAAGTGTTTTTCTCCAGCTTTTCCGATTAAAATCTCATGTTGTTACGAACATAGTATTCTGGACTCATATTTTTATAAAATATCGTAAATCTCCCAGTTAAAATCGTTATTTCTCGCGAAAATTGCAATTTATTTTGGAAAGTGTATACATATTGGTGCTCGTGACTGTACACGTAGCATGATGGTGCATCTCTATTCTACCAAGAATAGATAAAATATCAAACCTAAAAGGATTTTTAAATGTTGTTATAAATCTGATAAATTAGAGAAGGTTATTAACCACATGTAACTTACGTCCTTGAGATTTGGGCAAATAACTCTACCTATTCCGATCTTTGGCCAGCCAATTCGATGGCATTTTCTTTTAAGTTTTAAGAGCGGGACCAATCTACTAAAGAAAATGACATAAAAATAATAATGTTGTTAACTAATCCCGCGGGATCCAAATAAGCGGGATCAATTTACTAAAGAGCCAAAAGTGACTCGTCGTAATGCAAAAAATTACACCTAAGTTCTTTGGTATTTGTGTTTTGGTATTTGGGTTTGGTAAGTGTGTGTGAATTGATGGCAGGACTGTACATGTGTGCGACGTGCAGTCCTGCCATCAATTCACACACACTCCACAAACACTTCCTTATCATTAACAACAACTTAAGTGGTGGACTGTACCTGTCACTCACATAATTTTCTCAGCTTCTTCTTGGAGGTGTGTTTGCAAAAACTAACTTAATTATGTCCTCTATTTGTCCCCGACAAGTGCAAAGGTGTGCATTTCATTTTCTTGGGAAATCTGGAGCATAGATAGAAGATAGTTTCTATGTTGAATTGAATGGGAAACGCGATTCTATAAAGCATTTATTAATTATAATTATTTCGACTTTGACTTTCGCAAACATTTTTAGACATTCAACTCATTGTAGATGTTTTGCATGATCTTCTGTAACGTTATAATTTCGCCTAACGTTAAAAAAATATAATATCGCAGGACATTACACACCGCAATCTAGTGCCACATTAAACAATGAGGTTTGTGTCGTGGACAGAAGACAGTTGATATACCACATTGATACTTCTTTATATTGAATTTCCTGATCAACAAATAAAACGAAACTGTTGATTAAAATACGTAAATATACGAAACCCAAATAAAATTAGCCTCCTTTCTGCTCCTCCAATTATCATCATAGTTGAATAACAGGAACAAATACTAAATCTAGAACTACCTACCTCCAGCAAATGTTAATTTAAGATTAGAATACATTAGCTTAAACTCTCGCGATCTGCATTCTTGAGCAGCGGCCAGCCGCATCTGATTGAAGACTCTTAGCTATTCCTGTTGCAACTCCACTATTGCACGTTGCTTGCGAACTAATTTACATCTGAAAATTCTTGATTAAAATACTTCTGTTTTGAATGTTGTTGCTGGCTTTGAATGGTCAGGGAAGTTAGTAACTTGATTCAGTTCATTTGGTTTCCTTTCAAGTGTTTTTTTAATGGAAATAAGATTTGCAAAACAACTACATTCAAATACGGTGCCAACAGAGAATTGAGTACCTACACGAAATCAATTGGTTTCATACGAGTAAGAATCCTACATTAATTGATTTGTAAAAGGGACCATGGAGTTTCATGCCCGTTTATCTGAACTTTCTGTCTAACTGACTAACGATAACAGTTCAAAAGTGCTTGAACATTGCTTTTATTTAAATAACAAAATAGTCTAAGAAATGGTTTAAAGGAAATACTTTGATCCTGACTTTCACATATAGTTTTGAAATAAATCACGCCCACTCAAAATGAAAGTAGAGCTTTATTGGTTTGTATGTTTATAAAAAGGAACCAATGATCAAATCCTAAAAAAACACTGAGAGAAAGATACATTATTTGTGGATGTTATATTTTATAAATTATAATATACAAGTTTTGCAGACGATGTCTCAGACGAAGTCCTAGTTGTTGATAAAATTGTTTCACCATTTTATAAATCACCCACAAATGCCACCGACACAAGTCAGAAATTGAACTGAAACTCTAATCATTTATTCAGACGACAAATGTCAAAGATGCCAGCCAAGAAGCTACGTGTTATAACTTTGAGAAGAAGAGAACGCAATCAAGCAACTATCGTCAAACGCGACCCAACTGTACTGAGGATAGGAAGACTTTGCTTTCACTACGAAGTTTTTAATTTTCGACTTGTGGAAGTAAGGTTGTGGTTGTGCTTAAAATGCGACTCATTTTT
Source organism: Xestia c-nigrum (assembly GCA_916618015.1). NCBI lineage: Eukaryota > Metazoa > Arthropoda > Insecta > Lepidoptera > Noctuidae > Xestia > Xestia c-nigrum. Next base: position 4,663,144 of record OU745262.1, read on the forward strand.
AAAGACTGTCTTTTCGGCACCGTAGGTACCCGAGTGGTGACCAACGGGGCCGTATTAATAAGCCTCCGCCGTATTAATGTTAATATTTATAACAAGGCCTATCCCAATTGTTAACGTACCTTTGTGGCCTTTAATTGGCCTTGTTGCGTTCTGTCTCCTGCTGATATTATGGAGGGAAGTGGAAGTTGCGGGATTCAAGACAGTTAAATTCACTCTCTGTGACTTCGCCGAGCTTCATTGTCCGTCCGTTCCACCTAGTTACATTGTAGTTACATTGATGTAACTAGCTGGATATTTTTATTCCAAGTAGTTACATTATTTAAGAATTTAACTTTAACGTAACTAATGAGAATTTTTTGATCCACGTAGTTACATCGTAGATAGGTACCATCGTAGGTGCAAAAGATATATTAGTTAGCTCTCGTGAGTCATGTACTCCTAGTACTTTCATGCTCATGGCAACCAACGTCTTAGAACTTACTTAATGAAACCTCTTTGGTGAGGAAATGTACTGGCCACTTATAAATGATAACGAAGTCATCGACGTCCTCAGCGCTTTTCTGGTGGTTACCACTGTTGATTCTGGCTATCAGGAGTTAAAGAGGTTTCGGAATAGTGTGGCGGGTTTGTCCCAAAACAAAAAAAAACCTCTCTGCCCGTCCGTTCGTCTGTCCGTGTCTGTCATCGGGCTTTATCAAACAGAATGTGTATTTCTGTTACCGTTATAACAACAATCAATACAAATAAATGAAAGATGAAAAGGGACTCTACGACTAGGATGATACGAAACTCTTCATATTATGAGAGTCCGACTCGCATTTGGCTGGTTTTATATTAAACCCTGTTCTGAACAATCACGGTTCACAACAAAACATAAAATGCCACTTACTTACTTGTTACTTTCTCCAGTTAACCCGCGATCATGGCGCTTGCAACAGCGTCGAATTTTCGGGAGCTCAAAAGTATTAACAATCCCGTAAGTGACATTTTAAGTTCGGTTTTATATTATTATTACTGGCTTCGCCCGCTCCGCAGATTACATACTAAAACCTTCCTCTTGAATCACTATATCTATTAAAAAAACTCGCATCGAATTCCGTTGCGTAGTTTTAAAGATTCATACATATTGACAGACAAACGCGGCGGGGGACTTTGTTTTCTAATAAAGGGTGTAAAACACCCCTTCACGAAGCCGAAAGGCACTTGTTCTCCCCATCATTGCGATCATTTTTTCGTTGTACACCATACCTGGGAACCTTCTAGTTACGGAGATATTGGGGGTCAAAGTAACAACTTTTTGACAAGCTTTTTTTTGAATACAAGTTTTTCTTGTAAGATTTTGACTTTTGACACCTCCACGACCCCCGCACTATTCAATCCATCCATCAGCACAATGTTTGAGTTCTACCACAAAACATGATTTATAACCTCAAAAACCTCAAGTTGTTTCCCAGCAATAATTTTTGCGTAAAGTTACGGTACAGAATGCTTGGTTAACGGCTTTGTGATGAGGTGGTTTACGCCCTGTATGTAGTGATTCAATACGAACACAAATTATGCATATTTTGTTAGTAAAATTTATAAAACTTTGTTAGTAAAATTAATCTTCATTGAATATATTGAAAGCAATAAAAAAAAGCTTTGCAGCAATAACCTAGCGCACAACTCAAAGTAAATACAACACAAAATTATTCCACAGGTTAAAAATAAAGTCTTTCAAATCAAACTCAAAGAGATCAAACCATCAACACTGGCGACCAATACAAAGCAATATTCCTATTTCTTCACAGCCATCATTAACTAGATTGGATACAAAAGGGGCTACCCCAACTTCGCCTCGGAAAATAACGTGCTAACATAGAGTAGATAGATGCAGAAGGTTAGGCCGTATCAATCAATTCACTCAGCGGGTCCCATTCCGCTGCTGCAAGCCTTTTCCAAATTGCTCCACAACATCCTGTCCTCCGATTTACGCATCCACCTTTTTAAAGTCGTCGGTCCGTCAAAGCCAGCCCTATAATGGGTGTAAAAATACCGTTAACGAAACCAAGAGGCACTTCTTCTCCCTGTTATTTCGATTACTTTCCTCTTACCCACTGTATCGTACTAGTTTCGGAATATATCATAGGTTAAAGTTTCAACTTTTTCACAAGTATTTTTTTGTAATGTTAAAACATTACTTTAGATACCTGTATCCTGAAGAATTGCCAAACTTAAGTGGCAGTGGACAGGGCATATGCTCACAGAACGGACAGCCGATGGGGCCGAAAAGTTCTGGAGTGGTGACCGCGAACAGGATGATGTTGCGCTGGAAGACCTTCCACTAGGTGGACCGATGACCTGGTAAAGGTTGTAGGAATCCGCTGGATGCAAGTCGCAAGGGACCGGTTAATGTGGCGACACTTGGGGGAGGCCTGTGTCCAGCAGTGGTCGTCTTTCGGCTGAAATGATGATAATAAAGTAATTTCATTCATAGAGGTCATCATCAGAGGACGCAAGGAAACTCCAAGCAAAGCCATCTCCATTGTGTTTTGGGTAACTTTAAGCCTTCTAATAAAGTCCATTGTGAGCGACCACGTTTCGGTCCCGTATGTAATCACCGGCAACACACACTGGTCATAGACTTTCGTCCACAATTTCGTATACACTGCGGTAAGTTGGACGAGAACACACCAAAGCTGCGAGCTTTCCCAACACTGCCCAGTCGAGTTGGATTCGACTATTGACCGCTTTCTCGAAGTTAAACCTACCTAACTGGACCGAATGAAATTGCTTACACCTTGTCAATTACCGGGGATCACTAACACTTCAGCGGAGGCTACTTCTACTGGGCCACCAATACTCTTTCGTGCCCATTTTGTTTGAGTGCAGGTTGTCCTTCGTTCTATGGAGTTGACCTTCTGTAAACCGTACTCTATAGTACAAATCTGGGGCAAAAGAATTTTTCAGTGAATTCTGAGATATCGATCGCACCCGGTGATATTGAAAGCCTATTTTTCTTGCTGACATCGTAGGAATTCGTAGCAGCAGGTTAAGTGTGAGAATATGTGTCAGTAATGTGGAAAATCTATTTTCTAGGGTAAGAATTTGTGGAGAATTCTTGATGTAAGTACCAGAAGTTCAGATCCCAAATGAGTCTAAAGCGTTTTTGTACATCGTGTTTGTAGTTTGGTGCATTTTTTTTTCACGTCAAATAAGGCGTTTGCAAGGCTTTTACAGATTCAGAAATAGATAAACAAACTCGTGTAAAAGCAGTAAATTAAAATTACCCTAGAGAGTGCCATTAGTTACTTAATTTTTATAGAATTTACAAAAGAAACAAACTTTATTAAGATCGCGTACATTTACTTTTTCAGTGGGATGTTGTCCCAGAGGAATATACAACTACATACTTTTACCTTATGACAAAGGGACGTCACAATCGTGATATTTGAAAAAAAACACGATTCATAATGCTGTCGTAGTCATCATCATCATCATCACCATCAGCTTGTTAATATTCCCACTACAGTGACACAGGCTTCCTCTCTATAAGAAAGAATGGGTTATTATCCACCACGCGAGCCCATTGCAGTTTGGTAAATGTCACATGTCTTCGTATTTTTGGTTCTTATAGGGCATGCCGGTTTCCTCACGATGTTTTCCTTCACCGTTTTTGAGAACCCTAGGTGATATAATAAATCATAGCAATCGTAGCTGGTGCAGTAGCTTGTAATAATTAAAGCCAAGCATGACTTCAAGTCAATAATAAAATGGTTTTTGCCTTCGTCATCACTAAACTGTTAACAAACACACATACCATTTTCGGTCACTGAATTAATAGGTCAAACTTAACCTCATAAAACCGTACATCATAATGATTATCAGTAAAACTTCTGGTCCCCCGGGCAAGTCGTTATCAACGCGATGGATGACGTCACGGGCTGACGGCCATTTGTCTCCGTCCGACGAACAATTAGGGGTGAGGTCGCGAATTTAGATATTTTCTCCTCAGCCACGCTCATTTTGTGCAGGTGATTATTTATGGGCTGGTTAATACAGAGACATTAAGTTGTCGAAACCGTTGTTTGATGTATCTTTTGCTAGCTCATTATATGCGTAGCCTTTTCAATATTAAGGGTCGGCTTCCAGTCTAACTGGATGCAGCTTACTTGTGATATTTCGCCAACATCTATCCAAAATCACCACAAGATTTAAATACCAATGATTATTTAGTTTTCTTAGAAAAACAAATACCTCCTGCGTTATTGCCTATACCACAGATTACCTGTACGTCTGTTTGACCCTGATAGATAGCCTAAGGGATAGTGAGCAGTATCTACATCTACACCTGAATGTGACGGAGACGATAGATAAAATAATAACGGCCTCTTCATTCACTGGCTAAGCAGACACAATGCGCACAGTATAAAACAAATGAAAACGGGTATTTATCGCGAACTTTACCTTTAATTAAAGCCCAACGTGCAACGTTTCGACCGGATTGCACCAGCGGTGGTCGTGGGGAGACTGAAGTATTGGAGGTACCGTGACAGCAATGCGAAGGCGTTTATTCAACTACCTTCACTGATTCCATATGTTTTATAATGTGTTCTGATTGTGAGAGTTTAAAAAGACATGCGCACAATATAATCACGATTACCTAGGTTATGGGGTTTACTATACCTTCTAATAGCAAGTTAAAATCGGACAAACAGATGAGTGTCATTAGATTCTGTACCATATTTATCTATTATTAGTCACTTTGACTCACACAAAAAAGGCTACGAAGAACAGGACAGATCCTGCTCTTCGTAGCCTTTTTTGTGTTTTTGTTTCTGCTAGTGATAATGATCACCCAACAAACACATTACCAAACCATGACCGAACATACTCAATTACAATTAACCTAACTCAGTCGAAACGCCAGCCATATTTGCAATTGACACAAACAGTGACGTAATGCAACTGATTGCATATTGGCAATATAGCAGTTCTACTCGGCTCGATTTGCTACTCACTCGATCGTAGTTGCCAATGTGTATTGTTCTAACTATTACCATAATAAGGACGCGAGATATTCCTACTATCAAATTACTATTTCATCATGCCTATAATCTCTGAAAGCAGAGCTAGATAAGGCAGGCAGATGTTTCAATATACATTCACTATCATGTACACTTGATAGGCCACACCCACATCTCCCCAGTAATGTTTAAGGCCTATAGGAGTCAGGTTCAGGGAGCGAGCTTAATGCCATCAACTGGGTATTTATCATAATGTAAATTATGATTCATTATGCACCTTCCACTAGGTGGACTGATGACCTGGTGAAGGATGAGACTCGAGACATGATTTTTTTTTTAGTTTCAGCTCTAAGTATGGGGAACCCCCAAAATTATTGATTTGTATTTCTATTTTTGTATAAAATCTTAATGCGGTTCATAGAATACATCTACTTACCAAGTTTCAACGGCATAGTTTTTACAGTTTCGGAAAAAAGTGGCTGTGACATACCCGACGGACGGACAGACAGACAGACATAACGAAACCATGAGGGTTCCGTTTTTTGCCGTTTGGCTACGGAGCCTTAAAAATACCTATAACTCTGTCTAGCTTTTAGGGGATTGCAAGTTTACAGGTACCTGTAAGCTTGTAAGCTTATGTTCTAATGCACATAATACACGCACACACAAATATGTAAAAGCCATATTTTCTGAATGTAAAATATATATAACAAAAAAGTAAGATTCATAGCCCTTCCATCTGTAGTCGGACAGGCTTATTTTAACGTATGATGGAACACAGCGTTGGAGCACAGTTTTCCGTTATGACAATGTAATATAACAAAATCCTGCAGTCGCTCCAGGACTTTGTGTGCACTCTAAAATTGCGCATAGTTCGTACAAAATTGCTCCAAACTTATATTACGTGCGAAAGTTGAGTTTGAATTAGTCAACTAAATTGCATAGTGCTAAGAATGTTTGGGAACTATATTATTATGTAGTTTAGATGTTTTATTGGATGAACACTCAGTGTTCGACAGTCTGTTCAGTTGTTCACACAGTTATCATCATCATCATCGTCAGATTACTAATGTTCCCACTGATGGGACATAGGTCTCTTTTCATATGAGAGGTTCCAACCTCTGTACCGGTTACCGGTTTACACGCGATGTTTTCTAGCACCGTTTAGAGAGCAGCCCGCCTTTTTTTTTTAGGATGGGAAATCATCAAATAACTTCTCCCACTCTGGGCAGAGCGGGAGGGAGTGTCAGACTTTTGCTGACTAAAACCCATCCATGTTCCTTCCTCGCCCTTTATGTTCCGGGGCCGCGGTATCTCTTTGGAATAGGCCCGCAACCCCGGCAGGCTTCGGCTCTTACGGGCCCCTTCAATGTGCTGACATCTCTTTGAGGCGCGCGTGGGACACGAACGCGCCGTCGACACGGCCTGTCGACGGACGGCTAGCTAAGTAATGCGCCTGCCTGGGCTCGAACCCACGACTTACTGTTCGTAAGTCGGGGTGCCATTACTAGGCCACCGCTGCTCTCTCACACAGTTATACGTTTCAAAACGCTGGCTAAATAATAACAGCCGTCCTGTTCGATCTTTAGGTCAAGCCGCGCTTGCCTAGGCTGATTCGGGAGAGGTGACTGACCACCCGTCCTGACTCGGTAAGCACGTGAAGCTTTCCTGGTCCTGGCTGTTGATCAATGGTTGATCAATGAATTGATCAATGGCCCGAAAATCTGATGACCAGTCTCACCAAGGGGTATCGTATTACTCAGTACGAACTTGTGAAAGTCAGGAAAGGCAGATATAGACAGTCGCTCCATGTATTCAGCTGCATTTGGTTAGACTGGAAGCCGACCCCAACATAGATGGGAAAAGGCTAGGCAGATGATACTTATTAATATTAGAAACATTCAGATAAATTAGAGCCCAGCAATACATTATGTAGGTCATCCAAAACATTAACTCAATTTAACCGATAAACTTCACATTTATCACAATCGTGATAGGTATAAATATTGAATGACCATAATTCCTAAGCTCATAATTTCAAGTTAGCTCCTAATTACAACTAATTACGGAGTCAACGACAGCTGTTGCTAGGAATTATGATTTTAGAGAACATTGCTTTTTGCTTTATTGTCACTAGATGTCGATGTTTACGTCTGAGAAGTTTTTCTAGATAAACCGTTGTAGTAGACTTATTCGTGAGTTAAACCATAGAAAACATTTACGATCCGAAAAAAAAAAATGAAGTGAAGTTGAAGTGTTAAATAATTTGACCCTGCCTAATAAAACCTTAGCGCGGAATAAACTTATTTTTATTTTTATTCAAATGGAACAACAAACAGCTGCAATATAAAACATAAAAATAAGAAATATGTATGTCACCGTAAAATTGACAATTTATATGTTATATTGTAACATCTCTAGCGATATTGTAAACTCTCGAATTATTGTGATATGAACATACGAGTACTGCTTACAATCAAACGCATTATTTTTCGTGAAATGCATGCGATGGTAGGCAACTCACGCGGTGTGGAAGGAAGGGTCCCCCTTGCCCACTCTCATGAAAAGATACTGTACTATTCCTGAGAAATATCGATTAATATAACCTAACCTTAAAACACTTTATATTCCCCTAAAAAGCGTAGTCGACGGAGCCCCGCTTCGCGGGACCCCTATTTCCGAGTGCAGGGTTTAAAGGAACCTAACTAACTTAACGGGGGGGTGCCCCAAGTCCCGTTTTTGGGTGCAAAGATACTTCCGTATGTTCAGTTGACAATAATTCGAGATATTACAATATCGCTAGAGAGAAACACGTTATATTGTAATATAAAATGTTTGACAATTTTACGGTGACATAATATACCTACATAACTTAAAAACAACATTGCAGCCCACAACGCTGTTCACAGATTAACTCTAGGATACATAATATAAAAAATAATCGCTAGGGTTACAAATACAAAAACTTTTTTGCAAAAAATAAAACCGACTTCAAAAAAAAAACAAAAAAGTGAAAAATAACTTTAGCTTCTGAAGTCGGTGACCTTTGCTTGATTGCTTTAGTTTTTTTGTCACCGACTTCAGAAGCTAAAGTTATTTTTCACTTTTTTGTTTTTTTTTTTGAAGTCGGTTTTATTTTTTGCAAAAAAGTTTTTATTTTTCACTTTTTAGTGGTTCACATGTGCTTGATACATGGAAAGTACATACCGTTACAATTACAACAAGCCCAAACACGACTACGGTACATTGTCTCATTATGGAGTTCCGTGACTCTTGGCTTCATCATCAGATCTGATGGTAGAATAGGTCTTATCAAACGTAAAGGCTTCACTTGCTGTAGAAAATACCAAAATCGCAATACGTTTTCATATAAAATTTGAAGAGTTCCCTCGATTTCGCCAGATTCCATCATCAGATCCCGACTAGGTGGCTATGGGACCATTTGGGAAGAATACCCTTTCCAACAAAAAAAGAATTTTACAAATCGGTTGGCAAGCGACGGAGTTATGCCCGAACAAACATAAAAAAAAAAAAAATAAAAAAAAAATAGAAACATCCGAATTGAGAACCTCCTCCTTTTTTAGAAGTCGGTTAAAAAAAAAACTTACACTTATTGTTAATCATGACCATGTTATTGTTTATCTCGACCCCTAGTAGCATTTTTTGTTGGCGTTTAGTTGGGCCACATACCTCTGTTTAGTTGGCAATTGCATACAATTGGCGGGCAGTTTGCGGGTTGGGCCCAAAACTGATGGCCAACGAAGATTTGCCTACGAAAGCCCAACTTGCGATGGAGATGGAGCTAACGTGGAATCATAGACTAAGACTATATGGATATATTATAAACTGCGTGGAATTGCCTACGAAGTCCCAACTTGTGAGAATTCTGGGGGGACGGCGAGAACGCTTAAAAAATTACGCATCAGAGTTATCCACATTAGGGATAATCGCAAGGGTCAACCTGACTGCAGTTCAATGGCAAGGCCTCGCCCTGGGGGAACCGCCTGTTTGATCACGGTTTACCTTATTCCAGGTACGTATGAATTCACTACAATACTGCGCGAGAGTAATTCGACGCGGGAGAATCTTAACACCGCGATTCAGAAACGTGACGTAATTGTACAACGCCATCTAGTTTAAAGATACAAACTAAAACGTGCTGTACTTACGCGTCTTCTTTCCCAGAATAATGGTACCTTTACTTAGATTGCACTCACAGTACAATGTTAACAAGTTAATATATCAAGTACCATTGACAAGATTGCACTTAGTGAGATATCTAAGTAAGATAAATTGAGAACAATCAGTTACGAGAAACTGACGAATCATAGCAACAAGGGAATTAAGTCATCTTCTTTAGTGTTGTGATATATATTTACTAGACTATAATAAACAGGGTGGAATTTTACAATGCCACCTGGAGGGAAAGTACTCTAAATACTGGAGATCGCAAATTTTACTCAAAGGAGACATACCTTTATTTTTAAAAAGAAACAAATCTGCATTCGAAGATTTTCAAAAAATATTTCGAACCAGAATCGAACCCGGGATGGATCGGCTGAAGTTCGAAAAAATAATATACCTTTTTGACATCAATCGATAGGTTCAATCATTTACGGATCAAATCTCTCTAATAAATATGATACGATTTAAGTTCGACAATACAATAATTGTAAGACGTATCATACCTAACAGGCCTATTGAAAGATTTAAGTTGGACCGATGTAAGTTGTTATCATAACTTAAATCCCTAGAAAAAACTCCCAACAGTAGGAATAGAAGCTGCAGGCCTGTCGATAGTTGGCTCAATGTTGTTTTAGTAATTTAAATGCATACAAAATCTCCCAACAGAGGGAATAGCAACAGAAGGCCCTTTGTTGGCTATTCGTTGGGCAAATAGTGCATGTTTATGACGATGGGGATATTTTAAGTTTAGGTTGGCGAAACAACTAACCGTCTGCCAATACATTCCCAACTGTTGGCATAAGGAAGCCAACGGCAATTGCTACTAGGGACATTACAGGCGCTGGTTTACATATATACAATCTGATATAGACAAAGGTGTCTGAAGTACAGAATAACTGTCCGGTGGATCTACAATCGATATCGAAATCAAAAATATAGTTTTTAGAATTTTTGTTTGTTTGACTGTTTGTGTATGTATGTCCGGGCTAAACTCAAAAAGTACCGCATGGATTTACTTCAAATTTGGCATGAATATTACTAAGAGGTCGGGTCAACATATAGCTTACAATCATCATACTATCACCTACGGAGGAGGAGCTGTGAATCTTTATGACTGACTGGGTGATATATCAACGCACAGCCCAAACTGCTGGGTCTACAGATTTCAAATTGGGCAATTAGGTTCCTTATGTGGTCTAAAGGTGCATTATGAAAGGATTTCCATAATTCACCCTCTAAGGGGGTGACACGGGGCTCCAAAGTTTGTATGGGGAAACCAGATTAATTAGACTATTTCATTCGAAACTTCGCAGTAATGCTCCAATTGAAAAAAAAATGGAAACGGGTTTAGGTTTTTTCAAAAGTCAACCCCTAAGAGGCGGAAATGGGGTGACAAAGTCCAAAAATCAATGCACAGCCCAAACCGCTGAGTCAACAGATTCCAAAATTGGCAAGCAGGTTCCTTATGTGGTCTAGGGGTGCACTAAGAATGAACTTATTGGACAATATCAAAAACCACGACGGTCACACGGTTCACGACGGGTCGAAGTTGAAAAAGGCCCTCTGCAGCCACTTCTTTGATAACCCATAATGTATTAAGATGTCAATTTGTGTTCTTTTTTTACGTTTATTTGTGTACTAATTCTTCCTTACCACTGTCTTTTAGTTTGATTATTTTTGTTTTTTCTTTAACTATTATAAAGCTATTTGTGAAAGCTTGTAATTGGCCATATTTTTGTTACTAACGAAACTATTGTATCTGCCTAGCTGTAAGTTTTCCGAAAATAATAAAATAAAATAAAATAAAATATTATTGTGGTAGCTGCAGAAGATTGTAAAAATATTCTTGCATTGTATAGACTCCATCTCTTAGTATTGTATAATTGCATAGCACATGTGTGAGTACCATGTACTGTAAAGCTACCATTTGCATTTAGTTATCATTCATTGACTTGAATATGCCTTGGTGGCTGAGAGATTGTCATGCTCGCTTAAATGTCTTGCTGATGGTGGCGGGTGGGTCGGGTCATTTAGTTCCCTTCGATATGGTTGAATTGAATGGCGCTGATCCATGCGTCATGTTCGTGAACGGGCGCTGTCAGTCGGGACTGGTCATCTCTTAGCTGCCATGGATCATTTGAATTGCTTTAATTTATAAATTGTTGATTTATTTCTTTTTTTACTCTGGACGCTCTTATTGTGCACGTCTTTCTACATCGTTCTCACATATACCTATGTATAATCTCAACATGAAAGATGTAACCAAGATTTTGTAACAACATTTTTGATTGAAAAGAGTGTCCATGGAGTTTCTTGCCCGTTCTTCTCCATAGAGATCTACGCTAGGGAATGGGCAACTACAGTACATTCTCAAGTTATTATGCCTTGTGTCTGTGACTGTAGCCATTTTTTTTTCGTTTTATCGACATTCAAAAGTGCCGTAACAGTCTAGTTTAAATACAATGGGGTTGGAATGAAAAATTAAAAATCAATATGGGTGTCGCTTCCGAGATTATCAGGGGTGCTGATTACGAATATGGTATTTATTATGACATAAAAACAGTTTTTTTTTAAATCACCGATGACTCTCGAATCTGCATGTCTCTTCCACTTTGTACTAGAGCCTATAAATACTAAGAGAAGATTAACACTGAAATATTCTTGGCACACCATACCAACTGAAGGCTCGGTTTACTCCACGAAAAGCCATTTATAATATTTTGCCCGCCGTAATTTCTCAACAAGCGCCTAACGAAATAAATCAAGTGAGTCATACATTAAGGCCGTATGTGTAATTATATGTACATAGTACATGTATATATGTACCAATATATCAGACATCCAAGCAAGCCGTTGTAACCGCGACCTATCCTTACAACAATGTACGTACATTAATCAACTTCCTATTTGTTATGTAACTTTCTCATACTAATTTGTGTTTTGTAAATTCTGATGTATTTTGGGTGGTTTCACTTTCAAGGCCGATCTTTGGTCATAGTCTGAGAGAAATGAGTATCTGGGATAATTCTGAATGTTCCTTCTAATCAGTTGAATTTGAATAATAGTCGCGAATTATGGGCTCAGCATGATCTTTTTTTGTCATCAAAACGCTAAATATCATCGCTATTTCTTATATCTTATTTTTAACAAGATAATAAATAAATTGATGAAATAAGAAGCAGGGCGATATTTAAGATATAACTATTTAATACTAATAAAGAAAATTTTAAACGTAACTGTCAGTGCACAAATATATGGACGAACACACGTGACACACCTCTAGAAACTACCACGCAGACATGCGCATCACGTCACATGTTGCTATGTATTTTAGCGCACGCGTCCAAACTCTCAACATCCTCTCCTGGACGCAGACGCTTTGAAAGTAAACCCATTGACGAGGTGAAGTTTTCATGCAACGGTCGATGAAGTCCCTTTGTCAAAATATCAGCGACCATGTCTCTAGTGCATCTGTATTGGACCATGACTTGTTTGGCAGCAATCTTCTCTCGTACGAAGTGGTAGCGGACGTCTATGTGTTTACTGCGTGCATGGTAGACAGCATTTCCTGAAAGACTAATCGCACTCTGATTATCACAGTAAACGGTTAAAGGTGTACCTTTAAGTTCTGGTTGCAACTCGTCTGCCAGCTGTTTCAACCAAAGAGCCTCTTGTATAGCAGACGTAAGAGCCATATATTCAGCCTCAGTTGTAGACAGAGCCACGGTCTGCTGTTTCTTAGAATTCCAGCTTATTGCTGCACCCTGGAACAAAAATATATAGCCTGTGCAAGACCTTCTATTCTCAATATCATTTGCCCAGTCTGAATAATAATAAATAATAATAATAAATGTTTTATTGTTTCTCATACGATTGTTCTACAGCACAAAATTGAGGCAGCCCCGTTAAGTTATAAGGATACTTGTGATGGGGTTACCTCGCAACTTCCCATGGGTTACAATTTTCAATAACAATGTACAATGTTGACGCAGAATTAAAAAGAAAAGAAAACATTTATGTTTAAAGATGTTACAAAATTATTCCATCAAGTTCAGGTACGAGTATCTGTAGTGTTTGTGGGTGTATGTGGTGTGTGAGTGTGTGTGTGGTGTGTGAGTGTTTGAATGTGTGTGGAAGGTAGTTGTGCGAGGTGTGTGGGTGTGAGTAGGTGTGTGTGTGTGTTTATGATTGACCGGTTGATGTATGTTAAAATTTGTTGCAGGCTCTACTTTAGCAAATTCTAGTCAGTAAAAGTTCAATTTCGTCGTACGTTTGAGATTTCAACCATTCCGATATAGTATTTTTACATTCATACCGCAACATGGGGTAGATATCCAATATGAGGTTTAGTTTATTATAAATGTAAGTAGATTGAGTGTTATACTGCCGCCTGGCAAAAACCGTACGGACCCGAGGGGAGTGGGCCACAATGTCTTTACGTCTTTTATCTAGCCTGGATGGATCAAATGAAAGGGTCTTGTGTAGATGTGTGGTTATATTCAATACATATAATTTCCTTACTGACAGAAGATTACTGATCTTGTAAAGGTTGAATCGCAATAACCTTCAATGTTCTTGTTATCCTTTTTAAATGTAAGTTTTAAATCAATAGTTCCTTTCAAGTAACGAAATATTCTCTTGACCGCAATCCAATGTTGCATTGTTGGATTGTTATTAAATCTACTAACAGTATTAACAGCATAGGCTATGTCAGGCCGTGTACATTGTGATAAATACAAAAGACATCCCACAGCTTCTTGATAAGGTACATTTTTCAGTACTTCAGTTTCATTTTCAGCCTTTTTTAATTGAGTCCCGGCTTCAAAAGGAGTTGATACAGGCTTACAATCAATCATTTTAAATCTCTGTAAAATTTTCTCTATGTACAATGTTTGATCCAACGATATCTCCTCCAAATTAGTATTTTGTGTTATTTTAAAACCAATACATTGTCTGGCTGTACCAAGGTCCTTCATTTTGAAATTTTCTTGTAGTTTTTCTTTCACTAGTAGATATTGTTTTTCATTATTGAACATAAAAAGCAAATCATCGACATATACTGCTATGAACAGTATGTCACGTTCGTTTACAATTCTGTAATACATGCAAGGATCTATTGTTGAGCGCTTCAATCCAATGTCAATAAGAGCAGCATTAAGTTTCTTATTCCACTGCCGGCTGGCTTGTTTCAGGCCATACAATGCTTTGTTGAGCCGACATACCTTATTTTGAATTTCATAACAAGGTGGCAGTGACATGTAAATTTCTTCATCTACAACTCCTTGCAAAAATGCTGAGATAGCATCCATTTGATGAATTTTTAGTTTATACTTAGCCGCTAAGCCAATTAAGTATCTGATTGATGAATAGCGTATAACCGGAGCATAAACCTCATTGTAATCTATACCTTTTGTTTGTTTGAATCCTTTTATAACCAGACGAGCTTTGTGTCGTGCTATGTTTCCAGCGTCATCTCTCTTAGTTTTAAAAACCCATTTGCAGGGAATTACCTTTTTGCCAACAGGTGAATCGGTGACACTCCACGTGTTATTTTCGATTAAAGAATCATATTCGGCATCCATGGCTTGCTTCCATAATTCAGAATTTTCACTGTTTAGTGCTTCAGTGTGATCCTGTGGATCGTCATCCAATAATCTCATTGCAGATTCTGAATTAAAGCACAAAAAAGAGTTAGGTTCCGAACTGTTACTGTATACTTCTCCATTTCGTCTCTGTAAATCTCGACGAGGTCTGAGATTTACATGACATATTTCAGGAGAACTGGTATTGATTGAACCAGGAGGCATGTATGTCTCATCATTAGGATCCTCGTAACAACTTGAACTATTCGAATCTGATTCATAATTTTCTTCATTATGAGATTGTGTTAGATTTTTATCGGTCTCAAAATATACTATGCAGTCATTCTCTTCACTGCAGTTGTTATTCGTTTCTTTTACTAGTTCCTTACACTTTTTGTCTGTGGTTTCAGTACAACTAGTATTTTTGATTATTTTATTTTGGTTGACAGTTTCTTCTAAAAATACAACATCTCTACTCAATATTACTTGTTTGGTTTTCTTATCTATAAAGCGATATCCTTTGGAGCATTCGCTATAACCAATAAATGTCAACTTACGAGACTTAGCATCTAATTTGCGACGCTTTTCTTTTGGTATATGTACCATTGCTAGGCAACCAAAAACTTTCATATGACTTAAGTCTGGCTTGAATCCAGTCCATCGTTCCTCAGGGGTGATATAAGACAGTGAGCGAGTTGGTGAGCGATTGATGATGTAAGCAGCAGTTGCTATTGCTTCTCCCCAATACTCTTTCTGCAATGAAGCATTGAGTAACATACATTTAGCTCGCTCTATAAGAGTACGATTCATTCGCTCGCTTACACCATTTTGTTGAGGTGTATATGGGATAGTTGTTTGGTGCTTTATGCCAAATTTCTTCAGACATTTATCAAACTGACTGTTGATATACTCTCTACCATTGTCGCTGCGAAGTATTTTTATTTTGCGATCCAACTCATTTTCTACTTTATTTTTAAATTCCAGAAATTTTTCTAATACTTCCGATTTACATTTGAGAAAGTAAACAAATACCTTTCTAGAAAAGTCGTCTATAAATGTTAAGAAATACCTTGCACCTCCGAGTGACTGGTTCTCCATGGGTCCACATAGGTCTGAGTGGATGAGCTCTAGCAAACTTGTTGCCCGGGAGCCTTCATTTTTGAATGGTTGCCTGGTTTGTTTTGCCTCCAAACAAGATGTACAAATGAAGTCCTCATCTTGTTGACATAACTTCACACCAAGAGTACATTCTGAAATCTTATTAATATCCTTAAAATTAAGGTGACCTAGTCTTTGGTGCCATAAATACTTGTCTTCAGCTGTAGCTGCCATTGCCTGCCCACTTTGGTAGGTGAGTAATTTGTAAGTATTATTTACTAACTTTGCGTTGGCCACTATCTGATTATTCCTGTTCATTATTGAGCAACCGTTACAGTCAAATTCAATTTTATTGCCATTCATTATAATCTTGCTCACAGAAAGTAAATTTGTGGATAGAGTAGGAATACAGTCAGGTTTTCCTGTAATTGTATTTGGTACCTGGACATTTACCGTGCCACAGCTTTGCACGGTTAGAACTTTGTTGTCTGCGATCCTGATACTTTGTACAGGCGGTGCAGTTTCATTTTCTAGCCAGTCTCGGTTCATCGTCATGTGGGCTGATGCTCCGGAGTCCACATACCAGCTACTGACATCATTCATAGATGTAGCTGAAAAAGCTGCGACAAAACCATTTTTAGTACCTTTGTCTTCCTTCTTTTTATTTTTAAACCAACATTGCTTGCCCACATGCCCATATTTGTTACAGTTGAAGCAACGGGGGCCTTTTGGTTTCTCTGAGTGACTGTCTATATGTTGAGTATTGTTCATGAATGTCTTCGACTTTGCATAAAAAGCGGTAGTACTATATGATTTTGTTTTGACTTCTTGTAATAGCTTTGTCTTTATAAAATCAGCACTAATTTTTACGCCTGAGCTTTCTATACCCATAATCATAGGTTTATATTCATCTGACAACCCGGCCAACATTAGAGTTCCGAGCCACTCATCGTCCACATTGAATTTTATATTTCTCAACTTGTGCGCGGCTGACATTACTTTATTTACGTAGTCTTCAACTGAAGAACTATTTTCCAAGTTTGTATTAATTAGGTCTTTTAATAAGCCTACTTTCCGAGTTAATCCGCTGTCTTCAAACGCCCTCGCTAAATTTTCCCATACCTGCTTTGCGTTTTGCGCTTCTTGAATATGTACATATAAAATCGGGTCAACTAATAATATTAACTTGGACTTAGCTTTGGTGTCGAGTTTAACTGAAACGGGGTCCGAAGCCACAGGTTCTTTTAAAATGCAGTTGTACATGTCTTCGTGTTGCAGGTATGCCTTGACTGCAAAACTCCAACTTGCCCAATTCTCACGACCCTTAAGCTTTTCAATTGACATCATTGAACTACTTCCAGCCATATTTATGTTGTAAATATTCAATCTAAAAATAAAATTGCTGAAAAGAAAAAAATGACTCGCGAGCCGGTAACCAAATGTAAGGTTATACTCGAAATTTTTCTGTTACTGTTTAAATACTGCTCAAAACACAAAGATAACTATAAACGGCAGGCTTGGGACGGCCCATAACCTGATGAAATAAGAAGCAGGGCGATATTTAAGATATAACTATTTAATACTAATAAAGAAAATTTTAAACGTAACTGTCAGTGCACAAATATATGGACGAACACACGTGACACACTTCTAGAAACTACCACGCAGACATGCGCATCACGTCACATGTTGCTATGTATTTTAGCGCACGCGTCCAAACTCTCAACATAAATATTGGCACTAATTGAACAGGTCCACTGAAATCAAACTGTGCCGATCTTTGAAATACCATCTCTGACACTAATCTGCATGGTTCTCGCATTATATTACCAAGATTATACCTAGACCTTTAATCGCGGAATTTGTGACGACGCATTTTGCATCGCCGTGTGGTATAAACAAGACCTTAGTATCATACCAAAAGCCTCAACCTAAAAGAGACTACCTATATATGACCTCTGAATTTGTATCATCTGTTTCTTTTCGGAGTAGTTAAGCACGAAACACCGGCCGCGTGTAGCTTAAAACTACGTGTACCAACAAGGGGTGTGTAACATATGCTATAATAGCAGATAGTATATTTTCACTTGAAATAACGTTCAAATAGCTTAATTTCATGTGATATAATGTCACATGTCATAAAAACTTATTTTACCCTAATTACATTTAGTATAACGTTCATTTCAAATAATTTTAATATGTATAATGCTGTTTTGATATAACGTAGCTAAACGTTATATTAAAACAGCATTAATAGTATATTTAAAATATGAAAATTAGGTCAAATGAAAGTTAGGACAGCTGTCCTAACTTTCATTTGACCTAATTTTGGTAATTTTGAAAAAACCTAAAAACCCGTTTCCACTTTTTTTTTCAATTGGAGCACTACTGCGAAGTTTCGAATGAAATAGTCCAATTAATCTGGTTTCCCCATACAAACTTTGGAGCCCCGTTTCCCCCCCTTAGAGGGTGAATTTTAAACTCACACCTTCTTCTTGGTTTATCTTGCAAATAGGTTTTACAAACACTTGAAGGTGGGTGCGCACCATTTGATATAATAACAACAGTTTTAACGTTCACATGACCTTATTTCATTTCATATGCTTTTTTTTAGTATAACGATGAAATTATATAACGATTATTATTGATATAATTCTGTTTATCTAATTAAATTAGGTGTAAAAAACCTCTTCACGAAGCCGAAAGGCACTAGTTCTCCCCATCATTATGATATTTTTTTTGTTCTACACCATACCCGGGAACCTTCTAGTTACGGAGATATGGGGGATCAAAGTTACAACTTTTGGACAAGATTTTATTTAAATACAAGTTTTTTTTGATAGATTTTAACTTTTAACACCTCCACGACCCCCGTACTATTCAATCCATCCATCAGCACAATGTTTTAAGTGCGTTACATTGAATTCTACCACAAAACATGATTTATAACCTGAAAAAAAATATGTTTCCCAGCAATAATTTTTGCGTAAAGGTACTTAAATTTATGTACAGAATGCTTTTTGTGATGAGGTGGTTTACCTCCTGTATATGGTTTAATTAACATTTTCTATAATGCAAATTTGTACTAATATTCAGTTATTTTAATATTTTTGTTGACGATAGGAATGGACTGTATATATTTATAATGGGGTTTTATGAGGTGAGGTGGAATAAAACTAAGGAATGGCAATTAAAATCTAATATGTAAGAAATATTCTCAATTACCAGGTGAAGCTAAGACAAAACACTGACATATCACTTTTAAACAAAAAAGAACATAAAAAATAGACAACACAAAAACACCAAGAAGATTGTCAACATTCCACCCCCTTGTGCATGATGGTGCACAAAATAATGCAATGGGTCTCCTATGTGGAAATCTTGACAACCTTCTTGACCGGCCGACGAAGTATTCCACCTGAGGTGGCTACGTCCACCACTCTAATTACTCCATCTTTGCCGGGAAAAGTTCCAGAAACACGGCCTCGTGGCCAAGTTCCTCTCGGCATGTTCTCATCCACGATGAATACAATGTCACCAATTTTTAAAGCGGGTTCTCTGCTGTCCCCGACCTGCCGTGGTTGCATAGTGGGCAGAATCTCTCTGACCCAGCGATGCCAAAAATGGTCAGCTAATCTTAAAGCTTTTCGCCAGTCCGCTCTTCTTAATAAATCCCGGTCGTCCAGAGTCGAAGGTAGAACTTGATTAGATGACGTACCGAGCAAAAAATGAAATGGAGTTAATGTCTCTTGGTCCTCGTGACAAACCGAAACGTGACCAAGAGGTCTAGAGTTGATAATCGCTTCGGCTTCTAACAAGAGAGTTATAAGGACCTCTTCCTTGGGGGCTTTTTCTTCCAAAGTGGCATTTAGAGCCACCTTCACGCTGCGCACCAACCTCTCCCAACATCCACCAAAGAATGGTGCGGCGGGAGGAATAAACTTCCATTTTATTCCTCTATTGGCAGCAAAATTTTCAACTTCAGGTTGGTAAAAATCACGAAGAATTCGGTTCGCACCAACAAAACACGTGCCATTGTCCGAATATATTGTGTCAGGAGTTCCTCTTCTTGCAACAAAGCGACGCAAAGCCATTATTGCAGAATCAGCAGAGAGGGAATGCACCAGCTCCAAATGAATGGCTCTGGAAGTCATACAGGTGAAAAGGGCAACGTAACGTTTTTCTCTTCTTCGGCCAATTGCAGTAGAGATGGGGCCAAAATAATCCAAGCCCGTAAATGTAAAAGGACGGCGATGGTGGGCAAGCCTTTGTGCCGGGAGATCTCCTGTCTTTGGATTCATTGGTTTTGTTTTCCTTATCCTGCAGAACAAACATTGGCTGGCTACACTCCGGACGATGCTGCGAATTCGAAGAATCCAATACTTTTGTCTCAACTCATTAATTACCATTTCATTATTGGCATGACCAGCTCTGCGGTGGAAATATTGCACCAACAAACGGATGACATGGTGGCGACCATCTAACAATATCGGGCGCTTCACATCGGAGCTGACATTTTCGACGGCTCTAATTCTTCCGACCAATCTTAACAAACCGTCTTCTCCCATCATTGGTGAAAGCTTTGACAAGCGGCTAGACTTGGGTATCATTTCGTCTCGATCGATGCACTGAATTTCTTCGGCAAACGCTTCTGCCTGTAGGCGTTGCAGGATATGCCTTTCTGCGGCTTCCATTAACTCAGCTGACAAAGGCAATAATAGAGTGGTGGATGCAGGTAAACTTGCACTATGGCGGTCTCTAACGTCGGTGTTAGGGACAGTGAGTCTAGTACGGTCCAAAAATGAACGGAATTTGGCCGCAGCCTGCAAAACGCGAGCAGTAGCGCGGAGCAAACGAAGCCAGTCACTGAAACGACTGAAATCTACTGACGCAACCAGATGAGCAACCAAAAGCGTAGGAGAACGTTTACATTCCTCCTGAGCCACAGGCTGGCCAGCTGGTTGTATGGGCCAATTTTCTGGGGCCTCTAAAAGAAATGAAGGACCCGAAAACCATCGATGGTTGGGATTCAGGTGCAGAGGCTTTATACGAGTGGCATCGTCAGCCACATTCAAGTCGGTCGGGACCCATCGCCAATCTTGAACACATGAATTTTCGGTTATTTCCCCGACTCTATGAGCCACAAACGGCTTGAATGTTCGTGCATCACTCCTTAGCCAACCAAGAACGGTTCTAGAATCCGTCCACAGATATGTGCGTATGGGCTTCTTTTTGTGACAATCTTTGATTGTGACAGCAAGGCGAGAAGCAATCAAAGCAGCTTGCAGCTCTAATCGTGGAATTGATGTTGGTTTTAATGGCGAAACTCTCGCCTTACTGGCAATAAGGGCGAGCTTGACGATGCCGTTAGCATACGTAAAACGCCAAAAAGCAACACAGGCATAGGCAAGCTCGCTCGCATCAGCAAACACATGCAATTCCCTGTATAAAGGTTCACCATTTTCATTAGCGTACCAGCGTGGAATACTAAACACTGATACTTCAATGAGCTCTTCTAACCATTCACTCCACCTCATAACCTCTGAGGGTGGAAATGGCGTGTCCCAGGAAATATTTTTCCTCCAGGCCTCCTGGAGCAGGATTCGGCCCTTAACAACTATTGGCCCAAGTAATCCCAACGGATCATAGATTTTCATAAGATGAGACAACGCTTTTCGCTTATTTAAAGAGCCTTGAAACCTACAACCTTCTAAACCGGTCCTAAAACCTATAGTATCTGATAAAGGATCCCATGACACGCCTAAGACTTTATTTATAATAGTAGGATTATTACCAAGTTTCACTTCAGTCGGTTGTGCGGCATGAAATTCTTTTGGAATAAGACGTAACGCTTCTTGATTATTTGAAATCCAGCCACGCATTTCGAAACAGGCGTTACGATGTATAGTGACTATATCAGATGACAGCTGCGCAGCCTTGGTGACGTCGTCCACACTATCAAGGTAATCGTCCATATAACAATTATAAATACTAGCGTTGGCTGCTTCTGGATACAAATCTTGATGAGACCTGGCATTTTTGTTTTTAATGTACAGAGCAGTAAATGGACTGGACGACGCTCCAAAGATAACAGCAGTCATACGATACTCTTTGATAGGCTTTGTATTTTTGTATTGAACATCACGCCAAAGAAACCGTAATGCGTCCCTTTCCTGCTCTCGAATTCGTATTTGAGGAAACATTTCTTTAATGTCAGCAGACATTGCGACACGGCCCTCTCTGAATCTAAAAAGAATACCTAATAAGTTCTCTAATAGATCAGGCCCCTGGAGAAGCAAGGAATTCAAAGACACTCCTTGTTTCGTAGCAGCCGCATCGTGAACAACCCGAAGCTTACGCTTTTGTGGGTGATACACGCCAAAATGTGGCAAGTACCACCTAATCCTCGTACTTGAATCAGAACTAGAAACTGCTCCAGGACGATTTGTTGTTGGCGCAGTCTGTTTAGAACACTCTGAATTGAGTAAGATTATATTATTAAGATTTTCTTGACCAGTAAAATTACAATAGTAAGTGGTAGGATCACACTCCTCCGCATATCCCTTAGCAAGCATATTATCAATAAACTGTTTATAAAGACCAGCAAACTCTGGTACTCGGAGCATGCGTCTCTCTAGACTCAAGAAACGTGAGAGAGTTTGAGGATAGCTGTCGGGAATGGAATGAATGTCATCTCGCCATGGGAGTCCTACTTCGTACCTACCAGTTGGCAAACGTGTAGTAGTCGCGTCTAAAATCTCAATAGCACGCAAATCCTGCTTACTATGAAGAGTCTCACGCTTGGAAATACCAAGTGAATCAAGTTTGTACTGCTCTTTTATGAGAAGTTCTAAACGTTCGTATTCCGATTGTTCGGTTTGGTCTAACTGACAGTGGTTAATAAATACGACTGGTTTAGTTTTACTAGAAGCTACTCCATACAATGTCCAACCCAACAAAGTGCGACAGGCGACAGGCTCATTGCGGCGCCCAGTGCGGACCTCGTGAGTTATTGATAGATACCAGTGCTCAGCGCCGATAAGCACGGTCGGTACAGCGTCACTATAAATTAGAAAATGAGCTAAGTCTTTCAAATGGTTGTATGATTCAACCATTTGGTTGGACAGTGTTTGTGTGCTTAAATTTAGTGCTTGCATAGCCCTAGCACCACTAACTAAGTATTTGTTATTGTCATGTTTACCCTGTATGTAAAAATTAACATATGAAATGTTTGTACTTTTCTGTAAACCACCGACACCGTTGACAGTTATACGTTCTTGCGGTCCTGATAACCCTATACGAGCAGCCACGTTTGAGTCAATCAATGTCGCTGTACTGCCGTCATCAAGAAGAGCGTATGTTTCATAATCGCCAGCTGGACCAGACACAATAACTGGTACCATTTTTAAAAACGTATTGATTTGTGATGACATCTTGAAGTGTTCATGGATACCTGTATTAGAAACCGTTACCTTTTCTTCCATTGGCTGAAGTGCGAGCGGGGCGGCTGATGAGGATGACGTGCACGGAACGTCACTAAGAGACGCAGCTGCACACACAGTGTTGTTAAACGACTCCTTTTCGGATGCAGGCGATGACGTTAACGTATCCTGCCTACCATGTAAAAGAGGATGGTGGCGAAAAGAACAACCGTCAAGCCCACAAGGATTTACCTTACAAGATTTCCATTGATGAGAAACACGCCTAAGACATTTGTAACAAATCTTGTTCTCACGTATCCAACGCCATCTTTCGTCAACTGACAAAGACTTTATTTCGTCGCAGTTTTTAACGTTGTGTTTTTTTTTACAATAAACACATTCTGTTTTATCATTACTTTTATTTTTATTATGTGACACAGAATGAATGTTCTCGCGTTTTAATGGTTTATTGACAGACTGAATCACGTGCGATTGATGTGTAGCTTGCGAAAGACTTAAGTCAGGAGACAAAGCAAACTTAATATAACGCTCATGTTCACGAGTTAAAAATTCGGACAAACCCTCTAATTTTGATAACAGAGGGTCTGATACCTCTGAAGCATAGTCAGACCATCTCATTTTTATCATAGGGTTTAATTTGCCTAGTATTATGTGAAAAAGTTCTGGTGAGTGTAAATAGTCACGATGATTGAGTAATTTTATCGTAGAAAGACTATTTCTGACTCTATTTGCAATGGTACCTATTTCTTTGAGGTCATTACCTAGCCGTGGTAGTTGTTTCAACACCTGTACCTCACCGAAGACAATCATCTCAGGGCACGCAAAGCTTCGCTCGAGGGCGCGCATGATCTCCTCCGGGTCCTCTGCAGAGATGAGCAGCGACGCGACGGACTCGCGTGCGGCCCCACGGAGCGCGCTTGTTAAGCGCGCAACATTCTCTGCGGGGGTGTATGAGAGTTTAGTAGTGTCAAAAAATTTCTTAAATTGAAGCCACTGAGACGCATTACCAGTAAATGCGAAAAGCTCTATTTTTGTTCTTTGTGTCTTATTCTGTGCGACAGCCAAGGACTTCGCTGCAGCGGCAGTGTCTGCGACTGCTTGTAAAAGCAAGGAAGAAAACTCAGTATTACATACAGGTTTATTGTGGCGCTGTTCCTCCAAGCCCATAAGAGAGGGTGGTAACACTGTGGTGGCCAGCCCGGGCACTTGGGGAACGAAACCTGCCTGATTATCGAGGTGTGCTGCTAATAATGGAGCAGCAGCCTGAGGGTTCATTGACAAATGAGCAGGCTGTGAGACCTCTTTTGGTTTATTTTCCTCGTTTACTTGAATTGTAGAAATACTTCTTACCCATTCTTGCGTTCGTTTTTGACTCGTAGTACTTCGCCTACTTTTACCTTCAACCTCCGCTTCCATTTGTTCAATCTCCGCGCGGTACTCGGCCTCCTCCACTTCCGCGAGCTGCTGCTGTAGCACCTTCATGTTTTCGAACTGGCGGCGCTTGTGCGCGGCTTCCGCGGCGGCCTTGCGTGCCTTCAGCGTGGTGGATGAAACGCTAGAATTAGTCTGCGCAGAGCGCATGCGGCTCGCATCGTCACCGGTACCAATTCTAGACGCTACGGGCTCGTGAATGGATGGTGAAGGTTCTACAGGTGAATGACGGACGATACTATGAGACGACATTGCCAAGGCTTTGGTTTTGCTACGCGTGTTCATGTCGTAATGGTATAATTTAAATGGTACTTACCGATGAAAATGACTAAATTTATATGAAATAAAACCGTCGAAGGACCAAAAATGTTGACGATAGGAATGGACTGTATATATTTATAATGGGGTTTTATGAGGTGAGGTGGAATAAAACTAAGGAATGGCAATTAAAATCTAATATGTAAGAAATATTCTCAATTACCAGGTGAAGCTAAGACAAAACACTGACATATCACTTTTAAACAAAAAAGAACATAAAAAATAGACAACACAAAAACACCAAGAAGATTGTCAACAATTTTGATATAGTAGCGTTTAATATAATTTGAAAGGAACTACTATATGTTTTACGTTTTTGCAAAAACTGGTTGGACTATAAACGCCTGCTACTTTCGTGTTCCCCCCGACCCCCTTGAGTGCCATATCCCCTCTATTTTTGGTAAATCATCTGGGTTAGGTTAGGTTAGAACAGTGACCAAAAGCACACATTACTTATTCATTACAGGTTTTTGGCTGAAAATGAGTCAATAATATGAAAATTAGGTCAAACGAAAGTTAGGACAACTGTCCATATTTTAAATGTACTATTAATGCTGTTTTAATATAACGTTTAGCTAAGTTATATCAAAACAGCATTATACACATTTAAAATTATTTGAAATGAACGTTATACTAAATGTAATTAGGGTTTACAAATTTTGCACGAATATTACTAAGAGGTCGGGTCAACATATACGGGGGAGGAGCTGTGAATCTTTATGACTGACTGGGTGATATATCAACGCACAGCCCAAACCACTGGGTCTACAGATTTCTAATTTGGCAATTAGGTTGCTTATGTAGTCTAAGGGTGCATTATGAAAGGATTTTTCAAAATTCACCCTCTAAGGGGGTGAAACGGGGCTCCAAAGTTTGTATGGGGAAACCAGATTAATTTGACTATTTTATTCGAAACTTCGCAGTAGTGCTCCAATTGAAAAAAAAGTGGAAACGGGTTTTAGGTTTTTTCAAAATTACATAAATTAGGTCAAATGAAAGTTAGGACAGCTGTCCTAACTTTAATAATAAAATATATGTATATATATATATATATTTTTTTTTTATTTTTTTTTTTTATTATTTCGTATTATTGATTTGGTCACTGTTCTAACCTAACCTAACCCAGATGATTTACCAAAAATAGAGGGGATATGGCACTCAAGGGGGTCGGGGGGAACACGAAAGTAGCAGGCGTTTATAGTCCAACCAGTTTTTGCAAAAACTTAAAACATATAGTAGTTCCTTTCAAATTATATTAAACGCTACTATATCAAAATATTAAAATAACTGAATATTAGTACAAATTTGCATTATAGAAAATGTTAATTAAACCATATACAGGAGGTAAACCACCTCATCACAAAAAGCATTCTGTACATAAATTTAAGTACCTTTACGCAAAAATTATTGCTGGGAAACATATTTTTTTTCAGGTTATAAATCATGTTTTGTGGTAGAATTCAATGTAACGCACTTAAAACATTGTGCTGATGGATGGATTGAATAGTACGGGGGTCGTGGAGGTGTTAAAAGTTAAAATCTATCAAAAAAAACTTGTATTTAAATAAAATCTTGTCCAAAAGTTGTAACTTTGATCCCCCATATCTCCGTAACTAGAAGGTTCCCGGGTATGGTGTAGAACAAAAAAATTATCATAATGATGGGGAGAACTAGTGCCTTTCGGCTTCGTGAAGAGGTTTTTTACACCTAATTTAATTAGATAAACAGAATTATATCAATAATAATCGTTATATAATTTCATCGTTATACTAAAAAAAAGCATATGAAATGAAATAAGGTCATGTGAACGTTAAAACTGTTGTTATTATATCAAATGGTGCGCACCCACCTTCAAGTGTTTGTAAAATCTATTTGCAAGATAAACCAAGAAGAAAGTGTGAGTTTAAAACTATCTCCTATCATATCGAAAAATATATAAATTTGCTGTTTCATACCAAGGCAAATGAAAATGGATGAAACCTACGCTAGTTTTTGACAAGATAGATAATCCCACTTTTCCAAAGCGATGAAATAATAATCGACATTATAAGTACTGTTTTCATAATTTAAAAGTATGTAGAACAATTTCGATGGTAAAATAAAAATGCGAGAACGAACACGACCCATCCCTTGTAAAGATTTATTGATAGCATTCTATCATACGCGCCGTATCGAATGACTGTATAACCAGTGATGTATGCCGAACATTCGTCATTCGGCCGATTATATTTATTTTAAGCCGATATCGAATCGGAATTGTATGTCAAGTGCAGAGCTTGTAGGATTTGTTGGAGTAAAATGTGAGATTATGTTTTGGGAAAAACATTTTTGTTTTATTTTGTTCACTAGTTGTGTGCCTGTTAATAAAAATTACAAGTGACATACTGTCTTTTGCCTTACTTTACCCATTTAGCAGGTGACTGTGTGTAAAACAGGTTTAGGCTGTGCGTTGCTGTCATTAAGTGTATAATCTGTCTAGCATTTCTCCAGCCATGATGGGATCGACTTCCAGTATAGCCGAATGCAGCTGCGAGCGACTGCCTCCTATCCAAAAACAATACACTATATAATACAAGATAGATGCGCAACTGTGGTTTTCGCTTTCAAAACTGTGTATCTAAGCTGTTAGATGGCGCTGTTAGATTTTGTTCAACAAATTTAATACAAAAAGTAATTCCTGACCGAGGATTCGAACTTGTGAACTATTTTCCACAAGGCAGTCACTGTTACCGCTAGGCTATCTACTTCACTGACAAGTCGTCCAAAACAGCGGTTCTCGTTATGACAGATGTAAGCTGTCAAACAGTTGAAAAGTTAATGTTCTCAAACACACAGATGGCAGCACTATCTATGAATATTTTGTTTGAAGCCAATGTATGGAAGTTTCACCCCCCTGTGCCTATCTGACCTCCACAACTTAGTACTGAGTGTCCCTGTGTCAGGGAATGAATGAATGAAGTTAATGGTTGAATAAGTAGATGTTCCTTATTTTGTTCGTTACTTTCGCTGAAGATAACAATTGAATTAGGACTTTCCAACTTAAAACAAAAAAATAATAACTTTAGCTTCACAAGTCGGCGACAAAAAAACTAAACCACTAAAATAAAAGTCATTGTTAAAGGAAGTCGGTTTTAATTTTTTGCAAAAAAGTTTTTATTTTTCACTTTTTACTAGTTCACTTGCGCTTACCCCTTCACAACGTACTGGCGTGATGTTATGTTATGAACTGTTGTAAATAATAGACAGACATAAGATTTCAGCAATCCCAGTCCATTTGCTATCATTTATTGAGGAGTTCCGTTGCCTATCTTCGAAATTCTTCATCAAATATTCACCAAAATAAAGTGGGACCACTCCGAGAAAGTATTCTTTCGAAAACTACTCAAATCTCTTACGTGTGCCTATAAAATTTAAAGAGTTCTCTCTATTTCTCCAGGATTCCGTCATCAGATCCTGACTTGATGATTATGGAACCACCTTTCAAATAAAATAAAAATAATCCAAATCGGTCCACCCATCTTCGAGTAATCGGGGAACATACATAAAAAATAAAAAAAGGTTCCGACGAATAGAGAACCTTTTGGAAGTCGGTTAAAAATAAAAGAAAATCTATTTATTGGACAACTAGAACTATTTTCAATTTATCTTATAACAAGAAAGCCATATTTCTTTCTTAAGATAAAAGTTATTACAATATTCAGTCTTCTTCCTCAGTCATGATAAGGTTGAAACTATGTCGATATATTTCAGGCGAGGTTCGTTTGTACGCGAACATCACTAAAAATAACAAATAAATAAAATCTACTTACCTGTAAAGCTGTATTTTATGAAAAAAAAAAAGAATACATCTTCATACCAACACCGTAGACATTTTTGATCGGTTGAAAAAAAACGGGAGAGCAGTATTTTTATAAATGACATCAAATCATTTGTTGACGACCGATTTATTTTGAAAAAGACCTACCGATCTACCCGCACATTTAAAAATCAAACAGCTTCGAATGACCTAAAACGTCAGTCCCCCAACGCGGAAACGTGTGAAACTGCGAACGGTTTAAGATGAACGACGCAATAATAAACTTGGGCAGTTTCACCATCCGGCCTGAATGGGGGGAAGGCTCAGCCCCGATTTGCGTGAATTCGGTGTAATGCCAATTTTCCGCCGTTTTGCCCTTGAATGTGCCAATTTTGAGCGTAATAATTTTGAGACTGTGGACGTCCATTTCTATACAAAGAACTTGGGAGTTAATATGATGGAAACTTGGACAGTCTAGGACAATGTGTCTATGTCTTGCTCTTGAGTGTAACAATTCCAGTCGCTTGAGACTATCATATGGGCGTCCAGACACAAACAAAGGTCCTTAAGGATGATATGATGGACAATTTAGACAAAACGGTCTTTGTTCCTAAACTGTACTTAGTTGTCATCGAAATTATTAATTGTTTAAGCACTTGACCTTGCAATATGCTAAAGAAAGGCACCTTATCGTTATGAAAAGGCGTGTTTCCGACGTCAGAAAATTTTGGCTCAGTTGTCAAGCCAGATCTAAATGTATATTTCAACTCCACTGTGATTAGACCAGGATAAATCAACACTGACATAATATGCCATCATTTTTGTAAAGAAACAGTTACACGTGGTCAGGCAGACGCAGATCACGAAGAAGATGGCGGAATGAACTAGATGTCTTCCTTGAGATTGTAAGGAAATAGCGAAGAATCGTGACAATGGTAGGAATGGAGCCCGGCCTTTGACAAGGAGTGGGACAATATTGGCTAGCTATAGTAACTTCTTAAAGAAAGTCACCTTGATTTACATACACGTTTATATTTGACCAAGACTTCATCATCTGCCTAGCCTTTTCCCAACTATGTTGGGGTCGGCTTCCAGTCTAACCGGATGCAGCTGAATACCAGTATTTTACATGGAGCGACTGCCTATCTGACCTCCACAACCCAGTTAATACTGGGGAATACGATACCACTTGGTAAGACTGGTGTCAGACTTTTTGGGCCACTGGTTACCTGTAACGACTGACAAAGATGGACAAATGAGAGCCGGGACCAACAGCTTAACGTGCTTTCCGAGGCACCGAGGAAACTCGGCATGTAAGGGTGGTCACCTATCCACAGACCAACCTAGGCAAGCATGGCTTAACCTAAAGATCGACCCGAGCGGCTGATATTATTTAGCCACGAGCTCCCTCTATAATATTTGACCAAGACTTATGTCCAGAATATTCAAAAATCGTCCTTCTTACACTACATTTACCACACATTCCTCAAGTAACCGCCAACGCATTACTTACTGTGAGAACTCCTGATCAGTCGTGCGTCCCGTTGATCCTCTTAGCCATTGTGAAACGCAAGTCCACTACAATAGTTACAGTACAAGTTCCACTTGAAGAAACTCCTCAGTTAACCGTTGGCATAATGTAGACAGATACAAAAGGCCAACTGAATATATCGAGCGAAAACGGGAGCGCACATCATCCTTTTCCTGCCCATTTCCTAAATTACTAGGGTCGTTGTAACATTTTTTATTTTATTCTGTGGTCATACAATCCGGTTACATCACCTCTTCACCTTCACAAAAAAGTGCAAACGTTACAATAAAACGTTCAAAAACAAGCACTTTCGTGATATTTTCATACTATTACTGCTTTATTTTTGATCATTATTATCAACGCCTGGTCCAGAGATATGTAACTGGGTTTTAAAGTATTTGATAATATGAGCAAAATGAAATGTTAATCAGAAAACGTACTTGTGGATGTCAAAATTAAATACCTCTTAAAACATAAATGTTTTGTTTTGATTATTTAAATACTCAAACCCAAAATTCTCTCTTCACATCACAATACCCTTAACATGTTAAAATACAACTTAAATTATTCGATTTCTAAGAAATTAACCGAAATAAAGTCAGTTTACTTTTATCAAATACTTTTCGCACTATACAGGGTGTAAACCACCTCATCGCGAAGCCGTCAACCACGCATTCTGTACATCAAACTAAGTAACTTTACGCAAAAAATATTGCTGGGCAACGACTTCTTTTTTGGGGTAAAAATCACGTTTTGTGGTATAACTCAATGTACTTAACGCACTCAAAACATTGTGCTGATAGATGGATTGAATTGAACGGGGTTCGTGGGGGTATTTAGAGTAAAAATTCTTCCAGCAAAAACTTGTATTTAAAAAAAAATATTGTCAAAACCTGGTAACTTTGACCCCCAATATCTCCGTAACTAAAAGGTTCCCAGGTATAGTACAAAAAACAAGTGCCTTTCGGCTTCGTTAAGAGGTGTTTTATACCCTTTTTTTTTGTGAAGTGAGGCGATAGACCGATATCGCCTCACCAATTTTCTGTTCTTGTTCTGTCTCCAGCGAATGCCGAGTGTGAAGCGTGTTTATGTGTGCGTACGTTTACACCCGTATGAAATCGACCTTCTGTATCCATATATTTTGTACTGTAGAGTACATTTAGGCTAAGAGCTGTGGGTGTATTAATACGTACGGTGTATTTAGACAATTGTTTACAAGTGTTATTGTTGAGTATGTACGTTTGGGCTAAGTATTTTGGGTTAGCTATTGGAGAATTGTAATGGTTGGGTGTTGCTAAGGGTTTGTTTAAGACCTTTAAAGAAAAACGACTGCCATAGTGCGTGTAAGTGTAGTAAGATATTTTCTGTTAATTGTTAAGACTGTTGTTACATTAAGCATGACGACTGTATCAAAAAATTCAAGTCATTTTAGTCCGTCAGTTAGATTATCTATACTAATATTATAAAGCAGAAAAGTTTGTTTGTTTGTTTGGTTGGTTGAACGCGCTAATCTCAGGAACTACCGGCTCGAATTGAAAAATTCTTTTTGCGTTAGATAGTCCATTTATTGAGGAAGGCTATAGGCTATATAACATCACGCTACGAATAGGAGCGGAGCAGCAATAAGAGATGTTGCAAGCGGGAAATTAACGTGAACGAAGTCGCGGGCAGAAGCTAGTTGAAAAATAATGGACACGTATTTTTTGTAAATCAATGAATATTGGCAAGGATAAAACGCATCAAAACTCGGAGGTGCTTGTGACGTCAGTACTAGCTAAAAAATATCTCTAGACGTGACGTATTGGAAATTTTAAAAAGCGTCGTATCTTTGTCAATTTTGATTTACGTAACAAAAGAAAAAATATGGGTCAATTTTTTTTTTAATAATCTGCTTTGCGGACTAATTCGATTTTTTTGGTCGTCTAGCCTATTCCATTGCGAAAAAGCAATCTATAACCAATGCATCAGTTAGTAAGAACTTTAATCAATTGTTAGCAAACGGTGTACTGTAGTTTTTGCCAAAATCTAGTATGTTGCGAATATGTTTTAGTGTATGTAAAACACTAAAACATATTCGCAATATTTACCCACCGCCCGCTCTCAACACGACCTCACCTCATTCTCCGGAATTTTCATCTCTAAAAAGTATCTGAAAATATTCTCATCACTTTTAAAGAACTCATAATGATCTTCAAAAGTGATTTTATGCTTTTAAGCAAGGTAATGAAGCGTCACTTTTTAATGTTCCGCCTACTATTCGATCGTGAGATTACGAAGAGGGACGGAAAGAAACTTGACTACTTAAATCATTATCTCTTCCGCAGTTGTCATTTGTTTTATGAAGATGAAATGTTCTGGAGGTTTCTTTGAAAGTGATGCATAGAGCAAGGAACGGGAAGTCGTCTACCATGGTCTTTTCTCAATTTAACGCATCGAATATCAAATGACTGACGAAGGTACTAATGAACATAATTAGAATTGTCACTCATTAACGAAATGTTTCGCTTGTGAAAAGAACTGACTGCTATTAGAATGGTTGGTGAATGTAGAAAAATATTTTAAAAGTATTCTTTATAAAATACAGAGTTTTAACACTTTTTACAGAAAAATATTTAGTAACAAATGAGTAAAAACTATAAGTACATTAAAAAACAAAACATTAACAACACAACAACAAACGGGGAGTACGTAATAATACATTCACATTTCGTCAATAGTAGATTATTGCATCGTGCACAAAGTCATTTATTATTGCACTGAGTGCCTGATTTAGAGCCCGAGCGTTAGCGAGGGCTCTAATCTAACAGGCAAGAGGGCAATATAAATTACTTAAGACGAGGTGCATAATCTGCTTTTCTTTCAACTATTACCTATTAGGAATAGTAGATAAAAGAAACTCATATCAAACAATTAAAATAGAAGTTTCTATAACACTGTCGGCTTCAATTAGAATGTTTTCCGGAGTTAATGTGTCGCTAGATGATTCCGTTTTAATTCGAAGCCGAAGCACTCAAAATCAGATAGTATAACACTTTATCGTTTCCATTAATATTGTCAAGCAAAATTAACAAAGTTCCCGCCTAATCACTTTTTTAAATTTCTTTCATTTTTAAATCAGAGTTAGCAGCAATCATTTTTAACCGACTTCAAAAAGGAGGAGGTTCTCAATTCGTCGGAACCTTTATTTTTTATTTTATTTTATGTATGTTCCCCGATTACTCAGAGATGGCTAGACCGATTCGATTTTTTTTTATTTTGTTTGAAAGAGTATACTTTTCAGGTGGTCCCATAGTCATCAAATCAAGATCTGATGATGGGATCCTGGAGAAACAGAGAGAATTCTTCAAATTTTATAGGCACACTCGAAGTGATTTGGGTGGTTTTAGAAAGAGTACTTTTTCGGAGAGATCCCATTTCAATTTGGTGAAGTTCTCATGAAGAACTTCGGAGATATGCAAACGGAACTCCTCAATAAATGATAGCAAATGGGCTGGGATTGCTGAAATGTTATGTCTCTCTATTGTTTACACCAGTTCATAACATAACATCACGTCGATACGCTGTGATGGGGTAAGCACATGTGAACCACTAAAAAGTGAAAAGAAAAACCTTTTTTGACTTCAAAAACAGAAAAAAGTGAAAAATAACTTTCAAAAATAAGCTTCAGAAGTCGGTGACAACAAAAAATCAATCAAATAAAGGTCACCGATTACAAGTAGGATAGAAACGAATAATACGTACGTAAAAAAAAAGTATTGATATCGGCTGGCTGAATAGAGCTAAGCCATTGAGATTGGCACCTTTTGGTGCGATTAAAAAATAAACTTTGAAAAAGAAAGAAAGAAAAAGCATTTATTAGCCCGACAGGACAATACATAAATAAAAAATAATAATAAAATGGTTAAATTGTGATTATAACACTAGTTTAAAAGTAAACAAATGAGAGAATACAAAAACATTAAAAAAATAATAACGAAATCATAAGAAAAAACAAACAAAATACAAAACAGAATTTGTCCTGTACAAGACCAAAAGGCTCCTATCACAGCATGGTGCTGTAACATTTAAAAAAAAACGTCACAGCGCTGATATTCTGATAGGGCCCAAAGTGATGCCACGGTCAGATACGGCTAAGAATAAAAAATAAATAAAGTATAAATAAAAGTATAAACGAGCAAATATAGATAAAAATAATAGTTATGTTATCTTCTTCGCTTTGCACAAGAGTTTCGTAAAATAAAGTCGGTTATTTCAGATTTCAAAATCCTTTATTAGCACTTCACAACAAATAGCTATTTATGCAATAATAATAAACACTCGTGATGGAGCAGCAAGACTTGCTTGTTCTACGACCATTTGACGACTAACTCACGATCAACCTCGGTAAATATTATAACTCTACTCCGGACGTGACGTCACACCCCCCTTCTTTGATAGATGTGAAGTTAGTTGTCAAATGATCGTTTTAAGTTCCTTTTAACAACTATTAAAAATATACTTTTAACAATAAAATTATGTTTATAAATTGCTTGAATTTGTACAAATAAACACAATAAACCTAAAATTGCTTACAATCGGCCTTCCTGATATTTTCACGTCTCGGGAAACATAGAATTATTAATAATAATTGATTCAACAAAATAGAAAATCTTCAAATCAACTCACACAGATCAATTTATCATTTGATTTTTCTTTTTCACAATCATATTTCCAATAAAATAATAGTACTGAGGCCTCCTTCATATCCTCAAATACTTAATAATAATTACGATATAGGATTTAGGTGTCCTTCACATCCTCATATATTAAACGAATGTGGTATTGAGGCCTCCTCATCATATCCTCATATACCTACTAAACAAAATTATAGTATTGAGGCCTCCTCATCATATCCTCATATACTTATTAAACAAAATAGTATTGAGGCCTCCTCATCATATCCTCATATACTTATTAAACAAAAATATAGTATTGAGGTCTCCTCATCATATCCTCGTATACTGATAATCATAATAAGCAAAGGTGATATACCTCATTAATATGTTCATAAACATTATGCAGTATTGAGGCCTCCTTCATATCCCCATATACCAAAATAATGTTCACGCTATCATATGCCAGGACCAAAATAATATCAAAGATTAATATGGAATTACAGTCTAATCGGTGGTCACGGTTTCCTCATCAGAAATGTTGATGTTGGAGCTATTATCCTCATCAGAGTCGTTGCTGTTGGATCTATTATAGACTAACCATGGATGAATTTTATCTACTGAGAATACACTTTTAAAAGGTCTATTATTTTTTCGTGATATTGGTGTATCTTGAACTTCGTACCTATCATTCCCTAGCACTTTAATTATTCGATATGGGCCTCTTAACTTAGGGACTAGTTTTTTACTTTGTCCGGTATATGGTACTTCTCTTTCTATCCTCACTAAATCTCCTACTTTATAATGTACAATCCTTTTGTTCTTGTCATATCTTTCTTTTTGCTTTTGCTGACTTTTGTTAATATGTTTAGTTATTTGGTCTCTTATGAGTTCAGTGTTTTGAACATCTACATCTCCATCAGATACAATTTCGGAATTTAATAAAGAATCTGATGTACCCGTCAATCCGATACCAAACAGTGCTTCGGCTGGTGTTTTGCCTATACCCTTGTTAATGGTATTATTCAGTCCCCATTGAATTTTAGAAATATTCTCGTCCCAAACATTTTCAGGTTTACCTAAATTGCTAGCAGAGAGAGCGGCTAATACTGTTCGGTTGTATCTTTCAATTTGACCATTAGCTCTAGGTGTTGCAACAGCATTGAGAATGTGTTTTATACCTAATCCATTGACAAACTCTTTAAAATTCTTGGAAGTAAACGAAGTACCTCTATCAGATATTAACCTTTTTGGAACTCCAAACGTGTGAAAATATGATTTGAGGGTTTTAATCGAATTGGTTGATTTTGTATTTTGCACAGGCGATATTATAATAAACTTTGTAAAAGCATCAATGATCAAAAGGAGATGGGTGTTTTTATGTTTGCTACGCACGAACGGACCTAAATGGTCAATATGTATTGTATGAAATGGCTGTGGTACCTTTTCAATAGGATGTAGCTTACCTGATCGCTTTGCTGATGGAATTTTGGTGTTTGAGCATTCTAGACACGACTCTACATATTTTTTTATAAATTTTCTCATTTTGGGGAACCAGTAAGACCGTTTAATTTTATCATAAGTCTTGTCGAAACTGAAATGACCAATATCGTCGTGATTTGATTTTAAAATATGCCACCTTACCCCCTTTGGCACCACCCATTTACCACCGTCGTCGCTATTTTTATACAGAATGCCTTTTTTTAATGTAAAATTTTTGCAGATGTCTACTAATTTATTAGAATCTTTGTCTTGAAGAATTTGTATAATACGCAGGATTTCTGAATCATTTTGTTGAACTGTTGAAATCCAATCTAACGTAATATGCCTAACCTCAATCAAATTTTCACTTATCGGGTTCCTACTTAAAGCGTCGACATGTGACATGGACTTGCCCGGGCGATATACAACATTAAAATCGTACTCTTGGAAGATGTTCCACCACCTAGCAACCCTTGGGAGTATGTCGCGCTTTTCAAAAGTAGCTCTCAACGAATTACAATCTGTTACTATTGTAAAAGGTATACCTAAAAGATAAACTCTAAATCGCTGAAGAGAAGCTATTACTGCCAACGTCTCCAAGTCATACGATGTGAAGTATGCTTCTTCAGGAGAAGTTTGTCGACTAAAATATGCGACGGCGTGGAATGGGGAACTTGAATCTGAACGCTGCAATAAGATGCCTGCAACACCAATTTTTGAAGCATCAGTATGTAACTGTGTCTCATTAGACGGATTATAAAACATCAATATTGGCCGTTTCACAAGTTCCTGTTTCAAGGTATTAAAAGCTGTTTCTTGAAGAGAGCCCCAGCAAAACTTGGAATCTTTCTTTAATAATTGTGTTAATGGTCTAGCTATGATCGAGAAATTTTTAACGAAACGTCGAAAAAAGCTAGCTAGCCCTATGAACTGTCTAACGGTATGCTGATCTTTCGGTTTTGGAAAATGTTCGACAGCTTGAATTTTCTTTTTACCAGGTTTAATGCCAGTCGCGTCAACCTCAAAACCAAGATAATCTATGGATTTCATGAAGAAATTACATTTATCTAGTTTCAGGGTTAAGCCTGCATTACGTAGTAAATCCAACGTTTCAGTTAGTTTTGAAAAACCGTCATCTATATTTTTGGAAGGTATAATTATGTCATCCATATAAGCAAATGCGTGTTTAAATCTAGCATTGCCTAAAATTTGATTGATGGTTCGTTGAAAATTTGCTGGAGCGTTCGACAAACCAAATGGCATTCTATTAAACTCATAATGTCCATCAGGTGTTATGAATGCTGTTAAATATTTAGACCGTTCTGCAAGAGGTATTTGATAATACCCTGATGCTAGATCAAGGGTCGTGTAATAAGTAAATCCTGATAAACTATCTAATTGGTCGTCGATTCTGGGCAGGGGATAATGTTCCTTTACAGTCTTCTTATTTAAAGCTCTAAAATCTACGCACAGGCGATAACCACCAGTCTTTTTCTTCACTAGCAAGATTGGTGATGCGTATTCTGATGAAGATTCTCTAACTATTCCCGATTGTTCTAACTCATCTATCATATTACGAACTATACTCCTTTCCAAATAAGATAATCTATAGGGGCGGTAATATACCGGAGTGTTATCGTTCAAGGTAATTTTCATTTCTGAATTTTGATAACAGCCTATTTCCGAAACACCAAAAGCAAAACATTTACGGTATTTATTTAACAACTCCAGTAACTTTTCTTTTACATGGGGAATCAAATCGTGGTCAATGTGCAACTGAGACATTGTAATTTTATCAGGATTGGAACAGTTACTATTCTCGACACGATTAACATGAAATTCTTTTGATTCGAAGACTGGGTTAGCTCGGGATAGTAAAATATCACGCGGTAATTGAAAATCCGTTGCACTCAAATTTCTGACTATTACGCATCCAACACCATCTATTAGATTTACAACTCCACTCAAAATTTCGTATTCCTTCCCTGGCTCTTGTCTAAGGCTACGTTCTATATAAACATCCCCATGATATTTAGGTTTCGAATAAATGCAAATCTTACTTAAATTCTCTATTTTATTTATATCTTTAGAAAATAATAATATAGTTTTACGACAGGTAGGATTGTAATTTGAGATAAGTTTTAACTCCGACGAAGTTTTATGTATAATTATATGATCTTGCTCCGTAAAGGAATGTCCAACTAGTAAGGGAATGCTTAAACAATTATCTGGTACTACAAAAACGCATACAAAAGCCGATACGTCATCAATCTCAATTTTTAAATTACATTTACCAACTGCATTGACAACCGAGTTACCAAAGCCTCTCAGAACTGGCAGATTATCTGTAGACCATACTGGAGTAATATTTCGGGCATTAGATAGTGTAATCATTGTACATTGGCTACCAAAATCTAAATAACACTGCCATTTAACGCCATTAACAATAGCTTCTTTAAAATATTTCGAATCGTTGTTTATACCAATAGATAGTCATAATACAGTTTTATTATTATCTTTCTTTAGCCTACATTCGGATGTGTCATGACCTAATTTCGTACAGTTCTCGCATTTCTTTAAGGGTTTATTACACTTATAAACTGGATGACCTACCTCTCCGCAATTAAAGCATTTTAATCTCAAAGGTGGTTTTTGGCCTACATCAGTTTTAGTGTCTTTAGTATTATTTGAACGCCTAACGTCATTGAACAATTTTGAATTGGGCTTATCTATTCTTTTGGTTACTCTAACGTTGCGTAAAAATACAAGTAATTTATCTGGATCAGCAAATTGAGCTGCTTCAGCACTCGTCCTAATAGACCTATCTTCTATTCCTAATAAAACACAGTCTACAGCATTCTTACCGGTTATTTTGCATCGATTCAGTAAAATCATTTTATCATAAAAATATTCCTCAAGTGGATCCCCGAATTTGACGCGTTTTTCTAGCATATCCGACAATAATACGCCGTAGTTTTCATCACTTGGAAAGGTGGTTTTTAATTTTGTTTGCCACTCTGGCCACGTAAACAAAAGGCTGGGTAAACCCTGATACCACCTTTGGGCTAGCCCTACTAGTTTTGGTAAGGCATAGTGAATGGTTTGTCGTTCGGACCAACCGTAGATAGCTGCACATTCATCTACTTTAGATAACCACATATCTACAGATTGATTCCGCTTTGACGGATCAAACTCAGGGATAACATTCATAACTGGGTATCTTTCCATATTATTGCCGTGACCATCTGATTTGACTGCTTGAATGAATTCTTTAAAAGTATTAAGCATATCAGTGGACTCACCTGGTGACCGAAGCTGCCTCTGATGGCAAGAATTCGGCCGTTCCAAACGGTCACGGCTGTGAGACGCCGGCTGTCTCACACGGCTGCGGCTGCGTGACTTTGGCTGTCTCACACGGCCGCGGCTGCGCGACTCCGACTGTCTCACATGGCTGCGGCTGTGTGACTCCGGCTGTAGCACACGGCTGCGGCTGCGCGACTCCGGCTGTCTCACACGGCTACGGCTGCACGACTCCGGCAGCCTCTCACGGCTGCGGCTGCGCGACTCCGGCAGTCTCTCACGGCTGCGGCTGCGCGACTCCGACAGTCTCTCACGGCTGCGGCTGCGTGACTCCGGCAGTCTCACACGGCTACGCCTGCGCGACTCCGGCAGCCTCACACGGCTGCGGCTGCACGACTCCAGCAGTCTCTCACGGCTGCGGCTGCGGCTGCGCGACTCCGGCAGTCTCACACGGCTGCGGCTGCGCGACTTCGGCTGTCTCACATGGCTGCGGCTGTGAGAGACCGACAGCCTAGCACGGCTGCAGCTGCGAGAGGCTGGCGGACCAGCACGGCTATGGCTGCGAGAAGCCGAAGGATTTTCGCCATTTTCGTTTGTTTTCGCTGGAGTTGGTAGGAGCGGGCTACGACTGCGGCTGAAGCGAGCCTCACTATTTGTTTTATCCATTATCCTGGAAGGTAATGATAACTTCGGACAAAAATGTTGCTAAGACTGCATAGATAGGCATTTTAATAGACAATAGCAATTATAATTGAATATGGCTAAGTATTATATTTAATCAGGCATGCAGGTCTTCAATCTTATCATATTAACTCTTCAACGGTCAAACCGCACACCGGAATGTGACGACAATAGATTTTGCTATTGTGTTGCAGTTTGATTGTCGATGAACCAAAATACAGTACAAGTTCTACTAGTACTTAATGCCCTCAAACGGTATACAAAGAAAAACAAAAACAAAATAATTTCTTTTACTGTGTAAATATTTTGAAGACTGCTATTAATCATACTCAAACAGTATACATTCTTTTAAAGCCTTATCTGGGAATCGAACCCAAGCCCCTTTTGGTTCTTAATCCCTAACACTCATAAAGAACAAAAGAATTTATCTGTTGAAAGAATGTTTTCTTTGTGTCTTTGTCACAAAAAAAAAAAGAACAAAGAATATTTTGTTATAAAACATGCATTTTTCAGCAATTAAATCGAATTCATAATAAACATTTTTACCTGGAGCGTGTGATATCCCACTTCTGAGTTGTTATCTTCTTCGCTTTGCACAAGAGTTTCGTAAAATAAAGTCGGTTATTTCAGATTTCAAAATCCTTTATTAGCACTTCACAACAAATAGCTATTTATGCAATAATAATAAACACTCGTGATGGAGCAGCAAGACTTGCTTGTTCTACGACCATTTGACGACTAACTCACGATCAACCTCGGTAAATATTATAACTCTACTCCGGACGTGACGTCACACCCCCCTTCTTTGATAGATGTGAAGTTAGTTGTCAAATGATCGTTTTAAGTTCCTTTTAACAACTATTAAAAATATACTTTTAACAATAAAATTATGTTTATAAATTGCTTGAATTTGTACAAATAAACACAATAAACCTAAAATTGCTTACAGTTATATCGACACCCCACGTAACCGTAATGTTAGTCAATCTGTGCCATAACTTTTACTGGTAACACAGACAAACAGAGACGCGGGCGCAGACTTCTCTATGTTATCTGTGCAATAATGAAATTTCATACATTTTTATTGCTCTAGAGTCTAGAGCATTAAAGACTCGCGTTGTACTGAGTTTTTAGTGTGATTATGATGAAATTAAAGCATAGTTGGAAGAAAATATGTTTAAGTTCCATCTAATAGGGGAAAAACTGACAACAACTGGGCATTAATCTAGACTCCGAAGCTTCTAGTTACGGAGATATTGGGGGTCAAAGTTGCAAGATTTTGACAAGTTTTTTTTAAATACCACTTTTTATCGCATGATTTTTACTTTAAATATCTCTACGACCCCCGTACTATTCAATCCATCCATCCGCACAATGTTTTGAGTGTGTTTCTTTGAGTTATACCACAAAACATGATTTATAACCTCAAAAATAAAGTTGTTTGCCAGCAATATTTTTTTCGTAAAGTTACTTAGTTTGATATACGGAATGCTTGGTTAACGGCTTTGTGATGAGGTGAAATACACCCTGTATGAGTACCTGCATCTTTTCCACACAATTTTCCTTACTATTTTCCAAATTACTCGATAGACACACAGTTTCATAAACCGTTTCATTGAACCGTGTCCGGGCCGGTCGGCCGCACAGCCGGTTTCCGGATAAGCTTCGCTCAACTGTATCGGGACTATCTAATTATGCGATAGTTAGTGTATTGTTCTAGAATGTTTGTTGACTACAGTTGGTGAGAGTAAATACTGAGCCTCGATTCTGCTATTACGATAGTGTCAGAATAGGCGATCATTGAAGTCACAATGATCAAGTTCTGTCAAGTTTTGACAAGCTTGGTCATCTACTAATAGGTATAATGGCGTCATTATGACTCCTCAATGAACAACCACTGACACTCCATTGAAAGAAATGTCATTACGAACTTTAAGCAAAATGACAATGGGATGAGAATGGAATCGTGTTGGACTGTAAAATTTATTAAAATAGCAGAATTAGGACCCTGGATCGATGTTGGTAGAGTATCAGAGTTTGATGTTGGTTTGAGAGAAAAGAGAACTTTAGATTATATAAAAGAATAGAATAAAGTTTTTACTTATTCATAAATATATTTTTTAACAGTTTTTTTATGATGTGAAGTCTATTTAGATGCCTGTTTCTAATACAAGTAATAGTCTTGTGCCTGCTCGGTCATTTTTAAGATCGCTCCGTACTAGTTCAATTCGAACAGTGAATTAATTCATTATATAAGTTCTAATAGCTCTTTTCGGTCTTCGCTCTCCGTTAACATTTCCATAGAGCATAGCGCGGAACATAGAGCAAAAACGTTCTCTAGGTTGAGGTATCAACATAATTTAACAAATATATTCTATAATGGTATTGAAATAAAGCGCTTCTCATCTGATTGTTACGAATTTCGTCGATCGGGTTCGGGTAGCATCGTCATTCGTCGGCTATTCTCTCTCGTTCTCATTCACAGACATCGAATGAATATCTGTCAAACAATCAGTGACTGTATTTCATTTCTCGTTCTGTTACATACAATCACGCGGTTCAGAAATGTACGAGTTTGAAAAGAGCTATTTGACCTAATAGACCGATTATAAGTCCTCGTTCAGAAACGTTTCTTCTAGTACAGTGCGAAGATACGGCTCCTATTCGTTCATCATTCACGAACTACGTAAGACTAACAAGTATTTAAAAAAAAATGACTTCAAGCTTGGGTAAAATAATTTGTTTGCTTTTAATATGACA
Source organism: Xestia c-nigrum (assembly GCA_916618015.1). NCBI lineage: Eukaryota > Metazoa > Arthropoda > Insecta > Lepidoptera > Noctuidae > Xestia > Xestia c-nigrum. The sequence continues at coordinate 4,706,408 of OU745262.1, forward strand.
TGTACTAAAATTGCGGCGCAAACTGAACCTGTTCACCCCTCCATCACGCGTCATGCAAAACTGTCACCAGAGCTGAATCTACTGGGTACTCTACTGGGTACTGAGTACTCTTAAGATGCTCGTGTTAGCAGATGAATGGAGTAAAGTAAAACTGTTACTTAATAAATGTGTAATTGGAAAAATAATAGTTTCTACTATGAAAAATGTGGATACTGGAAATATGAAACAAGTGGCAACCCTGGTGAAGTGGCTTTCTTGTAAGTAAAGTAAACCCATTCGTATGCCAGCAATGTGTCTCGCGTAGATCTACGTTCCTGGTACACGAAGGTTTATCAATTTAAAAATATAGTGCTGTTTTAATAGCGAGTTATTTTGAAGAAAAAACTGTAAGTACCCTACTTATTATAAAGTAAGTGATCTTTACTTTGAACAATTTTTTTTTTTTTTTTATTTCCGTTCAGATCACTACTACCATTTTTATTATTCACCTACCTGAAATTTTTAATATATATGTGTGTGCTTAGAACATTATTGTGAGTCAAGAAGACTTTTTTGCAAATTAGCATAGATTTATAGGTTTTATTCATTAAATTTACTGCGAGCAACGATAACGAACTATTTTTACATACCTACATAGGAAATTGATCGCTTCGCTGGGTAGTGTACGTGGCGGCCATTTGTCATAGAAGTCAGGGGTGTCTAACGCTCGGTAATTTACGTCATGACATACAAATGTCACTCGTAGCACGGCTTTAACCTTTTTTTTCCCTCCTACCTTCTTTTTTTGAGGGCCACTCCATCACTTGTCGAATTTCAAAGTGAGATTCTATCAAACTTATATTGTCACTTACGATCCCGTAAGTGACAATCTTCCGTGATTATTTGTTTGTTTGTCTTAGTGTCGAGTTCCAATAGTGCGCGTAGCAAAAGACAAAGAAAGAGGGTAGACAGATTTGTCTGCTCGTAACAATTTAATTTCCATCCACCCGCATACTCCAGTCAACCCGCGATCATGGCGCTTGCAACAGCGTCGAAATATCGGGAGCTCAACATAACAAATAATCACGGAAGATATCCCGTAAGTGACAATATAAGTTTAGTTTTAAACCGTGAAAGCCTAAACTGAGATTCTATCAGTTTTAGCGATGTTTAAAAGGTCAAAAAAGCTAATAAATACCTACGCGTTTTTTTTTTTACAAACAAGTACACTAAACTCACACATAACATACAGCTGATCCCAACAGTACTCGAGGTCAATTTACAGCTACATTCAATTGTTTTTATACATCAAACACCACAACCGTGTTATCCATATTTGATAAAAGACGCAAAACGAATTCATACACATTCCGTACTATACTGTTCGTCCCCCGGGATAAAATATAAATAATTTTGTTCAACAAATAAAGGCTGCTTGCTTTTGTTCGGAGTTTACTTAGGACCATTGTTTGATTGTACTTCTATGGTACCGTTATTATTGACACAATGCCGTATGTGGGAACAATAATTATTTTATAGTAGCTCCCTGAAAGTTCTTTTAGCTATTCCATTTTTACATGGTCAATTGTAACATATTGACTTTGAGCTAACCTGAAATTGTAAGACGTCGAGTTATATAAATTTTTGTTACCACTTGAATGACGCTTTCCTAGAATCAGACTTTCAGGATAAAATTCTAGTCTTGCTATTTTTCGGACAATTAACACTTACATCATCGTGAAGCTTCGAAATTCTATCTAAGACTCGAAATCAAAATATTTTACTTCACATAGGCCTGGATGGGCACTTATAAAACGTCGAAAATGGTGCACGGTTCGCGTTGGTCGATTCCATGAAGAAGAACCGGCAAGAAACTCCATGGTTACTCAATTGTTTGGTTTTACAATATTGTGTAATGTTTCATTAAACTACTTGACCGTCACTGGAAGCTTTATATTGAGAGAGCATATCCGTTTCCGTCGATTTCTTGTCTTTTTTAGTACCTTGTTTAACCTACTCAGTGGCGCCACCTGGTGTTTGCTTGCCATTTTAGTTTCGTAAAATGTACGAGCTACTTTTTTGTTCATTGGCGTTTCGTTCTTCGTCGAAGCAACTTGTGAGCATCGGTTCACGACCGATGCTAAAAATTACACTATATTTTCTAAATTCAAATATTTATATTTCATAGAAAGTAACGTAGTCATACTTTTAACGGTTTTTTCCGTTCGGATTACTTTCTTGTAAGTAAAGTAAACCCATTCGTATGCCAGCAATGTGTCTCGCGTAGATCTACGTTCCTGGTACACGAAGGTTTATCAATTTAAAAATATAGTGCTGTTTTAATAGCGAGTTATTTTGAAGAAAAAACTGTAAGTACCCTACTTATTATAAAGTAAGTGATCTTTACTTTGAACAATTTTTTTTTTTTTTTATTTCCGTTCAGATCACTACTACCATTTTTATTATTCACCTACCTGAAATTTTTAATATATATGTGTGTGCTTAGAACATTATTGTGAGTCAAGAAGACTTTTTTGTTTTTAGATATACGTCTATATAATAAACCTTAACTTGCAATAATGGATGACGTAAATGTTTCTGCTGCCGAGCCACAAGTTGTGGCCGGACCGAGTGGCAGGACCCGTAAAAGGAAAGTTAGCTGCTCTAGCAGCAGCACGACGAGCAGTAGCTCCTCAAGCTCGTCGTCTCCAAAACATGGCAAGCGGTCGCGCCGCGCACGCCGCAAAAAGAATAAGCGCGCCCAACAGTCTAACCCGACATTGGACAAGCTTATAAAAGAAGTTAATGAGCTACGCCAGCAAGTTTTTGCTAATAATATGCATAGTGCTTGCCATGATGGGGTATCAGTTTGTTCTGGGGTCAGTGGGGAATTATATGACCAACATAATGTTGAAGAACAGTGCCCTGATGTTGAAGTTCAGAACTCAAATTCAGACTTCACTTTTGATATTGAGACAAAGCTTAAGGAACCATCAGTTCCAAAAACACCCGATAGTTTTTTAAAAATGCTGCTTGATGTCCAGCGCTTAGGTAGCACAACTTGGTCTGAGGTAAGGTATTCTGATACTCAAAAGCTGTACAATCACAGCCCAGGTTTCATAGACTTAGATGCAAATGAAGAGATAAAAATGTATGATACCACACGTAACTTGGCACTTGCTGATAAATCCTATGCAGCAATTACTTTTTGCATCTTAAAACAAAAAGAATCATTACAAGAAGCAATTCGTAATCTCCTTTTGTGGTCTAAAAATAAAGAAATTAATTTTGATAATTTAAGCGTGAAGGTAGAAGAATTATTTCAAAAAGGTGATTTGCACAAAATCTCTTCAGACCTGTTACAATTAGTGTGTGGCCATCGAGCCGAAAGTATAGAAATGCGTCGAGAGACGATTACTAGTCAAATTCGAGATCCATTAGTTAAAGCAGCTTTAAACAGAATTCCCCCATCATCTACTTATTTGTTTAATCCAGAATCTTTTGCGACAGCATTAGAAAAGGCGGGTGGTGTACGTAAAGCTTTTTGGCCCCCAAAAACTGATTCACAAATCAGATCTAATCAATCTAACTGCCGCCCCTCGCGGGGGCAAGGCGTACATAAACCAATAGCTCCACCGCGTGAAGCTCAATATTTTTGTAATGAACCAGGCATACCGAGGCACACACATGCCTATGACAACTCACCCTCGCGGGGTGGATATTTTCGCACCAATTACAAAAACAGAGGTCAGGATCAACCATCCTTTCGATCCGATCAATATACCAATAATAGAGGTTCATTTCACAACCGAGGCTCGCGGCCCGATCGTGGAAGTAACCGAAGTCGAGGACGTCCAAACCCTCCAAAAAGCTCTCGAGCGAACCAAAAACGATACAAGCAATGACTCGAATCGTTTCCGAGCAGGTCAGTTGGCAAACTACCACTCGAAATGGAAGGAAATGGGGGCACCAGAAATTGTTTTAAAATTAATTCAAGGGTATCGCATACCATTTATCCACAAACCTCCTCTAGCATACCCAAATGTAACCAACGGTCCCTTTCAAACACCTGTCTCAAAAGAAATGGCTGCAATTATAAACAAAATGAAAGCTCAGGGCATCCTAAAAGTGGTTCAACCCTCACCGAGTTTCATTTCCCCTCTATTTTTGATACCAAAACCCGACGGATCAACCCGTCCGATATTCAACCTAAAAGCGTTAAACGAATTTGTGAAGGCCCAACCATTTCACTTAATAAATATGTATCGCATCCCAGACTTTCTTCAACCACAAGACTGGATGTGCAAAGTGGACCTATCACAGGCATATTTCCACTTAAAAATTTCAAAATCACACAGGCGCTTCCTTCGCCTTGTCTACAACCAAGAACTGTTAGAAATGACCTGCCTTCCGTTCGGGTTGAGCACTGCACCCAAAACCTTTTCAATACTAACGAATTGGGTTGCCCAAATATTACGAGAACGATGGAACATTCGAATCATTGTCTATCTAGACGACTATTTAATAGTAAATCAAAATGTACACGTTCTTCGAGATCACGTCAAGCTCACATTAGATACATTACAAAATCTTGGTTGGCAAGTAAAGTTCGAGAAATCTGTTCTTTGTCCTCAAAAGACTTTAACATATTTAGGAATATTGTGGAGTCCCTGGGACAATTTGAAATCCCTAACAAAAGAAAAAACTTCTTCTTTAATCAAAAAAGTGAGTCAAGTTCTCGATCAAGGAGTAGTAACTCTAAAGGAACTACAGAGAATAGTAGGACTCCTAAACTTTGCCAGTTATGTTGTTCCTCGAGGCCGGCTCAATCACCGGCAATTATTAATGTTCATGAACGCTCTACCAGACCCTTTACCGAGATCCTACCCACTACCACAAAATGTTCGAAAGGAATTGGAATGGTGGACTCTGAATTGTCAGTCATCAACACCTCTACATTACCCTTCGCCAGTAAACTTCCTGACAACAGATGCGTCAAACCAGGGTTGGGGAGCGCAACTGAACAATCTGGCTGTATCGGGCTGTTGGTCACAAGAGGAACAAGCACTGCACTGCAATCAAAAAGAAATGTTAGCCATACTGCGCGCCCTTCAAGACAACGCTCACCTACTTCGCAACAGCTCGATCCTGATACAATGCGACAGCAGGACTGCTGTCGGCTATTTAAGGAACGAAGGAGGTACGAAATCATTACCCCTAATAGAACTAACATATCAAATTCTGAATTTACTGGACCAATTTCAAATACACTTCAGCATACACCATCTCCCAGGCAAGTACAACAATCATGCCGACCACTTGTCACGCTTTCGCCAACCTCCGGAATGGCACCTAATGCCAGCTTGTACGGAAATGGTGTTTGCAAAGTGGGGAACTCCAATAATAGATTTGTTTGCCTCGGAGACAGCTCACGTAGTTTACAATTATGTATCCCGAGACCTGAGAGACCCACAAGCGCTATTTCACGATGCATTCAGTGTCCCATGGAACTATCCTCTCGCATGGATATTCCCGCCTCCGTTCTTAATCCCAAAAGTCCTAACACATCTCAATCAATCAACGGGAATATTTTTAATAGTAGTACCTCGATGGGAGAAGGTATTTTGGCGTGCAGACCTCAAAGTACGAGCGCTAGCACCACCTCTAACTCTAAAAAACTTACAGACGCACCTGGTCGACACATCGACGGGGCTTCCACCTCCACAAGTGGACAAAATCATCCTCGAAGTCTGGAAATGTGGGGGTGGTCCGAGGCGATAGAAACATGGACTGCTGAACAAAAGTTATTGCTCAGAAATTCCTGGCGGAAATCTTCCTTGAAGACATATGAGGTCGCTTGGAAACGTTGGACGTCCTGGTCAATGTCTAAAAACATTGACACCAATAATCCTACAGGTACGCAATTAGCCCAATTTTTATGTGACTTGCATCTAATTCATAAATTTTCATATAATACTATTATTTTACATAAATCTGTGGTTTCGACTTTGTGTAATGTTGAAAGGTCAAGTCAATTAAGTTCACATGTTCTTGTAAAACATATTTTAAAATCAATTGCTCTGGAAAATCCAAAGTGTTCTAAGCCACCAATTTGGGATGTTAGTAAATTAATTACCTTTCTAAGTAATTACACTGTAGACTTAGACAATCCCTTTCAAATATCACGCCACACTGCAACTATATTACTGCTTTGCTCAGGTAGACGCATACATGACTTAACGCTGCTTAGAGTTGATCCGGACCATTGTGTTAGATCAGATGATGGTGTAATATTATGGCCTCAATTTGGTTCGAAAACAGATTGTAGTAATCATAGACAGTCCGGTTGGAAACTTCTTGTAAATCCCAACAACTGTAACCTTAATCCTATATTCTGGATAGAAAAAACGATTGAAGTATTAAATGAAAGACGTAATGCTACAAAATCATTTAATTTGTTTATTACAGTCAGAGGTGTGCCGAAGCCCGCTTCACGCACCGTCATCGCAGGCTGGGTTAAAACCCTTTTCAAAGAAGCCGGCATCGCAGCAACTCCAGGCAGTACCCGATCTGCAGTAGCCTCTAAAAGTTGGCTAGAAAATCACCCCCTTGACGAAATCCTATCTCGAGGGAATTGGCAATCGGCTAAGACATTCCAGAATTTCTACAGAAGAGAAGTCATAAGAAGTGTTGATTCAAATCTAAATGTTACGCAATTGTTTAATCCAATTAATTAACTATAATATTATTAAACTTTATTTGTGTTATTAATTTATTCTTTATTTTTTCTTTTGATTAGATAAATAACAGACAGATTAATACATTGTACATATGTATCATTTAACATTCTGTAATAAATATACTTTCTGATGGCTTTATTGTGTTTATCACTATTTCCTATCACATTGGCGTTATCGTATTAGTGGCCCCACCAGGCGATAACAAACAGGTCTCAATATAAAGCTTCCAGTGACGGTCAAGTAGTTTAATAGCAGCGTTTTACCTGAAATAAAACGCATATTAAATACTTACCTCACTGGAAGCTTTAAGTTTACTTCTGCCTGGTTATATTGAGCCAATGAACAAAAAAGTAGCTCGTACATTTTACGAAACTAAAATGGCAAGCAAACACCAGGTGGCGCCACTGAGTAGGATAAACAAGGTACTAAAAAAGACAAGAAATCGACGGAAACGGATATGCTCTCTCAATATAAAGCTTCCAGTGAGGTAAGTATTTAATATGCGTTTTATTTCAGGTAAAACGCTGCTATTACAGCATTAGTACTAAAGTATGGAGGGACAGCGTAGGCCCGACAATAGGTCGTTGCTTGCTATACAAAAAACGTAAAACAAAAGGAATATTTAACGAAAGTTAAACAGCACCCGGGAATCTAAAAGGCCTTCACTGTTCACTCATTCACAAATAATAGGTAAAAAGCATCTATACAAAGGTAAGTACAAAAGTGTAAGACTAATAAAGTCTTTCTTAAAGTTTTTTTTTGCGTTATCTAAGATCCATAAGAAAATAAGTATCATTAGATCCATCATGGATCTTGGATCTTCTGAGAATGATCCCAAAACCTTTTGCAATTCAATATTTTGTTCTTTTAAAAATGATTTATTCGTTTTAAACTTTACCCTACACTAGGGTTTCCTCTGTATCATAGGTGCTATTACAACTGTTTAACTAACATAATTATGTCACCGTAAAATTGTAAAACCCGTTAGATTCTAATCTATCTGGCGAGATTGTACACTCTCGAAATATTGTGAATCGAACATACTGCTTACAGTATGAAGCATTATTTTCCGGTAGAATATAATCTATCGAAGGATGACCGTAATATTATGAAATGCATGCGACAGAAATATCTCTGCTCCCATAATCAGGACTTGGGGCACCTCGACGTTAGGTTAGTTAGGTTCCTTTAAACCCTGCAACTGCAGAAATAAGAGCCCTGCGTAGCGGAGCTCCGTCAACCACGCTTTTTAGGGGAATGTTAACTGTTTTGTGGTTAGGTTTTTTTGACCCCAACATAGTTGAGGAAAGGTTAGGCAGATGGATATTAATACAGGGTGTAAACCACACATCAAACTAAGTAACTTTACGCAAAAAATGTTGCTGGGAAACAACTTTTTTTTTGAGGTTATAAATCATGTTTTGTAGTAGAACTCAATGCTGATGAATGGATTGAATAGTACGGGGGTCGTAGAGATGTTAAAAATTAAAGTCTCACAAAAACACTTTTCAAAAAGTTTATTTATTTATTTATTTATTTTATTCATTAACACATACATTTGTTTTAACAGGTAAAACCCAAGCTAACAAAAGTAGTCATTATACCTAATTAATAGTGCAGTCCCAACTAAAGAGTCTGGGTAGAAGCACAATCTAAACAGCAGACAACATGCTAAGTGTCACCCTCTGGAATTCCGCCAAAGAGCAAGAAAAAATATCCAAATGCCGAGAGATATCATTCAGTGTTCTAATTGCACGAATCACTGGTGCGAACTTTAATAAGTTTGTACGAGTTGCCGGAACTTTAAAAATCCCCTCCCTTGGTCCCAACCGTAGCCTCCTGTTTGGAACGAGCAATCCCAACGATTCCAGTATTTGTGGATTATTCAGCATACCATGAAATACCATGAAAATATATTTTAAAAGGGCGAGGTTGCGCCTAACTTCCAACTTATAGTAGCCAGCCAATATGACTCCCCATATCTCCGTAACTAGAAGGTATGGTATGGAACATAAAAAATATCGCAATGATGGGGAGAACAAGTGCCTTTCGGCTTCGTGAAGAGGTGTTTTACACCATTTATATTATAACACCAATATAATTTTACTGTATTATTGATTGGTCTGTTTAAAATAAAATAAAGCAAGCATAAATAATGTTGAATCATAAGACCTCAAACTTATGTAATATTCTACATTCTTGACGTAACATTTAGTGCATAACTGCAAATTCAGACTCCAGGTATCCGGGCTAAATTCTAGCTAAGTAGGTAAATCTCGCTTTGCCTACGTTTCGGGATTAAACATGGATTGTGATACACGGACAAAAAGTTTAACTAGCAAATATACAAATATTTAAATGGGTACGTATCATAATCCCGAATTTTATAAGACCGAATTTTACAATACCTGTGGATGAAATCCCGAAAATTTAAACGCCGAATGGTGGTTTGATCGGAAGTTTAAAATCCCGAAAGTTTAAAATCCTGAAGCTTATAAACCCTAAGTTTAAAACCCGAAGTTTAAAAACCCGAAGTTCAAAATCCCGAAAGTTCATTTTCCCGAAAGTATAAAATCTCGAAGTTCAAAATCCCGAAGTTTAAAATCCTCAAAGCATGCAGCAAGCATACAGCAAGCATGCAGTAAGCAAGAAGCAAGCATGGAGCAAGTATAAAGCAAGCATATAGCAAGCATGTAGCAAGCATGCAGCAAGCATGCAGCATGCAGCAGGCATGGTTTCTGTCACGGCTCCCGGCGCTGCGGGGCTCCAGCGGTCACACGCGAGCTTATCGTCGCAGAGGGTTTTAACACTCGCCGCCGCGGCTGAGGCTGACCGGCTTCAGCCGGCCAGCAAACCGAAGCTCAAGCTCAGCCTCAGCTCGCGGCCCGCCTCGCCCCTCCGCGCCTACGCGGGCTTAAATTACACTCTACGGGTAGCCCTACCCGTAGAGTGTAATTTCTGCCCAGAAAAGACTACGTGGAGTCGGTTCTGCAGCGATTCATGTCTGTCACAAAATTTGTGCTTATAAGAAACCAAAACCTTTTTTTTTTTTTTTTTTTCTGGAATGGCACAGTCAATTTGTTTTATGACATAAAACGAAAAATAATGAATTGTTTGTCATATAATACGTTGTTAAATAAAAGGTTTCGTTAATTCCGAATTTTGTCCATTCGGGATTTCATCCATCGGTATTACAACTATCGGTATTTCGTTAATGCGGGATTACGTCGATTCGGGATTTCATTCATCGGTATTATAAAAATCGGTATTTCGTTCATTCGGGATTTCGTCCATTCGGTATTTCGTCCATTAGGGATTTCGTCCTTTCGGGCATTTGAACATCGGTATTTTGTGTTACGATATTATAACGAATATCGGCATTTAAAACTTTCGGTATTTTGAATTTCGAGGTTTTGGACGTCGCGCGTCGGTATTTCAATCATAGGTATTACGAACTTTCGGGATTATGATACGTACCCATTTAAATGAACTTACCTTGCAACTTACTTTTGAAGTAATGTTGAGTTCGGAATACCGATACATATTGCTTTCTTTAGCTATTTTACAACTATCACAACTTTAGTAAGTAGGTATAGGATAGTCGTCAACACACCAAGTTACCACAAACTGACTTTCTTTAATAGATTTTCAACTTGGTCGCTACAGCATTAGGTTCACAGTTGATTGGGAAAAAATTACAGTTTCGGGTAACTGGATGTGCTGGTGTCTGTACAGGGATCTTTTGATTCTTCTTTTTTCGCTTTTTCTTTTCCTTTTTTTCTAATATTGTATGCACGTCACCTAGTAGCATTTTTTGTTGGCATTTAGTTGGGCCACATACCTCTGGTTAGTTGGCAAATGCATACAATTGGCGGGCAGTTTGCGGGTTGGGCCCAAAACTGATGGCCTACATAGATTTGCCAACGAAAGCCCAACGTGGATTTGCCGATTTGACGAAGGTCCAAAGTAAGTAAGTACTTGAGCCTGCAACCACTACCAATGTTTATGTTTACTACCGAGCTGGTAGTGTTGAACTAACAACAACCTTGTGTGATCAGTGTTCACAGTGTAAACACTAGTAGGGTTGAAAAAAAAATACAGTCCAGTTGAGAACCTCCTTTTCTTGGAAATCGGCTGATTACACTAACTGTCACTCTGATCATCTGATGTAAGCTGGTGATATATTTTCTAGAATTCACTCGAACCCAACCAAATCGTGGTAACACAACGATAGCGACTTCTAATTGGACTACAACGCCATCTATCGAGGTTGGGTACAACTTTTGAACCTTTACGATACTATCATCACGGAACACAAAAAACAAATGAAGTGCAATGCACCAAAATTACTGCAGGAACCGTTGTCACCAAACTCACACATTTAAACGGATAATCATATATTGCACTACAAAAAAACTATTCGTTTGATTCGTTGTTCAAAGTTTAGTCAAAATTAGCCTACATCACAGATTTGGAAATAAACCCTGACGTTTTACAAATAAGATGTATTTTGCTTTAGCGGCAAAACGTGTTTACGATCTATAATCACACTAGATTCGATTGACGAGTCAATTCCGCTACTTGACCATAGATGGCGGGGTATTCTGAGTGGTTGCAATTATGAACTTAAACGCGTAAAACATATGGTTGACATTTGCGTGATCGGTCGGTTTCTGCTGCTACTCGGTCAAGGCCGGACCACGTAGCATATTAAATTTATTTATCGATATCGATAGATACCCCATATTATGGTCTTCAATTCTCAAAAATAAGAGTTGTTGGGAGTACATTTATTTATTTGGTACACAAGCAGCTATTCATTTAAATTATAAATAAATAGACACAGACAGACAGGTAAATTTAGAATTAAGTAATAAAAGTGCTGGTATGTATGCATGCATGCCTTTTACAAGTGTTCAAAGGAGACTTTTTTTTTTTTGTAAAACCTAAAAGTATTTTAAATGAAGGTTAGAGGACCTGCTGATGTCTATTTAGTGATCAATGCAAGGTCTCAATCATTAATAAATTATAATAATTACGTTACTATTTAAAACATTGATTATACATATTTTTGCTTTAAAGCGTTTATGCAATCTATGAAAAATGAAGGCGACCTTATACTTGTATTGTAATGTAAAACTAAATAAATAATGAATTTAAAAATTGTTTATCCCTTGTATCGATATCAATCTATAAATTCAATATTCGACTTGACCACATCACTACTTGAGTAGCGAAGTCCTTTCGAGGGTGTTCTATTGAATAGAATCAATCCAAAATAAACTTTATCTTAATTGTGTAAGGTTGATTTTGCCCAACCGTTCTATTAAATATTAATAAATATTAACAAAATAAGATTTTTATTAGAAAACAATGAAAATTGTACTAACCAATGATACGAAATACCTCCATTTTAAGATTTTTCCTCCTACTATCATTTTTACACTCTAAAATGGCACAATACGGCATTGCTAGGGATGTAGGTAAGTTGTTATCATAACTTAAATCCCTACAAGGAACTCCCAACAGTAGGAATAGACGCAGCAGGCCCGTCGTTAGTTGTCCCAATGTTGTTATAATAACTGAAATCCCTGCAAAAATCACCCATCAGTAGGAATAGTAACAGAAGGCCCTTCGTTGGCTATTCATTGGGCAAATAGTGCATGTTTATGACAATGGGCCTATTTTAAGTTTAGGTTGGCTGAACAACTAACCGTCTGCCAATACATTCCCAACTGTTGGCATAAGGAAGCCAACGGCAATTGCTACTAGGGGTCCTTGCGACGAATAAACATTTTTTGCTTATTAAGGTATTTGGCTTTAAATGTATAACTTTCTCAAGATAAAATTATAATTAGCTCACTTCTTATCAAACCACAAAAACTTAAGTCATATATATATAAATCTAAATGATTGCACTAAATATTTCAGCATTAAAGATTACATAACACAAACCCCAAACCACCCTCTCTTCACGACCCACTTCTGCTCTCCATCAAAATGGATTGAATAAACAAATTCAGACACCGCTAAACTTCCTGCTCACCCCAAACAGGGAAACAAATCACAAAGATAACCGTCTGCAATCGCCACCCGCTTTCCTTAATAAATCATATTATCTTAACAGCAAGAACAATCAAATAAATTAAATGGTAATCGCATTTAAATTTAATTTTAGGACGCGTTGGCCTTGTAACAAACGTGAATTTCATGCTGCCTTGGGGTTGATTCCAAGTCGGCCTGTGTTACAGTATAGATTAGACTGTTAATACTTCCACTGTTCAAATAAGACCTGCAGATATAAAGAGTGTTATTGACAGCATGACTCGTGGTAAATCCCCTGGTCATGACAGCTTGAGTGTTGAACATCTACGTGACGCAGGCTATCATTTACCGTTATAAAACAATTTATCTACTTCACAAAAATTGATAAAAAAAATAAATTAGAGGCACAAATTATAAAATAGTTGGTCAATTTTATGAAAAAACTTTAAACTTCTTTGGTATTGGCCATGTTTTTCTCAATTTGTATAAGTCGTAGGCGTATATTGGTGAGGAGCTCGTGACTAAATAATAACAGCCACTCGGGTCGACCTTGTTAAGCTGTGCTTGCCTCAATTGGTCTGTGGATGGGTGGATGGGACCCTTACATACCGGGTTTCCTCCGTGCCTCGGAAAGCACGTTAAGCCGTTGGTCCCAGCTGTCATTTTTAGATCTTTGACAGTCGTTACAGGTAGTCAGTGGCCCAAAAAGCCTGACAACTAGTCTCACCAAATGGTATCGTATAACCAGATAGGCAGTCGCTCCATGTAAAATACTGGTATTCAGCTGCATCCGGTTAAACTGGAAGCCGACCCCAACGAAGTTGGAAAAAGGGTAGGCAGATAATGAATAGGACAGAGGAATTTAGGTTCAGGTAATAGGAATGATTCCTGATTTAAAAACATATGTTTCTTTTCAACTGACTTCCAAAAAGAGGAGGTTCTCAATTCGTCTGTTTTTTTTTTTTTTTTGTTACCTCAGAACTTTCGACTGGGTGAACCGATTTTGATGATTCTTTTTTATTTCAAAGCTGGTGCTTCTCGTTTGGTCCCATTTTAATTTGCTGAAGATCTGATGCTGATCTTCCGGGATATACAATGGAACTCTTCAAAAATAGACGGCAAATCTACAGTAATTGCTGCAATCGCTTGTAGGTTCATTGTTCATACTACATCATGACGTATCATCACGCCAGTGTGGTCTGAGGGGGTACGCAGATGTGTACAATACTCCCAGATTTCGACAATATTTGTTGCCTCTGAACTTTCGACTGGGTAAACCGATTTTGATGATTCTTTTTTTTATTTTAGCTGGTGCTTTCCGTGTGGTCCCATTTCAATTTGGTTAAGATCTGACGCTGATCTTCGGAGATATAAATGGAACTCTTAAAAAATACACGGCAAAGCTGCAGTAATTGCTGCCATCGCTTGGTTGTTTATTGTTTATGTAACATAGTGACGTTACATCACGCCTGTATGCTCTGAGTACTGCGTACTCCACGCAGAAGTGTACAATACACCCAGATTTCGACAGTTAGATGTGTCAAGTTCCATTTAACATTTGGATCCTGGAGAAATAGAGGGACATCCTTAAATTTTATAGGCACACCAGAAGCGATTTGGGTAGTTTTAGGAAGAGTACGTTCTTGGAGTGATCCCATTTCAATTTGGTAAAGATCTGATGAAGAACTTCGGAAGATAGGCGACGGGAACTACTCAATAAATGATAGCAAATGTACTGGGATCTTTGAAATCTCATGTCTCTCTATTGTTTACTCCAGTTCATAACAAAAAAATACGTTACGTTACGTTACGCTGTGAAAGGGTAAGCACATATGAACCACTGAAAAGTGAAAAATAAAAACTTTTTTGCAAAAAATATAACCGACTTCACACAAAAAATTGGCAAATAAAAAAAAAACTAAAAAACTAAGTCAATCAAACAAAGGTCACCGACTTCTGAAGATAAAGTTGTTTTTCACTTTTTTGTGTGAAGTCGGTTATATATTTTGCAAAAAAGTTTTTATTAATCCGTCAGTTAGATTATTGAAAAATATTGAATACTTACGTGTTTTTTGTTTTATTAAATTGATAAAAATTGACGAAGATAAAACGCGTCAGGACCATGACTGGGGGCTTGTGACGTCACTTTTTGGTAAAAATGTACTTAAACGTGACGTCATACGAGTTTTCGACGCACTGTGTTTGTCTTATTTTTTTGTTAGCGTGAAAAAATATAGAAATATGTGTCCTATATTTTATGGAAATCTATGTGACAAACTAATTTGATGTTTTTTGTCACCTACCCTATTACAATAGCTTCGTCGTTGTTACTTACTGTGCTACAAGGATCATTCTATGCTCGGATGACGGTAGGGCTTTGTAAAGAGACTTTAGCTGTAATACAGCACAAAATAAATCTTCTGGGGCTTAAAGGACATTAAGTAAAATAAATAATACGAGTAGGTGTAAAACATCCTTAACGAAACCCACTAGAAGAAATGCACATGTTCACCCCGTCATTGAGAGATTTTTTAAAGGAAAAACTTCTATAAGCGCTTTGAGCACTTTTTGAGTGATCAAAAATTATGGAACTCGCGTCACCTAACGCTTCGTAGGACTCGTAGCGGATCGCATACGAGTTTTCACTTCTTTCGGTATTCATTTGGTTCCATTCTGGCAACCATTTAGTTGCTAGGAGATATTTGGTCAAAGTTCCACCATTGTCACAAAGTTTTAAAAAAAAAAAAAACATTTATACTCTCTCACTCTCTTTTTTTACTTTTTTTTAATATTTACTTTAAATACCTACATGAATCCCGTATTTGTAAAACCCATTGTAATCTATCTAGCGAGATTGCAAACTCTCGAAAGATTGTCAAACAAACATACTGCGCATTATTTTTCGGTAGATTATAATCTATCGAAGTGAAACTGTAATA
Source organism: Xestia c-nigrum (assembly GCA_916618015.1). Taxonomy (NCBI): domain Eukaryota; kingdom Metazoa; phylum Arthropoda; class Insecta; order Lepidoptera; family Noctuidae; genus Xestia; species Xestia c-nigrum. Next base: position 4,722,111 of record OU745262.1, read on the forward strand.
TTGCGAAATGCATGCGACGGAAGTATCTCTGCCCCCGTAATCGGGACTTGGGCATCCCGACGTTAGGTTAGTTAAGTTCCTTTAAACCCTTAACAGAAACTGGAACTTCGCAGAGCGGGGCACCGTCGAATGCCTACGCTTTTTAGGGGAATATAAAGTGTTTTGAGGTTAGGTTATATCAATCGGTTTTTCTCAGGATTGGTGCATTATCTTTTCATGGGAGTTGTACCATGGGGCAAAGGGGACCCCTCCTTCCGTCCACACCGCGCGAGTTGAGTTATCGCTGGCATATAAATCAGCACAATGTTTAGATTGATTCATTGATTCCTATCGTAAACGTGATTGCAGCAATAAGGTTTGGTTTATGGCTTCGTGAAAGCCCGAAATAACAAAAATGTACTTATTCATAAAAGGTCTAAAACCTTTATGAATAAATACATTTTTGTTATTTCACCAAAAGGCACTTATTGGTTTTATTGGTGAACATTTAGTTTGTGAAATTAAATAACAAGATTGCGGTGCAAGTTCATTACTTCCGCTTCGATCCAAAAAAATCTTGTTTATCTATTCGGGCGAAAGGATAGTCGAAGTAGGGTAGTAGCGATGTGCCTTATACACACGCCAGCATTAATGTTCAACAACAACCTATTAAACAACATTTTAAACAACAAATATCGTCAAATGAAGCATTAAATCTTATTTAAATTCAAGATTATATTCAGGCAATAAATTGTTCGGAATTCATATTTTCATTTTACGTTCACAGTTTCCGAATGAGATCGTAAAGATTTTACTAACTCGTCGCACCTGAGTTTGACTTTTCTGTAATTAATTTTCTTTAAATGAGCTGTTCAAGTTTAGTGTGCGAATTGTATAATTTCGTATGTGCTCAATTTTTTATTCATTTTTAGTAACGATTGGCTTACTGGTAGAAAATACTGACAGTATAAAGTCCACCTCTTTACATTTTGTGTGTAAAAATTACATAATTAAATTGTTGGGTGATTTTTTATATCTGCAGTATTGAAAACTAATATGATGAAAGCTGTGCACCGTTTGGAAGTGAGAATTCTCTTTTTTATGGGTTCCAATTGAAAGTTTTAACAAAACCTTAATTTATTTCGGAACTCATAACATGTTATGAAATTAGCCTCATCACAAAGTTGCAAAAGTTTCACGAGAAAATCAGCACTTTATTTTACCAATTATTTATTAGTAATTGGTATTTCATAAACCTCCTAGCTTTCAAATCTGTTTTTCAGACCCCCGTCTTTTGAAATCTGTAAATACCCTTAACCTTATAAACGAAGTAAAATAAGCTTTCATGAATTGTTATTTGCACGTGTCATGGAAAAAAATCAAGAAAATTTGTTTGATTTTCACAGTACTAGTTATTGCCCGCGACTTCGCACGTGCGGTGGTCACAAATAAAATTACTACACTGTTTAATACCCATGAAATCCTGCCGGGGCTGTGAGACTGTTCGAAAGAGATACCGCGGCCCCGAAACATAAAGGGCGAGGAAGGAACATGGGTGGGTTAAGTCAGTAAAAGTCTGACACTCCCTCCCGCTTCACCCGGAGTAGGAGAAATTATTTGATGATTTCCCATCCCATCCGAAAAAAAGGACCCATGAAATGTGTAAGTTCAGTTTGTCATCTTTAAGTCCCGTGTGTACCTTCATAATAGTTTCTAAAATGTAAAGCACATTGTTATTACCTGAACTCTGGTCACGCGAACTATTCCTGTCTGCTTTGCTCATTGTTGTGGTTTGTTAATGTTGTACAAAACTTTTTCATAAATATTAGTGTACTTAGTAGTTTTTGGTATATTTACTAGACGTTTTGAAGCTTTTACTACTAATACTAATGTTACTTTATGATTATGATTCACGGAAGCTAGAATTGAAAGAAAGAAGAAGAAGAAGCTAGGCTTGAATAAATGACTTCTCTCACTCTGGGCGGAGCGGGAGGGAGTGTCAGACTTTTACTGACTGAAACCCATCTATGTTCCTTCCTCGCCCTTTATGTTTCGGGCCACGGTATCTCTTTCGAACAGTCCCGCAGCCCCGGCAGACATCGTGATACCCGACTAATATGTTGAAAAGATTATATCTTGAACCTATATCATCACTGCACTATATGATTTACCTTACTGCAATCAGTAACTCCTACTTTCTTCGTTTTTTTTTTATCATAATCAAAAATAATAGGTAGTAATAGTTGCAAGTAATAGGTAGTAATAATAAGTAGTAAGAGAAACTGAAATCACGGTCAATACTTTGAAGTCACAAGAAAAGAGTTTCTTTGAAAGTCGTTTGAACTCAACACGAAATGAAGTAGGCTATCAATTACCTACATAATTGATTTCCCTAAAGACATATGACAACATCGTTCTGCCTAAAGCTTTAAAGTACTGTGAAAGAGTAGCAAATGCTTTGAAGTGTTTTCAATTACGTGTTTATGCTGCCTGGTAATTAAATATGTCTTTATGTCACTGGTAAGAATAGGGCTTTTTCAGTAGGTACCTATAGAAATAAAATTTATATTTAATTAAAATTAGAGTTAGGGTCAAGGTACCCCCACCTTGACCCTAACTCTAATTTTAATTTTTTTAGGGTTAGGTTTGTTTTTCGGTTACTTGTATAAATAAATAAATATCGCTGGACATTAACACACAGCGCCACCTAGTGCCACAATAAGCAAAGCTTGTGTCGTGGACACTAGATAGTTGATATACTACATATATACTTTTTTGTTTGTAAATACATACTTATTATACATATAAACATCCATGACTCGGAAACAAATATCCGTGCTCATCACACAAACATTTTCTCCTACCAGGATTCGAACCCAGGATCCTAAGAACGTGAGGCAGCGTCACTACCACTACGCCAATCGGGTCGTCTAAGAAAAAGAAATAAGAAAAATAAGTAAAAATAATTATCTGCTACCTTTCATTTGTAACCATTATCAATTTGTCACTTGCTTCGGTGAAGGAAAACATAGTGATGAAATCAGCATGCTTGAGAGATATTTCTCGATGGCATGAAAAGCCAAATTAGAAGTCCATGGGCAACATAAAAACACTGACGCCATGTTAGTTACTATTATTATTATTGTTAGACACCACATGATAAAGAAAGAAAGTTCGAAATAATGTATGTACGTAACATGCCATACCAGGTATCTACAGGGCCCCACCTCATCACAAAGCCGTCAACCAAGCATTCTGTACATCAAACTAAGTAAATACGCAAAAATTATTGCAGGGAAACAATTTTTTTTTGTTTTAGGTGAAAAATCATGTTTTGTGATAGAACTCAATGTAACGCACTTAAAACATTGTGCTGATTGATGGATTGAACAGTACGGATGGCGTAGAGGTGTTTATAGAAAATTCATAAAGATGTTTTAAAAAAAAAGTTGTCCTAAAGTTGGAACTTTGACGCCCAATATCTTCGTAACTAGAAGGTTCCCAGGTATGATGTGGAAGAAAAAAACTATCACAATGATGGGGAGAACAAATGCCTTTCGGCTTCGTTAAGAGGTGTTTTACACCCTTTATGAGAACCAATGAGAACTACATTATAGAGGTCAGATAAGCAGTAGCTCCATTTAAAATACAGGTCAGCTGCATCCGGTTAGATTATAAGGTAACCCTAACATATTTGGGAAAAGGCTTGGTTAGACAGATTATGATAAATAGAAAACTGTTCATTATGAACAAACTCCCGCACAACAAGCAATTTTTACAAATTTTGTTTAATAGATTTTCATCTTTATCGCCAAAACAATTAGGTTCAAGAATGTGTAGGTCAATTTGACAGTTTCGATGTGCCAGCGTCTGTACACCATACAAATTACAGGTACAAAACAAAAGTTATTTAACATAGGGTGAATTAATGGTCAGTTTTATACTTTACCTGCAAGAAAGACGTTAATCATAATACTAATGTAGCATAGAAACGAACACGTATTACCATGAAAAATGCAACAGAAATTACAATTCAACGAAATCCATGCACACAGCGAAATATATTTACAAAATATAAAATATATAACTATGTACACCGCACATAGAAACGGAATGGATTTTAAAATGAGTTTGAAGGAAACATTCGCCGAGATTGCGCGGAGCTCCGACTGTGCTGCGTTTAGTCGCCCGTTTGAACATTACCTTAATCTTAGTGCCTCGTTCAGTGCGTTTATTGTGGGCTTAGCTGTAGTGAGGAAAATTACTCTGCATCGGCAAATTGTAAGCCGAGTGGAATTTCTGCTGCGTTACACTGAAATTTACAGTAGGAAAATAATGAGCAAAATAGTTTGCATTGACAATTGTTACAAGTAGTAATTGGCCCAAAACGGGTACTAAATGGGTTGTGGAGGTCAGATAGGCGAATATTCAGCTGCATCCAGTTAGACTGGAAGCCGACCCCAACATAGTTGGGAAAACGCTAGGCAAATAAAAATGCTGAATAACATGCATTGTCAAATGAAAAGCATTACGATTCTAAAAGGCATATCTATGAAACTGAACACGATATTGACATTCAGACCATAATCGAAATGGGATATTGACTGACAGCTTTTAAACTCAGTTTGTAAAGCTGATCGCGTTCAGTTTTTATTTATTGGTGAAACTACATAGCTGACCCACGCAACTTTGTCTGCGTCACATAAAACGAAAGGAAAGATAATCCCCGTTTTTGCAACATTTTTCATTCCTGCTCCGCTCCTAATGGTTGTAGCGTGATGTTATATAGCCTATAGCCTTCCTCGATAAATGGACTATCCAACACAAAAACATTTTTTCAATTCGAACCAGTAGATCCTGAGATTAGCGCGTTCAACCAAACAAACAAACAAACTCTTCTGCTTTATAATATTAGTATAGAAGTATAGATTCGTACTATGTGCGCGACTTCGTCGACATACTTCGTGCACAGATGCGACGATATTATGTTCCTCTTACTTACATTTTTAGAACAATGAAGATATTAATTTCTTCTTATTAATTTCCTTTTAAGTCATATTAAAGACGGTATATTATTAGTTACTTTTAATTAGTTAACGAGAATTTTAAATGAGATCCTAAAAATTACGTATAATATTCGCACCAACCCAACATCACGACTGAAATCCCCCATGGGTTAGGCAGAGGTGTTTCTAATAGTGCACCCACATTTCGCTAGTTATCTTTAAGTCATATGTAATTAGGGGCGTGCCTATTGTCATCAACTGGGCACAAATCCAGACTCCGTGGCTGCTACTAAGAAATGCCAGACGGAAAACCCAATCTGAATCGAATCTGAATCGGAAAACCCAACGAAACCCGACCTGGAACTAATTTCTGTGAGTTCAAGCCTTCGTTTCGAGTTCAAGTTTCGCCATACCTACCTATTATTGGAATCAAATATAACAGCTCACAAGGGCAATGAAGAAGGCTATGCTCGTAGTTTCCTGCGTGATCGAATCAGAAACGAAGACATCCGCAAGAGAACCAAGGTCACCGACGTAGCCCGAAGAATTGTCAAACTTAAGTAGCAGTGAGTAGGACACGTTGCTCGCAGAACGGATGGCCGATGAGGCCGAAAAGTTCTGGAGTGGCGACCGTGGAAGACGATGCGTTGGAAGACCTCCCAATAGGTGGACCGACGACCTGGTGATGGTTGCAGGAATCCATTGGATGCGAGTCTCACGGGACCGGTCAATGTGGCGACTTTTGGGGGAGGCCTATGTCCAGCTGTGGACGACTTTCGGCTGAATCAAAATCAAAATCAAAATCAAAATATTTTATTTCACATAGGCCTGGATGGGCACTTATAAAACGTCGAAAAAGGTGCACGGTTCGCGTTGGTCGATTCCATGGAGAAGAACCGGCAAGAAACTCCATGGTTACAATATTATTATGTTTCATTACAGCATTAGTACTAAAGTATGGGGGGACAGCGTAGGCCCGACAATAGGTCGTTGCTTGCTATACAAAAAATGTAAAACAAAAGGAATATTTAACAAAAGTTAATCAGCATCCGGGAATCTAAAAAATGAATGATGATGATGATAACAGCTCACTACTTAGGACCCATTAATGCTAACACCCATTTATCCGTGGTGCTAGGCAACTAGGCCAATTCCAGTTGTAAACGTCCCTTTGTGCCTATTGGCCTTGTTTCGTTATGTCTCCTGCTGATATGGAGGAAATTGGAAATTACGGATTTTTCCTACTCCTCCGCTATACCTTTTCATTAATTTCATTTCGGGATCAAAGACTTCAACAGTCGTGCTTGCGACCACTAGCCCAACGGTGCTGAAAAGCATTCATATTAAAAACTTTAACTACTAACGCTGCATAATCATTTTCTTTTAAATCGCCATTTTGTCTCATAATATATAAAAAACTAAATCACCTTAACATTGTACTTAAATATCATCATATTCAGGCTAAACTTTACCAAGCGCCGCCATATTTAAAAAATAAACGTTCTATGCCCAACGAGGAAGTATACCGCAATATTTTACTTTTTACGATCACTTTCAAAAAAATCTAGAACACTCTATGCGACGAAAATTTTAATATATGGACACTGGCTACCGGTTTCGCGGCCTGATATTGAGTGTTCCTTTTTTGAAGAAAAGGAGGCTTAAGCATTGAGGCTGTAACGGATCAGGTTTTTGTAAGTTTTTTTTGCGTGATTGTTCCATATTCAAAATTGTGGTGTGCGTTTTGTTCGTAAAACTTCTCCTTCAGATCGGTTTCGATGTTTTTCATACCTTCATATAGGGTGACCTGAATAGTTTTAGCTATAGTTGTTCCCTGGTAGGTGGTGATGCTATCGACATCCAAATAATACTGGGACAGGAGGTTAATTTACAAAAAAAAAAGAGTTGTGACATCTATCAACCCAGCAGTGGGAACATTAAAGGTTGATTACGATAGTGTGAATTCGACTGAAGCTAGCATAATTTTCTTTCGTATAAAAACAAACCCTGATTGCTACAGAAATGTTGCAATGGTAAAACATCAGTGCGTGTTAATGGGCTCCAATAAACATTTGCGATAAAATTGATTATTTTATTGTTCATATGACACGTGCAAACGTGTCACCGCAACCCAATACATTTTATAATTGAATCTTTCAAGATACAATTATGAAATGTATGGGCATTTTCTTTTCATGACGGATAATTATGAACATTTCATATTAAAACAACACAAATACAATGCCCTGTTGTTGTAATTTAATGTAAGACTCGCAAATAAAACAAAAATGACCATTTTTTTTGGATGTGGCCTGGCTTTCCTATCTGTCCACATGTCCACAAAACAACAACGCATTAAACCTATATTGATAAATAACTGGTATAAATCATCATCATCAGCCTAAAATGTCCCCACTGCTGGGACACGGCCTCCTCTCAATGAGAGGAAATGGGCTATAATCCACCACGGCCCAGTGTAGATTGGTAGATGTCACATATCTTCGAAGTTTTGGTTCTAGGACATGCCGGTTTCCTCGCGTTGTTTTCCTTCACCGATTTATATACAAACAAGTATTGTATCAGCCACGGTGGCCCGATGAACTGGTAAGGGTTGTGGGGATCTGCTGAATACAAGTCACAGGGGATCGGTGAATATTGCGATACTTAGATAGACGGATAAATCATTTATTTAGTGCACACAAAAGACATAGCACAACACACAGAAGCACAATTAAATGATACAGTTCAGTTATAAAAAACAAGGTGCCAATATACAACAAGATTTTTTTTTACGAAATAATAAGTATAATAATAAACACAATTCGGGGAGATTGATGAATGATGATTGTATCGTACAAAATTATCTCATCATCATCTATAATGCGAGATGTAAGTTATCTTGATCTTGAGACATTTAGCAATTTGCTCCTCACCAAACTAAGAAGTAACCAATTTATTAGAATGACAAATATCCGTGCAAATATCAGAAAGCATTATCTAGATAAAGTGGAAGTCTTATTTCAAGCTCAAGCGAATTCGACTGAACGGTGATATTCGATTTATTTTAACAAACGATGCTGCTGCTGAAAAGATGTTTGTTTCGGAGTGTTGAGCGCTTTTCTAAGTGGTAATGTTCTTCTTTACGAGTATCTATGCTTATTATGAACTAGAAAAAAAAAAAAATTAAAAACGCGGAAGGAGATAGATAAGCGGTAGATTTTGGTTTTATCGCATGGAAAACGAGAAAAGAATTTGGTTTATAATTAAAATCCCTTTTCATAGCTACTGTTTGTTTGAAAACCTTCTTATTTTCAACCGACTTCCAAAAAGAGGAGGTTATCAATTCGTCTGTATTTTTTTTTTGTGTTTGTTACCTCAGGACTTTCGACTGGGTGAACCGATTTTGATGATTCTTTTTTATTTGAAAGCTGGTACTTCTCGATTGGTCCCATTTTCATTTGGTTAAGATCTGACGCTGATCTTCGGAGATATAAATGGAACTCTTCAAAAATACACGGCAATGCTGCAGTAATTGCTGCAATCGCTTGGTTGTTTATTGTTTATGTAACATAGTGATAAGAGGATGAGGGAGTTCGCAGAAGTGTACAATACACCCAGATTTCGACAGTTAGATGTGTTAAGTTCCATTTAATGGGATCTTGGAGAAATAGAGGGAATTCTTCAAATTTTATAGGCACACTAGCAGCGATTTGGAAGTAGTTTTAGGAAGAGTACGTTCTTGGAGTGATCTCATTTCAATTTGGTAAAGATCTGATGAAGAACTTCGGAAGATAGGCGACGGGAACTCCTCAATAAATGATAGCAAATGTACTGGGATCGCTGAAATCTCATGTCTCTCTATTGTTTACACCAGTTCATAACATAAAATCACGCCGTTACGCTGTGAAAGGGTAAGCACATATGAACCACTAAGAACAGAAGTCCGTGATAAAAAAAACTAAATCAATCAAGCAAAGGTCACCGACTTCTGAAGCTAAAGTTATTTTTCACTTTTTTGTGTGAAGTCGGTTATATTTTTTTGCAAAAAAGTTTTTTATTCTATATGATTGATTTTGATGCGGTTTCCATATTAATTAAAATGCCCACTACCAATAAAGTCAGTTTTAAGTTCTTCTAGGGCGTTTCGTCCTAGTTATTCCACATTTACTTATAACATAACAAACGCCGGTGAGCGGGCCCCTATCCGCCGCCTTGTAGTAACTTATAACACACATTTTACTGACACACATATTTTTGCGTTTCCTGCGCAAGATTAAAAAAAATAGCAATAGTTTTACTTACCGACTACCATTCATAACTTACTTTCCTTTTTTTTATTGATAATTCATATATGTGACCGTCCGTCCTTTCCTCTTTTAAGTATTTTTTTTCAATACGTGGCCAATAGTGTGGGTTATAAGTTTATTAAATGAACCTAATTTGCTCCGATATATAAATTGTAATTTGTGTACTTAACTGTTTTTTGTCCCTAAATAAATAAAATAAAATAAAACATTTAAAACATAACTATTACCATTCATTTTCCTACTGTAAGGCAAGGGTCTCCATACTCTATCACAAAAAGAAAATAATTTAAAAAAAAATGCAAATAAAAACACAATTTCTCCGCATTTAAAAACAGAATGCTGCGTTTGAGTTTTCCTTCTACTTAAAAACTTGGTGAATACTTTTCGCGAAAGTGTTCAGTTGAACTGTGCTTGCAAGGAACTAATTACATGCTCTTAAACTCACTATCGACTTAATAAAGAAACGTATTTCATTTCCTCCATCTATAATAACTTAGGTTCCTCCAGACTAGTAAAATTCACGCTGTATTTGCGTGAAAGTTGATGCTTCAGCCACTTATTTAATACTTGTTCAGAGATTATCTGCAGGTATAAGTTTGAGTCGAGGTTAGCTTCGAGTTTAAAAAGGTAAGCAACTGCAATATGGCTTCTGCAACTCAATTATTCAGTAGCTGGGTTGAGGAGGTCAGAACGCTGTTGCTCCATAAAAATACCGGCTTCCAGCTGAATCCCGTTACACTGAAAGCCGATCCCAAAATAGTTGGGAAAAGGCTACGCAGATAATGAATTTAATTACTGAGCATTATCAATAGTGGCTAAATAATAACAACCGCTCGGGACGATCTTTAGGTTAAACAGTGCTTGGCTTGATTGGTCTGCGGATGGGTGACCCAGCCATTTTAACAAATAACAAATATCGCTGGACATTAACACACAGCGCCACCTAGTGCCACACTAAGCAAAGCTTGTGTCGTGGACACTAGATAGTTGATATACTACATATATACTTTTTTGTTTGTAAATACGAGTATATACTTATTATACATATAAACATCCATGACTCGGAAACAAATGTCCATGCTCATCACACAAACATTTGCTCCTACCGGGATTCGAACCCAGGACCCTAAGAACGTAAGGCAGCGTCACTACCACTACGCCAATCGGGTCGTCAATTGTTACCATTATAGTTCGACAGGGATTTGGTGTGCCCATACACACACCTGAGTATCCTCCATTTCGGAAAGCACGTTAAGCTGTTGGCTCCGGCTGCCATTTGTCGATTTCTGACAGTCGTTTAGTAGTCAGTGGCCCAAAAAGTATGAAGCCAGTCTTACCAAGTGGTATCGTATTACCCAGTACTAACTGGGTTGTGGAGATCAGATAAGCATTAGCTCCATATAAAATACTGGTATTCAGCTGCATCCGGTTAGACTGGAAGCCGACCCCAACATAGTTGAGAAAAGGCTAGGCAGATGATGATGATCAATACCTATAGATACAGAGATATACACATGTAACATGAACATTTTTATTCATGCGTCCAAAAATTTGCAAGAATGATGAATTGCAAATTTTTTAACGCATGAAGTAGCAGTAAAGCTCATGTACTGAACGACGCTTACACGGATACTGATATCTGTCGCTCCTTTTTTTAAGTGAAATCTTCTTTAAGCGTGTTGAGCACTTTTTGGGTAAACAAAAATCATGAAACTCCCGCGACCGTTTCGTACGCTTCGTAGCCGATCCGCTACGGCGTAGCACCACTAAGGCGTGGCACAACCCATAGTAGTGCTACGACTGGGGCGGGGCCTGAGTGGTTTTTCTTTTCACTTCTATCGGTAGGCCCCAAGACTGCCCCGATTTTTTGAGTAGGTAAAAAATGTGTTGTTGTGGACAATACTGTAAGTGCAAGTATCAGAAATGAAGACATTCGCAAGAGAACCAAGGTCACCGACGTAGCCCGAAGAATTGCCAAACTTAAGTGGCAGTGGGCAGGGCACATTGCTCGCAGAACGGATGGCCGATGGAGCCGAAGGGTTCTAGAGTGGCGACCGCGAACCGGAAGATGCGTTGGAAAACTTCCCACATGGTGGATCGATGACCTGGTGAGGTTGAGGGAATCCGTTGGATGCGAGTCGCACGGGATCGGTAATGTGTCAATACTTGGGGGAGGCCTACGTCGAGCAGTGGACGTCTTTCGACTAAACAGATGATGATGATGTAGTACTCATGAAAATGAACATATTTTACTCACACAACCCAAAAAAACTCTTCTCCATACATTTACAGTCCGGAACTTAGGAGGAAATGTTGTGTAGAGCTCATTATTTTTTTCTATTACAGAGTTAGTAAAAGTAATTCATTTAGCCACTCCCTGAAAGTTTTGCACGCGTTTAATCAATCAACTTGTTTAAGCGTACCTATACTTACACTGTTGAACGAGTCTTATCATGAACTTAGCTATAACTTACCCATAAAATGTCTCAAGTCAAGAACTAAATAAACTTAGGTACAATACCTAGCGTTACAAAACGAGCGAGCAAATGAGCAAAACGTACCAGGTTTAGCCTTAATAAAACTTTATACTCACTAGAAGTCTATTGTTACAAATGTGAGCTACTTTTTACTTTTTACAGCTATGTTCGTAGTAAATCTCTTTGTTGCCTAACTTTTACATAATGTGGGTACTTGAATCTTGTAACAGTGTTTTAGATAGCTACTTACCCACATATTTATGAATTGTTTTATTACTTTCTCACACTTGGAAACTTGAAATGTAACGCTAATGGCCTATCCCATAACCTACTGATGGCTTTCAAGTTTCAGTGAGGTAACTTTATGTTTGGTAATAATGTATGGAATCATTTTTTTTTCTGTTATTGGTCCATCTTTGACAGGAACAGTGTTACAGGTAGTCAGTGGCCCCAAAAGTCTGACACCAGTCTTACCAAGTGATATCATATTTCCCAGTATTAACTGGGCTGTGGTGGTCAGATAGGCAGTCGCTCCATGAAAATACTGGTATTCAGCTGCATCTGGTTAGACTGGAAGCCGACCCCAACATAGTTGGGAAAAGGCTAGGTAGATGATGATCTGTTTATTTTTTTCAAAAGAAAACTTCTTTAATTGCTTCTTTATTAGCTGTTTTAATTTAATTGTAAAGCTGTTTGTTGTTATAATCTATATGTATGTGCTGCTCTTTGTGTTGTGCTGTCCATTAGCGAATAAATGATTATTCTATTCTATTCTATTCTATTCTTTAGGCCCTTTAAGTACTTTTTGGGTAAACAAAAGTCATGGAACTCGCACGACCGTCACCTACTGCTTTGTAGCACTCGTAGCCGATACGCTTCAGCGTAGCACCAATCAAGCGTGCGCGTAGTTGTCCCCAAAGACTGCCGCTGCATGTTTTTTTTAATCGAAAAGGATTACCTCGCAGGAGATGGCCAGACGAGCTGGACAGAACCAACGACCGTTGATACAGATAGCCCTGGATCTAAAGACATACACAAATATAATTTGAACACTCACACCACAAAACTGTTTTATGTCCGTGACATCACCATCTCAGGTCCAATTGAAAACCAGCGTCGGGCACTAGCTGCTCGGCAATTTGCTGAACTGGACCTTTTTGGCGCAGCCGTGAGGCACACAATATTATCTCTTCTATTTTCTGTACAGTTTTGTGTTTCTTTATTTACTTTTTATTGTTTAGTTTTAAGTTTTTACTTTATATAATTCCTTTTTTTGTTATGTTGTGTTCACTTGCGGTATAAGCCAAATAAATATGTTTTTTTCTTTCTTTCTTCTTTCCAAAGATTTGGAAGACATGGGAGGAGGCCTTTGCCCAGCAGTACGATGCCACAGGTCAACAGTTACAGTAAGTAAAAAGAAGATGATCATCCAATTGATATAATATGATATATTATGCTGAGCTGAGGCCCTTTTGGCATTATATTGCTGTTTGTTTATGTATTATGTAAAATGTTATAGGTATTTTAATGCAAAATAAACACAATTTTCTTTCTTTCTTTCTAATATTATCATGATTGTCCATTGTTATGTTGGTCCTCTCAATCATCAATTTGATTGAATTCATATTTTATCAATAGATGCAAAGTATTCTGTAATTTGTAAAGGATCGCTGGTCTTGTATTTTTCAGTAGCTGACACTTTTAGTCTTGCTTTGTGTCCAGATGATCAGAATAGGCTCACCCACAGTTATATAAGAATGAAACATATCAGACGATATGTAGGTATATGTCAGCGTCTCATTATAAAAACCGTTAGATTGTAATATAAGCAGCGAGATTGTAAACTATCGATAGATAGTCAAACGAACTATTTTTCGGTAGATTATAATCTAACGGGTTTTACATTTTAACGATGATTTATACATAGATTAAAGGCGTGATATTTATGTTCAAAGACTTTACAACTTTATCATAAAGTTACGAAGATACGCCTTCCCCTGGGAAACATCCATAACTTTGTTTATACTATAGGCAATTAAACCAGGCATTGTAAACAAAAGACGGAAATATCGTAACCCTCATATTATAGCCTTAAAAGTACCAACATCTTTCAGTAACGTACGAAGACGTGTTCCGTGAAGTTACGGCTTGTACTTGAATGTACGCATCGTCTAGAGTATTTTACGAGTCAAGCCGACATGTACATAGATACGTGTAAGAATGGAGGCCCTAGCACGAACGCACGACATAAATTCCAACTACTTGTGAATATCAAAAATATCCGTGAAAGAAAAAAAAAGCATTTATTAGCCCACCAGGACAAAACACACAAAAGTAAAATAGTTAACTTGTAATTAAAACTATACAAAGCAAACATAGAGAGAAAAATAAAAATTAGAAATGAAACTGGTCCTGTACGAGGCCAAAAGGGTCATATCAGCGCTGATATTCTGATAAGGCCTAAAGTGATGCCACGCTCTGATAACAATAAAAAGTACATAAAAGTGTAAACGTATAAATAAATTTAAAAATGTGAAGTATAACAGTATAACAAATTCGAAAAAAAAAAGATTTACATCTACCCTTTTTTCGGATGGGAAATCATCAAATAACTTCTCCCACTCTGGGCCGAGCGAGGGAGTGTCAGACTTTTACTGACTAAAACTCTTCCATGTTCCTTTCTCGCCAGTTATGTTCCGGGGCCGTGGTATCTCTTTCGAACAGGCCCGCAACCCCGGCAGGGTTACATCTACCCCTCAGGTAACCGTGCGGTTCGTCAATCGGTGCCACGACTTTCACTGCTGGCAACACTTACGAATAGAGACGCGGGCTATACTCATCATTATCATCATCTGCCTAACCTTTTGTTGTATGTTGGGGTCGGCTTCCAGTGTTACCAGATGCAGCTAACTATCAGTATTTCGCATGGAGCGACTGCCTGTTTTACCCTTACCACCCATTTAGTACTAAGTAATCCGCCACTGCTTGGTAAGACTGGTTGTAAGACTTTCAGGCTACTGATTACCTAGAATTTGAGACATATTTGAGCAGCGGTGGCCCCGACTTAAGGCCCGGCTTCGTGGGTTCGAACCCAGGCAGTCGCATTACCTTGTGTAATTTATTTCATCACCACTGCTCTCAAAAACGGTGAAGGAAAACATCGTGAGGAAACCGGCATGTCCTAGAATCAATCATTCGAAGACACGTCACATCTACCAACCCGCACTGGGCCCGCGTGGTGGATTAGCCCATACGCAAAATACGCGCTTTGACGTGGAATTGCGGACACCAGCCCGTTGTACAGTACAATCAATACTAATATTATAAAGCAGAAGAGTTTGTTTGTTTGGTTGAACGCGCTAATCTCAGGAACTACAAGGGTCGAATTAAAAAAAATATCTTTGTGTTTGATAGTCCATTTATCGAGGAAGGCTTTGGGCTATATAACATTACGCTACGATTATTTGGAGCGGAGCAGGAATGAAAAATGTTGCGAAAGCGGATTTTTTTTTCCTTTCGTTTTTCTCCTATGTGACGCAGACGAAGTTGCGTGGATCAGCTAGTACCTAATAAAGTTAATTAAAATATGAAAAAAATATCACCAAAGACATTTGAATTTACAAATAGTTTGCAACGCTGTAAATTCACCATGCTGGCCCAGTACTCGTTTGTAACTGTCACAAATGTATTCTTTCGTTTGCTTCGTTCAAGTAAAAGTAAATAATATCAAACACGACACTCTTATTAGCAACTTTTCTACCATTGTCTTTTTTCTTTGTTCTCGTCAAGTGAAATCGCCTCAATATACGGACACTGTTAGTGTAGTGTCACGTAGTGTGCTGTCCTAGTGTGAACCGGCCCTAATTAACATTTATGAAGATGAGTGAGGGTAGTTGAATAAACGCCTTCAGTTTGCTGTCGCGGTACCTCCAATACTTCAGTCTCCCCGCGACCACGGCTGGTGCAATCCGGTCGAAACGTCGGGATTAAATTAAAGGTAAATTCGCGATAAATACCCGTCTTCTTAAGTTTTATAATGTTTTCTACCATTGCCGTTTACTCCGCTGGTTCGTGTCAGGCCCCCAAGTCTTATATACCGTCACTGTTAGCCTGTGGCGGTATCAGTTCCTTTGAACCACTGCCGTAGGATATGCATGCTTGAAACGAATATCCTTTGATGCCAATTTTGTTTTGTGATGTTTTTGCCGGTTTCCGTGTGGTATTTCTTTGGGGCTTGTAGGTATTATTGTTATAAATAGGTCAGTTGAATCTTTTTTAAAATAAATATAAACAGCTTTTAATGTCCTACTGCATGGACACTGGCATTCTCTTCGTGAGTACCCCGGGGATCAACCAAGCAGGGTGTAATACTAAAATAACATTTAGATAACATAACATCACGCCTGTAATCTTTGAAGGGTTAGCTAGCGGTGTACCTAATTATTTTAGTACACCCACATTTCGCTAGTTACATGGGACTAAAATACCCCTATTTCGGGCGACCCTATTGCCATCAACCGGGTACAAGTCAAGAGTCCGTGGCTGCTACTGAAAAATATACTTATAATATACACCAAGTAAAAATCGAATTCATTACAATAACTTCCATTCTCACTGAAAGTTTAATAAGAAACTCATTTTTTATTGAAACGGAAACGCCTTCAAACATTTTACCAACCATTTACCGGAACCAACATTAACACCAAAATAAGAAATCAAAGACAAAATCCGTACATCACTCACATCCATTAAAAACACCCTCTTTAACACCGTTGAGCTCTCGCGACATTTATCCCATGTACGACATACATTGCTGCCACAGAGTACAGAACGGCCGCGCCAGATTCGCGTGCCGTCACTAAAATTCGTGCGTCCGAAAGTGCTCTGAGCGCATTACTTGTGTCACGAACTGCCCGTCAAACCCTTGTGATACACTGATGCTAGCAAAATCGTTTGGCGCGTGTTCAAAATCGAACAAGCGCCGCCATCTTATGTTTCAAATTGTAACTAGCCGCCATTTTGTTTTATTCTATATAATTTTATACGTGGTGTTAATGGATACTTCGTGACGCTGTCAACCAAGAATTATGAGCGTCGAACTAAGTGACACTGTGCAAAAATTATTGCTGGGAAACGCCTTTTTTTATTGGTGTGAAAAATCTCGTTTTATAATAGCACTCAATGTAATGCAAAGTAAGTCTATAACATTAAAAACTGGTATTTAAAAAAAACGTGTAATGACTTGGATGTCTCTGATAACTAGAAAATAGCTTACCAGGTATGGTGACGAACGACGGGAAGAACACACGCCTTTTTAAGTGTGTTTCAACAACATCCCCCTGAACAATTTAATTCCATCGTAAACTATCCCAGAGGCGCTGGCGCTGTAGGCAACGATGAGGGCCACTGACACACTTGATTCAAGATTCTTTATTTGAAATAGTATGGTACACTATTGGTCTACAAATAAAAAGGTTTCACATATTTCGCTGACTTCATTCAGCTTGCTTGTTAAAGTGTAAACATAGACATTTTCATCCATCGCTTTCCACCAAGCGTCATCGAGTTTTGAATTAATAAAATAAATAAATAATAAATAAATAGTGATAACGTAGTTTTTCACGATATTAGTGATTTTAACTAAAAAATACAAAAGTTCAACCCATTTTTACCCCCTAAAGTATAGAAATTCTAACAACACCGTTAAGTGAGCGTCCAACCATACCCCTTGATAATACATTTTGTGATTGTTACTTCGAAAATTAATGACTTTTCATACACAACTTCATCCCCCTTCTTATCCCTTTGGGGGTGGAATGATCAAAAACGCTGAGACATGTATAAACGAATCAATCGTCCGCCTAAACACAAAATGGTAACTTTATAATTTCAGTTTTCTAGCTCCAAGGGTTTGGACTGGGTGTCGATCGCCAGATCGAAACGGTGTGACGCTTTTTCGTGCATGCAGTCGGTGTTCATCGATTTATAAGACGTTATTACGTCAAAAAAATAAAAAAAGGCATTAACAAAGCCACCTCTAGCAACAGCCAGTGATGTCTCCATACTCTATAATTTCTGCTCACCTTCCCGGCCCGATTTACGCCAAATCCACTATTTATGGTTACCCAGTAATGGACGTGGCGAAATACGCCTTCCCGGAAAATGTAAAGTGCTTGAAAGCCGATTTTCGGGGTTTTTTAGTTTTTTGTTGTTCCGTGAATTTCTGGTGTGGGAAAGTGAAATTGACGGCGAGACCAATGATAGTTTTTGGAAA
Source organism: Xestia c-nigrum (assembly GCA_916618015.1). NCBI lineage: Eukaryota > Metazoa > Arthropoda > Insecta > Lepidoptera > Noctuidae > Xestia > Xestia c-nigrum. The sequence continues at coordinate 4,740,154 of OU745262.1, forward strand.
ATCAATGACTGGTTTTGTCAACTGTAATGATCTTTTGAGAGAAACTTACCTGAACAGTTAGTTTTTTTTTTGTTGATGTCGTTAAATGTGGTAGGTCAGAGTATTAGATTGTTGGTTAGACAGCCTGTGTGAGTAACTCGATTAAATCTTGATATTTTACTCCTTTTTGACCAAGGAAACGATGGATGGACAGAATAAAGTATAATATTATGCAAGAAAAGTGTTGGATGAGATGGCGAGTAATAGTAGTATGGACAAAAACCAAATAAATTGGGATATTATTTAATTGGTTTTTTCCATCTTTTCTTAGTGCTCCATAAAAAGATGTTGACAAACCATATCAAAATAATGTACAGAGTACAGTCCCCGCCAAACCGGTCACTTTACATAAAAATACGTGGTACAGTCGGATACAAAGTGAACTCGATGAATCACGTGTAACGTTCACATATATTATTCTTTTGTGGGACAGAAATCTCTATTCTTGTATTCGAGATATCATAAAAAAACCGACTGAACGCAAGTGTGCACAGTCCCCAACAAGACATTTGTTGGGGACTGTGCACACTTGCGTTCAGTCGGTTTTTTTATGTCATCTTTTTAGATGGTTTAGTACGTTTTACTGTAAAATGGCTATTTAATATTTTTAGGGTGCAGAACCCCACCGGAGGACACGGTAGAGCACACGGTGGAAGTCTGCCCTGCGTGGGCGGAGCACCGCCGTGTCCTTGTAGCGGCGATCGGCGGCGGCGACCTCTCGCGTCCGGCCCTGGTTCAATCCATGGTCTGGAGCGAGACGGAATGGGAAACCGTCAGCTCCTTCTGCGAAGCAGTCATGCTAGCGAAGGCGGTGGCGGAACGAGAGAGGGAAAGAGCCTCTCTTCCCGGCCGCCGCAGGAGACGCACCGGGCGTCGAGGGCCACGTGGTGGCTACCGGCCACCGTAGATGCGGGCCTGTGGACGGTTGGCGGTTGGTGTGGGCTAGCTAGCCGTCCGTCCGTCTAACGACGACGACAGGCCATGTCGACGGCGCGTTCGTGTTCCACGCGCACGTCAAAGAGATTTCAGCATAAGGGGAGGGGCCCGCAAGGGCCAAAGCCCCGGAACATAAAGGGCGAGGAAGGAACATGGATGGGTTTTAGTCAGTAAAAGTCTGACACCCTCCCGCTCCGCCCAGAGTGGGAGAAGTCATTTGATGATTTCCCATCCCAAAAAAAAAGGGTGCAGTACCCCAAAAGGTAAAAAAGGAACCCTTATAAGATCACTTTCTTGTCCGTCTGTCTGTCCGACTATCTGTCCATCTGTCTGTCTATCTGTCACTACCGTTTTCTCAGGAACGGGTGGACCTAGCAAGTAGGTTGTGTAGTAAAAAATCTGCCTAGTCTTACCAAACTATGTTGTGGTCGACTTTCGTTTTAACAGGATACAGCTAAAATATTCTATGTAGGAAGGTTTAGAATGATGTACTGAATACTAGGCAATCATTTTACCGTCGTAGGTGTAAGAAAGACAAGTAAACGCAAAAAGAATATAATTCAAATATGGGCTTTATGGATTGCACTTTCGATATAATTTACATTGGCAACATAAATTAGCTGACAGCTCGCTGTCAGCGGGCTTACCGCCGTCAATGCCAATGACTGTAAAGTATACAGGGTGTAAACCATCTCATCACGAAGCCGTCAACCAAGCATTATGTACATCAAACCAAGAAACTTTACGCGAAAATTATTGCTGATTTTGTTTTTTGAGGTGTAAAATCATGTTTTGTGGTACAGCAGCAAAGTAACACACTTAAAACATTGTGCTGATGGATGGATTGAATGGTACGGGGGTCGTAGAGGTGTTCTAAGTAAAAATCTTACATTAAAAACTTTTATTTCAAAAAAAAAATGAAAAGTTTGAACTTTGGCCCCCAATATCTCCGTAACTAGAAGGTTCCAAAGGTGTAGAAGAAAAAAATGATCGCAATGACTGGGAGAACAAATGCCTTTCGGCTTCGATAAAAGGTGTTTTACACCATTTATCTAAAGATAAATAATTATAGCCCATATTTGAATTACATTTTTTTTACCAGGTGGGAGCTGAGTCATGTAACTGGGCTAAGACCTCAAGAGACCTTACAAAAGAGTAAAAAACTGTAGACAAACCAATCTAAATACTCCCTAACATTAGATAAAAAGAGATTTGAACCGCTTTTAGTAAAGAAAATGGTGGATGTTAGACGTTCGTTGGCAAGAAAAAATATACGTGGATATAAATCCACAGAACATTAGGTGTGTGCAATAAATACTGGATCTAGACCGAGATTACCTGAACATTGTCTAGTGTTTCTGTAATATGATGTATACAGCGTACTCAGTGGGGCTGCAAATTGTTTTGTTACCCTTTTAATAAATTGGACATTTTTATGTCTTTATTAGTACCGCGGGTTTTATGAGTGATTGGGTTTGAATCTTAAGTTAGGTAGAGCTTTATTTATTTAAACTTTATGCACAAGAGTGTTACATAGGCGTACTTAATGCCATAAGGCATTCCCTACCAGTCAACTTTTGAGTCTAATAGGGCACCATTGTGATTGTGACAGAGTTCAAAATAAAATATTTTGTTGGCATTTGTTATTTGTTTATTGTTTCTTTGTTTAGTTTTATTTTTGAAAAAACAGACATTCATTCTGACACTCACGCTTTTTTCTAATGGGGGTAATCGGAAAAAACAGATAATCTGCTAGAATCCTTACATACTTTTTTTTCTCAGTCCATGTCATACACGCATGAGAGAAGAACAAGTAGAACGCACCTAACTTTTCCGATGACCATCACCATTTAAATTGCTAAAAATCTCTGCTATCTGGAAAAAGAGCAGCGACTTTATGTACCGGATGGCTACATTAATTTGTTACCCCATTATTGGTGTCTGACGGCGATTTTCGACTACTTACTGTTCGGTTTCGGTAGATTGCTAGCTCTGTCTGTTTGACATTTTACTAACAGAAGATTAGAAACAAAAAAAACATCACAGGTAACCTTTTTTTGATTTTTCTATGAATCAAGTGACAGGTGAGTGACGCGTGTAGGATATTTCAAGCTAGAAACACCGATAGCTGCGAAACGTGGCATACTGACAGTTATACGGAAGTATAAGTTATAGAATGCGTGACAAATACCTAATAAATGTATACACCGCGCCACGAGAAGCTATAATTTTTGCAAACAATGAATTTCTACCAAGAAACGTAGCGATAATTATAACAAAAAGAAATACTCCCAAATTCAATCAACTCTAATTATCATACGTGTATGCGAAACTAACGAGCAATTTCACTTGGTCGGGTTATATTTTAGCGATTTAAAGCGCTGTCTTCTAACGTGGTACTGGAACGCATCTGACAACTTGGAACGTAAACATTTGGGCCGCCATTTTGAAGTTAGATCACGCTGACGCTGTCATTTTTTAATTTGATCCAAAGGTTGCGAACCCGAATAAGTCTTTACAAAATTTATAGTTTTTCGTGGTGGAGACTATAGCTGTCTGTACATTTCGGGTGACTGGCAATTAGTGTACGATACTTAAACACATGATTTTACTCGTAATAACAAACAACTTTTACTATGAGGACAAACCTGAAATCGCCAAAAAAGCAGCAGTTTAGTACATTTTGACCAGTTAAGCGAACATAAATATACTAAAGTGTAAGTGTGTTTAAGTATCGTACACTAATTGCCAGTCACCCTATATACTAACACCAATTGTTAGCCAAAATGGCGATTACCTACCTCCACATAAGAAGGTTCAAATTTATAACTTCAGGAGCGCAACACACTGAAAATTTATCGCCAAAATAAGTCTATATAATAATTTTAACACAAATGATGATAAATTGTAGTCTAAACTAACAGCTTTTACCCTTTATGATCTAGTATGTATTTTATCAAATTAGGTTGTTTTTGCATGTGATTTATATTTATCTTCTGAATATTTTGTCTCGCGGGGGCATTACGTACAGCTTCGCGTGAAATGGCGACGTACAACGGTACGATACGAGTACAAATGCTTATTTATGACGTCGTAACTATTACGCACTTACACACTTCTCTGGTGTCATACGGTAGGCAGGAGTGGAAGTTACATTGAGTTATTTATAAGCTATTGTATAGCTTCTATCGTGGGCCTTGAGCGTGGAGACCGAATCCAGAAATTTCGTAACGAAAATAACCTAACGAAAAAAACCTAACACCAAAGAGTATGTAAACCTATAACACCCCATGTCAGAAATGACAAGCTAGTTTTCTTTTTAGGTCCATGTTCACCGAAAAGATAACAGTCTGATTATCTAAAAACAGCTGTCACTGTGACGTGTTCCCATACAAAAATGTGTTTTAAACAGCTGATTTTAGATAATCAGAGCGTCATTGTTTTGGTGCACTATAATTATGTACAATATATTGCCGTAACTAGGAGTTGTAGGTTGTATACATTTGATGTTAGACCTTCTTTGTGACAATTTTTTATCAATTTATTCAATTGTAATTATTTATGTGTTTTTTTTTCCGCTTCTTGCCGGCTCGAGGACCAAACGCAGACTGAATGTTCAGGCTCGGCTTCCTATCACGATGAAATTATGAATTTTATAATGATGGTCCCACACACACATACACAGACGCGCACGGTCGGCGCGCAGCCAGAGCGCGGACGGCGCGCATCACGCGGCCGACGCAAAAACGACGGGGTGTAATAAGTATGACGTGCCTGTATAGGTAACATTATTTTCTTCCTCAAAATTAGCATTAAATGCTACGAGGTAGACATGACCAGCCCTCTATGAAGTGATCAATATTTCAAACAAGAGGTTTTTCGTCCAATCTGCAATCTGGTTCCAGTCTTTCTTAATGCTGTGAACGAAAAGTTAACAAAAATACAATAACTATTTTCAAAATCAAACGTTGCCTACTTTGCGGAAATCCATGAATAAAATTCCACCACCCAAGTATCACCCGGTACTGCATCCACAGACACGTATGATGCATAGCTATCCACAAACGCTTCTATTCGATATCGATTCGACAATTCGTATGTCTATCTTTTATAAGCTTTAATAAAGAGACGATAGACATACGACTTTCTGAATCACTATGCTGGATCTTTATCGCGGAATTAAAGCTAATTATGTTTCAATAACATATAAAATTATAAGACTTCCACCACTCTAGGTCTTTACTCATCTTCCTAATTAAACCCTCGAACGGAAACCTAACACGCGTACTTCTAACATACAAACCATCCTACTTTATCAGGACACGTCCTAAAACCTCCCTTTCCTAGTACCCTAGTACAAATGGACGCCGTAACAGCTAGTGTCCACCCTAAATGGTTTGTTTATTGCCACTGTTTCTGTCGCACTGAAGATTAGGACGGACCCGAACGAAGTTTAAGGCTTATAACAGATGTCGGGGTTTAAACTGTGTTTGTGTTACTGTAATGTGTAAGACGGTGATTAGTAAAGCTGTGTTGAGAATTAAGGGTTGGGTTGCATTGGTAAATTCTCGGAATTTTGAATTTTTTTTTGCTCGTTTATTCTACCTCAGACCGAATAACAAAAGGTAGTCTTTTCCACCTTTAATGTTAAGGTTCATCCTTTTTAACAGACTTCTAAAAAAGGAGGATGTTATGTATTCTAAAAACATCTTTTTTATGTATGTCCACCGATTTTACTAGTCTGATTTCTTCTTTTCTGTACCTTTTATTGATTTTGAATAGTGAATCTTTGTACCTACTATCTTGAAGCAAGCAGTTAATAAACAAGTCCTATCAGCTACCTCGTCGCCATATCTTTCAACAAATACTTCCACAAAATTCGCTGACTATCACTCGCTATATCTTGTCTCCTTCACAATCTCAAAACTTTAACGTCTCAGTTCAAAGCACTGTGTGTCTATCGGTACAATAGAATTGCAGTTTTAAATCCGTTTGTCATGTTGACACATCGTATTAGAAGGTACGATGTACCGCTTCGACTTTTGTTCACGATTTTCTAAGATCTTCGAGGAATACTGCGTCGAATCTGGAAACTTTGTTTCAAAGAGTAGCAACAGAGCGATAATAATGATCTTTTTCGACAGATTTTGACAGGAGGTTTCACGAAGTTATGATTCGTTCATACGATTGTATTATTGTTTATCTCATTGACGTATTGGTTATGTGGAAAAAAAATCCCTCAAGCATGCTCATTTGGTTTCCTCACGATGTTTTCCTTTACCGAAGTTCGTGATAATGAAAACAATATGCACGCGAATCCGAAAGGTTTTTGGTTCAAACTCGCGACCTATTACTTGACTATCCGACGGTCACACCATTAGGCTCTCACTGCTGCCAGAATACCATTTCATCATCATCATCATTAGCCTATTAATATTCCCACAGCTGGGACACAGGCTCTCTATGAGAGGAAATGGGCTGTAATCTACCTCGCGGTTCCAGTATTTGGCTGCGGGACTGTTCGAAAGAGATACCGTGGCCCCGGAACATAAAGGGCGAGGAAGGAACTTGGATGGGTTTTAGTCAGTAAAATTCTGACACTCCCTTTCGCTCCGCCCAGAGTGGGAGAACTAATTAGATCCAATCGCAACAAAATGTTCACGCATTTTCATTCATACATTAATATTAATAAAAACTGATTGGAAGTTACCCAATATAGCTCAAAGTAGTCTAGTTTGAGCTACATTGGGTATAATTATTATTATAGTTTACTATAATAATAATTGGTTCAATCAATCAAGAAAAACATCCGACTGTAGAACACCGATACTTCTTTATTATTACCAACCCGCATGTCACAGTACAGTGTACCCAGTCTTTTATCAGCCGGACGCTGAGGAACCGATGTTCGCGTGATCTCGGCTATTTGAGCTCATCTCGTAGAAAATGCACTACTTTAACGATACCCGCTCTTTTTGACCTCGTTTAGAGCTCAAAGAGTAAATTTCAGACTGTTTTACATTTAACTTTTTTTTTTCTTAAAAAAAAGTTTTGTTATAGTTTTTAGTGGGGATTGCTTATTTCCAGGGGGAAGGGAGTGTGGGGGTATGAAAAACAGGGTGTAAAGCTCTTCATCCCTCGTAGAAAAGGGGGTATCCTCCGAACAGACGGGTGTTATGTCCGGTGGGCTACTGACCCACGATTGTTGTCGGGTTCTCGTATATGCTCTTAAGTCGCGGAGAATGTTGCTTGCGCGATGTAAGAATTCTGACGTATTTCGCTTGCTAGTTCATCATCTTTGTCATAGATGTCGCTGTACTACTTTTTGTCAATGTAGCTAAAGTACTTTTAACATTATAGGATGATGATGATGATGACTAGCTTATGCCAGCGGCTTCGCCCGCGTGGTGTTCGGTAATAATGTCCCACGGGATCATCCAGCAGGGATGAAAAGTATCCTATGTGTTAATCCAGGTTATAAAATACCTATGTGCCACAAAAAAAGAGTAAAAAACATTAATCCATCCATCCGTCCTCACAAACTTTTGCATTTATAATATGAGTAAGAAGGAAGATATTTAATACAAACTGTAGATCAGTGGCGAGGGCTTCATACAATTCGAGACTCGACTTCCCTTCGGAACAAACACTGTACTTGAGTCTACTTTTGCCAAAAGTAAAACAATGTAGGTAATTAATTCAGTTAAGACGCAATTGATTGTATTGGACAAATGGTTCGATGTATGGTTATTTCAAATATTATTAAAAATATACACCGGACCGGCTTACCTGTTACAGAAAATTACCCTTCGCTACTGCTGTATATGATAGTGTAGTTTTCAGTAATTGCAGAGTATCTCAATGAATAGAAAATAGGCATGACAACACTTTAAAAAAAGTTGCAAATCTAATATATATGTTCCCCTACAAAAATGTCTCTTAAACAGCTGTTTTTAGATAAACAGACCGTCATCTTTTTGGTGAACATGGACCTTTGCTTTGTTTTTTATTCTTAGCCGTATCTGACCGTGGCATCACTTTGGGCCCTATCAGAATATCAGCGCTGTGACGTTTTGTTTTAAATGTAACAGCAGCATGCTGAGATAGGAGCCTTTTGGTCTTGTACAGGACAAATTCTGTATAGTATTTTGTTTGTTTTTTCTTATAATCTCGTTATTTTTATTTTTTCTTTATTCTCTCATTATGTTTACTTTAAACTAGTGTTATAATCACAATTTTTCCATTTTATTATTATTATTATTTTATTTATGTGTTGTCCTGTCGGGCTAATAAATGCTTTTTCTTTCTTTCTTTCTTTCTTTCTTTCTTTGTCCGTCAGTTAGAGTATTGGAAAATAATGGACATGTATTTTTTGTTTTTGTAAATCGATGAATATTGACAAAGATAAAAAAACGTATCGACGTCAGAACTCGGTAAAAATTATACCAAGGCGTGACGTATTGAGAATTTTAAAAGCGACGTATGTTCGTCAATTTTGGCTTATGTAACAAAAGAAAAAATGCTGGTCAAATATTTGTTAATAATCTGATCAATCAATATTTTTTTGTCGTCTACCCTATTAAAGGATTTTACTGGACATCCGTTCGGGACATAGATAATACACTATACAATACAAGGTTCGAGAGCTACAATGCCACAGACAGACAAACACACTCACACACCTACACAGACACGTCAAACTTATTATACCCCGTTGTTTTTGCGTCGGGAGTTAATAAATATGACACAAAGAATTAAAGTAATAAATTTTCTTTTTTGTTTATTATAATTCCTATATCAAACATTCTCTGTATTGGCATCAGAATTCAGAACGACTCATTTGCTGTTGTGAATTTTCGTCACAATATCTGAGCATTTCTGTTGTACTTCTATATATTTTTATAGATCTATCAAGTGTTTCGTCCGTCTAGTAAATTGGGTTCAGAGTCACTCGTTTTGTATAAAAATACTTAGTCTAAAAGGTTTTTGTTGCTGATTTAGCTTTGTATTGTTATTGAGATAAATAAAATGAGTGAGTTCTGTAAAAGTTTCTTGACTTTCAGTTTTTATGTTAAAATATGTAAATGGTGTATTAACAATACTACAAAGAGTGTGTGTGTGTGTGTGTGTGTGAGTGTGTTGAGTATAAATTAATTCACTGTTTATTAATTCACCGTGTATCACTGCGGGGGGCCTACTGAAAACCAGCGCTGAGTGTTTTACACCCAGCATATGCTGAGTTGACTACCCTTTCGTTATGGGCATGTTCAGCGCAGTTGAGCTGTTTCAATTTAATTGTTAAGCTGTTTGTTATTATAATCTATATGTATGTGCTGCTCTTTGTGTTGTGCTGTCCATTAGCGAATAAATGATTATTCTATTCTATTCTATTCTATTCTGTTCTAGACTTTCACGGTTTTTCGCAATTATATCCGTGATTTGCTTTGGTTTCTACGAGCACCCGATATTTCGACCCTGCGCTGTTGCAAGCAACATGATCGCGGGAATACTGAAGAAGTATGCGGGTGGGACGAAAGTATTAATTATGAACAGACAAATCTGTCTACCCTCTTTCTTAGTCTTTCATTACGCGCACTACTGGAACTCGATTGTAACTCACGACAGAACGCACTCACAGTATCACTCGATTTTTCTTTATAATGGAGACGCATGTTGGTTTTTATTAGGTTTATCACTGGATTCCACGTACTTGATGGTTTAAAACCGTCTTCACGGATATAATTCCGTATCCGAGTATTGATTGTTTGATAAAGTGCTTTGAGAAATGTTTTTTTGCCTTTTCATTTAGCTATATCGGAACCTAGAGATTATTTATTAATCGCATATTCAGAAACTTTCTTCGATTATATTCTACGATCAGAACTCAATAGTTTATAGTGCCTGGCACATCGCTGCTAAGCCCTTGAACGAGGCTGTTTGCATGTTTACGTTAAAGCAAAAGTATTGTTACATTATTTTGTAAAATAATCATAATATAGTTCGCGCGTAGTACTAAATTATAAAACTATTCTATGAGGATATTACGAACTTGAAATACATTCAGTCAAAAATGTATCGGGAATTGATGATTTTGTTTATGGTTCCAAATTCAAATTTTTGTTTTTTTTTGTTGTTGTTAGATTGGCACAATTGTTTCCCATTTTGGCGTGGCGTTTGAGTTGCATCTGTTATGTATATTAAATACAGTGCTGTTTTTAGTTATATCATATTTAGTGTGTATAGCGAATTTCATTATGGAGACAAACATCGAACAGTTTGTCTTAAATTTTGCATCGCCAATGGAATTTCGTGTTCGCGTCACTGAAAATTTTACATAAGGCTTACGGTGAATCGATTTTTTCAAAAACACGTGCTTATAAGTGGTACAAAGCATTCAGAAGAAGTCAGGCGAGACGTGATGGAAGTTTTACCTCGCTCTGGTAGGCCATCAATGTCTGCAACTGAAGTTAACATCGCAAAAGTGAAGGAAATATAATAGTGACTGAAAATCCTCATTCAACTTTGTGAGAGATAGCCGCCGAACTTTCTGTATTTCACGAGTCGATCAGTACCATTTTAACTAATTATTTAGGTATGAAACATGTTACCGCTCGGCTAGTCCCAAAAGACCTCAATTTTCTCCAAATACTCAATCGCATGAGAGTCGCTGAGAACATGCTAGAAAGCGTTAATTCCGACCCAACAGTCATGAAACGCATTGTTACTGGTGACGAGACGTGGGTTTACGACCTTGACATGCAAACTAGTCAACAAGCTTCGGAGTGGCGCCTTCCAACTGAACCGAAACCGAAAAAACGCCCCCAAAGTCAATCAAAAGTCGCGGTGTTGTGCACTTGGAATTCTCACCGGAAGGGCAAATGGCAAATAAAGAATATTATTTAAGCGTTATGCGGCATTTAAGAGAGCAAATTCGACGAAAAAGCCAGATATGTGGAAAGAAAGTTCTTGGATTTTGCACCACGATGCGCCATCGCACAAGGCCATCATTGTGAACGAATTCTTGACCAAACACACAACAAATACCATCGAGCAACCACCATATTCACCAGATGTGGCTCCAGTTGAATTCTTTCTTTTTCCTTAACTCAAATTACCACTTCGTGACACCCGTTTTCAATCGGCATAAGGAGATTTCGCGGCGAGAAATGAACTCAATTCCGGAAACAGCGTTTAAAAATGTTTTGATTGGATTATTCGTTGGCATAAGTGTATTGTTTCTGAAGGAGCATACTTTGAAGGTGATAAAATAAATTTGGATGACTAACAAACATTTTGTGTATTATTTATCTTTTCCCGTTACTTTCGATAACATTATATGTATAACATGTGAAACGGGTATTTATCGCAAATTTACCTTTAAAAAATAAACGAAAACAAAAAACCGGTCGAAACGTCACGCGCTGAAATTAAAGGTGAATTAGCGATAAATACCCGTTTTCATATGTTATAATAACGTGTTCTGATCGTGAAAGTGGTATGTTTAGAATCTATAGGTAATAATATCTTCATTTTTTCTAAGTACAAACACATTGTCCACAACTTGCCCTGTGAACGGGTTCATACGTGATCGAAATACCAACGAATTAGATCAAACGCAGTGTTGTGTTCACCACTCCAAACCGTCTAGCCATTCAGACAGCCTATACCTCAAAATCGAATCTACTCACCTCAAAATTAAGAGCCATACTTCAATAATACCAAAATATCTCTCTCTAGCTCTATGCCCTTTGAAATTCGAACACGAAGTACCAACCTTTGAAATCTCATTCGAACGCGCTGCGTATTATTTTACCAACATAACAACGGGTGTGTAGTCTGTTAGTCTGTGTCAAATGACTGCTTGCGGTCGGCTTAATAGTTTGTAGTGGTTTTAGCAAATTACTATCTAATGACGCTTCTGTCTTGTCGGAGATAGAGACTGTGGTGTCAAAGGATTTTAGGGCGTGTGCATATGAGTGAAGTTGTATGATTTTGGGTACTTTGTTCATGGCATCGTCACTTATATAGGAGTAGAGATTTCGCCAGTTATATTAAGGCGACTAAGGTCCATGTTCAGGTTCACCCAGAAAATAACAGTCTGATTATCTTAAAACAGCTGTCGATGTGACATATTCCCATACAAAAATGTGTTTTAAACAGCTGTTTTTATAGATAATCGTCCGTCATCTTTTTGGTGAACATGGACCTAAAGTAGCTAAACGCAGTGATTCATTTTACTTGCAGGCATTATAATGCCTGAAAGTGTAATGATTCACTGAAATACACAAAACCAGAAAAATATATAATATTCTTAATACAATTAATTTAACTCGATGAAAAAAAATCACGAACTAATCTCTAAAAAAAAACTATATCGAGTAAAACCATACTAAAATGCATGAGATCATTTTGATTTTTTGGCAAATAATTTTACAAGCAACATATTAGCATCATAGTGTTTTATTTTTTTTAGTCCAATTAATAGTTTTTTTGTAAATCGATCGAAAAAACTCATTACGCACTATTCGGCCCGCAGTGACTGACGTAACAACCACTTCGTAGTGCAAGCTGATAAGAACTTTATTCTAAGAGTATTTCAGACGAAGTTTGAACTACCACAAATAGAGTTACTAATTTAGCTCATGTAGTCGCCTGTTACGAGCATGAACGAGCCAATTGCCATCAACCAAGCACAGAGTCAGACTGAAATTCCTGATGGCTTAACCAATAATACTTTGCCTTACCTGGGGATCTAACCCAGGACGTCTTACTCAACAGTCGCGCTTGCGAACACTGGGCCATCAAAGCAGTCTTAAATAAAATCTACACAATATAAGAGAACAAAACCAAGAAGTACAACACTAACCAGTCTTCCTAACCAGTTTTCTTAATCGAGTTACCCTGTAACAGAATTTCGGAGATCAGATAGGCAGTCACTTCATGTAAAAATATTGCTATTCAGCTGCATTCACTAAGTCTGAAAGCCTTACCTAATATCGTTGGAAAAAGGCCAGGTAGATGATGATTAGACAAAAATCTAATATTATCTTCTAGACTGATTAGGACTTAACACATTGGAATTCTCTTACCGTTTTGTCCGTCCAATTTACTCCAATATGACGACATTAAATGGATTGAATGAACTCTGGAAATGACTTTTTTTAAGTGAAAACTTCTTTAGGCGCGTTGAGCACTTTTTGGGTGAACAAAAATCATGGAACTCGCGTGACCGTCACCTAAAGCTTCGTAGCACTTGTAGCCGATCCGCTACGGCGTAGCAACACTAGACGTGCGCGGGGCACAGCCCGTAGCAGATATAGATTACTTGTTTATCACCTCTCGGCAGTTCCCAAAGACTGTCCCGTATTTTATTTTCACTACGCCATTTTACGTTCCGATCATGTTCGGCAGAGGTAAAAACACCCGGAAACCGATCACATTTTTTTTTGCGGATGCAATAAAACCATTATTGGGTAATGGATCCACCGAAATTCGGTTTTCCGGAAGTGAACTGTTCCGATATGTACCTTTTATTTTATTAGGTTACTTTGATATCCATAAATCGTTTGGTTCCTGGTACTGATTGATATTTTTTGACAACCATGGCATTTCTTCAATATCTGTCTCTTCATGGTAACTTCTATGCAAACCAAATATACAGGGTTATTTGTAAAACACCAACAACCTCGCAGGAATAGATTACTGACATCTTAAACAACAACATTTGTTCTATGACTTTTCCGAAAACAGACAAAAAAAAACAACTCTCCATACATACGAGTATGTCCGAACAGCTGATGGAGTTTTGCATGAGAAGTCGATTTTATTTTGCCTGCTTTCCCAAAAGTCGTAGAACAAATGTTGTTGTTCGTAATGTTAGTATTCTACTCCTTTTTTTTTTAAGGATGGGAAATCATCAAATTACCCCCCCCCCCCCACTCTGGGCGGAGCGGGAGGGAGTGTCAGACTCTTACTGACTAAAAACCATTCATGTTCCTTCCTCGCCTTTTACGTTCCGGGGCCGCGGTATCTCTTTCGAACAGTCCCGCAACCCCGGCAGGCTTCGGCCCTTGCGGGCCCCTCTCCTTTTGCTGACATCTCTTTGAGGCGCATCGTTAGACGGCCGGACGGCTAGCTAGCCCATAGCCAGCCGTCCACAGGCCCGCATCTACGGTGGCCGGTAGCCACCACGTGGCCCCCGACGCCCGTTGCGTCTCCCGCGGCGGCCGGGAAGAGAGGATCTCTCCCTCTCTCGTTCCGCCACCTCCTTCGCTAGCATGACTGCTTCGCAGAAGGAGGCGACGGCTTCCCATTCCGTCTCGCTCCGGACCATGGATTGAACCAGGGCCGGACGCGAGAGGTCGCCGCCGCCGATCGCCGCCACGAGGGCACGGCGGAGCTCCGCCCACGCAGGGCAGACTTCCACCGTGTGCTCCACCGTGTCCTCCGGTCGATCCTCGCAGTGGAGACACCCGGGCGTTTCCTCCCGCCCGATTCGGTGCAGGTACCTCCCGAAACATCCGTGTCCGGTGAGGACCTGCGTCAGGCGGAAGGTGAGGACGCCGTGGCGCCTCTCCAGCCACTCCTCAAAGAGGGGACTTACCGCCACTATCGTGGCGTGCCCAGTATTCTACTCCTGCGAGGTTGTTGGTGTTTTACAAATAACCCTGTATATTACTTAGTAACTATGTGAAAGATCACGTGGCTAAATAAAAACGTCTACATGAGTCAACTTTCACCTTCAATTTTATAGATATTTTAATGCCAAATAAACACAATTTTCTTTCTTTTCTTTCATTCACGGTTAAGCAGCGTTTGCCAAGGTTGGACTATGGATGGGTGACCATCATAATATCGAGACTTCATGCCTTGGAAAGCACTTTAAGCCATTGCCTCGGCTGTCATTTGTAGATCTTTGACAGTCGTTATAGGTACTCAGTGGTCCGAAAGTCTGACAACCAGTCTTACCAAGGGGCAAAAATTACTCGGTACCAACTGGGTTGTAGAGGTCAGATAGGCAGCCGGCTTTTGAAGATTGTTTTTGGGTTTTTTAGGTATTTTCTCATTTCAGGCCACGGAGCCTAGGTTTGTGCCTGGTTGAAGGCATTAAAACACCTCTAAACGAAGTCGAAGGGCACTTATTCTCCCCGTCAGTACACTATACCTGTGAACCTTCTAGCCATGGAGATATTGGAAGTCCAAATTCCAAATTTTTGACAAGTTTTTTTTACAACATTGATTTGAAAAAAAAACTTGTCAAAAAGTTGGAACTTTTGTGTAAGATTTTACTTTAAACACCTCTAAGACCCCCGTACTATTCAATCCATCTACCAGCACAATGTGTGTGCGTTACATTGAGTTCTACCACGAAGCACAATGTTTTAAGTGCGTTACATGTTCTACCACAAAACATGATTTTTCACCCCAAAAAAAAACGTTTCCCAGCACATTTTTTTGCGTAAAGTTTGATGTACAGAATGCTTGGTTGACGGCTTCGTAATCAGGTTGTTTACACCTTGTATTTTGTTCCCACAGAGAGATGGCTTCAAACTTACAAGTGGGAACTTTATGAGCCGATAATGTCATGACACAGAAAAATTGGTTGATGAATCACAGATAACAAGTCAATTTTTTTTTAAGACAAAGTTAAAAAAAAATCGTTAATCGATAGGTCCTAGGTACCACTCATCACTCCACTTTTCTAACCTTTTTTCTTTTATCCGTATTCCTCATTCCTTTTCAATAAAGTACACATTATTGTATCAGTCAAGCCTTTGAAACCCATATTGAGAGAGTTTTGAAAAAAAACCATTAACCAATATTGAGGGAGTTTTGAAAAAAATACCATTTTGTGGTAGCGGCCATCTTGGTTTGAAATTTATTATGGCGTATTTATATTTTACTAGTCAAGCCATTCATTTGATACCCATCTTGGACTGATTTTCATCAAACATAGCTAAGAACACTGCCGACTAATTCACCCTTCAAATAAAAATAAATCATATTCATAAACGGTTCATCCGTTGGGGAACTACGATACCATAGACAGACACACACAGACACGTCAAACTTATAATAACCCGTCGTTTTTGCGTCGGGGTTTAAAACAATACAAGGTTGTCACAAAAGTTACTAATTCAGGTAGTAAGTATACCTTTATGACAGAAATAAATCACAATCCATAAGAACGGGCTTTTACACAAACCGTCCTGAATCAGGACCAACGAGACCCTTTCCTCGGTTACCTTTTGTAAGCCTTAACGCAATATTTGTCACATACATTCATAATAGGAATTATAGGGGGAGGGTCACACAACCATTCTTCATTTTAAAAACCTACCCAGGTCATCATCCCTACAAGACAAGACAAAATGCTACTTTATATCGATGACTAAGCAACAAATGACGAGGGTCAACGATATACCGCAATTTGTATTGTTATGCTCGTGTACCCACGGCTTTATCTCTTTAGAAATTCACCTTAGTGACGCGTCATATTTGAGATATGACGTCATTTTGGGTGACGCCTTTGTTGTGTACCCACCTTATATAGATTAGAGGGGGTATTGTCTTTGGAAAATGGAGGCCGTGTTCTGTTTTTAAGAATGTGACTGGCTGAAATTTGTCTTTTTCAGGTCATTCTATTATTAAAATAAAGGAATATGAATGTTCATTTGTTTTTTCAAACTTAGACGCACAATAGAGGGTTGTTTAGTTTGAATGGACCACAATGAATGGACCGCGATCCGTTCAGACGTAGGAAAAAAATGTCTACGTCCAAACGGAACGGTGTCAAAAAAAAAACAAATGAATAAACAATAATAAATTTAAAGGGACTGTCGCATACATTGTTGTTGTTGTCATTGTTCACGCATATTGATGCGCTGAGCTGCAGACCAGACAAGGCTCCCGAGCCCGAAACACACGTTCTACACACCCCTCAAAGTACTAGGCTGGCATGAATTCATGGTAGTATGTATTTTAAGAATCGATCAATGTACCCAGTAAAAAGTAAAAAGCTGACATAAGTTCAAGGTGGTATGTATTTTCAAATTTGTGTATTGGTGGGTAATTAATTTAGCAAAAATATTTAATAACATGTTGGATTAATGTTAGCCTACTACATTTCGTAAAGGCTACTACTAACCAGAATTGATTGTTTTTGTAAATAAGATAATAAAAATTAAAAAAAAAATACATTTTATTTCATTTTTCACTTTTACACCCGAATGTACTTGATAAAGTTTACTCTCTTTTTTTGACACCGGTGTTCGGACGTAAACATTTTTTGTGTACGCCTGAATGGACCGCGGTCCATTCATATTGGTCCATTCAGACTTAACACCCCAATTGAGGACTACGCAGTCGGGGACGGCATGGCATGGGATTTAATTTTTACCAATGTACATTAAACAAACGTATTGATACCGAAATACGACATAAATTGCTATGCTTTAAAATGATGCCGTGGCATGCCTTAGCATCGACAGAGATTTCCATTGTCGTATTTCTAAATACGTTTGAATGTCCATTGACAAAAAATTAAATCCTTTGCCATGCCGTCCCGGTCTGCGTAAGCCATTAGGTTTACCTCTATGTCCTATATGAGGATACAGAGAAGCTACCATGTACCCATAACTTCTACAATCAAAAGGACTATACTAAACGCAGCTACTTTTGTTAGGCTTTCTACAAACTTACAATGAGCGAGATTTTCAACACTTAGTATGAGGTTAACTCCTGGAACAAAATTTCCGTATTCCAAGAACGCACGCATTTTAATCTCAGACTTGTCAAAAATACTTTAAACTTTGTACTTTTTTTACATTGACAATTTGCCAAGATGTGATCACAACTGGACTTTGAACGTTTTCAATAACGATTTGTGGCCTTCAGATTATATTGGAAAACTTAAAAATTAATAAAACGAACCTTGTTTGACACGCCTATTCCAATTAATAATGTACTATGTATTGACGTCAGTACTCTTAAATTGCTTCGGAAAGATACCAGCTGTTACAGCTCATAGTAATTTTTCAAAGTACTTACTTTATTTTTCAGTGAAATCGAAGTCATTTGTAAATAATAAAGAAAACATTTTTAAGCCACTTTTTTCTATATTTTGGATACCAAAAAGCTTTTTTATTTTAATAAGATCCTTGAACTATACAATCTTTAGGCAGTTATTAGAGTATTAGGATCTTGAACCGAGAGATGTAAGAAAATATTATATTTATCTAAATTGATAATCTCGTTCATGGGCGCCGAGCGAAAATGTGAAACCTTACTTGCCATTCTGAGCCTTCTACAGAAGACTTTAGAGTCGTAAATCAAATTGTGTTATCTTTCTTTTCTTACTAATTGATTGGAAAAAAGCCAAAAACAAAAGAAATTGGTATCTACGTTCCGTTTATAAGCTAAAAATGTTTAGTAGTTTTCTTGTTACGTAGTGCGGAGACCTGATGGTCACGTGGTCAAAAACTTCCTTTCCATAACGACACGAAGAAGTAGAGATAGACCGCCAACTTCTTGAATGACAAGTGTTCAGGAAGAGATGAAGAAGAACGTTCTATCTACTCTTCTTTACGTCTGAAGCCGACTGACGGGCAGTGGCATGGTGGAAGAGGAAGGAGCTTTCTAAACGCATCGCGTTTAGTCATGGCAGGGCTGGTTTGCCTCCAAAGCTCTCTCTAACTTGATATTTAAACAAAAGCGCGAAGTGAGGTCTTAAAACCTCAGCTCAGCACCCAAAGTTATAATTCCACTGCAAGCTTTTCTGTTTATGTCTTCATTTGGCGCGTGAAAAGGGTTATTGACCTCACAACAAGATATTTTTTTTTTGAAGTGAAACTTCTTTATCGGGGTTGGAAAAAAATTTAGTGAAACATTTTTTCGTTACGCGTCACATTTTTCCGTTACGCGCCATCTTTTTTTTTGAAAAATAACGTCATAAAGAAGTTTCACTTCTTACGAGTGTACGCTAGTACACGCACACATTTTTTTTTATTATCTATAAAATCATATTATTATAACACAATATCATTAATCTGCCTAGCCTTTTCCCAACTTTGTTGGGATAGCCTCCCAGTCTAACCAAATGCAGCTGAATACCAGTATATCGCATAGTGCGACTGCCTATGAGAAGTCTACAGCCTACACAGTCTACAGTCCACAGTTAGCACTGTGTAATACGACACACTTTGGTTAATTAGTTGTCAAACGATCGGACCACTGACTACCTGTAACGACTGTCAAAGATCTACAATTGAACAATGGCTTAACGTCTTTTCGGAGCTACGGATGAAATTCAGTACTTAAGGCGTTTACGTGAGCTAAACGCGAGTTTTATAATTACTAAAAGTATAATTATGATTCGCTACTATAAACAAGACCAGAAAAGTATATGATATTTTTCAGGATATAAGCTAGCATGACAGTGTTTTGAAAACATAATACAATTAATTTGACTCGATAAAAAAAATCACAAACTTATCTCTAAAAAAGTTTCAAGCAAAAAAACACATACTAATATTCATGCGATCATTCTGATCGTTGCCAAATAATTCTACAAGCAATATATTAGCATGATACGAGTAGTGTTTTTAAGAGTGTTAGTTTTTTAATCAAATCAATAGTGTTTTGTAAATCGATGGAAACCACTTGTTTCGCGCTATTTGGCCCGCAGTGGCTGACGTAACAACCACTTTGTAGTTAAAGCTGATTAGAACTTTATTCTAACAGCATTTCAAACGAAGTTTGAACCATCACAAACAGAGTTGCCAATTTAGCTAGTCTAATCGCCTTAACGTAAAAAAATAAAAAATATGCCTCCAATATTTTTAGTAAATCTATCAGACGGGACGATTAGATTTTGTCATCTTCCCTATTAACCTAAAAAAATAATCCGTAATAGATAATACACCACTCAATAATAAATAACACGCCATGAAACCAAAATAAACTCAGAAAATAATCCCTACCTTGATATATCTACTTATCCTCCTAAATCATCTCCAAAATAACATATTATTTATTTAACAGTATTGCGACACAAAATAAAGATTTACAAAGGAATCCTCTTGAGCAAATACGCTGACGAAATCAAAGGTTTCTTCAGGGATGTTTATGGAAACAAAACGAATAAATAATACATCTTCGGGTCTCCATGTAATATGTATTTCGTTTTTGGTTAAGCTTTCTTCAATAATGTGTATGTGTATCGAATTAGAAATTTTAGGTTTAGGTTTAAGGATATTTTATACTCAAAAAAGACAAAGTCTCTTACATGAGAACATGCTCAGAATAAAATATAATTAAAATTCGTCACAGACGTCACAGTAGCAATCATGATATTAGATACATCCATCCAATGCATTGAGATGTTAGGAAGTTTGTTATTTGCGATCAAATATTATATTTGCGATCAAATATTATATATGGTCTGCGGATGGGTGACCACCCATTACATACCGAGTTGCCTCCATACCTCAGAAAGCACGTTAAGCTGTTAGTCCCTACTGTCATTTGTAGATCTTGGACAGTCGTTACAGGTGGTCAGTGGCCCAAAAAGTCTGACAAACAGTCTTATCGAGGAGTATCGTATTACCCAGTACTAACTGGGTTGTGGAGGTTAGATAGGCAGTCGTTCTAATTCAAATACTGGTAGTCATCTGCATCTGGTTAGATTGGATGGGGCACCCCAACATTGTTGGGAAAAGGCTAGGCAGATGATGATGATGTCAATGATAATTATCACTTCGAACCCGGCTAGATTTGTATGGAATTTACGCCTTGAATTTCGTATTTTGCTTTCAATTTATAACCAGTTTTATTTTCAGTTTACACCGGTAGTACGTGACGTATGGACAGCAATATTTTAAGTACGCAAGGTGCACCCTGTTGACCGTTGTCATAAACGTATTAGGCATGTTCGGCGGTGGTTAGAAATGCCGTAAGCGACATTAGGCGTGCTTTCAAATTAGCAACGTGTGACTCAGAAACGAAAGTTGAAAATCCTAAAACACTCAATGTCCTTTATGTTGATTTGTGTTCACCATCGGTATGTTGGCCCTTGAGGTTGGTTTGCATAGTTCTATTACAAGCGGTGTAATCATGCTGTTTTCAAAAAAAGTTTTTAGTAACACAAAATTGTACCCACACTCAATCATCAGCCTATAATGTTCCCACTGCTGGGACACGGCCTCCTCTCAATCAGAGGGAATGGGCAATAATCTACCACGCGGGCCCAGTGCGGATTGGTAGATGTCACATGTCTTCGATTTTTTTATTCCAGGACATGCCGGTTTCCTCACGATGTTTTCCTTCACCGTTTTGAGAGCAGTGGTGATGAAATAAATTACACAAAGTAATGCGCCTGTCTGGGTTTGAGCCCACGACCGCCACCACTGGGCCACCGATATGTAATTTCTTTGCCTTTAAAAAACAATGATGGCTCCCACAATATAAAATTATTATTATTCATAAGCATAATCAATCAGCCTATATCTTTCTCACTACTGGGACACATAGCCTCTTCTCTACGAGAGAGAATGGACTACAATCCACTACGCGGGCCCAGTGCGGGTTGATAGATGTCACATGTCTTCAAATGTTTGGTTCTAGGACATGCTTTAGGTTGATTATGCTCAAAAAAAATATGGATAGACTTTGTTAGTACTATAAGATTACTTACGAGAAAATGGATGCTATAGGTTCAAACTAACAACGCAAGTATTTACGTCGACTAGAATGGACATTTGATGATTGTTTTAGACCGTAAACTAAACAAAATATACAAATTCGAAGAAAGTAAGTATCTATTAGTTATTCATAGCTCGGTTTAAATAATATTCTCAATTTTCCGTCCCAATATTTCGATAGCCTCAATATTACTCCGAGGATTACGATTTTTTCCTCCTCAAGGGAGATAATTATTTACGAACCAATTTCTTAAATTAATTCAATATTACAGAGAAGCCTTAACCAATGTTGTTTCTGGAATGTCCTAGATTTTTATTGTTTATATCTCTCATGGTTATAGAACTGCTTTCTATAAGCATGAAAACTTATGATGCTGCCACAGTTGGGATACGACTGGCTGCTGTTTAAGCTTAAGTGTACTTGGCCATCGTTAGTTAGGACTTTGACTTCCATTTTACTTGGCCACAACTGCATTGCATACCATTCTGCTCTTCCAATAAACTATAAATATACTAGTAAACAATAATCTCGTCCCAAGTGTCTGTTGACCACACAGAGAAAAGATGAACAAATATAAATATATTATATACACTAAGCAACGAAACTTGTGTCGTGGACCCCAGATAGTTGGTATACTACTTAGATACACAAATAAACAAGTTTTTTTAGACACAAGCATCATGTTTATACGTATTTTTCTGTTCCTTTTGTATTACATAACACGTAACATCATTCAGGCCTATTGTCAATAAAAGGCCGCAAATCCAGATTTCGTATGTGTTTTTAGATTTTTTTTAGAATTTCCTGATGAAAAACCCAATAACACTCTGCTCAAACTGTAAATAAAACCCTGCACCAGCGTTCATGCTTTCAGCGACTAGAACCACGAGGCAGTCATTCAAATATTGTTTTTTTTTAGTGAAAACTTCTTTAGACGCTTTGAGCACTTATTGTGTGAACAAAAATCATGACTGTCATGTACGCTATTCGTAGCACTCCGCTACAGCCGATCCGCTACGGGCCGTAGCAGATCGGCTACGAGTTTTAACTTCTTCTCAAAGACTGCCCTGCATGTTTTTTATTAGCCTGTACCTTTCCACTGTTGGGCAAAGGCCTCCCTCATCTATACTTCTATACTCTATACTAATATTATAAAGCAGAAGAGTTTGTTTGTTTGGTTGGTTGAATGCGCTAATCTCAGGAACTACCGGCTCGAATTGAAAAAGTCTTTTTGCGCTGGATAGTCCATTTATCGAGGAAGGTTATAGGCTATATAACATCACGCTATGAGCAATAGGAGCGGAGCAGCAATAAGAAATGTTGCAAGCGGGAAAAAGGCTTCCGTTGAGCAGGCGATGCGTTGCTATATCAAAATTTCACGCGAACGAAGTCGCGGGCAGAAGCTAGTAACCCATAAACTGTTAAATAAAATTAAAATATAAGTACAAAATCCTATTAAAAAACTTCATATTCAAAGACTCTATATACTTACAGCATATAGTAACTGTTATCAAATACTTTTCCTACATTTCCCAATAAACATGGAAATGATATCCAGAAGTTATGACATCTTATTACTGCTCCAACCCAAGCAGACTCTAACTTAGGAATAATATGGCTATAATTATATCTAGATAGGCACTAATATTCTAAGTTCAGATATAGAGGTAGGGAAAGTTCGATCGTCTGTCTGTCAAGTGTTGATTTTCTTGGTTAGTTCCTTAGGGTTTATTTTTTCAGCGATGTGCGTTTTTTTCAATGGTTTGTCGAACAAGCGCCCAATTCCTGCCCTTAAAACTGCTTGGCTCTCTTATCAGTGTCACTATACAGGGTGTCTCATTCAAATCGGTCAGTATGGGAAAGTCTGAAACTATAAGACATACGAAGATCTGTTCTGAGGAACCATGTCATCGATTTTAATAACAAGAAAAACTGCATTCATACATTTTAAAAAACATCTGTACTCCGTTCGGGAATCGAACCCGGTTATTTTGAAAAAAAAAAACCTACTCTATTTCTATTTAGATATCGATCGTGTAGGTCTTAAGCAGTAAATGTCTGTATGAAACATGATGTCTAAAATGAATAAAATGCATTGTTTCCACATACTTTAATTTATTTTAGTAGGTGCTTGAACTGACCACGTTTACAATATTAAACAAGTTCAAGTCTCTCTATGGTTGTTTGTAATGAAGATACAAAATGCAATTGTAAGATCGTTACCTAAAGGTGTGTTGAATATTGGATTGAAAAAGGCGGTGGTCACTTGGTGTGGAACAATGTGGAAACAATGCATTTTATTCATTTTAGACATCATGTTTCATACAGACATTTACTGCTTAAGACCTACACAATCGATATCTAAATAGAAATAGTGTAGGTTTTGTTTTCAAAATAACTGGGTTCGATTCCCGAACGGAGTACAGATGTTTTTTTAAAATGTATGAATGCAGTTTTACTTGTTATTAAAATCGATGACATAGTTCCTCAGAACAGATCTTCGTATGTCTTATAGTTTCAGACTTTCCCATACTGACCGATTTGAATGAGACACCCTGTATAGGGTGTAAAACATCTCTTCACGAAACCGAAAGGAGTTGGGCTTGTTCTCCTTGACAATGCAATCATTTTTTTGTTCTACACCGTACCTCGGAACTTCCTAGTTACGAAGATATTGGGGTCAAAGTTACAACTTTTTGACAAGTTTTCATAAATAATATGATGAAATATAATAATAATAAAATAGATTTTTGATAAGTTATCATAAAATGTATTGTAATGACGACCGTAATGCATTAGAGTTACAAAAGATGGCTGCAAACGAATTCCGTTTCTGCAGTTACTAGTTTTTTCTTTTTGTGATAATACAACAAATAGCGATTGATATAACTCCATCAGTATTCAAAACACGAAGAAATGCAACTGCCAATATCCCAAGAAATATTATTTTTCTTTATCCTAACAGCACTCAATAACATACGCCTAACACAACAAATTTCAATAATATAACCATATTTCAGCAGATCAGTCAGTCGTGGTCAGACTCCCGAGTGAAGCCACGGGTCAAACTAATAGAGAATAAATCTTAGTATTGTATTATACCGATGAGATTGCATACGCTGATAAGTTGGGTTACTTCGGAAACATACAGATTTGGATTTTGGTCCACATTTGCAATATTTGACGACCGGATTGGCAGTTTCAGTTTATCAACAAATGTTGATGCGTGTGGATGTCTTTGCAACTGTTTATAAACATGGCGGTAGTGTGGAGCAACGATAAAATTAAGCAATTGATGAATTGAACCATTTCAATCAAAAGCGTTACTATGGGATTCTTCTATCAAAGAATAAAAGGATAGAAATAAAAAGAACGATGCATTTCAAGAAATTTCAGATACAGAGAACACAACAACACTACTTCCTCGGGCAATATTTTAACGCAGACTGGCGTGTGTGGACAACCCATATTGATGTTTCAAGCAGCATTCTCGCCGTTCATCAAAAACGGTGATCAACTGTTGCTAAACAAAATGTTTAACATGAATACGAGGCTTGATGTATCAAAAGTTACTAAAATGATTCCTGTTCACTGTAACATAATTTGTGATGAAAAATAAACATTTATCAAAAGTCGCTCATCAACACAAAACAAATGACTACAATGCTAATGAATGACTTAAAACATGCTCAAAACACTCACGTCCCCGCCCCCGTTTACCAGCCCGTACATTTCCTTCAGTCACCACTTCACAGAGACAAACATTGGCATACGTACAAATTATAATTGTCTTGAAGCCATGCCAATGTTTGCCAGCGAGCTTGTATTGTCGTACTGATGAGTATTTATGTACAAACAGGATTGTGCTAAAACTGTGATGTTTACGGTGCAATGTTTGGTGAAGTGGGTGCAAATATTGGTGGGAATGGAACGTCTTCATCCTGACCTCATATTCCTTATTTCACCAGGCGGACCCAGTAAATCCCTTTCTGTACGATGTTTGCTTTCACCATTTTTTCATTGTTATCCTAGGGGTGAAAGTAACTTATTAAGTCCCAAGACGGGGTTTGGCGCCCAAGCATAGCGCGGGCGCTAATAGCTCGAGGGACTAAATGAGTCTTTAACCCGAGGTAAACATTGTGCTTTTCATTACGAATACAAGGAAAATAAAAATAAAAACACAAAACCACTCGAAAAAAAAATGAAGATGGGATTGCAGCTTTCCCGCCTATTTTGTTTTTTTTTTTCTGTGGCCGGCTATTCAGCCCTTATTTTCACTATCGTCACAGAACAAATAGTAAATATTTTGCCCAAATCTTTGTGATTTTAAAGAAATATATGAAACTAAATTATAACTAAGTCATTTAAAAAAAAAACTTTAATTATTAATACTGAATTTTATGTTATTTAAATTTTACGTCGCGCTGTAATTTACAGGCTGTATAGAAGTCGGAATATGGTTCAATAGAAATGTGAAAATAGAACTAGATTTTGTTTTAATAATGTGACAGCTGTCAGTTGAAAGCGATTATCCCTATGGCTGAAAAGTATTACTTTCAGCCTGCTCCTCAGGCAACTTTAGACGTACTTTCCGAGTATGAATAATGAAAAATCATTTTCTGCCTATGTTCGGACCTAAAAATTGTAACTGTCTTAAATCTTAAAGCCATGCCAATGTCTGTTAGAATGGCAGACATGCCAATGTCTGTCATTCTATGAGTATAATTTATGAGCAAACAGAATTGTGCTAAAACTGTGCAAGTTTTGGTGAATTGGGTGCAAATATTGGTAGAAATGGAATGTCTTCTTCCCTGTGCCTCCTTGTAACACGCTCATCCGTGGTACATACAAGGTGCAGTTTTGCATACTAGTCAAAATTCAGGAGCTTGTCACAAAATACATAAATAATGAATATCAATTAGATAAGCTGCTATTTTAAATTGTTCAAAGTTGACAGTATTTCAGAATAACACGAAACACGAAAGTAATAAACAAAATCACTTATCACTGTGTGCGTTTACTTGTGTGTGTGAAGGTGGTATTATAGGACTAGTTACAGACGGGCTGCGTTTAAATCGCGTTGCGTTCTGCGTTGTTCAATAAAATGAATCACAAAAATTCTTAAAATGGACTCATGATAATGGTCACAAATACTATTTTAAGTTTTTTTATTAACGTGATTCATTTACGATTCTGCTAAAGCGGCCATTTTAGACCCCTCATCTACGTGGTGGGTTTTATCCCACTCTTTTACAAACGAACGTTTCAGGCTAATTAAAATAATGGTTAATTTGTTGTACAAATTACTTGTGGACAAATACAGTTTCCAGGAAGTTTAATTTATGTAATAGCACGCTGTAGATTATAGATAAGATAAAATGGTGGTGGATAATTAAAACCTACTTGGGCGAAAATAATAATGAACTCTAATCTCATTATGTTTGTTACTCATTTTCCCTAGCTGCAAATTCTGTCTGTATATGCAATAGTTACATAATTATGTAGATTGTAGGTATTTGAAATACTGTTTGTACCATGGAAATCATACTGCTTCATTATTATGCGCAAATATATTCTGCTTTTATTTTCGGATGGGAAATCATCAAATGACTCCTCCCACCCTCCTACCTCCCACAATCCTGCAGCCCCGGTAAGCTTCGCCATTGCGGACCCCTTTATTATGCTGACATCTCTTTGAGGCGCGCGTGGAACACTAACGCGCCGTCGATACGGCCTGTCGTCATTCTGTTTAATTTCCCCTTTCAACATTCCATCACCATTTTCTGTATGCTAAGTGTGAGTTTCATACTAAAATTCGAGTAACGTCTGTATCGCGTAGATCGAGTTTACGTCGTCGATAGTGACAATCCAAGGCCTTTAAGAAAGTAAGGACCGTTTCGAGCACATTGCTAACATTTGCATGTATAACGCGAGTGCAAGTTACAATTTCGACAGTTTTAATAGCTCGAATACGAAACAGTCACTTGCGAGCGTGAAAGTTGTCACTTAAGATTTTGTCGTGAGAGCATCGTGAGAGTGGTCATATATAACAAAGCAATTTAATTTAATTTCATATTGTGAATAAAACTTACAAGGGAATCTCGTATTATTTCGTTTGGAGAATGTTTGAGAGCGCAAAAGCACAAGATAAGCGTAATTTAACGCCACAAAAAACTTCACGTTTCAGCTTCACTACAAGCCACTCGGGCATTAGTCATGGCGCTTACTCAGCGCCATACAAATTTGCGTAAACGTTGACACGGTCGATACGTACAAAAAACTCACACTAAACATACTGGAGCCGGTGTGATGCCATTTCTAATTTAGTTAAAATAACTTATTGTTCGGTTGCATTTTGCTTACAGACGGATAGAAACAACAACTCACGTTTTTTTTTTCAGTTTTCTATGAATCAAGTTATAAGTAGGAGACGCGGTTAGGATTTTCCAAGCTAACTTGGTTGATAGAAACACTGATAGCAACGCCACGTCTAACAAGACGTGGCATATTAACTGACAGTTATACGGTAGTAAGTTAAAGAAAACTAACACCATTATTATAAATAAATAATAAATTTCGCAGGACATTAACACACAGCGCCACCCTATTTATTGAACACTCTGCCTGCTGACATCAGACAAGATGATAATAAATTAAAATTCGCACGCAAACTAAAAAAATATTACAAAACTTAAGAAGACAGGTATTTATCGCGAATTTTTTTTAAAATTCGCACGCAAACTAAAAAAATATTATAAAACTTAAGAAGACGGGTATTTATCGCGAATTTTTTTTTTTTTTAATTTTTAGACGGGTTTTTATAATGTCTTCTGATCGTGAAAGTTTAAAAAACAAATTATAGCAAACAAAAGTAATTATAATTATGTTAAATAAAGTAAATTGAAGCTAAAATTATACCAGCATAAATAAATAGAATGAAATGATCTTTATAATATTGAATATGAATGTATCTTTATAATATTTCTTAATTAGTTGCATGATAAAATGATATTGTAGCATGCAAAATAAAGTTATAAAACGATGTATTAGAAATAGTCAAATGTATTTTATCAGAAATAAAGGCTATTTGAATTTGAATTTGAATTTGAAGTGTGTATTAAGAATGTGAAATGTGTTTATGTTATAGATGTACCGACTTGATATAAAGAATAAACATTATATCAAGTAGTAAAAGAGACTCAGTGATCTCACAGTTAAACTGCGTAAGCAGTTTTGTGGGGCAATGTATTTAGTTTTAAGATTTTTTTAATGTAAATATAGCATTTATTCATTCATTCACCTAGTGCCACACTAACCAAAGCTTGTGTCGTCACCAGGTAGTTGATATACTACATATATACTTTTTTGTTTGTAAACACATACTTATTATTCATATAAATATCCATGACTCGGAAACAAATGTCCATGCTCATCACGCAAACATTTGCTCCTACCGGGATTCGAACCCAGGAACCCTGAGAATGTAAGGCAGCCTCACCACCACTACGCCATTCGGGTCGCCAATTGTAACACCTACATTCTATACAAATAAAGATATTACATTATATTATTACTAGCTGACCCGCGCAACTTCGTCTGCGTAAGACGAACCAACAGTTCCTAAAATTAGCGCGTTCAACCAACCTAACAAACAAACTCTGCAGCTTTATAATATTAGTTCAGATTCAGATTGAAGTCAGTAACAATTTATTTTTTCTCGAATAGGTTTACATTAAACTCCAAAATATTCTTGACTATAACTTATGTTTGTCCGAATAAGGATTCTTCCCTCGACAGCCTTACGATTCCATCCTTGGACACTCGACAATATCATACACCAGCTAAGTCGAAAGTTCTCATCAAGTGGCATGACATGAGCCGAGACACGTTAACGCTGCTTCAAACTGTTGCGGACCTCTCGCATCTGCCTTCCTTCTCCAAAGTCAGACTTTCAATGATAGTCATACTCCAGGCAGGTCAACACAATACGACGTAGATGCTGTAAACTCTTGAAAACCTATTGCAAATTATTTTCGTCTTCAAGCCTCCATCATGAGACCTTCGATGACAGTCATATTCTAGCTATTTCTAAAGTTCTCATCAAGGTGTATTAAGTGAGCCCAATGACGATATAGCTGCTGTTAACTGTTGAGGATCTCTTGCTACTACCTTTAGCCTCCATTGTTAGACCATCGATGACAGTCATGATCCAGCTAGGTTTAAAGTTCTTATCAAGATGCACAAAATGAGCCTTAGACACGATAGAGCAGATTTGAAGTGTTGTGGAACTCTTGTGACTGCTTTTCATCACCATCGTCAGATATCCGATAATACTCATACTCTAGCTAGGTCTAAAGTGTATATCAAGGTGCGTGAAATGAGCCGACACACGATATAGCTGCTGTTACTGATCACAGTCGAACTTCAGACAGGTCTAAAGTTGTCAAAAAGGTTTATGAAATAAGCCCCAAAACGATCTTCTTCTTCATCGTGTGGTTAGTGCCTAACCTGTTGTCAGAGTTTTTATGCCGCCCAAGGTCCTCTGTCTTGGCTTTACATGCCGTCGAGAAATAACTCTCAGGCATGCTGTGGTTTACTTACGATATCTTTCTTCACCGAAGCAAGCGATCTTTCCTTCCTTATCGTGTTGTTGCCTAACCTGGTGTCAGAGTTTTTATGCTGCCCATGGGCCTCTGACTTGGATATCATGCCAAATGTCTCTCAGGCATGTTGGTTTCCTCACGATGTTTCAGCAAGCGATGATTATACAATACGCACATGAATTCGAACACAACTATTTTCAATAAAAAATGGGACAAACTTTGCTAAACACGCTTTTCAATCAAAATAATCATGAAAATCGGACTTCTCTGGAAAAAGTTATGCGTCATCATCATCATCATCCATAGTCCGACTTCAGCGACTGCTGGGTACAGGCCTCTCTTTGTTTGTGCCAAGCTCCACGCTCTTGTGCCAGTCTCATCCAGGATATTCCCGCAATAGCAACAATATCGTCTGCTTATCTCACCGCTAGACGAATAAAACTTCTGTTTGGATTTCTAGAATGCCACTTGGTTACAGCTTTACTCGACCTGACATCACCGCGCCTTGCTAGGTGTACTGCCCTACTCCATTTGAATTATCATCATTCATCATTATTTCAGCGCAAAGACGTCCACTGCTGGACAGAGGCCTATCAAGTGTCGCCACATTGACCGGTCTCATGCGACTTCACAATTCGGTCATTTGAGTATTGCTCAGCCATAATATAGGTACCTACATAAAGAAAAACAGGCGTTGAATTGAGAACTTCTTCCAAAAAACCCAAACTTGAGACATCTAACACGGGAGAAGTCATTTGATGATTTCACATCCTATAATAAAAAAAAACAAAAAAAAGACATCTGATACGGGCGAATGCCAGTATCATTCTTTCACGGAAAATCATAACACCGTGATTCAGAAAATGGAGTCAAATGAACAACGCCATTTATAGGGCATGAAGTTAAACTGCTAAAACATATGCATGGAAAGCAGTCGAACGGACACTCTACTGGCTTTGTAGATTTTTAAAGCAAGGTCATCTTGACTATTCAGTTCTTCTCTATCTTGTGATTTTTATTCATAAGTACCATTTTGGTTTCATAGATGTCATTGCATGTATCCTTAGATCATGATGATAAGTTCTCCTTAAAAACTTTAAAGTCATATATCTTTTGAAGGAGAGCACCGATTGCAAAGAAACAAAAATCAAAACTTTCTCTAAGTTATGCACAATAATAATTTGTGCATTCAATAAAACCACATTGGTTTTTTTTAATTTACACGTAAAAGGGCTACGTAGAGACACACAGACACAGACGAAAATTTAAGAAATAGTAGAAAAAGGGTTCTGTGTGTGATCCTTTAACAGTTTAAGCGCCATGTTTACAGATTTATTATTTGAAATAAATGACTCCTAAACTGTCGTTTAAGTGTTAAAAAAAATAAGTATAAAACTATGATTTGGAAATATGTAAGCTTTAAAAAAACAAAATACTTTGTTACAAAAAGTGAAAACCGGGTGGTTTTTGAACGTGCGAACCAAAGTTATTATCAGAAATCTTACAGCATTATACTAAATCAAAAAGAGTTCTTTGTCTATACTGAGGCTTGATCTTGCGACTCACTGTTTGAAAGGCGGTTGCCGTCACCGACGGGCTATTTGTTCTCGTGACAGTTTGTCTAAAATAGTTATTCTATTACAATGCATGTTATGACAGTTGTCAGTTGTCAAACAGTTGAAAACTATAGACAAAATGCAATATTGCTCACCCCCGTCAGTAATTAGCGTGATAATATGTAGCCTATGTCCTTCCCTGGGTTGAAATACATCTCCTTGCCAAATTTCATTACGATCCGATCAGCCGTTTTGTCGTGAAAAGGTAGCAGACAGACAAACAGAGTTACTTTCGCATTTATATAATGGTATGGATTGAGCCTAAGTCGTTGTTGCACTTAAAATATTTTTTTTTCAAAAAATCACACGACATTGTTATGGTCTGATTCAACATCTATTTCTAAGGTTCACCAAAAATATGACGGTCTGATTATCTAAAACAGGTGTTTAAGACACATTTTTGTATGGGAACATGTCACAGTGTCAGCGGTTTTTGGATAAACAGACTGTTATCTTTTTCGGAGAGCACGGACCTAAAACATATAGGTACCACTGCTAAACTTGTATATCTTACAATAAAGATTCGGTTTTCAATATATTACCCACAAGTATGACTCTTACCAACCTCCATTATCATGCATAGACTCGTTCATCAACATATAAACCATATAAATCAATTGATCTTGATAAATTACAGATCTACTTGAATCAGACTAGACCGTAAGTCATCTGAACCCCACGAAGGATAGGGATCTCTTTTATTAGGCTATAGAATGGAGAGGCCTATTTTATTGATTTTCGTTTTATAGGGGTCTTCTCTAGACTGTTTTCGAGGTTGTTTTAGTATCTACTGTAGGATTGGAGATGATGGATGGATAAAATTATTATTGTTAATACATATTCTTATACCTCGATGGACGCACACAACCGCACCGAAGGAATCGACCACGCCGAAAGAATTTTCTCATACGTATGACGTCATCTATTCGTTCAAATCGACGCGGATAAGTGTGCGAGGTTTTATAAGATTTCATACAAGTTATTCTAGAATTCAATTCTTTCGGCGCAGATAGGTGTGCGTCCACCTTTAAAGAGGCCGGAAGATACTGGATAGCCAAGATATAAAACCACCAAAAATGGAGAGATTTGGAAGAGACCTACACTCAGCATGGGTGGTTAACGGTTGAAGAATAGATAGTAACATAAAAACTTTTAGCAAATAATTAATTATTTTTCACTTTTTAGTTTTTTTACCGGCGCGGTATGAACTGATGTAAATAATTGAGAGACATGAGATTTCAGCAATCCCAGTCTTTTTGTGACTTGTGTCCCAGTTCATTTGGATGGATGGTTGAAAATTTAAATGGGACTACTCCGAGAAAGTACTCTTCTAAAAACTCCCTAAATCGCTTCAAGTGTTCCTATAAAATTTAAAGAGTTCTCTCTATTTCTCCAGGATCCCATTATCAAATCCTGACTTGATGATCATGGGACCACCTGGGAAGTATACCCACCGTTTCAAACAAAAAAAAATCCACATCGGTCCAGCCATCTTCAAGTAATAGGGGAACATACATATAAAAAAATGATTACGACGAATTGAGAACCTCCTCCTTTTTGAAGTCGATTAAAAACATTTAAATAATCATTTTCATCGACAAATATAATCAAATTCAGAAACTTGAAATATTTGTAGTTAGTTAGTAGTCGAGTAGTTAATAGCTTGTACTTTCTGTTTATCGGCTTGGGAAAATACGTTCATTTTAACGAGTAAATTATAAGTATGAGTATGTATACAGGGTGTAAACAACCTCATCACGAAGCCGTCAACCAAGCATTCTATACATCAAACACAGTAACTTTACGCAAAAAATATTGCTAAGAGTGTCATTTTTTAACTGTAGAAATCAATGTAAAGCACTCAACGCGCTGATTGATGCATGGACTAGTAGAGGAACCATCGTGGTATTTCAAACAAAGTTATTTTAACATTGAAAACTTGAGTTTAAAAAAAAACATTGAAAAATTAAAACTTTGACCTCCAATATTTCCGTATCTAGAAGGTTCCCAGGTATGGTCCAGAACAAATATATTATGGCAATGACAGGGAGAACAAGTGCCTTCCGGCTTTGGAAAAGGTCTTTTTACACCCTTAGGGGAACACGAAAAAAAACTAATTAGTCCGTCAGGTGGACTATTAAAAAATATTTGACCCGTATTTTATCTTTTGTTACGTAAATCAAAATTGACGAAGATACGACGCTTTTAAAATTCCCAATACGTCACGTCTAGGTATAATTTTTAGCTAGGTCTGACGTCACGAGACCCCACTCCCGAGTTTTGATGCGTTTTATCTTTGTAATATTTTTTAAAAGTTTTATTTTAATATTCATTGATTTATGAAAACAAAAAATACGTGTTCATTATTTTTCAATACTCTTACTGACGGACTAAATAGATTTGTAATTTTTTGAGGCTGTTGTCATGCATATTTTAAATCAACACACTTTCGGAAAAAAACCCAATCTTCTCCCTAAAAAGTAAGGCTAGAAATAAATAAATAAAAGATATCTAAGAAAACGGACATAGGTTTAGTATCGGTACGTTAGCGACATTTGTTCTGAGTTATCTAAGGGTGGGAAAAATGTTCCTGTCTAGGACCCACCGCCTGATATATTGCTGCGTAATAATGAACATGAGACCTATACGTATATTCACTGGGTAAAGAGATAACAAAGTTGATTTACCTTTTGTCTAGTGAACTCCGAAATTTCTGAAAAGGGCGGAGAACTGACTCATACAGATACCCTAAAGTTTTGCACGTGACGTGTCACGCTTGTAAACTTAAAATGTCACATACGGGATATCTTCCGTGATTGTTATTACTTTTGAGCTCCCGATTGTATTTTTTTTCCGGTTGGAAAATCATCAAATGACTTCTCCCACTCTGGGCGGAGCGGGGGAAGTGTCAGACTTTTACTGACTAAAACCCATCCATGTTCCTTCCTCGCTCTATACGTTCCGGGGTCACGGTATCTCTTTCGAACAGTCCTGAAGCCCCGGCAGGATATATCAAAGCTGCCGTGCTGTTGCAAGCGCCATGATTGCGGGATAACTGAAGAATGCGGGTGGATTGAAAAAAGAAACACAAGTAACATTAAAAGTTTAGTTGTGAACGGTAATAGCTTAAAACAGTGGATCACGTCGATAACCTTCGAAGGGTTAGACAGAGATTAATATTACCTACCCCCACATTTAGTGAAATGCCCCCTTTCGTTAGGGATTTAAACATATGTTATGTTATGTACGGCTGGACATTAACACACAGCGCCATCTAGTGCCACACTAAGCAAGGCTTGTGTCGTGGACACCAGATAGTTGATATACTACATATTTACTTTTTTGTTTGTAAATACATACTTCTTATACATACAAACATCCATGACTCGGAAACAAATGTCCATGCTCATCACACAAACATTTGCTCCTACCGGGATTCGAACCCAGGACCGTATGAACGCAAGGCAGCTTCACCACCACTACGCCATTCGAGTCGTCATCTAGTGAGATATGTTTAAATTCCAAACGAAAGGGGGTAGAGCCTATTGCCATCAAACGGGCACACAATTCCAGTCTATATGGCTATTTCTGAGAAATTCCTGATGGAAGAACTCAATAACACTTTGCCCAAACCGGGACTTGATCCCAGAATCTCATCCTCAGCAGCCGCACTTGCGACAACTAGACCAACGAGGCAGTGATATTGTAATAAGGTGAAAGTTTCATTATTTTCTCCTCGTCTGTGAAGGTCGACCGAATCGGTCTGACGCCATTGTTCAACTATTGTGTCTTCTTCGCTTTCACATGAAGGTTTGCGAAAGTTCCTAAATGAAAGTTCCAACCAACCGAACTATGCGACTGCATCTGGCATAGTAACCCGTAATCACCGCCTCTAACAGAAACACAATTAAAACAGTCATACACGGCTCAATAAAACACGAAATAGCCATACTGCGTCCGGAAACCAAAAAGCAGTACCTCATAATAAATTAAAATTAGTTTTTGGTTGCATTTTTACATCTTGCATCTGACTCTGGGACTGTAGCTACATTTATTTTTACATCTTTGTTTCGGCAAATCAAAAGCGCCTGTTATTGGCCTACTTGAAATAAATGCTTTGATTTTGATTTTGAAGAAGATTCAATTTTCACATATTCCCAGTTTTCTCAAAACATGGATTTGTTGAGCTACCGCGTTTTGACTAGCGGAGGAACAGCCGTAACACTAGAAGATATAATTCTATGCATAAAATCGAAGTCACGAAGCAGTTATCTTGTATTCGGTACAACCGCACAACTTCGTGTTATGACAGTCACTCGGGGGACGATATTGTGGCGGTTTAGAGCTGACGATACGGGTACGATACGTCTACGATGCCAGATGAATCAGCAGTACACAAAGCGTGTCGGTCAAGCTTTCGAGATATTTCTATGTTAGTGGCTTGGGTTATCGATGGATGGAGAGGGAGAGAAAGACCTAAAAAACAATGGATGGATTGTGTTAGGAATGATACGATAGATAAAGGAGAAAATTACAGTTCCCAGACAGGCGCATTACTTTGTGTAATTTATTTGATCACCGATACTCTCAAAACGGCGAAGAAAAACATCTTGAGGAAACCTGCATGTCTAGAACCAAAAATTCGAAGACATGTGATATCTACCAATCCGCACTGGACCCGCGTCGTAGAATATAGCCCATTCCCTCTCATTAAGAGGAGGCCGTGTCTCAGCAGACAGTTGACAGAGGAGAATAGAAGAAAAAAACATGTTACGACGATCCTAAGTAACATGGGTTAAGGACAGGAAGATGAGAATGTGTCTTGGGTTGTTATAAAACCGATTAAGAAAGGAACCTTCTGGTAAGACCGCTGAAATAGTAGTAAACGCGCAGCAGAGAACTGTAGCAGATTGAGCTGATTGCTTGATATAAGTAAGTCCAGTCGAAACGTCGGGATTAAATTGAAGGTAAATTCGCGATAAATACCCGTATTCATATGTTTTATAATGTAGAAGTAAGTCACACCATCAAAGTGCCATTTTCTCTGAAATCGTTTAAATATCCTTTCTTTTGATTGTTAGTTATGTGAATATGACAATGTCATGCAAAAGACGCTGCCTCTTGAAGTTGCTAGAAGAAGCACACCATTGAGAGAAGTAGAAGGAATGTATAATCCCGCCTCCACCATGCAGCTGACGATTTTTCTTAAGCTCATTATGATGTAGACACCTTTGCCTAGTAGTGGGACAAATAAAAAGAAGTATAAAAGTATGTTACGTAGCTTCTTTCTTCGATATTTCACGACGACTACCAAACTGACTCGATACTAGCCAAATGAAGTACCATAGTATCGAGTTGAGATAGTATAAAATCTAATATAGGAAATTACCACGGAAATAGGTGCCTATGAAAGACCTACACGAGCGTGAACCCGGATACAGCTCATGAAAGAATTATTGGACACTCGAATTTTCCTTTGAACCTTCGTAGTGTCGTACTAAAACTTTATGGGAAGTTCAATAACTTTAATCTGTTATCTATCTTTTAAGACTGACTTTCTACCAGGGATATACTATACTATCCGGGAATCCGGTAGATGCGAGTAGCAAGGGACCGGTCAATGTGGCGACACTTGGGGGAGGCGTATGTCCAGCAGTGGACGTCTTTCGGCTGAGATGATGATGATACTATACTATACTATATTTATACTACTACTAGGCAAAACGATACCCGTTAGTAAGTCTGGTTGAGACGCTCGGGACATTGACTACCCCAACGACTGTCAAAGATCTTCAAATGATAGCTGGAACTAACGGCTTAACGTGTTATCCGAGACACGAAGGAAACTCGGTATGTAATGGGTGGTCCTCCATCCACAGACCAACCTAGGCAAGCGCTGCTTTACCTTCCGAGTGTATGTTATTATTTAGCAACAAGCCTACTAAGGTCCATGTCCACCAAAAAGATGACGGATGATTATCTAAAAATAGCTGTTTAAAACACATGTTTGTATGGGAAAATGTCACATTGACAGCTTTTTTTAGATAATCGGGCTGTTATCTTCTCGGTGCACATGGACCATATTGTACTATCCATGTAAAAGTTTGTGCCACTTTTATCTTACACCGTGTATTGCTTGATTTAAAAATTGCTTTCATATTTCATGTTTAAAAAATTGCTTTCATTAATTTAGAAAATACAGTTATATTTCAGTCGTGATAATGCAATAGTCAAACCCGATAACAATAAAAGCTACCACAGTTTGTTCCATTCCGGACGCCATTGCCGAATGAACACATCTCTCTATGATTAGATTCACAGGGTGAATGACCTCTATATGAAATCAGATCGGGGGTTATATCCGAATGTCGTAAACTCCAACATACCTATATAATATTGCCATCGATTTGACCAAATAAACTGTTGCATTTTTTTGGTGATGACCAAGTTATACATACTCGTAGTTACTGTTGTAACTAAAAAATCAGCTTTGAACTTTGTTAAAAAATAACTGAATATCAAAATGAATAATTTCCTCCAATACTTTTTGCAATTATTAGCAACCATGCAATCATCATCATTTCAGCCGAAAGACGTCCACTGTTGGACATAGGCCTCCCCTATGTGTCATGTCAAGTGAAATTGACCAGTCTCGTGCGACTCGCATCCAGCGGATCCCCGCAACCTTGTCCAGGTCATCGATCCACCTAGTGCGAGGCTTTCCAACGCAACGTCTTCCAGTTCGCGGTCGCCACTCCAGAACTTTTCAGCCCCATCGACCATCCGTTCAGCGAGCAATGTGCCTGCTCGCCCACTACCCCCTCGGGTACCTTGCCTCTCTTGTAGATGTCCTCATTTCTCCCCTGAATTGAGCCCAATTATACTAATTGACTTGTTTTTTTATTATTAAATGTTTTTATCTAACACAGTATCGTGCAGAAGGATAAAGCTATTGTTGGTAGGCTTCATAAATTTTGAAAGGTCTGATTTTTGTTCATTATTTGGCTTTCACGATGAATACGGACTTTTAATAATATTTTATATTTAATCTCCACAGATAAGATGGAAAATGGTGAAATGTGGGTGTACCTACTATAAAGGTGCACCTCTGCCCAACCATTCGAAGATTATAGGCGTTATGTTTATGGGGTTAGGCAGAGATTCATTTTTAACAGATACACTCTCATTTGGCCATTTATGTGGGGTCTTATCATCTAACTTATTTGGAAAGAGGCTGACTCAACTTTTTAAATAAGGACCTACCTTAATGACTGTAATAATATCGTGGCATGTAAAAGGAATACCATGTTCTTGTTCTTTTAACCACTGCCATTAAGGCGAAGTACTTATCTCGGGGCCTGTTCCAGAGGATGGGAAGCTGAAAGTTCTAACACTACGTACGTACATGCATGTACATTTACTTTTATTCCTTTTGATTACTTTGTTTTTTATTTCTAACCTGCTAAAATGGAAAGAGGCATGAATGTTTCACACCGATAGACACACAAAATTCACACAGCGAAAAATAAAACTGGTTCTCTTGTAGTAACCAAAAATTAGATTTTTCCAACATAACATTTTGGGGATCGAACGTTTGCATCAACGCCAAATCATAATTTATAGAGGCGATTGCTTCTTAAATTTCAAAGTAACAAAAATGATAATATCACTAAAAATTATTCATAAAATGAAACTGCCGCTGACGGTATAGACAAGAGACACGAAATTCTAGTCGTAAACGTTCCGTGTACAGAGCGTACACTAGGTGACCGCCAGATGACCCCCACAGAAGGTGCTGCTGTACTGAACGAGGGTGTTGAAAAGGGGAGGGGTAGGAAGTATAGCTCCGATAATCTCAGAGCGCCTTCGCATGTAGGTCTTAAGAAAGCCGAGGATTTTGTTGGTAAAAAGGTTATAGAAGACGGCTTATATAACGGGAAGTAGCAATGTTAATCCGCAGGAACAACAGACTT
Organism: Xestia c-nigrum; assembly: GCA_916618015.1. Lineage (NCBI taxonomy): Eukaryota > Metazoa > Arthropoda > Insecta > Lepidoptera > Noctuidae > Xestia > Xestia c-nigrum. The sequence goes on from OU745262.1 coordinate 4,780,021, forward strand.
TCCAGGCACAAGATCTAAAATAGTAAACAAAAAAGCTATTTTTTGTCAAAGCACACAGAAATTAGGGCTTCGCGAATAACAGCGTCACAACCAGCCTATGTATACATACAAAAAAATCCTTTTCCCCTCCAGGCCAAAGCAAATTATGAGACAAAGTTAACTCAAAATATCATTACGCAGATGTCGTGTTACTCGCATTACATCAACATAATTATGTAAAAAAAAACCTGCTTTAACTACACACAAAAGACGATGTAGAAATTTCCCACAATTTCCGCATTAAAATAGTCTTCAGCTTTCTTAGTTCGAAAGAATTTAACATTTAAAAAGCTTAATAGCTCCACCATTGAAAAACACAGATGTTCCTTAGAATAATCTCGAACTTTCTCCTTTTAAGCGAAAAAGGCTTTTTGAATGTAGAATTAAAAATTTAATAAAGGTGGCGTCGGGAGACTTGTAAATTATTACCAGTTGCTTTTATCACATTTTTCGCGTGACAATGTTTTCTTTTTTTAACGAAAATGGGTATTTTTATCTGGAAAAACGACAGGATGAAATGTTCTCGCCTTTTTAACTGTATTGGTCTTGACATCAATGCCGTTTCACGCGCCATTAGCTTTAGAATTGTATACAAAATTATTTTGTAAATGTATCCTATGCGAAATCAAGTTATTTCTTTTGATGTCGTCGAAGTAAAAGAGATAACGTCTTCATATTAGCGCGTTGTAAGGGGTAATAGGGAGGGAGGAATTGAGGACACATTAGGCTAACGGTAATGCGTTGCTAGGCGATCAAGGCGGTCGGGAATTCGCCAAGTACGGGTGTAATACTTTGTAGATTGATAAAGGTGTTATCATTTGGTTGCGTTCAAGTTTATCTCCGGGGAGTCTTCTCAAAATGTATTCAAGGAATTAGGCGTGGGAGTATATAATAGAACTTTAACATTTTACTAATGTTTTAGTCCTTTGTGATGAGGGGCTAGTCTATTGCTATCAAGCAGGCACTAATCCAAACTTCTGCTGAGAATCTCATAAGGAAAACCCAATAATACCTACTTTTCCCGACCTGGAAATCGAACCTAAGGACCTCATGGTCAGCCGTCACGATTATTTTCAATTATCATGTTTTTCAATAAACACACTTCGTTCTTCCTTTTTATTTGACGCATTTTTCTCGTCTGTTCAGAGTATTTTAATATTTTATTATCTTACTCAGATGAATGAGAATGCCAACATGTAAATATCATTCAAGCCAATTGGACAATGATCATCGTCTCAGCCGAAAGACGCCCACAGTTGGACATAGGCCTCCCCCAAGTGTCGCCACATTGACCGGTCCCTTGCGACTCGCATCCACCGGATTCCCGCAACCTTCACCAGGTCATCGGTCCACAATACATAATTGGACAATACATTAAGTTAAAAATAGTATATTTTATAACAAGGGACTAAACGAAGCCATTATATACCCGAGGTGGTTTGACTCCCGAGCTTGCGAGGGAGGCAATGAAAGCGAGGGTATATTATATTGGCGTTTAGTCTCGAGGTGCAAACTGTACTTTTCACTTCGAGTGCGAGAAAATTAGTCATTTAAAACTGAACAAATTTACACTCGACAAAAATTCTGAACTGACCGGTCAGTTTTTTCTTCTATCAGGTCAGTCGCAGATTAACCATTGAAAATACAACACAAACTCTAAACAGATAATTAGTACCTACATTAATGCAAAACACACACACATAGCTGCTTTTTAAAATCAACGATGCACACAAACAACCATATTTTTTTCTCGCGTTGAAGAGTTCATTTGTTTTTTTTTTTCAATAAATCGCTTTCTATTTGCATGCCAATTCGAAATTTAAATAAAACCTTTGTCAAGTTACTCTTTTGTGGCCATGTTTCAGAGTAAAAGATCGTTCCATTTTTAAATTACTTTTCACTCCCTAGGGAATAAACGGTCACTTTAATCCCGCTTCGTAGGGCTATAACGGCGTACTTTTAGAGCATGAGAAGTGAAAAAGGCTATTAAGTTCCTATTGTATGACCACTTTAAGTGCGCATCTCAAGGTATTGTTTTCTTCTGCCGGCCGGGGCTGAGGGACTGTGCGAAAGAGATAATGGCCTGGAACACAAAGTACTAAGAAGGAACATGGGTTATAGCAGAACGGAGTGTAAGAGTCTGACATTCCGTTCCGCTCCACCCAGAGCGGGACCGGTCATTAAATTTGATGATATCCTATCCGAAAAATTAAAAAAGGGTTGTGTTTCCTTCACCAATTTGACAAAAACTCTTAAATACCTAACTAATAGAATGAGACCTAAATATTCAAGCAAGTTAGAACATAGTACAAACATTGACTACTGCTTCTATATTTGGCTGCGGTATCGATTGTTGACAACGCTTTGGTTTATTAACAAGAGCGCACCCTGTACACGAAGTGGTTACAGAATTATATTGAGTATACTGCGGAGATTGTTAGCCATGTATTTGCGAACGTGGTTTTGGATACATCGATGTCGAATTAAGCAACGTTCTAGTTATGATAATAGGGATGACGAATAACTAAAAAAAATAACATTCTGTGAAGTCCGTCAGTTAGATTATCAAAAAATATTGGATACGTGTTTTATGTTTTATCAAATAAATAAAAAATAACGAAGAGAAAACGTAAAAAAAAAACATGAGTGTGACGTCACTTTTCAGTAAAAATGTATCGAAATGTGACATACACGAGTATTCGAAGCACTGTCTCAATTCTTGTTTACGTGAAAAAAGAAAAAATATGTGTACAATTTTTTTTTTTGGTAATCTATCTGACGGACTGATACGATTTTTGTCGTGTACCCTATTGTCTAATGATAAAATATTGAGAAAATGTCACAAATTTTATTTTTTTATTTTTTTATTTTACTTAAGAATGGTTATGACAAGCCGAAGAAGGGTTAAACTATTATTAGCCAAGCCTCGCCGCTAGCACGTGGAAAAACAACAGGGTTTACGAACATTTCCCGGCAAACGTGATAATAGTAAAAAATCTGAATTCAAGACCATCCATTCAACTAGGATTTTCCTATGTCGGGGTCAGCTTCCAGTCTGATCGGATACAGCTGAATACCAGTATTTTACATAGAGCGACTGCCTATCTGACCCCCATAATCTGAATTTAAGACCACTAACAATTTCTATTTCAGAAGGCGTTACGGAAGACCTCGTGGAAGATGGCGGGACGAGCTTAGCAAGACTAGTTGTCTAGATTGGCCCTGGATCGAAACAAACTGGAAGTCATGAGGAGAGGCCTTTAGCCCAGCAGTGGGATGACGCAAGCTAACTGTATACTATAAATAAATACAAAACTATACAACGTTATTTTTTAGTCGTTTTAATCCCTCTAAGGGCGGATAGTACTCATGAAAATGAACAACTTTTACTATGGGACCGACTATGAAATCTCTAAAAAAAACAGTCCCTTATTCAATTGCACCCGGTTAGGCTGGACCCTTTTTATTTATTTTTTCGATGGGAATCATAAAATGACTCCTCCCACTCTGGGCGGAGCAGGAGGGAGTATCAGACTCTTACTGTCTAAAACCCATCCATGTTCCTTCCCCGCCCTTTATGTTCCAGGGCCACGGTATCTCTTTCGAACAGTCCCGCAGCCCCGGCAGGCTTGGGCCCTTGCGGGCCCCTCTATTATACTGCCATCTCTTTGAGGCGCGCGTGGAACACGAACGCGCCGTCGACACGGCCTTTCGTCATAAGATGGATGAACGGAGAGCTAGCCCATAGGTCACCGTCCACAAGCCCGCGCCTACGGTGGCCCCCGATGCCCGGTACGTCTCTCGCGGCGCGCGGCGGCTGGGGCGACACAGTAATTGGGAAAAGAGTAGGCAGAGAGATTTCATTTTACCTTTCAATAACAAAAGACCGACCGTTTGTTTAAAATACCTACATTTTCCTACAAGTCCTCGAAACTAGACAACCATTTAACCGAGGACGCGTGTGTTAGGAACGTTAAGAAATGAAATAACAAAAATGGCCACCTTTTAAAAGGTAGAAAATTGAATTCTCACTATTTTTGAACACAACACTCCCTGAGCGGGTGTTGTGTAGAAAATTGTGTTTGAAAATTATCTATTCAGCAAGTTAACGAGTTTACTTCGCTCCATCGTTGAAGAAAAATGCTGAAAGAACTATTCAAGCCCTATTCTATTACGTGAGAGAGGCTTTTATGTATTTACAAGGACTACTTTAAGTTGTCAAGTTTTAATAGATTAAAAACTTTTTGGAGAGGATTTTTGTTGTTTAGTTTCCTTGTTTGTGGCGAATGTTTGTAGGTAACTAAATATTAAGTTAACACGGATGATGGGCTGATCTTATCAATTAATCTATTTAGTTTTACCCCTGGCACACCCATAATCCGTCGCGGCAGACCTCGTAGAGAATGGTGGGACCAGTTAGACAAAATCTAGGCTAGTTTCCACCATCAATGAATTGCAAATCTATTTAATACGTCAGTTAGAGTATACTAAAATAATGGACACGTATTTTTTATTCGACAAAAAAATATGGGTGAGGGTGTTATAAGTTTGACGTGTCTATGTGTGTGTGTCTGTGGAATCGTAGCGCCCGAACGGACTAACCGATTTCGATTTTGTTTTTTTTTTTGCTTGAAAGGTGAATTAGTCGGCAGTGTTCTTAGCTATGTTTAATAAAAATCAGTCCAAGATGGCCGCCGCCACAAAACGGCGTATTATATTTTTATTCAACAACTCCCTCAATATGGGTATCAAATGAAAGGGCTTGACTAGTAAAATACTATACACTATGATAAATTAAAAATTAAAGATGGCCGCCAACACAAAATGGCGAATTAACGAATTACTTTCTGCTTAACCTTTAGTGCAATGTGTCGTGGTTTTTTTAAATTTTAAATTTAATTTTACTTGTTGGAAATCAATGAATATTGACAAAGATGAAACGCATCAAAGCTCGGGAGTCAGAACGCACTATAAAGGGTGTAAAACACCTCTTCACGAAGCCGAAGGGCACTTGTTCTCCCCATCATTGCGATAATTTTTTTTGTTGTACACCATATCTGGGAACCTTTTAGTTACGGAGATATGGGGGGTCAAAGTTACAACTTTTTGGTAAGTATTTTTTTTAAATACAAGTTTTTTTGATTTTGACTTTTAACACCACCCCCCCCCCCCCTTACTGTTCAATCAATGCATCAGCACAATGTTTTGAGTGCGTTACATTGAGTTCTACCACAAAACATGATTTATAACCTCAAAAAAATGTTTGTTTCCCAGCAATATCTTTTTACGTAAAGTTACTTAGTTTGATGTACAGAATGCTTGGTTAACGGCTTTGTGATGAGGTGAAATACACCCTGTATGTTATACCACGGCGTGACGTATTGAGAATTTTAAAAGCGTCGTATCTTCGTAAATTTTGGTTTACGTAACAGAAGGATATTATTTTATTATTTAATAAAATATTTGTTGATAATCTAACTGATGGACTAAGCCTTTTCCCAACTACGCTGGGATCGGCTTCCAGTCTAACCGGATGCAGCTGAATACCAGTATTTTACATGGAGCGACTGCCTATTTGACCTACACAACCCAGTTAATACTGGGTAATACGATACCATTGGTAAGAAGGTTTGTCAGAATTTTTGGGCCGCTGACTACCTTTAACGACTGCCAAACAAATGACAAATGACAGACGGGACCAACAGGTTAACGTGCTTTCCGAGGCAAAGGGGAAACTCAGTGTGTATTTAATATTTTAACTGATGGTTGCGCTCCGAGCCTACCGGGGTTGCGGGCCTGTTCGAAGGAGATACCGCGGCCCCGGAACATAAAGGGCGAGGGTGGAATATGGGGGGAATGGGTTTTAGTCAGTAAGACTCTGACACTCCCTCCCGCTCCGCCCAGAGTGGGAGAAGTCATTTGAAAAAAAAAAAAAAAATGGTTGCGCTCCGAGGAATGTTTTAGTTGCGCTTAGATGGTTGCGCTTAGAAATAGGTGCGCTCTAAGGAGTACCTCGTGTTGGTTGGTATGTAAGGGTGGTTCTCTTAATACCTGTCAAACTATAATCAATCAATCAATAATTTTATTTTCTAGGCATCTTAAGGCCCATAGATAAAATACACAAAAAAAAAGAACTGATCCAGTTATTGAAAGTCGTAATAAGCTTTTAAAGTTGTCTATGCATATGCAATTCAGCTTACCCTGGCTACGCTGTTCCAGGATCATTGTAATCTCTATCAGCAGTAGTGTTGTTGTGTTGTAGTGTTGACAGCGCTTTAGTTCGCACGTACGAACCACGTCCCATTTTATTGTGAACGAGCGTTGTCGATATTTTCCTTCACCGATTTATCACTGGATTTAAAATCCAGAGATAAATCGAGGACGTATGTTTGAAAATTGTGGTTTGGAAGTTATTGGTTGGTTTTTTTTAGGTGGTAACACTGTTTTAGGTAAACACAAAGATAGTAGTAGGTGGAGTCTTTATGTAAAAGTCTTTTCGAAGAAGCGATTTTTTTTTTCGATAGGACTTTCCATCATGATCGACGCCCTGCCGTTGTAATTAACTATTAACTGCAAAATTAGATTTTTAATTATAACTATAGAACTTACTACCTTTATGAATTGTCTGACAGCATTCCTGCTAGAATCGCATACGATGCAAAAAACCTACTTATCACATAAAGGCCTGAATTCTTGTCGCGCTGACGGTTGGTCGCGTACAAGTAAGTATTGTGTTCATACGGCACCATATTGCGACGCTGACGTCAGCAGCTGCCAACAGTCTTATTTTGTTCTCGCTGATGTCACGAGTCACGGCCGACCGTCCGTCCGACAAGAATTCAGGCCTAAGCAACAACATAAAATTTAATGTTATGTTTTCAGTTTGCGGTTGCGCAGACCAGGCACGCAGAGAAGAGCATTTTATCATCTTCCTACTCTTCTTGTCATCGTACTAAGGGTCGGCGCAAAACTTTATTTTCTTTCATAATCATTTCTCACAACTTCATCCATCGTTTCTTTGATCGTCACATCTTTCAACTTTTATATTCATGACCCACGCAACTTCGTCTGCGTCACATAAGAGAGAAAAACAAAAGGAAAAAAATCCCCGTTTTTGCAACATTTTTCATTCCTGCTCAGCCCCTAATGGTCGCAGCGTGATGTTATGTAGCCTAAAGCCTTCCTCAATAAATAGCTATCCAACACAAAACTAATTTATCAATTGGAACCAGAAGTTTCTGAGATTAGCGCGTTCAACCAAACAAACAAACGAACTCTTCTGTTTTATAATATTAGTATGTATTATAAGTATAGATTCTTTTAGCTCTCTGCAATAGGCTAGTTTCCACCATCAATAAATTGCAAATCTATTTAGCCCGTCAGTTAGAGTATTGGAAAATAATAGACACGTATTTTTTGTTTTTGTAAATCAATGAATACTGACGAAGTTAGAACGCATCAAAACTCGGGAGTGGGGGCTCGTGACGTCACAACGCACTAAAAATTATAGCACGGCGTGACGTATTGAGAATTTTAAAAGCATCGTATCTTCGTTAATTTTGGTTTATGTGACAAAAGAAAAAATACGGGTCAAATATTTTTTGATTATCTAAGTGACGGACTAATTAGATTTTTTTACTAAACAAGCCTATTCTACACCAAAATTATACTGACACACTTTGTGCAGAATTTGGGTTATGTATCATGTTATAAATTCTCTTGAAAGCGTACTTTCTGGGTATATTGTAACATGATAGATAACAATTTTCTTTCATACTCTTATTATTCTTCCGGAATCTGTTGTTTTTAAATTCCCGGATCTTCGGTGGTATAGTCAGCGACTAAAGTAGATTTATTTAATCTACACAACATTACGCTTGTAATCTCAGAAAGGTTAGGCAGAGGTATCCCTAAGCGTCAGTTCACACCGAGACGCGACGCGACGCGCCGTGGTGATAATGAAAGAGGCTGGTGATGCCACGCCGCGCGGCGACGCGAGGCTGCTCGAGGCACCGCAAGGTACCGCGCGCCGCACCCCTAAATAGTCAGCAGCACGACGCCTCGCTGCACCACGCGGCGCAGCCTTTTCAGCCTTTCAGCCCAAGAATTTTAATACACATTAAAAAACACAAAACACATATAGTACACGTCATTAAAAAAATACAGCCGAATTAAAGACTTCCTCCGTAGTCGACTTTTATCGCTGACAGTACCGTCCCCTTTAAAATATTCTCGACCATATTACTTTATATTCTAAAGTGCATATTAAAGTACACATATTGTGTGAGCAGCTTATTCCTTTCGTTGTAACACCAAGCAAGGGAAATTGGTTTTAGTGCAGCGGTGCAGCTGTACTTGACCAATATTCCGGCGGTAAGTTCGCTTTTGTAGTTATTTTTACTTCTACACAGCTTTAACCAATAAAAACGATTTCTTTACAATGCTTCTAAAACGGAGATCATCAAAATTACAAAATAATCGTGTTCTCTAAAAATAATTGTCTTTGTAAGAAACCATCAATGATTTGTAGACAAAAATATAAAAGATACACGAACTAACCTTAATCGAAATTATTGAAATGTTAATTAAAATTCAATTGTAACCTTAGCACTGTTTGACCTTTTGATTGGCACATTAAAGATTTGAATTTCGAATCGTTTCATCTTTTAATTTCCTGAATACAACCGCTTAAGTTCTGTAAACATTCTCAGTCGATTGTAGTCTCTATGAAAACCTCTTCTTTGGTTTTTTTCCTATTTATAAGTTCACAATATGATCAGTCTATGGCCCACTGGTAGGATAGGTGTGACAGAATTGGCTGTATAAATGACATAGCCCCCCCCCCAAAATTTTTGGTTTTATGATATTATGCCAGTTTCCTTACAATTTTTCTTTCACCATACAAGCTAAGTAAACTCCATTCAAATGATCCCAAGTACTTATAAACTGTACAATCTACAATACACATCACACGTGTGACATGAAACGATGTTAATTATAAACAGCTCTTTGTGATGTTAAGTGAACGCGTTGTCAATAGCTAGCAGGAATTGCGTAATAAGCGATTATTCCGCGATACGCGATAATTCCACACTACGCCATTATTCCACGATACGCGATAATACCACACTACGCGATAAATGTGTGCGATCCGTGCAATATGTTTCAGCTGCGTTGTGCTGTGAATGGCGAATGATTATGGGCTTAGATTATGATCCAGTGTTGTTGCTGTTAGATTGAACTGTCGTATAACTGATGCTTGTGTATTGCTTTGTTTGGTTAATTAGAACGTAATGGTTTATGGAATAATGCGTTTGTGCAACTACATCTGCCGTAGGCACCTATTTCTTCCGCTATGTCGCATTCCTGTTGCGCCACGTAGTTAGAAAATTTAATGAATACCTGTCTGTGGCGAAATAACAAGCAAATTAATGAGAATTGTCATGAGGCTATCCGATATTTTGCCCTTTAAATAAAGAGCGATGCAGCATCAAAAAACAAACTTGACTGCCTCTTTGATCCAGTAGTAACACGCGCTTGTCATCCTTATATGCCTCCCAGTCTAAACGGACACACCTGAATACCAGTATTTTACATAGAGCGACTGCCTATCGGAACTCCACAACCCAGTTAGTACCGGGTAACGCGATACCACTTAGTAACACTGATTGTCAGACTTTTTGGGCCACTGACTAACTGAAACGCAGATCCAGTCGTACTCATTTTAAAGAATTCGCCGTGTTTTGTTTTATTCCCCATTGGCATACCCGGGTAGACTTGTAGCCGTCTCCGAAAAATGCTATTTTATTATGAATATATTAACGAGTAAATCCTTCCTACTTCCTTTTTTTTTTTTTATTTAGCCTGTGCTGTCCCACTGCTGGGGAAAGGCCTCCCCGAATTCCTTCCATGTGCTTATTTCCTGTGCCGCCTCGGACCAACCCTCGTGATGCGCGTCCAAATCGTCTCGCCACCTTTTTCTGGGTCGGCCTCGGCGGCGATGTGCGTCTTCCGGCAACCATCGTGTGGAGACCTTTGCCCAGCGGTCATCGCGCATGCGACTGACGTGACCCGCCCAATCCCATTTTAGCCTAGCAGCCTATGCCAACGTCCACTATGCCCGTTTTGGAACGCAGCATATACTATAAATACGAAAGTTTTTGAGGGTGGATGGATGGAATTTGTGATAAAATAAATTAGCACAATCAGTAATGGTACTGATTGTGGTCTAACTAAAATGCCATAGATATGAATTAGTTAAAAACTATGAAAATATTAGAAGTCAAACGAATATTTTTAATTTGGAAAATGTCGTTAGGAAAGTTTTGAAAATGAATCGCTGCCTAGCCTCTTTCCAACTATGTTGGGGTCGGTTTCCAGTCTAACCGGATGCAGCTGAATACCAGTATTTTACATGGAGTGACTGCCTATATGATCTCCAAGACCGAGTTAATACTGGGTAATATGATACCCCATGGTAAGACGGGTTGTCAGACTTACTGGGCCACTGACTACCTGTAACGACTGTCAAAGATCTACAAATGACAGCCGGGACCAACAGCTTAAGGCGATTACAAGAGCTAAACGCGAGTTTTATAATGCCTAAAAGAATATGATATACTGCTATAAACAAGACCAGAAAAATATATGATATTCTTCAGGATATAAGCTAGCATGATACTGTATGAAAACATAATACAATTAATTTGGCTAGTAGAAAGAAATCACGAACTTATCTCTAAAAATATCTTTCAAACAATAAAAAACATACTAATATGCATGCGATCATTCTGATTTTTTGGCAAATAATTCTACAAGCAATATATTAGCATGATACTGTTTCAGTTTTTTAATCCAATCAATAGTTTTTTTGTAAATCGATCGAAACCACTCATTTCGCGCTATTTGGCCCGCAGTGGCTGACGTAACAACCACTTTGTAGTGCAAGCTGATTAGAACTTTATTCTTACAGCATTTCAAACGAAGTTTGAACCACCACAAACAGAGTTGCTAATTTAGCTCTTCTAAGCGCCTTAACGTGCTTTCCGAAGCATGGAGGAAATTTGAGTAGTTATGAGTATGAATGTGGATGGATGTATGAGTAGAGGAAGACCAAAGAAACGATGGATGGACAATGTTGAGAATGATGTGGCAAGAAAAGAAGTTTCTGATGAGATGACGAGTAATACAGAAGTATGGCAGAGAAAGACACACTAAACCTACATTATTCAATCGTAATTACAATAAAGAAGGTAATTTAATGCAAGTTAAGTATGTAAAAACATATTTTATTAAAACTATAAAACATATCGATACTTTCTTGTTTGATTTAAAACTGTCCCATCCCTAGTGAAATGCAATGACCTTAAATTGGCCAATCAGAAAGCGAGTTGACAGAATAGTTTTCGTGCGTTAGATCGTGTACTAGGCGTCTATAGGCTGTATGTTCGTTGCGTGCAAGGGACACCAGACCCATTTGCTCCAACGATCATTGTTATTTTATGTAGTAGGTAATGACAAAATTCCACCTACCCTACAGAAGTAATAAAAAAGTGTTAGATTAACAAAACACCAATAAAATCCACAGGTATCAATTAAAAAGCGAGCAACATCACAATAACACGCTACAATCGATTAACAAACATTGATATTTCTGATCACGTCCCAGCATACGTGCGGTTTAACGTCCTCCATATTTCAAATGACTTTTTTTAATACCTAACCTCCATTTAAACGGGAGTTTGGATCGTTTTGCTCTCATCGTGGCTATAAAACGGTGATTGTTGTGATTAATGGTTTTGGCTTCCTTAGTAAAAAGTTGGTAAGGCTACACAGACACTCGCAAATACCTCACTTTAGGCCTAGTCCAGTGGTGTTGCGGGCCTGTTCGAAAGAGATACCGCGGCCCCGGAACAAAAAGGGCGAGGAAGGAACATGGATGGGTTTTAGTCAGTAAGAGTCTGACACTCTCTCCCGCTCCGCCCAGAGTGGGAAAAGTCATTTGATGATTTCCCATCCCATAAAACAAAAAAAAAAAACAAAAAAAAAAAAGGCCTAGTCCAGTGGTTCCTAACATATTATCCGCAGGAGTTTAAAGTATGGTCCACGAGAGATTAAAATGTTATTCGGACTTTTTAACTTGCACAAAAGATGCAAGATGCAACCTAATTGAAAACCTATCAGAGTTATGGTTGTGGTGGTGGTGTTAAAATTGAGCTTGCTGTGCTCGCTTTTGCAAGATTTTTCATAAGTTTTTTGCCAAATTTGACTAGCTTATACTCTTATACCTATTTTTCTACGAATGATTGCTAAAGGACAATGTCCAGAATCGCCCTGTGCAACTAAAGTATCGGACATGCACGAATATTCATTGTCTGTTTTATTTTATTATTTGCAAACACTTTAGTAACGGACTAGCTGCATGTTAAAATGAACCTTTATGAAGTACTAGCTGACCCGCGCAACTTCGTCTGCGAGTGAGGGTTAGTTTGTTTTATAAGAGGTTCCCTATGTTATTTCTAATACCTCCAAGAATATCTGTACAAAGTTTCATGATGATCAGTTGAGCAGTTTTCGCGCGAAAGCGTAACAAACAAATTTACAATCACATTTATAATTTTAGTAGGGATTTAACGCGAAAACATCCGCCATCTTGCTTAAACGTCATGTCGATGTCGTGTCGAAAAAGATTAGGGATGCCTTATCGATTGTAATAATCGATAGATTGAATTTTAAATAACTTGTGAATGAATGTGGCATATTTATTAATCTGAGTCCCATTTTTGTTTATTTTGAAAAAAGTGCAAATAGAAGCCACTTTAAAAAACCTTCTAAGTACCCAACTTTATGAATCAGGTCGTACTCGATTTTAAATAGGTCCTGTAGTTATAACAATGCTGGAGTGCTCAAAACCCACATAATTATATCATTATGATCATAATTCGGGGTAATCTAATATCGTTTAGAATCACTCGGATATAGGCTTTAAGTAAGCACTAACCCACCTTACGTTATCTACAATCTTATAATAACGAAGTGAAATATAATATGTGGAACATATTGTAAGCTAAGATTGAACAACAAACATGTCGGTAAAAGCGACTCCAGTTGCGAAGCGTTACCGAATCGCTCTTGAATGTCCCCGGAGACAACAGACGATGTAAGTTACACAACTACTAAATTGTTGGGATATTTAGCACTAGCACAAGTGCTGTATTTTAGTTACATATTTTGGCTGAGTTACATTATTATATTGGAACAAAAAAAAAAAATATCGCTGGACAATACACATAGCGCCATATAGTGCCACACTAAGCAACGAGGCTTGTGTCGTGGACACCAGATAGTTGTTTATTTGTTAATACATACGTACTCGGAAACAAATGTCCATGCTCATTACACAAAAATTTGCTCCTACCTGGATTCGAAAACGAAGAAATTTTATCTCTTTTTTATCATAGCAGGGCATTTTTTTATTTTTCTTTTATCATCTATAGAACTCTTGTCACCGCCTCACGCCATTCACGACTCTTTTCGTCTTCGCTGTGCGCTGCTGCCTGCTTTGCCACTGAATGTGGAGCCTCGCCTTTATAAATATGAGACATCTTCTTTCCTCTCTACTCAAACGTCAAAGTGAAACGGCAACGGCGATGTGAGTGCTCAGTGAGTGCGGATGCTAGAAGTGTAAATAGCGAAGTTCTATTGGTAGGCCCTAGACCCAACCGTTCAGGCTGTGCATTGGCGGAGCAAGCGTACTTCATACAAACGTAATACCAAAATAATTTGTAAATTAATCATATTCTCAAGGTAGTGTGTATTTGTTTCGATTGGGTAACATAATATCTAGGTTCCCAAATATATATTTTGAATGGATACTGATGGAAACAAGAGTTATAAGAAAAACAAGTTTTCTATTGATTTTTTTAAATTCCACCCATTACCATATCTCGTCTATATAAAGACGAGATATGGTAATGGGTGGAATTTCCTTTTAAAATATATATTTGGGAACATAAATATTCTGTAATCCAATCGAAATAAATACATACTTCCTTAGGAATATATTTAATTTACAAATTATTTTGGTATTACGTTTGTTTGGACGACGCCCGCTCCGACGGCCTCTTAAGATCGCAATAGCGGTCATTGCCTTTTCCCTATTATCTCTTCGTACAAACCAAAACAAATGATCCATATATCGTTTCTACTTGAAAAAAGGTTAGACATCACGATAGATGACGATTGAAGACTTGATCAGGCTTATTTTTGTATTTAAAAGTTAAGAACTTTAATCAATGTAGGTCGGTCAATGACCACAATTGCGATTTTAACTGGCAGCAAATTTAAGGACTGCGGTAGACCATGAAATGATGGAACGACATGGATCTCTACCTTAGTATAGTAAGTAAGAAGTAATACAGAACAGGGACCGGTGGCAGGAATGAAGGGACATACCGTTGCCTAGCTGTAGAACTGAAAAACCTCTCTATAACATAATACCAACAATTTCAAAAAATGCTTCTTGTACTGGCAAATCTACTTATTTACGTGCCGATAGACTCAAATAATTACCCGACCAGTATAAAGGGTGTAAAACACCTCTTCACGAAGCCGAAAGGTACTTGTTCTCCCCATCATTGCGATATTTTTTTTGTTCTACACCACACCTGGGGAACCTTGCAGTTACGGAGATATGGGGGGTTAAAGTTACAACTTTTTACAAGATTTTTTATAAACCAGTTTCTTTTGTAAGATTTTAACACCTCCACGACCCCCGTACTATTCAATCCATCCATCAGCACAATGTTTTAAGTGCGTTACATTGAGTTCTACCACAAAACCACCAAATAACCTCAAAAAAAAAAAGTTTCTGAGCAATATTTTTTGCGTAAAGTTACTCAGTGTGAAGTACAGAATGTTTGGTTAACGGCTTTGTGATGAGGTGGTTTACACCCTGTATTGCCACCTGTGCAGCTCTGTTGTTGGCTTTGTTTAAATCCTGGTAAAAAATAAATGAGATAGGTACCTCAAAAGTCGACGAAATAATGACCCAAATAACTTAAGACACTTCGAGCACTTGGCGTTGAACATTTACTTTCTTTTTTGGGATATAACATTTCGAGAAAAACCAGACGATGCGCAATAACGTCACGCATTTGTAGATGAAACAAGTCGCGATCACAAGCAAAGTCTATTCCAGTTCTTGTTTACCGATTGATACTATGTCCTCATATAGGAACATCGTCTTTGTTTAGGGTAGGTAAGTAAATGTTAGGGTACGATAATGTAGCACTGTAGGAAAAGTCATGACAATGGTTTTGAATTTATATTGTTTTCAACAGAATTCGCAAAATCTTGACGCTCAAAAACTGGAATCGCTGATGCGAGCAATATGTCTGCTAGATTGAAGTGGGATTGGGCGTCGTTATCTGTACATCTGAGGAATCAGGACCGATGGGCCAGAATCATCACTCTGTGGGTGCCAGAAGACGGGCGTCGCATCGTCGCTGAGGGCCTATAAAACGCTGACGTGGTTTATGAGGCGTTTTTGTTTCGAGAGTAAACCACACAGATAGAAGAGTGGAAGGCTATGGGGAAGGCTTTTGCTCAGCAATAGGACAATATATGCTGAAAAAAAAACCAAATACACATTTATTTACACATTTACAAACTAAATTGCGAACTCAGCATAGGTTATGTTACATTTGTATAAGTACCGAAACTTTTCCGACGATACCAATCTAGTTAAGAACGCAATATTCCCATTCCACAAAATGACATTACCCAAACCTTCATTACTTCTACGAATTCAAGAAAATACGAAACACTCAATATTCTGGAATTTCAACCCAAATCAGACCGATACAATAAACGGGTACTTTTTAAAACACCCACTAGGCGCATACATTTGTGGATAACGTAGGTAGCACAGAGAACCGAGGCAAATAATGAAAATCTCTTTAGTACGTATTTACGGGTACCCTCGTCAGACATCGACGGATTCACCAGCCGACTGTTAAATTGGCCCTTTATTTGTACACTTTTTGTGGGTATGTCGGTTTTTCCTTGTGGTACGTTACTGGCTGAAAATAGAATTTTCTTCGTATAATTTGACTTACGAATCCTACAGCTTTCATTGCCAAGCTTTATTTTTTTGGTTTACTAGTCGTCATTGCTGTAAATGTTATCAGGTTTTTCCATTTGATTTTTTTTCCTTTTTGGTCGATGACAATAGGCGCACCCTTTCATAGGAGTCCTACTATATTTTTTTTTTTTGCAATTTGTTTTATTTTTACGTTCCTGATCAAATAATTTCCATCGACATACACGAGTGGATTGTTATTGATATCATATACATTTATTTGATAAATTGAGTTTATTTGGAATATAATGGCCGCTGAATCAAGACATTTAAAAATTTGGCGTTTTTACGTTTCGTTTTGTGAAAACTCAAGAAATGTAATGAAATTCTAGAAATCACATTCAAGTAAAACATTTAACTTATCTTTTAATAATTTTAGCTTTTATAAAAATTGAACGTAACTATGTGAATTTTAGCGTCAAACTTCCATCGACGACGGTTTTTTTTGCAAATTGAGTTCGTAAAATGTTTATAGTAAATTACACGAAAATAAACATAAAAATGTGTACTGAACTCCAATTTTCAAGAAAGAGAAATGCACTATTCATAAGCAAATATTTAAATTATCTTACTGCTGCTGAAAATAATAGCGTCAAAAATCATCAATTAGCGTAAAAACTGTAATAGGACTGTTAAGGTGAAAGCGTCACCCACAAAATTTAAATTTTCTTACAGTTTTTGCAATTTGCAAGACAGTGCTAGATTGTACTGTATGTTAATTAAATTATTGAACGATTTTGACCTTGAAAAAGGAGTTCCGCGACCTTCATGAACTGGAAGGGTTGTACTACTACATACTCACTACTAACTACATACGTCTTACTAACAAAATGTAGCTGTACAGTCACGAGCACGATGTGAACGCTCAACACCTTTTAAAAGTGTTTTTCTCCCACCGCGCACCGTTTGGAACTCATATTTCTGTATGAAAAAGATCTTATCTCCAAGTTACAATCGTTATTTCCCGCGAAAATTGCTTATTAGTCTTGCTTATTGCAAAATAGTAATTTGTTGTTGTTTGTTTTTTGTTGTATTTTTTTTTGTTTTTTTTTAGCAGTTTTTTTTTATTTTTTGTCCGCTTTGTCTTGTGTTGTTGTTGCGTTAATTTTCGGTTTTAGTCTAAATGTTTGTGTTTGTATAATTGCGTTCTGTTTATCAATATTGTATCCCCGTCATGACTTTGCGACGAATAAATGTTCTTTTTTCTTTCTTTTCCTTCAATACATTCGTGATATTAATTAATGTAGCAAGGGTTTCTTCAATCTGACTCTCAAACAACATAAATATTACAGTAGGACATGGAAAGGGTTTGAAAGCTGGGCACGAAAAGAAACGATTACATTGATTCCAGTACCACAAACAATAATTGTATGGTGCCTAGATCTTTTATTTTGTTTTTTGGTCCTCTTCCATCCATCTTTTTTTTGGTCTTCCTCTCCCTCTACATTCATATTCATCACTCTTTTAGTCACGTGTTCCATTTCTCTTCATCGCATGTCCATATCAATACAAAGGAGGGAGTCATCATCATCATCATCAGCCTATAATGTTCCCACTGCTGGGACAGGCCTCCTCTCAATGAGAGGGAATGGGCTATAATCTACCACGCGGGCCCAGTGCGGATTAGTAGATGTCACGTGTCTTCGAAATTTTGATTCTAAGACATGCCGGTTAGATGCCGGGATGTTTTCTTTCACCGTTTTGAGAGCAGTGGTGATGAAATAAATTACACAAAGTAATGCGCCTGTCTGAGTTTGAGCCCACGACTTACTGTTCGTAAGTCGGGGCCGCCACCACTGGGCCACCGCTGCTCCCTAAAGGAGGGAGTGCTTTGTCTTGATATGGTCATTCATCTTTTCTATAATAACAGGCACCACTTCCAAACTTCCACTTATATGCTCATTTCTTACTTTATCCATTTTAGTCACATCTATCTCAACATTCTCATCGAAAATCGAAATATAAATCTACTTACTTCTAAACAGGCCAATAGCTGTGCACTCAAATACATTCAAAAACTCAAATACCAATTTTAAAACCGATAAACGATAACAAACCTCCCCACGTCTATAAAATCACATTTTACTTAGCCATAATAATATCTCAAAATCTTGACACACACGTACGGGTCCAGTGTGAACGCCACTTAAATTTTAAAGACGTATTTTGCACGTACCGGAGTGGCCGTACGAAACGAACGAACGTGGCGTACGGAACGTACAGTCAGCAAAATTGGACACTGACCGGCTCAGTCAGTCATTCATTTGGTAATGTCAAAATATTATATTTAATCGCGTGTATCTCAAAGAACTGGTGTGGAATAGGCATAATTATCAAAAAAATCCTAATCTATTAAGTCCGTCAGTTAGACTTGGAAAATAATGGACACGTATTTTTGTTTTTGTAAATCAATGAATATTGACACGCATCAAAACTCAGGAGTGGGAGCTCGTGACGTCAGAACGCACTAAAAATTAAAGAATCCGTGACGTACTGAGAATTTTAAAAACGTCGTATCTTCATCAATTTTGGTTTAGGTACGTAACAAAAGAAAAAATACGGGTCAAATATTTTTTTATAATCTGACAGATTAATTATACTTTTTTAGGCCCATGTTCACCAAAAAGATGACTGTCTGATTATCTAAAAACAGCTGTTTAAAACACATTTTTGTATGGGAACGTGTCACAGTGACAGCTGTTTTTAGATAATCAGACCGTTATTTTTTAGGTGAACATGAACCTTAGTCGTCTACCCTATTGACGGTGTGAACTATCAAACTGGAGAACTGTCTGGTACAAACATGGTAATCGCAAAAAAGTCTAGTCCCATTAACGCATTTAATATTGTTAAAACACATTTTATCTTTTGGAAACTGTTTCAATATGGGTCCAGAGGTACAAATAAAGAAAAAATAAACAAAAATGCGCCTCCATGCGGTTTGTGCAATTTGGAAATTTGTTGCCAATGCAGAACTTAAAAAGAAAATAACGTTTTTATAAAGCTGAAATTGTCAAATTAATAATCCAATTAGCAGCTGTCCCGAACTTTATACCTATAAAAAATGTTGTACAAAAACTCACAAGAAGCATTGAAAAACAAATTAAAATACACAAAATGAAACCTCACTGAAGTCTGTAAAATATTAAGCTGCTGGAGTAGGATACAATTTTCTTGATAGTACCTACGTACGTGACTCATAGAACTGCCTTATGTGGAATGGTATTGCTAGATAATCAGTTAAGTTCGATGTGGTATTTTATGCTTTGGATGGCAATTACTTGGTTAACATGAGATTTTGTAAATTGTAGAAACTAGTGCTTTGAGAATATTTAATGTATGTAATTCTGACTAGATTTTCACTACACTGCACACTGCTTTCTAAGTTTGAAAATTGACTAAAAGGTGCTGAACTATTTCTTTCTTAATTATTAGTTTTGATTCTTGTTGTGATTGAAACTTTTTTATTTGATTTATCGAAATTTTAAATCAAATGTATATTAAAATGTGTATTATGTGTGAGTTATGTATATGCAATATACAAATGAAATATTGATTGGATTGAAATAAAATTATATAGCCACTAGCTCGATGCGACAGCCGCTGTGGAAAAAAATGCTTAAAACAAGCCACCAGCCAACCCAAAGCATAGGTAGGTCCTTGAAGAAAGTGAAAATAGCGCCTGTCTTGTCGCAAGTCACAAAAGCATTGAATAGTTTGACTCCCGTTAGGCTCGGACTCCACCAAAGCGGTGACAAGACGGTATGAGAGCACATGTGTTGCCAACCACCAAAAAAAATTCGTTATTTACACTTCTCGTCTTCGCTTAGGTTTAGTAGTAGAAGCGGTTGAGTAGAGAGGAGATGTCTCATATTTGTTAAGGCCAGCCTTCGCGCTCTGTGGCCAAAAACATTGAGAAAAATGCTCACAGCGGTAATGAGTACGGTGCGACGATCGCCTTTCATTTCTTTTCATTTATTCAATTTTTTTTTTTGTCACACCACATATGTAATCTGTACGTACATCTCTGCTCCAGTTTATCAAGTATCTATTCATCTACACACAGCTTCTGTAGATACACGTTAGCTCCTTAGCATCTCATCTCCTCTCCACTTTGCACATCTCCACAAATCTCCGCGTTGGTGAAGTCCGAGCCTTAATCCAATATACAAAACAAATTTTACGTTTGACATTTCGAAAATATTTTCTCACATCATGACCTTTTCCATTAGCCTCACATTTTTGCAATAAATGCTTTACAAAGCATTTTCTATAAATAGCTTCTCTGGGTGTGTCACGAACATTTTAGTGAGATCAAGCCTTTTAGCGAACATTCCCGGCGTCGATTACTCCGAATCAATTTGTAACACGCACACCGCTTTTGGGTCTCTACGCAGAACGTCCGATTCGCAAAATTTCATGTTGAAAAAGGTCATATTCGCAGAATGACCGGTGTGTGGAAAATCATATTCTTACGGTCCGTTTCACAGGTTATCAAGTTCACATATTTTCAATTTGCAGAATGACTTAGGCGTAAATGTTTTTGTTTGATTTTCGGACGACGTAGATGTTCTGCAGTAGGTAAGTAGTTATAATAATCGATGATCGAGATAAAATGTTTTGATATTTTGCGAATTGGACATTCTGCGTCAAGTCCCGCTTTTATGACATTAGCGACGTTGGCCCAAATAACTAAATTCGCTGAAAAGCTTAAATGGCACACAGTGATTAACTTCCATTTTGTTTGAAACTTAACACCAGTTTTTTATCGGTTCCATTAGGTATAGTATAGGGGTTTAATTAAAATATTCGGTTGATTTCGTTTATTGATGGATTTTATGCCTGAAGGTCAAAACTCGTAGTTACTTTACGTGTAGTTAATAAATAATTATGTTAACAGTGTTGTATATATACTTCTGTTATTTATTTATAATAATAAATACCTAATAATAAATAAATATCGCTGGACATTAACACACAGCGCCACCTAGTGCCACACTAAGCAAAGCTTGTGTCGTGGACACTAGTTAGTTGATATACTACATATATACTTTTTTGTTTGTAAATACATACTTATTATACATATAAACATCCATGACTCGGAAACAAATGTCCATGCTCATCACACAAGCATTTGCCCCTACCGGGATTTGAACCCAGGACCCTAAAAACGTAAGGCAGCGTCACTACCACTACGCCATACGGGTCGTCATTTATGATTACGAGAACCAGATGAAATACAATTGTATATCATGTAGCACAGAGCCAATTACAGGTTCTCACGAGTACAAACAGAAAATGTTGTAACAATCACAAGTATAGTTAAAACAAGTCATTATAGGTTAACACACAAATAAAGGTTTATTTTGTACACGAAGCTACAATAGAACACTGACTCCTAGGTCACAGGGTCCCCCTAGTTTAGGAGGCAGGGTTTTTAACTATTTGTACAGCCTTTTTCTAAGATTCAATGTAACTTTGTGGATTTTATCTGTATTGTATTCTACCTAAGGTGTTTGTGTCAATAAACTTATTTTATATAAGCTTATACAAGCACGATAACAAATAAAAGGCATTAAATTTAGAAACAATAATTACTGAATACACTTTAACACCAGGTTAGGCACTAATGCAATAACGAAAACTGAACTATATAGGCGGAGTTGCTATCCTATGTGTATTCAGATATACAACAAGATTCCTAACCAAATTAAAGAACTTCCAATGGTCCGCTTCAGACGGGCTTTACACAGATGGTTAATTGATAATCCTATCTATAATGTAAAAGAATTCTTTCAGTTTAAATTTAATCATCATTGTACCAAAAATTTGTGTGTCATTATTTTATGATTGAACTAGCTGACCCGCGCAACTTCGTCTGCGTCACATAAGAGAGAAAAACACAAAAATCCCAGTTTTTGCAACATTTTTCATTACTGCTCCGCTCCTTATGATTGTAGCGTAATGTTATATAGCCTTCCTCGATAAATGGACTATCCAACACAAAAAGATTTTTTCAATTCGAACCAGTACTTCCTGAGATTAGCGCGTTCAACCAAACAAACAATCTCTTCTGCTTTATAATATTAGTATTATTAGCGTCAAACCTTATTTTTTAAACTACCGTGCGGCCGTGCCTATAAAACAGAGCGCAGCCAGTACTCGCCCCTCACTCCGTCTCGAACAGTCGTCGTGATAACATCGTTGTGAATATTGTGAAAAGTCGTTATTTTGTTATTTTATCAGGAAGTATTTGTTTATTTTAAGTTTATAAAATTGTATTTGTTTTAAATTGATTAAAGACGAGTGTTTCGTCATTTTTGCTTATTTTTTTTTAAATTAATTTGATATTAACCGCTATTATCAGAAGTGGGATAGGCTCCATTGCCTATCTTATCTTGCTGTGTTGTGCGAACAGCTTTTGAATCATGTCCGAACGAGCTACCACTCGCAATAGGGGTAGAAATAGGCGTGATCAAAATAGTGATGCAACCGAGCTCCAAGAAACTCTTGGAGCTATTCTGGCGCGCCTGACCGCGCTAGAAAACACCAACCTACCCGTGCCAACTAGCGCCGTGTCGGCGGCTGTGACTCCGGATGCACGTGCTGTTGTGGTGCCTGAGCAGATCATTGAGTCTTCGCCGCAGAGGCCACCACCAGCAGTGCCGGAGTCAAACACCAGCATTGTTGGAGAATCGCTCGCAAGCACCTCGACGTCACTGGACGCTACAGATCGCCTCATTGGAGCGTTGAGTGCGTTAACCCAGGTCAGATCCAACCATTATTATATCTCAAACTTTGATCCCAGCCTACACGATATCGATTCTTGGTGTGAGGAAGTTGAAAGGGGTCGTGATATTAATAGATGGAATGACAACGAGTGTTTATCCCGGATTGCTAACTGCCTGAAGGGAGACGCTCGTAGTTGGTTAAATGACTGGGTCACCAGCGACCGCACCTGGTCTAACTTTAAGATCGAATTTAAACCACTTTGCTCACGAAGAATCGATGTTGCAAATATATTGTTTGACGTTATGAGTACAAATTCCGACAAATATTCCACGTACGCAGAATATGCTAGGCGCTCCATCTTGAGACTAAATATTGTTAGAGGGTTAAGCGATGATTTAACGGTCGCGATTGTGATACGTGGTATAACTGACGCACAAGTACGTGCCGCTGCGACTAACGCTCACTTATCTACTAAAGATCTGGTTGAATTTTTATCTATTTATACCAAACCGAATCCTAACCCATCTGTAACTTCTGTGAAATCTTCCCAAAGTAAACAGTTTGACCGAAACTCTCGAAAACGTCCACACAGTAATAAGAGTCGTGAAATAAAGTGTTTTTCTTGCGGTAATGTGGGTCACGTGCAGCGCGAGTGCTCTAAACAATCAAAAACGGATAAATCTGAAGAATCAACGGAAACGTCTAACAAGAAACCGAATGTGTCGTGTTCATTCTGTAAAAAATCTGGCCATGACGCCTCTGTTTGTTTTGCTAAACAAAGATCTGAAGCGCGTAATAAAAACAATGTTAATTTTTGTTTAGAGTTGAAAGGCGCATCAACAGACAGTGACGTTACAACGGCCGTAATACAGGGTGTACCTACAGACGTGTTAATAGACAGCGGATCGCGCGTTTCCCTCATTTCAGAATCGGTTTTGAAATATTTTAAGTGTACTCGACTACCCACATATCAAGTATTACGTGGCATAGGTGATCAAAATATTGAGTGTAATAGCCGCGTCACATTAGTTATAGAATTTAGCGAAATCTCTTTGGAGGTGGATCTTTTTGTTGTTTCCCCGAAGTGTCTAAACGTGCCAGTACTAATAGGAACGGATGTATTGAACCGCGAGGGAGTAACGTACATTCGTGCTAACAATGAGCAACGTATAACTCGAATCCCCAGTTCGGTTAGTCAAAATGTATTGCTCATCAACTCAAGTGATCAGTTTTCGGTTAACACGCCGCTTGAAGGTAACGATCGTGAAAAACTAATGTCAGTTGTAAATCAGTTTAAGGAATTCTTTATTATTGGGACTGCTTTAACAACAGTCACGACTGGTAATATGCGCATTGAGTTGACGAGTGAAACACCGATTTGTTATAGGCCGTACAGACTTTCATTTGACGAAAAATTAAAAGTGCGCGATATCATAAAAGATTTGCTAGACAAGAAAATAATCCGCGAGTCCAACTCTCCATACTCAAGTCCGATTATTCTTGTTAAGAAAAAGGACGGAAAAGATCGTATGTGCGTTGATTACCGCGCGTTGAATGCAGTTACCGTGAAAGATCGCTATCCGTTACCCTTGATAGAAGATCATATTGATCGCCTTGGTAAGAGCAAGTTCTTCAGCTGTTTAGACATGGCGACAGGCTTCTACCAAATTAAACTGGATAACGACTCTGTAGCGAAGACCGCTTTCGTGACCCCGGAGGGTCATTATGAATTTTTGAAAATGCCGTTTGGTCTTGCGAACGCGCCGGTCATATATCAACGAATAATCACAAATACGCTTAAATTACTAATCGAGTCTGGTAAAGTCCTCATTTTTATCGATGACGTGTTAATATTGGCGTCTTCCATCGATGAAGCAATCGAGAACGTACGCGAGGTATTAAAAACCCTTACTTCTGCGGGGTTCTCTATAAACCTAAAGAAAAGTACATTTGTGGCTACAGAGATTGAGTACCTAGGTCGAACTATCTCTGAGGGTCAGGTTAGACCGAGCGCACAAAAAATTAAGGTTTTGATTGACTCTCCTGTGCCCACAAATGTGAAACAGGTTCGACAGCTACTCGGTTTGGCAGGGTACTTTCGGCGTTATATACCTGGTTATGCATCTAAGACAGTTCCCATTGCTAGTTTAACACGGGCTAACGTTAAATTTCACTGGGGCGAAGAACAAGAAAACTCTCGTAAATACCTAATCCGTTGTCTTACGAGTGAACCTGTGCTCGCTATTTTTGATCCTTCATTACCAACCGAGTTACATACGGACGCGAGTTCCATCGGTTATGGCGCAGTTCTTATTCAGGTGCATGAGAATGGTAAACGGCGAGTAGTGGCGTACTTTAGTAAAACTACGCAAGGAGCCGAATCGCGATACCATTCTTATGAGCTTGAGACGCTTGCGATTATTAAAGCTTTACAACATTTTCGCCACTATTTGTTGGGTATTTCATTTAAAATTGTGACGGACTGTAACGCGCTTAAACTGACGGAGCGAAAGAAAGATCTTTTGCCACGGGTCGCGCGTTGGTGGATATACATGCAGGATTTCAACTTTACGATAGAATACAGAAAGGGCGTTATGATGCAGCACGCTGATTATCTAAGTCGAAATCCTGTTGATGTCCTCCAAATAACTAGACCGAAAAACTGGGCACAGATCGCTCAATCTGCGGATGAGGAAACTCGTACGCTGATTGACAAAGTCAACAATAACGAGTTAGACTCTTCGAGGTATGTTGTCCGTAACGATCTGTTGTATTATAAGTACACCCCCACGGGCCAGGAGCCAAAGCTACTATGCTTCATTCCCAAAGGGCACCGGTTAAGTCTCTTAAGGATTTTTCATGACCAGCATGACCATATATGTGCAGATAAGACCATTGACCTAATTCTGCGTCATTTTTGGTTTCCAGGGCTCTATGCATTTGTTAGGAAATACGTAGGTCACTGTTTGATTTGTCTTTCGTCCAAGAAAGTTCCTAGGGCTCCCCATTATCCGATTTCATCATGGCGTAAGCCAGATATTCCATTTAACACAGTCCACATGGACGTATTAGGTCCCCTCCCTATTTCTAATGATAAGAAGTATGTACTGCTAGTTGTAGATGCTTACTCTAAGTATTGTTTGTTTTATGCGATAAAAAGGCAAGATTCCAACGAATTAAAGCAAATGTTTTCAAATGCCGTTTCCCTGTTTGGTACTCCCAAACTTATTGTGTGTGATAGAGGACGAATGTTTGAGAGTGCGAGTTTTCGGGGCTGGGTTACTGAAATGGGTAGCGAAATTCATTTTGTTACACCCGAGATGCATAGTGAGAACGGTCAAGTCGAACGCTATTGTCGTACTCTGCTCAATATGTTACGCATAGAGGCGTCTAAGCCAGAGAGTAAATGGTCCGATTCCTTGTGGAAAATGCAGCTTGTTATCAACTGCACTAAACACAAAACCACTCAGATCTCACCTTTGCAATTACTCATTGGTGTTGAAGCAGTCACACCAGTCATAAGATCACTGGTTCGCGATGTCGCTATCGATGACGTGCGACCGAATCGCGAGGGGTTAAGAGAATTACAAAGACAGCGTGCTAGCGAACTGCTTGACCAGAATAGACGTAAGCAAGATGAATACGTTAATAAAAACCGGAAGGTCAAGCGTACGTTCAATCTGAACGACAATGTGTTTGTAATAAAAACCTCTCAAATTACAGGCAAGCTAGACTCGGGGATGCGAGGGCCGTATCGTGTGGCGAAAATCCTTCCCCACGATCGATACGAACTACAGCTGTTAACTGGTTCGTATGGCAAAGTTACTCAGGCTGCCGCCGAGCATATGGTTGCGTGGCGAGGAGAGTGGACCCCTGAGTCATGTGCCACGTTTTTTGATAGTAAGTAGACTTCTGTACTTACTTTCTATCTGCTTTATCGTGTATGTATTTGATCACATGGACTGAAAGAGTCGCGTGTACATACATAGTGGTTGTGTGGGCATTGAGCGATGGCTCTGCCGAGACGTGCTAACTGTGTGCCTCCGTCTCAGTTTATGTGGGCATTGAGCAATGGCTCTGCCGAGACGTGCTAACTGTGTGCCTCCGTCTCAGTTTATGTGGGCATTGAGCAATGGCTCTGCCGAGACGTGCTAACTGTGTGCCTCCGTCTCAGTTTATGTGGGCATTGAGCAATGGCTCTGCCGAGACGTGCTAACTGTGTGCCTCCGTCTGTTTATAAGGGCATTGAGTTATATGTAATTCTGCCGAAAGAGACGTGCTAACTGGGTGCCTCCGTCTCAGTTTATGTGGGCATTGAGCAATGGCTCTGCCGAGACGTGCTAACTGTGTGCCTCCGTCTGTTTATAAGGGCATTGAGTTATATGTAATTCTGCCGAAAGAGACGTGCTAACTGGGTGCCTCCGTCTCAGTTTTATTTATAAAGGCATTGAGATATGTCTCTGCCAAGACGAGCTAACTGGGTGCCTCCGTCTACTAGACATATCTTTAGAGGATATCACTAATACGTGCCATTCTCTCATTTATAGCTGAAGAGGATAGTCTCGCAGCACCATCTACCAGTGCAACTAGATGCGAAAATGATTCAAGTCGTGGAGATGCAGACACACACCGGGGTCCCTCAATTGCTAATGCAGCCATGGAAGACATGAGCCCTTCGCGTCGCCCGAGTCTACTTGCCGAAGATCATGACTGCAACGAACAAGGACCATCATCTGAACAATGTGGCTGAGGACAACCACACGTCAGGAGAGGCCGTATTAGCGTCAAACCTTATTTTTTAAACTACCGTGCGGCCGTGCCTATAAAACAGAGCGCAGCCAGTACTCGCCCCTCACTCCGTCTCGAACAGTCGTCGTGATAACATCGTTGTGAATATTGTGAAAAGTCGTTATTTTGTTATTTTATCAGGAAGTATTTGTTTATTTTAAGTTTATAAAATTGTATTTGTTTTAAATTGATTAAAGACGAGTGTTTCGTCATTTTTGCTTATTTTTTTTTAAATTAATTTGATATTAACCGCTATTAGTATAGATATGTTAGGCTACTATTATACCATTCGATTAAGAACTTTTATAACCATATTTATCGGCAAATAAATCTTTGACTTTGACTTTGCACAATAAGATAACACAGAATCACTCCTGCGACTGCCAAATGGTTAGGGAGATGTATACCGATAACAACACCAAGGATGCTCGATATTCTGCTGACGATACCTATTCCAGGCTACCTGTATTTACACTACATTCTGGACTACAAATCATCCAAAACTAAATAGCTAGGTCAGACAAAACCGAAATGAAATAAATACCTGACAGAAATTTATTAAGCTTCAGCCTTAATTTAAACAAATAAAAATAAAAAGCGGCCAAGTGCGAGTCGGACTCGCCCATAAAGGGTTCCGTAGCAGCAAGTAACATAATATAAAAGCTACGATTTTAAGATTTATGACGTATTAAAAAAAAACTACTTACTAGATCTCGGTCAAACCAATTTTCGATGAAATTTTGCATAGTAATGTACATCATATACTTTTTTTAATTTTATCATTCTCTCATTTTAGAAGTTACTGGGGGGGACACTTATTTTATCACTTTGGAAGTGTCTCTTGCGCAAACTATTCAGATTAGAAAAATGATACTGGAAACCTCATTATCATTTTTAAAGACCTATCCATACATACCTCCACACGTATGGGTTTGAAGAAAAAAAATAGAGTTTCAGTTCAAGTATCCCCATACTTTGAACTGAAACTCAAAATGTTTTGTTTTTTTTTTATTCTATTTTACTGTGAAAATCTTAATGCGGTTCACATAATACTTTCAACACCAAAGTTCATAAAGTTTCGGAAAAAAGTGGTTGTGACATACGGACGGACAGACAGACATGACGAATCTATAAGGGTTCCGATTTTTGCCATTTGGCAACGTTACCCTAAAAAACGGTTATCTTTACATTTTACCGTTTATGCGTCAGTTTACATAAAAATGTGTCGGTTTCATTTTTTAATTTCTCTGCTATCAGTACATACAAACGCTTCACCAACTTACATGACTGTCCAAACATTCACATTGACCTACAGGTACGGTCAGCACATTAACAAGACCATTCTTGTGTTATTCGCAAGCGACCCGGAAAATTCGAACCCGTAATCTTTTGATCCGCGCTTTTGTGCTCAAGTTTATCTCTCAAGGAATTGTTTGAATATGTGGGAACACGGATTTGAAATTATGGTTTCTTTCAAAGAATAGAACCCCACGAGAGATGACCATCACAGGGTTACCTTGGGAATTGGAATTCCAACGTTATTTTATGCAAAAGGGTAGACGACAAAAAAATATAATTAGTCCGTCAAATAGATCATTTAAAAATATTTGTCCCATATTTTTTTTTTGTAACGTAAATCAAAATAGACGAAGATACGACGCTTTTAAAATTCCCAATACGTCACGCCTAGGTGTAATTTTTAGCTAGTTCTGACGTCACGAGCCCCACTCCCGAGTTTTGATGCGTTTTATCTTTTTCAATATTCATTGATTTACAGAAACAAAAAATACGTGTCCATTATTTTTCAATAACCTGACTGACGTGTGATGATGACAGACTAAGGTCCATGTTCACCGAAAAGATAACAGTCTGATTATCTAAAAACAGCTGTCACTGTGACCTGTTCCCATACAAAAATGTGTCTTAAACAGCTGTTTTTAAATAATCAGACCGTCATCTTTTCGATGAACATGGACCTTAATAGATTTATATTTTTTGATACTATCGTCAAGCATATTATGATTGTTTAACTTATGTGTTGAATGATTTATAACCATCTATTGTCTATAATGATTTTCATCATCATTTTATTGCCCTTATCCCGATTTATTTGGGGTCAGCGCAGCATATCTTCTTCTTCCATATTTGGCTATTACTCGTCATCTCATCAGAGGCCTTTTATCCACGTCACGGTTGTTCCACCGTACGGCGTGTTAGCCGTACAGTTGAAAAAACCGTGAGAGCTTGTACATGACACGGTAAATCCACCGGGCAAGACATCGGCCAACTACGGCTCTGTACACGCCGTGCACGTCTACAAGCTTCCATAGTGATCCAACACTGACGACCATGCCTACACACGGCGAATTAACCGTAGATTTTCACGGCGAAACACCGTGTGTTTACAAGTGGCCAGACACCTTCTTTCTTGCCGTATCATCCTTTACACAATCCATCCATCGTGTTTTGGTGTTCATCTACTTTAATACCCATCCACATTTATGCTCAAAACTTTCCTCAAGACATTTTCCTCATTCAGTTCTCACTCCTAAAACACAGGCACATACACCTAGTTTAGAAGTCAGGGAATTAAAATTATTGTGACCTAATTACAAGCCTTATATTATGCTGTATTAAAGAATTTATTCATTTATTCCTCCGGATCACAAACCCATACCACGACTACCGATTACCACACAACTTTTTAGTAACTAACACCACTTTCAGACTTCCTCTTTTATACTCATTTCTTATTTTATCCATTATCGTGACACAAAACATAACCTCTCAGCATTTTGTAAAAATATATAGACTTTGTCTACACCACGCCAAAAACCTCATAATGGCAAGTGTTTAGCAAGCAAGAGCAAATTAACGATACTCGGCCAAATCTTTTAAAGGCTATCCGGATATTTGTGTCACCTACCATAACTTCGTTAGATACCGCGGCCACGGAACATAAAGGGCGAGGAAAGAACATGGATGGGTTTTAGTCAGTAAAAGTCTGACACTCCCTCCCTCTCCGCCCAGATTGCCCTTGATACATTTCTTTGGTTAGTTTCATATGGACACGGTAACTGTTTAAGGACTAGGATTAGACACTTAATTATCTTTATTAGACACTTAATTATATTAATCGCTATCATTACATTTATTTAAACAAAGACCTCCACTGCCTCTGTCAAAAACTACTGCAACGATTTGTATGCTGTACCTATGGATAGAGTGGTTCTCAAGGAAGATTTTAGTGTATAATTTGTACGCGGGCAAAGCCGCGGGCATCAGCTAGTGGTATAAAGGGTGTAAAACACCTCTTAACGAATCCGGAAACCACTTGTTTTCCCCGTCATTGCGACCATTTTTTTAATTCTACATGAGAACCGTTCTAGTTACGGAGATATTGGGGGTCAAACTTCCAACTTTTTGACATGTTTTTTATATACAAGTTTTTACTTTAAACACCTCTACGACATCCGTACTGTTCAATCCATCCATCAGCACAATTTTTTAAGTGCGTTACATTGAGTTCTGCCAGCAAACATGATTTTTCACCCCAAAAAAAAAGTCGTTTCCCAGCAATTTTTGCGTAAAGTTACTTAGTTTGATGTACAGAATGCTTGGTTGGCGGCTTCGTGATGAGGTGGTTTACCACCTGTGTATTTATAAGCACTTATATACCTGTATATACCCTCTCGACGTGACGTGTCGCATATTTTATGTAAAGTCAGCTGGACCGTGCTTTGTTTCCAAATGGAAAACTAATTTAATTCAACACGGGGACAGTCCGGATTTATCTCGTTTCAAAATTAGACATTCATTTCACGCCCACTTTGAGATAATATTCTACAACATAACAATAGACATGATAAATAAAATTCGCTTTAAATGTTTCCGTCTATGTTGTTTTGTTAACTGGAAAAATCGTTTTGGTGGCGACATTACATGAGCTAAACGCGAGTTTTATACTTACTAAAAGAATATATCATTCGCTGCTATAAGCAACACCAAAAAACGTATAATATTCTTCAGGATATATGCTAGTATGATAGTGTTATGAAAACATAATTAATTAATTTGACTCGATAAAAAAAATCACGAACTTATCAATAAAAAATTATTTCTGATAATTCTGATTTTTTGGCAAATAATTCTACAAGCAATATATTAGCATTACAGTTTTTTAGTCCAATCAATAGATTTTTTGTAATTCGATCGGAACCACTCATTTCGCACTATTTGGCCCGCAGTGACTGACGTAACAACCACTTTGTAGTGCAAGCTGATTAGAACTTTATTCTAACAGCATTTCAAACGAAGTTTGCACCACCACAAATAGAGTTGCTAATTTAGCTCATCTAGCTATCACAATTTATGTGGAGTGCGCGCAACATGTCTTCTTCAAATTCAAATTCAAATACTGCTTTCCTTTTTTTTTTTTTCTTTTTTTTTTTTTTCTTCTTCCATACGTCTCTCTTACTCGTCGTCTCTGCAATCACCGGCTGTCTAACCATATCGTCTTTCAAACAGTCCATCCATCGTCTACTTAGTCTTCCTCTACTCTTATTATATAGCCATTTACATTCACACTCAGCTTTGATGGTATAACTGTCACCGTAAAATTGTCAAACACGTTAGATTGTAAAATAACTAGAGAGATTGTAAACTCTCGAAATATTGTCAAACGAACATACTGGTTGCTATAAAACGCATTATTTTTCGGGAAATGCATGCGTTGGTAGTCAACTCACGCGGTGTGGAGGGAAGGAGGGGTCCCCCTTGCCCAACGGTACCACTCTCATGAAAAGATAATGTACCATTCCTGAGAAATACCGATTAATATAACCTAACCTTAAAACACTTTATATTCCCCTAAAAAGCGTAGTCGACGGGGCTCTAATTTCCGAGTGCAGGGTTTAAAGGAACCTAACACACATAGGGGCACAGATACTTCCGTATGTTCAGTTGACAATATTTCGTGAGTTTAAAATATCGCTAGAGAGATTACAATGTAACTAACGTGTTTACAATTTTACGGTGACATAATTTAGAAAACTAACTCCAATGTTCTATGTATGTAAAACTTACAAAATCTCAATGTTCAGTCGAACCAAATAAAAACGGGCAAAGCAGGGCCGTGTCGTTATATTCAAGAGCACATAGCCATTATAAAAGGGAATAAACCGAACATTTTATTGAATATATTACTGCATGAATTTTAAATGAAAAAACTACTACTTTCTAACAAGTTACCCAAATGAAAATTGCAGCTTTGACAAGTTTCAAGATTGCACAAAGGGTCGCGAAAATTGGTCGCTCTGTATTGGTGAGCGTAATTTCACTAAAATACTAGTTTCGGATTTTCTCCTTTTAGAACTTTGAGGTTGGCACTCTGTGCAGCTAATTTCGGATGGAGTGAACTTTGCTGAATTTAGCGACACCAGTTCATTTGTTTAACTTTGGCAGTTAAGATTCCTAGATTATGAAGTTTATTAGCAATACTTAATCAAACATGTTATCTTGGGTTATATTTAACAGAAATCATGCTAATAGAGACACAGCTTTGGGAAAAAAATATATTATGATAGAGAATTAGGTCTGGACTAATCCCAAAAAAAAAAGTCAAGAAAATTAATTGTAACAATAATAAACGTTATGCTTATGGCACATGTTTATCTAAAAATAAACATCTAATATCACGCCGTAATCGGAGTTAAAAATAATCCCCGCTTTCTTTCGTGTAAAAATCTTCCACAGTAATCTAATAAATCAAATTCCTCGAATTCATAAAGTAAACCTTTTCAGTTTCCAGTGAAGTTGTAAATCTTACTCTAAAACAAGCATCAGAAAATAACAAAAGAATTGTCCTTTAGATTCTCCAGGAAAAAAGCACGTAAGACTTTATCAGGCAAATCACAGGAAATTCTTGATTAAACCGATAATTAGTTTAGGGATATTTTTATTAATCGGGTTAATAAACATAACTGGTAATAATACTTAACATTACCAAAATGGCGGCCACGCCTAAATCCAAAATAAATATAAACTCTAACAGTCATCCGCACACATAGTATGTATTTCAATAAACCATACCTTTAATTTGAATTGACATTCATTCGTTTAAATAATTAAGAATCAAAAGATATCTGCACCGTTAAAATTCAACTTTGGCCGCTAAGCCGAGAGTTTAAAATAATATAACCGAATTTTGCGCAGTGTGCCTTTTTTAGGCATTCAATCCGGTGTTGCCTGTTAGAGAGAACGGCCTTCTAAAACTTGTTTGAATACCTGAAATTCAAGTTACAACCATAATCTTTCCGCATTTCAGACTCTCAAAGTAAACCAGTGCAACTATATTTCATCAGCAAAGTTATACTCATACAATGTTCCTTTAAGCACTAAAAACTAATATAAAACTTTAGTCCTCTGTCAACTAAAGTTCAGGACTAAATTAAGATGGCATCCAAGAGATTTATTTATAGTTTAACATATTAAATTAAGATAGGGAAAGACGTCATTTTGACGATGCAATTAGTGAAGAATCTTTCATCAAAGTTTAATATTGACGGTTGCAGCCAACGGGTCCATGATATAGATAAAGTTACCGTTAGTTAATTGGAAATTAAGGAATATCAGATGCTTTAGAGGTTTATTAGAATAAGTATTCGTGGAAGTGCTCATGGCGAAGAGGGGTTTCCGCCACCATCAGTTTTTTGCGGAGTTATAACTGAGGATATCTCTTTGTTATATATGTGTGCGTGTGGCACACATCCGCCATGTTATTTTATGAATACACGTCAGTACGCTAACAGCAAGCAGTGGTTTCACTTGTCCCCATCCCACGTATCTATCAGTGGCGACGAGAATGGGATAAGCTCTTCGCACAGGACCTTAAGGAACTGACTCTGGCCAAAGCCGTGGAGTTGGCGGAGAGTGTACATTGCGCGCGCGCGCGCGTTGAAAATCAAGTATTCACACTGTGTGGCCAACGTCCTCTTATAAACCAATGGTTAGACCTGCTGTCTTGAATGAATCAGAATGTTGGGCTACAAAAGGCTTGGGGCAAGCCCGCTACACACGCCCAAACCACTGTAACTCCTGAAAGCCAGAAACAACAGTGGCAACCACCAAGAAAGCGCCAACACAATGTAGCTCGATGAAGTCCCAGAGAATGAATTTAACTGTCTTGGATCCCGCAACGAAATTAATCAGAAAGTATAGCGGAGGAGTATTTCCTACTCCTCCGCTATACTTTCTGATTAATTTCGTTGTCACATGACTAAGTAACATTTGTTTCCGAGGCATGGATTTATTTACAAACAAAAGTATATATGTAGTATATCAACTGTCTGGTGACCACGACACAAGCCTTGCTTAATGTGGCACTAGGTGGCGCTGTGTGTAATGTCCAGCGATATTTATTTATTTATTTATCTAAACAAAGCTCAAACATTCACATCCAGAACCCACAAAACATCCAGATATCTATCTAAACATCATCCAACCACCAACATACCACACAATCTAAACCCTCACCCCTAACAATGTAATAACATCGTCATAAACCAACTTAAGATTACGATCTAAAGTAATGTCAGGTAAAACGATTTCTTTCATACCTGTCTGCCTGTCGCATTATAAAGGATATGTGGCGTATAAACTGTAGATAACTGGGAGTTACAGTGTGGGAATGATTTAGTCACGTGGTTTTGTATGAGTTTAATTTCTGTGCGGTGAAGTAAGGTGTTTATTTTGAAGTATACCCAAGCTAGGTGAACTTGACCTGGTGAAGGTTGCGGGAATCCGTTGGATACGACTCGCATGGGACCGGTCAATGTGGCGACAGTTGAGGGAGATCTATGAACGTATTTCGGCCGAAATTATCATGAGGATTATGATGATAATACCCAAGCAATAGTATAAGTATGTCAGTCCTCCGCAAACTTATTGCAGGGTATCACGATGTCTGCCGGGGCTGCTGGACTGTTTGAAAGAGATACCTTGGCCCCGGAACGTAAAGGGCGAGGAAGGAACATGGATTGGTTTTAGTCAGTAAATGTATGACACTCTCTCCCGCTACGCCCAGAGTGGGAGAAGTCATTTGATGATTTCCCATTTGAAAACAAAAAGGCCAGTGCCACTGTGCTCGCTGCACGAGGAGGCGCGTCTGCACACGCGGTGGGTCATTCAAATTGATGCGTTTGATATTGCTACGGCGTAGCACACAAGACGAGAAAAGCGTAGCGCCACAATATAACGGTACTCTCATCAGTTACTACGGCGTAGGACTATACTTGCTTCATGCTCGATGTGCTACGTTGTTGCGTATATCATCTGCTACGATTTAGCATAATACGAGGGAGGCGCAGCGATCTCCAATTACATTCAGTACCAAAATTGAACGCTACGTCAAACTGCTTCGGCGTAGCATAACACAAGTTTTGCGTAGAACTACGCACTATGCATGCTACGCTGCAAGCCTTTATTTTATAACATACTATACACTCTAAAGCAATGTCTTCAATAAGCTAGCTCCGTTTTATAACCTCATACGGAACATAAGTGTACTAAGAACTAAGGCATTCTTTATTAAACCGCATCGTAAACATTGGCTTCATAAAATACTAATATAACTTCATAGAAACCCACTTTCCTCGGACGATCTTTATGGCTTGAGGGGAAGATAAATACAGTATCTACTCTCTCTCTTCTTAGATTAACACGGTCAACATTTTTATTTTGATATCAAATGTAACCTCGGGATTTATTATGAACGTTTTTACCGACTTCAAAAAAGGAGGAGATTCTATGTTCGATTGTACGTAGTATGTACGATTTATTTTCCTACAATAAATCCGAAACATCAGAGGTTCCTGGGTTTGAAGTGGATATCTATGAGTTAGTATTCCGTCGTTCAAACCACTATGCTATCACTAAGATCCACGGAACTTTGTTTGGTGTGAGTCTATCTGGCGGGCCCCAACGAGATTGATCAATAGGTCATAGCTTTTCATAAAGACATTATTTTGTACCTAAAGAAAATAAATAAGATATATTTTGTACCTCAACAGTTTTTGATTAAATTACGTTTTTATGAAGTGTCTAGCTAGCGGGCCCCTTATGATTATTTATTTTGTTACTATACTTATAGATCTCCCAATAGTACTTGAAGTTAGAAACTATTATGTACCATACAAATCCAAAATTTCGACTTTCTAAGAGCTATACTTTAGGAGTTATTTGTTATTTAGACAAACGTCCGGCTAGCGAGTCCCTTTTTAAGATACTACTCTTTTATATCATACAATAGCATTAGGAGCTTGATGCTATTATGTACCTTACAAATCCAAAATTTTGACTTTCTGTGACCTGTACTTTAGAAGATATTCGTTACTCAAACAAACCAGTCCAGCCAGCGGGCCCATTTTTAAATGCTGTTATTTTATATCACACAATAGCATTAGTAGCTTGATACTATTATGAACCTTATAGACCCAAAATTTCGATATTCGTAACTTAAGTCCCACTGGTTGGACGTTTGGCTAAATAACGAATATCTTCTAAAGTATAGCTCACAAAAAGTCGAAATTTTGGATTTGTAAGGTACATAATAGTATCAAACTTCTAATACCATACGGAAAATACGCGCTTTGACGTGGACTTGCGGACACCAGCCCGTTGTACAATACAATATAACAAGAGTCATAATCTACCATCACAATGCAACTGACAAGATTTGTCTATAACAGTAAAAAAAATATTTTCCTCATTCAACTTTTCACAGCTTCCTCAATAAAATAAACGACTGATACGTTCATAAAACGACACTTTTTTGTCAAGAAAAACCTCACAATAATACATTTAAATCCCCATTCAAAATTATCTTCACCCAAAAGACCTTAAACAGCTGAAACTCGACTGAAAATTACAAAGACGATGATAGGGACGTCGTTTAAAAGTGGTGGCCTCTTTGTGTTCCCAGCCTTAGATGTAATTACAAGCTGAATCGACTCTTACTTCCTTATGATAAGGTTTAATATAGAATGGGAATGGTATAAGGCAATGTCTTCATCGTACAGCTCTAATTCGATTGAGTGAATTGATGCGAATTTAACTGTGCTATCAGTTTATCTGTTGATTGATTAATTGGTTGTTCCTACAGTAGGTGCCAATAGATTGAATATTCAATTTTGTAGGACAATCACCTTTGGGAATAGGTCGGGTACAAATTATAATTAATTTGAGCGTGTTGGATACCACCGAGTTTACGGAGGAACGACCGGTTTTCAACCTTATGACTTGGGGCATGAGGGTGAAGCGTGGCAGACGGTCAGTGGTAGTTCAAAAAGTCTTGTGATAACAGATGATAAAGTGCATACTTGATTTGTATTGTGGTAACATAATAAGCCCGTTTGAACAACTACGTTAACGCTAAAAATGGCTTTCAAATGAGTAACTTGAAGGTAGGTTTAAAAAATTCAACAAATCAACTTGCTCATTTTTCACAAATAAAAGACGACCCGAATGACGCAGCGGTAGTGAGACTGCCTTACGTTCTTAAGAGGGTCTCGGGTTCGAATCACGGTAGGTGCAAATGTTTGTGTGATGAGCATGGACATTTGTTTCCGAGTCATGGATGTTTATATGTATAATAAGTATGTATTTAAAAACAAAAAAGTATATATGTAGTATATCAACTGTCTGGTGACCACGACACAAGCCTTGCTTAGTGTGGTACTAGATGGCATAGTGTGTCCTGCGATATTTATTTATACACATTTTGCCAATTAACTTTAAGTCCAATGTGCTGAACGTATTGCCATCAATCGTTCACTAATCCGAACTCCATGGCTGCTACTGGGAAATTCCTGATGGAAAAATCCAATATCAATTTGCCCGACCCGGGAAACGGACCTCGACCTCATGCTTAGTAGTCGCAGTTACTAGACCAACGAAGCAGAAGCCTTTGTGGTATTTTTGTAAAAAAAAATTTTAAAAAAATATCGCTGGACATTACACACAGCCCCATCTAGTGCCACACTAAGCAAGGCCGTTGTGTCGTCGTCACCAGACAGTTGTATGTAGTATATCTACATATTATCTACGTTTTCGGCTTTTTTTTTCTTCTTTTTTTTTGGCATAAAATAACATTTTGTAATAAATTCTGTATTTCCTGTATCAAGTTTAAAAATTACAAAATTTCTTTAGCAAAACCTTGCCACTCTATAATCCTGTCCACTCCATTCGTCACTAGTGTCTCGACTACGGACTGAGCTAACAAAAAACTTCGCTCAATTAATCCAAGTAAATTGCATTCTTAGAAAAAAGGTAAAAGTTTTGTAAGCAAAAGACTTTAAACGACTTTGTTAAGACACTATCGGGAATTAAGAGAAGAACCTGCCAAGGGTGTGTTGGGTCACGCACGCTGAAAGGTTCCGCAGTCACACATGCACAACATTTTTCGACAGCAAAATGGTTATATTATTAAGTTTTTGCTTCACGTTTCATAGAAACGGTGGAAAACGCAATCATTTTCTGATAACGACAAATACTTGAAATATAGGGTGACTGGTAATTGGTGTACGAAACTTAAACACGTGATTGTGCTCATGATAACAAATAACTTTTACTATGGGACCATACCCGACAGCACAATCACGTGCCCTATATTTCAAGAATTTGTCGTTATCAGAAAATGATTGTGTTTTCCACCGTTTCAGTACCCTATAATATTTATTTCTAGCTTTTGCACGCGACTTCGTTCGCGTGGAATAGTGACTTCCGGCAGATTTTTGGTTTTACCCACATAGTTCCCGATCTCGCGGGATCTCTTCAAAAATGAAATGTGGAAGTTCTATTATAATTTTCATACCTTTGTTTTTTAAAGAACAAAGTACGTAGTCTATTTTGAATGGTAACTTGTTTATATAGTAACTAAATAGTGCTTATGACGTCATAGTGGGTAGTCAGAAAATGGCACGCTTGCTTTTCATACAGATACCCTTGGATATCAATATCTGTGGGGCCAAGAATACCCCACAAAATTATTCAAACATACTACTCAATTGTTTATTTCACACTACCTACAAACTACTACTCTAAAATAATAATAATATGTACAAGTATCAAAACGATTACAGGGCATCAAAAAATTCGTGCTCGTCTCTGTCAACAGGAAAAGTGCCCAGAAGGCTGGCAGCATTGCCACACTAGATTTGGCAAAAAAAATGGCCCGTTCTCTGGTCACGTGAAGAGTCGACCAACCTTGGCGATTATTTATCGGTTTCTTTCACTTGGCTACGGAACCCAAAAAAAGTGCATTGAAGAACTTTTTCTAGATATACTTTTTGCATAAGTTACTGTCTGTATAACTTTGAAACGGTGAAGCTTTTACTTTAATTTTACTTCTACTATCTATTGGTTTTAGTAACAAAGGAGTTTTGTAGACTTAAAAGCAATTAATTTTCTTTGACTAAACTTTTCTAAAGGTATTACAAGAACTGCCTGAACATGACATAAAAAGGTTTGTTCTAAATTACTAAAATAATAGGACTTTTGTCAATACATAACATAATATCACGACTGTAATCCCAGAACGGTAATGCAGAGGTGTACCTGATAGTACACCCACATTCCACCAGTTATGTGTAAATCCCATGTAATAGGGGGCCAGCCTATTGCCATCAATCAGGCACTAATCCAGACTCCGTGGCTGAAACTGAAAATCTAGTGCCACACTAAGCAAGGCTTGTGTCGTGGTCACCAGTCAGTTGAAATACTACATATATACTTTTTGTTTGTAAATACATACTTATTATGCATACAAACATCCATGACTCGGAAACAAATGTCCATGCTCATCACACAAACTTTTGCTCCTACCGGGATTCGAACCCAGGACCCTAAGAACGTAAGGTAGCTTCACTACCGCTCGCCATGCCATTCGGGTCGTTCGGGTATGGAACCCAGGACCGCATGCTCACGAGTAGCGCTTGCACCCACTCGACCAACGGGGCAGTCAATACATACACAAATTTAAGTTCTTCAGTTCATACAAGTTTATTAGTATTACTTTTATTCTCAGGACATTGGTGTCGAATCTGTTGTGCACAAACTAAACTCAATTTAGCCCATTGCTATCTTTTTTTCTCTAATAAAACGAGAAAGAGACGGACGTGTTTTAGAGCTGGCAAATTTTATTGTAATTTATATTTTCATAGAAATGAAGGGCGCATGTAAAAACACGATGAAGGCATAAACTAGTCTGACTTATCTCTAACTTAATTCATAGCTGTAGCCGTTCTTTTCTCGCACTGCCTTTTAGTAAAAGATAGCAAT
Source organism: Xestia c-nigrum (assembly GCA_916618015.1). Taxonomy (NCBI): domain Eukaryota; kingdom Metazoa; phylum Arthropoda; class Insecta; order Lepidoptera; family Noctuidae; genus Xestia; species Xestia c-nigrum. Next base: position 4,821,056 of record OU745262.1, read on the forward strand.
AGCCTACATTAAGTTTAGTTTATGCACAACAAAATCGACACCATGCCTCCTAATTCAAATTAGGAACGATATTAACGTTCGTCGCAAGTAATGGCTGAAAGAATTCAAAATAAGAATAATGGAAGGAATAAAAGTTTTAAAATTTAAGATACCTACGGGCAATAGAACACTCGACAAAGTTGGATAAATGAACAACTTTACTTTTAAAACATTAGATAAGCGACCTAAGTTATAATAGGTAACTTTAAGAAGGAAAGTATTTTATAACTTAGTAACTTACACATTCGTTTAAAAACCTTCTCACATGCTACATTAAAAATGGTACCTTAACTTAACAAAAGACACATTAACTTTAAAACAGTTTAAACTTAAAGTAGTTTTAAGATTAATGATAAGAATTAGTACTTTTCTGATACGCCGTTTTCTCGTGGTCCTTAAACGTTGCAAATTTCTCTGGAGTTAGTTTAATAAAATATTCATACTTACATATTATTACATACATATTACATTTTATCACTGGACTTTAATTTTACGCTACGTTACGCTTAAGGTCTCGGGTTGTGTCAATGATATATAAAACTATAGATACGTTGCCCGCGCTCTGTAGTGGCAACATGAATGCAAGGCAATTGCCGGTCTTTCATTTAGTCGCGTACCAACCAGTGCCGCGGCAGTACGTGACATTAAAATAACTTTTGTGTATAAATTCCAAAAACAACGAAAAAAAAATGCCGTCCTGTGTTTTTAGGACATGTAAAAACTATACTTTAACTGTGAAAGATAGAAAAGTATCATTTCATGCGTAAGTATCAAGAAAAAAATATTTAATTTAATTTTTTCCGATGCCTTCTAATGGCGGCTGGCGCCTGAGGCCGTGCCGTTAAGGGAAGATGACAACGGAATCAAAAAAAATATATTTATCTCAAAAATTCCGTAGATGATGTTTAATTTTCTTTCCCTTTCTTCGTGCGTCTAAGTAGCTATCAAGCTACCGACAGTATTTATGCTGTTTTCGACAGCCGTGATGTTCATGCATGACGCGTCATTGGGTTGTGTATATGTTTTTACAAACAAAAAGTATCTATGTAGTTTAGCAACTATCTGGTGTCAACGACACAAGCTTCGTTGCTTAATGTGGCACTAGATAGCACTGTTAGCAATTTCAGCAACATTTATTTATTTATTTTTAAGTAGTTACGTTTCTGGGATGGGGCCGGACAGATGGGCGAAGATAGTCACACAGTGGGGGCCTGAAGACAGCCGTCGTAACCGAGACAGGCCCAAAAAACGCTGGCGTGACTATCTGGACTCGTTCTTGACGGATTGGTCAAAAAGGGCACGTGTGTATTACGTACACATCTGCCTAACCCTTCAGAGATTACAGGCGTGATGTTATTCTGACAGTTAACGTTGTTGAGCAGGCGAATTTTTTAAACCTATGGATTAAAATATTAAAAAAAAAACTTACTATTATATCCGATTGCCATTGAAAGTATGTTGCGGAGTTTGGGTAGTGGTTCAGTTTGATGAAACTCATCCTTAGTCGTGAAGTTTACTATATTTCAAATAAGTTTAGACACCTCACGAACAACCATCATCATCATCATCATTTCAGCCGAAAAACGTCCACTGCTGGACATAGGCCTCCCCCAAGTGTAGCCACATTGACCAGTCCCGTCCGACTAGCATCCAACGGATTCCCGCAACCTTCACCGGTTCCTCAGTCCACCTAGTGGGAGGTCTTCCAACGGAAAAACAATAAATGTTGTTTTAATAATACCTAAACCAAGTTACTTAAACTATGGTGCATGTAAGTACAAAGAATACGGCACCATAAAGTACCACACGGTAGTACAAGATACCGCCGTGCACGTTAGAGTTACAATTTCATTAGTTGGAACGCAATTATCGTGTGTCGACGCTTTCCTTGTCTCCACGGGTCTTGGTACATTTAAAATGTGGATAAGATGTGAATGCAGTTTAATGGGAAAAAAAACTACTTTTTGGAAAAAGCTAAGCTAAGCTCTGGCTGCTTCATGAAAAATTAACTGAAAAATGCAATTAGTCCGTAGATTATCATAAAATATTTAACCAGTATGTTTTCTTTTGTTACGTAAACCAAAATTGACGATGATATGACGCTATTAAAATTCTCAATACGTCACGCCGTGGTATAATTCTTAGTGCGTTCTGACGTCACGAGCCCCCACTCCCGAGTTTTGATCTTTGTCAATATTAATTGATTTACTGAAACAAAATGACGCGGCTATTATTTTCCAATTCTGTAACTGACGGACTAAATAGTAGTAGTAGTAATTTATTGATGGTGGAAACTAGCCTATAAGTAGTCCCCTTTATGTTTTAACAGCCTCCATAGCTACTTCGCATCGGGCTACGGCTTATCATTTTTACATTAAGAGGCCGGCGGAACATGCGCTTTTATGAAAAACCGGCAAACGTAATACCAAAATAATATGAAAATCAAACATATTCGTAAGGTAGTGTGTATGTCACCGTAAAATTGTCAAACACGTTACATTACAATATAACGTATTTCTCTCTAGCGATATTGTAAACTCTCGAATTATTGTCAACTGAACATACGGAAGTATCTCTGCCCCCATAATCGGGACCTGGGGCACCCCCCCGTTAGGTTAGTTACGTTCCTTTAAACCCTGCACTCGGAAATAGGGGCCCCGCGAAGCGGGGCTCCGTCGACTACGCCTTTTTTGGGAATATAATGTGTTTTAAGGTTAGGTTATATTAATCGATATTTCTCAGGAATGGTACAGTATCTTTTCATGAGAGTGGTACTACTGGGCAAGGGGTACCACTCCTTCCCTCCACACCGCGTGAGTTGATTACCATCGCAAGCATTCCACGAAAAATGATGCTTTTTATTGTAAGCAGTATGTTCGTTTGGCAATAATTGGAGAGTTTACAATATCGCTAGAGAGATTACAATATAACATGTTTGACAATTTTACGGTGACATATATATTTCGATTGGGTTACAGAATATCTATGTACCCAAATCAATATTTTGTAAGGACAATGATATAAAGGCGAGATATATGAGGAATTTTAAAATTTATGTAGAAAAAATATTTTTTTCATAACTCTTGTTTAAATCAGTGTCCATTCTAAATATGTGTTTAGGAACCTATATATTCTGTAATCTAATCGAAATAAATACACACTACCTTATGAATATGTTTGATTTACAAATTATTTTGGTATTACGTTTGTATGAAAAACGCATGCTCCGAAGGTCTCTTAAACAGTAAACTTAACAATTATATTATGAAAGCACGTCGTAGTTTTTCTAAACGTGTTAGAAAATCTGTAAAATTTATCAAAATACAACTTATTATTAATGAAAAATCATCATCATCTTCCTGCCTATTTGGGGTGCGCAACACGTTTTCCTCTTTCTCCCCTTTCAGACGTCACGGCATACGGATTTCTTTTGGGTGGTATTTAATACTTTAACTGTAAATCCCCTTTTTTCAATCAAAATATTCGAAATTATCACCAAAAATACTGAATTGCACACTAAATTTGCTCAACAAATTAATCAATTATACTATACTGTTAGATCTTTAAAGCTTAACTATTTTACTGAATGACTATGCACCATACCTGAGAAATACCGATTAATATAACATAACCTTAAAACACTTTATATTCCCCCTAAAAAGCGTAGTCGACGGAGCCCCGCTTCGCGGGGCCCCTATTTCCGAGTGCAGGGTTTAAAGGAACCTAACTAACCTAACGGGGGGGTGCCCCAAGTCCCGATTATGGGGGCAGAGATACTTCCGTATGTTCAGTTGACAATAATTCGAGACATTACAATATCGCGAGAAAAAAAATTGTGTACAAATCAGTATTTTTGTTTTACGGTGAGTAATATTGTCTCAAAATGTGTATACCTGTGGTTTCAGCTTGATTTTTGTTGTAAATTAGATAAAAAAAGCCATCAGATTTTGATGACTTTAAACATTTTTTAGTACAACATGTTTAGGTAATCAAGTAGTTAATTCGTAGTACAGTCATTTATTTGATATGTTATAAGTGGAGAAATTTTGTTTGCTTAAATTTCTTAATAGAGGTGCAGTAAAAAATTCCCCATTTCTTTTTCGTATCATTCTTCACATCATCCTCAATCTTTCTCAATCAAATTCATCAACATTCACTTCCATCACTCATTCAGTCACATGCGTTTTATCTCTCCTCATTACATGTCCATACCAAGACAAAAAAAGTTTGACATTAAAAATGCCTCTATCCAATTTAATATCATCCAGGACAGCAACTTTTAGTCAGTGGCAAAAGAGCCGTTGGCATCGGAAAATCTAACCTTTCTGACCCCGTATTCACAAACGTTCGACTCGTTTCCGATTCGACAACTCGTCTATCTGTCTTCTTCTGGCATTACGAAAACGACCGAGATAGACATACGACTTCCCGAATCGGAAGCAAATCGAAGCGTTGTGAATAAGGGGGCAGCCCCCTTAAATAAATAGACGATTACGCTTTGAACGCTTCACCTAGTCCCCGTATTATATGTTGGCTTCTAGATGGTTTTAAACGATTAAATTATTGTAATTTTGAATTTAAATGTAGTTATATTTCCATGGTTATTATATTCTGTGTCATTTTCTCGAAATTATTTTAAAAAGTTCAAAGTTTCAATGTCACACTGGTCAATTAACTCATCTTAAAGATCCAGGTTGACTGCTCTTTTTAGAAGTCGGTTTAAAAATACTTCATTTCAGTCAAGAGGCAACCCCGTTTTCCAATAAACAAAATACGAACCAATATCAGTACAATTCGAACTAGAAAACAATTCTTTCACTGATCCAGCATAAGTCAAGTAGGAAAAATACACAACGATCTGAAATCAATATGTACCTACGACGTTCTGAGCTTATTATTATACCATCAAATATGAGTAAATCCACTGAGAATAAACACTCGCTTCTCTTAATCCCAATGGAACAAAGAGAAAAACTTATTTATACCATTCACCTATATTAAACTATCTAACTATACTTTGATTTAACTCTAATTCCCTGAACCAAAAAAAAAAATATTTTATCTCCCGGTACTAGGGAATAACAGGAACACAACACCATAAACTAACCGGTAGTGACGTCACAAAGTAGAAGCCTTGTTTGGTGAACGACTAGATCCAATTTATCGCAACCAGTTCCGGTTGACAAAAACTACTCGAGGAATAGAGGGAGTCGGTTTAGTGTGACAACTTTAATTGGGCCGCTAGAGGACAAAGACTACCTCCTGAGCAAAGATATTTTAATAATATTTTTAAACAAACATGGTCGCATAACATGCAGTAAATATCCTGTATTCATTATAAATTGTAGTATTAACCTAAACCTACTTCCAATAGCCACATGTCAGCTGTCCATACAAACGTAACCTGTCAGACTTGGCAATTGTGTTATTTTAAAACCTCACTGATGTCAAAAACGTGATGCCATGTTTATGGCATCACATACTTTTTTCTAGGATATTTCTGATTACACTTAAAGTACTTACGGGATTATATTATCCGTGATTTTCTTTAGGTTTTTCGAGCATCCGATATTACGACGCTGTTGCAAGCATCATGATCGCGGGAATACTGAAGAGGTATGCGGGTGGGACGAAAATTATTAATTATGAGCAAACAAATCTGTCTACCCTCTTCCTTAGTCTTTTATTACGCGCACTACTGGAACTCGATTGTAACTCACGACAGAACACACTCACAGTATCACTCGATTTTTCTTTATAATGGAGACGCATGTTGGTTTTTATTAGGTTTATCACTGGATTCCACGTACTCGATAGTTTAAAACCGTCCTCGCGATTGATTTTTTTTATTTCTGATTGCCTATATTTTGTTAAATATATTTTTCATCCCCCCATCTCGGAAAGAGTATTTTTGCTCTTCAATATCAGAGTGCAAAAGCCGTTTTTATCGTCATGAGGGTAAAGTAAATTTGAATTTAGAACATCGTGTGCACTAAGCATGTGAATTCAAAACATCATTAAACCTATTTACTTCAACCTCTATGGTGCCGAATTTATCATACAATTTTTTTTTAATTTGTCAAGAACTCAGACTCGGAACCTTCTTGGTGTACTTTTTTAATAGGTATGTTTTGCCCGCGCCATTTTCTTTTAAGGTTAAAAACAAGGAATCCTACTTGAAAATAAGTGAAAAATCTAAAATGACCACTCATTATCTCGCGACGAGGAAGTTTATTTGACGCCAACAGAATTAACTGAATTTGTTAATAATAAGCATTTTTTTTGCGTTTATCCATTTCCTCGCTGAGGTGGGATGAAAAGTTACGTGTTGCACTCGAGTGCAAAGGTTTTTCACCTCGTGCTCTTTTGATTCCCTCGCTAACGCTCAAGATTCTAAGTTTTGAATCACTCGCTTCGCTCGTGACTCAATTTTAGGATCTTTCGCTTGCTCGGTCATCAAAATTGAGCACGCGGTTAAAAAACAACTTTGCACTCTTGTATAACAAATAACTATTTTCCTGAGTGCATGTGTGTCTGATTACTGCACTTGGGATTTTGAGGGCTTAGATAATGACACATTCTTTAAACGATAACGTTGGTGACAAAATCAAATATGTATTCGATTGACATAAGCTATCGAAACATTAGTTTACTATCCTGTTTGAAGTCTAAGCCCCTTCGTACACAAGGCTACTCAAATCTTAGATACTCAACGATTTTAATCTTCAAGCGACTGCCGCCATACAAGTCGCCGACATTCGTCCCGCGACTCGCGTCGTGCTAGTCGCGCACTACTCGCCGGACGAGATCATCGCTACATAAGTCGCAGCTTTTTCCAAGATGGCATTTAGATTTTTGACATTTTGGGAAAAGTGTGATCTGCTTAGCGACTAAATAGGCAATTCGCGTCTTGCGAGTCAATGTCGTGTGTACGGACCGTGCGCTACTCAATACTCGCGACTTAATACTAATGTGGTATACAACATTAGTATCGAAGATTTGCGTAGCCTTGTGTACGAAGGGGCTAAGTCTTTGTGTAGAAATCACTGGGTTCCACTAGAGCATTCGAGCTCAAATAAATGTAGTACAGTTATTATATAGCGAACGTCCCTATTCCGGAAGCGAGTAGGGAGTGCTTGCAATAAATAGAATTGTCTCTAAGCAAATTATTATCATTCTATACGCGTTTAATTCTTGTACTTTATATGCGTTTGTCGTTTGATAATGGAAGAGTGAAATAAACATTTCATCTCAGGATGATCCTCTTGTACTTTGTGACTACAGAATGGGCCACTGCTTCGCGAAGGGATTTTTTATATCTCTCTAATTTTTCATTTTTCATCCACCGCCTCCTTGACTATTCATGTGTTTGTAACCGTTTTATTCAAAACTTTTTCCGTAATTAAAAGCACTTTTTATAACACTAGGCAATAGCGTTAACAATAGCTTTCAACCAATGAAAGAATTCTTGAAATTGGATGATTTGTTTCAGATATTTATAATATTTCCATTTTTTTCTGTTTGCTTTTATAAAGGGTGTAAAACGCCTCTTAACAAAGCCGACCAAAGGCACTTGTTCTCCCCGCGTCATTACGATCATATTTTTGCTCTACACAATACTTGGGAACCTTCTAGTTACGGAGATATTGGGGGTCAAACTTTCAACTTTTTGACAAGTTTTGTTTAAATACGTGTTTTTATTGTAAGATTTTTGTTTTAAACACCTTAACGACCCCCTTGCTATTCAATCCATTCACCAACACAGTGCGTTACATTGAGTTCTAACACTAAACATGAGTTTTAACCCCAAAAAGTAATTTTAATAACGTCTTGATTCAAAACTATCACTTGATATGCAAACCACATCTCTTTGAACTCTAGAGTATTGAAATTTATAGTATTCTGAATAAAAAGTGTCACGTAAAAGATTGAATTTCCATAAAATATCGTGTCTGAGTGTACCGAACCATTAAGAAAGTGGGTACAACAATAACAAATCCGTCGTGCCCATTCGATTGGAGAAATCTCTTTAAAAAAAATACTCTGTAGATTAAGAAATATTACTTACAATTTTTTAACATTAAAATGTTGATGCAAGTGTTCTGTGTTCAACTTGTTTTTTATGCTGAGTAAAGCTAAATGTGCCACTTTTATTTTCTTGAAATTAAAAGACGTAAGTACATAAAAGTCAATGATTTTGGAACCTTTAACAAAAAATATTTCACAAGACTAAAAATATTGGAAAAAAACTTTAGATGATAGCTCCTCAAGTTAGTCCTCTTTTGGCAAGTGACAATCACTTTTTTGGAAATCATCAAATGACCCCCCCCCCACTCTGGGCGGAGCGGGAGGGAGTGTCAGACTCTTACTGACTAAAAACCATCCATGTTCCTTCCTCGCCTTTTACGTTCCGGGGCCGCGGTATCTCTTTCGAACAGGCCCGCAACCCCGGCAAAGTGACAATCACTTTCAAAACGTTTTGTAATTCTACGACGATTAAAGAGATGTAAGCTTTTTGGCTTAGTTCAGCTTCTTCTTAGCGCGTTGATGAAAATTTAAATTGAGGCAGCCCAAAATTTGGCGATGACTTTGGCAATGTCAGTAGAGTCCATCAGCTCCCGTGGTGTGCAAGCAACAGGACGGGCAGGACATGATATCAAGAGTCCTATCGTCAGTGGGGCAACACTCAAATACATTCTTGATTTTCCCATTGTCATAATATCACTCACATAATGTGACTTTAAGCAATTTCCCAGATTTTCCAAAGTCAAATTCTATCAAGCAAACCCAGTAAACAGAATATGCGCTAGCGTAATGATAAACCTATTATCATAAGCCATTATATATGTCACCGTAAAATTGTCTAATACGTTATATTGTAATATCTCTAGCGATATTGTAAACTCTCGAATTATTGTCAAACGAATGTTCGTTTGCGGTTCGGTTCGGTTGCGTTTTGTTGTAAGCAGTATGTACTGCTTACAACAAAACGCATTATTTTTCGTGAAATGCATGCGATGGTAGTCAACTCACGCGGTGTGGAGGGAAAGAGGGGCCCCCTTACCCAATGGTACCACTCTCATGGAAAGATAATGTACCATTCCTGAGAAATATCGATTAATATAACCTAACCTTAAAACACTTTATATTCCCCTAAAAAGCGTAGTCGACGGAACCTCGCTTTCCGAGTGCAGGGTTATAAGGAACCTAACTAACCTAGCGGGGGTGTGCCCCAAGTCCCGATTATGGGGGCAGAGATATTTTCGCATGTTCAATTGACAATAATTCGAGAGTTTACAATATCGCTAGAAAGAAAACGTTATATTGTAATGTAACGTGTTTGACAATTTTACGGTGACATATATAAGACACTCACAGTCTTATGATACTTTACAGATAGTGTGATAAACATTAATGCGTAGGGGATGCTTTTATGACTCAATGCGTTTGTTTGCAAACTGTAACTGAAGGACGTCGTGACAGTAAAACATTTTAATGCAAAACTTTGTTTTAGTTACATCATCGTCTTTTTATCTCTGTATGTTAGTATTGTTATTTAATGAACTGACAAGTTGAATGTTGTTGAGTAGACGCTTGGTTTGAGACTGATAAGTTTAGTGATGTACCGCATCTGTATAAAAGAATCATCATCATCATCTACCTAGCCTTTTCCCAACTATGTTAGGATCGGCTTCCAGTCTAACCGGATGCACCTGAATACCAATATTTTACATGGAGCGACTGCCTATCTGACCTCCAGAATCCAGTTAATACTGGGAAATACGATACCACTTGGTAAGACTGGTTGGATAAAATAATGATGAATGGAAATGTTGATGGTTGGAGAGGCAGATAAAGACTAAAAGAAATATATGAATGGATTGTTTGAGGTATGATATGAGAAAGGAGTAAATGATTCCGCGAAGATTGACAAGAGAGAAGAAAGGGAAGAAGAGATAGGAGGAGGTAGGGGGGGTTTTATTCCCATAAAGAAAACAACACGACACACGTAACTTAGGACAAGGTCAGGAAGATAATGGTGATAATGACGATGAATTGACATTTCTTATTAAGAATATGAAGAAAAATACTGTGAAAGAGGCAAATGGTGAAATAAAACAAGAAGAAACTAGTCATACTATAATTCAGGATTTCTAGAATAATAACTATGCAGAAACAAAATTTCATCAATACGGTCCAGATCCAATAAATTCCTACATTTATTATAATTTTTACTACCTGGTACAGTTTTATTCCAAAGAAACTCACCGGAAAGTGATTCAACAGGAATAGTTGTCGCGGGTATACATAAATACTTTTGGGACATGTTAAACAATTCATTATGGTATTTAGAAATGCCTTTGAAATTATCCCAGAATTGATAAGGGTTACCACTACGGTGAATGTAAGGCAAATCTACATACTGTTCCACAGTAAAGACTGAATGCAAAAGTCTTTCGTCACCCTGTATGTATTTTACTCTTTGGTCCAAATAAACCAAGAGATTATCACCGTCAACGGCTGTTGCTTTTTCCTCTGAAATGTTCTGTGAAAAGCTTAGATTCTGTGAGTTAACACTGTCATTCAATTCCATTACCACATCTTGCAGCACAGAATGAGCTATTTCTTCTGTCATAAAAGCAGCTTTCTTAAATCTTGGATCCATGAAAGTGGCCTTTTCTGAAATCTTCTTGTTTTTGTTATCGTCAAATTTGAAATTTAAATCTATTGCTGCCCCAAGTTTTGCCTTAAATTTTGTTCTCAGTTTAGTAGATGGAGAGCATTCGTTTAATTTGAATTTCACACCGACAGTTAGAGGAATAATGTGGGATAAGGATAGATATTGTACACTAGACATTTTGTTGGTCATGTCTACAAATGGTTTTAAAATTTGAACACATTCACCGATTTCTTTTCGTTCATCATCATTAAAATCACCTCTTTTATTTTCGCTAATTTCTTTCAACACATTATGCGGGGTATGCCAAGAAAAAGGTTCATCTTTCTTTTTCCTCCATGTATCTGAATTATGTTTCTGGTACTTCTTCTCAATTTCATGAAATTTCAAAAAGTTTAAGGCTTCCTTCATATCCGTGTTTAACGAGGAAGCTTTACAGCATATGTGTGATATTTTTAAATATTCTACCACTGCTTTACATATTGAGTTTTCGTTGTGACTCGTAACAAAACAGACGACTTTATCTAAAATTCCCCATTTGTCTTTCAATATGTTTCTAAGTACAATGGCAATATTTTTACCACTTTTGACTTTTGATTCTATTGTGAACAAAGTTTGAGAAATGAGTTAACCTTTATGAATGAAATGTACTGTCGCAGTTCACATACTCCGACCCCGTATTCTTCTCGACACCCCTAACCTCCAACTTTCTATTGTGATCGCTACATGAAGTACAAAATCCAAGGTTTTCTTTAGTTCTTCTCTTGCTTTAACGTGATATTTAGGAATTGTTTCCTCAAAGAATGTTTTCACATTGGGCACGGTGTTATTATCATCTTCAATATAATTTCGAAAGCCGTTGTAATCAAGCATGTTGAAAGGTCCCAAATCCAGGCATAACCGTTTGACTAGTAAACTTTCTTTATCCATTGTTTCTTGTGTTGAAGTGTTATTTGTCATTATCGTTGGCCTTGAAGTAAGAGTTACACTATCTTAACTTTGATTTGTCGGTAATGTTACATTTATATCGGTGTAGATATTGTTTATTATATTATTTTGTTTATCAAGTTTTTGATGTCTGCACTAAACAGTTTACTATTTATATCTTCACTGCTTTCACTCACAGTACCATAAACTCAGCCTATATCACTCTTAGGGTAGAGACGTCGATCTCTATTGTAGGGAGTGGGCTTTAATCTTCAAAATCAAAATCAAAATCAAAATATTTTATTTCACATAGGCCTGGATGGGCACTTATAAAACGTCGAAAAAGGTGCACGGTTCGCGTTGGTCGATTCCATGGAGAAGAACCGGCAAGAAACTCCATGGTTACTCTTTTCAAATCATTTGGTATTACACTATTATTGTTTCATTACAGCATTTGTACTAAAGTATGGGGGGACAGCGTAGGCCCGACAATAGGTCGTTGCTTGCTATACAAAAAAATGTAAAACAAAAGAAATATTTAACAAAAGTTAAGCAGCATCCGGGAATCTAAAAGGCCTTCAATGTTCAGTCACTCACAAATAATAGGTAAAAAAGCATCTATACAAAGGTAAGTAAATAAAAAATAAAAAAAATAGAATATTATAAAAAAAAAATAATTAAAGAACTAAATTAAACAAGTTACACAAATATTGTCATCAGTGCTGTAACTATTCTGAGCAAAATATGGGAAAAAATGATTTGAAAACTATTGTAATAATCTGAATCAAAAGAAAAAGAATAATGAGATTGAGAATAGTTAGAGACATCCACAAATCTGTGCCGTTTATGAGCTACCAGGGAAGCCGCATGCGCAGAAGGAATCATAGCAAAACTTCTTTGTCATCAACGTAGTCCTTGATTTTGTAATATGCTTTTTTCATAAGGACACGTTTAATATAGTTCTTGAACTTTCCATCGGTCAGTTCTATAACTGACTTTGGCAACTTGTTATAAAAGCGTATACTGTTTATAATAAAAGACTTGCTAGTTTTTGTTAATCTGAATTTAGGTATTACAATTTCATGTTTACTGCGTGTATTTTTATTGTGGAAGTCGCTTCTAATTTTGAAAAGCCCTCGATTTTTGCGGACATATAAAATACATTCAAAGATATAAAGTGAAGGCAGAGTTAATATATCGATCTCTTTGAATTTTTGCCTGAGTGACTCGCGAGGACCCATTTTATAAATCGCGTGGACTGCCCTTTTTTGTAGTATAAAAATGGAGTCAACGTCTGCTGCTGATCCCCACAGCAGGATGCCGTAAGACATAATACTGTGGAAATAAGCATAGTAAACTAACCTAGCTGTGGCTACATCCGTTAACTGCCTTATTTTCCTAACTGCATATGCAGCTGAGCTTAACCTACCTGAAAGAGTTCTAATGTGCGCGCCCCACTGTAATTTTGAATCTATAGTAATCCCTAAGAATACAGTTTCCGCTATAACATCAAGTTTATTGCCGTCAAGATTTAAATTAAGATCACGTTGTGGTACATTTGGTAAGGAGAATTTTAAACACTTAGTTTTGCTTGCATTCAATAAAAGATTATTAGCAGCGAACCATTTCGAGAGAACGGTTAGATTTTCGTTAACATGTTGGACAAGCGTATCCTTTCTATTTATTTTAAAAATTAGCGAGGTGTCATCAGCAAATAAAATTATATCTGATAATTTGGCCATCATATAAGGGAGATCATTAATGTACACAAGAAATAGGAAAGGACCGAGAATTGAACCTTGGGGCACGCCTATCTTGACTAGAGACCCGGAGGACGTCGCCCCATTTACATTTACTTTTTGCTGCCTGTTTGATAGATAAGAAAGAACCAGATCAGCAGCTTGACCACGAATTCCGTAGTGGTGTAATTTACACATCAGTGTGTTGTGGTCCACGCAGTCAAACGCTTTAGAGAGATCACAGAAAATGCCAATGGCATCTTGGGACTTCTCCCAGGATTCTAAAATGTGAGTGATAAGTTTAACTCCCGCGTCCGTTGTCGACCTGCCCTTCGTGAATCCAAACTGCTGACTGTGCAAAATCCCATTTGAGTTAAAGTGAGATAACATTAAACTTCGCGGGCTCAGTCCTCAAACGACTAGCAAATATGATGTGTCAGGAACTACTAAATCCGCAAAAATGTTTAAACCAATGACAGACGAGGAAGATAGCTCTATCATATCTTTAGAAGTGTTGACTGATTAATTAATCGATTCAATAACTCTCTACACGAAAGGTATGCGATCGAATGACATTGGTGCATGATGTAACCAGATTGTTAGGTACTACAACAACTGATAACAATACTATCTGCTGTTAAGAGCTGGTTAATATTTCGGGTATATAATTAATTGAAACGTTTGCCGTTTTGGTGCGGTATCTTGTGTGGACACACCGTAATGCTTGCACTTGTCGAACGTTGGAGCAAGTCACTGTCGGAGTTTAAGCTAGGAAACGATCAGCGATCTAAAGGGTTAGGTACCAAACATAAATGTTATAAAAGTACTTTAAAAAGTGAAATGTTGGCTTGTAATGTGAAGAAAATGAATGGTAGAAATAAAAAATAATTTATAGACAGTGCCCTTACGATGGGCCATAGTTAAAGATGCATTTCTATTGTGATCTGTTGCTATGTAGCTATTAAACGTGTTATAACACTCGTTCACAGTAAGCATTTTCAACTTGACACGGTCGACTTCTGATTATAAGTTTGGTGTGAATTCCACCTAAAGACCGCATAGTTTACGAAGACATCAGCCGGAATTGTAGATTGCGTACTTACAACTATAGATAGGTATTGAGATTATCTATAGTAAACCAGAAATAAGAATCTAACAAAAGGAGTTATTTTTTATAAAAAAAAACAAGTTTTTTTTTTTATGTAAGCAGAGAGGAGAGTAGGAAGCTTTAAATACGCAACTGGATAATGAGGGCTATTGTTTTTGAGTTTACCAGATGGCGCCACTGGCGAGTAAGGTCTTGTCATTCATTATATTTGTTACTTTAAAGTACCAATAACTTCATAAATGGTTTATTTTATTGCATATTGTGCACACTTTAGATGAATATTTACAATATTGCCCCTAAAATAAGCAAGATTTAAACATTTAAAAATATTTTTTCTTTCAAGTACTAACAAATTGGATGTTGAAAATCAAACTTGTACTTAAAACCTTCAAGCCATTATTAATCAGTAAAAATACGTGATAAAAATAGCACGCAACTCGCGAACACTATAACATCTGACATTTCGGAAGACCTTACTCTACACGAGCGCCCCTAGCGGTGAATTCATGCGGGATAGTCCCCATTAAATTACAACAGGAAGAAAAGATGTTATTTTTAAAGGATTGCTTTTAACGTCATTTTTTGTTCTTACTGTTTTCAATCCGTAACAATGGTAAAGAACTAAGGGACCTATTAGCCATGCACAAAGGCTTGAACAACACTGAACTAAACTAAGTAAATCTCAGTCTCTCCTTGAGTGTACGCTGCGAGCGGTGTGTGTACAGTCGATAACAGAATTTCAGAACAAAGACGGCTCTAAACCGATTAGCAACAAAATGTTCATTGGACCGAGCGTCGCATGTTTTATGTACAGTTGCGCTCAGCTGATGTATCCTTTTAAAGAAAATTCTTATAACGCATTTAAATTTTAGAGCAGCGGTGGCAAAGTGGTGGCGGCTCCGACTTACGAACAGTAAGTCGTGGGTTCGAACCCAGACAGGCGCATTACTTTGTGTAATTTATTTCATCCCCGCTGCTCTCAAAACGGTGAAGGAAAACATCGTGAGAAAACCGGCATGTCCTAGAACCAAAAACTCGAAGGCATTCGACATCTACCAATCCGCACTGGGCTCGCGTGGTAGATTATAGCCCATTCTCTCTCATTAAGAGGAGGCCGTGTCCCAGCAGTGGGAACATTATAGGCTGATGATGATGATGATGATGATTTAAATTTTGAAAACAATGAAAGTAAATTTTGTTTCAGTCTTTAAAATGCCTTGAAAACAATGGGTAATTGTACATTCGCCACAAACTTAATTCGTCACAATTTGTATACTCCAGAGGTACATTGAAAGTAAATTCGACACATAAAAAATATGTGTAAATTCGTTACAAGTCTCCAAAGATACTTTTTGCATAAAGTAGCAAACAAAGTTATTGGTTTTCAGCACTCGTAATGAAAATGATTTCTAAAATCTTTTATTTTCTCCTGCGCTCCTGCACATGCTATCACGCGCTCAATGATGATAATGATCATCATCGTGTAAGCCCGGAATCACACAATACTGAGTCAACTTCATAAGGATTTTGACTAACAACAGACAAAAGTGGTTTTGACCGATTAACAGTTTTGACTGTAACATATCGTACAATTCTTCACAAAACCCTTTAACTCCATGTACTTCCCTACCCAACAAAAGCACTACTTTTCCTTAACGCCCCATTACTTCGAAACTTTCTCCAAACCCATACATTTCTAAGCGACAAATCAGCCGGTATAACGGACATTTTGCCACACACACCGCGTGAATGGAACTAATCCTTAGAAAGCGGATTGCAGAGGAACGTGAAGTTGGACCTACAGAACCCCTGATTACTTATTCTTTGGCGTCTTTCCTTATTTATGGTGTAAGTAGGTGGCTACACATATGAACATTCGTATTACCTGTCTACACATACTGAAAGCCTTTGGTCGGAAACTCGGCACTTTGGTCAAAAAAGTAAGATATCTATTCACTTTTATATTTAACCAACGCCTCATTGCTTCGTTGGCGAAGTAGTCGTAAGCGCGACTGCTAAGCTTGAGATCCCCGGTTGGATTCCCAGGTTGGGCAAAATACCTTTGAGTTTTTCTTTCAGGAATTTCTCATTAGCAGCCACGGAGTTTGTATTTGTGCTCGGTCGATGGAAATAGGCTCGCTCCCTATTATATCGAATCATACACCTCTTACGTACAGCTCTGCCTAAATCTTTGAAGATAATAGGCATGATGGTATGTTATGTCGGGGCTCCTTATTAACATATTTTTTTCGTTTGGCAATACAAACAAAAGTCACCTTTGAATGGGCATTTAATCCATACTAATATTATAAAGCAGAAGAGTTTGTTTGTTTGGTTGGTTGGTTGAACGCGCTAATCTCAGAAACTACCGCCTCAAATTGAAAAAATCTTTTTGTGTTGGATAGTCCATTTATTGAGGAAGGCTTTAACCTATATAACATCACGTTACGATTATTAGGAGCGGAGCAGGAACGATAAATGTTGCAAAAACGGGGTTTTTTTTTCCTTTCGTTTTTCTCTCTTATGCGACGCAGACGAAGTGGCGTGGGTCAGCTAATATGCAATATTTTTAAACATTAAACTTCTGCTATGCTTTTTTATAAGAACCGAAATCAAACACGCCTTTACTGAAAACTAGACAAAGCAACACACAAGTCGTCGAAAGTTAGTTCCATAACTCTGGCATATTTAACTAGGCAAGTTTCATGAGCCCAGAGACTGGATTCAAGGCTAACGCATACACTTAGGACCAAGTTTGAGGACTTATCACTTTTAGTATGCCTATCTAGTTAGGGAACTAGGTCATGGCTGTGGAGGGCAGGATACTAAAACGGCAATATTTTAATGGTCTAACAGAATTCTAAAATTGTCAGACACGTTATATTACAATATAACGTGTTTCTCTCTAGCGATATTGTAAACTAACTGAACAGAAGGAAGTATCTGTGCCCCAATAATTGGGACTTGGGGCACTCCCCCCCCCCCCGTTAGGTTAGTAATTCCTTTAAACCCAGTCAGAAATAGGGGCCCCGTCGACTACGCTTTTTAGGGGGATTTAAAGTGTTTTAAGATTAGGTTATATTAATCGATATTTCTCAGGAATTGTACAGTATCTTTTCATGAGAGTGGTACCACTGGGCAAGGGGGACCCCTCCTTTCCTGGAGGGACTCACGCGATGTGTTGACTACCATCGCATGCATTTCACGAAAAATAACGCGTTTTTATTGTAAGCAGTATGTTCGTTTGACAATGATTCGAGAGTTTACAATATCGTTAGATAGATTACAATATAACGTGTTTGACAATTTTACGGTGTTAAAAAATTAACAGCAAGAAACTTGAGGAGTTGTTTGGAATCACAAATAAAAAATAATCACGAAAAAATTTTACATAAGTAACGATCCGTTTCAAAGATATGCAATTTTTTCACTGCGCACAAAATTATTGAATATGCGTACTTGACTGTACACCGTGCTTTCCCATCATATTTTGCAGACTTTGGACTCGCAATGTTTTTTTTTACGTAAAAACTAAAAATGCTTGAAAAAACATTTTTTTTAAGGAATATGATTGTTATTTGATGCCGAGTACGTACACGAAATTCTTGCAGTTAATTTTTTAAAACCTTATACAACGTGTAACAGAAAGGGTATAGTCATACAAAAGGGTGTGCTACAGACCATCAAACTGAACAACTTTCTCCATGGAGCCTTTCATATGACTATACCCTTTTTGTGACACGTTGCATATGTCCCTAGTACCTACATCTCTTCAGCCGCGTAGCGTTTTTAAGTGTTCCACTAATAGGCCGCTTCCACGAGCGAGAGAATCGCGGCGATGTTATCGTCCTTGCCACGTTTCTCCATACACTGAATACCAGTATTTTACATGGAGCGACTGCCTATCTGACCTCTACAACCCAGTTAGTACTGGATAATATGATACCACTTAGTTAGACTGGTTGTCAGATTCTTTGGGCCACGGACTACCTGTAACGACTGCCAAAGATGGACAAATGACAGCCGGGACCAACAGCTTAACGTGCTTGCCGAGGCACGGAGGAAACTCGGTTTGTAAGGGTGGTCAACTGGTCACCCATCCACAGACCAACATAAGCAAGCACGGCTGTACCTAAAGATCAGCCCGAGCGGCTGTTATTATTTAGCCACAAGCCACTCCACGGCGTTCTGACGGCGTTTAGCATTAGCGCTTTTTTGCGTTTTGGTTTAGTTGGTTTAGACTCGGAAGGTGTATTAACACTCTTGACCAGAGCTCTTTCTATATCTCTTTCCAAGACATCAACATCATAAAGGATGAAAACAACTTCTTAACGAAGCCGAAAGGCACTATTTCTCCCCGTTATTGCGATCATTTTTTTGTTCTACACCATAAACCTTCTAGTTACGGAGATATTGGGGGTCAAAGTTACAACTTTTCGTTTAAGTAAATGTTTTTATTGTAATATTTATATTTTAAACACCTCCATGACCCCCATACTATTCAATCCATCCATGTTTTGAGCGCGTTACATTGACTTCATTAACAAAACATAATTATTCACCCCAAAAAAAAAAGTCGTTTCCCAGCAATATTTTTTGCAAAAAGTTATTTAATTTTATGTACAGAATGCTTGGTTGACGGCTTCGTGATGAAGGTGTTTATACCCTGTAAATAAACATGATTATTTAAAACTAATATTTACTTTTACAAACAAAATAGTAACCCCTAAAGACGACCCACTGACCTTTGTTTGTGTTCTAAATTCAAAAATATAAAAAAGGCAGTTTCTTGAATTAGTCTGTTTAGCGGCTTCATTCTACTTTCGCCTCGAATGTTATAACAAAATAAAACTCGTATCAAAATGTACTATTTCTGCACAATGAAATTATAGAAGCCCAAAATTTCGTCAGATAAAGATGCTGCAAAAAAATCTAGCAAAATCACGCTGAAGCTAATATTGGATTAAAATATCGCATTCCATTACCGTCTACCATTGTTTAACCG
The DNA here is from genome assembly GCA_916618015.1 of Xestia c-nigrum. NCBI lineage: Eukaryota > Metazoa > Arthropoda > Insecta > Lepidoptera > Noctuidae > Xestia > Xestia c-nigrum. The sequence continues at coordinate 4,840,552 of OU745262.1, forward strand.
GAATACGAATCCGGGCTGGCGTAGTTTTAAAACACACTGGAAATACGAATCGGATTTTTTGTTTTGCGTATTTTCTGACAGGAAGTGAAGTCCGGTTAATTGTATTTAGATGAATGGGTTTTCAGTTTTATATTGTTATGTGAGCGTGCGAGTGAAATTGGAAAAATGCATTGTGATTTAATGGAGTTGAGACGTATGAGGAAAAATCTGAACGGCTGAATTGATTTAGGTTTTATACTATTTTGTAGGTGCATTACGTTGTTATAATGTACTTATTTGAAAGGGATGACAATTCAATGTAAGACCGTATCTTCACTACATATTATAAAACAAGGTCCTCCGCCGCGTCTGTCTATCTGTCTGTTTGTGATAAACTCAAAAACTACTGAACCGATTTTCATACTGTTTTCACTTATGTATAGAGTGGTTCTAGTGGAAGGTTTTAGTATCGCAAAGCCGCAGGCATCAGCTAGTGCTAAATAAAAACCGGTAAGTGCAAGCAGGACTCGCGAATGAGGGTTCCGCCCCATTGCAGTAAGGGGAACCCCCTTTAAGAAACAGCGCTCACAGATAGACGGTTGGATGGATGGACAGCGGAGGCATATTATCTAATAAGGTCAAGTTGGTTTCTCTAAGGACATTACACAAAAAAGTTGCCATGTATTTTACCAGAATAAGAAAAGAGCACTCTTCCACGAAGATTTATACCAGACTTACCTACTCTAGTAGTATCTACTAACTATTATTCTCCCTAGAAGCTAAAGCTCCAGTAAGCGAAGTCAGCGCTTTGTCTTCCGCTGAAAGCGATTCATTGTACACATTTCTAATTGAATAATCTCCAGACTGTCTATTGACTGAATTCGCTTCTAACCGTCTTAACTAAATTGTACAAGCTGTTGACATTATTGATAGTAAGTAAATTTTTGATGTTCGCTTTAGTTGAATATCCTTATATTCGTCGAGTGCAATTAGACAATAAGGTGGAAGGAAGTTTACAGTGGGCAGATTTTCATGGGTTTTTTTTTATTGAATTCCTAAAGGAGTGGAAAAGAAAATTAAATAAAAATTTTCGCCACTCGTGACTTTTTTAATTTTTAATTTCCTTTGGATTTTTTATTCTCGTTCGTGAATATCTTCAAATTCAACGAATTCATATTGTATAGTAATAGTGTGACCTGCGTGCATCCATGGTCTGTTTATTGGTTCATTGTAGTCGATGTAATGCAAATTTCAAGAATATTTTCTAAAATATCGAATTTTAAGGCCAACATTTCTTTTGAAATTGGTAACTGATACTTTTCACATAATTATGATTGGATGTAAATGTATTTAAGAAAAACATATTTACGACTGATGTGACTAAAATTCATTCACAGTTATCAGAAAATTGCCTATATAAAAGTTAAAGAAGGCCATTTTTCTCAAAATAATTCTATGAAAATAAAATAAAAGTCGCGAGCTGTGAAATTTTTTTTTAACTTTCTTCTCCACTCTTCTAAGGACTCAATAAAACGTCCCATGAAAATCCGCCCATTATAAACTTCGTTCCACCTTATGAGTATTTTTTGTCTAATTGCACCCAATGTATTTCGGTTATATGTATTTTTTTTAAACTTACCACGAGCTTCACACTGGTGATACTAAACGTTTTTATCAGCACCCACCATCTTCTGCCTAGCCTTTTCCCAACTATGTTGGGGTCGGCTTTTAGCCTAACCGGATGCAGCTGAATACCAGCATTTTACATGGAGCGACTGCCTATCTGACCTCCACAACCCAGTTAGTACTAAGTTATACGATACCCATTGATGAGACTGGTTTATCAAACTTTTGGGCTGACTGACCTGTGACGACTGTCAAGGATATACAAATGACAGTCAGGGCTTACGGCTTAACGTGCTTTCCGAGGCACAGAGGAATCTCGGTATATAATTCATCCCCCATAGAAAAAGGAGGATCCTCCGACCAGACGAGTGTTATGTCTGGTGGGCTCCTGCCCGACGCGCCCGACGGTTGTTGTCGGGATCTCGTATACAGGGTGTAAACCACCTCATCACAAAGCCAGTTAACCAAGCATTCTATACATCAAACTAAATAACTTTACGCAAAAAATATTGCTGGGAAACAACTTTTTTTTTGAGGTTATAAATCATGTTTTGTGGTAGAACTCAATGCAACGCACTTCAAACATTGTGCTGATGGATGAATTGAATGGTACGGGGGTCGTGGAGTTGTTAAAATCTTACAAAAAAAAACTTGTATTTAAAAAACAACTTGTATTTAAAAAAATTGGTTGTCTGTAAAGTCGGTTTACGGACGATAGATTTACGTGATAACGTCATAATCATTATTTTATGTAATACAAACAGGTGGAACGTTACTATGGAACGTTACTATGGAACGTTACTATTTTTCATGAGTGTTGCTGGTATTATCAATTTATAAGACGTTATCACGTCAAAAAAACTTGTCAAAAAGTTGTAACTTTGACCCCCCATATCTCAGTAACTAGGAGGTTCCCAGGTGTGGTGTACAACAAAAAAATGATCGCAATGATGGGGAGAACAAGTGCCTTTCGGCTTCGTGAAGAGGTGTTTGACACCCTTTATGTTCTTAAGTCGCGGAGAATGTTGCTTGCGCGATGTAGGAATTCTGACGTATTTCGCTTGATAGTTCATCACCTTTGTCATAGATGTCGCTGTAGTACTTTTTGTTAAATTTAGCCGAAGTACTATTTGTAGTGCTGCTACATTATAATTTAACCACAAGCTCCTCAAGCTTCTCCATCAATCAGCACTTCAGTGGTACAATAATTATCTGTATAGCCCTGGCTCTTGCACTAGGAATTTATATATCACAAGAGGCAGTCAGCGACTGCGAGAAAATACTTGAAAGAAGTCTTTTATAATAGTATAAAGATTTAGAGCATAATAATAGAATAAAGGGTTTAAAACACCTCTTAACGAAGCCGAAAGGCACTAGGAGTTTACCCTGTCATTGCTAATTTTTTTTTGTTCTACACCATACCTGGAAACCTTTTAGTTACGGAAATTTGGGGTCAAACTTCCAACTTATCGACAAAAGTAAAAAAGCAAAAGTAAGTTTTTTTTAAATAATTGTTTTAAATGTAAGATTTTTACTTTATACACCCCTACGACCCCCCCCCCCCCTCTTCAATCCATCCACCAGCACAATGTTTTGAGTGCGTTACATTGAGTCCTACCACAAAACATGATTTAACACCCACCACAAAAAAATGATTTCCCAGCAATAATTTTTGCGTAAAGTTACTTACTTTAATGTACATAATGCTTGGTTGACGGCTTCGTGATATGGTGGTTTACACCCTGTATAGACCACACACGACCTTGTAGTGCGACAGAAGGAAACAAGTAAAGCATACTATTGCCTCTTGACACAAGTCGCGGTGTAAGTCACATCACCTGATGTCGTGGCCGGATACCAAGCAACAAATCTAAAATAAATAAATGAATCAATATCACTGGACGGCTGGAAGGCTTGTGTCGTGGACACCAAGTAGTTGATATACTACATATATACTTTTTGTTTGTAAATAAATACTTAACATCCATGACTCGGTAACAAATTAATGTCCATGCTCATCACACAAACATATGCTCCTACCGGGATTCGAACCCAGGACCCTAAGAACGTAAGGCAGCCTTACCACCACTACGTCATTCGGGTCGTCAAATTTAGAAATACTGATGTTTATATGTAGTATTACTAAACATAGTAAACATATATTTACAATTGATTCTACATTATATCTGACAGCTGTTTCACCACCCACTCGTTTTCGCGTTACCAAACGTTTTATATTTTTCAATTTCCCAAATTGTTTTTATGTTTTTGTTGAAAATAAGCGAATGGAGTGTTTAAATTACGTTTCAAAGAGAAATAGAATGTTTGTGAAATGTGTTGGAAAAAAGTTTGGCGGAATCCTTTGTAGGAAAGGGCAAAGCTTTCTGTACCAAATTTGACATTTGTAATAAATATTGTAAAAATGGTAACCGCTAGAAGCAATTGACGCACATTTTAGCCAAAAAACTTTTTAAATTTGCAGTAATTGAAGCCATACAATATTTCAAGTTGAGGAAAGCAGCAGGTCTAATTGAATTGTCTTATTGCAAAGTAGAAACATCAGGTCCACCTAGTATTTCGAGATATCGCCACGCGGTTGTTCGACTCTTACGTGACCAGAGGCTGGCTGGAGGAGAAGGGAGAGGGCAGGAGAACTGGCTCATTTTTTTGCCATAGTATCAGCGTTACCATCCAACGTAGCAATGCCGTTGGGCACTTTTGAATGCAATATGGACAATTTGTATTCCTTTTAATTCATCTAAATGTTAAGTGAATATTTTTAGTTATTTCTGTTATAGTTTGTGAATAGGCTTGTGAACTGAAAAAAATCCAATTAGTCCGTCGCTTAGATTATCGATAAATATTTGACCCGTATTTATTATTTTATTACATAAACCAAAATTGACGAAGATACGACGCTTTTAAAATTATCAATACGTCATCAGACAAGTTTTATTTTTATAGGTGAGAATGATTCACGCTCACGACAAGGTCTATTTTTTGCTTATGTAACACATCGTGTTCGTATCTTCTAATGAATGACGTCATTGTATGTATTTATGATAAGAAACGCAAAATTCGGTGTAACAATCGCCAACGTCCATACTACGTTGAATACACCGGTTCTCGTCCGATCACCGAAGTTAAGCAACATCGGGCGCGGTCAGTACTTGGATGGGTGACCGCCTGGGAACACCGCGTGACGTTGGCTTTTTGCTTTTTTCAGTTCCTCATATTCGATCATATTTGTTTACATTCTTTTTTTGAAAAAAATGTGTGTTTTGAAAGCGCGCAATTTACTTCTAATCTAATGCAACTCAAATTAATTTAATTGATTTATGTTTGTACAAAACAAAAATTGGTAAATAAAATAAACGAGTAATTACTAAGCTCAGCACAGGATGTTCGAGTACCATGAAAAAATAGACATTATACTCAAACAAATAAAGTACGAAATTCTGCTTTTGGTATGCTATAATCTGACGCGACTTTGTAAATTCTGTTTTTGGTATGCTATAGTCTGACGCGACTTTGTAAACCGCAGCTGTCCGATCTGACACATGTACATTTTATGGGGGCCGGGTGTTAAACAACGTTTTTTTGTCTCTAACGATTCATTTCCACTGGCGAAATATTCACATAAAACATGTTATTTTTAGAAAAGATATCAATTAAGAGATGCTTCTGCCAGCGGCTTCGTCCGCGTGAAGTTAGATAATTTTCTAATGGGATCTTACTACCGGGATAAAAAGTATCCTATGTTTTAATCTACTAGTAGCTGACTTACGTTCTTTGGGTCCCGGGTTCGAATCTCAATAAGGAGCAAATATTTGTGAGATGTGCATGGACAGTTTCCGAGTCATGGATGTTAATATGTATAATAAGTATTTACAAACAAAAAAAGTATCTATGTAGTATATCAACTATCTGGTGTCGACGGCACAAGCCTCGTTGCTTAGTGTGGCACTAGATGGCGCTGCGCTGTGTGTAATGTCCAGCGGCCATGTTTTCTTTTTATTATTTTTAATCTAGGTTATAAACTTCGTGTGCTATATCCAAATCCGTTTAGTAGTTTTTTCGTGAAAGAGTAACAAACATTCATACTCACAAACTTTAGCATTAATAATATTAGTAGGATGTAAATGTTCCGCCAATGGGACATACACGAAAAAAGAGTAGTGTTGATTAGTTGTTTCCAGTATTTCAAAGCCAACTAGATCTATTTAGAATTACGATTTACGTACCTACTTGGTCAAAGTTTAAATAATTTAAACTTTATAACTGAGGAATTAGGTTCAAAGTTGATTGGGAAAATTTGACGGTTTCATCCGAGAGTAGTTAATGTAGTTACGTCTTTAGAACGCGCTCAAAGTAACAGATAGGCTGACAGCAACTTTCGCAAAAAATAATTCTTCAAATGAATCTAAATATAAACTTTGTAATTTAACTGGTTATGTAAATATATGTTAATTCTGCACCCAAACAGATACTGATTGAGCATTGGTTTCGGAACATACCATGCCAATTTTAGTTTTTCTACATTTGTGCATTATCTTCCCGGATCTTTTTCGCGGAATCAACATTTAAAAAATTAAATGCTGAAACAAGTCTGACAGTCCAGAAGCCGAAAGCGCGAATCTTCCTCGTCTTGATGAAGATGCGATGCTATTTTGAAAAACTTTGCATAACATTAATGTCATAGATTACCACACAGTATCACCGAATTCCATAACTTTGTGATAGTAATCTTCTGCTATCAGTAGCAAATTTAATACTCAATACTCAAATCTTTATTGCATTCCATATGTATTACGTATGGAATGACTGGTTGAATTATAGGATCGTACACTGTTATTTTGTTGCTTATTCTGCCAACGTCCATACTACGTTGAATACACCGGTTCTCGTCCGATCACCGAAGTTAAGCAACATCGGGCGCGGTCAGTACTTGGATGGGTGACCGCCTGGGAACACCGCGTGACGTTGGCTTTTTGCAATTTGTAGTTCCTATTAACTACACTGTTTTTTTTTGCATCTGGTAATGTTTTTAATCAGCTTCCTTTGATGTTTTATTGAAATGGGAATTGTTGGGTTAGCACGTAAAAGTGTATTCTCCGCGAACTTCAATCTAACTCATGTGGAAAATAAGCTATTATTATGCCCTAGCGACACAAGATTTTCTTTTGGGGTTTTCTGAAGTGACATGGAATAATATACTTTACCGTCAGTCATATAAAGTTTTTGGTCTGGGCTGAGCCTTGCTATTTGGCATCTTTTTTTGTGAGTTCTGACGTCACGAGCCCCCACTCCCAAGTTTTGATGCGTTTTATCTTTGTCAATATTCGTTGCTTTACAAAAACAAAACATACGTGTCCATTATATTTTCCGATACTCTAACTGACGGACTAAATAAACTTGCAATTTATTGATGGTGGAAACTAGCCTATTATGAATAAATCTCTATTCAATGCATCAACGACTACATTCATGCGGGCGTTTGACTCGCACTTGCCCGGTTTTTAGTCTTTAACATTTTCCTTGGAACTTAAAACCTAGTAAAATATACCGGACCCCGTTATAATCCTTTAAAAAAACATGGTTTAACTGTAAGCCCAGACATTAAATAGGTTAGGTTACACAAATACCTAAGTTTATTTCAAAATGTAGTTAAGCCTCTTATATTAAACCTTTGAGGCTTGTTTTGTTCTAGTAAATAGAATAAATCCAATTCTTTTGGTCCAACTTCTAATAAAACAGATTGTGGTTATTTCTAAAGCTGCTTAAATCCCCTAACTCTGTTGCCACATCAAAGCTATGTTTCTTTTTTTTTTGTACGTAAAATATTGCTTAGTTCTGTCTGGCTGAGACCCATTTTGTCTTAAATACCCAATAGAGAAAATCAAGCTATGTTTTAAAACTTAGATTCGGCACAAAATTATGACCTATGATTTTGGAAAAAATATATTTAGAGGATTTTTATTGTCATGTTTTATTTATTTATTTATTTATTAAAACTTTATGCACAAGTAAACACTGTACAAAGGCGGACTTAATGCCTTGGGCATTTTCTACCAGTCTACCTTAGGGTGATGCAGAGACAATACAAAGTAGGTGCAATAGCAGAAACAAAATATTTAAAACATAAAACTAAAATACAATAATAAATACATATATACATACATAAAGCAAAATATAAAAAAAGGTTATGAGAGATTAACAAAAAAAACTACAAGTTAGTTCTGAGACGACTCTGCCAACTTCTTGTGAATGTGCTCTCGAGCTTTCACTTTAAAAGTAAACCGATTGGTTACCGTCCTGATATTCTGAGGGAGCGCATGTTACCAGATGAAAACAATTTAAATTGTCAATTTACGAGTGTGTACAGGAAAAAAGAAAAAACTTTTTACAAAAAATAAAACCGACTTTAGAGAAAACAAAAAATTGAAACATGACTTAAAAAACGCAAAAAAAAACTAAATCAATCAAACAAAGGTCACCGACTTCTGAAGCGTTTTTTCTGAAGTTATTTTTCACTTTTTTGTTTTTATTTTTCAGTTTTTAGTGGTTCACATGTGCTTACCCCTTCACAGCGTACCGGCGTGATTTTAGTTAATGAACTGGTGCAAACAATAGACAGATATGAGATTTCAGCAATCCCAGTACATTTGCTATCATTTATTGAGGAGTTCTTCATCAGATCTTCATCAAATTGAAATGGGATCACTTCGAGAAAGTACACTTCCTAAAACTACCCAAATCGCTTCATAAGTGCCTGTAAAATGTAAAGAGTTTTCTCTATTTCTCCAGAATCAGATCAGATCCTGATTTGATGATTAGGAGACCACACGAGAAGCACCAGCTTTCACCCAGTCGAAAGTTCTGAGGTAACAAACACTTTCGAAATCTGGGTGTATTTTACACATCTGCGTACCTCAGAGCACACAGGCGTGATGTTGCGTCATGATATAGTATAAACCATGAACCTACAAGTGATTGCAGCAATCACTGCAGATTTGCTGTGTCTTGATTAGTCCACAAACGCTAAGCAGAGAGGCAAGTTATACTCTTCGGTCTTCTGTATAACCTGCCGAAGCGTATGTATGTGGTCCACGGTGCTAAAACCTTTTCGGAAACCGGCTTGTTCGGGTGGCTGGAAATCGTCAAACCTGCGCGCGAGACGATTCGTGATGACTCGTGAAAACAACTTGTAAACATGGCTTAGAAGTGAGATGGGCCTGTAATTCTTCAACCGGGCATTGTCACCCTTCTTGAAGAAGAGCACCACCACACCCCTGCACCATGCCTGTGGCGTTTTCCCCTCGAGTATGACGGAATTGAATAGCTTTTGAAGGGCCTTAAGTACCGGTTTTCCACCCGCCTTCAGGAGTTCGGCAGTAATTCCGTCATCCCCCGGTGCCTTGTTGTTTTTGAGTTGTTTCAGAGCCATCCTAATCTCGTACAGGCTGACGTCCGGGATATCTTCGGTATAGTGTCGGGTTAGTCTAGCTCTTGGGTCGTTTGCTAGATCGACAATGGGTTTGCTGGTTGACGTGTACAACTGTCCATAGAAGCTCTCGATCTCCCTCAGTAGCTCCGGTTTGGCGGATAAGATCCTGCCATCGTCGGTCTTCAGTTTCGTGAGCTGGCTCTGCCCAATAGCCAGATCTCTTGAAAATACTTTTGAGCCTTTATTCCGCTCGATCGCGTCTTTAATACGCTCGGTATTAAAGCGGCGGAGGTCGCTCTTTAAGGATTTAGAGATCCGTCTATTGAGCTGCCGGTATTTCGACGCCTCATCTGAAGACTGCAGGATCAACTCACGCCGCTCCTTCATGAGCTCGAGAGTTTGATCGGAGAACCTCTTTTTCTGATCTGTACGACGTGTCTTGAAGAACTTAGACCCGGTCGTATGGACAGTTTCCACGAACCCATCGTTATATTCGTCCACTGAGCCGCCTAGGCACTCGAAACGATTCTGGAGTTCGAGCTGAAAGCTCTCGGGGTTTTGAATTTGGATCTGTGCTGGACGGAGCGTAGACTTCATCAGTCGAGACCTTTCTAGCTTGATATTGATGTTCAATGTGCCTCTTACCATGCGGTGATCGCTCCCGGTTTTCACCGAATTGATCACAGAGACATCATTGAACATTTGCTAGCACCAGCAAACTGGTGCTTTGAAAAGCACCAGCTTTCAAACAAAAAAAGAACAATCAAAATCGGTTCACCTAGTCGAAAGTTCTGAGGTAACAAACACAAAAAAAAAATATTTATATGTATACAGACGAATTGAGAACGTCCTCTTTTTGGAAGTCGGTTGAAAATAACTAAAAATATGTACAAAGGCTCCATTTCATCGTGAAATCATTTGTGAAGACTTGATAGGCAGACAATAAATTTCTGCGTGAGTATTTTACTACATTTTTTTCCGTTACTAGGTGTGCCGCGCTGAAATTAATAATTAACAAGGATGTAGAAATACTTGTTTTTCATACTTACTATTTGTGGCCTATTACGTAAATAAAATACCTAAGAAGACAAGGCAGACGAAGACAGAGGAATGACGATTTGCAACGAGTACCAAAATATATAGAGCAGAAAAGTTAATAAAATTCTTAAGACGAAAAATACTAAGACACAATTGCGCGCCGGCACTTATTTCCAATTTTTAATCCAAAAGAAAACTGAGATATTGGAAGTGGAATTTGTTAAAATGTAATTTATTCTGAAACTAGATTTTGCCCGCGGGCTTACGTGCTGAGAATAACTTTTCGTTTTTCTTCTCCCATCTATACCTCTATACTAATATTATAAAGCAGAAGAGTTTGTTTGTTTGTTTGGTTGAACGCGCTAATCTCAGGAACTACCGGCTCAAATTGAAAACATATTTTCGCGTTGGATAGTCCATTTATCGAGGAAAGCTATAGGCTATTTAACATCATGCTATGACCAATAGGAGCGGAGCAGCAATAAGCGGCAAGCGGGAAATTCACGCGAACGAAGTCGCGGGCAGAAGCAAGTAATATTATAAAGCAGAAGAGTTTGTTTGTTTGTTTGTTTGGTTGAACGCGCTAATATCAGGAAGTACTGGTTCAAATTAAAAAAATCTTTTTGTGTTGGATAGTCCATTTATCGAGGAAGGCTTTAGGCTATATAACATCACGCTACGACCATAAAAAGCGGAGCAGGAATGAAAAATGTTGGAATAAGGGGTTTTTTTTTTTCCTTTCGTTTTTTCTCTTATGTGACGCAGACGAAGTTGCGTGGGTCAGCTAGTTTCTAAATAATTTAAAATCGCAGATTGATGGATGTACAGGCATCAAATACGAGAACCTTAAAACAGCCTGGGTCATTTGATGATTTCCCATCCTTAAAAAAAAAAAAAAAAAAAAAAAAAAAGGCCAGTTTCTGTAACTTACTTACGTATAACTGTCATGCCTCCGTCTCGTAGGTATCGGTGTTTCTATTAACAAAGTTGGCTTGCAATATCCTACCCGCGTCACCTACCTGGTCACTTGATTTATATAAAAATCGAATACAGTTTTTCTGTGACGTTTTGTTTCTAGCGGTCCGTAAGCTAAATGTCAAACAGACAGAGATAGCAACCTACCGATAACTGTTAGTTAGTGATTGTAAATGGCCGTTAGTTGTCTTAAAAAGATGTGTGGGATTTTAGTTATATTAATGAAAGACAGACACTAGAGTGTAATAAAATAGTGTCCAAGTGTCTATAAAATTTATAAAATCATTCCCCGTAGGTGAGGTTGGAATCCAGATGAATCATATTACCCAGTATTACTAACTGGGTTGTGGTGGTCAGATAGGTAGTCGCTCCATTTAAATACTGGTATTCAGCTGCATCCGGTTAGACTGTAAGCCGACCCCACCTTAGTTGGGAAAAGGCTAGGCAGACGATGATGTGGTGAGGTTGAAACTTACACGAAAAAGTATTTCGCCACTGTTTACATTAGACGTCGCGACGTCCAACCGACGCGTCGGTTGAGTTTCCTAGAAGAGACGAAGTGGACTGAAGCTGTGCCTGAAATACTTATACAATCATTTGCAATTCGTCAAAGAAATACAAAGTGCTTTAAAAGCCATTGCACTTATGGGTCAAAGCACACTTATAGGTCTGAATTCTTGTCGCGCTGACGGTTGTGACGAGCGAAAACAAAATACGGCTGTCGGTCACCGCTGACGTCAGCGTCGCAGTCATCAATAGTCTTTATTGTTTTCTGCTGCTGGGACACGGCCTCCTCTCAAGGAGAGGGAATGGGCTATAATCGACCACGCGAGCCCAGTGCGAATTGGTAGATGTCACATGTCTTCGTATTTTTGGTTCTAGGACATGCCGGTTTTCTCACTATGTTTTCATTCACCGTTTTGAGAGCAGTGGTGATGAAATAAATTACACAAAGTATTGCGCCTGCCTGGGTTCGAACCCACGACTTAGGTACTGTTCGCAAGTCGGGGCCGCCACCACTGGGCCACCGCTGCTCTACTGCGCTGCACGGTGCTACATATAGAACACAATGTATACTCAACGCGACCGACCGTCGCGTGACAGGGATTTAGGGCTTAATGTTGCCATACTCATCCCTAGTCGTACTGAAATAAAGAAGAGGAAAGATACGGCTATACACTATACAGGGTGTAAACCACCTCATCACAAAGCCGTTAACCAAGCATTCTGTACATCAAAAGCAACTTTACGCAAAAAATATTGCTGGGAAACAACTTTTTTTTTGAGGTACGCACTTAAAATATTGTGCTGATGGATGGGTTGAACAGTACCGGGGTCGTGGAGGTGTTAAAAGTTAAAATCGTACAAAAAAAAACTTGTCAAAAAAGTTGTAACTTTGACCCTCCATATCTCCGTAACTAGAAGGTTCCCAGGTATGGTGTACAACAAAAAAATGGTCGCTAAATCATCAGATATCCCAGTTAATAGAAAATAAATTTTCTTGCCAGAGAAAACAAAAATCTAAAATTTAAAACACTAAAAGCCAACAATTCTGAACAAACAAATTCACTTTCCTTTATATTATTAGTTAGTACAAATGAAGTCAGACTTCGAAATGTCGCCCTCTCAGTTTGACCTAAATGAGATATCTTTATTCCGATGGAAGTCTCAACAGTAAAATCTTAGATCAAGCTTAAAATTAAGATTTTGTGATATTGACGTTGAATTAATAATGCCTTGAAAATTGCAATAGAATTATTTCGTGTCTGTGAGATGATTGATTACTAAAAGTAAAAGTTTCTAGTCTATCTTTCTTTTTTTTATTGTGGTTATAACCTAACCTGTTGAAAGACTTCTTATATTCTTCGTCTGACTCCTAAGACACAGGCACATACACCTAGTTTAGATGTCAGAGAATTAAAATTATTGTGACCTAGTTATAAGCCTTATTATGCTCTGTGTTTTGGATTATTGTACTGTGATGGCTTTTGGTGCAATAAAGAATTTAATTATTTATTTTATTTATTTATTTATACCACCAATGGGCCTATGAATAGGCTTTTCAACTGAAAAAATCTAATTAGTCCATTATCAGTTAGATTATCAAAATATTTTTAACCTGTACCTATGTTTTCTTTTGTTACGTAAACCATAATTGGTGATGATACGATTTAAAATTCTCAATACGTCACGCCGTGTTATAAATTTTAGTGCGTTCTGACGTCACGCGCCCCCACTGCTAAGTTTTGATGCGCTTTATCTTTGTCAATAGTCATTGATTTACAAAAACAAAAAATACGTGTCCATTATTTTCTTATTTTCCAACACTCTAACTGATGGATTAAATAGATTTGCAATTTATTGATGGTGGAAACTAGTCCATTGGCCGAGAAAATATCTCTTAGGTATATTGGTATCTTCACGATGTATTCCTTCACCGAAGTTAGTGATAATTATACAATAGAGCACATAAATTCGAAAACTCAGAGGTGCGTATCTTGGGTCCGAACTCAAGGGCTCGGACTTATCAATCCGTTGGTCACATGTATGGTCACATGACTAGGCTACCTGCTAGGACTGGTCCTAGGTACGGATCGCCATAGATCACCTTTGAAAGTCGTTCAAATTAGATAATGTGTTACGTTATCTGTCAAGCTATGCAATTACTACCATAATTTTAAGATGAATTAGTTACCTATCTACCAAACAATAACATTATTATGATAATATGTAAGTTAAACTATTATTAAAATATGCAATAGCCCATAAATGTTGTTAGTTGATAAGTAATAATTACGTATTTATATGCCTCGTTTTATTCTGATAATGATCTAAAATATAAATGAGGCTGTATTAATATAGTAGTAGTGTATAAATATGATAATTCAACAATTAGGTAATTAATTCCTAGTTAAATAAAACAAGAACAACAGAGGTAGGCTTTTTGTAATATCCTTACCACAATTATTAATTTCATTACCTAAAACTAATGACCACTAAGTGGACCGATGACCTGGTGAGGATGCAGGAATCCGCTGGATGTGAGTCGCACGAGACCGGTCAATGTGGCGACACTTGGGGGAGGCCTGTGACATGGAAATCTTTCGGCTGAAATTATGATGATGATGATGAAAACTAATGATATTAAATAAACGAATGATATGGTTATACCATGTAAACAACCAACCAACCAAAAAAACATGTATATCTTAGTACTAATTGAATTTCTGCTCACCTAGTTACCTGAAAGTAGCGCTTGAAAATAAAGAATGCCATGCCACAAGAAAAGTCGCTCGCATTTTCTACAATCGTGGCCATCTTTGAATTCGGAATAAGAAACTTTTGTAACTCCGACGTGCTAACGTAAGGCTAAGTTCTGATAACATCGCAGCTGCTGAGACCTCGTTTAACTTATTCCTGAATGATCAAACAAGGCCATTCGTTTTTCTCCTTCTGCTAACTTTTCAAGTGATCCGAATGAATCCCGCCGGCTTGAATTATAGAATACTTAATTCTGCCCAAAATATGCTGTCAAATACTAACTTAAGATTCATCATCATCTGCCTAACCTTTACCCAACTATGTTCAGGTCGGCTTTCAGTCTTATAGACTGCAGCTGAATACTAGTATTTTACATGAAGCGACTGCCTATCTGACCTCCATAACCCAGTTAATACTGGGTAAAACGATACCCCTTGGTAAGACTTGTTGTCAGACTTTCGTGGCACTACACTTAAAGTACTTACGGGATTATATTCGTGATTTTCTTTTGGTTTTCGAGCACCCGATCGGTTCGGTTCTATTTTTCGTGGCACTGACTACCTCTTACGGCTGTCAAAGATCTACAAACGCCAGCGGGGTCCGACGGCATGACGTGCTTTCCGAGGGACGTAACTTAGTATGTAATGAAGTTTGTTTCTTGCCCATTCTTCTCCATAGAGATCTACGCTAGGGAATGGGCAACTACAGTACTTTCTCTGTTTATTATGTCTTGTGTCTGTGACTGTAGCTTCTTTATTTTCGTTTTATCGACATTCCAAAGTGCCGTAATGGTCTAGTTGAAATAAATGATTTCAGTATGAGTTTGAGTTTGAGTTTATGGGTACTCACCTATCCACAGACCAACCTAGACAAGCACGGCTTCACCTGATTATTGATCAAAGCGGCTGTTATTACTTAACACTAACTTAAGGCTGATGCTCCAGAGTAGCGCGAAATTCAATTTTTCCAACGTTTTTTGCAATTTGCAGGGCAGTGCCAATTTGTACGCTGATGAAAACATCGTTCGCAGTTGCAAGACATATGCAGGCACAGAATTATAACCATCAAAACCATCAACACAACCCTCAAAGTTCATAAAAGTCAAGAAACGACTTTGACCGTGAAAGATTCGTTCCTCGACTTTCAAGCGCTTGGAGCGCTGCACCGAAGATTGTGATGAATACAATTCTGCAACCACATACGCTCCACAGCCGCGGACGGTACTTCCACCAACATACAACCCAGCACTGGCCCGCAAATTGCAAAAAATCTAAGAAAAATTGATTTTTGCGGACCACCCCGACGCTTTCACTACAGGATTACAAACCGGTTTTCCGATAGCAAGAACCCACATCTAACTCCACCCTTACACGGAAACTTGCCGGTTTGTTCCCATGTGTACACCGAGCAAACACCCAAAGTTTTAATGTAATTTTTTCAATTCTCCAAGTCGTGAGTTCGTGACCGCTGTTTGAGGAGCACAGCTTCCTTTCCATTATTCATGTTCGATAGTTTTCATGCAACGGAAATTCTTTATTGTGGAGTGACATGAAAATTATGCACATGAGGTTCTCCGGGGTTGCGGGCCTGTTCGAAAGAGATACCGCGGCCCCGGAACATAAAGGGCGAGGAAGGAACATGGATGGGTTTTAGTCAGTAAGAGTCTGACACTCCCTCCCGCTCCATCCAGAGTGGGAGAAGTCATTTGATGATTTCCCAACCGAAAAAAAAAAAAGTAAAAAAAATGGTCAGCGGATTCTAATCTTAAAGATTTGAAGTATCGTTTTTAGGGTTCCGTAGCCAAATAGCAAAAAAACGGAACCCTTATAGATTTGTCATATCTGTCTGTCTGTCCGTCCGTATGTCACAGCCACTATTTTCCGAAATTGAAAGACCGATGCGGTTGAAACTTGGTAGGTAGATGTATTCTGTTATCCGCATTAAGATTTTCTCACTAAAATTGAATAAAACCACAATACATTCTTGGGGTTCCCCATACGTTTGGGATGTCGGAGGTCTTCAAAAATAATAATATCATTTTTTTTCTAAACTGAATAGTTTGCGCGAGAGACACTTCCAAAGTGGTAAAATGTGTGTCCCCTGTAACTTCTAAAATAAGAGAATGATAAAACTAAAAAAATCTATGATGTACATTACCATGTAAATTTCCACCGAAAATTGGTTTCAACGAGATCTAGTTAGTGGTTTTTTTTTTAATACGTCATAAATCGTAAAATCGTAACTTTTATAATATGTAACTTGCTGCTACGGAAGTTCCATAGCAGCAAGTAACATATTATATTCTTATTGAAGGGTTCCGTTACGGAACCCTTCATGGGCGATTTTGACTCGCACTTGGCCGCTTTTTTTCTTTTCTATTTATACATTGTGCTCACTTATGGAAGCATATAAATTTTAACCGTAATCTGAAACTTTTCGATAGCAAACTGAATCCATGACATTGCACAAATATACTATTTATCATACTCCTTAAGAAACATGCACAAAACCTAAGCATTATCACAAACCCAACCTCAAAACACGTTGTAAACTAGACATCGGTAGAACATTACAAGTAGTTCTCACCGCAATTTGCAGTATCGCGTCAGATATAGTATTTACAGAGCCGCCTCTGGTCTGTTGCGAATTAGAGAAGTTTCAAACGCCCGTCGCGCGGTGGAGTGGGTGATCCATAACTTGCGGACGTCTTGTGACACTCTGTTTTGTTACTACTTGACAAAACTGTTCTAGTTAGTGGTAATAATATCTATTGAAATGTGTTTCTTACAATGCGGTTCGTAAATTTACTTAGTGGAATATTTTTTTCTATGATTTCTTCTATGAACACTCAAGGATCTTAAAGTTATTTTATGGTTTGTCAATCGCTATGGATCATTAAACATACTTTAGCCTATCCACTTCAGATCTGTACATGAAATCAGGTGTCTCGATTCCCAATAAGCATACCTGCAAGTTTAGTCTTCTACAATTGATCCGATAACTTCTTCTTCTTCTTCGTGTCGATGATTCCCATGGTCTTTTTATTAAATTTGTTTCGACCAGAACTCAGCCACGTCAACGGCGCTGGTAGTGGCTTCGGACAGGTCCCTTAGAGTGCAGGTGGAGTTGCACAAAGAGCATGTCAGGAGGTGGGCCATGGTTTGAGACAAGGCTCCGCAGTCGCACTCAGCTTTATCAGAATACCCCCACCGGACCAAGTTGAACCTGCAGCGGCCCACTTGGCTTCTAAGTCGATTTAGAGTCTTCCAGGTGGGCCATGGCAGTTGGTGACCCGCGGGGAGTTTTTCTGCAGGCTCAACATAGTGAGCCGGAGGAGGATATTTAAGGAGCCACAGCTTTTTGCGGGCTTCACCAACCTTAGAGTGGTCGATTGGTGGAATTTTCGACCTAAGGAAGCTGTTCCGACTCTTCAGCCTGCCTTGCGAAATCTCCGCTTTATAAAGAGAATGGCGTTTATCTGTCTCTTGTTTATGTTTTTCGAAGGAGCAGGCCACCTCTCTTCGAACTTCAGGAGGAGCCACTCCTGCAAGCGGGTATAAAGCAGCCAGTGGAGTTGGATTTAGGCAGCCAGTGATAATTCTGCAGGTTTCGTTGAGTGCTACATCTACCTCTCGGGCATGAGCGGATCGATGCCACACTGGGCATGCAAATTCGCCAGCCGAGAAGCAGAGAGCCATGCCAGAAGTCCGTAGTACGTGTGCGGAGGCGCCCCAGGCGGTAGATGTTAGCCGACGTAGCAGGTTATTGCGAGCGCCCACCTTTAGTTTTGTCTTAAAACACTGGTGCTTGTAGGTGAGTGACCGATCTAATGTAGCCCCAAGATAGACGGGGTTGTTGTTATGCTCAATATCCGAGCCCCGCCATTTTGTTTTTAGCGTTCTGTTGGCTTGACGGTTTCTGAGGTGGAATGCACAAGACTGCGTTTTTGACGGATTGGGCCTCAGAGCGTTGTTCTCGTAGTAAGTACTAAGGGTAGCCAGAGCCGTCTCTAGGTTTGTTTCTGCATCCTCAAAGTTTGTGGTTTTTGTTGCTAGGGCTAGGTCATCTGCATAGAGGAATCTTTCAGTATTGGTTGTTTTGGGCTGATCATCTGTGTAAATATTAAATAAAATAGGAGCTAGAACGCTGCCTTGAGGTAGGCCGTTTTTTAAGGTGCGCCATCTGCTTTTCTCCGAATTTAAGTGTACTATGAATCGTCTGTTGCGTAGCATTTCACCCAGGATGCGTGTAAAAGCTTGATCGTCAGTAAGTGCTGTTAGTTTAGCTAGCAATCTTTTAATGTTGACCGTGTCGTAAGCTGCTGATAAATCGACAAGGACAACCGATAACGAAGTCACCATACTAAGATCCATGTTCACCTAAAAGATAACAGTCTGATTATCTAAAAACAACTGTCACTGTGACACATTACCATACAAAAATGTGTTTTAAACAGCTGTTTTAGATAATCAGACTGTCATCTTTTTGGTGAACATGGACCTTAGCCAGCGTTCAGTCTAACCGGATACAACTGATTATTATTATTTTACATGAAACGAATGCCTTCTGACCTCCACAACCTTGGTAAGACTGACTGTCAGACTTTACCTGTAAAGTCTGACAGTCAGTCTTACCACGGGCCACTGACTCTACCTGTAAAGACTGTCAAAGATCTACAAATGACAGCTGGGACCACCGGCAGCAATTCCGAATAGCTGAACCGTCGGTATACTTCGGCGATACACTTGAAAGATTCACATTTCAGTACACAAAAGTTTAATGTTTCAATTTCATGCATCTATGGTTTTTGCTTTTTCTTTGTCTGCTTATTGCGTACATATACGACTTCAGGATTTATATTTGAGCTGGATAACGCCAGCCGGTTAGACCGTGCTTGACCAGGTTGGTCTGTGAATGAGTGACCACCCTTACATGTTGAACCTATTTGGTTTAAATTCAATAAAGAATCATCCTGGCTGTATAGCGTTCCAAATACAACTCTATTCTGAGTACTGACTTCACTTGACTTTGTCATACAATAGCAAAACTCTTACATTAAAAAAACGTGTGTTTTATTCCTCAAATATTAGAAGGTTATGGGCCCAGGCTAGTGCTATGGAAGCGAGCGGAGATTCCTCGTCACCATCGACGACCACGAAGGCGTCGGCACCAAATTCAATGATTTTTGGAACCACTACCGCTGTTCCAAATATCGAGAAACTGGAGGGAGCGAAGAACTATACTTCATGGAGCTTCGCAATGAAGAATACTCTCATTGTGTGCGACCTCTGGGACTGCGTAAACAGCCCTGCTGAATATAAAACACAGGTAGGAGACGACGATATCTTTAAACGTCTAGATGCGAAAACTATGGCGAAAATTTGCCTCTCGTTGACACCACGAGTATATCCAACCGTGATGAGTGCCACGACAGCAGAAGGAATGTGGAAGAAGCTACAAGCTGCATATGCAGACAGCGGCTTACTGCGGCGACTGAACCTCTTGCGCAGACTATTTAACTACAAGCTCTCCTCATTTAAGAGTATGGAAGCTTATGTGAGCGAGATACGAGCAACACAGCAACAGCTCATCGAAGTTAACGAGCCAGTAGATGACGAGTTCGTAGGACTGATTATGCTGACAGGGCTGACCGAGAAGTTTAATCCAATGGTCATGGCGATCGAAAACTCTGGAACGAAACTTACGTCGGACTCTGTAGCTGCGATCCTATTAAAAGAAGATCTACGTTATTCCCAATCGAAAGAGACAGATGCTGCGTTGACCGTTAATTCTACTAAGAACTCAAGCCTTCGCCCACCAGTTTGCACATACTGCAAGAAGAAAGGACACCTCGTCTCAGAATGTCGTAAAAGGAAGTGCAAGAAGAATGTGACTAACTTAGTTTCTAATATTACTGATGTTACACTTTTATTATCTTTTACTACACCTCTTTTTCAGCTTCCCACATCCATCTCACCATGGTACTTAGATTCTGGTGCAACCGCACACATGTGCAACGACATACGCATGTTCAGTGACTTTGCACACAGCTCAAGCTATGTCATTGCAGCCAACAATGAAAAAATGGCATGTAAAGGTACGGGTACAGTTCAATTAAATGTATCCAATAGTGTTCATTCCATATCTAACGTTCTCTTTGTCCCCAAACTAGCTGCGAACTTATTATCAGTCAGTAGCCTAGTTCAAAAAGGTTTTGTAGTTATATTCTCGCCAAAAGGTGCGACTATTCTTCTCAGACAAGAATGCAAAGTTTCCGGAATAACAGTTGCTACTGCTTCAAATAAACAAGGCATGTACAAGCTTGACATTTCCGAAAATCAAGCTCAGCTGATTACTGACAGAAAGCTACCAGCTGTGTTATGGCATAGACGTCTTGGACATATCAACGTCAAAGCGATGAATATTTTAAAAAAGTATTCTACGTCAGGCATAAACTATAATGACACGTTGAATGAAATCTGCATTCCTTGTGTACAAGGAAAATTAGCAAAAAGGCCGTTTAATAAGTCCAAAAGTAAGACAAAAAATAAACTCGAATTGATCCATACAGATCTATGCGGACCAATGAGTACGCATTCATGGGGTGGTGCCCTCTATATTTGCTTACATTTACGGACGATTTTACTCGAAAAACTTTTGGTTTTTTATTAAAGTCTAAAAGTGAAGTTTTTTCGAAGTTTGTCGAATTCAAGCATCATGTTGAAAACCAAACTGGTCTTAAAATTAAAACTTTACGATCAGACAATGGCGGAGAATTCGTAAACGGACCGATGTCTACTTTTTTGCAGGAAAATGGAATAGTTCATCAGAAAACAGTCCCATATAATGCAGAGCAAAATGGAACTTCAGAACGCGTCAATAGAACTGTAATTGAAAAAGCAAGAACAATGCTTCATGACTCCAAGCTACCAAAAGCTTACTGGGGTGAAGCTGTGAATACAGCTATCTATTTAAAAAACGTAACACCAACTCAAGCGTTGAACAATAAAATTCCTGACGAATTATGGTATGAAAAACCGATTGATTTATCACATCTTCGTGTTTTTGGTTGCGAAGCGCATGCTTTAATTCCTAAAGAGAAGCGCACTAAGTTAGATTCAAAAACAAAAGCTTGTATCTTTGTTGGTTACTCAAGTGAGAGTAAAGGCTATCGCCTTATAGATCCTCATAATCCCAGATCGATCATTGTCGCACGTGATGTCATCTTCATCGAAGATAAAGTGGGAAACCCTGCTACAGCAGTGGAACCTACCACTACTACTGCCGACAGTACCCTCATTTACGACCAAATAAGGATAGAAAATTCACAACCAGTAACACCAGAATCGTTTACAGATACTGAACGAATTGAAAGCCAGCCAGAAGTTTCAGAAGCAGAAACATCACAGGAGTACTTGACTGTCGAAACTTTACAACCAGTAACACCAGAATTGTTTACAGATACTGAACGAATTGAAAGTCTGCCTGAAGTTTCTGAAGCAGAAACATCACAAGAGTATTTGACTGCAGATAACGAATCCAGTGAATCAGCATCAACTTCTCCAGAAACAGACAGCACGATCAATGAACCCAGATATCCGCAACGACAACGACGACCACCTGACAGATACAGTCCGTCGATGTTTATGGTGTCAGACTATGAACCGGAAACCTACAAACAAGCCGTAGAAGATGTTCACAGTTCTGAATGGCAAAAAGCTATGAAAAATGAGTACGATTGTTTAATGAAACACGGGACATGGCAATTAGTAGAGAGACCCACAGATAGAAAGATTATTAAAAATAAATGGGTCTATAAAATAAAAAAGAATACTAACGGCGAAGTTATTAAATTTAAAGCAAGATTAGTAGCAAAAGGCTTTACCCAGGTGCATGGTATCGATTACGGTGAGACTTTTTCTCCTGTAGCACGACTGTCGTCAGTTAGACTGCTTTTTGCGTTTGCCGTACAACTTAACGTCCAGTTAGATCACCTTGATGTAGAAACCGCTTTCTTAAATGGCGATTTAGAAGAGGAAATCTTCATGGAACAGCCGCCAGGCTTTGAACTAGACCGAAAAGGAAAAGTTTGCTTACTTAAAAAATCGCTATATGGCCTAAAGCAATCCCCTAGACAGTGGAATATAAAAATCTGCGAAGCCATGAATAGCTTATCGATGACACAAGCAGCAAATGAGCATTGCGTTTATTATAGACGAGACGGTAACAAAATACTTGTAGTTTCCGTATTCGTGGACGATTTTTTCATCCTCTGTAATAATGAATGTATGAAAGAGACCTTCAAGAAATCACTCAAAAAAGTTTTCATCGTGAAGGATCTTGGTCTTCTGAAAGACTGCTTAGGCATGCGAGTTATTCAAACTGTTGATAACATCACACTTGACCAAACCAAGTACATTGAAAAAATCGTTGAAAAATTTGGAATGAAAGATGCAATTCCAATCTCCACTCCAATGGAAGCTGGTATGAAGCTCACCATTCCTGCCAAGGAAGATGAGAGACCTGATTTACCGTACCAACAGCTTATCGGATCTCTAATGTACATTTCAATAGGAACAAGGCCTGACATATCGCATACAGTGTCTTATCTGAGCCAGTTCAATGTACATTACGGGGAGGTGCATTGGAAAGCTGCTAAACGGGTACTCAGATACCTGAAGGCAACAAAAGACTTAAAACTTTGTTTTGATAAAAAGGAAGAAAGCTATCCTATCGGATACGTAGACGCTGACTACGGCAGTAATGTCATAGACAGACGATCATACACAGGATACGCCTTTAAAATGAGTGGTGCGTGCATATCTTGGGAATCGCGCAAGCAGCGCACACCTGCACTGTCCACCACTGAGGCTGAGTACATGGCACTTACTGAAGCATGTAAGGAAGCCATTTACATGAGATCACTCATTAAAGAAGTTTTCGACGTCGTTCAGCCCATTACCATTTATTCGGATAACCAAAGTTCACTCAAACTCACTCGAAATGATACCTTTCATAGTCGCACTAAACACATAGACATAAGGCATCACTTCATTAGGGAACTTTCACAGACTGATTTCATCCTACAGTACATTTCAACAAATGACATGCTAGCTGACATACTCACTAAATCACTAACCAGAATTAAACATTCTAGATTTACAAATGCTTTAGGTTTAGTTAAGAGGAGTTAGCAATTTCAATATATTTTTTGTACTGAATGTATTTGTTTTTTAAGGGCTGTCATATTTTTTGAATTGTATTTTTTATATACAGGTTGATCTTATTTTTTTTTGTTTGTACCTATGGAATATCTTTGGTACAGGATGCTCCATTACGGGGAGGTGTTGAACCTATTTGGTTTAAATTCAATAAAGAATCATCCTGGCTGTATAGTGTTCCAAATACAACTCTATTCTGAGTACTGACTTCACTTGACTTTGTCATACAATAGCAAAACTCTTACATTAAAAAAACGTGTGTTTTATTCCTCAAATATTAGAATTACATACCAAGTTTCCTCAATTACTCGGAAAGCACGTTTAGCTGTTGGTCACAGCGGTCATTTGTTCATCTTTGACAGTCGTTACAGGTAGTCAGTGGCCTAAAGAGTCTCACAACCACTCTTACTTATTGGTATCCACTGTATGAACTGGGTTGTGGAGGTCAGATAGGCAGTCGCTGCATCCAGTTAAACTGGAAGCTGACCCCAAAATAGTTGGGAATGGCTAGGTAGATGATGATGATGTGCCAATATCAATCCCAATCTACCATATAATCTCACATTATTGCCCACTCTAATACAAAAGTAACACAATATAGTTTCCGCTGGTAACAAAGCCAATGCTTCGATTAACTAAATACAATTGATTCTAACTTATTTTATTGAGTCTATTACCGAATACATTGATAGGGACTTGGCATAAATTCAATTTCGCGAAACTTTCTACAAGATATAGAGTAATCTATTTATCTAGAAGTTAAAGGTTATTGGTTCGCGATTATTCTTTCTAGCCAACGAGTAATATGTGTTAGATGATAACTTTTTTGTTAGAACGATTAATCAAGATGTGGGTCTGTGATTAATGAGGATTCATAAGCTAGGTATGGCCATTTGAAAGGAAAGTTCTGTAATTTTGTTATTCTACTACGTATTACTCCATCTTTAAATGATATCCGATTATTTAAGTGTATTTGCAGGTATTGGGTGCTAGAAGGCCTTGAAAACGCCAGTGTGAAGACTTACGTCCGTTTACTAACTATAACTTACTAACGAAAAACTGGTAGTTAAAATACCTACGCTCGTATCTATCGGTGTTTCTAAAAACAAAGTAAGCTTGAAATATCCTATCAGCGTCACCTACCTGTCACTCGATTAAAAGAAAGCTTTTCTTGACGTTTTGCTTGTAGCCGTCCCTAAGTAAAATGACAAACAGTCAGAGATAGCAACCTACCGAAACCTGTTAGTAAGTTATTGAAAATAATCGTTTGTGACAGTTTGCCGGAGAAAACCGCACAGATAGAAGAGTGTGAAGCTATGGGGAACGCTTTTGTCCAGCAGTGGGACAATATAACCAAAGAACTACTTACTCGTTTCCCAACTATGAAACAGTAAGTTCCTTTAACCAGTACGTTCAAAGATAATCCAGTCCCTTCCGAATATACTCGATTATTGAACTCCTAAACTTATAAGCGGACCAAGTCGATTGTTATAATCGAATTATTGCGAGAATCGACTAACTCTATTGTCCATTGCAAGTTTTATTAACGAGAAAACTTTCTTACTTTCAATGTTCGTTTAATTTCGGATTGTTTCAGAGTTTTCTGCCTTTATTTTGATGAAGAGACTTTAGCTTTTAGTGATCATGTACTTTGTTTATACTTTTTAGAAACATTGTGAATGTTTTTGAAGTAAAAACTTCTTTAGGCGCGTTGAACACTTTTGGGTAAAAAAAAAAATTAAATCGACTTCTAAAAACACAAAAAAGTTTAAAATAACTTTACTTTTACTTTTTCCAGAAGTCGGTGACAAAAAAAACTAATCAAATCAAACAAAGGTCACCGTTTGTGTTTTTAGAAGTCGGTTCATTTTTATTTTTTAGTGGTTCACATGCGCTTACCCCTTGTGAGTGCTGGCCACCGCACTGTCGGTTAAACCAAAGAGACGCCGATTAGAAAAAATGTTAATTGTCATTTTTATCGTATGAAAAGAATGTTGTCAATCCCAATCATCATCATCATCATCATCATTAGCCTATGATGTTCCCACTGCTGGGACACGGCCTCCTCTCAATGAGGTTCAAATGGTTTTAATTAAATAATTTATGTAAATAAATGTTAGTATAAATAAACCACATCACCCCTTCACGGCGTACTGGCGGGATGTTAAATGATAAATGATATTTATTTTGCAAATTGGTTTTCACAAACACTTTTACACGTCCTTATTTTTTAAACTAGATGGGGCCGGTGTTTCGTACCTGACTACTCTGAGAAGAAACAGCCGAAACAAACTCAGAGGTCATAGTCTCTTTTAAAGTCCAGACAATCTTGTTCAACTTACATGAGAACTATGCAGATTAGTGTCTGAGATGGTCTTTTGAAGAAAGAACCATACAGATTTGAGTGGACCTGTCCAGTCAGTGCAAGCATTTGTCAGTTATCGTGTAGCTCGACTTTTAACTCAAGGAGCTCAACGAAACGACGAACAATACGAAAGAAAGGACATTTGGGTAGGTCGCTTATAGTACTCAAACTGCCAGACAGTCGTGGGAAAAAAAACAACAAAAAGTGACCCACAAGGTCCTCACATTCACAATTATTAAATAAAATAAATAATAATTTACAAAAACTAATGTCAATAAAAATACGAAATGTCAAATACAACACATAAAATAAACAAAAATAAAGTAAAAAATAATAAAACACTGAACTAAGTATTCATGTCAAATCATTAAATGTCATGACAGTCACAAGTAAATATTCATGTCAAATAAACACACACATAAAAAATAAAAATAAGTAAAGTAAAAAATAAAATAAAAATAAAATACTGAACTAAGTATTCATGTCAAATCATTCAATGTCACAGTGTATAAAGTTAAAGGAATCAATAATAAACAAGCGAAGTCCGAAATTTCAACATTCACAGAGCAAATTGGAGCAGCTTAATCCCAAGCCTTTTTATCTTCGAGATAGTGATTAACATGATAGAAGGCTTTCAGGCAGAGCTTTCGTTTTATAAACAATTTGAATTTATTTAGGCTTAGTGCCTGAATATGGGTCGGAAGTTTATTGTAGAAACGTATACATTGGCATCTGAACGTACCCCCTATTTTTTTGAGCCTCGTTGCAGGAACAACAAATTTATGTTTGTTCCTCGTATTTATGTTGTGGATATCACTGTATTTTTTAAACAATTTAATATTTTTATGCGCGTACAAAAGGTTTTCATAAATAAACTGAGAGGGCACAGTGAGAATATTAATCTCTTTAAATTTTTCTCTGAGGGAGTATCTGGGACTCAATTTATAAACAGAACGAATAGCCCTTTTTTGCAAAACAAATATTGTCTGAATATCGGCGGCATTGCCCCACAAGAGAATACCATACGACATCACGCTGTGGAAATAACTAAAGTAAACTAAACGAGATGTCTCTAAGTCAGTTAGATCACGAATTTATCTAACGGCGTATGCTGCTGAGCTAAGTTTTTTTGCCAATTTGTCTATATGCGGGCCCCACTGAAGCTTATCATCCAAAGTTATGCCTAAGAACACTGTGTTATCCTCCATTTTTAATTCTTCATCCTTGATTAGTACCCTAGTTTCCACTTGTCTTACGTGGGGTATCGTAAACTTAATACATTTCGTTTTTTTCTCATTAAGGAGTAGATTATTAACATTAAACCAATTAACGACTTTTGCCAGGGCGCTATTAACATCGTCCGTAACTAATTGCTGGCGTTTGAGTTTAAATAAAAGAGAAGTGTCATCTGCAAACAATACTATGTCATGGTTATCCTTTATGAGGTAAGGCAAGTCATTTATATAAATCAAAAACAAAAACGGGCCGAGAATTGAGCCCTGGGGCACCCCCATTCTAACTACGGAACCGGGAGATCTTTTCCCGTTAACATCAACTCTCTGAATCCTATCACTCAAATATGAAGTAAGAAGATCCAGAGAGGCATTACGGATCCCGTAGTGGTGTAGTTTCCTGATTAATGTATCATGAAGAACGCAATCGAAAGCCTTAGACAAATCGCAAAAAATGCCCAAAGCATCGCATTTATCTTCCCAGGCATTATAAATATGTCCTAAAAGTTCAACACCGGCATCAGTAGTTGAACGACCCCGTGTAAATCCGAACTGTTTGTTATGCAATAACTTGTGTTTATTAAAAAATCTTTGCATTTGTTCTAAAATTAGTTTTTCAAAAATTTTACTAAATGTGGGTAGTACTGAAATGGGTCTATAATTAGTGGGGTTATGTAATAAACTGGTGAAAACAATAGACAGACATGAGATTTCAGCAATCCCAGTCCATTTGCTATCATTTATTGAGGAGTTCCGATGCCTATCTCCGAAGTTCTTCATCAGATCTTCACCAAATTGAAGTAAGACCACTCCGAGAAAGTACTCTTCCGAAAACTACCCAAATAGCTTCATGCGTGCCTATAAAATTTGAAGAATTCTCTCGGTTTCTCTAGGATTCCATCATCAGATCCTGACTTGATGATTATGGGACAAAATGTGAATACCCTTCAAACAAAACAAAAACAATCCAAATCGTGGACCGATTTGGATTATTTTTGTTTTGCCATCTTCGAGTAATCGAGGAACATACATTTAAAAAAAAGGTTTCGACGAATTGAGAACCTCCTCGTTTTGGAAGTCGGTACAAAATCGTAAGCTTCTTAGCACTCGTAGCCGATCCGCTACGGCGTAGCACCACTAAGGCGTGCGAGGGGCATAACCCGTAGCAGTGCTACGACTGAGGCGGGACCTGTGTACATTTTGTTTTCACTACTATCGGCAGTCCCCAAAGAGAACCACGATTTCTGTTTTACAAACCGGTTGTATACGGACCCTTCAACCAACCATTATGTTCATCAAACTAAGTAACCCTACGCAAAAATTGTTGCTGGAAAACCACTTTTCTTTGGACTGAAAAATAACATTTTACGGTAAAACTCAATGTAGCGCACTCAAAACATAGTGCTGATAGATTCTTTGAATAGCAAACGGATCATAGAGGTAATTATAGCAACGTTAACGTTAGTTTTTACCATAAAAACTAACGTTAAAAAAACTTCTACCTCCAATGTCTTCGTAACTAGAAGGTATGTTCTATTATTAAAATGATAACAATTACGGAAAGAAAAGTGCTTCCCGGCTTGGTTAAGGTTATTTTTATAACATTTTATTTGTTTTCAGCTCAATGTATGTTATCTGTCCCATTCAGGTCCTTTTGCCGAAAAAAAATATCGAACCTTCCGTACTCTTACACTATAAAACCGCCACTTTTGTAGGTACCAACAATGTATTATGTATGTCCTTACCCAAATAACAAGACCACTACAAACTTTAATAAACCCAAAGCAAAATATTAATATTAAAATGGCTAAAGAACAAAAGACGAAATCTCCATACCAACCCTTTTCTAAACACAAAGCAGCTGGATTTACTTAACGTCCACTTAAAACCAGGCTATTATTTAAAAATATCATCCTCCAAGCAAAAGGGATGGCTTCGGATGAAACACGGAGGCTGTAACTCAATCAAATTAATGAAGGGACCACTTCCCGACAGAGTTCGCTTGCAAAATCAATTTATGTCCCACAGTTCTATTGCAAAGTTGGGATAAGTTCGGGTTACCGTATGGCGAGATGTTTTACGAGCCTCCTGAACATCTGGGACTACTCTGTTAATTTTTGTGGCCTTGTGAATTATTGTACCCTGAAATTAAGTGGGTTTTAAGGGGCCGGCGGAGCATGCGTGTTCCATACATATGTAGTACCAAAATAATTTATAAATTAAACATATTCATAAGGTATATTTATTTATTTCGATTGGATTACAGAATATACTATGTTCCCAAATATACATATATTTTGAAAGGACAATGATACAAAGACGAAATATGAGGAATTTAAAATGTCAATAGAAAACTTATTATTCACATAACTCAAAATAAATATTTGGGAAACTAGATATTCTGTAATCCAATTGAAATAAATACACAGTAAGTTAGGAATATGTTTGATTTAAAAATTATTTTGGTATTACGTTTGTATGAACCACGCCTGCTCCGCAGGCCTCTTAATAGGAATGTGTGATGATTAATTGGTACATTTTATAGTTGTGTAGAGTGTAATATAAAACGCTTTGTTATCCCACAAGGGCTATCAAGATGTATACCAAAAAGTATTCCCACATTTTGCCAGTTATAAGTCGTGTGTTATAGGGGTGACCATGTACCTGGCACAAATATAAATTCCGTGTATACTACTGAGAAATTCCTGATAGGAAAACCGAATAAAACTTTACCCGACCCGGGAATCTAACCCAGGACCTCATGCTCATGCATGGCCGCGCTTGCGATTACTAGGCCAACGAGGCAGTAGAGTGTATGTCGCGAGGAATAATTTGAGCATGAATGCAAATGGGTATAAGAGTAGAAGAACACCAAAGAAACGATGGATGGACTGTGTGAAGGATGATTCATCAAGGTGCATGAAATGAGCCGCGACACGACATAGTTGCTGTAAACTGTTGCGGATCTCTTACAATAGAGAGGAGGTGATTAGTATGATGCTACGTAAAAGAGAAGAATGGAAGAAGAAGGCGTGCCGTGCCGACCACAAAGATATTTTAATACGAGTGGGAAATTGAAATAGTTTTTTGATATCATGTGTTTTTAACCGACTTCTAAAAAAGGAGGAGGTTCTCAATTCGGATGTTTCTTTTTTTTTTTTTATGTTTGTTCGGGCATAACTCCGTCGCTTGCCAACCGATTTGGAAAATTCTTTTTTTGTTGGAAAGGGTATTCTTTCCAAATGGTCCCAAAGCCACCAAGTTGGGATCTGATGATGGAATCTTGGCGAAATCGAGGGAACTCTTCAAATTTTATATGAAAACGTGTTGCGATTTTGGTATTTTCTACAACAAGTGAAGCATTTGTGTTCGATTAGAACCATTTTACCATCAGATCTGATGATGAAGCCAAGAGTCACGGAACTCCATAATGAGACAATGTGTCCTAGTCGTGTTTGGGCTTGTTGTAATTGTAACGGTATGCACTTTCCATGTTTATCAAGCACATGTGAACCACTAAAAAGTGAAAAATAAAAACTTTTTTGCAAAAAATAAAACCGACTTCAAAAAAAAAACAAAAAAGTGAAAAATAAAAACTTTTTTGCAAAAAATAAAACCGACTTCAAAAAAAAAAACAAAAAAGTGAAAAATAACTTAAGCTTCTGAAGTCGGTGACCTTTGTTTGATTGCTTTAGTTTTTTTTTCACCGACTTCAGAAGCTTAAGTTATTTTTCACTTTTTTGTTTTTTTTTTGAAGTCGGTTTTATTTTTTGCAAAAAAGTTTTTATTTTTCACTTTTTTGTTTTTTTTTTGAAGTCGGTTTTATTTTTTGCAAAAAAGTTTTTATTTTTCACTTTTTAGTGGTTCACATGTGCTTGATAAACATGGAAAGTGCATACCGTTACAATTACAACAAGCCCAAACACGACTAGGACACATTGTCTCATTATGGAGTTCCGTGACTCTTGGCTTCATCATCAGATCTGATGGTAAAATGGTTCTAATCGAACACAAATGCTTCACTTGTTGTAGAAAATACCAAAATCGCAACACGTTTTCATATAAAATTTGAAGAGTTCCCTCGATTTCGCCAAGATTCCATCATCAGATCCCAACTTGGTGGCTATGGGACCATTTGGAAAGAATACCCTTTCCAACAAAAAAAGAATTTTCCAAATCGGTTGGCAAGCGACGGAGTTATGCCCGAACAAACATAAAAAAAAAAAAAGAAACATCCGAATTGAGAACCTCCTCCTTTTTTAGAAGTCGGTTAAAAACACATGATATCAAAAAACTATTTCAATTTCCCACTCGTATTAAAATATCTTTGTGGTCGGCACGGCACGCCTTCTTCTTCCATTCTTCTCTTTTACGTAGCATCATACTAATCACCTCCTCTCTATTGTAAGAGATCCGCAACAGTTTACAGCAACTATGTCGTGTCGCGGCTCATTTCATGCACCTTGATGAATCATCCTTCACACAGTCCATCCATCGTTTCTTTGGTGTTCTTCTACTCTTATACCCATTTGCATTCATGCTCAAATTATTCCTCGCGACATACACTCTACTGCCTCGTTGGCCTAGTAATCGCAAGCGCGGCCATGCATGAGCATGAGGTCCTGGGTTAGATTCCCGGGTCGGGTAAAGTTTTATTCGGTTTTCCTATCAGGAATTTCTCAGTAGTATACACGGAATTTATATTTGTGCCAGGTACATGGTCACCCCTATAACACACGACTTATAACTGGCAAAATGTGGGAATACTTTTTGGTATACATCTTGATAGCCCTTGTGGGATAACAAAGCGTTTTATATTACACTCTACACAACTATAAAATGTACCAATTAATCATCACACATTCCTATTAAGAGGCCTGCGGAGCAGGCGTGGTTCATACAAACGTAATACCAAAATAATTTTTAAATCAAACATATTCCTAACTTACTGTGTATTTATTTCAATTGGATTACAGAATATCTAGTTTCCCAAATATTTATTTTGAGTTATGTGAATAATAAGTTTTCTATTGACATTTTAAATTCCTCATATTTCGTCTTTGTATCATTGTCCTTTCAAAATATATGTATATTTGGGAACATAGTATATTCTGTAATCCAATCGAAATAAATAAATATACCTTATGAATATGTTTAATTTATAAATTATTTTGGTACTACATATGTATGGAACACGCATGCTCCGCCGGCCCCTTAAAACCCACTTAATTTCAGGGTACAATAATTCACAAGGCCACAAAAATTAACAGAGTAGTCCCAGATGTTCAGGAGGCTCGTAAAACATCTCGCCATACGGTAACCCGAACTTATCCCAACTTTGCAATAGAACTGTGGGACATAAATTGATTTTGCAAGCGAACTCTGTCGGGAAGTGGTCCCTTCATTAATTTGATTGAGTTACAGCCTCCGTGTTTCATCCGAAGCCATCCCTTTTGCTTGGAGGATGATATTTTTAAATAATAGCCTGGTTTTAAGTGGACGTTAAGTAAATCCAGCTGCTTTGTGTTTAGAAAAGGGTTGGTATGGAGATTTCGTCTTTTGTTCTTTAGCCATTTTAATATTAATATTTTGCTTTGGGTTTATTAAAGTTTGTAGTGGTCTTGTTATTTGGGTAAGGACATACATAATACATTGTTGGTACCTACAAAAGTGGCGGTTTTATAGTGTAAGAGTACGGAAGGTTCGATATTTTTTTTCGGCAAAAGGACCTGAATGGGACAGATAACATACATTGAGCTGAAAACAAATAAAATGTTATAAAAATAACCTTAACCAAGCCGGGAAGCACTTTTCTTTCCGTAATTGTTATCATTTTAATAATAGAACATACCTTCTAGTTACGAAGACATTGGAGGTAGAAGTTTTTTTAACGTTAGTTTTTATGGTAAAAACTAACGTTAACGTTGCTATAATTACCTCTATGATCCGTTTGCTATTCAAAGAATCTATCAGCACTATGTTTTGAGTGCGCTACATTGAGTTTTACCGTAAAATGTTATTTTTCAGTCCAAAGAAAAGTGGTTTTCCAGCAACAATTTTTGCGTAGGGTTACTTAGTTTGATGAACATAATGGTTGGTTGAAGGGTCCGTATACAACCGGTTTGTAAAACAGAAATCGTGGTTCTCTTTGGGGACTGCCGATAGTAGTGAAAACAAAATGTACACAGGTCCCGCCTCAGTCGTAGCACT
This sequence comes from Xestia c-nigrum, assembly GCA_916618015.1. Taxonomy (NCBI): domain Eukaryota; kingdom Metazoa; phylum Arthropoda; class Insecta; order Lepidoptera; family Noctuidae; genus Xestia; species Xestia c-nigrum. The sequence continues at coordinate 4,873,906 of OU745262.1, forward strand.
GCTACGGGTTATGCCCCTCGCACGCCTTAGTGGTGCTACGCCGTAGCGGATCGGCTACGAGTGCTAAGAAGCTTACGATTTTGTACCGACTTCCAAAACGAGGAGGTTCTCAATTCGTCGAAACCTTTTTTTTAAATGTATGTTCCTCGATTACTCGAAGATGGCAAAACAAAAATAATCCAAATCGGTCCACGATTTGGATTGTTTTTGTTTTGTTTGAAGGGTATTCACATTTGGTCCCATAATCATCAAGTCAGGATCTGATGATGGAATCCTAGAGAAACCGAGAGAATTCTTCAAATTTTATAGGCACGCATGAAGCTATTTGGGTAGTTTTCGGAAGAGTACTTTCTCGGAGTGGTCTTACTTCAATTTGGTGAAGATCTGATGAAGAACTTCGGAGATAGGCATCGGAACTCCTCAATAAATGATAGCAAATGGACTGGGATTGCTGAAATCTCATGTCTGTCTATTGTTTTCACCAGTTTATTACATAACCCCACTAATTATAGACCCATTTCAGTACTACCCACATTTAGTAAAAAGTCGGTTTTATTTTTTGCAAAAAAGTTTTTGTTAACGTTGTCCGACGTAAAAATTACGGGGTGTCATTAGTTTGACGTGTCTGTGTGTGTGTGTCTGTGGTTTCGTTGCTCCCGAACGGAAGAGCCGATTTAGTTTTTTTTTTTTAAATATGAATTAGTATGGAGTGTTCTTAGTATGTTTGATAAAAATCAGTTCAAGATGGCCGTCGCCACAAAATGGCGGATTACATATTTATTCAACAACTCCCTCAATAATGGTGTCAAATTATCCAAGGACATGAATCGTAGAATACTACATTCTCAAAATTATAAAAAACCCGCATCGAAATCCGTTGCGTAGTTTTAAAGATCTAAGCATACATAGGGACAGACAGACGCGGCGGGAGACTTTGTTTAATAATATGTAGTGATAGTGGTAAATTTTAAATCCAAGATGGCCGCCACCTCAAAATGGTGAATTACATTTTTTTTTCACAACTCCCTCGATATAGGAATCAAATGAAAGGGCTTGTGAAATTATGACCCTACGTGTGTTGGGGGTTTTTAATTTTTTAAATTTAATGTAACATGTTTGGTTTCTGTATCAAGCCTAAACTTCAAGTAAATAAGTTTATGAAGCGGTTTAACTAAAAGTAATGAAACTAAATACAGTAATAATTCTGGTTTGATACGTGATTCTTGTAATCCTTTGTCGTAAACTTCAGTGGTTACCGATACCATTCTATGCCTGGGAGGATCATCGCTTTGGCAACGTTCATTGCTCTCTAAGACATCGAAGTTTAGGTAAAAATTATTTCATCGGAAAAAAATAAAGGTAAGTTCTTCTACTTTTAAAATGAAAAGAACAATCTAAAGGATTGTTTGTAGCCTCCATTGTGTAGAAACTTCTAATAAGTGCAATTATTTCACTTACTATAAGTTACACACACTTCATTCATTGGAGGCCTATGTCGATAATAAACGGTGGACCATTTAACTAACTGTTTTTTTTTATCAAGTCTACATAAATGTCAAATATACCCTGTTTGTCTGTTGTAATATTATTATGTTCACGACTGGACGAATTTCCATGAATTAGTCACACGGGTAGCCCATATTAGGAGGATACTTTTAATCCCGGCAGTGCGTTCCCTTTGGATAATTCCGACTTGACTGTGCAAAGCCACGAAGCCAGTTTTCGATACTTTCTCCCAGCTTTAACCCGTAATACAAAAAGCTATTTATCTGCTTCTAATTACACCATGAACTACAATCTAGAAATTCACACCCTCAAATTATAGTCTCCCACACACTTGACGCTAAACTTTGACGAATATTGGTAAAGTAATTACACCCACACACTTTTTGCCCCGTCTTCTGATAAAATGACGCTCACAGCCATTAAAGTCTAATCGAATGAGGTGCTGTGTAACTTTTTAATTCTTAAGAATTTTTGAGACATAAAAAGAATAAGAAACGCTGGTAATGATAATAGAAAAATCTATTTTAAAGGATGCTTTCTTGTACTCGTAGGAGTTAAAAACGGTTCTGGAAGACGGACGGCTCCACCGAGGCGTGCCCAGAAATAGGTGGTGAGACGATCTAGATGCTTACTGCGAGGGCTGGTTCGAGGAGGCACGGTAAAAGTGGCTGACTCACGGAAGGAATTAAGGGAGGCATTTGCGCCCAGTGGGATGGTAAAGGCTATTAAAAAAACATAACTGTGAATTAAAAAGCTCTTTTAGTTAACTCCAAAACTTTCATCCAAAATATTCACGTATAAAGCACTAGAAATAAATGCCACCACCGTTCTAAATCAGATTACTTTTTACTTATTTCTCTAGATTTTCTCTCGCTGTTCGGTAGCTAGTAGACAGGTTGTGGATAGCGTCTCGTTACCGTATCGCACGTTAGTAAATAACTAATGCGCTCCTGATGTAATCCGATAGTTAGGAACGGCGAGGTATAGATAACAGTGTTGGTAAATAATCTATGAAGTGTCGTAGAAATTAAGCGGAAATTCTGCAGTGGTTATATTGAAGTTGGTCAGCTACTTTAGCTGGATGTATTTACGTAATAATTGCTGAATCTGAGCCTAATTGACGTCATGCCCAAAATTGAATAGGAGGCCGGCCATACGATAATTTCAGAGCTTGGTCAGACCTTGTTAGTAAACCGGAGGGCCTACACAGTATAAGTGACAATCTTCAAATCAAATCAAATCAAATCATCTTTATTGTGGACTATAGGTATACATCATAAATGCAGGTCTTAAGTAATTAAATAAGTTCAGCTATGTCCCGCCGTTGAGGCATACAATAATAAAATATAAATCAGAAGTTGTTAGTCATATTAGTCTCGATACATTATTAATATATTCCAAATTATTAGTAGGTACTTACAAAGTACACTTACACTTACACTTTTACAAAGTGTATGGTAAAGTTTGATCTCTTTAAATAATTATGCATTTCGAGGTGGCGATTCTTGTCAAAACAATATGCATCGATATGACAAACTTTAGTACATTTGTTTTAGTCAAAGAGATTTAAAAGACTTGCACATATATTTGAATGTCTTTGATTGTAAGTACTTCTGTGTTTGCCACATGCAATGATAAGCTTTTCGTACCCTAAGTCAGTCCAAAAACATTTTGAAATAAAGATGAAAATATATTTATTTGGTACATGCCACAAGATATTATCGTTACCGTATTACAACAAGATAAGTCACCTTCTCCAAGTCCTCAGTCTGCTGAAACTGAATATTGGCACTGAGCAACCCGTTTCCTATATTCTTTTCTTCACTATCCATAACGACACTACCAGTTGGGTAGACGATAAATAACACGGTTAAACAGTACGTCGAAAACTCGCGTGACGTCACATTTCGGTACAATTTTTACCGAAAACATCTTTGATGCGTTTTTTCGTTGTAATTTTATTTATTTGATAAAAAAAACACTAATTAAATATTTTTCGATAGTCTAACTGACGGACTTAACAGAATCGTATTTTGTTTAGTCAGTCATCATCTATACAGGGTGTATTTCACCTCATCACAAAGCCATTAACCAAGCATTCTGTATATCAAACTAAGTAACTTTACGCAAAAAATATTGCTGGAAAACAACTTTTTTTTTTGAGGTTATAAATCATGTTTTGTGGTATAACTCCAATGTAACACACTCAAAACATGGTGCGGATGGATGGATTAAATAGTACGGTGGTCGTAGACATATTTAAAGTAAAAATGATGCGATAAAAAGTGGTATTTAAAAAAAAACTTGTCAAAATCTTGCAACTTTGACCCCCTATATCTCCGTAACTAGAAGGTTCCCAGGTATAGTGTAGAACAAAAAAAATATCAGAACGACGAGGAGAACAAGTGCCTTTCGTATTCGTTAAGAGGTGTTTTACACCCTTTATTTACAGGCGAATCTATATTGGTTTTTAGATTGTAAAGATAAGATAGAATCGCTCAATATATGTAATAGTGGTATTCTGCTGGTATGTAGTTGAGGTAAATCTAGGCGGTGATGAGTTATCGTGCAGTTACACAGTGAAACACTAACATTGCCGTATTGGTCACAGCCAAAAAGCCACTAATTACCTTACCAAAAAATACACAGTTTTATTCCAATAAACCTACAATAAAACTAGTTTTTGCGTTTCGTTTCCCTCAGTGCATTGTTAGGCCTGTTTCCAGTCGTTAACACCGCGGGCCTGACGTCAAAGTTGGCTCTCGTTAGCAGCCAACTTGACGAGACCCAGCAATTTACTGGCTCTTTGACTTTTCGGCTTTTTGACGGGAATTAATTTTCTTATTGCTTGGTTTTTGCCATTAATGTTACGTTTCGGGCTCAGCCGAGTAAAAACTATAATAAAAAAGTATATGTAAAAAAATTATAATCATAAAAAAAAACAATTAGGTCTGTGTGGATTCTTAGGTAGGATAACAATCACCCCAGTAGGTGTGAGTTCTAAATATCGAGTTGGGTTCTAGACCGCCTAAAGAAAACCAGTATCCTGTAGGTTCCAGAACGTAGGAGAATGATGGTGGTATATAATAATAATAATAAACCATTTATTTCAGGTAACAAAGACCCATACATAAATACCTTAACCTAAATATACATACTAATAACATTTTAAAAGTAGAGTTTTAAAAGTGTTTTTTTTTTTATATAAGTCTGTCTTGCAGTTTGTGGGTAGCGCATAGCTTACAGGGTTGTCCAGCCACAGTTCCTGCAGCGGCAGCTAATCAGAAGTTGTCTGGTACGGAAGAACCCTGGAATATCCCGATTCGGGCATTTTAGAAAATTACCGAATTCGTACTACTGACTACAACATCCCGATAGCCGTCGAAAATGGAAGGTGGTGTTCTAGCATCAATTAGCTATCAAGATGAATTTAGCGTTTAACGTTATTTCCGTGCCATGAAGGAAACTCTGTATGTAATGGATAATTACCCTTCGACAAACCGAATTTGGCAAGCTTGACCTTGAAGAACAAACCTGGCTGTTAATATTCAGCCACGTGGTTCTCTGCCTCAGTTGAAGAGTTACAAGATGAAAAGTTACAGTTAGGACCCGTTCTCACTATGTAGACTGCAGATAATCGTGGCTTGTGAATTTAAATGGAGGTGTACATAGGACGACACAATAACTGTCGTCCATGACTTTTGCCAACTAAAACCAACGATAAATTAATCGTTACGACAAAGTGGGAACGAGGCCTTAGTTACTAATAGTCAGTGTTGCCAGTGAAAGTCATGCCACAGATTGGCGAACAGTATTCATTACGTGGGGTGTCGGTGTTATTATTATTTTCTTCATATTTATTTATACTTCACACATTAATTTATTTGTATTGTTTATTCGTCTACAATTTATTTTTATTTTTATCCGTATCTGGCCTGACCGTGGTGGCATCACCTTCACTTTGGGCCTTATTAGAATACCAGCGCAGTGACGTTTTTTTAATGTTACAGCACCATGCTGAGATAGAAGCCTTTTTACCTCGTACAGGACGAGTTTCGTTTCTTTTAATTTTTACATATATTTTTTTTGTTTTTTTTTGTAATTTTTAAATAAGTAAGTACTGATAATTTTGATGTGTTTTGTCCTGTGCGGGCTAATAAATGCTTTTTCTTTCTGCTTTCTTTCTTAATAAGTAAATTGTAGCATTTAATAATGAAACTTATATTGATTTTTTCCTTACAATCTCTAGATTCCAGTGGTCAAAATAATGAAGTTGTCTGTCAATCACTAAAAAAGTGCGTTTATAACGTTCCATGCCACGTTGATTGCTTAAACTATCTATGCGATTTTAGTGTAAACCTTTAAAAATAGCTTTAAAAATGCTCACAATTTAATAATATTTATATTTATATTCTTTCTGATGCTATAATAATTATAGCAGATATGATTACCAACGGGTAGCCACCGTACTTTTTTTTAGTAAACAGAAAAAAACGCCCCTAGTCACGTAAGTATTTGCTGTCAAATGACATTGACCACAACAGGAATGATTTGACTCGCAAAAAAATATCATGACATACCTAGCTTATTTATTATGATTTTAAGATTCCGTTTTAATTTCTACGTAATATTTCGTTTAATACTATAGTAAAATGGTTACTTTTTTTGGTGTTCTTATGAATAATAAATGCAACGACCAGGTGAGCCCAAAAAAAATATCTCCTTTACCTTACTTTTGAAACATTGTATGGCATATTGCATTCTCTTGCCCTTGTCACATCAACATCAGCTCTTCTTCTTCTATATTTCTCCATTAATTGTCATCTCATCAGAGATTCGTGCCATTCAATAGTCCATCCACAGTCATACTCAAAGTTTTCCTCACGACAATTTTCTCATTCCTCCGCATCAGAAAAACTTCAAAACTGGCAACAAAAATTTTAGGCCACTCAATTACTAAAGTCTCTAAGTTTTCAATAACAATGTAAAGGAAATTAAATAAACCAAGTGCAAATAAACCTAATCGGATCACCATTCGAATTGCGGTTTACATAGCGCTCCGTTTTTAATGGAGTCCGCACAATAATCCCGTATCGTATATCGGTATCGGTATCCACTGGATATCGACGTTTACTGTAATGAAACGTTGCAGGAAAATATTTACTGGAGAATCAAATGTCATAATAATTAACGACCATGGAGTTTTGCGTATGGACGATTTTGTATTTTCGTCGTCGAGCTAAAACACAGCTGCATCGAATGCTTAGCAAATTATGGTCAGACTTGCACACAAACTACTAACTTCTGTACCTGATCGCTAAACTATAAATATGGCACTTAGTGCTACAAAATAAAGTACAGATTTGTATAGCGTACCTACATGTTACACAGTTTCTTTTTCAAACTCGATGTACGGTTGAGCAAGCTATTTGGTTTACAGTTTAACGAACAAATTACATTGTAAAATGTATACCAATTAACTCGTTCGACCGTACCTACCATCTCAAAGCCCGGGTGCTATAGTACCTGTAATCAGAGAGATATAGTTAAATGCCTTTGTCCATTAATATCAAAATAGGGACACAAGCCGGCTCCGCACTGGTGCAACATTTGAAACTATTGTAGGAAGTGAGAAGAGCAATCCTTGTCTTCTTAATTACGAACACAATAAAAAACAGCCAAATCGATTGAGTCGCTCTCAAGGGATGCTCCCTCATACACACGGTGACACATCAAGCGATTCATTTCCATGAGTATAACATAATCGCTTTGTACAGATTTCCTGAACAATGAGAGATCCGCTTACACTAGTTTTGTATATCTTGAATGATCGTCGTGCCTATGAATTGACACAGTGCACTGCTGGACATCGCGACGTCGGTCTATCTTGCTGGGCGCCTTCACACTTCGGTTTTTTTTAAATGGCATTTCGCAGTTCAACCGAGAGACGTTGTTGTCTGTTTAACCGGACTGTGGGTGCCTTGAGTGTAATATAATTGCTCTGGCAATGGCAAAAAACTCACAAACTAAGTGACTACACGCTAAGGGCGCACCCTGCGGGGTAGGAGCCTCGGCATAAGGTGCCGCTGAGGAAGGACAGCAAAGGGACAGACTGGATTTGACTGGTTAAATATTTAAGAACTTATTTTGTACTAGCACGCGCGCCTCAAAGAGATGTCAGTACATTGATGGGGCCCGCAAGGGGCGAAGCCTGCCGGGGCTGCGGGACTGTTCGAAAGAGATACCGTGGCCCCGGAACATAATGGGTGAAGAAGAAACATGGATGGGTTTTAGTCAGTAAAAGTCTGACACTCCCTCCCGCTCCGCCCAGAGTGGGAGGAGTTATTTGATGATTTCCCATCCGTAAAAAAAGGCTCAGCCTCGCGGGCTAGCTCAAGTGGAGACGCGATGGGCCTCGACGGCGAGGACGGAATGACGTCTGTTTGCGTCTGTGCTTCTTGAGTATGCTAGTTTCTTTCGTGCTTTCCTGGAGGAGGGTGGTATATTAGTATTTATATTAGTATCCCTTGGACATTAAATTTGGTTCATTTCCACATTACATTCCCGATGGACTCGTTTATCAATCGCCAAGCCTTCGACAAACGATCTCCAGCCCAGTGCCACTTCAGCTAGCTTTAATTTTTTTGCTATGATAACTGGACGTGTCATGAAATTAACCAAGGCTTTAATTAAACGGTCTGACCACTGAAAACTCGCACTAGCCAATAACCTTGCGTCGATGAACCAAATTCATTTGACTGAGTGATCTCAATAATTAAAATTTGGCTCTATAAAAATATTTGTCCACAAACTCCGGGCCTTTTCAATTAATGGACAACGATATTGCGTGATGGCATCCACTATTTTTGTTTTAATTTGATTAATTTTTACGTCGATGGAATACGGCTTGGCCTTTGTAAAACATTTTTTCATGACAGACCTGAAAAATTGGAAATTGAATGCTAATTTCCAATTTTCCAGCAAAAATATCATGTTCTATGTAGGTGGTGATGCTTTTTGTAGCATAAAATCAAAATTCTAGTGGAGGTGTCTGGACCGGCTACTTTGACGATTAAATTACAAATTGCTAAAAAGGAAACAATAAAATCGATAAACACATTATTCATCTAGTTAGTCTATAGGTACTCTACAACATACAATAGAGGAAGACTGGCTGAAAGTGGCACCGGTGCAGCGGTGACCGAAAGGTTGTGTGCTAATCGTTATGGGCACGTACGCAAAATACGCGCTTTGACGTGGAGTTGCGGACAACAGTCTGTTATGCAATACAATTGGCATGTTATGGGGAGGAACGAGAAAACGGTCGTGAAGAAAGAATAGAGTATGAATGTGAATAGCTGTAAGAGTGGAGGAAGTCAAAAATAAATATTAAAATTACTTTTGTAAAACACTTCGCAAAACTTGATTCGGTGGTCCAGCGTGCGTCATGCATTACCCGTGGTTCGGGTTAGCCGGAAAGATGATATTACTAGAAAGGGACTCATGAGATGAACAACATTACACAAGATAGTATGGAAGAAGACAAGTCAAGACAATCCCTTGATCGCACGCTCATTGGGACTTACCTACCTTAAAAACAGAATTAATAACCCAGGGTTAACAGGAGCGGCGGCGGCGACCTCTCGCGTCCGGCCCTGGTTCAATCCATGGTCCGGAGCGAGACGGAATGGGAAGCCGTCACCTCCTCCTGCGAAGCAGTCATGCTAGAGAAGGAGGTGGCGGAATGTGAGAGGGAGAGAGCCTCTCTTCCCGGCCGCCGCGGGATACGCAGCGGGCGTCGGGGGCCACGTGGTGGCTACCGGCCACCGTAGATGCGGGCCTGTGGACGGTTGGCTATGGGCTAGCTAGCCGTCCGTCCGTCTAACGACGACGACAGTTCCACGCGCGCCTCAAAGAGATGTCAGCATAAGGGGAGGGGCCCGCAAGGGCCGAAGCCTGCCGGGGTTGCGGGCCTGTTCGAAAGAGATACCGCGGCCCCGGAACATAAAGGGCGAGGAAGGAACATGGATGGCTTTTAGTCAGTCACAGTCTGACACTCCCTCCCGCTCCGCCCAGAGTGGGAGAAGTCATTTGATGATTTCCCATCCTAAAAAAAAAAAACAGGAGAACAAACAACAAACTTCACCCGGCTATTGTGCACATCACCCGATTTTATCTAAAAACCTATTTCACTTAATACTGTAGAGGTTTCCCGCGTAACTTGTTTATATTAGTTTCCGCGGGTTAAAACCGGTTGGCATTAAGGCTTTTGTACACCAAGCATCATCTGCGTAAATTCGTTTCAACGTAAGCCTCGTCCAACGTTGTGTATTGGGGATCTTAGCTCCAATTCTGGAGCAGGCCCATCTGAATCTGAACATTATACAGGGCGTCAATCAATTGGCATACTTTTTAAGAGCTGTCTAAACGCGATTCTCCATAGATTGTGTATGGAAACAGCACTAATGACGTCACTAATTTACCAACTCAATGATTAAACTATTCAATCTCTAAAACATCAACTTTTACGAATTGCAAATTTATTCGAATTTTCAGGCCTGTACCCAAGTAAGGTCACTTTTCACGTATTCACAGGGTTTATTTACATAAGGTTGTAGCGGTATCACAAAATAGTACTGCAGCAACATAGTACAAAATATTCAACAGCTGCATCTGTGATACTAAATTCTAAATTGCGCTAATAAAGTTATACGCTATGATGAAAAATGTCGATGATTTGTTAAGAGGGCTACCACCTTGGTTGTGTTCTAAATAAATATCACAATATCTCTGAAACATTTTTTTTTTTTGTGATAGTTATTAAGTCTTTCGAGAACACAGTGTGAAGCAGTTTCCCTAGTGTATTTATAAAAAAAATGTTAATATTCAAATTTGACGCCACTTCAACACCGCACCGGTATGGTGTCGAGTCGTTTTCGTGCGCGATGCCCTTTACTCAGCCCATTCAAAAGTCTGAATCAACCTATTTCCATAATCCGCTATTAGCAAGACATTGTACTGTTTTTAAACGATTTTCTTTAACGCTTTATTCTTTGCTGTGTTAAGCTGATTATTTCTATAGGGTGAATTGAAAATGAAAGGGTTATTATTCATCATCTGCTAAGCCTTTTCAAAACTATGTTGGGGTCGGCTTCCAGTCTAACTAGATGCAGCTGAATACCGGTATTTTAAACTCACTCCTCAGCTGTGCCGTCTGCTTAATAGAGGGTCACGCCGAGGAACCCACCGGTGGTCCGTGTAGGACCCCACACATGATGCCAGACTCATTGGCCGCGGCAGTGCCAATCCCGAGAGATGAGAATTTCTTCTCATTCCTAAAGGAAGGACACTGCTGCGCCCGGGGTGCACCGGCCCAGGGGCTGCTCTTTCCTCCAGACGTATCGAGAGGAACCAGCAGCTGCCGGGCACACGTGGAGGACTTCTGGCATCGCACCCCACGTAACACGACCTTAAGTTAAAAAAAAAAAACTAAAGAGCTTCCTCGAAATAAATAAATGGACGGCAATTCATTAATATTCATGATATTCTTGTGTATTTTTGCGAGTGCATTAATATGTAGATCGTGGCATAAATACGTTGTTTTTAAGCCTTCACACGTCGTTTCACGTCAAAAGTTTTTTTCTGAACACGCGTTGACGTTATTTAAATAAGAATGTTAAACAGCTTGTGTCATCATGCTTGGTACTGAACGCGCTTCACTGTTTCGCCGGTCTGCCCCGATTAAAGGATGACGCACGCTAGACTGCGCCGATTCGAGTGTCAGCCGTATCACAATCCACTGTCTGTTGCTCGGTAGCGGTGTGACTTCATTCATACAAAATTGCACGGTCGACACACGGGTCGGACCCGGCACGGTCTAGCGGCGGCGGTCACGCGTCATCCAAGCTCAGTACCAGTAGTGCGAGTTACGTATGTGGGTACATACGTAACTCGCACCCACAACCTGTTTTTGTGACCTGACGTACCTTGACATCTTTAGGTAAAAGCGCCTCCCGGCACTGCGGGACTCCAGCTCCACCCAGAGTGGAAGAAGTCATTTGCTGATTTCCAATTCGAAAAAAAAAAGCCCGCGAAATTCGTGTCAGGTTGAATATTGAAAGCAGGTCCTCATTGCGCTCATGCGGCTCATTTGTGGATCTTTGACAGTCGTTACAAATAGTCAGTGGCCCGAAAGTCCCGTCTTACCAAGGGGTATCCTATTACCCAGTCCTAACTGGGTTATAGAGGTCAGATAGGTTGTCGCTCCATGTAAAATACTGGTGTCCAGATGCATCCGGTTATACTGGAAGCAGACCCCAACATAGCTGGGAAAAGTCGAGGTAGATGATGATGTTATTTGTTACTCTTTTATGCAAAAACTACTGGCTGAGACTTTTTATTCCGGTAGCCGAATCCCGTGGAACAATTACCAAACTCCAAACAAACGAATCTGCGGGTATAAGCTAGTTTTATAAAATCCTTGGAAAAAAACTTTTTTCATCTGTCTTTTTTTAGAGGATACCGCACCATAACCAGGTGGTTTAGGTGAGATTTGGAGGTGCATACTAGTGTGTAGAGACCCAAAAGTGACCCATGCTAACTCATACAGGGTCCAGGCGTCCCGCGGCAACCTCCGTCGTGTGGTCGGGGACTACCTGACGGACAGGGCCGTCATCTACCCCAGTCACTGCGGAGATTGGAACCGGCGAGAGATGTCGTGCGGTGTCCCACAGGGATCGGTTCCTGTGGAACATCGGTTACGACTGGGTGCTGCGCGCGGACCTCCCTAGTGGTGTCAGCTTCGTTTACTATGCAGAAGACACCCTGGTGCTGGCACAGGGGAGGTTGCACGAGGCGGCGGCCGAAAATATGACACGCGGGTTGCGATAGTCGTTGAGAGGATCCGGCAATTGGGTCTCGAGGTGGCATTTGAATGCGCTGCCGTCGGGAACCGTGGGCGCGTTCCTAGAGCCGGCGAGCCACCCACTACCTGAACGCGCCCCAAAAAGTGGTGGCCGTAAGGATAGTCCGTGGGTACAGGACGATCTCCCGCGAGGCGGCGGGCCTGCTTGCCGGATTGCCGCCATGGGATCTGGAGGCCGGGGTTGGGGGCCTATTCGAAAGAGATACCGCGGCCCCGGAACATAAAGGGCCAGGAAGGAACATAGATGGGTTTTAGTCACTAAAAGTCTGACAGTCCCTCCCGCTCCGCCCAGAGTGGGAGAAGTTATTTGATGACTTCACATCCTAAAAAAAAAAAGGCGTCACGCGGCACGACAGAATAATCGAAATGTCCCAGACGCCAGATGGCCGCTTGACCAAGCAATACCCCTATTGCTTGGTCTTACTTACTAAGAAAGAAGGTTCATCTCTGCCTAAGCCTTCAGGTACTTATTCAATTGTGTAGATATTTGTTAAACGAATTTCTTCAATAAATATATTTTAATAAACGTTGTTGTAGTTACGTTCTATTAATTTATCTCGTAAATGTTTTGTGTTTTTAATGGATCTTAAAACTTGAAAAGATGAAGTCCACAATAATTTCATACTTCAAACTGCGTCTTAATTGCGAGCAAGGAAACTTTCCACATCGCCAAGCTAAAAACAAAGACCCTGAAACACATCTACTTTATCAATTCTTAGCAACAGGGCATCGCATCTAAAATTATCTAAAGTTCAAGACGTGAAGTTTCCGCTTGTTCTTCCTTCAACGTCATTTCTCGTTGAACTAACACGTGTTATAGTTATTAGTTTAGCTGTCAGACTAAGTTCATGTTGGGTTTGTTATTAGTAGTTAGGTATTAGTGTTAGCTCTAGGAAACTGAGTTCTAGGAAGGTAACATGAGAGAAAGTTACCCTTTGGCCGTAAAAAGTTATAAAACAGCACGTACTGTGACACGGACGTGTAGGTCATAAAATATTACTTTTTATTTGACTCTTTGGGAACACATTGTTGAGGTCACTCTATTGGTGATTCACGGTCCGTGAATGGGAGTTTCTTCATGCCTCGGAAAGCACGTTGGTTTCGGCTATCATATCTTTGGCAATCGTTACATGTAGGTCTAGGTACTATGTGGCCGCCCAAAAGTCTCATAAGATAAGATAAGATAAGATTTATTTGTTTCTGAGTATATGGTACATTAAGATTTTAAAATTAGTCAGTTTCACATACACTACCGTTACCGGTGTAGAAATATTAAAATTAAATTAACTTACAAAGTGACCAAGTATGAATAAAATGACAAAATTTAGTAGTTACACAATGTCAAATGATAACCAGTCTTACCAAAGGGTATCGTATTACCCAGTACTAACCGTGTTATTGAGGTCAGATAGGCAGTCGCTCCATGTAAAATACTAGTATTCAGCTGCATACGGTTAGACTGGAAGCCGACCCCAATATACTTAGGAAAAGGCTAGACAGATGATGATGAGTATCTAAGAGGATTCTCAGCCGAAAATGGGAAACCAAAACACCAACCCATGTATTTTTTGTACCTATTTATAAAACTAAAGCCTAAATTCTTGTCACGCTAACGGTCCTGACGTCAGCGGCGACCGACAGCCGTATTTTGTTCTCGCTTACGTCACGACTGACCGTACGCGAGCAACCGTCAGCGTAACAAGAATTCAGGCGTTAAAGCAGTAATATTTATTTTTCTTATTCAACCTTTGACCACCCAATGCTAAGTGCATCCCGATAATTTAATACCTCGCTTTTGAAGCGGTAAAATCAGCGTTTAAGAGATTATTCTAAAATCCAGCCAATAATAAATCTCAATCAACGTGTCAATATGGTATCAGTAACCGGGTATTTGTAACTGCCTGTAACCGACGTGTACTCGTATAATACCCGTATCGGATTCATGTCGGAAGGCATAACCGTGTATAATACGACATGAATGCAAGACATAGGCTTACAGATGATATACATGTTCTAGAAGCGAAATCGAGCTTTCTCGATTGTGGATCTAGAATAAGTATTGGTACAAGAAATGTTTGCTTTTATCATTAATCTGCGATACTCTAAATATATCCATTCCTATAAAATATATTTGTCATTATATTAATCAAAACGGTCTCTAAGTATGAATCATCATACATTAATGTAAGTATGTTGGTATCTTAAATTATAGTTTGATCACTTTTTTCTATAGCCTGAAAATAAGTTCTATCCATAAAAAAAAAATTGGTTGTCTGTAAAGTCGGTTTACGGACGATAGATTTACGTGATAACGTCATAATCATTATTTTATGTAATACAAACAGGTGGAACGTTACTATGGAACGTTACTATAGAACGTTACTATTTTTCATGAGTGTTGCTGGTATTATCAATTTATAAGACGTTATCACGTCAAAAAGAAAGTTATCGGGCGGCAATATTTTTTTGTATCAAAAAAAGCAGCATCTTTTAAATTATAATCTAATTAACAATGTAATACATTGTTAATTAGATGTATAATACTGTCTATCATGTACCTACCTAATATCCGAAAAATAATGGTAAACTAAATTAAAGATGTTAAGTCCGCATAGTAAAACAAGGACTCGAGACTTGTGGCACAAGGGCTGAGACAGGTTCGGTTCGAAGGGAATGGCGGGGTCTAAAAAGAAAACGAATAGAACGAACTAGTTACTTTAAAAACTGCAGATATAAAATAGGTGTCACTTAAGGCGATTACATGAGCTAAACGCGAGTTTTATAATTACTAAAAGTATATATGATTCACTGCTATAAAAAAGACCAGAAAAATATATGATATTCTTCGGGATATATGCTAACATGATACTGTTTTGAAAACATAATACAATTAATTTGGCTCGATAAAAATAAATCACGAACTTATCTCTAAAAATATCTTTCAAACAATAAAAAACATACTAATATGCATGCGATCATTCTGCTTTTTTGGCAAATAATTCTACAAGTAATATATTAGCATGATACTATTTTAGTTTTTTAATCCAATCAATAGATTTTTTTTGTAAATCGATCGAAACTCATTTCGCGCTATTTGGCCCGCAGTGGCTGACGTAACAACCACTTTGTAGTGCAAGCTAATCAGAACTTTATTCTAACAGCATTTCAAACGAAGTGTGAACCACCACAAATAGAGTTGCTAATTTTGCTCGTCTAAGCGCCTTAAATTATTTGGAAACCCACCAATCACAATTATTATATTTCCAAGTAATTCTTAATTCGTTTAAGTTAGCGTTAAGATATTACTTGATGAAACATTTAAGTGACTAATTGGAAGTAATTGTTTCGATATACGGTCTCTTACTAGTCATATCACTTCTCACGAAGCCCATACGTCATTTCATTTAATCATAAAACTTTTTGATTGTAGCATTTAGTTTATCCAACTAAACTACAAACGAACGGACTCCATTATTAACTGCACGAGTATTAGGTAACTACATGGATGGCTTCCCGTTCCCTAATATCCATGTCATCTAGCAAACAATGCGGTAGGAACGCGGTAGGTGTAATCTGACCAGACATACCGGACGTAATTAGTGCAAGTATCCAGATAGTGTAATCATTAAGCACATAATATGCGCTATCAACAGGGGTAGTTATGATGAACAAACAGGTTGTAATAGTAGTTTATGCGACTGTGCATAATGAAGGGCATTACAACACGAGTGTGGGTTTAAGAAACGAGCCGAAGGCGAGTTTCTTAATAGCATCACACGAGTGTTGTAATGCCTAATTATGTATAGTTGCATACACTACTTTATCTACCCAAATATCATAAGGGCTCTATGATGGGTTCAGGAACCATAGGGAAATGACCTGCATTGTTACTTGGCCCTTGATTTTTGTGCCAACAGGTTATTAGTTGCATTCGTCGCTGCATTTACGATATCTGGCTTAGTATTCATGTCAAGTTCTGAGTCACTATCACTCATTTTCGACAGAAATAAAGAACTTATCAGAAAATTTGTCTACTCGTAACTGGATTACTGGAAATAAAAAGCTAACGAACAAATGACAGCTCGAAATGGCGGCGTTTCGGATATCTGTCATTTTTTTTTTAATCATAGGCAAACGAACAAAGTCACTATTCTTGTGTCACTCGAGATCAAAATGTCGTGCGATGATATTTGGGTAGATAAAGTTCTTTATCTATCCTATGGTTTTTGAACGCATTCGCATCGATACGAAACCCCAATTCAGTATGTTTTAATTATAAATCGCACGACATTTTGATCTCGAGTGACACAAGAATAGTGACTTTGTTCGTTTGCCTATGATTTAAAAAAAAATGACAGATATCCGAAACGCCGCCATTTCGAGCTGTCATTTGTTCGTTAGCTTTTTATTTCCAGTTACAAAGTAGACAAATTTTCTGATAAGTTCTTTATTTCTGTCGAAAATGAGTGATAGTGACTCAGAAATTGACATGACCACTCCGCCAGATATCGTAAATGCAGCGACGAATGCAACTAATAACCTGTGTCCACAAAAATCAAGGGCCAAGTAACAATGCAGGTCATTTCCCTATGGTTCCTGAACCCATCATAGAGCCCTTATGATATTTGGGTAGATAAAGTACCTAGTGCAGGGATGGCGAACCAATGGCACGCGTGCCATGAATGGCACGCGACGCAATATTTTGGGCACGTCACTTATCACAAAAACTCATAATGCACTTATAACAGTTCAAGGAATTATCGGAAACACCCAAGTTCATTATGTACCCTGATGTGACGACATTTGGTAAACTGAACTTGTCTCAATTCGATTGGTTGGAAATGGAAGAATTTGAAATGCAGCTAATTGATTTCCAGTCTAGTTCAATATGGATTCAAAAATTCATTGAAATAAGGAAAGAGTTGGAAGTATGAAACCGAAAGATTGACAAGTTATATAAGTAAAAATGCTAATAACATAATTTTGGAAACATGGAATGCGTTAAAGAAGCTGGCTCGTACTATTCTAACAATATTTTCATATACCTATGCCTGCGAGTCATTATTTTCAGAGATGAATAACATTAAAAACTTGTTTAGAAACCGTTTGACAGATGACTCTAATACAGCATGCATTCTGCTTAAAGTAACATCGTACAACCCTAACATAAGTTACTTGTCATCTAATCTGCAACAACAGAAGACATTAATTTTTTTTGTAGTACATAAAGAGTTTGAGTTATAAATAGTATTTATTATTATTGCTATATTGTGAGCTGGCCCTATTGTGATGCTATGTGATGGCACGTCTATGACCTCATTTAAAATTACTTTAGAAAAATGGCACGTTGATACATAAAGGTTCGCCAACCCTGACCTAGTGTATGCAACTATACATAATTAGACATTACAACACTCGTGTGAAACCCACACTTGTTCATTATGCACAGTCCCATAAGCTACTATTATCCCCCGTAGAAAAGGGAGGATTCTCTGACCAGACTGGTGATTGGTATGGTGGGCCGACGGTAATCGAGTTCATTATGGTGTGGTAAAGCGCAAATTAATCGCGATTCAGGATTTTGAGTCGTAGATGTCGCTAGCGTTATTTTTGTCAACTCAGCTATCTCTGCCACAGCGCTGCTTTTTAAGACAGTTTTTTGTCTCCTTTTTCTTACAATCTGTCACTAGTCATTAGGACAAAAAGTAATTTCTATGGCGTGTTAGTTGTCTTGCTCGGTATGCCTCCTATGACACAACCTCTTACTTAAAAGCATAATGCTAGTATTGTCCGACTAGATCTTGTGGAATTTTTTGTTTTAGTCTGCGGATTCCTTTTTTATCCATGAGTTGGTTAGCCAAGATGTTTGGGTGACGAGCTATTCTTTCTTTGTATGACTTGAGGTGGCTTTTTATTTCTTCTTTGACTGGAAGTATCTTCAGATCATTGTGTAGAGCTCCATTTGGAACAAACCATGGAGCGTTTGTGATTGTTCTTAGAAGCTTGTTCTGAAAGCGCTGTATGATCTCTGTTGTAGTCTATGGTTAAAAATATAATGTTATTGTCTATGGAATGACGAAGCACTTTTTCGCTTTCCATATTCAACCTGAATCATGTCGTGTACAGTCATACGGTGCTAATTAAATATTATCTTTGAGTCTAAGGCAGTTTACTTTGATATTAAAGCAATCCCGACCGAACCCCAAACATGGTGTCAGAATTGGTGTCATATTAAATTAAAAGGAAAACGAAAAAGCCAATAAAAGTCGAGAAAACTGTAAGTAAAAAAGTCAAGTCATCCAAGTCACCAACATGGCGGACAAAGCGTTCTTTGTGCAATTGAAACCGTTTATCATACAAAATGGCGATAACGTGGCAGAAAAATGGAAAAAATGGAAACTTAGATTTGAAATTTTTATGGATGCTAATGATTTATCAAAAGTAACGGATTCGAAAAGGACAGCAATTTTCCTAAATGCTATTGGTGATGACGGAATAGAAATTTTTAATAGTTTCAATATAGATCGAAATACAACAAAGTTAGATGACATCCTAAAGAAATTCGACGAAAAATTCAGTCCTCTTTTAAACATAACAGTAGAAAGGTATAATTTTTTCACAAGAGTCCAAAAAACCGAAGAATCTTTGGATGAATATTTGACCATATTGAACAACCAGGCTACCACATGTGAATTTGGTAATTTGAAAGAAGAATTGATCAAGGACATGCTCGTAATAGGCATGATTAGCACACACATAAAAGAAAGACTCTTACAGGAAGAAAATCTTACAGTTGAAAAGGTGATGAAAATAGCAAAAAGTCTAGAATTGTCTCAAGAAAGATCAAATAAATTAAACAACCAAGAAATTAAAAAGGAGAATATTCAAGGGATCAAAGAGCAAAAACAAAATTATAAAAATAGAAGTCGAACACCCTACCGAAGTAATTCGAGACATCATAAAAATAGTCATGGGAGAAACAATAGTCATGGAAGAAATCAGTCAAGCAACAGGAATAAATCATCAGACAGGAATTGTACCAGATGTGGACAAATTCACAGATATAAATGCCCAGCACAGGAAAAAACCTGTAATAATTGTAAAAAACAAGGACACTTTGCTAAATTTTGTTTTTTCAGGAAATCAGACCATAAAGTTAGTAATATTTCTTATGAACAGCCAATGTCAAAAGATTTTTCTAATAATTTTGTCATAAATTCAGTTCAAAATTGTGAATCTACAAAAAATTGGCAAATAAATGTTTATTGTAATAATGTCAAACTTATATGTCAAATTGATACAGGTGCAGATACAAATGTCATAAGCAAGAAAATGTTAGATAAAATTATGTCTAGTTCTCACTCAAATATTAATATTTCAAGAACAAATAATAAACTTTTTTCCTTTTCAGGACAATTAGTGCCAAATTTAGGTACATGTATTCTTAACTGTAAATTTGAAAACGGAATAACCACAAAACTCTATTTTGTTATTGTTGAATGTGAATGTAAAACAATATTGGGTTGGAATTCATGTGAAAAATTAGGTATTGTGAAAAGAATATATGGAATCCAGCAAAGGTCAGTACAAGAAATTATTTCCAAGTTTGCTAAAACATTCGAGGGTCTAGGTTGTCTACCATATAAAGCTCATCTAGACATTGATAGTAGTGTTCCACCTAAAGTCTGCCCAGTCAGAAGAATACCTTATTCATTAGAGAAACGTCTTAAAGAAGAATTAGAATATATGGAAGAACTACAGGTCATAGAAAAAGTCGATAAGCCAACTAAATGGGTAAACTCAATTGTCTTAGTCGAAAAACCAAATGGTAAACTGAGAATATGTCTTGATCCTAGAAACTTAAACACGGCTATTAAACGTCCTCATTTCCCGTATCCAACATTCAATGATCTTAGATCTAAAGTTGCAGGTGCATCAATTTTTTCAAAATTAGATGCAAGTTCAGGCTATTGGACTATATGTTTAGACGAGGAAAGTAGTGAACTTTGTACGTTCAACACTCCATACGGTCGATACAAATTTCTAAGACTGCCATACGGAATCAACTCTAGTGGTGAAATTTTCCATAGGACAATGAATCAATTATTCGGAGATTTAACAGGTATAATTATATTTGTAGACGATATACTTGTTTATGGGTCTACTATTGAAGAGCACAATGAAAGACTAGAATCGTTATTCAAACGAGCGTCGGAAGTCAATTTGAAGTTCAATAAATCCAAATGTCATTTTGGTTTGTCTGAAATATGCTATGTAGGACACATTTTCAATAAAAAAGGTGTATCACCTGACCAGTCAAAAGTAGAAGCAATTTCGAAAATGCCAAGTCCAAGTAATGTCAAAGAACTGCAAAGATTTTTAGGAATGGTCAATTATTTAGGTTCCTATATACCAAATCTCGCAGAAGAAACTTCTTTGCTGAGAGAATTGCTCAAAAAACATAATCAGTGGCAATGGTTAGAACAACATGAAACACAATTCAAAAAATTAAAGTCAATGTTATGTCAATATCCAGTCTTAGTCCATTATGATATGAAAAAACCAATTAGATTGTCAGTCGATTCGTCACAAAATGCAGTAGGTGCAGTTATTTTACATGACAAAAATCCGATTGCTTATGCTTCAAAGTCATTAAACAAAAGTCAAATTAATTATGCACAGATTGAAAAAGAACTATATGCTATAGTATTTGGGTGTAAAAAATTCCACCAATACATATATGGAAAACCTATTCAAGTTGAAACAGATCACCAACCTTTAGTCACATTATTCAAAAAACCCTTGTCAGAAGTACCAACAAGATTACAACGTATGATGATCACTTTACAAGCTTATAATCTTATTGTGTCTTATACAAAAGGATCAGAGATGTATGTTTCTGATACATTATCTCGTGCTCCAGTCAAAGATGATAAATTTAACCAAGAATTAGTCAGTTTGGAAGATTTAGATTCAAATATTAATATTCACATAAATTTGTTAACCTCTAATTTAGCCATTTCTCCAGAAAAACTTGAGAAAATTACAAGACACACTAAACAAGATTTAGTTTCTCAAAAAATAATAGAATATTATAAAAATGGATGGCCTAAATGTAAGGAACATTGTCATAGTTTAACATTGCCTTACTGGAACATAAAAGAGGAAATTCATGTAATTAATGATATAATTTTCAAAAACAATTCTGTTATCATACCTCAGACAATGCGTACAGAAATATTAAATATATTACATGAGGGTCACCAAGGGATTGAAAAAACAAAAAACTTAGCAAGAAATGTAGTTTATTGGCCAAATATTAATCAAAATATTGAAAGTAAAGTTAGACAATGCGAAACATGTTCAATTTATTCTGCAAATAAATCAAAACAACCAATGTTAACTCATGAAAAACCTTTATTTCCATGGCAAAAACTAGCTACCGACTTATTTGAATATAAAGATAAGAAATACTTATTGGTAGTAGATTACTATTCTAACTACATTGAAATAGCAAATTTAAATAAAGACAGTCGAACATCTAATGTTGTCGCACACCTAAAATCTATTTTTGCACGTCATGGCATTCCAATGCAACTAGTTTCAGATGGAGGACCGCCATACAACTCCAATGATTTTAGAAAATTTTTGCATGAATGGGACGTTGAACACATTATCTCAAGTCCAAATTTTCCAAGATCCAACGGCTTAGCTGAAGTCTCAGTAAAAATAATAAAAAATATACTAAGGAAAAGTGATGATTCTGGATCTGATCCTCACTTAGGTCTTTTGCAATATAGAAATACACCGAGAGGAAATTTAAGCTCTCCAGCACAGCTTTTAATGTCTAGAACGTTAAGATCTCAGCTACCTAACAAAATTAGTCACTTACGACCTAAGATTGTAAAGCATTCGGAACATAACAAAAAGAAACAAGAAAAAAGTCAAAAAACCAAGTTTTATTATGACAAAAACTGTAAAAATTATCTGGATTTTCAAATAAATGACAATATTTATTTTAAGAAAAATCCTAAGGATATTATATGGACAAAAGGTACTATTATGTCTAAAACCAAATATCCAAGATCATTTATTGTCAAAGATTATAATAATAATACTTACCGTAGGAATAGTCAGCATATTCGTTTTAGGTTCAAGTCAGAAAGTCAAACGTCAAGTCAGAAAAATGTCTCTCAAAATAATAACAAAAAAGTCAACTTTAAGGATAGTCCTAGTCCTAGTCAATTAAATAATGAACTAAACAAGTCAAAATTTTCAGAAAAGGAGGATGATAGTTATACATTTATCTTCACTTATCATGAGTCAAGTCCTGAGTCAAGTTTACAAAATCAGGAACTGAACAATGAGTCAGATTCATTCTTATCTATAGAGTCAAATCATTCTTGTCAGTCAGAAAACCAGTCAGAAAACATAGTAAAGTCACCTATATTTGTTGATATCGATGAAACATTAGTTTCACCTGAAAGTCTACATGACTATAACGAATTTGATAATGAAAGTCCAATGTCTTCTCAACGTAGAAACTTAGAGAACTTACTTCAAAGTCCAAATGAATTAAATATACCAAGTAGTGTAGAACAATCTCCATTACCATGTAATGATGAGGCTGTAAATGCTGAAAAACAATATAGCTCTAGGGGAAGATTGTTAAAGAAAACACAAAGACTTGATTTATAAGATTTAATACATAGAAAATAATACAAGTTCACAATAATATTATCACAATTTAATTCAAATGCAAATTGTATTTTTATTGTATTATTGGCAAGCACTCACTTACTCTTACTATGATATTATTGTATAATTATATTAGTAATGTTTATAATGAAATGTATTTTAAAAATCTTAATTCTTCAATGTAAATTGTTATGGTTGTGTTTAACTTGGATTAAGTCATCTGTCAAATAATTGTAATGTCAATGTCAGTCTGACAGCTCTCTTTTAAAAAGGGGCATGTTGTAGTCTATGGTTAAAAATATAATGTTATTGTCTATGGAATGACGAAGCACTTTTTCGCTTTCCATATTCAACCTGAATCATGTCGTGTACAGTCATACGGTGCTAATTAAATATTATCTTTGAGTCTAAGGCAGTTTACTTTGATATTAAAGCAATCCCGACCGAACCCCAAACAATCTCTATGTTAGAGTGTGAAGCTGTTCAAGACAGTTAAAGCAAAACAAATGAAAGAACTTGAAAGAATGCCATGTGACATCAAGAGCGATTTGGGTAGTGAAAGGACCAAAGAAGTAACTACCTTCTCCTGATGTTTTCAAATATTAGGGAGTATAGGTTCATTTCCAAATATAAAGCTACGGACGGGCCCTGTGTCTTCGTTGACGGACTTAGAGAGTAACCCCCCGGAGTCGTAGGCCGTGTTCCGATTATGTCGTGACGATTAATTTGTTGTTACACTGAAAGTACTTACGGGATTATATCCGTGATTTTCTTTCGATTCTATGAGCTCCCGATATTTGGACGCTGATGCAAGCATCATGATCACGGGAATTCTGAAGAGATAATGCGGGTGGGACGAAAATGATTTATTATGAGCAGACAATTAAATCTGTCTGAGAAAGACTAAAAACAGTGTCTTTCTTAGTCTTTTATTACGTGCACTACTGGAACTAGATTGTAACTCACGACAAAACGCACTCACAATATCACTAGGTTTTTCTTTATAGTTAATGGAAACGTATGTTATTTTTATTAGGTTTAGGTTTTATCGTTGGTTTTTAGTTGGCAAAAGTCGTGGACGACAGTAATCCCGTCATCCTATATATTAACATCTCCATTTAAATACACAAGCCATTACACCTAAAACTACACGATTATCTGCCATCACGACAAAGTGGGAACGTGGACTTACAAGGCAGCAACAATGAACGCCTATCCGTAACATAATTAACTCATTGAACAGCAAACCTAATTACCTCAGCTATTTGCCGTCAATTATAACAGGCGCTGGTATCGATGCAATATGCACAAATCAATTTAACGCTCATTGACTTCGGTATTCGCTTTGAATAAGTTAGGGCATGTTGTTGGGTGCTGCGTCATACAAAATATTGATTTCACAACTTAAGTCTTCACCAGAATATTGTTTGAAATGTTTTTGTTTTTGGTGATTGGAACAGAAGATCTTGTGCTAGGGCCCAAGTGCAATTTTTATGAATTCGTCATTCCATCCCATTGTAATATTGATAAAACTGATAGCATTTGCTTTTACCTCGTATCTAAAAGCTTTTTTTTCTTTTTTAGGACGGGAAATCATCAAATGACTTCTCCCACTCTGGGCGGAGCGGGAGGGAGTGTCAGACTCTTACTGACTAAAACTCATCCATGTTCCTTCCTCCTCCTTTATGTTCCGGGGCCGCGGTATCTCTTTCGAACAGGCCCGCAACCCCGGGTATCTAAAAGCTGAGATCATGATTATTGTATTGATCCCTCGTAAGTGCTGAAACCATAATTATGCCGTTTAGGTATAGGTATCTTGCGCAGAAAGTTTTTGGGCGATTACTAACAGCCGTTTGCTATAGCTTACTTACGTATAACTGTTGGTTACTATACTTACGTCCGTAGCTATCAGTGTTTCTAAATACAAAGTTTGCTTGAAATATCCTTTCCTTGTCATCTACTTGTCACTTGATTCATATAGAAAATTTAACTGTGATGTTTTGTTTCTAACCGTCCGAAAGCTAAAGTAAAACAGAGAGATAGTAATCTTCCGTTACCTGTTAGTAAGTTACTAGCTTCTGCCCGCGACTTCGTTCGCGTGAATTTCCCGCTTGCAACATTTCTTATTGCTGCTCCTATTGGTCATAGCGTGATGTTATATACCTAGCCTATAGCCTTCCTCGATAAATGGAATTGAAAATTATTTTTGTGTTGTATCCAACACAAAGAATTTTTCAATTCGAGCCGGTGGTTCCCGAGATTAGCGCGTTCAACCTAACAAAATAAAAACTTTTCTGCTTTATAATATTAGTATAGATTAAAAAGTATTGAGATAAGAACATTAGGTTAAACATTTTTTTAATTTGTATGAAGAAGCTACGAAACTATCATAATAAGTACCTAATTACTTAAAGAGGCATCATGCTGTTCACTCGATAGAGTTTAGGCAAATTCGTTGCGATCCTGTTTGTGTTCATTGTTCAATGGAGATACACGCACACACGGCTTAAGATCGAGTGTAGGGATCGCTAAATCATTTTGATCTTTTATACGATTATATTTTTAAATTAAGTAAAATTATAAACTACTTAGTAATTGTACGGTTTAGAAATAAAGGTCATCAATTTGTGCGCTTGTTACATATTTTGTTATTAGATTTTTCATCAGGAATTTCTCAGTAGCAGCCGTGGCCGCATTTGTGCTCGGTTGATGGCAATAGGCTCGGCCCCTGTTAAAAAAAATTGGTTTGTCCATCATGGGTGTCGTTCTCATGGTTTTCGGAGTCGTTGATTACGAAAATAACTAAATTTTAACTTTTCTTAACTCTCTTAACTTTATATATTTTGCTATATGTATGTATGTATGTATTTATTTTATTCTTATATATTTGAGTTGTAAATAATTTCTAGTCTTTTTTTCCATAATTGCACCTACTGTGTTTTATCTCTGCATCACCCTAAGGTAGACTGGTAGAAAATGCCTTAGGCATTAAGTCCGCCTTTGTACAGTTTTAATTGTGCATAAAGTTTTAATAAATAAATAAAATAAAAATAAAATAGGGTCAAAATGAAAATCTAAGATGGCGCTGAGGATTTTTTTTGGATTATTATGTCTACTTACTCAGTCAGTTTATTTAATGAGTGTTCTTGTTTGGCATAATTCATTAATCTAGGTACACAGAAAGATGCCAAATTAGGACGCAAACAATGCTTAACAAACCATTTAAATAAGTCATTATGCTTGACAGGACTTGATTGCAGAATTCGTCATCGAATATATCATCATCGTCCTACAGCAGTTCACTGCTGCACATAGGTTTTCCCACAGAACAGATAAAAGAGGTTGGAAAGGAAATAGTTCCTGATTAGTAGATATTAGAACGCGCGTCGTCGCGTGGCTTATCTCTCCTTTAACTCAACTACAAGCAAGAGACCCATACGTACAGTCACGTCAAATAATTATGTATACACTTTCCTTAATAGTATAGCTATTTTCGCGAGAAATAACGATTGTAACTAGAAGATTGGATATTTTTCATAAAAATATGAGAATACTATGTACGGAATAACATTAAATTTTAATCAGTACATTAGGAGAAACACAATTTAAAAAATTCTTAAGTGTTTACATAACGTGACTGTACATGCATTACGCACACAAATAAACACCTTACTCAGATCGCGAGCTTACTATTTATTGTCACACTAACGCAACAACTGTGCTTGACGTGCACTCACACACGCTTTGTACGTTGTCACAATAAGAACGCGACTGGACGCGACTGTATATGAGCGTTCACTTATGTCACAAATGACTTAGGTGAGCGACGCACCAGCCCTTATAACCTCTTTTATCTGCTTGTTCTGTTTTGTGTGTATTACGAGTATAAATTTTGAGGAGCTCGTGGCTAAATAATATCAGCCGCTCGGGTCGATCTTTAGGTTAAGCCATGCTTGCCTAGGTTGGTCTGTGGATGGGGGACCACCCTTACATACCGAGTTTCCTACATGCCTCGGAAAGCATGTTAAGCAGTTGGTCCCGGCTGTCGTTTGTCTATCTTTGACAGTCGTTACAGGTAGTCAGTGGCCCAAAAAGTCTGACACCAGTCTTACCAAGTGGTATCGTATTTCCCAATATTAACTGGGTTGTGGAGGTCAGATAGGCAGTCGCTCTTTATAAAATACTGGTATTCAGCTGAATCCGGTTAGACTGGAAGCCGACCCAACATAGTTGGGAAAAGGTTAGGCAGATGATGATTATTTTGTGTGTACCTGTACATAGATAAATAAAGAAATAACCCGGGAATCGAACCCACGGCCTTATGCTCAGCAGACGCGCAATGCGACCGCTCGACCAACGAGGTAGTCAGTTAGATTGGTTCCCTTTACGTCGATCCGTGAACCTTGCCTCGCTTCTATTTACCCTACGTCGAGACTTGTGTGTGTTTTATTCGTTCAGAAGTCAACTCACTATGGACGAGTTTGATAAAGAACAACAACCACTTGTTTTCAAAATTAATATTATTTGTATGTTGTTTATATTGATGTGTATATTTCTAAGACTTAGGTATGACTTCAGAGGCAATAAATAAAACGATATTATCACAATTGAGTGTTTATTATAGATACATTTAGGATAGGAGATATATTTATTTACCGTACTTAAAGCACTAACTTTATTCTAAAGTAGTAATAACAAAATATAATCTGTAACTATATGGTAAATAGGTTTAATATGAAAATAAACATCTTAATGTATTCTTTTTGCGACTGGCTACACTACATTCAAAATGTCAATGTGCAATAAAAATCAGAGTAAAACAAGACAACAGCAATAAACCTAAATTTTGTAAGCAGGAAATAAAATGATTTGTAAGTAATAAGTAAGTAAGTAAGTAATATTAGACATTAATTATAAATCAGCATTAAGTTGCCATTTCAAAATAATTTTTGAGCCTAAAATTATACCTACCTTATAATTATTCTATAGCACTGATTAAAACATTATTTGATATTATCACTTAATCAAGAATATTCATAGTTGACCCCAGCCATAAACTTTCTTTATTTTCCCGAGTAATGTAAATAAGCCGTTCAATTAACGCCTAGCCTCTTTATTAAACAGTTTAATTAACTAGAGGCCTAAAAAATATAGTTAGGATCTTGGGACACCCTGAAGTTAGGTTACTTGGGTTCCTTCAAACACTGCGGAGAGAAATAGGAGCCCTGCGAAGCGGGGCTACGTCGACTACGCTTTTTAGGCGAATATGAAATGTTTTGAGGTTTGAGCACCCCCACGTTAGGTTAGTTAAGTTTCTTTAAAGTAAAGGGGCTAGGTGGTTAATTGAACTGCTAATTAAACCATTTAAGTTTTTTTATTTTTAAACGCCTACTATCTTATGAATCATCATTTTGTATGGCTACTTACCAACAACTAATAATAAAAAATTACCTACTAAAATAAAGCAAAAAAAAATCTTTGGAAAACAGCAGTACAGTTTAAAATTCTATATTTATCTCCCAAACTATACACTTTTGTTAGAGAAACTAGGGTTCAATAATTAGTAAGTAAATTACCTCGTCTATGCGAATTTGCTATAGCGGGTCCAGACCCAATCACCCTGTATAATCATCCGCATTAAACCCGTTTTTTATTTTTAAATTTTTGGTCTTCCTTTATCTTATTTCATCAATATCTTACTTTAATACTCGTAATGTTCTATTTTGTGCCGGGTGTAAGCGTGTTCGCTCTATGCACAAAGTCAGGAAACCAAAAGAATGATTGTTCTCAATAATATATGTATGTAGGTACTATTCGAGCGACTCTGTCAATAATAAAGACTAATTTGTATTTTACTTGTTTTGCTTGTTTTACAATAGTGTGTACAATTATACTAAAATAATGTACCTAAGTTTTAGTCCGTTCGAAAACGTACTCTTATGATGTAATCATTTACCACGATACAAATATCGATTGATACTTAAACAAAACTTATAAAATACCTAGTAAGTGATTTCATGCAAAATACAGTCTGTATTAGGGCCTCGAAAAGTGGCCATTTTTTAATCCCGGGTTTTTCGTGTTTTTTTCATTAATGTTTTTTTTACAAGTGGTTTTTTACAGATACTTTTACAAGTAATTTTTTAAAAACAAGATGGGGCCGGTGTTTCGTTCATGACTATTCTGAGGAAAAACAGTCCAAACAAACTCAGAGGTCTCTTTCAAAGTCCAGAGATAATCTTGCTCAATTCACATGAGGACTGTGCAGATTAGTATCTGAGATTGTATTTTAAATTTCAATATTGATACAAAATGCTCTTGCTCTATTTATTAATAAACAATTACAAAGGTTATAATATTGAACAGGCGCTCGGACAAACAATGGAAATCTGCTTGCTGCACTCTTAAAACTCTGTAGATCTACTACAGAGTTTTAAGAGTGTAGTGAGCCTGTACAATATTGATACGAAATGCTCTTGCTCTGTTTATTAATAAACAATTACAAAGGTTATAATATTGACCAGGCGCTCGGACAAACGATGGAAATCTGCTTGCTGCACTCTTAAAACTCTGTAGATCTACTACAGAGTTATAAGAGTGTAGTGAGCCTGTACAATATTGATACAAAATGTTCTTGCTCTATTTATTAATAAACAATTACAAAGGTTATATTGACCAGGCGCTCGGACAAACGATGGAAATCTGCTTGCTGCACTCTTAAAACTCTGTAGATCTACTACAGAGTTATAAGAGTGTAGTGAGCCTGTACAATATTGATACAAAATGCTCTTGCTCTATTTATTAATAAACAATTACAAAGGTTATAATATTGACCAGGCGCTCGGACAAACGATTGAAATCTGCTTGCTGCACTCTTAAAACTCTGTAGATCTACTACAGAGTTATAAGAGTGTAGTGAGCCTGTACAATATTGATACAAAATGCTCTTGCTCTATTTATTAATAAACAATTACAAAGGTTATAATATTGACCAGGCGCTCGGACAAACGATGGAAATCTGCTTGCTGCACTCTTAAAACTCTGTAGATCTACTACAGAGTTTTCAGAGTGTAGCAAGCAGATTTTGGATTTATAAGAAAAAATTACAACTCTACTAAACAGCTTTAAGGACTTTGTTGCACTTCAAGCTTGTTCTTATTCTTAAAGCTTTATACAGACTAGGGCATACGAACCATCACATTGGCTGGTTTATTGAAGTTGCATCCCTGTCTTTTTTTGCTTGAGAAAGGATACGGATACATCTTTCAGCGTATGACGGATGGCTAAACGTGGCCATAGCAGTATTCGGAGTGGTCAGATGCACGGCCACTACTTCGCCACACTCGGCTAGTAGGTCACAGAGCAACGGAACTGTCGTGGATGGCGGTATCTAGAAACATTATGAAAGTCAGTGTCAAATTCACGTAAATACAAAAGAATATTGAATAGCAAACTGTTTCCACGAATCCAGCACATGATTCTTGAGTGTTTGTTTTTTTTTTGGTAAAAATTATTATTGTAAAAAATAATTCATGAGTTTGTAAAAAATAACTGCATTTACGCTTTTACTGAAGCAGCTGGTTTCCCTACAATAACATTTGTTATCCCATTAAAAATAGAACTTTTATGAAACTGGTTTCATTTGGCGACAAAGGACGACGGATACGAAAAAATACACTAAGTACTTATTTCGAAGCCAAGCATCTTTTGTCGCCAAATTATATCGCTACTGATTTTTTTATTCTCTTCTATACCAGGCGGGGTTTAGAAGATAATAAAAAATAAGTCATCATCATCATCATCAGCCTATAATGTTCCCACTGCTGGGACACGGCCTCCTCTCAATGAGAGGGAATGGGCTATAATCTACCACGCGGGCCCAGTGCGGATTGGTAGATGTCACATGTCTAAAAATAAGTAGCTTTAGACTAAAATAAATACATATTTCATAGTTTTACTGTCCGGTTTCTACCGCGAAAGAGGAATTCGTTTTCATGAAATAGGTTTGCCTTTCCACCAAGAAAGAGTTTAGTAGTCTGATTTCCACCAAATAAATAAATAAATATCGCTGGACATCACACACAGCGCCATCCAGTGCCACAATAAGCAACGAGGCTTGTATCGTACCAGATAATTGATATACTATTCATGACTCTGAAACAAATGTCCATGCTCATCACACAAACATTTTCTCCTACCGGGAGTCGGAGATCGCAAGGCAGCCTCACTACCGCTGCGCCATTCGGGTCGTCAAACAAGAATGAACAGATCGAGTTATTTTTTTGTGTTTTTGCCCGCTGGGTCATTTAAACACATGTAAGCAGTTTTCTCTTGTGAGGTTAAAGAAGTAATTGCTGGGTCTACTCCGGGTGCGGTGGTACCGGGCTTATGACATTCTCCGTTATATGCTATGGAGTTTAGAATTGTATGTGCTCAATTCATGATGAAAGTTTGCGCTACGTACACTCTGCATTAAATAAAAATTGTTTGTCTAGCAATACTCACATTCGAAAGCTTAATAGTCACACAATTTTCCACATTAGCTCGTGGGGGTCTGCAAATCCGTGGCGGAGGAATTGGAAGCCTCAAACTTGCCGGACGGAAACGAGGCCTTAATAGGGGGGATGGAGTCTCCTGCATCATGAGGGAAACCGGTTTGATGGAAAGCCGAGGGCGAAAGGGAAGAGATTCTTGTGGATTGCCAGGTGTAGAGATAGGCTCACGAGGACTGGGTAAAGGATTACGCATAGGAACTGGAGGAGTCTTAAAACCTGGGCTTGGCGTGGCTTCACTTTCCAGCGGTGGTGAATTACTCTGTTGATCTTCCCCTCCATTTAGAGTTTGATCTTGAGGAGATCCTACATTATGCCTTTCATCACCACCTCCGGTCTTGGTAATTTGAATACAATCACCCCTGTCCATTGAATCGGGGCAGTCCGTTTTATCAGAATTTTGTACACGAAAAGATGAGTCCCTGTGAATTCCAGTTCGGGAACTCATAAATTCATCGATTTTAGTTTTAATACCGGGGCTTGGCGTGGCTTCACTTTCCAGCGGTGGTGAATTACTCTGTTGATCTTCCCCTCCATTTAGAGTTTGATCTTGACGAGATCCTACATTATGCCTTTCATCACCACCTCCGGTCTTGGTAATTTGAATACAATCACTCCTGTCCATTGAATCGGGGCAGTCCGTTTTATCAGAATTTTGTACACGAAAAGATGAGTCCCTGTGAATTCCAGTTCGGGAACTCATAAATTCATCGATTTTAGTTTTAATACCGGGGCTTGGCGTGGCTTCACTTTCCAGCGGTGGTGAATTACTCTGTTGATCTTCCCCTCCATTTAGAGTTTGATCTTGACGAGATCCTACATTATGCCTTTCATCACCACCTCCGGTCTTGGTAATTTGAATACAATCACTCTTGTCCATTGAATCGGGGCAGTCCGTTTTATCAAAATTTTGTACACGAAAAGATGGGTCCCTGTTAATTCCAGTTCGGGAACTCATAAATTCATTGATTTTTCTTTTGATTTCCTCTGGATTTTCTACAGTTTTCACATTTCCGTTACTGAAATCTATTTCGGAAAATATTATGTGATTTATTGCAGATTTTTTCTTGTTGGCGTATCTGTGGTATAGTTCAACTATGTTGCGTAATGGTCTAGCTTTCATACCCAAACCAGGTCCAACGCTAGCCAGACCTTTGGGCAATACCAGGGCAGGGTTTTTACTCATAGTAATTTTAAGGGGAATCCCAAACAACTTTTGTCCGTTCAACATTGAAATCGCCTGAAAAAGAAATATTAGGACGGTTGTAATGAAAATCCATTGATATTAAAATGAATGTGAAGCACTACTCTCAAGGCTTCTGTTCATTTAAACCTTAAATTGGGCCTGATTAAAAGCACCTAGGTAGGAACATTACATTGTTAAGCTTATTATAATTATATTTATTATTAATTATGCTTATTATATAAATTTGCTTTCCTACAATATGTTCGCATTAACTCGACAAAATGTATGAGACTACTGATTTATTTTTCGCGTTTCTGGGTTTGGTCCCATAGTAAAAGTTGTTTATAATGACGAGCACAATAACGCTCGAAGTTTATGGACATTGTCCGAAAACATACAGGGTGTAAACAACCTTATCACGAAGCCGTCAACCAAGCATTCTGTAAGTCAAACTAAGTAACTTTACGCAAAAAATATTGCTGGGAAACAACTTTTTGGGATGAAAAATGATGTTTTGTGGTAGAACTCAATCCAACGCACTTACAACATTGTGCTGATGGATTAATTGAATAGTACGGGGGTAAAAAATCATACAATCAAAACTTCTATTTAAAAAACAACTTGACAAAAAGTTGGAACTTTGACCCCCAATATCTCCGTAACTAGAAGGTTAGAAAAAAAAAATGATCGCAATGACGTGCCTTTCGGCGTCGTTAAGAGGATTTTTACACCCTTTATACATGTTTTGTACACAATTATATTATATTTTCTTTGTTTGAATTTCGACCTAACTTTTGCAGTCCATAGTTGGATATAAACTTCACTCTAAATAAAGACCTCTTGCGGCGTTTGAACGCTCATCTGCGTTTGCCACACCTGGTTAGTTATCTATTTACTAAGCGTCTGCTATTATTCAGTATATAAATCAGCAGGTAATGCGTTAAGCAAGAGCATTATTTTCTTATCATCTGTTAGTTGTCAACTACACCGCATGTATAGAACGACTGGCAGTACGCAGTTACCAGTAGACATGTGCAAAACAGTGCACCACGAACTGATGTTATATGTCATTACTTTTCGTCTCGAGTAATATTACATCACTTCAAACATTACGCGTGATGTTATGATGTAGCGCCTTTCGAAAGCACACCATCGCGCGTTGTATGTAATGTAATGTGCCACCATTGACTTCATGTAGACCTCTTTTTAAAGAACTAAATATATTAACTGTTCCTGGAATGTACATATTTGAATGTTGTAAATTTGTTAAAATACACTCCGAATTATTTCAACGTCTTGGAGACACGGTTACGTTTAATACGAGATATCCTGACAGATTGATTATTCCGCCAATGAAAAGTCACTTATATCACAGAAGTTGCTTTCCAATGGTTATAAGGATATATAACAAACAACCAAAATCATATAGGGAACTGTCAATCAATCGATTTAAAACGGCGCTATTCAGATGGCTCATAGAAAAGACATTTTATTCTGTGAATGAGTATCTTAACATTAAAGATTGACATTTTAAATGATTGACGTTCATAACTGACATTCTTATTATGACATACTGATTATTGACATAGGGTTGAGAAGTTGGAGTCGCGCCACAACACGAATTTTAAGTCGTTCGTGGTGCGAGTTCCGACTCATCATATTGAGACGTTCCTCAAGGAAGAGTTTTGGCCGAAGGGTGTCATATATCGGCGATTCCGCGGAAGGCTACGCCACACCACGCAGCGCAGTATGACGCCGTCTATTCGTGTACAATAGTTTATTTATGTTTAGTGGTTTTTATTAATATGTATGTTAGTCTGTAAGGTATAATGTGATATGGGTCTTTTGTTACCTGAATTAAATGATATATTATTATTATTATTATTGACATTCTTATTATTGCCAATGGTTTTGTTTTTATTATTATTTATTATTATTACATACCAATTGCGATAAATTCATGTACCTATTCATAAATGTATTATTAAATTTTGCATGCTAGTTTTAGCGAATTGTGTGAGCAACTCTATTAAAACTCGACCATCTATATATATACAACAATTCTAGCAAATAAATTTCATTTCATTTCATTTCATTTCAATGCAATGTTCTAATGTAATAGGACATGTTATTGAAATACTATAGTAACATAGCATTGTAACAGTGTGATTTACTCACTATGATTTAAATATACAAATCATACAAAGTTGATTTTACCGCGCTGCTACCGGTCGCGTGATGTTTAGTGTAATGGTGTGATGCTTATTTTAGTCGAGTAATGTGTCATGTTACAGTACGCGCTGGGGTGATATTACGCGTGATGCATCACTCGCATTACTAACACATGTCTAGTTACCAGCGTACTAACAGCGCTTAACAACAGCGTAGTTGTAATAACGTTTTTAACAATAACTTAAGGTGGATGGTCCACGGCTGCCCGTGAAATTAAAATTTTCGAAACAAAGATGAAAATTAAATGTCCCATTCACAAAACATTAAAACTGAAAGTACTGTAGTTGCCCATTCGTTAGTGAAGACCTCTATGGAGGATAACGGACAAGAAACTCCATGGCCACTCTTTTAAATCAGAATATTTTTACAAAATTTGATTACATCATTTATGTTGAGATGGTATATTATGACTAATATCTAGTTAGGTAGTTGTATGATGATTAAAGTTTATGATTCGCGGCTGTAACACGTATAAATATACAGAATTATAATCATTAAAATCATCAATAAAACCCTCCTAATTCATGTAACTCGATTGAATGACTTTTTCATGACATATGGACATTCAAAATCAAGCCATTCAATAGAGTAACTCATACGTCATAATCATTTTTTTTTTGTTTATTTAAGGGGCTTGAAGATGTCGCCCTTGTAACACAAATGACAAAATCCATCACATTCCAAAAAACAATCACACCGTAGATTTACTTAAACTATTCTATTTTTAATGCCCATTTGAGTGAGGAATCGTATTGGTTATTATTTTAATCAACATAATATGGCACTGATCTGTAATTTAAAAAAAAAAAATTCGCGCGCTATCGCAGAGTTTCCACCTTAAGATTATTTTTTTTAATTTTGTTACCATACCTAAACCATAATCACTCATCGAAACTGAAAATTTAGATGTGATTATATATGATTCAGATTTGTACACAAAATTAAAAAAAAAACATGCCTGAGAAAGATTGATTGTTTCTCTAGGGAGTGCTCAAAATAAATATCTCTATTTTTATTGTATTTGAGTGTTAGGCTCTTAAAACACTCAAATACAAGAAAAATTGTCACAGCCCTCTTAAACTTTTTAATGTAAGTGCAAGTGGAACAACGTTTCATACCTGAACGGCTTCTAATGCATGACTATAGATGAATTTGGAGTAATTCTTGACGTTGTTGTCGGCTCGTAACTCACAGCACATGTAGATATTGCCAGCCAGTTCCATCACGTCTTTTAACTCTGCTTTACTACATTTGTACTGTTGAGAAAAGAAAATTAGGGGCCTCTTTACACAACTCAACAAGTGTTTAAAGAGGTCAGTAAAAGAGTGCTATTTTACTTTTATGTTTCTCGCTAAACGTATTTTACGATTTGGGGTCCAACTAGGTAGGTAGTAGATAGTAGGTAGGTAGTAGTAAGAAGGTAGTAGTAGGTAGGTAGTAGTAGGTAGGTAGTAGTAGGTAGGTAGGTAGTAGTAGGTAGGTAGTAGTAGGTACTGTAG
The DNA here is from genome assembly GCA_916618015.1 of Xestia c-nigrum. NCBI lineage: Eukaryota > Metazoa > Arthropoda > Insecta > Lepidoptera > Noctuidae > Xestia > Xestia c-nigrum. Next base: position 4,910,503 of record OU745262.1, read on the forward strand.
GTAGGTAGTAGTGGGTAGGTAGTAGAAGGTAGGTAGTAGGTGACAGGACAACGTCTGTCGGGTCGGCTAGTTTTGATATAAAGATGGGTTTCATATTTTTGTATTATAAACTGCATACAGAAATAACACTTACATTTGTCACACTTACTATTCTGGTTAGTGGTGGTTGTAAACCCAAAGCTTTCAGAAACTCAGGCCTCAAGCCATACAGGCCTTCAGGGTCTACATTCGAACAATCTAGATCTGGTCTCCAGCGTCTGGAAGATTATATAAAAAAATTAAATAAGCCAATATTATTATGTTTTATTGTCATGGTCTTCCTGCTCTTGTCCCATGTTAGGGATCTTATAGACAAGCGGCACGTTGCCAACGGCTCATAACTGCACCCGTCGACGGCAGTCGTCAACGCTTTGACGGGTGCCGTCCACGCGTCCTCGACAGGTGGCGACGGCTGCAGATGATCTGCCGTTGACAACGTGCCGCTCGTCTGTAAGAACGCTTAGCTGGGGCCGGCACACCGCTTTACATCACTCTGGTAATGGTGTCGATTCTGTTGTGCACAAACTAAACTTAATTTAAACTATTGCTATCTTTTACTAAAAGGCAGTGCGAGAAAAGGACGGCTGTAGCTATGCACTAAGTTAGAGATGTCAAACTAGTTTATGCCTTGCGCTTCACCGTGTTTTTAGTCGACATGTTTTTACGTGCACACTTCATTTGTATGGAAATATTAGGTCGAATTAAATTTGACAGCTCTAAATTACGTCCGTCTCTTTCTTGTTTTATTAGTGAGAAAAAGATAGTGATAGCCTAAATTAAGTTTAGTTTGTGCACAACAGAATCGACACCATTGTTGAGCCTTTGTACTAACGTTTTATCAATGTCTGCATATACCATAGATATAATAAAGAAGGAGATATGGCATGAAGTTCAAAATGTATAGAAAACGTGTGAAGCCACACTTGCTCCTCCATAACGATAATATAGCACACACAGTTCTATCAAAACAATACTACGAACAAGTGCACACACGCGCCATCGATAACTCTGGCATTTAAATATAAACGTCATTTGTTAAAACACAGCGTACTTTTTTCGTATAATTGACTCACACTAAAACAATTATCATAGACATCGAGGGAGCCTTCGATAAAACAAACTTCTCCAGCATCAACACCGCGCTCTCTCGCCATGGAGTAGAACAGTAATGATAGACTGGATTACTAGATTACTAACATGCTGAGCAAACGAGTGGTTTGACTTGAAGGGGAACAGCAAATGGCCATGATAGCCAGAGGCTGCGCCCAAGGAGGGGTTCCCCGCTCCTCTGGAATCTGGTGATTAATGACCTCATCACTAAACTCAACGAGAACCACTTCTACACAATAGGGTATGCCGACGACCTCACTATTCTCATCTCGGGGAAAGTGACGGGGACAATCTTCGACCTCACTCAGCGAGCTGTACGTATCGTTGAACGATGGTGCAGAGAGTTCGACCTCTCAGTGAACCCAACGAAGACTGAACTTATCCTGTTTACCCTCAAACGAACACTAGGCCCTTATCGCCTACCCAAACTCTTCGAGACGGAACTCCAGTTAGCCGATGAGGTCAAGTATTTGGGTGCCATCCTAGATAGTAAGTTAAACTGGAGTAGCCACCTAGACAACAAGACAAACAGGGCCTGCATAACCTTCTGGCAATGTAAGAGGATGATAGGTAAGAAATGGGGCCTATCCCCTAAAATCATACTCTGGTTATACTGCGCGGTGATCCGACCCATGATTGCCTATGGGGCTGTGGTCTGGTGGCCACGCACTAAACTAAGTACAGCATCCACCAAGCTGCAGCGCCTGCAAAGGCTTGCCTGCATGGCTATCACGGGCTGCATGAGGACAACTCCGACTGCGGCTCTCGAAGTCATGTTGGGGCTCCCACCGCTCCATCGGTTCATACAGCAGAAAGCGACGATGACGGCTGTACGCCTTAAAACACTTCAACTCTGGGGTAAGAAAGCAACACAGCACAATGCGATACTGAAGGAATTCTATTGCGAGTTCCCCTTGGCGAAAGCAATTAACGATCGGATACCGAAACAATTTGTATTCGACAAGAAATACAAAATCCAGCTTCACGCGGACCACCGCTGCGAGGGATTAAACCCCGCGGAACTACGGATCTTCACAGATGGATCTAAAACAGGTACTGGCACTGGGGCGGGAGCCTTCTCGGAAGACCTTAACATCCACATAGCCACACCTCTGGGGAGTTTTTCAGGCAGAATGCATGGACATTTCCCTGGCGGCAACGGCCATCATAGCCAGAAACGTTGTGGGCCACTCAATCCGTATACTGTCGGACAGCATGGCATGTCTTTTGTCTGCATATTGTGCTGTGAAGAGTGATTGTTTTGTTCTGTATATTGTTGTTATTTTGTGTGAGATGATGAATGAGATCTGTCGCATATATTTGAAATTGTATTGTTTTGATACAAAATAGGTGTTTTCTCAGTTATTACAACTAGATTTTGTTATCTTCCAGCAATTCATCATAGTTACTCCCAGCGATCATTCTGATTTTTTGGCAAATAATTGTACAATATATTAGCATTATAGTGTTTTAGCATTATAGTGTTTTAGTTTTTTAGTCCAATCAATAGATTTTTGTAAATCGATCGAAACCACTTATACTAGTCGCCTTAAGCGTCCCGCGCGCTTACGTCATCGTCGATAAAAACGGCGGCGTTCCGCACATATTGTAAACAAAGACGATTTATGAGTTTGTTTCTGAGAAGGTCGCACACTTAAACGTTTTTACAATGCTGGATGAATAGGCCCTTTGAAATATTTGTATTTCGTTTGAGTGTATGATTTCAATGATTTGTTTTATTTATATAGAATGTGAACATTGAGAAATTTTAGCTTATTAGACGTGTCTGTTGTTGAGTTTTATTTTGTTTGAGGTGTTGTGCCTTGAATTTTTAACTGGCTCGGCACAGACTCTCGGACTATACACGGCCTAAGGAGAGAAGCTCCCACTATGCCCATAATGTTTTTGAGTCAAAATAATATTATAATAACAAAAATCTTTCATTTCATAGGCTGAGCCCGTCACGCGCGTGCGGCCGCCTACGCATACCCTTGCGGAAGATGAGGCTGATGCTCGTGATGTGTAAGTCATTATTTTTTTTGTGTGCTGAACTTTTTTATGTGTTTTGTTTGTATAAGAATGATGTCTACCCGAATATTTATACCCATACATAAAAGTAATAAATAGAGTTTTTATTCCTTGCATACTCCTTATTGCGTAACTCCAATCACTATAAACTACATGAGGTATCTATGTTTTGTTTGTAAAAGAATTGTTTCCTCTATTTTTTTTATTATTATGTGAAAATATTCATTTTTATTTAATTATTACGTGAATAACTTGCACAATATGATAAATAAAACATGTATATCTATATTGTATTTTATTTTCCTTACTGACCTTTCATTTCCTTTTATTTTCGATAGGTACACATATTATCGATAATGTAGTGGTGTGTTCCCCACCCTACAGCATGTTTGTTATCAGAACAAATTTTATGACCACTTGAAACATACATATTTCTTATTTTTTCCATGACAGGACGGCATTTGTGTACAGAAATAGATATAGCTATTAGGAGTTGTGTAAGCTCTACATGAACGCAGCTTAAAGGCAGCCATATTTATTTAAATGTCATTTGAAGTTGTCATCTGTCTTTTTCACTGATTTTGACAACTACTTATCTGCTCACGGCTCTCTGCAGTCTCTGCCCTTTTTATGTTTTGTGTCGTCTCAATTATTCTCCAATTTAATCTTAATTCATCATATCGAATATACAATGGACGTGTAATATCAGCTTGTATTTTGATAAATAAAAGTCTGGATATACTGTCGAAGTGTTTATTTGGTTGATCACGCCTGACACGCCATTCCATTGCCATATCACAACGTCTGCGTCAACAGGTTATGGGCCCAGTGAAAAAGAAAGGCGTGCAACGAGGGATCTACGCATAATCATCGTTGTATGTATCACCAAAACTCACTGTCGACCAGATTTATTGTCAAAGAAGAAATATGGCAACGCAACCAGCGATACACATCAATAATCAAGTGGAGAAGCTGAGTGGTATCTCGTCTTATTCGAACTGGAAGTTTTCATTGAAGATGTTACTCACTTTAGAAGGTTTGTGGGATTGCGTGATCGGCACTGATACTGACGCCGTGCGTGATAGCCGCGCCTTGGCGCGTATTTGCCTGGCACTACAACCCAACTTGTACCAAATAGTTCGATCAGCGTCAAAAGCTAAAGAAGCATGGGAGAAGCTAGCTCATACATTCGAGGACAAAGGTCTATATCGCCGTGTTCTGCTACTTAGACAGTTACATCGAGTTGACTACAGTAAGTTTAGCAGCATGACTGAATATATTGAAAATGTCACCGGATTAGTCCAGCAACTCTCTGACATTGGAAAAATTATAGATGACGGTGAGGTGGCTGAAATTCTACTTAGCGGCTTACCGCAGGAATTTGACACACTAGTCTCCGGTCTTGAAACTGCCAATTTAACTAGCTCGCTGACTTCTGAACTAGTGAGAACGAGATTGCTTCAAGAGGAACACAGAAGAAATGGAAAATGTGATAATGATGCTTCAGCTTTTCATGTAAAGAAGAACAAACTTTTCAAGTGTGATTACTGCCGAAAACCAGGACATACAGCGAAGCGATGCTTTAAGAAAAAGAGGGATGAGAAGAAGAAAGAAGAACAGCATACCTTTTATGCATCGGCTTACATCGCTCACCATAATGATGTCATCATCGACAGCGGGGCCTCGGCTCACATGATCAATGATGCTAGGTTAGTAAGAAATTTTAAAAGCTGTAATAATAACTCAATTTCTATAGCAAATGGTGGTCAATTAGAAATGTCTGGCATTGGCAATTTAGTTTTGTCTACTGACAAAAATAATATCACTTTAGAAAATGTTTTAGTTGTTCCCAATCTGTCAACGAATTTATTGTCTGTAAGTAAAATGTGTGACAATGGTTTTACAGTAGTTTTTGATAAAAATGGGTGTCATGTTTATAATGAGATAAGTTCTTTAACTGGCAACCAAATTTTAGCTGCTACAAATGTGAATGGTTTGTATAAGATACAGCAGTGCAAGCCGCATGTGTTGGGACATTCCATGCTGGTGCATCCTAGGCAGCAGCCAGAGAGTGTCAATACTGCATTGGTGTCTGCGACAGTCTGGCATAAGCGTTTAGGCCATATTGGCCAGAAAGGTATGAATAGCCTACGGGGTGGTGGTAAATGTTGTGGTGTCGTTTTTCAGGATGACGACTCGCCAAACAAGTGTGTTCCCTGCTTAACTGGAAAGATGCATACAAAGCCTTATCCGAAGCTTGTGGGAAGCCAATCTACCGTGCCACTCCAGCTTGTGCATTCCGACGTCTGTGGGCCCATTCAAGTCAGCAGTTGGGGCGGTGCCCGTTATCTTTTGACTCTGACGGATGATTGCACTAGAAAAACCTTCGGTTATTTAATGAAAACAAAATCCGAGGTGAGTTCACATATTGTTAACTTTAAAAATATGGTTGAAAAACAAACAGGTTTGCAACTTAAAATTTTAAGAACCGATAACGGTACTGAATACTGTAATAGAACGTTGACTGATTTTCTTAAAAGGGAAGGGATAATACATCAAACATCGGTGCCTTACTGTCCACAACAGAATGGAGTTGCGGAGCGCGTCAATAGGACGATTTTTGAGAAAGCTAGGGCCATGTTACATGACGCGGGTCTGTCTGAACGTTTCTGGGGAGAAGCAGTAATGACTGCTATATACCTGAAGAACAAGTCTCCTACCAGCGCGTTGTCAGATGATATCCCTGAGAGTAAGTGGACTGGACAGCCAGTCGATCTCAGTCATTTGCGCGTATTTGGCTGTGTAGCATTTTCTCATATTCCTGATGTAAAACGTCGTAAACTTGACGCTAAAGCTAAACCATATATCTTTGTTGGCTATGGTGAGACTTTTAAGGGCTACCGTCTCCTTGATCCATATAATCCTAAAAAGGTTGTGTATTCACGAAATGTAACATTTTTAGAAGATGAATTTATTGGAAGACTTCACTTTAAAACACAAAGCAAGAATAATGATTTTATCTCTCATGAATGCATTGTAAATAATAATAATTATACAAATATTGATAATGAAATTTTAAATATTGACTGTGATAATAATAATGCAAATGAAATGAATGATAAAATTATTAATAATGTCTGTGAAAATATTTGTCATAAGTCTACTACGGAATCACCTATTTCAGGATCTGAGAGTGACCTAACACCTTCAGTGTGGTCTCCCTTGTCGGACCTGGTCTACGGTACTGGTGACGAAGGTGATGAGGATGATGTCTGTAAGGACACTATGTCTTCTATGCCTGCTGCCACACTTGAAGGAAATGGTAATAATGGTGATGAGGATAACGTCTGCAGGGATGCTGTGTCTTCTCTGCCTGATGCCACACTTCGAGGAGGAGAGGTTGACCATGTGCAAAGTGTTGCTTCTGGCTCGCGTCCCGTACGTACTAATAGAGGTAAAATTCCGCTTAAATATAATGATTATGACTTATCGGCGATGCTAATTGAGCAGAGTTTGGCAAATGAGCCTAATACATACGAGCAAGCTACAAAGTCTACTGACTGTGAGCAGTGGCTTCACGCCATGAAATGTGAGTATGATTCATTAATTAAGAACAATGTTTGGACATTAGTCGATCGACCAGAAAGTGAAAACATTGTAAAGTGCAAGTGGGTCTACAAAAGGAAACACGATGCCACAGGTAAACTAGATAAGTATAAAGCTAGATTGGTTGCCCGTGGATTTAGTCAACAAGAAGGTATAGACTACAATGACACTTTTTCACCTGTTGTCAGACATTCCACATTGAGAATTTTATTTTCCATTGCAACAGAAATGAATTTGCAGATGGACCATGTTGATGTTACCACGGCTTTCCTAAATAGTGATCTGGATGAGATTATATATATGGAGCAGCCAGAAGGTTTTTGTTCAGATAAAAGTAAAGTTTGTAAGCTGAATAAAAGTATATATGGTCTCAAACAGGCTAGCCGTATGTGGAATTTAAAAATAAATAATGTTTTAATTAATAATGGATATACTCAAAGTAAGTGCGAACCGTGCGTATATATAAAGAAAAATGATAAAGATTATATAATAATTGCTCTGTATGTCGATGACTGTTATATATTTCATAATGGATGTATTAGGAATGTTTTATCATTATTGAAAGAAAACTTTGAAATACGTCATCTAGGCCAATTAAAAAATTGTTTAGGCATGAATGTCACTAGATATAATAATACAATAGTGCTAGATCAGTCTAATTATATAAAATGTTTGCTAGCTAAATTTAATATGAGTGACTGCAAGCCAGTACTTACACCGTTACCTGTAAATTGTAAGTTAGAAAAGTCTAATGGGAAGGGTCTTGATGATGAGTTATACAAATACAGACAACTGTTGGGATGTTTAATGTATTTGAGTGTGTGCTCACGCCCGGACATTTCTTATGCTTGTAGTCAACTTAGTCAATACAGTGTATGTTTCGACACGAGTCATTGGCGCGCAGCAAAGCGAGTACTTCGTTATTTAGCAGGGACGATCAACTATGGTCTTCATTTTACAAAAGGTACTAATTTTAATATCAGTGCTTATGCAGATGCCGACTGGGCTAATGACTCATCAGACAGAAAGTCCTACACTGGATTTGTTATAAAATTAGGTAACTGTTTAATCAATTGGGAAGCTAGAAAACAGCGTAGTATAGCTTTATCAAGTACAGAGGCAGAGTACTTAGCAATTAGTGACGTTTGCAAGGACATTTGTTTTGTGAAGAATTTCTTGTCTGAAATTATTACCAAAACTTTTGATGTAATTGTATACAACGACAATCAAAGTGCTCAAAGATTATTACTTGTAAAAGAATATTCGCATAAGAAAACGAAGCACATTGATTTGCGTTACCATTTCGTAAAGGATTTAGTACAAAAAGGAAACATAACTGTAAGATACTTACCTACTAATGACATGCTAGCAGATGTATTGACAAAGCCACTATGTGCGCAGAAACATTGTAATTTTGTAAAATGTTTAAATGTGAGAGTTTGTGGAGCAAATGGTTAAAGTTTTGTTGTACTTATTTTATTAATGATAAATATTGTGATATTGTGATGAATCATGTAATTATTATTGAATTGAATCATATGTATAATTATGTAGAGTCGCTCTAAAGTAGGTAGAGTATGTAACTCTTGAATGTAGAGTTTTTTAAATATTGTGTAGAGTTACAGTAGTTTTTTCTTTTCTCTCATGTAGCGCTTAAGGAGGAGTATTAGGAGTTGTGTAAGCTCTACATGAACGCAGCTTAAAGGCAGCCATATTTATTTAAATGTCATTTGAAGTTGTCATCTGTCTTTTTCACTGATTTTGACAACTACTTATCTGCTCACGGCTCTCTGCAGTCTCTGCCCTTTTTATGTTTTGTGTCGTCTCAATTATTCTCCAATTTAATCTTAATTCATCATATCGAATATACAATGGACGTGTAATATCAGCTTGTATTTTGATAAATAAAAGTCTGGATATACTGTCGAAGTGTTTATTTGGTTGATCACGCCTGACACGCCATTCCATTGCCATATCACAACGTCTGCGTCAACAATAGCACCTTGTCCTTGTTTGCTTCCAAATAAGATTGTAGTTTGAAAACCTAAATTATCGAGTGGAAATCGGATAAATCCTTCTTCTTTGTTTTTTTCGTATTCAACAATATTCGTAGTATATTTTTTCGATTCATGGTGAAAAATCAGTTGAAGAAGGTATAGGTAGTATCCTAAAAACATATTATATTGATATCTGTTCATAATAACACGGATGATCGTTTACAAAGTCATGCGTTGAACGGCATAATTCCAATATGACAGTCCAACTTATTAGAACGTTGAATTGGAATCTTGTAAGAATTATGTATGTAAGACTCCTAAAAAACACTGTCATTATATTACGTGTATAGGTCTTGATATAAGTTCTAAAGTTTCGTGTAAATTGATGCAGTAGTTTTACCAAAACAAAATAAAATACGACAACAGATCTAATTGCGACTAGTTCTCTCATTCTTTATGATATTTTTAATTTTAAAGTAGTTATGAAATAACTGTTTAAATAGTAACACAAGGCCTCGTTATTCAAGAACACGAAACTGTTTACAGTTTGAGATAAGAGTTAGTAGAACTCGAGCTATAAGCATTCTTGTCGACGCGGCCACTTGACGCGCGCGATGACGTAACTGAGGGGCCGAGAGACGGGCAGACAGACAGGTTAATGATGTTTCGTTATGTCAGGTGTAGATTGCTTGTACAGTCACTCAGTGACAGACTGAGGTGGTTGTAAAAGAGCAATGTATTTAATGCAAACATAATACAGTCGGAGTAATACATGAAAACATAAATAAAGTAGTACAAGTCAATATATTTTAGGGATTATGGTTTTTCGTGATTTTTAAGACAAACATTGTAAAATAATTGTACCTACTAACTTGTGGTAACTGATGCCATGACTTCTAAAGCTTTTGTCTTGGGTTCTATTTTTGGACGAAACCACCGAACATGACGACATAATCTTTTTTTTTACGAACGCGGTTGACAACACACTAACTCGCGGTAACGGCCATTTTTTCAATAGCTGAGCGAAACGTGGTCGCCGACACGCCCCCTTGCCACTTCTCCTGTTTTTAATATTTCTGTGGCATATACACATATTTCCATCATCTGCCTAGACTATTCCCAACTATGTTTGGGTAGGGTTACAGTCTAACCGGATGCAGCTGAATACCAGTAATTTACATAGAGCGACTGCCTAGGCAAGCACGGCTAAACCTAAAGATTGAACGGAACGGCTGTTATTATTTCAAAGAATAGAATACAATAGAATTTTCTTTATTCGAGTATAGACGACTCAAAAGCTGTTTGTAAAACTTACGACTATGTTAGTAAGCACTGATAAAAACAAATAAGACACCAAAAAGAAAAACAATAAAAATAATAAAGGTGGATCACTGCTGCGACAACCCATGAGTAATTGCACAGCAGCGACCCACATAAACACAGTCCTGGCAACTGGCAAGATACTGTGGACCAGGGAGGCACACCTTTTACGCATTGTTGCGTAAAAACAATCCACGTGCGCATCAGCAAACATCCCCGACGCACTACAGAAGCGGGGCAGCCCCACCAGCATCCTAAACGCATTATTATACTGAACGCGGAGAGCACTGTACGATCTTTGCGTACACCTAGGCTGCACGTGTAAAAAGAAGTACAGTACGCTCGAAAAAGCGTGATCTTTACTGGAAGTGAACATCGTGCAAACCTGCAAGCCAACATGTTCGCTCTAACCAACAATGCCCTCCGCTCACGATCAACGTCATCATCGTCTCTAAGGTCAGGGGTCAATATATGACCAAGGTATCTAAAATTCTGTACTCTCTGTAAAGGTGTGCCATACAGAAGTACTGGAGGCACATTGTCAGGGTTTTTACCCCCAGCCTTAAAGACCATGACCGCAGACTTTTTGGAATTATACGCCAAACCATGTACTTTGGCGTACGCCCCACACTGGGCAACCAATTTCCTCAAGCCACAGACTGACGCACTCAGCAGCACCGTGTGCACCACTACTGAGCTCGGCAATCAGTCCGTTCACATTAAGGTTGAAAAGCGTTGGTGAGCTCAACCCCCCCTGCCTCACCCCACACTCCAACCCGTACGAACGAGAAGACGCCCAGGCCAATCGCACAGTGTAGATCTGGTTTCCATACCAAAACTTTAAAATGTTAATGAGTTCCAGTGGCATATACTTACACATTTTTAGTAATAAGTAATATGGATTTAGAAATGTAATATGTTCCTAAGGATTGAGGAGCCACTTTACCTCCTCAATCAAAACATTTAGACTGAGGTGCCATCTTTGTGTTCATATAACTTTTGGAGTATTACACTACAAAATCGTGGATTGATCCTACAATTTTTTAGTAAGTTAAAAAAAATTATGGATAAATATTTAAAAGAAATTATTTCGCAATTGCACATAACTAGTTTAGTTACTTTCAAAATAACTACTAAAATACTAATATTACAATTCAAGGAAAAGAAAATGTTTCGCAAAGGTATAGGCACTAAAAATCTTATTATGATGTAAAAATGTATCACTTACTTAGGGGCAATTTTGTCTGGAGGATCTGTTGGAGATGCTGCGGATACATCTGTAAAATATAAAAACATCGGTCTAAGTATCTTCTACATAAAGAACAAAAAGCAAGGTTTGTGTCTTTTTGTGACTACTGGGCAAAGCCCATGTTCATTTATTAACATTTAAAATTAAAGTTGCTTTTTGTGTGATTTTGCTGTTCTTCAAACAACATAAAAGTTTTAAAGTGGTTTTCACCATAGTTTAGCTAATTTAATTTGTTAGGAATATTTGAGGTTCAATATTTTTCTGCTTGCATTATCATCTACCTAGCCTTTTCCCAACACTATGTCGGGGTGGGCTTCCAGTTGTCGCAGCTCACTATCGGTATTTTACGTGGAGCGACTCCCTATCTTACCTCCACAACCCAGTTAATAAGGGGAAATACCATACCACTTGGTAAGACTGGTTGTCTGTCAGTTGGCCATGTTCTGCTTGCATAATTTATATAAAAGAATTACATACCATAAATCTTCAATCTAAGCTTCTTATCTTGAACAATTTTGTGTTCTAACTTCTTAAAAGCTTCACCACATTTGTCAAAGGTTCGGAATGTTAACCGTATGCTACCCTTTGTTTTGTTATGTCTCAGCAAAGTCTGCATTTCATCGACAAGACCACACTGAAAAAGAGAAATGGTAATGTACTTACAGTGTTTTTGTACTTGTAGCTTTTGACATTCAAAAGTACCATAATGGTCTAGTTGAAATAAATGATTTGAGTTTGAGTGTCACCAAAAGAAAAAGAATGTTCAGTAAGCCATTCTATTATGTACTACCTAACACTTTGACCTTGAGCTGGAGGCTTCTTTTTTATTGTTACTTTGTACTCACTAAAGTGTGCAGATCCTATACAATAAAAGATGATGCAAAATAAGGTCTAAGATCTCATAATTTTTTTCTGAAATAATAAATGTTAACAAAACCCACCTCTTGGCTCAAATAGTTTTTGATTTGCTCATTAGTCCAATCAGTCGGCAAGTTATTTACTATCAAATAATACTCTGCAGTGACACTTGATTGGTCCATTTCATGTTGAACTCCCACTTTGTCTGTATCCATCTCATCCCCACCTCCCTTTCTGTTAAGATCTGTCTTATCCCTATCTCCTATTATGTTAAGGTCAGTCTTATCCCCAACTCCCTTTTTGTTAAGATCTGTCTCATCCCCATCTCCTATTTTGTTAAGGTCAGTCTCATCCTGACCTCCCTTTTTGTTAAGATCTGTCTTATCCCCATCTCCTATTTTCTTAAGGTCAGTCTCATCGCCACCTCCCTTTTTGTTAAGATCTGTCTCATCCCCATCTCCCTTTTTGTTAAGATCTGTCTTCTCCCCATCTCCCCTTTTGTTAAGGTTTGTCTCATGAACTGCCTTTGACGATTTACTGTTGTCATCTTCCAGTGTGTCAATTCGAGGTTTCTTACTAATGACATCAATTATTGCCTCAATACGTGCTGTTTGTTTCCTCTTCTGTCTATTTTGTTCTGTGTGTTTTGTCTGTGTTGTTTTGTTTTGTTGCTTATTAACTTGGATTTCTGGCTTTGGGGACAAATCGAGAGGTATACAATCAAAGTGAAGTGAAGTTGCATCAAGTTGGAATGGCTTAATCTTCACGTCATAATCAATATCATTGGTGGTTGGATCTGACAATTTTTTTTCAGCCATTTTTCCAAACTTTGATTATAATCAGTTTCCAAATTAGGTAAATGGCATAAATCTCTCCTTAACTGCTGTACAGGCTTAATTACCCATGATAAACGGTATCAGTTCGCATTTTTAATTTTTTGCAAAACTGTACTCATTGTCGAGAAACGTTCTATTAAATTTAAATAAATAAATGCTTATGGAAGGTGTAAATAATATCATGCTCTATTATATTAAATTCATTCCCCCATTATCTCGGTATAATATAAAAATGTTACAGATTAATATACATCTGTTACCGGTTTTAACCACGTATAAACTGTGAATATGAAATTACTGTTTTTGCAGATTTTTTTGAAAAGATTCTTTATTTACATTTTAGCACCGCAACTGACCGCAAGTCTACAACTACAACGACAATGACATTTGTGAAATGTCCACAGATTAGATATTAGTAGATGTCAATCCAATAGCAATGAATCAGTGCGTTCCGAGATAGACTGTAAACGCTATGGGCGTCCATAAACCCGTTCCGAGTAGCTGTGAGCGCAATTATAAGCGCAATATCGATGTTCCTTGAGTCGTCATACATGACGTCTGTTGTAAAATCAATAAAAGTAGGTTTTAGTTTGTTTAGTCTATGTTTACTCTGTCATATTTTTCTCAACCTATTCAAACTGTCTATTTAAAATAAATCTGCTAATATTATAAAACTCCTAGTTTTCGTTAAAGTAATCCTAATAACACAATTGGTTATGGGCCCAGCCCAGCGTAATAATCTGGATTACTGCAAAGAAATATAAAACCGTAAGTTCTTTGAAATAAAACGTACATATTTCTTGTAACGGTTTTGAGCTACGGGAAAAACAAAATGGAGGTTTCTTTATCGACCAGTTCAAAATTCAACGGCGACAATTGGCCGTTATGGAAATTTGAAACTCAAGTGATTTTGAAGGGTCGAGGGCTGTTTAATATTATTTCGGGAACTAAGATAAAACCGAAAGATGAAAAAGAATGTGAAGAGTGGGTGGCGCTGGATGCCAAAGCCCAAGAAATTATTGTCTCGCGGATGCAGTATGGGCCGCTCGCACACATTCAGTCGTGTGAGACGTCAGAGGAGATGTGGACGAAGTTGAAGTCAGTATACGAAAAAGATTCTGTCGTAAGCGTCCATCTACTCCAACAGAAATTCTTCACCATTCAGTTTGGTTCGGATTCAGTCTCCACATTCATTTCAAATATAGAAGACATTCGTGTGAGACTTAAACAGGCTGGTCACCCTATTGACGACAAAATGGTCATCACCAAAATATTAATGTCTCTACCAGAAAAATATAAGCATTTTCGCTCAGCATGGGAGTCTGCCCCGATTGAAAAACAAACACTCAAAGAGCTGGTGCCACGTTTGCTGCTAGAAGAAGAACGAGCTAAGGCTGAAGACGATGTGTCAGTTGCACTTATAGCACAGCGCAGAGGCAACGGGAGTAGGGCTCTATCTGAATGCACTGTGTGCGGAAAATCTGGTCACTCTAAAAGAGATTGTTATTGTTATTGTTTTATTGTTATTGTTACAGCATTTTTGTTCTGCATGCGTAGAAGGTAAACAGTGCAGGACGCCGGCTTATTCTAGCCTTTCCAAAACGAGTAGCCGAGGCGAAATAGTTCATGCCGATGTTTGTGGCCCTTTAGAGGAATTATCTCTTGGAGGCTCACGCTATTTTCTGCTGCTGAAGGACGACTACTCGCGTTTTCGATCTGTTTACTTCCTGAAAGAGAAAAGTCAGGTAATTTCTAAAATCAAAATAATATCTCGCTCTTTGCGAAAATGAAGGAAAACCTGTCAAGATATTGCGCACGGATAATGGGGGTGAGTTTATAAATGCTGAATTGAAAGGCTTGTTAGAATCAAAAGGGATAAAGCATCAGACGACCGTCCCGTACACTCCTGCCCAAAACGGAAAAATTGAACGCGAAATGCGTACAATCATGGAAGCCGCGCGAACACTAATGAAAGCGAGTCAAGTCCAAAACAATTTATGGGCGGAGGCTGTAAATACTGCTGTCTACGTTATTAACAGAACAGGAGTAAGTTCTCAAGAAAATAAAACGCCGTATGAACTCTTTTATCAGAAACAGTTCGATATGTCTAGTTTAAAATGCGTTTTTGGCTCCGAAGTGTGGGCTCATATTCCCAAGCAACGGCGGCGAAAACTAGACAGCAAGAGTAGAAGAGGTTTGTTCGTTGGCTATGGCGAAACTACAAAAGGCTACAAGATATTTTATCCTGAGAGTAAAACTTTCTCTTTGGAGAGAGAAATAATTATATCGCCTCACCACGAGCCAATTAATCTTACAGAAAAAGTGGAACAAGTTGCCACGGTGAATCTGGACGTCACTGACCTACGTGCTGCTGCGTCGCCAGTGTTATCAAGATTAGATACAGTCAACCTTGAAGAAAATGCGACATCAAGTTCAGATACGTCTGTTTCCTTTACTGTTGCCGAGGATGTACCTGTTGATAACTCGGAGTGTCGTGGAAGTGACAATATGGTTCAGAATGAACCATCTAATAATGATAGCGCTACTACAAGTGTAGTGGACAGTGTCGACACTATGGTTTTGCGACCAAGAGCAAATTTAAAACCACCTATTGCTTTACAGGATTATGACACTACATATTTTACCTTTTTAGATTCCGAGGAACCTACGTCTTTAAAAGAGGCTAAGGCTTCCCCAAGTGCCTCAAAATGGGAAGAGGCCATGAAGATGGAAATGAAGGCTTTGTCCGATAATCAGACTTGGACTTTTATTGACAAGTCTGAAGATGGTGTGCTGACTGTAGACAGTAAGTGGGTATTTAGGCTTAAACGTAAAGAAAATAATGAAATTGCTCAATATAAAGCAAGGTTGGTAGCGAGGGGATTTATGCAAACAGATGTTGATTTTGATGAGGTGTATTCCCCGGTAGTTAGGTTGGTGAGCGTGCGAACCTTACTGTCAATTTCGTGCAACAATAATTGGCCCGTTCACCAAATGGATGTTTGTGCAGCTTTCCTTCACGGGGATATAAAAGAAAATATATATTTAAAGTTACCGGAAAATTTTGACGTACCGCCTAAAAAAAACCTGTAAGTTAAAGAAGTCATTATACGGTTTAAGACAAGCGCCACGTTGTTGGTATGATAAGTTTCATAACTTTATTATCAGTCAGAATTTTCAGAAAACTTGTAGCGATCAATGTATGTATTGTTTTAAAAATGATAATAATACGGTTTACGTTTTAATTTTTGTGGACGATATTTTAATCACAGGTTTTGGTCCAGTAGTACAAAATATCATGAACGAAATGTCTAAAGCTTTCAAAATGAAGTATTTGGGATTGGTGAGTAGCTATCTCGGTATTCAAATTCGTCATGACGTAGAAAAAGGTTTTGTCTCACTGAACCAGACCCAGTATTTGAAAAATATTCTAGACAAGTTTAACATGTCTGATTGTCATGGTGTGTCCACGCCGATTGATTCAAATATAAATTTGTCTAAACTTCAAAAGGATAAATCTGAAGATGATTCAATTGAATATCGGTGTAGACAGGTCATTGGCTGCTTAATGTACGCTATGTTGGGCACTAGGCCTGATCTTTGTTTAAGCATTACGATACTTTCAAGGTTCCAAAGTTGTGCGAGTCAGGATCTTTGGGTGTGTCTTAAACGCGTCTTATGATATGTTAAAGCCACTATTGACTTAAAACTGATGTACTACAGAAACAAAAACAGCAATGTACTTATAGGCTACGCTGACGCCGACTGGGGTGGAAATCCTATAGACAGGAAGTCGACTAGTGGTTATTGTTTCTATGTTTACGGAAACCTAATAGCTTGGTTTTCTAAAAAGCAGTTTACTGTAGCCCTTTCTTCCTGCGAGGCAGAATATGTCGCTCTAGCGGCTGCTGTCAGTGAAGCGTGCTGGCTTCGATCTTTACTTTTAGAAATGTTTTTTTCTGAATCCTTAGTTGTGACTATGTTTGAAGATAACCAATCGACTATTCGGTCTTGTAATTCTCTTGTCCAACCAAAAAGAATGAAACATTTGGACATTAAGTACCATTTTATAAAGGAAAGGCTATCTAGTGGTCATATTAAAATCTGTTATGTATGTTCAAAAGAACAAGTAGCTGACATTTTGACAAAGCCTCTATCAGCTCAAGTATTTAAAAATGCTAGAGATCTTTTGTTTGGATGTTAAGTACTAGTATAGATATTTTTTTAATGAATGTCCTTGTAAAGGCCTGTCTAACTATTTAGTTAAGAAGTTAAAGTTATTTAATATGCTGTTTTATGTACTTAACGCATACTTTTATTGAGGGGGGCTGTTGTAAAATCAATAAAAGTAGGTTTTAGTTTGTTTAGTCTATGTTTACTCTGTCATATTTTTCTCAACCTATTCAAACTGTCTATTTAAAATAAATCTGCTAATATTATAAAACTCCTAGTTTTCGTTAAAGTAATCCTAATAACACAATTACGTCATGACACGCGCCATCTTACGATTACACCGACCGAAATACATAGACATATAAATAGTATGGACTGGAAATACCTACAAAAAAAAGGTGCATACCTACAACACAAAATTTCTCACAAAATGGCTGCCAATGCTAGGGTTGTGCCAGTCACGGAATAAAGGTTACTACAACCATACCAAAACAAGTATCGATATTACTATTTCTCGTTTGAATCTAGTTATATTCTTACAGTCTGTTGTAACTGAAAAATGAGTAAGTAAGTCCTTCTGATATCTGACAGTTAATAAGTGTTTTTTTCTGCACAGAATTTAAAATAGTAGATTGTTTGACAAGGTTGAAAAATAATATTCTTACGGCAAGGGTGCTATACTATAATCCTGAGCGAGGTATTCAACGTACTTCGCCTGAGGGACTCTATTCTTACTCTACTTTTCATCTGTTAAATTAAAAATATTATTTCGTTCAAAAACTGTCTCTGTGACACTTTTACTGATCTCTTACCGTGATATTTGTACCTTGCATCTAGGAAGATATCAATTATCGATTTAATTAGGAGTAAGTTGTGGTTACTATTATGCTCGGGATCAGAGTCTGCATGAAAAAAAGTCTTTAAATCATGCATTCACATGAATTTAAAAATGTACAGATAATACAACTCTGGTTTCGATTTTTGTTCGAAGTGAGTTTTCATATTTTTTTCTGTCTTTATCAGAATATCTATCACACTAGAAGAAGCGTAATTATTGAAGTCCACCTCTTGACTTTATGTAAATCAGTATTGTAAAATATTACGGCAACGGTACAACACTATTCCACCATGACGTATAATGTAAACAAACTAATGAAATTATGAAATTAAAAGAAAGGTCTGTTGGTCGGAAATAAGCCCAAATATGAACACTACAGCCATAAATGTATGATCACATAGCATTTTTTCATTGACAGTGTATTACTATGTGTAATATTGCATGAAAACCGGCTCCTAACCTGTGCAAAGACAATTGAGGTTGATTTTCCGTCTTTCTTGTACCACACTTCATAATGCAACACAAAGGCATGTTGAATGACTGTTTTTCACTATATACGTGCAATTTTAAAACAAAACTCCTCGTAATTTTCTCACAAATCTCAAAAAATGTAAAAGTAAACACTCATTTGACAGCAGAACTACCACGAACTCGACGCATAATATGGCGAATACGGCACTTACCTACGATTGTCAGTACGTCACAACAAAATGTTGCCAATAAGAGCAACAACAGAAATATTGTTGTCTCTTTCAACAAATACGATTACCACATTAGATAAAACGAAACAAAACGATATTTCACAATCTGTTTCGTATTTCATCCATATATGCATAAGCAAATGTAGGTATAGAATATCGCGGCGCCTCCATATATTTTCTATCTCAATGCCGAAATATCACCGTGAGCGCTGTCAATTTGACAGCGCTCACGGTGATATTTCGCTCTTTCGCACCTCCCTGTTTAGAATGATCTGTCTCGCTTTCGCTAGACCGAGATAATGAGTTGACTGACCATTATAAACTGATATACGTCAGCACAAAATTTTAATTATTATACTGGTTTGATTTTGTCGTGCACTTTCCTTCAAGTGCCTAAAGCTTTATTTAAATAGGCAAACTAATTTCAGTCATAAATCTATCGATTTTGAGATCAAGATGGAAAAAAAGGGTTAAGCAATTTACAAAATTAAACAAAATAATCAGTTTGATTTATGTACTTTAGTTTAAACTCGGGATCGGGAGTGAATATTTTATTCAATAAATCAGAACAGAAAGATACGTAACGTACCTAAACCAATTATTGCTCGTAGTTCGTACTGATTCATTGGATTGAATTGTGCGAAGCGAGCCGCGCTGAGCAAGTGAGCAACAGTTCAATATCGCTACGTGTGATGCGCGGATTCAAAAGGATACAAAGATATAAGAGAGTGATACATATCCCAGTGATCGAAAGATACATATCAATCTTTTCTTTTCAAAGATACATTTTTCCCATGTCTACTGTCAAATGACCTAATGACAGATCTTGGCTGTCATAATCGTGAAATTTAAAACGGAACGCAAAATATTGCTGTGAGCGCTGTGAGTGATTATGTCGTATCTCGGAACGCACGGTAAAATATTACTGTTTCCACAGATTATCATTAAACAGCTACTAGAGTCTGGCAAACGAAAAAAATGTAAAAAAAAGCGCGGCAAATTTAAAAACTCTGTAGCGCAAGAATGTAGGATTCGATATATAGCACTAATCGAGTCCTATCGAATCCTACGTACTTGCACTGCTGAGCTTAGATATCTATTTTTTTTATATTACGAAATTATCATGCTGATTTTTGAACCCCGTTTTATACCAATGAAATTTTACAGAAATACTTTCAAACAGCTCCGAGTGCTTTTAGACTCAAACTCACAAATATTAGGCTACATTCAAAGGAGCGTCGCCACTACGAGTCCCCGACCACTAGGAACCGGGCTCGCAAGCCTATTGTGCTTTTTTGCAACGCGTGCACATTGTGACTAAAGATGCCACAGGCTATGACTTCATGGACACGACAAATATAAATTACATATACGGTTAAATACTTTCGTTCCTGAGTTAATTTTAATATCATTCAATGACTACTTCATGAAAAGGTCATCCCGTCATTACATGAACTGAGGGTTGTTTTAATTAAAGATTTTAATTGTTGTGGTGGATTGACCATAGCTTTGCCAAAACCATAAACCCATCCCTAGTCGAAAGAGGCAAAAGACAATTTTGATCATGTCAAAAAACCGAGAGAAAATCTAATATCTAATCTGTGGTAATAATTGAGAAAATTCGCTTTGTTTGAAGCGAAGCGTTAAAAATTTTATTATTTGTACAAAAATTTTAGTATAGTGTCCATAACCACAAAAAAATCAAGGAAACACAGTTACAAAATACTTATGATGTCCAGAAGTGAAGTCCTATACGTGAAAGGGATGAATATGGCAAGTTGACGACGGACAGATCATACTTGCCTTTGATTTTACGAGAGGAGAATAAAATTGATAATGTTTAATAAAATTTGTTTTCCCTGTTTCAGTCTGATACTGACGATGATGATGATCAATGGGATGATAAGAAACTGAATGAGGCGTATGACAAGGCTGTGAGGATCGCAAATATTGAGGTGGCAAAACGTGTGGCTATGTCCACTAATACACCAACTCCAGCAATTAATGATCGTACGTTACTAAACATTTATTTAATAAAGCCGAGTCAGTGTTTGCAAAAAGCGACCGTGTACCGTAGACATAGCGTGGTCAGCCCAGGCCCCTTGGTACCGTTACAATAATTACAGAACATTTGGCAAACTTCAAAAGTTATGTTCTAAACTAAAGTATTGATTCAAATTAGAAGATAGGGTCAGTGGGTAGCCTTAGGAGATAGAATCTTGGACCACTTTGGGAGTTTTGTTAAAAAGAACATAGAGTCCCCGTAGTCCGTAGTAGAAAAGTCACTAACTTGAAAAACATAGTTCTGAGATATTGAGAGTTAAAGTTTTAGAAAAATACAAAAATTCATAACTTCGGCTTGTCATTACATATCTTTGTAGTTTTAGCTTTATTTGAAAGATAATAACGTAAAGTTTATGTTACTACAGTATGTGAAAATTTTCTAATATTTGAGAAAATGAAGAAAATTAATTGTTTTCTAACAAATTATTGGCTTAGTTGAGAATTAGTGAATATTCGACCGCAATTAGTAATTTTGCTCTCAGATTGAAAGTATAAAAAAGGAAAATAACTAGAGTTAAGAAAAGTGGAACTACCTACCTAATAATTAAAACATTTTTATTCGTGTTCTCAAAAGATATTACGTGCCACTTTTAATACAAAACAAATAATTGATGATGATGACTTTTCCCTTTCATATGTATTGGCAAATTATTGATGTTAAAACACTAAAATCATTTTAGTGATGTTTACGATACATAAAGGCATTTGCATGCATTAATAAATCAAAAGAAAAGTAATTGAGTCATTTTAGTTTCGTGTTTTGTACAGTTTTGATAAATCTAAAAATAATTAACTAAATTAGTGAATTCTTCCATTACGCTCTAGGGTACAAAAGGTAGTCTTACTGACTTTTCACATTACGTAAATAAAAAACAAGAGCAGCTTCAAAAATGACGGTTTGACAGATATTTGATCACAGAAAAATAATGTGATTCTAATGGCATTGATAACTCGTTTTGGCCATTTTCGGACCGAGTGACTTTTCGCTGTATGGGGACGATAGGCTATATTTTATCCCCTTACTCCCTCGGGAACAGGAACAACTGGTGAAACAATGTGCCGTCCACTAGATACATTATAATTATGTTAATACTTACGTATTACGACTGCAAATCATATTTTTTCGAAAGACAGACTGGCAAATTGCAAAAAAAACAAGAAAAAATCAATTTTGCAGGCTGCCTGGTCGCCTTCACCTTAAGATAAATCCTGAGATAGTCTCCATTATTTCTGTTGGATTTCTAAACACAACTCAATTATATTATCTTGTCCTTCTGTTACAAGTGTCTCTGAAAATTAAAATTGTACTCTCTGGTATTGTACGTGGTTGAGAGTAGTGGTGGTCCACTGGTGGCAGCGCATTACTTTGTGTTATTTATTTCATCACCACTGCTCTAAAATATGGTGAAGGAAAACATCGTGAGGAAACTGGCATGTCCTAGAACCAAATATTCAAAGACCTGTGATATTTACCAATCCCGGCCCGTGTGGTGCCTATACGCAAAATCATGAATACGCACTTTGAAGTGGAGTTGTGGACACCAGCCCGTTATACAATACAATAAAATTGTACTTTCTTTAAAATAATCCGTGTTTAATCACTTAATAATTTGATTTTATTCATAATTGATCAATTTCAACAGCTGTTATTTTATTTAAAAAAGAAAAGACATCTACAAAGCCCTCTAAAAAGAAAGTTCAACCCAAAGTGCCTAAAGACATGGCAGTTAATGAGAGACCAAAGATAGACCGTATCTGGAAACCTGGTATGCCTTGCCGGTTGGTGTTCAGCGAAGATGGCCTGGAGTATGAAGCCGTTATTGTTCAACTTGTTGGCAATGATGATTGTGTGGTCAAATACCTAGGTAAGATATAGTCTTTGATACGTAAGGTAAGAAATGTTATTGTTGGTGAAGATGGACCTGAGATCCAGAGCAGACTGGAGAAATAGCAATAAAAACTGGAGGCTTGAAAATCAGCAGAAGTAAAACTGAATACATAAACACTGTTTTAGGCTTTCACGGTTTAAAACTAAACTTATATTGTCACTGGGATATCTTCCGTGATTATTTATTATTTTTGAGCTCCCGATATTTCGACGCTGTTTCAAGCGCCATGATCGCGGGTTGACTGGAGACTGCGGGTGGATGGAAAATAAAAATGTTACGAGCAGACAAATCTGTCTACCCTCTTTCTTTGTCTTTTGCCAGTTTTGACTGTTGAGTATGCTCAAAAGTAGGAGCCGGCATCATACAAAAATCTCCACAAAACCTGGTGATACTGTGAGTGCGTTTTGTCGTGACTTAGTGTCGAGTTCCAATAGTGCGCGTAGCAAAAGACAAAGAAAGAGGTAACGATTACGTAAAACAATTTGAATTTGAAATCTGGAGTATCCACCTAAATAGCCTAATGTTTTCTTCTTCATCGTTTCCTCACTGCTGAGGGTCGGGACCACATAATATGACACTTCTCCGAACCCTGACGACGCCTGACACTTTTCTTCGCTTGGTACAGGCTTTCTGCAACAGCCTTCTTGATCACATCTGACCTTTTTGCCAGTACTCTTCCTTGCGCATATTGACATTCTCAGCCCAGTATCATAAGCCTTTACTGACAATGCCTTAGTGAACGCATAATTTGTCTGAAAACCCTGAGGGCACCCTCCAGCCAGATTGCGTAATTAAATATAATCGATCCAAAAAGCAATAAGTATACCAATTTCTATCCATCCAAGGTTTTGTTTGTCAAGGATTTCTAGTTTAAACTTGACCACTTCTGCCTGTTTTCACTAAGAACACTGATGGATTTCCAACTTTCGACATTGAGCTGTGTGTAAAGCTCTACAGCAGATTTTATTCTACATATTACAGGCATTCATTTAGGTGTAGTTTATGTACATAACTCAATATTTATATTCTAGTTATAAATCAAACAGGCAGATTTCTATGGCATTCTATTTCTACCACTAACAACCTGATTTCAGATACCATTGGATAACAAACTATTATAATTTTTCAGGCTATGAAAACCAAGAGGTAGTTTCAATAGAAATGCTAATGCCTTCTCAGGGCATGGAGGCGAGGGCTCGACAGATCCAAGAGGCTAAGACTGAACAGGCAGATGACAGCTACGATGCGTCTCCTCTTCGTGGAGCGGAACAGGGGGGCAGTGACCAGATGCCTAGTGATAGCATGGGTATGACCAGCTGTACATTAAACATGCACGCACGGATGCCGCACGACGCAAGTGACAGCTGCTGATCTGACCGTTAGGGGCACTCGGGGGGGGGGGAGGGATGTCGCGACCGTCGTGCGGCTTGCGCGTTTGTATAGGTTACTATAATGTATGAATATTCTTCATCCATGTTTTTTTTTTAATTTTGACGTGTGGACATTTAGGTTGGTCTACTTTGCTAGAAAGTGTGCCACTTCCAATACACTCAGCCAAGATGGGGTTAGTGAAATACTCATAATTTTAATTACAGGTAGAACATCACCAAAAAAGAAAAAGCCGTCTAAAAAGAAGAAGAACCAATCTAGGAACATGAATATCAATGGCTTCGAATTTCCGGCGATTCCACCCATGCCAAATTTATCCATGCTAAGAAATGTAAGTTCTTTTTCCTGTTTATTTTATTAAGCTATTGCATAGCTTCTATTGCGAGCCTTGAGCGTGGAGACCGAATCCAGAAATTCCGTAACGAAAATAACGTAAAAAACAAATGCAATAGCTTTACCGCGGCAGTCCCCGAGCCCCACACGTCTTTAGGCATACCGGTAAAATAGGGGGAATAGGGAGGGTAGAGGGGGCGACGTACCGTAAAATGGAGGGAATAGGGATCCAGGGGTGAATGGAAACAAAACTTTGGAATGGATTTTATAGGCTAGTTCCCACCATGAATAAATTGCAAATCTATTTAGACCGTCAGTTAGAGTATTGGAAAATAATGGACACGTATTTTTTGTTTTTGTAAATCAACGAATATTGACAAAGATAAAACGCATCAAAACTCACTAATAATGGTACCAAACAGTGACGTATTGGAAATTTTAAAAGCGATCTTCTTCAATTTTGGTTTATGTGACAAAAGAAAAAAATACGAGTCTAATATTTTTTAATAATTACAGGACGGACTAGTTAGATTGTGGAAATTCATTAAAAATTATAGCTTCTCGTGAGGCGGAATATAAATATTTATTCTTGTTTTTTCCAGCAACTAGGCTCAACAGAAATGCCAATGCCTCCCCCACCAATGGCCTTTGCTTCATCATTAGACCGTACTGACACCGAGGATCAAGCGATATCGTCTATGTTACTCAGCTGGTATATGAGTGGCTACTACACAGGGCTATATCAAGGAATGAAAAGGTAATTTTTTCCCTTTTTTTGGCAGTAATAATGTGTAATTATGTACTTCGCACTTGATCATACGGCACTTGGTGAAAAAGCAAGCAAGCAAGTTTGCGGCGGGTTTGGTTTGACGAAAACCACGCCGAAAATCTATACTAAATATATAAAGCAAAGTTTGTTTGTATGTTTGGTTGAACGCGCTAATCTCAGGAACTACCGGCTCGAATTGAAAAAATTTTTTGTGTTGGATAGGCCACTTATCGAGGAATAGGGGGGCTATATAACATCACGCTACGGTTATAAGGAGCGGAGCAGGAATGGAAAATGTTGCAAAAACGGGGATTTTTTTTCACTTTCGTTTTTCTCTTATGTGACGCAGACCAATTCGCGCCATTTTTAACACCTCCAAATAAGTTATTTAGTTGACACATTCAGCACGAACAATTTCGTCCTGAACCCCGCGGGGTGCACCAATGTTTGGGCCATAGCTTAATTGTAGAACCAAACCACATCATCTATTCTATTCAAATTCTTCTTAAGGCGATTACATGAGCCAAACGCGAGTTTTATGATTACTAAAATTATATGATTCACTGCCATAAAAAAGACTAGAAAAATATACTTATGATATTCTTCAGGATATATGCTAGCATAATAGTGTTTTAAAAAAATAATAATTTAGCTCGTCTAATCGCCATAATTCTAATGGACGCCTATCCATTTTATAACCTGTTGCTTCCTCTAAGTTACTTTACAGAAAAGCGATGCTTTTAACAAGTTACAAATTAAAATTCTTGTATCCAAGAATTCTCTTGACGCAACTCACTGTTATAAGTCCTTAAGCTCTCGGATATCTAAGTATTTTATGACAAAAATGGTTCTTATTATATTTTTAAATATTCTTCTTTTCAGAGCAAAGGATGGGCCCGGGAACTAAGAAACAATAATAGTATGATGAGATTTTTTTTACATATGAGGTACGAAATAAATAGAAAAGTATAATTTTCATACGTTTTTATTTTTTATGAACTACAGCAAAAATAGAAAATGTTATCAGTTTATAGAAAATAATAATAAATAAATTTATGCCTCCTGATTTCTGTGTAAGAAATAACACTATGTACAAATATACATTTTGACACTATTATTATTTTGGGTTTGCTTTATTTTTTTCTTTTTACTCAGATTGGTGGGTTTTTAACTGTAAGACTAAAATCATTCATATTTTATCCATTCAAAAGACAACTTTCTGTGCTTAACATGGTCAGAATTCTTATTTTAATTATAATCTGTCAAAAATATGTAAAAAGAAAAATAAATTATGAAAATAACAATTACAAAAATACAAATACTTTAGTCATTTTACACGTTATTATCTCAATACAGTATACACAAGTACACATCCGAAATTGTTAAAATGGCGAAGTTTTTAATCTCAGTATCATTCATTTCCTTTGCCAAAGCACACACGAAACGATAAAAAATATCGTGACATTTGAAATTCGATCTAGGTCCTAAAAAGCCACATCATTCGCAAACGTGTTAATTTTTTTTTAACCCACTGTGAGCAATTCGCTTCGCGGTCCTTTTGCGCAAACCGATTTTAGTCGATAAAAAAAATCGGATTGTGTTACAAAAATAGACATTGAAGAAATGAAGATTTAATTTGTGCAAGTGATTTTTTTAATAATTTTGTGAAACTAGAAGTAACATCAGTTGACGTATGACTCTAATCGACAACCATTTTGACTCTAATCGAAAACCATTTAACCAATCACTCACATAAAAAAATCAAAATAAGTCTTTGAAGTTAATCAGTCACAATCTAAACTTGTGGCAAGACCGAAGACGAAGGTTCTTAAAAATACTAATTAAAATAAAAACATGGCAATTTTAAAACATAAACTAGAGAACAATATTTACAATTACCATAATATACAAAAGAACAATGTTATCGGCTTACAATGGCCTTTCAGTTAAAGATATCAGCCAATGCTGAAAGTTTGTGATACTTTCGCTCTGAGATTTTGAGATATCTAATAACTGAGAATATTTTTATGAACAACGGTTTTGGCTCTGATCGTAGCAAATGCCTGTTATATTTTTAGGCCAATAAAGGCGTGACGTAATGAACCAGTGCATATTTGACAGAATAATAAAACAAAATGGGACATACTTTAAAGCTTAAATGCAGTTTTGTTGTCTCTTACTTTAATAGGCGAAAATATATATTAGACATCTGAATATCTCAAAACGAAATATCATTAATTATAAATTAATTCATAAAACAGAATTCCACGCACACATTCTTAGTTCTCACTTCTCAGCCGCACACACAAACTCCCACCACTGGGACACACACATCAAACCATTATTGTCACACACTGACATCTACACTAATATTATAAAGAGGAAAACTTTGTTTGTTTGTTTGTAATGAATAGGCTTAAAAACTACTGGACCGTTTTTAAAAATTCTTTCACCATTCGAAAGCTACATTATCCACGAGTAACATAGGATATATTTTATCCCCGTACTCCCACGGGAACGGGAATTACGCGGGTGAAACCGCGGGACGTCCGCTAGTTTTCGAATAAAGTCAACTCGCATAAAGTGAACAGAATTGGCAAGTGGAATAGAGTCGACATTTCTTATAAATTCCAGTAGATAGTTGGAGCAAATATGAAGTCGTAAAATAATGTTATTTAGATCCATAAAATATGTTTTTGTGAACAGAAAATGGAAGGACATCTTCTGTTCACAAAAATATATTTTATTAATTTGTCGAATAAAGTACAGAGTTTCGCGTAAACGGTTTTGAAGCACCTATACGAGTGAATTCAACTCTAGGGTTAAATTGAAGAGTTTCGCATAAAGTCTACTCTTGGTATAAATTGAAGAGTTTCACATAAAGTGTACTCTTGGTATAAATTGAAGAGTTTCACATAAAGTCTACTCTTGGTATAAAGTGAAGTGTTTCGAATAAAGAGACACGTCGCGGCTCATACGAGCGTGCTGAGCTCGTGCGTGTCGTGGCTCAGGTCGATGGTAGCAGCCGGGACACCGGGAGTCACCGCCCCTTCGCCCGGAGGAGTGCTGGTTGGAGGCCTGAAAAGGTAAATATTGATTTGTTTTATAATATAATTTTAAGCCACAGGGAAGAGGCATTTGCCCAACAGTGGAATGACACAGGATAACTAGTAACGATCCTCTTGATATGTTAAATATGCGAGGTATTTTAAATACCAGCTAATGCCCACGAAATCGACCGCGTGGATGTCGGTTACCGCGTTCCAATTTCATTATATTTTAGCCAATGTATGCAAAAACTTAAAAAATATAAGGGGTGTAAAAACCTCATCACGAAGCCACCAACCAAGCATTCTATAAATCAAACTGAGTAACTTTAATGTGTGCTGGGAAACTACTTTTTTTTGGGGTGATAAATCATGTTTTGTGGTAGAACTCAATGGAACGCACACAAAACTTTGTGCTGATGGATGGATTTAATAGTACGGAAGTCGTGGAGGTCTCCATAACTAGCAGGTTCCCAGGTTAGTTGTAGAACAAAAAAAAAATCGCAATGAGAGAACAACTGCCTTTCGGTTTCGTTAAGAGGTTTTTTTACACCCTATATACTAAAACCTTCCTTAAGAACCGGATCCATTGGTGAAAACAGCATGAAAATCGGTGCAGTTATTTTTGAGTTTGTCGCGAACAGACAGACAGACGCGGCGGAGTACAGTCGAACACGCTAATTGGTTTACAGTATAACCCACAAATTACATTGTAAAGTGTAAAACTTGTTCGACCGTACATTGTTTTATAATATGTAGTGATTTGCTTCTTTTCATCAACAAATTTGTTTGAAATAAAAAAAAAATGGTATCTAGATTATATTGACGTTTTCGTTAGTTAATAATACCTATAGCGAAGTTAATGAAGAGCAAAATATTTGTAAAACCCTTCGCGTGGTTCTATACCTACTAAGAGTGTTTCGTTAAAAGATAAAATCATAAATAACAAAACTCACCTAATGATATAAGGACCTCCTTGCTGCAATAACGTGATAGGATGCGTATACGCACCCCCAGCAGTCATGCTATGAAAACTCAAGTTTCCCATGCCGCCAGTATTGTTCAAATGCCCATTCCCAATCATAACTCCATTCGAAGCGTTCAAATTGGGCGAAGCTGCCGTATTAGTCGGTGCTTCTTGAGTTCTAAAAGCCTTGACTAAGTTTGTCTTCTCTTTCTGCCATACGAAGACGTTGTGGACCATTGCACAGCCGCAGAAGATGATTCCAACGCCGATGAAGACTGACGTCACAATCGCTGGCGTCGAATGGAATTGAATGAAGGTGTAGAGTATTATGCCTGGAATTGAGAAAGGGTCAATCTATACTAATATTATAAAGCAGAAGAGATTGTTTGTTTGTTTGTTTGGTTGAACGCGCTAATCTC
The DNA here is from genome assembly GCA_916618015.1 of Xestia c-nigrum. Taxonomy (NCBI): domain Eukaryota; kingdom Metazoa; phylum Arthropoda; class Insecta; order Lepidoptera; family Noctuidae; genus Xestia; species Xestia c-nigrum. The sequence goes on from OU745262.1 coordinate 4,940,135, forward strand.
AGGAACGACTGGTTCGAATTGAAAAATTATTTTTGTGTTGGATAGTCCATTTATCGAGGAAGGCTATAGGCTATAACATCACGCCATTAGGAGCGGAGCAGGAATGAAAAATGTTGCAAAAACGGAGGTATTTTTTCCTTTCGTTTATTTCTCTTATTATGTGACGCAGACGAAGTTGCGTGGGTCAGCTAGTTAGTGATATAGCTGCGGGTAGGCAATTGGTTGTTGGAGTCTGAACATCTACGATTTTATTATTTCGTATGACTAAGGTCTCGAAATACGAGGAGGTAGAGAATTTCCCCTTTACACGGGGCAGACTCTCTAAAATGGGAGATTTCTGTGAATATAGTATGTGGTGGTGGACTAAGGACTAGCACTAAAGGCTTTAGTGCCTAATTAAAGCAGGTAAAAAAAAAACTAGAAGTTTAACACAAAAGCTGGGAAGTCAACGTTTATTAAAAGTTTCGATCTTAATCCTTACACGCTTGCCTGTGATAATTTGAAAAGCACCATTTTCGTGCCAACAAAAAAGATAAGTACTTTGTTAAGCTGTTGGTCCCGGCTGTCATTTGTCCATCTTTGTTAGTCGTTACAGGCAGTCAGTGGCCCAAAAAGTCTGACAACCAGTATTACCAAGTGGTATCGTATAACCCAGTGTTACTGGGTTGTGGAGGTCAGCTGCATCCGGTTAGACCTGAGCTGACCCCAACGTAGTTGGAAAAAGGCTAAGCAGATGATGAAACAAGTAAAATTAAACTAAAAACCCCTGACACAATGTACTAAAAGTTAAATAGAAAATAATTCGTTAATTCGCCATTTTGTGATGACGGCCATCTTGGATTTCAAATTTATCATGGTAGTATTCTACTAGTCAAGCCCTTTCATTTGATACCCTATTGAGGGACTTGTTGAATAAATACATGTAGGTAATCTGCCATTTTGTAGCGGCGGCCATCTTGGATCGATTTTTATCAAACATAGCTAAGAACACTCGAATAATTCACCTTTCCAACATAAAAAAAAAAACAAAATCCAAATCGGTTCATCCGTTAAGGCGCTACGGTGCCACACAGACACGTCAAACTTATAACACCCCGTCGTTTTTGCGTCGGGGGGTAAAAAGAAAAATACTTTACTAAGTTTTTGTCTATCAACACACAAATCGAGTCGATCGAAGACTCGCAAACTCTAGGGTAGACTGGGTACGGTTGAAACAAAGGACGGTTGAAACAGAGCAAATATCTCGTAAACGGTTACGCGGGGAGTGAGGGCGGCAAAGGGAAAACGAAGCGGACGGCAGTTCCGAATGCGAATATAGTAGCGCGCCGCTCCCCGCGCGTTGTTGTTGTGTGCAGGACGCCATATTGTTTTTTATTACCCAAAAGTAAGTATTTTTCTTCTGACATTAACGCTTATATTATCTGTTCTCTGTAAGTGAATGTATTGAGTGTGTGTTTCTGATTATTATGAAGCTTGTAGAATAAGGGATAGTGACTATTTTTACTGTGTTATTATTACTGTCGTAACTATAAAGTATATTCTACCAAAAGTGGTGTTGGGGACGGTTGAAACATTTTTTGTGGGTACGGTTGAAACAAAATTTTTATTTTTTGTAGATGCCGAGAGTTCGAGTGAGGAAGACTTCCAGAGGAGAAATTAACTTGTCGAGCTATAGTAATGCATATGAGGAGGTAAAAGCTGGAGATTCACTACGTAAAGTAGTGGTCTTAGCTACGTTTGCCACAATTGCGAATCTGAATACTCTGATTAATCTCTAAGCTCTGTTTTCTTTGTTATTTCTTTCTTATTTATGTTTATTTGATTTAAGAAGTGTTTTCTTTAGTTTATTTGGAATGTTTATTTGATTAAAAAAAAAGTTTTTATTTAGTTTATTCAAAATGTGTAAATGTGTAATTCTTTAATTGTTTACTACTCGTTAAAGCCTGATGAAACCTTGAAGACTGATTAATGTTGTTATGTGGTGCCTTAATTAGTTTCAATGATAAATAATACATGCTTCCTTAGTATTTATTGTATTATTTGTATGTGTTTCAACTGACCCCAATCGCTGTTTCAACCGCCCCTGGCATGGGGACGGTTGCAACAAATCCGTTTTTTTTTTAAATTTCATATATTTCTAAAAATAATAACCCGGGAACTATAATAATACAACCATATCGTAGCCAAAACTTCACTTTTGAATTTGATGTATCATAATCGTCACTAGGTTTATAAATAACAAAATTATAAACGATAAAAGCTAAATTGTTTCAACCGTACCCAGTTTACCCTACTTGATTGGTTCCCATCAACAAGCACCTATTCCAAGCCCTAATCACTTTTTTATAAGACCGTGGGAAGCTCTGGAGTGGCTAGTCGTACAGGGAACCACGTAGTAAGTAATTATAAAGTACAGACGTAATCGTACAAACCTGTTAAAAATACCGGTATGGATATGAAGAAACCTCCAACAGCGCATACCCTTGTGATCGCCGACTTTTGCAGGTATTTATTTGATCTGGAAGTAAAGAAATAATATGGTTTATTAAGATAGGGTTAAATTATGGGCAAGGATCTTCTGGCACGGAGGAGATCGTGGCTAAATAATATCAGCCGGTCGCATCGATCTTTAGGTTAAGCCATGCTTGCCTAGTTTGGTATGTGGATTGGTGACCACCCTTACATACCGAGTTTCCTTCGTGCCTTGGAAAGCACGTTAAGCTGGTGGGCCCGGCTGTCATTTGTCAATCTTTGACAGTCGTTACAGGTAGTCAGTGGCCCAAAAAGTCTGACACCAGTCTTAACAAGTGGTATCGTATTTCCTAGTATTAACTGGGTTGTGGAGGTCAGATAGGCAGTCCCTCTATGTAAAATACTGGTATTCAGCTGCATCCGGTTAGACTGGAAGCCGACCCCAACATACTTGGCAAAGGCTAGGCAGATGATGATCTTCTGGCGCGTGGCCATAGTCGGAACTAGCACCGCTATGTTCTTTTGTTTTCAATAATAATTTGACTAACGTCCCACCCTGTGTGTCTCAAGCGCCTAAGTTCTGTGTAGCATTTTAATTTGTAAAAATCACAGAACATAGTACCTACGTTAACACGAAGACCATAACGTTGAGTAAATACCAGTACAAAATAATGAATGCAGGATTCCCACGACCCAATATCTGATCAATTAACATCGACCCTACTAAATCTTACAAATTATTGGTATCATCAATAATTTCCGAGATTTCAAGTGAGGTTTTATTCAACAATTTTTAAATCCAAAAGCAGTAAACGCAGCGTGCCCCAAATTCCAGCCACAATCAGCTTAAAATCGATCTCGTTTGTTTTCCACAAGAATTTCGTTTTACATCTTATATATCTGTTCCAAAATCCAGAAGCTGCAATTATTTAATGGAAATAAACATTTAATCGATTGTATACTAAAAGAACTCGATTTTAATCAAAACTCGTTTGGACAGTCATGTAACGGATGCCGGCGCGCGGCACCTGTTCATCGAGATTAACCTTGCAGAATTGCTAAGTCAGTTAGTCGTACGATGAACATTAGTCGCGCAATAACTTTTGAAATTGGCCGGGTTATATTATTCGCTGCATGTCAGTGACACTGGCATATTCTGACGGATATTATGATCATTGATTATAACATCATTACTGTTATCGAAAGACTAGGTATAAACTGGTTTAAATTACTCGAATGTTTTATCGAACTCGCTGCATTGGGTTGAAATAATATAAAAGTATGGCAGTGGACTGCATTTTTACGAGTTTTGGACGAGTTATCAAGAAATGGAGATTTTCGACATATCTGGTTTGTTTCAATGTTGCTATTCCATATTTTGGATGAAGCAATCGCAAAAGTAGAAAGTCTTTTTCAACTGAACTTAACCGGTGTTTTGTTGGTAGTCGTTAAAACTGCTTACAGTGCATGGAACAGCCACTGTTTTTTTTTTTGGACTAATTATTTTATTTTTGAATTGCTTTTGTTTGTTTTTACTATGGACACTTTTATCGTGCACATCTTGCTACATTGTTCTCACATAATGCACCATCTCAACATGAATGATGTAACCAAGATTTTGTAACAACATTATGTCCATGGAGTTTCTTGCCCGTTCTTCTCCATAGAGATCTACGCTAGGGAATGGGCAACTACAGTACTTTCACAGTTTTTATGTCTTGTTACTGGGACTGTAGCTACATTTAATTTTTATCTTTGTTTCGACAATTCAAAAGCGTCTGTAACTGGCCTACTTGAAATAAATGCTTTGATTTTGATTTTGACTGATCTGATCAACTCAATACCTGATTTTATTATATTTTGCTTAGAATGAAACAGAGTCACGTGAATCGGTTCAATACGAACGGAGTAATAAGTGTCCATACATGAAAAAACCAAATGCTACATTATTTTATATTATTTTTCATTACTCATACTCGGAAAGTAGGTCTGAAGTTGCCTGAGGAGCGGGTTGAAAGTAACACTTTTCAGCCCTAGGGAGAACCGCTTTCAACTGACATCTGTCAAATAATTTAAAAAAAACTAGGTCTACTTTAACATTTCTATTGAACCATGTTCCGACTTCTATACAGCCTCTTAAAAACAGCGCGATGTAAACTTAAAATAACATAAAATTCAGTATCAATTATGGAACATTTTTTAAAAAAACTTAGTTACTCGTATAATTTAGTTACAAATATTTCTTTAAAATAAAATAGATTTGGGCAAAATATTTACTATTTTTTCAGTGACAAAAGTGAAAAATAAAGCTTGAATAGCCGGCCACAGAAAAAAAAAACAAAATAGGCGGGAAAGCGGCAATCCGATCAAATTTTTTTTCCAGTTGTTTTGTGTTTTTATTTTCATTTCCTTGTATTCGTAATTTGAGCAGCGGTGGCCCGGTGGTGGCGTATATATATATGTCTCCGATAAGCTTAATTTGCCTTTAATCTACCTACCAAGGAAGTTAACCAGAGTAATAGACTCATTCCCTGTCTTCTTCCCATAACCTACCCATATAAGATCTAATAACGTTAGCTGAACAATACAATGACATAGTCACACGTTTATCTACGCTGTGAAAGAATGGATGACAACTTTACTGTTTTCTCAAGCTTATGACAAGCTAAGATATCAGTAGCGAAGGGAAATTTTTTGTTAGAAAGAAAGAAAGAAAAAGCATTTATTAACCCACACAGGACAAACACATCAAAATTAACAGTACTTATAAAAATTACACAGAAAAAAAAACAAATATTTATTTAAAAATTAAAAGAATGAAACTCGTCCTGTACGAGGCCAAAAGGCTCCTATCTCAGCATGGTGCTGTAACATTAAAAAAAACGTCACAGCGCTGGTATTCTGATAGGGCCCAAAGTGAAGGTGATGCCACGGTCAGGGCCAGATACGCATAAAAATATAAACACATACCTGTAACAAAAATTTAAGCCGGTCCGGTGCATATTTTTAATAATGTTTGAGAAAACCATACATCGAACCATTTGTAGTTTTAGTCATGTTTGGGCAATCACGTCCTAACTGAATTACCTACATGGTTTTACTTTTAGCAATAGTAGTTTCCAGTGCAGTGGTTGTTCCGAAGGGAAACCGGTAGGTTTCGAGTTTTAAGAGCCCCTTGCCACTGTAAGATATACATATCATTAATTTACATTACAACAAAATTACTAGACGAACGGCCGCGGCGTTCTGAATCCTGCTTGCGGATGAATGAGGAAAATGCTGAGAAGGCTGATCATTGAATGAAAAGATGAATGCCTTGTGTGAAATGATACGGCTAGAAAAAACTGGCCAAGTGCGAGTCGTAAAATGGCCTCCTTGAATTTTTAAGTTATCTTCTTAAAGCGTCAACAGAAATACACATTCTGTGAAAATTTCAAAGTTGATCTAGATCTAGAATTTGAATTTCACAGGCTACCCTAGCGCTCCAGGGGAGCCGCGAAAAGGTCTTCAACTTTGAAAATGTCGTTCCTCGACCTGTATGAACTTGGAGGGTTGTATTGTACCTATTGATAATTTTGATAATGATAATTCCGTTACCAACTACATACCTACGTCTTATAGTTGAACAATATTTTAATCAACATAGGTAGGTAGGTACAACGTAGCACTGGCCTGCAATTTGCAAAAAAATAAACGCAAGAAAATTGGAATTAATTTACTTTCACCTTAACTGCAATCATAATAAGTTCTAGGCACATAGGTATTTTAATATGTTGCAGTACCCGTACAGTCACGTCTAATAATATGTAAACACTTAAGAATTTTTTAAATTGTGTTTCTCCTAATGAACTGATTAGAATGTAATGTTATTACGTAGGGGAGACCGGGTACAAAAGTAACGGCGGGTCGAAAGTAACAAACGCTCTGTAGGTATATCAAATGGTCGAAACGCTGCTCTGCTACCGTCAGGAGACAGCCAGTGATGCTCCCCTTGCTTATATTTAGTCGCCGCCATCGCTCCGTGCCATAAAGTTGTGCTAGAGGACGCCACGTGATTTTAAGAACCAGAAGTAAGTTTTTTGTCATTTACTCATTAGTGTTCACGTAGTGTTCAAATGGTGATATCAATGTGACTATTTGCAGTGTAATTTTTAATTAGATTGTTTACACGGTGTTGTTATTGATTTTGGAATAGCAAGTTCTATTTTTATGCAGGCATTCATGAATTAACAAAATCGTGGTTGGGTACAAAAGTAACACAGCACTACGGGTACAAAAGTAACATGTTACTTTTGTCCCCATAATGCAATACGTATGATTCCCTTATTCTTTTAAGTTAATTAGTTTATTATTTTTATTGTTTTTATTTACTAACAGAATGCCGCGACAACGAGTGACGAAGACGCCAAGAAGGACCACTGACATCATTATTGACGTCTACATAAAAGCGGCTGACGAGCATTTCAAAGAGAATGCCACAATTAGAGCCCTGGCACAAATGTACAATGTTTGCCATGTGACATTGTATTGATACATAAGAAAATTACCATTCAAAAAATTATAAACACAGCTACAGACAACTGGATGCGAAATAATCCTGGTCAAACGCTGACTACATTACATTCCTGGTATTGTCAAAAAAACATTTCCTCTAGCTGTTACTGATAAATACGAGTATATCATTGCTGCATTCTTCTCCAATCGCAAAAAATGCGATTGAAGAAGAATACTAATAAAGAATGAAAGCCAAAAAACTAATTTACAACCTGATACATCTACAAAACGGAAAAGGAAAAAGAACAAAGAAGGCAAGTTAAAAGTAAAAGAAAACATTGATCATTACAATATTTCATGTGACGAAGAAGATTGCTTTTGTTTTTTTGTGGGTTTTATAATAAATAAGTTGATTTTATATAGCATTTCATATTTGTCTTAACCATGTTACTTCCGACCCACACCGTGTTACTTTCGTCCTGGCCCCGGGGTCGAAAGTAAAAATCGTCGTTTTTTTTTTAAAGCATTGTAACTCACAATAAACAGCAAATAATGATGTAAATTTACACATCATGTAGCACAATCGAAGGTATTATGTGGCTATATTCATTTCATCATAAATATATTAAATAACGAGAAACCAGTGTCAAAGTATAAAGTGTTACTTTTGTACCCGGTCTCCCCTACATATTATTCTGGAACTCATGTTTTTATGAAAAAGATCCAATCTCCTAGTTACAATCGAAAAAAATCTATTGATTGGATTAAAAAACTCAAACACTATCATGCTAATATATCGCTTGTAGAATTATTTGCCAAAAAATCAGAATGATCGCATGCATATTAGTATGTTTTTTTTTGTTTGAAAGATATTTTTAGAGACATGTTCGTGTTTTTTTTATCGAGTCAAATTAATTGTATTATGTTTTCAAAACACTATCATGAGTATATATTATATATCCTGATGAATAACATATAGGTATTTTTCTGGTCTTGTTTATAGCAGTGAATCATATACTTTTAGTAATTATAAATCTCGCGTTTAGCTCATGTAACCGCCTTAACAATTTGACGGTTACCTAATACAAGTACTTACTTCCGATAACAGATGGGGTGCAACGGTTTTTCATTGCAACTGTGGCAACGGTGCGTCTTGCCTCACTGATTCTAGGGTAGGTCGGGGCGATAGGGAACACGTGCACACGTTGCGACACATTGCTTGCGTGAGTTTTGTCGATACGTTTGAAGGGGAAGTTGGGGGAAAGTGGACAAGGGTTGATTGAGTTTACAAAGCAGAGTAGTTCTATCTTAATAAAAAAAGAAACAATACACAAAATCGTTTTATTGATGATGAGGACCGAATTTGAAAAATTGGAATGGAATTTGAAATCAAAATTCGAATAGAACATAAGTACATACGTAAGTACTTACCTACCTGGATTAGTGCATAGAATACTTTTTAGTATTACGATACGGTACGGTAATACGATACCTCTTGGGATAATGGGTAGATACCGGCTCCCAATGCGAGTGAAGCCGCGTTCAAAAGATAGTATTATTTTCGCCCAAAAATACCTATAATTGACATGAATAGGATGTTATAGGTAGTTTATTTTTGTAATAATTACCTAAAATTATGTTAAATATGATCTACATGTTATCGGCTTTAGATAGGTACTGAGTTACTGACGTACTTGAACATTTATTTCGGTCGTGCCCGAGAAGTTTCGGCCTCGTCCGAAGATCGTTATCATCAGCTTATCGGTGTTGTTATACTTATCTACGTAAGTAATTTAGGTTTTATCAGATTTAAAGTTTATCCTAAATCATACGATTTTTAAAGTTACAACATATTTATGTCTGACATCCGTTGCAGATATTTCACAAAGTTATGTAACATGTTATTTTAAGAACATTAACAGACAGATCCTAAACTCAATGTAGGTAAAATGATTTAATAAACAGAAATATTTACGTTACCTAGTTTTGCTGCCTTTACCGTCATAAGTCTGTTTAATTTACCTAATGCATCCGGAGCTCTTACGAAATTGTGGTTAAAAATAACAAAAAACGTTTGCTAGAAAGGAGTTGTTTACACAAAAGTTATGTGTGAAAGACTTGTGAAGATGCAGACAATAATAAAATATATGTGTCAGTAAATGTTTATTTACATTTACTAGAAAATGTACCTTTTCATACTAATTTGTCAGTAACCACTAGATACCACGAGATAGTGATCAAACTTTTATTAATTTATTACAGCGTAGTATACTTTTTTTTTTCTTAATCAACAACACCTTCTAGTTAAACAAAGGCATCAAAAAGATGCAGCCTATATACTCAAAAGAACGATTCAACAGACATTATAATATTTGTAAAAAAAACATAACGTTTTCATATGTCACAATGGACCAAAGTGCTATGTTAATCCCGGCACTAGGTCTGTAGGCCAGTGTAGGCCATCACCATATTAGTGAACGTGGGTAGGCAGAACCGACTGAGTTAGTCATATGAACAAAAGATACTTGAATATTTCATTGCCACCGGCTATTTGAATCAAATTTTTCAAAAATGCACTGTATCTAATAGATACCTCTAATAGAATAGAATACCCTTTATTATGTACACCATAAAAATTATAAATACAACAGTTTTAAACATTTTACAAGGGGTGACACAAGGGGCGGTCTTATCGCTGAAAGCGATCTTTTAAAGACAACAAAAAAACATAACACAACTAGATCCTCTACATTTCGCCAGTTGTGTAAGTGTAGTAAAGTTATTGTGCCCGTTTACCCGGCACAATTCCAGGGGCCTAATTCTGCTATTTTAACAAATTCGTCACTCCAACACGATTCCATTCTCATCCCATTGTCATTTTGCTTAAAGTTCGTAACCTGCTAAATTCATAATGGTCGATCAATGGTCGGTCAATGGTCTCGTAATAAAATTGTGTTTTAATGGCATTGTCATATTGTCATTATTATAAAACCCTTAGTAGGTACAAATGGTTTTCGAAATCTACTACTAAATGCGAACTTTTATTCATGCTAGATTTCATGTGTGAGATTATCATTCTATGACATTTCTTTCAATGGAGTGTCAGTGGATGACCATTGAAAAGTCATAATGGCGCCATTATGTTAGTAGAATTAACAAACTTGTGAAAATGTGACAGAACTTGACCATTATGAAATCAATGATCGACTACTCTGACACTATTGTAATAGCAGAATCGAGGCCCAGGCTCCGTAGCTGCAACTGAGAAATTTCACTTTGCCCGACTTAGCATCCAACCCAGGAGCCAGAACGTTACTATGCCAAAGATAAAAAAAAAAAACAAATTCCTCTGTGATCTTTGGACTCTGCTTGTAAAAAGTTGCCAGTTTAAAATAGGCTATACGAAATGTCGTTAGCTACACCATATCTTCCACCGCGAAAGAGTAATGAGCCGGATGGCCAAGCGAAGCGGACTTCGTTTTCAAGAAGAAAGAGTACAGTCGTCTGATTCTCACCGCAAAAGAGAAATGAAACAAGAATGAGCAGAGCTATCTCATTTTTGCTCTTTTTTCCGCTGAATCATTTCCGCTCGACTCTTTGTTGTTGGCAACACATGTACTAATGCAGTTTTCTCTTACGAGGTAAAAGAAGTCATTAATAGGCCTCGCAAGGGCCGAAGCCTGCCCGGGCTACGGGACTGTTCGAAAGAGATACCGCGGCCCCGGAAACTGAAGGGCGAGGAAGGAACATGGATGGGCTTTAGTCAGTAAAAGTCTGACACTCCCTCCCGCTCCGCCCAGAGTGGGAGAAGTCATTTGATAATTTCCCATCTGAAAAAAAAGCGAAGCAGAGCGGACCTTTTTCAAAAAAAAATTAAACCCATCCATGTTCCTTTTTCGTCCTTTACGTTCCGGGGCCGCGGTATCTCTTTCGCAGCCCACACAACAGTCCCGCAGCCCCCGCAGGAGGTCTGCTCCGCTTGCGGTGGAAACCGAGCTTAAGATTTCCACATCATTAAGAACACTCAAAATGTTAGCAATATATGTTCCATAGTCATAAGAATAACAATAGTAAATTAGTAGGTAGTCATTTTGAAGATACTGCTACTGCAATCTTACAAACTGTCATTATTAAAAAAAAAAACCAAAGCCAAAATGCTCTAAAGCACTAAAAACGGGAATGGTATCTATCGGCAATAAAGATAATTAAAGTATAATGGTGTTGTCTATTTCAATGTTTTAAGTAAACAAAGGTATTATCGCTATCGCTACGCTAGTATTATATTATCTGTGCTATCGCTAACATTTTTACGAAGATATTTATTACAGCCTACTCTTCAAAATGTTAAAACTTTATGACCACTCCTCACTTTTTCAAAGTCTTGTTTCCCTCCGAGTCCCTTTACCCACTTCTATCTCATGTATTTTATCTAATTTTAATGTAGATATTTATAAAACCTTAGCTCTATTCCTTGTAAATAATGATATAGCTATTTAAACATTAATTTATAAACTGTAAATAAGTACTTAATTTACCATGTAGTTTTTAGTTTACGCACCAAGTCGGCCTTTTTGTTAGGCTCATGGTGGCGTTAAATGGTTAGTTTTCTGTTGTGCTATAGTTCTTTACTGTTACCTTGTTTTAATTTTTTATTATTTTTATACATAACAACTAATCTCCTTTCCATTTCCAAATTTCCCGTTATAATATTTTATCATTTCGCGAGTACTTGATTCTTACGTTTTGTTATCAAAAAAGTATTGTCAGTGGCAATAAGCACGAATAGTGCAACGCCAAAACAAAAAAAAAAAAAAAAAAAAAAAAAAAAAAAAAATGTTAAAACGATTGTTTATCGCAAATGGTTGTCCTTAAAAAAAACCTCTGACTGATGCAGTTATTTATGACAGGGTGTGATGATTCCTAAATCTATTAACTTTTCTTTATCTCTCCAATTTTCGTAATAAGCGCAGGCACTTATGCATCATCAATATTGTGCACAATCGGTAAAAGAGCGTTATGAAATACATAAAAGCTGTACTTAACAAACCACTCCTAGAATGAAGTCAGCACACAACATAGCTAGGAATAACTTGATTTTACTATACTACAAGACTATAAAATCTTACAAGTCGTTATCGGAAAGAAGCTTGTATCGTAAAAACGAGAAATCCACTAGCATCAGTATTCTCCGAGCAGTTTTACGTTCATTTTTAATGTTACTACCAATTAGCCGAAGCAATCCAACAGCTTCTCCATAACCGAAGATACGCTGTTAAAATTATTAGTAATCGGTTAAAAACACTGTTTTAATTGACGATTAATTGTTGTGGTGGAAATATAAAAAGCAGGACTGTTAGAGTACGGTTAAATTGGAATGTTACCTAAGTTACATACGAGCTAAGGCACGGCCTTTTTTTTTTTTTTTTTTTTAGGATGGGAAGTCATCAAATGACTTCTCCCACTCTGGGCGGAGCGGGAGGGACTGTCAGACTCTTACTGACTAAAACCCATCCATGTTCCTTCCTCGCCCTTTAGGTTCCGGGGCCGCGGTATCTCTTTCGAACAGGCCCGCAACCCCGGCAGGCTTCGGCCCTTGCGGGCCCCTCCCCTTATGCTGACATCTCTTTGAGGCGCGCGTGGAACACGAACGCGCCGTCGACACGGCCTGTCGTCGTCGTTAGACGGACGGACGGCTAGCTAGCCCATAGCCAACCGTCCACAGGTCCGCATCTACGGTGGCCGGTAGCCACCACGTGGCGGCCGGGAAGAGAGGTTCTCTCCCTCTCTCGTTCCGCCACCTCCTTCGCTAGCATGACTGCTTCGCAGAAGGAGGTGACGGCTTCCCATTCCGTCTCGCTCCGGACCATGGATTGAACCAGGGCCGGACGCGAGAGGTCGCCGCCGATCGCCGCTACAAGGACACGGCGGTGCTCCGCCCACGCAGGGCAGACTTCCACCGTGGCTAAGGCACGGCCTAAGGGCTCACATAGATCTTAATGAAGCTGCTTTGAAATTTGGATAATCAATCAATGACGCAACTGTTTTTTTTATAGCTTGGTATTCGGGTCATCTGATGGAATACTGAGCATGAAAGATACAAAGGAGAGTTCCTATAGACAAAACCTAAGAGGACAAAAACACAAGGAAATCAATAAATCCCAAGTAAGCAAGTAAAAGTACATAATAATATTTGTCTTGTCGATCTAACAATCATTCATCCAATACCAAAGGTGTATTTTGCTGACTCATATAATGATGAAACCCACAAGGGTAACTCTATAGGGTTGCCATGGCAATAGAGTAACAAATAACTTATTCACTGTAGCGACAACAAATTATCAAAATGTGCCATACACTTCTTCTACTTAAACGTTTTGTAGACGAGAGGTAAAAAATGCAGCAACTTTCCTACAACAAATTACCAACATCAAGTTCCCTTTTTTCTCGATAAAGCTTATGAAATCAGGTTAATCCTGGTTTGGTTTTATCAGCTAGTGTAACATGATGGTCCAGTTCATGTCATGTTCTTGTTCATGTTGTACCAATCGGTAGCGAAGAGTCAATTTTATAAGAGGTAAGCCGGAGTACAAATCTTTAATGAGATTAGTAGTATTTGTCTATAGAATACTAGCTGTGCTATTTTTCAAAGGGAAGCCGGTGGAAATGAAGTTGTATGAAACCTTCGCCACTGGTACCTATACATCATAGATACATACTGTTGCATCCTCATGCAATCTCTAAACAAGCTCTTTCGTAACTACGACCACACTTCACTAGATGTAGACTCGAAAAATATTGACTTACTCTTACTTCGTGACCCTGTTTCGTGTTCGCGTGACGACCCTAATTACCGTTGTCTGGGAAAGATTCGACGTAGAAGGAATTCACTATAGGTATCTGTTTGATCGTTCAGGGCAAAAAGGGCGTAGTAGCCGCCATTCAACGTTGAACGTCTGCCTTATTTTTATTTGCTTTAGTTCTATTTTGGGTTTTAGATGGAGCCTAATCAGTTTGCTTCCGTGCAGAAATGCTATAAGTACTAGTAAGTAGCATTTCTGCACGGAAGCAAACTACTACCTGCCATAAATGATTTTTGGTGGCAAAAAAAATATGTTAGGTATCCTCTTAAGTTTAATGCTTAATTTATTCACAAACAAAGAAAATAATAAAACTCTCTAAAAGGTAAAATTAAATCCAAATGAAATAACCGAAAATATCCAGTGTTCCTAAGTTACCAAATTCACCCGAACGTGTCCGAACAATAGGAAAAAATTACATTTATTTGCTAAACACTATAAAAATCTGTTAAATATTCATAGCGCATGCAAACAGTAGCCACTTATGTAACTATCTGCTAATCTTCACGCAAATACAAGATTTCATCTCAAGTTAGCTGTTTGTTTAACCTAAAAAGTTCGAAGAGAACCATAAACAAGCGGCAATTGAGTTTTTTTTTTTTGTTTTTTTTTTTTACATTTTGAGATAAAACTAAGAGGACATTGTAACTTATTATGGATGGAACAAGCCGAGTGCCGGATGGGATTAGCCATTGTCATAAATGGTGAAGTTCTATAAAAACTTTCATACTGCTCTAAGGAATGAATTGTCCCAAATTCTTAGTACTACTGTTTAGTAACTTTGAAATTGGTTATGGAAACTGAATTTACTATCCTATGAATGGTTAGTTTGGTGGACGTCATAAAAAAAGAAAACGAAATTTTCAAAAACCGCGAGCCTTTTCCAAGTTTCGCGTAATAACTTAGCAAGCTATAAAATATTCATGCAATGTCATACAAAGCGAATTAAGTTTTAAAATTATGTGATGTTACGAGAACTTAGAATAAAACATTTTCACACTTGCAGTGAAAACGGGCAAAGTTGCGTTACCGCAGCGGTTTAGAGATTGTAGGTTGTGGGTTCGATTTGAGTCCGTACAGGCACTTTGTGTTATTCATATTTTCATCATTGTTTCCAAAACGATGAAGGAAAACCGATCGAGTGGAAACCGACTTGTCCTAAAACCAAAAATTCGAGAGCGAGAAGAGGAGAGGAGGTCTGTCCATGACCCCAACCCGCACTAGCCCCCCGCGCTGTGTTGAATTACAGCCCATATATTTTCAGCTAGAGAGGAGGCCTTTGTCCCACAAGCGGGCAAAGTAGTTTTTAAACTCATATCGAATAGGATAATCACCTGCCTAGGCAGATACTCATAGGCAGTCTTTTCCCAACTATGTTGGGGTCGGTTTCCAGTCTAACCGGATGCAGCTGAATACCAGTATTTTACATGGAGCGACTGCCTATCTGACAGCCACAACCCATTTGCTTACTGGTAAGGCTAAATGTTGTTTAGGGAATAACGAAAATAGGTAATGTTTGGGGTTCGGTCGGGATTGCTTTAATATCAAAGTAAACTGCCTTAGACTCAAAGATAATATTTAATTAGCACTGTATGACTGTACACGACATGATTCAGGTTGAATATGGAAAGCGAAAAAGTGCTTCGTCATTCCATAGACAATAACATTATATTTTTAACCATAGACTACAACATGCCCCTTTTTAAAAGAGAGCTGTCAGACTGACATTGACATTACAATTATTTGACAGATGACTTAATCCAAGTTAAACACAACCATAACAATTTACATTGAAGAATTAAGATTTTTAAAATACATTTCATTATAAACATTACTAATATAATTATACAATAATATCATAGTAAGAGTAAGTGAGTGCTTGCCAATAATACAATAAAAATACAATTTGCATTTGAATTAAATTGTGATAATATTATTGTGAACTTGTATTATTTTCTATGTATTAAATCTTATAAATCAAGTCTTTGTGTTTTCTTTAACAATCTTCCCCTAGAGCTATATTGTTTTTCAGCATTTACAGCCTCATCATTACATGGTAATGGAGATTGTTCTACACTACTTGGTATATTTAATTCATTTGGACTTTGAAGTAAGTTCTCTAAGTTTCTACGTTGAGAAGACATTGGACTTTCATTATCAAATTCGTTATAGTCATGTAGACTTTCAGGTGAAACTAATGTTTCATCGATATCAACAAATATAGGTGACTTTACTATGTTTTCTGACTGGTTTTCTGACTGACAAGAATGATTTGACTCTATAGATAAGAATGAATCTGACTCATTGTTCAGTTCCTGATTTTGTAAACTTGACTCAGGACTTGACTCATGATAAGTGAAGATAAATGTATAACTATTATCCTCCTTTTCTGAAAATTTTGACTTGTTTAGTTCATTATTTAATTGACTAGGACTAGGACTATCCTTAAAGTTGACTTTTTTGTTATTATTTTGAGAGACATTTTTCTGACTTGACGTTTGACTTTCTGACTTGAACCTAAAACGAATATGCTGACTATTCCTACGGTAAGTATTATTATTATAATCATTGACAATAAATGATCTTGGATATTTGGTTTTAGACATAATAGTACCTTTTGTCCATATAATATCCTTAGGATTTTTCTTAAAATAAATATTGTCATTTATTTGAAAATCCAGATAATTTTTACAGTTTTTGTCATAATAAAACTTGGTTTTTTGACTTTTTTCTTGTTTCTTTTTGTTATGTTCCGAATGCTTTACAATCTTAGGTCGTAAGTGACTAATTTTGTTAGGTAGCTGAGATCTTAACGTTCTAGACATTAAAAGCTGTGCTGGAGAGCTTAAATTTCCTCTCGGTGTATTTCTATATTGCAAAAGACCTAAGTGAGGATCAGATCCAGAATCATCACTTTTCCTTAGTATATTTTTTATTATTTTTACTGAGACTTCAGCTAAGCCGTTGGATCTTGGAAAATTTGGACTTGAGATAATGTGTTCAACGTCCCATTCATGCAAAAATTTTCTAAAATCATTGGAGTTGTATGGCGGTCCTCCATCTGAAACTAGTTGCATTGGAATGCCATGACGTGCAAAAATAGATTTTAGGTGTGCGACAACATTAGATGTTCGACTGTCTTTATTTAAATTTGCTATTTCAATGTAGTTAGAATAGTAATCTACTACCAATAAGTATTTCTTATCTTTATATTCAAATAAGTCGGTAGCTAGTTTTTGCCATGGAAATAAAGGTTTTTCATGAGTTAACATTGGTTGTTTTGATTTATTTGCAGAATAAATTGAACATGTTTCGCATTGTCTAACTTTACTTTCAATATTTTGATTAATATTTGGCCAATAAACTACATTTCTTGCTAAGTTTTTTGTTTTTTCAATCCCTTGGTGACCCTCATGTAATATATTTAATATTTCTGTACGCATTGTCTGAGGTATGATAACAGAATTGTTTTTGAAAATTATATCATTAATTACATGAATTTCCTCTTTTATGTTCCAGTAAGGCAATGTTAAACTATGACAATGTTCCTTACATTTAGGCCATCCATTTTTATAATATTCTATTATTTTTTGAGAAACTAAATCTTGTTTAGTGTGTCTTGTAATTTTCTCAAGTTTTTCTGGAGAAATGGCTAAATTAGAGGTTAACAAATTTATGTGAATATTAATATTTGAATCTAAATCTTCCAAACTGACTAATTCTTGGTTAAATTTATCATCTTTGACTGGAGCACGAGATAATGTATCAGAAACATACATCTCTGATCCTTTTGTATAAGACACAATAAGATTATAAGCTTGTAAAGTGATCATCATACGTTGTAATCTTGTTGGTACTTCTGACAAGGGTTTTTTGAATAATGTGACTAAAGGTTGGTGATCTGTTTCAACTTGAATAGGTTTTCCATATATGTATTGGTGGAATTTTTTACACCCAAATACTATAGCATATAGTTCTTTTTCAATCTGTGCATAATTAATTTGACTTTTGTTTAATGACTTTGAAGCATAAGCAATCGGATTTTTGTCATGTAAAATAACTGCACCTACTGCATTTTGTGACGAATCGACTGACAATCTAATTGGTTTTTTCATATCATAATGGACTAAGACTGGATATTGACATAACATTGACTTTAATTTTTTGAATTGTGTTTCATGTTGTTCTAACCATTGCCACTGATTATGTTTTTTGAGCAATTCTCTCAGCAAAGAAGTTTCTTCTGCGAGATTTGGTATATAGGAACCTAAATAATTGACCATTCCTAAAAATCTTTGCAGTTCTTTGACATTACTTGGACTTGGCATTTTCGAAATTGCTTCTACTTTTGACTGGTCAGGTGATACACCTTTTTTATTGAAAATGTGTCCTACATAGCATATTTCAGACAAACCAAAATGACATTTGGATTTATTGAACTTCAAATTGACTTCCGACGCTCGTTTGAATAACGATTCTAGTCTTTCATTGTGCTCTTCAATAGTAGACCCATAAACAAGTATATCGTCTACAAATATAATTATACCTGTTAAATCTCCGAATAATTGATTCATTGTCCTATGGAAAATTTCACCACTAGAGTTGATTCCGTATGGCAGTCTTAGAAATTTGTATCGACCGTATGGAGTGTTGAACGTACAAAGTTCACTACTTTCCTCGTCTAAACATATAGTCCAATAGCCTGAACTTGCATCTAATTTTGAAAAAATTGATGCACCTGCAACTTTAGATCTAAGATCATTGAATGTTGGATACGGGAAATGAGGACGTTTAATAGCCGTGTTTAAGTTTCTAGGATCAAGACATATTCTCAGTTTACCATTTGGTTTTTCGACTAAGACAATTGAGTTTACCCATTTAGTTGGCTTATCGACTTTTTCTATGACCTGTAGTTCTTCCATATATTCTAATTCTTCTTTAAGACGTTTCTCTAATGAATAAGGTATTCTTCTGACTGGGCAGACTTTAGGTGGAACACTACTATCAATGTCTAGATGAGCTTTATATGGTAGACAACCTAGACCCTCGAATGTTTTAGCAAACTTGGAAATAATTTCTTGTACTGACCTTTGCTGGATTCCATATATTCTTTTCACAATACCTAATTTTTCACATGAATTCCAACCCAATATTGTTTTACATTCACATTCAACAATAACAAAATAGAGTTTTGTGGTTATTCCGTTTTCAAATTTACAGTTAAGAATACATGTACCTAAATTTGGCACTAATTGTCCTGAAAAGGAAAAAAGTTTATTATTTGTTCTTGAAATATTAATATTTGAGTGAGAACTGGACATAATTTTATCTAACATTTTCTTGCTTATGACATTTGTATCTGCACCTGTATCAATTTGACATATAAGTTTGACATTATTACAATAAACATTTATTTGCCAATTTTTTGTAGATTCACAATTTTGAACTGAATTTATGACAAAATTATTAGAAAAATCTTTTGACATTGGCTGTTCATAAGAAATATTACTAACTTTATGGTCTGATTTCCTGAAAAAACAAAATTTAGCAAAGTGTCCTTGTTTTTTACAATTATTACAGGTTTTTTCCTGTGCTGGGCATTTATATCTGTGAATTTGTCCACATCTGGTACAATTCCTGTCTGATGATTTATTCCTGTTGCTTGACTGATTTCTTCCATGACTATTGTTTCTCCCATGACTATTTTTATGATGTCTCGAATTACTTCGGTAGGGTGTTCGACTTCTATTTTTATAATTTTGTTTTTGCTCTTTGATCCCTTGAATATTCTCCTTTTTAATTTCTTGGTTGTTTAATTTATTTGATCTTTCTTGAGACAATTCTAGACTTTTTGCTATTTTCATCACCTTTTCAACTGTAAGATTTTCTTCCTGTAAGAGTCTTTCTTTTATGTGTGTGCTAATCATGCCTATTACGAGCATGTCCTTGATCAATTCTTCTTTCAAATTACCAAATTCACATGTGGTAGCCTGGTTGTTCAATATGGTCAAATATTCATCCAAAGATTCTTCGGTTTTTTGGACTCTTGTGAAAAAATTATACCTTTCTACTGTTATGTTTAAAAGAGGACTGAATTTTTCGTCGAATTTCTTTAGGATGTCATCTAACTTTGTTGTATTTCGATCTATATTGAAACTATTAAAAATTTCTATTCCGTCATCACCAATAGCATTTAGGAAAATTGCTGTCCTTTTCGAATCCGTTACTTTTGATAAATCATTAGCATCCATAAAAATTTCAAATCTAAGTTTCCATTTTTTCCATTTTTCTGCCACGTTATCGCCATTTTGTATGATAAACGGTTTCAATTGCACAAAGAACGCTTTGTCCGCCATGTTGGTGACTTGGATGACTTGACTTTTTTACTTACAGTTTTCTCGACTTTTATTGGCTTTTTCGTTTTCCTTTTAATTTAATATGACACCAATTCTGACACCATGTTTGGGGTTCGGTCGGGATTGCTTTAATATCAAAGTAAACTGCCTTAGACTCAAAGATAATATTTAATTAGCACTGTATGACTGTACACGACATGATTCAGGTTGAATATGGAAAGCGAAAAAGTGCTTCGTCATTCCATAGACAATAACATTATATTTTTAACCATAGACTACAACAGGTAAGTAGTAGGTGCCTACAGATTTTTATCAATGTATTACTGGCAGAATGTCGGTGATTTCGTAATATGGCGCAAGTAATCAAAACATTAGATTACAGATAAATATAGCGCTATTTTTGGCATTATTAGTTTGTGCCTGTCATGACAATTTTATAATCATGTAATGTTATCAATGATATTATCACTAACACTGTTTATCTTTATACGATAACAGATTCTAGAGTAATTTTGCTTTGCTATCAGTGTTTGGGATACTATTTAACGTGAGGGTTGCTTTTTTCACGCATTGGTCTTTCCAATAATCCGCGAAAACAGTGCTGTAGTGTTTGCTACTGACAGTGCTCAATTTTGTTTAAGTTATTTTCAAGGTATGTCCCTAAATTTAATTTTTATATTTAATTCATTCAGCTTGTAATTAAGCTTAATTTTATTGGAATATTCTGTTAGGATTCCAAAATTAAAAGCGGTTTATCTTTATTTCATAGACGAACCCAAATATATATGCGATATGTTTCTTTTTATTAGAAAATTAAAAAATATGAGTTTAAATAGACACGTATAAGTTTAAATAGTAGTTCAACGTAAATAAAACATATCCTTTCTAAGTCTTCTCTAATAGCTCGATTCATCAATAATTCCTTGAATCTCCATTCATTCATTTAAGCGGTTCCCCTAAATTAATAACATAAACATTAATAATAATCGATTAAATAATCGTTATCAAGTTACCTCACATGCAAAACGATTACAAAAACGACAAGATTAGGTTATCAATCTTCGTTCCCGCGCTTGCCGCCATTTTCGTTCGCGTCAGCTGACGAAACCGGTATACTCTCAGTGTCTACACAACGAAATTCCTGGTAACAGGTATGTAAAACTGGCTTTAGTGTTGGCCTAATGGTGGCCAGTTTGGGCCAATTTAATGGTTTTAGTGACTACCTATCTCTATTCCTTTGATAGTGCATCGCGGTTTGAAGATTGTCTTTTGTAAGATGATTATCAATCAAAAATTGCCTTGGTATTTGTAGTTGAGAGTTGTTAATATATTTTCTGGACAAATATTGATTTATTACCTAGGTACTCGATACAGGATTGCTATAAGTTATGACTTACGATACCTAGTCGATACATTTCCAATCAACATTCAAAGGGTTTGTAATAATTTCTGTACGTGAGGACTTGTATAAGTAGTGTGTAGTGCTTTGATTTCCTTTCCTGGCTATAGTTTCCTTTTTTTTTGTCTGTTTTACTGTAAGTCATCCATGTACTAAATAAATAATAACTTCAGCATATTAAATACAGCTTTCAATTCCATAACTTTCATACTCTCAAGAGTGTCAGCCTCTAGAAAAATAACATCCGCTAAACTGTAGTTTTTAGTTCTTTGCAAGTAGCGCCTAAAAGCGTAGTGCTTTTGTGTGCGCATGAAAAATTATAAACCGCATGAAACGTGATACCTACTCGTCCTTAAAATCTGAAAAGTTCGTATTGGCCATGTAACCGCAGGAAATACATAATTGAATTTAGAATTTCTAAAACAGTTCACTTATCTTAAAAATCATGAGGCAGTCTTAAAAGAATGTGGTGCGCGACAATTTCATTTTTACAATAAAAAAATGTTTGACCTAAGCACAGATAATAAAAGTCACATAAAAGTAATAATAGGCCTAAACTCTACAATTTAAGAGCTCAAGGGCTTAAACAATGTATGATACGTTGATTCAGATTCAGCAAACAATGATAAAAACAACCAAAATTCATGACAATACAATTAAAATTGTCAAAACATCTGCTTAAATAAAATCTAAGATGGCTCTCAAAGATTCAAACGCATTCCAAAATGATTCAGATTAAAAGCCGGGGTATACCATTTACATTAAGGCCAATGGTTGGCTCCAGTATTGGTTCCAAGTTCCAACTCATGGAGTAAGTAATATAGGTACCAATACCTACTAGCATTTGTGAACATTCCTGGCCGTCTCGTGAAAGTTAGGTTCGTTTTGTTTTTACACTGTTATGGGCAATGTATGTCGTACTTTTGGCGCCATATTTAGCAAAATGGCTATTTGTTAACATGTCTGAACTATTTGTGGAGTGCTATGTTTCTGTTTAGGTACCTACCTACTAACTAAGAGTATGCCTATCCCAATTTACCCCATATATATCGTCATATGAATTTACAATTGTACCGTCTTTGTACCGGTTGTACCGTTGTACGCTAGCGAGTCATAAGATAGCTTTTGTTAGTTAAATACGTAGCCAGTTATTTTCTAATCAATGAACGATCTTAATTATAAATAAATAAGGCAAACGCACTAATTGTACCTAGGACTTTTTTATTGGTATGGCAAAGCTCACACATTCTTGTGTTGTGGCAATAATTTCTAAGAAAAATTGTAGAGAAATTTTATTAAAATATAGGCAAAGTTGATTAAGGTAAGAAAACTATGCCCCTTTTTAGTAACGTTTCGGACGTTGCTAAATTAGTTTTTACACTGTTATGGGGCAAACGCACTAATGAAGATTGCAATGGATTCCTTCCGATATTTTTTGTACGTAGGACTGTTTTATTGGTATGACAAAAGCTCACACAGTCTTGTGTTGTGGCAATAATTTCTAAGCAAAATTGTAGGGAAATTTAAAAAAAATATAGGCAAAGTTGTTTAAGGTAAGACAACTTTCCCCCTTAAATTCTGACATCATCAAAATGATTAGATAAACCAATTATTTGGCAGTTTGACATGACCAAACATCCATCGAGATAATGCCTAATCTAAACACTTGATCGTAAGTACACATAAGTGGGCTATAATGCAGTATAAATGTAATGTAATGGTACTATGTTATCAAACAATGCATTATACAACAAGCAACCTTATCGGTGGCCTTGTTCTAGATTTGTGTCAATACAGTTAGGTTTTATATGATTTCTGAAAACGATGGCCCAGATTGGCTACTACACGTGATGTTTGAAAGAAGTATGATTTCCTGTTTGCTATGTGTATAATTATAGCATACTAGTTTTGGAGTAATCATGGTTGTAAATTGTCACACTAGAAGGTTTTTATTATTCTCGGGGAGGATCTAGCTTCCCATTTATGAAAGAATTTTTTAAACTAGTTCTGAAGATTCCCCCTACATTCAAACTTATAAACATACAAACTTCACTTCTTCATAATATTATTTAAAAAAATAGGTTAACTGTGACTTTGCTGCGTATTCAGCTTTCTGCTGTGTACCTATTTTGAATTGAAATTACCCATATTTTGTTTGGCCCCAAATTCTTCAAATAACTCTCTTAGATCGTCTAGCCTGAAAAAATTACCTTCTTAGATCTGCCTCATTCTTTGTTTTTTCTTAACTTCTTAAGGGAAAATAAACAAATTAACATCAAGCTGTACGTCTCTGAATGCTTGAAGTAAAACGCAATCTATATCCTTTACACCGTTTTCTCAGTACGTGCTGTGCAAACCAATCGATTTATGTATGAAATTATTGTTTCAATCGATTCTTCACGGTTCTAATTACTGCTACCGTACGTTTCATCTGAAATCTGATATGAAAACCAAGTGACAAACTAAGGAAGAAGCCAAGAAAATGCATGAGAAACATGCACTGACTTTGCTCATAATGCTTACCTACTCTAGACCAGCCGACCCCAACATAGTTGGGAAAAGGCTAGGCACATGATGCTCATAATGCTTACCTAGATTTGTAATTAGTAGGTATCTGCACTAGTGTCCCATAATTATGTAAGTGCCTTCAAAACTCTAATGTAAAACAAACAATTTTATTTACGTTCTATTTTTAACAAAATTACCATAGACAAAAAATAAGAACAGCAAATACTTTTTAAAAAGTCCGTTACGAATCATTCAGCCAACCACAACACTGGCCTACCTGCCCCTTTCATTCAAGGTCGCGACAGGTAAACG
Organism: Xestia c-nigrum; assembly: GCA_916618015.1. Classification (NCBI taxonomy): domain Eukaryota; kingdom Metazoa; phylum Arthropoda; class Insecta; order Lepidoptera; family Noctuidae; genus Xestia; species Xestia c-nigrum. The sequence goes on from OU745262.1 coordinate 4,964,533, forward strand.
ACGTAGTTATACCTCGTTATAGTAATATTGATTTAACTTGAAAATAATCGCCGTTGCATTTTTATGGGGGAGCTCTGAACATGCGAAGGGAAGTTGGTATTTTTATGTTTTCGTTGTGATTTTAAGTAAGTAGTTTTTGCAGTTTTATCGAGTTTATTATTCTTACTTAAAACACGATAGGTATAATAGGACAGGAATTTAAGTGATATTGTCATTTTCACTGAATAATATACTAAAGATTAGCGCTAACGATTTCCATGATTTTGTTTGCAACGGCTTTTAAGTTCATTTCTGCGTGCATTTACTACCTACGAATTAATAAGTAAAACCAAGTGCTCAGACTGGGTGACTGCACTGCTATTAACTGCAGACTGCAGGTAGGTAAACTGTCAACATGAAATGCTATAAAATGAAACTTGTCCATAAGTCACGCCTTAAAATAGCCTGATGCTCACCACTTTACATTGTTTACGAGTGATAAAATTTACTAGATACTTTTTTTTACTATTTTACTACGGTTAGGTTATTACGGCAATTGCACCCTTCTTTCGTACATTTGCAAATTTTCAAGAAGCATTGTGGTTAGTAAAACCGTATCAACATTTTACGCTCTCAAAGCTATCAATTTCGGCTCAGACAGCCCTCTTGCTAACCATATGGAACAATATTGGTGATTAGTATGACCCGAACTGCTTCTCATAATGCTGAATTCTTACGAAATTTTTCATCCAAAAACAGTTAAATTTGGAGCAAAAATATTATAAAAAATGGGTAAAACTTAAAAATTAACTACTGAAATAACTCATTTTATTTGCAATTAAAGTTAAGAGAACAAGCTTGTTGAAAGCAGTTAAAATTATAGCCAAGTACTTAACACGATAATTGTCATAAGTACTGGGTATTGTTACTACTTGCAAGATTGCTTAAAAATAAAAACAAACATACTTAACCACGCGATATTTGTAAGTAATGTAACTGTCAGTTATTGAGGCGTCATCTTAAAGATATTTTGCTGCAATTAATATAAAATATCTATGAATTGCCTTATTTGTAAAAGATTATAATTATAATGATAATAGGTCAATATTTTATTTTGAAATATTAATATTTTGCTAGTTACTTCTGCCTTACCATTCCTGGATTACTGGTTTGATGTAATGTTGTAATATATAATTTTGCAGCCTGCATCCGCCAATAAAACAGTGTTAAGTTCCAATAAATAAAATAAACTTGAAGGTCAATTCACTTACCTCATACATATATAAAAGTTTATGATCGAATATTTAATAAAGAAACATCGAGTGTAATCTGATTATAATAGCACTAAATAAAAATTTAATGTGATCGTTAAGGTACTGAACTTCTCATATAGTCTGTGTCAGATACTTTAATGACATTTTGAATAGTTAGGTTTAATTGCCTACCTACTTAAATATATGTAAACCAAAAAAGTTTCAAAATCTGGGCCGGCTGTCTCGACAGAGATAACGACAAAATCGTTAAGTTACGATTGCTAATTACTAACGAATAAATTCGGTTGCAGTAATGATGCTTGCAAGTAATGAAAGTCTCACCATCCTAGACGCATTTCTCGTAAGCATAATTATTGCAACCAAAGAAGAACGGTCACGTCCCATATAAAAAAAAACCCAGATCCGACAGAAAAGTGACATATCTCAGTTTTTTTGTTATTATTTATATAATCATATTATAATGTTTTTATATTCGAAATCAATGGCTAACACCAAAATATTGCCTTATGTTTTTGTTCAGGGTTTACACTAAAAAAATAAAAAATGCCTACTTATCTACACAATTCGTAATGTATGTAACTAAATGACGATAAATAGTTATGGAATGTATCCAGGAGACCTGAAGATACAGCTGTATTATATAATTTTTGAACTCCTAGACACAACATTCAACTTAGGATTTTTTTTTAAGGTGGTTTAAAATCATCTAATGACATCTCTCGCCCTTGGGTGGAGCGAGAGGGCGTGTCAGACTCTTACTGACTAAAAAATTCCACCCCTTTTTTTTGCCTCTGGTACTGGGGTCAGAGCATGCCCTTCTGGATTCGCCCTCAACTTAGGATTAATTAAAATCGTCATATTCGATGATTCAGATCGGATTATTCCACTAATTCGTTGACGCCAGTTCGAGCTTACTTACTTTTTTAGTGTAAAGCCTGAACAAAAACATAAGGCAATATTTTGGTGTTAGCCATTGTTTTCGAATATAAAAACTATATAATATGATTATATAAATAATAACAAAAAAACTGAGGTATGTTACTTTTCTGTCGGGTCTGGGTTTTTTTTGCCTGTTGTTCTTTATTCGTTAGTAATCAGCAATCGAAACTTAGCGATTTTGTCGCTATCTATGTCGAGACGGCCGGGCCTGTAAAGACAGAAATAGCTAAATACATTATTTGGCTATTTTGTTTTCCTATACTGTAGTGTTAACTAATTCTAAACGAACTTTTAACAAAATCCTTAACGGCGCGTGACGTTTAGAAAAACTATATAAGTACTTAAAAAATCTCATAAAACTTCAAAAAAAATCTTGACAGGGTTATCTACTATCATGCACCCTATAAATTAAACGAGCTCAAAAATTGTAAACGTGTCCTACTTAGAACTATAGTAGGTAACTATGAAAATAATGTTAATAAATGCAAAGTTATTCAGGAAGTCTAAACGACCAACAGGAGCGTAAAAATTACGAAACTACTCCAAATAACTTTATGGGAACATTTTGCTGTACCTACATACTACAAAGTAGGGTAATGATGAAAGTCGTGTAGGGTAATGTTGTATGATGAATGATGCAACATTTTGTGAAACAGGACAGTGATAAGACATGCTCTATTTAATTACTTGCACATTAAAGGCCCCATTTTAATGATAACGGAAACTGGGATGGCTTAATTGCTTGTGTAATAATGATGGATGTTTTTTTTTTAAATAACCGACTCCAAAACCGGAGGTTTTAAATTTAGTTGTGTTTATAAATATGTTTTTAAACAAACAAAGTCACCGACAGTAAAGTTATTTAGTCTTCCTTTGTGTTTTTTGGAAGTCGGTTTTTTTTTATAAAGTTTTTATTTTCACCGATAGTCTAAAAATACCTACTCCAACCGAACAAACTTACGATATTTTCTATTGTCATTAAAACTTCCACGCAGTACTACTCACCCGTTTATTTCCCAAATTTTATAGTGAAATAACCAACGGCTATTTGTCCCTTTCTATCCCTTCTAGAATAAAAAGGAGAAAAGCCTCCACTTTTAAATAGTCCTCATTTATTCGGAATGCTGCTCTGGTTTGGTATAAGTGCAAAAAAGCTGCGGAATGCTATTGTAGGTGACGCCAAAGAATTTTTGCTATGCATTTTATCTTGTTGTGGCTAAATGGATCCGTATTGAAAATATGCGTGCAGAATTTAAATTCGTTCTGGAATTACGGTATACCTTGGAATTCTGTTTAAAAAGATGTCAAGAGTGAATGTGACTTGAATTCTCTTTTTAAACAGTGCAGTTTTTTCTTTCTCAAACGATGCACAAACTTTAATATTTTTCAATGATTTTTGGTATATTTATACCATTCTATATTATTTAGTGAAGCGAAATCTCCTTGACCAATTTTTTTCAAATACTGCCATACTGGTCTAGCAAATCATTCTTAAAATCTATTAAACCAATTACGAAATGTCCTCTTCTAAAAAAAAAAGAATCTACATAATCCAACTTTGCCCAGCGAAAAACGCCTACTCCTAAACATGGTAGGTACAACGAGTATTCTTCAGGGCAATGTTGCCATCTTCAGACTGGTTGGGTAACAGCCATGTGTTTGGTGTTGCATAAGCAACGGTACTGGCAACTTGGAATCCTGACATCGCAGTTTATAATCATTAGAAGCGGTAAACTAGGTGTGGGCTACTTATTATATAAAGTACTTATATAGTTGTATTAGACATAGCAGGGCCAGGGTAACGGGTCGAACATAGCTTCCAGATATAGTTAGGCGTTGCCTTAACTTACGTAGGTAGATGGCTTGATTAGCAAAAAAACGCAAAAAAACTCTTCATCACTATGATAATACCGGATTAGCCTTGAATCACCAGTACGTCATCTTAGAAACTATCTTACTTACTATCCAATGCAAAAAATATACTATCTTTTTTCTTATTATCTGCCATTCGTGCCCCACTATTGGGTAGAGGTCTCCCTTTCCTTCTACCACTTATTCCTTTCCGGCGGGCCTTCTTTTTTAACTAGCAAATCTTAAAAAAATAACTCGCTTCTGGACCTGCCTCTTTGCAGTTTGCTGCTGTTTGAGATCCAGCGAAGTTCCTTCAGCCCATAAGAAAATAATTTCTTTTCTTATCTAACGGATTAAAACAGCCCGAGAAAAGAAATCGGCAGTCAAACTACAGTTAAACCTCTTTTCCCAAAAAAATACCAAGTGTGTTTTGCGAAAAAAAAAACTCGGAATTCTTTTAGCGCCTTATTAAGTTCAAAATATTTAAACAAACATTTACCTACATATTGCGTGTTGGTTATCTGTTAAACCAAGGTTAGCGTCGCGTATTTTATTTGCCGGTCCATTCCTATAAATAGGCGTTGTCCTTTTAAAATCTGATTTATCCATCGCCATTTAAGTGTTTAATTAAGTGTAATCGATTAATCGGAATCGCTTTAATCGATATAAGGCTACTGTTCTATTAAATTGCGTTTAGTCTACATTGTCGGCGATTCTCTCTGGCTAAACGATAGTTGGACCCCTTTTAGGGTATATGTTCTGTGGTTTGAACTAGGGTTATCAAATCGAGGTCCCTTTTATAGCTACTGGAACTTGGATTCTTTGATTGGTGGATCTGCTCTCAAATCTCATGGTGATTCCAATGCTAGTTGAATTTTATGGTTTTATGGCATTGATGTGTGACGCGATAAAGCAAAAAATAATGTAGAACTTGTGTTCAGAAAACCTTTGTCTTCTTGTATTTAGATGTGGCATCACGTCCCTGGCGTTTCGCCGCCCATTTTAATTTGGTCTTTAGAGTAACCATGGCTGCAGCTATACCCTTAAAATACAGAAAGCATAACGATACCTAATAAGAAATAAAACGAGTGTTGGACATGCTAATACGTCTTGCTACTGTCAGAAAATCCTCGAAAAGTCACGCTTTTCGATCCGTATCATCAATTTAACGCTAATACTGCAAATCTTTTGTGAAGAATTGCTTGTAAAAGTCATCTTTTGTTTTTGCACAATGTTCCATTGTAGCTTGAACTCTTTTGAATGACTGAATCTTTCAAGGATCACGTTGAGGGCATTTCAACTGAAAAATACCTACCCTCAACGTGCATTATGTACTACTTCTTTCTTCATTGTTTTTCCATTTATTATCTCTAGGTATAGGTTATTATCTATTAGGTCTGAAAACAGCATGCTACTAACCAGCGCTAAGTTTCTATGTTATCAGCATAGAAACTCCAATTTTAAACATGGCTAAATGCAGTTCGTCTATGACGTTTAAAACGTCACGAGAATAAACATTTCTACAGGAACAGGAAGTTTGAAATGCTATTAGTGTGTTGATGGTTAATTTCCGCATCTGGACAACCATTTATTGGATTGACCTGGATATTGAACTCACGACATGGACTCTTGAAGGAAATGCCCTCTATTTTGCACTATCGTCAAACAATGCAATGATCCAAAATCAGAGTCGGTTAATTCTTGATTGATTCTCATTTTACTTTAATTATCAGTTCGCGGCTAATGTCAACCGCGACAGCGATCTGCATTCCAAGTTCAAACAGTCCCCCTTAATTGTCTTCTTTTTTTTCTGCACTAACATTTTCACGCCAATATTTTTTCTATATCCAAAAGAGTCCATGGAAATATGAAGTACTAAGAAGCATTCAAGCACCTTGGTCTCTCGTTTAACAGCTATATAGTATTTATTGTCATTCTAATTTAGTAATTAAATTTTTGAACCGAATTTAGTCTTCTTCAAAAATGGCCTGCACGTAAGTAGGTTTAATTTATTTATTTAACTCTGGCACCGCCATTACCATCACACAAATGCCGATGTTCGGTCTGGTCTGTACAATTTATGCAACTAATTTATATGCTAGGACCGCTATTTCTTTGTCTATGCGTCTATGCATCGAGGTTGGATTGGAATCCGTAGCAATGTAAACCTGTTACCTCATACAATACTAGACGAGATTACTCGAGGGAATTGAACTGTCAACGGTTTTAAAGTAAATATATTGAATAGCAGTCGCTCCGTGTAAAATACTTCTGCATCCTATTAGACTGGAAGCCGACCCCAACATAGTTGGGAAAAGACTAGGCAGATGATGATGCTGAATAGCAGGCATGAGCATAATTTTCCTTCGACAAAGGGACCCTGTGCGGGTCGGCGGATGCCACATGTTTTCGAATTATTGGCTCTAAGACATAACCACGAGTAGTAGGTACCTCGCGTAGTTGTTTTCCTTTCCTTCACTGTTTCCTAAAATGAATGTGGAGAACTGGCGAGGCAAGTCACTATTGGCACTCAGGCGTTTCTTTAGGGTTTTCTGATCGGTGTATTTGCAGTATTTGACATGAATAAAAGCTTTTTGTTAGCTACTTTTAAATTTGGTTTAGATTTTATTCGAGCTTGACTTGGATTTGTTTCTCGATTTTCGCCCTTATAAATTCAAAGCATCTAAATGCATTGTCTTGCTTCTTAAAGCTAGACTGTCATAATTAGTAAGTCTGAAATAGTCCAGCGCTTTTTCCGAAATTACTATTCTTTCCGCTCCTGCTACCAGCAACCTCCTGCAACTTGATGAGTAGACAGTGTTGTCGATTCTCTTGTGGACAAACTGAACTTAATTTAGGCTATTACTATCTTTATCTCACAAATAAAACGAGAAAGAGACGGACGTAATTTAGAGCTGTCAAATTTAATTCGAACTAATATTTTCATACGAATGAAAGGTGCACGTAAAAACATGTCGACTAAAAACACGGTGAAGCGCAAGGCATAAACTAGTTTGACATTTCTAACTTAGTGCATAGCTATAGCCGTCCATTTCTCGCACTCCCTTTTAGTAAAAGATAGCAATAGTCTAAATTGAGTTTAGTTTGTGCACGACAGAATCGACATCAATGCATTATTATAATATCTGTGCCAATGTTTTAGTATCATTAACGCTATTTCTTTAAATATATTCTATCCGTTGTTACTTCCGCGGTGTTACCTTACTTCCTTAAGAGAAAGAAATGGCACTTAAAAGGCTTCATGTCGATATGTTTGGTATCAAGTAGCATTAGGGTGGAAAAGGTTTTCAAATTCTGTTAGCGAGCTATAAAATGGATTAAAACTGACGAAAAAGTTTAATAGTTTGTTTTAATAGCCCTGCGGGGTTACCACAACGTCCAAATGCGATTCAATTTAGGTTTGAGCTGTCATTTTCTGACAGTTTTTCTATGGAACTGACAGCTTGCGACTCAGTTTAGGACCTGAATTGAATCGCATTTAGAGGTTGTGGTAACCCAGCTGTTATGATTTAGGAAGCAACTACATATTAATGTTAGGATGAGGAATTCAGATGCTTTTTCTTCGCTATAACAATCAACGGTGAACTGACCTTTTCCTGTAACTTTTTTGCATCCAAACATTTTTCACAATCAATATTTTCGACCTCTCGAGTCCACATTTTTTATTTATTTATGTATATTTACTTGGCCACAATTCATACAAAAAAATCTATAGTAAAGTTCGCAAACGATTCTTTTTATTTAAAACATCCAAAATAACGTGCTACAAAGATAATTCGAAACTTTTTAGTAAGTACTAAACAACTTTCAAAATATTGTACCTACAAATTGATTCTGTAAACATTATTATTTGACATTGAGATTTGAGCCTCTCCATTTTATGCAAGTTTTATGTAATTCTGTGACCATCCTTTCCATTCAGATTTCACCTTGAGTACTTATTATTGTTTCAACGGTAAGTAATAATATTTTCCAGTTAATTGGAATTTAATTAGATAGGTCATTTGGTAACGATTGTGAATGCTCACGATATTATTTTTAAATAACACAATTCCTTTCAATTACTACAAGCAGGTAGAGATTATTATAAAATTGCAACGTGTTCAGGTCAACAAGGGCGTTACTTAACTACTTGAATATCAAACTAAAAATATATTCTAAATGCGAAAATTTGAGAGGATGGATGTATGGATGCTTATTTGGACATAACTGGAAGATAACTTGGATTGGTAAAATGCGCAAAACTTGAAAATAGTTTGATCAGAATCACGAGCAGAATCAATAGAACCACTTTTTTAAGTTAGGTCCAAAAAATCTTCATTAAAAATGTGGCCCTGTCTATTTATTAATAGGTCAAGCCATCACGTGCGCAAACCCGCCAAAATAGGTAAACAACCAAACACGAATGGTTGTCGTCTAATTTAAATTTTCTCATACGCGGGATAAAGCCAGTAAGTCTAAATGGCAGTAAAACTAAAACCACACATAAAATCTTTATTTTTTAAATTATATTTCTCTCTTAGAATTAGGTCAGTTGTATTCAAAATCGCCACACTCAGCAAAGTTTGTGTCGTGGACACTAGATTAGTTGATATACTACATATATACTTTTTTGTTTGTAAATACATACTTATTATCACTACATAGTATAAAACAAAGTCGCCTTTTCTGTCCCTATATCCCTATGTGCGCTTAAATCTTTAAAACTACGCAACGGATTTTGATGCGGTTTTTTCCAATAGATAGAGTGATTCAAGAGGAAGGTTTATATGTATAATACTTGCATCATATACTAAGGCAACATTGCTAATTTTAGAGGTTTCTAACGTGATGTCGTAAATTAACCTATTTTTTTGGGCTTATTTAGCAATTTAGCAAAAACGCTGCCTAAACCCTACGAGTTAGATCAAATTAATGTACTACAGAATTGTACACCATAAAAAGGTCTACAAAAAAGTCCGCGATGGTATATGTTTATCTTTTAGGGATAACCCACATTAACCATTTTTATTGTTTACTTTTTACGTGAAAAAATGGCTTATTTACGAAGCTATTTTAAGCAATACGGCATTAATCCTTATCGAATTAAGTACCTTAAATACAGTGTGCAATTAATATAGATCAATATGGTTCCTTACAGCATGAAAATTAAACAAATATTTTCGGAGATATTACAAATTTAAAATTTGCTTTTGCGGCGGGCGGTACCGGTCGGACGGGGCAGTCGGACTATGGATGATGATGATGACGCATAACTTTTTCCAGAGAAGTTCGATTTTCATGATTATTTTTGTGTTTAGCAAAGTTTGTCCCATTTTTTATTGAAAATAGTTGTGTTCGAATTCATGTGCGTATTGTATAATCATCGCTTGCTGAAACATCGTGAGGAAACCAACATGCCTGAGAGACATTAATTTGGCATGTTAAGCCAAGTCAGAGGCCCATGAGCAGAATAAAAACTCTGACACCCGGTTAGGCAACAACACGATAAGGAAGGAAAGATCGCTTGCTACGGTGAAGAAATACATCGTGAGAAAACCCAGCATGCCTGAGAGTTATTTCTCGACGGCATGTAAAGCCAAGACAGAGGACCTTGGGTGGCATAAAAACTCTGACAACAGGTTAGGCACTAACCACACGATAAAGAAGAAGATCGTTTTGGGGCTTATTTCATAAACCATTTTGACAACTTAAGACCTGTCTGAAGTTTGACTGTGATCAGTTACAGCAGCTATATCGTGTGTCGGCTCATTTCATGCACCTTGATATAAACTTTAGACCTAGCTAGAGTATGAGTATTATCGGAGGTCTGACGATGGAGACGAAAGGCAGTCACAAGAGGTCCGCAACACTTCAAATATGCTCTATCGTGTTTAAGGCTCATTTTGTGCATCTTGATAAGAACTTTAAACCTAGCTGAAGCATGACTGTCATCGATGGTCTTACAATGGAGACTGAAGGTAGTAGCAAGAGATCCTCAACAGTTAACAGCAGCTATATCGTCATTGGGCTCACTAAATACACCTTTATGAGAACTTTAGAAACAGCTAGAATATGATTGTCATCGAAGGTCTCATGATGGAGGCTTGGAGACGAAAAGAATTTGCAATTGGTTTTCAAGAGTTTACAGCATCTACATCGTATTGTGTTGACCTGCCTGGAGTATGAATACCATTGAAGGTCTGACTTTGGAGAAGAAAGGCAGATGCGAGAGGTCCGCAATAGTTTGAAGCAGCGTTAACGTGTCTCGGCTCATGTCATGCCACTTGATGAGAACTACTATTTGGAAAAACATAAGTTGAATATTTTGGCGTTTGATGTAAACCTATTCGAGAAAAAATAAATTGTTACTGACTTCAATCTGTACTAATATTATAAAGCTGCAGAGTTTGTTTGTTAGGTTGGTTGAACGCGCAAATTTTAGGAACTGTGGGATCGTCTTACGCAGACGAAGTTGCGCGGGTCAGCTAGTACTTACATATAAACATCCATGACTCCGAAACAAATGTCCATGCTCATTACACAAACATTTGCTCGTACCGGGATCCGAACCCATGCAACCACACTACGCCCGTCCTCATATTTTAAACCCACTAGTATGATCCCGTGGGGCAATAACTACCATATAGCAGACAAAGCCGCGGGCATGATGTAGTTTTTTAATAAGATTATTTCCGGGTCTGTCAGCAAGCTTTTTTCTAAAGTTATCAAACGGCAATTCATTATGATGCCATAAAACAATCAAATTAAAATTCTTCGAACTCCACTCACTACCCACAACTATCTGAATTTGCACAAAAACATCTAAAACGGTACGGTACCTAATTAAAAGAGCCATTTCTGTATTCTACGAGTATTAATTGCTTTTAACTAAGTATGAGTAAAACCAACATAACATAGTAGAAGCTTCTCTACTACCTACCTACGAATCCGTACTCGTATTAAACATGCGAAAATAAGTCTGTCTGTTTGTATGTTACTTCCCCACACCTTAACGTCTGAACAAATTTCGATGAAATTTGGCACAATGGGCTCCAAAACCTGAATACGATACGATATTTTAACCCTGTAGTTAGTAGGTTCCCGCGGGATATTTTAATGCTGGCAAAACCAAATACCAAATATAGTCTCAAATACAGCAATATTATGAGGATTCTTCGATGTAATGAGCATGCGCGTGGGCAAGCCCGTTTACCCACGCCCGGTGACCTAGCGAACTTGAAATAACATAAAGAAATCACTGCTTTATAAAGCATTCATTTGTAGGAATCTTAGTAGATTCAAAATGGACAGTAATGTGATTTATAAGAGCAGTCATAGATATAAGAATGTTAATCTATACTATATAATATATAATATAATCTATACTAATATTATAAAGCAGAAGAGTTTGTTTGTTTGTTTGGTTGAACGCGCTAATCTCAGGAACTACCGGCTCGAATTGAAAAATTATTTTTGTGTTGGATAGTCCATTTATCGAGGAAGGCTATAGGCTATATAACATCACGCTGCGACCATCAGGAGCGGAGCTGGAATAAAAATGTTGCAAAAATGGGGATTTTTTTCCTTTCGTTTTATGTGACGCAGACAAAGTTGCGTGGGTCAGCTAGTAATAGAATATTCTAGCTTGTGACTACGACTTCGTCTGTTTTACGATTAGAAATTGTCCCTTGAGGTCGTAGTGTAGGGAAAAGTAGCTATAGTGTCCCAAATCATGGTCTATCGTTGTCCCAAATCATATCCATTCCATCGCTATCAAAGACGGTTAGTACGTACACAAAGTGTAAACAGACTCTTCACACAGGCGTCATCCAAGAAGCATTCTGTACATCAAACTAAGTCTTCGTCAAGGGTGCATTTACACCCATTAAATCTAATGCACTCTTGTGTAGTTAAACAGATTTTTGCCCTTAAATAAAATTTTAAACATGTTTAATCGTTTGGTAAAAGTGGCCCTTGGGCGCAAAACTTGACCTCTTAAATCTATATATATGTATTAATATACCCATTTATGTGTTTTAATTGTATGCTTAAAAATGGTATTTTTATTTTACTCTATCACACACAATACCTACTATCCTCTTTGACCCAAAGGTTGACTAGTAGAGAATTCCCCGCCTATGTACCACTCATGTAAATGACGTTTAAATAAATAAATGAAAAAACAAATAGGCTCAACAGTTCTACTTCTGTTTACGTCATGTCTTCATCATGGACCACCCACGGTATAATTACGTCAATTTCCTCACCAAACACACCTTTTTCAATCATTTATACAATTCTGATATATCTTTATCATAATTTAATCAGACCATATGGGAACCTGTTATGGCGAGAACAGTTTAACCTTTCAAGAATGTATCTTAAAGATTAGGTCATCCTATCTCGTTTTTAGGGTTCCGTAGTTTACTTACACGCTGTCAATTGAGATGAGCGGTCAAATCCACAGATTCTACTGAAGTAACTTTATTTTTGAGAGGCGTAATAGGTATTTTTTTTTTTTTTTTGGTAGGCTACAATTTACCTTGATGATAAAAGATTACACAATCACTCACGAGTAGAATGGAAAAGAAGGAGACCTCAACTTAATTGGAAAGGTTAGACAGATGATGATGTTAAGCGATCATAATGTCAACGATGGTGACAGCTTTCTCCAGAATAGCTTTTAAAGTTAAACACTGTTTTAGGCTTTCACGGTTTGAAACTACACTTATATTGTCACTTACGGGATATCTTCCGTGATTATTTGTTATTTTGAGCTCCCGATATCATGGCGCCACCAACCCGCGATCATGGCGCTTACAACAGCGTCGAAATATCGGGAGCTCAAAATAACAAATAATCACGAAAGATATCCCGTAAGTGACAATATAAGTGTTGCTTTTAAAGTTATTGAGACTGCTGGAAAAGTCTGGAAGTAGCGCCGGTGACTGAAAAGTTGTGTGCCAATTTGTTACCTTGGTCCAAGCCAAGCCATTACCACAGAACACGTGATGCGGAGGAATGAGGAAAATATCGTGATGAAAGAAAGATGGTGTCTGCTGAGAAGACGAGAAGAATGGAAGAAGAATTAGACATGCTGCGCCGACCCCACAGTAGACGAGTTGCCCCCTCACCCAAAATAGATACATGTGGAAAAGGGCAAGAGAATGATTACAATAAATTCGGGAAAAGTTAAATCTTTAGCTGTGGTCGGTAGAAAAGCACAACTCGTTTCGGTTTAAGTGCGCAAATACAAAGAAGCACGTTCGATTAAGAACAATGGCATTGAGACAGCTGCAGAAATTGGATCATTAAATTACACTGAAATGAAAGGGTTCATTAAGAAATAATCAAAAGTATTCTGTGGTTTCTTGCTGAACTTGATTGTCGATCAAATGACATAAAAGTCAAAGTCAAACATTTGATTCTTAACGTTCGGTAATGACATTTTAGTATTTACAATTAAATGAAATGCCTGTACAATTTCCACGAAGTAAGTAAACTTGAACAAGACAAGAGATAATAAGTGTAACCAAAAAGAATGCTGCTTGTATTCTCTGTATACCCAGTCATCATTCTCCTGCCCTAATGCGAATTTTTACAATTCTTCTATACTTACATTTCTATGACTCATCATTTCTTCAGACACATCACACCTTGAATTTTTAATTTTAGTATACTCCTAAACAAAGGAGAATGACCAAAGTGGACCAAAATTTGAAAAAAAAAAGAAAAGTTCTGCCCACAGATTTACTACATAGCTCATTTGAAAGACTGGTTAAAATGCTTAATTTTCTTCTATGGAACTGAAAAAATCTGTCCCACGGAATCATAGATATTAGCTGAAACGTGAACTTGAAAAAAAGTAGCACATTCACTTGCACATTCAAAATTGTTGAATTAGTCTGTAACTGTGGGTTAGAATTTGATGCACATTGGCACACATAGTAAGTCCAACATTATAAGTTAACCCACAATGGAGTCAACCCTGGGGGCAGCAGTTTTTTTTTTGGACCAGAGCCCTTACATTTTTGGTCATTCTCCTTTTAAATTCTCAGTTGCACGCGTGTGTCAGTCAGACGTTCGTGCAAGAAAGTTACATCATCAAATACATAATAATAACTCACGAATCATGAATATCCTATCAAACAATGAAAACATCGTGGAATTAATAATATCGAATGATTACAATTATTTTAATAACACATAATGACACAATACTACTGACGATGCATATTGGTTTACAAAGGGTACACAAACATAATATTATCATTCAATGGTTTATATAACATTCATTCATGGTCTTCTTTAAATATCTTTGGAATATTCATAACGTTCAATAGTATTGATTTAGATTTACGTTTGTGAGCGGATAACTTGACTAACTGACCGACCGACTTGGCAGTCCGAAATTGACTGAAAATGGTTTAATTGAAATAAATGCTTTAATTTTGAATATTACCCAAAACACCAAACCACCAGTTTTCTTACAAACAAGATCAAAGGGAAAATGGCAGTAGATATTAATAAGTAGCATTACAACATTTACAACTGATACTGAACATTCTTCCGTATCAAATTCTAGGAATATCGTATTACAGAAAAAAACTAGCTCAAGAGGCCTAGCATGTATAAATCTAATAAATCCGCCTCGATATAACATTTCATCTAGCCAGCAATTAACATATTCAGGTAACGTCACGTCATCAGATATAACCGCTAATGTTCCGCTCGTTTTAAACCTGTCGTCATCAAGGTCATGGCGTAGGTATATTATGTTCTATAACACTAGTCATTTATTGGCGCCTCTCGCGTTTTTATGGAGGAAATTGTGAATGACGAATACGTTAGACCCTGAGGCCATAATCATAATTTAATATCAAACGGCCATTGCCTCATTGAAAAAAATGGCAGACCCGTATGAACTAATCAAGAATTACATACAAAGATCTAAGAACATAGGAAGCCAATAAGAATGATGACATAGCTCAAAAATCTAAGCACAACTCACAAGACATCCCTAATGATCATTGACTTACTATAAGAGATGAGTACGCAAGAAAAAGAGACATTGACCCTTGCAATCCGGTCAACGGTGAAGGTAACATTCTTTATAGCGGAAATACCTTGTAATATCTTCAACCGTAATAGTGTCGGCAAGAATTATTTCTATAAGCTTCCATCCCTTCACAGGAAGGAGATAACACGTTTATCAATGCCAGGTGCAACTGAAGTCACAATGTTCAGTAGAAGCGTGTTGGAACAGGTAGTAACGTGTTTAAGAGCATTGATATGGAATTTAATGTCGATAAATATGTTAAGCGTGAAATTACAAATGAAGGTAAGAATCTCGGGCGAGTTGGGTTAAAGTTTCAAATAAGGGATAATTTTATTTATTTATTTCAGGCCAACTAACAATTGTTTATACTGTTACATTTTAAAATAAAATTCTTAAATCAAAGGTTTGTATAACAATTTCTTACAGGTTAGCACCGCATGCCCCATAAAATAATAAATGTAACCAGATTAATTAAAGTTGAATCCAGATTAATTATACTTAAAATCATCAAAACAAAACAAATAATAAAATACAAATAATGCGTTGGTTAAGTCATTGTTTGTGATTGCGGTTATGAAAACACTAGTGATGGTAATACTACTTTGATAGGAGCCCTACAAAAAACAAGTCAAGACATAAATGCACCTATCCCGTAAGATGTAGTTCTTGTAATTTTGATCGAGTTGTAAGTCTTTATTTCAGTCATAAAGTTCCACTGAACACAAAAACTCCAGACAATGGCCGGTCACGATCTAAAGCCCAGCAATTATAAGTTGGTCACAGCAGAACCAGCAAGGCATAACTAACTCATAAGGTACGCGAGATTCACTCAGCTCGCTTACACATTCAGTATAACTGGAGCAGAACACCACAATAGACTCGTCGACTTATATCAGAGACGGTGTTAAATGTCAAGTTTTTTGAAAAAATGTGAAAAACGTTTAGGGTTAGGCGTTTTAGATACTGAGTTTAATTCAAATGACGTAAGATGCTTAAAATTATCATTGTAATTACAGCTTTCGCCACTTAAACTAAGACATTATATGCAACGATAACTCCTGTGTGTAGACGAAATCTAAAAAGAACATCTCATAATGATTTGTAATCGGTTGATAGGTGGTGTGTCCCAAGGGATTGTGTTTGGTCCCGTGTTATTAATCTGTAGAAATGAGAGATTTTCATTGAATTGAAACAGAAGCGATGAAAAGTAATTCGAATTATTTTGAATGTTATATCAAGATCATCTTAATCCTTTCACGCGGAATGTTTCAACCCGTGTTCGACCTGTTTTCCCTAATCATTGTTAAGGCCAGATGGCAGTCAGATACTTGGCACATTATGCATGGTGAATCTGTCTCTCCACGCACGACTGGTATTAATCTAAAGCAAAGCTTTGGCAGCAGTCTCTGGGTCAAAGAAGACGGTTACTAAGGAATGTAAACCTATTCAAAGAAACAAATGACACTATTAACTGCTTCATTGATTTTAAATCCTATTTCGTATTCCAAATTCTCAATCAATAGAAACTACCAAATTGGAAATTAATTTGGGACATTTTAAACGGTCGATTTGGAATTTAGAGTGGCACTGATTCTTAAATGTCAGGTCTAATTTAAACATGTAGTTAAAAATAAAAGCTTTTGCAATGTTAATTTACTATGCAATCTAGTTGATCGTTATTATTATAGAATGTTCAGCTCCATAGACACACACTACTAATATAATTAATACATCCGTTACTATTTCTTCTTTTCTTTCATGTTCTTACATCTTTCATCTTTCTTTGATCCCATTTCTTCCCTCAGTCTCATTTTCCACACGTATTCGATATTCCTGATTGTTTCAATTGGTAAACAAAAGTAATCCAGGCTATTAAACAAATTCAGCAATGAATTCACCCCTGTTTATTTACACCTTTTACACTTCGACTGCAGATAAACGTATGTCGTCGCGTTCCCCAAATAAAACACCTAATCCATAAACCTCAAGTGTTACATCAGATTAGTTTTTTTCTAACTCATTAACTCTATTATCTTAAGCCTCATTGACGCTTTCTAGCAACAGTAATTACACAAATGTGTCCACATTAACAGTGGGTACACTACACCAGGCAGAGTCGGTGAACTTACCACGTGTGTAGGAGTATTTATAAACTGAAGTGCTAATGAATCAGTATTGATGACTCAGTTCAGTCAGGGTAGTGTAAAACATGATGGCATAAATTGATATTGGTGACGCGGAAATTAAGTAGCATTGCTCTACCTACTTACTTTAAAACATACATGCAAGAAATTAATTAAAATTTTATTATCAAGCTGAAAAAGGTTTTCAACATGGTATATAACCACCTTGCCTAAAACTCTCTATCGAACGGATAAAACGTTAAATCATTATGATACATAGGTACTTCTCGGAATTTAAAGTTACCTTACCACAGAAATGTTTCTATAAAAACTTGATTTGTAGATGACCGGAAATAATTGGGATAGCCCGAGCGGCCTTGCCCAAGGACTGGCCCTTGGATTCTGTTTTTATTTTTTTTTAACTTTTTGGTGTTCGGTATTCAATTCGATGGCTTATACACAATGTATGGTTTGGAGGTAAAGATAGTGTTTAATTCTGATTCTGTGTGTTTTGAGAAGATAGTGTAGGTACGTGGTGGATCGATATTTGAATTCCGATAATAATACTAAGAGGCATGCTGGAAATTCAATAGCGATTGAAGGAAAAGTTGACCTTAGAAATTGCTAGTAAGAGCCTGATTGAATGGAAGTAGTAAAGCATAATGTCAGGGCACGTTTATAGACTGTTATAGATCTTGAGGGCTAGTTTAACGAGGAGCTATATCGTAGCAGGTCGGAAATAAATATCGCTTTACAAATGAATATTGCAGAATTGAAATTGAACCTACTAACTACATCCAACAAGAGCTACAATCAAGAATAGGGTACGTTTAATATTGACATCCATAATCATTCTTGCATAATCGAATTTTGACTATATCTAAAGGAATCTGTAATAGATGAATTCTGTTCTTTTCCTTATTCAAAAAAGAACAGATTATGAACGGTACCAAGAAATACTTTATAAAAAATCAATGGTGAAAGGTCGCACACCCATCATCGAGCATCATTATTATTACAGTAAATTACATTCTCGGTTGCTATTTGTGTCTAACCGGATCAGTGATCAGTGTACAACTGATGAATCGTCTCTAGGCTGTACTATGATTACTATTTTAGAATAAACTTCAAAACTGATTGCTACAACAATATTTGCAAGGGTTGAAGTACCAGAACGAAATTGACTTTCATCCATTTTATCATTCAACCAATATTCAATTCATAGGCTCCTTCAGGACTTCTGGCTCATTACTTGTATCGACCATATGTTAATCATCTTTTGGTACATCACACATGTGCTCCACAGTAATACCTATATCTCTATCAACAAAAAGACCAACATCTTGAATATTTCTAAATCAAAATAAATAGTCGCTTACAAAAATCCATCAAGACATTTGAATATCAACCTGACTTAATTCTAGCACTTAATTTGACATCGAATAATATATATCAATCACAATTCATTGGTCAGAGCCTATTCTGCCGAAACAAAGCAATCCTTTACACTATTAGCTAAGGTTTAATTTTCTTTGTATAATCTGGTACTGAAAGAACCGGTCTTCAATGACCTCGGGTATTGAACATACGGATAGAATACGATTCAAAATTCCATACGAGGTTCGTTCACGAGGCTTGATGTGTAACATCACGGATTTCCGTTATGGGTAGTCAGAGATGCAGGTGCACCATTCTTAGAGCAAGGTTGGGTAATTAGCCATAGCCAAGGTAACGCAAGCAATGATAGGTCCTACTATTAAAATATTAGAAGACACTTTCAATGTGTCATTTACTAAAAGTGCTACATCAATCTATTGCCTATCAGATACCGGCTGCGATTCAAAGATTAGAAGTCAACCTATGAAATTTGACTACAAATTCACTGAGGTAGAGGCCTATAGACCCTGCAAAAAAAAATCTACAGGTTGTGAATTCGTAGGAACTATAAGATTTATAAGAGTAGTCCACATAATCATTTAATTAGAATATGCTAAAATACACAGGTAGTTCTATAAACATGAAGGGTCTCTCAAGGATTAAGTGCATCAAGTTGAATAAGACGCAAATAAAAGAAATTTATTTCACACGATCGAGATCCCTCAACAAAAGGCAGGAGCTTTTTGAACGTCTGTTCTCATGAGAAAGCTCATTCAAAAGATTTTGGACTTTTTGTACGATGTTTCTATAATTGTGGAACTGGTTGAAGTCGTTATATATAAATTTTGGGGATCGAAGTTAAAACGTTAATTTTGAAAACTTGTATGAGTGTGTGTGTGTGTGTAATAAATTGTGACACACCAGACTGTGATTTCATAATTGATAACAAACAACTGGATCGGTAAAATAACCGATCCAGTTGTTTGCCACAACACTACTACAATGGTACTGTCTGCAAAATAAACAAATATAAAACCGTTGACTGTAGAATGTTCATCATAATAATTACTAAAACAGGGCAATACATTGAGTGGACTAAGGCTGCCCACACATAATCAATTTACCACATCACAGAAACTCGATGCATCCACAATTTTAGTGAAGGTATCGAGTAGTTGCCAGAAGGCCATGTACAATCCTTTTACCTTTTTCACAAGGTTTGATAGGACGGGTGAAAACAAAAAAACTAGGAAACGTCTAACGATATCTATGGACACAGTTTTGACACTCGTTACCACATTTGCGTTTCCCTTAGAATAAGTTTATCTTCACACCGATGGGGTTTTAAAGTCACAAAACTGATCCTTAGCCTCGTCCTAAGCCATCGATGTACCTGTACCAATACAGTAAGATACTTCTACAGTAGTTTTCTCTTTCTTGCTCCTGTACCAATTACTACCATAGTTCGTATGTTAACATCCTAAGCTATGCGTCGCATTTCGCATTGTACTACATAGAATGTAGATACAATGTTTACAAACTATAAATTACAACACACAGTTACTTACGACTGTTTAAATCAATTGTATGAACGTCATTCTCATACTAATTCACTTAGTCAATAGCAGTTTTGCTTAGCATTTACTAATAAGTATTACAAGCGCGTTTCATAGAACAAAATGTGTTTAGAATGTGTTTTAATGTCATTATTTTAGTTCTATGTCGTCGGTCTGACCTGTGGCTACTGTTTGGAAGTGCATTAAACTTTTGAATGCGTTTTTAGATACAATTATTTTTTTCTTTCTTTTAACACAAATTGATAATGAAGTTGGTTTATCTTCTTGTTACTTGACATCCTCTGTATGAGTTCAATTTCGTTTCTGAATGTATCCGAAACTATAGTCTACTGGTCCTTCTTTCGGGCTAGCTAAAGAAAGATTTTGCAGATATCAACTTAAATTAGCTTAGTCGGGGAGAAAATAAAGGCTTTCATGAGAAATCCTAGGATCTTAGTAAGTTAACCAAAGACCACGCAACTACATATAATATGCAAGCTCGAAGGACCAAATTGTAGATCATATAAGTAATCATTCCCTTGCTTTCCAATATTCAGTTAAGTAATCTGAGCGCTGTGTGCTCCAGTTTCAAGTACATTGTCAAACTGTTACAAAATTAATTAAAGTGAAATATTTATGCGAAATCGTAACACCAAGAGACCAACTATGTATTTGTCTGCAATTTAAACAAAACATACATTCTCCGAAACACTTAACTTCACGGCAAACATCCGTTTAGTTCGCAATGCAAAGCAGATTTTCTTCTGTGTTCTGGATTTTCAACTGATTTATCCTAGCAATGGATCATGCAAATCTCGATGTTGTTCAGTCATGTCGTTCGTTACGCGTTTCTCGGTGGAAGCTTGCACCTGCCTCCTGATTTTGCCATAAATTATGAACACAGGTCGATTCTTGCTTAGAAAACAAGTTTGTACGCAATTATAGTCCGATAGCTCTTGAGAAATATGCTATTTGAATTCTTTTGGTCGTGTTTCTATGAGAGCGACGAGAATAGATTTCTTGTAATGGTCATGGCTCTTGAAGTCTAGAATGTGGTTTATAGTTGCGTTTTCTAGACGAAGAAAGGTTAGTTGGAAACAAACGCACAGTCGTAATGGTTGAAACTCAAAAGAAAAAAAGATAGACACTTGCAATCATACTAAAACCAATGAAAATAAGGAAATGTATATTGACGCAATGAAATGGACAAGCTGTAAAAATATTAGGGGTCCCAAGCAAAAACTTAAAGCGGACCTAGAAACTGCGAATAGAAAATGTTACATTTAATACAGTAAAACCATCTTCCGAAGTTTGACCAAAGATCCGACAAAGAAAAAGAAATTAGCAGGAAAAGTTAGACTCTCGCATATTTTCTCTAACGAGGTGTGCAGAGCGGCTAACGACGATCTATTGTTACAAAGCTAATTGTTTGGCATCACTCCAAGCCATACAAGAAGTATTAAGTTGCTTCGGACGATCTAATATGGTTTAAAATCTGGGAGGTCTGAGCTGCACGTAATTTAATTCGAATCTTCTCTTGCTATCATGCTTTTCTGACATGCTTCCAATTTGTTTGGACCAATATAAAATATCAGAACTAAACAAGGCACTAGTCCTAAAGCTGGCACCAATTACTTCACAGTGTCCATACATTCACCAACCACATGCCAATGAGCGCTCATGGTCAAAGGACAGAGGTGATTTAAAAGACACAATGACAATAAACTAAGCACGAACACAAAATAAAGCATTAAGTAGGCAAATCATTTTCTGTTTTGTACTACAAACCGGTTGCAGAGGTCTCTCAGTTCTGACCTTTGTCGACTGCAAATTGTTGTAAGCAATGCCATCAGCGGTATTCAGACACCTTATAAAATCGAAGTTGTAAGAAGAGGTGGTGTTTGTACCAAACGACCAGGTTTGAAAATACTCTTACTTTGCAGTTTCAATGTCAAGTCAACTCGCTTCAGCTGTTATAAGCTGGGCGAAATAAGTACCATCAATGATCGATAAATGACAGATGATTGTTCAAATATAGCCTTCCGGGTCATGGCTGCACTCATGACGGAATGTCTAAAGGGTTCGAATGTGTAGATGTCAAAATGTATAAAGTTTAATTGTTATTAAGTAAGGTAAGGACCCAATCAGTTTTTATTTTAGTGGATCTAAAATAAAAACTGATTGGGTCCTTACCAATCGTCGAAATTCAAAATTATTTATTTATTAAAACTTTATGCACAATTAAAACTGTACAAAGGCGAACTTAATGCCTTAGGCATTTTCTACCAGTCTACCTTAGGGTGATGCGAAAATTCAAAATTATCAACAGGTAGGAAAGCTTTTAGTGTCAAAAAGGTGAGCAAGATTTGAAAAATTAAATCCCAGATTTTTTTGTGCGGACCCCAAATAGAACACGGTAGGAAAATTTCGCAGTTTAATTGGCATTATTTGTGTTTTAGTTTAAGTCTTTTATTTCGATTTTTCTATTTAAGTACATCATCACTGATCGATCACTCAAAAAACAAATCTTTAATATTTTTGGTCCTCCTTCAAAATTTTTGGTCTTTTCTCTCCATCAAGCAATTTCATAACATTTTCGTTATCTAAAACATCTAAATAGCATTTTCTGACCTGTCTCTGTGCTAGTGCTCCCTGAGGTATGCGGTCACGGTATAAATACAAGCAACCCGGAAAGTAATACCGGTTGAGGCACGTAACGTGGGGTCGTGCTCTGTCCTACATGCTTTGCTTTTCCAAAATACTGTTTAGCTTTCAAAGTGTTCTACATCTTGACTATTTCGATTCAAGTAAAGTAGAAGATCCCCAAAATCGAAATCTACTTATAAGAACTACCTGAGCGTCAGCTAGTGGAGTAAGACAGTCTGTGATGAAGGTTAAAGAATCTAAGATACTTCTTTCACCATAAATAATTGTTTGTATCTTTTGTAGAAGATTAGTTCCAAGTTTCGCATATCTCTTATTTACTGAGTTAATAAACCAGTACAGTTTAGAGTTATAGTTGGCTATACTGGTAGTTGTGTATGACGGTAATCAAAAACGTAAACTGTTACAACTAGTGCTACTACTACTTAGTGAACAGCTGATTCTAATGGAGCGGGGTATAACTCTATGAGACTGTTTATGATAATATTGTTTTGTTTTGATCAGATGCTCTCTGGCATTTGGACAGGTTCTTTGTATGGTTTCATCAGGTAGTTAGGTAGCCACTTGGAATGATTTTTCATTTGAAGCTATCCTATTTTCTATTCAATGAAGGTAAATTACTTTCCTTTGATGTAAACCGCTCCAAATGCCATAATAGTCAAATGGTTGCAGCAATCAACATCTCGAGGAAAAAAACCATAACAGTAGCTAACGATCGAAGCAAATTAACACAACTGTACAACGCATTGGTTTGATAGCATAGCGGATCTCATTCTCACGCAACTGAAAACAATATTAATACGTCTATGTGGATTGAAAAACTTGATAAAGAACGGCCTAGGCGCGTGCGAGCCGATATCAACCGTTGAGCACAGAGCATTTTTTATCCAACCATTCACGAATAACCGCCACTTTGGACCGTTAACACCTGCTTAGCCTACCTTACACAAACACAAGCTGATAAAAGCCAACCGATCTCAACAAACTGCCGAATTCCATAATAAACCTTAGAAGTGTCTGCCAACAACAGTTATAGCATTAATTATACGAAAAGTACTTAAAAACCCGATAGTCGAGTTGAAAACTTGAAGTTTTCTTACAGTTATGCCGTTGTGTAAGAGATAACCTGAATTGAGATAAGTCTGTTCGGAACTGAGCCAGCGACGCATGCCGCAAGTAATAACCTAACAGATTATAATATTTGTCTTGGTAATCTTCGGATTCCTATCTCTTGGACACATCGCTCTGATTCTAAGGGTCATAAGTAAACAAAATAAGGTGGTTTGAAAGACTTACCGTCCATTAGGCGCTGAAGGGGAATGCACCAATTTCACAGCAAAGAGGAACTGTATTGCACACACGAGCAAACAGCAAAGATTCAATGATAGCGTCAACGCACACAACGCTAATGTCACTTCGTACACCACTGCAAACTCCTCGGGAGCACTGGTCGCGGGCGCTGATATCTTCAGCAAGAACAGCAGCGCGAGAAGAGCCAGCAGCAAGCTCACGAGGCACAACAAGGCTAGGGAAGTCAAGGCCTCCTCCGTAGCCGCTCTCGTGCTCCTATTCCTGACGTTCGCCGACCGAGGCGGCGGGATGCCTGTCGCATTTCCATTCGCCAACTTTGGGGGAGACGCAATCGGTAACGGGGCGACGACTGACACTGGGGCGGCAGTCGACGGCTGCGCTCCAGGGCTGACGCTCGCCGAGGTACCCCCGACGGAGTGCTTGGACGAGTCCAGGGTTGACACGTTGAGGGGCAGGTGGTGGTGCGGCCGCCGCGGCATGTTCTGGTAGCGGTGGTCGGCATCGTTCGCCGCTGGCGGCCGCTGTGTGTGTTTCAACATGGCGTTACTAGCACGCCGAGACTCGCCATCCCGCCGACTGGTTCTCCGGCATTCGGGCCGGTTTTATTGCACGACACAGCGACGCGGGCGCTCGGGTGACGGACGCGGGACGACTGACGGCGCTTCGTACCTGCGCGCGCGCGTATGTATGTCAATCAAGCCGGAGGGCTGCAGGACTGCACTCACAGCTAGAACGCATCGGCTAACTCACCTACCCCTAACAATAGAATAATGACTGTGTAGATGTGCCATTATTCTATTCCTTGGATAAACAAGAGGTCTACTGATACTTAATAATAGTATGTTTAGTAAACATATTTTTTTACAATTCGCTTGTTTAGTATTACAACTATTGTTTGTACGTTTTTGACTCATAAGACTGACTAGTTTGTCTAGTGGTTGCAATCGCAAATTCGCGACTACTATGAGCGAGAGGTCCTGTGTTCGATTCCCGGGTTGGACAATTTGTTATGTTCTGTCAGGAATTTCTTAGTAACAGCCACGGAGTCTGGATTTGTACCCAGATGATGGCAATTGGCTCAACTATACACATGGGACTTAAACATAATCGACAAAATGAGGGTGTGTACACTTCTGCCTAACCCTTTGGGGATTGCAGGCGTGATAATATCTTCGATAAATATATCTCGAGTTTATCAGTATTCACTAATTTGATAACTATTCGTTCATATAACCATTAGTAGGTACCTAAGGACCAATTTAGGGTTCTTTGCCTAATTTAGTGTTCTTACAATTTTTTTACTTACAAAAAGCCCCCTTTCAGCAGTTCCTTTTTACAACCTTAAGAAGTAATCTTGGTCATCGAAACGAAGGGATACAATGTTCGAAAGGGAAGCCCGAAGCTGGTAGGAATCCTTTTAAGTGTACCCTTCTCAACTGTTACGTTTTGCAAGTACATATGCATCAACTTCAATACATTTTCTTTTTCTTTACGTTTACTAGACCTTTATTGACTGTTTGAATTGCCTCATTATAATCTTCCTACGCTTAACCAAACTTATTTTAGGTCGGCGCATTATTGTTACCTATGTATGACCTATAAATCATATACAGGGTTATTTTTTGTTTATACTAAACCCGAAAAGGGGTCATTGTACTGATCATTTTGAACAACTTTTTCTATGGGACGAACCCTGAAATCGCGAAAAAAAAATCAGCTGTTCCCTACATTTTGACGAGTTATGCGAACATAAATGTAGGGAACAGCTGATTTTTTTTTCGCGATTTCAGGGTTCGTCCCATAGAAAAAGTTGTTCAAAATGATGAGTACAATGACCCCTTTTCGGGTTTAGTATAAACAAAAAATAAGGTTGTATATTACTGTAAGTTGGTTTTTAAAAAACACCTTTACAAGTCATATAATGTTTTTTTTAAACTAGGCGGAGGCTTAGTGTTTGTACCTACCTGACTACTCTGAGCAGAAACAGACGAAAGACTTTCTTTGGGTTAATCTGAGACTCTGGATGGTCTGATTGATCAATGATCCTACTAATATTATAAATGCGAAAGTTTGTGAGTATGGATGTAAGGATGGATGTTTTTTAATCTTCCACACAAAAACTTCTTCTTTTGCACACAGATAGTTTATAATCTGGATTAACACATATGATACTTTCTATCCCAATCCCATGGGTCAATTCAAACTTCACGCGGACAAAGCCGCTGGCAGAAGCTATTACTACTTAAAGCAACACGCCTACAATTCCCGAAAGGTTAGACAGAAATGGATCTAATAGCACCCACACTTTCATTTGACCAGTTATTAAAGAAATTATTTATTCGTATAACTCTCAGATGACAGCCCTTGACGTCTATGATTACATAGAGAGCATTAAGAGCAGCGCAAAAAGCAGCACCGATCACCCATGTACCTGCCTCTTCCAGGCATCAAGTTTACAGTTATCAAGACGCGTTCATCTTCGGTGTCGCAAGTCGCAACTACAATGCGACATAAAGTTTATGTTGCGAAGTGTACAAGTTATGAGGAGTAATAACTGTTAGGTTCATGTTCACCGAAAATATAACAGTCTGATTCTAAAAACAGCTGTCACTGTGACATGTTCTCATACAAAAATGTGTTTTAAACAGCTGTTATAGATTATCAGACTGTCATCTTTTTGGTGAACATGGACCTTAGTTGCTTGATGGATACCAATGGCGGTGTTAAGTAGTCGTTCTAACTGTTTGTTTCATTAACTTCAGTAGTAGATACATTTGCTTTTTATTCATGTGATTAATTCGATTTTAGTTCAGCTTATCTGTAACTTTTAAGTTAATATACTATTCGACTCAAAGGACCAAATTTTAGAGTAGCTAACAATTTGTAGCAATTGCTCAGCACCAAGTAATTGCAGTTAATGTGCGATAGGCGACTTAGTTATTACCGTGGTAAGGTAGTAAGTATCTCACATTGAAATAGCCAACAGTTTACTAGATCGTCAGCCACTTATGGTTGTATCTCTTTTCATGATAATTACGACACGAAACTACGAACTATCTGTTGTGCAATTTGTGGATTACAGCATTTACAGCAGACAGCTATGATTCCTATAACAAAGGTACATTCGAAGGTAAAAAAAACTGAAACATTAAAATATATTCGCTGTGACATCTTCCTTGCGTCCAACGAAACAGGAAATCAACGCATAATGGAGAATTTTATGATAACAACTTGAGCCTGAGTCAACGAACTTTAAACAAAATGAGCTTTTAGCGAAATGCCTGCTTAATGGTGGGTGCAGCAGAATGACGAAATTCTTTGATAGTGTCATGCAAAAAGTGAGAAAAAGAATTTGTAAAACTCGTCGAGTGATATAATCGTAAAACCATTTCAATTCCGCCATTAAAAAATATCTTATACTTACTCTCATATTAGGTCATCTGCTTCATTATCATCATTTCAACCGTCCGACGTCCACAGCTGGACATAGGCCTCCCCCAAGTGTCGCCACATAAGGCATTTGACAGTTTCATTCAAATATAGGTAACTAGCTTCTGCCAGCGGCTTCGTCCGCGTGAAGTTTGAATTGACCCATGGAATCTTACTACGGGGATAAAAAGTATCCTATGTACGGATTTGGACGAAATTTAGCACACAGATAGTTTATAATCTGAAGTTAATCCAGAGTTGGGTTGGGTTTTGCATCCAGAGTTGAGTTGGGTTTTGGAGTTCGTCCAAATCCGTTCAGAAGTCCATACTCACAAAGTTTCGCATTTAGAATATTATAGTAGGATTAGTCTCTTTTATCGCAATTGTGTCCAAATTCGAAGCAAAACAAATAGATAGCAAATGAAGTGAAATTGAAGTGATTGCACTTGATGATGATGAAGGAGGTATGGATGGAAGTCAGCTTCATTCATAATAGAAAAAAATGGAGCACTCCAACAGATGCTAAACTGACAAGGGAAACAACCGCGAAAAACCTTCACATCACAATTGTCAAGATAATCTTCTAAAATAACATCTTCAAAGACAACAACAGCCGTAAATGTATAATTAAAGAAACCGTAATGACATTTACACGAACTGACATTTACATGACCTTTGTTTTCAAACTAGAATTGAATGACATTTGACGCGATTCAGATGTAGCAATTAATTAACAGCCTATGAAACTTCGTAAATTAATTAGAAGGGTTCTCATAACAGCTGAGGAAGTAAAGTAGAACATAATTGTTAAATAATGGAACATAGCCTATGCAGAAAATAAATATATAACGACTACCATCTTGAAATCTGGGAGATTAAAATGAAATGTATGGCCCTATTCCTCGGGTCAGGTTTCCTCGGTTCAGTGTCCATCTATACATACTGTCTGACTTATTCCACTTCACCTCACCAAGATTTCCCACCTGTGGGTCCACCATGTAACCACCTAAATGTCCACTTTGTCCCATTATCAATAAATCCTTAAAGCCCTGTAGATAATTACGGTACCTGTTTCTATAACCGATACTCCTAGTAGCAGAAACCACTAATGGATTCTAAGTTCTCCTAAGAAATCTTCCTCACAGTAGCCTAACATAGAAGCAGTTCCTTCTTCGCCCACCCACGGCACGTGCACACCTGTCGTGCAGGTGCACGTGTATCAAGTTATCACAAAAAACATCTAGCGCCTGCAACGTGTGCCTTTAGAGTGTGCGCTTGCGTCGGGAAACGGGAACTACGTTGACCAAATGGCGCGGGAATTCCGCAATAAATTAATAAACTTCATTACATAAGAAAGGGTTGCAAATTGTTGCTTATTAACAATGGAAATTTGCTTCTACTGGAACCATTTGATAGCAAAACCAAATAAAGTTTTGAATGGTAAATCAGTTGAGTATGAATCTTCGACCAGAAAACAACATGGCCCAGACAAGCGACGATCGCTTCCCCACTTGACTTTCAGTTTGATTGACAGCTTTTCTGTAGCTTATGTCAATCCAATACATTTTTGACAATTCCACCATCATTATCACTTAAAGAAATGTCATTGTGCTTTCAAAGTAGGTATATTGCTCCAAAAGTGTTTATAATGATTATGTTATTGTGAAGATCTTGAATCTAAAGGTTCACTATTGCTCAGATTATACTCAAGATTTTAGAGATATGGAAATACTTCCCAAAATATTTGATGAATGATGAGTGTATTCAGTCAAATTCAAAACATTGAAAAGGCATTATCTTTAGGTTAATTCTTATCTACGGATTGTGACACCTTGTGAAGTATGAAGTGATAGCTAGTATATGATACTACTTCAACCGCAAAAGCTCAGCACCAAACAAACTCCTCCCAAAATACTCATACATAACAAATGCACTAGATAATTTTATTGCCTGGCAACCCATCACTCAAGCTCCTTCATAAAATGCCACAATATTGCACTGTGGGAAAGAAGCGCAGTCTGACCGCAGCCAACAATAGCGTAACGGGATATTAAAATATTATGTTTACCTGCCCTCGTGTCTGACCACAGGCGTATACTGTTACTGGCAAGCCAGTTTTATCCTTGACAACTGACTTTGCTCCAAAACCTGATCAACCTTCAGTTGGTGTTGCAAGGAGGCACAAAGGTGACACGTAACTAGTGAAATGGGTATACCTGTTTAACCCCTAGGGGAATACAAATGTGATGATATGTAGATTTAGCAAAACTAGTAGGTATTGACCGCAGCTCGTCAATTTGTATCGTAATATCCCCTTGGATCTTTAGCAATTATGTAATAATTATAAATAGGTACTTTTAATAATTCTTTCATTCTGATACGCCAGCTTAAGGCCTAACAATTGTATTATTGTACGCAAACATCACCCACTAATCTATATTATATTATTAATATTATAAAGCAGAAGAGTTTGTTTGTTTGATTGTTTGGTTGAACGCGCTAATCTCAGGAACTACCACCTCGAATTGAAAAATTCTTTTTGCGTTGGATAGTCCATTTATCGAGGAAGGCTATAGGCTATATAACATCACGCTATGACTAACAGGAGCGGAGCAGCAATAAGAAATGTTGCAAAAACGGGGGAAATTGTATTCCCTTTGTGAGCTCTTTCTCTCTTAAGTAACGCAGACGAAGTTGCGTGGGTCAGCTAGTCATGAATAAAATACCTACATAATAGTTGGTCATTTGATTTGACGGCGCCCTTTATCTGAAAAGACCAGCTTTCAAAATTGTCATTCTTGTACGAGTAGGTATTACCTACATTAATCAGTCCAAATCTACAAACAATGTTGATACTCGTCCTTATAAAAGCAACAACAATTCTAGCTCTTATTAAACACTACATAGTCAAATATGAACGCGCAAGACTTGTTAAAAATATATTTATTAGTACACGTGTGCTCAGCATGAGCTTGATGAAAATACGGAACACTTAAATCTATGTTACATTGACTTAAATACTACTGGAAGATTTACATGTGTGTGTCTGAGGGTGGACCTCACAGAACATTGGTAACAAAGAATACAATGACGGCAACAGTCAGAGTGTCGAGTGTCGCCCTTTATATCTAATGGTTTTGGTCATCATTAGTTTGATTGTAATTGACAATTTGTTACTGGTAATAACGACTCTCTGGTACACATGGGTGATATGGTGAGAACAGTGGCTGTTCATAACTAGATTTATTGTAATCGACAATTGGTGACATGGTGAGAACAATGACTATTCATAACTCCTCCCTCCGTAAGTGCAAAATCATCATCCGAAGGTGCATCAAGAGGTTGATGATTTTGATCCAGCTTAAACAGTGGTACACATCCATAACGACCATAACAGTACATAACCATGATTAGTACAAGAAGTAAAATAAGGTTGATTACAATAATTCCTATGCGAACACTGTGCACATTCACAATTTTTTTTTTTTTTTTTCACTTTTTATCACTTCACTGTTATCCTTTAATGCGTGCGATATAAACTGTAGATTTTGTAGATGTACAGATGATGAGCTGCGGAAGACCATTTCTCCGGCGAAAATAATACAAGAGTCTGGTTTTATGGATTGTATTTTGATATCAGATGCATTGATGGGAAGAGGTAGGCACGATGTTATCTTCGTAGAAAACGTCATCAAATATTTGATGCATTTATTCTCCTCCTCTGGAGACACGTTGCTCTCGTAACGACGGAACTGTTCTTCTTCTATTTCTCTGCAGGGCTGGGAGAGCGATACTACTTTCTGTAACGGGAAGAATTCCAGAGTTGATTTTAATTCTTTGAAGATGAAGGGTCAGGCTCAGGGTGGCTTGCACTGATACTACCAGGACGTACCTTTGAAGGACGCTTAATGTCTTTAACGGGTATTTTCTTAGTCTTACGGGCATTACCTTGGATCGCTACCGTATTTCTATTAATTTCGTCTATAGCGATTGCTTTTTGGTATCTAGGCTTATCTTTGCTACGTCTAGTATTAACTCCTTTCATGTAAATTTTATCACCTATTTTAATGTCGAAATGATTTTCTCCGCCGCGTTTTTCCTTTGTTTTTTCTTTAGACTGTATTATTTTATTAGTTAGATAATTATAGAGGTATTGAGTACGCTTAACATGGTCATTTACTAACTTTTGAGTGTAGTTCTTATTAAAGTCTACTGCAAAGGTGCTTGAAGCATCTGTATGTCCGAAGACTACTTCAAACGGTGTCAATCCAGTAGCTGAATGAATGGACTGGTTGTATGACATGATAGCATACGTCATGACAGATACAGCGTCGGTTATTTTCCTCTCATACTTCGCTAGTCTATAAATTTCTGTAATAGTTGAATGGAATCTTTCTACTAGACCCATAGAGTTTGGGTTATGAGGCGTACCTATGTGTAGATCTATCTTGTAAAATGTTAACATTTCTTTTAATAAATTATTATTAAATTCTGAGCCTGGATCTGAACTAATTCTTGATGGCACACCATATGCGGCAAAATACTTTAATAGTGCCCTAATAACTTCCGGTGTAGATCTATTTGATACTTCAAACGCTTGCCCTAGCTTACTAAATGCGTCTACGATTGTAAGAAAATAGGTTCCCTCTATTGAAAATATATCTATAAAGATTTCTTGAAACGGTTTTGTTTGAGTTTGAGTTAATTGTAGTTCAGGTTTTAATGGTTTTCTATCATATTTCATTTGCTTACAAGGTTCGCACGAGTTAATTATACTAGCTACGGTCTGGTCTAAGTTATTCCAATAGTACGTTCTTTTTAAATGGGCTACGGTTTCTTTGATACCACGATGGCATGTTTTTCCGACATGATATTTTAAGACTATTTCTCGCTGTTCGTTTTCGTCTTCTACATATACGACTCTTTCGGTGCACTCATATATGTTTATTGCATCCTTTTTGAATAAGGTTGTAATTACGTTTGAAAACTGTTTGCGGTGGCGTTCGTCTTCGAAGTAAATGTAGTATTTTATTTTAGGTTTTTTAGGGTTTTTTTTAGGTTTTTTTTTTTATTATTATTTTTTAAGTATTCCTTAATTAATTCAGGATTATCTAATGGCAAATGTACTTCGAACACCTTTTGTTTACCCCTAGATAGATCCTTAATGCTGTATTCATTTCTATGCCAAGTATATACGAGTATCTGATTTGGCTTCCTTTAATATTGGAATATCGGACGAGTCTGTGTTATCTTCAGAATGGACAGTTACTAATGGGGGCGAGTCTGCTCTTTCAGAGGCTGTGACTGTTTCGCTTCCTATCGATGGTATTGGGAAGGTTGACTTAAGTCTGTTTTTAGAATTGCTAGATGAAATTGATGAGATGATAGCGGTCTTTGAACAATCGGTATTTACTATCATTGAAACTTCATCTAAGGCGTTAATTTTTATTCTAGACAATGCATCTGCGTTGCTGTTTTGTTTACCGGGTTTGTATTTAATCTCATAGTCGTATTCAGAGAGCCTAAGTCTCCATCTAGTGAGTCTACTTCCTGGTTCTTTAATAGAGTTTAACCATACCAATGGTCTATGATCGCTTAGTATCGTGAACTTTTTACCGTATAAATAAGGTCTGAAATGTTTGCAAGCCCAAACAACTGCTAATAGTTCTTTTTCAATGGCGCTATACCGTGTTTCGGCGTCGTTAAGAGTTCTACTCGCGAAAGCTATCGGTTTATCGCTACTAATTGGACCTTGGGATAGGACTGCTCCTAGCGCAAAGTTAGATGCATCCGTTGTTAAGAGGAAAGGTTTATCAAAATCTGGAAATTGTAATAATGGTGCATTGGTAAGTAATTCCTTGCACTTTTCGAATGCATTTACGAATTCTTTAGTTATCGTAACTTTATTTTTCTTTTTAAGACAGTTAGTTAAAGGTTGCGTTATCTTGGAAAAATCCTTAATGAATTTACGATAGTATCCTACTAAACCTAGGAAACTCTTGATTTCCGTTGGTGTTCTAGGCAAAGGAAACTGTAACACAGCTTTAATTTTATCATTGTTTGGTTTGAGACCGTCTTTAGTTATTGTGTGTCCCAAATATAACACTTCTTTCTTAAGAAATTCGCATTTATCTAGGGTAACTTTAAGGTTAGTTTGTCTAAGTCTATCGAATACCTTTCTAAGTTTATCTATGTGTTCCTGGAGGCTAGTTGAATACACAATAATGTCATCTAAATAAACGAGGCAATGTATGCCTTGCAGTCCACGGAGCACATTGTCCATTGCTCGTTGGAAAGTAGCTGGGGCTGTCTTTAGGCCAAAGGGCATTCGAGTAAATTCGTAATGTCCTGACTGGGTTGTAAATGCGGTTTTCGGTTGATCCTCGGTTTCTATTTCTAGTTGATGGTAGCCACTAGCTAGGTCTATCGTACTGAAATATGATGCTTTCCCTAGCCTATCGAATAATTCTGTGATGTTGGGTAGTGGGTATTTATCATCTATCGTTATTTCGTTTAGTCTCCTATAGTCTATGACCATTCGAAACTTCTGTTCACATGAAGCATCCATTTTCTTTGGAACTAGGTGTACAGGGGCACTCCAAGGTGAGTGTGATTCTGTAATTACTCTATTTTCTATTAATTTATCCACTTGCTTCTGTATTTCCTCATGTTGACTAACGGGCTGTCTATATGGGCGTATATATATCGGATCTTCATTCTTTGTACGAATCTTATGTTTTACTTGGTTAGTGAAAGACAGAGGTATGTGTTCACAATGAAAGATGTCTTTATACTCGGTACATAGGTTAGATATTAATGACTTTTCTTCATCGTTCAGGTGATCAAGCCGTAATTTCGACAAGTTTTCATTTAACAGTTTGTCTATGTCAGAGTGTTGTTTTAAATTATTTAATAGGCAGTTATCTGCTAAATCCTGTTCTATTTTATAAACTGTAAATGGTTTTTTAAATGTTATAGTCATTTCAGTATCAGTTGTATTCTGAATTACAGTTTGGGCTAATGAGTCTACACAGTTAACTAGAGCGTCAGGCATGCGGACGCCTGGACAAAATTCTATTCGGTTTAAAATTGCATTACCATTTTCCAAAATTGTTGGTACTTTAACGCGTGTTTCCGATCTAGGTGATATTATTATCTGATAAGACGGACTATATAAAATAGGAATTTCGGTTGTGCTCGTTTTTAAGATCTGATTTTTCATGTCTATTTTAGCTTCTAGCTCTTTCAATAAATCTGATCCTATAAGGCCGTTGTATGCATTATCTACATTGTAAATATAAAACTTATGGTGAATATCTGTGTTAAAAGTGTCTGTTAAAGGAATGTATGCGACTTCGCTATGCTTGCTACGTCCATGGGTACTAATAACTTCAAATTGTTCTGGCATCTTATAACACTTGAAGTATTGGTCGGCTAGTTCGGCGTTAATAAAAGAACGTGTACTCCCTGTGTCTATAAGAAAAATTGCTTCTATTTCTGGTAAATAGATGTGCGGTAGCCTAAGGCCACTATAATTTAAATTTATAACTTCTGGTCTATCGGAGAGGCTTCTATTTGAAAATTTTCATGTTCATTTTCGCTTTGTACATGATTAAATTGATTGCTATGCTCTACGACTTCCACGAGCTCTACGCAGTCCTCGTCGCCACACGAGCATACTAGTTCGTAGCTATTGTCTGAGTCAGCTGGTTCGTCTAGCATGTTATTGCGCATCGTTCGCATCGACACATCGGTGTTTTGCCTAGGAGGCTGATTGTTAATACCGAAGCGAAATTGTTGATTCGGATTGGCTTTAAAGAAACCTGACTGTTTATAATTATTTAGTGTTCGCGGAATCAGTTGTGGTTGATGAGTTATAGGTTTTTGATTCGGTTGGTTACTAAAATTGGGTTTAGATCCTTGGGGTTGAGTGCCCAATTTTTGGTTACCGTAATTAGGATTTTGGGTAAAGTTAGGTCTAAAAGGATATTGTGGTTTAAATCCTTGATTATTATTTGTTGGAATACCAAACTTATGCTGGACTGGAGCCGTAAAATTTGGTCTAAAATTATTTGAATTATTAGGGTTATTATAAGTGGTTGGCTTATTTTTATTTCGGGCGTTGTACCTCGTTTGAAAGTTAACTTCTTCGGTTACAACACTTAATGCGGACTCTAGTGTTACGCATTTATTTAGCCTAACGAACTTGATCATGTCCTCGGGTAAATTGTAAAGGAAAACGTTAAGAGCCGTATTGTTGTATATTATGCATTTTGCAGCTTTGATACCCTCATCAGGTAGAAGATTCACTTTGGAAATTAATGAACTCCTAACATTTTGTATGCGGTGGCAGAAGTCTATGTATGACTCTCCCTGTTTAATTTTAAGGTTCTCTAATTCTATACTAATACACGCTTCAGATCTAGGATCTCCGAAGTGTTGGACAAAAAGTTCTTTTAGGTCTTCCCAAGTGGTAACGTTTTCACGTTCACTAATTAAAACGGCAGCTTTACCAATTAATCTACTTGTTAAACAATGGAATATGTATGTTTGCTGTGCTGGGTTGTTCTCCCCACTAAAGTTTCTAATGACGTATTCACATTTAGAAATAAAAAGGTTAAGTAACTTATCATCACCATCGAATCTAGGGATGATGCTTTGTATTTCCTTAGGGATAAGTTGGATATTCATTTTTAATAAGATTTAAATATATTTAAATTAAGGCAAAAATAAACGTGATTGGCGATTTTAGTCCAATCTACGCGACTTAAAGGCTAAAACGTGTAAATCAACTTATATTTGAGTGATAACACAAATAGTAAAATGGCGATTTAAGTCCAATTTAATTAATTCAAAATAAAACTAACATAAATGGTGTAGATTTGGCGATTTTTGTCCAAAAATACTTACTAACTTAATATGGTGTATATTCGGCGATTTTTGTCCAAAAATACTTACATAAGGTGTAGATTTGGCGATTTTTGTCCAAAACTACTAACATAAGGTGTAGATTCGGCGATTTTTGTCCAAAAATACACGTGTTACGCTAATGGCGATGTCTAGTCCAATTAAACGTAAATTAAAGGATGGTGGACAAGGAATGGAACAATGCGAATAAGGGTCTACTCACAGTTTGCTCGATCCCATGCCGGTTCTCGTACAGCTGCTTACTGCTGAACTGCTCACGCGACGTTCTATTGACGAATTTATTTGTAGGTTCTTTGCGGACTAGAAGTCTATGCGACTAGGATGACGTTACGACCGATTCTAGTGTCAATTAACGATCACTTGTTCGCGACTTGCTAATCCTTCCCGGCTGCGCCAGTCAAATATGAACGCGCAAGACTTGTTAAAAATATATTTATTAGTACACGTGTGCTCAGCATGAGCTTGATGAAAATACGGAACACTTAAATCTATGTTACATTGACTTAAATACTACTGGAAGATTTACATGTGTGTGTCTGAGGGTGGACCTCACAGAACATTGGTAACAAAGAATACAATGACGGCAACAGTCAGAGTGTCGAGTGTCGCCCTTTATATCTAATGGTTTTGGTCATCATTAGTTTGATTGTAATTGACAATTTGTTACTGGTAATAACGACTCTCTGGTACACATGGGTGATATGGTGAGAACAGTGGCTGTTCATAACTAGATTTATTGTAATCGACAATTGGTGACATGGTGAGAACAATGACTATTCATAACTACATAGTCTGCATATTTGTACACATCTTCCTAATTCGTAGAAACATGTGTAGAGTTTCAGTTCATTCATAAAACCGCAGACACGGAGCTTCAAGTTTCAATTGTTTGTCCTTTGTAATGTAATATTAGAAACTGATTCAGTTATCAAGTGATTGTTATATTACTTAACTGTTTTATGGATTTTTTTAGTACTTAACGAAAATCGACACACTGCTGGTGAATTCTGTACGAAATGAAAGAAACCCATAGGCAGATTTTCCAGCAATGCTTGAATTTGTATCTTATGCTAAGCCACATTAGAATTCGAAGTATTCTAAACCTGTGTCTCTAAACTAGTGGCTATCGGCGAATCAAATCAAGATAAAGAATCGGGCTGTCCTTGGTTGAGATCGTACGAACTTCACTCTAACGGCTCGCGTACCTACACCAAAACCGATTTTGTCGGCCGATGGGGGACAGACAAAACTGTTACCTACCTACCACTTGTGCCGATATTGGACGTTGCCGGTATTTTGTAGTTAACTGTGTTCAGTGTTTGATACCGCGTTTTTAAAATGGAGAAATTCGAAGAAATAAGTCCTTTAGAAAATTTATACCGCAATTGAACTGGTTGACGTCAACAACGGCGTAGGTAATTGAAATATTTATGTACGAAAAACAACTGGGTGAATAGCACCACCTCTTTGAAGAATTCAACCCAAGTCCCCCCATCTCAAGTTCTTCCAATATTTTAGAATGTGTTTGCACTGTAGACGGCAGACTGGCGAGAAATTCCAACAAGTTCGGATTCAACGGTTGATCGGTCGTTTTCGGGCGTCATCAGACGATGATGGCTGTGTTTGTGTGCGCGCTCTTTCGTTTACAAGGTTTAATTCAAAGTTTCAAACGTCCCAGTTCGGCCGTCGTCGCCCATGCAAACTTCGGCCGACGCGATGACGGATCAAGTGTACGCGAGCCGTATAAAGATATTCCTAATCTTACTTAACAAAATTCTCAACTGAAGTTGGTTTGACAGCTCACAGTATAAGAGGCAGTGCAAGGTCAGGTCTATTTTTATCTTGATATCACAACAGATAGAGTTGTTTAGTTGTACAGTCTACAACAAACAGCGGTCAACGCGAGAGTTTGGGTTCATAGGACCGCTTGTAAGTGTAATTCAAATTATTAT
This sequence comes from Xestia c-nigrum, assembly GCA_916618015.1. Classification (NCBI taxonomy): domain Eukaryota; kingdom Metazoa; phylum Arthropoda; class Insecta; order Lepidoptera; family Noctuidae; genus Xestia; species Xestia c-nigrum. The sequence continues at coordinate 5,002,978 of OU745262.1, forward strand.
TTTCTCTGTTTCTAATGGCTTGAGTATAAATTGGGACGGGTTTGAGTAGAGGAAGACCAAAGAAATGATGGATGGACTCTGTAAAGGATGTTATTGCAAGAAATGAGGTGTTAAGTGAGTAAGTATGGAAGAAGAAAACATGCTGCATGCAGCAGGGCAAGAGAATTATGATGATGTTTCTAATGTGCTATTAACCGATTGCTAACTAATTGAGCTCTTCAAAGCATGCAATCCTTTCTTATTGGATCTAGACTTAACCGTCAGTAGGGGTCTAGCCTACTGGTTTTGTTGCAACTGATGTACGGCCTAGTGTACATAATTATGTTAGTGCATTTGTTTTTCTGTGTTATCGCGTGGTTCTTATCATCTACTTGAAGAATTGGAACGCGATTTTCGGCGACTGCCAAATTAAGTATGCAATACTTACTTTTACTCAGTGCAAAACTGATTTGTATTATTAGTTAGTAGTAGGTACATATAAACTATGGTTTAATATCAATTAAAACGTACCTATCAAGGTAAGTAGAAATCGCTATTTTGACGATTCGATACAAAATCGTTTTGACGAAGCGAAGTGACATCAAATCGGCGAAAACGACGACGTTAAAAAGCCTACAAAGTATTGAAAAGACTTAAGCTACCAACAAGCATTTAGCTTGTCTAGACTTTAACTTCTGAAGCCTTAGACAGGGAGCGGTAGGTACTACTACAACTAGTGCTGATTAATTCATTCCAGGAAAGCTACTGGTGTTATGTTTTGTACTCGTAACATGTTGCATAAGTACAGAGGACGTTGTCCGCAAGACAAGCAAAAACTTGCATCGTTTGTAGGGGCTCCATGAGTTTGCGTAATAATAGGAGACCCGTGACAGTACCTACTGACAGCTGTGACAGTACTGACAGTTATAATATATTTCAAGGGAGCTTGGTACAGGAATTTCGTACCAAAGGACCAGAATATAAATCTAATAGTTTAATTTGCCGTTGTACGTCTAATTAAACTAGCTGGTGAAAACTCCATTGAAGTGATGCATTTCGATTCGATGTCTAAATATGATAAAACTACAAAAATAAATTGGAGTTTTATTTAACTACGAGTACTTTGCTAATTTAACCGTCTATAAATTGGTCCTTTCACTAAACTGACTAATATTTGTTTAAATAACCAAATAGCGTTCTTTTTTTAAAACCCCCACCAATTTTAAAAGAAAGTACCGCATTTACGCTACGCACAACGCATGGCGTCTCTACCAGTCGGTCGCGTGTCACAAGGATGGGTCTAAGAATGCCGCTGATCCTGTTAGCAGTGGCTCTATTAGGCTCTATGTAATAACTGCCTTTACTAAACGAATGGGTCTTATGTACATATAATACCATAAGGGGTAGGTAGAATGGCTAGTCGACTAGTAGATATTCGGTTGGTGCTGGGAACTAAGAGCTGTTTTTTTCACAATTTTGTTGTTTTTCAGAAAAAAACCTTTATAACCTTTAATAACCATATTTTGTGCAAGCCGAATAAACATAATGAACATGCTTAAATTAACAATAACACAAATGATATAAAAAAGTAATAAATCAGAAAAAAAACAAAATGAAGACTTACGAAATTGGTCCTGTGCGAGATCAAAAGGCCCTATCCCAGAATGGTGCTATAATATAAAAAAAAAAGTAAGAACGCTGGTATTCTGATAGGGTTCGATATACTACTGCTACGTCTTCTTCAACCTTTGGTCAACCAATGCTGAGTGTAGGTCTCCTCCAAATATCTTCACTTTTGGCGGTTTTGTGTCATGGCTATCCAGTTTCGTCATAATATAACATCCAGAGAAATTGCTGATGAAATTCCAATAACATTGCCTGACCTGGGCTTTGAACTCAGGACTTTTTTTTTCGGATGTTAAATCATCAAAAGACCCCTTCCGACTCTGGGCGGAGAGGGTCTGTCAGACTTTTACTGACTAAAACAATCCATGTTCCTTCCTCGCCCTTTACGTTTCGGGGCCGCGGTACCTATCTCTTTCGAACAGTCCCGCAGCCCCGGAGGACTCAGGCTAAGTAGCGATTACGACACTATACCAATTATTAGTTGTGTGCTTATTTATGGAAACAAACATTCGAAAGTCTGCGTCTTATAACCTTGGTTTACCAAAAGTCCGAAAAACCTTTTGAATAGGCGCACCCATTGTTTTTTTTTGTGAATCAATTTGTGATTATTGGTCGGAAAATAGCTTACAATTCTTGACCATCTTTCTTTCTTTATCGTTTACTTGGTGTCAGAGTTTTTACGCCACTCATGAGCCGTCGCTCGCAAGCAGTCTCGTGGTGTGAGTTGGACTGTCAAGACATACACAGGTCCCGAGTTCGAACCCATGACATCTGATTTTTCGAATTCATGTGCATAGGTAATACATGAATATAGGTAGGTAATCATTACTTGCTTCGGTAAAGGAATAACATCATGAGGAATCCAGCATGCTTGAGAGATATTTCTCGACGGCATGTAAAGCTGAGGCATAAAAACGGCGGTATAAAAACAGTGACAACAGGTCTGGCTCTAATCACATAAAAAAGAAAGAAGGGAGGTATTGTCCACATGTTACTTACATCCTTGAAGTTTAGGTAAATAATCTCAACGTATTCCGACCATATTAGCCATTCAAACAACTTCAATTTCAACTTGGGAACTTCAAGAAACACAATTTAGAAAAAAAAATAACAAGAAATGCTCTCCATCTTATTTACACTTTCATTATTAATTAATTATGTAGATAAGCATTTGTTCCCAAGTTGAATCCACATAAAATAGCGGCAAAAATTGATAACATTGAATAACGTCGTGATCCGTCGATTACAAATATTACGTAACTAGTAATAACATGAGATATTGAATGAATAAACAGACGAATCTTTAGTTTATATTCCGCTGTGTAGGGGCATAGTTATTGTGACAACGGACTTTTATAATTTGCAAAAGTGGCGTGAGTATCAAAATATTTATCTCTATCTTCTGCCAACGACTTCTTAACTATAACGTAGCTATCTATTTTGTGAAAGAAAGCCAGTTAATTTCTAAAGTTAGTCAAGTAGTTTCGGATTTAACCTCCTACATCCAAACTTACGTTTCAAATCTCAGGCCATGGCATGCTAAGACAGACCCAGAGGTCTGATCGTGTGCTTTATTTAATTGGGTCAACATGGAATTTATAAATAAAAAAATAAAATAATAATATACTTTTAAGTCACCGCCCCTTATCCCGATTTCTTTGGAGTCGGCACAGCGTATCATCTTCTTAAATACTTCTCTTTCAGTTGTCTCTACACTAGTCATCCCTTTCTTATCCATATCATCTTTCACACAGAAAATTACTAAGATTAGTGTATAATGGGCGGTCAACATTGACATTTGCTTCAATTATGTGGCAAACAACTTACCTAATTACAATAGCTAATGTAATTCGTCGATGCCGGTGCGGCAAACGCGCCGGAATTAACGTTAAGTTAGTTCATAAAATCATTCATGTTGTGTTGTGAGTTGACTCGTTGATTGTTACCTGATTATAGTGTGTTGAAAACTTATCTCCTGGTGCAATTTGTAATAGTCAGTCAATGAGTCATACTATTAGCTCTATTATTTAATTTAATTTAAATATATCATTTGTTAATAGGTAAGTATGTAGGTACCTACATAGATTTCAGTCAATGTTTAGGAACCGTTTTCAGAAAACACATGTTGTATAATTATCTCGGAGGCCTTGACACTAAATAATACTATGTACTATTGAGTTTATAGTAAGAAATGTGAAAAATTGCCTGACATTTGACTTTTCTCTCGTGTCGTCTTAAGTATTAAGTAACTGCCGTGGGCCACACAAAACGTAAAACATATGGATAATGAACTGGTGACAACTGGTGTAAGTCACAACATGCAGAACCAGATTAGTAAGCCTCTGGCCCAGACGAAAACGCAACCGATCGCTCAACCTAGCGCAGAAACTCAAAGCTATCAGCATAAAGATTAGCTTCATTGGTCTGGATATAATCCCAAGTCTTGTTACTCAGAAAAATTGGGCTGTAGATGTTTATAGCACTGTTTAATTTGTTCCAGGCGAATAATGGACGTAATTGTGATCGGATGCGGCGCTGCGGGCATCGCAGCAATGCGGAAGCTCCACGACGCTGGTCTTCAAGTCTTGGGCCTTGAAGCCGGCAACAGGATCGGAGGCAGAATCTTGACCACGGAGATAGCAGGGAAGCCTATTGATATCGGCGCTGCGTGGTAAGATAACACTTCAAAATATTTGATTACTTTAACGCACGACGGAGGTAGATGTGGAGCTGTATCCCAAACTATATGTTCTTCCCACAGATATAGATAGACCTAGATAACGCAAGTATCATGTGATGGGAAAATCAAATCAATTCAAAAAAGCCCCCGTCGACGTACTCGTTTTTGGATACCTTTGCCTTAATTTCAAAACTGACGTCCGACTAGCGCTATACACCGATGCAGACTGAGCGCCAAAGTAGCCACTTACGATCTTTTATCGTAAGCTAGGCACGCGAAGTAGTTGCTCTTGCGTTATCTTGGTCTATCTATATCTGTGGTTCTACCTCTCATGGAACTTTGAAAACACTGGGTTTTCACCCAGTGTTTTCGTCCTGGCTTATTTAAGACTTTCTATTTGTATCACTCTCGTCGTTTTGGACAAGATTTCATAGTCTTTAATCAAATCAAGTCATGTATTCAAATCAGCACAGGTTACATCGTCTTTAATCAAATCAAGTCATGTATTCAAATCAGCACTTTTTGGCCGTCAAAATTACTTACGTTAAGACAGTTCCCCAAAAACGCCTGCTCTTCGCCACTTCCGTCTAATAGCTGAGCAGAAGATGTGGCGGAACAAACTCCCCAGTAACACAGTTCTGTTCTGCACTGTTACAACAAGTTAGCTCGCGAATTGGCCAAAAATATATAATTCTTTATAATTTCCAGGTGTCACGGAGAGAAAGACAACGTGATCTTCGAAATGGTCAATCCATTAGGTCTTCTGGGCAGATCACCTCCTGATAACAACTGGTACGTCCGTTCCAACGGAGAGCTGGTACCTGAAGACAAAGCTACTGGCATCCTTAAGGCTTTGGATGAAGAGCTGGCTAGTGTTGATAAGTACACTAAAATATCAATTGCGGAGTTTGTGCGGGGCGCGTAAGTAGTATTTAACAATGCTATCCTAACGCTTCCACACTGAAACATTTTCGAGCTGTTCTACAATGTATCCTCACTCCATTTTCAGAGTCAACTCAAACGCAACCTTAAAGAAAGACCAAGAGCTATCCAGATCGTTTGTAGAGTGGTTTGAGAGGAACAGTCACCTGGGTAGTCCCGAAGACCCGAAGAGAGGCAAGTCTCTGAGAACGTTGGCAGAGTTCTGGGAGAGTGAGGGTGATGCCTTCTTAAACTGGAACGGAAGAGGGTACAAGACTATTCTTGACGTGTTGATGGTGAGTCATTTTATTTTGTGGGATTCTCCAAAAATTATCACAATACGAGTATATTCGCATATGGAAACACGAAGGAACAGAACATTACGGACTCTTGCAGCCTACTAAAACACATACCTACTACCCTTTCAACTTAAGCTACCATACGGATGCATGTATGATGATTCTGATGATCGATTTCATCTAGTAGAATTTCAAGTTTGACTCTTTTTTGTCTGAAAACCCTTATGGAAAGAACGAGTGAGATCCGTAGATGACTGGCCATCTCTTACCCATATGTTTTGGAGACCTCGTTTAGTAGTAAATCTAGTCATAGCGGTTAAAGTACTTATCCGGCATAACTATAATCCGGCATAACATAATCCGAAAGTCGGATACTACAGGGTTCGAGATAATTGCCCTTATTGATTCAATCTCCTTGCGTTGCAGAACAAATACCCTGATCCGTCGAAGGAGATCCCCCTACAGATCCTCCTCAACAAAGAGGTGGAGAACATTCGATGGGGCGTCACCCAACTTGATGTAGACCCTTCCAACCCGATGGTACAAGTCAAGTGTAAGGACGGCAGCCTGTATGCAGCCAAGAGCGTTATCGTGACCGTGTCTATCGGAGTCTTGAAGGAGAGGTAAGACATTTCTTTGAAAATCTGACCTGTCAAATTGCCTGACAAAAATCTTGCAGAAAAAGTATGGACCAGCGAGGTGGGTTGCGATTGTGACCCTTAGAAATAGGATTCTTTCTATGGACAAATGATTTCTGAAAAGACTGAGTACCTAAATAAACCAACACTTTCAGTAATATGATTCATAACGCATTAAACGTTAAGCACTAATTCTGTTAACACTTCAAGTAAACACAATAAACCACGGTAATGTGTAGCATCATAACAATTTAACGCTTTCGGGCTAGACATTATTTTCGTTGCTCTCCATCTATAAATAGACAAATGTCTGGCGCTCAACTGACTGAATTACAAACTTGCAACTTCACATTAGTCGAAAGATGGACTTTTCTGGATCGACAAAGTTACTCCATATTATCTAAGGTCGAGTTTAGAAAATTTCGAGCTGTTTTCATAAAACTGAAGATGCACTTTCCTAGAAAAAATCACGACTAACAATTACTCTGGTCTGCTATGAACTTAAGACGCTGAATGAAAATGATCTTGAACACACTGAATACTTTCTCATAGAATTTAGAAGATTGCCAATGTTTATTTTATTCCACGTTTTCACAGACACGAACAACTTTTCTACCCTCAACTGCCCGCGGACAAAGTGGCCTCAATCCAGAACCTGGACATGTGTGTCCTGGACAAAATCTACGTCGAATTCGAGAAACCCTGGTGGCCTAAAACCCCAGCTAAATTTACCATGCTATGGAGAGAAGAAGATAAGGCGCAGTTTGCAGGAAAAGATGAATGGATTACTGAGATTTACGGTCTTTGGAGCGTGGATCACCAGCCTAACGTTCTCCTGGCTTGGATCCAGGGAAAAGGAGCTGTGGCCATGGAAAGTCGTAGCGTGGAAGAAGTGCAGGCGGGAATTCAGAAGTTCCTTGATATTGTCATCAAGAAGCAATTTGATGTTTCACCTATCAAGACTATTTTGAGGTGAGGTTTTTGTAAATTTGTTTTTTTTGTAACATAACGTCGCGTTTACCCCGAAGAAGTAAGCTACTGGCAGGTAAACTAATACACCCATATTTCGCCGGATATAAAGGGTGTAAAACACCTCTTCACGAAGCCGATAGACACTTGAAACTTGTTCTCCTTATCATTGCGATATTTTTTTTGTTCTACACCATACCTGGGAACCTTCTAGTTACGGAGATATGGGGGGTCAAAGTTACAACTTTTTGACAAGATTTTTTTTAAATCCAAGTTTTTTTTGTAAGATTTTGACTTTTAACACCTCCACGACCCTCCCACTATTCAATCCATCAATCAGCACAATGTTTTAAGTGCGTTACATTGAGTTTTACTACAAAACATGATTTATAACCTCAAAAAAAAAAGTTGTTTCCCAGCAATAATTTTTGGGTAAAGTTACTTAGTTTGATGTACAGAATGCGTGGTTAACGGCTTCATGATGAGGTGGTTTACACCCTGTATAGGTACCAGGCAACCAGGCAGAGATATAGATACAGACTTCGCGCTGCCACTGCGAAATTACATATCATCCAGGCAGCGGTGTACCTAATAGTACACCCAGATTTCGCCATTTATGTTTTAAGTCCCATGTAATGGGGGGCGGGCCTATTGCCATCAACCGGGCCCTAATCCAGACGCCGTGGCAGCTTTACTAATAGAAAAATACAAAAACACTTGCCCAACCTGGGAATTGAATCTCATGCTCAGCTTTTGCGACCACGAGGCAGTAAACCCAGTATAGGCAGTCTTGGATGCCTTTCTCTTACTCCCAAATGCTACACTGCTTTGACAGAAACGAAATTATTTAACAAGAATCTTCAAAAACTTCAACCATCCGTTGACTTAAACATTTTTACTCCTTTCAGAACCCAATGGGCGTCGAACCCTCTCGCCCGTGGAGCCTACGCGTACCGAACAGTGGTCCTAGAAGAAAACGGTGATGGCGGTGCTATAGAGCTGTCAGAACCTTTGTACCATCCTAACAAGTTCCCTGTAGTCTGCTTTGCTGGAGAAGCTACCTCGCACCATAGACATCATGATGGCCATGGAGCTGTAGAATCAGGGTTCAGAGAGGCTGATCGTTTGATCGCAAGCTTTAAGGAGTTCGGCGTTAAATAACTCCTTTTTGGTTTTGGTGTTAGCTTTTCCAGGCTGTTGTCGATTTGTTTTTTATGCTTTTGTTTTATAATAAATAAATTACATTTTTATTATGAATTATTTTTATTTCATCTGTCACATTCAAGATCAAATCATTTTTGATTTACAACTTACATAATCGTACGGACAGTTATCATTAATCACTCCTTATTAAAATTGTATAATAATACAAATTATGAGACCGCGTATTATTATCGCTCGATTCAGAAATAAAAAATTAAAGTTACAAAGAAAATGAAAAAAAGAATACAAATTAAAACCATGCATTTAAAAAAATATATTTTGATGATTTTCAGTATTTCATCATAAAATATAGGTTGTAAATAAGAAATATTAAATAAAAAATTACATAAAATAACTTTACGGTTTAGAAACAAAACCATCACGTCTGTTTTTCCTGAAGGGATAGACGATGAGTGTGAGAGAGAGAGAGAGTAAGAGATGTACTACCGCACTCACTGACGGTTCACCACTTTTCAACCTTATCACTTAGAGCTTAGGGCATAAAGTAAATTGATTGTAGCACATTAATTTTCTTAATGCTGCTTGAAATAAAGAACTACGAACTCGCTCGTATATCTTCAATGAGATTAAACTTATGTTCCGTATCTATAAGTCAAATAACTAAATAAACTTGAACTAATATTGGCGACTTTTCGACCCACGGGGGACCCGTGAGTCGAAAAGCCGGTCGGAATCTTGGTGATATTTAGTGAGATTGGAATTAAGCTCCTCGTAATTTGACGTGAGATTTATATTTATCAAAATACGTAGTTATAGGAAATACGGTAATCTCGTGCTTGATTGCGTTAAAATGTACTTAATCAAAGTAATCAAACACAGTTTTCTCTCAATTTTACACTGCTTCTTGCGGGGAAAAATTACGTGATATTTTCCGGGACCCCCCTCTTTCCCTTGTGAGATTGGGTGAGATGGCTTCACGTAATTAATGGACGCCCCCTAAATACTTTATCAATGAGTATAAATAAATACTTCTCAATGCGATGTTTTAATATTATGCACGGCACTCGAAAGTACTGTCCTTGTAATTAAAATGATGCTTATTTAATCATGTTTTACAACACGTATAATCGTCATAAAGAGTAGAATATAACCTTAAAATAAATCCAGTCAAAACTCTTACAATTAACAAAAGTTACATCTAAACTAGTAATATTATAAAGAGGAAAGATTTGGTTTATGTTTGTATGTTTGTTTGTTACGATTTAACTCAAGAACTACTCAACCGATTTTAAAAATTCTTTCACCATTAGAAAGCTACATCTTTACCGAGTAACATAGGTTATGAATTATATTGATATCATGCATATTAGCCGAGCTACAATTTTCGCGGGCGAAGTGCTAAGGTCTTAGCCCAGTTACACGACTCCGCTCCCAACCGGCAAAAAGAATATAATTCAAAAATGGGCTTTAAATATTTAAGTTATAATTTACATTGGCAACACAAATTACCAGACAACTTGCTGGCTTACCACCGTCCATGCCAATGTAAAGTATATCTAAAGAGGAATACATAAAGCCTTCTTTTAGTTGGGTGGGAGCGGAGTCGTTTATCTAGTCTAGAGCTCTAGTCTTAAAATAAAATATAAATAATGACATTAAAATATATTTTTTTATTTATTCCGCCCATGAGGCCTCTTACATGACTTTACATGCCGTTAATTTCGGTTGTTTGTCCGAATTCCATGGGCAATCGCTTTCGGGCTAACGACCAAGTATTAAACTTGGTCGTTAGCCCGGGGGTCGGCTAGTTAAAGCTGATTGTAGATGGCGCGTCCACCGCATAGACCCAATCTGACCAATGAGGTCAAACTATTTTGAAATATAAAATGACATTGACAGATTTTCAACCAAGACGATGTTTTGGTTCAAGCGGTGCCAGCGCCATTAGTTCCACAGTTGCCAACCCCATTGCACCATATAAACCACGTGAGCAAAAGAACGAATACTATTTACCTCATGATTCAACAATAGGGATGACGACTGACTTAAGGGATACAAACGTAATATCAAAATAATTTGTAAATCAAACATATTCTTAAGGTAGTGTGTATTTATTTCGATTGGATTACAGAATATCTATGTTCCCAAATACATATATATTTTCAAAGGACAATGATACAAAGACGACATATGAGGTATTTAAAATTTCTATAGAAAACTTGTTTAAATCAGGGTCCAATCAAAGTAAATTTGGTTTTGGTATTACGTTTGTATGAACTACGCATGCTCCGCAGCCCTCTTAAAGAAAAATGTTTCTATTTACTCCGTCAGTTAGCTAATCGATACGTAAGAACAATATCAGATACGTGTTTTTTGTTATATCAAATTAGTAAAAAATACGAAGACAAAACACATCAAAGATCTGTATTTTGGTTTTATCAAATTAGTAAAAAAATACGAAGACAAAACGCATCAAATATCATGAGTGGGGGTTTGTGACGTCACTTTCCGGTAAAAAATGTAGCGAAATGTGACGTCACACGAGTTTTCGACGCAACTGTATCCTCAATCAAATCTTGAATTTTTGCTTACGTGAAAAAAAGAAACAATATGTGTCCAATATTTTCTGAATCTGACGGATTATTTTGATTTTTTTTGGCGTCTACCCTATTGCAAGCAATCAAACTAATCTAAATACAACAGTTTAACAAAACTCTTACCTCTCTAATTTAGGTATCAAATCAGACTTATTATCAATAACCTCAGAGCTTATAATATTCCCTTCTTCATCGACATCACACATCATAATTTCAACACCATTATCTTCAATCACCGGTTTCCTATCAACCTCCATTTCATCATCACCATTTTCATCGTTCTTCAGAGAGATCTCAAAACGTCTTGGTGAGAATGCGGTAGGGTCTGCAACCTGTCTTAGTTTAAAATCTAGACTTGTTAAAGGCACGTTTGGACTACTGTAACCGTCCATTATTTTTTCAGATACTTCTAAAGATTCATAGCGAGTGGTTGTCAGTCTGTACATGCCGTCTTCAGATATTTGGTACCTGAAAGTTTAAAAGAGAAGTTTTGAAATTGTCTGAAAACATAATGTGGAATAGAACAGTCTGTGGATGGGTCCATTCATTGTAGTTCCTCCATGCTTTGGAAATCACGTTAAGGAAAATGTGCTAAAGCCTACGATATTCAAATTTGGTTACGTTTTTTGCAGTTTGCATGTCAATGTCAGTTTGTATATTCGTAAGAAATATAGCTTTCATCACCATCATCATGATTTCAGCCGAAAGACGTCCACTGCTGGATATAGACCTCCTTCAAGTGTCACCACATTGACCGGGCTCGTTCGACTCGCATCCAGCAGATGCCCAACCTTCATCAGGTCCACCTAGTGGGAAGCCTTCTAACGCAGCGTCTTCCGGTTCGCGGTCGCTACTCCAGAACTTTTCGGCCCTATTGGCCATTCGTTCTGCAAACAATGTGCCCTGCCCACTGCCACTTAAGTTTGCCAATTCTTTGGGCTACGTCGGTGACCTGGGATCTCTTGCGGATGTCTTAATTTCTGATTCGATCACGCAAGGAAACTCCGAGCATAGCCCTCTCCATTGTTATTTTGGTAATATGGCTTCACTGAGTTAAAATCATTAAAATCATCAATACAAGTGGAAACATGTAAGACAAGTGGAAACTAGTGTAGTAATCAAGGATGAAGAGTTGAAACCGGAAGACAGCACAGTGTTCTTAGGCATAACTTTGGATGCCAAGCTTCAGTGGGGCCCGCATATACACAAATTGTCAAAAAAACTTAGCTCTGCAGCATACGCCGTTAGAAAAATTCGTGATTTAACTGATTTGGAAACAGCCCGTTTAGTCTACTTTAGTTATTTCCACAGCGTGATGTCGTACGGTATCCTCTTGTGGGGCAATGCCGCCGATATTCAGACTATATTTGTATTGCAAAAAAGGGCAATTCGTTCAATTTATAAATTAAGTCCCCGATACTCCCTCAGAGAAAAATTTAAAGATATTAATATTCTTACTATGCCCTCTCAGTATATTTATGAAAATCTTTTGTACGCACACAAAAATATTAATTTGTTTAAAAAATACAGTGATATCCACAACATAAATACGAGAAACAAACACAAATTTATTATTCCTGCTACGAGGCTCAAGAAAATAGGGGGAACGTTCAGATGCCAATGTATACGTTTTTACAATAAACTTCCGAGCCATATTCAAGCACTTAGTCTAAATAAATTCAAATCGTTTATAAAACAGAAGCTATGCCTGAAAGCCTACTATCACGTTAATCACTACCTCGATGATAAAAAGGCTTGGGATTAAGCTGCTCCAATGAAATTTGCTCTGCGAATATAGTAATTTCGGACTTCGCTTGTTTATTATTGATTCCTTTCTTTTATACACTTTGACATGAATGGTTATTATTATTATTTTTTTACTTTATTGTTTATTTTTTGTGTGTGTGTGTGTGTGTATTTGACATGAATATTTCCTTGTGGCTTTTGACATATTTTAATGACTTGACATGAATACTTAGTTCAGTATTTTATTATTTTTTACATTTTTAGTTTATTTTTTATTGTTTTATGTATGTGTATTTGACATATCGTATTTTATTGACATTCATTTTGTAAATTATTATTAATTTTATTTTATTTTTTGTGTGTTTTTTGTGAATGTGAGGACCATGTGGGTTACATTTTTTTATTTTTTTTTTATTTTTTTACCCCTCAACCGTCTGACAGTTTGAGTTCTATAAGCGACCTACCCAAATGTCCTTTCTTTGGTATTGTTCGTCGTTTCGTTGAGCTCCTTGTGTTATAAGTCGAGCTACACGATAACTGACAAATGCTTGCACTGACTGGACAGGTTTACTCAAATCTGTATGGTTCTTTCTTCAAAAGACCATCTCAGACACTAATATCTACATGATCCTCATGTGAATTGAGCAAGATTATGTCTGGACTTCAAAAGAGACTATGACCTCTGAGTTTGTTTCGGCTGTTTCTTCTCAGAGTAGTCAGGTACGAAACACCGGCCCCATCGAGTTTAAAAAAAAATTGACGTGTAAAAGTGTTTGTGAAAACCTACTTACAAAATAAAGATCATTTATCATTTATCATTTATCATTTACAATCCATGAAGTTCATAGACCCCCACTGAATGAATTTCTCATAAACTAGTTGCTTGCTTGACAAGTACAAATGAGTTTTTATAACAACTTACCTAAACCTGCTATGTCCAAATGACCACTGAGCACCATGTTCCTTCACCAAATGCGTCGTCAGTCTATTCCCTCTGGAGAATATCTTCATCTTCTTCTCCGGACACAAGTGACAGGCGTATTTCTTCACAGACTTCTCCTTTTTAACTTCATAACAGTCAGAATCTGAGTTTTCTTCGTCAGATAGGTCTATCTGCTTCTTTTTTGATTTACATTTCTTCTTTTTCTTTTTATGTGTAAGTATGTGTTGGCGGAGATCTGATTTTGTTATGGCTCTGTGGAAGAGGGATGAAAAATAAATTAGAAATTAGGGTTATAATGTAGAAGGTAAGAATAAATTCACTTTAATTACTAAAATGTAATTAGTAGGCAAACAACTGAGATGGTCATCTCTGTCAGTTTTGATGCATTGAGAGTGCTAAAGTAATGAATAGTCCTCCTGATCGAATTTTGTTCATGGCGGCTGATCGTAGTGAAGACCAGCCTTCGACGCGAGAGATATTATAATGCATAAGTGTGTGTGCAGACACAGGTGCACTTTCTATTCCCTCAGTCTTGCCCAGCGCAAATCGGGAACGGCGGGAATTTTATCTTTACCCAACGTAAATTCATACGAAGGTCGTCATCACAAGATAGAGATACCATTGTTCAATGCCCCTTTGATGCCTTGGGGACCTCAAACATTGGAATTCGTATCTTGATACTCCTATATATATATATGAAATTACGTTGGGCAAAAATAAAAATGCCTAGCCGCTAGTCTTCATATTCCGATGGGATGGCAATCCTATACCTACGATCAGAGATAGATCCAGGTCTTTAAAGAGTGTATGTTATATTGTTACATCGGACCTACTAGAACATTCGAGAGAGCCAGCGATTACAGTGTGTGTACGTTAGAAGTTCGAGAGCATTCTATTATTATTAGTTTTAAAGTTAGGTAGGTACAAACTCGCGACCTATTTATACAAAGAAGTAGGGTAAAATTGGGGGACCTGGATCAAGGAGATCCAGGTCACCCCAATTTCACTATTCATTTCATCAATATTCAAATATTATCTCATACTTTCTCCCCCAACTTTACTATTAGTTTCATTAATTAGTTACGTATATTCATATGATCATCCAGACTGACCTGATCTGATCTGTTACCTGGGTGTGTATTCATTTAAATTTTGAATAATATACTGAAATTATCTTATCTGTTTTCTTGAGCTTAATATTAAGCAGGTGTTTAATGAAATACGTTTGGTCTTATTAATACGATATCTTTATTTAAATTAACAGTAGCGAGAAACATAATTACAAATCCAGACCCTGAACAAATTTCAACTCATGTTCATGTGGGAATCGAACCCTCTGAAAACTTGGTTTAGATGGTTCAAGAACGTGTTATGATGCACTCAGTTGTGACCAGGTCTTAACCATTAAGCCAAACGCGTCGTCAAATATGTTACAAAATAGTGAACCAGTTCATGCACTTTGTTTACATTAATGAGACGTGCATTGTATGACATCATTCATTCGATACGCTTCCATATAATATGGTTTTCATTACAACATGAAAGATTTCTCACTAACATAATTCTTTACGACGTTTTGCTACTTATTGATATATTCCCCCCCTTTCACAGCGTTCAAATAAAAACATTGTGGAAAATTTATAGCATGCTGCATCCAAGGATTATCATAAATTTCCCAATCTTCTATAACACCTCCACATGAAAAACATGCTGCTTCATCATATGGATTATTTCCATAATAAAAGAATCCAGCATCAGCCATTTCCATCACTAATCTTTTCTTTGAATTATTCGTCCCCCAGTAATAATTAAAGGATAATTCACGTATTTTGTATTCATTATACATATCATATCGAGGTTTATACTGAGTTTTATACATATTTTATTTATTTATTTACTAGTTCTTGATGCTAATAATTATAAACGAAGAATGACATTGCTTTAATGATGCAAGCAATTTATAAACGTGATTGAACAGGATTGGGAGAGGTAGGAAACATACTATAAAAAAAAATGAAACACGAACTTTTTATTTCATAAAAATTTTATTATCAAGGCACCATTTATTTAAACACAATATATTTTTTAAAGCACATACAGAGTTATGATAAATACAATTATACAAATCTTCAGAATGTTTATATTGATCATATAAATGTATTAAACTAGAACAACCTTTATCTTCTAAATTAAATATGTTACTATTACTATTTGCTAAAATATGCTTTAACCATACAACTTTTTCTGAACCTTTAACGTAAACACATTTATCTCTTAATATATCGGAAACCAAAGACTGGTAATTGGAATAAGGTACAAATCCTTCACTCCAGTATATCTTTTTGTTACGTTGAATCCAAAGAACTACCTTCTTTTCGGATTCCGTTAAATTTTTAAATGGAAATGGTGGCTTAACTAAAAACATTTGTAGTTTTTTGTTGCACAATATAGCGAATTCTTTTAATATAAATTCACCAGCTTCTGTTCTAAATCCTTGAATATCAACAACAGCAATCATGATAACCTGCGCACAATGTTGCTGAGAGGTTTGTATTCCACAAGTCGATCGTTTATAATCAAACAATACGCAGTTGTCTTATCTGGTATTGGTGTGGAACATTCAACTTCTAACCGTACGTCCACTGGACCGGTTTTTAAACTATCGTTTTGTCTTGAGCAATCTAAGATAAAAAAGGGGGCCTTTTCCTTAAAATCTGTTAGATCTAGCAATGGGTCTACAGGACTGTTGTAATACGACTGACGAAATTTCACATACATTTCATATAATATACTGTACTTGTTTTCAGAAAATTTTAAATTCAAAGGTTCGTAGGGATAATATTGCGAATTCAAAAAGAGCGTTACGTTGGTCACTTCACAATGATCGAATAGTGAACTGTCTCTAGTTTTATTATTTTTTCTATTAGTTTGTAAGCAAAAAATAACATATCTAGGCTTTTCCAATTGTGAAGCAGTCTTAACTGACCAAGAATGTTTTGTAGTTTTAGGTAGTAAAGGATATTCGTATAAGTCCCAATTTCTAAAGGCCATCTGAATCGGCTTATCTCTTTCTAATTGCTTTAAAAGTCTTAAGCGTTCTAGATCTGAAACTTTTATATGTGGCACCCTCCACTGAACTCTTTGTATATCTATTTGAAGTTGAGCGAGATCATCAGTCAGAATAACACTATTTAAGTTACAGTTACTTCTATTCAATATAAGCTCGTGTTTACAATTGATCACAATTTTATTGTAATCTTCTGCAAACCCTAAAATTTTATTTAACGGTATCACAGCACTAAAATGTCCATCACTTTGGAATCCGTTTAAGTTCCAACCCCATAATGCAGCAACTTTATTTTCTGCTTCGTTTAATGAGATGTATGATTTTATCGTTGATGTTATTCCTGAATTTTTTATACGATCTATTTCAATACCATTCATTTCGTATCTGACGTCTTGAAACAAAGACATAACAGAGTTATTAGTGAACGTAACAGTTTTCTTGATCTGGTTCCCATCCTTGCCGATCAGCTTTGCCTGACCTTCAATGTAAATTGAACTGGCTGATGGTAGTACATATATGTCTTGCTGGTGTATGGGGATTCTGATTTCATCGTTTTCTCTGAAGCTGTTATTGTAGGGATTGTATGAATGGACTTCATAACTTTCGATCGAAGTGTCGAATTGTGGTAATTCAGTAATTTGTAGCATATTCATACTTTAAACCCTAGGGCTTTAAGAAAATCTTTATTCAATTCAGTTAATTTCTTAATTTTTTTCTTACGTGTTTGCACCTTGACGATTGTAGAAGAACTAGGACGTTTTATTTTCACTGAGGTGTCTTTATAGTGTACTATCATTTTGTTTTCCTTATATGAAGACGTAGTTGAATATGTTCTTCTCCAAAGTCAACACAGTGACCAAATTGATTAACAATCCTAACAGATATGGATGAAATTATATTTTTATTTACGGGAAAGTAAATAACGTTTTGTGGTATTTCTATGCATCGATGACCTGAAGCAGTATCAGATACAAATTCATGAATAAAGTGAGTTGGTAATCCGTTGCAGTACGAACCGTGAACAAGATCACATTCAATTCTGATGACTGACAGACTGCTGTTAATAATGGGGATATTCGGTCTTGAATTTAATACTGAAAAGTATAGCAAACCACACTCATATTGATCAGATAAATGTAGTGGTGGTTGAAAGTATGAAATCAATTCCGATTTATTTCCAGAGATGGTAACCGTAGTAGACATGCTCGTATACTGAACTCTTTTGCAAGATTCTATTTATTTTATTCCTTTACTATACCAAAAATTCTTCAAAAACTTTAAACAAAGATGTCCACAATTGAAGGGGTGATCACGCTGAATATTATCATAATTATAGTGAACTTTAGAACCTACATACTTAATAAATTCCTTTGGAGGCTTAAGATTTCCATAACTGTCAAAATACTCAATATAATCATTGTATTTTGCATAGGCTACCCAATGAGATCCAGGATTTTTAGAGCTATCTAAATTAATAACTCCACATTCTTTTATAAAAGGGTGTTTAGGGAGCTCATCTCTCATAAAGACACCTCTAAAATACGGAATATTATTTCCATACTTCAAAATGTCCAAATTATTCAAGGCTTTTTTGGGTAGCCGATATTTTAGTTTTTTTCTTTCGATATGAAAATTCCGAGCCCATCTTTATACGATTTAAGGTGAAGTCCTTTTCCGATGCAAAGAGCCTCCATTTTTTCATTATGTCTCTTCGATTCAGCATACAACTTTTTTGCCATTTTGTATTCATTTATGGTTTTAGCAATACCAGCTGCACCACCTACTAAGGCTCCTGCTGCAGATAATTCCGCAAAAATAGGAATCAACGGTAATACTCCCCCAGATTTTGGTATAGGAATAACACGAGGGAGTTTAATGGATGAATCATTAGCTAATTCTCTGGCAGCGGCCATAGCTAATTCTATTGCTACTTTTTTGCATTTTGGTTTTAATTTTTTTATATGCCTTTTCGTTTTGTTAATAACATATTTAAATTTATTTTTTAGCCCCTTCCCCACATGCGAGTTTTGAAGAACATTTTTTGTTGTTTTTTTAAGACCAGAGCCAGTTTTAATTTTTGTTGATATAGCGCTGCTTACTAATCGTGCTGCCAATTTTTCCCCTACACTCGCATCCGGGGCGACTGCTCGCTCTTTTGCCATATTTAACAAAACTAAATCAGCCTTGTGGCGATCCTTTAAGTTTGAAGACTTACTATAGGCAATATCGTGTTCTTTACAATATTCGTCTAATTTATTAATGCCTTTATCTCCGCGTGTAAGCCTTTTAATTAATTTAGTGCCAGGTCCACAATAATTGTATCCTGGTAAATGTAATTCAAATGGTAAATTATTTATTAACCAATTTAGTAGACTGCTCTCTCCAATACCCATGACAAGACTGATGCATCATGAGTTGAACATTTAATAAATATTCGATTTATCAATCCAACTGTTTTCAGAAGAAGACAAACCTAACCATTTTACTAAAACCCTATTTCCTTTTCTTCTAAGAACTTTCTCGACTAGATATAAATTGGGATGTATTGTCTTTTGCAGCTCTTGCACATAAAATGCACCTAAAATGGGTTGGCCTCTAATTGCATCTTCAATTAAGTAGGTAATAGGAGTTGTATTTTGTATTTGTCGAATTTTAAATATTTCTGTCGACCAAATTAGGAGTATACCCTTTTTCAAATGTTCCTTTGTATTTACTGATACGTACATAATCGCCTACATTAAACTTGCTTTTTGTATTATCGGTTTTTGCCAACCTGAAATATCTCTCTAATATACGTGTTTTATTAGTATTGTTCACGTTTGCCGGGATTTCATCAATTGTCCGATGATAGGCGTGATTGTATTTATATATAACATTATTTAGGGTATTATCTATCCAGTTATAGTCACCCTTCAAACTAAATTCTTTATACAGCTTAGATTTTAATGTTCTGATAAAACGTTCAACAATTGATGCCTTTTTTGTTGAGAAGGTTGAATAATGGTTTATACAAAAAGATTTCATAAGTTTTTTAAATTTATTATTATAAAAATTCAGTTCCATTATCCGTTTGAAGATTTTTTGGGATACGCCCTTTATCCAACAAAATCTTGAAAGAGTTGCATACAACATCTTTGGTCTTACTTTTCAAAGGAAAGGCCCAGGCGTATTTCGAAAATGTATCAATAACGGTAAGAATAAATCTATAATTTTGATTTTCTTTTGAAATTGCTTGCATATCAATTAAGTCTGCTTGCCAAAGGTCATCTATATCTTTCATAATAGTCTTCGTGGAAAGTTAACCCTCGCATTTTTATGAATTTCGTTTACCACATCAGCTTAACTCATATTCAAAACTTAGTACATAAACATTTGTAGTGAATCCGGCAATGGTACTGAATGAAAACCATGTTATTGCTACTATTTATTCTTTAATTATGTCAGCTTCTTTCAATTCTTCAATTATTGATAATATTTCGTTATCATGGTTTGTATTGCCAGCATCTCTTGAAGCAACTAATAGTTTCAATCTCTCAACTAAATACTCAAATACTCAAATACTCAAATCTTTATTGCATTCCATATGTATTACATAGATGGTGTTATCAAATAATATAAAATCAATATGGACCCTGTCGGGCACAGCAACATTAGGAGAGAGGAAGAGCAATTCAATAATATTATGTACTATAAATTATTAGATGTATGATGTATATAGATTATGATAATTATGTTTATATATTTTAAAATTAAAATTATTAGGTCTGTGTATTAAGTGTAACTATTACTAACTATTACTGTATTAAGTGTACTAATTCGTTAGGATCATCCCAATATACCAGGTCCGTATTTTTTTATATTTCTTTAACATTGGCAAGTTTCCCCCAAGTTTAGTGTGAATATAATCGTTTGACGTTTCAGAAAACAATGGTCTGATTATGTCACGATATTTTGTTCCTTTATCACCTTTTATTTGACCTCTAGGATTGAAGTCTCTCTTATGAGCATTTGTATAATGCAATATATCCTTGTAGACAAGTTTATCTTTGCTGGATATTAGTTTTAAATCAGGTTTTTTTCGAAGTAAAAGTTCTTTCAGGCCAGGAGTTAACTTGTAGGATTTATCATCGATTTTAATCAAAATGATATTATCATTATTCAAACTATCAATTTTAGAAAATGATACTACTGAATTTCCCACCAATAAAGTTTTGTTTTCACTTCTTATTCCAAACGGTATATTTATACCATCATAAATATTATAGATATCTTGACCATCTAATGAAATTTCTAAAACATCTGGTAATTCCATTTTAGAAGACTTTTCAACCAATGTCGCAGAATTAAGTTTTGGTTCGTAGCAGTCCTCAAACTTTGTAGATGAGCTAGTATTAATGTCATCTAATTCAATATCTGCAGAATCAGTGAGTGTTGTATTTTCTAAACGTTTAATTTTTTCCATAGTTATATTCGAATCAACTAGAGTTTTAAGGGGATCTGTGACAGGTTTTAGCATTTTATTGAATGACAAGTTCATAGAGTGTTCCTGGCCCTTCATTTGTTTTATTTTGTTCTTTATGCAGTCTACAGACTTCATTAATTCTATTTTAATATTTTTTTCCATGTTTTACCAATTATAAGAACTGCATTCAACTAAAGAACAAGTTATACTGAATTGATTTTGTATTATTAATTACTTATATGTGTGCATAAACAGTCAGTCAAAATTAAAAAACATATCAAAATTCTGTCTGTATCTTCCTTTATTTAATGACGATTCTTTATTTATAAGTAGGAAATTATAAGGTTTACTCCAAACAGTTTGACAAATATTTTTGAACTCTTTCCATTGTAAATCAGAACTGACATGCTTCTCATAAATATGCTTTAAATTCACATCATCTTGTTTGAATATAATAAGAAAATTAGCATTGTCGCGTAGCAATTGCTTTGGTATTTTAGAATAGGTTTGAGACAAATAGAAACAATCTATTTGTTTATGCCTACCCATACAGAAATAATTGCGGATATTTATTTGATTTTCACAAGCAACATCATCAAATATAAATACAGAATTTGTTAAAGCTTCACTCGGAGAAATTACATCTTTGTCATTATTAAACTCGTAAAAGTTAATCTGTGGCACCCTTTTTAATACTTCAACCAAAAAACGGTATTTTGGTTGAAAAGAAGTTTTAGAGTAAAGATAAAGATTTTTAAATTTGAGCCCATTTTCATGCAGCAGTAAACTAATCATAACAATCGTTTTACCACAGTTTGATGGACCACATATTATACAGCGAATAGTATTTGGTAGTAAAGCGCTATGTCTGATGTGGTGAACAGAGTCACTTAATCTTATATTATTAACGTTGAGAGATACGGGTTGTTTGATCAACCTCATAGTGCATATTAATCTTATTTTCGCCTAACGTGCACTTATATACTCGTTATATACTACATGAAACTAAACATACAACAAACAAGAACTTAAAACTTGATGATAACGTTTAGGAAGTTGAATACGTTTGAATAAAAGTCCATTTGTTGAGGAAATATCATTTTATTATAATATAATATATAACATCATAATTATGTTCATCGTAGCGTATACATCCACTCATAATAGTAGCGTAATATATTCATTTATAGTACATAACTTATTCTAAAATAATTATTCATACATCATTTCTATATAATACATTAATTTAGAACAGTAGTTGTCTAAATATGGTTTACATAATAATTAATGCTCGATTAAAACGTAATAAGATCAATAAAAAGTTTAATGAACACTGGTTTAAATCATTGCATCACAATATCCCCAAGGCAAAGTGTGAATTTGATCTGAAAGTATCTGAACTTTATCATCGTTTCTATTTAATGCTTGCTTACTAACTTGCTGCGAATACAATATATGCTTGATAGATCTTATAATATTCATTTTAAACGACTGGCTTTTATCGAATAACAAAGAATCATTGTAATTACTTTGTTTTAAATGCTTAGTAACAGATTTAGACATACCTTTCGCTTTTGTTATCAGTGAATTCAAACTGTTAATGCAATACAGTTTTGCTCGTAAACCTGTAAATTCTGTAATAACATCACCTCCCATTTCGTCTTTAAACAAGGCAGGAATTTTTGAGTTAATTCTAGGTATGTTATATTGATTATCTATTAGGAAATTACTAGTATCAAAATATGTTATATTATCGTGCATGTCATGGTAAAAGTCTTCTGTATGAATTAAGTA
Organism: Xestia c-nigrum; assembly: GCA_916618015.1. Lineage (NCBI taxonomy): Eukaryota > Metazoa > Arthropoda > Insecta > Lepidoptera > Noctuidae > Xestia > Xestia c-nigrum. The sequence continues at coordinate 5,025,863 of OU745262.1, forward strand.
AAGTAAACTATCGGTATCTGTATAACATAATTCAGCCTTGTCTCCATATTTCTTTTTTATGTAATCGTAATGAAACTGATATAAGTGTTGTTTGGCGTACTCTAAAACTGTAAATCCGATGTAAATTGGTCGATCTAATATTATTTTATCGCGATTTAACTGTATTGCTACAAAGTCGTCCGCGAATATTGACACACTTTTAAAATTAGGTTTGGAAATCAATTTTTCTGCGCAAAGTTTCTTATTCGTGAAGTTTTCGTTGTCATTCCATTTGGTTACTAGTTTTATGTCCACTTGTTTCCTTTTATTTTCTATAGTTTTACCAAATATTGCATTATTTAGAAGTTTAAAAAAATCTTTTTCAAAAGAAGTTTTAGATGCTATACGTCGATTGGTATTCAGATCTATATATTTCTTTAAGAAATCATCCTGTCTGAACGTTAGTATGCGATGTATTTTTTTTAAAACTAGACCATTTTTTATGCATTGTTTTAAATGTACATAATGAATGACATAATTAAATTTATCATATAGATTAGCAATTAACTTGGTTGATTTCCCCCCAGGAGGCACAAATTTCTCTGCAGCAAATGGTAAATCTTTATGCTGATCGTGAATACAATCTGGGTAACATAAATCTACTTCTAATATAAAACCATATACGCTGTCATCTGATAATTGCAATACATTAAAGCTGTCAATTTCATTCTGAGTTAAAAATCGGAACTCTGAAATAGGCAACTTTTTAGTCATTGCATAACCATAAAGATTATTGCAATCTAGATAAATCAAATAACTCGTCGGTTTTAAATCATCATAATGAGGTAAATATTTATTATTTGCTTTAGCATGACGAAGTAAGCATTGCGCCAAGTATACCTTTTTCAATAAATGTATAAATTTCTAAATCACTAATGAGCTCTAATTCAACGCTAGTGTACAGAAGCATAGCATCCCAGCTCAAACTAGGTGAAGTCACATAATGAGCAGGATCCAGTTTGTAAAAATGAAAACTTGTCTCTCTAAATTTTTCAAATATGTCACATAACAACAAAACATCGCATTTCAAATACAAATCACTGTATTCACCAAGCGTCTTTATCTCAAAATTATTCCAAATATCTTGAGCGTGAGCATACTCGACATCTGTCAGAGATTCCATGGTTAAACTATTATAAAAACTAGATTTTTGGGGCAGTTCTTTTTCATCAAATTTTGACCAGTCATCCATATAATACCTACCTTACCTTACCTACCTACCTTACCTTTCTTACGTAATAAATTAAGTTTACTTTTATCCTTAAACTCTCTCGTTAAATAAACAAAATCTTTTTCTGACAAGCTTTTACTTAAAGAATCTAGACTTGAGCTAAGAAAATGAAAGGAATCAATAAATTTAATCTGTATTGAACGAGTACCTTGTTTTGTCTTAATTAATTTAGTAATTGTGAGATATTTTTCTTTGGTTTTTGGAATTATTTTAATTGAGCCTTCATATTTAGCCAACTCTCTAATAAATATATGCGAGTCATAACCACTTAAATTATGAAATACAACCGGTATGAATGGACACACTTTGAACATCAAATTACAATGCGAGTGCGCTGCCCCTCTATACTCGGAAGTAATATGATCATGATCACGAACTTTATCTCCGGACAGTAACTGATTACATATATGACATTTAGTTGCATTTCGATATTCTCGTTCTTGATTATGAGTTAAAGGTTTCATTGATAATTGAGTAGACAAAACTTTGTTTATTCGTTTAGCATCTTTTACTAAACGTTTTAAAAATACTTCAACACAATCTACGCCTCTATACGTAACAAATTTGTTAAGTTTGTTATCATGAAAACAACATATGTAATATGCGAAACTTGATGGTTGATGAATTTTTAATGTCGTAGTATTTTTAGAGCTATTATCATCGCATTGTATTAACAAACTCTCGAAATCAGCATAAATAATAAAATTAATCTTAAGTTGTCTTTCATAGTGTTTAAATTTCAATATGGTATGTTTTTCCGGTAGTATAGTCAAAATTTTAGAACAAGTATGAGATGCGTATTTATTTTCATTTGTAAAAAATTGTAAACATGAATCGCATAGGAAAACTTTGCCGTGATGATGCGTAATCTGACGTCGCACTAAGCGTACGAGATCTTTTATTAAACAATAATGTCCTTTCCCATTTCTTTCAATATATAATAAATTAATATGATTTTCTTTTTTCTTATTCGTCATATATAAAGGTCCGGTGACAGCACATTTATTGTCTAAACCATATATGGTAATGCTTATTGTAGTATTTATCAATTCAAAAAGTTTAATATCATTTTGTGAAGGAGGTAATGACATTCCTTGAATATTGAGAACTTCGCTATAATGAGGATAGGACGTCGTTCTGCACACATTACTTGTACGAGGAAATAATGCGGCTACGACGCACCATAAAAAACAACATTCATCATTATTATGTAAATTCAAACAACTTTTAGTATTTTTTATTACTGAGGGCAACTTAATGTATGTGCCACCTCTCATGGGACAATATTTGCATATATTCATCTCAATATGACTTAGCGAAAGATATGTCCAACCTGACTGTACGTGTTCAAATTCAGACATTTTCCGCATCAAGACATGTATTTTATTCGAAAAGAAGTCATTTATATCAGTATTTTTATAGATAATATCATACTTAGTGTTAAAAGATTTCAGTTCTAGTTCTTCATTGTCAGATCTCAGTAAAAGAAACTTAACAAAAAGCTCAAAATTTACTTTTATACAGTCATACTTATTCAGTATCATAGTTATTAATTTATTAATATTTGGAAGCACAGAATTCAGGATCGCCTCAGGGGTGAGGTACTCGTCATCCTGACTCATATGTCTATCAACATTACTCAGGATCGCCTCAGAAGTGAGGTGCTCGTCATCCTGACTCTTATGTCTATCAACATTACTCAGGATCGCCTCAGAAGTGAGGTGCTCGTCATCCTGACTCTTATGTCTATCAACATTACTCAGGATCGCCTCAGAAGTGAGGTGCTCGTCATCCTGACTCTTATGTCTATCAACATTACTCAGGATCGCCTCAGAAGTGAGGTGCTCGTCATCCTGACTCTTATGTCTATCAACATTACTCAGGATCGCCTCAGAAGTGAGGTGCTCGTCATCCTGACTCTTATGTCTATCAACATTACTCAGGATCGCCTCAGAAGTGAGGTGCTCGTCATCCTGACTCTTATGTCTATCAACATTACTCAGGATCGCCTCAGAAGTGAGGTGCTCGTCATCCTGACTCTTATGTCTATCAACATTACTCAGGATCGCCTCAGAAGTGAGGTGCTCGTCATCCTGACTCTTATGTCTATCAACATTACTCAGGATCGCCTCAGAAGTGAGGTGCTCGTCATCCTGAGCTAAGTTCAGACGATAAGTTGCGATTCTATTTTTAAATGCTGTTGCTATAATAAATATATTTTTGAATTCAGTTCTCAATAAACTATTAGTCTTGTGTATATTAGTTCTCATATGATATGCATATTGATTTCGTGGTATTTCAGTTTTACATTGCGTACAAGTCATATTTGTACTACATGATCTTGTGAATGGTGTTCTGTGTTCTCTGGACTGTACAACTGTGAAATAAAAACATACGATTTAAGTGGAATATCCGCATATTTTTTTATTTATTAAATTGACTACACATTTGTTACATGTAATTATTAGGATTACATTATATAGCATACAGACAAATTAAACAATACTTAACTAAAAAAAAAACGTTATACTTAATATGGGAAAAAAACTAAGTGCATTCGATTTGCCCTACCAAATGTCAAAAGTAGTGATTGTGACATAATGTTGAATCAAGAGAAACTAGAATTCGTCGATAAAACAGTTTTCTTGGGAATCACGCTCGATTCAAAGCTACAATGGGGTCCTCATTTAACATCTCTTGCAGGACGGCTGAGCTCAGCTGCATATGCTGTTAGAAAGATCCGTCAATTTACTGATATTGATACCGCGAGGCTAGTCTATTTCAGTTATTTTCATAGTATTATGTCATACGGTATTTTACTGTGGGGACGTGCGGCAGACATCGAGTCTATATTCATTCTGCAGAAAAGAGCAATCAGAGCCATATACGAATTACGTAGACGCGACTCTCTGAGAGAACTGTTTAAGGAAATTAACATCTTGACTGTACCTTGCCAATACATCTATGAAAACATCATGTACGTTAGGAAAAATCTGCATTTATTCAGTAAAAGAGGTGACAGACACCACTATAATACTAGAAATAGGGACCAACTCGTTCAGCCAGGTTTCAAGCTTGCTAAAGTAGATTCATCTTTCATGGGGTACTGTTTAAAATGTTACAATAAAATACCTCCTCACATTCTACAACTGAATGAGACGAAATTTAAATCTTGTATAAAACGCACACTATGTAGGCAAGCATATTATAATTTGGGGGATTACATTAATGATAAAAATGCTTGGCTCAATGCTGGTCCTGCTCCACAACCATAGGCAAACTAACTGATTCCCAGGTAACGTTATTGTGGAAGCTGCAGAAGATTTTAAAATATCCTTGCATTGTATAGATTCCATCTCGTAGTATTATATAACTGCATAGCACATTTGTGTGAGTTCTATGTACTGTAAAGCCACCATTTACATTTAGTTATCTTTTTCTTTTTTTGACTTGAATATGCCTTGGCGGCTGAGAAATTGTCATGCTCACTCAAATGTCTCGCTGATGGTGGCGGGTGTGTCGGGTCATTTAGCTCCCTTCAATATGGTCGAGTTGAAGGGCGCCGATACATGCGTCATGTTCGTGAACGGGCGCTGTCAGTTGGGACTGGTCATCTCTTAGCTGCCATGGTTAATTTTAATTTCTTTTTTTTTTTTTTTTACACTGTTGATTTAATCTTTTCTCTGGACGCTCTTAATGTGCACGTCTTTCTACATCGTTCTCACATATATGTATAATCACACATGAATGATGTAACCAAGATTTTGTAACAATATATTGATTTAAAAAGAGTGTCCATGGAGTTTCTTGCCCGTTCTTCTCCATAGAGATCTACGCTAGGGAATGGGCAACTACAGTACTTTCTCAAGTTATTATGCCTTGTGACTGTGACTGTAGCTTTGATTTAATTTGTAATTTGACATTCAAAAGTGCCGTAATGGTCTAGTTGAAATAAATGCTTTGAGTTTGAGTTTGAGTTTAAGAATTACGAGTAATTAAAGAAGGTTACCGAAAATTACTAGGATTATATTAACATAATGATAAATTAAGCAGAAATATAAAAAAAACTTAATAATAAGAATTTATTAAAGTCACAGGGCAGTTTTTAAAATCTTTGTCGACTGAGGACGTAAATGCTTTTAGATGGCGCCACATCTCCGTATCCGTATCAGTTTTTGTTTTGATCGTAACGATTGAATGACGCCACCTATTTACCGGTGGTACACTTGCGATCTCCTCACAATTATAGACCTTTACTTCAACGTAATACGGTCCTTGTTTTGTTTCGCTTATTTTTCGAGCATAGCCTTTCTCAACTTTCTTAGTATAGTAAGAATAAATAGGAGGCGATGTTTTACCGGCTGATGTGGACGGCTTCAGTGAATCATCCTCTTCGCTTTCACTGCCGAACAGGTCTCGTGCCGTTAACTTATTATCAGTCAACGGCACCGGATTTATTCGAGGCTTCTTCGATCCGCGAGGCTTAGATCCACATCCGACAGACGCTCTGGAACGCTTGTTTGCAGCAGATTTCTCAACCCGAGGCGATGATGTCGTTTTCTGCTGCATCGGCTGCTGCTCGGCATCTGATTCTTCTCCAGATGAGAACAATTGAGGCATTGAAGATGAAGATGACTTGGACCTAAAACAATATATTCAAAATATTATTAAAAATGATATCAAATAAGTTATTTGAAGGATTCGCTAGGTTAATCTAGAGGAACCTTAAAAAATATATAATGTATGACAACAAAACGAGGAAAATATAATTTGCTCATTAAATTAAAATTTCTGATAATAGCTAAATCGAATTCAATATTAATTTTATTTGTACAAAGTTTGTACTACAATCAAACTCACTCGACATTTATAATATTAGTTAGGATTAAATAAGTTCTCTATATTGAATAAGTAGGGACAATAATTTTTAGTAGTAGTGTTATAATAATAATAATAATAATAACTGGCAACACACGAGTCAACAAGTCGAAAAAATTTCACTCAATATTTTTTTTTAACAAATTACTAAATACGATTACAATTTCCAGAACCAGCTACCAGCCCCCTTTTTATAAATACAAGAGTTACGTTATAAACATAAAAACAGCATATAATATCCATTTTACATCATGAAACGAAAAAAAAACTGTGACACGGAATGACATACGTCATGAGTGAAAGTGAAAAGGAAATGATAAAAATTTAAAATGAAATCACGACTATGTTGACCAGAGCTGCAGCTCGACGCGCACGTTTACCGCCTCCGGACCCGTCGCTCAGCTCCGCCTCGCCGCCGCCGGAACCCAGCCCCATCGTGAGTGCTGTGACACCGGCCGTGGCAGTTGCGTCGAGCTCAAGCGACGAGTATTTCTCTCCGCCCACGACGCCACCACCTGCTCGTCGACGGGGAGGACGCCGGCCGCCGGACGGCTTAGGACCTCGAGGCCCACCGGCTTCTGATAGGGTCCCAGCTCCCGGCGGAAGTGTGCAGCGCATGCGATGGACGAAATCGAATAACGAAAACGTCATGCGCGCATACTATGGGGCTACAGAGGGGGGAATCAACCTGACCGCGTACCGTGTTAGGATGCTCTCTCTGTTTCAGGTGCTTGAGCCAGCTTAGCTGTCAACGTGTCGGCACAACGACTGTCGGATCAGGTGCGAGTCATCCAGCGTAATCGTATGTTGGATGACACCGTACTTGATCGCTTGCGAACTGAAGTGCAGAGTAGCCGTGTCACGGCCACGCCGCCGTCGCAGGCTGTGGTTCCACCACAGTCTACCGCAACAACACCATATTGCGATGGCGACGTGAGTAGTGACATGGTTACTAATGTAAGTACCCAGTGCAGTGAGGATATGAGGAGTGCTTTGGAGGGTGCGATTCGGGAGTATCGGTTCATGACGCCCGAACTTAGACCACGCTTACCTCGTTTGCCCATGCACAACAAAAATAAGATGCTGATGGCTGTTCTGGATTCGCAGTTGTCAAATTATTTTGATAGCTGCGAAGACCTCACCGATATTCACTCGATCCTGTATTGTGCGGCCGTAGCGGCATGTCGTGTAGCTCATGTTAAATTTTCTGATGACAGAGCTACACGACCAAAACCAGCCGTACCGGCATGGCAGTACAGGATTGAACAACGTATTGGTGGGGCCAGAGCACTCATCGGCAAATTGATCTGCTTCAGGGAGGGCAATACTCGCCCTAGGGTGATGCGTTTTGTGAGACGGGCGTTCTCGGGGACTGATATCAGTCCTCGAGACTATATGTTTCGTGTCACAGAGCGCATCGACTTCCTGAAGCAGAAAGTGTATGCATGGGCAAGCCGTATTCGTAGGTATAAGCGGCGGGTGGACCGATACACTCAGAATCGCACATTCCAAAGAGATGAAAGGTGGGTTTACAGGGCTTGGGAGCGACCGGACCAAGGTGTGGCTGACACGCGCCTGCCAGATGATGACGCAATGTGTTCATTCTGGCGCAGCATCTGGTCGGTGCCTGTCAGCCATGCTGAGGGTGAATGGACTCGGGTGGTTGAGCGAGCGTGCGATCCAGTACCAGAAATGGGGGCAATCACTATCAGCCCCCAAGACGTAGCTTGTGCAGTCCGTCCGTTGCCTAATTGGAAATCTATTGACGAAAATTCTGTTATGTCAGCTTCTCAGAATGGATGTAGGAACGGGTCCCGCGGTACTAAGGAGCTACTCCTCATTGATATGGCCATAAGCCAACAGGTTCGCCGTTCCCGAAAGGATCTGTCGACATGCTGGATAGACTATAAGAAGGCCTACGATTCGGTGCCACATACATGGCTTAGGAGGGTGCTAGAGTTGTATAAAGTTGATGCAACTCTGCGCACTTTCCTAATGTCGTGTATGGGGCAATGGAGGACAGTCCTTCGCTATCCAGGATGTCGGCAAATTCAGAGGAATAGCGAGCCGATAAGGATAGAGCGAGGTATATTTCAGGGCGATAGTTTGAGTCCACTTTGGTTCTGCTTAGCCTTGAATCCTCTGAGCACACTGCTGGAGGATTCAGGTCTAGGCTATCGGTTGCGGAAAGATGGTCGGGTTATATCTCACCTCCTTTACATGGATGACTTGAAACTCTTTGCCCCCAACGATTTTCAACTGATGGAGCTACTGAAGGTAACTGAAACCTTCAGTAGCGCCATCAGGATGGAATTTGGTGTGGACAAATGTGCGGTCATGCATGTAAAGCGAGGGGGGATTGTGGAATCTGTGGGAACCCAGCTCTCAGATTCCATAAATCTTAGATCCCTCTCAGCAACCGAAACCTATAAGTATTTGGGTATGTCGGAAGCGCTGGGCATCAGTGTGGCTGACATGAAGCAATCGTTGAAGGAGCGCTTCTTTGGCCGCCTGAAAAAAGTATTTAATAGTCTTTTATCGGGCGGAAATAAGGTGCGTGCCTTCAACGGTTGGGTCATGCCGGTTTTGATGTACTCTTTCGGCATACTCAAATGGACTCAAACAGAACTAGACGCCCTGGATACGAAGGTCCGTAAATTGTTGACGGCATATCGAATGCATCACCCGCGTTCTTCGGTAATGAGACTGTATATCCCGCGGAAGTGTGGGGGTCGAGGCTTTTTAAACGCTAAGACTCTCCACAATCGTGAGATATGCAGTCTCAGGGAATATTTCCTAGCAGCCGACGTGGGGATGCATCGAGATGTGGTCGCGATGGACAAGGGCCTCACCCCGCTCTCCTTGGCTAAAGAGAACTGGCGCATACCTGTAGTATTTACTACTGATGACCGCAGGAAAGAATGGCAGAGCAAGGAGCTTCACGGGCGCTTTTACCGGGCTCTTCATGGGCCCGATGTAGATTTTCAAGCGTCCGTGTCCTGGCTACGATCTGGGGACCTCTTCGGAGAAACCGAAGGTTTTGTCTGTGCAATTATGGATGAAGTTATGATGACGAATAACTACCGGAGATTTATTGTGAAGGACGGTACGGTTGACATATGTCGGGCATGCCACCGTCCAGGCGAATCAATCCGTCACATTATCTCCGGATGTTCTCGTCTAGCTAACGGAGAGTACTTGCATAGACACAACCTTGTAGCTAGGATTATCCATCAGCAACTTGCTCTAAAATACAATCTTGTGGAATCGGAAGTGCCCTACTATAGGTATGTGCCCGACCCAGTTCTCGTTAATGGCAGTATCACACTGTACTGGGATCAATCCATCATCACTGACAGGACTGTTATAGCTAATAGACCTGATATAGTGGTGATGGATCGATCAGAGCGGCGCGCAATGATTGTTGACATAACGGTCCCGCATGATGAGAACCTCGTGAAAGCCGAGAAAGATAAACAAATAAAGTATCTTGACTTGGCTCGCGAGGTTGTCGACATGTGGGAAGTGGACTCAGCAATCATTGTGCCGATAGTAGTGTCAGCGCATGGCTTAATTGCCAAGAGCCTCGACCAACACCTGAGGAGGCTCTCGTTAGGCAGCTGGATCAAGGGCTTGATTCAGAAAGCGGTACTCCTGGACACGGCCCGTATCGTTAGGAGGTTCCTCTCTCTGGAGCCCTGACCGCCGGTAGCTTGGACCCTGTTCCCGATACCGGTGGGCTACAATTTTTTATATTTTTAAATGTTTTTTTATATATGTTTTATATCAATATTTAAAAATGTAAAAAATTTGTTGCATAATTGAATAAAGGGAATAATAATAATATTCCACAACTATCACACAACGCCATCTAGTCCCTCAAGCTAAGCAGAGCTTGTGTTATGGGTACTAGACAGCTGATAAACATACTTATATATTTTTAAATACATAAATATTATGGATAAATAACACCCAGACACAGAACAAATGATCGTGCTCATCATACAAACATTTGTCCTGAGTGGGAATCGAACCCACGACCTCCGGCATAGCAGTCAGGGTCACTAACCACTAGACCAACAGGCCTGTTATTCTGTTTATTGAAACAGAATGCATACACGCTGCATACAGTTTACAGTTCGACTGAATAGTATGTATGTTATGGACCAAGTGATGAATTGGGCATTATACATAATGCCCGGTCATTATGAAAAATGGCCAATATAAGAGTGCAATTTGATAAGAATTATTCAAATAATCAAATTGACCGGGCATTATACATATTGTCCATCACCTTTTGGGCAGAGTAATACAACCATATTTAATTACTATTTTTTTATTGTTATTGTCATAAATATTGAACCATTGATATAATCAGACTCATTATTTGGATTAATCAAGTCATTTTAAAAATATAACATAAAACATATTTAAAAATCGAAAAATTTACAACATGTCTATGTCTAATATTGTTTTATAGAAATTTGTTCTCCTTGCCCAGTGGCACAACTCTCATGAAAAGATAATGCACCATTCCTGAGAAATACCGATTAATATGACATAACCTTAAAACACTTTATATTCCCCCTAAGAAGCGAAGTCGACGGAGCCCCGCTTCGCGGGGCCCCTATTTCCGAGTGCAGGGTTTAAAGGAACCTAACTAACCTAACGGGGGGGTGCCCCAAGTCCCGATTATGCGGGCAGAGATACTTCCGTATGTTCAGTTGACAATAATTCGAGACATTACAATTTCGCGAGAAAAAAAACACTTTATATTGTAAATAAGAATAACGATATTGTTGTGAATAAGAATAACGTGTTTGACAATTTTACGGTGACATATATAATTATAACCTTGCCCTCCGCATTTAGAGGACATTCTGCAACACTTTCTCAGCGAAATCTCTGTCTCTGGAACATCTTCAGGCATAATAAATCTTAATTTCGTAATGCAGTGTTAACACACTCGCGTTGACACTGAGTTACGAAACTGAAACCTATCCGCGTCAGTCCATATTCGCTTACAATGCAAAACTAAACAAAAAAAAACAATACCGCTTGAAGTCTGCCGCATGAGCCGCGCGCTGGATTGCGGTCTCTGATTGGTCAAAGCGTGCCACGCCATGTGTGCCTCCCTCCCCGCCCTCACACCCGCGTCAAATTTAGCTTTATTATCAAATTGCCCAATTATCGTGTAGCAATATAATAATGACCGTGCAATGTAATAAATAATGAAGTTAAGATAGTATTAATCACTTAGCCCGATAGAGATAGCCATTATGCATAATGCTTGAACATTATTTATAATGCCCGCATTAATCACCTGGTCCATAACATGTACACATTACACATTTGTAACTCATTATTATTTAATAAAATAATTAAAGTTAACTTACATTTTTCTGGTTGATGCGTAGCTAGTGTGTAGGCGTTGATTCTTTCCCTCGTAGAGAGCAGTTTGTGATTTGGCTAAGATTCTTGCGCATTATATAGAGCAAAATCCAGACGATGATCCTCCAAATATGTAAAGTCCGTGTGTAAGAATATGATAACTAAGATATCCTATTTACATTTGTAAACAAAATATACTAGTTACTAATAATTTAAGGATTGTTAAATATGACTTAGAATTATACTACACGAATACCGCGACTTCAGTTGTCGTAAAAATGCTAAACATACATTTACTAACACATATTTAACAACAACGAACATACAAATATGCCGAGACCATAATCAATATAGTGACATACCTTTAGAATCAATGATCGCAGAACACTGTCAGCATTTTATCCAAATAACGTTTGGTTTCATTAAGGTGATGATACACTGACACTCACATTGTAAACAAATCATATACTTTTTCTAGTAAATGTATGCACACGGTGTTACATTCTGTACGATCTAAACAGACCCTAAATGCTATTAATACATACATATTAGTTCCTATGGATTTGCTTGTATATTTTAATGTTATTAATTAATGTTATAAATTATTAAATTGTATTTGGTTAGTTTAACGGTTTTTACCTTCTATGCTAGAGATACATACATATAGGTTCCTCTGGATTTGTTTATAATTTAAATATTATTAATTAATAACAAACAAACATTGTCTGATCTCATGTTTCGCTATTTTATTTCAATATCAAATTTAAAAAAAACTTTAAAGAAAGTAGTTATAAATAAAATCGAAACCAATAAAACATCATTTAATTTCTCAATTCCCTCGGATGTGCTCCTGTGAAAACTACAATGTCGGTAAGTTTATTTAATTAAATAATTTAGGTATTTGTTTTAATAACTTATGATTAGAATTACAAGATTTTTTCTATTTCAGATACCGAGCTGGACTTACTCACCGATATCCCCTCCATTAATGATAAATCCTGACATAGTTGAAAACGTCGTTAATTACTTAGATGAGGAGGAACGAGCGAACAATGTTGATAACAAACAGTTGTTAAGTTTTTACAAAACTGTGTCAGCCGGCTCTAAAGTAATTCGGATTGAGGTCTATAATGCAAATCAATTTGAAAGCATTGAACAGTCCGTATGTCAGTGCAGTGCTGAAATATGTTTTCAGCACATTGTGAAGAACATTTACACTGACAGCATTTACTTGAGAGTAAAGGATATGCTACATTATTTGAACAATACTTTTTACCAGTCGCTGTAGAACAAGAATGAAGTGTACCTATTCATTTAATTTACTTATACTTATTTGTATTATATGAATCTGAAATAAATCATAACTACTTATACATTGGAAAGCGTTTTATTTAATTTATCTAAATCTTAAAACCGGTTTAAAAACTTTATAAGATCATCTTCATCAACAAAATTCACATGGAAACAAAATAATATGAAGCTGCAAGGCTCATTCAGACTCACGAAGTACATATTTATAATGAAGATATCGTATGTCCCTTTAGTATTCAGTGTTAGGTTATGAGCTAGAATATCGAATATATAAAACAAACACACGTAGCGAATAGTACTCAGTTACTTAATATATTGCATGAATAGACAACACTTTGAACTGATATTGTAAATTAATATTATAAATGAAACTAAAAAATATTTGAATATTGATGAAATGAATAGTGAAATTGGGGTGACCTGGATCTCCTTGATCCAGGTCCCCCAATTTTACCCTACTCAAAGACATTAGAATTTATTTTTAATAAAGTTATTGTGTTGTTTAATCGGTAGTAATTAATTTATCTCATACCCAGCTCGTAACAATATTATAACTTACTTGTATTCACAGTGTGGGCACGCATGTGTCCTAGTATCGTTCCTCGACAGATGTCTATAGCGCACGTGATTTGAGATATGAGCTGACGAGTGTGTTCGCCTAGTAGACGAATATCAACCTTGCGTTAATAGACATAAAGTTAGAACTTACTTGTATTCACAGTGCGGACACGCATGCGTCCTAGTATCCTTCCTCGACAGATGTCTATAGCGCACGTGATTGGAGATATGAGCTGACGAGTGTGTTCGCCCAGTAGACGAATATCAACCTTGCGTTATTAGACATAAAATTAGAACTTACTTGTATTCACAGTGCGGACACGCATGCGTCCTAGTATCCTTCCTCGACAGATGTCTATAGCGCACGTGATTGGAGATATGAGCTGACGAGTGTGTTCGCCCAGTAGACGAATATCAACCTTGCGTTATTAGACATAAAATTAGAACTTACTTGTATTCACAGTGCGGACACGCATGCGTCCTAGTATCCTTCCTCGACAGATGTCTATATCGCACGTGATTGGCTAGCGCGGCCGGCGACGTAGCTGACATGTCGCACAGAGTGCACGCGTACGTCGATATGTGCTGACGTGTGTGTTCACCTAGGAGGTAGTCTGTGGCGCAGCGGGTCCCGCATAGTTCGCAGACGAACGGAGAGTTTGGGTAGACATTCTGGAAGTAAACATAGGGAATTTGTTAGATGAAGGGTGTATTGATGGACTAGGACTGGACTAAAAAGCTAGATTAGCTAGGTAAACTCAAATCTACTTAGAAAAAATCTCAAATTAATTCAATGATTGTCAACACGCAACCTAAATCGCTGAGTCAAGAAGCATTAAGCCTCGTATCCACTAGGCAACAAAAGACGCGCAACACGTGACGCTCAATATGTTCGGCAGCGTTGTACAAGATGGCGCGACGTTGATGCTGGCGCATGGCGCGGCGTGCAACATGAAAAACCAAAACACGTTCTGCAACATGTTGTACAAGTCGTGCGCCAAATGTTGTCTAGTGGATACGAGGACCATCTTACAGCATTTGTCGTGGCGCAACATGTATTGCAGTATTATGTTTAAAAACCAACCAGTTATTTCCAACTCTACTTTGCCATTGTAACCAACATGTGTTCATGAGCACATGCCACATTGCAATTTAATCCTTATGTATGACGACAGTTATAGCCTTTTAAAGCATTTAAAGCTTTTCCATACAAAAACACGATTACTTTAACATACCTGCCTTCTCAAATGATCGCACAGTTTCCTATTATTTGCAAAGTGCTGTCCACAATGATAGCAGGCGATCAGTCGCTCCCCTGTATGAGTCCTTACATGGGCTTTAAACATCTCCTTGCGAGGGAATACGGCACCGCAGCCAGCCCAAGAGCAGAGATAGTTGTCTGCATAGTTTGTGTGGACTTGTACGTGATCGAGAAATACCTGAAAGAAGTAGAAATTATGGTTAATACTAGCTGACCCGCGCAACTTCGTCTGCCGTGAAAGAGCCATCAGAGCCATATATAATCTTCGTAGGCGCGATTCTCTAAGGGAACTATTTAAGGATATTGGCATCATGACGGTTCATTGCCAATACATCTACGAAAACATAATGTACGTCAGAAAAAATCTGCATCTTTTTGGTAAAAGAGGTGACCGACACAATTACAGTACTAGAAATAGGAACCAACTAGTTCAGCCAGGCTTTAGACTCGCTAAAGTAGACTCATCTTTCATGGGGTACTGTTTGAGATGCTATAATAAAATTCCACAAAGTATTCTTGAACTGAATGAGAAAAAATTTAAAACATGCATTAAACGCACACTATGTAAACAAGGATATTACAAGTTGAGCGATTATATCGCTGATAAAAATGTTTGGCTTAATGCTGGTCCTGCTCCACATGGACAGGGGCGCAAAAATTGATAGCATTACATGGTATTGTTGGAGCTGCTGAAGATTGTACAACTATCTTTGCATTGTATAGATTCAATGTTAGTATTATATAATCGCATAGCCCATATTGTGTGAGTACTATGTACTAGTAAGCTATCATTCACTGGAAACCTACGACAGTTCTTGACTTGAATGTGCCCTGGCGGTTGAGAGTATGTCATGCTCTCTCGAATGTCTCGCTGATGGTGGCGCGTGTGTCGGACCATTTAGTTCCCTTCAAAATGGTTGAGCTGAATGGTGCTGATCCATGCGTCATGCTCGTGAACGGGCGCTGTCAGTTGTGACTGGTCATCTCTTAGTCGCCATGGTTTATTTGAATTAATTATTTTGTTTTTGAGTTGTATTTTATTTTTGTTTTGCTATGGACACTTTTAACGTGCACATCTTGCTACATTGTTCTCACATAATATACCATCTCAACAAGAATGATGTAACCAAGATTTTGTAACAATATTTTGATTTAAAAGAGTGTCCATGGAGTTTCTTGCCCGTTCTTCTCCATAGAGATCTACGCTAGGGAATGGGCAACTACAGTACTTTCACAGTTTTTATGTCTTGTGACTGGGACTGTAGCTACTTTAAATGTTCATTTTTGTTTCGACAATTCAAAAGTGCCTGTAACTGGCCTACTTGAAATAAATGCTTTGATTTTTTGATTTTGGGTACAGGCCTCTCTTTGTTTGTGGCAAGCTCCACGCTCTTGTGCCAGTCTCATCCAGGATATTCCCGCAATGGCAACAATATCGTCTGCTTATCTCACCGCTGGACGACCAAAACTTCTGTTTGGATTTCTAGAATGCCACTTGGTCACAGCTTTACTCCACCTGACATCACCACGCCTTGCTAGGTGTCCTACCCTACTCCATTTGAATTATCATCATTAATCATTATTTCAGCCGAAAGACGTCCACTGCTGGACATAGGCCTATCAAGTGTCGCCACATTGACCGGTCTCGTGCGACTTCATCATTCGGTTATTTGAGTATTGCTCAGGCATAATATAGGTATCTACATAAAGAAAAACAGGCGTTGAATTGAGAACTTCTTCCAAAAAACCAAACTTGAGACATCTGGCACGGGAGAAGTCATTCCCAGAGTGGGAGAAGTCATTTGATGATTTCACATCCTAAAAAAAAAAAAACAAAATAAAGACATCTGACACGGGCTAATGCCAGTATCATTCTTTCACGGAAAATCATAACACCGTGATTCAAAAAATGGAGTCAAATGAACAACGCCATTTATAGAGCACGAAGTTAAACTGCTAAAACATATGCATGGAAAGCGGTCGAACAGACACTCTACTGGCTTTGTTATAGATTTTTAAAGCAAGGTGATGTTGACTATTCTCTTCTCCTCTATCTTGTGATTTTTATTCATTAGTACCATTTTGGTTTCATAGATTGTCATTGCATGTATCCTTAGATCATGATGCTAAGTTCTCCTTAAAAACTTTAAAGTCATAAATCTTTTGATGGAGAGCACCGATAGCAAAGAAACAAAAATCAAAACTTTCTCTAAGTTATGCACAATAATAATTTGTGCATTAAATCAAACCACATTGGTTTTATAATTTACACCTAAAAGGGCTACGTAGAGACACACAGACACAGACGAAAATTTAAAAAATATTATAAAAAGGGGTTCTGTGTGTGATCCTTTAACAGTACAAAACAAAATAACTTGTTACAAAAAGTGAAAACCGGGTGGTTTTTGAACGTGAGAACCAAAGTTATTATCGGAAATCTTACAGCATTACACAAAATCAAAAAGTATTTTATTTCTGTACTGAGGCTTGACCTTGCGACTCACTGTTCGGAAGGCGGTTGCCGTCACCGACGGACTATTTGTTCTCGTGACAATTTGTCTAAAATAGTTATTCTATTACAATGCATGTTATGACAGTTGTCAGTTGTCAAACAGTTGAAAGCTATAGACGAAATGCAATATTGCTCACCCCCGTAAGTAATTAGCGTGATAATATATAGCCTATGTCCTTCCCTGGGTTGAAATACATCTCCTTGCCAAATTTCATTACGATCCGATCAGCCGTTTTGTCGTGAAAAGGTAGCAGACAGACAAACAGAGTTACTTTCACATTTATATAATGGTATGGATTGGTTGTCCTGTGGAGATTTCTCCATGTATCGTAAGTGCCAGTTATGATCACGATAGCCATAGCAGTCATCAGCACGCACCAAAACAAATAAACCATTTATTGTTTTCATTAGAGAAAATGTTCAAGATCACGATAGTTGACGATTCAAGACTTTAACAGGCTTAGCGAGACGCGATGCGACGCGTGAAATGTGTATCTTTTCGTGTAGTAAATGAGGTTATTTTTGAGAGCAGCGGTGGCCCAGTGGCGGCGGTCCCGACTTACGAACAGTAAGTCGTGGGTTCACTGCTTTAAAAAACGGTGAAGGAAAACCTCGTGAGGAAACCGACATGCCCTCGAAACAAAAATTCGAAGACACGAATGTGACATCTACCAACCGGTACTAGGCCCGCGTGGTGGTTTATGGTTCATACGCAAAATACGCGCTTTGACGTGGAGTTGCGGACACCAGCCCGTTACAATACAATAAGGTTATATTTTGAGTCACTCTATAAAATGTGCGCGCAGCGTCACGTCTCGGTGTGAAATGACCCTTATTTTTGGATTTCAAAGTTAAGAATTTTAAAGCCGCATCTCCACTGGGGCCGAGCGGCCGAGCCTCGTGAGATTACGAGTATAAGGCCTCACTTACGAGACTCGGCCGCACGGCTGTGCCACGGGTTTGTGGAATCATGGCTAGATGGATAAATAAAAATACCAAATGACAACTGACCTGCATTGAGTTATGTTTTGTTTCACAGCCAAACCACATGCAAGTATAATCGTTAACTTGAATAGGTATCTGGTTTCGTTTGGTAGAGTCCTTTTTGCACTGGTCTAGCTTCAGCGTAGCCCTCCCATTGAAGCCAATAGCCATTAACTTGCCATGGTAAGCGTGGTAGTTCAAGTGACGCACCATCTCATTGAAGTCCGAGGTCTTGTGACCGCATACGTCCCAGAGGCAGACGTATTCAACTGGTAAGGCGAATAGATTGTTAATGATTAAGGCCCTAACTTCTTAGCAACGAGGTAAGGCAAGCGTACACCGGGCACCGGGCAGAGCATTTTATCATTACCCCAACGTAAATACAAGATACAGATTCCAATAATAAGAGATCAATACCAAGATATCAAAGGAGATTTCCCTGCACAACATTCGACATTGAGAATCTACTAAATTTTGTTTACGGAAGACAATTTGTTATGAAAAATTAGAATCACTTAGAAATACATTTCACAAAATACAAGATATGCCACAACATATCAATATGAAAACAATCAATATCTGTCTTGAAAGCAGGGGAAAGTTTCATTCATAATAATTATCTATATTTCAATCTTAATAATTTGCAATATCAACAAGTTACAATATCAACAACTAATTCAATTGATGTTATTTTATCAAGACTTGTGATAATTACATCAGTGTTGGTTTGTTTACAAAAATAAGTACGTATAATTAGCATGGGTTACAGAATTTATCTGATTTTATTTTGGTTGTGTTCTGTGCATAATATTAATAATGTTGTTGGCATATTTAATCGAAATATTCTCCCAATCGAATTGCAGCCACAGCGAGAAATGTATTGTCGATTCAGTTGTGCACAAACTAAACTTAATTTAGGCTATTGCTATCTTTTACTAAAAGGCAGTGCGCAAAAAGGGCGGCTATAGCTTTCAACTAATTTAGTGATGTCAAACGTGTTTATGCCTTGCGCTTCGGTGTGTTTTTAGTCTACATGTTTTTATGTGCACCCTTCATTTGGAAATATTAGTTCCAATTAAATTTGATAGCTCTAAATTAAGTTTGTCTCTTTCTCGTGTTATGTAGTTTAGTGTGCACAAGCACTACAGAATAGACACCATTGTAATACTCCTCTTAGGGCACTTACTTCAAAACTCCAGGTTTATTACTGGAAATTCCTAATGGAAAAATCCAATAACAAATCTTTTGCTAAAGCAGTCACACATATTTGCGACCATGGCCCCATATAATCTATGCTAATTTGTGGTATAATTTATTATGAAGACCAATGTGGAAGAACAATCTCCGTTACAGCAATCAATGGTACTATAATTTTGCACAAAATTGTATTCCAAAATAGTATAGCTAAAAACCAGTACCGTTTTTAACGTTAGGGTATGGAACCCTAAAACATAGTTCCCTATATTGACAGCTGTATTCAAAGCTGCAGGAAAAGATAGTAAAGAAAAAGAAACGTTTTGAATACATACTTCCGGACTCTTTGTCAATGACATGCATGTCAGAAGAGTGCTTGCGGACATGTTTCTGGTACAGCTCATAATTATCGAAGGTGCGGCGACAGGACTGCCATTCACATTCCATTTGCAGGTTTTCAACACGCAGCTTATGTAAGGACTGTAAGGATGAAATAAGCTTGATATTATTATGTACTGAAAATTTTAAATTGTCAATGAACTGTAACTCTGCACACATCATCTGCCTAGCCTCTTCCTAAACTATGTTGTAGTTCACGTTCGCTTCCAGTCATTTTTTTTTATACTTCTCACATGACATTGTGTAGCTTCTACTGGAGCTCCAATAAACAAATATATCCACTATGGACCTGGCATTGTGGAAATGGCGCACCAGCCCACCATACAATTAGGGTTTCTCATTTCTCGACCTTTTTTATTTCTCGAAGCACGAGAATTCTCGACCACTATTTCCCGGGAATTCCCGGGTTGACGAGAAATATGTTTTTTTTTTTAATTTGTTTGATTTAACAATAAAACTACGCTTTTTGTGCAATATTCAACAACATTTATCGTTCAGCAACGGTTATTTTTAGTTTCATTCATGTGACTTTAACTTAACTATAGAAAACTTTAATTAAGCGAAAAACACTTTAGCGAGATATTTTATCACTATTTCTACAAACAATTTTAAGACTAAATAGTCTTTTTCTTTGAAAAAACAAATACAAATATTCTAAAACAATGTCATCATGTCACTTAAATAATTTACTTTAGTCTCTGTCTGTACTACAAACTTTTCAATTGTTTTGGACGACCCGAATGGTGCAGCGGTAGTGAAGCTGCCTTACGTTCTTAGGGTCCCGGGTTCGAATCCCGGTAGGAGCAAAATTTGTGAGATGGATGAGCATGGACATTTGTTTCCGAGTCATGGATGTTGAAACATATGTATAATAAGTATGTATTTACAAAAAAAGTATCTATGTAGTATATCAACTGTCAGGTGACCACGACACAAGCCTTGCTTAGTGTGGCACTAGATGGCGCAGTATGTAATGTCCAGCAATATATATTTATTTATTATGCTTTGAACAAGAAGTCGTCGCCGTGACTAGTGATGGACCAAACGACATGGTAAAGTTTGGACGCGAAAGCCCAGCTGAAATGGTCCTATGCTTAAATCACACTATCCATATTTCCATATTCTGTATGGCTCCTAAAATTTATAATAAAATACCAAAGTCTTATAGAGCCTTGCCGGTAAATTTGTATAAAAAAAGATTCGAGATTTATTAACAGACAAGTGTTATTACAGTATAAATGAGTTTTTAAGTGACGCTACATGACTTTTTTTATTAATGATTTATCTTTTTTTTTGTTCTTAATTTTTGTGACATATGATTAATTTATTTTACGGACTTATCTATTTTCACTGACTCGTATATTTTTATTGAATTTTGACTTTGATTGTTGTTTAATTTTATGACATTCTATGATTAACTTATTTGACTGACTTAACATTTATTTTTATTTTGTTTAATTTATTTTTTTATTTTCTTCTTATTTTTTTCTTGATTTGTGACATTTTATGATTTATACTGACTGATAAATGTTTATAACTGACTATTATGTATTTGGATGATGCCAGAAATGTAGTTTTTTTATTTTGTAATATTTGTTTTGTAAATTTGTACGCCTTACGGGTGAAACATATACATACAAAATATCCATGATGTGTCATCCTGCGTGCTTAATTTGCATGTTTACGCATGTTTTAACAAATAAATTATCTTTATCTTTATCATTTATCTATGTTGGCTACATTTTGCAACAAAAATCATACAAGCGAAGTTGATGTTACTGAACCAACAAATCAAGCTTTAGAAGAAAACATTTCTGGACAAGACAGTGACTGCGATTTTTCGCGCGCGTGTTATTAAGTTTTTAAAATTTTTGACTGAATTTCTCGGTTTCTCGATTTCTCGACCTCTTTTTTCTCGTCTCGAGTAAGGTTAAATTTCCCGGGAATTCTCGGTTCGAGAACTCTCGAAGAGAAACTCTACATACAATACAACATTATTTTTTAGTTGTTTTAATCCCTTTAAAGGCGGATAGCACTCATGAAAATGAACAACTTTTACTATGGGACCAACTATGAAATCTCGAAAAAAATATCAGCTGTTGTCTACATTTTTCCAAGTTAGGCGACCAATAATGTATGAAGCAGCAGATTTTTTTTTCGAGATTTCATAGTTGGTCCCATAGTAAAAGTTGTTCATTTTCATGTGTACTATCCGCCCTAGAGGGATTAAAACGACAAAAAAAACAATGTTGTATAAGTAATGTAGTTCCCCATTCAAAAGAGTAGATCTTAAAAGAGAACAACGGGTAAAGGTTCACCTGTCCGCATCATACACACGTTACATACACTGAAACCAATATTACATTTGGTCTTTTTTAGGGTTAACAAATGAATGTTACAAAAACTTGGTAAAATCAGTAAAACCTCATGTTGGGATTATTCATAGAAGTGAGAATGACGTAGTGTATCACTAGAATGTTTGTTGAATGTACCAGGTATAAATAAAGAAGTAGCAGTATTAAGTACAGGGGCAAATGATATAAATCACACATGGTGTAGGGCCAATTCCCCCTGTTCCCAGTATCCATCCATGTACTGTGATAAATTTGAGTTTTCATCCACAAAACATAACTCGTTCAATACGCGCCAAAATACTTGAGCATATGGTCCATTTTAAATAATGTACTAAGACAGTTTAACGATGACAGAACATGAGTAAAAATGTATGGAATTAAACTGTTTACATACTGCCTAGTTTATGTAAAAATACGTTTGTTTCACATACCACAGCTTTAGGTTCCAGTGTAGCCTCATTGACGCCTGTAGGCACAGTTGCATCGTCTTCAGCAACAGCCAGTAAAAAGTTCTTCCTTGCTGCATGAGTTTGTATAATAAATTGTATGTCATTTTTATTTTCCAATGATAACTTCTCCGTGTCTTCATCATTTTGTTCTTGCAACCATTCCATGCATCGAACTAGCTTCTGTTTGACATCCTTGGTATTCCTTGATTCTTCACCCATTATATTTGTTACTGCTCTTGTTAATTATTGTAACTTAAATACAACAGTTTGAATCACATTTTTGTTAAAAACTACAAGAAATAATTAAAACTGGGCTTTCATTCACGTTCGTTTGATTACAATTTGTTGGTTTTGGTTTCCATTTGACATTGACATGACCACAGATTAGATATTAGTAGCTAGCTACATTTAACATTAACAATTGAGCAAAAAAGCAAAGACGTTTTGTGTTTTTTTTCTTTTGTTGAACGGTTTTCTCAATTCGACTGTTTTTTTTTGTTAATGTTTAGTCGATTTTAACAACGAATCAGAACTACTAGTGTGACCAATATTAAGTCAGCAGGCGGGAAACTATTTGATTTTAATTGTTTTGATCAACAGACAGAAAACCCAATTACTTATTTGAGACTACAAAGCATTACCTGCTTATTTTATGTTTTCTGTACTATCACACCGGAAGCACTTTTTATTTAAAAAAATCTTGTTCTTCAAGTTTTTTTCATGTTTTTTTCCAGTGTAAGCCAGTCACAGGTACGTTCGTTTCAAGATTCAACTTATTACAACGTTTTAAAACTCATTTTTAGATGAAAAAAAAAATCGAAATCGGTTTTGGCACTAATATTAATATCTTTGATAAATTCAGCACCTCCGACAGGCCAATCATTAAAAGAAATAATAATGTTTACACTTTCAGCCACAACAGGGAAAACATGAGTTACATTTTTTCTAATATTTTGGCACTTGGTTCCCTAACATAAACAGTTCATTGTTCTTGACATTCTTGACAGGTCAAATCAATTTTAGTAAAATAAAAAAACGTGCGAGACAAGGCGAACGCGTGAAGTGTGGTCAAGTGCGGTGCGTATTTACAGCACGGCGCGGCGGTCCCCACGTTGCCGCTGGGGTCTCTTATCGGTAATTAGACACACATAAATAGTTCATCTTGTTATTCCCGTCACATATACCGCGAGTGACCGTCGAAGGGTCGTATCGGCGCTGTGCTGATGAAATCAACCGTTACTATACAACAAGAAGTAGTAAATAAATTAGATCACGTATCCTTACCTATAACCACCAGAATGCCTAACATCAAAGTGTTCAGCGGGAGCTCCCACCCCGACCTGGCGCAGAAAATCGTCGATCGTTTGGGCATTGATCTAGGAAAAGTGGTAACCAAGAAGTTTAGCAACATGGAAACATGCGTGGAAATAGGTGAATCCGTACGTGGCGAGGATGTTTACATTGTGCAGAGCGGTAGCGGCGAGATAAACGACAATCTGATGGAGTTGCTGATCATGATTAACGCGTGTAAGATTGCATCTGCGTCTCGGGTGACAGCCGTGATTCCGTGCTTCCCGTACGCGCGGCAAGACAAGAAGGACAAGAGCAGAGCGCCGATCACCGCTAAACTGGTCGCCAATATCCTGTCGGTGTCGGGCGCCGACCACATCATCACAATGGACCTCCATGCGTCTCAAATTCAAGGATTTTTCGACATTCCTGTGGATAACCTCTTTGCTGAACCTGCTGTCCTGAAATGGATCAAAGAGAATATTCCTGACTGGAAGACCAGTATTGTAGTGTCTCCTGATGCAGGAGGTGCAAAGAGAGTCACATCCATTGCTGACAGATTGAATGTTGAGTTTGCTCTTATTCACAAAGAGAGGAAAAAGGCTAATGAGGTAGCTTCAATGGTCCTTGTTGGTGATGTGAAGGACCGGACAGCTATCTTAGTGGATGATATGGCAGATACTTGTGGAACTATCTGTCATGCTGCAGAGAAACTGATAGAAGCTGGAGCAATCAAAGTGTATGCTATACTTACACATGGTATTTTCTCTGGACCTGCTATTTCAAGGATCAACAATGCGTGTTTAGAAGCAGTTGTCGTCACAAACACAATCCCTCAGGAGAGGCACATGCAGGAGTGTCCTAAAATCCAGTGTATTGATGTGTCCATGATGCTTGCGGAGGCCGTGAGACGTACACACAATGGTGAATCTGTCTCCTACCTATTTTCTAATGTTCCATACTAGTATAATTTTCTCTATTTTACATGATATTTTACTTTAAATTAGGTGAGTGTTATGATTTTGATCATAAAATAAAATGGCATGTAACTCGTATCATTACTGTTATAATGGCTTGAGTAAATCTTAGTGTTACATATATTTGTTATGAAAAAAAAATGTTAGTTTATATTGAGCGATGAAAGTGAAGGAAGATTTGTTGGGGCCCAGTTGTCTGTCTAGTAGTCCTCTGTTAGGAATCAGACATGGCGATAAGCAAGTAAGTGATTAATTTGTTAAGAAAATAAAATGTATTATTTTGAGAAAATCCTGGTATTCTGAGAAGAAATAGCCAATTTTATACAAAAATGAGTTGCATTTTGCAAAACAGCTTTATACAATTATAAAAAGTATAATGATTGTTGACTAAATATTTAGACTACCCACATTTATGCAAATGCCATTTTGATAATGTTTTAGACTAGTATGTTATCATTTAAAATGAAATTTTAAACTAAATATTTTTTCTGCCTCTGCTCCATTCCATTTACACCATTAATTTTTTTGGAAATTAGGTCTGCATTTGAATTTTTAGCTGTTACTTTCCTCCTGAGAACCTCACTAAACCTGTTTTTATAGACAAAATCAATTGTTAGTTTAAAATAAAAGACACTTTTAGTTGTAAAACTATGTATTTCTAAGAGCAGCTAGGATGTTAAGAGTGTACCTATTCTAATTTCATATGAAATACAATGCAGCATTTAAACACACATATTCATCAATTGTCACAGTGAAATACAGGAAAACTATGTTCTGAAACTGAAATTTATAATCTCTAGTGTGGTATTATACAATTCATAGTGTATTTGATAAAAAATCTGCATAAGTTTTGGCTTACCATTATTTTTTTTTAAGTTTTTCATTTTTTTTTTATTCAGACTAAATGATTTGATCCTGTTTAGCTATGACAGCGACAATAAAAATTAAGGTATATTTGATTGGAAAGGCCGACTTGTTTTGTGTTTGCATTACCAGTCAGTGGATTCAGATATCTATAAATAAATAATCACATGTTTGATGAACTGTTAAAAAACGTGGACATTTATAACCACTGTGAAATGAAAGGTCAGTTTTACTACAAGAAAATACATTATACATAATGTGCCTAAAAATAAATGAAGATAAATAATAAACGTAAACTAGAATAGTGAAGCTGCAAACATCCTACTGTGTATTTTAATGTATTTTGTTTTTTTCAGACTAGTTTAAGTTGTTTGTGTTACAACTATCTAGCAATAAAATGTATTAAGTTTTATTTTTCTTTTCATAAAAAATAATCCATGAATTAAAAATTGTTATAAATTCTAAATTACTGTAAAATTACTCTTAGATTCGAACCGTTATTATAATGTGACGCATTATTCAAGGCTATTGTTATAATTGGCATAAGAATAGTAAATAAATTAGTAGCAAATTTATGTACCTATAGAAAAACAGAATTGCCTCATATTGTGTATTTTTTTCTAAATTTTATATAAAAAATTATGTATATTTGGTTCTGATAACTACGATTAAGATAATAAATAAAAAGGATTTAACTAAACGATTATTTTTTATTGGCTGAATGATCTGTTTGATAATACAATGTCAAAGAAAAGTTCAACAACCCGCCTCCGCGAAATTTTTCATGAAAATGATGACGTCACCATTCGCCAATTACTGGTGTTTACACCATTACACCCAGTATTTGAAATACGGGCTGTTTATGAATAAAATAGTTGTTATGGTGATGTCACAGGCCTTCTGTTCCAAATTCGATTTTCATTCACACGCAAACATCGTCTACTACGTTGTAACCTTGGAATTTGTGACGTAGCGTGCCGGAAAACCTAAAGGTCGTGGTTCATCATCAATATAGGTAGTTTAATCTATTATAAGTCAATATGGTAGGTATTGAGATGGAAGGTGTCCTTTTAAATATAAAATGGCTGGTCACGCCTTTGATCAAGTCCCAAGCAAATCTTGATCCAAAGAGTTCTTTTGAGCTAGTTCCTTTGGCCTGCTTCAGTTTAATCAGTACCAAGAAACTCGAAGGAACGAGGCTTGTATAATATCCTTGTTTGTGACGTGTAGGTAACATTAGTAACACAAAGCGGGGGATGACAAAGAAAATTCTATTTTTAGTACCTAATGGCAGACCTTGGGGTTACTTGATATTATTCGTAGTCCGCACCGGGCAGTAAAACACCTTTTCTTTACAAGAGAAATTCGGGGCGACCCGATTTTTTATGCTTCCTGGAATTTCTGGTGTCCCAAAGATTGGGACTCTCGAATTGCCTACCTGACCGTTACCTGGGGCAATAGATGGACACAATATTGGCTGTGTCTAGGGATGGCGATTTTATCCGAAAAAGATCGATTTTTAAATCGATTCGAATCGTGACCTCATGAATCGATCCACAAAAAAATCGAGGTCTAAAAGATCGATTTCCAAAAATCGATCTTTTTTCAAATTTTCTATTACAATGTAAGTATTAATCAATTTTATTAAAAACAAGACGAATATTATAATCAACGATCTTTAATCAGCAAAGTAAGGGATTTTCTTTTGAAGAGAAGTGAGGTAGTGAGGCAAAGGAGACTAAACACACAGCCACCTCGTGAGTTTTTGAGTAATTAACCGGCAGTACTCTTGTAATACGGGCACCTACAACCAGTGGTACCAGATCGTGGGCAAAATGTTCCCCCACTTTTTACCACATTCAATGTGTTTAGACGAGAGCGTCCTACAAAGTGCGGGGTCATTTTACCCACGATCTGGTAGCACTGCCTACAACTAATTGTATGGTGAATAAAAAAACAGAAAAAAATCGAATGTCGATTTTAAAGGGTTATGTATCGATCCAATGAATCGATTCAGTACTACACATCGATTTAAAAGATCGATTTTCTTGGCTCGATAAATCGATTTTTCGATTAATCGATCTTAGATCGCCATCCCTAGCTGTGTCCTTTTTCTATGCTAGCCCAATAGCAAACATTCTTTAACAACTTGCAAGTTACCTACATAACGTTTTTGTAGCCCAGTTATTGCCCTTCAAAAGTTCACCAAACAATGTTAGTGAAACTGTCACGTAAGTGGGTCATAAACCTAAAGGTTTCATTGATATCGATTTCTACGTTCGAGGTGGTTGCTAAGGCAAAACTCTGAATATGCGTGTTCTCATTAACTCAACACAACTGCATAACACTGTCGGTGTGAGTTAATTACAATTACAACCCGGATAATTTCTGCCTATCATCTGTGCCTCAACATTAAAGAGGTTAATATAAGTACCTACACATAAATAGCAACTAAAAAGATCCCTACCTAGCCTACCTAAGTAGGTACCTATTTATGTAAGATGGAGGGATTGCTTTAGCACTCGTATTTCAACTTTTTTTAGCTCTTGTTTCGTACCTTTTGAATGAGATCGATATTAATCAGCCAAATTAATCCAGTTCTATGCAAATTGGAGCTTAAATAATCACCTATCGTTACCCCAACCAATCAGTTAATTAATATCTAAAAACGTTCCTTTGCTCCGAAATAAAGGTGCTGGCCCTGGTCTGGTTGTTGACTGTGTACCGTGTGGATCGAAAGTCAAAACGTGGAGTCAATGGACTTTCGTTGCTGACAGTACCTACCTACCTACTTAATTTACATCAGCCATCACGTCACAAAAATCTTTTTCGACTCCTCACTTGCTCTCGATCAAACAGATTAAATACACATCTCAAATGACCTTGTTACATCACAGTACAAGTCTTAACAGTATCAATATGAAAACTGACCCTAAGGTCACGGGCCAATGATGTAAATTGTTTGTCAGTGGGCGCGTCTATCCGTCACCATAATACACACTAACATAACGATCTAGATTAGGAGATATCGTTTATTTATGGTTTATTGCACAATCCTGGCTGATGGTATTAAAATAAAATGCTGTTAAAGTTGTACCGTATCTATGCCCAATTTAGAAGTCGTTAGATTCATATTTGGAAAACCAAGATGGCGGAGGAACCAGCTGTTTTTATTCATAATTCAAGTAAACCGTACTAGTTTATTTAATTCATCAGATTTTCTCGTTTTTTAATTGGTAACGAAGGAATTAGTTATTTTACTAGCTGCCCATGGTCAATGCCCATTCTTATAAGCGAGTTAGTCCGATCTTGCGTCTCGATTACCTAAACTATTAAGATGAAAGTCTTCAAATTATTTTTTTTTCTCAAACTCTTTTAACTAGCTTTTCTTTTAAACAAGACTTACTTCAATCGATTTTTATTGTCAATTGGGAACGAAACGTAAAATAATGGAGCAGGCGGTTAGGCGGTACCTCCTATCCTATGGTACCATTCTTACCGCGGTACTTTTCGAAGATACCTTCATCGGTAATTTGCTGCATTCAAATGGAATTCAAGGTCTTGCTAGTTAAAAATTGTGACGAAGTGACATGCTATTTCTATGTTTTTTTCAAGTAGGTAATTAAGCAGGTAGAGTCAACAACAAAAATCAGTTTTACTCTGTAACTTTTACATGGTTAAAAAAAATCTATACCTACCTACTATCTAAATAATAGTTTGTTTCATGTCATAGTCAAAAATTTATACATTAGGGGAATATTAGTTCTGCCGGGGTTGCGGGCCTGTTCGAAAGAGATACCGCGGCCCCGGAACATAAAGGGCGAGGAATTAACATGGATGGGTTTTAGTCAATAAAAGTCTGACACTCCCTCCCGCTCCGCCCAGAGTGGGAGAAGTCATTTGATGATTTCCCATCCTAAAAAAAAAAGGGGAATATTAGTCCATTAGGCGCCAGGTGTGCTACTTATTTATCCTAGCCTAGGTTCTTATTACTTTAATCTCTGGGAATTAAATCTGGGTCAGAAAATGAGCTAAAGTTATAAGTAATAGTGTTAATTTTAAGAAGGTATCGACTGAATTGTAGTATTCCTCTGACCTCAGATAACTTCTTATTAACTAGGGAGATAACTAGATGATACGGTAATACAATACCTACTTGCTGAATTATGGTCGTACTGATGTATAAAAATATCAGAAACAGGATCGATCGTCATCAAACGTTTTTTTTTGTGTAAAATCTACTTTGCTCATCACAGAAACATTTGCTCCTACCGGGATTCGCCAATCGGACGACCCGATTGGCGTAGTGGTAATGACGCTGCCTTAGGTTCTTAGGGTCCTGGGTTCGAATCCCAGTAGGAGCAAATGTTTGTGTGATGAGCACGGACATTTGTTTCCGAGTCATGGATGTTTATATGTACATATAATAAGTATGTATTTACAAACAAAAAAGTATATATGTAGTATATCAACTATCTAATGTCCACGACACGAGCTTTGCTTAGAAAGCAAAGCACGCAAGCTTTGCTTTATTTTATAACTACATACATTTTACAGTCGCGAATGATGTTTTCAACTTCATACAACCGTGTACTGGTCTCCAAATTGCAAAAAAACGTAAGAAAAATTGAATTTTGGGCTACCCTGACGCTTTCACCTTAAGGATTTTTCAATTTTTTGTTTAAATGGGTCAACTTACTCTTGTTTTGAGAATAGAAATGAAGCCCACGATGGAACGAGCTATTTCAAATTCTTCTTTTAAATAAATATTTGCTTCGGAAAAACAATATGGCTGCGTTAGTTTCGATTTTGGCCACGCGCCATAAGATTCTTGTAAAACTAAGGTACCTATGTAATTAGCTTTTATGTAACGCCGTTTATACTCATCATCTTTCTGAATAATTCAGAGTGTAGGTAAAGGAAGTTACATTACAACGAACGTTAAGCCAAGTTCAAGGTTGTGTCACATAACATGAATTTGAGAACATCAGTGTGGAAGTATCCCATTCAAACAGTCTGTTGAATCAATACATTCATTGAAATGAAACATGATGCACTGATGTCACTTATACGGGACATCCTACTAATATTAAAACGCAAAAGTGAGTACCTATGGGTATATGATTTTGGGAAATAATCTTGCCCTGCGCGTATCGTAGTTATTCAGGTGGAGCACTGTGGCTTCTAAACCCTATGCGAAAAATGCGTCTAAGTTCATCCATGTAAGTGTAAATGTTCGGTTTTCCTGTTTCCACTGTGATGAAATGAACATACATTAAATGATAAGAAAATCTGGAGTTTTTATTCAAACAAAAAACGAGACGATTTCTAATGATTACAGCAAACTTTTGTAGATTGATAGATATGGGAACGAAACTATCGTGTCATTGATAACTCTTATCAGTGTCGTCTTGCATAACCCCAAATCGTTTCCATATTATTCAGGAGGCCTGGTTTTAATCTAAAAGATACGAGTTCCAAGGGGGTTAAAAGACAATTATTCAATAAAAAAATAAAAAAAAATCATTACTCATACCTACTCGGAAAGTAGGTCTGAAGTTAGGTACCTGAGGGACGGGTTGAAAGTAATACTTTTCAGCCCTAGGCAGAATCGCTTTCAACTGACAGCTGTCAAATTATTAAAAAAAAATAGTTCTATTTTCACCTTTCTATTGAACCATGTTCCGACTTCTATACAGCCTCTAATTTATATATAGAAATAACATAAAATTCTGTAATATATTCTTTTTAAATAACTTAGTTATAATTTGATTACAAATATTTCTTTAGAATAACATAGATTTGGTCAAAATATTTACTATTTTTTCGGTGACGAAAGTGAAAAATAAAGGCTGACCGGCCACAGAAAAAAAACATAATAGGCGGGAAGCGGCAATCCGATATTAATTTTTTTATAAGCTGTTTCGTGTTTTTATTTTTATTTTCCTTGTCGAGCTATTAGCGCCCGTGCTACGCTTGGGCGCCAAACCCCGTCTCCGGACTAAATAAGTTACTTTCACCCCTAGGATAACAGTGTAGGTACTATTAATATTTTTTAATATAATTTTTTTTATTCAGTATTAAAAATTACAAATCTCTGTCAGTGTCTGTGTGTCTCTGTCTGTCAGTTAGATTAAGTAATGAAAAATAATAAACACGTAGGTATTTTTTGTTTTTGTAAATCAATGAATATTGACAAAGATAAAACGCATTAAAACTCGGGAGTGGGGGCTTGTGACGTCAGAACTAGCTAAAAATTATGGGTAGGTACGCTACATAAATACGAAAAACTTTATTGCGAAAGTCACAAATCCTAATTTGAAAATACCGATTTTCATAATTCCGAATGGTACAAAATTCCGAAAATCAACTCCGATTTATCATTAATCCTATTTTCATAATTCCTAAATTTCAATATTCCTAACGTTTATTATTACTATTCTCAAAATACCGAGTTTCAATATGTAGACCGAATAACAAAATTCCGACTTAATAATAATTCGGATATTTTCTTCGTATTCTATAACCTAATTCATCACCATCAAAACTGCTAGCAAGGCATAGTAACTGTACTGTAACACGACAAGTACTTGGTACCGAACGTGATAGTTAAGTAACACGAGAACGGAACTTGTCCGCAGTATTTGTCCGGGTGTAGCTGGCTTTTTGGACCGCACCTCATCTGGATGCCAAAAAATTCGACTTCCCGGGATCGCCGCCTGGACCTGCAATAACAGAGGTGTCGCAGATCGCCGCTATATCAGAGACAAAGCAGATTTGTTTTTAGAAAGATGAGCAAAGGTAGGTATCATGCGAAATTTTTCTAGCGTGTTTTATAATTCTCCGGTCAATGTTGCGACCGTTGGGCCCGGTTTGGAAACCGGGCCCAACGGCCCAAGGTGGAGAGCAGAAGTGTGCAAACCAACCAATCACATTGATTGAAATCTAAATCACGGCTCTCGGCACTACAGTGATCGGTGGAATCTTGCAGATCTCCTCTCCGCTCCGCTCTTCTCCGCTTTGGTGGAAACTGCTGGGCCCAACAGCTGCGGTCGTGCACTCTCAATGTACAGGAAGCTTATGCAAAGCGAGGTCAGGTTAACTGGATATGTCACCATAAAATTTGTAAAACCCGTTATATTGTAAGATAACTAGCGAGATTGTAAACTCTCAAAAGATTGTCAAACGAACATACTGCTTACAATATAACGCATTATTTTTCAGTAGATTGTAATCTATCGAAGTGAAACGGTAATAGTGTGAAATGTATGCGATGGAAGATGGAAGTCAACTAAAAAAAAGTTGTCAAAAAGTTGGAACTTTGACCCCCAATATCTCCGTAACTAGAAGGTTCCCAGGTATGGTATAGAACAAAAAAATTGATCGCAATGACGGGGAGAATAAGTGGCTTTCGGCTTTGTTAAGAGGCGTTTTACACCCTTTATACATAGGTAATCTGGATGTGATCGCCGTGTGTAAGTACGGTGTGTGCCATTACAAGATTTACTGATATACCTAGGCATATAGATGGGGTACTATGTCGTCCGTCATGCATGCTTTCCAATTTTGCACGCCAATTTGCCGATTGACTGACGACGGGCGACAACATCCAGAATAAGTAATTTAGTGCCAAAAGTAAATAATGGAACTCTTTCAATAACATTGATCAGCCTAGAACGTTCTTATAGGCCTCATTTCCAGATTTCCAGTGCGAGCCGTATGTAGGGAATCCACGACGCACAAACCCGCGGGGGGGGCTTGATGACGTCGGCGTCGCATGCCTTCAAATGGTTTGAGAATATGCTAAACTTTAGCATAAAGGTAAAGCAGTGGTTCCCAACCTTTCTTAGGCCAGGGACCACTTTGGTATATTTATTGTTAACAGGGACCATAGGACCTAGATAAACATGGACCAGGATTATAACTAGGGTAGTTTAGGAATCATTTAGTATGATATTCTCAAAAAGAAATAGAATGTTGCCTCTGATAGGTTCAATTAGGTTGGGTTGAGCTTGCATCTTCTGTGTTAAAAAGGACGCATAACATTTTAATCTTTCGCGGACCGTAGCCGATGCTCCTGCGGACCACAGGTTGCGAACCAGTGAGCTAAAGGAATGAATCACCTAGGTAGGTATAGTTACCTACTTACTGCAAGATGCCTTACGTTCAGAGGTTCACTACTATCTGATGTAATGACGATAATCTAATTATAGTCTTGAATGTTTAGTTACGAACTTTCGTTGTTTATTCATACTTAGATAACAGTCTACGTAGGTATACCAGTAACTGCTAAGCAAAAGTAATGAGAGATATGCCACGTAGCGTCGTATCTACTCGAGTTTCTTGACGCAACCCGATAGCCTGACCTTTGTGAGACCCCCTCTAGTTATAATACAAGCGTCACGGTAATCACAATTCAAAGATAAATTAGTGTCAATAATAAATATGTTTTCGCAAAAATGTTTATTACCTACACAATAATCAACATGTTATTTTCCAGATTTTTGTATGACTTAAATGATCCTAAAATAAAAACATCATAATCATATCATGAAAATGATTTTAGGCCCAGAATTCCAAAGGCCCATTTCTAGTCTGCAATAAAAGTCAATGAACTTTTTTTAATATAAAAAAAAACAAAATGATTTAAGGCTGGGCTCCAGGGTAGCCCAACATTTTTTGCAATTTGCAGGGCAGTTGTACGCAGATGAAAACATCGTTCACGGCTGCAAGACATAATGCAGTCACAGAATTATAGTCATCAAAATCATCAACACAACCCTCAAAGTTCATAAAAATCGAGGAACGACTTTGACCGTGAAAAAGCTGTCATCAACTAGGAAAATAATAAATAAATTGCTGAGATGTCCGATACCCTACTTTTGACCATTATAGAATATTGAGAAGGTAGGTACTTTTCCCATCCCAAAAAAAAAAGGTACTTTCATTGCTGTCCCTACTTATGATCTGACATGTGAAACAGTTGCGGCAGTAGGGTTGTTGTATACTGTGCTACCTAGTGGAAAGTTTAAATAATCGAGCCTCGTTCTAATTCCATTCCTTATCGGTCATTGGTCTACTTGCAAACGCGGCTGTCAAGGTTCGATACTTGAACTGAAAAGTGTTTTTTTTTTCTGTTAGTAGCTAAGTAATTAGACATAGGCGAAACGAAAAATTATCAAATCTTACTGGACAAAGTCAGGATTTTTGCAAAAGATATAGAAAGGTGTCTGAAGTAGGTAGGTCCTGTGGACAGTGGTAGGTAGGTACAGATCACCTCTCAGGCTTAGATATAACATTTTCATATTGCACAAAATTATGTTTACGAAGTTTGATATGATCTAGCTACCGTAAATTCCGATGATTCCCGATATCCAAGAGTGGTGGTCAGTGAGAACTATTTTATAACTCGTGTTGTCACTGTCCGCCACTGGTGGGGATCATCGCATTTATTCTGTCTGCCCCGTAGATGTTAAATTCCTTGACAGTTGTGATATCTTCGGATAGGGTTGCCAGGTCGCCAAACCCAGTAGCCGGACAGACCAGCTAGTTTGGCCGGGCAATATGTGACCTAATACTTACGACAATTTTTTTAAATGTAAAATCAAACTTTTTTTAATACTACCTTACTATCTTGCTAAATTCTAATGAAATATAAATAAAATCGAATGCAATCGAATTATTATTAATCAGTCAAATAAAGTTAAATTCAAAATTAAATAAGATTAGTAAATAAACATTTATCAACATTTTTAGATTAATTGAAATGCAATTGCACAAATAAGTCTTATTTACCTGCTCAAAGCAAAACAAAATAAAAAAAGAACAATTTAAACAGAAAGCCTAACAAAAGCCGGACGACGTTTATTTCGGCCGGCCGGCCATGCAATCAAAAAGCCTAACTGTGTCCGGCTTTATACGGACGCCTGGCAACGCTATCTACGGGGCGCAAAGTCATAATGTAAATTCTTCAACTTGAAGAAAATATGGTACATTACAACAATAATTGAAATCGATCACGAAACTAAAATAAGTTGAAGAAAAAGTATAATTAGAAAACATTATTTTTCCCAGAACCCATTACAAACACTACTTTACTCATTTTATATTGGGTACAAGCGGTGATCAGAATCAGCTGATTCATTGTCATTATTGCTTCGGTCGCAAACGCAAAAGTACAAATAAAACTACGAAATATTTTATCGCAAATTGATAAAAGTTATCAAAAGTATCGTTAGGCAGAATGGACTAAAAAACTGGGTGTCATTGACTTAATTTTAGTTCCGTCATCCGCCATCTTTTTTCTGTACTTTTAGCGGGAAATTCAAGTATTCCAGGATATCGTAATGTCCTCCGGCGTATCAGTTTTTTCTTCCCAGCATTTTCAGGCTAATCAGGGTTCAGAACTAGACCTAAGAGAAGTACGTACCTATACAGGGTGTAAACCACCTCATCACAAAGCCATTAACCAAGCATTCTGTACATCAAACTAAGAAACTTTACGCAAAAATTATTATATAGTATTATATAGTACGGGGGCCGTGGAGGTGTTAAAAGTCAAAATCTTACAAAAAAACTTGGACTTATTAAAAAAAAAACTTGTCAAAAAGTTGTAACTTTGACCCCCCATACCTCCGTAACTAGATGGTTCCCGGGTATGGTGTAGAGCAAAAAAATGATTGCAATGATGGGGAGAACAAGTGCCTTTCGGCTTCGTGAAGAGGTGTTTTACACCCTTTAAAGTTGTCTTATGGACAATGCAACAAACTATGACGAATCACGAATCTTATTTATGGAAAATATCAAATGTATAGCTATTATTGTATTACAAAGAATGAAAGTAGTTACTTGATAAATGAACTAAAAGAATCTTATTTATGGAAAATAACAAATGTATAGCTATTATTGTATTACAAAGAATGAAAGTAGTTACTTGATAAATGAACTAAAATAAAAAAATCTGATTAGCTGATAGGTATGCTATAGCTGGTAGGCATTTTACGTAGGTACCTAAAACTAAAAAAGCCTTCAACAATGTTATTAATGATAAAAAGTGATCAGGCTTTGTCGCGGAAGCAAGCTGAGACAACTTTACCCACCTACTTTATCGACACATCTCAATGTTACATGTTACCGATTAATTAAATAAAACTTGTTTTTTTTTCTGTATAAAAGAAATCCACTAAAATTGTACATTCCTAATAAGTACGAGTTTTATGGAGCTCGATGTCTGTTTGTTTAGCCGAAATATTTGGAGTTGCAGATCTTCAGGCCAATAAGAAATGCGACGTTGCCGAGATGTTATACCAGAGCTTGCCGGAATTAGGCCCTACTAATGTACAGTCAGCAAAAGAGTTAGGTATGCAGCATAGAAATATGCAGGCTAGCAATTTTCTTACGACTATTATAAATGTAAAAGTCTGTAACGATCGATTTTTGTTATTTGTCACGAAGAAACGAATGAAAGGATTTGGATGAAATTGCAAACAGATTGATTATAACCCTTTTCCATTTAGAATCGTAGTAAGAAGATTGCTATCCTGTAAACCTAACTGTTTTGCTGACTGTACAACCTACAATCATGATCTGCCTAGCCTGTTTTGAACTAGGTATGTTGTGGTCGGCTTCCAGTAGAACTTACATAATTGTAAACAACATAACACCACCCCTATAATCTCCACAGGGTAAGGCAGACTGCAGAGGTACGTAATGTACCTACTTCATCCGATCCACATTTCACCAGTCATGTTTCAGGCGACTGCAGGAGATAAACGCGAGTTTTATAATTCCTGAAAGTATATGATTCGAGAGCAGCCCCAGTGGTGGCAGCCCCGACTTACGAACAGTAAGTCGTGGGTTCGACCCCAGACAGGCGCGCATTACCTACTCTGTGTAATTTATTTCATCACCCCTGCTCTCAAAAACGGTGAAGGAAAACATCGTGAGGAAACCGGCATGTCCTAGAACCAACAATTCGAAGACATGTGGTGACATCTACCAGCCCGCACTCGGCACGCGTGGTGGATTATAGCCCATACGTAAAATACGCGCTTTGACGTGGAGTTGCAGACACCAGCCCCGCCCAGCCCGTTCTATTCTAAAAGAACACTTATGTACCTATAACCCATGTTTGCAAAGATTAAATGATTTGATTTGGTTGTACAATACAAGTATAAGATTCACTGCAATAAACATACCAAAAAAAAAATGATATTCTTCAGGATATTATGCTAGTATGATATATTTTGAAAACGTAATACATTAATTAACTCGTTAAGAAAATCACGAACTTATCTCTAAAAATATATTTTGACGAATAAAACTCATATTAAAATACATGCGATCATTATGATTTTTTGGCAAATAATTCTACAAGCAACATTATTAGCATCATAGTGTTGTTTTTAGTCTAATCAATAGATTTTTTGTAAATCGAAACCACTAATTTCTCACTAGGTATTCGGCCCGCAGAGACTGACGTAACAACCACTTTGTAGTGCTAGCTGATTAGAACTTTATTCCAACAGCATTTCTTACGAAGTTTGAACCACCACAAAGAGTTGCTAATTTAGCTCCTGTAGTAGACTACAGATTAAGTCCTATGGTACCAATATTAGCGAACTTGTTAAGTACAATGATGTAATTGACGCAATGCTACTGCAACCGCTTTCAATCTTCAGGGTCACGAAATCGATTCCGCTCCTCGGAACAAATATTTGTGTGACATAAGCTGGTTTGTTTGTTTACCTAAGTAATGCTAGACCCATGACGCATAATAATATTCTATAGATGTGGGTCAGTGAGTTTGATACGTAGGTAGATGGTGCGTGACTGTGGAGACGACGCTGTCGCCATTTATAAATGTAGAATTAAGGACGCTGCACCGTTTTCGTTGAACTCAAATTTAGGTATTCAATGCCGCACACAGCAACATCACGCGTACGCACTACGCACACATTCAACAACTCCGAGCGCTCGATTTTATACTTCACCTAAATAATTTAGCTCCTTGGTTTTATTTTGTAATGTTATTGAAATTAACTCCGGAAGAATACCTACTTGGACCTTTGAAAATGCGTTTGGTTACTATTACTATGTACCTACCGTTGTCGTGATAATAGGTTAGTATTTTCAACCAACTGCAAAAAAAGAAGGTGCTTGACCCTATCAATAGTATCTTTTTCTTCGCGATTTTCATAACATAAAATCACGCCTGTTAAGGGTAAAAGAATATGTACACCTAATATGGTACCAACATAAAAAAAACCTGCCCCATGTTCAAAAACTAAAAACAACAGTACCGACACCGACTACCGTAAAGAAAATCATCATCTCAGTGTCGCACGGAATACACGCCCGGTCACAAGAATTAAAAGGGGGGGGGGACACATTTTACCACTTTGGAAGTGTCTCTGAGTTTAGAAAAAAAAAATGTATTCTTTTTTTTAATATTTTTGTGTATAAATCTTAATGCGGTTCACAGAATATATCTACGTACCAAGTTTCAACAGCATAGTTCTTATAGTTTCGGAAAAAAGTGGCTGTGACATACGGACAGACAGACAGACAGTCAGACATGACGTATCTGTAAGGGTTCCGATTGAACATTTTGTTATTAATTATATGGAACATTTAATTGAATCCTATCCAATCCTATCCTATATAATATATAATATAATCCTAGATAATAGATCGTTTTCAGCTCATAATAACTAATGCGACCAATTGTGAAATCCGGCGTACGATGAACATGGCTGCATACACCTCTGAGGATTACAGTCGTGAAGATTTCGTCTCCAAGATTTAGCAAACAGATCGTTTTCAACTCGTAATAACTATTGCGAGCAATTGTGTAATCTGGCGTGCGAAGAACATGTGTGCTTACCCCTCTAAGGATTATAGTCGTGAAGGTTACGCTTATATTTATCAGTAATTAAGTGTTGAGGGCTTTATACTTCTTATACTGATGATATATAATAATCAGAAATGAAGAATTTGATTTACAAAAAGTAGGTACTATTTTTTTTCCCCTTTTTTTTTCGCGATTTCCATGAGCTTCGGTAATTGCAAAGCATCAAACACGACAAATGATATGAGTATCCTAGTACCAACAACGCTTCTTGGACCAGAGTCTATAGAAGTCTGCTCGTTCCAGTTTTCTATGGGCACCATTTTTGATTTTGTCCCCATATTCGTACATACACACCTAAAAAAATAATGTTAAAATCATAACTCTCCTCCCCATCCACTTCCGAACCTCATCGTGAACAGCTTGGCCTTACCCATCCAAATCCTAACCTTACTAAGAGTTGCTTAACACCCATCCATTTCACAAATCCCGATCTTACCCAACATATTTTCTAAACCACACTTTAATAATAAAAGTAGGAACTCGTAAGTACTTACTTTAATGTCGTTGGAAAAAGTTTCAACTCATTCCGAATACGCTATACAACCGGGGGTACCTACTCACACTACAATATTTTTTAGTAATAAAATCGTATTTATTTTTTGCGACAGAGCGATACACCCGTCCGTTGAGGAGCGCGTCTCAGCGCAGATTGACGAACCGCGAGTGAAAAATGTATGAAGAATTCGCCAAATGTTTATACTTTGGCTAGTAATTGGAAAATGTTGCGATTTGAATACAAAAAAAAATGGATTTCCAGTAAAGGACTATATTTACAGCAATTTCTTATTAATTATTAAGATAAAATATGCTTTAAAATGACCTAAATTGGTACCTATTCTGACCCCCTTTTTTTAAATTTTCTGCGATTCTTGTGATGGGAAAAACGTATTTGTGCGAAAATTTTGTATGACGTCATAGATTTTTTCTGATAATTATCTGGAGATTAATATATTATCTTTAAATTAAGACCATGAAATTTTCACATTTGTGACAGCTTGTACATTAAAATGGTACCTGAAAAACACTAATATTCGTGGAAAAAAGTAACAGCGTCCTTAAGATGAAAAATGATTCGGAAAGTCGTATGTCTATCTCGGTCGTTTTCGTAATGCCAGAAGAAGACAGATATACGAGTTGTCGAATGGGAAACGAGTCGAACGTTTGTGAATACGGGGTCTGAAGTTTGGTAAGTAGCAGAGCAGCTGCATCGGGAGCCTATTTCCAGGGGATTAGGAAATGTCAAGAAACTTATGGATATTTTACGTCTAATATCTCGTTGGTCTAGTGGTCGCAAGCGCGATTGCTGAGCATGGGTACTGGGTTCGACTCAGGGATTACAGGCATGATGTTTGTACTGCCTTTACTATTGCGTGAGATGAGCAATAAAAATACTAATCACCAATCCTCGAGATAATAATTTTCTTGCGACGAGACCCCCATAATAACTTGGCGGCTTTATCGTCCAATAGTCTTAGCATTTCATGTGTTCTCGTCGTAATTGGCAGTCCAAACTGTCACATGGGGAATTTTAAATGCATACTTGTTTTTAGTAGATAGAATCAGCATGTCATTGATAACGGTGCTTGTTCACTGCGAGATTTTGTATGGAAACAAGTTAATCTGACTGTTACATTACAAGCGTATGCTCGCTGTGAAGGAGTACCATTAGAATTTCAAGCTGCCAGATTTCAGTAATGTGTTCAGGTAACAGGTGGATTCTGCAAGAATTGAATTTGAAGGCGCCAATTTACCAGTCGATTTTAACATCACACTACGACCTGTAGTATATAAATAGACCAAAAGGGGACTATTACAGACAGCATTTATATACCTAGTGAGTGAAACTGAGTGCTTTTGGGAGGAAACGGTGGAGGTCTACCCCGCGTGGGTGGAGCACCGCCGTCCTTGTAGCGGCGATCGGCGGCGGCTCCCTCTCGCGTTCGGCCCTGGTTCAATCGATGGTCCGGAGCGAGACAGAATGGGAAGCCGTCACCTCCTTTTGCGAAGCAGTCATGCTAGTGAAGGAGGTGGCGGAACGCGAGAGGGAGAGAGCCTCTTTCGAGCTTCTTTCGTTCGAAAGAGATACTGCGGCCCAGAACATGGAAGGGTTTTAGTCAGTAAAACCCAAAGACAAGACAATTATAACAATGGTCCTACTTCATTTACTTTATTGGGTGTTGAAGCCATGGAAAGAAAACACCACATAAGTATTACTTAGTTTATTGTTCACTTAGCAGGGTGTGGGGCGTGATGTGCCTGTGCGGCAGCCTTCCTCATCTGTGTCAGGACGTTGCTGAGCTCTTCACGCTTCCTCTTGGCACGGATGTGTGTGCCCAGACGACGCTTCAAGAACTTCAGGGCGCGCTTGTCTTTTGAGACCTAAAAGAATTGAAAAAATTATCAGAAAAGAAAATGTTTGTGAAAGCAGTTATTTCCTTTGCAAGGCTCATGGTAGTGAAAGAACCTCCAGTGACCTAGCTGGCTGATCTTGTCAATGAAAAACCAGGGAGAGCCAAGTCAATAAAAGACATGTGCCCTTACTGGAGAAAGGTTGTAATTACATAGAACAGAACCTATCATCAATAAGTGCCAAGCTTGTTTTGCAAAACTCATTAGATTTTTCAAGAAAAATTGGAAGTAAAAAAAAGTACAGCCATAGAAGCAAAACAAAAACATTACATTCTTGTTTTGCTTTCATGAACATGTTTAGCAACAAAATTCTTTACTTCTTCCAAGATAATAAGAGATTAGATTATCATAGTGCTAGCCTAGCCTTGTATAAAATTGAAACCCACCTTGAGCAACTCCATTGCCCTCTTCTCATACTGAGCGTGTCCTACAACCTCACGGACCAGGTCACGAACGAACTTGGAGTGCTTGGTTTGAAGCTGTAAACAATTGAACAAATTTTTGTTAGTTTTGGTATTGCATGACACTGCTATTACCTGAGGTATGTACTATCCAAAATATAAAAACAGAAATGAAATTGTTTATCAATAGAGTGCATATTTTGAAAAAAAAAAAAAAAATTGGCTGATAAATTGATTGGAACAACAACACTCTAATTTGAAAAGTAAGGTTCCTATCATTAAAATAAATCACAAAGACTTCAAAAGCTGCACAAATAACAATAAGTATGCCTATTATGTGTATTGTTAAATTGGAATTTTGAAGTTGTGTTGAAAATAGGAGTCCCTATTAACTTAATTACGACAACGACGCAAAAGAGTAAAATGAATTTCGTCACTTTAGGCAGTTCATTTTGCTAAACTGGTGAAACAATGAGGTGTCTCGTAAACACTATAAAGTCAATCTGCCTCTGTATCACGTTCGAGAGAGGATTGCTTGTACTTCGGGCAATATAACGCAGTATTTACATGAGAACATTTAATTCCACAACGTTTACAAC
The DNA here is from genome assembly GCA_916618015.1 of Xestia c-nigrum. Classification (NCBI taxonomy): domain Eukaryota; kingdom Metazoa; phylum Arthropoda; class Insecta; order Lepidoptera; family Noctuidae; genus Xestia; species Xestia c-nigrum. The sequence goes on from OU745262.1 coordinate 5,068,876, forward strand.
ATTCAAAACATAACCTGTACACTGTTTAGATTCTAGTTTCATTTTGATTGATATACTTACACCCTTTAGCCTGGCGGGTCTGATTTTGATAGCTTTGTCAGTAATACCCTTCCTGCCGGCGGATATTTTTGTAGTTTTGTGTCCCTTGCGGAGACCGACTGCTAACTCAAACCGAGGAGCCATGCTGAAATAACAAACACAGAAACTTTATGGGCGAAATAAGAACACCAGCACTTTCTTCTTAATGATTAAAAACTCAATTCACTCTAACAACATATGAAATGATTTAGATTATAGAGATTTTCATGGAAATTATTTTTTACAAAAATTTTACGTACATTTCGGATTGACAGATCCGACCAGAAAGAATTTGTACTTTTTTTTATTTGCAGACACAACTTTGACAGATAGGACTTGGGATGAACAATCATAGACATTTAGTCGATTCATCATTGAAGTTGGCAATACCACAAAGATCGATCAGCTCGTTTGTGAGTTCGTCTTTTGCACTATTGTGGAAAACCTATGGCTCATAATCGATGCTTTTGCATGCTCCCACTCTTTTACCGCTCTTCCAAATATCGCTTCAAGGTCCTAAGCAACAGAAATGAAAAGCAGCACAGAATACTAAAAAAAAACAATTTGTAAACCTCCTTATTGATGGCGGTTAAAAAATCAATTCCGTGCCGTTGATGAACAAACTTTAAGTACCGTACGAGAATATCAGTTTGTCTGTGGCGGGGGTTGGCTGTCACTGTCATCAACGTGACGTTAATTGTCAAATTTGCCAATGTCACGGTTTGACGGTTCTTCTTAAACCCGTGTGTTCGTGTTGATAAATTACAACACGAGAATTTTAAGTGAAGCTTTGCTTTTATCGGCAAAGAATCGCAATCAAATAGTAAAAAAACCCCTCGCACATACTCTATGGTCGTTCAGTATAATGTTTTAACATTGTAATAGTTATAAAATTCACGTTTGAAAACATAACCTAGTTTTTGGAAAATAAGTTCATTTATTTGATAAAATGGAAGTTGGAGCAGTGAAACAGGACTTCAACACTGAGGTACAAACAATTTTCAAATGTATTTTTAATTACTTCGTTGATGCTTACTGAATTTATCTAATTTTCATTAATTTGCCAACCCCAGAATGATGTTTATTGTTTAATGATCTCAAAGCAGTTTCTAATACTGCTTCATTGGCGGGAGTATTAAATATAACGCAAAACATTGTTTCACTAGTGTATCTTTTACTGTCGATGGGTAGTTTCCTAGCATTAATTCTCAGACTAGGTTGATTAGAATTATACTGATGAGAACCAAGAAATCATTTGAGTTTAGTAGCCTAGGATAGCATAGGAATGAATCCTACACCTACACTTATGCCCGATTTCACCAAGGATCCCTAAACTATCACCTAGCTAAGTCTTCCCCTAAATAGGTCTCTTACCTAAATCAATTTTCACTGACGTAAGTGGCCTTGCACAATGACAGTACATAAAGACAGTTTTTTTCTTCTGAAAGTGATGCGCATGTGACGAGAATTATCGACTAATGTTGATTTACATCAATTCAAGGGAAAGTTAAACATTAAAACTATTTAGCAAATAAATATTATTCTTATTCTTATTCTTAAAAAACATATTTCATACACCTTTTCATATTTATTTTATAATATATTACTTGATAATAATGGGAGAAACAAGGCCAAGTTGCGGATTAAGGCTGAATAGATCATTCACATTTTTTAGACTTTCACGTTTTTTGTAACATTGTCATTGGTCAAATAAAATATAATGTAGTTGAAATGATAACAAGACGTTTGTTCTATAGCATAGATAAACACTATACTTCTATAGGTTGTGTTGTGTATGCTCTGTGGTCAGTGTGTGTCGCATCGTTGTAGGATTTAGAACAGCTCGAAATACAGATACTGAAAGAAGAACTGGAGTTCAAACGCAAACTGTTTGAGCTGCAATTGCAAGCGGCTGCAAAGGAAGTTGAAATTAAAAATGAAATTCTGCTTCAACTGGAAGGTATGTGTAATGTGTATGGTTATAATGAAAATTTATTATTCTTGGATTACATTTTCAAAGTATTCTACTAACTGATTTCTACGAAAGCCATAGATTGGATCAGGACCATTTGGTACCTCTTCGTTTATTTGCCCATGTACAATGAGTGCTTGTAAATTGGGTATCAGTTGATCATCTATAGGGTCAGCTTCTCTTCTCAAGATGCAAAGATTATGCAATATTGCAATATTGACTGCTTTTTCCAACTTCAACATTATTCCAACTGCCAACACAGGAAACCTCTTAATTAGTCCGTACTGGCATTGTACTACATTATGAGTTTTAATTTGGCCTTCTATTGTACATATTTGTGTTGACCTTCAGTTATCGGATTCAGAAACGGTGCCCAAAGATGAGACTGAAAAATAGAAACAAATTATTACTTACAATGTTTTGATATTCTTTACAGGTGGAAAAATCTTAAGTCATCTGGTAGGAGCTCCACAGCCATCACAGAAGAAAGAAGATTAATTAAAATTTGTTAATACTCAAAACAGTAATTAAAAAGATTTAAAGACATTTTATTTTATAATTTAACCTCTTTTATAATAACATCATCCAGCTGGTGCTAGCACACCTATAAAGATATCAAAATGCTAGAAATATACTTCATTAACTGTCAGCGAAGTAGACACAATAGTAATTAAACATGGCGTCAGACCGATACGGTCAGGTTTGACAGATCAAGAGATACATAAGGGGATAACCACTGTCCCATATAAAGTAGCCTGTGCTGTAAACAGCTGAGTCGTGAGTTGAACCAGGCCAGCATGCTACAATTTCTGGCATTAACAAATTTGCTGTACTGATGGTTTGGACATGTACGATTTGCGATTTCGAAATAATTCAGCGTCCTCACCACCTGAAACAATACATTTAGTAAGTACTTACTAGTTAGGTTTAGTAGGCCAATACCAACCAATTATTGAAAAATATTCAGAACTACAGTTCTTTTTTCATAAATATTTTTTTATTTTAGTTTTGTTTAAAAAAAAAAAATGTCAAATAGATACCTACATGAGTTGCTGATACTGATAAAATCCATGCGAATTAGGGTATTTAGCAATATTGAAAAAGTCCATCTTTAGTTCGGACTGTTCCGTCTTCGTTTTCTGGAAACCTAATAAATTGTTTTCGAAGGCGCACAATATTTTCTGAAATCCGCTTAACAATTCTACTACTAGTGGCGTAAAACCGTAAAGCGATCAGTAAGTGATTTATAGGAGCCACAGAATTATTTCTGAAATAAGAAAATGACAGATAATTATAACATATACAGTTAAGTAAATAATATGATCCGTCGTAGTAGAAACGAATGCCTCTCATGAGTTTATTATAATAATGTAATTATGTTAGATAGGTACTTATTGTCCGGGAATTCTAAAAACTCTTCAATTTTCTCCAATACAAATATCACACTCTCTTTTGATAACCTATACCTCTGAACGAAATCTACGTCGTCATAACTTTCAAAGAAATTTCGTCTTTCTCTAAGGATGCGTAAGGGTCTTTGAAATATATTGTCGGTACACATTTATAGCATCGAAATTATCCGAAAACTCGAAAATATCGTTCATGTTGTTCATGTTCATTATGTACATTTTTTTTAAAAATTTTCTAAGGACAATACAAAACTGACCTGCCACTTAAACAACAGGAGACCCTTCCTCGGCCCTATAAGTTTAAGGGGCCACTTATTGCGCTAGGTGACACTTAACGCTTGGTGAAAGCTACTTTACAGTTCTTGTTCTTATCAGCATCTCAGAGTCCACTGCTGGACATATGCCTCTTGCATGGCCAGTTAGGTGCCACTTAAATATTGCTAGGTAATACTTAAATGTTAGGTTTATTAAATGTTTAAGTTTAAATGTTAGGGGTTGGCGGTGAAAACGGGCATTAGAGAACTTAAAAATGCTACATTTGCCGTAATTTACTCGAACACTTACCGGGCCCGAGAAATTTAATAAGTTGTATTATCAATATGAAAGAAGACGAAAAATAATCAACATTGTATATTTCTCTAACTGATTTCAGGTTATATTACTCAAAAAGAAACTGAACCAGGCTAAAATACAGATTATACACAAATTGACCAGGAAGGCAAAACAATTGACAGAAAAGAAAGCTCCGGAAAAACTACAAGAAAAGTTGAAAAGGAAAGCCGAATCTGCTGTAAAGGAAGTTTTGATTTTAAAGGTAAATTATACACAAAACTTTTAGTTTAGTGTTCTATTAGTATACCTATTATTTTTATTAAGGACCTGATTTAAGTATTTTCATTAGAATAATTTTCATGATACTTAGTCATTTTTTTACCCTTATCCCAACTTATTTGTGGTCAGCCCTGACGATATCTTACACGATTATTTCACGACCCAATAGTCATCCCCTGACTATTATCCTTCACAAAATCAATGGACTGTTCATTTATTTTTTTTGTGAATGTCATGAAAACTACTGACGATGACTGATGACTTCAATGAAAATAACAGTTACAAATGTTGTCGCTACCTAAATACTATAAACAGATCATAAGTATTTTGATCAAAGTCAAAATTACTCTTGTATTTAAAACTTCAGCTCGGTCTCAAATAGATAATGATATTGAATGTGACTGTCTGTACTAAACATCTCTTTTTTATCAATTACAGAAAATCAAACCAAAGGACCTAGCAAAATTTATTGTAACACACAAGGGAGAGTTAAATACCTTCTTAAATAAACCTCAAGTAGATGAAGACAAAGTATGTGCCAGACTACTTCTCCACAAAGCATTGCAGGACAAGTACAAATTCATTAGAGGTAGATTCTCTAATGTGCCTATACAAGACCTATTCATGTCTCGGCTAGAAAGAAGGAAAATGAAGAAAGAAGCCAAAGAAAAGCAGAAAAATAAAAAGGTAAAGAATAATAAAGTTGTCAATTCTGAAGGTGATTGGAATGTTGAAGATATTGCTATGGGAGATGACAGCAAAGTCAATGAGGGTGGAGAAGATGAGGAGATTTCAGGTGATGAAGACAGTGGAAATGAAATGTCTGGTGAGGAAAATGGTGGTAATGAAGTGTCAGGTGATGAAAGTGAACAGTCAGAGGAAGATGATGAACCAAATGAAGATTCAGGTCCTGTCACACCTGAACAGAATAATTCTGCTGCAGAAAGTAGTGATGATGAAGAAAAGGAAGATGTAAGTAATATTGTGAAAGTCTCTGCTAAAGTCAAGGCAACTGTTGCTGGTGTTAGATCACCTATTCGTAAAGCCAAACCATATGTAGATACATCAAAAGCATCAGAACCAGAAGTAGTTAACATTACAACAGTTCAACTTAAAGAAATAAAACATAAAAATACACCTAAAGAAATCATCAAGAAGAACCCAGTAAAGAAACAAAAAGAATTAGACAAAACTAAACACTTTAATGAGAAAATAATTCAAAAGAAATTAAAGAAAGATTCAGATGCTCCTGTGGTTGAAACTAAAATTGTAGATCCATTCTTTATGACGTCAACGGGAGAGAATTATATGTCTGTGGTAGAGCCTAGAGCACCAGACGAAATTAAAGACGAACATATGGGAGGGAATAGAAGATTAAGAAGAGCAGTACAGTTTGGCCTAGTCCCGAAAAGCAAGCTTAGACAAAACAACAATTACCATAAAGAAGATAGATTTAGTAGACAAAATGGTAATGATAGAGGAAATAACTTCAAAGGCAAATTTAATGATAGACAACAAAATGACAAAAGAAACTTGAATGATAGGAAATCTTTCAATGGTGATTTTAATGATAAAAGAGGTTTTAATAATAGAAATGATAAGAATAATGACGAGCAGCCAGAGAAATTGCATCCATCTTGGGAAGCTAAGAAGAAGAAATCTGGTCTTTTACCGTTTGAAGGTAAAAAGATTGTGTTTGATGAAAGTTGATAATCTGAGGAATAAATTATATATTTTTACCAAGTTTTAACTTTTTCTTTAAAACACTACACCTTTTATTGACTAACTGCCAACAAAAAATTGATTGTGATGATTTTGGCTAGCATAACTAGAAAAAGCTCTGAAGTTCTGTTACAACTGCAACTGTAACAGACTGCAAAGGTTTGCTCATTAAAAAAAAAAACAAAAAACATCTTTTATCAATGTTACCTCAAGCGTATTCGCGGGTAGAGATGTATTCATAGACCACTGGTCCTTCCAGTCCCTTAATAGTATATTTTATAACGAGGGACTAAACGAAGCCATTATATACCCGAGGTGGTTTGACTCCCGAGCTTGCGAGGGAGGCAACGAAAGCGAGGGTATATTAAATTGGCGTTTAGTCTCGAGGTGCAAACTGTACTTTTCACTTCGAGTGCGAGAAAAAAAGTCATTTAAAACTGAACAAAAATTCTGAACTGAGCAGTCAGTTTTTTCTTCTATCAGGTCAGTTACAGATTAACGATTTAAAACACAACACAAACTCTCAACATTTTCGCAATGAAGATGATCCACACTCCACAGATAATTAGTACCTACATTACTGCAGCGGCTAGCAACAGAGGCATTGCACATACTTTTCAGAATCAACGATGCACACAAACAACCATAAATTGTTCTCGCGTTGCAGAGTTCATTTTCTTCTTTTTTTAAGCCCATTCGAAATTTAAATAAAACCTGATAAGTTAATCTTTTGTGACCATGATTCGGAGTAAAATACCGTTCCATTTTTAAATTACTTTTTACTCCCTAGGGAATAAACGGTCACTTTAATCCCGCTTCGTAGGGCTGTAATGGCGTAGTTTTAGAGCATGATAAGTGAAAAAGAACCATATAAACGTAACCACTCCACGTCACTAGAATTAATTCATCTGCATCACAAGCTGCTAATACGCTCGTTCAAATTACGCTAACCGCAACAGCATGGAGTATATATGCCTTGACCCATTTGCGGCTTGAGCGAGGCCCAACAAAGCCAACATACGACCAAGAATTTACCTAGAAGCGTGTCTACATGAACATTACTTGGTTCGTGATAGGAATTTGCTATGAGAACATTAAATCGATATCTATGTGTATGTGTCACCGTAAAATTGTCAAACACGTTAGATTGTAATCTCTCTAGCGATATTGTAAATCTGTATGTATCTCTGCCCCCATAATCGGGACTTGGGCACCTCCGCGTTAGGTTAGTTAGGTTCCTTTAAACCCTGCACTCGGATATAGGGGCCGTAGGGCTCCGTCGACTACGCTTTTTAAGGGAATATAAGGTGTTTTAAGGTTAGGTTATATTAAACTTATATTGTCACTTACGGGATATCTTCCGTGATTATTTTTAATGTTGAGCACCCGATAACCCGGTTTATATTAATCGGTATTTCTTGGGAATGGTACATTATTTTTTCATGAGAGTGGTACCATTGGGCAAGGGGGGCCCCTCCTTCCCTCCACACCGCGTGAGTTGACTACCATCGCTTGCATTTCACGAAAAATAATGCGTTTTATTGTAAGCAGTATGTTCGTTTGACAATATTTCGAGAGTTTACAATATCGCTAGAGAGATTACAATCTAACGTGTTTGAAAATTTTACGCTGACATGTGCATATTATAGCATATGGGGCGTGTGGTTAAATAATAACTCAAAAAAAAAAAACGATCGTCGATCTTCAAGATTAAGTAACGGTTGCCGAGGTCGATCTGTGGATGGGTGACTGTCCACCACCTTGATATATAGCGATGCTATGAAATATTCTAATAATACAGCGTGTGTTTTTTTTTCCTAAATCAACGGATTCGATTCCAGGCTAGGAATATTGATGGTTCGATTCCAGACTAGATCAAAATCGGGCTCTAGACTCCTTTGAGCATTTTTCGCTATACCTCATAGTTTCGGAGTTGGGCATCTGGTTGCGTGGCGTTATTTTATGGTTTTTTAGTTGTTGGAAAAACTATAACTAGTTACTAACTATATTTAATTGCCGATAACGGACCTTAAAGGTCGGGTGGAGGTGTACGTATAAGTAGTGAGTAGGTACATTTTGTGAGTTATGTTCAAGCACTACACTAAAATTCCTGAAGGAAATACTCTATTTGCTGGTGAATAATCCTGGCTACATGATTGTACCTGTGCAAGTACTCGGCGTTAGCCAGACGAGAACAACCAGAAACTATATGTCTGATGGACTCACCCGGAAGGTGGCATGCCCCCGACACACGAACATTTTACCCGAAAACGAACCCAAGAGCGTAGCGCTAGCGACCACTATACCAAAAAGACAATTTAGATTTCTCTCGATAAGAGCAGTAGGTAGTAGGTAGCTTATAGCGGCCCCGAACGAGCAGTAGGTACCTTCTCAAGTCATGGGTTCGAGACCAGGCATAACTGAGTGTAGGTATTTTGTAGGTAATTTATTTCATCACCACTGCTCTCAAAACGGTGGAGGAAAACATCGTGAGGAAACCGGCATGTCCTAGAAAATTGTGAAGACAACCAACACTGGGCCTGCGTGCTCATTCTCTCATATACGCGATTCTGAAGCTTTAACATTGAGTATTCTGCACGGGAAGAAAATCGAAATTCACACATAACACCAACTCTTACTGACACCCTAGAAAATGGCCTGGAATACCTGAAATTCCCCGCTCGAATATAAGAATGTTACAATACAATCTGATAGCCCGTTCCGATATTACTTCGACAATCATAAATAGCCCCGGGCCAAGCATAGCTCCGTTCTGTTATCAGGTCCACAACCGTATTGCAGTCGAGTGCTGTGGCGACTTGTAATGAAGCATTTCTCAGGTCCGACGCGATTTATCGTAGAGGTGAACCGCAGTGTAGGTAGGTACAGAAGGGTGATTTTGTACGGCAAGCGAAAACGCACGCACAGCGTACCTACACAAAGGCACGGACATGGTATTCGGACATATCAGTGCAATCGCGACTGACCTTCCGATCCATTCGATCTGCAGAGCGGCATAGGCACTGCTATAAGCACTGCACGTGTTCATCATCGCCTCAAGCAGTCTGTCTATGACACCCCGAACTGTGTGCTTAGAGTTTTATGTAATATACTTCTTATGCGATTCCTAATGCATCGTACCATCACTATCAGAGGACAGGATCGCAGTCATTGAATGAGATAGCCGCATATGTAGGTAGGTATGCGTGGCGATGTTTTTGCTCGTTGTATGGGCTGGATCTTCTGTTACTATTCTGTGGCCGAGCTATATTGCGGATAGAGCCTGAATGCACGACATAGCACGCTGGCGGACATTTTGCAAATACCAGTGTAACACCTGGATTGCTGCTTAGATTTGCTCGATTTATTGTAAGCTATTGTGTGGCTACAGATTGGGTGTTAGGAATCCGGGTTAGTGGGGAAATGTATGGTTTAGGGACGAGGGAACATGAATCAAACTTGAAAAAAGTATTTTAAAGTACCTAAGTAACTTGTTTTTATAACTGACAACGGGGAAGCCAAAATGAGAATATAATGTAGTAGGTAAGTAAATACATATCTACAGTAAAATACATAGGACAAAGTTAGGTAGGCACCTAATTTGTTTATATAATAGACGGTTTAACAATTTCAAATGTGAATATTTTCTTGTTTCATATTTTTAGAGCTTGTTTTTTCAGTACCTAGTCATGTTTTAGATCTTCATCTTAGCGGCGTAACATGTATAATGTCTGCTACTCTTCCTTTATTATGGTAGGTGTTAGCGTACCTAAGTACTTATGTTTAGTTATCTGCAAGCTTAATTAAGGAATAAAATCCCTAAGCATTATCTGGAAATTTCTACTACATTATTATCTATTCCAGCCTTAAAGAGAATTTTGCAAACGCAATAAATCACTTACCTACTACAAGCCTAATCTGTAAAAGAAACCTTAAAACAAAGACAACTGTATCCCACAAAACATTGTCATCATCAAAGAAAACTCTAAACAAATCAAAGAAGGAAAATCCTCATAAAATCATCTGGCCCGTGACAGTTATTTGCATTTACAGCCCGACACCCTTTGTGGGCCCAAGTTGCGGAAAAACGTCAGCCGCCATAATGGACACTATTATTTAACTGTGGCGGTAGATGGAAAAAAAGTAAAAAAAAACTGGTGTCACTGGCAGTCAGTTTTTCTCAGCTTTCTTTGAAATAAGAATCTTGTTTGGCAACGTTGCGCGTTGTGACTTTGTGAAGCATTTCTGTTTCTTCTGTCGCTTTAAATGTTTCTAGTTTCTGGCTTTGAAAGAGTCATCCTTATGAAGTTCTTAGACTGCTGAAAAGTATTTCGCGTGAGCCGTTTATATCTTTGAAAGATACGAGATTTTGTGTTTCGTCGTTTTTAACAATTTTTTTCAGGCTTTGGACGAAAGGACTAAGAAATTGCAACTGTAATAAAATCTGTAACTTAGGAACCAACCCATGGCTGTATGATCATTTAAGTGTACCAGCCGGTACTAAATATGTAATTTGAAATTCTACATACAACAGCTTGAATTGTACGTCACAGAAATTGCTGTCTCAACCATAAATTCCATAACAATGCAGTCGGAGCTAATTCAACTCGTCTGTACACGACTGTAATACAGACATTCACACACAGGTGGGGCCGTTGCATGTGGAATTCGCAATACCGAATGTCGCCGGCTACGCGGTGACCCACCATTAATTTGTGTACAGCGTTGATTCAACGCGGGAATGCTTAATTACATACCAACACAGCACTTAGCAGATGACTTGAAGCGATTTACGGCGGCCATATTGGTTTGGTTGAGTGATGGCGCGAACGCAGTAAGGAGGTCGTATATCAGTTGCAATCTCCTGAGATATTGCTGGAATTAATTGCTGACGGCCTGTTAGTGGGGATTGAATAAATCATGAGGTTTATGTGTAGGTAATCGTTATTTATTGTATTAAATAGTTTTCACCTGTGAATGAAAGAAGTTTAGTAACTGAACTGTGCCCAAGCCCAAGGGGTGCAAACGCGGGGCTTTAGGGCTTTCGCACACTAATCAAGACTGTCTTATGACAGACTATTTTTCTCTACTAGTGTGTGATATATACCTACTATTCATTTCATTTAGTCTTAAGTCTTGTCTCAGTGTGCGAAAACATTTAGTGTACCGCGGTCTGCAACATAAAATAGATAAGAAGAGTAGGTACCTATAGATATACACTGTAGATATAGGTTTATATTTGATGGGGGTACTCCTAATGCCTATTAGAACCACAACGATAAAGCGTCTTGGTGACCGCACAGACAAGATGATACTCGACTGTCCATCACTTTGAGATGTTCCGGTTAGTAAGATGAATCGTAGAGCGTTGGGAACTACCTTGGTCATCTGACCAAGTTAATTAAACAGGAAGCTAACTCAGCTTAATATCACGCTTGTATTCCCCGAGAGAGTAGCCAAAGGGCATATAGTATATTTCTCTGAAAATGTAATCAGATAGAGTAATATAATGCCTAATTGCTTTATACGAGTATGTGGTTCTCAAACCCGCACATCCGTACCGTCAGGACTAATAAAACTATTTACATTCACTTAAAAAAAGTACACTTTCCATATTCAAACCAACGTCACGTACAACTAAAACGTCACTCTTACATGGGTACCAACGTGACAATAAAATGTCGCATTCACATGACAGGGACATATTGTACAATTTTTTTACACGGCCTTCGATGCAGTGGCTATAATTTAGCTACGACACTGCGTGGCTGGCCCGTGCCGTAATCAATCGTAAACTAGGTAGAAAGGACAGTTGTAGTAGTTTATTATTAATTCAAAGTTTTATGGCGAAACATTTTCCATGCGTAGGTAAACTGTAACAGGAAAATGAGGGTTTTTTTTCTTGTAAAAGTCACTGCTTGTCTAGTACGAATGGGCCACACATTTATGACCCCTAAGCTATACTAGGTATTGAAGTTATTTATTCTACGCTAACCACCTTTTGACAAAATTATCTTATCTAACCATATTTGTAAACAAACAGAGACACAGGAGGGGTTTCTTATTCGGTAAGTAGATAAATTATCATTCTCGGCCCTTATTCCAATTTATTTGGAGGATCGGCGCAGCACGTGTTCTTCTTCCATTCTTCTCTATTATTCGTCAGCTCAACACTGCGTCAGGTTATAAGAAGATGGGTAAAGAAGTGGTAAATGTATTCCTACTTATTTACATTCTGCTGTAACTTAACATGCTTGCCCAGTAGTCAAGTCAAAAACCCTATTTCCTTAGGTACTCAAGATCTTTAATACAATCGCTCATACATTATAGAGTTTAACCCAACACGCTTTGTGAAAAACCATAGCTATCATAAAGAGCATTTTCGGCCTAACGTATTCATGTATTCAGCCAAAAGGGCCCAAGGGTTCTCTAACAAAAACTTACAAATTGTTTTTGCCCGAATAACGTTTGCCCTCTGACCGAGTGTTGCCAGTTTTTTAGCCAACACTGTAAATCTAAATAGAGGGATATTAGATTTGTTTAAGGATAAACTTTTTGTTAAATACATATAGTCCGAGTTCAGGTCAAAGTGACATTTTACTGGTTGGTAAATAACAGGTGCGTGAGAAAACAGGCATTGTTAATAAATTATTTTTAGTCAGTTAGAAGTTAAGACCACTTCAGAAAATTTGAATGGAACCTCTAGCCGTGAAAACGGACTTATTCATTGCAATGTTAGCTTTGCTCACACACCTACATAGATTTTATACTGTATAGCTTGGCTACTTGCATTGTACCTATACTGGATTGATTTATTTATTTATTTATTTACACCAATTATAACATCCTTACAGACTATTCCAATACGATGCTATAAGACAAACATTATAGAATACATTTTTGAACACATGCAATAGAAAAACACAAAATATAATATAAGTAAAATTACCTAGTAAAAATAAAAACACCAAAATTAATAGGTACAACATGACAATGTTCACAGTTGCACATCTTTTTCAATTATGAATTGAGCCCTCTGGATAAATCTCGGCAGGTGTTGCCCAAATATATCTTCCGATACCGTTATCCGTTTCTTTCATGTGGATTCCAAATGAGTGCACTTGTTTCCAGATGACTTCTCACAAGTGCATCATATAAAACCTTAACAGCAGCAGTATCGTTAAAATCCTTACACTGTCTTATAATGAAACCAAGATTTTTGAACGCCCCACCGCACACCTCCACTATGTGTTTGCGGAACGTCAGCTCAGACACCATTTGCACACCCAGATCTCGCACCTGCCTGTCATTGACCCGAGATAGAATACAATAAACTTTTAAATAGTGGCATGAAGTTTATTTTACAGTACATTTTATGTGGTCCTTTAGTTTTCATGGAACTTCGCCATGCATGCCAGTAGGTACCATGACAACTGATAACTTTTCTATGCTGCCATAAAACGAAGAGATGTTAAAAGAGTAAAATGTGTGAAAGAGATGGGGACGTATTTTGGGTAAGTTGGAGATTGGGAATTTTCTTCCAAGGTACCTACGTTACCCAACAAATTCCATATAAAGCCACATGAAGAACGCGACATAAAAAAAATCACATCCGTTATCAGCTTATCTGCCAGACTATCAGTAAAATGAATAGGCTTTTTATATTTATAATATTGCTAAGTCCACGCAGTCACGTACAACGAAATGGGATCACGTAGTAAACGCATAATTACAATGAACGCTCCCCGTTAGATGCAAAGGACCGTGGAATGGAATGTTTAAAAAAATATTAGTCCGGTTCTTGGCGCGAATGTTGGCGCCAAATGTTTTTGACGTAAGGAATTTGTTAGGTGTGATCGCTAAAAGTTTATTTGGTCCTTGGTCATCATTAAGGTAAATTCTTTAAGGTACATGTACAGTTACGAACCACCCAGTGGCAAAACAAAATCAACAGCTCTTTCTAACATTCCATATTAATATATTTTATGTTAACATTGTTTATTCAAACGAGCTATTTTTAATGACACATCGCAGGGTCACAGGCTATGGTCGCAAGTCAATATAGTAATGAGACTGGCTTCTGCTTAACCGGACTATTCTTTTCTTATTCTTTTTTCTTTTGGTGGTTCCTACCGCTACAAAATAGTATAATAATGTTTCAGCACTACCTATGCAAGTTTTCGTAACGGTGCAGGTGTTAGAATTTTCAAATAAGTGACCACAGATAAACTTGCTCTTATTAATAATATCTCTTATTATTCATTATTATTACACTATTGAAGGGACTGATCGAGGATATAATTATTATCAATTTACAAATAAAGCTTTTACTTCACCATTGAATGGCATTGACAAGCAAACACAAGGATGAATTACAAGAGGTAATAATTATTAAAATATCTTATACTTATATCACTCTACTTGGTAATTTAATATAGCTTACTTAATCGACAGTTACGGCATATTCCATTGGGACGAAAACATGGTATTAAGTGTTAACTATGTAACTTGCAGTTAAGTTTATTATCTATGGTTGAGCAATTTATCTTCGGACCAACCTCGTTCTACTATATTTTACTTGAATTGTCTATTATTAACATTTCATGTTTGATTTTATTAAAGTTATTGAAGGTTAAAATACATTTTAATATATTTCAAGGCTCATAATGAAAGTTTCAAGCAAATATTTAATTCTCCTCAGATATTTGTAATCCCTAAAGACCAAAACCAATGTTGATCCAATGTTGGTTCCAAAACGCGAAGCAGGGGTAATACGTCAGTTTTTAATCCGTTTTCAAATTAAAACTCGGACGTGAACCGTTTGGGTTTTATCGTTTTCCAGTTTTATTTATTTTTATGCCACGAAAATGCTATACTAGATACTTTACGGACTTTTCGTAGAATTTTTTGCCATTGTTACCAGAAAGTTTATCTACAATTCTGAATTTCGAGTTAGCAGGAAGCTACATCTTTTTCTTTTGCGATATGCGCATTTATTTAAATAACATGCTGGCCAACTGTAATGTAAAAACACTGTTGCACTCGTAGAATCCTAACCAACTTAACATAAAATAAAAGGTTAATAAAAAAACAAGTGTAGATTATGAACAAAATAATATCGTGTAGGAAATAAGATTAACAGATTTAAAAAAAAACTTAATTTATTCTATTAAGGATCATTATCACGATACTATCTGCAATTATATTGAACATAGTTACAATTGATATAAGGTAAGTATTGCATTATAAAAAATAAGCATTCGTCACACTTTAAGAAAATTGAGAGCGATGTAGGCAAATTTGTGTCGGAAATTATTAATTGGTACATTTTTTTTTTTCATATGAGGAATAGGCTTTTTGACCAAATAAATAAGACCATTTTTATCGAACCTTTACTTTGTTATTTGTGTTACGTTTTAACTCTTTTGGTTCTAGTTTTAGTAACTGTAAGTAATTAGTATAGAAATATGTACAACCGTTTCATTAAATAAATAAATAATTCGATCCCAACGCTACTGATTAAATCAGTGTGACGAAAACTTAATAGTCATCTAACGTAAGATATTCATCACGCAGAAGAATGATCAATTGATCATTTACTTAATTGGATAACTAGAAATATTATGTACCTACTTGTCTATAAAATTGCTTTGTATTATTTGTACATTTAAAATTATATTCGAAATACATTTAATATTAATATGAAAATACAATTGTTGTACCATTTTTATAGTTTTTTTTACAATTTAAACTCAATACTCAATAAAAATATTACAAAAGAAACTACTTAGTCGTGGTACGGCTCATAATCGTATCATTAATTCTTACACTTTACATTTAAATTAAATAAACCTATCGTAGTCTACTATTATTTAATTTGACATGTGTAATTTTATATTAATAATCACAAGCCTTTATAGTTTTTTTTAAATGTCACTTCGTTTTACGTAAAGCATTTAAACAACCATATTTTTGCAGTCAGAATATTTTCACATAGAGATAACTTGTATTGTATTGTACAACGGGCTGGTGTCCGCAACACCACATCAAAGCGGGTATTTTGCGTATGGGCTATAATCCACCACGCGGGCCCAGTGCGGTTTGGTAGATGTCACATGTCTTCGATCGAATCTTAATTAATATTTGACTGTACCTACTGCCTGGTCTCTTGTTAAAATGCTTTAAGTATTTACTTAATGCTGGTAAACAAAATACGAAGTAAAATGTTTTTCCACAACACAATAAAGCTTTTATTGTATATCAGCATGAATTAATTAGGAGTGTCACACATTATTGATACAGACAGTATAAAAATCAAAGGTGATTTTAATGTTATGCCTAAAGTAATAACATGCGTCAGTCTTAATGAGTCCGATTGATCATTTTGACCACCTGTTTCACTGCAGATTGATAAGATTTTATTGATCGAAGCTGCCAACTTTCAGAATGCACCCTTTATGAAATTGGGGGGTGAATGTTGGTGACTACAAATTCACAACCAGCTTGAGATTGCCACAGTCAGCATTGTTCTTTTCATAAGATTAATTGATCATAAATTCATAATGAACTGTTTTGATTATTTTTATGGGACCACCTCAGGAGTATACACTTTAAAATTTAAAAAAAAAATGAGAATCCATCCAAAAATGGGAGAGAAGTTGGTGAACATACATAAAATAAATGGTTATGATTCTAGGTGAAAATATGAAAGTGTAGTGAAACAGGGTCTTCTGGCCATAGACATTCCACTATTCGGCGTCTCCAAAAAACAGAAATTTACCTTAAAAAAAACATTGTTTCAAAAAATTGTTTTAATTAGTTCACTACTTTGTTCCAACCATTCTTCTTTTGCTCTAAATTAGCTATTATAACCTAGTTTTACTATCTGTTGTTTTTTCTACTGGTTCCTCGACATCGTTTCTTCTGTCTTGGTCTTCTGCTTCTTTCAAAGAGTCTGGTAATTTGAGGTTATTTGTCTCTGGTAACGTGAGAACGAGAAATCCTGACAATGCCGCCATTCCTCCGAATATCATTGTTGGAAGGTATTCGTAGTACCTCGTCTGCGGAAGGAAAATTAAAAATACAATTACTATTTAATTATCAATAAATACAAAAAAAAATGCCGGAAACAAAATAATCCAGGTAGGTACTCATAATTAATTATTTTTTGTTTGTCGTGTTCGATTTGTTTGTTATTGATGTTGTAATAGGCAGGCACAGTAGGAAACCATACAGCCTTGTCAATCTTCTTATGTTTTTTGTTCTGGTTTAAAAAAAAGGAGTTTCTGTTAGCGAAGCGGCCTCTATACACCGATGTATGCCATTTTGTAGCGACTGCCAATCTAACCTCCAAAATCTAATTAGTACTTTGTAACACGACACCCCTTGGAAAGACTGGTTGTTAGACTTTTGGGCTACTGACTACTAGTACCGACTGTCAACGATCTGCGATTGACAGTCAGGAGTTCAGGACCAGCGGCTTAGCGTGAAACTTGGTATGAAATGAGTTGTCACCCTTCCACGGACCAACCTAAAGACAACAAACCAACAACAACAACAACTTAATGACAATTTATTTTTATAGGTTTGGCAATGATGGTGATGATGTTTGGCACAACATTCACCTAAGCAAACTCCGCTCACTAATGCAATCATAAGATCATCAAGGGCGCAGGTGTCAGAGCATGCAGCGCAAGACGGAAGGTGAGCCGTTATTGATCATGGAGACACGACGCATACACATGAGATCTGAGTCTTCCATGAACCACCACCTGCCCACCACCCATGACCACCGTAGACACGACAGAGACTCGACAAATATTTTGTTAATTTGCATTTTGTCGATTCAATGACAGATGAACAAAAGATTTGTCGAGTCGACAAATCTACGCGGCCTGTAGAGCTGGTCTTTAACTGAAATTTGAGATACTTACAAGCAAAGGCGTAAGAGGAGCAACAGTAGAACCTATCCTTCCAATAGTAGAACACGCGGCTAGTAAAGATGTCCTGTAGTTCGTAGGAAACACTTCAGCAGCAAACACATACAGGGAGTTGTATGCTAATGTTATGAAGAACTTTCCTCCGAGGTATAGAAGAATTGACCAGTTGCCGACTGTAACAGAAGACATAAGCAATTTAGGAATTGAACCAAATAGTCATTATTTTAAAGACGAAGATGCCATGGCTAGGTCTTATAGGAATCTCTACACATAACGAAGATCCTTGTTATCCATTGAATGCAAACACTAGTGGACTGCCTCGTTAGGTGACTGCTGAGCAAGATGTCCTTTTTTTTTAGGATGGGAAATCATCAAATAACTTCTCCCACTCGGGGCGGAGCGGGAGTGTCAGACTTTTACTGACTAAAACCCATCCATGTTCCTTTCTCGCCCTTTACGTTCTTTTTTTATTTTTTTGAGCAAGATGTCCTGGGCTTGATGCCTATGTTGGGCAAAGTGTTATTGGAATTTTCCATGAGGAATTTCCCAGTAAATAAATAAATAAATATCGCTGGACATTAACACACAGCGCCATCTAGTGCCACACTAAGCAAGGCTTGTGTCGTGGACACCAGATAGTTGATATAGTACATATATACTTTTTTGTTTGTAAATACATACTTATTATACAAACAAACATCCATGACTCGGAAACAAATGTCCGTGCTCATCACACAAACATTTGCTCCTACCGGGATTCGAACCCAAGGACCCTATGAACGCAAGGCAGCTTCACTACCACTACGCCGTTTGAGTAGCAGGCATGAAGTCTGGCTCTGTGTACGGTTGATGGCAATAGGGTTGCCCCCTTTTACTAGGAATTTTAACGTAACTGTCCAAATATGGGTGTAATATTAGGTACACCTCTGATTACAACGCACCCATTGAGGGATAACAGACGCACTAGTGGATCAAATCAGTCTCTGAATACAGGGTGTAAACCACCTCACCACAAAACCGTTATCCAAGCATTCTGCATCAAACTAAGTACTTTACGCAACAAATATTGCTGGGAAACAACTTTTTTCAACTTTTTTTTTGAGGTTATAAATTATGTTTTGTGGTAGAACTCAATGTAACACACTTTAAACATTGTGCTGATGGATGGATTTAATAGTATGAGGTTCGTGGAGATGTTAAAAGTTAAAATCTTACAAAAAAAACTTGACAAAAAGTTGTAAGTTTGACCCCCATATCTCCGTAACTAGGTTCCCAGGTATGGTGTAGAACAAAAAAATGATCACAATGATGGGGATAACAAGTGCTTTCCGGCTTCGTGAAGAGGTGTTTTACACCCTTTATGTTTGAGGGGAAGCGTATGTCCCGCAATGGACATCCTCACTATCAGATGATAAATCCAATACGAAAAATAACACTAAATACCAAAGGATATAAAATTGACACAGCTTTGACGTTACAAGTCCCCGAGATGACGTCACCGATACATCAAACAAAACAAATGAAAATCAACAACACACTCGGTATGAGGATGTAATTATATTGTTTATCCAATAAAATAACGATTTGTGTAAACAAATTAAACGGTTAAACAGTTTATGGTATAGAATTACCATTTAAATACACACGTAATGCGTACAATAACATAACGCTATTATGGCTTGTGAAAGGTTAGTTCACAATCAATAGGTCTGTGTTGACTAAATTCAGTAATGCGAGTTAATTACTTTAATTTGAACACTTAGGCACTTTTTAATCAAAACAAGTATTTATTTAGTCATTATTCACATAGACTTTTTTTATTTATGTTGGGATTATGTCGACTTTCAATTTGCCCGCATGCAGATGAATACCACTATTTGCATGGAGCGACTGCCTTAGTAACCTCTACTACTCTGTTACGAGTACTGGATAATAGGATGAAAGTCTTCAACGTATTATCCATTTCATTCGTTGGTCCTTATTTCTTTATTAAAACTTCATGCACAAGCATAAAAACCGTACAAAGGATTTCAAATGCCTCGCGCCAAATCGAGCAGTCTTTCTTACAATATTGTTTTCTAACTATCTTTGATTAAATCCGCTGTTTTCTTGATTTTTCTCTATGATCGAAACGACAATAATAAAACTTATACTATTCCATAAAACAAAATATGTTACTATACCTGGAACAAATCCATAGTTGATCAAAATCAATCCAGTCATAAAATACGCAGTAGCAATCACCCTCTTTCTGCCGAACCTGTCCAAGAATATTAGCTTGCAGATATTAGCCGGGGCTTCTATTACCAATATTACGATATAGTTCACATAACTGTTCCCTGATAACTCAATGGCGTTTATCGAAAGGCCGTAGTAGACTAAAGTCGAAGATATCCATAGGAATGAGCATGTGAACAGCCTCTTCCAAATCATTGGTGAGGTAAGGAGCTGATTGAACGTTGACTGGTTTCTTTTTACATTCTCGCACTTCCTCTCATCTCTCTGTTTCGTCGCATGTTTCTCCACCTGCTCGTAATGCTCTTTTGGGACATTCGCTTTGTTCATCTTCTCTGATTTGCTGAGAACTTTGAGGCCTTCTTCATATTTTCCTTTGCTGAATAGCCATCTGAAGCTCTCAGTAAGAGTCCAGATGTATACGAAGACGAAGACAGCGGGAGTGTAGATGATGAAGAGCAGGTAACGCCAGTTGAGGAGCCACCAGGAGAGCAAAGTGACTGTGACTCCTCCGAGGATGAACATGGTGTTGAAGAGGAGGCTCACGAAGACTCTGCCTTTAGGTCCGACCAGTTCCAATGCTGTAACAAGAATAAATGGCAAGTTAGCAAAGATAAATGATAATTGAGTCTTAAAATATTAAAGCCACAACTTGTTGAAAAGTTAAAAGGTTTTCTTTCTTAATAAAAACGATACGTCTTTTTTTAAATTAGATATTGCCGTTGACTAAGAATTTTCAGGTGTCGATGACTTTTTACAAAACATCTTTCGAAAAATAAACAACCAAAGACTCGTGATTCGATCTTTAAACGCTTCATTGAGTTTACGCAAAAAAGGGAAAAAGGTGTGAATGGCAAATTTTTTGGTCCCCATGAAGCAACAAAGCCTAACTACCGGTTTTCCATGAACACTGCAAGAAAGGATCTAAAACAAAGACCGGAAGATGAGTTACAAAAACCGTAGATTAGTTTCAACTGAATTATAAAGCAATCAATCGCGAAGGCTATTTGGGTGCTAATGGCTAAACTTAGATTAATAATATTGGTGACAATTCCGAGAATCACGAAACATTGTTCACAAGACGGTTGATAAGGAAAAAGTGCCTGAAATGATTCTTAGAACGTCCCGAGATTTCGATTCATCGA
This sequence comes from Xestia c-nigrum, assembly GCA_916618015.1. Lineage (NCBI taxonomy): Eukaryota > Metazoa > Arthropoda > Insecta > Lepidoptera > Noctuidae > Xestia > Xestia c-nigrum. Next base: position 5,090,207 of record OU745262.1, read on the forward strand.
ATGAAAAAAACCGATTTAGACTTTAGAGTTGATTAAAAATTCCATCTAAGACGGTATAAAAATAGTGCATTGTGTTTGATGAATCATTTTTAGTTTAGTTATTTGCAGTTGCTTGACATGTTCCATTTGCTTTGATGATTGGAAACCATTTTAACTGCCTTCTAATCAAAATCGATCTATACTTATGTTGTACGTGTTGGGTAGAAAGAACTCACCTGTTTTTTAAAATTAGGATAGTAATGTATTTTAACAATCCGTGTTTTTATTAAAATAATAAAAATACTAACAAAGAAGTGACTATTAATCTTTTTATGAGCTTTAAAAACTGCTTTACATTATCCCGAGTAAATAAAAAGAAAAGTAGGTACATAATAACAAAAAGTAAAGTGGTTGATAAAAATATTCTCAATGAATGGAGACAGTTTAAGATTGCTAAAACGGTACTGTTACAGGCGCTGAAGCGGTAAATTGTTTAATTTATCTAAATCGGTTCAATGGTCTCTTGGTCATCAACGTTCATGTTTTGAATCTTTCACTGCTTCAGATAAAGGTTAAGCTAAAAATACATATCCTATTCTGTTTGGAGAAGGCAGGAGTAGAAGATAAGTATAAATAGCTTTAGTTACTATAGGTTCCTTCTGAAAGAGAGTGGGCTATTACACAATGTGGGGCCCAAGACGGATAGTAGCTATTAGTACTATCACAATAATACATGGGTCCATTTTTTTGGGACAAAATGACACACATGACATCGACAAGATAAGATGAGAATAATAAATTTTCTATAGCAATTTTAAATTCCTAATATCTCGCCTTTTATATAATTTTCCTTTCAAAATATTTATTTGGGAACATAGATATTCTGTAATCCAATCGAAATAAATACACAGTACCTTAAGAATATGTTTGATTTTCATATTATTTTGGTATTACGTTTGTATGAAAAACGCATGCTCCGCCGGCCCCTTAAAACGAACCAAAGGACCACAATTCACATTCGAGGTCGCGATAATTTCGAAACCCTCAAATATTATTCCAGGGTTGTTACTCAGGCCTGAAGCCTATTTGTTGAGGAAGGTCCCAAAACTGAGTCCTAGCCAGTTTGTTTAGGACTAACCCTAACTAATTCCGGTGTTTGCCGTGACAATAATTTGGTGACAGAATTGGGGTAAATACTGGTGCTTTACTTTTTAATTTGAGTTGTGTGTTAATTTGGTTGGATATAGAGAGATATTCTGTAAAGTTGCGAAAATAGAACTAATTTGAAATGGACCTGGAATTTCTCCCTTTGACTGAGGGAAAATTTTGAGCTTCGAATAAAAGTAGTAGTAGTTTCATTTTAGTAAAGACTTTCAAAACTTTCATTCCTGTCGACTTCGAGGGACAGATAGATAGCCTCTGGGGCCAACGGATATTGTCCATCATCATTCCAGCCGAAAGACGTCCACTCCTGGATATAAGCCTCCTCAAGTGTCACCACATTGACCGGTCCCGTGCGACTCACATCCAGCGGATTCCCCCAACCTTCACCAGGTCATCGATCCACCTTGAGGTCTTCCAAAGCATCGTCTTACGGTTCGTGGTCGCCACTACAGAACTTTTCAGCCCCATCGGCTAACCGCTCTACGAGCAATGTTCCCTGCATAGTTCGAAATGGGTAATAATTGCTATTATTTCCACAGAACTGCGTATTTTTTCAAAATGAGTTCAAACTCATCTATTATCCCGATAGTCGACACTTTCATTATGTCGACTGTCGTATTTCGTAATGTATAACTAGTTACGTACTTGTATCAATTTGAATAATGTTAGGTAATAGTCTTTGTTTACAAGCAATCAGGCTTGATAAAGGAAGGTATTATTAAAGTTCAATAAAATCTTGTGGCAGTTAATTGAATCTGTCTCTTTGTATCAATTACCAATTACTATTAGGTAGACGGCCATGCGTGTTGCAAGGAAACACGTCGAGTAATACGTTTGTTTTATCTCCGATATCAAAACAAAGCAAGCAATGGCACAGTTGAAACCCATAAGACTAGTTAGTACACATTTACTTGATAAAGTGAAACAACTTCTTTCTTGGTCTTCAACAATTGTTTTTTATTTTTTGATTTAATATGTGTTTTTCACTGAGAAGTGGAGAGAGCCCTTGGAACAAAAAAATTTTTGAGACTCGACGTCCACGAAAATAGCCTATATCAATCCATCATCATCTGCCTAGCCTTTTCACAACTATGTTGGGGTCGGCTTCCAGTCTAACCGGATACAGCTGAATACCTGTATTTTACATGGATAGTTTTAGATGACATTAGTAGTTGTCAGACTAGTTGGGCCACTACCTGTAACGATGTACATCTTTGGAAAAAAAGATGTACAAATGACAGCCGGGACCAACAGCTTGACGTGCTTTCCGAAGCGTGGAGGAAACTCGGTATGTAAGCGTGGTTACCTATCAGGCCTGTGGACGGTTAGCTATGGGCTAGTTAGCCGTCCGTCCGTCTAACGACGACAGGGTGACGACGGCGCCTTCGTGTTCCACGCGCGCCTCAAAGAGATGTCAGCATAAGGGGAGGGGCCCGCAAGGGCCGAAACCTGCCGGAGTTGCGGGTCTGTTCGAAAGAGATACCGCGGCCCCGGAACATAAAGGGCGAGGAAGGAACATGGATGGGTTTTAGTCAGTAAAAGTCTGACACTCCCTCCCGCTCCGCCCAGAGTGGGAGAAGTCATTTGATCATTTCCCATCCTAAAAAAAAGGGTAGTTACCCATCCACAAACCAACCTAGGTAAGCATGGTTTAACCTAAAGATCGACCCGAGCGGCTGATATTATCTATTTAGCCACGAGCTCCACACGCCTATATCAATCCATAACCTCCTAACGATGCAACCGTGCAACCAATTGTTCGGAACCGATAGACGAAATTGGATTGAGTATTTCATCTTTTGCCTTAACAAATCATCAGCCTCGATATCTTCCGTCTGTGCTGTGCATCTACAAAACTCTTAAGCAAGCAGTCAAGCTAGCAGGACGTACAACTCGAAAAGTGGCTGTGACATACGGACGGACAGACAGACAGACAGACATGACGAATCTATAAGGGCTCTGTTTTTTGCCATTTGGCAACGGAACCCTAAAAAGTACTATGTAAAAACTTCTTTAGAGATCACTGAAACTTGTTCAGTCTTTTTCTTACTTTCTCTTGGCTGTCTACTGTTTTTTGTGCAACTGTTTTAATGTCAGTGAAATGATTAAATTTACGTTTTAATTCCTAGCTATGAAGTTTTCTTAAGACCAAGAAAGAAATTAAAAAAAAAAGTAAAAAAAAAAGAAACCGGTGTAATGATCGTACTGTGCTCTCCGCGTTCAGTATAATAATGCGTTTAGGATGCTGGTGGGGCTGCCCCGCTTCAGTAGTGCGTCGGGGATGTTTGCTGATGCGCACGTGGTATGTTTTTACGCAACAATGCGTAAAAGGTGTGCCTCCCTGGTGCGCAGGGTGTGGGGCAGTACCAACAGTATCTTAAGCATGATTGCCAGTCGCCAGGACTGTGTTCATGTGGGTCGCTGCTGTGCAATTACTCATGGGTTGTCGCAGCAGTGATCCTTTATTATTATTATTATTATTTTTCATTTTTGTGTCTTTTTTGTTTTTATCAGTGCTTACTAACATTGTCGTAAGTTTTACTAACAGCTTTTGAGTCGTGGATACTCGAATAAGAAAATTCTATTCTCTTTATCCAACATGTGAGGAAAGTTCCTTTTTCCTATGTGTTTTGATTTTGAGTCTTGAGCGAACGAAGAATTGAAAAATAGAATCACGAGCGCAGCGAGTGATCATAAATTTCAATCCTGAGTAAGCGCGCGAAAGACTCAACAAAACGAATAGCAAAAGAACTTGCTCACATGTTGCATACAAAACTTTTCACCACTCCCAGCAAGAAAGTATTCAGTCATCATAGGTAAATAAATGAAATAGTCACAAAGCAAATCAAAATAATTCTTTAAAATAAAATAAAAAGAGCTGTTATTCATGAAAATAATTTTAAAATGAAATGTAAAATTATTGCAATTTTTTAAGTTAAAAGTAACGTTTTACATACATCGTTGTACATTTATCGTTGTTTTATTAAAATAGTACAGTAATATACAGTATACAGTATGTATTATATAGTACAATAATATTAGTATAGTAAGTTTAGTCTGTCGTGTTTTAGTGAATTCTGTAAAACTTAAAAAAATCAGGAAAGGTTAGTTTCTGAACGGGATCATTACTTTTGGACGCTCAAACAAAAACGTTGGCAACATGTGAAGAAAACCATTTTTCACACAATTTATCCGATTTTTCAAAAACGAGAATAACAGTTTGGAATTTTCCGCTGACGAAATAACTGGTAGTAAAGTATCATGTTGAATTTACAACATAATCAATATCTATGGCTAGTTATTTCCGTTAGAACTGTCACTTCGCCTTCGCCGCTCCAATCTCAAGGAAAATGGTGGTACTTCAGCTGTCAGTGTTCCGCGTACAATGACCTTAGATATTGAGCCGTGGTTGTGTTAGCGGTATATGTATTTCGATACCATTACTTGTCATTGATATTATTTAGTCCTAAACTATTATTGGAAATATCCAATGACACAGCAACAGGATCGCCTCCTTTTAGATGGGACATACGCATAACCGAAAAAATATGAGTGTGCAGAACAGTCTTATTAACATTAGTAAATTTACCCATAAATAGAAGGTAGTGACAGCGTGGCTTTTTCCAAAACAGAATAATAAATTGTAGTTTAAATTGACAAAACACTCACTTACCAAGTACAAAACACGCTGTATAAACTCCCCCACCGAACGCCGGTTCCAAAAATTCAAATACAACGAACATGTCGTAATTAACCGACAATGCCCGAATGACTCCGAAGACGCCATTGGCCACCGAAGCGAACACGAGCGCAGGCCGTCGGCCATATTTATCCGATATGAGTCCGGTTAGAGGAATGGCTATGAAGAATCCAGCGTTGTGGACGGTACCCACTAGGGATCGCTTCCAGTCTTGACAGGCGAGGTCGAACTGGAAGTAAAAGAAAAATAATTGATTATTAAATAATAGTCAATCACTGGTAGAAAGAAGGTATTTTACAGTGGGAAAAAAGAGAACAGTATTGGAAGTGTTAACTAATGCAGTAACTGAGAAACTTATGGATTGGGTTTCCAGTGGCCTAATCTATTTTCATTTAATAAATAACATACATATACTCAATGGATTCCTGATCCACCGGGTAAAAAAATTAGGAAAAGTTATTGAAAAAACATGGCCCTTTAGTTAAGTACAATTATATCCTAACATACATGTGGCATATACAGAAAGGAAGAACGTAAATAATGTATAGGAGGAATCATATTCTGGAGGCGTTTTAGGTAATTGTATGAAAATGAGTGATAAAGAAAATAATAATCGAAGGACAAAACACAACATACGTTGTGGTATTCAAATAATCGTACCGTCCAATTGAAACATGAGAATGAGTCACGGCGCATTATGACTTAGGTCGCATACTGTGAAATTCGATTATCAATACATTTCGATAATACGGAAATTTAAAACGCGCTCTTTATTCACGGTCAACGAATCAGTGAACTGCCATTGTGATTTCGTCTTTTGTGTCAACTCGTTTTTATTGTACTGTTTCAGCTTTAATTTAACAGCCTTCAGCATTTTGCAGTTTATAGAAAGCGTAGAATTATTATGTGCTAACTATATTCACCAATAAATGAGATTTCGAATGCGGGGGTCATTTTTTACAAATACAAAGTAGATCTAAAATACTACAAATACATGTATCAAAATAGGTGCCAAAAGGGCATCAACACATTCGTCTTCATCGCTGTCAATAGGAAAAGTGCCCAGAAGGCTGGCAGCGTGGCTGCGTTGGATGGCAATGCTGACTTTTTGGCTAAAAAAGGCCAGCCTTCTGGTCACGTGAAGATTGGACTACCGCTCGGCGATATACCGAAATACTAGGTGGGCACTCGTACACCATAGCCCTAATGTTGGAAACCCTAGCAGTTCAATCACATAACTATCAATTAAATTATTTGTGCCGTTTGTGGTTTTCAGCACATGCAGCAGCCACTTTAGCGCAGTTCACATGCTAGGATAGCGCAAGGGTGTCGACGCTAGTTGCATTCCACACCAAAGGCCTACCCGATTTTCAAGATCATTCCATCTGGTCACTTTCGAATTCTCTGAACTGAATACTAGTCGGCAATCAACCAGACTATCGCAGTGCCCAACTGGACATAAACCTGTCCCAAGCCTGTTATCGAAGGAAATTCCGAAACGGAAGGTAAAGGTAATAATGGGTAGTCATTGTTTTGTTAGCCAAAACGTATAATCTTGATTACATGCATAAACGCAACACTAACTGTTACTTATCGATAAGAGAAGAATGCTGTTTTCGCTACACGTGGCGATGTTTGCGCTATCCAACATTGCAGTTTTATAAAGGCATTCATTTGAGAATCGAAACTTGTGGATAAGTAATAAACACACAACCCCCCCCACCCCTATGTTATGTTTTCTGTACTGTTTTCTTTTATGTTTTCTGTTCTGTTTTCTTTTTTGTTTTTTGTTATGTTTTCTGTTCTGTTTTCTTTAATGTTTTTTTTTTCTGTTCTGTTCTGTTACAAAAACTTGCTGTGAAAGAGCGGAGTCTCCTAATACAGGCTTTTTGTTGCTTAAAAGGAGGCTCCAATCATCAACTTGTTGTCTTTTTTTGTGGTTAATGAATAAACAATTTTTTTTTTAATAATAACAGCCAGACAGGTCAAGCTTCGAGGTCCGTGTTTGCTAAGGTTGGTACGTGAATGGGTTACCATCATCACGTACCGAGTTCCTTCTGTGCCTCGGAAAGCGCGTTAGTCTCGGCTGTCATTAGTTGTTTTATGTCAGAGCAGTCAAAAGCTCTAAAGTCTACTAGTCTTACCAAAGGGTAACATATAACAAATGAACTGGGTTGTGGAGGTCAGATAGGCAGTCACTGTATGTTAAACATGGGTTTCAGGTGCATCCGGTTCGACTGCAAGCTGACCTCAGCATAGTTGGGAAAAAGGGTAGGGAGATGGTTGCGTATGAAAAGCAGGCAAAAGAAATTGAATAGTCGTATCGTACACTATTCAGTAGGCAAGGTTCGTTCTGACTGACAATAATTATCTTACTAGTGCGAGCAAGACAGACTAAGTATTCCCTTAAGCAATATTCTGTCTAAAGAAAGTCTCGTCTATAGTGTGCGAAACCCCTTAAGGTTGCTGCTGTCAACCGACCGGCATTGACGGCGCGACCTTGATCGTGTTTGATTGTGTGTGACGTTTTTACTAACTTTATTATAGCCATTGCATTAGATGTGCCTGCATTTTTGTCTGCGTAAGCAGGTGATTATTGTTTCTCTCGATGTTGGCTTAGATAACTTCAGTTCTGGAAAAGTTTATTTAAACTATTAGACTATCGGCTTCATGATCTGCAACATCAAAAAGCAATTTCAACTTCTAAATCATTACTGAAATTCGAAATTAACTCGCGAAAAAGTGCAATAACCGACAACTCCATTCCTTTTTAGGGTTCCGTAGCTAAATGGCAAAAACGGAACCCTTACAGATTCGTCGTGTCTGTCTGTCCGTCCGTCCGTATGTCACAGCCACTTTTTTCCGAAACTATAAGAACTATGATGTTGAAACTTGGCAAGTAGATGTATTCTGTGAACCGCATTAAGATTTTCACACAAAAATAGAAAAAATAACAATAAATTTTGGGAGTTCCCCATACATAGAACTGAAAGTCAAAAGTTTTTTTTTCATCAAGCCCATACGTGTGGGGTATCTATGGATAGGTCTTTAAAATGGTATTGAGGTTTCTAACAACATTTTTTTCTAAACTGAATAGTTTGCCCAAGAGACACTTTCAAAGTGGTAAAATGTGTAACCCCTCTGTAACCTCTACAATAAGAGAATGATAAAAGTAAAATAAATAAATGATGTACATTACCATGTAAACTACCACCGAAAATAGGTTTGAACGAGATCTAGTAAGCAGTCGTAAACAGCAATTTACCTTTCATTCAATCTGCTACGGAACCCTTCATGGGCGAGTCCGACTCGCACTTGGCCTGTTTTTTGCTATACGGCAGGTATCGATATTAAAATTGTTTATCGTTGAACCGTATCGGATCCTTGCACGCTTACACGCTTGCGTCGTTTTCATTATGCGTTTTCAACTGGTATTATTACACGTGCACTTCAGAACATCGATTCGATACACTTTAGGCTTCTTAATTAAGATTCTGAAATCTCTATTATCGTTTTGGCCATGGATTGTTTTTTTTAATCAAAATGTGTAACCGCTAAATAAGTGTGTGTGTGTTGTATACGTGTACAATGTGTATGTGTGTATTTTTAAGATTTTTAAGATACCTAACGAACGAATGACTTAGAGAAGGTCGCGGGAAGACTCGGATTAGACTCGCACAAATCAAAGAAGCATGACACAAAATAGTCTATTAATGTTGTAAACGGATACTTAACTAAGTATTTCAATGCATGCAAAAATTATTGCTGGGAAACGACTTAATTTGGGGTGAAAAATCATCTTTCGGCAGGACGCAATGTCACGTAGTAAAAATATTGTGCTGTTGGATGCATTGAATACTACGGGAGTCGTGGAGGTATTCTAAGTAAAATTTTACCATTAAAACTTGCTTTAAGAAAACCAGCAGGAATAAAAAAAAATGTCACTTTCGGGATATCTTCCGTGATTAATATCATTTTTGATCTCTCATTATATTTTAAGTTTATTAATAAACCGCTTAAAACAGTTGAAATTTTGACCCCCAATATCTCCGTAATTAGAAGATTTTGATCAAAGTACATCGAGAAACAGATATAAAATTCAATACCTTTTTTATACAGGGTGTGGCGGAAATAATGGATAACCCTGTAACTGCCAGTAGGTCATATAATGGTCTATCATATATCCCAATGTCAAACTCAGGTGGTCAGGCATTTCAAAGTTATTTTTATTTGTTTATTTTTTTTGAAAATATTGTACCTATTTTATAAAATCAGCTGCCGTTTCAACATTTAACGGAGTTTTTTTATTCTGTTTTTTGCGGTCTGCTTCTGAATGTTTGTGTAATCACACGCGTATGAAGATTTTTTGTTACACTCTAAGATGATTTCAGAAAAAAACACATAATACTTACTTTTTAGTTTTTTTTAATTGAATCCTGTAACTTTGACTCCATACCCTGAAAAAAAAATGTATGGCACAGTTATGGCCCATTACTTTAAAAAGTTGTCCATATCATGCGGATTCTAAAATGGTATCATAGTGGCCAGTATCGTACGAATGTGCAAAACTATTTCAGTTTGAATTCAAAAGGTCCATAATTTCAAAAAAATATTAAATTCAAAAAAATGAGATTCTGTATTTTGCTAATCTTCTGTGTCATGTAAATTGTTGTAAAAACGTTTCTAACTCACTTTGACATTGCTAAAACACCACTCAGGTAAAAAAAAACCGGTCCTTTCTTTGTTTGGGAACCTTTGTACCAAGTGAAAATCAATTTATGGACAGGAATAATTAACGGCCAAATTATCGGTCCGTTTGAGCTGCCACCGACTCTTAATGCTGAAAGCTATTTGAACTTCCTGCAAAATAATTTACCCGAGCTGTTAGAAGACGTTCCTAATGAAACACGTGAGAACATGTGGCTGCAAAACGACGGCTGCCCTGCACATTATGCGGCAAGAGTGAGAGAGCACCTGAATGAGACATATCCAGAACGTTGGATAGGGCGCTTAGGGCCAATATTGTGGCCACCCCGTTCGCCGGACCTGAACCCATTAGACTTCTTTTACTGGGGCTGTTTAAAAGAAAAAGTTTACAAAGAAGAGATTACGTCTGTGGAGCAATTGCGGCAACGTGTGCAGTCTGCTGCTCAGGAAATAAGTTTGGCAGGCTTTGCACGTCGCATCAAACGTTCATTTATTAGAAGGTGCAGAGCTTGCATCGCAGCCGATGGGGCTCATTTCGAACATCTTGTATGATTTTTAAATACATTTGTGTCATGAACATTGCTTTTTATTGTATCAATTGACCTGTAAAATAATTACCTAATTAAGTAAGGAGTCTTAAACTCGTTATTATCTACCTCTTTAAAGTAAATCAATAAAAAGCAACAACCTGGAAGCACAATAGCTCTGTCATCCCAAAGAAAGTGAGACTGGGTTTTTTATTACCTGAGTGGTGTTTTAGCAATGTCAAAGTGAGTTAAAAACGTTTTTACAACAATTTACATGACACAGAAGATTAGCAAAATACAGAATCACATTTTTTTGAATTTAATATTTTTTTGAAATTATGGACCTTTTGAATTCAAACTGAAATAGTTTTGCACATTCGTACGATACTGGCCACTATGATACCATTTTAGAATCCGCATGATATGGACAACTTTTTAAAGTAATGGGCCATAACTGTGCCATACATTTTTTTTTCAGGGTATGGAGTCAAAGTTACAGGATTCAATTAAAAAAACTAAAAAGTAAGTATTATGTGTTTTTTTCTGAAATCATCTTAGAGTGTAACAAAAAATCTTCATACGCGTGTGATTACACAAACATTTAGAAGCAGACCGCAAAAAACAGAATAAAAAAACTCCGTTAAATGTTGAAACGGCAGCTGATTTTATAAAATAGGTACAATATTTTCAAAAAAAATAAACAAATAAAAATAACTTTGAAATGCCTGACCACCTGAGTTTGACATTGGGATATATGATAGACCATTATATGACCTACTGGCAGTTACAGGGTTATCCATTATTTCCGCCACACCCTGTATAAGAAGTCATCAAATAACTTCTTCCACTCTAGGCGGAGCGGGAGAGAGTGTCAGACTTTTACTGACTAAAACCCATCCATGTTCCTTCCACATCCTTTACGTTCCGGGGCCGCGGCCCGCAGCCCCGAAAAATTAAATACCAACCAACTTGATTTAGTCAATCATTTTATCTCGATATGAATGAGATGTAGAATTACTGCATTCTTTACTTCGTCGAATATTGTTTGGTAACATTGACTTTGAATGTTTATTTATCAACGTTCTTCTAAATTGTGATAGGTACCTTCTTACGCGTGATAAATTGATTTTCATTCGTAAGTAGGTACTGATTATTACTAAGGCCAGCAATAAGTTGCAGTCAATATTATGTGTGAAATATGAGTGAGTAAATTATGATAACATGGTTTTTATTTTTGTGGAGCCGCTCGGGTCGATCTAAAGGTTAAGCCGTGTTTGCCTAGGTTGGTCTGTGGATGGGTGACCACCCTTACTTACCGAATATCCTCCATGCCTCCGAGAGCACGTTAAACTGTTGGTCCCAACTGTCATTTGTAGATCTTTGACAGTTACCAAAAGTCAGTGGCCCAAAATGTCCGACAACCAGTCTTAGCAAGTGGTATCGCATTACCCTGTACTAACTGGGTTGGCTTGTGGAGGTCAGATAGGCAGTCACTCCATGTAAAAAACTGGTATTCAGCTGCATCCGGTTAGACATGAAAGCAGATCCAACATGGTTGGAAAAAGACTAGGCAGTAGGTCATAGCTTACTTTTTATGTGTACCTATTATACACCATTGCACTTTATCTCAACATATACTCGTATATACAAAGTACATAATTACGTAGTATATCAACTGTCTGGTGTCCACGACACAAGCCTTGCTTAGTGTGCCACTAGATGACGCTGAGTGTAATGTCATATATATTATGATATTTATTTTATTATTTATCTAATCCTTCGGGTATTAAAGGCGTCATGTTATGTATTGCATATTTATTATGACAAGATTTCTTCGTATAAACAATCAATCAAAACAAAACACATAATCGTTATTACCCGTTCATATTATTATAAGACAATTACGTATCGCAATATGGCGGATAGAGGTAACATTAAGACTTGGGATTTACGTAAACATAACATCAATTTGTCAAAGGAAATCACAAATTAAGTCGTGTGATATTCTTCAACATTATCTTCATTAAGGGTTTTTATAGTCAATCCATTAGTAGCAAATAAATAAATTACGTTTATGTAAAACTTCCCGCTCATAGAGTGAAGGCCTGTGTCCCAGCAGTATGAACATTAATAGGCTGATGATGATGATGATGATGATGATATGTAAAACTTACAATTTATCCTCGAATGAAAAGTGCAAAGATAAGAGAAGGTCTTGTAGTTCGTACTGCCGGGGTTGCGGGCCTGTTCGAAAGAGATACCGCGGCCCCGGAACATAAAGGGCGAGGAAGGAACTTGGATGGGTTTTAGTCAGTAAGAGTCTGACACTCCCTCCCGCTCCGCCCAGAGTGGGAGAAGTCATTTGATTTCCCATCACAAAAAAAAAGGTCTTGTAGTTCGTGACTGTCATTGGAAGATTCGTGATAGTCAGAAGTCCACTGTTTCGGGCTACTGAAAGTAGGGCCCATTTAGGTCTATGTTCACCAAAAAGATGACAGCCTGATTATCTAAAACAGCTGTTTAAAACGTATTTTTGTATGGGAACATGTCACAGTGACAGCTGGTTTCAGATAATCAGACGGTTATCTTTTCGGTGAACATGGACCTTAATAGATCACATTTGACAACAGCTGTCGGTTAAAAAAATAACCTTTCCTTAGAAGGAAAGGTTATTTTTTTGCCATTATTACAATAAATATGTAATCGTAATTGAGCAGTTCTAACTTCGAAAAAATGAATAATATTGTATTCCAGCCGTTAAGCTTGCGGGACTGTTCGAAAGAGATACCGGGGCCCCAGAACGTAAAGGGCGAGAAAGGAACATGGATGGGTTTTAGTCAGTAAAAGTCCGCCCAGAGTGGGAGAAGTTATTTGATGATTTCCTATCCGAAAAAAATAAAGCCGTTACAAAGTTATGTTGTTGTATTACGATGAAGTGTCAAATGTGATCTATTATCTTGGCCCTACAGTAACTGTGACGACTGTCAAAGATCAACAAATGACAGCCGGGACCAGCGGCTTACTTTCCGAGGTACGGAGGATACTCGGTATGTTATGGGGTGTCACCCATCCATCCACGGGCCAAGTTAGATCCATGTTCACCGAAAAGATAACGATCTGATTATCCAAAAACAGCTGACACTGTGACGTGTTCCCGAATACAAAATTGTGTTTTAAACAGTTGTTTTTAGATAATCAGACCATCATCTTTTTGGTGAACATGGACCTTAGGCAAACGCGGCTAAACCTAATGATCGAACCGAGCGACTCGCCACGAGCTCATCGTGCAATCAAATAATGTGTTTAATTTTTATTGTAACTATAAACTACTGCTATAGGGCGTAAACAGACGCATCCCGAATTCGTCAACCAAGCATTCTGTTCATTAAACTAAGTAACCCTACGCAAAAATTATTGCTGAAAAATGACTTTTTTTTGGGGATAAGATCACGGTTTTCGGTTGGATGCAATGTAACGCACTTAAAGCATTGTGCTGATGGATGGATAGAATAGTAAGGGGGTCGTGAAGGTGTTCAAAGTAAAAATCTTATATTAAAATAATGTGGTTAAAAAAAATGAAAAAGTTGGAACTTTAACCCCCAATATCTCCGTAACTAGAAGGTTCCCATGATCTAGAACAGAAAATGATCGCAATGAAGGGGAAAACAAACTTTGCCTCTCGGTTTTGTTAAGACTTTACACCCTTTATAGGAACTCAGCAAATTATTTCAAACAAACACCACGCGGTAAACTTCAATCAACTACAGAGCAATTGGTAACAATTTGAGCATTTACTTAAACGAACAATGCATTACCGGCAAAGCAATTTACGCTGAAACTATTTATCACGGAAAACATATAATCATTATAATTCTACTTACGTTGCTTACAGAAGCGTTACGGGACGTTTTAATAAAGGAAAAAAAACATATAATGAAGCTGTTGTTGTGTGCATTTGACAGATTATTCGTTGATGAACTTAAATTCAACTTAACTTAAATTTTCAAGACTAGTTTTCCAGTCTAGATTTGCTTTTGGTTTCAGATAGTAAACCCTAATTTAGGCAATATAATCTTTGCCGCCGAGGCGAGCCCTTTGCCATCAACCGGGCACAAATCCACACTCCGTGGCGGCTGATGATAAAGTTCTCATGGAAAATGTCAAAAAAACTTTGTTCCACTCGGGTACCGAAACTAAAGACTTCGTGGTCAATAGTCGCGTTTTCGACTACTAGAGCAACGAGGCAGTCAACAGAGAAAATAGAAGAAAATATAACTTTCTCTAAATGACCATAACTTTCGCTAAAACAGTAAAATCTTTAAATTTTATTAAGATTATCACACAAAAACGCATCGTTGTCGTTTTCATACAGTTCTTCTACTTTCGTGTGGCTAGTGCGTAACCTGGCCGCTGAGCATGACCACCGGAGAAACGAGAGAGACTCGACAAATCTTTTGTTCATCTGTCATTGAATCGACAAAATGACAGATGAATAAAAGGTTTGTCGACTCTGTCGTGTCTGCGGTGGTCATGCTACGCGGGCTGGTGTCAGAGATTTTATGCCGCCCAAGGTCTCTGAATTGGCCCTACATGCCGTCAAGAAATATCTCTCAGGCATGGTAGTATCCTCACGATGTTTTCCTTCAGAGAAACGATATTTGTTCAATATGCATATGAATCAGAAAAGTCAGAGGTGCGTGGCTTGAGTTCGAACTTGAGACCTATGATTTGGCTGTCCGACGGCCACAGCACAAGCTAGGGCAATCACTGCGTGGCTGTATGAAGCAGTTCATACGGTCACATAGTGCAGTCGTGTCATTAGGGGCTGTTTTCATCTGTCATAATGAGTGCGTGAGGCTTTGCTGGTGAAGTTTGTCGCTGCGGTTGCAGTGTTGGTAGATGTTCTGGGACTTTGTTCCCTTTTTTGGGGGAAAAAACCATTCTTGGGGAAAAAATTGGTAAAAATTTTCGGACTGTAAAACTTAGGAAATCGAAGACATATATTATGAAGTGAATATTATGAAGACATATATAATATCGAAGACATATATTATGAAGTATATTATAGAATGAATAATTCGTGTGGGGTTTTTTTAATTTTTAAGTTAATGTTACTTGTGGGATTATTTAGAAATCTGATCTAGCAGGTTCAGGATAGGTCTTTCATAAAAACGAGTAAAATGTGTTAGATATTTTTAATTTTTAAGTTTGCATGCTGATGAAGTCAGCGAAATATGTGAAACCTTTTAATTTATAAGACCATCATGTAACATATTTCATGCAAACGAAGAATCTTGAATCTTGAATCTTAAAATGTAATTGTTGCTATATACAGAACCAATAGCATTCATTTGTTGCGAGTTGTTGTTTAATATTAATTTATGGTCACTATGACTACAATGACAAGATAATTGCTATGTTAAGGCGACTACAGGATTTAAACACGAGTTTTATAATGCCTAGAAGTAAATGATTCACTGCAATAAACAAAACCAGAATGATAGTGTTTTGAAAACATAATACAATTAACTTTACTCGATAGAAAAAAAAACACGAACTTATCTCTAAAACAATCTTTTAACGAGTAAAAACCATACTAAAATACATGCGATTATTGAGATTTTTTGGCAAATAATTTTACAAGCAACATATTAGCGTCATATTGTTTTATTATTTTAGTCCAATTAATAGATTTTTTGTAAATCGATTGAAACCACTCATTTCGCACTATTCGGCCCGCAGTGACTGACGTAACAACCATGTTGTTGTGCAAGCTGATTAGAACTTTATTCTAACTGTATTTCAAACGAACTTGAACCACCACAAAAAGAGTTGCTAATTTAGCTCATGTAGTCGCTTTAAATCATAACAACTTGATAATGGTTATATTATTAAAAGTTGTAAACAAATAAACATAAGGAATTTAAAGGACTACCTTATTTTTGCCAACGGCTGTGCTCGCGTTTAGATCGGTAATAGTCCCACAGAATCGTAGTCCAGACTCCGTATTCACAAACGTTCGACTCGTTTCCGATTCGACAACTCGTATATCTGTCTTCTTCTGGCATTACGAAAACGAGCGAGATAGAAACATGACTTTCCGAATCGGAAGCGAGTCGAATGGTTGTGAATAAGGGGTCAGGTTTAAAAGTTCCATCTGTTTGTGAAATTTAATTCGCATCGTTTTAGTAGTTTTTGTTTTTAACCGACTTTTAATTTCGATTAGGAATTGTCTTTATCAGCCACCGAGTGTGGATTTGTGCCCGGTTAATGGCAACGGGGTAGCCGTGAAATGTAGGTGTACTATTATTTACACCTCTGCCTAAACCAGAATATCAGAGCTATGACTTTTTTTTAAATGTTACAGACCATGCTGCTCCTACTCCTCCGCTATACTTTCTGATTAATTTCGTTGCGGGATCCAAGACAGTTAAATTCATTCTCTGGGACTTCGTCGAGCTTCATTGTCTCGGCGCTTTTCTGGTGGTCGCCACTGTTGATTCTGGCTTTCAGGAGTTACAGTGGTTTGGGCGTGTGTGGCGGGCTTGTCCTAAATAAAAGACCATGCTGAGATAGGAGCCTTTTGGCCTCGTACAGGACCAGTTTCGCATTTTTTTTCTCTCTATGTTACTTTTAACATGATTATTGTTATTTGACCGTCTTGTTTTTGTATGTTTTATCCTGGTGGGCTATTAAATGTTTTTCCTTTTTTTCTTTCTTCAACCTTTCGGAGGTTATAGTCTTAATGTTATGTTATAATTGTTTCCATGACGTAAATATTTACACAGCTGAGTGGACTTAGTCTAATGAGCAATGGCACTCAAGAAGTGTTTACTTGTGTTAGTTAGATTACAATTACATTATGTGCCATCATAATAATAACAGCAATGACCTTTTGCCATAATAAATGTTATGCTCTGCATGTTTATGCAAGTGAGTGCAAGTATGTTGGTCCTGGCTGTCATTTTGAATCTTTGACGGCCGTTACAGGTCAGTGGTTTGAAAGTCTGACAACCAGTTTTACTCGTGGGTTATCAATCAATCAATCAATAATTTTACTATCAGGCATCTAAAGGCCCATAGATAAAATACACAAAAATGCATTACAACAAAAATATATACTAATACATACAAAATATAGCTTATAAGATAGGCAGTCGTTCCATATCAAATACTGGTATTCAGATGCATCTAGTTAGACTGGAAGCCGACCCTAACATATAACACATACACTAAAGGCTCGAAATTGATCGTCATGAACGGGTGCTGGGAGTTTAATGCATGTTTTAAATTGCGTCTTGTTCAATTCAATAATACTTTGTGAAATGTTATTATGTCATCCCAAATAATACCCCATGAAAGATGAGTCTACTTTAGCGATACCCTTTCATTTGATGTCCTTATCATGGGAATGAATAAAAAATAAATAGTCCGCCATCTTTGGTAGTTCGCCATATTGGATTTAGAATGACGTCTACAAACTAAACATGTATGCAATATTTCATCTCAATCGGAAACCTGGAAGTGGGTCAAGTTTAAATTCTAAGATTTGTTTAAATTGTTCGTTTACAGGTGAAGCTAATAACAGCGCTATTTAAAATGGTCAAGAGGAAAATCAATATCAAAATTAATCCTTACCTCTTTAACAATAGAGTGCTCTTCCAAATACACATAAGATTCACATCCAATCTCCGTCGATGTATCATAAAAGTGAGGTGAACATTGGCTGAGGTTGGCCAAATGTGACACGTTGGCAAAGGGAGCATAACGCAGGCACTTCGCTGGGACCCCATCATTGTCATGGGGGATGGTGAAGTTTATATGTTGGGGGTTGTCTTCGCATTCTGGTACTGAACACCTGGAGAAGAGAAAACAGGTGTTAGAAGAAGTAAATACTCTGAAATCTACACTAATATGAAAAAAAGAGATTTTTGTTTATTTGTTACGATTTAACTCAAGAATTACTTAACAGATTTTAAAAAATAATTCACTATAAGAAAGCTACATCTTTACCGAGTAACGTAGGCTATTAATTATATTGATATCATGCAAATTAGCCGAACCATCAACAAGTGCCATTCGACTTCGTTAAGAAGTTTTTTTACACTCTTTATGCATATGTTATGTGTATGTTGCATATCATCATCATCAGCCTATAATGTTCCCACTGCTGGGACACGGCCTCCTCTTAATGTTGCATATGCCTAAAGGAAAACATTGAGAGGAAACCTATAAAGTTTTTAATTGTATTTTTTTGCACGGTGAGACAGCTAATACTCGGGAATACCGATTGTTCGAATTATTTTTACTAACGAAGCATGCAGGTGTCTAATGGCGCATTTACATTAAGTCGGTTAGACCGTATTCGGCTGCAGGCCGTATGGCGCATTTACATTAAGTCGGTTAGACCGTATTCGGCTGCAGGCCGTATTCGGTCACCGACTAATATAAACAGGTATTCGTTTGGCCGTATTCGGTTTGGCCGTATACGGTCGAGCCCGTTGTCGGTGTCGAGTGCGCCGTGCCCCGCCCGTCGCAATCAAGTCGCCGAATTCGGTTAACCGACCAATGTAAACAACTCAATTTAGGTGAGCGTTTCAGTTAAACCGAATGCGGCCGCCGCCTTCGGTGACCGACCTCAAACCGACCTAATGTAAATGAGCCATATATTAGTCGGTGACTGAATACTGGCTCATTTACATTAGGTCGGTTTGAGGTCGGTCACCGAAGGCGGCGGCCGCATTCGGTTTAACTGAAACGCTCACCTAAATTGAGTTGTTTACATTGGTCGGTTAACCGAATTCGGCGACTTGATTGGCGACGGGCGGGGCACGGCGCACTCGACACCAACAACGGGCTCGACCGAATACGGCCAAACCGAATACGGCCAAACGAATACCTGTTTATATTAGTCGGTGACCGAATACGGCCTGCAGCCGAATACGGTCTAACCGACTTAATGTAAATGCGCCATAACTGTTCAATATACAATCGCCGCATCAATCAAGTCGCCGAATTCGGTTAACCGACCAATGTAAACAACTCAATTTAGGTGAGCGTTTCAGTTAAACCGAATGCGGCCGCCGCCTTCGGTGACCGACCTCAAACCGACCTAATGTAAATGAGCCATAATACTCCTTGACGGTCACCGTTCAGGACACGACCTCGGCACTTGCGTCATTATTTCACTGGTGGCCTGATCGGTATTATAAATCCACTCACAATATAGTAAATATTATATCAAGGGCTGTTGTTTAAGCGAGTAACATAGGCAATTATATTGACTGTACACCGACCGCTCATCCACGCGGTTGGGCGGTGAAGCGGATCTCGTGTCGCATTGGCTTGTGTGAAATCAATTTTCAACACCAAACAGTGGTGTTCACCGGCTGTCCGCGCGGCGTATTGCCAATACATTTGCTTCGCCGCTACCGCCCGACTGCGCGGAAGAGTGGTGTCGTTTGAGAATCGCCTTCAAAAGTAGTGAATTGCATCATCTTTCTCTCGGGTGGGAACAATCGAGATCTCTGTTTGCTCCTTTTGTTGAAATTGATCGGCGCGCGACAGTCAATAAGAAACATTTAGTAGAACATTTCGTAGAACCGAAAATATCGACATTTGACACCCACTAACACGCACTGGACCCTTCCTTTTTTTTTTTAGGGTGGGAAATCATCAAATGACTTCTCCCACTCTGGGCGGAGCGGGAGGGAGTGTCAGACTTTTACTGACTAAAACCCATCCATGTTCCTTCCTCGCCCTTTATGTTCCGGGGCCGCGGTATCTCTTTCGAACAGGCCCGCAACCCCGGCAGAAACACTGGACCCTGTAAGCGGATAAAGTGTGTTTCAGAAATGAGAACAGACATCATCTGTTCTCAACTCAAGAAAAAAAACGTGTTGCACCAAACTCAAGTAACAGGGGTGTTACTTGAGTTTGGTGCAACACGTTTTTTTCTATTTCCCCTCGGTAAACCATCACACTATCATTTACTCCTTTTTGTTTCATATCACACCTCACTCAATCTATCCATGAATGAAATGAGAATAGTATAGGCTGCTTATACAATGAGTATTTATCTCCCTCCGAATATCAATCGCTGATAACAAAAAAGTTTTGGTTCCCATCTCGAGAATGTGTCATATCTCTATTACGATAATGTATACTAGATTATACCTCTTGTGGTTGCGTTACCTTATACATCAGTTTACTTAATTGAAACAATACGTGTGTTTCCATAAATTCTGGTTAAACAATAAGATTTCGACAGCATGTTATAATAATATACCAATAGATTTGTATTGCGACAGGTACCTAGTAGGTATTGGTAACATGACAGAATTCGTGATAGAAATAACTATGGTAACTAACGTAATACCAGAACTGAATTATCAGTAAATATGATGTAATAATTTATCAAGAGAAATAAAATTGATGAAGTTGATCGATTTTTCTGTTTCTCTGTCCCAAAGAAAAGATGTAGAATACAAAGGAAAACACGCGGGGCCGTCTATGGGGACTACCGATAGAAGTGAAAACTCGTAGTCGATCCGCTACGAGTTTACGTTACACTCACGGGGGTGTCTAGTTCACGCTTACTGCTACGAAGCGTTAGGTGACGGTCACGCGAGTTCCGTAATTTTTGTTCACTCAAAAAGTGCTCAACGCTCCTGTAGAAGTTTTCACTTGAAAAATTGCGACCCCTAATAACATGGGATAGAGCAAGGAACACGATGATGCATGAGACCTAATAGGAGTCTTACAAAAAGGTTTTTGACCATGGATATTATTTAAGCTAACGCCTGCTGTGGGGTTGAAACACTAGGGCCATGGGGTCCGAGGGCTAGTCCTAGTCTTTCGGGGAAACGCCAAGCGGTTGGTCGACTCTTCCCGTGACCAGAGAGTGGGCCTATTTTTTGGTCAAATAATCAATATTGCCATCCAAGTTGGCAATGCTGCTGCTGGGTACTTTTCCTGTTGACAGTATTGTGGACGATTTTTTTGACGTCTTTGAAATGCTTTTATTCCCTTCTATATTTATATTATTATTTTATGTTATAGATAAGCTAATGTTGATTCGTCTAGCTAGACCGCATGCGTGCTGCAAAAGAACCTAGAATCCGATTTCCGACATCCCCTCGACGACCACACAATTACCCCGGGCAGACTAAAAAGCCGCAAAGCTTCGTACACTCCAGTCAGGAAATCCAAGACAGTCCACCTAAAGTAGGAAGCAAGTTGTGTCAGGAGAAGTGTCCATAATCACACGACTTCTTAAAGCCTCAAGAACACCTGGCTCCCGGCGCGCCCGGCAGTGAACTACAGTGGCGTATTTGGTAAGTTCTAAATCTCTTGCATACCCAAGTGGATCGCTGTAAATATAACCTGGCAAAATGGGGTCTTCCATAATGGGTTCTTCCAACACCGAGTGCGTTGCGGCACTCCGGACCATACAATGTCCACCTACTGGAATGTCCCAGGTATTCGTTTACGACCTGTACAGCGCTTCTACCGCTGCAATAAACGTGGCCACCTATTGGGCCCAAACCGTGTAATTAGAAGGAGCTTCGATAAAATAAGAAGAAGAAGGAGTTTGGCTAGATACTGTCTGTTGCCCATAAAACACTCCGCACAGGCATATCCGTTGAGTTCAACCTTCAAGATAAAAGTTACTAGGCCATTGGCTTTACACCACACAGTCGTCTTAGCGTGAAGATTAACACCGTAACAATCCGACGTCTGTTCTAATGTGTACTCATTGTTCTTCTAGGTTATCGTAAGGGGTATCGTACTACCCAGTACTAACTGGGTTGTGGAGGTCAGATAGGCAGTCTCTCCATGTAAAATACAGGTATTCAGCTGCATCTGGTTTTACTGGAAGCCGACCCCAACATAGTTGGGAAAAGGCTAGGTAGATGACGTCCTTTTACTCGTTCATGTGCTTCTAGGTTATCAATGAGTTAACAAAGAAAGAGATTCTTGTATCCGTGTTAGTTCCACGTAATAGAAAATCAATTTTCTGTCAGTATAAATTAAGTGGTCGCACCCAAAGGGCAATGGAGAGGGCTATGCTCGGAGTTTCCTTGCGTGATCGAATCAGAAATGAAGACATTCGCAAGAGAACCAAGGTCACCGACGTAGCCCGAAGAATTGCTAAACTTAAGTGGCAGTGGGCAGGGCACATTGCTCGCAGAACGGATGGCCGATGGGGCCGAAAAGTTCTGGAGTGGCGACTGCGAACCGGAAGACGGTGCGTTGGAAGACCTCCCACTAGGTGGACCGATGACCTGGTGAAGGTTGCGGGAATCCGGTGGATGCGAGTAGCAAGGGACCGGTCAATGTGGCGACACTTGGGGGAGGCCTATGTCCAGCAGTAGACGTCTTTCGGCTGTGATGATGATGATGATGATGATGATAAATTAAGTTGTTTGTACTGTCGGACAAGTCGTGTCAATTTTTGAAGTTTTAGAGCAAATTACATTTTATGTGTGAGTCTTTGTTTTAAATGTGAAAGCAGGTTTAGTCTGCGTAGGTTGCGACTTCACGCACGTGTAACTTCTCTTATAATAAACTGGTAGTGCTAAGCAAAGACTAAGTGCTAAGCAACTCGCAGTTTCATTTGCACGTACGTAATAGTCGCGACGAGGGAACTACAACAAATAAAAACAAGGTGAAGCTCAACGATAGCCCGCCAAATTCAAATTTTCTTAAGTTTTTTTGCAATTTGCAGGTCAGTGTCACGTTGTAGGGGTGCGATGCCAGAAGTCCTCCACGTGTGCTCGGCAGCTGCTGGTTCCTCTCGATACGTCTGGAGGAAACAGCAGCCGCTGGGCCGGTGCACCCTGGGCGCGGCAGTGTCCTTCCTCTTGGTATGAGAAGAAATTCTCATCCCTTGGGATTGGCACTGCCGCGGCTAATGAGTCTGGCAATGTGTGGGGTCCTACACGGACCAACGGTGGGTTCCTCGGCGTACCCTCTGTTAAGCAGAGGGCACAGCGGAGGAGTGTGTTACGGCGGGCTCGGTGTGCACTTACCCTGCCGCCGAGCAGACAGAGAAGGATGCGTCCTTCTCTGTCACCGTTGATCTCGTAATCCCGTATCGGAGTGCCGTGGATCACGTCTCGCGACTCCGAGTCCTTTTGGACAGGGACCGAGGGTCTTGGCTTAACCGCCCGGACTGCGAGGTAGAAAACCTCTATAAAAAGTTACCCCGAATCCCAAGCGGCGACGCAGCGCGAGGGGATGTATGGCTGACGGGTGTGCCTATTGGACGAATCAGTCGCTACTGCTAATCCTCGCTGGGGTACCTGCAGACCCCCTGGCGAGTAATAAAAACTAAGAAGCTGCCCTTCTAGGTACAGGGGTCTCTGCCTAGTAAGGAGTTTATTTCCCCCATACTCGTGGGTTCAAATATGGAAGAAAATAACAAACAAACCAAAACCGCCGGAAACGGCAACGAAGAGGAGAGGAGGAACGCGGTGTCGGAGTCCGACGCCGCGTTGAGTGAGGTGAGTGCTGCGGGAGGCTCAGGGAGCTCCCGCCGCGAGGGTGCCGGGGCTGCGACGGAGAACAGTAAGTTCTTCCGCAAGCGGTCCCGGAAGGACGGCGACTGTTCGTCGTCCTCAGAGGAGGAGCAGATGGCCTCTGCTCGCAAGATCCCCACCAGCAAGCGCGGGGGGATCCGAAACAAGCGAGGGGGGCTTTCTGCCTCAGAAAGGTCGGCACGACTGGCCGAAGAGGGGCGCCACCCGGGCATGACTGCCCCGGGGTCTGGCAGTGAGGCGAGTGCACCTGGCGGCTCCGAGGCGGAGCGTAAGTCCAGATTTGCAGAGGAGGTGGCAGCCGCGCTAAAAAGTGTGGCCGTAAAGGTGAAGGTTTCTTCGAAACGCCAGGCCATACCCGCGGCTTCCGCCTCCATCTTGGCGGCGGCGGAGGCGTATTTCTCGGGGCCTCCACCTCCCTCCTCACAAGGGGATGAGGTGGCTAAGTTGCGGGCGGACGTGGCCCGCCTAGCGGCGGATATGGAGCTTCTCCAGAAGGAGAACTCCAAGCTCAAGGCAGATCTGGCCAGGCTGAGTAAGCCTGGCCCCCGCGTGGCCCCTGAAAGTGGAGGGGCCCAAGCTCAGAGGGGGAGCCAGCCTGTGCCGGTGGAGAACCAGGTCCTGGACCTGGTTCGAAAGGAGCTAGCTTCCTTCCAGGCGCGGTTCTCCGTTCTGGAGGGAATTGTTCTGCGCCCTCCCCTGGGCGCGAACAAGGCGGTCGCGGGCACGAGCAGAGGCTCGTACGCGGCTGCTGCATCCGCTCCGGGGCCATCCAGTCGGCCCCCCGGCGTGGCTGCGTTGCCCCCCCCGCCCCCTGTAAAGCCGACTCCGGCCAAACAGGTGGCGGCACCGGCTGGGCAGAAGAAGGCGGCCCAAAGGAAAAAGAAGGGCAAGGCAGCGGCACAGATGGCGGCGGTGCCAGCGCCAGCGCCAGTTGCGGGTGGGCCCACACCCCCTGCACCTCCCTCGGCTGAAGCCGAATGGCAAGTGGCCGGGGAGAAGCAGAGGGGGCGAAAGGCGGCCAAAAAGGCCCGCAAACAAGAAAGGCAGCGCCAGAACAAGGCGCGAAAGGTCGCGGCGAGGCTTCGCGCCCCGAAAACCGCCGCTGTAGTGATTACACTACAGCCAGAAGCGGAAAAGAAGGGCGTGACCTACCGCGACCTGCTGGCGAAGGCGAAGGAGAATGTGGATCTCGGTGAGCTCGGGATCACCGGGGGCCTCCGGCTCAGAGTCACCGCAACGGGGGCTCGGATGCTGGAGATCCCCGGTGAAACCAGCGGCTCGTCCGCGGATGCTCTCGCTGAAAAGCTGAGAGCGTCCCTAAACGCGGACGAGGCCCGAGTCTCCAGACCCGTCAGATGCGCCGATCTGCGCGTCATGGGTCTGGAAGACTGCGTCACCGAGAAGGAGGTGGTGGCCGCCGTCGCTAGGTCCGGGGGGTGCTCTGCCGACCAGGTCAAGGCAGGCACCTTTCGTCCGGACCCCACGGGAATGCAAACCGTTACGGTGAGCTGCCCCGTGGCGGCGGCGAAAGCCATTGTGGAGGACCGAAGGCTTTTGGTGGGCTGGATATCGGCGCAGGTAAAACTGCTCGAGCCCAGACCTCTGAGGTGCTTCCGCTGCCACGTGGGACACCACGTGTCAGTGAAGTGTGCCTCGGAGGTTGACCGCAGCGGTCTCTGTTTCCGCTGCGGTCAGCCCGGCCACGTGTCGGCTGGTTGCAGCGCTGCGCCGCACTGCCCTGCATGTGCGGCGGCCCGCAAGCCGGCCGATCATCGGGCTGGGAGCAAGGCCTGCGCCGCTCCCGCCAAGAGCGGAGCCAAAGGCAGGGGAAGGCCCTCCGCCACCTCCGCCAACGCCACCGTCGCCACTGCCGCTGCCACGGCCGCCACAGCCGCTGTCGCTGTCGCCGCCGCCGCTGCCGCTTTGAGCTCGCCTGCGGAGGGGCCCTCACAGGGGTCCCGAGGGGGGGAGGCGATAATGGACGTTCAATAACGGCGCCATTACGCTTCCTCCAGGCGAACATCAACCACTGCGCCTGTGCTCAGAACCTGTTGCTTCAGAGCATGGCGCAGTGGTTGATCAACATCGCTGTGGTCTCTGAGCCGTACTTTGTCCTGCCCAGGGAAGACTGGGTGGCGGACCTTGACGGCTCAGTGACCATAGTGTCATCGGCCGCCGCCGGTACCCCGACCCTTGAAAATGTCAGGAGGGGTCAGGGGTGCGTAGCAGCACGGTTCGGGGAGATCGTCGTGGTGGGAGTCTACTTCTCCCCGAGCCGAACTCTCGCCGAGTTCCACAACTCTCTCGCAGAGTTGAGTGTCGTCGTCGGAAGCCATTCCCTCCCCGTGCTTGTCCTCGGGGACTTCAATGCCAAGAACTTGGCTTGGGGTTCTCGTTGCACAGATGTGCGGGGAAGGATGGTGGAGGACTGGGCCCTGGAGAGGGGCCTGGACGTCCTTAATCGGGGTTCTGTTCCCACGTGTGTGCGGATGCGGGGCGAGTCGGTGGTGGACATCTCGTTCGCTAGCCCCGCTCTGTCGCCGCGTGTCGTTGACTGGCGTGTCATGGAGGGGGTGGAGACACATTCCGACCACCGGTACATCCGGTTTGACGTCTCCGCCCAGTCCTCGAGCGCGCCGGTCCAACAGGCCCCGAGTGGTCCGCGTTGGGCGCTGAAGCAGCTGGACCGGGAGCTCCTCCTGGAAGCCTCGATCGTGCAGGCCTGGGTGACATCACCGGACAGGCCTGCCGACGTTAACACTGAGGCAGAGTGGTTCCAGGGGGCCATGTCCGACATATGTGACGTGGCAATGCCCCGAGTCCGGCCAGGAAGCGCCCGACGCCAGGTGTACTGGTGGTCGCGCGAAATAACGTCTCTACGCGAGGCGTGTGTCGAAGCGCGGCGCCTGTACGCCAGGCATCGCAGGCTCCGCATCCGGCGGGCGGATGCGGAAGCCATTGAGGCGGAGCTGTACGAGGGATACAGAGCGGCGAAGACCGCCCTCCGGGACGCTGTCCTGCGGGCCAGGGAACTGGCCCGCTCGGAGATGCTGGAGACTCTCGACAGAGATCCGTGGGGGCGCCCTTACAAGATGGTGCGGAATAAACTCCGCACCTGGGCCCCCCCGCTGACGCAGAGTCTCCGGCCCGACCTCGTGGAGGACGTGGTGAGCGCTCTGTTCCCCTCGCGGGGGGAACATCCGCCCCCGCCTATGGCTCCGCCACCTGCGGTGTCGGACCCAAGCGACGACGACGACACTCCGGAAGTGACTGGGGTAGACCTGAGAGTGGCGGTAGGTAGGCTCAAGGCCAAAAATACCGCCCCGGGACCCGATGGCTTGCCTGGCAAAGCCTGGGTCCTGGCCTCGGATGCGGAGGCTCTCGGGCCCCGACTGAAAGGGTTCTTAAGCGCATGTTTGGAGAGAGGCCAGTTCCCGCTTCGTTGGAAGACGGGGAAACTGGTCCTCATCCAGAAGCCGGGGCGCCCTGCGGACTCTCCGTCCGCATTTCGGCCCATTGTGTTGCTCGACGAGGTGGGCAAGCTCTTTGAGAGAGTCATTGCAAACCGCCTCGCCGAGCACCTTGAGGGGATGGGGCCGAATCTTGCGGAGAACCAGTTTGGTTTCCGCAAGGGGCGCTCTACAGTGGACGCCATCATGCGCGTGAGAGCCCTCACGACGGGGGATGCGATATCCCGGGGCGGGGTTGTTTTGGCGGTGTCTCTCGACATCGCCAACGCCTTCAACTCCCTGCCCTGGAGCTGCATCATGGAGGCACTCCGGTATCACCGGGTGCCGACCTACCTCCGTCGTGTGGTCGGGGACTATTTGACGGACAGGGCCGTCATCTACCCCAGTCGCTGCGGAGATTGGAACCGGCGAGAGATGTCGTGCGGTGTCCCACAGGGATCGGTTCTGGGACCGCCCCTGTGGAACATCGGTTACGACTGGGTGCTGCGCGCGGACCTCCCAAGTGGTGTCAGCGTCGTCTGCTACGCAGACGACACCCTGGTGCTGGCACAGGGGAGGTCGCACGAGGCGGCGGCCGACAATATGACACGCGGGGTTGCGATAGTCGTTGAGAGGATCCGGCAACTGGGTCTCGAGGTGGCATTGCACAAGTCCGAGGCCATGTGCTTTCATGGGCCTCGGAATGCGCCACCGTCGGGATCCACACTGACGGTAGGAGGGGTATCCATCGGCGTCGAGTCGACGTTGAAGTACCTAGGACTCGTCCTCGACAGCCGGTGGAACTTCGTGGAGCATTTCCGACGTTTGGCCCCCAGGCTGGAACGGACAGGGGCTGCCTTCAGGCGGCTCCTGCCCAACCTTGGGGGGCCGAACGCCTCCTGCCGCAGGCTCTACGCGGGAGTCGTGCGGTCCATGGCCCTCTACGGGGCCCCAGTGTGGGCGCGTTCGTTGAAGCGGCGAGCCGCTCACCATTTGAACGCGCCCCAAAAAGTGGTGGCCGTAAAGATGGTCCGTGGGTACCGCACGATCTCTCGCGAGGCGGCGGGCCTGCTTGCCGGATTGCCGCCGTGGGATCTGGAGGCGATAGTCCTCGCGCGCCTGCATGAGTGGCGCGCGGAGGTACTACGCCGGGGGGAAACCCCGCTGCCGCGGCAAATTGCCGCTCAGCGGACTGACCTCCGGCGCGATCTCATGGCGACTTGGAGAG
The DNA here is from genome assembly GCA_916618015.1 of Xestia c-nigrum. Lineage (NCBI taxonomy): Eukaryota > Metazoa > Arthropoda > Insecta > Lepidoptera > Noctuidae > Xestia > Xestia c-nigrum. The sequence goes on from OU745262.1 coordinate 5,118,505, forward strand.
AGCGACTGTCGCAACCCCGTGCAGGGCACGCCACGATAGTGGCGGTAAGTCCCCTCTTTGAGGAGTGGCTGGAGAGGCGCCACGGCGTCCTCACCTTCCGCCTGACGCAGGTCCTCACCGGACACGGATGTTTCGGGAGGTACCTGCACCGAATCGGGCGGGAGGAATCGCCCGGGTGTCTCCACTGCGAGGATCGACCGGAGGACACGGTGGAGCACACGGTGGAAGTCTGCCCTGCGTGGGCGGAGCTCCGCCGTGTCCTCGTGGCGGCGATCGGCGGCGGCGACCTCTCGCGTCCGGCCCTGGTTCAATCCATGGTCCGGAGCGAGACGGAATGGGAAGCCGTCGCCTCCTTCTGCGAAGCAGTGATGCTAGCGAAGGAGGTGGCGGAACGAGAGAGGGAGAGATCCTCTCTTCCCGGCCGCCGCGGGAGACGCAACGGGCGTCGGGGGCCACGTGGTGGCTACCGGCCACCGTAGATGCGGGCCTGTGGACGGCTGGCTATGGGCAATAGCTGGCCGTCCGGCCGTCTAACGACGACGACAGGCCGTGTCGACGGCGCGTTCGTGTTCCACGCGCGCCTCAAAGAGATGTCAGCAAAAGGAGAGGGGCCCGCAAGGGCCGAAGCCTGCCGGGGTTGCGGGCCTGTTCGAAAGAGATACCGCGGCCCCGGAACATAAAGGGCGAGGAAGGAACATGGATGGGTTTTAGTCAGTAAGAGTCTGACACTCCCTCCCGCTCCGCCCAGAGTGGGAGAAGTCATTTGATGATTTCCCATCCTAAAAAAAAAAAAAAAAAAAAAAAAAAAGTGTCACGTTGTAATGTTGATTACAGTCTTAAGTAATTTATTTCTTAACAAAAAACACTGTGTAGCAAAACTTAAAATCAAAATAAATTAATAAGGTTTCGACGGCAATAACAAAACAAATATAAAAAAAAAGAAAATAACATTAGCTCCTTTTTACAAAAATTAAATCAAAAGTCGAATAAAAAAATAATAATAAGAATGTCAAAAGATGAAAATAACAATAGCTAAAAATAACTTTTACAGTAACAAAATTAATCTTCTCTATAATATAAAAATGAATCGCAAAATGTGTTGGTTAGCGCTTAACTCAACAACGCCTGGACCGATTTCAGTAATTCTTTTTTTGTTGTGTTTGTTAATGTCAGGAGAAGGTTCTTAGGTAGTTAGTAGTAGGTAGGTTGAATGATAATGATTAAAATCATTAATACAGCCCTCCAAGTTCATGTAACCCGATTGAATGACTATTTCATGAAACAGTCTTGAAAAATGTGTGTGTAAAGGAGATAGTTTTTTTTGGGCCCACCTGGTCGTTGCATTTATTATTCATAATAACACCAAAAAAAAGTAACCATTTACTATGGTTTTAAAGGAAATATTACGTAGAAATGAAAACGGAATCTTAAAATCATAATAAATAAGCTATGTTATGATATTTTTTTGCGAGTCAAATCATTCCTGTTGTGGTCAATGTCATTTGACAGCAAATACTTACGTGAATAGGGGCGTTTTTCTGTTTACTAAAAAAAGTACGGTACCTATCCGTTGGAAATCATATGTGCTATATAATTATTATAGAATCAGAAAGAATATAAAAATAAATATTATTAAACTATGAGCATTTTTAATGCCATTTTTATAGGTTTACACTAAAATCGCATAGGTGGTTTAAACAATCAACGTGGCATGAAACGTTATAAACCCACTTTTTTTGTGATTGACAGACAACTTCATTATTTTGACATTTACTTTTTCTGTTTATTTTGGTTTTCGTAAGTGTTTTTGCAGATTTTTCGCATTTATTCCGGTTAGACAATGCTAAGCTAATTAAACCACTGGAATGTAGAGGTTATAAGGAAGAAATCAATGTAAGTTTCATTATTATATGCTAGAATTTATGTGGGAAACTAATCCTCGAACAAAAAAAATTGTCTCCTTTTCGTCAACATACAACCTAGCACTGACTGCAAGAAAACGTTAAAAAAAAATTCGCGGGCTATCGTGGATCTTTCACCTTAAGGAATTTTTCAAAAAATGTACATTTACAAAATGAAAATCAACATCTGCCTGCCTTTTCCCAACTATGTTGGGGTCGGCTTCCAGTCTAACCGCATGCACCTGAATACCAGTATTTTATATGGAACGACTGCCTATCTGACCTCCACAACCCAGATAATACTGGGTAATACGATAAAACTTGGTAAGACTGGTTATCAGATAAAGATAGACATAATGACAGCCGGGACTAACAGCTTAACGTGCTTTCCGGAAATTCTGTATGAAAGGGTGGTCACCCATCCACAGACCAACCTAGGCAACCACGGCTTAACCTAACGATCGACCCGAGCGGCTATTATTATTTAGCCACGGGCTCCGATATTATTATTATTATTGTGTGAATTTTCACCAACATACAACCGCTGGTCTGCAAAGAGAACGTTAGAAAATTTGAATTTCGCAGTCTACCCTACAGCTTTCACCTTAAAGGGACTTTTCTAAAAATGTACATTTATTTACGACTTTAGAAACTAAATCACGAACACTTCATTATGTAGATTGTATGACATAATTGTTTGTGTATTGATATATCCCACGCGCGTGTTCGGTGGAGAAAGGAAATGTGCCATGTTATCATTTTCGTCAAATCAAATAGTTTACTTATGGCCGTTAGTAATTTACTGGTTAGGTAGAATCTATGACATGTTAATGTACCTCCAATAGCTATGTTGCTATAGTTTATGAAAAGGGAATCGCAAAAAACAACTAAGAACTATATTGTTAAGCCGGATAGTTTAGGATATGACAATGATTCCAGGAAAATACATAGAAGTATGGCATTGACTTTTCAGCAAAATAAATTTTCCATATTATCTGACTTACTGGGTTGTGGAGGTCAAATAAGCAATCGCTGTATGTGAAACACTGGTCAGTTGTATCCGGTAAGACGG